>OY728142.1:1523146697-1528146697 GCA_963277665.1 Viscum album
ACAATGTACCTTAGATAATAGTTGTTATATGACGGTTCCACAATTTTAAGAGAATAAAGTGATTATCGAAGAAGGTAATGTCGATAGAGTTTTCTACCTATGTATCAAGGCTCCTTCTTATTTTTATTATTTACACTACTTAGTATGAGTACTCTTTCATTTATCTATTACACTCACATATTCTTTATGTTCATAGACATCATTTTCACTAAAAATCATTGGAGGTGGTATAATTTGATACAATGACACAATTATTAGGCCTCAATGACAAATGGGTACCTGAGTAGATGATCCTTGATCATATGTTACAATTTCAGGGAATTTACCAGGGTTGATTCTTGGTCGTATGTCTAAGATAGTGTTGGGACCTTTCTGTAATGAGGTAGCTCAAGAATTCTAGGGGAAATGATTTTATAGGTTATTTTTATTTTTTTAAATTACATATGGGTATATTCAAGTTCGATATTTATCTTTTTTTATACCTGTATTAATGGATTATCCTTTTATTTTATCATGTGTTTTTATTTAGTTATTTGACATATAACATTTATTTTTCTAAATTTTATTATTTTTATGAAGATTTATCTTAATTTTTTACTAGATTTTATGGTTCACACTATATTTAAGGGGGTATAGTCTCCCCATTGGTCCACCTTTAGACCCTCATTAATATATGATATCGTCCTTATCACTGATTATTTTTCATGATTCATTGTGGCACACCAACCTTGAGCTCTGATATACGAGTTTATAAAAATGGGAATTAAACTAATCAAAATTATATAAGGTCCTAAATATAATTAGTATACTTATGTTTTATTATATTGATAAGAAAAAAATATCCCCTTCCAATCCCATAGAAAAAAAAATTAATGTTCATTGTGTATACTATCCCCTCCAATAAATAATGTCTTATTTTCAAATTTATTGCATGTCTTCAACCACTTAGACAAATAATGGGACAAAAAAATCACGGATTACTTTAGGATCTTAAATAATAATGACATTATAATTTAATAATTTAATAATTTTTGGTTTAAAATTATTGATATATTATATTATGTATTTATATAATCATCATTAATCACAATGATTATCAAAACAAGACAAAACCTATTAAATTTTAACCCAACCAATATAATAATAATAAATAAACAAAATATGATAATAAATGGATTACATTGAATGAAATATAGTTGAATATGGTTATTAATAACTAATTTAATGAACATAATTTGATTTTTTAGGATATTAGGAACCTATACAGGCTGGATTGGAAACAAATTAAGGTTTTTATCTCAATTTTCACCCCTTGAGACATATTGTTTAGTATATGACATATTTTATTTGTAATAGAGTGCATAGTAAAACGTTTAATGTTTTTATAATTATTCTATTAGATTTCAGTATATTCAGTCTTTAAATACATGTTATTTCCTTTTTGTGTGGTTTACTATAAAATTAAATAATTTCTAAGGGTTTGTTGAATCAAATTCCTTTCATTGAGACATGTTTGAATTATGCACATAATTTTTTTAATATGATCTATAAGATTACTATTGATTTTTTACTCCATAAAATATATATTATTCATGGTATTATAGGATTAATTTTTTTTCTCCTCATTCTTGGGTTTTTATTTTGCTTTAACTTGATAAGTAATTATTTACCTAACTAAGATTATTTATCATGGAGTAATAAACAATACCATTAATTGTGATTTCATAATACACTTATATCTACCCAAAATCATTTTCCAATTATATTTTATCTTGTTTTTAAATTAAATGATTAGATTCCTTTTAAAATAAAACATTTTCATTATAATGAATAACTCCCACTATTTCAAATAGTCTTTTTCCTCTATTTCTGAATTTTATTTCTAGTAAAAGTTCTACTGTAATTTTTGGAAATCAAATATGTTTTATTTTCAAAGATCCTAATTATTCAATATAATTATTATAAAAAATAAATTCTAAAAAAAAATTAATTGTGTACATTTTCAAAAGTGCAATTTCATAATATTTTTAGCATTATACCAACATTTCAAAATAAAATGATTTATCATTCACTCTATGTTTTATCTATAAAGACATTATGTATTTTTCAATACTCCTTTATTGGAGAGTTATTAGAAATTCATTTCTCATTATATATAAATTCTTTTCCTTCTATCCATTCTGATAATAAATTTTTTAAATAAAATAGTTTATTTGTATCATAGAAATTCATTGTAAAACAATAAATTAAAATTTTGTTGATAATTTTTTAAAACTATATTACCATCATTTTGAATCATGTTTCCGATGATTCTAGGTTTTATAAAGTAAATTATTTTTCTAATTGTTATATTTTTTTATTGAAATGTTTGTAGGGAAAAATATCAATTTCCATACTTATTTTAATATTAAAACTTTTCTACTCATCTAAGAGTATTCTTCATCTACCAATTGATTCATTACAATGTTTTCATAAATGGGAAACTATATGTATCTTTAATAGAAATGATCCCTCAGTTTCTTTATAGTTTCTAATAATCTAAGGTTTCTATCCCAGAATTTCATCATAGTCATCTCATTTGGGAGTAAACTGTATTAATTTCTTCAATTAAAAGGTTTAAAGTGAAATTAAATACATCTATTAATTGGAGAAATTATTGATTGTCCCATATACCGATATCCTCTATTTTATAAATACTAACCAGTTTTTTTCATAGTTGATGGTAATTTACCTCGAATTTTACTTAAAATCATTAAATACCCATTTCCTTACCAGGGGTTTTATGCTATTTTAAAAATATTGTTGTATTAATAGACACAAATCCATGTATTCTTATGGATGGGTTCATATATCCATATGAAATTCAGTATTTGATAATTTATATCTCTTGATATAATATAGAATGAGATTTATTGGATATTATCACAAAATAAAAAATGGATCTTATTGGATATAACCTCAAAATAAAAGTTGATCCTTATGGGATATTATCACAAATTAAAGCATGGGACTTTTTGGATATGATCAGAATATGATGATACCATACACTTAGGTTTTGTGTCATTATATTATTATCATTTTAACAACTATATTATGTTCTCATGGATCATTAATATTTAACCACATTTTTCCACTATATTGATTCATTTTTATATTACTCCATGCATTATGATATGTCTTATGACATATGATTAATTAGGTTTATTTTTCTTATCTATATTGATTATATCCATATTCCATTATTATAATCACATGCGATCATTTATTATTAATGATAATTTATACCTTTACGAGGTGTATGAGCACCCAGTTTGTTATACATATATTTCCCCGGATTATGGAAAAAATTAGAAAAAAATATATACCTATAAGAGTAACATAGAATGTTAATTATTGGGAGATAATGAATTTATATTATGGATTAAATAGTCGGAAAAATTTCTAATTTATACAAAGTTAATAGGGTCAATTATTTAAATATATTTCATAAATATATAAATCTATAAGAAAAATTAATGTTTATTGTAATGAAATTGTCATAATATTTATTAATGAAAATTTATTTATGGGTTTTCATCAATTATATTAAATAATGTATATTATTATTATCACTATATCATGGAGTGATAGTCTGGGGAACCTCTTATTGTTCTTTTCCAATAAAATATGGTTTATCCCAAAACATTTTTTCCTAGTTTTAGATCATCCTCCATTATTCATATACTTTATAATATCCATATATTCACATACTATTTTCACATTAAATATCCATATTAAAAAAATTGGTAGTACCAACATCTATAAATGTATATTTTTATTTTTTATATGTATGTAACATATACATATTCACATGATTTATATCATTGTACGATAACCCCAACCATTTAGGAATAAATTATATTATTAATTATTATCTCCATCTATGATTTATTAGTGGGGTTTTTAGTATTTTTATTATTCCACATTGTTATAGCTTTTGAAATTAATTTTTTATTTACGTAAAACATGAATCTACAAAACCAATTTTTTAATGTTATGAGATATCTTTTGGTATTGTCTTATATTGGGATGATCATATGATTTTTTAAATCCATTATTTATAATTTTATTATTACTATTAGTTGTATAGATCTTATAAATATTTCTCTTGGTAGAAACTCTTTTTTTGGAATATTTACACTATTTTATATGGGAATATTCATGATTTTTCATCCTAAAATACATATCTGGACATTTCATGTTGAGATAGTTTTTATTTTAATCATTTTTCATTACCATTTTTATAAAATTTTATATGAACATCTGTAGCTCATCCTCAAGCAACATATTTGACTGTTGCAATGAATAATTCAGCTCGTTTATTTTTTTGCATTTATTTATAACATTGAAATATTAACATGTAATGATACTTGATGAAGATTTTTGAATATTAGGAAAACCCCCTCTACTACTTTCTGTAGTTCTTCCATCTCACAATAAACACTTTTTATTATTTATCAATCACAAAAAATATTTCATTGTAAATTCCAATAGTTTCTCCTTTTACTTTCAATTTCTATGTGAGAGTGTTGAACCAACTTATTTTCCATGTTAATGTTTCTTCCATTATATCACCCTCTTATTATTGATTTGATTTATCATATTGAATTAACATGTAGAATATATATATATATATATATGTGTGTGTGTAACTAAATAAATATAGAAATTCTCAAATTAATAAATGACCTGTTGATAGTGGTTTTAAGAAGATTCAATGAATCCCTCTTGAAACCATATACTTTCATCATTTTATGAAATATATCAAATAGATTATGAAATATATACACCACGCTAATCATATTCAGCTAGTGGTCAATCATCATTATTCTTTTAAATCTATTCTTCTTCATCAACTATTTTTTCTTCTTTTTTTCATAATATTTCCTAATTTAAATAGATTATTTTCACCAAAGAGGGGAACAAAATCTTCCATTGGAGGAGCATATAAAATATAATAAAATATACAGTTTATGTATATCATGTAAAAATTAATAGCTAAGGAAAATAATTTACATCTTATCAAAGATAACTTTTTCTATTAATTTATAATGTATATACAATTAAACGTAACATATGATATTCTTCCAATTGAATGTTACATTAAGATCATATATTGACACCTAAGAGTGGGGTGACATAGGTGTGAATGATTAGATATACCTAAAAAAATATATTATGTAAATTATTTTCCAATCCATTTTATTTAGAACAAAATAGTCAATTATGAAATATTAGGATCTTATTTAGTTCGCCCAAAACATATATACCACACATGTTCTATTAAACTAGGAAATAATGGTTTATCCCTAATGTTGGAAACATGATATTTTCTATGTCTGCCTCTTATTGATACAAATATTCTCTGTTAAATATTTTTATTCATTATAAGTGTAGTTTGGGTTATTTTTATCCGAGCCAACACTCAATATATTACCTAATTGAGGAATATTCATTAAGTCACACATCTAAAAATGATACAACCCACACATTCACATTCAGGTTGGAATCAAAACATCTACTATTTTCTACCCCTCCTCTTAATTTATGGAAACTACTCTTCTTTTGGATGTCTTTGGGTAAAAAATTGGACCAGCTTCTTTAACTAGATTAACATTAACTACCTATAATTGATCAAAAAATAAATCATCTTAGTCCATAGAATTCTACATTGGTTCCATTTGTTTTGAATTTATTCAATGTACTATGATAGTCACTACTTCTTCATTGATGAAATCTATTTATAAGAACAAGTCAACTTAAATTATTCTTCTACATATTATATTTATTCTGAACATAATAGGATTTAATAGTTCTTGACAATCTAAATTTCTACAAATTTTCTTTGATGGAAATAAATAATATATACTCTCTTTATTCACTCACCTCTTAATGATTGGAAATTTATATTATTCATTACTAACAAAACCAATTATTTATATTCAAATTTTTAATCAATAGAACATACGTACACTTATATCTATTTATGCTTATTTTTATACATAGTTACAATGACTCGAAATACATTTTTTATTTTATAGTGTTTCTCAATTTTCATAGCTTCCATAAACAAATACATTCACAGATCATTCATGATAAAAATTCTAAAATATCACACATTAATGATATTGTTTTTTTATAATAAGAAAAATAATATATTGGCTAATTTCAGTTTCCTATGATATTTGATTTCTAATATGAAAATATCACAATGGACATTTCTTTTGAAAATGTTCAATGTGAAGGAAAAATACACTTTTTACTCTTTCTCATTTTATATTCATTTCAAAATAAATCATCTTATACATATTCAACAAGAACAATATTGTTTTCATTGTCAAAGTTTTAAAAAAAATATCTAGTTATAAATATCATCTACTCTTATATAAAATAAAAAAAATTATTATAGTGGGGTTGAGATTATTCTCAGAATGAGTAGATATCATGTAAACTAAATGATGTAGTATAAATACACCCCTTCATTTCAGTATATTGATAACTCATTATAAATCAAAAATATTATATAATATTTTTCTTTTTAGAATAAAACAGATTCATAAATTTTTTTTTTACAATTATTTATTTAATTAAAATTTTATGATCCACATTTAATGTGGAAAATAATTGTTTAATGATCTGATGGACTAAATATTACTCTAATCAACTCATATCATAATCCCATAGTCTCTATTGTAAATCCTTATAATTGATGAAACATCATTTGTATTATTATTGTAAATCCATTAAGTTTCACCTAATTTATTAGTTTACTAGTCCTATAACATCTAGTTACTCTTTTTATGTACTCATATCTCATTATTTTAATCATGCATTGGTTTGGATTCATTTGGGGTAATTTATGGTGAAATTTTTTAGTTTTTTTAATGTTTCTAGGCTACTGGTTTTTTTGTGAATTTTATTACGAAATCATGAATCATCTCAATAGAATCTATGAAGACCCTAATAGTGGGGGTTTTCAACGTATGTGCACAGTTTGGAAAACTATTATCTTTCTTAGGAGAAATCTTGTGACCCTACCCAGCAATCCTCTTGTATGAGTTTTATATTCTGATGTTATTTTAAAAACATTTAAAACCTCTATTATTGGCCTCCAACCAACCAGAATGAACAATAAGATATATATCCTACTAAAAGAGCTGTCAAAATCATTTTTTGTCCCCTCGAAAACTTCCCGAAAGTGAATCAATGCTATAAGAACCTTGTTTTATCCTCTCTTGTTTGGTTCCACTTGTGGTTCTCATACTCCCCATCTCGATATTTCTTCTATATGGTTTTTGATATATTCTAATTGATTGGAGAATCTAATATCTTCTATTTTAGATTATGGATTTAGGCTTGATGCTCATATTTTGTTGGCATCATTCTCTGTTGGAAAATCCGGATTAGTGATATAAATTTTGTTATCCAGTGATATATAATAGGTTGTTCTGTCATGATGCCCAGTTTTTATTTACCCTGAATTTCATGATTAAAATTCATCTGTTTATTAAAATACAATTTTTATTAAAAATTAAATTTAATTCAACTGATAGAATAAAAAACCAATTCCAGTGAATTGGTGGTTGTGAAAATTGAATTTTGAAATGAAATTAAGAAAACCCACAATTCTAACGAACTATGTTGTAATTGCGAAATTGATGAAAAACAATGTATATTTAAATATTTTAAATTTATATTAATGTTGATGGAATTTTTTTGAAATAAATTATTGAATTTAATTGTGGAAAATGAATTTTTAAATGTAATTTGTTATTAAATTAAATATATTTTATAGGGAAAATTTATTTATAATGATTTTATACAAAACATTGTATTTTATCTGGGAAAAGGAATTTAGTGATTTAAAATACGTTTTGATATTTAAACTAAAATTATGAATATTTGAAATGGGATAATGGGATTTAATTTAATTTTAATGTTGCTGAAAATAAATTTTTCATTATTGATTTGTACTGAAGAATATTAAAGTCTAGGTAGTTAGTGAGTTATTTGGGACACACAAGGATCTGATAGTAATGCCCTAGTTTTATATTGATGTTTTACAACATAAAAAACATTGTTTTATAACATATTATTCATAGTATGTTATAGATTGTTCCACACTTTAGAGTGTAAAGGGTCATGTGTACACATTGTGATTATTTTCAAAGGCTCATGTGAGGATCCCATAACCTTGAAATGTAATGCATTATTTCTTAATATTTTTTTATCATTTAAAATGTAAATCATTAATTTTTTTTTATTCTTTTTCAAACCCTATTTTTCTTAAAATAATCATCTTTATTTAGTTAATTAAATGAAAAATATAATATGGAATCTATTGTGTGATCATTATGGAATTTTATCTCACACCCTAACTTTGGATTCGAGTGTTTACATTTTATCTCATTCCAGGATTGAGCAAGGGAGAAGGCACCACATAAAGGTGGTTTTAGAAATTGATACATGCAATTGGTGAGTAGTTTCCATTAGTGATTGAGTTTTTTATCCTATTTTGTGGTTCTTTTCAATTATACATTGGGTTTTCTATACCTATTTAAATTCAAGTATACTTCTACCTATGGAATTTCAATTTCACGAATATTAATTTTTTTGTCTTTACTTGTTCAATTCTCATGGAAAATTCATTCCCACATTTATTTTGTATTATTCAAGGTTGTAGTATCCAACCCATGGGGATTGTGAAAACCATTAGTGAAATTTCATAGATTGTTTTATTCTTATGTTACCAGGGTACCCAGGTCGGTTCATGAACAAGATGTACAGATGTAATATTAGCTTTTGTTTTGAAGTAAGTATGTATTATGTAGTCATATTTGTAATTTTAGGTAGTTCATATTTAGTTCATAGTCATTTCTCTCTGTAGTGAACAATACGTCACTAGGGGTGACTGAGGAATGACCTATTTATTATTTTCACTAGTCTTATGATTGGTCTTGATTTGGATAGATTTGAATATAAATCTTGTTTTCCAATCAATTATAATTAATTTAATTTATTTCCCTATTTTGGTTTGAATATGTTGTCTTCTTTATCATATGATGAAGTTATGCATAATAATTCCTCTGAGCAGTGTTTGAATCTGAACCATGAAGAAGCTCCTATTAATCATCAGTGATCGAATCCTCTAGTACAGCTGATTTTGGTTGAGGTGATCATGTGCACTATCCAAGATTTGTGATCGGCACATGCACCTGCTCTTGTTCAAGGTCTAGCTGTGGAACCTCAAAGGGGTGATAATTGAAAATTTTCTTCGGAATTTCGTCACCATATTCCACCACCTATAAATTAATCAAATTATATTATATATGTTGAGAAATCGTTGGTCATTATTTAGAATTAAATTGATTTTATAGAGACATCTGATGAAAATTATTTGAAGTGTGACACCTTCATATAGAAAGGACTGGGAAAGAGATGGTGGGACACTAATTTGGTGAAGAATAAGTATGATGTATTAGTATACAAATAATTCAATTTTTAATCAATCAATAGTTCTATCCAGAGTCATTATTGTTATCTATGGATACTGAGTTTTTTAAACATAAGAAAGTCAATATGAAAATGACAGTGTCTGAAAACAATTTTGATGTTCTTGTGAAGTTATCACTTGAGATAGTATTGACTACGAAGATAAAAGAACAATGGAATGAGATGGGAATTTATTATGATATTCCCTCTTAGTTTTTCTTGGTCAGGACTCCATCTTATGGTGATGTGGTGGATATAGTGATGAAGGTTAAAGTGGACATGAAAGGAATGTCTGGGTTATCAAGTGTTTCTTTCTCTCCAAGTGGAGGTGCAAGTTACATCATAAGAAAGAACATGTTTGATGATTCTCATGGTGGTCCTCAATGACTAGAACATTATTGACCTACTATTGTTCCAAGAATATGTTTGTGGATTAGTTACCAGTGTGAAAAGATAATGCATTCAAATATGGTTTTCATGGAGGCACCCAATGTATGTGGTTCATGTAGATGCTTAGGTAACATAAAAAAGTTATTCCATGTCTATTCCACTCATCATAGATGGATGAGAACATAAAATCCCTCAAAAAAATTTCTAAAATCTGATGCTTAAATGAAAAATGTATTATATCCATTTGAATCTCGAATGATTCTTCCTCGTGCAGTTGAAAAGTCTCTAATGGAAGTGGGTAGGTGTCATGTGACTCTGAGAGGTACCGTCACTATATCTTCATCATTAGGGATTTATTTATATGATAATTGTGAATCTCACTTGTTTATTTCATCTAGTATTTTAAATATGACCAATATTTTTATAGATCATTGATATTATGGTGTTAATATTAGTAACCCCCTTGGTATGATGTGATAAAAGTGTCTTTGTAGCCTCACTTGTGTTTTATCTCTATCAGATGTTTAGCATGCTTGGATTTTTCTAGTTCTCGACATGAAAATTATTGACATCATATTAATGATGTATTGGTTCATTACCAATAAATCCCGAATTTATTATTATCTTCAATGGGTCTCCTTTAATAAACCCGAGAGGGTTTTCCAATTCATTCTAAGAGAACGTTACCGTAGGTATAATAGATCTGAGCCTTATTATGGAGAGTTGTGGAAGTTTATATTTTATTATATTTTGATATAGATTGATAATAATTGAGTAGTGACCTCCCTTCAATTTTCATTGGGTTTCAAGATTTGTTTCTTTTATAAACCACTGGTCTTCGACCCATACGGGATGTAAATATTTTTGATGGTATAGTATCTATTACTCATCCATTGTTGAATCCCTCTTAAATCAGGTAACTAGATGATATAATAAAGTAGAATAATCATTTGGATGATCATATAGAGAAAGGATTTATACAAATTATTGCATCATATTGGATGATGTTAGTTATACTTTCTATGAAGGTTGATGGTTTACAATGCCTCTATGTAGATTAATGAATGACCCATCTAGTTACTATATATAATAAGTACCTATATTCAGGGATTGATGATATGTTTGATCAGTTTGAACGGGTGAAATGGTACTTAAAGATTTATCTTCAGTCTAGCTACTATTTTTTGATGATAAAAGCATTTGACATTCAGAAAAATTCATTTCAAAGCAGGTACTACAATCATGAGTAAGTTTTCATTCCATTTGGTTATAAAAATTATCTAAAGACTATATGGATTTGATGAAATAGATTTCCATGAGTGTATTGATTTCTTTTTGGTAGTTTTTGTAGATTACATCCTCATTTACTCTAAAGATTGGGATGATAATGTATACATTTTGAGAGCAGTTCGGTAATTGTTTAGAAATTTCCAATATAATGGCAAGATTTCGAAATTTTATTTTTGAAGGATCAAAATAGAGATATATATTTCCCAAATACAAGATGGTTGGTGAATTGTAGGATCATAAAATCTCATCTTGATTCTTATGATAATCTATATTTAACAATGATAAACTCGATGGATTCAAAAATACACTTTATTTTATAAAAATGAAACTAACTTTCTTAAAATAATGAAACTGAAGACAAGTTTACTAGGGAAAGAAACTACCTTAAAGCATATAGAATCGTATTATTATAATAATATACTTTTATAATAAATTTTATGAATTTAACACACACTAACATCAAAAAAATGACACAAAATAAAAATCATGTAACAAAATAAGTCAAGAATAAGAAAACTTTATCTAAAATAGAAGGGTATCAGACAACCATGTATAAAAGGTAATTGGATTTAGACATTCATGAATGTCAGTATTACCCACACTAGGATGATCCCTTGATATGAATATCGAAATCTGTCTTTCTATCCCTATAAGACCACAAACTCTATGGTTATCATTAACTCAATCATATTATCCCCAGTATCTCTCAATTCAGCAATTACAATCCGAATCACACTACCTAGGTTGACCAATATGTTCTGAACTTGAATAATTTATTAACCACATTCACAATAGATAGATTGAGAATATACCTTGATGTATATAATACTTCAACATAATCATTGTTTTTTTGAGTGTTGAAATGAATGTATATTTATAGGAGAAAATCCCAATGGTCGACTTCCTCCTCCAAAAATCATATTTTCCCTTAAAATTCAACGGGACCTGTAAACATGTCACATAGAAAAAGGTTAATTAAAACATATATTATGACATAATTTCATGTAAGAAAACATATGAAACATTATCATGTGCATGAAACAATAATATGTAAAAAAAATTCTTAAAACATAAGCATAATCTGATATGATAAAATGAAATGTTACTTCAAGGTAATGACATAACTGTATGAAAAGAAATTAATTGGATTCATTTAGAATGTTGGAATCCGAGACAAAGATTATTTAAAAATTAATTATTATAAATCTGAGAATCATATTATGAGTTTTAATGAAATTGAAGTTTAATTTCTAATGAGATCAGAGTCTGATTTAAGAAGAAATTAGAGTCAAATTTTAGAAGAAATCGAAGTCTAATTTCAGAAGAAATCAGAGTCTAATTTTTAGAGACAACATAGTCTATTTTCAAGGGTAATATGAGATTGATTTCCAATGAAATTGGTGTATGATTTCTAGAGAAATAACATTCAAAATTCGGAGGAAATCATATTCTATGGATATCTAAGGTTCTAAGTTAGATAATGATCTTATTTTTTTCATTATCAAAAAAATTGTTTAACGTGGTTTGAGAAAATATTATATAATGTTTTTAATATCATAGGTAATTTTAAAGAACTATTATTTATGAATGTATATTTTTCATAAGTGAATGTTTCTTAGAGAATGACATCATACCTAAGGAAAATGTGTATCTATATTTCAAAATATAAAGGAATGTAAACTTCATAAGCGATGTTATTTACTCAATAATTTATCGATTTAGGAAGTGATTTTCATGGGTCATGGGATGTCTATAAAGGGATATTAGTTGATCCTGAAAAGCTAATGACTATTATGACATGGGTGAAACAACAAAATGAAATTTATATTCATGGATTCGTGGGAATATATGTTTCTTATCATCAGTTTGTAATGGACTTTTCAATGTTGGATTCTATGATGTCTTCTATAACTAATAATGGATTAATGGTTTTATGGGATAAGAAATTTGAGACATATTTTGGTTTGATGAAACATATTTTGATAACTACTCTAGTGTTGAATCTTAAAGTGCTCATCTAGGTTCATATGGTCTTATCGGATGCATATGGTTCTGGTTTTGGATACATTATTTTGAAATCTAATCATCTCATTTCATATAGATCTTATTATTATAGTCCAGACGAGAATAATTATCTATCCCATGTCTATGAAATTGAATATTTGATGAATTCACTTTAGAGTGTTAATCATTACCTTTATAAGGAAAGGATTATAGTTTTTTTCAGAAAATATGAGCATCAGTTATATCTTCTTCAAAAAATATTTAAATCTTTTTTAGAGGAATTGGGTGGAATAATTTCAGTATTTTCAACATTCACATCACATATAATCTATAGGAATAAAATGTCATCAATGATGATTTGATAAGGAAAATTCATACCCACGTTGTGAAGTAATCATTGGCATTATGGATATTGAGGTCTCTCTTTGTAAATTTGAATATTAGAGTACAGAAATTAGTGTAAAAGGATTATTTAGCCAAGTTTAGTGAGAATCCACTCCTCTCGAGAAGATTATTTAGTATTAGAAGCTTTATGAAGATTTCATATCATTATATACTCTATTTATGGTGGTAATACAATTTTTGATTGGTTATTCTGCAAAGAGGGAATTTTATGTTATCATAATACATTTTCTGGTTGTTAGTGGTGAGAAAGTATATTACGGTGTAAATTTCTTAATTCTTAGTGGGTTTTGAACTAATGATCTATGATGATTCTAAAGGAAATGTCGTGGTAGCTCTGGTGGATAAGAATAAGATGGAGAATTTATGATTTTTTCTCCCATTTTTACACATGCCATCATGTCATGTTATAAATTAGAGTTATTATGTGATCTCAATTGAATTTTTCAAAGGGTTTCCAAGTACATAGATTCAAAATAATTCGATATGGGTTGAGATAGATCAGCTAAATGAATTACATCTATTTATACCCATTCATAGTACAAACATGGTTGAGGAGTTTTGGAATCTCTAAATGAAATAAATTTCGTAATTTTATAGAGTTAGATCTTCTATAGTCTCTAACAGGGAATCTAGGCTTGCTTCTCTCTTCTGGAGAGTCTTTCAGGAGGCACCAAGGGTTTAGGTCTATTTGAGTATGCAATACCATCAATAGATTCATGTATATTCTCATTGTTTTTATTTTTGACATAGTTGGGGAATAAGATGATCACTTGGGAATGGTTGAATTTTATTATAATAAAAGTTACCAGCCCTTGATCAGAATGGATCATTTTGTTGGATTGTTTATAAAGACATTCATTTCTATGTTTTAATTGTCAAATGTTGGTGAAATATCTATTGTTGGTTTGAGAATGGTTCAAGAGATGGCATCAAATATTCAGTTTAATCATATGATGATGTTGATGACATAGAGTCTGTTTAATTTTTATGTGGATCATTGAAGTAGACTGTTGGATTTCTTAGTTGGTGACAACATGTTCATTAATGTTTAACAATATTTGGCCATCGATTGATTGGGAATAATGGGTACCATGACCGCCATTTGGTGTGACAATTCAAGGTTTGTTGAGTTGGTGGGAAATGTGGTATACCATTTAGAACTTCCACCATATCGAATGTTGATACATAATGTGTTCCATGTATCTCAAATATGATAGTATCTAATTGATCCATCTCATATTCTATGTTTTAGTGATCCTTAGGTTTATCCTAATTTTTCTATGACTTAATCGCCAGAGTGGATAGTTGATTTTGAAACCAAATTACTTTGTGGGAGGCCATTACACTTGGTTAGAATGGTATGGAAGCACAATATAGATAATAATGATATGTGGGAGAGGGAGGCATTGATCAGAGAGAAATGCCCTCATCTTTTTGGTATGGAATATTTTTATTGGGTATTATGGGGTCATAATGTATCTATCTTGGGGAGGTCGTAGTAATTTTTTATCATTATTAGGTAATCTTAAACCCCTCTTTTAATCATTATTTGGTTCAGTTTTATTTGGGGTTGATTTGGTATAAATATTGTAATTTCATTTAATGATTCTAGGCCACACTATGGTTGGAGAACAGTTTTCCAAAACAATTTTCCATATTAGTGGAAACCACTCAGATCCAGACAATGTAGATTTTCATGGTTGGTGCATAGTTTATATAACCATACATCCACATAGGCTAATCGTTGAGACCCAGTAAAAGATGATCATGTCATGACCCACTCCCGAAAAGGTGTAACCCTCCTGGGCCGACAATGTTGAAAGGGAGATAATGACCCCCGAGTCCCGCCTCCAATAGGCCCCGTGTTGGAGACTAGCACTGAGGGTATAATAAACACACAAATGGGAGGCATTACCCACTAAGAGAACACATGCAGAAGAGAGAGATAAGATAGACACCAACCAAATCCAAATCAGCATTGAAATATAAAAGAAACCCATGTACATATATGAAATTCCATGAAAAAGTACTAAAATGTAAGGGGAAAACTACAATTACCCAGAGGAAACTAAAAACAACAGCGACCACAATCCTGAACAACTCTTGCGACACAAGCTAGTAGTAACCAGCCTGATCTCCAACCTGTTCCAAGTGACCTGAAAAATATTTTATATAAACGTAGGGTGAGTATAATAGTATACTTAGTAGGATCCTCCCTAAAGCCTCCCTTACAAAAGTAAAGAAAACAAGCTAAAACACAGTGAACAACAGGTTAAACTAACTCGTCACCAAAATAGGTATACTAGGTTCCCAAACTCACCATGGCTACATTCATCATCTAACGCATACAAGAATATATCATATAATAAATGATATAAAGGGTACCCCGCGACTAATTCCCCATTGGTTTGCTGCTTTTCCCCAACGAAATACATCATTTTCATCTCTCTCCAATGTATTGCCCGTATAAACATTGGACAAGATCCACAATCTGCACAGCATAAACCACAAAGGCTTTCCCACAGACACCTCGGAAAAGCACCACACCATCATCACAACCAAACGTAACCAGGTAGTTTTCGGGAGCCACCACAGCTCGCATACCATGTATCATACGTCGGGTATTATACCCCAATCCATTATAGCCCATACACCGAGTAACGATCAGCAAGCCATCATAGCCTAAACATGTTACACCTATAGTAGTACGTAGGACACTATATCCAGAATATATGGGTGTGAAAAATACACAAGTCATTACAGCCCTCTACACAAATTTATGGGGAAAACTAACCACTGTGCCTCATGGAACTAGTATCTACAAAGAGAAGACAGTGAGGTCAAAGGGGGTAGTCATCCATTCACCCCCCCCCCCCCCACCAGAATGTTGGGGAAAACACCCCCCAGGGATCAGAATCTCCAAGGTGTCAGTTTACCGTACTTACATGGTGGAGTAGTGTATATAAAAAAAAGTACAGAATATATTATAACTCACAACCACACAATGGTAATAAACTAGCCTTAGACACAACTAAATCAAACATATATCGGACTCCGGGCCTCCACTTATAAGTCTAGGTATCCTATATGCACACAACCATTTAAAGGGATTTATTAGATTACTTCCTTCCCTTTTTATCAATTCCACTATAAGTTAAATAATTCTTTATACATTTATTAACCATGAACAATTTTTCACATTAAATCCCATTAACATCACATCCAAAAACCACAGTCCCTTCAAAAGTTCTCAACCTCATCATTATGTTCCAACAAACTCCAACCCTATGGGTTAACTTCATTTATTCAATCATTCATTATGAAATTACTTTCCCATATTCCCAAGAATTCTAGAAAAGAAACATATGCTACTAAACACAAGGGGGCTCAACACTGTGAGTAAACATAATACCCATCGAGTCCTTTCCTCATATAGTAAGAGCATAGACCCATTCTCCATTGAGAGGCTAAACATTTAAAGCACGTGGCATACCCTGCATGTCTTCGCCTCCTTCAGAAGAAGGGTGTGCAAAACCAGCTGCCTTGAGGAGTGTGGAAAAGTAAAGCAGATAAACAACCAAGAATCAACAAACATCCAACAATCACGTCCATCCCATTCCATCATCCCTGGTGTCCTCCCTGACACCCACAAGCATAAACTGATGCATATCGCCACTCTAGGCATCATTTGCTGCCACAACCACAAGGCCTCCCTACCTCCACATATCACAAGACCCCACCAGGGTCACATCACAACACAAGATATCACAACACCCCTCCAGGGTCACAACACAACACAAGTATCAGGAAAAAAAACATTAAAACAATTTGTGCTCTTGGATCTTTATCAAGGCATCCAACCTTCAAACAACAAACACCAACAATCACATCAAATGGGATTTTTGCCCTAATTCATAACAAGATGGTAACTCTGAACCCTTCATGGGACACAATCCAGTTATTTAATCCATATTTAATTATCAAATTCAATTTTTTTCTATCATCATGAACCAATTCCCTAATCTATCACCAAAGATTAAACAAGAATATTATGGAAAATTTGATGAAAATCAAGTCACAACAAGAACAAGGTTTTCTTTAATGCCCCTTTATATTTATCCAACCAATTATAATATAATTCTGGCTTTACGTTATTTATAAATTTCATCATGAACCCCATGCTAACAATCAAGGCATATATATCACACATATCTAGAAAATCAAGAGGAAAACTGTTATCACGATACAAAGCAACAACGTGTGATAAAAAAATTCTTTTAATCTTATTAAAGTAATTAATTAGGTCAATTAAATTGTGATACAAAGGCCTAAATCATGCTAACTCCACGATTTCATATAAACAATTAGAGATGCCAAAAATATCTTACCTCAATGGTTTTCGAGGAAAACAAAAATGGTCGATGAAGGCCCATGAAACCGGGTCGATTCTCCACGAATCCTCCTTAGATTCCTCTCCTAACACAACCAAGACCAAATCTCATCACAATTGACATCCAAACACCTAGATCTACCAATTACATGTGTAGATATAAGATCCTGAGTGAAGAGGGGGAGCATATCAAGGTAGATCTAAGAAACCAAACAAATGGATCACAGTCCTCCAGAAATCGGCATCGATTCGTGAAGAGAAGCCTCTGGATCGCCTCCAAAATGCTTGGGAGTGGTTCTTCCACCTCCAAGGAAGGGTAATCCCATGTTATGGCTGATTAGGGGATTAAAAGTGGATATTAAAGGAAAAACGACTTAGATCCATAATTTAAGGATCTAACATTAAGTGCTCGCACGGTTTAAAAAATTGTGTGCTAACTGTGCGTTAGCTTCTGCCTCGAAAATCACTCCTTGCATGGTTAGTCCACCCAGTTAGACAAAACATGCGTTAACCATGTTATAGCCACTACCTCCAAGACCAGCCGTGCATGGTTTGGCCGCATGGTTTAGGCAAACCGTGAACCTCCCGTGCGAAGGCCATAACCCTTTATATTTCCTTAAAAGTCCACTAAAACACACCCCAAGCCACCTTGAACGTCCAGAACACCTCTAACACCATATTTTCACAATGGAATGGACCAGAAATGTCCGGGACATTACATCATATACCTCTTAAAACATTCCCTTCCTAGAGAATCCAAAACCCACCTAATGAGAAAATGAACAGTGTATAAACAATCACCCACCGAGATACCTCTCAAAAGAGAGCAAGCCACCAAAGCAACAAAGAGAGCCATCTCATAAACATGAAGGTTTAAAAACCACTTTAGCTACAATGATACATGAAAAGAGTTAAACATCAAAATACTATGGGTACTGAGCACGTATCTATGACTCACGTTCTCACGTACTCTCCTACATTCCACTGTGTCGCCACAAGACACGAACTAAGGGTATGGAACGCCCACAAAACACCTTCTCCTTGTTGTCTTAGATCTCCATAGGTTTCTCCTCAAAGGTGAAATCATCATCAAAATCGACCTCTGCACAATCGATGATGTGAGAGTCCTCATGAAGATAACGATGTAGCTATTATACTTGGGAAACATCATGTATTTGACTCATCTGAGGGGGAAGTCGCACTCGGTACGCAACATCTCCAACACGAGCTAACACCTCGAATGACCCAACAAACCGGGGATAAAGCTTACTTCCACAAACAAACCTTTGTTGTCCACAACGGGGATTCACCTTCAAAAACACATGATCCCCAACATTAAACTCTAGGGGCCTCCCTCTTTGATCGGTATATGATTTCTGACGATCTTGAGCTATCTTCATCCTCTCACGAATCACATTAACCATCTCTGTTGTATTTTTCACTATTTTTGGTCAGAGAATTGTTGACTCTCGTACCCCAGTCCAGAACAACGCCGAACAACAAGGTCGTCCATATAAGGCTTCAAACGGCACCATAACGATGGTTGAATTTAAACTATTATTGTAGGAAAAATCCAACAAGGGTTAGTGCCTCCTACATGAACCTCCAAAATCAAGAATAAAAGAGTACAACATGTCTTCATGAGTTTTGATGGTTCGCTCGGTCTGACTGTAACGTCCCAATGTTTCATTAATGGAAAATCCGTCTTGATCTTATTAAATGTCTATTTATATAAATTGTTTTTATAAAATGTAAACTTCTTTGGTTTTATGATATGAATTGTGACAGTTACTTTTTTAGCCGTTGAATAGTGATCACATTATTAGTATAAATATAGGACTTTAAAAAATCCAATTTACTCAGACAAATGAAGCGGTGGCCTCATCTAGTAGAATTTCCCCATACGAAGACAATTTGTCGGATCTCGGAAAAGATGTGGCATCTTTGGGATTCTCCCTTGACCAAGCCAAAGTTGAGCTTCATCATGTCATGCTTGAACGTGCCAGTATACGGGAAAATTGGAAGTTTATTGAAATTACCACTCGAGCGATGTTATCCGAGCCACCCCAAGAGTCTATCACCATTACACACCTTACCCTTAGGTCTTATGTGGCTGTTTTAAGGGGTTATGTAACAATTAAGTACTACTATGTTCATGTACATTATTTTTTTAATATAATAATGAATTTAATTTCTAGTCATTTTTGATACATTGTAAATAGTTTTTAAAGTACAAATGGTGTTTTTAGTTATTATTTAATTAAGAAATCTATTTTATTAAATTAAGGGATTTTTTAATTAAATAATATTTTAATAAAATAATAATATTATTAATAAATTAAGTTTTTATTAAATATAAATGATCTTATAATTTTATGAATGCAATTAAAATTTTTATTATGGTTTGAAATCCATTTCTGTCAAAACTTGTGAATTTTTTATAAATGTCGATTTTTATTTTAAAAGTGAAAATTAACATATTTAAAAAAATTATATAGATAAAAGAAATGTTATTTCTGGAATCAGGACGTCGAAATTATCCAATGGTGAATTTTTCATAATTTTCTGAGACAGTTAAATTTTTGGGTAAAAATTAAAAACAGATTAAATATATAATGTGATTTATGACATCATAATGACCCAATAGTGATGTAATAAAATACTATAATAATTATGTTCGGCCAATATATGTTTTACCTTTTCAATAATGTGATTTTGGGTTTTTTTGACTTACTTTTCAAAGCATTAATTGACTCCTCAAGACATATTCAACAGTTTGCCTTTTTAAATTAATTTCCATGGGAGTATGACTCACATCCACATAAGCAACATTATTATTTTAAGAAGTTTGGACTTTGGCCTTATGAATTTTTTTTTCTTCTTCCCTTTTCTAAAAACCGTGGGAAAAAACCATGGGATGGTTTGTGGTTTGGATTAATTTAATATAAGGGGTCCCAAACCAAAATATTAAAGAATTCCCTCAACTTTCATATATAAACCCACCCAAGTTCTCACGTCCTACTCACTCAAAGCCTTTTTATTTCATCCATCCTCTGCCCTACTCTCTCTAGAATCCTTAAAAGGTTCCCCATTCTCCCAAGAATCCTTTGACAAGCCTCTCTCTAGCCTTGGGAAACACACTTCCAAGTAAGGGTTTTTTCTTCCTTTCTCCTTTTTTTCAATTTTCTCTAAGTTGTATTGCCCTTCTAATTTCAATTATGAATGGTGGGGTATGGTTTCTAACCTCCCCCATACCTCCCTCTTATTTTTTTTAATGATGGGAGACCCCTTTCTCTCTCATTAAATTCCTCCAATGTACACCCGTTACTATGCCGAAATTCTAAAAGGAGCTTCTCTCTCTTCTTTTACATTCTAGAAATAATTTTGTATCATGAATCTAAATTCTATTAAAATTGTTGGTACATGTATCTATATGACCTACTTACTGTCCATTACATGAAAATATGATGAGGAACCCCTTTCTCTCTCATCTACCATTTTTTATGAGTTCTTATGTCATGTCGTTATGCTGCCAAAATTGCACAGATTTTCTAAGCCAATGCCATTGTGTAGTGGATACCATGCCATTTTCTCCATCAAGGGTATCAACCTTTATTAACCTTTATTATTTATTAAAAAGATTCATGTAAGAATTCCAAATTCCTTTATCGTGGAATAAATGATTATGTTTTATGAATCCATGTTTTATGATCCATGTGGCACACTTATTCATGAAATGAAATGTTTAAGAAGAGTATGCCCTTATAGAGCTCCAATGCATTGGGTAAAGTATAGTATCATGATATGTCATGTGAAATGAGTGTTTACTCATGCTAATTCATGTGAAACGATGGTTTACTCGTGCTTTATGTTCAATGATGATTTAATTATGGTCTATGTGCAATGAGCCTTGGCTCATGCTAATTCCATGTTATGTGTTTTTCCACATTTCCATGTTATGATTATCATGCTTTATCATGCCTTTACGTTAATTATTTTCTTATGCTCTATTGATATGCATATTTTCTAACATTTATTGTACTCTTCATGTTATTCCATGTGTATTCCCTTACTAGGCTTTATAGCTCACCCTTTCCTTATGCATGTCCTCAGGTTATCCCATGCAATGCTAAGTACGGTGGAATGTAGTGGTCATGTAATGGATGTTTTCAATAAAGATGTTTTATTTCATTTTTTATGTTTTTATGTAATTATCCTAAGCCCCAAAGACACTAAAACTCTCAATATTAGTTCTTGTATCAAGTGAAGTTTTATTTAATAAATCATGTTTATGTTTGTAATAAAAGCAGGGTTGTCATAGTTGGTATCAGATGATAGTTTTGGTTATTTTTGGGATTAGGATTAGAAAACCCTAGTAAACCCTTAGATACAAGACAATGTATAATATAAACGTCCCTATGTTTTGGTGAGTATTGATTTAGTGGGTTATCATGCAAATACATCCCTGTCTGCATACGAGCAGGTAGAGGCGGCTCTGGCATAGATTTATCCTAGGGGTAAAACCCGAAAACACCGCTTTGAGATAGACTTGAACGGGAACTAGTGCACAACAACGGGCCTTGCTTCACTATTCGTTATGAATCTCCCAGGGGATATGCTTTGGTAAATTCACAAGATTATTATGAACCCTTGTTAGAAAGTAGATCATGAAAATCTTAGAATGAAGCCTATAGACTCATGAGTAAAGGAACTGAAAGATTATTTATAAGTCATCAACTTTTGTCTTTGGATTACCCTTTATGTGTTACCCCTAACTTTCTTTTTATTCCAGCCAATGGACGGTAATAGGAGTACTTGGGCTAACAACGATTGTGAAGATCAGTGTGATGACTGTACTAATGAGATGCCCAATCCAATGGGAGTGGGAATTGCAAACATTTTCACTCATCTATCTTAGTTAACTCAAGTTTTGAATAGAAGAACGGGTCAAGAGGAATGTTAAACCCCCCCCCCCCCTAAGAAAGAACAAGTCTCTATTGAGAGCTTCATGAGACAAAGGCCTCCTACTTTGTGTGGATCATCCGATCCCACAATCGCTGAACAATAGATCAACTCCATTGAAAAGAACTTCTCCATCCTTCAATGTTCTGAAAAAGAGAAGGTTCTCCTAGCGGCTTATCATATGGAGGGTGAAGCTGATCAAAGTTGGACATTGATCAAAAATACCCCTTGGAGGAGATCGAGGGGTTGGAATGGAAGGATTTTTGGAATATGTTTTCAGATAAATATTTTCTGCGCACCCTCTGGATTAATATGGAAAGGGACTTCTTTTCCCACAAGAAAAAAGACAAAGAATATGTTGGACCATATGAGGAAAACATCACCAGGCTTTCACGATATGATTCCGGCATTGTCGTTACCCCAAAATGCAAGGTTGACTGCTTCTTTGGTGGGATGAAGCCTAGCCTGTGGAAAGCATTAGCGATCCGTGACTTCGACAGCTATGAGGAAATTGTCCGATGTTCCCTCAAGGTCGAAATGGAGATCGGAGAATCATAGGGGTATCAGGGGGAGAAGAAGCGTAAGGTGGAATTCAATTCTAGTGGGCCAATGGATAAATCCAACGGTGCTATGAAGATCCAGCACCCCACTTTCCAAAAGTGCATAAAGAAACACCCTGGAAATTGCCATAAGGGGACGAGAAAATGCTTTAGGTGTGGAAGAGAAGGGCACCTAGATGTTAACTGTCGGCAAGAAAGACCCACAGATGCGATAGAGGAGATGAACACATCGTTCGAACCTCAACGCATTGTTCAATGCTACAAATGCAATGAAGAGGGTCATTTTGAAAATCAGTGCCCTAATCCAAGGTTTTTCAGAGACAACCAACCACCTCCAAGGCAGCAAGGAAGAGATTTTTCCATCTCTTCTGCGGAAGTGAACCCCGACAATGATGTGGTGATAGGTATGCTACTTATTCATTCATGAATAGTGAACGTACATTTTTATTCAGGTTCTACGCATTCTTTTATATCTAGAAAGTTTAGTAGAACAATCCCAGCACCGCTACATATCATGGATGTAAAGATGTCGGTGAGTACGGAAAATGGGGCAGTCATTGAATCCCATGAATATAAGTCCTCCCCTGTTATAATCTGTGGATTGAATTTCCCAGTGAAACTCGTCATACTCCCTCTGGTGGAATTTGATTCAATTCTTGGCATGGATTGACTTTCCTTATATAGAGACAACATAAATTGTCGGGAGAGGTAAATTACACTCCATATAGGGAATCAACCCCGATTCATTACAAGTGTCTGGAGGAAGATGAATCTCCTTTAGCTCCATCATCCCAAGCATAGATATTACTACCTTATGAGCATGCGTATCTGGCTCAGATGATTGAGTCCAAGGAAGAATCCATCCTTGAAGAAATTCCTATTGTGAGGGAATTCGTGGAAGTGTTTCCCGAGGAAATACCTGGCCTTCCTCCTAGAAGATAAGTTGTGTTATCAATTGACCTTATAACTGGGGCGCTACAATATCCAAGAATCAACATAGAATGGCTGTTGTAGAGCTTGAGGAGCTGATGAAACAACTACAGGAGAATCTGGATAAATGGTTTAGATGCCCAAGTGCTTCACCAAGGGGTTCAGCAGTCCTATTCGTCAAGAAAAAGGATGGGTCAATGCAGATCTGCATCGATTATCATGAACTTAACAAAATCATGATAATGAACAAGTTTTCTCTTCCAAAAGTCGATGACTTGTTTGATCAGCTGTGTGGAGCACAATACTTTTCCAAGGTGGATTTGCGGTCGGGATATTATCAAGTAAGGGTGAATAAGGAAGATGTCCCCAAGACTGCTTTTCGTACAAGGTACGGGCACTATGAATTCATCGTAATGCCTTTCGGACTCACCAATGCTCATGAAAAATTCATGGACTTGATGAATAGAGTCTTTGTAGATTATGTTGACAAATTTGTGGTAGTCTTTATAGATGATATTCTAATATACTCAAAAACCAAGTAGGATCATGAGGAGCATTTAAAAACTGTACTAGAGACTTTGCGCAAGGAGAAGCTCTATGAAAAGTATAGAAAGTGTGAATTATGGTTGATGGAGGTCTCATTCTTGGTCCATATCATTACAAGAAATGTGATATCTATGGATCCCTCCAAAAAAGATTCAATTGAGGGATGGATGAGGCCACCATTGGTAATGGATATTCATACCTTCTTGGGGTTAGATAGATATTATTGATGATTTGTGAGAAATTTCTCACGATTGTCCAAACCTCTTACCAAGCTAACTCTAAAGGGAGTAAAGTTGTCTTGGAGTGATGAATGCGAAGAAAGTTTCAAGGAGTTAAAAATGAGGCTTATCACTATGCCCGTGATCACTTTACCACAAGTGGGGAGATTTTTATTGTTTTCAGTGATGCTTCAAAGAAGGGATTAGGCTGTGAGCTGATGGAGAATGGTAAAGTTATATCCTATGCCTCAAGGAAGATGAATATCCATGAGAGAAACTATCCAATGCATTATCTGGAGTTGGCAGTGGTGATCTTTGCCTTGAAAATCTGGCGGCATTACCTCTATGGAGAGTAATGTGAGATATATACTGACCACAAGAGTCTTAAATATATATTCATACAAAAAGAGCTTAATATGCACTAGGGAATATGGATAGAGCTCATCAAGTATTATGACTGCTCAATACATTACCACCCTGGGAAAGCAAACAAGGTGGAAGATTCCCTAAATAGAAAGGGCCCAGTGATTCAATCAATGATGAGAATTGAGAAGGATCCAATCTTATTAGACATGATAAAGATAGAAATGGGAATCATAGATAAGGGAAAATTATCATTCTTTTCGCAAATGATTTCTCAACTGTCTCTTTTGGAAAGGTTAAAGGATTCTCAAAATGATGATGTTGGAATTTGGGAAAAATTGGAAGCTCTCAAAAAGGGAAAATTCTCAAAGCTTAATTTTATTGAAGACGGTATCGTGCAGTTTGGAAAAAGAATATGTGTTTTATAGAGTCTGGATCTAAAGAAGGAACCATTGGATGATGCAAATAGTTGAAATTTCTCTATTCACCCAGGGAGCACAATGATGTATCGAGATCTTCGAGAATACTTTTGGTGGGATAATAAGAAGAATGAGATCACTGAATATACATCAAAGTGCATGGTGTGTTAGCAAGTAATTTTAGAGAGGCATACGTCTAAGGGGATGATGCAACCATTTCCCATACCAGAATGGGAATGGGAGAACATCACCATGGACTTTTTCAATGGACTTCCAAGGACATCCAATGGAAACAATGCAATCTGGGTTGTTGTGGATCGTCTTACAAAGACTGCACACTTCATTTCTATTCAGGAGGATTTCTCTTTGAATCAACTGGCACAGATATATTTCAGGAAAGTGGTAAGATTGAATGGAGTACCACTATCTATCGTGTCTGACCGAGATCCATGATTCACCTCTATGTTTTGGAAGAGTCTTCAACATGCTCTGAATACTGAACTGAACTTTAGTATGGCCTATCATCCTCAATCTGATGGCCAATCCGAGCGGACTATCCAAACACATGAGGATATGTTGAGAGCATGCCCAATGGACTTTAAAAAAGGATGGGATCAACATCTTACTCTGGTTGAGTTCTCTTATAATAACAGTTTCCACTCGAGCATCGAAATGGCACCATATGAAGCCCTGTATGGGAAATGGTGCAGAACACTGGCATGTTGGGATGAGGATGGTGAACGTAAGCTTCTTGGACTAGAAATAGTTGAGGAAATGGTGGAGAAGGTAAAAACCATTCAGCAGCATATCAAGGTAGCTCAAAGACGAAATAAGAGTTATGAAGCTAATCATCGATGAGACCTTGAGTTTAAAGTTGGAGAAATGGTGGTTCTATGAATATCTCCGTGGAAGAAGTTAATGTGGTTTGGAAGGAAAGGGAAGTTAAGTCCAAGGTACATCGACACCTACAAAATTCTTGATCGTGTCTGGGCTATGGCCTATCGACTAGCACTTCCACCTACTTTGGACAAAGTACATGATGTCTTTCATGTATCCCTCTTAAAGAAGTACATACTGGACCATTCACATGTACTCTCTTCTAAGGTGGTACAATTGGAAGATGATCTTTCTAATGAGGAGCGACCAGTGAAGATCATAGATCGTAGAGAAAAATGTTTTACGAAATAAGACAATGCCCCTCATCAAGGTGTTGTGTAGAAACCACAAGTCTGAAGAAGCGACTTGCGAATTGGAGGAAGGGATGAAGCTGAGTTACCCACATCTGTTTTAGTGTGGGAAAAGGAAAATTTTGGGGGAAAAGTTTCTTAAGGGGGAATATTTTAATGACCCAAAGTTTCATTAATGGAAAATCCATCTTGATCTTATTAAATGTCTCTTTATATAAAATGTTTTTTATAAAATGTCAAATTCTTTGGTTTTATGATAAGAATTGTGACAGTTACTTTTTTAGCCGTTGAACAGTGATCACATGATGAGTATAAATATAGGACTTTAACAAATCCAATTTACACAGAAAAAGGAAGTGATGGCCTCATCCAGTAGAATTACCCCATACGATTCCCATTTGTCAGAGCTCAGAAAAGAGGTGATGTCTTTGGGATTCGTCCTTCACCATGCCCAAGATGAGCTTCATCATGTTAAGCTCCAACGTGACCGTATAAGGTAAAAGTGGAAGTTTATTGAAATTACCACCCGAGCAATGTTATCCGAGCCACCCCAAGAGTCTGTCACACTCACACACCTTACCCTTAGGTATTATGCGGCTGTTTTAAGGGGTTATGTAACAAATAAGTACTAATATGTTCATGTACATTATTTTTTTATATAATAATGAATATAATTTCTAGTCATTTTTGATACATTGTAAATAGTTTTTAAAGTACAAATGGTGTTTTTAGTTATTATTTAATTAAGAAATCTGTTTTATTAAATTAAGGGATTTTTGAATTAAATAATATTTTAATAAAATAATAATATTATTATTATTAAATTATCTTTTTATTTAATATAAATGATCTTATAATTTTATGAATGCAATTAAAATTTTTATTAATGTTTCAAATCCATTTCTGTCAAAACCCATGAATTTTCGATAAATGTAGGTTTTTATTTTAAAAGTTAAAATTAACATATTTTAAAAATTATATAGATAAAATAAATTTTATTTCTGGAATAAGGATATCGAAATTATCCAAGGGTGAATTCTTCAAAATTTTCTGAGAAAGTCCAATTTTTGGGTAAAAAATAAATACCTTTTAAATAAATAATTTGTTTATGACATCATAATGACCCAATAGTGATGTATTAAAATACAATATTCTTTATTTTCGGACAATATGTGTTTTTCCATTAAAATAATGTGATTTTGGGTTTGTTTGACTTACTTTTCAAAGCATTAATGGACCCCTAAAGACATATTCAACACATTGCCTTTTTAAATTAATTTCCATGGGAGGGTGACTCACCTCCACATAAGCAACCTTATTATTTTAAGAAGTTCATACATTTCACTTATAATATATTTTTCTCCAATTCCCTTTTCCAAAAACCATGGGAAAACACCATGGTATGGTTTGTGGTTTGGATTAAATTAATATAAGGGGTCCCAAAGCTAAATAGTAAAGAATTCCTTCACCTTTCCTATATAAACCCACCCAAGATCCCACTTCCTCCTCAATCAAATCCTTTGGAGTTCGTCCAACCTCTTATATACTCTCTCTAGAATCCTCCCAAGGTTCCCCAAGCTCCCAGGAAGCCTCTAACAAGCCTCTCTCTAGCCTTTGGAAGCACACTTCCAAGTAAGGGTTTTTTTCCTTTCTCATTTCTGTCAATTTTCATTAAGTTGTATTGCCCTTTTAATTTAAATTATGAATGTTGAGGTATGGTTTTGCCCCTCCACCATACTTCCCTCTTATTGTTTTAATGATGGGATGCCTTTTTCTCTCTCATTAAATTCCTCCCATGTACACCCATTACTTTGCTGAAATTCCGATAGGAACTTCTCTCTCTTCATTTACATGAAAGGAATAATTGTGTATCATGATTCTAAATTCCATTACAATTGTTGGTACATGTATCTAAATGACCTCCTTACTCTCTATTACATGTAAATATGATGATAAACTCCTTTATCTCTCATCAACCATTTTTTATGAATTCTTATGTCATGTCGTTACGCTGCCTAAATCACACCGATTTTCTAAGCCAATGCCATTATGTAGTGGATACCATGCCTATTTCTCCATCAAGGGTATCCTCCTTTATGAACCTTTATATATTGATTAAAAAGATTCATGTACTGATTCCACATTACATTATCGTGGAATAAATAATTATGTTTTATGAATCCATGTTTTATTATCCATGTGGCGCACTTATGCATGAAATGAAATGTTTAAGAAGGGTGCACCCTTATAGTGCTCCAATTCATTGGGTAAAGTATAGTATCATGATACATCATGTGCAATGAGTTTTTACTCATTATATTTCAAGTGAATCTAGGGTTTACTCATTATTTATGTGCAATGAGGATTTACCCATTCTCTATGTGCAATGATCCTTGGCTCATGCTAATTTCATGTTAAGTGTTCTTGCCACATTTCCATGTTATGATTATCATGCTTTATCATGCCTTTACGTCCATTTTTTTCTTATGCTCTATTGATATGCCAATTTTCTAACATGTATTGTACTCTTTATGTTATTCCATGTGTATTCCCTTACTGGGATTTATAGCTCACCATTTTCTTATGCATGTCCTCAGGTTATCCCATGCAATTCTAAGTATGAAGGAATGTAGTGGTCATGTAAAGGATGTTTTCAATAAAGATGTTGTATTAAATTTTTAAAGTTTTTATGTAATGATCCTAATCCCCAAAAACACTAAACCTCTCAATCTTCTTTGTTGTATCAAGTGATGTTTTATGTAATAATTCATGTTCAAATTTGTAATAAAAGCAGGGTTGTCATACTGACCATCCGTTTGAGGATGAAAAGCAGATCTAAGGCACAATTAAGACCCAAATGCATGTTGAAGATATCTCCAAACCCTGGAGGTAAAAAGTGGATCTCTATTAGAAATGATCGTCCAAGGGACTCCATGAAGTCTCACCACCTCCTCCAGATACCACCACAACAAAGCTTCCACTGAGCTTGACTCCTTGATTTCTATAAAGTGGGCTAATTTTGTTAAACGATCCTCTACCACCCAAATAGCATCATATCCTCCCGAAGGTTGAGGTAATCCTATAACAAAGTCCATTGAGATGTCCTCCCACTTCCAATGAGGAATATCTAATGGCTTGAGAATTCCACAAGGAACACGGTATTCGACCTACACCTTATAGAAGACTAAACATCAAGACACAACCTCTACAACCGCATGCTTCAGCCCAGGACACCAAAACTGGCTCCTTAAGGATTGATACATCTTTTTCACACTAGGATTTACCGCTAAAGGAGAACCATGGAACTCTCCGAGGACCATCTCGCGTATCACCAAGGGAACAAAAATCCTTCCATGATACAACACTATGCTGTTTATCCTCAAACCAACCATCAAGGGTCTCACCACAAACAACTCGGTCTCTCTAGACCACCACCTGATGATCCCCAAACTGGGACTCTTCCACCTTCTGCACCAGGGATGACTTCACCGTCATCTGAAAAAGACAGCCTTCTACCCCAACTTCTACCATATCAAGATTTAACACTCACAGTACTTCCATTACTCCCCCAGAATCACAGGATTCACGCACATCATCACTATGTGACATTCGGGTAGCGCATCATCCACAACATTCACTTTTCTATGTGTATACGATATTTCAAAGTCATATTCCTGCATGAACTCCATCCACCGATGCTGACGCAAGTTCAAGTCACGCTGGGAGAAAACATACCTCAAACTATTATGATCAGTGAAAACCACATAGCATTCACCATTGAGGTAATGTCTCCACAAAATCATAGAAAACACCATGGGTGCCAAATCAAGGTCATGAGTGCCATAGTTGCGTTCATGGGGACACAACTGTCGAGACCCATAAGAAACAACTGACCTCTGCTACATGAGAACACAGCCTAGACCCAGATGTGAAGCATCGCAGAAAACAACAAACTGAACTCCCTCAGCTGGGAGACAAAGAACTAGATCACATACTAACTTCTCTTTTAGACAATCGAAAGCTTCCTGAAACTGATCAGTCCATATAAACACTTGGTTATTTCTAGTCAAAGATGTTCGAGGAGTCGCAACTCATGAGAAATTGGATACGAACCTCTAGTAGTATCCTGCGAGCCCAAGGAAACTTCGCACCACTAAAACTATCTTGGGGGATTCCCATGACACAACTGCTTCTATCTTCGATAGATCCACAACTACTCCCTATTGAGACCCTACAAGCATCAAGAAAAGGACTTCTCAAGCCCAAAACTCAAACTTCTACAACTTCCCAAACATCTGATGTCGACAAAGAACTCCCAAAAAATCACATAGATGCTCCGCATGCTCCTCTTCAGATGTGGAGTACACAAAGATTTCTTTGATGAAAACTAAAATGAAAATGTCCAAGAACTCACAGAACACATCATTAATTAAACCCATGAACACAGATGGAGAATTAGTCACACCAAACTACATTACAACAAACTCATAATGCCCATGAAGACAACGGAAAGAAGTATTCGAGATATCCTAATCCTTCACACGCATCTGATGATATCCTAACCGAAAGTAAATATTTGAGAACCAACTTGCTCCCTTCAGTTGCTTGAATAATTCTTCAATCGATGGAAGAGGATAGAGATTCTTTATTTTCACTTTGTTTAAGTGATGATAATCGACACACAACCGCAAACTGCCGTAATCCTTCTTCACGAACAGAACGGGTGCAACCCATGGTGACACACTTGGTCGAACAAAACCACACTACAATAGACCATCAAGTTGTATGTGTGGCCCTCATAACTCATAAGGGTCATCCTTTATGGAGACATATATATAGGCGACTCTCCTGGGTGTAGCTTGATCCAAAACTCGATCTCTTGTCGAGGGGGTAAGGGCACAACCTCTTCTGTAAAAACATAAGGGTACTCCTCTATGACCCTAGGAAACAGAAACTGCCGAAACTATGAAGAACTCATCATCATCTCAACCGCCATGGTTGATAAGGATGGAACTTTCCTGTGACCCATCTGAGGATCTCATTCACCAAAAAAACACCACTTTCTCTCCATCCGCACCAATGATGACGAACTTCTTCCTAAAGGAATCCATGATATCCTGCACCAAATACAAACAATCCATTATGAGGATGAAATCATATGGTTTTATTCATAAACATAGGAAATATCCCTAAGAGTGGTGCTACCCCAATAGTACCTCACAATCTCTACATACTTCAAACAAGTCAGATCGACATCCAACTGGCGTAGTCAACGCCAAGGGCACTGGACGCCTCTCGAACTCAAGTCCCAAGGCAAGGACAAGGGTGGGTGATATGAAGGAGTGTGTCACTCCTAAATCAAACAAGGCATATATGAACGTGTAAAACAAGAAAAGGGTACCTCAAACAACGTCTGGCTCGTCTGTAGCTCGCAATTCTAGGGAATGAAGATGACCACGACCTTATCCATGACCTCTCTAACCCTGATGATGACCACCACCACGACCGTGCTCTGATCTCTGAGGACGAGGAGCGTCATGGGGTTGTCCCCTGACCACCCCATATACGCTCAGATGATCTAATTCTAGTGCAACTGGCTACTACTGCCTCGTCTGGAACGTCCTCAACTGAGGAACCTAGAGTGTAGTGCCCGGTGCATGAAGACTACTCTGAAGGGTGGGAAGTCCCACTGGTGATGGCCACGACCACCATAAGAAAAAAAAAGAGCATGATCCCTTGGCATAGGCCTGAGAGTTGCATCCCTTAGAGAAATGAGGTGTGAAGGGCTGGGACCTAACGCTGGCTGAACAGAAACTCTTTCGCACTGAAAATTGGGAACCCCGAACCACAACCTTACTTCATGAGGAATCCTGATGATTCCCTTCTCATGATGATCTGGTCCTGGCCAAAGTCCTCTCGACAACCTCCGCCCTCGCCAGCACCTTTAGATATGTCTTCAGCATAAATGGGGTGACCTAGCGTTGGATATATGGATGCAAAGCCTCCTGAAAATTCCATGCCCTGACCTCCTCATCTGGTAATATGCCTGAAGCATACCGTAAACGATTCTTGAAACAGATTCCAAACTTCCGAACAGTGGAGCTCCCCTATCGAAGGGTAAAAATCTCCTAGTGACGGTATTACTTTGTATTTGAGGAAAGGTACTCGACTCTAAACATATCTCAGAACTCTTCCAATGATATCTCTTACTCCTCGCGATCCTCGAGGAATAAGAAACCCCACTGCCTTACTACTCCACGAAGAATCATCACAGCTAAGGACACCCAGTGCTCCTTCCAAGCATGGATCGAACTGAATCCTATATCAACCTCCTCCAACTAGTCTTCTGTGACTGCATCAGAAATAGATCCCTCATACTTTTGCAGACTCTGGTGCTAAAACTCTGGGAGTCTCTTCCTTCAAGAGTTTTCGTCGTCAACCTCTACCATGTCACGACCTGATGGAACAGCCTGCTGGATATTTTCTACAAAACCCCGATGATGACGTCGACCTGGATCTATACTTGCAAAATAACAAAAATTATATCTAGTAAGCCTAGAATATGGATGACTCAACATTAATTAATTAATTATTCTCTTTTATTCGTTTTAGGTTAACCTATCCCAAGGTGTACACATTCAAACACAGGCACAAAGAAGAATGACGCATGATCCTTTCCTAGGTCTCTACCCTGGAACTAGTATCACCCTATTTAGTAGCCATTGTAAAAATAAATGTCCGTACATCAGATCATAGGGGGGCCTAAACGGCTATGTCGCATCTAGTCTCCAGTGTTTACCTCACATGCTAAAAATTAATGACACAGTTACCCTACCAACCCATGCAACCTCACTTGTGCCTAACTCCAAACTCCATCATATCCCTTAACCAGTGCCTCTGATACCACTCTGTCATGACCCCCTCCCCACAATGTGTACCCCTCCTAGGCCGACAATGTGGAAAGGGAGATAATGACCTCCGAGTCCCTCCTCTAGTAGGCCCCGGGATAGCGACTAGCACCGAGGTTAAAATAAACACACAAATGGGAGGCATTACCCTCTAAGAGAACACATGCAGAAGAGAGAGATATGATAGACACCAACAAACACCAACTATGAACTGAAATATAAATGAAACCCAAGTACATATATGAAATTCCATGCAAATGTACTAAAACTGAAGGGGAAAACTACATGTACCCAAAGAAAAGTAAAAATAGCAGCGACCACAAGCTCGGGAAGCTCCTACAACACAAGCTAGTAGGAACAAGCCTGATCTCCAACCTACTCCAAGTGACCTGAAAAACAGTTTATATAAACTTTGGGTGAGTATAACAGTATACTCAGTATGATCCTCCCCGAAGCCTCTCGTGAAAAGGTAAATAAAGAATGAAAAGCACAGTGAAAAACAGGTGAAACTAACTTGTCACCTAAACAGATATACTAGGTTTCAAACCTCACCATGGATACTCTCACCAAGTAACACATAAAAGAATATATAATATAATAAAGGATATCAAGGTACCCTGCTACTACTTCCCCACTGGTTTGCTGCTTTTCCCCAATGACATATGTCTTCGGCATCTCTCTCCAAAGGCTTTCCCATATAAAATTGGGCTAACCTCCACAATCTGCATCATGTTCACTACAAAGTCTTCCCGCTGACACCTGGGCGAAACACTAGACTATCCTCACAACAAAAAGTAACCAAGTAGTTTTCGGGATCCACCACATCTCATATAACGTGTATCATACATCGGTTATTATACATCAAGCCATTATATCCCATACACCGAGTAAGGCTCATCAAGCCATCACAACCTATAAAAGTTACACCTACAGTAGTCCATAAGATACTATATCCAGAATATATGTGTGTGATCAAATAACAACCCATTACGGCCCTCTACACACATATATAGGGAAAACTAACCACTATCCCTCATGGAACTAGTATCTACCAAGGGAAGAAAGTGGGGTCAAAGGGGGTTGGCATCCATTCATCCTCCCACCAGAATGTGGGGGAAAACACACCCAGGGCTCAGAATCCCTGGGGTGTCAGTTGCCCTTACTGACAGGGTGGAGTAGGGTATAGAAACTCAAAAAGAATAGAATATATTATAACTCACAACCACATTATGGGCATAACCTAGTCATAGACACAACTGCAGCTAACGTCTCTCAGACTCATGGCTTCCACTTCTAAGACTAGGTATCATATAAGCACACAACCATTTAAAGGGATTTATTAGATTACTTCCTTCCATTTTACAAATTCCATTGTACGTAAATTAATTCTTAATACTTTAATTAACCATGATCAATTTTTCACATTAAATCCCATTAACATCACATCGATAAACCACTGTCTCTTCAAAAGTTATCAACCTCATCACTAAGTTCCGGCAAACTCCAACACCATGGGTTAACATCATTTAATCAAACATTCATTACAATATTAGTTTCCCATATTCCCAGGAAATCTAGAAAAGCAACCTATGCTACTCAACATAAGGGGGCTCAACAAGGTGAATAGACGTACTACCCTTCGAGTCTTTGCCGCCTATATCAAGAGCGTAGACTCATTCTCCCTTGAGAGGCTAAACACAGAAAGCACGTGCCATACCGACCGTGTCATCGCCTCCTTTTGAAGAAGGGTAAGAAAGACCAGCTGGCTTGAGTAGTGGGGTAAATTAATGTAGAAAAAAACCAAGATTCAACAAACACCCAACAATCACACCCATCCCATTCCATCATCCATGGTGTCCTCTCTGACACCCACATGCATAAACTGATGTATCTCACCACTCTAGGCTTTATCCACTGACACAACCACAAGGCCTCCCTGCATCCACATATCACAAGGCCCCTCCAGGGTCACATCATAACAAAAGATATAAGAACACCCCTCCAGGGTCACAACACAACATAAGTAGCATGAAAACAATCATTTCAATAATTTGGTCTCTTGACCCTTTAGCAAGGCCTCCGAACTTCAAACAAAAAACACTGTCAATCACATCAAATGGGATTTTAGCCCTAATTCACAAAAAGAGTGTAACACAGAACTCTTCATGGAACTCAATCATGTTATTTAATCAATCTTGAATGAAAAAATTCAATTCATTGGTTCCAACATCATGAACCAATTCAGTAAGCTATCACCGAAGATTAAACATGCTTACTATGCCAAATTTGATCAAAATCTAGTCACAACAAGAACCAGTTTGCTTTCATGCCTCATTATATTTATCCATCCAATTATAAATTAATTCCGGATTTACATTCTTTGTCAATTTCATCAAGAAAACCATGATAACAAGTAAGGCATAGATATCACACTTATCTATCAAATCAAGAGGCAAACAATTATCACGGTACAAAGCAACAATGTGAGATCAAACCAATTCTTTTAATCCGGTTCAAGTATATAATTATGTCAATTCCTTTGTGATCCAAAGGGATAAATCATGCTAACTTTAAAATTTCCCATAAACAATTACAGAAGCCACGAATCCCTTACATCAATGGTTTTCGAGGAAAACCACAATGGTCGATGAACGCCAAAGAAACCGGGTCGATTCTCCACGAATCCTCCTTAGATATACTCTCCAAACACAACCAAGACCAAAGATCGTCATAATCGACACCAACGCACCTATATCTATCCATAACATGCATAGATATAAGATCCTGACAGAAAAGGGGGAGCAGATCTAGGTAGATCTATGAAACCAAATAAAAAGATCACATACCTCGAGAAACCGGCTTCGATTCGCGAAAAGAGGCCACCGGATCACCTCCAAAATGATTGGGAGAGGTTTTTACACCTCCAAGGAAGGGTAATCCCGAGTTATGGCCGATTCGGGGCTTAAACAAGGTGATTGAAGGAATAATGAGTTAGATCCACAAATTTTAGGATCTAACTTTAAGTTCCTGCACGATTAGTCTGCACAGTTTAACAAACCTTGCACTAACTAGGCGTTAGCTTCTGCCTCGACAATCACTCCTCGCACGGTTAGTCCGCATGGTTAGACAAATCGTGCACTAACCGTGCATTATCCACTACCTCCAAAACCATCCTCGCACGGTTTGGCCGCATAGTTTAGGAAAACCATGCACCTCCCGTGCGAAGGCCACAACCCTTTAGATTTCCTTAATAGTCCTCCCAAATGCACCCCAAGCCACCATGACCTTCCAGAACACCTCTAACACCATATTTTCACCAATAAATGGACTGGAGAGGTCCAGACCATTACAGAACATTCCTACGGTTTATGGTTTGAATAAACTATGCATCCCTACCTACCTAACTAGTGATACATGTTTTTTAGTCCGAAATTATTTTCTAAACAATAAAAACCTCCATTTAAGGACCCCGATAGACTCATATAGACCCAATAAATTTCATCTTCTATGATTGATCCCATGAATAGTCTTTTCCCTTCATAATTCAGGAAAAAGTGGATCTATGCTTGAATATTTTTCTTCGATCCTCTACTGGTTAGTTTCCTCATCCTGTTCTCATTCTACCACCAAATCTTAATTCCACCCAAGAGTTTCATAGATCTCCTTATCAACTAGAGGATGTAATACCCTCATTTTATCATGTATGATGTTTCATTTCCTGAAATCCATTATATTCATTCTATATTGGAAAATCCTAATTATTATTTGGGGTTTGATGATCCAAGCATCTATTGTAGGTGGCTCTATCATGATGCCCAATTTATATTATCCTTAAATTTCTTGATTTAAATTAAATTTTTTATTTAAATTCTATATTTCTTATAAATTAAATTTCCCTCACTTTATTAATGAATAACCCTATTCTATTGATATAGGGTTTTTGGAAATTGAATTTTTGTATGAAATTTGAAAAACCTCATTCTATTGAATTGGGGTGTGACTATGAAATGGATAGAAAATAGTAGATATTTAAATAGATGAATATATATTATGAAATTTATAGTATTTTTCAAATTAAAATATTGAGTTAATTGTGGATATAAAATTATAAAACTGAATTCTTAATCTATTTCCAATTCTTCTTTGGAAAAAATGGATGAAAACGGTTTTGGTAGAAACCATTGGTTTTTATAATAGAAAAATGAATGTTTTTATTAAAAGCATGTTTAGTTTTTTAAATGGAAAAAAGAATTTTTGAAATGAGGTAATGGTATATAATGGGAATTTAAGGATAATTAAATTAATGTTCCCATAAGTGATGTTTACTAGAGCACATGCATGACTAGGTAGTTAGTGAGTTATATTGGACAAAAATGGTTAGGGATGGAATGCCCTAGCACTAGATTGACTTATTAAAACACCGACAAAACATTCTATTAGAACATATTGTTCCTTAGTAGGACATTGATGAATCCACTCCTTCCAATTTCAAAGGAACTGTGTACACATTGTGGTTATTATCACAGGAGTGTGTGAAGATTCTATAACCTACAATTGTCGTACATCTCTGTCGATGTTCATGTTCCTCTTTTATTTATATATGAGATATAAAATCAAGCCAATATTTTTATATTTTTTTACAAACATTCTATATTTGTACAACTTTTTATATATAATATTTTTATTATTATATTTATTAATGTATTTCCATCATTTTAAATGTAATGAGTGATTTGTTTAATTATTCTATTGAAATTCCACACCAGTTTTCTTTAAAAATTGAAATCTCTTTATTTTTTTAATTAAATTTAGATTCTATTGTGGAAGAATTGGGGATACCCAAAAGTTATTTTTTCTCACAACCTACATGTGACTTTGGGTGTTTGGATACTATCTTCTTCTAGGTCTGAGTAGTGGAAAAGAACCATGTGCAGGTGGTTTTAGGTATTGATTTGTGAACATAGCATGTTGATTCCATTGGGAATTGGGCAGTTTTTCTCATTTTATTGTACTTTTCAATAGTTCTTTGGTTTTTATACCTGTTTGATTTCTGGTACACTTCTCACTATTGATTTTCTGATGTATCCATATTGACATTTTCCTTTTAATTCGAAAATTATTGAGTAAAATTCATTCAAACATTAATTTTTTATGATTCGAGGTGCTAATCACAAACCTGTTGGGATTTGGAATTACATTAGGTCCATGTCTGAGCTAGCTCAGTTATTTCTATATTAGTGTACCTGGGATGGTTTCTGACACATCCAATATATCTTTTCATGTTACTCTCATTTTTATATCGTTCATGGATCATTTATTTAGTATGGATTGTGATATTTTGATCTATAATTAATTTAAACAACTTCATTATATATTATTAAAATTATAATTATAAAATATGTAATATTGATAATATACATTCAAGAATGTATCTAATATTTTCGTCTTGTACTGATCATCTTTTCTAAGATTTGAATATTATCTGTAATATAATTTATTGCATGTATCACCTAAAATTGGAAGTATTTTTTATACTTAATATCCTGACAGAAAATATTTGGATTCAATATAATTTTTCCTCTTCAACTTCACATATATAAAATTTTCATGTCAAGGTGTATATAAATCTAAAATTTCACTATCATCCAATACTTACCAAGATCATATGATCAATACAAAAAGGAACATCATGTTTATATTTCTCTAAATTACTATATACATATCCCAAAGAATGACTCATATAAAAATAATTATTTAGTACATAATACTTACATGGACCTGAAATTCATGCTTATATAGAAGAAATGATGTTTTTTCATAGTCTATTCTTTCTTATGTAGGAGATACATTAATATATTAATATTAAATATCCTTTCCTAATGTTTACACACGAATAAATCATTATTATTTATACTTTAGATGATTCTAATACACATTTTGAATGATTCAAACACATGGAATGTAAGATATTTACATATACAACAACAATTCAAACAAATTAAAGAGGACCTTCTATATAAATGTCAATTTTCATTAATATAATTAATATACATATTTAAAGACATAGACAAATTTCATCCTTAAAATAAAAAATGATAAATCATTAATTTATATTGGATTCTTTTTTATATACATTGGATAATTTATTGAATTATGAAATTCCATTGAGGAGTTGTATAACAATATTAAGCTCTTTAATTCTATTACTAACAATACATAATGCATAATAATATTGAATTTAGAGTATTATCATAGACATTCTCTAAACATCAATTCTCCATTAATAAAAAAATCAACTATGTTAAATTCTCTCGAATTATGTCATGTAGAATTCCACATAAATCATGGATGTATTATAAAAGTACATATATCTCTCATAATGAAGAATAACTATTTTAAAAATTGTTCATTACATCTTATAATGTTTTTTCATATTATGTTTAATTCATGTAGTGTATTTCTCACTCGATATAACCACTATTTTAATATTATTATTTTAGATAGTGAACTCAACCTAAATCCACTCCATTTCCATAAAAACATATTTCCAATCTTCTTATATTATATTATCTTCTCCCAAAGTATCCAAATCATTCCACATTTTGAATTATATGGGATTCTCCATCACCCATCATCTGAGTGGATACATAGTCCATCACCCATATCCTTTACTAATTAATAAATAAATTTATAATTATATTTTAAAAATTCAATTGAAAAAAATATAACATCAACCTATGTTTACTTCACTAATACATTGTGTAATTAACTCAACTTAATAATCTTTTTCTCGCTACATCTTATCTTGAAAATGAATCATTATTTCAATTAGAAAAAAGATATAAATACCTTAATAGATTATGAAATATAATATTAATAACATACATATATTTTATATAAAAATATATTCAATTTTATGTCATAGCTTCAAATTCCCTTTTTATTAATAAATTTTCCCCATATTTTTAAACAATATCCTAAGAAACATAGATTTAATGTGAGAATTTAACATACACAATGTAAATAGGGATTCAAACAATAATATTACACATCAATTATTTTAATACACTTTCTAGTAGATCCTTCTTAATTGTATCATCTATTTATTTTTTTGGCACATAATTAAGATATTCAATTCTTCGTGTTACATTTTATTAGTTTTCATTATCCTTATCAACAACATTTATAAGAATTTTTCAAATAAATGTAATGTGGATCATGGTTATTAGTCACTCCCTCATATATACTAGTCTATTTAGAATCAAAAACAATCCCTATTTGTATATGCATAGCCATAATAGAATAATTTCTTTTATTTCAAGTATTATCAATATACTAAATTTTTATAAGAAGATTCTACATCTTCAAAAATATGTGGATTTTAAAAAAAAGAAGAGACGATCTTTGAAAAATATTATTTTTACCCAAATCTAAATTTTAATCAATTTAAACCTTCATATTACACAAAGAATATAGTTTTCATTAATTTTTATATTTTAAATTTTCACCATCATATTCAACACATATTCTAATACCTCTAACCATAGATATCTTATATATTACTTATAAAAGTACATGAATTAATTTTTCCCCAATTACCAATTTAATACAATTATTCCTATGAATTTTGTATTTGGAAAAATACTTTTATTTGTTTTATCCCCCTATGTGAAAATCATTACGTCATCAAAGTTCATAATTATACAACTTTTCCACACAAAAAATAACCTCATTTTCATCATCATAATTTTTAAACACATAATGAAAAAATTTCTTCAACCCTTAATAAAATAAAATATTCTCAAACATTACATTATTTCCTTTAGTATCACTTCTACAGAATCTTATTTCAGGGAACTCTTACAACTAAAATGTTTTAGGAACAATAAATATTTTCAAAATAATTTAAGTTTATTTCATCACTATCCATGTTATAAAAAAACTTTTCAATTCTATGGAATTTTCAGTTTATTGAGAACCATATAATATTTAATAAAAATGAATTTTTGGATCTTTGTTTTAAATGTTTACAGTATTTCATTCTTGACTTATATTCACATAAATAATGTTTATTTATTCTAAAATATGATATCAAATTTGGTCATATCCCTCAAATACATCCTCAATTCATTTAAATTTTTCAAATGAATTTAGAGTAATTTCTCATTATATTTTTTATCAAAACTCACTAGAGTTATTTTTATTTTCATTATAAATCCAAATATCCTTATAATATCCCTAAACCAGTACTCATAGATCCAGTCATGAAATTTTAAGAATTGCATTACCCCTTTGAAACTGATGAATGTGGCCTAATTTTGGCCATCCAAAATTTACAATAACTATTGAAATATTTAATAAAATACATTCTTAAGGTCCATTTTTGTTTTAATTTTTATTTAAAAATAAAAAACACATACATAAATAATTATCACTGAATTCAACTTCCTACCAATCCCAATATACCAATCCCTCCATATTCTATATTCGATTATCAAGATAATCCATTTAGAAACATACATGACATAAGTAGTTAAACATCAAACATGATTACCTGATGAATTTGAAACACAATAAGTGTGAAATCAAATGATCAGTAAGGATAAATATAATCATTAACAAAAAAAATTATTATTGATTATTAGAAGAGAATAAGGGTATATTGACATATTCATAGTGCATAATAAAATCATAAAATAAACCATACCCATCAAGACATGAGTCAATAATTGTGAAACTTGGAAGTAAGGATTTAATAAAGGAAATAGTCATAAGAGTCAATAATCATGATCCTTGTTATGTTATTCTTAGTCAATGCAAATTTCATAATCTCACTATGAGCATTGATAAAACATGTTGGTAGCTTGGAAAAACCTCGTCATAAAACACTTATAGATCACGTATACGAGCCGTAAAAATGAAATAACTATATGGACAACATCCAATATAATTATCCAATGAGAATAATTAATACCCAATTAATTTGACTGTTATATATAAACAACCACCATATAATTTATATCGAGATCACCAAATTCTCTCTAAGATCACGATTCGTATAAGAAATATTTTGTTCAATGGATGCTAACTGGGCACACCCATTATATATATTGTCCTAGAAAAACAACATGAATAAGGTACATATAGATTTTATTTTATTTTAAAATATATAAAATAACCATTATTATTTATAATAAATTATTGACAAAGGAAAAATAAACGATATTCAGGATAATCTCTTTGAAATATGACTATGATGTGAAAAAAAACTAGTTCCTAATAACCACTTGGGATAATGATTAACTTATGCAAAAAATAGAGGTTCTACAAAAAACTATTTGAAACATGATTAACCCATGGATAAGAAATAGGTTCTAATACAATATCATCGATACAAGATAATCCAATAGAATGGTAATAAGTTATATCACAATATTTTTTTAAAATTATTATCCCACCAAAAAACGAACGATATTGGTTTCAGTACAAAATATAACAATATAGAATAATTAACCATAATGTATATTGATATTGATTAATTTAAATACATTTAAAATATCATTGAGGAAATATTTGGGAAACTAAGATTTTAATTTTGAAAATTATTTTTTTAAGTAAAAATTTACAAGATATTGTAAAAAAATAATTTTCATTGGAAGTGACCTTAGAATAATATAATGAAATATTTAAGAAAAATAATGATTTTCGAAAGAAAAATAGCCTTCCAATTTTTGAAAAAAAATATTTTAAAACATGTAAATTTTTAAAATAATTTTCATTGTATATATCGTTGAAAACATATAATGTATGCTTCAATGAATATAATGGCCATCAGAGTAGAAAATTCTTTTCATTTCATACATGTTTAGAAAAATATTCCATTGAAATATTTGGTAATTTACCATGGGGATGATTTTGGAAATTGAAAAATATATTCAATTAAAAACAATTAAAAAGCAAAATTTGTTTATAAATTTATTTAACCAATCACATGGAAATTTTCAATAACATTTTTGATGATATTTTTAGAAAAAATTCTTTTAGAATAAAAATCAATCCTAATAAAAGGGAGAAAAAATATAATATTTTATAAAAAAATATCAATTATTTTATATCATAATGAGTTTATAAATGGTAAGAATTCTTGAAATATCATGAATTACAATTCATTAAAAAATAAAATTGGTATATTAGAAAATGATCTATAAAAAAACCTCAACTATTGTTAAAAAATAAACACTATCTATTAGAATGAGATTATGAAATAGATCATATAATGGTAATAATTTTGAGGTGATAATTAAAAAAATAAAGTTTTTTAATCAAATTTAAATCCACATAGAAAAGTGAAAATAAAATAATATCTAGTCAAAAGTCATTAAACACGTAATCATGAAATAAAAAAAATTATTAAATAATTTACCACTTCGTATTATTTAAGTGACAATCCTCTTTGATGAAATATTTTTAATTGAAACAAAAAACATCATGAATTATTAGTAAATCATGATAATACATGTCATGGAATCTATATACCCCATATTAAAGAAATTGGTTGAATGAACATACACTATGCATCAATGAAGTGAAATTGAGATGTAGTCCTTTACATCATGATTCCTTTTGGTTGAACATTAATTAACATCATGTATAGTTATTTTAAACATATAATTAATTATTTGAATAAAAATAAAAAAAATTATAATATCTTATATTCTTCTTCTTTTGAATCTCATCAATCATTTTTTAATAATCATATATTATTTTAATTTTTTCGGTATTAATTTCCTTGTTTTCTCAATCATGGTTACTAGGAATGTAAAGATTCATGTTCATATTATATAGTTTCATCTTATCCGTAATAGTTATAGTTATATAATTATAATATTTTTACACCTACTATTGTTTTAAAATTATTCATTATATATGGTTTTAAAAATTGAATTATGTTATGATCAAAGAGACAGTAGGCCCTATAAATGCATGGGTAATGTTTCCATTTTTTAATAATCATTTTGGAAATGAGTATGGTAATATTATAACATTATAGAATAGTAATAGTATAATTAGAAACATATTATTTATTAATATATACTTATATATATCATGCATGTGGTGTTATGATGAAATGATGGAGTCACATCTCTCTTTGAAGGAAGTACTCTGCAAGTACAATAATGATATTACCATCATTCATGGAGTGAAAATTTATGAAATAAAATCATATATAGTATTATGAAAATATTAAATATATTAGTAATATATTAACTATTTCATTTATATAAAAAAAATTATTAAATATATCCTTATAATTTCCTATTTAAATCATTAGAGAAAACAAATCCCATCTCTTTGTGAGGCGGTAGTCCACAACACAGACGAACAACGTTATCATATCACTTAAGAAATAGAATGTAAAAAAATATGAATAATATAATGACTCTACTTTTTTATTTATGTAATGAATATCAATTATATACTTCATATACCTCATCATACATAAACATGAGAGCTGGTATTGGAAAAACAAATGACATTGGTTCGCAAGGTGGTAGTCCACCATACATATGAATGATGATTCCATAAATCCTTTCATGGGGAAGAAGATGGTTGTGGAATATAAAATTTATAGAAAAAATATCAGTATATGGAATATAAAAATATTTTTATAAAATCAATTTTTATTAATAATAGAATTAGGTGGAGGAATTATGAAAACAAAAACACTAGTTGAAGAATGTCACCTCCTCTTCGAGTTTCTTAAATAATTTATCACCAAAAGCATTCTTAGTTAGGTTTTTTGAACAAAATAATTATACTAAGAAGAGGGGATGGATGTTTTTAGGTGAATTGGGTATGTTTTTCAAATCCAATCTAATTGATACGTGGGAAGAATAAAGAAGTGTCAGTTTTATTTTATAATTGTGGATTCTCATTTTTGTAAGTATGACAAATAATTCAATAATTGGTATTCACTATCACCTAATATGGATAAAAAATTGATAAATAATTAAATACTGCGATAAAATTGTTTATAAAAATTCTAACCAAATTTTTTTAACATGTCATTCATTATAAATTATGTTTACTCCCATTTTCAACTTTAAATTCAACCATGGTAATTGGTTTTTTGACATTTCTAATTAAATAATAAATCCTAAAATAAAAGTATTGTTATTAGAAAATATGGACCTAATAATTTTAAATATGATGTATAATTTTTCAAATAAAAATTAATTTTGTGTTGAAAAATTATTTGAACACAAGTGCAGGTTACATGAAAAAAAATCAATTTTAACCGTAACTTTAATAAAAAAACATAATTTCATTTCCTATTTATAATGAGAAAAAAACTATTTTACAATATTAATTATTATTAATTTTTATAATCGAATATATTTAATACATTTCATAAAATTAAATTCTGTTATGTGTAAAATACAATAAGAAACTAATACCTTAGAAGAGATGAGAAAGCATGTTCATAGAGAAAATTTTCAAAACATTACTAAGTTAATTTACAAAAAATAAATTTTAAAATGATTATAATTACGTAAATTGGAATAATATATATATATATATATAATTTTACTAATTTTACATTTAAAAAAATTATAAAATAATTTATCTCTATAAATAATATAATGAAAAGGTAGTTTTCAATTAAAATTCATCATTTTCACAATTCGTTGAAAAATGAAACATTTCTAAAACTACAAAAAAATCACCATATGATAAATTTTATATTCAGATTTGAAAAAATAATTAATTTTTATCAAATTCATATTATTAATTTGGTAAAAGTATATTTTATGTTAAGTACTCAAATCATGACTACATCATCCTTTAGAAAGAGAATAACTTTCCAAAAAACACTTCTTCTTCTTTTAAATGAGTCCCAATTCATTTCTAATTAGTATATAATAGTAATTTATTAATTTATTTATTACCATTAATACTATCAAACATAATTTCTAGGTTATTATGGATTTATATTTTTTGTTTCAGTTAAGAAAAATATCCTCTCTTGAAGATGATAATGACCATAAAAATATTTTAGTTTTGTGTACCGCAAGCTATCGATGATATTAAATTTTCATTAAATGGAATATACTATAATGTATCAAGGTGTAAATTAAAAATGATGATTATTAATTCGTTATGTTGATGGTATTGAACATTATTTCAAATCGTTAAAAATTTTATGTTTTACACCTCTCGCAATTAATAAATTGAATCTTCTCAATTTAAACAATATCACATTAATAAAAGGATATACATTGTAAAACATGTTCTGTTGTAAAACCACATCGTAAAATAATTTAAAAAAACATAATCCTGATAAAATAGATATATAATTATGAAGTTCACCTAGAATACCAAATACTAGGTTTCCAAATAGGATAACATATCCAAGAAGTTAGTATTTTTGACAGGGTATAAAATCATAATCCTCAAATGATGATATAGAGTGATAGTGATCATTGATCACAAGAAAATGAATGATCATGAGAACTTTAAGAAGAAAAAACCATAAATTGAATTACTACAAAAATATCATTTATATAACCAAATATGATTCTAATATGATAAAATTTTATTTCAAGATCCTCTTTCCAAAAATAAGATATTTTTTTCATCTAGAAATGGAACATAAGGAAGTATACTTACAGAAGATGTTATATTTCACCTATTGAACAATTCCAAACTAGTATAATTTCCCCCCCAATAAATGGTAACTACAGATGGATTTTTTTCATCTCTAATGAACAATAAATAAAACATTTATGATCATATAATCATAAAATGGGATCAAATATATTGCACAAATAATTATACATTAACAAAATTGAAATTAGTTAGTACATGGTAATTTAATTCTCAAAATGAGTAATCCTTTTTATGAAATAATAATATTCAATATTCAACAGTACTACACAATGATCAAACTAAATAATTTCTAAAAAATATCATTATAAAATATTGGTTTAACCGCCAATTTTTATGAAACCATTCTTCATTGAAGACCAAAATATGGTGATATATTTTTTTGAAGTAAAATCAGGTATTTTGTACCCAATTAAAATTTCATAATCATGATTTTTTATATGATATAACATGTGCTAGTTAATAATCTCAAAATACAAGATCAATTAATCCAATAATGTTATCAATACCTAAAAAATTATAGCTTAAAATATAAATTAATACATTTAATTTTTTATAATCTTTCTATATACATCATCCCATAAAACATATACCAGGAATTAATTAAACACTTTAAGATATCATTGGTTAAAATTTCATATAGGTGTATAATACATTGAAATAATTATCAAACATAATCTTGTAAAGAAATTATGGTATTCATAACACTTAATGTAATAACAGAAAAACATCTTAACTGTCAATGATACCGAGATATTAACTCAAATTGCAAGTAAAATAACCATGAACCTACACTCCTAGATCTGGTTCTGAAATCGTAAACATTATAATTTCAACTTTGATATTGTTGATGGTGATCCAATTTTCAACAGTGAAAACATACAATATAAAAGGAAATATGTGATCACTTACTTTCTCATGTACCTTTTAGGCATTTAGTTTTATATTACCATGGAAATCTAATCTATAATAAATTCACAAGAAGTCAAGATAGTATCTTCCAATCTATACTCATCTTTTCATGCTCCATATCAGATCACTAAAATAATTCTTATAAAACCCATATTGATATAATTAATTAAATTTAAATGTTTTTAAATAATGAAAATGAATCATAATAATGGTGATATCAGATAATTAGTAAAGGTAAAGATTATTATTAATAAAAGACCTTTAGAATATATTACAAGAGGATAACATTAGTATAATGACATAATCATAGTTTATACAAAAATCATAAAATGACACAAAATAATCAAAACCTAAATAAAAAATTTGAAACCTAGAATAAGTATGTAATAAAATAATCAATAAAATGATTCAAAATTCATGAGCCATGTGATATCAATCTTTATCAAATGGAAATATAGTAAACTCATGTAAATAATAGTTAAATAATTTTTTATCCTAGATCGTAACAAAATTTAAAATCCTAAAAACTGTTATAAAATCCATAAAATTGAATAACCATATATTATACTTAATACATAATTATCTACAGAACATAATCATTATGCAGGTCAAGTATAAATGCATATGATTACATCCCATGTGCAGTTCATGTAAGGTTCATGTATAACATACCTATTTGGTTGTTACAAACTATTTTTCACAATATAAAATATATTAATAAATAATTAAGTGTAAAAGAATATGTAGAATTTTTCCACCTAATTTATCTATTATTTTTTATTTAATGATTGATGAAAAATAAACTCTCTATTCTTAGAGGGACCATACCAGCCCTAAAAAATTCTGGATTATACAATAATATGATACTAATGAGGTAAAAGATATGATTTATAACTCTCTACTATACCATTTAATGAGAAATGTGAATTGAAAAGTAAACGCATCCAAGACTCAAATACTATTTGATGAAAGGAGAAATAGTGTAATAAAATTGGGCATTTTAAATATTTTCCTATATCATCAACATATCATTATTTAATAAGTATACCTAGGAATTTTTTATGCAAGAATACTATATACCCCTATAAATTAAAAATAATCACATTCATTCTTTGAGGAAAATAATAATTTAATAAGTTATACAATCTCACAGTTACAATATATATCGAACAGATTTAATGTAATTTTTGCATGTTATATAATGATAATTTTATGACGACACATTTAATATAAATATTAAAATTTATTTATATATTAATCATTCATATCAATATTTTCCATGTGTAATAGAGCAATGAATTATGAACTAAGACTTGAAAATTTATGAATCTATGAAAATTAATTCATGTCATGATAGATTTATGTAATAAAATTTAGGGAAACATTCACTAGAGAAAACACATCTTGGTTATATATATATATATATATATTAACCTATAGTTATAGATTTTCCTTCCATATCATTTAGTAATTGATATGTGTAATGGGTTTACATGAAAATTAATAGCTATAAATATCATTTGGGGTCCATGGAAGAATGATATAAAACAACATGGGACTTTATACTAACCAATGAGAAATAATTAATTAGGGATTATGAATATATTATCGCAGAATCTGAAATTTAATTTAAAAAATAAATAAATACGTTGATATCATCTAACCAAATCCTTCACAATAGTTGGACTAGAAGACTACAATATAAATATATGGGTTCTAAAATCCATACGATTAGAAGAAGTTATATGACACATATAAAATAAAAGAAAAAATTACAATTTGATGATATAAATAGACATAAAATAATGAGGTGAGTCTCCCATTGTTGATCAAGTCCACTAAAATAAATGCTTGAATATTGATAGCTAGAGAGGGAAAGAGATGACAGGTTAAGAAAGGGATGGGCTGAATGAGGTGAAAAATATAGAAAAATCAATGGATTAGATTTTGTAGGTGTAAATATAGGTATTGAAATAACCAATATATCATTATTTTGGGTTGAATTCCCATATATCTACTGAGTAAATGGTTTTGGGATATTATTAACTTTGTGTTCTATAAACAACCACCAAATCATTTCTAGATAATTGGTACCATAATGCCTTGTATCATATTCCATCTACACCTCAAAATTTCACCTTCATCCAATTACACCATCCTAAAACACTATAATTCCATTTTAAATTTATAATTAAAATCATAAAGATATTCAAACACTGAATTTATAAGAAAAAATGAACATGTGAACAGTAGAAAATCGTAGGGGTTAATTTCTTGTTCTTAACCATGAGTTGATGATAGGATTTTTAATGCACTCATAGATAATATCTTTTCAAATATATATGGATCATTAAAATTGGATATTAGTATATAGATAGAATGTTTTACACAATTATTTCTCTAAAGTCAACACTTTTTAAACCCATTACTAGTACAAAATGTGAACTCCAGGTCACTTTCATAGTTGAAATTGAAAATTATATAGTAAATTTTCTTAATTTCTAAAACATATGTCCTCCAAAGAACATTGAGTTAATAGGATACCATAATTGATAGAAAGTGAGTTAAAATTGATAGGAGATTCAGGGACACCAACAAAACATTCCATAATATCAAATATCTATAATTTATAGTGATAAAATCTACTAAACTTTCATGTCATTACCATACTGAATGTGAATGTTTTCAAAAACTACCTATATGATTCTTATTATATTTACCTTCACCTATTTATTGGAATGAAATATAGTAACAAATAATATAATTTCTTTTTTGAATTCCATTCCACTAAAACTAGTTATAAATAACATGGTATGTATTTTTAATTCTGTATTGTATTTCACATTTATATGATTGGTACTCCATAATCCATTACTACTTTATACTCATAGGAACTATGAGAATTCCGTGGATTAATAAGAATGATTGAGAATCCAAGAACAATAGATATAGGATCTACAAAACCTTATGCTACACGTTAATAATAATAGAATTTGAATCAACAATATTGGATTTCTTAATATACTCCCTGATAGATTTTGTGACATTTATATATTGTAGAAGCGATCGAATTCAATTTTCAATATCAATAAAGAAGAGTTAAAAAATAAGATAAACTGTCCCCAGTTAATTCATTTCCTTCATCACCTATTGGTGATGACTTTTTCACCTGGGTGAATCAATAATTATATTTCAATTATTTTGAAAATATATTATATTAAATAAAACTAAACGTTAATACTTTAATATGTTACAGTAACACAAATTTAAATCCTTTTGAGAAATGAATGTTATTGTAGTTCTATTCCTGAGGATAATGTAGTTTATAACTACATTTCACTGACCATTAATCCATTGTAAGGACACATTCAATAACCATCAAGGATACAAGTAAATACCACTAGAACCCTTTTCCAAGATGAGGAATCATAATAATAAGAGTATATTTAAACATACTATTCATTTCATGGAAGGTTATTTCACATTGGACATACCATATGAATTGAACCACATTAGTTGTTAGGGAAATCATGGGATAATATTACATAGGTATTTATTCAATATTTTAGTAATAATATTCAATGAGTTTGAGGATATTCATTATATAAGTGTAATTTTAAGTAACATTAAAGGTAATTATGGATTCCACCTTCTTAGTATTCAATAAAATATTAGCTTTAGAAAAAAAATCCCTATAAACTTTACTTCCCTGAACTAGATGGAGAGTTTATATAACACTGAAAAAAATTATTCTATTAAAATACCTCTAAAATAATATATATATCATTACCATGATCATCCTAAGATCTATAATAATCCATGATATCAACAACAATCGCCATGATGAATATATATAATATTATATTAAATATCATTTTTATAAAATATACAATCATAATAAGAGGTTTTTAAAAAAATAAACTTCTAATCATATACATAAAATTATCATATCTTCTTTACTATGTCATTTTATGTATGTCTACTGGGCTGACATGAAACCAATGATATCCTGATTGAAGATCAATCTAGTAAAATAAATTCTCCCCTATTAACTCATTAAGAAAAATAATTCTTTGTGGATAATGGATGAAATTTCATCATTTCAAACTATTTTAACTTATTTTATTCCACAAAGATACATAGACTCACATTGGATTTAGTAGTGAAGAGAAAAAAAGAACCTCAAAGATAATTGCATGGTCTAATAAAGCCTTTGGCTTCAATCTACTCCAACTAATTATTTTATTTCTATAACTTATTTTTATATTATATAAATGGGAATTGATATAGTTTCAGTTATAATAAATATATCTATGGTAAACATGACCTTTGAAATTGGAGGTTATCCAGATAAAATTTTAGAGAGCACATCTTGAGCAAGAAAAAAATTATTTATTAAGACATTATTCCAAATCAATTCTATCGAGAATGAAACTATACACATTGGTGATGATAAACCCTACCTTCTTTATTCTATGAGGCAATAGACTCTCTTGTATCCCCCACTATCTAAAGAGTGTATGTTTAGCACTATCTGGAGATTAAAAGGATTCCATTATAGTATAACAATCGATACTTTTTGGAATTAAGACATCCAATCCATTCCAAAAGTAATGTCAAATAAATTCATACATAAAACCATACGGTCCATATAATTTCTCTTCAATCCAACAACCATGGAACACAATTGACATTTTTTGTTCTAATATATCCTCTTCTTGAATGGAGTCTCAAGAATTATAAAAGATAGGAATTACACATTCTTTTTGAGAATTTATTCCAATTAATAAAATTATAAAATAATTTTAATATCATATATTAAATAAATATTATGATAATGTAGAGGATACTAGAATAGTTACTCAAATAGTTTATGTCCCCGTTATAATGTCAACATTAAATTATCCACATCATATACTCTACAAAAACCAACCAATCTTACCCTATCGTGAATAATCTTGAAATGAAAATTAAAGAATGAATTCACAATATTATGTTTCATGATATACTCTTATATATTATCTCCAAGAACATATAATTATTTCATCAGTAGACTGAGCAGGTTACTATGCTTATAAATTAGGGCTTGTTCGATTTTACTACATAAAACATTATAATACACTATGTCAGTAGAACCATTGGAAATTTTTGAGCTAAATAGGCAACTGTCATTACATAATAACAAAGTTACATCCTAGATTTATGTGACTACTATTACAATAATATTAACATTTTATATTAGTTATTACTTAACTATGACATGATGGAACAATACTACCATGTTTTCCTTCACATGATCTACACATACTCATCATCTCTCATTACCTCTTCATGATACCCAAATAAATATTAATTGATATCTTTCCAAGAGATATAATTCCAACACCACAAACTATTTTAGATCCAGTTTGAGTGTGGATGTATTTTTTATCACTTCTGAAATACATAGCAGGTTAAATATATTTTCCCCTATCTGTAATGGCATATTCAATTTCATCTAAAAATGTTCCCACTTACAATTTTCATTGATTATAATTTATAGAGAAAAGTGAATTAAATTTATGAACATTTAATTATATTCCATAATAGAAATGATTCCTTCCATATATCTATTATTTCAAGAGTCTTCATCCAATAGAATAATTTTGGGTAAAACTGCTCAAAATTATCTCTGGATGTCATTTTCGGTTATGTCCCTATTAATTATTTAACTCATCCATAACATAAAACCTCTTGGTCGAATCCCTTCAAATAATAAGTGTTTCTTATAAAACACTGTGCTACTATATGGTCTCAATGATCCTGAAATTTTAGTAACTATGGGTCATCCACTCCTCGACCTTTTGAGGAGATATAATGCACTAAAATTTTAGAGAACAATGTAGTCTAAAAACAATTTTAATCTCAAAATGTGTTGTCTCTAGTCAATGATCCCCATGAGAAGTATCATGGAGTAGTAATGAAAGCCCTGAAATATGGGATGATCGAATATAGGTTGATATGGTGACACGTGCCCATCTATCACTATTTCCAGTGAAGAAGATCGTATTATAGAAGGAACCCTCTATAATAATGTAGAGAATGAAGTAATGACCTTATTATTGAACCAAATATATGTATAATTGTATACTTTTTCAACTAATATGTGGAAAATATGATTGATGTGAATATATTTTATAGTAGATCTTCTTTAAAGGAAGTTGATAATTTCCGTGGAAGTTTCAATGGATTTTTGTCAAAAATGAAGAAATTTACATAATCTTGGTTATCTATATGCATATCGTTGTGGATTATTGTTAATATAATGTATCACAGTATTGGAAGAAGTAATAGAGTAAAATTCATTATTCATGTCAAAAAGGAACAGTATAAAATGGTGCAGTGATTAAGTTTCTCACATTTTTCATGTTTAAAATAATTGAGTGAGCAATTTTTATTATTAATATAACAATTGGAGCTCATTCATTGTATATTATTGAAATCCATTTAGATATAATATATGATGAAGTGATTGGGTTTTCCCCAAATCTATATGAATATTATTTTATTGTTCAATGTTGTAAATGATCAAAAATGGATAAGGAATGTTTTTGATATTATATATATAATATAATTTAAAAGATATAAAGTCTATAAATATGTAACACTGAATGTGGTTAATATAATTAGTCTATGAACATTTCAATTTTTAATAGTGTTGTGAGGTATATAGAGTTGGATAAATATTGATCACTATATATATATGTTACTGTGTTTACATGGAAATATATAACATTACATCCATATATTTATCAATATTGAATTGTGATATATCTTATGGATACATAATTCTGAATTATTTAAGGAGTTAAATCTAGATAAAGTATTCGCATAAGAATGAAATACATAATGGGAATTTATCTACTGAATAATGATCATAGTTCTTTTAATGGAATTTATTGTTCATTTGATGTAGTTTATAAAAAATAGGGGTGTTTATGCTGAGGTAATATATATGGAGTTCAGTCAATATCTACTTTTTTCATCTTATTGAAATCTCTCTAAGTTCAAAATATTTATAATATTCAAAACACCTTGATAAAATAAAACTATTTAATGTGGTTATCTTATTTCAATTCTATAGAATACATAGATCATAAAATAAAATATCCATGACATTATTAGTTTGGGGAAACAAGATACACAAAATAACCATGAACTACATTGAAAATAAGAGTTATATAAACTAAACAAGTGAAATGTTTTTATTTATCATTATGAATTCATAAGTCACAAGTAATAGTCATCATGGTTTCCCAAGTAAATGATAGAAAATATAGTAGACTATATTAGATTGTTAATAATGATTAGTTTTCAATGAAACATATCATATGTATTCATATAATTAATAATATTACATGAATAAATAAATATCACAACATATAGAACTTTGATAATTATATGTCCATGTATAAAATCATAATAAATAAATTCTTATATAATTCTAAATGATCTTATAGTGATGAAATATATAAATTTAGGCATTATAAACATATCTCTAGGACAACATGTTAAAAAATCACACATATATATATATGTATGGATAATTCCATATACCAAAATAGTCTATTTCAGGAGGCCAACCAATTCATTGAGGGGTTATATAATTCTATGTTCCTCCTATTACATAATAATTGAAATGAATCCATTATATAAATATAATGGTTAAAAATGCATTCTATAATGTTTCATAAGGAAACTCATTCAAAATAATGACTATGTAAACAATAGGTTTCCATATTGATATATAGTTCACACAAAATTTAATTATTTCCACATAAATTTTAGTAATATAGATATCTAAAAGAATATCAAACAATCAACATAGAAAATATTGTATATTCAAATTGTAATAGAATGTTCTGTTATCAGTGGAAAGGTAATAAACCAATAGTATACTGAACATCAAAGGATTTATTCTATCAATAGAAATATGTTTTTAATAATATAACTTAATCTTTATTAAGGTTTATAAAGTTCTATTGATTCATCATATTGATATCACCCAGTAGTATCAAACCTGGTGTTTAGTTAGACCCATTTTGTGTGCACCATGTGTATATCAATATAATTTCCATTAAATAATTTATTTATATGATCCTAAGGTAGATCATAGCCTTATCTGGAATCCAATTGTTGTATCCAAACAAATATTTTATTGCTAAAATACTACACAGTCATTACATTTATTACATTTTTGGACTTATAATATTTATCATCTGGGATCCCAATTTTTTTTATGTTTTATAAGGAATTATAATTGTAGTAAAATTATATATAATGATGATATATTAAGGATAATATAATAATTAACTAATATAAATGAATCATAATAACATTTCATATGTAAATGAAAATTATTTTGATTGGATTTATAAAATGTAGGATATGATGGGTTTATGCCCCTTACATTGGAATAATATGGAATAAAGAAAATTATATATCAATGGGGTATATTTAATTATTAATAAAAAAATGTATTAAATGGAAAATTAAACTGTAGATACAAATGTATGGAAATATATGGCACGAACGTTGAATGATATTATAGCAAAAGCTTTGAAATTGAGAATAAAAAGAGGTAGATTGAGAACCTTCATATTGAAATGTTGCTTCTTAAATATTAAGAAGAAATCCTTATAACTAAATAAACTATATGGGGGGAATCATGAGGAAAAAAGTTTTGGGTCACCATGCACAATAATATTTGGGTAATAGTATTGGTATAATGGGTGGGGATTTTTTTCGAATACGGTGGATTTTTTTATTAATTTTATGGAACATGACATATACCCTTGGATAATAAAAAATAAAACCATTGGTTATGAAATGTTTAAGCCAATGGTATTTGACATGGTGGTATCGGTTTTCAGTTTTTTATTTTCTATGAACTCAAATCATTTAAAACATACTATTTTTGATATAAGTAAATTTATTATTTGTGATGATTTATTGTTAAATTCAATAATATAATCTATATGTCTTGGAAGATTCATTAATTATTTTAGAAATTAATATTAATAAATTAAAATTCTATTTTTTATTCAATAAAAATATTATTTTTATGTAAATATTTTATATTTTTCATTACATTAGTTTCAAGTCATTATGGTGTCATAATATATAACGTTTATTCATACCGTACTATATTTTTAACCCAAAAATTTTATTCTCTTATTATAATAAAAAATTATCCATTGGATAATTTTTATGCGTTGATTCCAAATTAAAATTATACTTATATAAATAATTCTCTATATACGTGGAATTTAATTATTATAAATCATTTTTATTTTAATATCAAATATTAGAGTCCTAAAATATAATATTTCTTCTCATTTTTTAAATAACACATGGATAATTATATTATTTTTCATTGATATATATATATATATAATGGTAATTATTAATAATATAATTGATAATTTATTTTATATAACATGTTCTATATTTTATTATAACTGTAATTTCCTAGTTTTCTTTTATATTATATTGTGTTTTACTATTTTTTTAAATATAAGAATATTCATTGAGCTATAGCATTTGAAATGAAATGTTTATTTACAATAGTAGAATCAAAGGTATTACATTCCCAACCACCAAAATCTTTTTTCGTAATAATGTTTTTTGTATATAGAACCATAAAAAAGTGTGCATAGTTACTTTTCATTTATTCCTCTGGATTCCCTGATTCTCATTCTGACCAATGGTTCTATAATGAACATTCACATATTGGGATTTCATATTCCATTATACATTATCTCTTGTGTGATGAATTTGGAATGGATTATCATTGTACGTATGGTCTTATTCAAAAATTATTTCATCAAATGTGAGTAGATATGTATGGATTGGAATTTACTTTATTAACATTAAATATAGTAAGACACCATTCCCATTTAACAAGTTTGGATGGGAATTCCAAATGATATGTGACAACCCTAATTATCTCTAATATTTTAATAGGATCAATTTACCTTTTACTCAGCTAATCCTTCGTTCTAAAAAATTTAAATCCTTTCCAAAAGGACACATTAATGAAAAAACAATCTTCTAATAGGATTTCCAAGTCCATTCCTTACATATAATAAAAAAAATTCTATCGTATTTTATCCACATTTAAATTATTCTTTCTAGTAACATAATTCTCAATTTTTACTTTATTGAGTGATGGACCAACTAGGCTCAATTTTCTAACTTCATCTGAATAGGTTAGAGTATGAAATATTTTTTTATATAGGTTCTTGTATGGATACATTTGTGTTCTGTAATGGATGATCTTATTTTACTAAAATTATAAAAGTCATAGGAAATGGTTTTATGTTCCTTGGAATTCATGTGAACATGAACAAAATATATCCTCCATGGGTTGGATTATCCTATCTGACTGACCATTAGTTTGGGGATGATGGGAATAACTCAAATGTATTTCAGTGTTCAAATCATTTTCAATCTTTTGATAAAAATTATATGTAATGAGGCGCATGATCTATTCCAATTGATAAAGGAATGACCTAATATCATAAAAATTCATTGATATGTAGTATTTCAAGACATTTAATGTGTTAATCGTAAAAAAATTATGAAATTTTCATACCTGGTTAGTTGATCCACAAAAAAATATATAAAATAATTATTTTATAGGTGTATTGGGTTATTTTATAACAAATTCAACAATAATTTAGTCCAATTTCCACAATGTTATAGGGATGGGTTTTATGAAACCCATTAGATGTTTCCTCTCATCCTTTACTTATTATCATTTCATGAATCTCAATATCTAGTATAAAATTCCCTATTTTTGTTTCCCCACCAGAGGTTCTTTTTTAATCTCAATAATTGTGGGTAATAATAGGGTTTGTAGAGCTATTTGGGGAATGAGAACTATCATTTAATTCATTGTTTACCAATCACATCGATGGTTCATATAATATCATTCAAAACATCAACACACCACCATAATTGGAATTTTTTGCAATCTTCTTGTTTCTGACGATTTCGTAGAAGTCCGCATATATCTTTGGAGGACAAGATATTTGTTTCCTTACACTTACACATTCCAATGGTGGGTGGAATGTATCAATTTTTCAGGTAAGTATTCTCATTGATCGAAATGAGATGATGGGATTTCATTTATTCCTTTTATGTATTCCTACCCAGAACATGTTACCTAGTCTGTGTCTCCCTCATAGATTAATATATTGTTCGTGAATCTTGTCATAGTTCCATATCTTTATGGATTTTGGTTAATCATACTTCTTCTATCAGGACATTCAAATGGGTCAACTCAGGGCAACAACATTTTATTGGGGGAGTTTTCATGATGGACATTGGTAGCGTGTCTAATCACTGAAACACTTGTGTGTCTGTGTTTCTTCCCCTTACGATAAAAATTATTGAGGGTGGAAAATGTAACATCCCACGTAAGTAATGAATAATAGATATTTTTATCTATGTATATTAATGAATTAGATAGTGTTTTAGAGGCTTAAAATGAAAATAAATCCAATCTTAAGCATGGAATACACTAATATTTTTAAAAGATTGTTTTACTGCCTTTTAATGGCAGACCATTTTTAAATCTATATTTTGACAATTTTATAATCTATGTTCATCAAAATAATCTTTTTATTTATGATTGGGACATCAAAATTTACTTTGTGTGAATTTTTGGTATTTTTCCGATAAAGTTCATTTTTAATGAATAGTGAAAAATGTTGTATTTTAATTCAAAACATCTTTTTAATATAATTTATTTATATGATTAGATTTTATTTTGAATTGGTTTGAAAGTGCAATTAGAATATATTTTAACCATTTAATCCAATAGTGTTCGTTGAAATCAATTTCACATTGAAATTGGACTTAAACTAGTGTCAATCTTTTGATACTTATTGTTTCATAAAAACACGCTATTTGCTCTGACAGCGGGAATTAATTATTAAATTAATTAATGAAACTAATATTTTTTTAATTTTGTAAAATAAAAATCATTTTTTAATTCGTAATATCAAATATAGCTTAGGGTGAAGTTTTGTTGTTTTTCTAGAAAACTTCAATTTTCGATGATTAGTGAAACCACTAAGTGGTACTTATAAAAACTTATTTTTCGTTTAAATGAAATTTTACCACCTCTTTGTTTTGAATTTAAAAAATCCGACATACATGGTTTTCATTAAGAAGTAAAATGTGGTTCAATGGGATTAAAATAATTTTTTGGTGAATAGTAACTTTTAGGTTTTTAATCGCGATTAGAGGTAATTAGTGCGATTTAAAGAAAAAATGATATCATAATAAAATGAAAATACCTAGACACATGTCCTACACTTATTGGATGTGTCATGGCCGACCAATAAAATCCATGGGTCAACTTGGGGACCCCATGGAGCCACTTTGGAAGGAAAATGACATTAATATCTTTTAATTTAATGTTAAAGTAAAAATGACACAAACATGAGTTGTTTTACTAAAACAATTTTTACATGGGGTTATACAAGTCATAATTTTGACTATAAATAGTAATTGGAAAGATAAAAATATTTACTACATCATAGTATTTTTTTTATAATTTTTAGACATTAAAAAAAGTAAATTATTTATGACATCATGATGATGCAACGATTACCTCATTATTTAACGATTTAAATAAAATGAAAAGATAATGTAAACTCTAAGACCTACACTTGTCAAAAACCTATTGGTTGGGTATATTTAGAACCCTTATCACCTTATACTAGAATTATATCAATGTGAGACCTTTTAAATCCGAAACACATTTTAAAATCAAGTAACATTTCTTTACTTTCTAAGAGTGCCCCTCCTCTCCTCTTATAAAAGGCCCCCACCTCTACCTCCATACCCACACTTCCAAAGTCATTGGCTCGGCCAAACCCTACCCATTTTGTCTCTCCACATCCCTATCTTACTCCTTGAAGCCTCAATTTGGGCATAAGTCTTCCCAAGGAATCCTTTGAGCTCCAATCAAAGGGAGTTACCCGATTTTAAGGTAATGTCTTCACTTGAGTCCTTTTGTTTTATTTTGCTTCTCCAACCCCCTAAAATAATTTTATTCATTTCTTTTGTAACAAATCCAGTATGTTTAATATACTATGATGTTTTTATAATAATTATTTGAGCTAAAATTATACACACCTACATCTAAGGGCTAAAGAATATACTATTTCCGTGGATGTCGAATTTCTGCCTCACGAAACGATGATTGTTCAACACTCATATAACACCTTCAAAGGTGGCCATTAAGATGTCACTATAATTATATATGATATATAATATTTTTATGTTTTAATTAAGATTATGTATTTTTCATTTATGGAATACCTTTATGGTTTCCATTATGGGTAAACACGATACCTTTATTTTAGGAAGTGCGGACTACCACCCCCTCAAAGTGATTTGATTCGTTAATGCCATATGTGGGATGCATAAAGAATAGATTTAAAGTAATTATATATGATGTATGTTAATTTTAAATAGTGAATATAATTCTGGAATTAAACTATACATACCTATCATTTGGTTTTAATTCCATTAATATGACATAGAAATGAAAGTAGCGTTCATGCGTACGTATGGATTACCGTCTCCATGAACGGTGAATTTCATTTCTTACCTCTAAATGATTATGTAATATTATAAATACATGTATATGCCTGATATATATGATATATATGATATCCAAATCATGAATATCATTCTGGATATAATGAACCTTTGACCACACGAACAACATGTAATTGTAAGAAGTCCACTTTCGACTTAAAAACCAAATATCAACAAAACAAACATTGTTAACATAAATGATTACATAATGTTTATAACATGGTAATAAGTGATATAAAAGTTATAATGAAATTGAAAAAGGTTCTTAATCAAGTTGAAATTACCTCAAGTTTATTATTCAGGAGGTTAAAGAACGATCGAGTCAAGTCGGACCCGAGGTATGGGACTTTGTCTCAATATCCTTTCATTGAGGCATATTTTGTTTTATACACAACCTTATTTTATAAGATTTTTAACCCCCTTTGACTTTTACATTTATAAAAATGGAATCTTTTTTATATGAAGTGTTTTACTAAATGACAAAAGGGAATGTTTTTGTCGTACGTATGCGGCGACAACAACTTCTCCTCCGTCGTGACCATTATTTGAGTTTCGGCTTCCTCTACAAGCAATACATTTTTTAAAAAGAAAAATAAATACCATGTTTTACTTTTCTCTTATTTTGGTATTGAAAATGGTTTTCATAATGTTTTTATATCAATGTTTTGTATTGATATCTATTGATTTAGAAGTGGAAATGTTATGTTTCCTTTATGCATGTTTTATGTGATACGGTTATGTTATGGTTCTTGGGCATTATTATGAAGACATGTGGATCTGTGATAAACTAATGGCGGGTGAGCCCAATATAGCTCTCCAATGCATTGGGTAACACGAAGGAGTTAAACGAAGATGTTTCTCTGGAGAGATTTAGGGAATATATTATGATGGGTATTCCAAATGTAACCAAGATGGTTACTCCCAACATAAAAATGTTTTGAATACCTCAAGTTACCTTTATGTATTATGATTTCTATGATTTATTCATGATTTGATGAGGTATGTTAAAGTGATTATGTTTTATGAGTAAAGTACGATTTCATTGATTGTTATGTATACATGTACTCATGTTTCCTTTCCATATTTTTATATCCCTTACTGAGCGTTTTATGCTCATCCCATGTTTTTGAAATATTAATCACAGGTCAAGGGAAAGGTACATGATATGATGATAGTGTCAAGGAAGTGTCAAGAAAGAATCTGAATAATATCTTTTATTGTAACCACTTTGTTTAAATGTGGTATGTAATGCTTGTTTTATTATCTAATTCTCTAAAACTCTAAACCTGAAAAGATCCTCAAGGTGTATTCTCGAAATATCTCAAGATTAAGTAATGTTTACGGCTGGGGCCTTATAGTTGGTATCAGAGGTCGGTTTAGAAAACATTAGGAGTTAGAATTCTATTAAATGATTATCCAAAAATATTTTTTTATGGTCAAATTGAAATGATATAACATATGAAGATTTCCATGTTGCTTCATCTAAGACATATTTGTTCAGAATGGGTTTCCGCAGAGGAAACAGGGAAGCAGTGATAGGAAGGCATATAGAAAGAAATAACCTTCTGAGTCAGCATCTTGAGATGGTCGGAATTGGAACTGAATATTTTGTTGCAGTAATGGTGCAGTTGACTCAAGCGATAAATGGTGGCGGTATCCATGCACAAGATCATCCAGATCAACCGCAGAGGAACATGTCAGTGGTAGAACATTTCATGAGGAAACATCCCCCATCATTCAGAGGATCATCTGACCCTGTGCTAGCTGAAGGGTAGATTAAAGCACTGGAGAAGATTTTTGATGTCATGGGGTGTTCAGAAAATCAAAAGGTTAGTCTTGCTATTTACCGTTTAGAGGGTGAGGCAGATCAGTGGTGGTCGATGGTTAAAAATATCAGGGACGCTGATGAGATTGATGCTCTCGACTAGAATGAATTAAAAGGAATGTTTCTTGAGAAGTATTTCCTAAGGTTTTTTGACTTAGGATGGAACAAAATCTTGGAATTGAGGCAAGAGGAAGACTTAGTGGCTGCCTATGAATAATGTTTCACTCAATTGACAAGGTATACTCCAAATTTTATCCGAGACCTTGATAGTAAAATCAATTGTTTTTACTCTGGATTAAAGCCAAAATATCGAGGGGAATTGGATTCTCGTGAGTTTAAAAGTTATGAATAGCTTTTTTGATGTTCTAAGAAGGTGGAAATGGAGTTTTCTGATGATCAAGTGTTCCATAACAACCAGCAGAAGAAGAGGCTGAGGTGGCAGGAGAAAGGAAAGAATTCTTCAAAAAGGTCTGACGATAAGAAAACTATGTTCCAGGTCTGTGATAAGTGTTGTAAAAGGAATGCTGGGGAATGTCTTCTGAATTCTGGAAAGTGCTACCGATGTGGTAAGATGGGACATAAGGCTTGTGATTGCACTGAAAAAGATCAAGGTGATTGTATGTCCAAATTTGATTTATAGTTAGTGAAATGTTTTAAGTGAAATGAGATGGGTCACTATGCAAACGATTGTCCGACAAAGAGCTTGAGTGATGGGAAACAGTTAGACTACATGAAAAAATGGGGTGGGGAAACCCTTTGCAACTACTTTAGCAGATGTTGGGCCATCAAATATAGTTGTATCAGGTACTTTGTTTGTATTTTCATATTATTCCAATGTGTTGTTTTATTCGGTGTCTACACATTCTTTCATCTCTGAAACCTTTTCTAGTAAAATGGGAATACCATCTCAAGAAATTACTCCTGAACCTTTGGTAAAAACACCTAGGGGAAATGTTGAGGTAAAAATAATTTATAATAATCTTCTTATCCTTATCTGTGGAAGGAACCTACTTGCGAACCTTATTTTTTTTACCTTTAGTAGAGTTTGATGTTATCCTGGGTATTGATTGGCTCTCTATTTACCATGCTATGATTCACTATAGAGCTAATGAAGTTTCTTTTCAGAAAGTCTTTCAGTTTGTGTAAAGTAATGACCCCTTACTATTGATAACTTATAAAAAGGCCGAGAAACTTGTAAAAGATGGAAATGAATGTTACCTTTCACATATTGTTGAAAACAAGGGAACTGTTCAGATTAATGATGTGCCAGTGGTAAATGATTATCCTGATGTTTTTCCTGATGATTTGCCTGGAATAATACCAGATCGAGAAGTTGAGTTTTCTATTGAATTAATTCCTGATGCTAAGCCAATTTCAAAACCCCCTTATCGAATGGCTCAAATTGAAGTTTTAGAGTTGAAAGAGCAATTAAAAGATTTATTAGAGAAAGGTTTCATTCGACCTAGAACATCACCATGGGGTTCTCATGTTTCATTTGTTAAAAAGAAAGATGGTTCAGTGAGTCTTTGTATTAATTATAGAACCTTGAATAACATCACTGTTAAGAACAAATATCATTTGCCTCATATCGATGATTTTTTTGATCAGCTCCAGGGAGCATAGTATTTTTCAAAGACTGACATGAGATCGGGGTACCATCAACTGAAGGTAAAGGAAGCAGACGTTATAAAGAATACGTTTCGTATAAGATATGGCCATTATGAATTTGTTATAATGCCTTTTGGGCTAACCAATGCACCTGCTGTATTCATGGACTTAATGAATATTATTTTCCATGAGTTCTTGGATAAGTTTGTGGTGGTTTTAATTGATGATATTTTGGTGTTTTATAAAAGTAAATAGGATCATGAAAGACATTTAAGTGTTATTTTACAACCCTTAAAAGAAAATAAATTTTATGGGAAATTCACCAAGTGTGAGTTTTGGTTGCAACAAATTTCGTTCCATGGTCACATTGTTTATAAAGATGGGGTAACTGTTGACCCTGCAAAAACAAAGGTTGTTGAATAATGGCCAAGACCCACAAATGTAATAGAGATTCGTAGTTTTCTTGGTTTGGCAGGCTATTACCGAAGGTTTATTAGAAATTTTTCACGGTTATCTAGTCCAATGACTAAGCGAACTCAGAAGGGTGTTATGTTTATTTGTACAAAATAATGTGATGATTGTTTTCAAAAACTAAAAAGAATATTGTTGAATGCTCCAGTTTTGGCACTACCTTCCAGGAATGGGGAGTTTTTTATCTACACTGATGCTTCATTGAATGGAATTGGTTGTTTCCTAATGCAAAATGATCAGGTAATTACTTATGATTCACGACAGTCGAAAACTCATGAGATAAATTACCCTACACATGATTTGAAATTAGCTGCTGTAGTTTTCGCTTTAAAATTTTGGAGGCATCATTTGTATGGAGTAATGTGTGAGATATATACCGATTACAAAATTTTAAAGTATATAGTCACTCAAAAATAATTAAACATGAGATAGAGGAGATGGATAGAATTAATCAAGGATTATGATTGTACAATTCATTACCATCCGGGAAAATCAAATAAAGTGGTTGATGCTTTGAGTCGAAAAAGTAATGCTTCATAAACAATATTGCATTTGAAACGTGATCCTCTGGTTAAGTATTTGATGAACATTGGAATAGAAGATGTTGGTGCAGGATTTCCATCTGTTTTGTTTCATGTATCATTGAAATCTTCTCTATTAGACAGAATCAAGCAAGCACAGAAGCAAGACAGTGAGTTGCAGAAAAAGGTAGAGTTGGTTCAGAAGGGTAAGTTTCCTGAATTCAACATTGATAATGATTGTGTTTTGAGATTTGGGTAGAGATTGTGTGTGCCTTGTGATTCATAGTTGAAGAGAGATTTTTCTTGTGAAGCTCATAGTTCTCCGTTTTCAGTTCATCCTGGCTATACTAAGATGTATAGAGATCTGAGAGAGTATTACTGGTGGGATGGAATGAACAGAGATATTGATGATTGTACAATGAAGTGTTTGACTTGTCAACAGGTTAAATCAGAGTGGCAGTTACCAAAAGGGATGCTTCGGCCTTTACCAGTACCAGAATGGAAATGGGAGAATATATACATGGACTTCGTTGTGGGATTGCCGAAGACACCTCGAGGTAATAATTCAATCTGGGTTATTGTTGATCGCTTGACTAAATCTGCTCATTTCCTTGCTATATGAGATAATTTTTAACTAGATAAACTTTCCAGTTTGTATCTTAAAGAGATAGTCAGGTTACATGGAGTTCATCTCTCTATTGTATATGACTGTGATCTCAGATTTACTTCTAACTTTTGGAAAGGACTTCAAAAGTCGTTGGGTACTGAATTAAATTTTAGTACAGCTTTTCATCCTCAGTCAGATGGGCAGTCAGAACGAAAAATTCAGACATTGGAAGATATGTTACATGCTTGTTCGATGGATTATCAGGGAAGTTGGTACTGATATCTTTTATTGGTTGAGTTTTCTTATAATAACAGTTTTCATTCCAGTATACAGATGGAACCATTTGAGGCGTTATATGGGAAGCAGTGTCGAACTCCAGCTTTTTGGGATGAAGTGGGTGAAATGAAGCTGATGGGACCAGAATTGGTAGAGTAGTTGGCAGAAAAATTTCAGCTGATATAGAAATACATGAGAATAGCTCAGAGCAGGCAGAAGAGTTATGCGGACAATAGGAGGAATGATCTCTCTTTTGAGGTAGGTGATCATGTTTTTCTCAAAGTATCACCATGGAAAAGTGTGATGCGATTTGGTAAGAATGGAAAGCTGGGTCCATGGTTTATTGGACCATATGAATTCTGGAGAGAGTTGGGTCAGTTTCATATTGTGTGGCTTTACCTCTGATTTTATCTCAGGTACACAATGTTTTTCGTGTTTCGATGCTGAGAAAGTACATGCCAGATCCATCTCGTGTTTTGAGTCCAAAGGTAGTTCAGCTGGAAGAGAACCTATCTTATGAGGAACAACCAGTCCAAATTCTTGACCATAGGGAGAAAGTGTTACGGAATAAGGTGATTCATCAGGTAATGTTTTTGTGGAAAAACCACATGATTGAAGAGGCGAAATGGGAATCTGAAAATGCAATGAGGGATAAATACACCCACTTATTCGATAAGTAAATAAATTGTGTGGATGAAATTTTCTAAAGGGGGGAAGGATGTAACATCCCAAGTAAGTAATGAATAATAGATATTTTTATCTATGTCTATTAATGAATTAGATAGTGTTTTAGAGGCTTAAAATGAAAATAAATACAATCTTAAGCATGGAATACACTAATATTTTTAAAAGATTGTTTTACTGCCTTTTAATGGAAAACCATTTTGAAATCTATATTTTGAAAATTTTATAATCTATGTTTGTCAAAATAAACTTATTCTTTTTTATTGGGATATCAAAATTTACTTTGTGTGAATTTTTGGTATTTTTCCGATAAAGTTCATTTTTTAATGAATAGTGAAAAATGTTGTATTTTAATTCAAAACCTCTTTTTAATCAAATTTATTTATGTGATTAGATTATTTTTTGAATTGGTTTTAATGTAAAATTAGAATATATTTTAACCATTTAATCCAATAGTGGTCATTTGAATTAATTTCACTTTGAAATTGTACTTAAACTAGAGTCAATCTTTTGATTCTTATTGTTTCCTAAAAACACGATATTTGTTCTGACAGCGGGAATTAATTATTAAATTATTTAATGTAACTTATATGTTTTGAATTTTGTAAAATAGACATCATTTTTGAATTCGGAATATCAAATATAGCTTAGGGTGATGTTTTGGTATTTTGCTGGAAAACTTCAATTTTTGACGAATAGTGAAACCACTAAGTGGTACTTATAAAAACTGATTTTTAGTTTAAATGAAATTTTACCACCTTTGTGTTTTGAATTTCAAAAATCCGACATAAATGGTTTTCATTAAGAAGTAAGATGTTGTTCAATAGGATTAAAATAATTTTTTGGGGAATAGTAACTTTTAAGTTTGTAATCGCGATTAGAGGTAACTACTGCGATTTAAGGCAACATTGATATTATAATAAAATGAAAATACCTTGAAACATGTCCTACCCTTATTGGATGTGTCATGGCCGACCAATACAATCCATGGGTCAACTTGGGGACCCCATGTAGCCACTTTGGAAGGAAAATGACATTAATATCTTTTAATTTAATGTTAAAGTAAAAATGACATAAACATGAGTTGTTTTACTAAAACAATTTTTACATGGGGTTATACAAGTCAGAATTTTGACTATAAATTGTAATTGGATAGATAAAAAGATTTACTACATCATATTATTTTTTTTATAATTTTTAGTCATTAAATAATGTAAATTATTTATAACATCATGATGATGCAGTGATTACCTCATTATTTAACGATTTAAATAAAATGAAAAGATAATGTAAACACTATGACCTACACTTGTCAAGAACCTATTGGATGGGTATATTTCGAACCCTTATCACCTTATCCTAGAATTATATCAATTTGGTACGTTTTAAATCCGAAACACATTTTAAAATAAAGTAGCATTTCTTTACTTTCCAAGAGTGCCCCTCCTCTCCTCTTATAAAAGGCCCCCACCTCTACCTCCTTACCCACACTTCCAAAGCCTTTGGCTCGGCCAAACTCTGCCCATTTTGTCTATCCACACCCCCCTATTACTCCTTGAGGCATCAATTTGGGCATAAGTCTTCCCAAGGAAGCCTTTGAGATCCAACCAAAGGGAGTTACCTGATTTTAAGGTAATGTCTTCACTTGAGTCCTTTTATTTTATTTTGCTTCTCCAACCCCCTAAAATATTTTTATTCATTTATTTTGTAACAACTTCAGAATCTTCAATATAATAGGAAGTTTTTATAAGAAATATTTGAGCTACACTTACACACACCTACATCTAATGGCTAAAGAACATACTGTTTCTGTGGTTGACGAATTTCTGCCTCACGAAACGATGATTGTTCAACACTCATATAACACCTTCAAAGGTGGATATTAAGATGTAACTATATTTATATATGATATATAATATGTTTATGTTTTACTTAAGCTTCTGTATTTTTCACTTATGGCATACATTTATGGTTTCCATTATGGGTAACTGAGATACCTTCATTTTAGGAAATGCAGACTACCACCCCCTCAAAGAGATTTGATTCGCTAATGCCATATGTGGGATGCATAAAGGATGGATTTAAAGTTATTATATATGTTTTATGTTACATATAAATGATGAATATAATTCTGGAATTAAAATATATATAGCTATGATTTAGTTTTAATTCCATTAATATGACATAGAAATGAAAGTAGCGTTCATGCGTAAGTACGACTTACCGTCTCCATTAACGGGTCATTTCATTTCTTACCTCTAAATGATTATGAAATATTATAAATAAATTTATTTGCTGGATATATATGATATATATGATATCCAAATCATGAATATCATTTTGGATATAATGAACCTTTGACCACATGAACAACATGTAATTGTAAGAAGTCTACTTTTGACTTAAGAACCAAATATCGACAAAACAAACATTATTAACTTAAATGATTACAAAATTTTTATAACATGGTAATAAGTGATATAAAAGTAATAATTAAATTGAAAAAGTTTCTTAAGCAATTATAAATTAACTCAGGTTTATTATTGAGGAGGTTAAAGAACGATCGAGTCAAGTCGGACCCGAGGTATGGGACTTCGACTCAATCTCCTTTCATTGAGGCATATTTTGTTTTATACAAAACTTCTTTTATACGATGTATAAACCCATTTTAATTTTATTTTTTTTAAAAAATAATCTTTTTTATATGAATCATTTTACTAAATGAAAAAAGGAAATGTTTTTGTCGTATGTATGCGGCGACAACAACTTCTCCACCACCGTGACAATTATTTGAGTTTCGGCTTCTGCTACAAGCCATAATTTTTTTAAAAGAAAAATAAATACCATGTTTTACTTTTCTTTTATTTTGGTATTGAAGATGGTTTTCATAATGTTTTTTTATCAATGTTTGGTATTGATATCTATTGATTGAAAAGTGAAAATGTTATGTTTCCTTTATGCATGTTTTATGTAATATGATTATGTTATGGTTCTTGGGAATTATTATGAAGATGGGTGGTTCCGTGATAAACTAAGGGCGGGTGAGCCCGATATAGCTCTCCAATGCATTGGGTAACATGAAGGAGTTAAATGTTGAGGATTCTCCAAAGAGATTTAGGGAATATACTGTGATGGGTATTCCAAACGTAACCAAGATGGTTACTCCCTATGTAAGAATGTTATGAATGCCTCAAGTTACCTTTATGTCTTATGATTTCAATGATTTATTCATGATTTGATGAGTTATTTTAAAGTGATTATGTTTTATGAGTAAAGTATGATTTCATTGATTCTTATGTATACATGTACTCATGTTTCCTTTCTATATTTGTATATCCCTTACTAAGCATTTTATGCTCATCCCATGTTTTTGAAATGTTTTTCACAGGTCTAGGGAATGGTACGTGATATGATGATAGTGTCAAGGAAGTGTCAAGAAAGAATCTGAATACTATATTTTATTGTAACCACTTTGTTTAAATGTGGGATTTAATTCATGTTTTATGATCTAATTCTCTAAAACTCTAAACCTGAAAAGATCCTCAATGTGTATTCTTGAAATATCTCAAGATTAAGTAACGTTTAAGGCTGGGGCCTTATAGAAAAGCTCAAGGAATACCATGTCGAGTGTGGTAAATTATATTCCATAGGCATGTCTCTGAGATTTTCTTTATCTTACCATGTTTATGATGAGGTATTCCATGATTTTACATCAAGGAGAGACAAATCATACTGATCAGAACACTGATGGGAGTGGATTAGATGGTTGAACCCCTAGGAGGGAGCACCTAAGGGGTTTAATGGATGAGTGGATCAAAACATCCTATAAAGATGGATATAAGGATGCGTGTGTCCGGATAAAGGGGGCACCAGGGTTTACCGCTGGTTGGGGCTGAACCTCAAGGTGGTTTTGTACGTACCATGATAGGAGATAGGGATCAAAACCCACATAGTTCAAAGGTAGATCCATGGAATCGAGTTTTGTGTGAAGGATAGTTACATGAAGACATGTTGAGGAATACACATTGTTAGCGGACCATTATAATAGGAGAACCCTTTTTTTGATTTTTATGGATTGAATTGGGCTTATGCATGGTTAATTATCCATTGCATCTAGGAGCTGTGAGGACGTGGGTTACATGATATCCCTAGGATGTGGAAGCACTGTTAAGAATCAGGATGGATGATCAATGGTTGACCGAAGTGGAAAGGAGTACTATGGTGGAACTGATGTGGAAATGATGTGGATGTTGGTATTTTACCTCAGAGATGATTTGTACGAATCCCCATGGCAGGGAATCAAAGTCCATGTAGTTTGGTGGGGTGATGGGACACCCTAGGATGTGGTAAATGAGAATGGACTCATGGATGGGACCTAAAGGAATTAGAACATTTGGATTGGTGGATAACATTTCTGAAACACAATATCCCAAGAGAGAGACCATGATGGGACATGAGTGAACGGATTAGACATCAGGGTGGCTTCCTACATATCCCCATGGAAGGGAATCATATTACATGTAGTTCAGGATGGTGGCATGGAATCAGAGTGTGCGCTGAGGAATGTGACCCAGAAATATGATGGGGATTATGCATTGTTATCATCATGGGTTGTTCTATCTCCCTTGGGGTGGACTGGAGGTTTGGTTCCCCACAAAGGGGAAACCATTGTTTACTAGTGTTTGGTGTTGAAACTCATTGAGTCTTAGTACATACCCTACCTAAGAGAAAAGGATCATTCCCACGTAGTTCCAATGGGATTGGGGACTACAAAATCTTACTGCTGGAAGGGGACTACAATAGCGTACCACTGAACGGGGACTACAAGGATTACATCTGGTTGGGGGCTACTACAGCTTACCGCTTGATAGGGACTATAAAATCTTACAACGGGATGGGGACTACAATAGCTTATCACTTGTATGATACTGCAATGCATTACTTCTAGATGTGGACTATAATGGCTTACCACGTGTTGGGTTGAACGTTATGGAGGATTCCATCATTCCCTCTATAGGATACAAGAATCAAAACCCATGTAGTTTGGATATATAGAGTTTAGCGTCATGATGGATGAATAGGGGCATACAATTAATGTCATGTTGGATAACGGTGAACTAACATGAAGTAGTTGAGACCGATGTGTATTGGGATTGATCCTCATAGAGTTTTCTTATGTAACATTCTTGGAGAGAGAAAGGATCAATGTAAACATATTTCAAAAGGGTTCTTGGGGATTACACAGTAAGGTGGCCTAGAGATAATTTCATTCTTGGTGATTATTCTATTCTCAAGTGAGTCATGCTCGATTTGAGAAACAAGAGGCAGTGAAGACATGATGATCACAACACGAATGGTGTGTCCGTGGGGAACAGAGTAGGGCATACATGTGGTTTGCAGTCAAAGGGGATGGATATTGGGACTTACTCAAGGATGGAGGCCCGATGGTGAAAAATACAAGAGGTTAAAGAAAAATATAACAAGGATACTTGTGCCTATCTCTCAACTAGTTTTTTAATACAAAAGAAGAGAGGATCAGTAGAGATGGTACCTCCTGTGAGATAGGATATGGCCTTAGACTAGAAAGGTTTCCCATCCCTGTGGATAGAAAACAATCTAACAAAGGGGATCTCATTCCAATTGAGAAAGATATAACTCCTGTGGATACTAGTGGGAATGGAGAATGTAAGTGATGGGGAACCTCCTGTATATTTCACAGGTCAAGGCCACAATATAATGTCATGTGCTGAGGATGATCATGCATGGCGGATTACCGTCCTAAAGCCCAGACTAGGCGTGTTCACTCTTCAACCCTAGTACACACATAACTGATACCATCCCATCCTTGGGTAAGGGAATCCATCCGCAATTCTATGGACACGAGGTGTTATGGGGTGATCCCTTAAGTGATCATGTTACCGTGGATTTGAAAGATGAAATAGCTATTAGAATGCCTATATAAAGAAGAATGAGGCTAAAAAATGCAACATATTGAACTACATAGGGGACCATGAAACCACTTCATACAAACCTGGTGGGTCATATGAGAGATGGGACTATAAAGAAAAAGGGTTAATAGGAAAGGATCTTGTGATGCCTTGGTTTTCAACCGAGTGGAAGGGCTTTGCGAAGGGGTGTGATTCACGAAGTGGAATGACATAGCTTGTGCATGGGGATATACAATCTTATAAATTTTTCTTCATGAAGATAAATTGATTTCAAGTAGAAGGAAGTTATGGTGCATGGATTTTTTGCAAAGCATGGCACTATGAGCCAGTGTACATTGCGAAGCATAGTGATCCTACCTTGGGATAGGGTTCACATGTGTATGGAAGGTACATTGAGAATCATGACTGCTTGGAGAAGTCCCATTTCTCTTTAGGTAGCTCCATCATTTGTGATGGACCATGGGATTTGTGAAGGGAATCCTTGCATGAAGATGGGTTTTCATTGAGCAATGGGAATGGTACATCAGAATGCTCATGTACCATGAGGAGATCAATCTTTTCAATGTTTCGCAAAGTAGAAGGTCCTTGATGATTTGAGAGATGAGAAGGATAATGGAAATGGTATCCATCCTTTGGTTTTGTGGGAATCCTGGTATTTATAGGCATAGGGTGGTGTGGAGCTATGACACCTAATTGTGAAAACACATGGTGCTCTACAATCGGCCACTAATTGGGTCATGTTTGTTATAACCTCAGAGTTGACCATCACCCCCTCCATGGTGCAGAGACCTCATTTATTTCTTCTATGGTGCTTTTAGAATAATAAATAAACTTCCATGCGATCAGAGAGGCGATCTGATTTCCCCCGGTGGCATGAATCTCCTCATCAATTTCATCATAACCATGAAGTCTCCTACCTATTTTACACTGCGGCGGTCACAGAGGGCCTCAGACATTCCACCAGACATAGTGTTGGGAGGTTTTAGGGAGGATCTTCGCAATGCAGCCTGATTGGAATATGTGTGCTCTTGGAGAATTGTTTTCTCTTCACATATTTTGGCACAACCAAATTCCCTCCCCAACACATAGAGCTGAGGATAAAACGAGGGTCGATGTATTCCAGTAGATCGTCAATATTTTTAGGCAAATAACAATGAAATATTATGATGTATGGTCGCTATGCGGAGAGGTGACACACATGTTGATAATTCCATGAAGCTCTCCACACCTCGGCGCACTGCGAAGCTCAGAGGTCTTCGCCTATAAATATTGGAGGGTGACCCTTCTTTTGTCATTACTATTCTGTATATTTTTGGAAATTTGGCTCTCGATTTGTGTATCTTTGTACTATCTATGACCGTTCGATGTGAATCAGGTCGTTTATTCTTTAAGATGAACAAATAGTCTTTAGACATGGCGATAGTGTGCTCCAAGAATTGTGTCTTAGAGGTCTACGGCAGGGCTCTGTGACCTGCCTCTGCAACCGCGCATTGCCAACAAGCTCTATGGCCGAGCTCTATGTTCCAGAACAAAATATTCCAAACCATCAAAACAAAATTGATCACCCGGAAGCTTCCAAGGGGTCCTTCCGGATGCTACCTTGAGGGCATATATGGATGATAAGATGGTCATCATGGAGTGTGTTCGGATCCCCTAAAACCACGAATCTCTAGTGGAGATGCTATAAATAAGTCATAAGAACTACCCTATGTAAACAATTTTGAGACTATATATCTTTAGTATGAGGTATGATGTTTTCATTCCTGAAGTATGAGTGCACGAGCCGGCCTACTAGTTCAGGAGTACGTCATCCCAGTGCCAGTGGTTCAGGGCAGCCGATGGTCATACATGGGAAGATTATATGTCTATCAATTCTGAATGCTTGTACAATCATGTGAACAATGTTCATGGGAAGGTGTTGTATCCAGAGGTATCTCCCTCATAGTACCACATCATTCTGATTACGACCACTGGGAACCCAGCGTAGGTTGGACTGATGAGTGGGGTCTTTTCCAGGGAATAAATTTCATGGATGGTTGGGACTGGGCTTACTAGGTCAGTGCATCCTTCAAGGAGATCATGGAATATCTTCGGCATATGGGAATGTTTGAGGGAGAATGTGAATCCTAATTCTAGATTTACCGGCCAAAGAAACTAATGCCATTGGTTTTGAGTTGGTGGACGCCAAGAACCAACACCTCTAATCTTCACCAAGGAGAGATCATTATCATCCTATGGGACCTGCACAAAATATATAGGATTCCAATATTTGGGGAAATGTATGTTGAATTAAAACCTAGTGCAAATATATGGGAGGACCCTGAGTTGATGTTGAAGCGGGAAAAGGAATTTTTGGACATGCGTCCTAGAGAGTACAAGAAATCGGCAAGGGAAATACTTTTCATGTAGTGGATTAGTCAATTCCTAAATTACTATGAATATGGGAAGATTCATATTAGTTCCCCTAATATCCCTAAGGGTCTCCATTGTATAATGGATCTCTCCTACTGGCATCTCTTGGAGGACATCCAACAAAATACATGGGGTTTTAGTGTTGGCACTGAAAATTAACTAGTGTTTAGGTTGGATGCATTCCTCTCGACACTCATTAGCGGCTGGATGATTTCAGTAAGATATATGACCAAGTGTGTATAGACAAGAACGATTATTATAGAATCTAGATTAGAGATGGGGGATCATATCAATCTGGGGATCTCGGTGTTGTCTACATTTTACAATGTACTATGGAACATCAGTGAGGGGAAAATACACATACATTGTGCAGGATACCTCAACATCTATATGGGTGGATAGCAGCACATATTAGGGGTGACAATGAATAACCAAACCCAAATTCTCCTCCAGGTTCAGACTTCCTTTCAACCATCTAGAACGCGGGATGGAGTTTCCTAACAATGTTGGCCCTTCTATTGGTGTTGATCTAGGTCTAGAAGTATGACATCAAAATCTAACCATTCTCATTAAAGACTAGTGTATTCACTGATGAAGGTTAGGGAATAGATTATCATCATCCCTAAATCCCTTCCATGTGGGATAGATTCATGGTGGTGCAGGTCGACTGCGAGCCTCTCTGTGAGCCAAACACCATTCACTGTTTTGTGAGGAAGTTCTGGTGAAAGAATAGGCTGACCCATGGTGTAATTTGGTAGTGTTACATGAGGACCATCCTTGTTTGATGCGGCAGATGTGGTTCATGCTCACAAGGTAGGATCGAATGATATAGAAAGAGTTCCCTCTACAAACAATCATTTTCCATTTGTTAATGAGTATGCTATGATTTGGGAGGCAGCCTACCCAGGGGAGATCATGAAGTAGTGGACTATCATTTCTAGTGATGGGGTGGCACCTCATCCTCATGGTCAGGGGTGGAAGGTAAAAAAATCATGTGGTTGCAGGGATGCAGTAGTATTGATAACCGCACCGATTGAGGTGAAGGAAGACTTGGTAGGCCCAGTTGTCCCAGAGGAGTAAGGTAAGCAAGAGGGGAGGTCGTCCTAGGATTTCCATAAGATACCCACATAGGCTCTGGTGAAGCAGCTTCACAACATTGATATGCAAAAGGATGATGTTTTCATGGGGGCATGGTACATTTGGTTTGTCTATAGATAATTCCTCAATGCTTCCCAGATGTGTCACCATCTGAACCACCTAGGAATGGATCTATCAGGGATTGGTCCCACCAGGGCTGGCTAGGGGGTATCTCAGGCAGAGTGGGAGAAATACATTGTAGATGTGAAGGACATTATTCTCACTCGGGGTTCCCTGTATCAAATTATACTTCAGGAGAAAGTGTTTCTCAATAGAATAGTCCATCCAAAGTTATCTATTGCTAATTTGAAGAAGCACTTCCCCCTGCAATATGAATCCGAAGGGTCCTCCTGGGGGAAATAAAATGGTAGAGAGTTCCGTCCAGATGAAGGCGAGGTTTCGAAATTGGAATTCGTTATGAAAAAGGTTGTGGGGGTATCTTGAGGTAAACCAAAATCCAATTTCTTGTGATCTTCATTTATGATACTTATCCCTTATTTACTAGCATTTGTCATTTGTCGGAGGGTCTGAAACAAAAAAATAAATCATTCATAATAGTGAATGCAGCTTCCGAATCTACACCTACGACGATAGCGATTACTATGCCATGTGAGGTTGTGACACCTATGGTTGTTCTCCCAGTTTCTCCATATTCTACCACCATATATGAAGGTCCATGCCATGGGGTACCAGCCACAATAGCTCATGGGTGAGACTAACTATTTAACCTCTATAAGTATCTTTCCCATATTTCATAATTTTTGTCCATCGAATCATGTTAGCTGACTTCTGTGTGTTTTTCACATGTATTGTTTTTAAATGGCATGGGGTCATTGGAAATGATTTCATGAGCCCCTAGAACTACCTTTCCCAGGATAACGTCAGTTTTCATGGAAGTGAACACCAAAACTGACCAAAAGCCTGCACTCCCAATCATAGGTGGCACCGTCGACAAGAATGATCCTGAAATCATTAAGGAACAATCCAAAGACGTGGATCAATGAAATGACCTGGGTACTTACCTACACGATACAACACAGGACGTGGACCCTGCTGATGAGTTCATGGAAGTGTTCCCTGCATATGAACCTTCCAACCCAGAGGAAAATGATGAGATGACTTTGGATGAAGAGGAAAACACGTTTTTCAGTCACCGGTCATGGATGTTGATCAAGCGCTTCATTGGAGAGACCCTCAAGAATAGTGGATTTCCCAGATGGGAATAATCCTTTCCTTGCTAGGAAAACTATGCGTTGGAGGAGTGGATTCCTAGCGTCTTCAAATGCACATCTATGATTTCCTGGATGAGAAGATATTGGAGGAAATCCATGGAATGGGTGTGACCTAGATGTGGAGGATTTCGGTGAACACCAGGAGACTCTAGGAGGCCAAAAATGTGATCCAACAGTTGAAGGTGCGGGAGAAAGAGTTTTCAGATTTCCATGATGCACAATCGGGGATCGTATCTCGAATGAAGGCCTAGCTGGAAGATGCTGAATAAAAGAGGAATATATCCATTGTGGAAAAGAATATTATCCAACTAAATGAGCTCTAGGCCTGAATTCTGGCTGATGAGTTATGCCACACATCTATCAGGGAGTATTGGGAGCGTAACTATTGAAATCATATCTTGGATGCTACCATCCAGAGAGTGGGGGAGCAAGAACACTATATTGAAGAGGTCAACACATCTATAGATGGAGCCAATTATTGTTTTCTATAATCTATGTACACTCATAAACATACATTCAGGATTTTCTTGTCTACGTTGATTGCATGCATGAGTATTTCTATTTCTTTTGGTTGGCTGCATTTCCATCACAATCATAAAATATCCAGTGACCAATCCCTAAGCTCTCGTGGGTCCTGCCCGATGTGAGAAACTCGGGATTAATGTATCGTTATTCTATTTTAATATTGTAGTGCCATTCTGACTCTGAGAATCTCCATTATATAAAACCAGTCTATATTTTTTGGAAGATAGAGAGAGTCCTGATAGGAGAATCAAGTTCTCAGAATAGTTGAATTGTCATTTTCCTAACGTGCTCTAGTGCACGAGTGTTCTTACACCAGGGGAGTTAATATCAATCCAAACATAGGAGTGTGAGATGTGTGAATAATGATACCCATAACTCTAAAAATAGTAGTGGTGGTGTGGATATAAAGGAAAATTGTTGTCTGTTTCCAAAACATAGTACCCGAATTGTGTTTACATGAAATAGGGACAAGTTCTGTTTCGACATTCACGACAGAAATTTTAGCAGTGGTTCCTAAGTCTATAGCATATCCCGGGTGTAGTTGAGACATTTCCACTATGAGAAAAAGTTTGTGACACACTCGATAGGCCACATCTTACACTTTAATAGGTCTTAAATACTCTTCTTCTAAGTGGTGGAACTGAAATGGAAAATGAATTTCCAAATAAGATCATTGCATCCTGCTACTGAACCAATGAGTAGCTGGCTATACCAAACAGACCTGGGCCCTTCCAATGTTTGTACGAAACACTAGAGTTTGGGGCCTCCTGTGGAACTAGAGTCCCTATCATGGGTTCTCACCTTGAGGTGAAGTGGTTCATATACTGTAGTGGACCACCTATCTCATTAATGGGAGAAAAGGCAGGATTTCCAAAACCATGGGTGCTAGCATATCATCCTCTCATGCCAAATATGGCTTTCTATTAGGCGGAATTTCCACCCGTCATGTTTCCAAATCCTTGAGATCATAAATAAAAGGTGTCATTGGATCATCTAGATTGGGATTCCAATTATAGTGAGGGTTCATGACCAACAATTCTTAGTTATGTTTTTCAAAATGATAAGAAGGCCCGACGGCTCGTGGAGTAGCTTGTGGGATGACCGTTGAGGCGGCTATGGGAACCTAGGTGGGTCTTGTGAATTATCACGCAGCTCGGGTGGATCTGGTGATCATTATCACGTCTTATTTCTATAAAATCCTGCATCCACCCAATAAATATGTTCAGTATAGTAATTATAAACTATAGGAAATTCATTGGTTGAAGTTGTATGTTCCCCTACAGCCCCGATTAAGGATCTTCATAGTCTGCTCATCGCTCCACATCTTGTCCAGCATGGGGGGTCATTGAACCTCTTTTTTATGTCCCACTAGTTTTTGGTGTGAGACATCCTTTTTGAGATCATCTAATGTCTTAAAAAATTATCCAAATAGTTCAGATGGTTTGAAAGCCCCAAGATTCTCTTTTCCCTTATTGGGATTTCGGCCGAGGGATAATGCCTCAGTAGGTATAGGAAGACCTAGAAAATTTTTTTTTCTGCCGTGAAATCCTTCCAAATGGATCCAATAGGTGTGGAACTCCCTCTAGGGGTAGGTTCTCAACAAAGATCAATAGATCATTCTCTCCCTCTAATAGGTTGGCCATATTAACTGGGAATATACTTGAAGTTATATAAAAAATATTAGCTGGAATGTCGGGATGGGGCTATATAGAATTGAAATAAAGGGAAGAATAATGTCCCCAACCAGATACATGAATATAGAGGGAAGAGTTTGTGATAATATTTTAGAGCATGTAAATGCTCTGGATGCACTGCTTCTAGATGGTTTGATGGAGACCATGTGACTCAGGATGCTTGGCCACATGGGTCATTTCCAAGTTGATGATGCATCATTTTTATCAAATATCTTCAAAGTGTTCATGAATCATGGTGTAATCCAATCATCTATAATGGAGACGAAGGTGTTTCACTAAGTGGGTTTTGTGATAACATGAAATTTCCTCTAGGGTAAATGATTCTGTTGTACTCATGTATGTGGTTTTGATTGGTTAAAACATCTCTGGTAAATGGTTCTCTAAAAGGATGACCCACTAGATCCTCAGCTCATACATAGGATCCGGACATTGGTTGCCACATTCATCAACTGCGGTGGCTATGGGACCAGTAATGGCCCTGAAGCAGACTGCTGAGATGGTAGGCTGGCCAGTGGGGAATTCGGCAAACGGGTTGACAAACCACCGCATCTTGGGCTGTTTTGAAAAGAATGCAATGACTGAGCCACCATATCCTATTATGAGGGACTGGAGACCATAGATTCCACCACATGGGTTTTGGATACTGATAGAGCCCATTTGGTTTCTATTCCTCCATTGGTCCGATGAATAAATCTCTATAATCTCTGGTTGATGTAGAAAATGACCATGTTGTCCATACAGAGGATTTCACAGCCATTCCTTCGAAAGAGGAAAAATATTCCTCTCTTTATGTGTATCATTGGAGAAATTTGGGAATCTTGTGGACCTCAAATTCCAGAAAGATGAGGCTTATATTACACTTTCATACACTATCCCCCAACATAGAAGATATGGGTGAGGGTTCCATCAAGGAATCTAACTCCATATTAGAGTCTAAAATGAAGACGTGTTTAATCACAGTCTAAAATATCATAGTCTTCTTCACTTGGTGGTTGTGACCCACCCTCCAACAATGGGACGGTTCTTCTAAACATGGTAGGTTTTTTACATGAGGAGGGTCTTTGGATGAAATGATGCTGGGGTATATAGGACTTTTTCCTGGGTGAGATGGTGTGCAAGGAGCAGCCGAGTAGATGATGAAATTAACATGGGGAGGGCCTCTATGTCCACAAGCTCATGTGGGGGGGGGGGGGAATCTCAGTTGGAAGTGTTGGATCAGGTTGGAACTGTAACACCCCAATATTTCATATTATGTTCTTTTTTCAATGTAATTCAATAACTTACACTACATGCAACACTAAGTTCAAGCTCACCACGACATACCAAACTAGTCGTTCAAAAGCGGTTATGAATATTATTAACATAATTTTGACCTTTATATAATCCTTATAATTTTAGAATAAATATTATGAGTTTCTTAGACATAATATAAGAACGAATAAAATTTTTCAGATAAAAGAAGTATTTTTCAAAAAAAATACAATTTTACAGCCTTTTAATGGAGAACCCTCTTTAAATCCAATATTTGAAACTTTTATATATTCAATTTGACAAAATAAACATCTTCTTTATAATCGTAAAAAAATAATTTAGTTTCAATAAATTTTTGGTGTTTTTCTGATAACTTTCATATTTGGGTGAATAGTTAAAAATAGTATATTTTATTTGAAAACAAATTTTTTAAACAAAATAATTTATAGTGTTGAATTAAACATCTTAATGTCTTGGAGGTATAATTAGATTATATTTTTATCATTTAATACAATTATTTTCATTCTATATTATTTCAATTTGAAATTGGATATAAAAAATTGTCAATCTTTTGATAGTTATTATTTCTTAAAAATACGCTTCTTGGTTTTGACAACGGGAATGAATATTAAATTAATTAATTCAACATAAATTATTTGAAATTGGTAAAATAGAATTAATTTTTGAATTTGTAATATCAAAACTAGCTTAGGGTGAATCTTTGGTATTTTTCTGAAAATATTCAATTTTTGATGAATAGTGAAAAACACTTAGTTATTTTTTTTAAACAGAATTTTTATTTAAATATTTATTAATTTTTTTAAATTGAGTCTAGGTCAAAATAGATACATAATATGTATATTAATTCAACATAATTCATTAGAGTTATTTTGTAATAATTTTAGATATATAAAATGTTTATCGAACTTTTTACCGTCTTTTACCCACCTCCTAAAGCATTTACAAATTTACATAAAACCTATTTTTTCTACTTATTTGAGTTGAATTTCTAAAATCCAAGAGAAATGGTTAATATCAAAGAGTAAAATTTGGTTCAACAAGATAAAAATAATTTTTGGTGAATTGAAACTTTTTACTTTTATTTTCCACGACAAAAAGTAAATAGGGTAATTAAAGGTAAAAATGATATTATTATTACACTAACACAAGTATTAATTCTATTGGATAAGTGTAATTCTACCAAAAACAATCTTAAGAATAAAATATTTCCCTTTAGGTCCACATGGATTAGATTAAGGCATTTATTATTATTTTATTTAGAGAAGAGTTAAATGAGATAAAATCAGATTTTAATAACTAATCAATTTTTAATATAGAGATACACATAATATAAATTAGGCTATAAAAATTTATTAGAATGATAAAATTATTTCCTACATAATGGTTTTTATTTATAATATTTAATGATTAAATAATTAAATTTATTAATGACACAATGATGACACAGTAATTACATTTTTAATGAATGAAACAAATAAATGGTATTATAAATACTAAAATAAATATAATTTCAAAGTTTTTATGACATACAAGAATTTTATAAGTTAATAGGAAATTATATAATTGAGTCAATTTATTTTATTTGGAATAATAATCCTGGTATTATTATATCAAAAAACAAATACTGAAGAGTGTTAAAATTGACATAAAATAGTTTTTAAAACAAATATTATATTATTAATTGATATAAGAGTTCTAAAAATATATGGATCATCCAAAAGACTTAAATAATAATATATATGACATTAATGAACCTATTTGGGTTCTATTGGCATTTTATAGTAAGATTATTAACCATATAATATAAAAATTCAAAGAGACATGGTAAATGTCAAACTTTATAACTAAGAGTTAAATATAAAAGTTAATGGTAATATGGTAACCAAAACCTGTATAAATCCTATTGGTTGAGTTTGTTTCGACCCATACACACCATATATTATAAAAAATTCATTTTTATGAATTATAAACCGAAAATGAATTTATTATAAAATAATATTTTCTGTTTTTCCTAAGGGTCACCTCATCCCTCTTATAAATGGGAACTTCCCCTTCTCTAAATTTCACACCAAAAAAACCATTTGGCTTAGACAAACTCTGCCCAAATATCCTCCAAACTATCCTAAATTCATCTTAGAGGCCTTGAATTTGTCATAAATCCCACCTATGATTCCCTTTTTATCAAATCAAAAGGAAGAACCCGAAGAAGTTGTAATGATTTCACCACCCTCTTTCAAGTTCTCTTATTCTTCCACATACACATTCTTTGTTTTTTACATTATAAAACAATAACTCATGTATCTTCTATATAATTTGATTTTATTATAAATATGTAACAACTATGTTCATTATTCTATCCATATTATGAATGATAATGTCACCATGTGTGCGTACGTACGACTTACCGTCTCCACGCCTTGGTGTAATTTTTTATTCAACACAATGTTATTTGGATGGATATAATGATGAGTAATATGTATTTAAATAATAAAAATAACATGATAATGTCTCTATAAAATCAATATACCATCCAATTCCACACCATTAATGAAATGATATTGTTGCTCATGCGTACGTACAGATTACTGTCTCCACGACGACCTGAGATTCATTTCCATGTTCACCATTCATCGATGATTATAAAAATATATATTACTAATAAGTATGTAATATATGACATAATAATGCTACTTGAGAGATATATATATATATATTTACTTACATATATCTTATTCACTTGGTTCCTTTCAATACGATATGAAAATGGAAACAACGTTTATGCATACGAACTGACTACCGTCTCCATAAACGGTGTTTTTCATTTCATAGATATATCTATTATACATATTTATATTATAAATATATATGATATATAAATAATGTTTTATATTCTGGATTTATTTAAATCATGATAAATGTGATACAATCAAGTGTGACAAGTTAAAACACGTACGATAAAGAAAGAAATTATTACCCGAAATGTTAACTTAACATGTAAATTATTATTAAATGGGTAGTATAAAGTTGTAAATGAATCATGTATGATATCATAAATATTAATTTGGTTCTGGTATAATTTAATAACATACTACTATATTCATACATGAGGTTAAATGTACCCTCAAATAATGGATTGTGAATGGTGAGGGTTAATTCCTCAATCACATTATTATCCGAGATTGTTTATGTGAAAGTATTTACTCGGACTTTTCTATCATCCACATCCATTTTTCATAAAACATTATTTCAAAATGAATATTTTAAGGATTTTTGAAAGGTACTCTTTATCAATATCATAATTTTAAAATTTATAAAGATTTATATATCTAAATCTTTTTAATAAATGTTCATGTTTTCAAATGGATTTTAACGATTTATTTATATGGACATGAATGTTTTGAAATGATAATTATTTTCAAAAGTTTCAATGTGGTATGGCACACTTTGATTAAATAATATCTTTTAAATTACTTCCTTTATAAATGTGTGGCTTTTAAATGATTTTACAATAAGGATATTTCTCCCAAAAAGTTTTACTCATCATTTTCAACTATGTCAGCATTATTTAATGGATATTATTATTGATTGATGTTGATTTATTATAATACAATATTCTATATTGTATTGAATGATTTATGATATGTCTTATTGTGGATGTTTTATTTTTATACCATTCATGGTTTATGGTTAATGTATTGACATTTCCTATACTTGTTTTAATACGAATGTTTCTGTTATGTTTCAACGTTTTCATATGAGGAATGCAGTGGAATTATTAAGCTATGGGTGGATCCCACTATGGATCCTCGATGCATCGGTACGTATCATGGGATAAACTAGTTTCTTGGCACAAGGCCTTGAAAAAAAAACATTATTTGATGTCTTGGCATAAGGCCTTGACTATGTGGTAATGATGTCATGCATTAGGCATTCCCTCATTATGATATTAGTAATTACATGTGATTATTTTACTATTAGAATATCCATGTGAATGTTTATATGGTAATGTTTGATTTATTTTGTTTTTATTATGTTCATGTTTATGTTTGAAAAGGCTTTTGTTTTTATAACACATCTTGCCTTAAAAGTTTATATCTTCCGCTAAATTATTTATCCTTACTGGGCATCTGAGCTCACCCATTTCTTATGTTTTATTTTCCCATGTTTCCAATAAGTGTATTATGATTGATATGAAGGGTTAGGAAAATGGGAATAATAGAGTTCTCAAAAAACAATTTTTTTTATGTTAGAAAGTCTAATTTAATGTTCATTAATGCAATATATTTTCCAAGACTGCTAAACTGATCGGTCTTTTGGGACTTGATTCCTTGTAATCATGCTAATGCATTAAAATAATGCACCGACTCTGAGAATCTAGGGTCGGGGCGTTACAGTAGGTATCAAAGGAAGTTTATCAATATAAATGGAAACTAGATTTAGATTATCTCTAATTAGATCACATTACCCTAAGATAGACATTGAGTATTAGTATAGATTAACTTCCTAGAATTTTTTTAATGTAGATATTTTGTGAGTTTTCCAAGAAAATACATCCCTCTCTGGATACGAGCAGGTAGAGTTGGCTCTGGAATATATGTATCTTGGGGTAAAACCCGAAAACACCTCTTTGAGCTACACATGAATAGGAACTGGTGTACGAATATGGGCTTTGTTGCACTCTTGGATATGGCACTCCCGGTGGATATGCTTAGAATAATTCTAATTTTTTTTACGAATCATTATGAAGGATTTACGAGTATATACCCCTTCAAAGAAAATATTATTATGGATTATATTTATAAATAGTTCAATTTATGTTAGGTATTTTACAAGTATGTAATTATTCATTTCCATTCATAAAATGACATATTGTATTCCATTGTATAGAAATGGCGCCGAGTACAAGGAATATGAACTCTAGCAATTCATATGATCCAAAGCGTTGGAATGATCATTTCATTCACGGTATTAATACATCATTTAGATGGGAAATAGTCTCCGATGTATTCTCAACATATGAAGAAATAGTATCATGTGTTAATAAGATAAGTGAAGAATTATATGAGTCATATGGATTTGAAGAGAACCTAGAGAAGAAAAAGATGGAAGAGAGAATTATGGATAAAGGAAAGAGTGAAAAGAAGGATTTACCAATATGTGATAAATGTGGAAAGAATGACCTTGGTAAATTATTGAAGGTAATTGGAGTTTGTTATAAGTGTGGCGAAAAATTAGAGCATGTACGTGATTGCAAGGGTAAAAAAAAGTTTTCAGTTGTAAAATTCATCATCTACAAGGCTTTGAGACACTACGTGAATCAATGTACCATTCATAAGAGTATACCGAAAATTATGTAATTGGATAATAATAATGTTATGATACTACCACATATGAATAAGAATTAATATTGTTCTTATGATGTTATTATAAAATTATTTCATTTGAGTGTTGTATTAACAGTATACTGGTTACATGAATTATGGAGATAAATAAGTATTGCACTACAATACTATTTTAGTAAGGATTTGAGATTATATGGTTCTAAGAAAAGTGACTGAAAGGTAAGATACACTATTTTGAAAATACATGGTTGAAGGAAAGGTAATCCTTAATATGGTCTTGATAACAAGGTAGTGATTTTGGAATACGAGATGGTTGATTTGGTTAAATTATATTGAATATTTTGACTTCCATGAAACTGATTAATGATTTATATATTCAATCATTGTTGGAGTTTGCATCTTTTTTGGATGTAAGGAGTATATTTAGTATTCTATAAGGAATAAGGGACAATGAATGTATTCAATAAGGTTTTATGTTAATTCATGATGTTTCATAGTTTTAAAAAAATACATGATGAAGGCGTTAAAATGATATTAACAATAAAAAAAGATCCTCATTGGGATTAGCTTTCTTATAAATTTTGGACTGAGAGTTTGGATATAAGTACTTGGGATAAGTCTAAATGTTGGAATGCATTATGTTTGAAATTGGATACTATTTTTACGGTTATTTTTCAATTTTTATAAAAAATACAACCCTGAGGTTGGGCGATAACTAATCGCGTTCGGCATGGCCGCAATACATGAACCCACCACTAAAAAACAACAAAGGTGCATCACCTATGACTGAACTACACGATGTACTGGTTAATATAATTTATTTTTTAAAATATTATGACATATGAATTATAAATTCAATATATATAGAACCTTATAAAATTTGGATAAATAAAATATTTTTGAAATTATTTTTAGTGAAAGATGAGTTTGTGGTAGGAATCAGTTGAAGGATGAATCTGTACTTGTAATGTGTGTATATATATATAATTTTTTCCCTCTTATTAATACTAAATTTTGTTTACCCATTTTTTGATGTGTGTTTTCCCACAATGATATTTTCTATTTTCAACCATTTATTTTCGGAGATCAATTTCAAATTGCGAGGACACAATTTATTGAAGAAGGGAAGAATGTAACACCCCAATATTTCATAATACATTATTTCTTCAAAGTAATTCAATAAGTTTCACTGCACACAACACTGAGTTCAATCGCACAACGACATACCAAACTAGTCATTCATAAGCAGTTATTAATATTATTAACCAAATTTTGATCTTTATATAATCCTTATTTTAGAATCAATATTATGAGTTTCTTAGACATAATGTATGAACAAATACAATTTTATCTGATAAAAGAAGTATTTTTCAAAAAATACAATTTTACCGCATTTTAATGGGGAACCCTTTTTAAATCTAGTATTTGAAAATTTTATACATTCAATTTTAAAAAATAATATTATTCTTTAGAATCGGGACATATTATTTTAGTGTCAATAAATTTTTTGTGTTTTTATGATATCTTTTATATTTGGGTGAATAATAAAAAATACTATATTTTAACTGATTTTTTTAAATCAAAATAATTTATAGTTTTCAATTATATATTTAATTGGTTTGGAAGTATAATTAGATTATATTTTTACCATTTAATCCATTTATGGTCATTGTATGTAATTTTACATTGAAGTTGGACATAAACAAGTGTCAATCATTTGATAATAATTATTTTTTAAAAATACGCTTCATGGTTTTGACAACGAGAATTAATATTAAATTAATTAAAGCAACTTATATGTTTTTAAATTTGTAAAATGTAATTCATTTTTGAATTCGGAATATAAAAATTAGATTAGGGTGAATTTTTGGTTTTTTTCTGAAAACATTCAATTTTGATTAATAGTGAAAAACACTCAGTTATTGTTTCAAATCAAATTTTTATTTAAATAACTATTTATTTTATTTAAATTTATTTTATGTAGAAATAGATACATAATTCCTATAAAAATTCAATGTAATCCATTGGAGTCAGTTTATAATAATTTTAGATATATAAAAAGTTTATTGAACTTTTTACCATATTTTATCCACCTCCTAGGAGAATTTTCAAATTTTCATAAAACATAACTTGTCCACTTCTGTGCGTTGATTTTCGAAAATCAGAGAAAAATAGTTAATATCAAGAAGTAAAATTTGGTTCATCAAGATAAAAATAATATTTTGGTGAATAGTAACTTTTTACATTTATTTACCATGACTAAAAGTAAATTGGGTAATTAAGGGTAAAAATTATATTATTATTACCCTAACACATGTCCTAATTCTATTATATAAGTTTAATTTGACCAAAAACAACCTTAGTAATAAAATATGACCCTTTCGGCACACTTGGATTACATTAAGACATTTATTATTATTTTATTTATAGATGAGTTAAAAGAGTTAAAATTAAAGTATAATAAATAAACCATTTTCAATATAGGGTTACACATAAGATAAAGTAGAAATTAAATAATAATTATAAATATAAAAATATTACCTACATAACCCTATTTTATTTATAAGTTTTAGATATTAAATTATAAAATTTATTAATGACACGATGATGATGCAGTAATTACCTTATTAATGAATGAATCAAATAAATGGTATTATAAATATTAATATTAATATAATTTCAATGTTTTTATGACGTAAACAAATTTTATAGGTGAATATGACATTTTAGTAATGATTAAATGTAATATTTTTATGTAATCAAGCTGGTATAATTTTATCAACAAATAAATACCAAAGAGTGTCAAAATTGACATATAATGGTATTTAAAACAAATATTATACTATTAATTGATATAATAGTCTTAAAAATCTATGTTTCAGCCAAATTACTTATATAATAATATATCTAAGACATTAATGAACCAATTGGAGTTCTATTAGAATTTTATAGTAATTTTATTAACCATATAATATAAAAATACAAACAGACCTGTTAAATGTCAAACTATTTAACTAAGAGTTAAATATAAATGTTAAGGTTAATATGGTAACCTAAACCTGTCTAAAACCTATTTATTGAGTTTTTTTCAACCCATCCCCACCTTATATTCTATATAATTCATTTTGGAGCCATTATAAACAGAAAATGAATTTATTATAAAATAATATTTTAAGTTTGTTCCATGGTTCCCTCACCCCACTTTTAAATGTGAACATTCCCTTCTCTCAAATTAAAAAATCCAAATCCATTTGTATCCACCAACCAATGCCCATTTATCCTCCCAACTATCATAAATTCATCCTAGAGGCCTTACATTGGTCATAAATCCAATCTAAGAAGCCCTTTTGATCAATTCAAAATGAAGAACCCGAAGAAGTGGTAATGATTTCACCACCCACTTTCAAGTTCTCTTATTCTTCCACTTACTATTTCTTTGTTTTTTTAATTATAAAATAATAAATAATATATCTTCTATATACTGTGATGTTAATATAATTATGGAAAAACTGTATTCATTATTCTATCCATATTATGAATGATAATGTCACCTTGCATGCGTACATATTGCTTACCGTCTCCACGCCATGGTATAATTTTTTATACAAAACTATTTTATTTGGATGGATATAATGATGAGTAATATGTTTTTAAATATTGATAATAACATGATAATATCTCTGTAAAATTAAAATACCATCCAATTCCACACCTTTAAGGAAATGATATTGTTGCACGTGCGTACATATGGATTACCGTCTCCATGATGCAATGTGATTCATTTCCACGTTCACCATTCCTCGGCAATTATAAATATATATATTACTATAGGTATGTAATATATGATATTATAATTCTACTATATATATATGTACTTACATATATCTTATTCACTTAGTTCTGTTCAATACAATATGAAAATGGAAACAAGGTTTATGCGTACGTTCGGACTACCATCTCCATAAATGGTGTTTTTCATTTCATATATATGTCTATTAAAAATATATATATTCTAAATATATATTATATATATAAATAATTTTTTATATTCCGGAATTATTTAAATCCTTATCAATGTGATACAATCAAGAATAACAATTTAAAACATGTATGATAAAGAAAGCGATTATTACCCGAAATGTTAATTTAGCGAAGAAATTATTATTAAATGGTTAGTATAATGTAATAAATGGATCATTTTGATATCATAAATATTAATATGTTCCTGGTATAATTTAATAACATACTAAGATCTTCATACATAAGGTTAAACGTACCCTCGACTAAAGGAAAGTGCAAGGTAAGAGTTAATTCCTCAATCTCATTATTATCTTAGATAGTTTGTGTGTAAGTATTTACTGCGACATTTTTATCATCCATGTCCATTTTTCATAAAAATAATTTAAAAATGAATATTTAAAGGATTTTTGAAATTTACTCTTTATCAAGATCATAATTCTAAATGTTTTACTGATTTATCTTTCTAAATCATTTTAATTATTGTCCATGTTTTCAAAATGATTTTAAGGATTTATTTATATGTACATGATTGTTTTGAAATCATAATTTTTTTTTAAAAGTTTCAATGTGATATGGGAATATTTTATTCAAAAATATCTTTTAAAGTACTTACTTTATAAATATGTCACTTTTAAATGATTTTACAAAAAAGGATATTTCTCTCGAAAAGTTTTACTCATCATTTCCAACTATGTCTGCATCCTTTACTAGATATTATTATAGATTGTGGTTGATTTATAATAATACAATCTTCCATTTGTATTGAATGAGTTATGATATGTTTGAATATGTATGTTATAGTTTTATACCATTCATGGTTTATGGTTAGGTTATTGGCATTTTTTATGCTTGTTTTAATACAAGTGTTTATGTAATGTTTCATATTTTTCATGTGAGGAATGCGGTGGACATAGTAAGTGACGGGTGGAGCCCGCTATAGCTCCTCGATGCATCGGTAGGTCTCATGAGACAGACTATATTAATGGAACAATGCCTTTACAAAAAATTTATTTTTAGTCTGGGAAAAAGGCATTGACAATGTGGTAATGATGTCCAGTGTTATGCATTCCCTCATTATCAAATTAGTTTTTACATGTGATTATTCGACTAGTAGAAAATCCATGTTCATGTTTAAATGGTAATGTTTGATTTAATTTTTTTATATTATGTTCATGTTTATGATTAAAAAGGCTGTTGTTTTTATCACACATCAAGCCTTAAAAGATTATAGCTTCCGCTAAATTATTTACCCTTACTAGGAATCGATGCTCACCCCTTTCTTGTGTTTTATTTTCCTAGGATTCCAAGAAGTGTATTATGATTGATATGAAGGGTTAGGATAAAGAGAATAATGGCATTTTCAAAGAACTATTTTTTTTGTATTTTATGTTAGAAAATGTAATGTAATGTTCATGTATGCAATCTATTTTCCAAGACTTCTAAACTGATCGGTCATTTGGGACTTGATTCCCTGTAATCATGCTAATGTATTAAAATATTGAACCGACTCTGGGAATCTATGTTCGGGGAGATACATGAACTCTGTTAAAACTAGTACTAAAATATGAAATACCTACAAGATTGTTTCCCTTAGCCGTGATAGTATGAGGGGGCCATCATACTAGTTGAATTGATCATGGGGAAGTCCTCTGTGTTGGGTGCCAATGAAGCGGGATATACTTCCTCTTCTATGATTTTTGGGATAAGGAGGACCTTCATCGGTAGTAGTAAGAACATGGGGGGAATCATGATGATGGTTGACCAGATGAGTATGATCTTCTCATTGGATACCTATGATAGGAGGAATGACTCCATACCTAATGTCATGGGTGAGAAAGAGACAATTGTGTTAGATGTAAGTGCGGCAGGGAGGACCTTCTCTATGATTGATGGTTGCTTGGGGAAGAACTCCACACCGATCTTGGGAGCAGGGAGGACATGTACCCTCATTGGTGATGGAATGGAGAGGACCTTCTTACTATATTTCATCACGGCGGGTCTACCGGTGACGGGTTCCACCTGTGTCGGCGACTAGGAGAGTGGTCCCAAACTGCTCGTGGTGAAATTGGGTCCTTGATCTGGGTTGTTTGTATGAGTTCCCTTATTATGTATAAAGTTGTTATTGATGACATGAATCAGTGGTGGTAGGGTCCATAGTAACCTTTGATGATGACGCCCCCCAGTGGGCATCCTCCTTAGGTTGCACCCGACATTGGCACTGGGTTAACCGGGTTGGGTCTGGTGGTGCAGGTGCATAACTCACCTACTTCTCAGCAAAAGGGGCTGGGTGGTGGCACTGACATAGAATAGTGGGATCCCTCCATGGAAGATCCCAACATGGGATTACAACCACGCTGGCCCCAGCGTCTCTCACCATCTTTTTATAGGGTAGGGATTCACCAAAGTGCTCCTGGGAGAGTGTCCCAAAATTATTGTAGGTCGAAGTGGGGAGCAGTTTCTCCCTGCACGGCCTTTGGGGGCAGCAAAAACAACAATGTAAAGATGACACAAAATCTTGTTTTTCCATATCATGAGTTGTTATAAACCCTTTATTCTTTATACTATCGGATGAAGACATTTATCTCCCTCCTATGAATGAGTTCAGATGGAGAAATAGGGGGTTTATTCCCATCCGCATGGATGTGGAGGCCTTTTCAAAAGAGATGGGGCCATCCGGGATTGTGACATTGGTGTTTACACGATCCTTACATTGGTGGGTGGGTTTTTATTGGTTTAGTTTCACAAAAACATGGGACCATTAATGTAGGGAGATTCAACCATTTGTGCTGGAAGAAGGAAAGTGAAGCCCAGAGCCCACCTCTATTCCACCTTCCATGGTTGGTAAGAAGGACTCAGGCTGACAACATTACAGACCATGATACCCACCGTTCAACTGGGCCTATCATTGGTCAGTTTCATGCAAGGATCACTTTTCTCATGGTGGGACATACCACCAGATAAATGGATATTGTGATACGCTTATCCACTGATGTCTTGAATGCTACTAATCTCTACATAGTAGAGAAGAACATCATGTTCGGTTCACCATTTCATTTTTAAATGCTTTCTCCAAGGCATGCATCCACTTTTTGGTGGACACTCTGTTTTTTTGGTATTCCTGCTTTCAAAATGTGGGTGACATCAGTTACTTATTATAAGACATTTTCTCCTTGATCTAAAAGGAATGATTGGATTTCAGTTTCTCCTTCTTCAGATTACTCCTTAGAACTCATTACCTGGCCCGAGTTTCCATTTTAGATTAAGATGTTGTTCTTGAATCACTTCCCAGTGCCATTTCTTTGTGCATGTCAGTTAACTACACAACTTCTGTCAGGACATTGCTCGGGGTCATGTTAGCACAAAATCTTTCGATCGAGGGAGTAGTCACGTCAGACGTCATTGGAATTTCTGGATGCGAAAACACTAGTGCATCTGTGTTTCTTCCCCTTATGTTAGGGATTCTTGAGGGTTTTGAATCCCATGGCATCACACATCGAGTGTGGGGAATTATATACCATAGAAATGTCTCTGAGTGTTTCCTCAGCATCCCTTGTTTATCATGGGGTGTGCTGCGAGATTAACATATAGCAGAGATGGATCAGACTGATCAGAACTCTGACATGAGTTGACCAAATCAGTGCAACCTCAAGAGGGATCACCTAAGGGGTTTAAAGGGTGAGTTGATTATAACATACATTAAAGACAGATCTGAGTATTCTTGGTTCCCTATGAAGGGGGAACCAAGGTTTACCGTTGGTCGGGGCTAAACCTCAGATAGGCTTCCCATATACATTGTATATGATAGGGCGATCAAAACCCATGTATTTCAATGGGTGATCCTTATAATTAGGGTTTGCATGTAGTGAAACGACCCTAAGACATATTAAGGTTTACACATGGTTAGCGGAACATCGTAATAGGATCTCTCTTGGTTGGATGGTTATGGATTGAATGGGGAATATGCATGGTTAACTTCCCATTGCTGTTAGGAGCAGTGAGGATGTGGGTGACATGATCTCACCAAGATGTAGCAGCCCGGGTTAGAATCATGATGGATAATGAATGGTTAGATGATATTTATAGGGGTAATGGGGTGTAACTGAGGTAGAGATGATGGTGATGTTGGTCTTGAATATCATATAGGATTCATACATATCCTCGTGGATGGTAAAAATAACTTCATTGTTCAGTGGGGTGGTTGGAAACCTGAGGAGGCAGCCCATGAAAATGGATGCATAGATGAGACCCGAAGGAATTAGACATCTGGATTAAGGCATCACATTCTCAAAACACAATGTTTCAAGGAAAAGGCCATGATGGTTCATGGGTGATGGGATTAATCCTCAGGGAGGCTTCTTACATATACCTATGGTAGGGAATAAATTTCCATGTAGTATAGGATGGGGGCATGGAATCCAGGTCTACGAAGAGGATGTCAACCCAACAACATGTCGAGGCATATGCATGGTTAGAAACCTATGTTGGTTTGTTGTCGGGGTGGGGGGGGTGGGGGGGGGGTTCGGACCAGAGGTGTGGCTCCTGAAAAAGGGGACAATGAAGATTACCAGTGTTTGGGGTTGTACAACAAGGAGGTATCCTACGTAGCTTCCTAAGAGATAGGAATCAAATCCATTTAGTTTATATGGGATTAGGGACTACAATGACTTACTATTGGATAAGGACTACAATAGCTTGTTGTTGGATGGGGACTAAAACAGATTACCACTTCATGGGGACTACGACAGCTTATTTCTGGATGGGGAATAAAATAGCTTATAATTGGATGGGGACTACAATGAATTGACACTAATTGGGGACTACAATGGATTACAATTGGATGGGGACTACAATGACATACCGCTTGTTGGGGTTGATCGTCATTGATGATCCCTATGTAGCATTTTCTAGGATACAGGGAGAAAAACCCACGTAGGTCAGATGTATACAGTTCTGTGATATTCTAGGCGAAAAGGGGACATATAGTTTAACATCATACGAGATGAGGGTGAAATGATTTGAAGTTTTCAGGACCGATGGGTGTTGGTATTGAACCTAAAGGAGGCTTCCAATGTACCTTTCATAAAGAGATAAAGGATAAAAATCCACATAGTAATAAATTGTTCTTGGGGATAACAAACTATGGTGGCCTTGAGAGGACAACATGGTCATTTGTTACTCTAATCCCAAGTGATAAATTCTCAGTGTGAGATATGACAGAAAACAAAGACATGAATATAATTTCACTAATGGTGCATTCGTGAGGAAATAGAGGGGATTATGCATGGTTGGCAGCCCAAGGAGATGAAGATTGAGACTTAATACTATATGGAGGCCTAATAGAGACAAATCTGAGGGTGGGAGGGACAAGATAACAATGGTCCCTATGCCCTTCTCTTATCGTGTTTTCATGCACAAAAGAATAGAGGAGGAGCATAGATTCTAATTACCGCATGAAATGGTTGGAGATTAGAAGAGGATGGCTTCCCAACCCCACAGACAAATGTCACTCTAGTAAAGAGGATCTCATTCCATGTGAGGATGATCTCACTCCCATAGAAACCATTTGGCATGGAGAATGTATGTGATGGGGAACATTGTGTATATTTCCATGGATAAGGACATAGTTTAACATCATGTGTTGAAGACTGTTGTTCTTGGAAGTTTAACATCTTGTAGCACAAATGAGGTGGGATCCGTCCGCAACCGTATTACATAAATAACTAATACCCACCAACCATTCGAGAAGGTATGGATTCAACATTTCCGTGGAGAGGCATTGTTATGGAGCGATCCATTAAGGGGATCACAATATCATGGATATGAAAAGAAGAAATATATGTTTGCATGACTATGAAAAAAAGCAAGAGGATAAACAATTCTGCATGATGAACCTCCCAAAGGATTATAAAATCACATCTCACAAACCTATATGGTCGCACGATATAAGTGTTTTCAACGAAAAATAGTTCACATGAATGGACCATGTGAAGCTCTGGTGCTCCATAGAGTGGAAAGACATTGCCAAGGGGTATTCATTGCAAAGTGGAGTATCCTATCCCAGACATGAGGTATACATTAATATAAAGGGTTCTTCACAATGTGAAATTGATTTCACAGAGTAAGACTTTGCGAAGTATGACTGGATTTCAAACATGGAACTACAAAGCATTATACTTTGAATAGAATACTTATCCTCCCTTGGAATATGTTTCGCATGTGTATCAAAAGTAATTTGTGAAGAATTAGTTCATGGAAAAGACTGGATTCCATTTAGGGAGATCCTTACATGGCGATGGTCTGTGGGATTCACAAAGGGCATCCCTGCATGAAGAGGTGTTGTTTTTTAACTAAGCGAAATGTAATTCCCAATGATCAAGTACATTGATGAGCTAATATTTCTCATTGAATACGGTGATTCAAGATTTGATTTATGAGAAGAAGAAAGGTTGGGGTATATGTCCTTTGGGTCCTATGGAATCCCTGTATTTATAGGTGAGGGGTGGTATAGAGCTCAGCCAACTCGTTGCAAATCCACGTGGAACTCTACAATCAGTAGTGGATTATGTCAATTTTTTCTTAATTGTGGAGTCAATTATCACCCCCTTCCCAGCATAGAGGCCTCCTGTAATTATTTATCAGTGCTTTTAGAGGCTTCCTTTAGTTTCCAATGGATCTTATAGGTGATCTGGTTTCCCTCTTCAGCATAAAGCACCTTGTCAATTGATTCATTACATCGGAGCCTCCTGCCTCTTTTACTCTACTATAGTCATTGAGGTTCCCCTTCTTTGCGCCATCTGTAGTGATAAGGGGCTTTGGGAAGAAGATTCATGAAGTATCCTTATTGGCATCGATATATTATTTGTGAATTGTTTCCTCTACACATATTTTGGTTCCAACCCTTCCATCTTTCAAATATTTTTTTATCTCTTATAAACCAATTTAATATTATGGAGTCATCTTTAACCTATAAAATAAACATGGTTGATAAATTATTTATAATTGTATATATTATTACTTTTACTTAATAATTTATATACTTAACATTATTAAATTCTTGATAAATAGATCTTATCCATCGTTATCTTGGTTAGAACTAACTTATCAATCATACTCAATGCATCATTCAATTTTTTTTCCATCACATGGAAGTTGTGTATTTTAAAATCATTGTCTTTGAGTAGTAATAGGAATCTATTTTATATCATATTTATCTATTTCTATGTGAATATATCCCCCAAACATTTATGATTGGTATAAATGTCAGATCATTCACAAAAAAATATTTTCATCAAATTTTCAATGAAATTATTACATTATCTAACTCAAGATCAAGATATGTATAGTTTTGTTCGTGGGTGTTTAATTACCTCAACTCATAATCAGTAACTCGATCATTTTGTATCAGGTCACATCCTAGTATTTTATTTAAGGAATACAATATTCAACAAATCATTCCATTAATGATGATATGGTCATTACCAACATATTGATCAATAATTGTTTTATTCCATATATATTTCCTTATAATATATTGACCACATTCATTTTACCCTTTTATGCATAATCATGGCTAACATTTTAAGTAGTCAAAAATTTGTTTTGAAGAATTGTGAGTATTTAAAATCCATACCAAGGAACCAATGTATCAAATTTATATTTTTTGGTATGGCCTATTTTATGATAAATTTTTTTTATAGGTTCTATTGAAATTCCATCGTTCGAGACCATATGGTCCCGAAAAAAAATTATAATTCCAAAATTAACACTTTATGAACATATAATATAAGTCATTCCCAATTAGAGTCTTAAGAAGAATCATTAAATATTATTCTACTCCATCATTTAAATTAGATTATATTAAGGTATTGTCAATATAAAATGAATAAATTATCAATATAATAACCATATATTCTATTCATTATATCATTGAACACCCGGGTTGAATTTGTTAACCCAAAGGCATTACTTTGAACTCATAATTCCTATACCTTGTATGAAATAGAATATTTTGAATATTTTCATTATTATATTTTAGTTGTTGATACCCAAAGTATCGACCATTATTTAATGACTATGTATCCTATTTTCATTGAAGAAATAGAATATAAATTCAAGGCAAACAATACATGTTCTTTAAATTAGTTGAATTTATTTCTCTGAAGTCAATTCACAACCTCAAAGACCCATCATTGTTTTCACAAATAATATTTCTCATATCCATTGTGAATAAATAGATTTCATGAATCCCTTATCACACAACTCTTGAGTTTTTTTATTTAATTCCACCAATTCTCGAGTATCCCCTCCCCATGGAGACATATAAATAGGTTTTTTATTAGGGATAACATCAATAGATAAATGAACAAAATTGTAAGGTGGATATCCTAATAGTTCCTTGGATAATAAAAGGATTTAATAAACCATAATAAATAAATCATCAATTAATAGAAATTAATTATTATTATTTTTTTAGCATCACTAAGAATTTAATAACGATATGCCACTAGAGTTTGTTCAAAAAATGATCTGTATATAAACACACTCCTCTAAAAAATGGATTTTATTATACCACCAAATATTATAATCTCCTTCGAATTATTTTAAAATAATTTAAATACATTGATATACATTCCATTCTATTTGTAACATAAATTATGATCATTATTAATACAACCATTATTGAAATAAAATTAACTCCATTCATTTTAATAAATCTAGAATAATACACAGTCATTTTGTTATGATATTCATTCTGAGTAATAACTGGTGACTCTTCCTTAAATGTAATAGGGATGACTCTGTGCTTGTAGAGATTTTTTTATATAAAATAGTGAATTGATATTGAATTAAAATATATATTAGATAACATTGTGTTTATGATCAAATTATCATCTATAAAAACATTTCTTACCTCAACTTCTTCTACTGAGATTGCCTAATCTCTAACATTCACTCATGGTCATTTCTCTGGTATATTCCACTTTTGGTTGTGTAAATTATTTTAATACTATCCAATATCCTTGATATTGAATAATTGTAAATTAGTGGTTTCTTTATTTTCCATTAACTTGTTATCTTTTTTAACATTATCATTTCACTAGTATAAAATTCACATCCCTTAATAGAAAGCCTCAAAGATTCTATTCTCCAAGTTACTTCATGTTTAAAAATCTTCCCATAATATATATTATTTTTCAAAATATCATTCAGAGTTGATATTAGCCACAATATTATTCTCCTAATTTCTATTGAATGTTTAAAACATTTATAATTCCTTCTTAGACTGGATGAAACTTTTAATTATAACCTTATATGCTGAAATTTTTTGAGATACTAATTTCCTTTGAATTCTTGGATTGAAACCATCATAGAAGTTATAAATAATTAATTATACATTATATAAAAAGTCTATAAATTGTATTCACAAAATTTTCAAGTTATCAAAATACTCAAAAAAATAATCTTCTTCAATTTTTATTAAATTCATGAATTTTATTTCCATGTTAGGTCATTTCACATGAATAAATTAGCTTTTAAAAAATATCAAATTAAAATACATTCATTATATATTCTCTATCCAATATTAATTATTTGTTGTTTACCGTCAAATACCACCTTTGAGAAACATAATATATTATAATAAATACAACTGTGATAAACTTATCCCATTAACTAAATCCTTAACCAAGGAATACCTTTTATATGTACTTTATCATTTGTTAAACTACTGGTGGATTCATTTTTCCTTTAAATCGTTGAGGTTTTTTCCTAAATAAGAGGTAAAACATTTTTACAATATTTTTTAGAGACATAGTATTTTCCATATGAGGAATGGTTTTTTGTCATAATCTGAGCTACCGACCATAATATATTTATAATCTACTTCACTCCCACACTGGTGTCATTTGTTAGATATGAATGAAAATTCCTACATTTATTATGAGCGATAAAATGGGCTACATTACTCTTATTAGGTTTAATGTCAAATAAAATTCAAAATGCTTAGTTATTTAATTAATAAAATTAATAATCTGAAATAATAGTTTATAATTATTAAGAATCTTTTGATACCATGTCATGTAATCTTGAAATATTTTCAAAATAACATATTGGGATTTAAAAGAGTTATGATTTCCTTATAAATTCTTCTATTTCTAGTTATTAAAAAATTTATCAAAATTTCATTGATACTAAATTTACCACACCAAAAATTGTTACACATAAGTGATGGTTATTTCATTATAATGGATCAAAATTTTTAGATCACAATAAACAATATACATATGTTTAATAATCCAAGGAAACAAAATACATAAATGAAAATAACATTACATTGAAAAAATATGGTACATAAACTAAATATGTGTATAATTATTATTTATCCTTACAAATTCATAATTCACATATATTAATCATCATGGTTTACTAGGGAAATAATACTAAATATAAATTAGTGTGATAAAATGTACAATATGGGTTTGTGTAGAATGAATGTTATCATATATATGTAATGAATTATTTATTTGATAAGAATAAAAAGAATCTATAAAAATTGAGTGGTTAGTAAAATATAACCATGAATTAGATAATAATAATTATATTCAAGGATATTTAAAAATGATCTCATAGTGATGTAATTCACAATTTAAATCATTATAAATATACCATCAATGACACATTCAAAGAGAAAATATATAATTTGGTAAGGATTATACCAAATACCAAAATAGTTTTCCTAAAGAGAGCCATTGATTCATCAAGAGGATATATAACTCAATCTCCCATATATCGCATAACATTTCTAATATATATTCCATTAGATGATAATGGATACAAATTATATATCATAATAAGCCCTATTTAATCTCATTCATAATAACGAATATGTAATAAATGTGTATCCAATAAGAAATAATGGATTTAAAAACCTTAATATTTACCCATTGAAATTAATAATAAGAACACCTTGGTGAATATCGATAAATCACAATAAAAACTATTTGATATTCATAATGTAATTAAATATAACTTTATCAATGAAATGATAATGAAATTATAGTTTATATTAAATTCATTTTTCAAGTACGTCATTAGCAATCAGTCTATAATAATATATTCCAATCATTTATTATGTATCTTAAAGATCAGGTGAATCATCAAAAGAATAGCACATTAGAGTTTCAAACCAAGTGTATAGTTAGGTTTATTTTGTAATATTTCATCCTTAATCTTCTAGATTAGGAAGGCCACTATGACACTATCATGAGGGGACATCCCATGAAAACAAATGGTTTGAAATAAATCTCCATGTTGTATAATATCATTGGCTGATGATTTTACATCACATAAGAAAAAACACGTGTAAAATATTCATGGATATAGTGTAAAAAATTTAAATAACGAAACAAGACCATACACCATTCAATAATATATTATTATATGAATATTAGAGTGTATAATGTTGGAAAAATATAGAGACAAAAGAATTAAAAGACCCAAATTGAATGGAAAATATTCCACATGGGATACTCTCACGATCCTCATGATACAAACCCCCAATATCCCAGATCCATCGAAGGCCAAATTTTTTCACATACCTCTAGAATGTAAGAGGTACATTCTTTCTATTTATCTTAAATAATAGTGTCTTCATACACATAAATGTGGATATAAATAGTTGGATATGAAAACACTGTAAACATTCCACAAGATAATTCCCACACATTCTACCTAAACAATTAAAATTTAACTACATTTTTATATAATAGTTGGGAGAAGTGTATTGAAATACATATAATAGAATAATATAGAACACTCAACCAAAAACCCACTTATTCATTGAGATTCATAGTTTTCATAAATCACTAAGACCATATCTCACCCACTTATTCAATGAACTGACAAACTAGATGCATGCATCCCTAGAAAATGAAGAACTACTAGAATTGACCCAAACTCACAAGAAGAACCCCAATCCTCTACCGAAGTGGTCACATGGTATAGTAACCTACCATTTTTCCTAAATGGAATAAAAAATAATTAATAATTAATAAAAACAATTATTTCAAAATTATAAATGAAATCTGAATCAGGAAAACCACGCATTATCCATACGATCAATATGTATAGCCTCGTGTGAACAAATAAGTCCCCACACACTCAAGAGATAAATGCACTGCAACACATTCAATGGATTTGACACATATCAATGTTTTATATTTATAATGAATTTACTATAGTAAAATATTAAGGTTATATTAACAATAATATTTCATAAAAATATTGGAATCATTGGATACACATGCCTTAGTGTTTTGGATAGAAGTAGAGCGGGAGAAAATCCACCTACATTTACTAAATTAGTCATGAAGAATAAAAGAGAAGGATCTTTGGAAATATGAATAACCTAATGTCACTAATGAAAATAGTGCAGTTTAACATCCCTTGGGAAGGTATGAATAATTTTGTTTTCAATGAATTTAACCAAGTCAATAATAAAATTAAAGGGCATCTGAAATTTCACACATGATTTCCTTCTGAAACATGATTTTCCCCTTACATACTGGAAGATTAATCCTCAATGAGAACTATATTGTCCACTGACAGTCCATTTTCCATGTCATGGTGGAAATGCCCAAGAAATTTTGAATAATCTTCAAATAAATGTTCTATCATGTTTTGACCCAATAAATATTATAATCCACCACGGCCTAGAGACATACCATTTGGTATTTTCAATGAACCATGGATACCTGAACTGTGTGATGAAGATAAGATCACACATTCCAACTCTTCCCCTAACACACCCATTGATAAAATTTTCCAAGCCTGAGAACCAACATTGCTACCACTACTTCTGTAATGTTAAGCATGTTTTCCATAGTCAACACAAATATAAAACACACCCAAGATCATGTTGATTCAAACCATGGGTTCATGAAGAATGAAATGTCCTGATAATTTTCCTATAACATGGAGTTACATGGGTTTATCCCTGTCAGACATAGGAATAATTATGATAATATTTCTAGATATAGGCACTGGGACAGTGTGAGATTCTGAGGCTTGGTGTGACCAGAATAAATATTATAAAAATATTATGCTTCTTTATACCATACATTTGGAAGAAACACATTATCTTTTAAATCATAGCTACATTCACAACTCTGAGGGCACGGTTGAGTCTAAAGTGTGTCTTTTACCTTTGGTGGATAATAAATATTGTGGGTGTATGATTTCTTTGAAAAAATATATCACTATAATTTTTCTTATCAAATTAAAACACATATTTTGGATGTTGAATCGAATAACTTTCTAACTGAGTTTGAGATCGAATTTTGTAGAACACAGTTGAGTTTGGAATTTCTCTTTTTACACTAGGAATGAAAAATTTTGATTTGGCACAGGGTGTCGGGTGGGAGGAGTGTGAGGACGGGGTATTAAGATAATATTTTTTTTAATTAAAATAAAACATATATATATCCCCCACACCATCTCTTTTTTGTGCATGCACGAAGGTTTTATCCCCCTCTTCTTCTTCCTTCGATTAACCAAGGAGGTTAAAAAAGAGGCCATTTTCGATGTCAATCTACTTCTTATCAATAATAAAAACATCTCATGCTTCGTTATGTGCCTAAGGATTCAATGTTTCACCTCGAGGTAGGCGAACAAGAGTTTTAATCTTGATCCCCAAGATTATGCTTTGTTTTTGAGTGAATCATCACCATGTGTACAGACTGGGTCTGAAGATTTCCAAAAACATTTTTGGATCGTTTTTTGGACCATTTAAGAGATAAAAGAGGTCCGTAATGGTTCCAATGGTGAGACACTAGTGCGGAGACTGCGCTAGATGGTGGTAGGCCGGCGAGAGATGGAGAAACCATGGGGGTGTCTATGAGGTGTGTGGTGTGCGTGATGTGGAGGCAGGAAGGTGACCAAGAGGTGTCGTGGGCCGCAGTTAGAGCGGGATAAAGTCTGGGCCACAGTTCAGCATGATGGGTCGTGCTATTGGGAATTAGGCCGATGGGCCAAGATGGGCCGGCCAGAGGGGGCCAGCCCTAGCTTTACGGATAGGCTGGATCATGCCTGTCTACCAAAACAATATAGGGATTATTTAAACCCTAGTATCTCGCAAACTGGGTGTCTGATTTATATGCCGTCAGTGTCCAAGAATTCATATCGACCATGAAATCCCTTTGAGACCATTTAGAGGACATTATTTATTAGGATAGAGGCTCCATTACATGAAATATATAATTTAATAATAATAATTATTATAAAATTATTATTATTTGGAGAATCTTGTACATGATGCACCTCCTGTGTCTAATGAATTTTTGATGAACCATCATTGGGCTTGTGAGTGTAAATTTAATGCAAAAATTTTATATTCCATTTTAGGTGATTATCTGATTTTGGGGTGTGGTCTCCACAAGTATCGGTTTGAGCATTTTTTATGAAATGTGACTTTTTAACCAGGAGACCATTTTGGATGAATGAATTGTAGATCCCATATGTTTTTTCATGAGAATCGCAATGGGGTTATCCGATTGATGTGTTCCGGGATCGAGATACATTACCCACTATTACATTATTGGGCTTGTTGTAGAGAGAAGTTACATTTTGACAAGTTATAAATGATTTCCATGTAAGTAGCCTATCTTTAATTGGTTTCCACATAGAATATGATGGTGGCCACAGTTTTCACCTAGGATACATGGTGTGTATGTGATTTTGTGTGGGTTTTTTTATGGAAGTGACACCTTTACCAGCCAGGTTGAGTGGGTCCCCTAGGTCCTTTTTCTATGATAGGATTTAGTATCACATCCCCTTCACCAGATAGTAACCCATATTTGGCTACATGTGTACATTTTGTGTCGGTCTACCATGTTCTAGATTGAGTTTTCTTATTCTACATAGACTACAAAATCAGCGAATAAATATCATCTATCTCCTAGAGACTCCTGGGGTGATCCTTACATCCTTTTATTTTCCCAGGTATTGTTTTCGATGTCAGTGTGACCAATATTTTCACAGGTACTAATCCTCTAACCAAGATGATTCAATAGGGTACGAAGACCCCAATAAGCAATGGGATCAGACTCATTATTTGTGTATCAATATGTGTTTCTTAATTCTACGATCTATCATGATGTTTTCTTCAACAAATTTCTTTCCATTGGTGGGACCTACATGACATGGGTGTTGATCCTCTATGAGACCAGTTGTACAAGATTTGGGATTTTGTATGATACCCCTTTCTGTGCTCAGTGTTCCACATAGGGTTTTAGTGCCCCCCTCCCATCAGACCATGGCTGGGATACCATCCATGATGATATCTGGTTAGTTTAGTCACCGAATGAATGCTATTATGACTTTTTCCATTGAACATACACTCACAGATAGGTTTTCCAAGGGTTGGTCGAGTGTGTCACTTGTTCGTTTTACTAGTGTAGAAGAATCCCTCGATGGATTGCCATCAAGGATGGTGAGGTTTTCTCCTTGACTTCTTGATGTTGATTCATTTCCCTTTTATTTTGCAAGATATCATGGAAGTCTTGGATCTTGTTCTTGTCTACGTTTTCAGTACATTGTTAGTATGTTGTGATTATTGGGTTGGAACCTTTAGTTGTATACGGTGGGTAGTCTATATCAGAGAGAATGATAACTGGAACTGAGTATATCTAGGAATTTTCTGGGAGTCCCCATGGTGTCTGTAATCTTTTTGACATGCCATGTACATCAAGATGACTAGTCTTGTTTAAATGAGGATGGTATTGAGATGGTTTTTGTCACATTTTCGGGTTCCATCTTGATATGTCAATCAGACTATTTCCTCTCTGTTTCTCCATTTTATTTCGGTGTTTTTTTGGAGCATAATTAGCATTCTTTTATTCACCCCTATAAGGGATTTTCCGGAACATGTTGTGTATTATGTATAATTTGTAATAGATGTCCTTCGATGGAGTCCTTGTTGGACCTAGAGTTGGAGGAGCATAGTCACTAGAAAAACCAGGGTTTTCACTAGAGCTTACTCGTGGAGCTTACTGATGGCTGTTCAACAGTGATTCCCTCCATGACAGAAGGTTGAATGCTTATTCAGTTTTCTTTTTGTGGGCCTTGTATTTGGCCTTTTTTATTTTGATGTACTCTGGTTTTGGATTATTGTATATAATCATTTTACATTTCAGTTTTTGTATATATTCTATCAACTGTTTCATGGAGGTTTTTGTGGGTGCATGTGTACAGGAACATTAGGAAACTACCTCCTTATGTGTGAAAGCCTACATGGCACTAGATGCATTCCCCTGGCCTATGGAGGTAGGATTAGGGATTTGTATCATGAGCGTCGTTTGGTATGGTCATTACAGAATGTTATCAAAGGTGGGCAGTTCAACATTGGGACCGTAGTCATGAGTTTTGTTTGGGATTTATATTGTTAGTGTTATGATGTTTCAAGTTTGGCATTCAAGCTAGAGACTCCAGTGTAGGTACCAGTGACCGACAAATCCATAATCCAGGACTTTGATAACCTGCCCTTAGACTCGATAGATTGGGACACTGATAGTAGGGTAATAGTTTTACAGGCATCATACTGGACTGGTTTAAGTGTATTTATTGTCCTTTTGTAATCTACTCCATGGATATACTCATTGACCATGGTGTATCTAGAATTTTCATTAGGATGTTTCCACGATGATTGACATTGAGAGTTCCAAAGATGGGATAGTTGTATGACCCTATGAGTGAAGTGGAATCCTGATAGGGTCCTGAAAATGAGGGGCGTTCTTATCTAGTTGTGCAGCTGGTAGAGCCACTATCCTTTGATCTACATGTAGACCCTCCTCTAAGGGTTCAGGTGGATGCAACATATCAAACTGAGTCATTGATGGCTTTGTTTTTGTTGGAAGAAAATGCACTGTGGTCACATGTGTACTATGAGATTGATATAATTAGTTCTTAAGAGGTCTAGGTCGATTAAGACCCACGGTTAGCACCCATGAAATGATGTAGGTACCATTGTTTTTGGAGGTATTACCATTCCCTAACCTAGGCACATTGTTATGATTCTCTCGAGCTGCTCCAGGGTTTTGGTCAGCAGTGGGAGATATGAAATTATGCTTGCGATGGTCATGGAAATCTGGCAAGAGTTTTCTTGACCAGTTTCAATGCAAGGGAAGAGCCATTCGAAGGTCCGCCTTTATAGTGAAATCATTAGTGTCAGTAATGTTCGAAGAGCAGTGGATGAGGCTTTTTAACTAGAGCATCTGGGGTATCTAGATAAATATAGGTACACTCAATGTCATTTCTACTTCATACAGTATGTGTGAAAGATACTTGTAGGGGGAATCTTTCCTTCATACTTTTTCGTAGGGTTTTGTTGTATGTTTTTTCTTTGGTGCTTCAAATACACGAGGAAGGGGGATCCTTTACCCACTGAGACATATTTTTGTGATGTTCTAAAAACTGTGCGGCAGAGTCATTTTCACTCAAAGCAGGTGGTATCTAGGTGTGTTGGTTGACTCCCATTAACTTCTGTGCATTAGGGTTGACAGAGTGTTAGTATCCAGTGGTCCGAGTATGGGCTAGCGTGAGTGTTTGGGAATACCTTTTTTGTTTTCTAATTCCCGTTTATGCTCGGGGTCATCTTGTATGTAGGAAGCTTAAGGATGATGTGGTGTGGATCATTGTGGCCTCTAATTCACATAAACGGTGGACACATCCGCCACTAATACATATCCTAGATGTGTGATAACAAAACATGTAGGTGAGTTAGTTCCACCCAATGTGGATATTATCAAGGTGTGGTGGATGAGTTACATCAACCTGTGAGTTAATGGTCAGTTAAATTCATTGTATGTGGTTTCATACGATCTTATAAGACCCAGTGTGTATGCTTGGGCGACCGTGTTTGTTATAATTGGGGTAGAGATGTTTCTCGTGGGGTGTAGAGGTTCTGATGCAAGGTCTCCAGTGAAGCGATATCCTTCATTGGATTCTAAATTTTCATTACTAGGATGGGGTACAAGAGAAGATGAATGAGATAAATCTTGTGATTCTAGTGGAGATATTGTTTTACATTTTTGTTATTTTTATATATTCTTGTATAATAATATTGCTTGACTACATTGTAATTCCAATTTTTATTGAACATTGATATGACATAATTATTTATTTAATAATGAGTCTGCCTCTTTTTTTATATCTAAGTTATTTATTATTCCACATCTAATTATATTATGCATTCGTTATTTATTAATATATCTATTGTAACCACCCAAACATTTTTTAATGGATTTTTCCTTCTCATATTTATGTTATATAGTAAAAAACACATTCATATAATTGAGATCTCAATAAAAACATCATTCTAACAAATTAGTAATGCAATATGTCATATTATTAGATATTAATGAACCAATATTGATATAATAGTAACTACACCCATGAAATAGAAACGTAGACATTAAGAATAATAAGCCAACCAATATAATAATAAACTAACTTATAAAATTTTTTAATAAAATTTAGGCATCTTATACATGAAAATATAATATAATTATATCATAGGGTAAGAAAAATGTTTTTTAAAAACTATAAATTAATTGTTCGTATTTTTATAAAACATAAACATCTATTTACATCATTTTCCATAATATATTGATATAAAAGAAAATTATTTTATTAAAATTTATTCATAAATTAATATTTTGTTGTCTTACGATTATTAGATACTTTTATGAGACCTTCACTAATTTTTCATGTCTTGTAAAATCTATTATAATATTAATAATGGATTTTTTTGATTAAATGATGATTTTTATAAAAAATCATATTATTTAAAAATTTATTTTCATAAAATGGAGTATATTTTTTTATTATACACTTCAAAAATTTCATGGTTTAATTTTTTGGATTTTCCAAAAACTGTTTCCTTTATCGTGAATAGTGAAATATGATAATATACGGTATTTAAAAATAATATTATATTTTGAGTAATAGATGATAAATAGATGATATGAGAAAATAATATCAATATATACTTCATTATTTAAAAAATATAGTGATTTGGTTGATACTATTTAAAATCTTGATCCCAATTAATAAAATAATGAATAATATAATCAAAACCACCCCCTCTTGCCATGTAAATACGAAGCCTTCCCACCTCTTCCCCTCATCCATGTTGCATGATAAATACATTATATCATTTAAAATTGAAAATAATTATGTAAAATTAATAATCCATCATGAAACCTATTTTCCTAGGCTTTTTATTATAAAAATGAAAATGTCATTTGTGAGATTATGATTTGTCACCTTAGAGGATAAAATGTTTTCATTTTTATTACCACCATCAAGGTTGGTCATGATACTATTAAAATGGTTGAAACACAACATAACATTTTTTATAAAATCTTTTATTTTTTTATAACTAACATATATAGATAATATTAAATTAAAAACATGTTCGTTGTGATCGAAAACCACCTTAATTAATCCAAATGTTCCAAATTAACATTTAATTAAATTAATCGTCCTAACATCTAGAAGAAATTAATATATAAGACAATTAATGTTATGGGAGATCACTAATTTATATAATTTCAAATATTGATAATTATTATCATCGTATAAAAAATTATATACTTGTATATAAGATAACTGATCTTGAAAACCATGAAAAAACAATCTCAGATCTACATAATTTAACTCTATAAATCGTCATAATGACCATAAATGAAAATAATAAAATTGTAATAAATCCAATTATTGTAGAATTAGTTTTTTAATTGTTAATTTATAATTATAATTTGATTATTAAGGATATTAAGGTGAATAAATCATTCAGACATAAGGTAAGGGGATTCTCGAACCAGATTTCCTTTCATTAGGTTTTTCCTCCTTTATGTCAAATTTTGGTGTATATATGAATATAATACTCCAAAAATATAATTACATTTTCAATAAATTTTATTTTATGTCTTATAAATGTTTTTATTATATTTTTATGAAAAATTCAATGATTTTACAAAAGAAATATGCTTTCTAAGAACATATATTTTGCGTCTCTTCATAATATTTCTTCTTCAACCAATATTAATGATTCCTATACAAGAATGTTATTACCAATTTTGAAAAATCAGGTTTTTCATGAATAAATTATATATTAAATAAAACACAATACTTTGCATTAGTTATTTTATGCCTATTATGTATATATTTTCTATGTGGCATGCTTGATTATGTAAATGTTATGATGTAATAGGTGCATTTCAAATTATATTTCATTCCAATGTAGTGTGTAATTTGTTGTGTCTCATTAAATAATGTCAAAGATGAATTTTCATGGTGCTATATTTATTCAAAATGATGATTTTATGATAATTAAAATATGTTTTGAATGAACATGATTCAATCATTATTCACATTTATGTGTTGTAGTTGGCCACTAAGGATCGTCATTTCTTTTTTATAATTTTCTATATTCTATTTAATTGTCTAATTCTTCCTCTCATTATTGTGATGATTATCCAATACTCAGGTTATAATGATTATTATTATTCACAACAATTTTATATTGATTCATGTACATATATATCTTATTACTGGGATTTCATATCACCCCTTTCATTGATGTATAAACTTTAGTGACTACTTCTACTAAGGAGTAAAAGAGGGCCACTAAGAAGCTACAGAATAGAGAATTAAATCATGTTTATGTTGTATTTTTTAAATGTTAAGTTTGGTCCAAATTTCCCCAATATAGTAAACAACTAGTTCCAGATAACGTTACAACATTACATTTTTTATCATTAATATGATGTAATAGTAATGCAAGAAGAAGATGGGTCACTTAATTTAGTATTAGATATTGATTTAGATAATTTGGGAATTAGGATTAGAGAACATTGTTGACAACCCTTAGTATGCGACTATGTATATATAAGCACCAATGATGTTTTTTAGAAAACTTCTAAACATAGGGATTAATCAAGATATACCTTTATATTTAATTTCACTAAGAAATAAATTATTTATCTATTAATTGTTTCAAATGTTTTTGTGCAATAAAATATGTTTTTTGAAAATGTATAGAACTAGGAGAAAACACTCCAACAATCTGTGTGATGGAATGTGCAGAGAATTCCTGAATGACATCTCTAATTCCATTAGAGGTGGAGTTAAAAATTTCACAGCAATGATTACACAACTAACTTAGTGTATAAACTATAACTTGAATAATGTGTAACTTCTACCTTCCACTAAGAGAGATTAACTCGATATAGAGTCTTTTATGCATCATGGACCACCAATGATTCATGGATCATTGAAACCAATAGTCAAAGATAAATATTTTAACTCAAGGAAAAAGATATCGTTTTTTACTCAATATTCCGAAATGGGGAATATAAATTTTATTGTTTTATCATTTAGATGGAGAGGATGATAAATGGTTTTAATTGATTAAGAACACCCACCCAAATAATGCAATTCAATAGATTTAGTGGGAAGATATTATGATGATATTTCTAAACAAGTATTTCTTTCAAAATATTCACATGAAGATGTTGAGATAATTTATAGAGAGGAAAATAAATAAAGTAAATCTTTAATGTCATTTGATGAGAATTTTACAAGTTCTTCATGGTATGCCTCACATTTTTATATAAAAAATGATATGAATATATCTAGATTCATTAGTAATTTAAAACCTCACCATCAAAAGGTTCATCAAATATGAGACATTTAGTGTCATGATGATGTTTTCCAATGTTGTCTCAATGTTGATATGGTGTTAGGAGTTTTTTATAATCAATATAGTGATACGAAATGAAAGATGTAATTTCAAGCTATAGGATCTAATGAAAAATCTGGAAAGAAAAATAAAACACTCACATGTCAAAATTGGGTGAGGAAGAATCATGGTAATAGCCACAAAGGGATGGATAAATGCTTCATGTAATGGAGAGAAGTCCACCAAGCTCATGATTGTCAGAGATACATTAATAATAAATTTATAATTATATAGGAACATAAAACACCATCCATAGAACAATGGTTTAACTTTAGGGAGAAAAGGTACGATGAAAGCTAGTTTGCTCAAACTATAATTCTTGGAGGCAACAAGCACCAACAACCACAAAAAAAGATAATGGGAAAACATATGAAATTATATCTTTTTGTAGATACCAAAAATGATGTGGTGATAGGTATACTATTTATTTATTCAATAATATAAAATGTATTATTTGATTCTTGTTCTATGAATTCATTCATTTTTTAAAAGTTTATTAGAACTATTATAACACCACATAAAAATATAGATATTGAGTTATCTATGAGAACTGTAAATGGTTAAATTATTACATCAAAATTATATATGTCCTCTCCAATTAATGTTTATGGATGGAACCTCCTAGAAAATATTTTCGTGCTTCCTTTAGTGGAGTTCGATTCTATATTGGGCATGGATTGGATATCTTTATTCAAATAAAAATTCAACTTTCAATAAAGGAATATCACTACTCACATACTAAAGTATCCTATATTTTTTACAAGTGTAAGGAGGAGGATGAATAGCATTTAGTTTTATCACCTCACTATTTAATATTATATCATTCTCATCAAGAATATCTAGATCGAATTAATGTGACAATCGTGAGAGTCATGCAAAGGATATTCCCATTGAGAGGGACTATACTGATGTGTTACTTATATAATTAGTTCATCTTCATTTGGACATGAAGGCTGAGTTAACAATTTATCTTATTCTTGGATCTCAACCAATATTGAAGAATCCTCACAGAATGGAGACCATTGAGTTAGAAAAACTAATTAATAAATTACAATACAATATAAAAACGGTTTTATATAAACGAGTGAACCACCATGGGGTGAGAAGGTCCTATTAATACAGAATAATGATGAATCATTGTGCCTCTTTATTGATTAGGAGTAATTTAAAAAATTCATTATAAATAAAAGGTATCCCCTTACATTGATAGATGACTTGTTCGATCAACTATGTGTTTTCAAGTTTTACTCTAAGGAGGACCAGTGGTCGGGATATCACTAATTAAATGTGAAGAAGGAATATATTCCCAAGAATTAAAATCAAATATGGTTTGGACACTATGAGTTCCAAAGGATTCTATTCATACTCAGTTATTCTACCTAAATATTCATAGACATTATGAACAGTTTCTATAGTGATTACCTTGATAAATTTGTGGTAGTCTTTATAGATGATTTTCTGATATACTCTAAGGTCATGGGATACATGAGTAGAATTTTAATACTATGATAAAGACGTCTTAAATGGATAAACATGAAACAAATTATAGTAAATGTTTGTTCCTTATGGAGGAAGTAACATTATTTGGTCATGTTGTGACATGAAAAAAGAATATATGTAGACCCTTTAAAGAAAAAGGAAATATAATAGTGGAATAGAAAAACATATGTAATGGAGATATATTGTTTCTATGGTCTATTTGGATGTTACTATAGATTTGTGAACAATATATATTGATTTTGAATCCCACATACCAAGATCACATGTAATGGTGAAAATTTTTTTAGGCCTAGTGAATGTGAAGTCTATTTCAAGGAGTTAAAAAGGTTTCTTACCACTATGAAACTACTCACACGTCTGATATTTTGGAAAATTTTATAGTATTGAACATTGAAAAAATATAGGTATTGGGATGGGTACTAATTTAAAATAATAATGTGATAGCCTATGCCTCAATGAAGTTAAAAATTCATGAGAAAAACGATGCTACAGATGATCTAGAGTTGGAAACTATGGCCTTTATAATGAAAAAAGTTTTTCATTATCTTTGTGGGGTGAAGTGTGAAATATAAACATATCATAAGAGCCTCGAATTTACTTCCTCAAAAAAGGAGCCTAATATCTTCTAGTGAAGATGGTTAGAGATCATAGAGGATTATAAATACTTAATCAACTACCATCATTGAACATATAATAAATTAGTGGATGATATATGTTAGAAAAGATCTTTTAACTTCATCAATGATTAAAAATTAGAATAATCCAATATTATAATATTTTCAAAGGATGTACATGGTATTAATAAAGGATGAACATTGTAAAAACTTTCTCAAATGTATTTTCAACCATCCACTATGGTGAAAATAAGGAATTTTCAAAGAAAAGATGTCGAAATATAGATGAATGTGGAATAAATGAGAGAGTGGAAATACTAAGAGTTCAAGATTTAAGTGGAAGGAGTCATAGGACATGCGTCATGGCTATGTGTATCATCCAATCCAGTGATAATGAAAGGGATTGTAAGATACTCACTTTACAAAATCTTCTCTATTCATCAAGGAGGATAATGATGTATTTAGATCTTTGAGAAAAATAATTGTGGGACAATATATATTTACAGATCAAATAATATACATCAATGTGCCTTGTATCTCAACAAGTGATGGTTGAATGTTAGATGTATAAGCGGATGATGGAACCATTACCCATACAAATATAGAAATGGGAAAACATTAATATAGACTTTTTCAGAAGATATAAGATGAAATTTAGTGGAATCAATGTAATATGGGTTGTTTTGGATCATCATTCAAATATGGATCAATTTATTGAAATTAGGGAGGGATTATCACTAGATAATCAAGCTTGGATATACATTTGTGTAGTGGTAATCTAGAATGTAGTACCACTATCAATTGTATACGATCATGATCCAAGATTCACCACCAATTTCTAAAAAAGTCTCTAAAATGATCTAAAATATAAGATGAAATTAAATATGAATTATCATCCTCAAACTGAGGGAAAATCATATGGGACTATTATATAGTAGAAGACATATTGAGGGAATATTTGATGAAATTTGAGGGAGGTAGGTACCAACATATACCTCCGACCTTTTTACCTTATAACAAAATTTTTTACTAGGGCATCCCAATGGATCCATATGAAGCCCTTTGTTGGAAAATATGGAGAACAACGAAATGCTGCGATATAATCCATGAACATAAGATAATAATACCCGAAAAAATCAATGAAATGGGGGAAAGGTAAAACCCATTTATCATCACATCAAGGAATCCCATGTTGACAAAAGATCAATGCAATAAATCCTTAATGGGACCAAGAGTATTAAGTTGGACACATGTTTTCCTCCACATATATCAAAAGAAATTTTTAATGAAACTTGGGATGAAATAAAAGTTGATCCCCTGTTACATTTTCCCCTATGAGATTTTTTATCATGTCTGAGTTGTGGCATATCAACTAGAACATCCACCTACCTTTTCTTAAGTACAAGATGTATTCCATTTATTATTCTTGACGAATTAAATATCAGATCCATCTAATGTACTGAATTCATAGGTGCTGCATTTGGAAATTGGTCTCTCTTATGAAGAACAACCTGTGATGATTTTAGACTTTAGAGATAATGTTTTACCAAACAAGCCAACTAACCTGGTTAGTATACCATGGATGAACCATATGTGTGAAGAGAAAAAATAGGAACCAGAGGAATAAATGAAGGTAAAATACACTCACCTATCTATTTAAAATTAATGTTCGACAGTGAAATATTAAAAGGGGGGAAGAATGTAACAACCCAAACTTTTATCAATGCATTTATTTACATTTTTATAATTATTTAATATAGTATAAAACAAATACATAGAATGGATATATCAATTAAAACATCATTCCAATAAATTATGAATGAAATAATTAATATTCACAAAAATTAAGGAACATATACTGTGAGAATAGTTACATGATGCTTAGAATAGTAACATGGCCATTACGAATTTTTTTCCTGCCAATATAATATTTACCACACTTATAAAAGTACAACTAAAATTTAAAATCTTATAAATCTAATTATTATATAATTATATCATAGTTTAAGTTTCTAAGTATTATAAAATATAAAATTAAGTGTTGGTATTGTTATAAAAATGAAATATTTATTTGCAATATTATTATTAAGATAGTGATTTAAAATAAAAGTCATTATAATAAAATTTATTCCTAAATTAATATGTTGTTTTCCTATGATTATAATGTTAATTTATGTGGCCATATTTAAATTTTTATGTGTTGTAAAGTCGATTATAATAATAAAAAAATTTATGAATTATTTTTTTAATTAGTAATTAAATTTATCATATTTATAAAATTAGTTTCATAAAATGGAGATCATTTTGTAGTTCTAATAATAGATAATTGGTTAGGGTGTCTTTTTTTATTACTCATAAATAGATAAACTTTTAATGAATAATGAAATACAATAATTTACGTTATTTAACTCATATTTGAATTATTGAGCCATATATAATTAATAGATAATATAATCCCATAATATCAAAGTCTATTTACTTAATTAATATATTTATCTATGAGGTTCAAACTATAGATATTCATTGGCAAAAATAATTAAATAAGGATTGAAATAATAAAAAAAACACCTCTCATCCCCTATAAACACTAACCCTCATCACCCCATCTCATCACACGTTAAAAAACATTAATCATGTTCAAACTATACCCAATAAACATAAAAAGGATATTACCCACATCCGCAATAATTTTTTCTCAATAAAAGAAAAAAAATACAAATTTTATTTTATGGTTCTCAAGGAGAAGAATCTCCAGAAGTAAAATCTTATTCTCTTTTCTTTTAATTTCGTTTGAAGTTCTTATATTCTTATTCTCTCCTCACCTCCCATCATTAATGTTTATTGATAACACTAGTAACTTATATACACCATTATTATATTTTATTAATATACTAATCCATCATCAAACCTCTTATTATATATATTTTATTATAAAAATGATAACTTTATTTGTGAGGTTTTGATTTATGTCCTACAAAGAAGAAAATATTTTATATTCATTTACCAGCTAATAATTTCGTCATAAAACCCTTAAAATGGTAGAAAAATATTGTAATATATTTGTTATAACCTTTTATTGTTCTATAACTAACATATATACACAATATAAAATAACAAAAAAAACTGAGTTTGTTGTGATAAAAAACCACAAAAATTAATCCAATCGACTATCGTTAGCATTTTAATGAATAAATCATCCTAATATATAGAAAATGCAATATATTATACCAATTAAAATTATATCAGTTCACTAATAACATATAATTTTATTTATAGAGAATTATTGTCATCATATATGAACATATTTACTAGTATACAAGTGATCTGATCATGAAAACAAATAAATAAACACCCTCAGAACAATAAAATTGAACCCTATAATGAATAATAATATCCATAAAGGAATTTAACTAAATTATAATAAATAAAACAAATGTAAAATATTTTCATAATTAATAAATAATTAATCTAATTTTTTTATCTTTGATATTAAGGTGACCAAAGAAATAATACATAATTTAAGGGTATTCTTGAACCCAATTTCTTTCCTTTGGGTTATAACTCTTGTGTGAAAAAATTATGCATGGATGTGCATTTAATACTCCTAAAATATAATTTATTGTTCTTACCTTTTTATTTTAGGGATATTCATGTTTAAAATATTATTTAATTTAAAATATAAATATTTTCCAAAATATCTTTGTTTGCTAGAAATAAATATTTTAGTTTTCTTGATGTTGTTTCGTCTTCAATAAATATTGATAACTCATATACCATAATGGTACTCCCTTATTGAAACCCTAATGTTTGATCTTGAATGTATGCATTTTGAAATGACACCTAGTACATTAAATGGGATATTTTATCTCTAAGATTGATATATGTTCTATGTGTCATGTATGATAATGTAAATGTTATGATGTGATAGGTGCACCTAGATTTATACATCACTTCTCCAAATTGGTTAATGTGATTTTTATTAGGATATAATGTTGAATATGCATAAACCAGATTCAAAATGTCTTCATTAATTATTATGTTATTATTATTCACATATTTTATGTGCGAACATGTTTGTATCTTTCTGCACAACTATGTGTTTTAGTTCACTAGTAAGACATGATGTTTCATTATTATGAAATGTAATATCCATGCCTTCATAAAAATTTTCCTCTAATGATTATTCTGACAATTCCATTATTATGATATGATTATTATTATTATTATCTAAGATATATTGATTCATGGCCATATATGTCCTCTTATTTGGATTTCATGTTATCCCCTTTGATGTCTATCGTTAAGTGACTATTTAGAATTAGTAGTAAATTTGGACCACTAAGAATATAGAAAAGAAGTAATTAAATAATGTTTATTTTTATTTTGTAAGTGTTGTGTTTGATTTTAATTTCTTAATTCACTAAAAATTTGAATCCAAATATTTTAACACTATTATGTTTTTTATATTTAAAAGTATGTAATATTAATATAAGAAAAATATTTTCACTATATTTATGTTGTTATGATACAGTATGATCGTGATGGTGTAGTCTCCCCCCTATGCCAACATAAGCCAACAATGTTATTCAGCAACCTCAGATGTACTAGGTTGTACTTTTTAGGACATGTTCCAAATTCATATCAGTTAATTATTATTGAACATGGGTATGGATTGTAGGTACACTCTGATGCGTAATGATTTTAGAATGTTATGAATGTTTTTCAAAATTTAGAGAGGTGTAAATTCCAAATCCATGAGATGTGTAATATATTTATATTTTTTTCTAATGGGTATTATTTTTTTTGGTGTGAATGTTATCTATTTTAGACTATTTTTGAAATATGGAAAAGATTATTATATTATATAATGCGTAAGATTAAAATAATCTTATGAATGATTTATCATTTGAGTAAATGAGCCATGGTGAACAACTACGGTGATATGAGAATTATATTTATTTTACTATGTGTGATTTGTCCAATGGAATAATGTGAGTTATTTAGATGATAACACTGAGTTATGATTATGTCCTTCTAATATTAAATGATTAAACATAAATATTTAAATATTTCGTAGTGACTATTCATGTATAAATTAGTTACACAATGATGAATGAAAACTACTTAGTTTCATGACATATAGAAGATAAGCACTCAGTGAACCTGTTTTTGTATATGTTAAATACAAACATGGGTTTTCTATTTGAATTGATGTTTCACAAATAAAACAATATAACATTTCATTGTGTGATGAATTGGGGAATTATGGGACTTATTCAAACAAAAAAACATGGTTTTGTGGCCTTGAAAAAATATACTTCTTGTCTTTATAATGTATTGTGATTTTAAATTCATTGTGTATATGCAATGATGTAGGTAAGAGGCAAGGACATGAAAATTATTATTATTGTGTGGAATCAAATAACTAATTCTTTAGGACAATTTAATTTTATAAAATCCATGATTTATTTAAATTATATTGAAGAGAAATAATATAGGGGATATAAAATTTTAATGATCCACTATTTTCAATATATAAATTTTAATTAGATCAGGTAATGTTTATGAATTTATAATGAAAAATATAATGAAGAAAAACCTAATTGGGAATGATATATCTCTTGACTATTAACATGACAAATTTCTATCCTCTTATTAATATTCAATAAGTCATTAATATATACTAATAAAATATTCTTTAACTCAGTATTTATTAAACATAACAGAAATTCCAGGAGATAAATACATCAAGTATTCTTATCTAAATGAAAAATGGAATATTCTCTAGGGTTATTGTATCCTCTTCCTCCACTCTATTCATTTTCATCAAATTTTTTATATTTAAAAACCCATGTTAATAATATTTCACTAAAAATTACATTCATTAATTTTGTTTTCAATATTATTAAAATAATTCATAGTTATTCTACATTTACGTTAAACTAATGAATATGGATTTTGAATCAACACAATAACAAAAATTATAGCGACCATATCTTTCATTAACTAAAACATAAATAGAATACATATTTAAAACATACCAACTATATAATGATGTATGGATGATTATTTCATATATGTGGTAACTTTTATTTCAAAATGAATATCACCCCAATTCGCCACATCATCATGAACAAATATATGGTAATCTATTTGTGAAAAACTAACTATCAAATAGAATATATTTCTTTGTCTCAAATATATCCTCAAATAGTATTGGGAAATATAAATCTTATACCAATTAAAACCAATTATTCTTAATTACTTATAACATACCTCATTTTTACTTATATTGTGACTAAAAAACATTATATTCCTGATATTATAGTTTTTAATATTATAACAACATCAACAAAACTATTCTTGGATTGAATAATGGTCATAACTAAAATTATAAAGACACATTCTCTTTAGTTTAGTTTTAGCATCATATGACTCTATCTTAAACAAATAAAGAAAAATATTTTCATTAAAATAACTCACATTGTTTTTATTGATAAATAATATTTAATATAATAAATATATTACAATTCTCAATATAGTTTCCCATTTATCACAATTCCTCAAATAATGATTCATATGTTTGATTTTATTAATATTATATAATATTTCTGATCCCTCATTTTTCCATGATTCTTCCTAATCCAATAATTAAATACATTAATAGTATCCAAAATATTATTTATAATACTAAATATAATATGCATTATGATGAAAACTGACATGTGATATAAATATATTATGCTTATGATACCTTTTCAATTTTATACTTCTAATGGAGAAAAAACATACCCATCATCTTTCATATTTTATACATCATAGTGGCTCTAAAACAATTTTTGTAACATTCATATTGATCATATATTAGGTTCTATAGGGAGGTTTTATCATTTTCAAAATTTCAATGAATGAATAATATATTATGGATCAGTAAAATAGATAGATTTCAAAAAAAATTACATAACTCTAGAAAAAAACGACATTTTCCATTACTCAAATAAAAAAGATAAAAAAGTATTTTGAATAATTTAAAATCAATTTCATTAACTGGCAAAATAATTCCAATGATAAATTTAAAAAATAAATTATCCTTATGGTATTTTAATTATTTTACAACTCTACAAAAAAACAACTTCTATGAAATGACCGATGCATATTTTTATATGATATAAGACATTACACGATATAGAAATATAGTGATTGATCAACAACACTTTCATTCAAAACATATTTATATAGATATATTTATCAATATTCTTCCATCTCTTTAAACCTAAAAACACTTCCACTTATTATTAAATAATCACACAAATATTTCCATTGAACATCAAAAAACGTTTTCATAATAAAAAAATCTACTCAAAAGAATTATTCATATAATATTTTTAGTAAATTCCATATTATTCATGATTTTTTCAAACCTCCAAAAAGATAAACCTTTTTTAAAATTTTTAAAACAATGGAATATATTCATCATCCCTTTCCATGAAAACTTAATTCAATAATAACCAGTGATAGTACAATGTTTTTCAAATTAATATCATTTTAATTTTATTATTTAAAAAACCATAGATACTTCATCCCACAATAGTCTAGTTTATCATCTCAGTACTACTGATATCTGTGAATATATATATCCTCGCTTGGGGATATTATTTTATCTTACAAAAAATGGTGAGGAACATCCATTAGAACTCCCAAATTCAACGAATGACATTATTTGAGAAATCATAATGATAAAATATATATTTTTTACGAATTCACAGTTAGAAATACTACCAAACAGAATGGGGGTTCAATAATATCCCCCATTGATTTTTTTTTTAATTCAAACAATATAAAACACATTTCAATATATATATTATTCTATAATATTAAGACACAAGTATAAAATCTTAAAAATGGAAAACATATTAATCTCCAAGAATCAAACCTTTATTTTATCATTTTCACATCATCGACCAACTACAATTATCCAAAATAATATTATAATAAATTCTTAAAAAATTATTATATAATATCCATATATAAATATACATACCTCATCAATAAAATCTCTCAAGAAATTATTAGAACTTTCAAATTTACATATAATATATATATATGGATTCTTCCTCAAATTATCCAACTCAATGTGTGGAATAATTATTCATTTTATCATTGTCAATCATTTTATTACATATATCTAAGTATGTGAAATTTTGATTCACATCCAATATAGTAAAATCAAAAAAATCCTTAATAGTAATTTTAGCTTGCTCAAATTGTTGTCCAAATATGTTATCATTATCATCATCATTAGTTTTATACCTTTATACATATGTCACCTTCAATTCCCAGTACATAAAGAAAAGGTAAAATATAGGAGTAAGGTGTAACTTTATTTCTTCATTATGAAAGTACAATGATTGAGAAATGATTATCATCCAATAAAATTATTTCATTCATACTACTTGTTGGGGAATACTCCATATAATTTTGCTTTTTTTAAATGTAGCCATATAGATACATGAATTCCTTTCTTTGTAGAAATTTTACTTTTTGAAGGTCATTATTTTATTCATTTTCTAATATACCGCATGCACTTCATGGTTCTTCTTTATTCATTTTTAGTATAAATTTTAACAAAAGTCAACACGGTTCCAGAATGCTTGCATGTGTCATGAAATGATTCATGGGGTTTCAATTTTAAATTTTTTAAAATGATATAAAAAAATTATTTTTTTGGTATTAATTGTTTATTTATATTTACATCATACCTTCTATTTTTTATTCAAAATGATATTTTAAAATTATAATTATAGTATAAGGATAATAATTTTGAGATCAATATTAAATCAATTGATCATTAAACACATTTAAGGAGAAGTCTATGAATCCCAACATATTATTTATCTATATGCTATGTTCTAAGAATAAAATAGTCATCAACTTGGTTGCATCGATGTTTATTAATTTGATAATATCCATGTTTATCATGGTAGACAAAATCATTCAGTTTTGAACTACCACAAAAGTGGTTGAAGCTATATATTCTATTCAATGAGATATAATCGAGTTATTGAATTATAATTGGCCAATTATATGAATAATGGTCCAGGTATTTACACATTCCTGAGATTTAAATTGATAATAAATGTGAATTAGTGTGTGTTTTTGTGAGTAATGAAAGCCATCATAAACTGATGATGTAGTCATCCACATTAAAGAATATCCTCATCAGTAACCCCTTATTTTATTTTCTTTTTTAATTTCTAATATAAATAATTTCATGAAAACCACATGAGAGAAACATGAGTTAGATGCATCCAATAAATATGTTCATTGATAAAGAAGGGTAAATGATTTAATTCAATAATATGTTACCAACCCTACTTCACCCCGTGCTAAGTGTTGGTCATCCACAATTGATCTTAAAACATAACAATGTATAAAAAAACCCAATGGTTTGTAACTATAATGATAAGATCATGAAAAAACCAATTCCAAATTATCATATATTATCTTTTTTTAATAGGATTACAAAAAAAGGTTTTCAGAACATGTTAAAAAATAATATATGATCAAGAAATTAGTTTAAATCATGTAATGTATGATTATAATATAGTATAAAATAAATGAACCATATGTCATATTAAAAAGATTTAATATTCATGAAACTAAATTTTTTACTCATTTTGACCTAATCGTTAAGAATAAATATATTATAATACACGATTCTTTTATTATTAGTGATTAAGTTAATAATAAATATTGATTTTTTTGGAAATAATACTAGTATTCATAGCCAACAACATTAAATGATAAGATTTTGTACTTTTTCCAACCTATAGATGCCTATTATGATGCATGAGACTTGAGAATTATGACTTTCTATGAGAAAATAAGAGCTAATATTAAATCACACCCCTAGAAACTCATTATTCAACCATAATTTCCCTAGTAGATCATATTTATTGGTAATATCATTGGTATTATATGTAATATCTTCTAACTATATCTTATTCCATTTATAAGAGATCCCTTAGTGTGTCTCGTATATCAATTTAAAATCACCAAGAATCTATTACTTGAAGAATACATGTTTCAGTCCCCACAACCACAAAAGAAAATCCCTTGACCGCCATAGGCTATTCTAAACATCAATTCATGAGTTATAATAATTGTGAATATTAATTTCCCTTATTATATATTAAAAATTATGTAATATGGTCGAAACCCACACATTTTATGACAAACATAGATTCATTTTGCTAAAAGAGATTGAAATTAAATTATGGAGTTAAAGAAAACATGTCAATATATTACCAAAATGGAAAACATAAATAAATAAAGAAAAATAAATTAGTTAAATAACATTATATATAAATAAATTTTAATAAAATTATTACTCTCAGGATCATTAATTGATGACCCATGTGTGTATAATCTAATGAAGAACACAATATACTTCCCTAGTACTTTCCATCTGACCACCCTACAAGAGATCAAAATGATACCATGAAAAATATATGCTCTATAGGTAGCTGACACATATATTAGGGAATATTTACACTACCTAGGTTACCCAAAAAGTATATTCAATTATATTATGAAGGTTTTGTATTGTTTGTGACTATAAAATAACTAGTTACTGGTTCCCACCAACCCATAACCACCTGTCATATGCTATTATTTACCATCCAATAATATATGGCTAGAGGAACAAGATAATAGTAGTAAATATTATTTATCAATGCAATTTAAATTATTTTTTATTTAAAAAATGAACATCCTATACTGAGAGGGTTTTTACGAGACATACAAACTTTAGGTTTAACTTAAAATTTAAGATGAATCAAATGTAGTTTGTTTGGGTGAAAAAGTAATTGAATAAATGTTAAAAAAAATTATAATACAATTAGGAAACCAAAGAATCAAATCCTATATAAGAGAAGAGGATGGGAAATATATTAGTAATCACATTTTGAGATAATCTCATTAAACCAACCCATTTATATTAATAGGTTCATTTGATCACCTATTATTAAAATATAATTCACCCATTATTATTATAAACTCCTACATTTATGAGTCCAGAATATTAATCACATAATATGTTATAGAATATCTAAATATGTTTTTTTATAAAACTGTTATAATTCAACTTATCCTTGTTGGGATATAATTAAATGATGATCACAATAATAATCTAAATCAGTTAAATTAATTAAAAAAGAATGATTATCAAGATTTCACCCATATAATAAGAAATTATATAATCAGTTTTGACATGGAAATTTAAAAAACATAGTCTCAAAAATTTATATCGTAAAAGGTTATTAATACACTATTCATGGAAAACATTAATTTAGAACATCATATATGGTTACATTTCTATTTATTAATCCCTTTTTTGTTTCTTATAAAAATCCTTAATATGATAATAGGTTAAATTATTTTTCCAACTAAATAAATTATCGAAAAACTCGTTAATTTTCTATGGAAGGAGGATAATAAACCATTTGTGAAATTTTACCTAGTTTGGACAAAGAAGTAATTTGGGATTAAGCCACTATATACATGTAAAGGGAAATTGATGATAGAAATCTAAGTCAATACCTTGATGATGTAAATGGTAATATTTCAAAATATATGTTATAGTGGATAACTATATAAAACAAATGGTATTATAATCAATAGGATTAGTTGGAAAAAGATTATTCCCACTTCCTAGCAAAAAATATAGATGAATAGTGGATAGAATTATCTTTCCATCAACACTGATAGTCTTTAGAAACCAATCATATCCACCTGTAAAAATTCATTGATATGGATAAATTGAGTTAAAAGAGAAGATACTTATGGAAAATAATGAGATAAGATAATTTATAAATGGATATAAATACCATTGTTTAGGTATTTTATGGGTATAATTAGGTTTTGGAATGACTGAAATACCAGCATCATTGGTTTTTTATAAATAAATATCATGTAAGAGATATAAGTCCATACAATAATTTATGGTCAATAAAACCCCACATAAAACCTCTATAACTGCATTAGGTACTCAAAACCTGGTGAACTAATACATTAAAACATCTACACAACACCGACTTATCTTTTATACGATAAATCATCCACACTACTGTAACTCCCCGACCCCAGAAGACCAGAGTCAGTGCATTATTATGTATCAGTGACATGTTCACAAAAGATCAAGTCTCAAAAGACCGTTTTATTTTCTAGCCTTTGAAGTACTAAATACATTCACAAGGTTTAAATCACATCGTAAAATAGAAAACTACAAAAACATTGTTTCCATAAAAAAACTGAGATCCCAAATACTATCACTACTGGTCATTCATAATATTCTTGTTCGCATTGTAGGAACAATAAAACATAGTAAGGGGTGAGCTCATATTCCCGGTAAGGATAACAATATAGCGGAATCATTCATAAATAAGCATAAACCTTTAAGGGAATGTATAAGAATAAAACAAAATCCTTTTAAACATGAACTTAAACATAATATGGAAAAAATAAAATCAAATAATTCCATTTACTTATTCAAATGGATATTCTACTAGTCAAATAATCACAAGAAATATCAATAGCCACATTCATAGTGATGTAATGCATAATGTCAGACTTTTATAACCACATAGGCAAGGCCTTATGCCAGGAATACAAAAAATATTTTGTCAAGGCCTTATGCCAAGACACAAGTTTGTCTCATGAGACTTAACAATGCATCGATGGTCTCTAGTGGTCTCCACTCATCACTTACTATGTCCAATGCATTCCTCATATAAAAAGGTTTAAACATAACATAAAAATTCATTACAAAACAATCATAAGAAATGTCAATACCTTATCAATAAACCATGAATGGTGTAAAAATAACACATCCAGAGTCAAACATATCCCAAACCTTCAATAAAATATGGATTTTTTTGTATCATAATAAATCAACTTCAAGTAAGCATAAAATCCATCAAAGCATGATAACATAGATGAGATAAAAATATTTTTTAGAGAAATATCTCTCTCTATTTTGAAATCATTTAAGAATTTTTTTTGAATATAATCTTATAAGCTTCTAAGGGTTTCATTGACGTTTTTATATTGCTAGAAAATATTCACACTCAATGTATAAGTTAAGAAAAACTTTCTTACCTTAATTTTTTTGAATGTTTCAAAAGGTACCTTTTTTAGAAAATGATCGAAAGATTCCTTTCAAAACATATAAGTTCAAATAAGGGTACAAATGAATTTAACCCATTTTCTTTTAAATAGATAAGATGTTTTGATATTCATTTTTAAGAAGTATGGATGTGGATGATAAAGAGGTTCTAGTAGATAATTACGTATAAACAAACACAGATAATGATGAGATTGGGAAATTAACCCTTACCTTCTACATTTCCTTGGTCGAGGGTAGGATAAACTCTTGCATAATGGTAAAATAATTTATATTAGTTTTTAAAATAATCATATACATTAATATGATATCATATATAATCTTTTAATATTGCTTTGTTAATAATATTTTAGTATTATCATTGTTTTGGGTGTTTACTGATTGATTTTCCCGTATATTCATTATTACGTAAGTAATGTTTATTTTGGATATGATGTATCTTATTCGATTTCAGAATGATATTATGTCTTTAAAAATTATTTTTAATAATCAAATTAAAATTTTTTATGAATTGATATGATGGGGAATGAATCTTATCGAGTTCGTGGAGACGGTAATCCGTACATACGCACGAGTGACAATATCATTATTTGGATATTAAAATAATAGATAATTGGATGGTATATCATATATAATTAATCATTATCATGTTACATTTATTATTTACATAAATTTTAAATAATTACTATACCCATACAAATAATAATATATTAAATAACAACTACACCATGACGTGGATATGGTAAGCCATATGTACGCACGTATGGTGAAATGTAATTCAAAGGATGGATAAAATAATGAATATGGTTTTACCATATTTATTATAACATCAAATTATACAGAAGATACTGGAGTTATTATTTTATAATGGAAACAAAAATGAACGAGGAAGTGGATAAAGAAAGGAACTTGAAAGAGGTGATGATATATTTACCTCTTATTCAGCTTCTTCCTTTTGATTAGATAAAAATGGCTCCATAGGATGGCTTTATGTCTAAAGGAAGGACAATAGGATGAAGAGAGGAGAGTTGAGAGGGGATTTGGTAAGGTTTTGGATGAGCCAAATGGCTTTGAAGTTGTGAATTAGGGAGAAGGGGGTGTTCCAATTTATAAGAGGGATGAGGGGCACGTTAGGAAAAGCAAGAAATAGTTTTTTATAATAAAATAATTTTCGGTTTATAATGGCCCCAAAATGAATTATTTAAAGGATAAGGTGTCTATGGGTATAAAAACACCCAACCAATAGGTTTATGATAGGATTGGGTCACTATATTAACCTTATCATTTATATTTAACTCTTAATTAAATAGTTTGACATTTAACATGTCTCTCTATATTTTTATATTATTTTATTAATAAACATACTATAAACATTGATGATAACCGCAAGGGGTTCATTAATGACATATATAATATTATTTAAGGCCTTTTTCAGATCCATAGATATTTAGGAATATAATATAAATTAATAATATAATATTTGGTTTAAAATCTCTTTTTGGTCAATTTTGACACTATTTGATTTTTTTTGCTAAAATTTACAGCAGCATTATTACTTTGAAAAAAATTCATCTAACCAACCCTAACATGTCATATTAACATTGAAAATTAGTTGAATTCATAAAAAGTCTCAAATTAAATTTATTTGGATATTTATAATATCAATTATTTTAAAATTTCATTAATTAGGTAATTATTGCATCATCATTGTGTCATAAATATATTAAATTATTTAATGTATAAAAAATTTAAATAAAATACCATTATATAGGATTTTTTTTATATTTCTAATAAATATTTATAGTTTAATTTATCTTACTTTTAATCCTATATTAAAATAGATTTTGTTATTAATCATTGAATTTAAGACTTTATAATCTTCATTGAATTAAATAATAATAAATGTCCAAATCTAATCCAAGTTGATCTAAGGGATTATATTTTATTCCTAAAGCTGTTTTTGGTCGAATTACACTCATCCAATTGAATTATGACATGTGTTAGGGTAATAATAATATCACTTTTACCCTTAAATACCCTATTTAATTTTAACTATGGTAAATAAAAGTAAAAAAGTTACTATTCATAAAAAATTATTTACATCTTATTGAACAAAATTTTTCTTACTAATATCAACCATGTCTCTCTAATTTTTGAAATTCAAATCGTAGATGTGGTGAAATTAAGGTTTATGTAAATTTGCAAATACTCATAGGAGGTGGGTAAAAGACGGCTAAATGTTCAATAAATGTTTTATATATCTAAAATTATTATAAACTGAATCTGATGAATTACATTGAACATATATAGGTATTATTTATCTATCTATATATAAATGAAATTTAAATAAAATAAATAATTATTTAAATAAAAGTTTAGTTTTATACTATAACGCGGTTTCTTCACTATTCATTAAAAATGTAATGTTATCAGAAAAATATAAATAATTCAACCTAAGCTAATTTCGATACTCCGAATCCAAAAATAAAGTCCATTTTGGAAGATAAAATTAATAAAATTTCAAAAAGAGGGTATTACTATTCATAACGACTAGTTTGATTGGTTGTTTTGTGTTAGAACTCGACGTTTCGTACAACAGGCTCTATTGTATTATTCAAAGAGAAGCATACCGTGGAAGCTTTGGGTGTTACATTTTCTTCTCCTTCAAATAATACCATCCTCGAAATTTATGGAATATTACTCCATAAAAAGGCACAGGTGGTTCTATATCATATGTTCCTCGGGTTCCCACATTTCCTCTTCCATATTATGATTTATCCATAGAACATTTACCAGATGAGTCATCCGGTTTCTCAACACTTGTTCCCTTGTATCAAGAACCTTGATAGTCTCATCGCAATAAGACAGATCGGGTTCCAGTTCTAATTTCTAAAAGGTGAGTACATGTGTTGGGTCAGGCATGTATTTTCTCAACAGTTATATGTGGAATACATCGTGAACTTTGGAGAGACCCGGCGGCATTGCCAAACAGTATGCTACACCCCCAATTCATTCTATAATTTCTAAAGGCCTTATGTACTTGGGATATAATTTTCCCCTCTTACCGAAATATATAACACCCTTCCAGGGAGATTCCTTTAACAAAACATGATCTCCTACCTTAAATTCAAAATTCTTCCTTCGGTTATCAGCATAGCTCTTCTATATACTTTGAGATACATTGATGTGGTTTTGTATTACCATCACATTTTACATCGTTTCCTCCACCTGTTATATGCCTATGTGTATTCTTTCCTCAACATCATCCCAACAGTTTGGTGTGCGACATCTCTTTCCATATAACGCTTCATATGGTGCCATTTGAACACTTGAATGGAAGCTATTATTATAGTAAAATTATACCAGAGGTAAATATTTATCCCACATACCCTGAAAGTCATGTGATCATGATCTCAACATGTCTTCTAATGTTTGAATAGTCTGTTCTGATTGCCCATCAGTTTGGGGGTGGTAGGCAGTTCTCAAATGATGTTTAGTATCTAGCGATTTCTAAAGACTTTTCCAAAATCATGATGTAAAACATCGATCCTGATCAGAAAAAATTGGTAGGGGTTCTACATTATGTCTCACAAAATCATTAATATATAGTCTTGCAAGATGTCCAAATGGTAAATCAACTCTTATCGTAAGAAATTGTGCTGACTTGGTAAGACAATAAACAATGAACCATATTGCATCTTTCCTTCTAGGAGTCCTTGGTAGTCCCATGACCATGTCTATCACAATATTATCCCTTTTCCACTTAGGTACGGGAAGAGGTCGCAAGTCTCCTCAAGGAATTTTCCTTCCAGCGTTCATTTTTTGACAAACCATACATCTTGACACAAAATCAGAAATCTCCCTCTTCATCTTTTCCCAACAAAAACGATCCTTCAAATCTATATAATTTTTGGTGCTCCCATGGTGTATAGAGAAATTAGAACAATGAGCATCATCCAACAATTCTCTTTTTAGATCATCTATATCAAGAAAAAAACGTCTCCTCCCAAATTTCGAAATTCTATCTTTATATACGAAGCCACTAAAACTCCCCCCGTTCACAGTTTTAATCTTCTTTTGAAACTCATCATCATAACCCTAAGAACATTTTATCCTTTCTTATGATGATGGTTTGTAAACCATTTGAAGAAGGATTAATGTTACACCTTCCATGGTTATTGCCATATTCATCTTTACTAGATCCATTAAAATTGGATCCCTTTCATCTCTCATCTTGTGCAAAATTCTATGTTCTTTTCTGCCCAATGCATATGCCACCTAATTTTCCTTCCCTGGGTGGTAGTGAATTGTGCAATCATAATGCTTGAGTAGTTCAAGCCATCTATTTTTCTTCGTGTTGTGTTCATTCTATGAGAAAATATAATTCAAACTATTGTGATCAATATAAATGTAGATTGTAACACCCCAAGCTTCCACGATACGTTTCCCTTCGAATAATGCGATAGCGTGTGTTGTACGCAACCTCGAGTTCTAACACACACCACAACTAATTAAACTAGCCGTTGTGAATACTAATACCTACTTTTTGAAATTATATATATTTTATATTTGAAAATGGACTTAATTTTTGGATTCGTAATATCAAAATTAGCCTAGGGTGAAATTTTGGTGCATTTCGGATAACTTTCATATTTTGATGAATAGTGAAAATTACTAAATTTTAATTAAAAACAACTTTTTTAATCAAAATAATTAATAGTGATAAATTGTGAATTTGAGTGGTTTTAAAGTATATTTAGAATATATTTTTACCATTTAATATAATGTTGGTCATTGGACATAATTTTACAATTAAACCGAACATAAACAAGTGTCAATCTTTTGATAGTTATTACCTCTTAAAAACACGCTTTTTGTTTTGACAGCGGGAATTTATTTTAAATTAATTTCTGCCACTTCTGTGTTTTGAATTTAGGAAAATGGATTCCATATTTGGAATCAGGATTTCCAAATTATGTAAATAGGTAACTTTTATTTTTACACATTTTGAATAATTACTGCGGTAAATATTTTATTTACCATGGTTAAATGGTAAATCCGGTAAATAAGGGTTAAAAAAAATATTATTATAATAATACTAAATTACCCTAAAACGTGTCTTAACCCTATTGGTTGATACATGGTCGACCATGGGCATATTTGGGTCTGTTTTGGGACCCCATGGATCCACTTGTAAGTGATAATGACACATTATATTAATAAAGTTAAAATAAAAATAAAAATGGCATAAGCTTACATCTTTTAGAAGAACAATTTTTACATGGGGATATACATGTTTGATTTTAGATTATAAATACTCATTAGAAATCTAAAAAGATTTTCTACATAATGATATTTTATTTATAATTTTTAGACATCAAATATGTTAAATTATTAATGACACAATAATGATACAATGTTTACCTCATTAATAAATCATTTAAATAAATAAGATTATAATGATTAAAATATTATCTAAAACCTGTCCAATTCTTATTGGTTGATGTTATTTAGAATATGAGTCATCTTATCTTCGACCTCAATGATTTTTGGACCATTATAAACCGAATATAATTATATTATAAAGTAATACTTTCACTCTTTCCTAAAGAGCCCCTCCTCTCCCTTATAAAAGGAGACCACTTCTACTCATTCCTCACACCTCTCAAGCCACTTGGCTCGTCCAAACTCTGCCCAAATAAGCTCCCCACATCCCTCTCCTCCTCCTTGAAGCTTACCCTTAGGCAGAAAGCATTTCAAGAAGTCCTTTGTTCCAACCAAAGTGAGTTACCTAAATTGAAGGTAACGATTTCTCTTAAATTATTTTCATTTATTTTGCTTCTTCAACCCCCAAACTCTTTTTATTTCCTTTCTTTTGTAACAACAACAGTATCCTCAATATACTAGTATGTTGTTATAAGAAGGATTCAAACTACACATACACACAACCCCATCTAATGGATGATGAACATAATGTTTCTGTGGATGGCAAACTAACGCCTCACGAAACGATGATTGTTCAAATACATATTACCTCCTCTCATGGTGGACATTATGATGGAACTGTAATTAAATATGATATTAATGATATATATTTTATATATAAGCTTCTGTAATTCCATTTTATTTCATACCATTATTCGTTTCATGTTGTATATACATACGATAATTTCATTTGAGGAATTGCGGACTACCGCCCCCTTAAAATGATATGACTCGTTCATACCACACATGGAACGTATAAAGGATAGTGTTAATGAACTTAATTAATATGTATAAAATATTATATTATACTGTAATAGTAATATACCTATGTATCATTTGTATTCGATTCTTTTAAAATAAAAATTAAATGGAAGTAGCGTTCGTGCGTACGTACGGACTACCGTCTCCACGAACGCGATGAGATTCATTCTCCATCGTATCCATTCAAGTATAATTATCAAATGATGATTTAAAAATGATGTTTAAGGACTTTATACCATTCTGGATTTGAATAATATACAACTTATCCTTTACAAACATGTCTTACGTAACAAAACATACAAAAGCAAACAAGTAAGTTCACACCCGAAACAGCGATAATACTAAGATATTATTATCAAATCAATATTAAAAGATCATATATGATATCATATTAATGTATATGATTCTTTTGTAATTTAATAACAATTATTTCACCATTATACATGAGGTTAACCTACCCCAACCAAGGAAAAGTACAAGGTAAGGGATTTTCTTATCTCAGATTCAATTCCGTGAGATTTCCATTATTCGCCACTAAATTATTGAAAGTGGTGTATTGTGTACTGGAATTTGATATATATTATCATGATTATCTTTATATTCATTTTATTCTGTAAATAATTTGGTGGTTATTAACTTTTGTCCATACGACTCAGTTGATTAACGTGGTAAGGGGTTTGCATCTCACTCTTTATTTCCGTGAGATTCATGCCATATTTCCACTATTATCTTTTGTGTGGTGTATGTACTGCCCATAATTGTATTCTTTGTGTAATACACTTTACCTTATGTGTATTTACATTTTCATTGTATGATACCTCTTTCATGGGTTGTATGTTTCATAAGTTACCAAATTGGTAAGGGTTTATTTCACAATCTCTTCATTATCCGAGGTTGTTTATACGTAATAATCTACTGTGATATCTTTATCATCCACATCAATGTTTCTTAAAGATGTATTTCAAAAAAAAATTTCTATTTACAAGAATATGGGTTAAAGTCATTTATACCCTTGTTTGACTTTTTATAAGAGGTTTATAAAGGAATCTTTCTGTCGTTTTCAAAACAAGGTCCTTTTTAACCTTTTCGACAGAATTGAGGTAAGAATGTTTTTTTTAACTTATACGGTGGGTGCGGTTATTTTACGCCGTTATAAAATCTTCAAAGCTTTCCTTACAAGCTTATAAGAATATTTTCAAAGAAAATGTTTTATTTTATATGGATCTTAAATGATTTCAAAATAAAAGGAGATATTTCTTTAAAAAGAATTTTGATTTCATCTATGTCAACATCCTTTGATGGATTTTAAGATTATTTGAAGTTGATTTATTATGATACAAAACTTCTATATTGTATTGAAGGTTTTGTGATATGTTTGACTATGGATGTTCTATTTTTATACCATTCATAGTTTATGGTGAAATTATTGACATTTCGTATGCTAGTTTTAATACGAATGTTTATGTTATGTTTAAACCTTTTCATATGGGAATGCATTGGACTTAATAAGTGACGGGTGGAGCCCGCTATAGCTCCTCGATGCATCGGTAGGTCTCATAAGACAAACTAGTGTCTTGGCACAAGGCCTTGAAAAAATCTTATTTGTAGTCTTGGCACGAGGCCTTGGCTATGTGGTTATGATAGTCTGGCAATATGCATTCCAACATTATGAAAGTGGTTATTGATTTTGCATGTGATTATTCGATTAGTAGAATATCCATGTGAATAAGTAAATGGAATTATTTCATTTTACTTTTGCCATACTATGTTGAAGTTCATGTTTAAAAGGCTTTTGTTTTAGTAATTCATTGCCTTAAATGTTTATGCTTATTTTGAATGTTCCGCTATATTGTTATCCTTACTGGGCATTTGAGCTCACCCCTTTTCTATGTTTTATTTTTCCCAGGTAGTGAAGAAGTAAATTATGATTGACTTGCAGGGATATTATGAGGGGTTAATAGTGTGGATATGAAGACTTTGTTGTTGTTGTAGTTTTTCACTTTGAAATGTAATGTAAAACTTTATGAATATATCTAGTGTTTCCAAGGCTACTAAACCAATCGGTCTTTCGAGATTTGATCTTTCTTGTGATCATGCCAATGTTACGAAGTAATGCACCGACTCTGGGTAGCTGGGGTCGGGGCATTACAGTTGGTATCAGAGGAAGTTTAGTACAAACCTTGGAAGCTAGATTTAGATAAACTCTGATTAGAGCACGTAGACCTAAGATGAACTTTGAGGATTAGTATAGAAGAACTTCCTAGAATTTTGGTATTGTAGAGATTTTGTGAGTTTTCCGAGCAATACATCCCTGTCTGGATACGAGTAGGTAGAGGCGGCTCTGGAACAGATGTACCTAGGGGTAAAACCCGAAAACACCGCTTTGAGCTAGACTCGAACGGGAACTGGTGCACGACAACGGGCCTTGCTGCACTCTTGGTTACGACACTCCCGGGGGATATGCTTAGGATAACTCTCATTTTCTTTACAAATCATTATGAAGGGTTTATGAGTATATACTTCCTCAAAGAAAACATTTTTATGATTATGGATTATATCCATAAATAGTTCAATTTATGTTATGTGTTTTATAAGTATGGGATTATGTATTTTGATTCATAAACTGATCTAGTTTATGCCATTGTTTAGAAATGGCGCCTAGTGGAAGAAATGGAAACCGTATCAATGCACGCACTCCATGTAGGGATTTCCCTCCTGCTCAAGATAATTATAGTGGGGCTGGTGATGAAACTAATGCCGATCAGCTAATCACCATACTGGGACAACTTACTCAGGTTATGAATAATAACCTTACCCGTATGGAGCACCCTGATCCGCAGCGTGGAGGATCAATGCTAGATCGATTCATGAGGCAACATCCACCAAATTTCAACGGGAATACAAATCCATTAGTAGCTGAGCAATGGATATTATCCCTAGAGAAAATATTTCAGGCTTTGGGGAGCAGTGAAAGGGAAAAAGTTATCATGGCAGTTTACCGCCTCACTGGAGATGCTGATCAATGGTGGTCATTGATTCAAAACATGAAGGAAGATGATGAAGTATCAAATATGGAATGGAGGGAGTTAAAAGATCTGTTTTTAGAAAAATACTTCCCTCGCGACCATCGAGCGGATATGGAAAGGCAATTTCTAAGTCTGAGACAAAAGGAGGATGATAATGTCACAAAGTATGAGGCTAACTTTACAAGGTTAGCGAGGTATGCTGGAGATTATATACGCAACCCAAGAAGTAAGATTGATCGTTTCTTTTATGGGTTAAAACCATTTCTCCGTCGAGCATTAGTCTCACAATCCTTTTCATCGTACGAAGACATTGTCTCATGTGCTATCAAGACCGAAAAGGAATTCTCTAAGTCTTATGACTTTAAAGAGAAGCAAGAGAAGAAGAGACCTGCTGATCAATCTGGGAATGGAAATAAGGGGAAGAAGGGAAAGGTTGAATATCCATCTTGTGGTAAATGCGGGATGAAACACCCCGGTGCTTGCCTGAAGGGAATGGGAGTCTATTACATGTGTGGTGAAAAAGGCCACCAAGCTCATGATTGCAAGGGGGAAAGGAAGCTACCAACGTTCAGTGCTACAATTGCAGGGAGATGGGGCATTATGAAAATTCATGTACTAAGCGCCAGGAGAACTTACCTCAGAAAAGGCCAAGGGATCAAGGCCAGGCTTATGCTATCACTACTGCTGAGGTAGAAGCTCCGAAAGACGTGGTGGCAGGTAATTTAATGGTTTCCTCAAGTTTAGCAAATGCATTATTTGATTCTGGATCATCGCATTGTTTCATATCTTCACAGTTTGCTAAGAAAATTAGATATTTCCAATTTGATTTAATAAGGGAGTTGTCAGTCAAAACTCCCAAGGGAAGTATCGTTGCAACAAAGTTTTGTGAATCAGTCCCCATTAGAGCACATAAATTTTCTTTATCTGCTGATCTCATCGTCATACCTATGATTGAGTTTGATATAATCCTCGGTATGGACTGGATTTCGGACTATGATGCGAAGATTTATTGTAAGAAGAAAGAGGTTACGATTCATGATGATAATGATAAGGAACACCTTATTTTTAGAGCAGAATCGTCACCACCTAATTCTTATTTAGATCCACCCCCAGTAGCTCAACATAATTCAATTATTGGGGAGGAAGAGAATGAAATAACTGTCGGTGAGGAAAGTAATGTTCAAATAGAGGATGTACCTGTTGTGAAAGAATTTGTAGATGTATTTCCGGAAGATTTACCTGGACATCCTCCAGAACGAGAAGTTGAGTTTTCCATTGATTTGATTCCTGGATCAAGGCCTATATCGAAGACCCCTTATAGAATGGCCATTGTAGAGTTAGTCGAACTAAAGAAACAACTAGAGGAATTGAGTAATAAGGGATTTATTCTCCCTAGTGTTTCTCCATGGGGAGCCCCTGTTCTTTTTGTTAAAAAGAAAGATGGATCTATGAGGTTATGTATCGACTACAGGGAGATCAATGCTATAACGATAAAGAACAAGTATCCCCTACCTCGTATTGATGATTTATTTGACCAACTGCATGGAGCTCAATACTTTTCAAAGATTGACCTTCGATCTGGATACCATCAGTTGTGTGTAAAGAAGGAAGACATTCCGAAGACAGCATTTCGAACCAGGTACGGGCATTACGAGTTTACTGTAATGCTGTTTGGATTGACTAATGCACCCTCTGTATTCATGGATCTGATGAATAGAGTTTTCAAGGAGTACCTCGATGAATTTGTGGTGGTATTTATTGATGATATCTTGGTATACTCCAAAACCTACGAAGATCATGAAAATCACTTGCGCATTATCTTGAAGACTCTGAGGAGGCATGAATTATATGGAAAGTTTAGCAAGTGTGAATTCTGGCTTCAGGAGATTTCTTTTCTTGGCCATATTGTCTCTAAAGATGGAATCTCTGTTGATCCTTCTAAGACCAAAGCAATCCAAGAATGGCCAGCACCTACGAGTATAACTGAGGTACGTATTGTTATTGGCTTGGCAGGTTATTATCGACGTTTCGTCCAGAATTTTTCCCGATTGGCTAACCCATTAACGAAGCTCACACGTAAAGGGGTTAAATTTGTTTGGAAAAAAGAGTGTGAAGAATGTTTCGAAGAACTGAAGAGAAGATTAGTCAATGCTCCTATATTGACTCTACCATCGGGGAATGATGGGTTCGTTATTTATAGTGATGCATCAAAGAAAGGACTTGGTTGTGTCCTTATGCAGAATGATAGAGTTATTGCCTATGCATCACGACAGTTGAAAATTCATGAACAAAACTATCCTACTCATGATCTTGAGTTAGCAGCTGCGATCTTTGCTTTGAAGATATGGAGGCACTACCTCTATGGTGAAAAATGTGAGATTTATACTGATCACAAGAGTCTGAAGTATATTTTCTCACAAAAAGAACTCAACATGAGGCAAAGGAGATGGCTTGAATTACTCAAGGATTATGATTGCACGATACACTACCACCCGGGGAAAGCAAACAAAGTAGCAGATGCTTCGAGCAGAAAAGACCATGGAGTTCTGAACATGATGATAATTGAAAGGGATCCAATTTTCATGGATCTAGAGAAGATGGACATCGGAATAACCAGGGAAGGTGAAACATCAATGCTTTTTCAAATGGTTGCCAAACCATCTTTACTAGAAAGGATTAAGAGTTCCCAGACCGATGATGAAGAATTTCAGAAGAAGATTAAAGCTGTGAATGATGGGAGATTGAGAGACTTTGTGTATGAAGATGGAATTTTGAAATTCGGGAAGAGACTTTGTGTTCCCAATATACCTGATCTAAAAAGGGAATTGCTGGATGACGCTCATAGTTCCAATTTCTCTATACACCCTGGGAGCACCAAAATGTATAGAGATTTGAAGGAACATTTTTGGTGGGACAACATGAAGAGGGAGATTGCTGATTTTGTGTCAAGATGTATGGTTTGTCAACAAGTGAAAGCTGGAAGGCAACAGCCTGGAGGAGTCATGCAACCTCTTCCCATACCGGAGTGGAAATGGGACAATATTACGATGGACTTTGTCATGGGGCTACCAAAGACTCCTAGAAGGAACGATGCAATATGGGTTATTGTTGATCGTCTTACCAAGTCAGCACATTTTCTTGCTATAAGAGAAGATCTACCCCTGGAACGTCTAGCAAGACTATACATTAATGAAGTTGTGAGACTTCATGGAGTTCCCCTATCGATTGTTTCTGATCGTGATCCCCGTTTTACTTTAAGATTTTGGAAAAGTCTTCAGAAATCCCTGGATACTGAACTTCATTTGAGCACTGCTTACCACCCTCAGACAGACGGACAATCAGAACGGACTATTCAGACCTTAGAAGACATGTTGAGATCTTTCTCACTTGATTTTCAGGGTATGTGGGATCAATATTTACCACTAGTAGAATTTTCTTATAACAATAGCTTCCATTCGAGTATTCAGATGGCACCATATGAAGCGTTATACGGAAAGAGATGTCGTACACCAACCTGTTCGGATGACGTTGGTGAAAGAAAACTTGTAGGCCCAGAACTGGTGGAGGAAACGGTGGAAAAGGTGAAGGTAATCCAAAATCACATCAAAGCAGCTCAAAGTAGGCAGAAGAGCTATGCCGATAATCGAAGGAAGGATTTGGAATTTCAGGTCGGTGATCATGTTTTCCTAAAGGTATCTCCATGGAAGGGAGTCATACGTTTTGGTAAGAAAGGTAAATTGAGTCCTAGGTACATCGGACCTTTCGAAATTCTAGAACGAATTGGGGCTGTAGCTTACCGATTGGAAATGCCGCCAAGTCTCTCCAAAGTTCACGATGTGTTCCACGTATCTCTGTTGAGAAAATACATGCCTGACCCAACGCATGTACTCACCTATGAGGAATTAGAACTGGAACCTGATCTTTCCTATTGTGAAGAGCCCGTCAGGATTCTTGATACAAGAGAACAAGTACTGAGAAACCGGACGACGCGTCTGGTAAAAGTTTTGTGGAGAAACCATAAGATGGAAGAGGCAACGTGGGAACCCGAGGAACTTATGATGAAGAACCACCTGAGTCTTTTCATGTAATAAGTATTCTAGAAATTGCGAGGACGCAATTATTTGAAGGAGGGGAGAATGTAACACCCCAAGCTTCCACGGTACGTTTCCCTTCGAATAATGCGATAGCGTGTGTTATACGCAACCTCGAGTTCTAACACACACCACAACTAATTAAACTAGCCGTTGTGAATACTAATACATACTTTTTGAAATTATATATATATTATATTTGAAAATGGACTTCATTTTTGGATTCGGAATATCAAAATTAGCCTAGGGTGAAATTTTGGTGCATTTCGGATAACTTTCATATTTTGATGAATAGTGAAAATTACTAAATTTTAATTAAAAACAACTTTTTTAATCAAAATAATTAATAGTGATAAATTGTGAATTTGAGTGGTTTTAAAGTATATTTAGAATATATTTTTACCATTTAATATAATGTTGGTCATTGGACATAATTTTACAATTAAACCGAACATAAACAAGTTTCAATCTTTTGATAGTTATTACCTCTTAAAAACACGCTTTTTGTTTTGACAGCGGGAATTAATTTTAAATTAATTTCTGCCACTTCTGTGTTTTGAATTTAGGAAAATGAATTCCATATTTGTAATCAGGATGTCCAAATTATGTAAATAGGTAACTTTTATTTTTACACATTTTGAATAATTACTGCGGTAAATATTTTATTTACCATGGTTAAAGGGTAAATCCGGTAAATAAGGGTTAAAAAAAATAATATTATAATAATACTAAATTACCCTAAAACGTGTCTTAACCCTATTGGTTGATACATGGTCGACCATGGGCATCTTTGGCTCTGTTTTGGGACCCCATGGATCCACTTGTAAGTGATAATGACACATTATATTAATAAAGTTAAAATAAAAATAAAAATGGCATAAGCTTACATCTTTTAGAAGAACAATTTTTAAATGGGGTTATACATGTTGGATTTTCGATTATAAATACTCATTAGAAAGCTAAAAAGATTTCCTACATAATGATATTTTATTTATAATTTTTAGACATCAAATAAGTTAAATTATTAAAGACACAATAATGATGCAATGTTTACCTCATTAATAAATCATTTAAATAAATAAGATTATAATGATTAAAATATTATCTAAAACCTATCCAATTCTTATTGGTTGATGTTATTTAGAATATGAGTCATCTTATCTTTGACCTCAATTATTTTTGGACCATTATAAACCGAATATAATTATATTATAAAGTAATACTTTCACTCTTTCCTAAAGAGCCCCTCCTCTCCCTTATAAAAGGAGACCACTTATACTCATTCCTCACACCTCTAAAGCCACTTGGCTCGTCCAAACTCTGCCCAACTAAGCTCCCCACATCCCTCTACTCCTCCTTGAAGCTTCCCCTTAGGCAGAAAGCATTTCAAGAAGTCCTTTGGTTCCAACCAAAGTGAGTTACCTAAATTAAAGGTAACGATTTCTCTTAAATTATTTTCATTTATTTTGCTTCTTCAACCCCAAAAATCTTTTTATTTCCTTTATTTTGTAACAACACCAGTATCCTCAATATACTAGGATGTCGTTATAAGAAGGATTCAAACTACACATACACACAACTCCATCTAATAGATGATGAACATAATGTTTCTGTGGATGGAAAACTAACGCCTCACGAAACGATGATTGTTCAAATACATATTACCGCCTCTCATGGTGGCAATTATGATGGAACTGTAATTAAATATGATATTAATGATATATATTTTATATATAAGCTTCTGTAATTCCATTTTATTTCATACCATTATTCGTTTCATGTTGTATATACATACGATAATTTCATTTGAGGAAGTGCGGACTACCGCCCCCTTAAAATGATATGACTCGTTCATACCACACATGGAACGTATAAAGGATAGTGTTAATGAACTTAAGTAACATGTATAAAATATTATATTATACTGGAATTGTAATATACCTATGTATCATTTGTATTCGATTCTTTTAAAATAAAAATTAAATGGAAGTAGCGTTCGTGCGTACGTACGGACTACCGTCTCCACGAACGCGATGAGATTCATTCTCCATCGTATCCATTCAAGTATAATTATCAAATGATGATTTAAAAATGATGTTTAAGGACTTTATACCATTCTGGATTTGAATAATATACAACTTATCCTTTACAAACATGTCTTACGTAACAAAACATACAAAAGCAAACAAGTAAGTTCACACCCGAAACATCGATAATACTAAGATATTATTATCAAATCAATATTAAAAGATCATATATGATATAATATTAATGTATATGATTCTTGTATAATTTAATAACAATTATTTCACCATTATACAGGAGGTTAACCTACCCCAACCAAGGAAAAGTACAAGGTAAGGGATTTTCTTATCTCACATTCAATTCTGTGAGATTTCCATTATTCGCCACTAAATTATTGAAAGTGGTGTATTGTGTACTGGAATTTGATATATATTATCATGATTATATTTATATTCATGTTATTCTGTAAATAATTTGGTGGTTATTAACTTTTGTCCATACGACTCAGTTGATTAACGTGGTAAGGGGTTTGCATCTCACTATTTATTTCCGTGAGATTCATGCCATATTTCCACTATTATCTTTTGTGTGGTGTATGTACTGCCCATAATTGTATTCTTTGTGTAATACACTTTACCTTATGTGTATTTACATTTTCATTGTATGATACCTCTTTCATGGGTTGTATGTTTCATAAGTTACCAAATTGGTAAGGGTTTATTTCACAATCTCTTCATTATCCGAGGTTGTTTATACGTAATAATCTACTGTGATATCTTTATCATCCACATCCATGTTTCTTAAAGATGTATTTCAAAACATTTTTACTATTTACAAGAATATGGGTTAAAGTCATTTATACCCTTGTTTGACTTTTTATAAGAGGTTTATAAAGGAATCTTTCCGTCGTTTTCAAAACAAGGTCCTTTTTAACCTTTTCGACAGAATTGAGGTAAGAAAGTTTTTTTTAACTTATACGGTGGGTGCGGTTATTTTACGCCGTTATAAAATCTTCAAAGCTTTCCTTACATGCTTATAAGAATATTTTCAAAGAAAATGTTTTATTTTATATGGATCTTAAATGATTTCAAAATAATAGGAGATATTTCTTTAAAAAGAATTTTGATTTCATCTATGTCAACATCCTTTGATGGATTTTAAGATTATTTGAAGTTGATTTATTATGATACAAAACTTATATATTGTATTGAAGGTTTTGTGATATGTTTGACTATGGATGTTCTATTTTTATACCATTCATAGTTTATGGTGAAATTATTGAAATTTCGTATGCTAGTTTTAATACGAATGTTTATGTTATGTCTAAACCTTTTCATATGGGAATGCATTGGACTTAATAAGTGACGGGTGGAGCCCGCTATAGCTCCTCGATGCATCGGTAGGTCTCATGAGACAAACTAGTGTCTTGGCACAAGGCCTTGACAAAATCTTATTTGTAGTCTTGGCACGAGGCCTTGGCTATGTGGTTATGATAGTCTGGCATTATGCATTCCAACATTATGAAAGTGGTTATTGATTTTTCATGTGATTATTCGATTTGTAGAATATCCATGTGAATAAGTAAATGGAATTATTTCATTTTACTTTTTCCATACTATGTTGAAGTTCATGTTTAAAAGGCTTTTGTTTTAGTAATTCATTGCCTTAAATGTTTATGCTTATTTTGAATGTTCCGCTATATTGTTATCCTTACTGGGCATTTGAGCTCACCCCTTTTCTATGTTTTATTTTTCCCAGGTAGTGAAGAAGTAAATTATGATTGACTTGCAGGGATATTATGAGGGGTTAATAGTGTGGATATGAAGACTTTGTTGTTGTAGTAGTTTTTCACTTTGAAATGTAATGTAAAACTTTATGAATATATCTAGTGTTTCCAAGGCTACTAAACCAATCGGTCTTTCGAGATTTGATCTTTCTTGTGATCATGCCAATGTTACGAAGTAATGCACCGACTCTGGGTAGCTGGGGTCGGGGCGTTACATAGATACCCAAAGCCTGACGTACATGGACATTACATTACTTTTGCGGAATACTTAATACATGACAAAAACAGACACCCAAATACCGTATTAGTTTAGTGTCTTTGGAAACTCGGAATGTAATCTTCTAACCATGGTGAATGATCTTCAACATCTCCCATAACAATCTTCCCCTTTTTGGTTTTATTAACTAAAACCTTTCTTTATATCCTGGGGAAAAGAAAACATAAAAACGGTGAGCTCAAATTCTCATTAAAGGGAAAAAATAGAGAACATAAAACAATCCATATACATTTGAATACAAAAACATGAACATAAAATCTAAACCTCAAAATCTTGAGCAAAGACATAAATCATGGAAGTACGTAAGGCATATATCATAATATAACATCAATCATGATAAAATAGCCTGGGAATAAAACATGTAATTGTGGAAAACCATTAACCACATGATATGATTTCCATAGTAGCCAAGTCATTGCTTCCAAGACCATCATAGTAGACATATTCCCTTTCTGAATCGATTTCACTCCTCGTTCCAGTCCTCTATCACTAAACCGGATTAACATACCATTCCAGCCATGTCTATATCATGAGATATAAATATTTACCCAATGAATTTGTGGGAGATATAGGTCCCACACATCTCATAATGAAATCATTATTTCGTGTGCCACAAAATCATAAATCATACATCATAGAATAACCCATGTAATATAATGGGATTCTTAAACTTCATACTGTCATAACATAATCCAACCAAAAAAATGGATATCATTTCATCATAAGAAGAATAAAACCATGTAAATAATGGAGAAATTATACTTAAAACATAAACATATTAAATAATGTCATTTTAGATGGAAAAAAAGTTTTGATAAAACACTTGAAATGAATTATTGAGGAAAATATCCTTTCTTCTTCAAAATCATTTTCTTTTCAAAAAATGACATGAAATTTTAAAAGAAACGGGTTTTGTTGAAAATAATCATTCAATATTGTAGAGGAAGATTTTTGAATAAAAGGTGTTATGAAACCATAAAAATCTGTTCATGCCGTATAAGTTAAAAATAACATTATCCTCGTACTTTTGTCGGAAAAGTCAAAAAGTTCCTCATGTGGTAAAGAAAAGTAGGATTCCTTCCATAACACAAAGTAAAAGTCTAAGAGTGGTAAAAATGACATTAAACATGAATGGGAGAATATTAAACACTTTATGAAAAACATTTTATGTGCATGGATGAAAAATATAACCCCAGTAAATACTTACGTATAAGCAATCTCGGATAGAAAACAATTGAGATTACAACATTATCCCTTACATTATGTCTGATATGCTTCATATGTAACCGAAAATCCTGTATAATGATTTAAATAATTCCATTACCTTATTAAATAGTCATATTCAATGTTATGGTATAATATATTGTTTACATATGACTTAATATTACCCGTTCGTTTGTAAATTCGATGTTAAGGGAGCGATTTGGGTAAAATTGTTTCATTTATTATACGTGTTTCAACATGTTGTTCTTGATATTATTACTTATATCCTGATTTACTTAATTATAGAATGTAAAACATGCTTTTTATATAATACATATTCATAATATACACATATATATGATAGATCTATAAATGGAATGAAATACACTGTTCATGGAGACGGTAGGTCGTACATACACATGACCGCTGTTTTAGTTTCCTTATTGAATTGAATGGAATTAAGTAGATGAAATACATATATATAAATACATAAATCCATTATCATTATAATGTCATATATTTCATTATTATTCATATATATACTTTATAATCATTCATGAATGGATGGAGAATGAATCTCATCGCGTCGTGGAGACGGTAGTGTGTACGTACACACGAGCGATAATATCATTCACATGATCGTGGAATTGTATTGATGTGTATGAATAATATTTAAGAATAAATATCACATTACAATAATCATATATAGTTATTTATTTACACCATTATACCCATCCAAGTAAGGTGGTGGTCGAAAACAGATTACACCACGATGTGGAGATGGTATTCCGTACGTACGCATGTGCAGTGATTTTTTTTTCCGTAGAATGGGTAGAAGGTGAAATAAGGTTTTTTAATATAAATATAATAAAATATCAGTCTATAAGTAATACTTATGTTATTACTTTATAATGAGACAACTAAAGAAGAATAATTAGAAGAAGCATGAAACTTGAGAGAATCGGTAGAAGAGATTACCTCTTCTTCGACAAACCTCCTTTAAACCTTCTCTTAAGGAAGTAGAGTTGGTCTTTTGAGAAGACCATATCCTATATAATGTTTTTAGGGATGTGGAGAAGAGAAATGGGCAGGGGGTTGGCCGATCTTCAAGGCCCAAAAGGGTGTGAAGAGAAGAGGGAAGGGGTGCCGTTTTTATAAGGGAGGAGAGAGGCACCTTTGGAAAAACTTAAAATAATATTTTATAATAAAGTCATATTCGGTTTTTAATAGCATAAAAATTATTTATTTCGAATCCAAGGTGGGGATGGGTCCAAATCCTCTCAACCAATAGGTTTTAGAGAAGTTTAGGTTACTATTTTATCCCTATCATTTAGTTTTACCTCTAAGTTAAATAATTTATCTTTTACTGTGTCTTTTTCTTTTCATACACAATATGGTCAATATGATTACTATAAAAAGCCAAAAGAAACCCAACTAGTTCATTATTAATATATATATTTGTTTTAAAAACTATTTTATGTCAATTTTGACACTATTTGGTATTTTATTTTTTTGAATCTCATAACAACATGGTGAGTTAGAAAAAAGTAAATTAAATTAATAATAACATGTCATATTAACCTATAAAATTAGTTGAATTCATAAAAAGTCTAAAATTACATTTATTTGGTTATTTATAACATCCATTATGTTAATATTTCATTAATAAGGCAATTACTGCATCATCATTTTGTCATAAATAAATTAAATTATTTAATGTCTAAAATTTTAAATATAATACCATTATTTAGGAAATATTTTTATATTTCTAATTAATATTTATAGTCAAATTTTTCTTATGTATAACCCTTTTTTAAAAATATTATAGTTATTAAACATTGATTTTAACTATTTTAACACTTCTTTAAATAAAATAATAATTAATGTCTTAAACTAATCCAAGTGGACCTAAAGGGTAATATTTTATCTCTAAAGTTGGTTTTGGTCTAATTATAATTATCTAATAGAATTAGGACATCTTTTATGGTAATATTAAAATCATTTTTACCCTTAATTACCCTATTTACTTTTAACCGTGGTAAATATAAGTAAAAAGTTACTATTCACCAAAAATTATTTTTATCTTATTGAACCACATTTTACTCCTTGATTTTAACCGTGTCTCTCAGATTTTCTAAATTTCACTCACAAAGGTGATAAAATTATGTTTTATGGAAATTTTCAAACTCTCCTAGGAGGTGGGTAAAAGACGGTGGAAAGATCAATAAAATTTTTATACATCTAAAATTCTTTTAAAATGACTCCAATGAATTAAATTGAACTTATATAGATATTATGTATCAATTTTGACCTAAAATAAATTTAAATAAATAAAATAATTATTTAAATAACAAGTCGATTTTGAAATATTTACAAAGTGTTTTCACTATTCATAAAAAATTGAATGTTTTTAGAAAAACACAAAAAAGTCTCCCTAGGATAATTTCGATATTACGAATCCAAATTTGAAGTCCATTTTGAAAGATTAAATTTATAAAATTTCAAAAATTGGGTATTAATATTAATAATGGCAAGTTTTAATAATATTTTAATATCATATCGTTGTTTAGTGAAACTCAGTATTGCGTAAAATGCAAGCTTTTGAGGAAGGTCGTGATTTCTTGTAAAGCAAGACAAGTCTGGGCTGGGTGTAGTGAATGCTCCATTTGGTGTTGCGTATAACATTATAAAATCCCATTTCATTTATACATTAAAAAAAATCGATACCTAATGTTCCGTAGAATAATTTCCACAAAATGAACATGAGTTTCTGTGTAACACAAGACAAGAATAGTGTTAGGTATACTGAAGGATAATACAGTGTTGCATATAGTACAAGCTAATATTGGTGTATTGTATAATATAAGACATCAAATAATTTAAAATAATATATCTCATAAAATCTTGGTGAGTTACCTTCTACCCCCCTTAAAATGAATTTCGCCCTCGAAATTCGTCGGGGTTATAAATGGTTTACTACTTGAAAGTTTCATTCATAGAAACCCACATCGTAAAATGGAATACTAAAACATCATTATAAAAAGGAAAGTTGGAAATATAATGGTTACTAAGATTAACTCATCAATGGGTTTCCACATAGAAGAACATAGGTGTAAATATGGATACGGAAGAAAAATCTAACCTATGAAGGAGAGTGGTAGAGGACATGGCTATGAAAAATCCAACAATCAAAAAGCCATAAATTTTTGATGATCTAATTTACCATCTTATTCATCAGATATAAGGGCAGTAGGACAACATTTTTGGTTTTCAAGATCATTTCACTAATGTTGAAGAATTTGAATTAGAATAAATACTTACATTATTTCGGTATAATATCACCGTTGTCCGTGCCTTGAAAAATTTCCACTTCATCTCTTAATGAAATAAAGTTTAATTTTTCATTCGTGAAGTGTTAGCAGATCATGTGATAGAATGATGGGTAATTCCATATGTCTCAAACAAATTGATAGAAAAATTATCAAATATACATAAGTCCATCTATGGTGAGGTTAATCGTATATGATTCCAAAAATAGACTTATACTACATCTATCATAATGCTTTATAAAACTACTTTCTACTAACCAGGGACTTCCTGTAGGCTAGTGGTAGGTGATAAAGGCTTGTCGCACTTCAGTTGTGGGTTCGATTCCCGCAACCTTGTCCGACGCGACGAGTTGTCTCTCATCCTACGAGCTGTACTTTTTCTAAAACTATACTATTATAACATAACAAAAGTTCTAGCCTTAAACAATACTATCTAATATCTAACTTAGTCTATCCCAATCATTAGGTTTATCCAAAAGTCTTCTATCCAATATCATTGTATAAAAAAAACGATTACTTGAAATGTCATCTACCGAGCATGTGAATACCATCATTTATCATATGATATATCTTGTTGGTCACATTACAAACATGTGAATACCCTAATAATGTATTCTCGTGAAACATGATTTACCATAGAACCTTAGTGAAAACATGAGTGCTGTCAAAAGTTAAATCTTTCCACATTCCAAAATCCCAAAAATTATATATACTCAAACAATGATATCACTTAGTCCTTATATCAATCATGAGTTCATGAATACTGTCAAACATCTCATTATCTCTTTATCCCTTCATTATGCACATATCATCTAATTTCGAAAAATATTTGAATAACCTTCATGGTAACCAGTACCATTCAACATATACTTTCAAATACTCTATGAAAAAACAATAGTGTAACAATCCTTAAATGTGTCTTTATTCCACAGTACCATTACCTATACAATATAACTCTTGATAAACATAAATCATTCCACTGCCTTCTTAAACCATTGACTGTCTCAACAATTATTTCATCTCAGATATCATTTGTAGTCTCTTTATCATCATCAACATAAATACTACCCATACGACTATGCAGATTCTCTTCAAGATACTTTCCCTTAGGGAATTGGTTTGCATAATTCCCATACATCCCACATTGAAAACATTTAATCATTGTTGATGTTCTAGCAATACCATTATCCTTGTCCATGGTGTTAACTGAAACGTTTACTTTTCACTTACTGGAATTGTTCCTTCTTTTCCACACCCAAAGAATCTTCTAGTTCTTTTAAAACAATCTCCCTAATGACTCTTCTAACATGATTTACATGAGGTAAATTTGACTTTCTTTCCTCTATCATCATCATGAAACTCCATCTTGCTCTTATTATCTGAGTCGGGAAACATACCAAAGTTGAGATTATTGATCATATTATGAGATTGCTGATTAGGCATAATAATGATATGTGGACTTCCAGATCCAATTTCATTTGGTTTCTCGTGAAGAATATCATTCCATTGTCCATTATATCCTCCATTATTGTGAATCTTCCTGTGTCTAGCCATTTTCTAAAACCCAAAAAGAATAGTGTGAGAGGAAAAAATCATGATAGGAAAACAACATAATAAAGGGGGAGTACCTTTAATATATAACATCATAGGATTAATTCTACGATCTCTATCATAATTATAGGAATATGACCTATAAGTATACACATCCTTAGAGATATCCCTACACATACCTTATAAATATCTCTAGGGATTTCACTAAAGTTTTTGTGTCCTCGATTCCAAATGTTAACTAAACCTTCACTCTGATACCGACTGAAGAGACACAAATCCTGACGTACATGGACATTACATTACTTTTTTGAAATACATAATACATGAAAAAAATACGCCCAAAGACCGTATTAGTTTATTGTCTTTGGAAACTCAGAACACACTCTTCTAGTCATTGTTAAAGATCTTGAACATCTCCCATAAAGATCTTCCCTTTTTTTTCTTACCTAAAACCTTTGTTTATATCCTGGGGAAAAGAAAACATAAAAATAGTGAGCTCAAATTCTCAGTAAGGGTAAACATAGAGAACATAAAAAAATACATAAAATTTGAATACAAAAACTTCAACATAAAATCTGAACATCAAAATCTTTAGCAAGGACATAAATCATGGAAGTACGTGAGAAATATATCATAAAGGAACATAAATCATGATAAAATAGCATGGGAATAAAACATGTAATTGTTGTAATACATTAATCACATGATATTATTTCTATAGTAGCCAAGGCATTTCTGCCAAGACCATCTTAGTGGACAAAGTCCCTTTCTAAATTGAGTCCACTCCTCATTCCAGACCTGTATCACTGAACCAGATTAACTTACTATTCCATCCATGTCTATATCATGAGATATAAATATTTTCCCAATGAATTGGAGGTAGATATTGGTCCCACCCATCTCATAATAAAATCATTCTTCCGTGTGCCACAAAATCATAAATCATACATCATAGCATAACCCATGTAATAGAATGGGATTCTTAAACATCATGCAATCATAACATAATCCATACAAAAAAATGGATATCATTTCATCATAAGAAGAATCAAACTATATAAATAATGGAGACCTTATACTTAAAACATAAACATATTAAATAATGTCATTTTAGATGGAAAATAGTTTTGATAAAACACTTGAAATTAATTCTTGATGAAAAATATCCTTTTCTTCTTCAAAATAATTTTCTTTTCACAAAATTCTCTGAAATTTTAAAAGAAAAGGGTTTTTGTTGAAAATAATAATGCTATCTTGTAGAGGTAGAATCGTGAAAATGTGGTGTTATGAAACCGTAAAAATCATTTCATGCCATATAAGTTAAAAATAACATTCTCCTCGTACATTTTTCAGAATAGTCAAAAAGTTCCTCGTGTGGTAAAAAAAAGTAAGATTCTTTCCATACCCCAAAGTAAAAGTAAAATAGGGGTAAAAATAAAATTAAACATACATGGAAGAAAATTAAACACTTTATGAAAAAATAATTATGGGCATGGATAAAAAATATAACCCCAGTAAATACTTACGTATAAGAAATCTCAGATAGAAAACTATTGAGATTGCAACATTATCCCTAACCTTATGCCTGATATGCTTCGTATGTATCCGAACCTCCTGTATAATGATTTATATAATGTCATTTACTTATTACATAATCATATTCATTGTTTTGATATCATATATGGTTTACTTATGACTTTATATTACCCGTTCGTTTGTAAATTTGATGTAAAAGCAGCGATTTGGGTAAAATTGTTTCATTTATTTTATGTGTTTCGACTTGTTGCTCTTGATATTATTACTTATATCCTGATTTTCATAATTACAGAATGTAAAAAATGATTTATATATAATAAATATTCAGCATATACATATATATATATATTATAGATCGATAAATGGAATTAAATACACCGTTCATGGAGACGGTAGGCCATATGTACGTATGAACGCTATTTTCGTTTCCTTATTGAATTAAATGGAATTAAGTAGATGAAATAAATATATATAAATATATAAATCCAGTATACTTATTATGTCATATATTTAATTATTATTCATTATATATACTTTATAATCATTCATGAATGGTTAACATGGAGAATAAATCTCATCGCGTCGTGGAGACAATAGTCCGTACGTACGCACGAGCGATGATATCATTTCCATGATCATGGAATTGTATTTAATTGTTTGAATAATATTTCAGAATCAATATCACATTACAATAATCATATATAGTTATTTATTTACACCATTATATCCATCAATGTAAGGTGGTGGTCGAAAAAAGATTACACCACGACGTGGAGAGGGTATTCCCTACGTACGCACGAGCGGGGATTTTGTTTTCCGTAGGATAGATTTAAGGTGAAATAAGTTTGTTTCATCTTTATAATAACATATAAGTATATAAGTAACACTGATGTTATTAATTTATAATGATACAAGTAAAGAATAAGAAGAAAAAGAGGAATGAAACTTGAGAGAATTGGAAGAAGATATTACCTCTTCTTCGACGCACCTCCTTTAAGACTTATCTTAAAAAAGTAGAGTTGGTCTTTTGAGAAGACCAGAACCTCCAAACTGTTTCTAGGGAAGTGGATAAGATAAATGGGCAGGGTTTGGCTGAGCTTCAAGGCTCAAAAGGGTGTGAAGAGAAGAGGGAAGGGGTTCCCTTTTTATAAGGGAGGAGAGGGGCACCTTTGGAAAAACATAAAATGTTATTTTATAATAAAGTCATATTGGGTTTTTAATATCACAAAACTGATTTATTTAGAATATAAGGTGGGGATGGGTCGAAATCCTTTCAACCAATATGTTTTAGACATTTTTAGGTTACTATTTTATCCTTATCATTTAGATTTAACTATAAGTTAAATAATTTAACTTTTACCGTGTCTTTTTGTTTTCATACACTATATCGTTAATAAACATACTATAACAACCCAAAAAAACCCCAAGTGGTTCATTATTAATATATATATCCTTATATAAGTCATTTTGCAGAACCTTATATTTTTAAGAATAAATTAAAAATTAATAATTTAATATTTGTTTTAAAAACCATTTTTTCTCAATTTTGACACTATTTGGAATTTGATTTTTGTGAAAATTATAACAACATGGTTAGTTTAAACAACGTTAATTAAATCAATAATAACATGTAATAGTATCCTATAAAATTATTTTAATTCATATAAAGTCTAAAATTACATTTATTTGGATATTTATAACATCAATTTTGTTAATATTTCATTAATAAGATAATTACTGCATAATCATTGTTTCATAAATAAATTAAATTATTTAATGTCTAAAAATTATAAATAAAATACCACTATGTAGGAAATCTTTTTATATTTCTAATTAATATTTATTGTTGAATTTATCTTACGTATAACCCTATATTAAAAATGTTTTAGTTATTAAAATTTGATTTTAACTATTTTAACACTTCTTTAAATAAAATAATAATAAATGTCCTAATCTGATTCAAGTGGACCTAATGGGTAATATTTTATCTCGATGATTGTTTTTGGTCGAATTAAACTTATCCCATAGAATTAGAAAATGTGTTAGGGTAATAGTAATATCATTTTTACCCTTAATTACCCTATTTATTTTTAACCGTGGTAAATAAAAATAAAAAGTTACTGTTCATCAAAAAAATATTTTTATCTTATTGAACCACATTTTACACCTTGATGTTAACTGTGTTTCTCGTATTTTTGAAATTCCACTCACAGAAGCGGTTCAATTATATTTTATGGAAATTTTCAAACTCTCCTAGGAGGTGGTTAAAAGACGGGGAAAAGTTCAATAAAAATTTTATATATCTAAAATTATTATAAAATGACTCCAATTAATTACATTGAACTTATATAGGTATTATGTATCAATTTTGACCTAAAATAAATTTAAATAAAATAAATAATTATTTAAATAAAAGCTCGGTTTTTAAATAGTAACCCAGTGTTTTCACTATTCATAAAAAATTTAATGTTTTCAGAAAAATACCAAAAATTCACCCTAGGATAATTTCGATATTCCAAATCCAAAAATGAAGTCCATTTTGAAAGATAAAATTTAAAAAATTTCAAAAAGTGGGTATTACTATTCATAACGGCTAGTTTTAATAATATTTTAATAACATATCGTTGTTTAGTGAAACTCGGTATTGCGTACAACGCAAGCTATCGAGGAAAGTATTGATTGCGTGTAAAGCAAGCCAATTCAGGGCTGCATGTAGTGAATGCTCTGTTTGGTGTTGTGTATAACATTATCAAAACTTATTTCATTTATACATTAAACAAATATATACCTAATGTTGTGTAGAATAATTTCAACAAAACTAACATTAGTTATTGTGTAACACAAGACAAGAATAGTGGTACGTATACTGCAAGCTAATACAGTGTTGCGTATAGTACAAGATAATCTTGGTGTAGTGCATAATAGAAGACATCAAAGAAATGAAAAATAATATATCTCATAAAATCTTGGGGTGTTACAATAAATATCACATTTTATACCATATAGATAGTGTCTCCAAAAATTCAAAACAAATATTAATGCTACTAACTAAATATCCTTATCTGGATATTTTTTCTCAGGAATTTTTAGTTGTCCTAATGTATAGGCAATAACCCTATCATTTTGCATAAGGACGCAACCAAGTCCTTTATTTGAAGAATCAATATAAATAAAAAACAAATCATTCTCCATTGGTAGAGTCAATATAAGACTATTGAATAATATTCTCTTCAATTATTCAAAACAATCTTCACATTCATTTGTCCAAACAAATTTCACCCCTTTACGTGTGAGCTTGGTTAATGGGTTTGTCAATCGGGACAAATTCTGGATGAAATACAGATAATAACTGGCTAAACCAATAAAACTGTGTACATTTTTTTTACATGTCGGTGCTAGAGATTCTTGGATTTCTATTGTCTTATATGGATCAACAGAGATTCCATCCATATAGATGATATGGCCAAGAAAAAAAATCTACTGAAGCTAGAATTCACACTTGTTAAACATCTCATATAATTCATGTCTTCTATGAGTCATCAGGAAAATGTGCAAGGTATTTTCTTGAACATAGTATCATTTGGATTATTACAAGATATAATCTATAAATACCACTAAAAATTCATCAATATATTCCTTGAAAACTATTTTAATTAGATCCATGTTAATAGAGGGTGAATTAGTCAGCCCAAAAGGCATCACTGCAAACTCGTAATGCATGTACCTGGTTCGAAATACATTTTTTGGAATGTCTTATTTCTTCACACAGAACTAATGATATCCCGATCGAAGGTAAATCTTTGAAAAGTATTGTGATTCATGAATTTGGTCAAATAAATCATCAATGCGAGGTATGAGATACTTGTTCTTTATTATTATAGCATTGATCCCCCTGTAGTCAATGTACAACCTCATAGGTCTATATTTTTTCATAACAAAAAGGACACTGGATCCCCATGGAGAAACACTAGGGAGAATAAATCCCTTATTACTAAATTACTCGAGTTCTTTCTTTAGTTCCACTAAGTCCACGGTGGCCATTCTATAAGGAGTCTTCGATAAGGGCCTTGAACAAGGAATTAAATCAATGGAAAACTCAATTTCTAGTTCTGGAGGATGTCTAGGTAAATACTATGGAAACACATAAACGTATTCTTTCACAATAGGTACATCCTTTATTTGAACATTCCATTCCTTACCCATAGATATTTCATTCTCTTCCTCACCAATAATTGAATTTAGTTGAGCTACTGGGGGTGGATATAGATAAGAATTAGGTTGTGATGTTTCTACTCTAACGATAAGGAACTCGTTATCATCATCAAAAATTGTAACCTCATTCTTCTTAAAATAAATTTTCTCATCATGGTCTGATATCCAATCCATATAGTGGATTATATCAAATTCAATCATGGGTATGTTGATGAGATCAGACGATAAAGAACATTTATATTCCCTATTGGGGACTGATTCACAAAACATTGTAATAATAATACTTTCTTTATGAGTTTTTAATGAAAAATCCCTTGTTAAATCAAATTGGAAATATATAATATTCATATCAAATGGGGATAATATGAAATAATGCGATAATCTAGTGTCAAATAATGTATTTTCTAAACATGAGAGAACCGTTAAATTACTTTCCACCACTTCTTTCAGAGCTTCAACCTCAGTAGTAGTGATAACTTAATCTTAGCCTTGATCCCTTAGCCTTTTCTCAAGTAATTTCTTTTGGCTCTTAAGATATTCATTTCCATAATTCCCCCTTTACATAAAATTGTGTCATTCAACAGTAACAACCACTTTTCCCCCTTGAAATCATGAGCTTAATGGCCTTTTTTACCAGACTTGTAATAGACTTCCATTCCCTTCAGGAAATTACCGGGGTGTCTCATCCCACATTTTCTGCAGGATGGATATCCTTCTTCCCCTTATTTCCATTTCCAGAGTGTTCAGTAGATATCTTCTTCTCTTTCTTTTCTTTAAAGTCTAAAGTATTAGAAAATTAATTTTCTATCTTGATAGCACATGAGGCAATATCTTAATATGATTAGAAGGTTAGTGATACTAATGTTCAATAGATAATTTTTTTAACCCTATAACGAAATGATCAATATTACATCATGGGTTATGTATATTATCTGTTGCATGCCTCACTAACATTGTAAAGTTAGCTTCATTCTTTGAGACATTCTCATCCTCCTTTTTTTCTTAGACTCAGAAATTGTCCTTTCATATCCACTAGATGGTAATGAAGAAAGTAGTTTTCTATGAATATTTATTTAAACTCCCTTCATTCCACATTTCTTCTTCATCATCTTCTATTTTGTTTTGAATCATGGACCCCCATTGATCAACATCTCCAGTGAGGCGGTAAACATCCATGACAACTTTTTCCCTTTCGCCACTCCCCGGGGCGTGGAATATTTTCCCTATGGAATTTATCCATTGCTCAACTACTAGTGGATTTTTACCCCTATTGAATGTTGGCGGTTGTTTCCTCATGAAGCGATCAAACATTGATCTTCCATTTTTTGGATTAGGGTGCTCCATACTAGTACGATTATTATTCATATCCTGAGTGAGTTGTCCTAGTTTGGTGATAAACTGATCAGAACCAGTTGCATCACCAGCTCAACTATAATTTTCATGAGTAGGAGGGAAATCCATACATTGATTACATGTGTTGATAATGTTTCCATTTCATCCACTAAGTTCCTTTTCTAAACAATATCATAAAATAGATTGGTTTATGAAGCAAAATACCTAATTCCAAACATGTAAAACACATAACATATATTTAATAGTTTAAGGATATCATACATAATCCTAATAATTATTTTCTTTGTGGAAGTATATACTCATAATCCCTTCTTAATGATTTATAATGAAAATGAGACTTATCCTATGAAAATCCCTCGGGAGTGTCGTAACCAAGAGTGCAGCAATGCCCATTGTCGTGCATGAGTTACCATTTGAGTCTAGCTTAATGAGGTGTTTTTGGGGTTTTCCCCTAGGTAAACCTATGCCAGATTCGCCTCTAACTACTCATATCCATACAGGGATGTATTTCATGGGAAACTCACAAAATCTATACAATACAAAAATTTTAGGAAGTTCTTCTATAATAATCCTTGAAATCTATCTTAGGGTAATGTGCTCTAATCAGAGTTTAACTAAATCAAGTTTCCAAGGTTTTTACTAAACTTAGTATGATACCAACTGTAACGACCTGACCCAAGAAGCCTTGAGTCGGTGTATTATGACATATCATTGGCATGATCACAAAATATCAAGTATCGAAAGACCGATTAGTTTAGTAGCCTTTGAAGTACTAGATACATTCATAAGGTTTACATTACATCATAAAAGGGAAAACTACAACAACATTGATTCCATAAAAAACATTGAGATCCGATAGGATATCTATATAGTTCATTCATAATATACTTCTTTGCTTCCTGGGAAAAAACATAGAAAGGGGTGAGCTCAGATTCTTAGTAAGAATTACAATATAGTGGGAACTTTAATAAAAAAGCATAAGCATTTAAGGCATTATATAAAACTAAAATAGTAGCCTTTTAAGCTTGAAAATTAGCATAATATGTCAATGAAAAAATCAATTAATTCTATTTTATTATTCACATGGATATTATACTAGTCGAATAATAACTTGCAATATCAATAGCCACCTTCATAACTATGGAATGGATAATGCCAAACATTAATAACCACATAGTCAAGGCCTTATTCCAAGACTACAAATAAAATTATCTCATGGGCTTTTACCTTGAAACTAGTTTCTCTCATAAGACCTACTGATGCATCGAGGAGATATAGTGGGCTCCAACCATCACTTACTAAGTCCAATTCATTCCTCATATGAAATGGTTTAAACATAACAAAAACATTCGTATTAAAACTATAATAAAAAATGTGCATACTTTATCCATAAACCACGAGTAGTGTAAAAATAACACATCCACATTCAAACATATCCCAAAAACTTCCATACAATATGGTGGTTTTGTATCATAATAAGTCAACATCAAATAACATTAAAATCCATTAAAGGATGTTGACATAGATGAAATCAAAACCATTTTTAGAGAAATAACTATTTCTATTTTGAAATCATTTAATACAAATTTTATTCTGAAAATATTCTTATAAGCTTGTAAGGGATGCTTCGACAATTTTATAATGGAATAAAAAAGCTGCACCCGCCGTATAAGTTAAAAAACATTCTAACCATATATTTGTCGAAAACCCCCAAAAGTACCTTATTTTGAAAAAGAAGGAATGATTCCTTTAAAAATAGATAATGTCAAATAAGGGTAAAAAATAAATTAACCCATTATCTAGTAACATAATAAATTCTATTTTTTAATCGAGAACTGATACCATCCACTCAGTCCTTATCGAATTCATATAGAGTCGGCTATATCCAAATTGTTCCATCAAATCTTGCTTCACCAGTAGCCTGACTTTCATTATCATCTAGAATCTCATCATGTGTCTGAGAAGTCACGGACTCATATGACTCCTTAAATTTCAATTTTAAAATATTATTTTTGGTATTTTATAAAACTAAAAAAATTATATCGACCACCATCATACACTGATGACTATTCATAATCTCTCATGTGATGGAATTATTTTACATTCTATTATATATGTAGAACATCATAATAATGGGATGGTCAAAAAAAAGTTTCTAAAATAAATAGTTCATATTTAATGTTATATAAATTATAAAAAATATATTCCATTTTTCATTGATGCATACCTAATGTATGACTATAGGCTTGATGATTCACCTCCTACATCCCCCGGTTCTATTGACCTAAGGATTCCCCCTATGAAAAAATAATATCATCTAGTATGAACATATTCCATTCCAAATGTAATATGATATTTAATATTTTTGGTGGATGTAGCAAGACTGGTCAAAATCTAAAACTATCAATTTCAACATGGCTACCCTCCTGGGATTCTACAAAACATGATGACTATGAGCATTAATCAAGACCTCCCAGACCACCTAGATATAAGAATTAATGATATCATTGTTGGGATACAATAAAACCATTAAATAATTAATAATATAATGTTAATAATTAAATTATTTTACAAATAATTATTATTTATTTATGTACTATACAATTATAAACCATATAATGTCGAACGTCAATGAGAATTTTATCCCACATCACCCATACTCCAAAAAATAGTTATAAAAAACATCTCTCCCCTTTCATATAGATATATGCATAAAACTATGAAAAAATTGAACTAATAAACCAATGAATGGTACATAAACAATTTCATGAAAATTAATGAAAATTTACTAAAAAACATAATAGGACATATCATTACATGCTTGGATCAAACTCAACATGTGGAAGTCACTCGAGAGTATTGTCAGGAATCAACAATCTCAAATTACCTCAACCTATCTGAGTCAATGATGAACCTCTATGAACCTAAGGGATAGATGAAAAATCAGATATCTCATCACCATGTAGTATATCCTCCTCTATTCTATGAAAGATATCATCATAAGTCTCGTTATCCATCTAAAAAATGAAAATATTTTTTCCCAAAAATAATTGAAATGAGATATATATATATATATATATTATTTATTTATATTGACTACAACTAAATATGAATTATTTTATTATACATATTCAACCTCATATTCATATATGATAATGTTATATTTGTCTTACACCAATGTATTATAAATTTACATTATAGTTACATCTTCATCATCGCTTGTTAATTAATTTTCATTTGGTACATCATCAACATCATCGCTCCCATTGACCATTATTATGGGGGGTGTCATCATTGTTATACATGTCTCTTTGTTGAGAAGACAAAATTGGATCTATCTCTGGTTAAATATCAATTCCTTTTTCATCATTAGAAAAAAATACAGATTGCATAAACTGATCTTCATGGAATATTATTTTTATAATTTTCGACTAATCAATTAACTCTTTTGATAAATCATAATAATTGGAATAATATTTTTGGTATTCTTAATGATCCTTTAAAAATCATTAATTTATTGCATGAATGATTTTTTATTTAATATCAATGATATCATGATGCATATGAACACAAAAGCCTATATTAGTATCAAACCAATGAAATTTAGAGATTGTTACATAATAATGTCCAAGACTGAACTACTCTATTATTACATCCCACATTCCTCTAAAGTAAACCTCACTTTCTCTATGATGAGACAAACTCAATAAAACACCACTATTTATTTTATTTTTAACACATCATATGGAGGTTTATGAAATCAAAAACCGTTCATCACATATAAATTATAATATTTACCCCTTTTTGATATACGGTTACTTAATACAAACAATCAGCTATCAATTTTATCATAATTTTTCTATACATTAAAAAATATATAAAAACATATTATAAAAAAATAAATTGGTTTCATATGATTAACCATGAAAAATTTACATTACCAACCTTTATAACTCGTTGAAAAAAGTATGTTGCCGACATTCTTCAATATTATCTTCTAAAATTTGTGGATATTTTTTTTATTTGATCATTATATAATCTAAAAATAAAATAATAGCAATTTAGTCTTTTCATAAAAAATTTAATTAATATGTGGATGTAGAACTCGTTGTACAAATCATGTAATTTCATCAAAGCTGAGTAGAACATATATACGAGCCCTGTGAAGTTCACCATATGAAAGACACTATTATAGACTCAACTGAATCCATGATCAGGCTGATTAGAAACTAATAATTTAATTTTCAAAGTATAATCAACATTTCAATCATTAAAAACCATTCGGTTTTGTTTTGAAGTATATTATGGTTTGAAATAATGGGAGAAAAAAAAGATAATTATTTCTATAAATAATATTCAAAAATTAACCATTCAACTGATGTTTTGTTCTAAACCATATTCATTTGTTTCTAAATACATCACACATATGTGTACATCCAATAAGACTTTATTGGAACTCAACATTTTTATTAATGCATTATATTTAAAATCATATTTTCCATTTAATAATAGAAAAGGTGGTGGATTTTTGTTTTTATTTTACATAAAATTATTACAACATCCTCTTACAGTCTACTGTGTGCATCATAATATGTTATCACAACACAGATGTCTTATACAAAATATGAAATTTATTTTATCATATCCCAAGTCAATGTATTTAAAAAACCACTACATCCAATTTGTGTAAGACATTCCAAAATAACATTGACAATCATTAATTTTTTATCCAGTAAATTTTCTATATTTAACACATATATCCAAATTGGAATCATAAACATCACATAGTCTCAAATTTAAAATACATAAATAAAATAATATTAATTTTTCTTTTAAAATATTCTAATCATATTTTGGATTCATTAACGTATATGATTTTTCATTATCAAACAACTATAGTTTCATTCACTTCTAAATTTTTAAAAGATCTAATAATGACATTATATTATCATTGGTCATACAAGGTGATTCCAAAACTAAATCAACTATATTTTCAAAATAGTACTTATCAATATACATGATATCCACCATTTGTTGAACCAAAAAATCATACCAATATGGATGATACCAATATTTACTTTGTTCAATCCCATTATGATCTTTCCCTAATCCATTTATTTCATGTTGTTTTATAGTTAGTCTATAAGTAATTGAATATTACAAGGAATTAATAGATTTTAAATCAATAAATGAGATCATTTAAAGAGTTTTATCTCATTCATTTATATATTTTATGAAATTATTTTATTTCTTCATAAATTATGATAAATATGAATAAATCAGTGATGATATTAAAAAATCATGGTGTTTTCCAATTAATAAGAAGAAAATATTTGTTGTGGCTCATATAGTATGGACATGATTTTTGACCATGTGTACTTTAGATAGAAAACATTCCATATACTGGGAAGTGAGAAGTTTTCCACATTAATGAATCTTTCCGTAGGAAATTCTATTTCGGGATATCATCATATGTATTGACACCATTACATTATAATAATGTTAACTCATTAATCGTTGACATCAAATAAACATCGATATTCATTTTTTTATGTATACTAATTAATATGTTCAAAAAGATAAAGGGATCATTCCTCAACTTACGTGGAGGTATTTTGTATAGAATTATACTGATGTGACAATAAGAATACTTACAACAGTATGTACCAAATGGATAGAAATATTCATTAAAAGGACCCAATCACATGTTTCATGATTCTAAAAAAATATGGATGTACGTTTTAAGAATTATTCCACAAGTCTCAATCATATATTTGGTTTGGGGTTTTATATATTTAAATATTTTTCTTCATCCATGACACCAATGATTATGTTCTTTGATACATAAATAAATGCTGAAATATGTTTTTAATTCATTAATACCTCCACTATTTAATAGGAATTAGTCCGGACATCCAACGTTACACCTCTTTGTACATCGATTGGTCCACATGATGGAAAACAAACTAACAATCCATTTTCACCATAATGTATTATGTAATAATTTAAATATTCACGAATATTATAATAAAAAATACCCAAATTTCGAACCAACATCTTGTACTAATATAAATTTGTTTGCTACATGATTTCATCAAGTAATGGTGCTTTAACCAAAGAGAATATTTGATCCAAAGATCTATTTGACATTCCATTACCTGATTTAAAAGTGTTATATTTTGAAACAACTTTATATTTTATTATCTTTTTAGAATTTTATAATGAATCCACATCAATCCTTAACAAGTCATTCAATTTAGTAGGTTCTAACTCATGATTAAAATCAATATCTTCATGAGTTTCTATTTTTTGAAATGATGGATCATCAACATCAAGTCCTAATGTTTTAAAATGTGATAGATATTGAAAAAATTTATGAATATATTCTTTGAAACTACATTAATCATGTTGATACCAATTAAATTAGTAATTTCAATAAGGAACACACAATAGATGACCCCCAATGTCATTGAATGTTTCAAACCTCAGGAGATTACACTTCATTCATTGAAACATGATAGTCCGTTCAAAAAAAATTATATATTTGATGATGAAAAGGATAAAAAGGACACAAAACCCTCAATATATACATTATTTACTCAGGAACATCCTATATTCATATGATTATTTATTCAATAACAATAACATAAAATATTATATTATCTAATTCCTTGTTTCATCATTCTTTAAAAAATAAAAAATTTAAAATAAGTTTGTATAAATAATTTTATCAAATAAAAATAATATTAAAAAGTGTATATAATTAAATAATTATAATTTACTTATAAATACTATCAATATTATCTATTTAATGATGACTTTTTATTAATTGGTGCTACGTTTTAGTAATTATTAGTAATTACTTATAATTATAGGTAATTTTTAGTAAATAAAAAATATTTATAATTGATAGTTTTTGGTAATCAATGATCATTACCATAAATCATTAATATATACAATAAATTATTATTACTTACCAAAATTATTAGTAATAAACTATATTTTATTAATAAACTCTATTCAATCTAATTAAAAATAATTTCTTCTATATAGTGCCAATAGTAATTAATTTCTACGAAGGGGAAATAATAATCAGTATTTTTACTAGATCCCACTAATTACTGATAATTTTTACTAAGTTCCACTAATTATCACTACATTCCACTTAATCCAGCCAATTTTTACTAATATCGGCTAATTTTTTCTAATTACCTCTAATTACTATAAATATTTACTAATTACAACTAATTATTACTAAATAAAATATTGATTACTAATTATGACTAATTATTAATAATTTCAGCTAATTATTACTAATTACCATAAATGTTTAGTAATTTCCTCTAACTGTTACTAAGTGAAAATTATTTTATCAAGAACAGCATATTACTTGTAATTTTCTATTGAATTCCACTAATCACCACAAATTTTTACTAATTAATTATAATTATCAATAACTTTTAAATAATTATCATTAACTTTGAGAAGTTATAGATAATTTTTTTAGTACCGTTAATTTTTCATAATTACTTCTAGGTTTTACTAATTACCAGTAATTGTTTCTATGTACGAAAATTTACTGGTAATATTTTACTGGGTACCTCATATTACTACTAATGTGTAGTAATTATCATTAATTATTATTAATTATTTCAAAATTATAGTAATTCAAAACAATTATCACTAATTGGAACTAATTACCACTATCTTTTACCAATTACTACTAACATTTTTTAATTACCCTTAATTATCACTAAGTTTAAAAAATTACAGCTATTTTTTACTATATTCCTCATATTACAAATATTTTTTACTATATACCACAATTTAACAAAATTCTTATTAATTACTATCGATTTTTATTTTTTATCACCAATTTTTCATAAGTACTCTTAATTGAAAAAAAAATTAGTAATTACTATAAATTTTAATTAATTACCTCTATATTTTGTAAGTTAGCACAAGTAATTACCAATCATCACTAATTAATGTATATTCATACCAATTAAGACTAATTATTATTAATTACAACTAATTATTATTAATTACTTCTAATTATTTCTAATTACTACAAATTATTACTAATTATTAGTAAATTTTAATAATTACTGGTAATATTTAATAGATGAATCTTATTTATACAATGTACCAATGATTAATGATAATATTTAATAAGTACCACTAATTTATGATATTTTTTACTTAGTAATGCTAACTAATGAAATTTTTTTAGTAATTGTCCATAATTATTGTAACACCCTAAGATTTCATAGTGTGTTATTTCTTCAAAATAATTCAATAACTTGCACTACACGCAACACCGAGTTCAATCACACCATGACTTACAAAAAAATAAAAAAAGCCATTAAAAGAGTTCATGAATAGTATTAACTACATTTTAAAATTTATATAGTCCTTATAATTTTGGAATCCATATTATGAGTATCTTAGACATAATGCAAGAACAAATTCATTTTCAGTATTTCACTTTTATCAACTTTTAATAGTAAACCCCTTTTAAATAAAATATTTTAAACTTTTTGACTAAATGGGGACATAAAAAATTTAAAATGAAACATCCCAAGCTTCCACGGTACGCTTTCATTGAATAATACAGTAGCGTGTGTTGTATGAAACCTTGAGTTTTAACACACACCACAACCAATAAAACTAGCCGTTATGAATAGTAATACCTACTTTTCGAAATTATATATATTTTATATTTTTAAATGGACTTCATTTTTGGATTCGGAATATCGAATTTAGCCTAAGTTTAAATTTTTCTACTTTTCGGATAACTTTCATATATTGATGAATAATGAAAATTACTAAATTTTAATTAAAAACAACTTTTTTAATCAAAATAATTAATAGTGATAAATTATGAATTTTAGTAGTTTTAAAGTATATTTAGAATATATTTTTACCATTTAATATAATGTTGGTCATTGGACATAATTTTACAATTAAACCGAACATAAACAGGTGTCAATCTTTTGATAGTTATTATCTCTTAAAAACACGCTTTTTGTATTGACAGCGGGAATTAATTTTAAATTAATTTCTGCCACTTCTGTGTTTTGAATTTAGAAAAATGGATCCCATATTTGGAATCAGGATGTTCAAATTGTGTAAATAAGTAACTTTTATTTTTAGACATTTTGAATAATTACTGCGGTAAAAATTTTATTTACCATGGTTAAGGGTAAATCCGGTAAATAAGGGTTAAAAAATAATATTATAATAATACTAAATTACCCTAAAACATGTCCTAGCATTATTTTTTGATACATGTTTGACCATAGGCATCTTTGGGTCGATTTTGGGACCCCATGGTGCCACCTGTAGGTGATAGGGACACTTTATTTTAATTAAGTTAATATAAATACAAAAATGACACAATCATATATCTTTTAGAAAAACAATTTTTACATAGGGTTATATATGTTGGATTTTAGATTACAAATATTCATTAGAAATATAAAAATATTTCCTACATAATGATATTTTATTTATAATTTTTAGACATTAAATAATTTATTTTATTTATGACACAATGATGATGGAGTAATTACTATAATAGTGAAAAATTAAAATAATTGATATTATAAATACCCAAATAAATATAATATGAAACTTTTAATGAATTAAACTAATTTTCTAGGATAATATGATATATTAGGATTGATTTAATTGACTTTATTCGAAGTAATCAATCTGTTATGAGTTTCACAAAAATCAACTATTGAATAGTGTCAAAATTGATGGACCACTTTGGGGTCGCATGGATGTATATAGTAAGTTTATTAACCATATTATATAAAAATACAAAGAGACATTGTAAAAGTGAAACTAATTAACTTAGAGTTAATACTTAAAGATACGGTTAATATAAGTACCCAAACCTGTCTAAATTCTATTGGTTGAGTTGTTTTCGACCCATCCCCACCTTAACCTTTGAATATTCAACTTTGGAGCCATTGGAAACCGATTATGTATTTATTATAAACTAATATCTCTAGCTTTTCCAAAGGTGCCCCTCACCCCTCCTATAAAAGGGCACTCCTTCTTCTCATTTCTTCACACCTTCAAAGCCTTTGGGTTCGGCCAAACTCTTCCCAAATACTCTCCCATAATCCCTCACTACAACCTAGAGGCCTTAGTTTGATCAGAAAGCCAACCTAGGGAGCCCTTTTGATCAAATCAAAAGGAAGAACCCGAAGAAGAGGTAATGTTTTCACCACCCCTTTTCAAATTCCTTTCTTCTTCCACTTCTTCTTTCTTTGTTCTTACCATTCTAAAATAATAACTCCAGTATCTCACATATACTGTGATGTTATTATAAATATGGTACAACCATATTCAGTATTCTATCCACCCTTTGAATAACATGTCACCATACGTGCTTATTTACGGCTTACCGTCTCCACGTCATGGTGTAATTGTTATTCAATATATTATTATTTGGATGGGTATAATAATTATGTGTAACTCATGTAAATAATAAATATAACATGTTAATGATTCTGTATATATGATATACCATCCATTTATATATTATTTTAATATCAAAAGAATGATATTGTCGCTCGTGCGCACGTACCGACTACCGTCTCCACGAACGCGATGAGATTCATTCTCCATCGTATCCATTCAAGTATAATTATCATTTTATGATTTAAAAATGATGTTTAAGGACTTGATATCATTATGGATATGAATAATATACAAAATATCCATTACAAACATGGATTACGTAATAAAACATATAAAAGAAAATGAGTAAGTTAACACCCGAAACAACGATAATACTAAGACATTATTAACAAAGCAAAGTTAAAAGATCATATATGATATGATATTAATATATATGATTCTTTTATAATTTAATAACAATTATTTCAATATTATACAGGAGGATAACCTACCCCAACCATGTAAATGTACAAGGTAAGGGATTTTCTTATCTCACTTTCAATTCCGTGAGATTTCCATTGTTCGCCACTAAATTATTGAAAGTGGTGTATTGTATACTGCCATTTGATATATATTATCATGATTCTCATTATATTCATGTTATTCTGTAAATCATTTGGTGGTTATTAACTTTTGGCCATACGACTCAGTTGATTAACGTGGTAAGGGGTTTTCATCTCACTCTTTATTTCCGTGAGATTCATGCCATATTTCCACTATTATCTTTTATGTGGTGTATGTACTACCCATAATTGTATTCTTTGTGTAATAAACTTTACCTTATGTGTATTTACATTTTCATTGTATGATACCTCTTCCATGGGTTGTATGTTTCATAAGTTACCAAATTGGTAAGGGTTATTTCACAATCTCTTCATTATCTGAGGTTGTTTATAAGTAATATCTACTGGGATCTCTTTATCATCCACATCCATGTTTCTTAAAAATGTTTTTCAAAACATTTTTGACTATTTACAAAAATATGGGTTAAAGTCATTTATTCTCTTGTTTGACTTTTTATAATAGGTTTATAATGGAATCTTTCCGTCGTTTTCCAAACAAGGTGCTTTTTAACCTTTTCGACAAAATTAAGGTAAGAATGTTTTTTTAAACTTATACGGCGGGTGCGGCTATTTTCCGCTGTTATAAAATCGTCGAAGCTTCCCTTACAATATTATAAGAATATTTTCAAATTGAATGTATTATTTTATAATTATGTTACTTTTAAAATGATTTAAAAAAAAGATATATTTCTCTAAAATAGTTTTGATTTCATCTATGTCAACATCCTTTGATGAATTTTAATCTTATTTGAAATTAATTTATTAAGATACAAAACATTCCTATTTTATTGAAGGTTTTGTGATATTTTTGACTATGGATAAGTTATTCTTATGTCACTCATGGTTTTTGTTTAAAGTATTTACATTTTATAAGTTATTTTTAATCCAAATGTTTATGTTATATTTCAATCTTTCATTCAGATGAATGTGTTAGACAAGTATGTTCCGGGTTGGGGACCGGTAAAAGTAAGCCCTCCGGTTTGGTCTCTGGTTATTAGAGGAACTCCGGTTTGGTCTCCGGTTATTAGAGGCACTCCGGGTTGGTTTCCGGTTATTTGAGGCACTCCGGGTTGGTGTCCAGTTATTAGAGGCACTCCGGGTTGGGTTCCGGTTACAGTTAGCCCCAAGGTCTTGGGACGAGGCCTTGAAAAGAAATTAAAGTTTAGCATTATGCATTCCATCATTATGAAAGTGGTTATTGATTTTTCATGTGATTATTCGATTAGTAGCATATCCATTTGAATAAGTAAATGGCATTATTTCGTTTTACTTTTTCCATACTATGTTGAAGTTCAAGTTTAAAAGGATTTTGTTTTAGTAATGAATTCCCTTAAATGTTTATGCTTATTATGAATGTTCCGCTATATTGTTATCCTTATTGGGAATTTGAGCTCACCCCTTTTCTATGTTTTATTTTCCCCAGGATGTGAAGAAGAAAGTTATGAATGTCCTGCAGGGATATTATGAGGGGATAATAGTGTGGACTGTGGAGACATTATGTTGTTGTAGTAGTTTTTCATTTTATGATGTAATGTAAAACTTATGAATATATCTAGTGTTTCCAAGGCTACTAAACCAATCGTTCTTTCGAGATTTGATCTTTCTTGTGATCATGCCAATGTTATGTAATAATGCACCGAATCTAGGTAACTGGGGTCGGGGCGTTACTGTTGGTATCAGAGGAAGTTTAGTAAAAACCTTGGAAGCTAGATTTAGATAAACTCTGATTACAGCACGTAGTCCTAAGATAAAATTTGAGGATTAGTATAGAAGAACATTCTAGAATTTTGGTATTGTAGAGATTTTGTGAGTTTTCCGAGCAATACATGCCTGTCTGGATACGAGCAGGTAGAGGCGGCTCTGGCACAAGTGTACCTAGGGGTAAAACCCGAAAACACCGCTTTGAGCTAGACTCGAACGGGAACTGGTGCACGACAACGGGCCTTGCTGCACTCTTGGTTACGACACTCCCGGGGGATATGCTTAGGATAACTCTCATTTTCCTTACAAATCATTATGAGGGGTTTATGAGTATATACTTCCTCAAAGGAGACATTTTTATTATTATAGATTATATCCATAAACTATTTAATTTATGTTATGTGTTTTACAAGTTTGGGATTAGGTATTGTTATTCCTAAACTAATCTAATGTATGCCATTGTTTAGAAATGGCACCCAGTAGAAGGAATGAGAACTCTAGCAGTGTACATGTTCTAATGAGAGAGAACGATCATATGTTTTATGTTCTTAAGCTAGAATTTACAAGAGAAATAGTCTCGCATGTATTATCATCATATGAAGAAATAATATCATGTGTTGATAAGATAAGTAAAGAGTTTACTAAGTCCTATGGCTTTGAAGGGAAGCAAGAGAAGAAAAGGATGGAAGAGGGAAAGATGGATAAAGGTAAGAGGGAAAAGAAGAATTTTCCCATATGAGGTAACTGTGGAAAGAAACACCCTGGAACTTGCCTGAAAGGAATGGGAGTTTGTTATAAGTGTGGAGGAAAAGGGCACAAAGTACGTGACTGCAAGGGTAAGAAAATGGTTTCAAATGTACAATGCTTCATTTGCAAGGAGTTTGGACACTACGCGAACCTATGTCCCAGTCATCAGACTATGCCGCAAATGATGCTATTGGATAATAATCAAGTTATGATACTACCATAGATAAAGAGGAATGATTAGAGTTCTTATGTTGATTATCTCAATTGAGTGTTGTATCAACAATGTACTTGTTATAATAATTATGGAGTATATAAGGATTGTACTGAAGTACTATTTCATTAAGGACTTGATATTGTGTGGAACAAAGAAAAGTGACTCAATAGCAGGTTAAATTTTTTAAAATATATGGTTGAGAGAAAGATAAACCATAATATGGTTCTGATACCGAGGTAGTGATTTTAGAAAAATACATGATTGATTTGGATAAATTATATTAGATATTCTTGACTACCTTGAAACTGATTAATGATTTGTATATTCCATCATTTTTGGGGTTTAAAACATTTTTGGATTGATGAAGTATATCCAGCATTCTATATGGAATATGGGAGCATGAATGTAGTCAATAAGGAATATGGTAATTCAGGATGTTTCAGTGTATTAAAAGAATACAAGATGAAGGTATTCATATGCTATTACGGGGTAAAAAGGATCTATATTATGTTTACCTTCCTTATAAATGTTGTACAGTGAGTTTGGATAGAAGTATTTTGGATAGTTCTAGTTTGGATTATTTTGGATCACCATAAAAGGACAACTCAGAGGTCGGGCGGCAACCCGTCGCGTCCGGCAAGGCTGCGAGACTTGAACCCGCAACTGAAGGGCGACAAGGGTGTATCACCTACCACTGGCCCACGAGATGTCCTGGATTAAATAATGTAGTTTTTTTTAAAAGATCTGGTAGATGAATTATAAATTCATTTATTTTGGAACCCTGTACGAATAGTATAAATAGAAAAAAAATTACATTCTATTATCTTTTAGAGTGAAAGATAAGTTTGTGGTAGAAATTTATTAATGGATAAAACTCTAATTATAAAGTAAGTATATCTCCTTATGATCATAGCCAATCTCATAAATAAATTCCTCAACATTAATAAAAGGAACTTAGAACAAAAATTTTGTCCTAGATGGTACCTTAAATCATCACTAATTTATGGCTTTGGGATTGTTGGCCTTTTCATAGCCATGTTCTCTACCACTCTCCATCAGATAATTGATGGTTAGATTTCTCTTCCATATCCATGTTTTCCTACATGGAACCTAGTATGTGTTATTTTTGGTAATCTTCATACTTTCCACTCTTTATTTTAAATAGAGGCCTCATTAATTCATTTTTCGATGTGGGATTTCAACTAAGATATTTTGAAACGTAAAAAATGTGTTATCCTAATACCCTATGTTTTGTTGAACCGATGGTATTTAGAATCATCATAGATTGATGAATTTAAGGACCTCAATTTTACACTTGTTTGTGATTGATGACCTCAATCAATACCTATAAATATTTACGTTTTCCTCCAATTATATGTCTCTAATTGCCACCAACGTTCTCCTAATCGAGATCATAATTTGGTGGCGACCCTTTGATTTCTCTTTTCCTCATATTAAGACTAAATTTTAGTAACCCAATTTCCGATGTGGGTTTTCCCACAAATATATTTTCTACTTTCAACCTTTTATTTTCGATGAACAATTTCAAATTGCGAGGACGCAATTTATTGAAGGAGGGGAGAATGTAACACCCTAAGATTTCAAAGTGTGTTATTTTTCAAAATAATTCAATAACATGCACTACACGCAACGCCGAGTTCAATCACACCATGACTTAAAAAAAAAGAAAAAAAGCCATTAAAAGAGGTCATGAATAGTATTAACTACATTTTAAACTTTATATAGTCCTTATAATTTTGGAATCCATATTATGAGTATCTTAGACATAATGCAAGAACAAATTCATTTTCAGTATTGCACTTTTATCAACTTTTAATAGTGAACCCTTTTTAAATACAATATTTTAAACATTTTGACTAAATGGGGACATCAAAAATTTAAAATGAAACATCCCAAGCTTCCACGGTACGCTTTCTTTGAATAATACAGTATCGTGTGTTGTACGCAACCTTGAGTTTTAACACACACCACAACCAATCAAACTAGCCGTTATGAATAGTAATACCTACTTTTAGAAATTATATATATTTTATATTTTAAAATGGACTTCATTTTTGGATTCGGAATATCGAATTTAGCCTAAGGAGAAATTTTGGTACTTTTCGGATAACTTTCATATTTTGATGAATAGTGAAAATTACTAAATTTTAATTAAAAACAACTTTTATAATCAAAATAATTAATAGTGATAAATTATGAATTTTAGTAGTTTTAAAGTATATTTAGAATATATTTTTACCATTTAATATAATGTTTGTCCTTGGACATAATTTTACAATTAAACCGAACATAAACAGGTGTCAATCTTTTGATAGTTATTATCTATTAAAAACACGCTTTTTGTTTTGACAGCGGGAATTAATTTTAAATTAATTTCTTCCACTTCTGTGTTTTGAATTTAGAAAAATGGATTCCATATTTGGAATCATGATGTTCAAATTGTGTAAATAGGTAACTTTTATTTTTAGACATTTTGAATAATTACTGCGGTAAAAATTTTATTTACCATGGTCAAGGGTAAATCCGGTAAATAAGGGCTAAAAAATAATATTATAATAATACTAAATTACCCTAAAACGTGTCCTTGCCTTATTGGTTGATACATGTTTGACCATAGGCATCTTTTGGTCGATTTTGGGACCCCATGGTGCCACTTGTAGGTGATAGGGACACTTTCTTTAAATTAAGTTAAAATGAATAAAAAAATGACACAATCATATATCTTTTAGAAAAACAATTTTTACATAGGGTTATATATGTTGGATTTTAGATTAAAAATATTCATTAGAAATATAAAAAGATTTCCTACATAATGATATTTTATTTATAATTTTTAGACATTAAATAATTTATTTTATTTATGACACAATGATGATGCAGTAATTACAATAATAGTCAAAAATTAAACTAATTGATATTATAAATACCCAAATAAATATAATATGAAACTTTTAATGAATTAAACTAATTTTCTAGGATAATATGATATATTAGGATTGATTTAATTGACTTTGTTCGAAGTAATCAATCTGTTATGAGTTTCAAAAAAATCAACTATTGAATAGTGTCAAAATTGACATAAAAGAGTTCTTAAAACAAATATTATATTATTAATTGATATTAAATTCCTAAAAACCTAAGGTTCTACCAACAGACTAATATCATGATAGGTTCATCATTAATGGACCACTTTGGGGTCTCTTGGATGTATATTGTATGTTTATTAACCATATTATATAAAAATACAAAGAGACATTGTAAAAGTGAAACTAATTAACTTAGAGTTAATACTTAATGATAAGGTTAATATAATTACCCAAACCTGTCTAAATTCTATTGGTTGAGTTGTTTTCGACCCAGCCCCACCTTAACCTTTGAATATTAAACTTTTTAGCCATTGGAAACCGATTATGAATTTATTATAAACTAATATCTCTAGCTTTTCCAAAGGTGCCCCTCACCCCTCTTATAAAAGGGAACTCCTCCTTCTCATTTCTTCACACCTTAAAAGCCTTTGGGTTCGGCCAAACTCTACCCAAATACTCTCCCATAATCCCTCACTACAACCTAGAGTCCTTAGATTGATCAGAAAGCCAACCTAGGGAGCCCTTTTGATCAAATCAAAAGGAGGAACCCGAAGAAGAGGTAATGTTTTCACCACCCCTTTTCAAGTTCCTTTCTTCTTCCACTTCTTCTTTCTTTGTTCTTACCATTATAAAATAATAACTCCAGTATCTCACATATACTGTAATGTTATTATAAATATGGTACAACCATATTCAGTATTCTATCCACCCTTTGAATAACATGTCACCATACGTCCGTACGTACGGCTTACCGTCTCCACGTCGTGGTGTAATTGTTATTCAATATATTATTATTTGGATGGGTATAATAATGATGTGTAACTCATGTAAATAATAAATATAACATGTTAATGATTCTGTATATATGATATACCATCCATTTATATATTATTTTAATATCAAAAGAATGATATTGTCGCTCGTGCGTACGTACCGACTACCGTCTCCACGAACGCGATGAGATTAATTCTCCATCGTATCCATTCAAGTATAATTATCATTTTCTGATTTAAAAATGATGTTTAAGGACTTGATATCATTATGTATATGAATAATATACAAAATATCCATTACAAACATGGATTACGTAATAAAACATATAAAATAAAATGAGTAAGTTAACACCCGAAACAACGATAATACTAAGACATTATTAACAAAGCAAAGTTAAAAGATCATATATGATATGATATTAATATATATGATTCTTGTATAATTTAATAACAATTATTTCAATATTATACAGGAGGTTAACCTACCCAACCAAGTAAAAGTACATGGTAATGCATTTTCTTATCTCACTTTCAATTCCGTGAGATTTCCATTGTTCGCCACTAAATTATTGAAAGTGGTGTATTGTATACTGCAATTTGATATATATTATCATGATTCTCTTTATATTCATGTTATTCTGTAAATCATTTGGTGGTTATTAACTTTTGGCCATATGACTCAGTTGATTAACGTGGTAAGGGGTTTTCATCTCACTCTTTATTTCCGTGAGATTCATGCCATATTTCCACTATTATCTTTTGTGTGGTGTATGTACTGCCCATAATTGTATTCTTTGTGTAATACACTTTACCTTATGTGTATTTACATTTTCATTGTATGATACCTCTTTCATGGGTTGTATGTTTCATAAGTTACCAAATTGGTAATGGTTATTTCACAATATCTTCATTATCCGAGGTTGTTTATACGTAATATCTACTGGGATCTCTTTATCATCCACATCCATGTTTCTTAAAAATGTATTTCAAAACATTTTTGACTATTTACAAGAATATGGGTTAAAGTCATTTATACCCTTGTTTGACTTTTTATAAGAGGTTTATAAAGGAATCTTTCCGTCGTTTTCCAAACAAGGTGCTTTTTAACTTTTTCGACAAAAATAAGGTAAGAATGTTTTTTTAAACTTATACGGCGGGTGCGGCTATTTTCCGCCGTTATAAAATCTTCGAAGCTTCCCTTACAAGCTTATAAGAATATTTTCAAATTGAATGTATTATTTTATAATTATGTTACTTTTAAAATGATTTAAAAAAGAGAGATATTTCTCTAAAATAGTTTTGATTTCATCTATGTCAACATCCTTTGACGGATTTTAAGCTTATTTGAAGTTGATTTATTATGATACAAAAAATTCCTATTTTATTGAAGGTTTTGTGATATTTTTGACTATGGATAAGTTATTCTTACGTCACTCATGGTTTTTGTTTAAAGTATTTACATTTTATAAGTTATTTTTAATCAAAATGTTTATGTTATATTTCAATCTTTCATTCAGATGAATGTGTTAGACAAGTATGTTCCGGGTTGGGGACCGGTAAAAGTAAGCCCTCCGGTTTGGTCTCCGGTTATTAGAGGAATACCGGTTTGGTCTCCGGTTATTAGAGGCACTCCGGGTTGGTGTCCGGTTATTATAGGCACTCCGGGTTGGTGTTCGGTTATTAGAGGCACTCCGGGTTGGGTTCCGGTTACAGTTAGCCCCAAGGTCATGGGACGAGGCCTTGAAAAGAAATTAAAGTTTAGCATTATGCATTCCATCATTATGAAAGTGGTTATTGATTTTGCATGTGATTATTCGATTAGTAGGATATCCATGTGAATAAGTAAATGGCATTATTTCATTTTACTTTTGCCATACTATGTTGAAGTTCAAGTTTAAAAGGATTTTGTTTTAGTAATGCATTGCCTTAAATGTTTATGCTTATTTTGAATGTTCCGCTATATTGTTATCCTTACTGGGAATTTGATCTCACCCCTTTTCTATGTTTTATTTTCCCCAGGATGTGAAGAAGAAATTTATGAATGACCTGCTGGGATATTATGAGGGGTTAATAGTGTGGACTGTGGAGACATTATGTTGTTGTAGTAGTTTTTCATTTTATGATGTAATGTAAAACTTATGAATATATCTAGTGTTTGCAAGGATACTAAACCAATCGGTCTTTAGAGATTTGATCTTTCTTGTGATAATGCCAATTTTATGTAATAATGCACCGACTCTAGGTAACTGGGGTCGGGGCGTTACAGTTGGTATCAGAGGAAGTTTAGTACAAACCTTGGAAGGTAGATTTAGATAAACTCTGATTAGAGGATGTAGACCTAAGATAAAATTTGAGGATTAGTATAGAAGAACATCCTAGAATTTTGGTATTGTAGAGATTTTGTGAGTTTTCTGAGCAATACATCCATGTCTGGATACGAGCAGGTAGAGGCGGCTCTGGCACAGATGTACCTAGGGGTAAAACCCGAAAACACCGCTTTGAGCTAGACTCAAACGGGAACCGGTGCACGACAATGGGCCTTACTGCACTCTTGGTTACGACACTCCCGGGGGATATTCTTAGGATAACTCTCATTTTGCTTAAAAATCATTATGAGGGGTTTATGAGTATATACTTCCTCAAAGGAGACATTTTTATGATTATGGATTATATCCATAAACTATTTAATTTATGTTCTGTGTTTTACAAGTTTGGGATTAGGTATTGTTATTCATAAACTAATCTAATGTATTCCATTGTTTAGAAATGGCGCCCAGTAGAAGGAATCAGAACTCTAGCAATGCACATGTTCTAAAGAGAAAGAAGGATCATATATTTTATGTTCTTAAGCTATAATTTAGATGAGAAATAGTCTCGCATGTATTATCATCATATGAAGAAATAATATCATGTGTTGATAAGATAAGAAAAGAGTTTACTGAGTCCTATGGCTTTGAAGGGAAGCAAGAGAAGAAAAGGATGGAAGAGAGAAATATGGATAAAGGTAAGAGGGAAAAGAAGAATTTTCCCATATGTGGTAACTGTGGAAAGAAACACACTGGAACTTTCCTGAAAGGAATGGGAGTTTGTTATAAGTGTGGAGGAAAAGGGCACAAAGTACGTGACTGCAAGGGTAAGAAAATGGTTTCAAATGTACAATGCTTCATTTTGCAAGGAGTTTGGACACTACGCGAACCTATGTCTCAGACATCAGACTATGCCGCAAATGATGCTATTGGATAATAATCAAGTTATGATACTACAACAGATAAAGAGGAATGATTAGAGTTCTTATGTTGATTATGTCAATTGAGTGTTGTATCAACAATGTACTTGTTATAATAATTATGGAGTATATAAGGATTATACTGCAGTACTATTTCATTAAGGACTTGAGATTGTGTGGAACAAAGAAAGGTGACTCAATAGCAGGTTAAATTTTTTAAAATATATGGTTGAGAGAAAGATAAACCATAATATGGATCTGATACCGAGGTAGTGATTTTAGAATAATACATGATTTATTTGGATAAATTATATTGGATATTCTTGACTACATTGAAACTGATTAATGATTTATATATTCCATCATTTTTGGGGTTTAAAACATTTTTGGATTGATGAAGTATATCCAGCATTCTATATTGAATAAGGGAGAATGAATGTAATCAATAAGGAATATGGTAATTCAGGATGTTTCAGTGTATTAAAAGAATACAAGATGAAGGTATTCATATGCTATTACGGGGTAAAAAGGATCTATATTATGTTTACCTTCCTTATAAATGTTGGACTGTGAGTTTGGAAAGAAGTATTTTGGATAGTTCTAGTTTGGATTATTTCAGATTGCCATAAAAGGACAACCCGGAGGTCGGGCGGCAACCCGTCGCGTCCGGCAAGGCTGCGAGACTTGAACCCGCAACCGAAGGGCGACAAGGGTGTATCACCTACCACTGGCCCACGAGATGTCCTGGATTAAATAATGTAGTTTTTTTAAAAGATCTGGTAGATGAATTATAAATTCATTTATTTTGGAACCCTGTACGAATAGTATAAATAGAAAAATAAATTACATTCTATTATCTTTTAGAGTGACAGATGAGTTTGTGGTAGAAATTTATTAATGGATAAAACTCTAATTATAATGTAAGTATATCTCCTTATGATCTTATCCAATCTCATAAATAAATTCTTCAACATTAATAAAAGGAACCTAGAAAAAAAATGTTTTCCTAGATGGTACCTTAAATCATCACTAATTTTTGGCTTTGGGATTGTTGGTCTTTTCATAGCCATGTTCTCTACCACTCTCCATCAGATAATTGATGGTTAGATTTCTCTTCCATATCCACATTTTCCTACATGGAACCTAGTATGTGTTATTTTTGGTAATCTTCATACTTTCCACTCTTTATTTTTAATATAGGCATCATTAATTCATTTTTCGATGTGGGATTTCAACTAAGATATTTTGAAATGTCAAAAATTTGTTATCCTAATACCCTATGTTTTGTTGAACCGATGGTATTTCAAATCATCATAGATTGATTAATTTAAGGACCTCAATTTTACACTTGTTTGTGATTGATGACCTCAATCAATACCTATAAATAATTACATTTTTCCTCCAATTATATGTCTCTAATTGCCACCAATGTTCTCCTAATCGAGATCATAATTTAGTGGCGACCCTTTGATTTCTCTTTTCCTCATATTAAGACTAAATTTTTGTAACCCAATTTCCGATGTGGGTTTTCCCACAAATATATTTTCTACTTTCAACCTTTTATTTTCGAAGAACAATTTCAAATTGCGAGGATGAAATTTATTGATGGAGGGGATAATGTAACACCCTAAGATTTCATAGTGTGTTATTTCTTCAAAATAATTCAATAACTTGCACTACACGCAACACCGAGTTCAATCACACCATGACTTACAAAAAAAGAAAAAAATCCATTAAAAGAGGTCATGAATAGTATTAACTACATTTTAAACTTTATATAGTCCTTATGATTTTGGAATCAATATTATGAGTATCTTAGACATAATGCAAGAACAAATTCATTTTCAGTATGGCACTTTTATCAACTTTTAATAGTGAACCCTTTTTAAATACAATATTTTAAACTTTTTGACTAAATGGGGACATAAAAATTTAAAATGAAACATCCCAAGCTTCCACGGTACGCTTTCTTTGAATAATACAGTAGCATGTGTTGTACGCAATCTTGAGTTTTAACACACACCACAACCAATCAAACTAGCCGTTATGAATAGTAATACCTACTTTTCGAAATTATATATATTTTATATTTTAAAATGGACTTCATTTTTGGATTCGGAATATCGAATTTAGCCTAAGGTGAAATTTTGGTACTTTTCGGATAACTTTCATATTTTGATGAATAGTGAAAATTACTAAATTTTAATTAAAAACAACTTTTTTAATCAAAATAACTAATAGTGATAAATTATGAATTTTAGTAGTTTTAATGTATTTTTTGAATATATTTTTACCATTTAATATTATTTTGGTCATTGGACATAATTTTACAATTTAACCGAACATAAACAGGTGTCAATCTTATGATAGTTATTATCTCTTAAAAACACGCTTTTTGTTTTGACAGCGGGAATTAATTTTAAAATAATTTCTGCCACTTCTGTGTTTTAAATTTAGAAAAATGGATTCCATATTTTGAATCAGGATGTTCAAATTGTGTAAATATGTAACTTTTATTTTTAGACATTTTGAATAATTACTGCGGTAAAAATTTTATTTACCATGGTTAAGGGTAAATCTGGTAAATAAGGGTTAAAAAATAATATTATAATAATAATAAATTACCCTAAAACATATCCTAGCCTTATTGGTTGATACATGTTTGACCATAGGCATCTTTGGGTCGATTTTGGGACCCCATGGTGCCACTTGTAGGTGATAGGGACACTTTATTTTAATTAAGTTAAAATGAATACAGAAATGACACAATCATATATCGTTCAGAAAAACAATTTTTACATAGGGTTATATATGTTGGATTTTAGATTACAAATATTCATTAGAAAGATAAAAAGATTTAATACATAATGATATTTTATTTATAATTTTTAGACATTAAATAATTTATTTTATTTATGACACAATGATGATGTAGTAATTACTATAATAGTGAAAAATTAAAATAATTGATATTATAAACACCCAAATAAATATAATATGAAACTTTTAATGAATTAAACTAATTTTATAGGATAATATGATATATTAGTATTGATTTAAATGACTTTGTTCGAAGTAATCAATCTTTTATGAGTTTCACAAAAATCAACTATTGAATAGTGTCAAAATTGACATAAAAGAGTTCTTAAAACAAATATTATATTATTAATTGATATTAAATTCCTAAAAATATAAGGTTCAGCAAAGAGACTTGTATCATGATAAGTTCATCATTAATGGACCACTTGGGGTCTCTTGGATGTATATAGTAAGTTTATTAACCATATTATATAAAAATACAAAGAGACATTGTAAAAGTGAAACTAATTAACTTAGAGTTAATACTTAATGATAAGGTTAATATAAGTACCCAAACCTGTCTAAATTCTATTGGTTGAGTGTTTTTCGACCCATCCCCACCTTAACCTTTGAATAGTAAACTTTGGAGCCATTGGAAACCGATTATGAATTTATTATAAACTAATATCTCTAGCTTTTCCAATGGTGCCCCTCACCCCTCTTATAAAAGGGCACTCCTCCTTCTCATTTATTAACACCTTCAAATCCTTTGGGTTCGGCCAAACTCTGCCCAAATACTCTCCCATAATCCCTCACTACAACCTAGAGGCCTTATTTTGATCAGAAATCCAACCTAGGGATCCCTTTTGATCAAATCAAAAGGAAGAACCCGAAGAAGAGGTAATGTTTTCACCACCCCTTTTCAAGTTCCTTTCTTCTTCCACTTCTTCTTTCTTTGTTCTTACCATTCTAAAATAATAACTACAGTATCTCACATATACTGTGATGTTATTATAAATATGGTACAACCATATTCAGTATTCTATCCACCCTTTGAATAACATGTCACCATACGTGCGTACGTACGTCTTACCGTCTCCACGTCGTGGTGTAATTGTTATTCAATATATTATTATTTGGATGGGTATAATAATGATGTGTAACTCATATAAATAATAAATATAACATTATAATGAATCTTTATATATGATATACCATCCATTTATATATTATTTTAATATCAAAAGAATGATATTGTCGCTCGTGCGTACATACCGACTACCGTCTCCACGAACGCGATGAGATTCATTCTCCATCGTATCCATTCAACTATAATTATCATTTTCTGATTTAAAAATGATGTTTATGGACTTGATATCATTATGGATATGAATAATATACAAACTATCCATTACAAACATGGATTACGTAATAAAACATATAAAAGAAAATGAGTAAGTTAACACCCGAAACAACGATAATACGAAGACATTATTAACAAAGAAAAGTTAAAAGATCATATATGATATGATATTAATATATATGATTCTTTTATAATTTAATAACAATTATTTTAATATTATACAGGAGTTTAACCTACCCCAACCAAGTAAAAGTACAAGGTAAGGGATTTCCTTATATCACTTTCAATTCCGTGAGATTTCCATTGTTCGCCAATAAATTATTAAAAGTGGTGTATTGTATACTGCCATTTGATATATATTATCATTATTCTCTTTATATTCATGTTATTCTGTAAATAATTTGGTGGTTATTAACTTTTGGCCATATGACTCAGTTGATTAATGTGGTAAGGGGTTTTCATCTCACTCTTTATTTCCGTGAGATTCATGCCATATTTCCACTATTATCTTTTGTGTGGTGTATGTACTGCCCATAATTGTATTCTTTGTGTAATACACTTTACCTTATGTGTATTTAAATTTTCATTGTATGATACCTCTTTCATGGGTTATATGTTTCATAAGTTACCAAATTGGTAAGGGTTATTTCACAATCTCTTCATTATCCGAGGTTGTTTATACGTAATATCTACTGGGATCTCTTTATCATCCACATCCATGTTTCTTAAAAATGTATTTCAAAACATTTTTGACTATTTACAAGAATATTGGTTAAAGTCATTTATACCCTTGTTTGACTTTTTATAAGAGGTTTATAAAGGAATCTTTCCGTCGTTTTCCAAACAAGGTGTTTTTTAACCTTTTCGACAAAATTAAGGTAAGAATGTTTTTTTAAACTTATACGGCGGGTGCGGCTATTTTCCGCCATTATAAAATCGTCGAAGATTCCCTTACAAGCTTATAAGAATTTTTTCAAATTGAATGTATTATTTTATAATTATGTTACTTTTAAAATGATTTAAAAAAAGAGATATTTCTCTAAAATAGTTTTGATTTCATCTATGTCAACATCCTTTGATGGATTTTAAGCTTATTTGAAGTTGATTTATTATGATACAAAACATTCCTATTTTATTGAAGGTTTTGTGATATTTTTGACTATGGATAAGTTATTCTTATGTCACTCATGGTTTTTGTTTATAGTATTTACATTTTATAAGTTATTTTTAATCCAAATGTTTATTTTATATTTCAATCTTTCATTCAGATGAATGTCTTAGACAAGTATGTTCCGGGTTGGGGACCGGTAAAAGTAAGCCCTCCGGTTTGGTCTCCGGTTATTAGAGGAACTCCGGTTTGGTCTCTGGTTATTAGAGGCACTCCAGGTTGGTGTCCGGTTATTAGAGGCACTCCGGGTTGGTGTCCGGTTATTAGAGGCACTCCGGGTTGGGTTCCGGTTACAGTTAGCCCCAAGGTCTTGGGACGAGGCCTTGAAAAGAAATTAAAGTTTAGCATTATGCATTCCATCATTATGAAAGTGGTTATTGATTTTTCATGTGATTATTTGATTATTAGGATATCCATGTGAATAAGTAAATGAAATTATTTAATTTTACTTTTTCCATACTATGTTGAAGTTCAAGTTTAAAAGGCTTTTTGTTTTAGTAATGCATTGCCTTAAATGTTTATGCTTATTTTGAATGTTCCGCTATATTGTCATCCTTACTGGGCATTTGAGCTCACCCCTTTTATATGTTTTATTTTCCCCAGGATGTGAAGAAGTAAGTTATGAATGACCTGCAGGGATATTATGAGGGGATAATAGTGTGGACTGTGGAGACATTATGTTGTTGTAGTAGTTTTTCATTTTATGATGTAATGTAAAACTTATGAATATATCCAGTGTTTCCAAGGCTACTAAACCAATCGGTCTTTCGAGATTTGATCTTTCTTGTGATCATGCCAATGTTATGTAATAATGCACCGACTCTAGATAACTGGGGTCGGGGCGTTACAGTTGGTATCAGAGGAAGTTTAGTACAAACCTTGGAAGCTAGATTTAGATAAACTCTGATTAGAGCACGTAGACCTAAGATAAACTTTGAGGATTAGTATAGAATAACTTCCTAGAATTTTTGTATTGTAGATATTTTGTGAGTTTTCCGAGCAATACATCCCTGTCTGGATACGAGCAGGTAGAGGCGGCTCTGGCACAGATGTACCTAGGGGTAAAACCCGAAAACACCGCTTTAAGCTAGACTCAAACGGGAACTGGTGCACGACAACGGGCCTTGCTGCACTCTTGGTTACGACACTCCCGGGGGATATGCTTAGGATAACTCTCATTTTCCTTACAAATCATTATGAGGGGTTTATGAGTATATACTTCCTCAAAGGAGACATTTTTATGATTATGGATTATATCCATAAACTATTTAATTTATGTTATGTGTTTTACAAGTTTGGGATTAGGTATTGTTATTCATAAACTAATCTAATGTATCCCATTGTTTAGAAATGGCGCCCAGTAGAAGGAATGAGAAATCTAGAAATGCAAATGTTCTAAAGAGAAAGAAGGATCATATATTTTATGTTCTTAAGCTAGAATTTACAAGAGAAATAGTCTCGCATGTATTATCATCATATGAAGAAATAATATCATGTGTTGATAAGATAAGTAAAGAGTTTACTGGGTCCTATGGATTTGAAGGGAAGCAAGGGACGAAAAGGATGGAAGAGAGAAAGATGGATAAAGGTAAGAGGGAAAAAAAGAATTTTCCTATATGTGGTAACTGTGGAAAGAAACACCCTGGAACTCGCCTGAAAGGAATGGGAGTTTGTTATAAGTGTGGAGGAAAAGGGCACAAAGTACGGGACTACAAGGGTAAGAAAATGGTTTCAAATGTACAATGCTTCATTTGCAAGGAGTTTGGACACTACTCGAACCTATGTCCCAGTCATCAGACTATGCCGCAAATGATGCTATTGGATAATAATCAAGTTATGATACTACCACAGTTAAAGAGGAATGATTAGAGTTCTTATGTTTATTATGTCAATTGAGTGTTGTATCAACAATGTACTTGTTATAATAATTATGGAGTATATAAGGATTGTACTACAGTACTATTTCATTAAGGACTTGAGATTGTGTGGAACAAAGAAAAGTGACTCAATAGCAGGTTAAATTTTTTAAAATATATGGTTGAGAGAAAGATAAACCATAATATGGTTCTGATACCGAGGTAGTGATTTTAGAATAATAAATGATTGATTTGGATAAATTATATTGGATATTCTTGACTACCTTGAAACTGATTAATGATTTGTATATTCCAACATTTTTGGGGTTTAAAACATTTTTGGATTGATGAAGTATATCCAGTATTCTATATGGAATAAGGGAGCATGAATGTAATCAATAAAGAATATGGTAATTCAGGATGTTTCAGTGTATTAAAAGAATACAAGATGAAGGTATTCATATGCTATTACGGGGTAAAAAGGATCTATATTATGTTTACCTTCCTTATAAATGTTGGACTGTGAGTTTGGACAGAAGTATTTTGGATAGTTCTAGTTTGGATTATTTTGGATTGCCATAAAAGGACAACCCGGAGGTCGGGCGGCAACCCGTCGCGTCCGGCAAGGCTGAGAGACTTGAACCCGCAACCGAAGGGCGACAAGGGTGTATCACCTACCACTGGACCACGAGATGTCCTGGATTAAATAATGTAGTTTTTTTAAAAGATCTGGTAGATGAATTATAAATTCATTTATTTTGGAACCCTGTACGAATAGAATAAATAGAAAAAAAATTACATTCTCTTATCTTTTAGAGTGAAAGATGAGTTTGTGGTAGAAATTTATTAATGGATAAAACTCTAATTATAAAGTAAGTATATCTCCTTATGATCTTAGCCAATCTCATAAATAAATTCCTCAACATTAATAAAAGGAACTTAGAACAAAAATGTTGTCCTAGATGGTACCTTAAATCATCACTAATTTATGGCTTTGGGATTGTTGTCCTTTTCATAGCCATGTTCTCTACCACTCTCCATCAGATAATTGATGGTTAGATTTCTCTTCCATATACATATTTTCCTACATGGAACCTAGTATGTGTTATTTTTGGTAATCTTCATACTTTCCACTCTTTATTTTAAATAGAGGCCTCATTAATTCATTTTTCGATGTGGGATTTCAACTAAGATATTTTGAAACGTCAAAAATGTGTTATCCTAATACCCTATGTTTTGTTGAACCGATGGTATTTCGAATCATCATAGATTGATGAATTTAAGGACCTCAATTTTACACTTGTTTGTGATTGATGACCTCAATCAATACCTATGAATATTTACGTTTTTCCTCCAATTATATGTCTGTAATTGCCACCAATGTTCTCCTAATCGAGATCATAATTTAGTGATGACCCATTGATTTCTCTTTTCCTCAAATTAAGACTAAATTTTAGTAACCCAATTTCCGATGTGGGTTTTCCCACAAATATATTTTCAACTTTCAACCTTTTTTTTGAAGAACAATTTCAAATTGCGAGGATGCAATTTATTGAAGTAGGGGAGAATGTAACACCCTAAGATTTCATAGTGTGTTATTTTTTCAAAATAATTCAATAACTTGCACTACACGCAACACCGAGTTCAATCACACCATGACTTACACAAAAAGAAAAAAATCCATTAATAGTGGTCATGAATAGTATTAACTACATTTTAAACTTTATATAGTCCTTATAATTTTGGAATCCTTATTATGAGTATCTTAGACATAATGCAAGAACAAATTCATTTTCAGTATTGCACTTTTATCAAAATTTAATAGTGAACCCTTTTTTAATACAATATTTTAAACTTTTTGACTAAATGAGGACATCAAAAATTTAAAATGAAACATCCCAAGCTTCCATGGTACGCTTTCTTTGAATAATACAGTAGCGTGTGTTGTACACAACCTTGAGTTTTAACACACACCACAACCAATCAAACTAGCCGTTATGAATAGTAATACCTACTTTTCGAAATTATATATATTTTATATTTTAAAAAGGACTTCATTTTTGGATTCGGAATATCGAATTTAGCCTAAGGTGAAATTTTGTTACTTTTCGGATAACTTTCATATTTTGATGAATAGTGAAAATTACTAAATTTTAATTAAAACCAACTTTTTTAATCAAAATAATTAATAGTGATAAATTATGAATTTTAGTAGTTTTAAAGTATTTTTAGAATATATTTTTACCATTTAATATAATTTTGGTCATTGGACATAATTTTACAATTTAACCGAACATAAACAGGTGTCAATCTTTTGATAGTTATTATCTCTTAAAAACACGCTTTTTGTTTTGACAGCGGGAATTAATTTTAAATTAATTTCTGCAAATTCTGTGTTTTAAATTTAGAAAAATGGATTCCATATTTGGAATCAGGATGTTCAAATTGTGTAAATAGGTAACTTTTATTTTTAGACATTTTGAATAATTACTGCGGTAAAAATTTTATTTACCATGGTTAAGGGTAAATCTGGTAAATAAGGGTTACAAAATAATATTATAATAATACTAAATTACCCTAAAACGTATCCTAGACTTATTGGTTGATACATGTTTGACCATAGGCATATTTGGGTCGATTTTGGGACCCCATGGTGCTACTTGTAGGTGATAGAGACACTTTATTTTAATTAAGTTAAAATGAATACAAAAATGACACAATCATATATATTTTAGAAAAACAATTTTTACATAAGGTTATATATGTTGGATTTTAGATTACAAATATTAATTAGAAATATAAAAAGATTTCCTACATAATATTATTTTATTTATAATTTTTAGACATTAAATAATTTATTTTATTTATGACACAATGATGATGCAGTAATTACTATAATAGTGAAAAATTAAAATAATTGATATTATAAATACCCAAATAAATATAATATGAAACTTTTAATGAATTAAACTAATTTTCTACGATAATATTATATATTATGATTGATTTAATGGACTTTTTTCGAAGTAATCAATCTGTTATGAGTTTCACAAAAATCAACTATTGAATAGTGTCAAAATTGACATAATAGAGTTCTTAAAACAAATATTATATTATTAATTGATATTAAATTCCTAAAAATCTAAGGTTCGGCCAAGAGACTTATATCATGATAGTTTCATCATTAATGGACCACTTTGGGGTCGCTTGGATGTATATAGTAAGTTTATTAACCATATTATATAAAAATACAAAGAGACATTGTAAAAGTTAAACTAATTAACTTAGAGTTAATACTTAAAGATAAGGTTAATATAAGTACCCAAACCAGTCTAAATTCTATTGGTTGAGTTTTTTTCGACCCCTCCCCACCTTAACATTTGAATAGTCAACTTTTTAGCCATTGGAAACCGATTATGAATTTATTATAAACTAATATCTCTAGCTTTTCCAAAGGTGCCCCTCACCCCTCTTATAAAAGGGCACTCCTCCTTCTCATTTCTTCACACCTTCAAAGCCTTTTGGTTCGGCCAAACTCTGCCCAAATACTCTCCCATAATCCCTCACTACAACCTAGAGGCCTTAGTTTGATCAGAAAGCCAACCTAGGGAGCCCTTTTGAACAAATCAAAAGGAAGAACCCGAAGAAGAGGTAATGTTTTCACCACCCCTTTTCAAGTTCCTTTCTTCTTCCACTTATTCTTTCTTTGTTCTTACCATTATATAATAATAACTCCAGTATCTCACATATACTGTGATGTTATTATAAATATGGTACAACCATATTCAGTATTCTATCCACCCTTTGAATAACATGTCACCATACGTGTGTACGTACGACTTACCGTCTCCACGTCGTGGTGTAATTGTTATTCAATATATTATTATTTGGATGGGTATAATAATGATGTGTAACTCATGTAAATAATAAATATAACATGTTAATGATTCTGTATATATGATATACCATCCATTTATATATTATTTTAATATCAAAAGAATGATATTGTCGCTCGTGCGTACGTACCGACTACCGTCTCCATGAACGCGATGAGATTCATTCTCCATCGTATCCATTCAAGTATAATTATCATTTTCTGAATTAAAAATGATGTTTAAGGACTTGATATAATTCTGGATATGAATAATATACAAACAATCCATTACAAACATGGATTGCGTAACAAAACATATAAAAGAAAATGAGTAAGTTAACACCCGAAACAACGATAATACTAAGACATTATTAACAAAGAAAAGTTAAAAGATCATATATGATATGATATTAATATATATGATTCTTTTATAATTTAATAACAATTATTTCAATATTATACAGGAGTTTAACCTACCCCAACCAAGTAAAAGTACAAGGTAAGGGATTTTCTTATCTCACTTTCAATTCCGTGAGATTTCCATTGTTCACCACTAAATTATTGAAAGTGGTGTATTGTATACTGCCATTTGATATATATTATCATGATTCACTTTATCTTCATGTTATTCTGTAAATCATTTGGTAGTTATTAACGTTTGGCCATACGACTCAGTTGATTAACATGGTAAGGGGTTTTCATCTCACTCTTTATTTCCGTGAGATTCATGCCATATTCCCACTATTATCTTTTGTGTGGTGTATGTACTGACCATAATTGTATTCTTTGTGTAATACACTTTACCTTATGTGTATTTACATTTTCATTGTATGATACCTCTTTCATGGGTTGTATGTTTCATAAGTTACCAAATTGGTAAGGGTTATTTCACAATCTCTTCATTATCCGAGGTTGTTTATACGTAATATCTACTGGGATCTCTTTATCATCCACATCAATGTTTCTTAAAAATGTATTTCAAAACATTTTTGACTATTTACAAGAATATGGGTTAAAGTCATTTATACCCTTGTTTGAATTTTTATAAGAGGTTTATAAAGGAATCATTCCTTCGTTTTCCAAACAAGGTGCTTTTTAACCTTTTCGACAAAATTAAGGTAAGAATGTTTTTTTAAACTTATACGGCGGGTGCGGTTATTTTCCGCCGTAATAAAATCGTTGAAGCTTACCTTACAAGCTTATAAGAATATTTTCAAATTGAATGTATTATTTTATAATTATGTTTTAAAATGATTTAAAAAAAAGAGATATTTCTCTAAAATAGTTTTGATTTCATCTATGTCAACATCTTTTGATGGATTTTAAGCTTATTTGAAGTTGATTTATTATGATAAAAAACATTCCTATTTTATTGAAGGTTTTGTGATATTTTTGACTATGGATAAGTTATTCTTATGTCACTCATGGTTTTTGTTTAAAGTATTTACATTTTATAAGTTATTTTTAATCCAAATGTTTAGGTTATATTTCAATATTTCATTCAGATGAATGTGTTAGAAAAGTATGTTCCGGGTTGGGGACCGGTAAAAGTAAGCCCTCCGGTTTGGTCTCCGGTTATTAGAGGAACTCTGGTTTGGTCTCCAGTTATTAGAGGAACTCCGGGTTGGTGTCCGGTTATTAGAGGCACTCCGGATTGGTGTCCGGTTATTAGAGGCACTCTGGGTTGGGTTCCGGTTACAGTTAGCCCCAAGGTCTTGGGAAGAGGCCTTGAAAAGAAATTAAAGATTAGCATTATGCATTCCATCATTATGAAAGTGGTTATTGATTTTGCATGTGATTATTCGATTAGTAGGATATCCATGTGAATAATTAAATGGTATTATTTCATTTTACTTTTTCCATACTATGTTGAAGTTCATGTTTAAAAGGCTTTTGTTTTAGTAATGCATTGCCTTAAATGTTTATGCTTATTTTGAATGTTCCGCTATATTGTTATCCTTACTGGGCATTTGAGCTCACCCATTTTCTCTGATTTATTTTCCCCAAGATGTGAAGAAGTAAGTTATGAATGACCTGCAGGGATATTATGAGGGGATAATAGTGTGAACTGTGGAGACATTATGTTGTTGTAGTAGTTTTTCATTTTATGATGTAATGTAAAACTTATGAATATATCTAGTGTTTCCAAGGATACTAAACCAATCAGTCTTTCTAGATTTTATCGTTCTTGTGATCATTCCAATGTTATGTAATAATGCACCGACTCTAGGTAACTGGGGTCGGGGCGTTACAATTATAACTAATATTTTGTATTTAATGCTGAATTTTTCAAAGTACTACTAATTTTTTTTATTACAATTCATATTTAATATATAATTCTATGTTTTATTTATTAAGACAAAATTTTACTAATTATCACAAATTTTTAGTAATTATCACAAATTTTTAATAATTATTTCTAATTTATAGTAATTACCAATAATTATAGGTATTTATTACAAATTATTTCTAATTTTTAGTACATAATACTAATTTATAGTATTTACCACTAATTATCACTAATTCTTAAAAATTGTCACTAATTTTTATTATCATCCTCTCATTACCTCTAATTTATATCATGTACCATTAATTACCACAAAATTTTAGTAATTATCACTGATATTTACTAATTATCAATAATTTTTAGTAATTATCTTTAATTATTGCAAATTCTTTCTAATTATTAATTTCTTTACAAATTACCACTAATTTTTTGTAATTAATTCTAATTAGAACTATTTTTTACAAATTGTTTCTAATTATTACTAATTACTGCAAATTATTTATATTTATAGCTACAATTTACTAGTTAACACAATTTTTTTTGTAATTATCAGTAATTTTTAATAATAACCATCAATTCCTAAAAATTATCGATAATTTCTAATCATGGTCATTGATTTATAATAATTACCCCCCATTTCTAATAATTATCACACATTTGTAATAATTTTTGTTAATTTTTACTAATTATAACTAATTTTCACTCATTACCGCTAATTTTAACTAATTGTTTTAAAATTATTAAAATATAACAATAATTTTTTAAAAAATTCCAATTATTAAAAATTATGAATTACTATTAATTAATATAATCTACTCTAATTTTTTTTTATTTTTTACTACTACCATTAAATTATATCGATGTTCTGTTAATTCTTACTCATTTATGATAATTTTTTATAATTTACAGTTATTTCAATTAATATTTAATAACAAAATTTTTATTGAAATTATTGTTAATTTATAATAATTAATCCTGGATTCTAATAATTCTCGTTAAATATTGATAATTAACACTGCATTGTAATAATTAAAACTAATAAATATATATTTAAGCTAATTACTTATAAATAGAAATAATTATTGATAATAAAAAATACACCCTTTTGAATAAAAAAATTAATAAAACATAAAAATAATTATTGTAAAATAAAAGAGAGTAATTATAATTAAAACTATTCAATTCTAATTATTTATAATAATTACTAATATAGAATATTTAAAAATTAATAACATTCTATAAGTACATTCAATTATAACTTCTTATGAGATGTAATGCTGAGAAATGTTCTTCCTTGTAAAATTTAAATTTATTAAATGTTTATAGAGAATAAATAGAGATATGTGGAAGAGAATATAGTTCAAATGATTATAGAATAAAAAAATCAAGTGGACAGTATATATAGGTTTGATTGTTTGAGACGTAACTAATTGCAACCGGTTTCCCGTCAAAATTAATACCCACAATTAATAACCCAAGTAGTGGTCAAAATGTTTTTATGATGGGTAATGTCGCAAATACTCTTCTAATGACAGTGCCATTTGTGATGAGATTTAATACCCATTGCAAAAAATATTTACGAAGAAATGTATTTGCGTTGTGGAGTGAATTCCTATCAAAAAATACATTTTTCCCGGGTTGGTGTGCTAGTCACACAAAAGATATTAGAGATGCCTATGTTTTCCATTCATAATTAATATTTTATAAAGGGATATATCCAAGGGGTTATGGGCCATCCACGAATATCTTGTATACAAAACCCCATATTATTGTAGTGTCTTTACTATTAAAGAATAAAGAAAGATAACTTATCTCTAAAGTGAAACCATTGAAATAATTCGGATGAAATATTTGAACAAAAAATAATTATATTGTATTGTTTATGATATTCTAGTAATATCAATGGAATTTAAATGAAAAAAATATATACAATTTATTTTTGATGGAAATCCATTGAAAAATGAATTTATCATTACAGAAAAATAATATAAAATAATGGAAAAAATAATAACTAGAATGTAATTCCAAAAAATATTATTTGATAATTATTTTAATAATGTTTTTATATAGTATTAATTTCCAATGTGTAGAGGAACTAGTTGCTACAATATATTTAGGTTGAAATGGAAGAGGAAACACTCTCTCAAAAACATCTTTTATTCATTGCATATACTCAAACATATCTTTATTTTCTCACTGGTTATGATGATGATATTATTTACACTCATTAATTAATCTCTAAATCATCTCATCCTAAAATTTTAACATTTCTTTCTATTAACTATAAAAGGGTCATGACCATGTTTTCATTCCATTTCAGTTGGATGATGATTAAATCATTGTAGTATTATAATAAATATACAATGTTCATCGAAAACAATTATCGATCATCCATAATTTCCCTATTATAATAACCTTGAGTAAGGCCACCCATTCAAACTACGAAAAAGAAAAACTCTAGATATTACCTTCCTCACTACGGGTTTGATCCTATATCTACCATGGGTGAATCTATGACATAAAATACTCCTATAAAAGTTTAATAAAACCAAATTTTAATAAATAATTTCAATGTATATATTCAATAGAAATTAAATGTTTTATGAACTATAAAATCCCCATGAATCTAAATAATTTTTTTCTTTATAATATGATTTACTATAAGGCCCCAGCCGTAAACCTTAATTAATCTTGAGTTATTACAAGATTACACATTGAGGATCTTTTCGGGTTTAGAGTTTTAGAGAATTAGGTCATAAAACTTGCATTACATTCCACATATAAACAAAGTGGTTACATAAAGATAGTATTCTTCATTCCCATCAATGGAAACATATTTAAAATAAACATGGATTCTTTCTTGACACTTCCTTGACACTATCATATCCTGTACCTTTCCCTTGACCTGTGAAAAACATTTCAAAAAAACTTGGGATGAGCATAAAAAGCTCAGTAAGGGATATAAAAATATAGAAAGGAAACATGGGTACATATATACATAAGGATGAGATCATACTTTACCCATAAAACATAATCACTTTAACATTCTCATCAAATCATGAATAAATCATAGAAATCATAATACATAAAGGTAACTTGAGGCATTAATAACATTCTTACGTAGGGAGTAACCCTCTTGGGTACGTTTGGAATACCCATCACAGTATATTCCATATAATATCTTCGGAGAAACCTTAACGTTTCACTCCTTCGTGTTACCCAATGCATTGGAGAGCTATATCGGGCTCACCTGCCCTTAGTTTATCACGGAGCCACCCATCTTCATAATAATTCCCATGTACCATAACAAAATCGTATCACATAAAACATACATAAAGGAAACATAACATTTCCACATTTGAATCACAAGATATCAATAAAACACATTGATATAATAAAAACATTATGAAAACCATTTTCGATACCAAAACAAAAGAAAAGTAAATATGGTATTTATTTTTCTTTTAAAAAGAAGGTATGGCTTGTAGAGGAAGCCGAAACTCAAATAATGGTCACGGCGGCGGAGAAGTCATTGTCGCCGCATACGTACGACAAAAACATTCCCTTTTGTCATTTAGTAAATTCTTCGTATAAAAAATATTCCTTTTGAATAAATGTAAAAGTCAAAGGGGTTTATACACCGTATAAAACAAGGTTGTGTATAAAACAAATTATGCCTCAATGAAAGGAGATTGAGACGAAGTCCCATACCTCGTATCCGACTTGACCCGACCGTTCTTTAATCTCCTGAATAATAAACTTGAGTTAATATATAATTTCTTAAGAACCTTTTTTAAGTTTATTATTCCTTTTATACCATGTTATGATCATAATGTAATCATTTAAGTTAATAATGTTCATTTTTTCGGTATTTGGTTCTTAAGTCAAAAATAGACTTCTTACACTTACATGTTGTTAATTTGGTCAAAGTTTCATTATATCCAGAATTATATTAATGATTTGGATAACATATATATCATATATATTCATCATATACATGTATTTATAACATTACATCACATTTAGAGGTAAGAAATGAAATGCACCGTTCATGGAGACGGTAAGCTGTACGTACATATGAACGCTACTTCCATTTCTATTTCGTATTTTCTGGAATGGAATCATAATGATATAAGAGTATATTATATTTCAAGTATAATAACATATATAATATCATTAAATTTATCCTTTACACATCCCACATATGGTATTAACGAATAAAATCACTTTCAGGGGGCGGTAGTCCGCACTTCCTAAAATGAAGATATCGTGTTTACCCATAATGAAAACAATAATGGTATGCCATAAATGAAAAATACAGAAGCTTAAAGAAATAATAAACATATTATATATCATATATAAAAATAGTGACATCATTATGGCCACCTTTGAAGGTGTTAAATGAGTATTGAACAATCATCGTTTCGGGAGGCAGAATTGCTCCATCCAAGGAAACCGTATGTTCTTTAACCATTTGATGTAGTTTTGTGAGAGTTTAGCTCGAATAAATCTTATAAAAACGTCCTAGTATATTTAAGATACTGTTTTTTTTACTAAATAAGAAAATAAAAAGAGTTTAGGGGGTTGGAGAAGCAAAATAAAACAAATGAACATGAGAGAATGAATTACCTTTAAAAGTGTAACTCCTTTTGATTTGAGCCTAAAGGCTTCCTTTGAAAGGATTATGCCCAAATGGATTCCTCTAGGATGAGGAGAGGGATGTGGAGAGAGTAAATGGGCAGGGGATGGCCGAACCAAAGGCATTAGGAGTGTGTGAAATGAAGTACAGGTGGGGGCCTTTTATAAGAGGAGAGGAGTTGCACTTTTGGAAATCGTGAAACAATTATTTTATATTCAAAAGTGTTTCGAATTTATAAGGTCCCACATTGATATATTTCGAATATAAGATGATAAGGCTTCTAAATAAACTCATCCAATTTGTTTTTTCCATGTTTAGGTTTTAGATGTTTCATTATCCTTCCATTTTATTTAAATCGTTAAATAATGAGGTTATCGCTGCATCATCATGATGTCATAAATAATTTAATTTATTTAATGTCTAAAAATTATAACAAAAATACTATGATGTAGGAAATCGTTTTAGCTTTCTAATTAATATTTATAGTCATAAATATGACTTGTATAACCCCATATAAAAATTGTTTTAGTAACATAACTCATGTTTGTGTAATTTTTACTTTAATATTAAAAAAAAGTTATTTATGTCATTTCCCAACCAAAGTGGCTCCATGGGGTCCCCAAGTTGACCCATGGCTTGTATTGGTCGGCCATGACACAACAAATGAGGGTAGTACATGTGTAAAGCTCACCTCATTTTATAAAAGCATTATTTTTACCTTAAACTACACTAATTACCATTAATCACGATTAAGAACATAATAAGTTACTATTCACCAAAAAACTATTTTAATCTCATTGAACCAATTTTTAATTCTTAATGACAACCATTTATGTCGGATTTTTTAAATTAAAAACACAAATGTGGCAAAATTTCATTTAAACGAAAAATCAGTTTCTTTAACTACCACTTAGTGATTTCACTATTCATCAAAAATTGAAGTTTTTCAGAAAAATACCAAAACATCACCCTAATATATATGTGATATTATGAATTCAAAAATGAAGTCTATTTTACAAAATTCAAAACATATAAGTCACATTAATGAATTTAATAATTAATTCCCACTCTCATGAAAAATAGCGTGTTTTTATGAAACAATAAGTATCAAAACATTGATACCAGTTTAAGTCCAATTTCAAAGTGAAATTGATTCCAATGACCATCATTGGATAAAATTGTAAAAATATATTCAAATTACACATTAATACCAATTCAAAAGATAATCTAATCATATAAATAAATTAGATTAAGAAGAGGTTTTGAATTAAAATACAACATTTTTCACTATTCATTTAAAAAATGAATATTGTCTGAAAAATACCAAAAATTCACACAAAGTAAATTTTGATGTCCCAATCATAAAGAATAAGTTTATTTTGACAAACAAAGATTATAAAATTGACAAAAGTTTTATTTAAAAATGGTTTTCCATCAAAAGGAAGTAAAACAATCTTTTAAGAATATTAGTGTATTCCATGCTTAAGATTGGATTTATTTTCATTTTAAGCCTCTAAAACACTATCTAATTCATTAATAGACATATATGAAAATATCTATTATTAATTACTTACTTGGGATGTTACATTTACATAGATTAAAATTACACAAAAAATTCATTAATAGAAGGTTCATTCATAGGCTAAAAATAAAAAATAATTATTAAGTATCAATTTTATTTAAATAATGAATATCTAATAAACAATTTTACTTAAAAGAGAATGAAAATTTATATTAAAAGTATGGATTTCAAACCCATGAGTCATGTATTTAAATAATGATAAGGTTAAACTATATATATTTTCCTCTATATGTATTCATTGATCAAATAGTCACACCACCCAAATATTATTAAGTAATATAGTTTGGTTAATGAGGTAGACAAGATTAATTAAGATACCAACATAGAAGCTCCACCCATAGTTATTATCTTAACATAAGAAAAAAATGATGGAAAATATTTCCTAAACAAACAAATCATGCATAAAAATGGATGTTTTCATGACTTCAATGATACGATAATGGAGACCCAATATTCAATTACCAATATAATTTTGGAAATTTAATAGATTTAATACGATCAAAAATCAAAACTTATTTATATTTTAACAAGTGACTAAACATGTGATCAAGCATATTTTTTGGAAAATTATCCCATGAGAATTAAGGTGTAGAGAAGACGTTCCTTAGTATCATAAATATAAGTCTAATGAGAAAACGTGAAAACAATGAAAATATTTTTAAAATTTATCTTCAAAAAAAAATACTGATATAAATAAATTATTTTAATTAAAATATAAAAAATTCAGAATACATCCAAAAAAATATTTCAACAATGAGATAATCTCCACTCATGAGCTGGGTTTCAAATATTCAATTTGTATGATCATAACCTATTCATGAGAATCCTTTAGTAGTATCCCCACCATTAGTATAAAATAGTGGAGCACAGTTCGTCATTGGGAAAGGGATCCCTGATTATACTATATATAAGATCATAAAACTCTTATCTATACATCATAATGATAACACATAGTTAATAGATAGAATTATTAGTTAATATAAATGTAATAAATATATAAATATAATAATTTATTACATGAACAATTAATATAATTAATTATAATTTTATTTACATACATAACTCCCCATTCATCATCAACATCTTCATCTTTATCACCACCATTATCTCCAAATTCTACAATATCACTATTAATTTCCACACCATTTTCATTTATAAAAAGATTCATTTTATCATAATTAATACGTCAACAATAATTTCATAATTTTAAACCTATAAATGAAAAGTCACTTCACATATATCAATATCTATATAAGAATAATATGTATTCAAAAATGTGTCTCATTTTTTTAATATTCTTCAACTCAACAAAACTAGTTTCATTTTCAATAAAATTATTCTTATATTATTTAATTTTTACTTCACTATACCAAACTATTAAACCTCTCATATAATGAAATTTGTGATGCGTCACAGCATCATGGGTTGTAAAAATCATTGGAAATTTGATTTTTTTTAGAGAATTAATTCATGGGGAAAATCTACATTCGCCAATAATATGATATTAGGTAAATTTTATGACCACTATTTTGATTGCATATTGGGGTGTCTACCATAGGACATGACATTTCTTGAAATATGAGTCATTATAATTTTCATTGAATATTTAATATTTAATCAATTTAATATTTATATAATTTTACATGTTAGTTTAGTTGTGTCATTCAAAAAGAGAAACTTATTGAGATTCAATCTCCACAATTGATTCTGTGATGGGGGTTTTTTCAAACGAAGGTCATTAACATGTGTTGGGCATCATGGATGGTCCCAACCCCCCTTTCGTTTTCTTTTTTATGAAGAACCCCAAAACACCATGCAAGGGTAGTGGCGAATCAAGGTGACTAATTTATTATCAAAATTGATGGAACCTGTTTCCACATTGGTAGGAATCAATTAAACCATTATAATGAGAATTTTCATAAAATAAACAACCACATGAAAATAGATCACACATCAATTTTACCTGGTTCACCACTAATTGATAGTCCAAGGATAATACACTGACAATGAGTTGGTGGTACCTAAATCTTCTAATCATCACTAGTTTTGGAATACAGGAGTTTAGACCCAGTCACTCTATGCTACGCACACAACCATTACATGATTTTAGGGATAACACACTACATCACTAAAAAAACAAATATCGACTGCCTCTAGCACTCAACATTGGATGAAGTATCATTACGTTTATCAACATGAAGGTATATTTAATAGATTTTCATTAATGTATATGTACCTATCTACCACGAGACTCTTCTTACACCATAGACTTGAGTTTATGCACCTTTAAGGCCCTATTGAATGAGAAATTGACAATCAAAACAGCCTTTTATGAAGCACCATTTTATAGATGACTACATTCATGAAGAAACCTACCTTTGTGGGGAAAACAACCTTCATGCAAGAAACTATCTTCATGAAGCTTGCTAAGTCAATGAAATAAACCGTCATTGGAAGGAACCTATTTATCATAATCATTGGAATAATTCAAGACATAACTAGTCTTTTTGTGATTTTCAAGATAACATAGATATCCAGATACACGGTGCTCCACTAGTTTCTTCAAATCAGATCCTTTGAATATTTTACTTGAATAATTTCATATGAAATGAAGTGGGGTATCCTTATATTTATATTCATTACAATTATAAATGTTCCACTACATTTAACACATTTTGTAGATATTTTAATGATATCATCGAGGTGCATCTATCTTCACGATGATCCATAATGATTTGATGTAGTCGTGGAGAATACCACCGGCACATTGTGTAGTCACGATTCTCTATTTCATGTAATCATGGAGACCACCATCTCCTTTCATGAGACTCCACATCCTCACAAATATTGTCTCATTATTTGAAAAACCCATTAGTTTACCATTTTCATAATGATATTATTCTAGAAAACAATCCTTCGTGTAGCAAGGCCTTACTCCAGAATTTTGACCCCATAAATTTGGTTATCATTGGGAAATGACATCACCTTCCACACTATTGTCATCGTATACCATAAGGGAACATTTCATTAAAACTCAATGATCAAATGGATGAATACTAATAATCAAAAAATCATTTCACCATTTATATAAAATAATAACCTTTGTTCAAAAAAACACCCCCTTTGGCTTTGTTAGAAATCTATAGATAAATTCAATAAAGCAGCAGTGAATATCGAAACATGATACGCAATAAGAAATATAGCCTAAACTCTAATTCTATTTGAGAAATTATTAGGGAAGAGAATAAGAGAGGAATCTTTAATTTGGATCTCTTATTATTGAAAGATTAAATATATCCAAGCATGGATCTAACTATTTCCTCATAACACTGAATTATTTTCTCCATTATCATTATCCACAATTTTAACTCATTCTTTACCTTCGTAAGGTTGAATTTCTCAATTTCACCATTCCCACCCTTTGATAATAAACACAAATAACCATATTTTTATGTGTAGATCTAAAAAATACACACCCTTGGATCTTATCTCCCCTGAAAACCTACACCATTTCAAAAAAAAATTAATATTTAGCAAAATTATGGAGAGGGGATTCCTCATAACCACCTCATGCACTGGGAAGTGGTTAAACACTAAGGATCGACTATAGTTTCTAAAAATAATATGATTCCAATGGCGTGGTCATAATTTCATCCACTTGGTCATCAATTCCGTCGTGATCCATTTTAAAAATGTCATGTTCAAATTTTTTATTGATGATGTGATATCTAATATCATAATGATTCTTAAAAAAATGACGTACATGATTCTTCATATGATCGATCACACTATTGTTATCACAATTAATTATCATTGTTTGTTTAACCTCATCACCAATATGAGTTAGTTGTTGCATCATACATAAAATTTGAGTACAATCCTATTTAGTAGAGATATACTCTGCTTCTGTAGTAGTAAGAGATGTACTTTTCTTTTTCATACCAGACCATCCCCCACATTTCCTACCAATAAAAAGATCCCCACCACTTGTGGAAATTTTATTGACCAATTATCTAGTTAAGTCAGTATTACTGAAAGAAAAAAACCATTATCTTTTCTGGAAAATAATATAATAAAAAAATTTGTTTACCTTAAATATAAATCATGACTCATTTAGCTACATCCATATGTTCATCCATTGGATTACATTGAATGTTGGTCTCTAAGCATATTATAAAGCCAATTTCCATCCATGTTGCATTAATATGTAATATAAATCAAATAATTCACTTATATAGGGTGGGATCTATAGATTTTCCATCTGCATGCTTTACAATTTTTGTTCCAATAGCAATCAGACTCAACATTGGTTTAGAGTGATGCATATTTAAATTTATCAATAATAATCATACATATTATTCCTTTGAAATGAATTTGTAATCCTTATTTGAATAACATACAAGATAAATAAATATTTATATTCACCAATCAAAGTGATTTCATATTCTAATTTAATGTGAATTTAAAAGACTCCCATTGATCTCTTCCTCGTTTCTCCAAATATATTATCATCCACATATTCCATCACCATAAATTGATCTTCTTTCAATTTCATCACATAGAGATTATGTTAAGAAACCCCTCTTATAAATTATATCTTCATAAAGTAATAATCCATATGATAATACCAAACTTTCAGTTCTATATTTAGACCATAGAGATCCTTCTTTAATTTACAAACCTTTTTTTCTTCATTTTAAATTAGAAATCATACTTGTTTTAAATGAATATTTCTTCATAAAGATCTAATTTTAAGAAAGTTGTTTTGAAATCCATTTGTTAAACATATAATACTAATTTCATTTCCATATAATTGAAAATATGTATTGACTAAAGTCTCACCTCAAGAGAAAATGATTCTTTGACATCAATTCCTTCTATATATGCACATACTTTACACACTAGGAGTTCCATATTTCTGATCAAATTTCAATGCAAATCCAATTTGATTTTGAAGATCCATTTGGTTAAAAAAAATTATTTTTTTGGGTCTATTAATAAGATGTAATGTTTGGTTCTTATTAATCTGATCTTGTTCATCATTCATTGGTATTACCCATGATTTATATTTCACATATTTTCAAAATGGGTTTGGTTCAACTATTGATATGATGAAAGACTATATATTATTACTCTTTTCCCCAATATATTTATGTCCTATCCAATCCTCACTGGTATTAGATTGATCATTTTAGATATTATGTTTCTTCTATGATGTTCAAATGAATTGTCACCATACATCATTTCATTCTCCGATTATTCTTCTTAATCATCATCATTTTTTGACATCTATTTTTTTATTCCCTCCACCACTTCTATATTGGAATCTATTCCAGGTCCACATTCTTCTTCATCTTCTATAATTTATGTATAATGACTTCTTTATGATTTTGGGGTTTTATTTTCAATGATCATAACATCAATACTTTTAATAAATCCTTGAAGATGGTTATTGAATCCTTTTAAATATTTGATCTACATTGAATAATAAAGGAATATTCCTTCATCAACCATATCACCGTACTTGCCTTGATTTCCTACTTTGTTTATAATAAAACATTTACATCTAAAAATAGAAAAATAATTAAATGATTGAATAATTCCATGACACAACTAAAATTGTGACTTGGTTTCACTTATATTATTCCCTATTTTATTTTTAGAACACACTAATGCTTGAACGACCTATTTAACGTAATGGAAAGATATATAACAATCAATTAGTATAATACTAGCTATATTGTTCAACAATTTATTCTTGCGCTAAATATATTCATTTTTTTCATTGTTCATATAGTATCCAAATTCTATTTTATTTCATGTTTCTCCATGTTATTTTAAAATTTAATGGATGTGCATTACCCTCAATTATCTGAATGTAGATCGTAGATAATACAACTGATATCATTCTCTATTAGTCAGTTATGTCTTTTCATGAAACCATGAACATACCATTTCATGTATATAACCATCAACCTAAACATGATACAATAATCATCAATGAAAAGAACGTAGTTCATTTATCCACATGTTCCAACTATATATATCGGACCACATACATTAGTATGGATGTGATAAAAAATTTATTCCATTTCTTGTTTAGGAGATATGAAATGTAGACAAACTTCTATCATATGAAACTATCACAATTACATTACAATTCACATTTAAATGTAAGGATATCAATAATTATTTTTAGATTATAGGTAATTTCCATGACTTATTGATTAATGTGTCCCAAAAATTGAGGCCACAAGATGTTTTCATTTTAAGATGTGAAATAGAAAATATTAACTTTACTGTTAAGATAATATAATATGACATATATTCTGATACCTTTCAAAATTGAATTCTTTATCTCTATTTTAATAGTTCTTACTTCTTTATTCAATTTAACTATAATCATTAGTCATAGAGTGGACTCACACTCAACGGATTGTGATGCTACCCATCGACATATTGAAATTTCGATTTCTTAAGCTCTTTAAATTCCATCACCATTGTCCCACTTCCATTAATCTTAAAATCACCATGATTGTTGAACATGACTTTTCTATTAACCATTTTCTTTACATTTTAAAAAAAATCTACATTTATCATCATATGGGTTGATAATAAACAATAAAGAATCTAGGTGATACTATTATTTGTATCATTGATAGATACTTATACAAGATTATATTTTTAAACCATCATCATTACCTCTAATGAAATATTTTATTGAGTGGAAGGAATATTTTCTCATTCCACTCCCATTTCAATTTTTATTGGTTCATTATACTCAAATTGTTCTTATAGATGAGAAACATATTATTCATAGAAATGCATCTGGTTGGGGAGTATTGACTTGTTTATATATTTTGTATGTATAATTTCCAACTCTCATCAACCTATAATGAATAGTTTTTTTGAAAAATCTTGAGCAGTGATAACAATATCCATAAAATCCTATTCTTCTCTAAGATATAAGATATGAATTCATTCTCCTTTTTGGACTTCATAACTATTTCACATTCAAATATCTCATTTCCTCTTCAAATTATGACAATGTGTGACCCAGATAGATGTAAAATTTACATTTCAAAATTGGTAATGTCTTCTCACTTCAATTTCTCCACATTTCCCCTTCCATAAAAAAATAGTTTCTATTCCGTCCATTTCTGGATACTAGTGTATAGTTTTTAGTTATGATTTTTATTCGATTTTAGGATTTCCTTGTTAGAACATCATATGATTTTTTCATATGTCCAACTTTCATCTTGCCTTAATTTTGGAAAATCATATTTCTACTATTTAATGTCTCTTAATCACAAACAATTCCCCTCTTTCAAATGCATGTGGATATTTGATCATTCCAAGAATTCCTTACAACTTCATAACCACCATTATCTCTCTCAAATATCTCAGGTATTTTAGAGTTTTCCTAAAAATGTTATCATATTTGTATCTTTTTTGTTTGATTCATTTTCAATTTTTCTCCTAATTGTAATATCTTATTATTCATGTCCCTCAACAATATCAGGCTTATCCACTGGTCTGGATGTATTTTCATTTTTTTCCATTTTCTATTCTTCAATTTTTATCTAATGTTCTAAAATAACTTTAGATATTTCAATAAATATTGAATTTTATTTTAATACATATTTCAGTAGTTTAATTCCAGCTACTAGTTGATCAATATATTCTGATGATTCTTCTATATATTATATCCTCTTTTTTCTTTGGTTTCATTCAAACCCAAGCTCACTAATAGCAGCCTCAAGTTTCATCTTGAGATCAACACCAAAAGTGACCTTATTAACTATAGATTTATTATTTAATGGATCAAATTGTTCAAAAACAACAATCATTTTTACTTAGGTTCATTATTTAATCTATGGTTTTTCATCCTCAAAAACATCATATTCATCATCTCCTTATTTACAGAAAATATTCCTAGATTTGACGTATCCATTCTGAGAAATCCTTTTCAAATGCTTCTATGATTCCATTACTCACTTTCTTCATCATTGAACTTCCATGAGCAGTGAGAGGAATTATTCCCAACTCTACCACAACTAAAACATTTCTAGGGTATCTTTCCTCCACATCTCCCTTTACTATTTTGAATTTTATAGAAAAGAGAGTATGGATTCCATCTTCTTCATTAAATTCATTAAAAATGTCCCCTAAAATATAATATTTTTCAATGGATTTTAATGTTATATCCTTGATAATATGAACTTTTAAATCCTCTAATTTGACTCTCAATTCATATTCTACCATACTGCTCAAAATATCATCCAAGGTATGTTTTGAAAGTCCCCTTTCCTCAAGGGAAGAAAATTTTGGATTTTAATGAGGTGGAAGTCTTCTCAATATTTTATTTACAATTCTAATTTTTTAATTTGTTCACCTTTCCCTCGAATTTCTCATAGGAATATAATTATTCAATTAAAAAAGGTATCTTAATTTTCATTAGGATGCATCTTCAGATCATCAATCCAAATGTAAAAAACATTATGTTTTTCAACATTCACATTATAATCTTATTTATATATATTTTCATGTTTTCCCACATAGACTTGGTCGAGGCATAACTCATTAAGATTAGATATATTTGATCTTAAAATGTTATGGTAATGGAATTTCTCACTTTGGAATATACATCAATCATTTTCCTAACTATTTCATTCATTGACAGTGATATGGAATCAATTAGATGAATAAATTATGTGGTAGAAAATAATACTTCCATTCAAAGATATATTAGATGAGATATCATCATATTCATCCAAATCAAGATGATTTTTTAATCAAATAATGGTACTCCCTAGACATTTATTATGTTCTCCATGATAGAAATGATGGACATATTTAACACTAGTAACTGGTACCCTCTAATACCACTTGAAGTAATTTGAAACACCATAAGAGGGGAGGGTTTAATAAAGGTGTAAAATTTTTCATCAAAAGTTCCAGATCATGTTCCCATGTTGGTAAGAACCAGTTAAACATTTCTAAAGGAAATGTACATAAAATTTAAAACCTCTTATAAATGGATCAGAAAACAATTTTGCGTGGTTCACCACTAGGGCATGTCCAAGGTCCATATTCTGATAGTGTAATAGTCATGTCCACATATATTAATCAACACTAGTTGGGGAATACAAGGGTTTAGGTACAATCACTTGGTGTCTAGACACTTCCATTATAAGATTTTTTGTATAGCACACTACATCACTCAGAGAACTTCCATCGACTCACTCAAACTCACTACGTTGTGTGAATTCTTACTCAGTTAATCAACATGAATGGAAATTCAATATTTTTGAATTAATTTATATGTTCATATATTTCATGAAACCCATATTTAACCATTGACCTATGTTTAGGCACCTTGACATCCCTATTCAATGAAAAAACTAATATTCAAAACTACCTTTCACGATTCTCCTTCATGATGAGAACAACCATTTCGAAGCACCCAGCATTTGTTTAACATACTACTTTCAAGAATGAAACAACATTCAAAATGCCCTATGAGTCGATGTGGAATACCTCATAATCATGAAGCACCCTTTACTCATAATCATTTTCATAATTCATGAATTAATTATTCTTTTTGGGATGCTCAATATTTCATAGAAAGGCGGATTTCCCATGCATCCCTTGCTTCGAAAAATCTGAGCGATTCCATATTTTTAAAGAATAATTTCATTTTAAATAAAGTGGGGATTGAATTATATTTATTGCCTCTCCCATTCATGATTATGTAGTGCCTCTAATTCATTTTCTGGATCTTTTAAAAACCTATTCGCAACACTCCTACCTTCGTGATGCTCCATTGTGATTTAGTGTAGCCAAGGAGAACGCCATCAACACATTGCACATCCAGGATGCTTCATTTTTCATAATCATGGGGATACCAATATCCATTCTTAATGATACACATATTAATGAATATAATCTATGTCTTCAAGAAACCCATTCCATTACCATTATCAAGAAAAGTTGATTCCTAAAAACAATCCTTTATAATGCTAACACATCCACCAAATTTTTTACCCCATAATATGGCATACATTGGGAAAAGAAGCCTCTATGAACACAATTGTCAGCCTGTAATATATCATATCTTTTTTAAAAACAAAATCCTTGAAAAAAAAATTTATGATTGAAAATACACACAAACCATACTCAATTTTTATAAAAAAGAGCATTGGTTTCAACACATTCTACACATTTTCAGTTTTTAAATTTAATTTTTCATTTTACATTTAGATTGGCAAATTTTGAATCACATATAAGAGTGAGTAATAGATAGAGGTGAGTGAGAGGGAGTGGGAAGAGGTGTCGTTTTGGGTTTCTTTAGAAGCTCAGATTGGAGGGTAGCGGCTGTAGTTGGCAAATTTGGCAAGAGAAATTTGCATATTTCACCCTGAGGTAGGACCATTATTAATTTTTCATTCTGAATTTTAATATATTAATTTTTATTCATTATATGGTTGTTTTTCAGACCTATAGGAGGTCATTCTGTATAATTTGTGGAGAAATCATGAATTTTAGGATATTTTATTTGGTTTCTATATGAGAAATATTTTCTACAGGACTTGTAGTTCAGAGAACACATGTTATTTGTTTATCATGTTTAGGTTGAATTAGTTTTTGGACTACAGACTATATACATGTACGTACATGCAATGAATTTGAATATTTGATTGTGTTAAGTCACATGGATGTGTAGGATATATGAACAAATCTTCTGTCTTGTAACACTTCACTCTCTATGTGAGGATCTTGGCTGGACCACATGTTTGTTAATATAACTAGATAAATGGATAAGGACCCCATACATGGGATATTCCATGTTCCATTTGGTGCACTTCTTGTGTTTCATTGGTTTACATCATTAGGATTGTGCTAAGGTTTAAGTTAAAGTACCCATATACGGGTACACACCATGTATAGGGTCTGAACATCATGTATTTGGAAAAGTAAATCAATGTGGCACAAATAGCATCACCAAAGAGGAAAATAATGGGTTCATGTCATGTACCTGATTTAAATGCATTTTATATATTCCTTACTAAATATTTTTTGACAATTTATCACAATGGAGACAGAATTAGACATTTTAATAGTCCATTCTGGCCATTTTTTCATAAAAATCATGTTGTTGGAATGATTTTAGTGTCATGATTTAATTTTATATGGTGTTTTGGGTGGGATAATATTTCTAGGATGATATAATCTGCATATGGATATTTAAAACACATGGGGGTATGGGTTTTGAGTTCTAAGGCCCTAGTGTGGGTTGTGGGATCCATAATCAACTTGTATTGAGTATGGAATAGAGATCTTTTTGAGGTAGTTTTGGTTGGATCCTCAATGGTGGGATCGAGTGGTATCTATGAAGAGATCATAATTTTTTGTATGCTATGAATAGTTTATTTAGGTTAGTACAGTTTCGTTTTTATTCATGGTTTTAAGGGCTCGAGTTGTTGGGGCCTCTGGGCTGGATTGACATAGTGGGATGGTGGTTATATACTAGAGCCATTGAGTTAATGAGATGAGTCTGAAGAACTCTTGAGGAATCCCTTGGGGATTTTTTTTTCTGATCATGTTATACAGAAATGTCATATTCAACTGTTGAGAATTCCCATGGGTCATGGTTTTTCCTAGTATACCCTTTTGGAATTTTGTTACTCATGGATGGGTTGTTTTACAGGAAGTCCATATATGGTGTTTTTTTGTGGGATTTACCCCAATGATTAGATCTTGTCTACAATACCTTATGCATCATCCTTCTATGAGGTGTTCATGAGGAATTTTTCAAAATTTGTGGTTTTCAGGTAATTCTTTTGGTTTCCCATTGGGTGTGTTGTGGATCAATGATTAGTTGGAGGCCTTAGAGTTCTATTTGAGATATTTATACACTAGGAATGTCTCATTGTCCAGATGATCTTGGGAAAATAATAATAGGATTTCTTTACATTAATTTTTCATTATTGACCATTTTAGGATGATTTTTTGGTGTGGACCATGAGCTTGAGAGAACCAGGGGATTCCTTATTTGAATGTCACCATACGATGTGACCCTTGGGTCTGTGGGAGTCTCAAGTTTGGTTTGTCCCTGGGGTTGTTTTTTGTGATCCCACAATGGCAGTTTTGCTGGATTCTAAGATCCAAAGTGTTTTGAGAGGAATAATTCTAATTGTATGAGATTTAATCATCATATATGGTTCATATATTTGGATGGTAGGTTCAAGTTTGGATTTTTATTGGAATTTTGTATTAATGAATGAGGCATTTTCTTTAAAAGAATTTTTCTTGAGGAAGAGACTGTTGGGATATCATGGATTACACATTGGCCCAATGACTTTTCTGGTTATATCCTCTGTGGTCTAGCATTGGTTAGATAGTATTTGGGAGACAGTAGATTATATTACTTATTGTAACCCAACTATTGTTTAGATTACACATTTCATAGAGTATCTTCACACTTTTGAGGTGTCTAGGAACCCATATATTGGATTTTGTGTTTCAGGGTGTATGCGTTTCCCTAGGATAATGGATGGTTTATTATGATAGGTAATGGAATGGAAACATGATTATTGGGAATGTAACTAGTGCTTGATTTGTTCTCCATGACCTTCAGAAATGACATGTTCTCCAGTTGTGTTTAACTATATATTCTTGTTTCTTTTTCAGATACTCATATTAGATTCATTGATCATGGTAGATTGGATTTTTCATGTGGACTACAATAGCTTTTCTATATAGCATGGAATTTATTCTTGTTAATTTTGACATCCTAGATATCTAGTAGTTTAGATCATGAAAATTCACGAAATTCCATATGGAAGGGTGATTGACATGATATAAATCCTCTGGTGAGGTCCATGGTGGGGTAGATTTACATTGAGTGTTATACTAGATCCCACCATTTTGTGGTTTATATGTTTTTATTTGTTTCCACATCTTTTATTTTAGTTTTTAATTTATAATATATGTTATTTGTTTCATATTGGCTAGGAATATCATGTATCCTTGAACATGTTTTGAAATCGGAATACGTGTTAATAGTTTAGGGATTCCTAATAAGATATAATTATCACCTCCTTTATGGGAATCCTGATGTGTTTGAAGAAGTAATGACTGATTTCAGTTTGGATCTAAAAATTCATGATGGATGAAGCAAATTATTTGTGTTCCATAATCGATAAAATACACTTCTATGGGGTATTAGGATCATGTTGGTAGAGTATGAGAATCATGGAGACCAGGTTTGTGGTTTGGAACAATGTTTTTTATAGATCTTGTTTTATTTATTTTCATTTTTTTATTTTGTTTATGTGGTTGTCCTAGGGGTTGGTTTAAATTATAATCTTCTTATTTTGTCTGATTGTCTTCCACATTTCATTTTTTAAAGAATCCCTCTATTTCATTAAATTTTCATGCATACTCTTATCTCTATCCATGTTTATATGTGTTGTAATTTTATGATTTTATTAAACTACGAATTTTGGATGTAGTATCATCAATTTATATTTCATACACTATGCACTAGTAAATATCCTCGATCATTTTATGGAGAAGTTCTTTAAGGCCATATGGTGATCCAAATGGTGTGATGTGTCAGGTCGAGATAGGATGATTTGTTATAAAATGGAATAAGATAATTTTTGGATTTATTGTTTCGGTATTTAGTATACATGATCTCAAATAATGTGTTATAAATGTTGTGGTTGTTAAAGTACTGCGTTGTGAACACCTCTTCCAATAAGATATCTGAGTTTCTAGGTTATGAGATTGATGTTCAGGGATTCTGTTATTTATGGTTGACTGATTTCACCAACTGTGATTCATGTTAGTATTTTTTTTTAAGAGTTATTATGTTTTTTCGGAACTTTAATAGTGAGAAAGAGACCAATTTTCATGCATTATTATAAAAAGATATGATTCTCATGAAAATTGAATATCTATGGTGTTTTCACAGATAATGGAGGACCAATTGTTTAATGTTTCAGAAACTACACATACAGTGTTCTATAATATTATTAATCCAAGTCATTCTACTCAAATAAAACCACATGTATATTTTTTCTTCATATGATATACCATATTAATCCTATGGTGATATGTTCTTTTATGATGGAGATGCAGTCCCATAATAGGGGGATTCACATAAACCCCAATATGTTGGTAGTAAGATTTGGGTTCCATATCTATTTCTCAATGTGGGAATGGATGATTGATGGATCCTCATATTAGGTTTGAGTTTCCCTAGGGTGGTGATTCTGCTAAATGGTCTGGATTGTGTTCCTTTGGAGGGGAATGTTCTTTCCACTTTTTTCCTTGGTCATGTGATAGTGCATGAGTCCCTAACATCACAGATTTCATAACTGCATGCAGATGTTATTTATTGGTGTTAAATTTTTGTCTACTATCATACGAAGATGAATATGATTTCGGAGGCATAGTATTAGATAAGTGTAGTTATTTTTGTGTTTTATATCTTATGGTTTTCTTGATTGGGTAGGTTTCGTTTAATTCTTGGCCCCTATCATATTGGTTTCACATTGGGGAGCTTTGACACAACATTGTAGGAAGATTGCTGGTTTCGATCAACGAATGAGAGAATGGTGGTTGGGTGTTTGATATTTTCATTATTGATAAACCTCGATGATAAATATGAGTACTGAGGATGATTTGAATTATTTGAAATTACTTGAATGAGGGTGTTATTATGTTGTTTAATATGAATTAGGTTAGTATTTTAGGATGTGCATCATGTGAATGTGAATGTTTTTGTGCTTTTGAGATATTTTTAGAGAATAATTTTAAGTAGAGTGGGAAAATTATAAGGACAGACCTATATTGGGGAGAACTAGTTGGATCAATTTTGGATGCCAGTCATATTAGGATATTTGAGGATTCATTATGATCGCTCATTATATTCTTGAGATATAATTTATTGTGATATTTACTTAGGAAGGGGACATATACTTGTTGTCTACCAAGGCATCTCATCCATGCGAAGCATTTGGGGCTAGATTTTCTGATGCCTCACATAACCATAACTTTTGAAAAAAAGTGAAATTGGAATTTTGGTTCAAAATTTTTTTTTAGTGAAAATAATACTTCTTCCAAAAGGTTGATCCCTAATAATTTTTCGGGCTATTAATTTTTTTAGAATGGATAAATTACCATAATACATGAGTATAGTATAAGTATGAGTAGTTTTAATTTATATAGAATATTTAATAATGTTGTAATGAAATATTAATTTATTTTTGAATGTATGTTCGGTAATTTCATTCAAATGAAGAATGAAATTGTGATTCCATAAATGTAGTTGAGTCTAGAAGGAGGGGTGTGGGGTTCATAAGTATTCCATAACCTTATATTGGGAATCATGGTCAGACTCCTATTATTTTTCATTTTATATTTCTTTTTTTCCTTCCCAATTTTTTTATTTCCATTTATAATAAAATTTATCTCAATTGGATTCCCATGTACACCCCATGGGGGGTTTAGTGATGCAAGAATGATAGAGGAAGAGGGATATAATAGGATTGGGAGAGGGAAGAGGTGACATTGGTGGCATGTCTAAGGCCTAAAATAAAGTGCATCTATTGAGGGTGGAATATTCAATATAATGCATTGGTAGTTTCCACCTAGTGGTATGCTCGTATTGATGATTAAACAATAAACCCCCATGACAATGCCATTTTCTGATTATAATGAATTTTATGTGTTATTTGGGATAACATGGGGGTCGATCTGTGGCTTTTGGGGGGAAATCAGGTATTTTTTACCATTTTGAGGGGTTTTCATATATGAATGACCATGTACATGATTTTTCATTTATAAAACACAAAATTTGTTTTATTAATAAATAAGGAAGATGGATTTTTCATACTACATTCCATGAACATTAGAGTACAGTTGGTTTTGTGGATATTCATGGTTTGATGAGGCATATAGTTTTGTTGGGTACATGGCCAAATCCTGTGTGAAGTAAAGGTCCACTCATCATGTAATATGCTTATTTAGTCCCCATGTGGGGTTATATGGATATTCACATGGATATGGATCACATGTGAGGTACATTACATAAATATAGTGTAACACACTTTGTAGTCTGGTGGTGTACATGTCGAGTGGCGGATGATGTACATAGGAAGGTACAAATATGGGGTTATACGATGTGTACCAAGTCTATACACTATGTACATTGGAAAATTAAACATTGAGTGTCCTGATGTAGGTACAAAACATGTTCCAAATGTATATTTCATGAACCTTGGAATGTATTTGCCTATTTTTTATATTTTCACCCTTGAGTCCGAATTGGAATTTTTGAGAATTCTATTTTGACCATTTTTTCACATAGAATGCGATAATTGAATATTTTTTGAATTTAGAGGAGCTTCAGATTTTTTTTGGGTCAGAGAGAATTAACATGACAATGTATTTGATGTTTGGTTACATAATACTCATTCGAGTTAGGATGTGAGTTGTGTGGCTCGAGTGAGTCATGTGAGCTTAATAATCAGCATGGATCGAGTGTGATAAGGATATCTATAAGAAGAACATTGGAATAAATCATAGAATTTGGAATGTGTTTGTATCTACATGGAGATACTGGTCTGTCCCTATATGTCGATATAGATAGATCTAGGAAATAAAATGTTTTTTTCTTATTTTTTAGGAATAAATATATTGGAGCCTTTAGATTGGGTTGAACTCAGATGATGTTGGTTGTCGTCAACATTTATTGAGCTATTGAGATGAGTCTAAAGGGCTTCTGAGGATTCACTTGATGGTTACTTTCTCATCATGTTATGAAGGATGATCATAGTTCGAAATTGATATTTTATGTGCGACATGAAGCTATTAAATATGCTCATATTGATGAGTTGTTATATATGGATTATTTGTTTTATATGAATGACATATAATGTATTCATATTGTTATTGTTTCACAATATTTTAAAAAACACTGAGGAAACCTTGTCGATTATCTTTAATTTTTGATGATCAGGATAAAGTTATAAATTCCATCATTGTAATATTTTTCATTTAGATTTTATTTTGGTGTGTTGTTTATCATTTATTAGTTGAAGGGAATTGCGGTACATTTGGGATGTATATATATAGGTTTTTATTTTTCATTTGATGATATAGAGGAAAACCTTTTCTTTTTCTTAATTGTACTATATACTTTTTCACCATTTGAGGATCTTTCTGTTGGAATTTCATGAGAATATCAGTGAAAAGGGGGATTAACCTAGTCAAACGTCACCTTATATTATTGTCTCATAGACTGTGGGAGCCTATCATTTTGTTTTGTTCCTATGGTGGGTTTTAGAGACGAAAATATATATATTTCTTGGATGCTAAGATATTTAGTGCTATGAGAGGAATCATTCTTATATGTAGATATTTGATCAATGATTATATTTCAATATTTCTGAATGTGAGTATGAGTTTATAACATTCCATGTTTGGTTTTCCATTAATAGTGATGTTTGATGAAGTTTCTTCCCATGAAATTTGTTTAAGGAGGGTACCCTTGTGATATCATTTATATGGATTTGTGCATATTTTTATATGGTTCTATCCAAAATATGATGGGTATTGTTAGTCTGTTATATTTTCAAATGGATGATCTAGATTAGTGAATCCCAACTCATGTTTTGTGTTCTGCATTTCCATAGTGCCTTTCAGATCTTGAGATTCCAAGGTGGTCACTGAGTAATATTTATATAATGTGGATGATGTTTTAATCCCTTGGCCATGGATGTTTTATGATCTTTGGATATGATATCAATCCATCTTTATTGGGTATATTTATTTAGTCTGATTCACACTATAGGACTTTAGTGACTGGTAGTTTCTCTATTTGTGTCATCCTAGATTTTCAAATAACTATTTTAGATCATTCTATTATATTTTTATACCCCGTTATATTTCCTTTGCAATGTGGATGACTATGTTTATTCAATTAGGTCTATAAATCAATCATATTTCATATAGTTATTTTGGATCTCCTGTTTACATGTGTAAAATATGCTAGTTTTCTATGTGTGGGTTGTTCTATGTGCTGAAATATCTCTGATGTGGGATATATTGGGTGTAGATTTACCTTGGGAGTTAGTCAACTCACTTGGTTTTTTTATTCCATGTAATTTTTCTAGCCCCATATCATCTCATATACTTGATATTTTATGCTAGCTATTCTTTTATTCAATTATGGGAATATCACATGTGAATGAAAATATTATGAAATAATATTATAGTGTCACCGTTAGTTTTATATGATTATGATATATTTCACCCCATGTACACAAACGTTGTTGTGGATGAAGAACTGATGCATTATTTTATGTTATAATAATATTTTCATGATGGATGTGGCCAAGGACTAGTGTTGATTGATCATGTGGATCTTCTCATGTGGGGTATTTAGACTGTGTTAGTGTAGTTCTATCATCAAGGAGATGGGTTATGTTGTTTGGATCTATATTGGTTGTAGAGCATGATGTTTTTATTTAAATTTTTTTATCGTTAATGTGTGTCATCCTAGTGGGTGACCATATTTTGTATGTTTTGAATACTTTTGAGATTCCATTAACGAATGGAAATTTTCATTAGTTATGAAATTCCTATGTTTCTTGTAATTAGTATTCTTATATATCACACTTTTTCATGGTTTTAGTGAATTTTTTAATTTTATTTCACTCTGAACTGAGGGTACAATTTCTCTACTTCATATTCATGACCCTCGATATTAGTCATCATTCTCTAGTATTTGGAAAGGTTTAATTTTGTCCTTATGGGGGTCAAGATTAGGTGACATGTAATGTTGAACTGGGATGGTTAATTATATTATTAATTCACATAATAATCCTGATGTGAATAATATACATACATAATTGGTTTATTGGACATAAGATTTCCTTCAATTATTTTTGTTATTAACCATATGGTTTTGATGAATATAAAACCCTCAATTATTATCAAACAAATACAAGACTAATATTATAAAATCATTTTTTCCTACATAAAGTGACTCCATTATTCCTCCATGCATAGCATTAAATTCAAAGAAAATTTCTATATACTGATTTCCGTAGAAATAAAAAACCATATTACCAAATTTAATTTAGTCAATATATAAGAGTGTATGAAATAGAAATCCATTAAAAAAATCACCATTATAAATTTTTTTCAATTTTGATAGTTGAATACTCATAAAAAAGTTTTGACTATTAGCAATATTTTAATATTGTGTAATGAGAAAAATGATAATTATTATTATCACAATAAACATTATATTAATTTCCTAATTCTAGAGAGAAACATATTTATCTTAATATCCGTTAAAATTAATTTTTGTTTTGTATATATTGTTTATGGTCAATTTGGTAGTGTTATTGAAATACATTTCTAATGTTATAATTGTAAAATCTATAGAAACAAATATAATTTTATTTTATAAATATTTTAGAAATTAAGTAATCATATAAATTATTGTACATATCATGTTATTTTTTCATAGAATTATATAATATATAGATAATCTCATTGTCATTCAACATCTGAAGGAAAGTATTCATGTTCCCCCTAAAAATCAACTAAATGTTAAATAGACAGAAATTTTTAATTTCATGTGTGACTATGTATATTATTCATTATTAGATATTCTATTATATTTTGAATAATATTAAAATTGGAAATAATATAATCTAAAATGGGGAATTTCTTTGTGTAAAATATACCTATGAAATAAATCATTCAACTAATGAACTACAACATACCTTTATCTTCAAATTCTATATACATTAGAAAAATTAGTACATCCCAAAAAATTGTATATGCTATAAAATATATATTTTCATATAATAAATTTATTATTAAATGTTTCATATTACAAAATTATGCCAATGAAAATATTATCTCCAAATTATGTAGGATTAAAACACACTCACAATGTAACATAATAAAGAATTCATTTCCTAAGGGTGTGACATAAATATCATGGAAGACATGTATTTTTTAGATCAAACTAAACTGATGATGAAAACCCCATTAAAATCCATAAATAATATTAATTCAAGTATGAAGTTCAATTCAATACATTCTAAATCAATGATATGGATATTTCACACACAACATGATAAATTAATATAATATTCATGAGATAATATAAAATTAACAATCTCTTGATAGAATAATAAATGAAATTTTTTCAGTAAATTTGATTCTACGGAAGTATGTAAACATTTTTAAATATTATAATTAATTAATTAATTTTTAGGACACTGGAAACTTTTTATAAAATATAACAATACCTTGATGATACCTTTCATGATACCATGTCAATCTAATATATAAAAATTGGATATTTTAATATTATTTTTACATATATATTATTCAAATAATTCGTAATATAAAAAATCACATCAATATGGTAAATCCAAAAAGATATTCATTTTATTGAATTATGAACAATCCAAAAACAAACTATTTATGTTTGTTTGTAGTTTTTTAAAAAATAATATCATGTAAAGAATAGAAAATAGTTTCATATTAAATATAAGAGAGAATTAGTGAAGGTTTAACTCTTTAAGTTCTACCACTCATTAAATGATTTCGATTTCTATAAAAATAGATGATATATGGGAAGAAATATTTGATGATAGTAAAACATGGTTTACTTCCACTGAAAATAATGCATGATTTAATATCACATATTTTATTTAAAAAAATTATACACCATGGGTACCCCCTTAGAATGACACAAATTATTATATATATTTTTATTTCTCCCAAATAATTTTTTTCATAATGAGAAAGTCATCTTTTGAAACTATATCATATATGGTTATACAATTAATCTGTAAGAATTGATACTCATTAATAAATGGTTCCAATTAAATATCATGATTTATTTTTAGATAGAATAGAATTAATCTTATTAACAACTGACATATTTCCTTCAACCCAATCAAAGCTGCAAAGGAATATAGAGTTATGAAAATAGGCAAACAACAATATAGACTACTATAAGATCTGAAAATATAGAAACTATCTGTGGAATTTCTAAAAAAGAAAATTATAATGGGTTTAATTAATTGTTGATATTGTTGGTCATATTTTTCCCTTGAGTCACTATTAAATATATGGTTTGATCTATATATATAATTACAATTTATTAATCTACTATTATAAATGATGTTGTGTGGATTATGATAAAAAAATATTAATTTTATTGTAATTAAAAAAAACATAAATAATTTATCAGGAATATGTTAATTTTTACATGCTTCCTTTCATTATACAACCAATTTACAAATCTAAGAAAACAAAATAAAGATTGGTTATCATAAAAATATAATAAGATATCATTAAAACATACATATATATTCTCATAACTATGAAACTTGATATGTACAAAAGTTTTAGTTTGATATTTGTTTGGGGGAAATGTATTTATGTCAAGAAAATGAATTTTTAACTATGTTAAATGATTAATTAAAACTAAAAATATAAATTCCCAAATATAATTCAATAAACATAAATTTAATAATTTCATATATTGTTTTGATTTGGTATCTAATATACATTTTATTCTTGATAGATGTTAACTAATTATAAAATTTATTTTATTCAAAAGTCTTATTTTATCATCATTCCCAATTTTAGTTTTCTGAAAGATGACCCAATAGTCTCATGTAAAATATTTTTTAATTGTGAAGTATGTACAAAAGAATAATTGAATTTATTTATGAATGATGTTCACCATGTGAATACTATAATATATTATATGAGTAAAAAACATAATAAATGGCCTTTAGGAGAATCATCAAATTTATATCTCCTTTGATCATATTTATTGTATTTTCACATAGTCATCCCTTCGAAACTAAATTTTTTGGTTAATTCCACTACATAAAACAGCTAAACAATGTCCTCATTTATAATATTGGATCTCATGAAATATTTTTTTGAAATATTATATTACAATAAGAAAATAGACACTCATATCTATTTTCTATGTCCATTAATGAAAAATTCTATAATTTGATTATTCGCTATACTTATTTTATATAAAACATATATACATCTAGTAATATTTATAAATAGTTAATTAATTTTCTAATAATTAAAAATATAAAATTAATTTTATTAATAATAATCATTTTTATATATTTTTATAATTTATTTCTAAATTTTAATAAATTTTATTAATATAAATAAAATATTCAATAAATTTACTAATCATGCCATAATATTAGAAATATATAACTACTTTTACCATGGTTCAAATTTTTTTTCATTTTTTTATAATTAATTAATTTATTTTATTGTTAATAATTATACCATGATTTTTTAATTTTATAAATAAAAAAATTATAAATTTATATATATAAAAATTAATTTTTATAAATTTTTATAAATAATAAACTAAAAATACTACTATTTATAATGAAACGAATAACATTTTTAAAATTATTAATTAATTAATTAATTATACTTATATTTTAAATAATATTCTATTCTTACATAAACATATATAATTTTCGTGAAATTTTATAATTTTTATATTAATAATTCTATTTTATATGAATAATAAGTAAAATGTACTAATTCTTTGATGTACTTAATTTAATTTAAGGAATTTCTAATGCGTTATTAATTTTAACAATATTTGATAATAAATAATTATTTAAATAAATATTTTAATATGCTATAATATAATAAAATTTATATATTATATAATAATTAAAAATTCAAACTTGTCAAAAATGTATCTATATTTCAGCTCTACATTATGTCCAAATATTAATATTTTCTGGAAAAATATAAACAAACTATTCTCTATGTAAATCAGTAAAAATTTTATCAAATTATATATAAAATTTTATCTTATCCCTTCAGAACCATTCAAAAAAATTATTTTAAAAACAATTTAAATTTACATACATAAAAAATAGATTAATTGGAAAAATTAATAAGATTTAATAATGTATAATTATAATGTATAATAGATATTATTGGTTATATAATTATACTATTTTCAATGAGAAGTAACAAAATATGGGAATCCATTACTATTAATTCCTCTTCAAATATCATTTATTAATCTCGATAATTTTTAAAATTATGAGTGAAACATACAAACTATTTGACATAAAAATAAAATAGTTTTTTAAATTTTTCAAAATTTACTAAAGATTGTTTTTATGATTGAAAATCATTTAAATCGTATATAATGAGATATTCCCAATTGTTTGTGATGCATTTTTATTTGTATAGTCTTTGGAGTTTATTTAAATCTAGTAGTGATAGATAAATTACAATCATTAATTTCATATAAATTTCATTATTATTTAGGATGAATTTAAATTCATCCACTAATGTTCTATGAGAGGATAGATATACATGCCTAAAAATAAATTTTTTGATATTAGTTGTTCATGTCGTATAATAATATGGAATATTAAATGTAATTTTGACGGATGATCCATCCTTTATGAAAACTCATCACAAAAAATATTTATTGAATATTAAAATGATATCGTCACATATATGTTTTTCCAATCGAAATATTTGCGATGACGTCCCGATGCATCATATTATCTCACAATTGTAACATTTTATAATACTGAAAACCTAATTTAAATTCCAAATATATTCATTTAAGTGATTTTATATGGTAAATCACTTATTATAGATATTTTATTATCAAAATCCATGCATCTTGAAAGTTCTTCATGTATTCCAAAATCACATTTTCTATCAAATAAATCATAAAAAAAATTTAATATCAGTATTGAAATAAATAAAACTAAATAAATCATTAGGTTCATCAATACCCTATGTTCTATTATCCCATAATAAATATATTTCTATAGTTCTCAAAAAAATATGAAATATTATATATAGATATTGAAAAATATTATATTGATTAATACATCAATTTTATATAAGTTCCCCCTTTATTTCTAACATTATGGGTCATGAATATGTAATTTTTCATTAATTTCATTGCTAATCACATTGTAACTAATTTCCTAATATACCTATATAATAGTTTTAAACTCAATAATAATATATAACTAATATAAATAAGTTATTCACTGAAATACATATGAGCAAAAACCCAAAAACATATCATTTTTATAATTAAAATTTAAAATAAAAATATATTGTTGTTAATTATTGATCCCAATTAGGTAACAAAATACATTTTATATGAATAAATAGTGTTTTTAATTAATGAAAAATAAATAATAAAATATTTTGAGATAAATTCTAAAATAATAATTTCCTACAAATTCCAAATCCGTAGTCCTAAATTCTAATTCTAGACAAAAATAAAAAATAAAAATAAAATTTTCCATTGTTTATTTTTATGTAATATTAAAAATATACTAAATTTTGTTAATTTATAACCTTCATAAACATCAACACGTAGTCATGTGTTTATGAATATTACCCTTTATAAACCTCATGTTTTTTTTTATTTTTTTATGATAGAACTGTCCACATGTACCATTGTAGTCTTGTATATGGTATTGTTGCACCCTGTTATCTTCTACCATATTCGTATTTTCAAAAACTGAGTGAGAGATAATTTTAATAAGTACCTAAGTAGATACTGTTTCATTATAGAAATTAAAATATGATAATTATATACTATAATATTAATAAAAATTATTTTTAATGGGATATGGGTCCAAAAACCTTGTTATTCTGGTCAGCAAAGGAGTTACAACCTCATGCCCTTCAGAACATAAAGAATATTAAGTTAAATTATACTAAAGTAGACCTAGGATGATGGATCACAGTATTATTAATCATTAGGATGAGATAACCATATCCATGATTGAATGAGTTATATGATGTTGATCCCATTAGCTTAGACAACTTTGAAATGGCACTGTATGTTGATAAATATTTTTTTTGAGATTTTTGTGCTGACATGATTGTTTCTAGGTGGGTTTTTTCAATGTAGTTAGGTATATTAAACATGAAATTCCATTAAACCTCCATAAATATAGCCCATGTAATTGATGACCTTTGTGTGATTAGACCTTCAGATAAAATAATGGTTTCTTTTTAACCTAGTTAAAAAGATGGTCTAACAAACAAACCATTTAATTGGCCACCTCATGATAGAGAAATCAATGTATGCTAAATATTCATGAGAACCAAAATAACTCAAATCCTTTTATTCATTAAATTGGTCACATTCTTAGTTGCAATTATATTTACCCTCGTGAGGATATAAGATTCGTACCTGATCTCATCAACAAAACATGGAATTGAATTAACATTAAATGAAACACTTATTACTTTCCTGGAACTGTAATAATACTTCATTGATATTGATAAAAGAATCAAAAAAAATAATGGAATGAAAATTGAGATGCCTAATATTTTTAATTTTTCAATTTCTCTACAAATCTATATCGATGATCACAAATGTAACTATTGTACAATGAAAATTTATTTATATTAAGAAAAAACGATATAGGAACACACATTAAATCAAAATAAAAAATCCTTTATTGGATTAGGCATGTTATACTTTATTTTTGAATTGGTTTTATTGAAAAAATTATATATATGCCTTAAAATAGAAATAGTTTCCTCTACCATACCCCATTACTCAATATTTTCAATAAATAAATGGGAATATTTTTAATATTTTCCTTATATATAAACATATTATTGTTCAATTAATAAACAAAAAAATTCCTACGATGAATTTAATTTTTCTTCTTGAAATTAACTTATCTGAAAATTAATTATTATTATTTTATTCATACAATTCCAAATAATGATTTGAATAAATTATCAATTCACAAATTGGATGTTTTTGAATATAGATTTTATATAAGTCTCATAGAAACTGCAGCCCTATATAACTTCAATGACATGAAAATTCTCAATCAACATTATCTTTACTCAATTAAAACATTTAGTGTCATGTATGAAGTTATTAACCGTGAATGTTTGTAACACATTATAAGATGATGATATATTTTTTATAAATAAATTAATAATAGTTTAAAGAGTTTTTTTACTAACCCCAAAAAAAACATATAAAACTTATATGAATGTCAATAATACAGAAAAAATTCAATAAAAATCATTTTTAAATATGACTTTTTTCTAAAGGCTCATAAAAAAATTAAATATTTTTAAGATGAGAAGTATCATTTATTTTTTTCTTTAATTATTTTATTTATTGTTTTACTAAATAATTATTGACTAGATTTGAACAACCTCATATTCATATATATTTACATGGAAATCATCAGTACTATGTTTTTTAGTATTAAACTAATATAATGATATGAATTTCTAAACAATCAAAATACATATACCTAAGGAAGTATCTGCGTATAATTACTATATTGTATATAATACCCATCAATTCCCTCACTAATAACACAAAAATATTTTTTTTGTTGAACCCCTCATTGTATCATTAAATAAATAATAAAATTAAATAAATTATGACATTAAAAAAATTAATAGATACACCATAAATACTAAAGTAATACAAAACTCATCAATTAGAAATTAACTCAAGTGATATATTAAATTTTTTAAAATTAAATTTTTTTTAATTTTGTGAAATATTAATTATAAAGATATATTTTGAGACAAATTTTTTCCTATTTTAAAAATATATCTAAATTCATTTATAATGAAATTTAATTTCAGAAACAATTTAAAATAAAAATCGTAATCTTGAAATTTTTAGAGATGGATTTAATCTCGGATTAACATATTTGGAAGTAGAGAAATGTTAGAGATATTATGTTAAGAAATATTTTTTATTATATATTAAATATTCTTATATTTATGGTGATCAAATTTATATGGATATTAATGATTTTTAACAAATTAAATTAGTATATGATTGAGATGAATCAAATAAATTATTATCATATATTATTATAATATATCAAGGATAAAACTTAGAGTTAATTTCATTTCTATCTAAAATTCACATTAATTATTTAGTATGCCTCTAAAAATAGTTTTCTTTTCTCTTAAAATATTTTTTCACTAACATATATTATAATGAAAAAAATAAAAAAAAGCATAGGGAAGATTTTTTTATTACAAAAAATTATCTTATCAAATATTTATAAAGATAAATATTCAATAATGAAATGAATATATATTTTAAAAAACTAATTTTCTAAATTTTAAGGAAATATTATATTTTCATCATATGTATTCTGAAGAAATAATAAATAACTATAAGTTTTAAAACAACTTTTTCATAAAACGAATATGGATGTTGAATTTATCAATACAGTCCTGTAACTATAATGAATTTATATTTTTAATTATATTATTTTAGGAACACGCCTCATTAATTATTGTTAAAAATCATATATGATGACAAAAATATAATTATTTATTGTTAAAAATGTTATTTATCGTTATGAATATTATGTATGTCATCAAGAATAAACATATTTTATTTTTAAACAAGAAAACATGCATTGTATATTTTGAAACACATATTTTTTAACATGTTTTTTTCCCTGAAATTAAAATCTCATAATAAAAAAATAAAAAAATACATTCTCATTTTGATATATATTTGAAATGGATTATCATAATTAAAAAGTTGTTTAAAAAAGATAATTATTAGTAATTTTCTAAATTTTATCATCACTTTATAAAATATTCACATTTTTAGTATTTTCAACAATATATTAACATTTGTAACAATATTGCTTTGGAAAAAACTATAATTTAAAACTATAATTTTTATTCATTGATGAGGATACATGCCAAGTGATTTTTATTAACACCCCTTTATTATATTAACAAATTTTTTAACTTCATATTAACCCTTAAATATATGACTATAAATTTTAATTTTTGTGTAACATAAGAGTAAATTTATTGGTATATTTAAAAGATTCGAAATTTTTATGCATTACATTTATAATAAAGTATTGGTTTATAAATGTTATAAACATTTTAATATAAAAAATAATATGAAAAAGTATATAAACATAGTTCAGTGTATATTTTGTATTATAGATTTTAGCTTTTCTATAAATTTTTTTTATAAATATAGAGTTTCGGTAATGTAAGAAGCATAAAAAATAAAACTATAATTCTAAAAATAATAAATTTTGGATTTATAAAAACTATATATTATGTTATAATAAATGAATGAAATATAAATATGGAGCTCTGGAAAACATATTTTTCAGAAGTATGCTATGAATATCTAAAATAGAACTATTCTATTAAACCTAATATTTTTTGGTTCTATAAGAACTAATATATATTATATGCTGTGTAACTAAACAAAGAAATAATATTCTACAAGATATTGTTTACAACATTAAAATTTACTAAACAGAGTTATGGTAAACAAATACAATATTTTATCCTTTACAAAGTAATGGATTTAATTGTTATGTACATGTAGGATCAACAAATGTAAGTGAGGAAATCCAAGCATAACTTATATAAAAATGTCATAATTTTATAGAAAAACTAATATATTACCTCTTTTTTCATTCACAATAACCATAAAGTATTTGTGTCTTTTGAAACCAGATACATAATAAACATATTTTATGAAAGGTATTAAATATCTCCATTTAAGTTATTCTATAATAATACCCTTCATTAATAAAATTATTTAAACCTTAATTGATAACCTGTGTAAAAGTTAAATATAAGAACCAAGGAGCTCTGATGATTTTTATGGGTAAAATGGGAGATAAAAATCGATGATTATATGTAATAATATGATACCCCGAAGAGAATGAGATCAAAATTATTACATATGAAATTCATACCCAATCAGTCATAAATAAAAAATTCATGTCACATGAAATAAATCATTAGCATTTCAAAATACAAGATTTAAAATACTTTAGAATCCCCATTAATCAATCATGATTTCTAATAGTAGATAATAATATTACAAAAATGTGAAAGGGATTGTGTAAAAATACTAATGATTGAAAGCCATTTCATCTACCAAGGATCACTTCCAAGACCATCAAAACATAATGAAAACAATATATATGAGTACAATAAGATCATAAAAGCATTCCTTATTCTATCAGAGATTTACATGAGAAACAAAATTGGTTTCATAATGATTACATCATGACATTATCATAAAACAGCCAAAAAAGTAACATGTTTGATATCATTACACCATATAACTAAAAAAGAATATTAAACCCCAAAGTATTAGCAAATTGATGAAAAATAAAATTATAATAACATTTGACCCATCATTTGAAAAAGTGTATAAAATATCATTTTATTTTCATAAAATTTTAAATAAAAATTGCTTTAATTCTGATAAATTGATTATATTTTTAAAATAAATTAAAATTATTTTGGAATCATTAATGAAAATAATATTATTGACCACGTCAAATAAAATTATTGTGTAAAATGTTAACAAATATTTCAATTTATGCTTTTTATAAAAATTCTTAAATAACGTTTTCAGAAAAACCATAAAAAATTACTTTTCAATGTACTAAAAAAATATGCATTTAAATATCATTAAATAATCATTACATAAAATAAAAGTACATTATGTAAAATATTTAACGGAAATTGATGTAGATGAAAGAAATCTTTGAAAAATAGTGAAATAATGTCAAATTTCCTTAAATAATCATGATCATTTTAAGTACCAAAGATAAGATAATGAAAGGAAAACATGAAAAAAATAGAAATAAACATTATAGAAGAAAATATATGGGATTTAAAATAAAAAAGGGTATATAATTACACTAAATATTATTCCAGTATAAGAAAAACTGATTTAAAAATGTTATTTACACATAATTAATTCTCTTGGGCCCTATCATTACTCAAACATGCACTTATGTTCATGAATAATAAATTTAGATTTGTTATACTTATATACCACGATCATATTCATACCTATATTATAATATATAATTCTTATATTGAAGTGAACCTAGAAAAATAAACTCATTTATATCATTAATCTACATGAATAATCATTCCATTTTATAAATAGTCATAAAAAAAGAGATCAAAACGTTTGGAATATTGGAATATTAGACACATAAAAATTTATTTTCAACACTCATTAAAATTTATTTATAAATAATAAACTCTAAAAATCATTTTATTGATCTCATATAAAATTCTACTCTTTTTATCTGATGTAAATAATACATAATAAATCGGTGGCATTAAACACTCAGTAAGGGTACAAATAAGTGAGAACCAAATAAAATATTATAGGTATAATTATGTTAGATAGTAAATGTCTACCTAATAAATCAAATATTATTAATATTTGGGAAATTCATGAAATATCATAAGAGAAGATTGATCCATTATCCTGATCTTTATTAGAATAATCTATAAAAGATAATAAGTTGAAAATAAGAACATCGTTCAATTATGGATCATACATTTATATAGGTAATATTTTTTTCATGAACCTCTCCATCAATGACTATGTTAAAAGATAATAAAATATAATCACAAATACTTATCCCATGATATATAATTTTTTATTCTATTAATCAGGTAGGGATATAGGACCCCGCCCATCATTCATACATACTCAAGTGCACCCCTTGAAAATCATTCACTTATAACATTATTATGCACCCATATAAATAATATAATATTGATAATACATCAAATAAATTTATTAAAGGAAATTTTTTAAAATTCCATAAATAATAATATCATCATAAAACCATGGATAATAAATTGGAATCCAATGATATAATGATATTTTCATGGTAAATAAATTTCAATCAAGAAAATATAGAATATTGTATATAAAATTTATAGATATGGTTATGAAAATTAAATCCCATATAAATATATTTATTGAACCATGGTTAATAGTATTGACTAAAAGTAATGAAAAATATATGTTTAATACTGGTAATCCATTGGAATAATAATTACCTTTAAAAAATTTCAATTATTTTAAAATTAAAAGGTAGTGGTGGAAAATTTTCCTGAAAAAATAGAATACTCACAACCTATTAGGAGAACAAAGGTGGACAATATAATTTAGAGAATAACCATTATTGATAATAATATTTATTTAAGGATACTGATTTTAATGAAATAACACATTATAATTTTTTTTATAAAAATAACATTGAAAAATAAATATTCATCATCTTATAAAAAAATTTAAATGAAATATTTAATAAAACATAGAAAAAAATAATTTATTTTACAAACCCAAAATTTTTTGAGTGAATGATTCATAAATAAAACAATTATGGTGGGTCTTTTATTCAAATTTAATGAAACATAAAAAAATATTGTAAAAAATGCTTCCTTCATTATCATAAAATATTAAGATACCAGTTTATTTAAAATTTTATTTTAAAAAAAATTGAATAGAAAATATCTTAACAAAATCTTTTTAAAAATAAACAAAAACAGTAAATCATATAGAAAAGAGAATTTTAATTATAATAAACGTGTAGTGGATGATAAAATAGTTGATTTTAAAAGAAATTATTTTTTTGTATATTCTATATAATCATTTTTCGAAAACCCTCATCATAAAAGTACTATTAAATTTAAATTTCTATAAGTGGTAAAGTGAATTATGATAATAATTTTAAACAATCCATATAATATTTCAAGACTATAGAGGAGATCTTTGGTGGGAAGGATAACATGGAAATAAGTGAAAACATTCATTAGTAAAAATATTTTTTATCCCCACACTCATGATGCTTGTTTTTTGGAAATTATTTTATCAAATAAGTAGTTTATTCAAGTAGATATGTAATTTAACTAGACAAAAAAATGAAATACCATATAAAGTAATTTAATTTTAGGCTAAAATAAATCATTAAAATTATATTCATATAAGAAATAGTGTATCCCAATGAATTGAAAATTGAGTCGAAGAAACTCTTATAGAGATTGTAGCATAATATTCATACGATATTGAGAAGAAGATCATGAAATTGATATTAATATCCCAATAAATGGAGGATTTTTTATATTTGAAATAAATTATTTATTTATTACATTAAATAATATAATTTATTGTACAAAATATCAAATTTTCCCTATGGAGTATAAAACTTTATAAAGAAACACATAAATTGTTTACCTAGTTATTCAAATATGATTTTTGATCATGTATAAGAATAGACAACAACTGAATCCCATATTTATGAACATTATTACGATACATAACATTTTATTAAATTAATTTTTAATTATTTTATACATATATATTAATCAGTTATTTCCTATTTTCAATACAATTTGTGAGTAACCATAGTAATTTTTAACTAGATTCGAAATTATAATCTAGTAATTCATTCATATAAAAAAGTTCATCATTACCAAGTCATTAATCTTATATTAATGTATTATATAAAATATTATGATTATTCTAATTCAATTTATCATATTTAGGAATTACCCATGAATATGAAATCGATTAGAAGCATATTTTAATGATTTTTGATGAAAAATGTTTATTTTTAATTAATGAGTTTTAAATTAATTTTACCATTATATGAAAAAATAAATCAATATTTTAATGTGTTATAATACATGAGAATAAATTATATTCCAATAAACAATAATGAAATAGATTTACAACATTGTTCAAGATGAAGGTTAAGAGAACCCAAATAAACACAAATCATAATTAATGAATAATTTTAAAGTGATTTTGTTGTAATATCATCATTAAATAATAACACTAATATAATATAGTGTTCATATGTGTTTTATTAAAGAATTTAAAAGAATTTTAATAATAATAAAAATTATGTTATGTTATTTCAATGTATAAGGAAACCGTTTTTTCTCTTAGAACACTCTTTTTGATTGTTAAATTAACTGATGTAATTTGCTGATCAGATTGTCAATAAGTTGTCCAATTTATCATTCTAGAATAATAATAATTTCATAAAAATAATATTTATCCACTAAAACCATTTTCATGACCACCCATGGAATGTATTAATGAAATTTAATATGGAAAAAAATATTCTATAGAGGCACAGGTCCACAAGTGGGTAGGGATGGTGATATCATTTACCATTAAATTATGAACATCAGTAATATTTTTTATCATTTAATAATATAAAATTTGTCATAAAAATATAAATTATATATTTAATTAAATATATTATTATTCCATTTACTGTTGTTAAGAAAAATTGAAAACATTCATCATGGAGGTGTCAGTCCACTGACCACATGAATGACTATTTTTATTTTTTTTTAAAAGGAATACAGATTGTTCATTAATGATTTTAAAATTATTATAATGAAATAAAAGTAAACTAATAATAATTTTGTTATATTTTATGATTTTAGTTTAAATTGAGTAATAATAAGTGAACATAAGGAAATATAAATGGGAAATGAGTGATTACAAATTTATACCTTACTTCAGGGATTATCCCCTATTGAAAAGGGGTTATTCCCTCGAGGGTTACTATTGTTATTTGTCAAGAACACATTTATGAAGTATAGAAGTTCTTATGTGAGGTTTTAATTTTTTTCCCAAAAATATGGGGTTGTGGTGTTAGGGGATGTGAGCAGGTCAGTTTCCCTTTTCTAAGTGATAATGGATAACATTTTTGTAAATAGCCAAAAACAATTAATAATGGAAAGTCACTCCCTAGGAATGTGGTCATAAAATTGAGAAATAATATTGAGTAGTCGGGAAAAGAAAAATTAATGTGTCATAATAAATCTCCCTTATATTTTTTCAATTTTTTTGAGGCCATGAACTATTTAATATTTTTCTTTTATGATTTGAACTTTTACCATAGTGAACAATTTTACATAAATAAATTATCATTTATTATTTAAAATAAAATGGAAATTATTATATAAATAAGAAGTATTTATTCCAAATTTTAAATAAAATTTATTAAATGAAATCTCTAAAATTGGTACGAAAATATTTCTAATATAATAAATATTAAAAGTATTATTTTTGTTTAAAAAATATATCTTATTTTCATAAATGTATAATATTTTTGTGAAAACTACAATAAATATTTTAAATTTTTTAATTTCAATTATGAAATGAATACTTAATCCTTGAAAACGTTTCATAAACCTCAAATTCATAATTATATATATTTATTTTCATAAAAGACATGTTATTTGTCAAAAAAATTCAATATTCCCCTAAAAATCTATCATTTTAGAAAAATACCAAAACATTTATCTTAACCTAATAATGAATTATAAATCCAAAAATTAAGCTAATTTTTTGAGATTAATTTTATAGGTTTTTTTTCATTTAAATGTTATATAAAATATTTAAATATAATTATAATTGATTTATAGGGAAAAAATAATTTTTTAAAATAGTTTTTAAAATGTATTATTTATATAAATCTCTAATAAAGATTAAATTAATAAATATAATTTACAATATAATTAAATAATCATTCAATAATAATATATTTATACTTGTTTAATTAAATTTATATCTAATAAAAATGTAGATTCTTAAACACATTAATGAATTAACTATATTGGTATAAAATGATATTTATATATATGAATATGTATGATAATATATTTCTTACTTAGTTTACTCTTATTCATGCATAATAACTCAATGCATGAGTTTCAATTTTCTAAACATGTCATGGATTAATTTTAGATTACTGTTATGTGTAGAAAAAGTAATTGAACATATTATTTAATTAAAGAAAATATATATTTAAATCATGGTCCACTATAATCTATCCCATAAATAAATTACATCCTCATAATTTTGTTAATTATTCATTGATGAATTTTTTTTCAATGAATCCTAATATATTTATCATTCAGGGTAATACCTCTAATATGACATTTCCATTACTCTCTGAGTCTATTTCATGTTACTTATCATTATTAAAACAACATTATACATTCATGTAATCATGTACCCTACTATTTATAAACCATAATCATATATTTTATATAACAAGATTTCTAAAAAATAACATAATTTCTAAGACATCATACCACAAAAAAGGACGTATTCCTCAAAAAATGTACCACATTTTCATTCTTTAAATGGTATTAACTAGTAGTTCATGATTTCAAACACATTTCAATATAGATAATAATCTAAAAGAAGAAATAAACTATACCAAATATTTCATGGATAACATTTTTATTAAATCAATAATCAATTCGAATTCTATCATAAATATATAATTGGCTTTTATAGAAATCAATCCACACTTTAATACCTCATCGTCAAGAATAAATTATTCCTAATAGTTTTACACACCTCGATCAAGTGTTCTCTTATATTAATCCACAAACGATAATCTTATCCTAAAATATCATTTCATGGTTATAGATACCATTTAATATATATTCCAAACTAGTAAATATGAATTGATGAAGATCATTCCATAGATGATATAATTATTCATTATAACAATTAGAATATACTAATCTTTTTTAAATGTCACTCATTAATAAAAATATCCAAGATTATAGAGATTTAATTTATATTATGATATCATCATCACTTCCTTATGTATGACTATGAAACCTAAAATTTAAATTGAAATAGGAAAATACCAATATTCTCATCTATTTAAGTAAGATTTCTTATTTGTTTATAAGACATTGATGTTTCTCAAAACGTACGTATTTTAGTTGCATCTTCCTGAAAAAAATAAAAAACTAGATTTGAAAATATTAAGAGGATATAAATTAAAGATAAATTAAATGAACGTATGAATTCAAATATCAATCATATTTTGTATTGCCTGATTTTTTATTAATTTCAACTAACGATGCATTCCTTTTATATATGGAACAATCGATTTATCCTATAATTATCTTTGTTCAACCTAGGTTAATTTATGGTGTGTTTCCTCATACTTCTCAACCTATAACACCTATATGTTATATTATATATATATATATAAAAATTTATTTCATTGATAGATTGTAAAACATTAAACCCCAAGTTTAAATAAACCATAATAATGAATACTTTAATGCAATAACCATTAAATTGAAATTTAAAAATAAAATAAATATAAATTCAAAAATTTTTGATAATATGTTTGACAAAATAATTTATTTTTTGTTAATTCATTATATGATTGAAAATTTACATTTTTTCCTCAAAAGTGGTTTTTATTACATTTTTTGAATAAATAGTATAAATATTTATTTCCACTTTTAAGAAATATTTTTCAAATAATTTAACATAAATTTTAAAATAATTATGATTAAAATATAATATATTGAATTTGTTCAGATATTTCTAAAAGTATTATTTTTTTATGAATATTGATAAATATTTATTTATATTGAAAACTGTCATTCCGTATAAAGCATTTAGAACATTAATTTATTCTTAAATTGTTTTAAAATTATCATTAGTTACTTTATATTATTAATAACCCATAAATGGTAATTGAAATAAATATTATGTGTATTTTTATAAAACACTAGTTGTACTAATGAATTCTTTTTTTTTTCATGAAAATTGTTATTCATCGTGTTTTTTGAGATTATTTGTGAAGAAATTTCATCAAATTTTAGAGATTGAAATTTATAAAATTAATACATATTTTTAATCATTGTATAAATTTTTTTAATGAGTCCACATATTTTTTTTAGTATAAAAATATTAATAACATTAAAAAAATTCATCACAATTGTGGTCAAAATGGGGTTTTTATGGGGATGTTATAGTAAAAGATAAGGGTATAATTTCACATTAAATGATTATAAATACAATTTATGAAAAAAATATGACCACATCCTACCCCAACACTAATTATTTTTAAAATATCAGATCATTTTTCTTTAGAATTAATTTATAATATATTAATTTTTTAGAAAATTCCATCTATTTCATCTTCCCTAGTTATAAAAGGCCTACCTCATTTCTATTATTTACAATACTATGAGCCTTATAGATCAATAATAGAATAAATCAATATTGTCAAAAAATTACTAGAAATTAAATATATGTTATGTAATTCATCAAATTCTATTCTAATGATATAAAAGAAAGGATCAAAAGGTGGCTAATAGAAGGAGATGATATCATATTACCAGACCAACTTCATTATCATTCCTTAACAACATTATATATATGTGGTATTCATAATTGAATAATTAAATTGTTATCAACAATATATTAAAATGTTATTTTTGTTATTTTTCACCAATATCCATATTTATTCCATGAAATGGGATGTGAGAGTATCGCTTTTGTGTTTGTGTGGACCACTACCACCACGTAGCAATACAATTCATTTTCCATCACAATAATTCAATAATAGTTATTAAGATGGGTCTCAAGATCATATATGATATTATATAAAAAATTATTAAAATGAAATTATAATATCATATATACCGTAATAACATCCACTCTATTGGAAAATGATAACCTCACTCCGGTGTACATATAGACAACCATCAATATGAAGAGATGAGATTAGTTTTTTATTTCAACTTAAATGAATTGAAATAATGAAATATTTAATTAGTATAAATGATATATATAATATAATAATTTTTCATTAAATGTGAAATTATTTACCTTTCTTCATTCTTTGAATATTGAAAACAACATTCATGTGTACATATATCATGCAGTCTAAATTAACGATGTATTTAATTTTTCTATCTCTATCCTTTATAAAATACATTAATAAATATATATATATATACATATAAATTATATATTTGATAATTATATAATAACTGAAAAAATATATATGTTGATGCCATGATAAATGAATATGTATTATAACTACCAAACCAAAATTCATCTGAAAAATTAAACATTTAAGACTAAGAAACGATGATTTTAATAAGGAATTAATTTAAAATTAGAGTTAAACTATTATAAGTGGATAGTATATGATATTATTATATTTTAATATATTTTTTAATACGAGTATATTAAATTTAAATTTATTTTATATTACGTAACTTCACTTTTTATGAAAGACTAGTTTTCAAATTTTATTTATGTGACAATATGATTTATTAGCTATATTGTTCAAGATAATGTTTCAGATGTTGATATTTTATGCCATGTCTCTCAACAATGATATAAAATTTATTATCCTATGATTATTTACTAATAACACATATTTTATTTTTAGATTAAACTCCTTATTAACTGTATATAACAAAAGATTATTTTTAATTATAATCGACAATATTTCTCTCTTTGGTCCAAAACAGTTTTCCTTCTTTATCCATTTTTTAGAAATACATTTTATAGTGTTTTTTATATTAAAATATTATAAATTATAATAATTTTTACCTATTATTGTACTTTTAATTTTTTTAAAAAATGTATCTTCTTTTCATTTTCTAAATAAATTAATTATCATTTTTAATAAGAAATCTACAAGGAATGTTTTATTTAGCATACATGAAAAGAATAGAATTTCCCACCATATTGAGAACTCAATGATTTGAAGCTTCCTTAATCAGTTTCCGTTATTATTTTCATAGAAACATTTTTTAAATTAGATTTTTTAAATTTTAAAACATAGAATATGTTTTTTCCAAATGATAATGTTATTTCCATAAGAAAAATTCCTACTGATATTTTAATACAATATTTATTTATGATGACAAAAGTTGATGTTGCTTATGGTTTACTTGGGATATAATATATAGATATGATCCAAATTATTATTTTTTGGATTGTTTATGATTTTAGTGATTAGATTTTTTTTAATCATATTATTTTTCAGGAGTAATTATATAATGGATTATTTAAATAGTTTTTTAAATCTGTTTCTTTTACATAGGTTATGCTATGGGGAGTTTTTTACATTTTTATGAAATCCATTTCTTTTTAATGTGTTGGGGTATATGATGAATGTTTTTTAATCTTATTGATACTTATGAATTCATTACGACTATTTAATGTGTGGTAATAGAATTTTGTTACCCTGTAATTCCTTAGGTAAATATGGATATCTCATGAGATATTAATGAAAATATTAGGGAGTGACTCTAATTCTGTAAGGTACTCTCTCCACTATGATATACTTAGTAATGAATCTTTAATTAGGATATAATGTAGTTTCGAGTGAGACTTATGGACTATGATATTCTTGGATTTGATCCTTGAATAAAAAATTGTTTTTCCAAAATATTGTGTCTGAAAATATCATATGTATTATGTGAATGATATAATCTCATAGTTCATGTTCTTTGATTCCTATATTATTTTTATCTTATAAACTACCATGTTTTATTTCATGAATAATTATTATGATTTATTACATGCATGGAGGGTTTAACTAATATTATTTTCATATTCTAATACCCATATACTTGTGGAATATTTAATTGATCATTGATACATCCCATTGTTAACCTTAATATGAATTAGAGCTCACACATTCTTATGTTTCATATGCATAGGTTATGATGAATGTTGTTATGTATGATTTTCCTAAGAAGAATTATTGTTATAAATAACATAGTTGTAATTTATTTAGATATAATATGAGATATTTTCGTATATATCCTACAATACATAGAAAATAGAACTATATGATTATAACATTGCTAATAATGTTATAGATTGAATATTATTTTAATTTAATGTGATATTTATGTATGAGAAGTTTGGGTCTCTAAAGTTGTTATCATAGAAAGTTTTAGTTAACTTTAGAAACTATTCAGATAAAACATTTTTGGGAAGCCTTATCATAATACGATATATATAGTATGACAACTTATGTGATGGTAATGGAAGTATTGTGTATTTCATAGAAAAACATAATTTTTTGGATACTACTTGTTGAAATGGTTTTAGAATAGATGCATATAGGGGTAATAAATTAAAAAATAGTTTGTTGAGTGTCTCTTAGACATCCCTCTTGTGTATAGTGAGTGTTCCCATAAAAGCTACTAGTATTGATACTCTATTTGTATTTGATAAAATATCACTAGTTCTCTATATCAACCAAAATGAATGATTTCAGCAAAACATTACCATTAATGATATATGTTAAACACAAAATGTCATACATTGAAAATAATTTGTCATTATTTATTAATACTATAAATTATTTTTCATGATTATATGGTTTATCACATTGATTGTTGTTGCATACACCATGTGTTTTGGTATTATTAAATGGATGGAATCAAGTTAATTCTTGTCATGATATATAATGTAATGATATTCACCATAATTAAATAATGGTTATGGGAGATATAATGACAATTAATTTTATTATTTTAACAAAAATTTCAAATGAAATGAGTCATACAATGATTATGAACATTCCATGGAGAGAAAAATGATTTGTTGACTGCATTATGAGGAAATATTTTGAAAATAACTCTATTAAGAGGGAAGTTTCTAGGAGCATATTTTTACATATATAATACCCTTGTATTATTCATATGAAAATGGAGGTGTAATTACATGAGCTAAAAAAGAATGGTAATAAAATCATTAGTTAATAAGAGAAAATTTTACTTGACTTGTGCAGTGCACTTATAGTATTATCATCTTTATAGAATGCATGTTTTCGTGGTTCCTCAGTGGCATAAAATAATGTACGAAATAGGAATTATCCAAAATGGACTTCAATAGATGTGATGAAATCAGTTGATTTTCTATCAAGGTGGAGATAGATATTATAGTTACACATATTTTTCATAGTTTTGATAATGAAAACAAATATTGAATTTAATGTAAATTATTAAAACCCTGGAGAGAAGAAATTGGCATTTCCGTCCTGATACAAGAACAAAAAAATAGCATAAATACGGGCTTAAAATATTTTTGGTGTTGAAAGGATGTTCACCATGAAGTCAAATGCCTTTGTAATGGAAAAAAGATATTTGATATTGATGTATAAATAGCTCTAAAAAATGCACCACCCACACTTTATTACTTTAAATGCATGAAGTATGGGTACTATGAAACCAATTCTAAAATATGAAGGTTAATGATGGATTTTGACATTAGTATATACTTTACCATAAATAAAAATTAAAATCCCTTTCCATAAATATTTTTTATTATTTTGATTTTAATGATTTGGTTAAAAGAAAATTTACAATCCACTCTAAAAAATAAAATGTCCTAAATTATTTTTTATCTATCCACTCTTTTTTATTTGAAAAATTTTCAAAGGGTTTAGAAATTCCACATAAATGAGTTTATGTTGAATTAGAATGAAACCCCATAATGGTATGATGACATCATATAATGTCAATGATTCTTCTCCAAATAATATTTTTTGGAAAATGTTCTTCATAAAAATCGTATTATTCTAAATCTGGTTGAACATCGTTTTATCTTCGGCATGGATTGTGTTTATCTACACAAATACAGTAACAATGGTTGATAAAGGGAAGTATCATTTCATATTTAGGGACAAACTACAAAGTTATATCTGGTTATTGATAAATTATTACTTTTTATAGAAATTTAATCCATTATGAAAGTATTGACTACTATTTAAAATGAATTTCCATCTCAAGTTTTTCAAAAGAAACATAATATAAATGATATTATTATTTTGAGGAAATTTATCAATGTACTAATCTAATATTAGAATAGTCTTCCACCGAGTTTGACATAGATTTTTCAAAATAATTGTTACCTTGTGCTTCACTTACTTCAATCATTCCATATAGAATGTCCCCAATTTTGTTTTATGAATTGAATAATAAACTCTAGAATAATATTAATACGATATCCATTCACATAAGCATATTAACTTGGGGTTCCATTTTTTATGTGGATTATATGATAGATAAATCAATGAAACTATGTATTTATTATAAGGATTTTAGCAATATAATTATAAAAAAGTATCATTAACCCAGAATTGATGTCATTTCTACTAACTAAATGGATCTCAGTATCTTTACAAAATTAAACATCATTCTAGATATCAATCCTTGTAAGTTAAAAATAAGGATATACCCAACATAGAATTTTGGCCAACATATGGAATCTATGAATTTATAGTGATTAAATTTGGTCTTACTGATAACAATATTATATTCATGGATTTATTGAATTATTTCTTTAGATATTAACTTGATCATTTTTGTGTATTCATTATAGAATATATTATTATATATCAATATGGAAAAAAGTGCATAAAGATCACTTGATAATTGTGATGTAGATCCTATGGAATCACAAGTTGCCTGAAACTTTAAAAAAAATATAAAATATAGTTATAAAAACATTCATTTTTAGGTCATATAATCTCATGAGAGTGTATGTTAGTGGATCTATCAATTATAGAAGTAATTGTATGTTGTCTCAGACCAACCATAGTGAAAAAATATTTTTTGGTTAAAACCTATGATTTCAACAATAAACTTCATTTTTTAGAGACTGCATGACAAGAAAAAAAATCATTGAAAGGGAATGTGAAACTCGATGTCATTAAAATATATTTCATTCTGAATAAATTCTATTACATTGATATCTTGTGATACACACAACACTGAGATTAAATAAAACACAATACACTGATAAAAAATTATTATGAACATTATATCCTAGAAATTATGTGGGAATGTATGATTATGAAAATAGAATATTAATAATATTGGTTTTAATCTTCTATAAAATAAATAAAATTATATTCTATTAATTTAAAATAAAATATGTTCCATTTTAAGGATAACAAAATATAGTATAGAAATTGTATTTTTCCTTAATAGTGGATCAGTTTCACTTTTATAAAATTATATGAAATTAATATTTTCCACTCTTTTGAAATTAATTTGATAAAATTAAATTAATTTTTTAAATCTAAATTTAAATATTTTCTTTCACTAATTTTTTTTAGTTTTTAAAAATAATAAAAATTTTATGAATAAAAAGAAATACTAATATTTGTTAAAGACATACATTTGATTTATATTATTTAATAAGAAAAATATTAATTTACTTCTATAAAAATATTATAAATTATTCTAAAACATAACTAATTTAGATTATTGGTATAAATTTTATATTGAATTCTAATATTATTTTTTTTAACTTTTGAGATTTTTTGTTTGAAAGAACATTTTTTATGTGATTCAAGGATTAATGGTAAATTTAAATATTACAATAATGTGAATTTAATTTGGAAAAATTTATTCCATATTTTTTACAAGAAAAATTTCTATTTTTATCTACAGAAAGTTAATTTTTGAGCATAATGAATAGTGAAAATAGATAAAATTTAATACCTTGGTTATGTTAAAAATGGGTTTACTAGGGTGTTAAACAGAAATAATAGGGGTTAAAATGAACTAAACACTTATTAAATACAACTTTACTAGAAATAATTAATTAGTTATTTTTTAGACTATTTTTATGAGTTTTTAGAAATTTTTCCATTAATATGACCAGTATAACAATTAATGCAATGAAAATTGTCAAAATGTCACAACCTACAAATTTAATTTAAATTATCTGTTAACATATGTGAAAATTAGATATTATAATGAATATTAACGGTATTTTTGAGAATAAATAAATTTATTTCATTTCAAAAAAATATTTTTAAATTTTAGTGATCATATATTTATATGAACTAAACAAAAAATGAATACATTGTAAATAAGTATTAAACATAAAAATAAAATACATGATTCTAAAATTATTAAATGTAAAATAAGTTGAATAAATTAGTGTATTCAATTATATTTTTTTATAAATATATAATTTTATACTTGGGTGAAATTAATATATTTGAATTCAATCATTATCATGATTTTTTAAAAATATAAATTAAATAAATAATGTCGATATTTACGTGAATGATTTTTATAATATATGATTCTTTATTAAATGATTTAAAATTCCAAAAATAATATAATATAATTTTTTTTAAATTTTTTAAATCATAAAACATATTATATAAATTAAAAAAATTTACTTATGTAGTGACTATACTAAAACCAGAAGAGTACAAACTTTTTTTCTTCATTACGGATAATGTAATGTTTTTGTACATTACATGTAATTATTTTAAAATTAATATTCATCATATAATGGATTTTAAAATTTTATTTTTTATTATTTTTATTATCATGTCCTTATATTATTATAAGGGACATTTTATTTTAGGCTTAAAAGATTAATTACCTAGGATAAAGTTACTATTACTGTTGAGGTAAAGAAAAATGGTAAAATTAATGTAAAAGATGTTAAGGATGAACATTTTGAAAACAAGAATTTATTGTGAGGTGAGGGTTATTCTACACCATATCATCTATCAAAAAAACTACTCATAAATTATTTATCCTCTTTTGGTGATATTGAATTCAACTTATCAAATTGTATTTGGTATTTAAAAAAATTCCACACCTCTTCAATTAGAAAATTGAACTCACTCCCCTATGTTTCTTCTTACCTATAAAGAAAAATTTATTCCCCAAAAACATAAATAAACCAAAAAACATACTTATAAAAAATTTATAGTTTTTTTCAAAAATATAAATGATAAAATAATTATGAAGAGTTTCAAATGAGGATTATCTAAGGGAAGGTATATATATTCATAAGATTGTTATTTTTATTTCTTCCATTAAAAATATAAATTATCTCTTAAAAAATATAATATAATCAAACATTACATAATATATAATAATATTTTATTGTGTTTTTAGCATAATATTTATAAATGTACACTTTCATGAAAGGGGAAAAATCATAAATCATGTGTACAGAGGACTTTTCATAGAGAACTAGTTTATCTTATTTTCCATAAGCACATATTATAGTTGGATAAAATGATAAATTTAATTAAAATATATAATACATAAGATATAATTATACAACTAGAGTTATAATATTACATAGAAAATCTTACTTTATATTACATAAAAATGTAATAATTTCACTCATGTGTTCAGCGGGCTACCGCCTCATGAAACGACGTCATTGTTTTTTGAGTTACAATTTAATGGAAAGTAATATGTATCAATTTAATGAATATATGATATATATATATTAAAAGATATAAATTATATAAAATAAATTTATCATTAACATACTTACCCATTATCCTTTTATAGTAATGTTGTCATCGCTTAGTTGTACGTACGACAAACTATTCCCACGATGTGATGCAAATAAATTTCAATTTAAAATTATTTATAATGGTTCATTGGATTTGTCTAGTTGAAAGATAAATATTTGTAATATTGTTATAATTATGATGTGTATGGAACTATTTCAAATATATAATATCTATAACATTAATTAAAGAAATGAATGAGAAAAAAGGCAACTAACACTATAAAAAAAATTATAATTGAATAATAATAAGAAACGCATTGTAAAATGTAATAATAGGAAAATATATGGTATGAGATATATTATTATATTTCATCAAAAGATGTATACTAATTTTATATATGAGGAGGATACACATATAATGGTTATTGAACATGAGGAAAGGGTTTCTCGTATCACCCTTAAATCTACAAGACATACGCCATATTCACCACTTATTACATTGTGTAAGTATCCCTTATGGGAATTATTTGAAATGTAAACATTAAATTAAATCTATTTTGTTTTTATGTTGTTATTAATGAATTTTTTCATGTGATTTTATATCTTTTACACATTTTATTACTTAAAATGAATTAGAAAATGTTTTCTTATGAAAATCCATATTTGTTTCTCTTTTTGATCAAAATTCTATTTTTATAAAAAAGTAATATTTCATAAAAATGTTTAAAAAAATATTTTAAATAATTTAAAAGGTTTTAATTAAAAACTCCAGATCCTTTTACTTTTTATTTTATTTAAAGGACCCATTATGTTATTTTCAAAAATAACCTTTTTTCTTTTATATAAAATGTGAAATGAATCTTTGTTTTCACGTGTACAACAAAAAAAATTATTCCATCAAGAAAACTTAATGATTCAATGAATATTTTTAATTTCTTCAAATCTTATCCTCTAACGAAATTATTCTAAATTTTTTTTAATATTTTTGTTTAAAATTTTGATTTTCAATGTGCATGTATTATTTTCCTCATGGTATTTTTAATGGCATTGATGTAGTCATTCTATTAATTAATGACATAATGCCCTTATAATACATATGATCCAGTGGGAATGTATTTCATTGATATAATATGAATTCTTTCTTTGGATGAATTATAGATAGTTTGTATAAGGAAGTACAATTTTATTACCCTTCAATATATTATTCTAAATGGTTTATGATTATATATATTTGATTGATGGCCAGTATTAAAATTTTATATGATGGGTTTTAATTAGAAATGATTATATTGATTATGTTTCGACCACTTCATATGAAGAATGTATTGGAGATAGTATGTGATAGGTTGGGATCAGTTATAGATATCTCCTTGATGGATCAACGTGTATCATGAGACAAGTGAGGTGGACAAATTAGACATGTTTCTACCTACATATTGGAACATTATTATGAAAGTCACTCATGGTTTTAGATGTCTGAAATTTTACATTACCTCATTATTGAAAAGGGTATTGATGTATAGGGGATTAATCTATTAGTGGGAATATACTTGGATAAATATCAAACTTATGTGATTATTTATATATCTTTATTTGATCACCATTTGTTCCATCATTATTATTCATAAGTTATTATTTAAATGGAATGTGTTTCAATTATTTACATTGAAATATCATATATTCTTATTTATTCATTATATCTTACATTATAACAATTCCATTTATAGGTATAATAGGATCTCCATTTATCATGTTTTATTTTCCTCCTGATACTAGGAAGTGTTTTTTAATTGATATATAGGGATATACTAAGAGAAGATATAGTGTTATAGAAGAAAACAGTTAGTGTTTTTTATGTTTTCTATGGTAATTTGAGTTTTATGTATGTATCTAGTTAACCATGACTCGTAAACTGTACTCACCTTCATGATGTGAATCAGTGAATCTTATTACAATGAGGTAATGTAACGAAAAACACCGGTCTACATATGTGGGGGACATTGATAGTGGTATCAAATAATGTTTAGTTGAATCCTCATGAACTAGATTATCGAAAACCTATATTGAGGAACAGAAATATATGATATAATTAGAGTCTAAATATATGATAAAATCATAAATTTTTACTAAGTAATGGACTATATGGTCTTCTTAGAAATAAATCATTTTCTTGACTATAAGTGGATTTTGTTCTAGTATAGTTATACTTAAGTTTGATAACATGGAAAAATGTGCTTAAAGTCTCACCTAAGAATAATCTATGACAAAACAAATGGTCATACTACAAACCTGGTTTTTTCACTATGGGGGGATATGGTTTGGTTAATTCAAATTTTAATTAAAAATAACTATAAAAGATTTAAAAAATATTTCATGATTCGAATAAATTCCCAAAAACCACGTTTTATAAAAGAAAGGATCAAAAGGTGGCTAATAGAAGGAGATGATATCATATTACCAGACCAACTTCATTATCATTCCTTAACAACATTATATATATGTGGTATTCATAATTGAATAATTAAATTGTTATCAACAATATATTAAAATGTTATTTTTGTTATTTTTCACCAATATCCATATTTATTCCATGAAATGGGATGTGAGAGTATCGCTTTTGTGTTTGTGTGGACCACTACCACCACGTAGCAATACAATTCATTTTCCATCACAATAATTCAATAATAGTTATTAAGATGGGTCTCAAGATCATATATGATATTATATAAAAAATTATTAAAATGAAATTATAATATCATATATACCGTAATAACATCCACTCTATTGGAAAATGATAACCTCACTCCGGTGTACATATAGACAACCATCAATATGAAGAGATGAGATTAGTTTTTTATTTCAACTTAAATGAATTGAAATAATGAAATATTTAATTAGTATAAATGATATATATAATATAATAATTTTTCATTAAATGTGAAATTATTTACCTTTCTTCATTCTTTGAATATTGAAAACAACATTCATGTGTACATATATCATGCAGTCTAAATTAACGATGTATTTAATTTTTCTATCTCTATCCTTTATAAAATACATTAATAAATATATATATATATACATATAAATTATATATTTGATAATTATATAATAACTGAAAAAATATATATGTTGATGCCATGATAAATGAATATGTATTATAACTACCAAACCAAAATTCATCTGAAAAATTAAACATTTAAGACTAAGAAACGATGATTTTAATAAGGAATTAATTTAAAATTAGAGTTAAACTATTATAAGTGGATAGTATATGATATTATTATATTTTAATATATTTTTTAATACGAGTATATTAAATTTAAATTTATTTTATATTACGTAACTTCACTTTTTATGAAAGACTAGTTTTCAAATTTTATTTATGTGACAATATGATTTATTAGCTATATTGTTCAAGATAATGTTTCAGATGTTGATATTTTATGCCATGTCTCTCAACAATGATATAAAATTTATTATCCTATGATTATTTACTAATAACACATATTTTATTTTTAGATTAAACTCCTTATTAACTGTATATAACAAAAGATTATTTTTAATTATAATCGACAATATTTCTCTCTTTGGTCCAAAACAGTTTTCCTTCTTTATCCATTTTTTAGAAATACATTTTATAGTGTTTTTTATATTAAAATATTATAAATTATAATAATTTTTACCTATTATTGTACTTTTAATTTTTTTAAAAAATGTATCTTCTTTTCATTTTCTAAATAAATTAATTATCATTTTTAATAAGAAATCTACAAGGAATGTTTTATTTAGCATACATGAAAAGAATAGAATTTCCCACCATATTGAGAACTCAATGATTTGAAGCTTCCTTAATCAGTTTCCGTTATTATTTTCATAGAAACATTTTTTAAATTAGATTTTTTAAATTTTAAAACATAGAATATGTTTTTTCCAAATGATAATGTTATTTCCATAAGAAAAATTCCTACTGATATTTTAATACAATATTTATTTATGATGACAAAAGTTGATGTTGCTTATGGTTTACTTGGGATATAATATATAGATATGATCCAAATTATTATTTTTTGGATTGTTTATGATTTTAGTGATTAGATTTTTTTTAATCATATTATTTTTCAGGAGTAATTATATAATGGATTATTTAAATAGTTTTTTAAATCTGTTTCTTTTACATAGGTTATGCTATGGGGAGTTTTTTACATTTTTATGAAATCCATTTCTTTTTAATGTGTTGGGGTATATGATGAATGTTTTTTAATCTTATTGATACTTATGAATTCATTACGACTATTTAATGTGTGGTAATAGAATTTTGTTACCCTGTAATTCCTTAGGTAAATATGGATATCTCATGAGATATTAATGAAAATATTAGGGAGTGACTCTAATTCTGTAAGGTACTCTCTCCACTATGATATACTTAGTAATGAATCTTTAATTAGGATATAATGTAGTTTCGAGTGAGACTTATGGACTATGATATTCTTGGATTTGATCCTTGAATAAAAAATTGTTTTTCCAAAATATTGTGTCTGAAAATATCATATGTATTATGTGAATGATATAATCTCATAGTTCATGTTCTTTGATTCCTATATTATTTTTATCTTATAAACTACCATGTTTTATTTCATGAATAATTATTATGATTTATTACATGCATGGAGGGTTTAACTAATATTATTTTCATATTCTAATACCCATATACTTGTGGAATATTTAATTGATCATTGATACATCCCATTGTTAACCTTAATATGAATTAGAGCTCACACATTCTTATGTTTCATATGCATAGGTTATGATGAATGTTGTTATGTATGATTTTCCTAAGAAGAATTATTGTTATAAATAACATAGTTGTAATTTATTTAGATATAATATGAGATATTTTCGTATATATCCTACAATACATAGAAAATAGAACTATATGATTATAACATTGCTAATAATGTTATAGATTGAATATTATTTTAATTTAATGTGATATTTATGTATGAGAAGTTTGGGTCTCTAAAGTTGTTATCATAGAAAGTTTTAGTTAACTTTAGAAACTATTCAGATAAAACATTTTTGGGAAGCCTTATCATAATACGATATATATAGTATGACAACTTATGTGATGGTAATGGAAGTATTGTGTATTTCATAGAAAAACATAATTTTTTGGATACTACTTGTTGAAATGGTTTTAGAATAGATGCATATAGGGGTAATAAATTAAAAAATAGTTTGTTGAGTGTCTCTTAGACATCCCTCTTGTGTATAGTGAGTGTTCCCATAAAAGCTACTAGTATTGATACTCTATTTGTATTTGATAAAATATCACTAGTTCTCTATATCAACCAAAATGAATGATTTCAGCAAAACATTACCATTAATGATATATGTTAAACACAAAATGTCATACATTGAAAATAATTTGTCATTATTTATTAATACTATAAATTATTTTTCATGATTATATGGTTTATCACATTGATTGTTGTTGCATACACCATGTGTTTTGGTATTATTAAATGGATGGAATCAAGTTAATTCTTGTCATGATATATAATGTAATGATATTCACCATAATTAAATAATGGTTATGGGAGATATAATGACAATTAATTTTATTATTTTAACAAAAATTTCAAATGAAATGAGTCATACAATGATTATGAACATTCCATGGAGAGAAAAATGATTTGTTGACTGCATTATGAGGAAATATTTTGAAAATAACTCTATTAAGAGGGAAGTTTCTAGGAGCATATTTTTACATATATAATACCCTTGTATTATTCATATGAAAATGGAGGTGTAATTACATGAGCTAAAAAAGAATGGTAATAAAATCATTAGTTAATAAGAGAAAATTTTACTTGACTTGTGCAGTGCACTTATAGTATTATCATCTTTATAGAATGCATGTTTTCGTGGTTCCTCAGTGGCATAAAATAATGTACGAAATAGGAATTATCCAAAATGGACTTCAATAGATGTGATGAAATCAGTTGATTTTCTATCAAGGTGGAGATAGATATTATAGTTACACATATTTTTCATAGTTTTGATAATGAAAACAAATATTGAATTTAATGTAAATTATTAAAACCCTGGAGAGAAGAAATTGGCATTTCCGTCCTGATACAAGAACAAAAAAATAGCATAAATACGGGCTTAAAATATTTTTGGTGTTGAAAGGATGTTCACCATGAAGTCAAATGCCTTTGTAATGGAAAAAAGATATTTGATATTGATGTATAAATAGCTCTAAAAAATGCACCACCCACACTTTATTACTTTAAATGCATGAAGTATGGGTACTATGAAACCAATTCTAAAATATGAAGGTTAATGATGGATTTTGACATTAGTATATACTTTACCATAAATAAAAATTAAAATCCCTTTCCATAAATATTTTTTATTATTTTGATTTTAATGATTTGGTTAAAAGAAAATTTACAATCCACTCTAAAAAATAAAATGTCCTAAATTATTTTTTATCTATCCACTCTTTTTTATTTGAAAAATTTTCAAAGGGTTTAGAAATTCCACATAAATGAGTTTATGTTGAATTAGAATGAAACCCCATAATGGTATGATGACATCATATAATGTCAATGATTCTTCTCCAAATAATATTTTTTGGAAAATGTTCTTCATAAAAATCGTATTATTCTAAATCTGGTTGAACATCGTTTTATCTTCGGCATGGATTGTGTTTATCTACACAAATACAGTAACAATGGTTGATAAAGGGAAGTATCATTTCATATTTAGGGACAAACTACAAAGTTATATCTGGTTATTGATAAATTATTACTTTTTATAGAAATTTAATCCATTATGAAAGTATTGACTACTATTTAAAATGAATTTCCATCTCAAGTTTTTCAAAAGAAACATAATATAAATGATATTATTATTTTGAGGAAATTTATCAATGTACTAATCTAATATTAGAATAGTCTTCCACCGAGTTTGACATAGATTTTTCAAAATAATTGTTACCTTGTGCTTCACTTACTTCAATCATTCCATATAGAATGTCCCCAATTTTGTTTTATGAATTGAATAATAAACTCTAGAATAATATTAATACGATATCCATTCACATAAGCATATTAACTTGGGGTTCCATTTTTTATGTGGATTATATGATAGATAAATCAATGAAACTATGTATTTATTATAAGGATTTTAGCAATATAATTATAAAAAAGTATCATTAACCCAGAATTGATGTCATTTCTACTAACTAAATGGATCTCAGTATCTTTACAAAATTAAACATCATTCTAGATATCAATCCTTGTAAGTTAAAAATAAGGATATACCCAACATAGAATTTTGGCCAACATATGGAATCTATGAATTTATAGTGATTAAATTTGGTCTTACTGATAACAATATTATATTCATGGATTTATTGAATTATTTCTTTAGATATTAACTTGATCATTTTTGTGTATTCATTATAGAATATATTATTATATATCAATATGGAAAAAAGTGCATAAAGATCACTTGATAATTGTGATGTAGATCCTATGGAATCACAAGTTGCCTGAAACTTTAAAAAAAATATAAAATATAGTTATAAAAACATTCATTTTTAGGTCATATAATCTCATGAGAGTGTATGTTAGTGGATCTATCAATTATAGAAGTAATTGTATGTTGTCTCAGACCAACCATAGTGAAAAAATATTTTTTGGTTAAAACCTATGATTTCAACAATAAACTTCATTTTTTAGAGACTGCATGACAAGAAAAAAAATCATTGAAAGGGAATGTGAAACTCGATGTCATTAAAATATATTTCATTCTGAATAAATTCTATTACATTGATATCTTGTGATACACACAACACTGAGATTAAATAAAACACAATACACTGATAAAAAATTATTATGAACATTATATCCTAGAAATTATGTGGGAATGTATGATTATGAAAATAGAATATTAATAATATTGGTTTTAATCTTCTATAAAATAAATAAAATTATATTCTATTAATTTAAAATAAAATATGTTCCATTTTAAGGATAACAAAATATAGTATAGAAATTGTATTTTTCCTTAATAGTGGATCAGTTTCACTTTTATAAAATTATATGAAATTAATATTTTCCACTCTTTTGAAATTAATTTGATAAAATTAAATTAATTTTTTAAATCTAAATTTAAATATTTTCTTTCACTAATTTTTTTTAGTTTTTAAAAATAATAAAAATTTTATGAATAAAAAGAAATACTAATATTTGTTAAAGACATACATTTGATTTATATTATTTAATAAGAAAAATATTAATTTACTTCTATAAAAATATTATAAATTATTCTAAAACATAACTAATTTAGATTATTGGTATAAATTTTATATTGAATTCTAATATTATTTTTTTTAACTTTTGAGATTTTTTGTTTGAAAGAACATTTTTTATGTGATTCAAGGATTAATGGTAAATTTAAATATTACAATAATGTGAATTTAATTTGGAAAAATTTATTCCATATTTTTTACAAGAAAAATTTCTATTTTTATCTACAGAAAGTTAATTTTTGAGCATAATGAATAGTGAAAATAGATAAAATTTAATACCTTGGTTATGTTAAAAATGGGTTTACTAGGGTGTTAAACAGAAATAATAGGGGTTAAAATGAACTAAACACTTATTAAATACAACTTTACTAGAAATAATTAATTAGTTATTTTTTAGACTATTTTTATGAGTTTTTAGAAATTTTTCCATTAATATGACCAGTATAACAATTAATGCAATGAAAATTGTCAAAATGTCACAACCTACAAATTTAATTTAAATTATCTGTTAACATATGTGAAAATTAGATATTATAATGAATATTAACGGTATTTTTGAGAATAAATAAATTTATTTCATTTCAAAAAAATATTTTTAAATTTTAGTGATCATATATTTATATGAACTAAACAAAAAATGAATACATTGTAAATAAGTATTAAACATAAAAATAAAATACATGATTCTAAAATTATTAAATGTAAAATAAGTTGAATAAATTAGTGTATTCAATTATATTTTTTTATAAATATATAATTTTATACTTGGGTGAAATTAATATATTTGAATTCAATCATTATCATGATTTTTTAAAAATATAAATTAAATAAATAATGTCGATATTTACGTGAATGATTTTTATAATATATGATTCTTTATTAAATGATTTAAAATTCCAAAAATAATATAATATAATTTTTTTTAAATTTTTTAAATCATAAAACATATTATATAAATTAAAAAAATTTACTTATGTAGTGACTATACTAAAACCAGAAGAGTACAAACTTTTTTTCTTCATTACGGATAATGTAATGTTTTTGTACATTACATGTAATTATTTTAAAATTAATATTCATCATATAATGGATTTTAAAATTTTATTTTTTATTATTTTTATTATCATGTCCTTATATTATTATAAGGGACATTTTATTTTAGGCTTAAAAGATTAATTACCTAGGATAAAGTTACTATTACTGTTGAGGTAAAGAAAAATGGTAAAATTAATGTAAAAGATGTTAAGGATGAACATTTTGAAAACAAGAATTTATTGTGAGGTGAGGGTTATTCTACACCATATCATCTATCAAAAAAACTACTCATAAATTATTTATCCTCTTTTGGTGATATTGAATTCAACTTATCAAATTGTATTTGGTATTTAAAAAAATTCCACACCTCTTCAATTAGAAAATTGAACTCACTCCCCTATGTTTCTTCTTACCTATAAAGAAAAATTTATTCCCCAAAAACATAAATAAACCAAAAAACATACTTATAAAAAATTTATAGTTTTTTTCAAAAATATAAATGATAAAATAATTATGAAGAGTTTCAAATGAGGATTATCTAAGGGAAGGTATATATATTCATAAGATTGTTATTTTTATTTCTTCCATTAAAAATATAAATTATCTCTTAAAAAATATAATATAATCAAACATTACATAATATATAATAATATTTTATTGTGTTTTTAGCATAATATTTATAAATGTACACTTTCATGAAAGGGGAAAAATCATAAATCATGTGTACAGAGGACTTTTCATAGAGAACTAGTTTATCTTATTTTCCATAAGCACATATTATAGTTGGATAAAATGATAAATTTAATTAAAATATATAATACATAAGATATAATTATACAACTAGAGTTATAATATTACATAGAAAATCTTACTTTATATTACATAAAAATGTAATAATTTCACTCATGTGTTCAGCGGGCTACCGCCTCATGAAACGACGTCATTGTTTTTTGAGTTACAATTTAATGGAAAGTAATATGTATCAATTTAATGAATATATGATATATATATATTAAAAGATATAAATTATATAAAATAAATTTATCATTAACATACTTACCCATTATCCTTTTATAGTAATGTTGTCATCGCTTAGTTGTACGTACGACAAACTATTCCCACGATGTGATGCAAATAAATTTCAATTTAAAATTATTTATAATGGTTCATTGGATTTGTCTAGTTGAAAGATAAATATTTGTAATATTGTTATAATTATGATGTGTATGGAACTATTTCAAATATATAATATCTATAACATTAATTAAAGAAATGAATGAGAAAAAAGGCAACTAACACTATAAAAAAAATTATAATTGAATAATAATAAGAAACGCATTGTAAAATGTAATAATAGGAAAATATATGGTATGAGATATATTATTATATTTCATCAAAAGATGTATACTAATTTTATATATGAGGAGGATACACATATAATGGTTATTGAACATGAGGAAAGGGTTTCTCGTATCACCCTTAAATCTACAAGACATACGCCATATTCACCACTTATTACATTGTGTAAGTATCCCTTATGGGAATTATTTGAAATGTAAACATTAAATTAAATCTATTTTGTTTTTATGTTGTTATTAATGAATTTTTTCATGTGATTTTATATCTTTTACACATTTTATTACTTAAAATGAATTAGAAAATGTTTTCTTATGAAAATCCATATTTGTTTCTCTTTTTGATCAAAATTCTATTTTTATAAAAAAGTAATATTTCATAAAAATGTTTAAAAAAATATTTTAAATAATTTAAAAGGTTTTAATTAAAAACTCCAGATCCTTTTACTTTTTATTTTATTTAAAGGACCCATTATGTTATTTTCAAAAATAACCTTTTTTCTTTTATATAAAATGTGAAATGAATCTTTGTTTTCACGTGTACAACAAAAAAAATTATTCCATCAAGAAAACTTAATGATTCAATGAATATTTTTAATTTCTTCAAATCTTATCCTCTAACGAAATTATTCTAAATTTTTTTTAATATTTTTGTTTAAAATTTTGATTTTCAATGTGCATGTATTATTTTCCTCATGGTATTTTTAATGGCATTGATGTAGTCATTCTATTAATTAATGACATAATGCCCTTATAATACATATGATCCAGTGGGAATGTATTTCATTGATATAATATGAATTCTTTCTTTGGATGAATTATAGATAGTTTGTATAAGGAAGTACAATTTTATTACCCTTCAATATATTATTCTAAATGGTTTATGATTATATATATTTGATTGATGGCCAGTATTAAAATTTTATATGATGGGTTTTAATTAGAAATGATTATATTGATTATGTTTCGACCACTTCATATGAAGAATGTATTGGAGATAGTATGTGATAGGTTGGGATCAGTTATAGATATCTCCTTGATGGATCAACGTGTATCATGAGACAAGTGAGGTGGACAAATTAGACATGTTTCTACCTACATATTGGAACATTATTATGAAAGTCACTCATGGTTTTAGATGTCTGAAATTTTACATTACCTCATTATTGAAAAGGGTATTGATGTATAGGGGATTAATCTATTAGTGGGAATATACTTGGATAAATATCAAACTTATGTGATTATTTATATATCTTTATTTGATCACCATTTGTTCCATCATTATTATTCATAAGTTATTATTTAAATGGAATGTGTTTCAATTATTTACATTGAAATATCATATATTCTTATTTATTCATTATATCTTACATTATAACAATTCCATTTATAGGTATAATAGGATCTCCATTTATCATGTTTTATTTTCCTCCTGATACTAGGAAGTGTTTTTTAATTGATATATAGGGATATACTAAGAGAAGATATAGTGTTATAGAAGAAAACAGTTAGTGTTTTTTATGTTTTCTATGGTAATTTGAGTTTTATGTATGTATCTAGTTAACCATGACTCGTAAACTGTACTCACCTTCATGATGTGAATCAGTGAATCTTATTACAATGAGGTAATGTAACGAAAAACACCGGTCTACATATGTGGGGGACATTGATAGTGGTATCAAATAATGTTTAGTTGAATCCTCATGAACTAGATTATCGAAAACCTATATTGAGGAACAGAAATATATGATATAATTAGAGTCTAAATATATGATAAAATCATAAATTTTTACTAAGTAATGGACTATATGGTCTTCTTAGAAATAAATCATTTTCTTGACTATAAGTGGATTTTGTTCTAGTATAGTTATACTTAAGTTTGATAACATGGAAAAATGTGCTTAAAGTCTCACCTAAGAATAATCTATGACAAAACAAATGGTCATACTACAAACCTGGTTTTTTCACTATGGGGGGATATGGTTTGGTTAATTCAAATTTTAATTAAAAATAACTATAAAAGATTTAAAAAATATTTCATGATTCGAATAAATTCCCAAAAACCACGTTTTATTCATTGAATGTAACAATGATTAATTTTTTCTATTTAAGATATTTATTTAAATAGTTATGGGATTATATATTATATTTTATAAAATAGTTTTCAAATATATTATATTCCATTATTTAAAAATTCAACCAACTAAAATTAATGGGAACTGTATTAATATATGCGATCCAAAGAGTTACAATAATTGTTTATTTGATAGAAATAAGTCAATCCTCCAAAGTGAACTAGTATCCTAAATATACTCACTATATGTGTACATAGTATCATGTAATAAAAAAATTATTAATTATTTATGTAATATATCATTGCAAGGATGTAAGAAAAGAATAAGAAAATATAGAAAAATGTATAAGGGAATGACTAGAAATAAGTTCATTCCGACATTTGATAATTGTGAAAATAAAACCCTGGTTAATTCATGAATTTAATGAGATGGTGAAATCATTTATAAGAGAAGGGGAAACATGATCATGAAATATATGGAAATAATGAAAACTATTATATCTAGGGTTTAAATATTATGGATATGGGGGACTACATAAATAAATTCTACATGTGATAAGGAAAAATTCATTTGAACGAGTTAAATTATCAATGTTAAAATTATTAGATTAATATAGAAAGTGAAATCAGTATATTTCCTTGGTCTTTGGATTCATGAATTTTTTATCCAAACAAAATTATAAATGATAAGTATCATAAAAAATATTAAGATTACACTGAAGTAGTTTTTCTACAATGATTTGATGAATTATATTGAATCACCTCTAAGACAATAAAATGATATATAGTTATGATTAGAACTTTTGGAGAAAAAAAATAATGGTGGATAACCCTTAAAACAATGACTGTTTTTTTGATAATAATGTTAAAGAGATGGGTAATGTCCTGACTAGACATACAACTACACCAGTAGCTGGACTGGTCGTTACATGGCCTCAAGAACACCTCCCAATACACCAAAGGCTATCAACTAGAAGTGACTATGTAAAGGTACCTCAGTGGGGAGACTATACACTCAATCTCAATGTGCACTATGGTAAAAATATAGCAAAACATATATATCAACTAGAGTAATATAAATTAAAAATCAAAATAGCGTAAAACAATTATTATATCATCTAAAAATAGATTATGTCCAATGCCATGCTTACAATGCAAGAATTCTATGTGATGATACATATTTAAATGGATTAATTTGAAGAACATGATTTTCATTACAATAAACATAATGAAAAAATAGAAATTTCTAAAGGGAATCACCACGAGCATCCCATGATCCAACTCAGTCCATTTCTCCCAACTTCCAGATATAGGAAATAAAGTAAATTAATGGTACAAATCCATTTAAACAAGTAGGATACTCATGAACCAATGTTACCCATTCTTGGTATGAGATGTAAATCTCAGTAGGTCGACACCTTCAATGTCATTCCCAATCCATCTTGTACTATAAAAATCCAGTATAGTAAGAACATATACAAAAAGTAAGGAATTACTCAAAAGTAACGTTATTCATATAAATATACTCATTTACCATCTGTTTCATTTAATCAAAATTTAAAATTTTCAATTAATTGAATTTATAAGTCTTGAGAACCTCATATATCTTGGAATCTTATGTATAACTATTAGTATATAAAATGCATTAGAAGGCCATCAATTCCATATAATATTACATTAAATCCAAGATTCTTCTTTTTTTGGATACATGTCTTAAGCCACATTATTCTCATTTAAAAAAATTATTACCTAATACCATCCTTGACATTATAAATATAGAATTCATGTATCACTCCAGGTATAATATCAACCAAGTCCTTAAAATCCAATCCCTAGTGAACCTATTAGGAACCTAGAATCACTCTAGGTGAGTAATAAGTCAATTTCAATTGATCTCATCCATGGTGGTCTTATCATGAATCGCCAAGTGTCAATCAAGACATTAATCCAATTCCTCTTGAGCTTATCCATGGCATCCCTCATTGGATCCATGTATCACACATTGCATAAGTATACACTCTATCACCCTGTACATGGAATCCCTCAATTTTATTCATGATTCCCCATTGGGTTAATTTTATTTAACAATTATTCCCAAAAATTTATTCCCTCAATTGGATCCATGATTTCTTCAAGGCATAACAACATCCTCTATGAGCCTGTCCATGGCATCCCTCAATTGGATCCATGATTCCCCCAAGGCTTAATAATCTATAACCCCTTGAGTCCATCCCTGGAATTCTAAGATGAATCGATGATTAACTCAATCCTATTTACCATTTAATCTTTGAAATCCATTTAATAATTCCATTATATATTCTATGGTCAAAACCAAGATCATCTAGTAGAACACCCCGACAAAGTGTGACTTAAGAAAGTACCGAACTCATAAGGATTGGCCTTTCATGTACTCATGTGAGCATAATTCATTTAACAATCGTCACATGAATAAAAACCATGACATGGCATTCACATCATTTAACTATCTTGGGAATATCAATTCAAAATCCATTAAATACTCAAATGGTTAATTTATATATAACATCCTAACTATTCTATCAAACATTCACATGGATTAAATATCATTTATCTCACAAGGGCAATTCATTATAACACTATTCTCAAGATTAATAACCTACTACATAATGTGGTAGTATTAAAATCAAATGGGCTTAGTCATACCAGGAAATTCTTTCTTAATCATGAAATGATATAAAATGAGGGACAAGGGACATAGATATTCATCACTTCCCATTAAGTTCAATTTGTTTAATTTTTTTTATAAAAATAAATTTCTTGCTTGAAATCCCAATACATGGGGTAAAATGAAGAACCTAATGGTGTATAAGTCCAAATCTATTCAGGTTCATTTCAATAATTAACCATAGTGGTGCATCGTGTTTAAAAATCTGTCTCACCTGGTATAGAATTAACATACTCACATGGGGAACAAGAAATATAATCATAATTACATTCTTAATAACAACTACGTGGACGATTCCTCATTTATCTCACATGGGATAGATCATTTAACAACATTCAATGAATGAAATAACATACCATATATCAATAACAAACCAATGATGTATAAAATTATTAAACCACAACTTTGACTGATATAACAAATATCAATACATTTAGTTTTGATTGAAGAGAAACTCTTCTAGATGGATTTTATTATAAAAACAAGACAATATCTATCAAAAAGTCATTTACTACATTTAAGAATTTCAGTCTAGATTTGAAGATACATTAAACTAGGAAACACAAAATTCCATTTTTTAAATAATCACATAAATCATACTTAAATAATTATTTCAAGGATAAGATCCTTCCACAAAAGAAGGCCTAGGAAATGTTTTATCACATGACGCCTTCAAAATTGATTTTTAATTCCACTCACATGCCCATAAATCCATATATATATATATATATACACCCTTAACCTAATACACATATTTCTTATGACATGAGGGTATACACCCGTAGAGGATATATATATATATATATAGACACATATACACACATATATATACATACCTATGTATATTATTGCAATTCTGAAAAGCGTAAAAAAACACACTACAGAAGATACTTGGGACCAATAAATATCTAAATGACCTAAAATAGAATTTATGAAAACAAAAAATGGATAAAAATCATTACCATGAGTGGTGGAATTGAACTGAAACATCCTGATACACCTCACCTTTGGTGGAGGTTGTTGGAACATAGACCCACAAGCCTAGAGGAAGCCATTACACACCCTAAAACATGAAGAAAAATAGAAATTGGGTATTAGGAATACCCAATGTTTTCCTCCTAGTGAAATTAGAAAGATAGGGACAAAATATGCTGAGGCGAAGTACTATATGGATGGATATGGCATTACCTCGATGATCTGATGATGAATCGTGAAGGAACCACATTAAATCGATGAATGGAGAGGGGTCCATGGTAGATATCAAGCATGTAGAATAGGGGAGCCCTCCAAGGGTGTATTGCACATACGAGGGTGGAGTTGTGGGGATGATTGTTATTATTTTTTAATATTTAATGAAATTATTAAAATAGACCCATCCACATGGGTTGAGCCGCACTATTTTTCAAACCGTGCAATGAATAGTGTGAGGTCACTACCTCCAAAGCACAACAAGTGGAATAGGTGCATAGTTTGTAAAACCATGATCATCCCATGTCATATTCCACTAAATCACCAGAATCATGACACCTATTACCTTCAATGGGTCCCATGGTTTTAAACAAATCATGTGTCCGCTATAGGTCCTTCAAACCTAGCCTTTCTTGGTCGGACACTCTTAAAAACTTTTCGAGTTGCCTCAAGATTTTATCAGGCAACACCAAAACAGAAGAACATATATTTTAAAAATGATAACTATTAAAATTAATTTCGGATGTTTTTTTATAAATGGATCATCCAGTAATCCATAAAAAATAAAATTCACTCTGAATTTCATCTTTTTCAAAAACACGTGTTCTTACAAACTACCCACATAAGAAATTTTCATCCCTGAGAATCATTAGTGATATAATGAAGACCTCAACCATCCTACAAGGGTCGTGGAACATCATTCAAACAACCATGTTTCATTTTTAAATTACCAATGCACCTCGTGTATCTCTTAAGAAAAAGGCACTTACTCTATCAAAACTTGATACAATGATCAATTTATAATAGAATATTTAAAGGGACACTTACCCAAGCCTATTTAAAAAATATAAAATCACATGGTAATATTTTAAAAATGTGAAAAATGTCGTCCACACATTACGATTTAAATTTTAATGAGGCCAATTTTCAATTAGGGATTTCACCCAATAGTGAGAATTGACTTTTAAACATTCCAATAAAAATTTTACAATAAAAAATTCCACTAAAGCTGACAGCTGACATCTGGTGGCATTTCAAGACCAAACCAACAGTTTTTCATTTAAAATGGTCTGTATCAATAGAAAATATAGTGTATAACGGTTCCTACCCATAATAAATCATACCCTCAAAGAGTTATTTCTAATAACGATACCATGTATGGGTTAACCTCAGATCCAACACACTACAGTCTAGAGAACTTTGTCGAGGCATCCCATGAACCACACTATAATTGAGATGTTGGTAGAATGAAAAAACGTTAACCTAAAATAATGACTGAACCCTGTGTGGAATTCACCTAGTGATCAAATTAGAAGAAGATGTAGGTGTCAAAAATTCTATACAAGGAATTCCTAACTGAGAACCCATGTATCAGTCAGGTCTACCAAAGCCTCAGGAAAAACCACACGATTCCAGTGTAAAAAATTGTTGTTTATAACTAGCTCAACAACTTTCAATCTTTAGCCCAATATATAACCAATTCTATCTTATCACATCATGGATGATGTCACGATAGGGATCATTCATGTATCACTAAAAAGTGTACACTATGAGTAAACAAATAGTTACCAAGAAGATCAGTCGAACCACTTTTGGCTGACTCTTTACAATAAGCTTGGATTCACCTATCAGCACGTCATCAACTGAACAGCATTTCCCCTACCACTGAGGAATTCAGAATCATTCATATCATTCCAAAAAAACACTCCCAACACCAACATAGTTTATAAATGTTATTTTATACCACCAAACATGACATTATCCATGTTTTTGTCCCAAGAAATCATTGAATTTTACACCAAATCTGATGTGACGATCCACGAGCCTCGTTAAGATACACTAAAACACTTAGCATGAAAGTCTAAATTAAACAGACTAGGATATCAAAACACCAATGTATTAGAAATTCCTCTTAGGTAGTGGGATGGACATGATATTCAAATTATTAGGTCACTCTACTTAAGAGAAGACCCAAAAAACACAATATCTCAAACATCACGATTTAACAAAACTCAAATGCTTGTTTTAACATTAATACTCAATGAGTACTGCTTATGTCAACACATAATAACATATGTATAAAAGGGAATGATTCATGTACTGATTACTAACCATAGTCTATATACCCTATTATTTCAAGTATTTGATGTCTCATACAAGAAAATAGCTCAAAATCACACCATCCCATGTATTAATTTACATTGATGATGACGTATTGAGTAGTCCATCACAAATGAAAAGATATCTTCACACAACTTCCTAAGCAGTTGACCATGCTCGAGGCATGTATAACATGCTAATACAAGAATTCCTAAATCCTCACTCAAATATAATGGTTCATGATAGAACAACAACCCATCCGAAATTGGTGTCCTTTTTTAAAACCTAAGGTTCTACTAGGGAAAAAACACCAAAGTACACCAAACATCAAAATGCTCACAAAACAAGGAAAAGAATCACGATCTAATGGTGATACCTACCAAAAGAAATCCCCATATAAAGAATAAGTGTCTCCCCTATCTCTTTTAAATGAAACACAAATTCACTAGTCTGAAGATGCCTTTTTATTTAAGAGAATTCTAAAAAGAAAAGCCTATAAGTAAAGGCTCACATCTCCATTTCAAGGAATTCCACCATAATCATTTAAACTAACCTTACCTGAGGTTTTAAACAAAGGGAACCACTTCATGTTCCATGTTAAAGTCATATCATTAATTTACATCAACCATTAATCATTTGAATAATTTTATGAAAAACATCATGTATCGGTCTACAAAACTAGGAACATGGCATAAACATTATATAACAACTCAAATAAAAAGAAGTGAATTCTCATGAACATCTCTTTTAAACATTTATCATTCATTGAAATTCTATCATGAATAGGTAACTTAGCATATAAATTCATGCTAACTGATTAGGTGACCTCTAAGGGTTTAGTTGTACATACTTGCATTCTTAAAAAAAACCCATTAGTATTTTCTAACCATATAAATCATAAACACCATAACAGTTTATCTTAGTAAAGCATGCCAAAACTAACATAAATGGTTTCAATTCAGCATTCTAAAAGTTATATATCAATTAATGTTCAAATTTTAATGGATTTTATAATCATAAACATTCTTAAATATACTATGGTTATTAAATTCACGACAACATGAGTTTCCTTCAAGAAATACATAAGGCGCATATACACTATACAAGGGAATTTTACTTCCATTTATTTAAATCATTCCACTTTAACATTGATCTTTAGTGTCCTATTTCGTTTCAAAAATGTTTATAAAAATTAATAAAGGTCTTGAATTGGTTCGAGTATATGGGTTACCCTTTTCCAAACCATAAGTCAACCATAAACATTAAAAATGAAAATATTCTCCCGCCTAAACCATAAGACAAAAATTCAATCACACAGATCCATTTTTCACATCAAAATAGTATGTTATAACATGTAGTATGCATAGAAATCGTAGAATAAAACACATAATCATGTTACATCACTTGAAAGACATTCTTAATAAATAGGAGCACTAAATTATTACCACAAAAGGTACGAAACTAAACATGACATCACTCAAGGAACATAATCATACGTAGTAGGCAACCTACTAATGAAGCTACATGACCAAGCATGTGAATGGTATGTAATTTTCCATGTTCCTATAATGATTAATGTTATGTGACTTCATTGCCATTACAATCAAATGGAATAATACCATAAATTTCTATAAATCCATAAGAAATGAAAGTACACCATTCACCCAAGGTAGAATAACATTAACTGTAATATTGAACAACATAAAAAAATTCACAACCCTTGAAACATAGTCATTCCCATACATGGGGTGATTAGTCACATGAATGGCTATCTACCAATCACCTACACCTTCTTAGTATTATGTATACAGTCAAAAATAGTAATAAATATGGAAAACACCTTAGGATACTACTTTGTAACATCCCTACACACTTACCACAAACTTGTAGGTGGGCTGGTTGCCACATGACCCCATGTGTGTCTCCACGTATGCAGAAGGATGATGGAAAGAATTTAGGGTGTAAAATTAGTTCATTGGGGATACTATAAGCTCATTCTAATAATTAATGGTGGTAAATCAATTGTAAAACTCAAATATCAGTGAAATAAGAATACTGTAATAATAAAAAAATAAGAATAAATTTATAATAACAACTAAATATAGAATATGACCAATGAATATTTTTAACGCATGCATTCCACGCGATGGAACCTATTTGAAATCAGTAAACAATATAATAGGATTTTCATTATAATACATATTAATGAAAAGATAGAAATTCCCAAATCAAATCCATCTGAGAATCCTGAGCTCCAACTCATGTAGGAAAGAAATATATGATGCAGGTAATCAATTACAATATGGGTGAATTATATATTTAAAATCATTTATTTTTAATCGTATATAATCATTGTCTAACAATGTTGATCAAAGAAGATAAAAAATCCATATAATATTTTTAATGAAAAGATTAGAAGGGTCCATGGTCTGATTACAACGAAATTATTATAAAATAAGATTCTAGGTATAATTAAGTCTGATTATACCTTACTGTGTATAGAATCCTGATTCATAGTTCATAAAAAATAGAATGTGTATGGAGGTTACACATTCAATATTAAACAAAAATATAACATAATTTGAAGTATATGTACTTAAGATGTATTAAAAGTTCAATGAAATATTTTAATCCAATGAGAAGGGTATCCAACCACCTTAGATAATGTTCCCATTATTTATAATTTTTTGAAATTATGCCTTTCCGACACCAGGTTATCCCTCAATACGATGATCTGAATCTATTTTGCTATCCCTGAATGCCTATAATTCGTAAGGTGGTCAGCACCTCTGTCTTCATTCAAATTTGAAGCTATCGATTTAACATGTAATTGGAACCTTTTCCATCATACAACATTGAATCCCTCAATTGAATAAAAAAATCAGAATCTCACATGCAAAACAAATCTAGTTAACGATTTATGTAAATGGAACACGTGATTTACAACATAAACTCTTTACGGCTTCCATAAAAAGAACATATGGAAGAACTCTCAGAGAGTTTTAATTCTCCCAGAACATCGCAGCCTTGAAAATGTGCAGATGATTGTGTATTGAGAGTCGAGATCTTAACGAGTCCCATTTTTCTCTAACAGTCATATTTTCCCTGAAATCTTGAAGAGACATAGACATGTGGAATTCATAACAGTAATACTGTAACAGAAAGAATAAAACTACATAGTATAACAAACAAACAATCACACGGTACATTTGGATTGCAATAATATTTAAGAAACTAAATGTAATAAATATTAATGTTATATAGTAACATTATGAATATTATAAAAATATAACATTGATGAATATTTTAAATCATTGTGAATGTTATTAAATCATAACATTAAAAAAAATATTTTAACCTTAATAATGTTATGAAAAAATTTATAGATATATGAAATTAAAATCTAAGAAAGTTAAAAATCATATCTGGAAAATGTTTGAATCAGAATCTCAAAGACATGGTAAATAAAATTTAATTTTCTGAGGATTATATATCTATGAAATGGCATGATTCATAATTTGTTTTTCTAGGTTACCCAAAATCTATGAAATATTCAGATTTAGAATAGGTTTTTCTAAGTGATTCTATATTTATGAAATATTTTGATTCGGAATCAATTTTTTAATGTGATTTGGAATTTTAAAAATACACTGAGTGAGAATAATGTTTTTGGAGCGATTCAAAATCTATGAAATGCACTGATTTAGAATAAGTTTTTCTAAGTAATACAAAATCTATGAAATTAAATTTTTCAAAATTGTAAAACATGGTGAATTGGAATGTATGAAATATTCCGAGTTTCATTAAGGATCTGATTTATTCCAATAAATATTCCGTATTATGAAGCATAATTTTTGACTTATCTATATCGCTACCATGCATAAAAATTATCTTACACAAATTTTTTGCTTATAAATTTCCTTATGGATAGAAATTATTAATAAGAAAATATTTCTGTGATTTCTAAAAAATATAGGAATCGAAAAATTCCTAAGAAACCATTGACTCAAAAGCTCAGTACTTTTCTCCCATCTTCTAGATAAAAGAAAATTAGAAAATGAAAGGTCAAAAAATTAGCAAACATGTAGGATTGTGTATGCACCAAAGGTAACCAAGCATGGTGTGAGATGAAAATATCAATAGTCTAGAACCCATGATGTCAATCCCAATACATTATGTGATTTGAAAAACTAGAAGTGCAGGATGATATAAAAACATGTAAGGATGTAATGAAATGTAACATCCTTCATATTAAGATAATCATTTAACACTCAGTCTATTTAATGAAAAGATGAACCGTTTAATTCATTGAATTTATAACTCTTTTGATATGGCTCTTTCCCAGGATCCCCAGTATAATTGGTAGATCAACAAATTCCTTATAGGTCCATCAACAACATATAATTCTAAATAGAATCCACGCTTATGCATTGGATTGGATATGCATCAGAAGTCACATTAATCTAATTTAAAAATATTAGATCATGATCATGTCTTTGATATTCCTAATATGTAATTGAAGTCTCACTCCAAGTATAATATCAACAAACACCCTACATTATGATACCTAGTGAAATTTAATATATATATTCAATTCCATTTAATCATGTCCATGGAATCCCTCATTAGATCTATGTATAACTCATGAAAATAGTATAGAATATATGATCACGCCCATGCTATCCCCAAATTGGATCCATGATTCACCCATGGATTAATTATATTTAATGATTCCTCTTGTCCATGGCATTTATTATTTGGATCCTTGATTCACCCATGTAAAAAGCACAACCTCTATGACCCTGTTAATAGAATCCCTCAATTGGATCCATGATTTACCTACGATTTAATTATGTTTTACCCCTTTAACCCATCCATGATTTTATAATCTGAATCCATGATTCACACTAGGTATAAAATTATTATAGTCACATGATCTCATCCGTGGAATTCAATATAGAATCTATGATTTTCTCAATCCTATTTATCATTTAATCATTTAAATCCATTTTTATGTTTCATTTTATAAGAAAAGTTAAAAACCAAGAGCATCTAGTATAACTCATTTCAAAAGGGTTACTCCAAGAAGGACCTACCTCATAATGATTATCCTTTCATTTACTAATGTGGGAATAATTCGTATAATAATTATCCAATGATTAATAAACCAATACATAGATTTAACATTTTTTAACTCACACGGTCATATCAATTAAAAATCTATTAAATTCTAACATGTCCAATTACAAAATAAATTTACCATCGAACATATCATGCTATCATATGGCATAGTTAACATTTTGCTCACATGGAAATTCGTTATAACCAACTTCTTAAGATTACTAACCAACTACATGGCATGGTAGTATTAAACTCACTTGGGATTATCCATACCAGGAAATTCATTACTAGTAAAGAAGAGATATACAATATGGTCAAAGGCTCGTGGCCACTCATCCCTTCCCATTCAATTCATTTAATTTAAAAATTTATATAAAAAACATAAACATTATTTTCATTCCATGATATGGGGTAAAAAGGCACACATAGTGATGTCTAAGTCCAAATCCATTAATGGTCCTTTTACTAAGATCACCATGGGGTTTTTTATATTTAACAATCAATTGTACATGACATAGGCATAATATACACACATGGGAAACAAGAAATATAATAAGAATTAATTTCACAATAAAAAATACATAGATGATTCATCATTTATCTCACCTGGGCAACATCATTTAACAACATTCAAAAGGACAATATATAATATACCATATATCAATGCCAATAAGAAGACGTATGAAAATTTATAACCATAACTAGGGAAGATATAACAACTATCATTACTTTTTGGTTTGAAGGAAGCGCACATCCATTAAAGGGATTTTATTATAAAAACATGACATTATCTAGTAATAAATCGTTTTCCACATTTAATAATTTCAATCATTCATTGTTGTTCCATTAAACTAGGAAAAAAAATTCAATTTATTTAAAGAAGCACGTAAAAAATACTTAAATAAAAAGGTATGAAATTGAAAACTACAAAATTGTCTGTTGACAGTACTATAAATTCTTTTATCAGCACTAAAAAGTGATGACAATCAAAGTGTGGTTAAATGACCAACACTTTTCTCAGCACTAAAAAATTGATGCTAAAGGCTCTACTGATAAAGGGTATATTTTTTCCCATGCCCCACCCACCCACATTATCCTCACATCCCACCCACCCATACCATTATCAACACTTCCCCCACCACTTTGTCAATAATTTAGATAATCTCTAACTATTTCATGTGCCCCTACCACACAGCTGTGCCCCTCCCACCAATACGTTTTGTACATAAGACCTCCCACTTATACATCGAGAGTTTTTCCACTACCCAATACTATTTTGTTTTAGATTTTATGATCAATCTATATATTAATATATATATATATATATATTGTAACATTTTAATACATATTTTTATTCATATTTTTATATATTAATAAATATATTTTATTTTTAAATATTTTTAAACTATTTGTTAATAAAATTAAATTTTTATGTGTGAATTTATAAAAAATTAGTATATATTCTAATATATTTCATTAAAAGTGAAATTACATTATAAAAAATGGTAAAATTTTAAAATAATAACATCAATATGAATGTAATACATAATAGTAAATTCAGTCCCCACTGAAAAAAGTCAAAAATACCCCCATAAATGGGGCATAAAATCCATCATCTGTTAAAAAATGGGGTACCCCAACTAAAAATATGGGTTTGCAGGCTTTTGGGACTTGTTTGGCCTTAAAAAAATAGTGACTCTGTCCGCCTGATCATAATGGAGTAGATATCATGGTAGGCTTTTATTTTTATGAAAAAGATCCCTAACGGACACCCCGATCGAAAGTTATGGTCGTTTAATGTTTGAGTTACATTTCAACTTATTTGAGATCTTTTAATAATTTTTTTTAACTTAATAATGATATTAAAATACTATTACACAGTAATAATAAAAAAAAAATTAATTAAATATTTTATATTAGTTATTTCATAATCCATTTTCACTAAATATCATATATTTTAATTGTAAATTCAAATTTCCTAATCTAAAACATATTTCCAAAAATATTTATTATATTAATATAAATATATATATATATTAATATAATTTTTTAATGATATATACATTTTTTGAAGTATTCATTTATCAGTTTTTGTAATAAAGAACAAAAAAGGGGTCTTTATCAGTTCTTCTAAAAACCCGTATAACCCCCCCCCCCCCCATTACCAAGGATTATTTACAAGAACTGATGAAAGACATCATTTATTAGTGCTTGTAATGTAAAGATGATAAAGGTCATATTTTAACAGCACGTTTTAGTGCTGTTAAAGTGCAATTTTAACACCCCTTTTTAGCACTGACAAAGGGGGTCTTTAATTATGTATTTAGCTTGGGATGTTAAAGCCCTAACACTATATAAACCTAGTTTTGTAGTAGTTAAATGTAACATACCTTCACATGATTCGTTATAACTCAAATATGGTGTACACCTTCCCACACATACATCCATATATATATATATACACCCTTAATTGGATGCTCTTATTCCCCACATTGTGAGGGTATGTACACATTGAGGGTATACACATATACATAAACATATCTTTTTCAATGATCACATGTCTTCCAAGGGAACGAAAACTCACTACATATGATACATGGGACCCATTAACATCTATAAGAACTAAAATTGATGTTCTAAAAACCAAAAAAAGGTAAAAACCCTTACAATGAAAAGTGGTTGTGAAAGAAAACATCCTAAACCATCTCATCATTTGTGGAAGCTGCAAAAACATAGAACCACTTTTCCCAAGGAAGCCATTTCATAACCAAAAACTAGAAGATAACCAAAATCATGTATTAGGATAACCCTAGGTTTTCAGCAGTGTGAAACGCAATCAATGGAGACATAAATTATCCAAGGTGAAGTAGTAGGAGTAGGGATAAGGCTTTACCCTGAAAATCTGGTGAATAATGATGAATGATCCCTGACGAATTGATAAACGAAGAGGGAGATAGTGTAAAGCTTTATTATGTGTCCATGGGGATCCCTATAGGGGTGAAATTGGGTATGTGGTAAGCAGGGTGAGGTCGAGTGTTATGTTATATTTTTTATGTTATTTTTTATTAAATTTAAATCAATTCTAAAAACAATCCCTTCCACAAGGATTGACTATTAGGATTTTCCAAAATGTGTGATGAACATTTCTAGTCTACGACCACTAAATAACACAGGGTAGGATACGTGCACTATTTGGAAAACCATGTACTTCTCGTTCAAGATACCCATTCCTCACCTACAACAATAATAATGGTTATGTTCAATGGGACACAAATTTTTTAGGAAAACTATACACCCTTTAAATTTTTTTAAAATCCTACATTTCCCAGTTTGGAGATCCTAAAAACTCCATGAGATGCCTGTGAAATATTTCATGATTTTACCCAAGTTCATAATCTTCTCTTTTAAGCAAAACAACAGAATGAATTAATTTTCAATGTTTTTTAAAATAAAAATATAGTTATCACTATGAATTCAAATTCCCTCAGAATATCATCAAATTCAGAAACACAGTTCTTACATGTTGTTTATTGGATAGTATTGGTAACCAATAAATTCGTTACTGATATATGATATAATTATTTAATGTTGATGAATGTATTGATTTATGGAATATATTAGACATCTTGAGATTTTTTTTAGGATCATGCACTTTTTAATTATGATTTTTAAGTGATCAAGGTATTCAATAATTTGTTATGTATATTAAGAGATACTTTATTATATTTTTGGAATATAATTTTTTGTTTGTTTTTAAAATTTATTGATCTTTTACTTTTATGAGATTGAATTTTTTTTCAAACTAATTTTAGAAGAGTTACTATTTATGAAATGAAATAACATCATTTTGGGGGTTATTATTGATGTTTAGATATTATGTAATTATATTTGATGACCCATTATAAATTTTTTTGGTTTGGTAAATATCTAGAGACATAAAAACGGATTTTTTCCCTTTTATGGACCACATCGACCGTTAAAAGTTAATTTATTATATAGACATTGAAAACATATCACATGGATATTCATTTCATTTGATAAGAAATGGTGTTGAATATTTATCAAGTAACAAAAAAAGGTGATATTGTGGTTTGGAAATATGGAGATATTCGAGTATTTTTATTTATTTATATTTTTAGACTGTAAAGTAAAAAAATCCATCCAAATTTGGAAAATGATCTTGAAATGATAATGGAATTATATTACCTTCTTTTCCATATGAGATTTACGTATTTTGAATTTTTTTTATTTTTTTTATCCTCACATTCAATTTAAAAATGACCACTATCACTATCAATAACTGTTTACGCTTTTTTACTTGTTTCTATATCTCCACATTCCACAAATTTTCATATATTTGGAAAACTAGTTTGTATTATTCTAGATGAAAATTTTTCTTCCCGTTATCTTTTATCAAGATAATGTTTTATTGGAAAATTTTATGATTTGAGTTTTTAACAATATTTTACCAAATTTTAAGACATTGATTTTTTAGATCAAGATTAAATTGTGAGGAACCAATTTATTTATGAGGGTATAAAGTAACACCCAAATATTTTAAAACACAAAAATCATATTTGACATAATAAATAATATAGAAAACACTAAGAATATAATATAATATGATATCAAAAAATAATAAAATATATTTCATTTTAAATAATTTAAATCTCTATTATAAAATGGGATGTAAAAAACATTGGGTTTTCAGAAAACACAATACTCTATTAAAAACTTATTGTAACCATTATAAAATAGTCATTATGTAACATACAATTTAGTTATATAATACGGTTTTTTCATATATATTATTATTTATGAATAAGAAATTTTGTTAACTTATAAAGGGATGATATGTAGATAGCATACCTGACATGCAACCATGTTTTTCTCCGAAAAAACTTATATGGAACATAATACTGAGATATATAGAAAAATAATATATTATTAATATCATTATTATAATTAGTATTTATCCCATATTTGTTGTATTAGAGAAAATTAAATGAACCAACAATATTATTTTTATACATGTTTGTTATTTTTTTAACTTTCTTATTGTAAATTTTAGTGTCTTCAAATGAGAATAAATCAAAATTTAAGCATAAAGTACTATAATATTTTTTAAAGGTAGTTTCCCACCTTTTGATAAAAGATATTTTTTAAATATAGTATTTGATAATTATATACGTTTTATTTCAAAAAATAAACTTTGTATTTGGAAATAGGACATCAAAATTTACCTTGGTTAAAATGTTGTAATTATTCTGATAAAAATCATTTTTAATGAATAGTGAAAAATACTGCATTTTAATTCATGACTGCATTTTTTTAAAACATATATCTATAGTTAGGTTATCATTTTAATTATATTTAAAGTTTAATTGGATTATTTTTTTATCATTTTATCAAAATTTTGTAATTAGAAGTAATTTCATAATGAAATTTGATATAAAAAAATGTCATTCTTTTGATGGTTTTTACTTTTAAAAAACGCATTCTCTTGTTTTGACTATAAAAATTAATTTTAAATTAATTATTATAACTTATTTGTTTTAAATTTAGAAGAATTTATTTCATATTTAGATTAATAATGTTCAAATTAAAAAAATCAGACCCTTGTATTTTTTATATTATAATTAGTTCCATTAGTAATTATTTTTATTACCAAGGTTGAAGGTAAATAAGGTAATTAGGGGTAAAAATAATATTATAATAATATAAAACTACCCTAATAATATTAATAATATTATCGGATTAGTTATATCCCAAAAACAGAATCCTTGATTTGAAATTAAGGGCCTTGAGAGCCACATTGGTGTGATTATGTCATTTATTACATTTTATTTAATGTAATGGAAAATATTTCATAATCTTGTCTCTTATTACTAAAACAGTTTTAATATTAGGTTATATAGGTGATCTATTAAACTATAAATATTTTTTATAATGATAAAAATACTAACTAAATAATTTCAATTTATTTATAATTTGAAGGAAATAAAATTTTAAATTGAATTATGAGTCAATGATCATGAAATAATATATTTATTACTAATGGAATCAAATTAATGATATTATAAATTTTAAAATATTTATTATTTTATATAATTTATTCTATACACATATTTTATATGGGACTATTACATGGTATAAGTCTATATTTTGTTTTTGAAATTTATCTCTCTGTTTGGATTTTATTTAAATTTCATGAAATGAATAGTGTAAAAATTCACAAAATTGATATTTTATAAAAATAATAATATATTAAATTATTTAAAAATCCTAAAAAAATATTTAATATCACAAAGTTGCTAATATATGTTCTATAATATTATTAAGTCTTCAATTCTAGTAAATTGACACAATATATGTTAAACTTATAGCCTGTTAATATCTAAAATGTTGTTACCATAATAAAAATTAAAGGAGAAAAATTAAAAGAAAACTGATAAGAAAAGGTATAAAATAAGATAAATTCATGTATAAAAATTATTATTAGATGTTATCTAGAACTATCCTCATATTATTGTCGACATATCTGACGTTGGAGTATTTTTGGGTAAAAAATTAATTTATATTTATATAATATTTTAAGATATTTTAAGGGTTCCCCTCCCCTCTTCTATAAAATGGCCCCCACTATTATCAAATACTCACACTCTAATATAATTTTGAATGAGAAAATAACATCCTAAACCCATTCATATTATCCTTCCCCACTTTGTTGAAATATTTTCTTTGGTATAACATTCTTCTTTGAGTTGTAAATTTGTTATTCATATGTGATAACCCGAAGAAGATTCACCATTTATTAATTGATTCTATTTCATCTCTTCTTCCACATACATTTAATATTATTCTTCCACTATGAAATAAAAGAAATAGTACTCTCAATATACAATGATTTTATTATGTAAATATAATCACCTAAATCCATCTCCAATTTCCCTAAAATAGGAAATGTACATTACATTCGTGTCTACGACAGACTACACCTCACAAACTGATATAGTTCATTTTTTGTTATCTACTATAAATACATGTTATAATGATGGAATATATTTTAATATATGATATTAATGACATATTTTTTATATTAAAATAATAATATTTTAATTTTGTGTATACTTTTCATACACATTAAAATGATAACAGTGTTCGTCAGTACATACGAACTATCTCCTCCATGAAGCGATGTGAATCATTTATAATAACCACATCACTAGTATGATATATATAATATGATTAAAATTATTATTATTATTTTAATATAATTATGATTATTTTAGAGATATAAAATAATAATTAATTTATTTCCATAATGATAAAAAATGGAAAATGCCAGGCCAACCATCTCCATGGATATAACATTGTTTATTTTCTATACTACAAATACATGGATTTATTTGACATTATAATTGATGTAAAAATGAAATTATTATGTAATTTATATTATTCTAGAGATTATGGACTTATGACCACATAAACAACTTACATTATAGAATGATCTTTTTTCACTCAAGTACTGAATATCTACAAGACATTCGATATGAACCTAAATATTTATAAGATGGAAATAGGTGATATAATAGGAATAATAAAAATTAAAATTGTTCTAAAGATAGTAAAAATTAAATTGTGAATATTTTTCTGGAAGATAAATAATGTATGGGATGATTTAGAGTCAAATTAAGGGACTTTGTCTCAATATCCATTCGTTGAGGAATACATTGATAATATACACCACCTACTTTTATACCATGTATAATAAAAATATTTTTATTTTTAATTTCCCTCAGTGGTTTTCAAAATTAATATTTATTATATGAAGGATTTTACTAAATTATAAAAGGAATATTTTCCTTAATATATTCAGTGATAATGGCCTTTCCGCCACTATGACTGTTATTTTGTATTGGGATTCATCTACAATCCTTAATTTTTTGAAAAAAAATTAAAATACCATTTTAATTTTTAGGTATTATTATATTGAAAGTGATTTTGACAAATTATTGACTATGTTAATATCAATAAATTATATAATGTGATTATAATGTGGAAATTTTATTTTTCTTTTAATCTTGTTTTATTTGTTATGATTATGTTAAGGATCATGGACATTGCTTATGTTTATGGGTGGTTCCATGATAAACTGAAGGTGGGTGAGCCCATGATAGCTCTCTAATGCATTGAGTAAGGAGATGCAGTTAATCAAATATGTTTCTCAAAATATATTTAGTTGATATACTCTTATGAGAATTCCTAATCTAACCATTAAGGTTACTCCCGATGTAGTTGTGATAGCTACAATGTAACTATGATATGGATTCCAAAAGTTACCAATATTATTTATGATTTATATGCATATTTAAAAGAATATTATAATTTCACGAGTTAAGGTAATGTGTTTATGTTTTATGGGAAAAAATTATGATTTTTTGAAAATTATTTCATTATTTTTTAACATTCATGGATTGACGACCTTATTTCTTCTTTTATATCCCATACTAAGTTGTTTGCGCTCATCCCAACTTTTTGAAATTTTTTCTACAATATATAATGATGGGTTAGAGAAATGAATAATTCAGGATAAATTTTATCAAGAAATATAATTTAGATTTTCGTATAAAATATTTAATTTTATATAAAATGGATAGTGTGTAGATTTGTCTAAATTATAATATTTGATATATTATGTATTTGTTACTGCGTAATTATATAAAAATATAATCCTAAAAATATACTCATAGTGATTTCTTGACTTATCTCAAGATTATGTAATATTTAAGGTTGGGGCCTTAGAGTTGGTATCAGTGATCAGTGTAGATAACATTACTGGTTAGGATATTGATAAAATAATATCCATAAATAAATTTTACATTATGTTCAAAAGGAAATTTTATAGAATTTTAAGGTTACCATGTTTATTTAGTTGATAATTGTTTTTTCAGAAGGGTTCTTCTTAGAGGAAACAATGAAGCTATGCTAGGATGATAATAAGATGAAGAATACATCCAAATCACCAACCTACGATTGTCAGAATTAGAACTGACCAATTTGTTACTATGATGTAGTAGTGGACATAGGTTATAAATATTGGTGGTATCCATGTGTGAGACCAGCTAGATCAACCATAGAAGAACATGTTTATAGTGGACCATTTCATGAAGCAATGTCATCCATCATTCAAAGGACCTTGTGACCATGTTTAAGCAGAAGAATCCATTAATACAATAGAATTTTTTTTGATGTAATTTGGTGTTCATAACATAAATAGGATAGTATTTTTGTTTAATGTTTGGAAGGTGAATCTAATCATTTGTAGTTGATTTTTAATAATTTTATACATAGTGTGTATATTTATGATCATGATTAGAATATATTGAAAGGTATGTTTTTTGAAAAATATAATCCTAAGGTTGTTCTACATAGGATGGAAAACCATTTTTTGGAAATGAGTTAGGAGGATGACTTGATGGATTCTTACAAAGAAAAATTCAGTCAACTGGAAAGGTGTGTTCCAAATTTATATGGGATCTAGATCGTAAAATGAATCATTTTTACTCAGGATTAAATCAAATGTATCAAAGTGAAATATCCTCTGGTGAGTTCAAATGTTATTTAAAAACATGTTTGATGTGCAGAGAAGGTGGAAATGTATTTTTATGATATTCGGGTGTTCTTTGAAATTTATAAGAATAAGAGGTCGAAGTGATAGTAAAAAGGGAATGATTCTTCAAAAAAGACTAATTTCATGAAAATTATGTTTACAGTTAGGGAAAATTATGGTTAAATGTACGTTTGGGAATACCATTTGAATTTTGGTAAGTTCATCTAATATTGTAAAAAAGGACATAATGCTCATAATTTCACTAAAAAGGTCAATCTAGGGGTATGAAAAAAATCTGATTTATGGTTAGTTAATTTTTTAAGTGTAATGGGATGGGTCATTTTTCAAATGAGTGTTTCATAAAGAAATAGAATGGTGGGAAACAACCAACCTATAAGAAGAAAGGTATAGGGGAATCCTTTACAACTGATTCGGTAGATGTTGGGCCATAAAATGAATTTTTATCAGGTACACTGCTTTTTTATTCAGATTATGGAAATGTTTTATTTGATTTATGGTCTATATATTCTTTATTTTCTGAGAAATGATCTTTTAATATTAAAAATATACCTTATGAAATGATTCGTGATCATAGGTTAAAAATATCTTGATGAAATGTTGAGGCGATAAGATATTATAATAATATTCATATCTTTTTCTATGGAATGAATTTACTTGAAAACCTTGTTGTTTTTCCTCTAGTAGAGTTTGATGATACTTTTTATTTGTATTAGATTTTTTTTGATAAACTGAAATTAACAGTAGTGCGAGAGAGGTTTCTTTTGAAAAAGTTTTTCACTTTTTGTATAAGAATGAACCCTTACCTCTGATAATATAATAGGAATTTGAGAAACACTTAAAAGAAAAAAATAAATTATATCATACACATATTGTTGAAAACAATGGAATTTTTTATAATAATGATCAGCTGGTGGAAAATGGGTATATTGATGTTTTTTCATGATGAGTTTCTTAGTATTGTACCTAATCAAGAAGTTGAATTTACTATTGAATTAGTTCATGATGCTAAGACAATATCAAAAACCCCTTATCTAATGGATCTAATTGAAATTTTTATAATTCAAGAATCATTTGAAGGAGTAATTGTATAATTTTTTCATTCGGCCGAGAACATCATTGTGGGTTGATTCTATCTTATTTTTTATAAATTTTGATGGTTCAATGAGACTTTACATTGATTATAGGGAATTGAATACCATCACTATTATGAACTAGTATCCTTTTCCTCATATCAATGATTTTTTTGATCAACTTGAGGGGGAACATTATTTTCTGATGTTTTACTTGAGTTCGGTGTACCATCAATTAAAAATAATGGATGTAGACATTCTGAAGACTATAATTTTTAATAGATATGTCCATTACCAATTTGTAGTTATGTAATTTGGGTTATCTAAAGAAACTTTTGTACCCATGGATCTTATGAATAGAATATTTCATGAGTTCATGGATATGTTTTTGGTTTTTTTATTAATTACATTTGGTATACTCTTAAAGTAAATAGGATCATGAATGTCATTTTAGTGTTGTTTTACAGACATAAAATGAAAATAAAGTGATGGGACATTTAGAAACTGTGATTTTTTGTTACAAAAAATTTCATTTGTTGGTCACATTATTTATAAATATATAATAACTACTGATCCTAACATAACAATGGTGTTGAAGAATAGAATAGATCCACAAATATAATTGAGATTCCATGTTTTAATGATTTAGTAGGCTATTACAAAAGGATTGGTGAAATTTTTTCATGGTTATCTAGCCCACTGACTACGTTAACTTGAAATGGTTTTAATTTCTTCTAGATAAAATAATGTGATTATTGTTTTTAGGAATTGAAATGAATGTTAAGAAATAATCCATTATTGGCATTACCTTCTAGAAAATGGTGAATTTCTTATGTACGGTGATGCTCTGTAGAATGGTCTTGGTTGTGTCCTAATGCAAAAATATCGGGTAATTTCTTATTCTACATGTTAGTTGAAAATGCATGTGTTAAATTACCCTAGAAATTATTTTCAATTAACGGCTATTGTTTTTGCTTTAAAATTTTAGAGGAGTCATTTTTATGGTGTAAAATGTGAAATATAAAATGACTAAAAATGTTTGGCGTATATATTAACTCAGAAATAATTGAACATGAGACATAGAATATGGTTGGAATTAATCAATGATTATGATTGTCCAATTAATTACCATACTGGAAAAGTAAAAATGTTGCTGATGTTTTATGAGAGAAATGTAATGACACAATAACCATGTTACATTTGGAACATGACCATTTGATTAATGATTTGATGAATGTCAGTATAGAGTTTTTTGGTGAGGGAAATTCCTCTGTTTTGTTTTAGGTTTCAATGAAATAATATCTATTATATAGAATAAAAATAGATCATAAGGATTATTTTGAGTTTCAAGAAATTTTAGAATTGATTATAAAATGTAATTTACCTAAATTTAACATAGATAGATATTGTGTTTTGGGATTTGGTTTGAGATTGTGTGTGCCTTGTGATTCAGAGTTAATGAAAGGGTTTTTATGTGAATCTCAGAGTTCTCTATTTTCAGTTCATCGTGGGAGTATTATGATATTTAGGGATATTTAAGAGTATTTCTAGTGGGATGGAATGAAAATAGATATTATTGTTTTTACTGTGAAGTGTTTTAATTGTTTAAAGTTGAAAGAAGAATGACAGTTTTCAAAAGGGGTTCTTTAGCCACTTCCAATACAAGAGTTGATATGGTAAAATATATCCATGATTTTTTTGTGGGAAAACCAAATAATTATCAATGTAACATTATAATTTGAGTTATTTTTGATATATTTAAAAAATATACTCGTGTTCTTTTTATTAGAGATACACTATCTCTAGATCAACTTTCTAGGATTTATATTAAATAGATTATCAGGTTAAATTGAGTTCCACTCTCCCTTGGATATTATCATGATCATAGTATCACTTATAACAATTGGAAAGTCCATTAAAAGTTGTTATCCATAAAATTAAATTTTTTTATAGCTTTTTATCCTTAATCAGATGGGATGTATGAATTCCAGGATACAGATGACACCATTTGAGGAACTATATGGTAGGCTGTGTCAATCCTAGTACTTTTTAGATGAAGTATGTTAAAGGATGTTTATTGGACTATAATTGATAGAAGAGATGGTAGATAAAGTTAAGTTAATTCTGAAACACATGAGCATTGTTCACATCTAGCATAAAATTAATGCAGATAACCAGAAGTAGTATTTTTCTTTTGAGGTAGGAGATTATGTTTTCCTCAAATTTTCTCCATGGAAAAGTGTGATACATTTTCGTGAGTTGGTTACGCTATGTCTGTGGTTCATTGGACATTATGAAATCCAAGATAATTTTAGAGTGGATTAATAATGGGAGGATTTTCATTTGATTTTATCCGATGTACAAAATTTTTTCATGTTTCTATGATAAGATAATATATGATGGATCCATCTCACGTTTTGAGTCTAAAATTGGTTTTGATGGAATAAAATATTTCTTATGAAGAATAGCCAGTGAAGATTCTAGAACACAAAGAAAATTTTTTTCATAAAAGGTTATTTATAAGGATAATTATTTATAAAAAACAGTATGGTTGAAGAGGAAACATGATAATCTAAAAATGTTATACGAGAAAAATACCCCCTCTTATTTGATATGTGAATAAAATAGCGAGTCTGTATTTTCTAAAAGGGGGGAAGGAGGTAACACCCTAGGTAATTATAGAAAAAAATTAATATCTATTAATACTTGTTAATAAGATAATATGTTTACATGAAAAGGGATGCAATGTCTGATAGAGTTCCCCTCACACAACCATGAATTTCTCCAAAAAATTATGTTGCATGAAATTCATAGATATACCAAAAAATAATACATTATTAATATTCTTATTTTAAATGGTAGTTATTACCTAGCTGTTGTATTAGAAGGAATGAATAGAACTAACTATATTATGTTTACATATGGTTATTAAATGGTTTTACATTCATCAAATAAATTTTAGAGGAATAAAATTAGATTAAATCCAAATTTAAGCATAAAATACTCTATTATTTTAAAAAGATAGTTTTACAGCATTTTGACGGTGAACCATTTTTAAATCATTTTTTGAGAAATTTATAATTTTATTTGAAAAAATAAACATCTTTATTAGATTAACAACATTAAAATTTACTTTGGAAGAAATTTTTGAATTTTTTTAATAAAATTCTATTTATCATTATTAATTAAAAATATTGAATTTTAATTTAAATCTTCGTTTTCGTCCAATTAAATTATATAGTTAAGTTATCTATTTAATTTTATTTAAAGAGTACGTTAAATATTTGTTTATCATATAATCCAATTATGGTTATTGGATGTAATTTCATATTTAATTTTGATATAAACACATGTCAATTTCTTGATTGTTTTTACTTCATAAAATTATTTTCTCGTGTTGACAACATGGGATAATTTTAAATTAATTAATATAACTTCTAGGTTTAACATTTTGGAAAATTGATTCCATATTTGGAATCTAAATTTCCAAATTATGTAAATATTTTAATTTTTTGAACATTACGAATAATAAGTTTTGGAAATTTATTATTAGCATGGTTGAAGGTAAATTCGGTAATTAATGGTAAAAATAATATTATAATAATACATAACTACCATAAAAAAATTAATAATATTATTATAAGTTATATTTTCAAATAAAGAAATTACATCAAAATGGTGGCCTTTGGAAAGAAATTGGGTGTGATTACATCACTTGTACCAATTAATTTTATGTAAATGCAAAAATGTCATAATTATGTCTCCTCTTACTAAAATAATTTTTATACGAAGATATATAAGTGATATATTAAACTATAAATATTCATTATAAATATAAAATTATAATCTATATCATTGTAATTTATTTACAATTTTGAGTAAATAAATAATTAAATTTAATTATAACACAATGATAATGTAATTATGGATTTCTTAATGAATGAATCAATGAAATAATATTATAAATAATAAAATAAATATTATATGACATAATTAATTCCATAAAAGTCTTGTATATATGGCTATGACATGTTTTAAGTATATTAAATGGTTTTTCCAATTTTCTCTATCTTTTTGTGTTTTATTTATATTCAATGAAATGAATAGTGTAGAAATTGACATAATTTGAATTTTATAAAAATAATAATTTATTAAATTATTTAAAATCTAAATAAATATTTTAATACCCCAAAGTATCTATGATAACTTCTAAAAGTTCAATTAGTGTCCAATTATTTTAAATATATCCCATATAAATAATTCTTATAGCCTCTTAATATTAAAAATGTTGTTACCACAAGTAAAATTGAGAGGGAAAATTTTATGGTAAAAAGAAAAGGATGGTTTAATATAAAAAAATATGTTGATAATATTGTATGAGATTAATTATAAATTTCTTCATATTAACTTCTATATGTCCCATGTTGGAGTCATTTAGAATAGAAAATTAATTTATATTAATTTAATATTTAATGAGTTTTTTAAGGGTGCCACTCCCCTACCCGATCAAAAGGTACCCTGTCTTCTATAATACTCACATGTAATGATGATTTTGGTTGGGAAAATATCTACCCAAACCCATTCCTAGAATCATTACCCACATTATTGTGGACTTTCTTTTTGGCATAAAACCTTTCCTAGAGGTGTTAAGGTTTTCTTCAAAGGTGATAAACAGAAAAAGAGGTTTCATTTTTTAATTTTTTCAATTTTATCTCGTCTTCCACTTCTATTAAATCATTTTATTCTAATATGAAATAATATATCCAGTATCCTCAATATACTGAGATATTATTATTTAAATTTCATCACGTAAGTCCACATTCAATTTCAGAAAATTGGAAATGAGCATTTCATACGTATGTAGAGCAGACTACCACATCGTGAACCGATATAGCTATATTTTCATTACCATCTATAAATAATGGTTATAATGATGAAATAAATATTTATATATGATATTAATAACATATTTTTTATTTTAAAATAATAATATTTCAATTATTTTTATTCTTTACTTGCACATAAAAAGGATAATGTTCTTCTTGTGTAAGTGTAAACTATCACCTCCCTGAAGTGATGTGAATCATTTTAATTCACCACATCACATTCATGATATATATAAATATATTTAAATGATTATTATTATGTTAATAATATTATGATCATTCTAGAATGATGAAATAAAAATTACCATATTTTCATAATGATCAATGGAAAATGGAAAATGTTACTTACGCATACATAGGACCTCCCGTCACCATGAATATAATTTTTTAATTTTTTGATAAGATAAATAAATGGTTTAATTTAACTAAATAATTCATGTATAAATTTAATTAGTATTTCATTAATATTATTCTATTGATGTTGGAATTTTGACCACATAGACAATTTATAATATAAATGGTTCATTTTTTACTCAAGTAATGAATATTGATAAAACATCTGATATGATCATAGACTATAATAAAAACATAATAAGAGATCTAAAAGGAATAATAAACATGAAAATGGTTCCCAAGGAAGTATAAAATTACCATAAAAATTTATTTATAATGATAAATAATATATAAGTTTATTCAGACTCCTGGTAAGGGACTTTGTCTGAATCATCTTTCATTGAGGCATATTTTGATAATATACAACAACTTATTTTATATTGTGTATAATCATTCCCTTTTGACTTTTAATATAATTCAATGGTTTTAAAATGGAATATTTTTTATATTGGGCATCTTACTAAATGACAAATGTAATGTTTTTCATAACAATTTTTCTGATCAAGACCATTCTTCCACCATGGCCATTATTTAGTATTTGGATTCTAATGAAAGCTATTACGATTTTAAATGAGAAATAAATAACATTTCCATTTTTTGTATTTTTTTACTGATAAGTATTTTCAAAAGGGATTTCCTATTTCAATATCTTGAAATTGTATCTTCTGATTACTATGTGAAAATTGTTATTTCTTCCACTAATCTAGTTTTATGTGTTATGATTATGTTATGGTTATTGGGCCTTACTAATGTATACGGCTGGTTCCGTGATTAACTAAGGGCAAGTGAGCCCATGATATCCCTCCCATGCATTGGGAGATGAGACTTAGTTACACAATACGTTTTCTCTTATGAGATTTAGGGAATATACTTAGATGTGTATACCAAAAGTAACCATGATGGTTACAAACAATGTAGTTGTGATATCTATGATGTATATATGATATGGATACCACATGTTAGATTTTTGATTTTTTATTTCTTTGAGGTTTTACAGTAATATTATTATATCATGTGGTATGTAGAAGTGTTTATGTTTTATAGATGAAAAGAATGATTTCTTTAATATGTTTTCATGTTTTTTCTAACATTCATGAATCAACATATGAATTCCATTTTTATAACCCTTAATGATATTTTTGTGTGCATACCATGTTTTTGAAATTTTTACCATATGGTATAAGTATAGGAAATGGACAGTAAAAAGTTATGATGAATGTTATCAAGTAAAATAATTCATGTTTTATTTTAAATTGTTTTACATTATGAGAAAACAATTAATAGCAGGTAGATTTGTCTATGTTGTTCTATTTTAAAATTATATGGTTTAATAATTTATAAAATTAATTCAATTGGTTGTATATTAATTAAATTTAAAATAATAACCATTTTAACGAGAAAAAATTATTTTCTGAGAAAATGTATTTTTTCTAAAAGGAAGAAAAGTAAAATTTCAACAAATAATTTAAAATTAATATTTCAAAATTTTATATTTTTATTTTGAACAATTAATACATTTTTGAAATACATATTTCCAAATTATCCTTCTGTTATTTTTTGAGTATTTTATGAAAATATTAAATTTTTTATAAATAGTTAGAAATATTTATTTTTATAGAAATATTCCTTTTCTTTTAAATATATTAAAAATATGAAAAATAATTTTAATCTATTACGATAAATTTAGTTAAATAAGATTAAAATATTTAAAATTTACCTCATTGGAAACAATTTTATATTGAAATATGATATATTTTTTTAACTTTATAATGTTTTGTAATGGATAGACCATTTTTTATATGTGGTAGAAAGATTAATTTTAAATCTTGTTCATGTATTTATATGAATTGAATATGAAATAAAGGATTAAATAATTAGAATAAGAATAATTTATATTATCAAACTAGGTTATCCTAATTTATTACCACATTGAATAGTAAATAAAATAAAAAATTATTATCATTGTAAAGGTAGAAATGGGTTTACGAGGTATTAAACTAATAAAATACGAATTAAAATGACCTCAAAACTAATCCAATACCAATATACTGGACATGTTTTTACTCTCTTACTATACATTATATTCTTATTTTTTTAAGGATACTATTCCACACAAGTTTCCTATATATTAATTTTCTTATGAAAAAGGATAAATGTCACCCCTTGCTTTAAAATATAAATTTTTTGTCCACATTAGGAAAAATATGAACATATAAATGATTATAAATCATAATTTTTAGACTAATGAAATTAATTTCATGATTTTTATTTATTTATATTTTTATTAAACATATTATTAAATTAAATGATTAAGACACACCAATACAATAATTTTATGGTTAACAGAAAAATAAAATAAATGATAATAAATTATTAAATGAAAAACAAATTGTATAAATTATTTTTTTCCATTAATTTAAATGATATAAATATATATATATAATTTTATCCCTTTTTAAATTTAATATATTCTAATTCCATCATTGTATTGATATTTATTAAATGGAAATAAAAAAGAATAATTTCCAAATTGTCATTAATGTAAATTTATAATCAATGTTATTTTATAAAAAGATATAAAATTCATCAAAATAATATATTATGCAAGGTGATTAATTTTTTTTAAAATATATCTTATATATTTAATTAATGGACCACTTTTTCTTTTACAGTGACTATATTAACCCCTAATGGGTAAACAATTCACTAATATGGTTATGAATAATGTAGTATTTTTACACGTTACACGTGTTTGTATTAAAATTATTTTTCAAAAAACATAGGATATTTATTTTAATGATTAGAATTAATATTTTGTATAATTGGTTCCAATAAATCTAATAATTTAATGTCCCAGGAATTCCATGTAATTTTATAATTATATGTGAGTATTACGAGAAAATATTCCCTGAAAACACTAATTCCAAGGCCTGATGAGCCCAAAATATAATTTTGTGATTTTTTAGTTTATTTAAATAATTATATTAGAGGGATTTTATAACAATTAATCCAGTGCTTGGATAAAAAATATGAGGACATTGTTGAAATAAAAATGATAGGATTTTCTTACAAAGGACCTATCTTTGACTGGTGAGGGTCGACAGAAAAAGATAGTTTATAGACTTTTCGAATGAAAAAAAATAACATAAAATGTTATTTTATTTGTATCTCTTCACCATTGAGCGGTAGCCGGACATCACTGTAGAGGTGGTGACAAGGTGATGACAAGTTGCATCAAATGAATCCCATTAATGATTCTCTTAAATGTGCTCAGTGACAACTCATTAGTTAAAGCATAACAGATACATTGTTTCATTAATGAAACAGCGTAACGACGCGATGACGCAGTAGAATTGATATATGGCGATGCATTTCTCTTTTAATGAGATAATGGGTTGGATAATTAGAGATATAATTTCTCTAATGAACGCTGAGGAAACTATCTACAATGAAGAATGATAGTGAATCACTAGTGACAATGGAACACCTCAAATAATGAGACCAGAGTGCAATGAACTCCAATGACTTTGAAAAAAACGTGAATCTCTATTGATAGATCTCTTCTGTAAAAAATCAATCTCATATAGGGGTTTACTTTTTTTGTTTTGAGTTTCCCCATTTTTTATTCTATGAAAATGATTTCAGATCAACCTGCAAATAGTTTGTTCAATGGATCACTTTTTTTATTGGAGGAAGATTATTTATGGGGTTTTTCATCGGGGTTGAATTGTTGATAGATCCTAAATATTCTTCCAACATGTATAAACTCTAATGTGGATGTTGTGGGCCATCAAAAACAAGGCTCATGCCCCTTCAAATTTTTGTATTCTTGTGCTTTAGTTAACGAAAAACCTCTAAGTTGATGGAAAATAATTTTAGAGGACAAATCAGGGAAGACGACACCCCATGGAAGGTAGAGGTGCAGACGGTCCAATGAATGTTCCCGTAGCGCAGAACTGAGGGTCCTCAAGAAATCCTACAAGCACGCTAATGTCGGTGATAGCCACATGTGAGTGTCGGCATGCCACGATGGCAGGTCGTGGTTGTTTGTGGCTGACTCGGGCCAAGACGGTGCCACATGATCCACCAATAATAGGAAAAAGACTTATGGAGGCAGGATGCGACCAACCCACCACGTCGGTGGAGTGACCTGCATTGTGGGGGTCGTTTCATCATTCTAGAACATGGAAATGAAAGCACATCAAGTAGAACCGGGCACGGTGGTATGCTAAGCTGGCCACGGGGCACAAAAACTGGATTCCCTCCTGGCATTTCGGGTTGGATGAGATCGACCTACTGTGGAGGCCGGGCCGTGGGGCAGCCCGAGCTGGAGTAAAGTTGTCCCACCTATTGTGGGTTGGGTCCTACAAGGCCCAATGTGTTGAGACAATAATTTTCATTATGACTTTTCCATTCCATAAAGTTTGTGAAGATTGTTGAGTCATTAAGATATCCTTATTAATTTTCCATTCGTTCTTGTTTTGAAAATCACAAACACCTTATCATACAGAAAATTTCATTTTACCCTATGATTTATTTTCATAAGGAAAATTTATCTTCCCCAAGGATATTTATCCTTACTAGTTTTTTCATTGTTCATTTTTTCTAAGTAAAAAATTCGGTTTCGTATCCAAAACCACAGAGTCATATATATACTTAGATATAAATCATTCTGTTTTCTGGATATGAACTCAGGTTCCAGACTCCTTGAATTCACACTCCAAACTCTTCTGAGTTTTGACTCTGAGTTCTCTGAATTCAGACACAAAATACTTCTGAGTTATGACTCCATGTTCTCTGAATTCAGACTCCGTACTCTTCTGATTTATGAATCTGATTTATTTGAATTTAGACTCTGAACTTTTCTGAGTTCTGGCTCATATTTTTCTGAAATCAGACTCCAAACTCTTATGAGTTTTGACTCCTAGTTCTCTGAATTCAGACTCCGAACTCTTCTGAGTTCTGACTCTGCGTTCTCATAATTCATACACTGAACTCTTATCTGTTTTGACTCCGAGTTCATTGAATTCATACTCTGAACTCTTATGAGTTCAGACTCTATATCCTTATTAATTAAGATTTTGAACTTTCTATGTTCAGGTTCCGAATTCTTATGAATCTAGATTCCGAATTTCCTTGAAATTCAGACTCCGGAATTCTGTAGAATTCAGGATATGAATTCCTTGGAAAAAATAATCTAAATATCCTTGAAGTATAGATACCGAATGTGTTTTTGTTTAGAATCTGAACTTTCATTTTTTCCTTACACTCAGAAAAAATAAATTTTTTCAAGCAATCATATTTTTGCTTATAGATGTTTTGGTTATAAAATGATTTCATGTATTCAGCTACTAACTAACCATTGTTAGAGTGACACATGTATAGGTCCCTCCAAAATTCATGGGAAAATATGACCATTGGAGTTGGAGCTGACTGTTTAAGTTGTGCCTATAAATAGGATCTAATTATAAATAGATCACAACAAGTTGATCAATCTAGAGATTACATGTTGTTGATGTGATTTTTAGAGAGAAAGAGACATTCATTCTTTGTGCGTACTGAACGCCTTATTCAGATTTTCTTCATGTGACTCTGAATGTTGCTGGGTACATTCTAGGGCTTCCGAGGATAGGAAGACTGAGGTGTCGACTACCTTAAATCTCGAGGACTTCTTTGCTGAGTAATACAGAGGTGCAAACTACCATGATGTTTAGGGTGTGTGGGGATAGGAAAATAGAATCCTATCTTCGTATCGATGGATAACCCTAGTGTGGGTAAGGCATAATTTATTGAAATTATAAATCATGGGACATTTATCCATGGTTGTTGGATACCCTTCTCATTGTTTTAAAATATTTACTACTTATTACTTGTTTGTTTCATGTATTCCACTGCATTTTGTTTGTTATGGAACGTATAACTTTCTTATACGTCCTTACATTTGTATACTCTGATTTAGAAAGATTATCTACACTTTAATGTAGATTATTTATCTTTGTAAACTCATGTTATGTTTCATTGGCGGATTCACTTTTCCATAATTTCATTCTCAAAATCACATTTCTGGAATCAAGCAAGTTTTTAGAACATGAGGTTTTTTGAATTTATCTTTTTTATCCTTGTTATGCAATTGAAAGGTTTCTAACAAACATTAAAAGTTCCTATGGATTTTTAAAGCGGTTAAGTCACAACCTCCCTATTTTATTTTGAGCATCATTAGATACTATATATAGTATCTTCACTCATCATTTAAATCTTACAATTGGTATCTGACAATGTCTCTGAAATACTTATATTCACATATAATTTTTCTTGCACATTTATTTCATTGTTCTATATTTTCCTTTCTGAAGAATATTTTCCTTGTTTACAATATTTTATTACTAATAAGTTTGTGTGGAATGGTTTTCCTTAAGATGGAAGGAGTCAATGTTGGTTTCAATGACAACCTAAATCCAACTAGACCACAAATTTTTGATCGGAATGATGACGAATATTAGAGATATCTTATGAATACATTCATTATCAATACTGGAGTAGAAAATTTTGTAATGCTTACTAGATGATATAAAATCCATGACAAGAAAGATAGTACTTTAGCCAATCAAGAAAAGCATGAGTATCCACTGAATTATAAGGTACGCAGTACATTACATAGATTCATGACTACAAATATATATAGCCACGTTTTGTCTTGTAATGCAACAAATTGTATATAGAAGAAGCACGATGTTACTCACTTTGGAACTTCTAATGTTATTGAAACAAAAAGATCCATTCTCAGAGCTGAATAGCATGGTTTTCTCTTTCCTTATGGAGAACCCATTTGTAAGGTGCCTCATAGATTTATGAATATTGTTTGTAGTTTACAATCAGTGGGTGAAAAAAGATTATACGATGATTCTTTTCTGGACATGATCATAGACATCATGCCCAATGAGTGGGAATCCAAGTGAACAACTATAGATGAGAATAGAAAGATTAATTAGATTTCTCTTGATGAACTTTTTTGAATTCTTCTTCATCCTGAGACTAGAATGAAGAGATATGATGATAATGATAAGAAGAAGAATGGGAATGGTATTGTTTCTCTTACTAAAACATAAAATCATATGAAAGCCAATACTCCAGAGAGGGTTTATAGATCTAAATTTATAAAGGTTGTTATACAATCCGAATCTAGTATAATTGAATCTTCAGAAAATGATCTAGATAATCTTACTCAAAGGATGATGATGATTTTTGGCTCGAAGAACATTCAATCCAGATACAAGAAGAAAGAAAGTAAATATAAGAAATATTCAGAAGTCACATGATATGAATTCCTGAGAGCTAGATATATAAGTCCTGATTTTCCTATGCTCTAAATGATGGAATGAAAGGAAAAGCATTATGAGAGAAATAGTAAGAAGTACTAAAAATCCAAAGCTAAGATTGTAGTAAAAGCTAATGACACCTAGTGTGCCAGTGGTGGTGACTCTTCAGATGAATCATCAGAGAATGAATCTTCTAGACAGAATAATATTCGTCTAATAGCTAGACTACATATTGAATATAATTTCTTTATAGATTAAGTACACAGTGCAGAATCTATGAACAATTTATCCTCAAATGATAATTTTAGTGATATTATATATTATGAATCTTCAGATGAAGATTCCTCTTCTGATGAGGATAATATTTTACCTACCTATGGAGAAGTTTCTAGGTATTCTAAGATTCTTATGATTGATAATTCAAAACTTAATAATAAGCTTGATAAGTAAAATTATAGGATTTCAATACTTACTATGGAAATATCAAATCGTTCAAAATATCTTGATAAGAAAATTTTTTATTTCGAAAGTATTTCAAAAAACCTTGAGGAAGTACATTCTTAAAAGGATAATCAATCTAAGGATCTAGAAAAACTAATTTATAAGAGAAATGTTTTTGAGCCTAACTCTTGTTCTAAAACAAATGTTTTGGAAGATAAAAACGTATTTATCAAACTAAAATCTGAAATATTTTTCCTGAGGAATTGTTTTTCAAACTTTTCCTTAGGCAAGGAAAATTTTGATAAATGTATTCTCAAATACAATCTTTGTGGAATAATTCTAGTTTTTTATACTGGTTCTAAACATATTTTTTGTAACAATTATTTTCTTCTCTAAAGTTATTATTTTTGTACTAAATGTCAGTGTGGTGGGAATTGGGAAAATAATTGTTCCTTAAACACAACCCAGTCGTTAGGTTTTCACAAATCCTATTTTTCTAAGAAAATGTGGGTGCATAAAATTTTTCTTTCTAAACATTCTGGATCCAACGAAGATTGGATTCTGAATTTCTAACATTCTAATTTTTAGGCAAATAACGATGGTACAAACAACAATACATGGTATATGGATAGTGTATGTTCCCAACATATGACTAGTAACAAGTACTACATTGAAAATATTATCTAGACGAAATGAGGAAAAGTAACATTCTGAGATAATGCTAAAGGAGAAATTATTGATATAGGTAAAATTGTTCTTCTTAGAAAAACTTTTATTTCAAATATATTATTTGTTAAGGGTGTAAAGAACATCCTCATTAGCATAAGTCAATTATGTGATGAAGGTTACCTTGTGAATTTTAGGAATGAAAAGTGCATAGTACATAATTACAAGGAAGAGTTTATTCTTTATTCTATTAGGAAGGATAATGTTTATACACTAAACTTAGAAGACCTTAGGGGCCAAGACCTACCTTTCCATAAGGTAATTGAAGATCATTCTTGGTTGTGGCATAGAAGGTTAGGTCACTATAAGCTTAAGAACCTATGCACACTCTCTAAGAAAATCATAGTTAAGGATCTACTAGTGCTTAGATTTTATTTTTTCCAATGTTTGTGATCCTTATCAATTTTGAAAGCAATATAAATCATGTTTTAAATCAGTTAGTGATGTCTCAAATACTGATGCATTACAACTAGTTCATATGGATCTTTTTGGACCAACACATACTGGAATCATTGGAGTCCAATATTATGTACTTGTCTTAGTAGATGATTATAGTAGATTTACATGGGTCTATTTTTTAGAAAATAAATATAATGCTTTTTCTTATTCCAAATGTTTTAGAGCCCATGTTAAAAATTTGAAATACCTTCCTTTGATAACTATTCATAGTGATTATGGAAGAAAATTTCAAAATTCTGATTTTGAAACATTTTGTAGTAGAAAAGGACTTACTCATAACTTCTCAGCACCTAGAACACCTCAAAAAATGGTGTTGTTGAAAGAAGAAATAGAATTATTTAAGAGATAACAAGAACCATGTTGACTAAATATTCTATAGCCAAACATTTTTAGGATGAAGATATAAGTACTTCTTGTTATACTATATATCATGTTTTGATTACACCATTTATTAATAAAACACCTTACGAGTTATGGAATGGTAGAAAACCTAGTAATTCCTACATCAAGGTTATTGGTTGCGAGGTATTTATTTTTAATACTAAAGATAATTTACCCAAATTTCCACCAAAACAAATGTGGGAATTTTCATAGGCCACTCCACAACTTCTAAGGATTATAGAGTTTTCAAAAAGAACACTTTTACTATTGAAGAGACAGTAGATGTAAAATTTGAGGATACTGATCCTTTGGTTTTTAAACAACCCCAACCTACATATTCAGATGTGTTTTAAAAAATTGATTATCAGCCTTTGTTAGAAGATCCTTTTGATAAGGAAAATTTCCATGAAGTGGTTTCTAATTCATTTATCGTAGAATATTTCCTACCATATGTTGGTGAACAGGTTTTACCAAACCCAGATAAGTTTTTACATAAGAATCAACCAAGTGATAGTATCATTGGGGTTGTAAATCAACCTTTAAGTAATATAAGTTCCATAAGAAATATAATTGAAGCTCTTGCATTTTGTTCCCAATTAAAACCTAAAATCACATATGATGCTTTATGTGATGATGATTGGATAAAATCTATGCAAGATGAGCTAAATGAATCCAAAAATAATAATGTCTGGACCATAGTTGAAAGACCTAAGGAAACTTCTATTATTGGAGTAAAATGGGTCTTCAGAAATAAGGGTTATGAAAATGGAATCATAGTAAGAAATAATCCTAGATTGGTAGCTAAAGGCTATAATCAACAAATAGGAATATACTATTAATAAACATATGCTCCAGTATCTAGACTTGAATATATTGGTATTATACATTCCTTTTAAGAAATCTTCAATTTCAAACATTTTATAATGGATGTGAAATGTGATTTCCATAATTATTATGTTCGAGGGGAGGTTTTTGTGGAGAAACGTCCTGGTTTTGAAGATAAAAAACATCCTGAACATGTTTATAAACTTACCAAAACATTGAATGGACTTAAGCAAGATCCTGGAGCTTGTTATAATATGATTACAATATTTTTGCTTCAAAATAATTATGTTAAGGGAAATGCAGATCCAACCCTTTTTATAAATAATTATTAGAAAAATATTTTGACTGTTCAAATTTTTGTTGATGTCATTATATTTTGTTCAACTAAATAATATTTAACTGATTCATTTGTTGATCTTATGAAATATTTGTTTTAAATGAGTAAGATGGGTGAGTTAATATTTTTCCTTGCTTTTCAAATATCTCAAAAACCAAAAAGAATATCTATATCCCAACATAAGTATATTAAAATTATTCTTAAAAAGAATTCATGTGAAAACACTAAGAGTATGAGTACTCCCATTGGTACCTCAAGCACACTTGATCTTGATGGAGCAGGGAAACCAGTAGATCAATCATCTTTTAGAGGTATTATAGGACGTTTACATTACATGACCGATAGTCTTCTAGACTTAATGTTTTCAGTATGATTATGTGCAAGATATCAATCAAATCCTAAGGAATCTCATTTATAGCAAATGAAAAAAAATCGTTACTTAAAGGGAACCATGGATTTAGGACTCTTTTATGCTTCTAGAAATGATTTTATTTTAAAGTGTTTTTTGGAAGCTGAATTTGGTGGATCTAGAATGGATAGAAAGATTAGATTCGGAATTTTTCATTTCTTATGAGGTTCATTACTTTCTTGGTCATGATAGAAGAAACACTCTATAGCACATTCCACCTCGGAAGTTGAATATGTAGCAGCTGTAAGTTGCTATGCTCAAATGTTGTGGATTCAACACACATTCACAGACTATGGTATTAGTTTTACCAAAAACACAAATTTTTTGTGATAATACTAGTGACATTGCCTTAAGTAAAACCTCTTCACATCACTATCATGCAAAATAGATAGATATTTGTCATCACATTCATAGTGATCACATACAAAAAGGGGATATCGTTCTTCAATTTATCGGAAAACAAGATCAAATTCCTGATATTTTCACAAAATCATTACCCTCTGATAGATTTGAATACATTAGACATACGTTTGGAATGATAACCATAAAGTAATTTTCTTTGTTAAATTTCTATTGAAACCAATCTCCATACCGTAATAAACGCTTTTTCATAGGGGGAGAACATTTTATTGTTAGTTTTGAAATCTATCATAATGAAAATTTTTGTAGTCATATTTTTCAAATCATTCGTAATGAAACTTTTCCTAGCCATATTTTTCAAATCGTTCAAAATGAAAATTTTCATAGTCGGATTTTTCAAATCTTTTGTAATGAAAATTTTATTTTTCATAATTTTAAAATTATTTGTAATGAATATTTTTGTAGTCATATTTATCAAATCATTCGTAATAAAAATTTTCATAGAATGATTTTTCAATTCTTTTGTAAAAAAAAATTTTATAGGCAGATTTTTCAAATATTTTGTAATGAATATTTTCATAGTACATGTTTTCAAATCTTTTGTAAAGAAAAATTTCTTAGTCATATTTTTCAAATCGTTCATAATGAAAATTTTAATAGTCTGATATTTCAAATCATTCATAAAGAAAATATTCATATTCATAATTTTCAAATCATTCGTAATGAAAACCTTCATAGCCAGATTTTTCAAATTTTTCGTCATGAAATTTTCCTAGTATGATTATATAAAATTTTTCATAATGAAGGTTTTTTTACTTCAAATTTTGATACTGAATATTTCCATACTTAAAATTTTCAGAATATAGATTTTCATTTGTAATTTTTTTTCGTAATCAAAATTTTTCGGAATATAATATTCTTCGTGAAATTTTTTCCTCAATATGAACAATATTCCTAGCAATCAAAAAGAAAATTTTCATTTCCTGAGTTTTTGTAATCATACATTACTTGCTGGTAGATTCTTTTGTTTTTACAATTTTTAGATTCTTTTTTCCATAAATCTAAATGCTTTTATTAAAATAACCTCCAAAGATCAGATCCAAGATTTCCTTGCAGCTATCATATCGACTATCAGATCTGATCATAAGGGTTTTGTAGAATTCGATTGAGTTTAGAAGATGAATTGTCACATAAAATGCCTATATAAAGGACCCTAGATGGTTATCCCACATCGAATCGCATGCTCTTGCGTGTTGAAGTTATTCCCTTCAACATAAGGACATTCCATATTTTCAAGGGATTCTCAATTATGAATGTCTGTAGAAGAATCTTATAATAAATACATGTCTACTGTAAATACAATATCAGTGTGGCAGGTTTATAGAGAAAGGTTGGTGCATCTGAACTTCTTCACTACTTATGATTCTATAATATCAAAGATCATCATGCTCAATTGATGGGACAATGTTTTCATATTGAGGCCAGGTGCTCAAGATTTAGTATATACGAACATGCTAGTTGAATTTTAAGAATCAGTGACTTTCATCAAGGAAGAAGGCAGAGAGATGTTTTCGTTCAATGTCTATGGAAAGAGTTATGCTCTTTCATATACTATGGCAGCTAATTTTTTTTGTATTCCATACAAAAGGGGTGCTGAGATCTGTTCCCATAAGTTCCCATATATCAAAGGATGTTTTGTTAAGGATAAGGCCATGGTATGTCTTGGAATCTCTGATTAAATGACTTCCAAGATCTCCCACATGTCTACAAATCATCGGATTGTAGAATTATGGGTTCATGGATTCATAATTCTGAGAAAAGGTGACAAAGATACATTTTAGAAGAGTGAAATGTATATCATGGATTTCATGGTTAACCAAAGGAAGATCAATCTGGTTAAGCATATTCTCATTACGATTGTGTATGTTAAGAATGGAAATGTGAAGGCTTATAGAAACATGTATTTAGACATTCTATTAATGTTAATTTTTTAGTGATTATAATCGTTTAAAATTCTCGGCAGCTCGAAGCCATGGAATCACAAATTCATGTTAGTCTATGATGATACCCTGAAGAGGATGAACAATTGTTTTTCTATAAAATTTGGAGAATTTTTTGACTTACTAGAGGAAGAAGCTAAAGATGTTCAAAAAAAACATGACTTGATTGAACCGTCCAAAAAGGTAGGAAGGAAGAAGAAGTTGAAGTAAGTAGTAGTGGAAGGAAAAACTGCAGAGCCCAAGGAAAGACAATCTGCACCTTCAAAACCTAAGAAGCATAAATAATATCTAGATAATGTGGTTTCTAAATGGAGAGAAGGAAAACATAACAGGAAAGCAGGGGATCCATGTTTTGATGTGGATCCTCTGGAAGAAAAAGCCTTAAAAGAGAAGACAACTAATGATATTGAAAAGCATGCTAAAGAAAAGAATCAAAAGAAGAAGTTGACTGAATATGAGATAGTTCAATCACTCCTGAAGGCTGCTGAGAAAGCATCTGAGAGTTTCTTGGTACCAAAATCATTCTTGGTAGAAGCATTACCTGATACTCTGGGTAAGAAATTCGTCACTCAGGAAATAGTCCAAGAAAATATTTTTGAAGAAAAACAAGTTGTCAAAGGAGTTGACGAATAAGTAAAAAGCAGTGGTGACACCCCATAGTTGATTAATCAAGTTGAATATTTCCATGAGAATGAAAGCCCATCTGAGAAGCTCTCAATCTAAACTTCTAAAGAAAAATATTCCAAGGTGGCTACACCTGGGAAATATGAGAAAAGAGAAGATGAAAAGTTTGAAGAAGAAGTGAATATGTTGTCCTAAGAAGAACGTTATAATCATAATTTCATACACCTATAGGATGTTGAGGCAGGACCTCAGAAAGAAGATATAGAAAAAGATAAAATTTTTCAGCTGTCTCACAATAATCATAAATATCCGGATGAGGAAGCCATTCCGAAAACCAATTAGGGTAAAAATGTGGTTGTTGATACACCTACTAAATATGTTTTAATGAATATGGAAGCTGGTGGATCATAGAAGAGGAAACATGTTGAGCTAATGAAAGATCCCTCATCAAGAAATGTTTCAGATTTAGAATCATCATCCCTTGGACAATATTTCATTATTCAGTTGTTGAAGAATCTTATTGGAACCATTCCGATTTTTCCATGCATTGACTTGACATGTCAGATGCTTCAACACACCCTGAAATAGAAATCCCTTTCACTATCCATGGTGATAGATAAGTGTGTCAAGCATGAGTCTGATTTCATGAATTTTTTCATTAACTATGATTGCCTCAAAAGGTCCTATAAGAAAATGGATAGATAGTCAAGGAAGATAGTTGATGATATGAGAGATCTTGAGGAGTTCAAGGATAGTGTCATGGAGGCATTTGACATTGAATATGGTAAGATCAAGGATCTCACAAGATGTTCTGATGAAATACTGACTCTGAAACCAAATTCTTACAGTCAAGAAGTGAAGGATTCGAATGGGAAACTGTATTTATTGGCTCAAATCTGGAAGAGAGAAATATATATTTGGATTGAGATAGAAGAGAAGCTTTTCAAGATGTAAGAAGTCCAGAAGTCTCAGGTAGAGGCTCTTAAGGCTCAAGAAGATAGAGTCAAAAATCTAGAGATGAAATCTGAGGATGAGGATCAAATTCTAAAATGTGTAGAGGATGATCACAAGGAGCTCAATATGCTGAAGACAATAGTCAAGAATATGATTACCATGGAAAAATAAGGATAACATTGTTTAAATATTTTCTTTTGTTGATTTTTTTTCTTGTATAAACTTTTCCTATCATAATGAAATGTTTTATTTCTTGTCTATTAGATGTGTTGTGCTAATATTTCAGTTACCATAATATATTTTCAATTCCCTCAATTTTTTTTGGAAAATCACAAAGGGGGAGAAAAGAAAAAATAATATTGAGTAAAAAATAAATGTCCATATGTAAGGGGGAGTTCATCTAAGGGGGATTTTTACTACAATGATTTATGTATTAAAGATAATGAAAAATATCATTCCGGAAATCTAGAATACGATCCTTAGTGTCCCAAAGCCTAAGGGGGACTTTTTCATATTCATATTTGACTATAGGATAATGGAGATATGTTTTGTATTCAAATTCTAGGAAAATATTTTCTAAGTCCTTATATACTTTTTCAATAATATTTTTGTGCTTTCCAAAAAGGGGGATAATGTTGAGTCAATAAGGTTTACTTATGAATTATACATTCATTCATTTTTTGGGGATATTTTTTAGTCAATAAGGTTTCCATATGTCTTTTCCATTCCTCATTGTTTTGAAAATCACAAAAAACTTATCTGATGGAAAATTTCATTTTACCATATGCTTTACTTTCATATGGAAAATATTCCTTCACCAAAGAAAATTTATCATAACCATGTTTTTCATTGTTCTTTTTGTCTATATATAAAAATTAGTTGTGTATCCAAAATGTCAGAATCATATATATACTTAGATATAAAACATTATATTTTTAGGATACGAATTCAGGTTCAAAGCTCCTTGAATTCTGACTTCGAATACTTATGAGTTCTAACACCCAGTTCTCTGAATTCCGAATCCAAACACTTCTAAGTTCTGACTCAATATTCTCTAAATTTGGACCCCAAACTCTTCTGAGTTATGAATCTGAGTTCTCTGAATTCAGAATTCGAACTCCTATGAGTTCTGACTCCGAGTTCCCTGAATTTAGATGACGAACTCTTCTATGTTCTGGCTCTGAGTTCCCGGAATTCAAGCTCTAAACTCTTATGAATTCTGAATCTGAGTTCTCTGAATTCTGAGTACAATTTCTTCTGAGTTTAGACTCTGAATCCTTATGAATTAATATTCAAAACATTATTTGTTCATGTTCTAAATTTTCGTGAATCCAAATTATGAATTTACTTGAAATTGAGACGCCAGAATTCTGTAAAATTAAGCTTCCAAATTCATAGGAAAATAGAATCTGAGTATCCTTGTTTTATAGATACTGATTGTGTTTTTGGTTAGACTCTGAACACTAATTTTTTCATACACTCCAAAAAATGAATTTTTTCTAGAAAACGTATTCTTTCTTAAACATGTTTTGGTTATAAAACAATGTCTTTTATTCAGTTACTAAATAATCATTGTTTGAGTGACACATGTATCGATCACTCTGAAATTCACGAACAAATATGACTGTTGGAGGAGGGGGCTGACCATTGAAGTCGTTCCTATAAATAGGATCTCATTTGAAAGATCTCACAACATGTTGATCCATATTTAGATTACATGATGATGAAGTGATTTATAGAGAGAGACTTTCATGATTTTGTGCATACTGAACACCTTGTTCAGATTTTCATCTTGACAATGTTTGTTTTTCTAAGTACATTCGAGGGATTCCGGGGATAGGAAGATAGAGGTGCCAACTACCTTGAAGTAGAGGGCTTGTGGGAACAGCAAGACAAACTCTGAGCTTCATATAGAGGGCTTACCCTGATGTGGGTAAGATATAATTCCTTGAAAATATAAATCAAGGGACCTTTATCCAAGGTTGTTTGATACCCTTCCCATTGGGTTAAATTATTTACTACTTTTTACTTGTTTGTTTCATGTATTCCACTTCATTTTGTTTGTTATGGAAAGTATAACTATCATATACTTCCTTACATTTTTATACTCCGATTTAGTAAGATTATATACGCCTTAAGGTAGAATATTCATCTTTGTAAACTTTTGTTATGTTTCATTTCTGGATTCAATATTCAAAAATTTCATTCTTAGAATCACGTTTCTAGAATCAAGCTTGTTTGTAGAACTAGAGGATTTGTGACTTTACCTTGTTTAACCCTGTTAAATTATAGAAATATTTCTAAAAAACTTTAAATTTTCCTAATGAATTTTTAAATTATAACATTCACCCCCCCCCCTTTGTATTTTAAGCATCATTAGATACTACATATTGTATCTTCATTCATTATTTTGATCCTACACATTGGGCCTAGCCCCATGGTCAGGCCAGACTGGGTCAGGTTAGGTCAGTAGTTCTAGGCCAGGTCATGTGGTACCCCTCGAGCTGGGTTGGTCTAGTCAGTCTAATCATATTGGACTGGGAAAAGACACAACTGACCCATGTTTACTAAAATGCAAATATCGTTTAGATCAGACATTCAATTGATGATCCATTTCCATCATTATAACCCTCATAACGCAACTGTTATTTTGGAATAGTAAAAATATGTTTCAATGGATGTTGAAATGAGAAAAATGTTTTGAGTAGAAGATTCTCCTAGAATCAAGTGCACAATGTGCTGAAATTGTAGGGCTGGCTGGGACCCAAAGACTACTAACAAGTGACCTTGTGTGGATAAACTACCAGAGGCCCTATATTGAATAGCTACAAGATACCATGTGTGGATAAGCATCAATAGAACGTGTGTGGATCAGCTACAAGGGACACTATGTGGATCTACTACAGGAGACACTATGTGGATCAACTCCATGCAACCCTATGTTGAAGAGCTACAAACGGCCCGGTGTGGACCAACTATGATGACCTAAGTGGGATGTATCTCCATGTTCCCCAACATACCAATTTTAATAATCAGGGATGAGTACCTCAATTTTCCAAGGTGGTTAGTGTTATGACTAATAGTTATGTTTTCAATACATTATATTATACCAGTGTGAGCTATCATTCTTCATGATCATGATTCGTTGTTTTCTTTGTGGATTGCTTTGTGGTTGATCCTTTGTGGGTTGGGTTCCATACTGATTATTTTTTTACTCACCCCTGCATGATCTTCCCTATACATGTTGTGTATGGTGAATATGTTCGCTGCCTTGATAGCTTACTTGGTGGCCTATGACCCAGTTTTTCACAATGAGATCAGGCAGGTGGGCCATAATTCAATGGCTTCCAACAGCTACTCTACACATACAGATTAACTGGGTTTTTCAGAAAATTATTAAATAGATCTTTTCTACTTTACCATCTTTATTTTTTCTTTATTTTGGTTTTTATTATAGCCCATTTGACATAAAGTGTGTACATTTACTCACTGATTGTTTCCTGACTTTTAGGTTAACCTTTCATGTTTTTTGGGTCATGGTGATGTGTTTGTGCGTACGAGTACTCTGGAAAATGCCTCCCACTTGCAGTTTTATGCCTTCGGTGCTAGTCGAAAAAACCTTTCATTCAGGATGCAGGCTTGCTGGAGTCCCAACACATGCCCTATGGATCAGGTCCCTAAAAAGATGTATCAGAGGTGATCGGTTCTTCCATAAAGACCGTGATTCTATTGTTTTTTTGGGAAATAGTGCTAAATGTTACGATCTTGTCTTCTAGATTCAGGGAGTATAGTAATCGTGTGGTGGCCGATGTATCCATACAACAGAACCAAAAGTTATTTTTTTGGCTCTATACATAAAAAAAATGGTGGCGTGGATCATATAAGAATTGAGTGATTCTTCATGTCCTTATTCAATCAGAGTCATCTCACTAGGTATAATATACTGATTGTGGTCAATATTGATCTATTTCATGATTCCTCTACACAAAAATCCATAAAGGATTCTGATTTGTGACAATAAATATTGACCACCAAGAAATGAGGCTTCAATTCAAGGACAAGTCCTTGAGATGTCCCCATCGGGTGGTGCACCGGTGTTACCAACACCCATTGATTAGTAGTTTTATTTGGTTCTAAAAGTTTAGGAGACACATAGACTCAATTCCATTCATGATTTTTAGTTATATAGCCCTCATAGGTTCATGGGAGATATAGATCTTAAGGTAGCTTCGGACTACCTGGAGGTTGTGATGTGGGTCTTCAGTTTAGTGACCATGCCACATGACCTGATGGAGATCAAAGCCAAGATTTTTTTTCATGGACCAGTAGGGAGATGTGGTTGCATGACAATTCAAACTCATGAAGTGGTGACTATCTCCTATAATTACTTCAAGTAGATTTTCTTGAAATATTTCTTATGTATGACCTTGCGCTCAGTGTACATACATGAGCTTCTTTCCCCTATTGCAGAGCATTATGTCATTGGCAGAGTACTATTCAATGTTTACAGACCTCTCCCACTACTCTCTGAATATGGTACCAGACCCTTTCATTATGGCTCAGACCAATGACCAAGGACTCTGATGGTAGATTAAGGCGTTGATTATTTCCCTCCGCATCCCTACGGATGTTAGAGTACTGGAGCTAGCTATACTATGTGAGAGATTTATCACAGAGTAGGTATCGACAGTGGGAGATACCACCAAAAAATAGGTGGTTCAGTCATCCATGGTGGGAAGTTGATTGTTTATGTAGAGGTCCATGCCGTCCAGACCATCCGGAGGATGACACTAGGACTTTGGATCGGTGGTGCATGGCCACCAGGAATGTAGGAGTCAGTAGAAGAGGAGGACATGCTACTCGTACTATGGGCAGGGAAACATGGCTCGTGATAGACCAACTCACCATGTAGGATATCTATGGATGTACATGGGACAACAGATTCAGAGACGGAGGTTTGAGTGAGGAGTTCCGCAGGGTGTATGTGCTAGAGGAGCAGACCAACCAGCAAGCAGTGGGTCATGGTTCAATGTACAATAACAACCACCCTTGGTGGTCCAATATAGCCTCATGGAGCATGTGGATAGGCGAGAGACAAGCCTCCGAATGTGGAGTTATATGACCAAGGAACTCCAGATATGATTAGGGGTATGATCTGTCACTTCTCTACCTGACTTACAGTTTTTATAGATAGAGTTTCTAATCCCTCTTTCCTATCCATGGTCCTCGTTTAAGGCTCAGAGATTCTGATGGATCCATTTGATCACTCATTATGATTAGAGACTCTTACAAGATTGTATTCAACAATTAGACATTGGTGTCGGCTGTGTGAGATTACTCTTTGAGGTGAGAGATTTAGTTGGGATCTCTTAGTAGCGGCATCTAGGCCTTACAATTTTATCTTGGAAATGGACTATTTATCCATAGTTCATGTTAGATTGACTGTCTTAGTCATATAGTGTGGTGTATCTATTTGTATGGTACCACGTTTTCCTTCATTGGTGAGAAGGGAACTCCTATAGTACATGACAAACATTATCAGAGGAGGGTGCAGATGATCACTCACCAGTATGCTAGTCTCATCCTCGATATGATGGTTGAGAGGAGTCCTCAAATTCCTAAAGTGGTGGATGAGTATAACGATATATTTTTTGGGGACCTTTCAGAGGGTACCTCCTCATATGTATGTAGATTTCTACATCAACATGTACCCCTGGGATAGCACCGATATCCACATCAGCATATCAGATGGATCATGTGGAGCTTCTTTAGTTGTGGGTACAATGAGAGAAATTTTAGGATAAGGGCTTTGTGAGGCCCAACATTTCATTGTGGGCAGCCACAATGTGGTTTTCCATGAAGGAAGATGAAAGCCTGAGGATATGCGAAGACTTTCATTGCCTAAATTAGGTGACCATAAAGATCAAGTATCCACTGCTGAGGATTGATGACCTCTTTAATCAAATGAATGGAGTGAGGTGATTCAAAAATATTGAACATTGAGACGGCTATCACCAATTTCAGGTACGGTATGAGGATGTACTAAATATAGCCTTCATATGCCAGTATGGAAACTAAAAGTTATTGGTGATTCCCATTGGCCTGACCAATTCCCCATTAGTGTTCATGGGACTCAAGAATATAATCATCCATCCATACCTCGATCATTTCAGGGTGATCTTTATTGATGACATCTTTGTCAACTTAGCATATATAGAGGATCATGCTGCAATCATAGAGGTAGTCCTATATACACTCTAAGAGAACCGCCTTTATAGAAATCTCTAAATGATATTGTTCTGGATTTGGAAAGTCCAAATTCTAAGACATTTCATCTTGAAGGCTAGAGTTATAGTGGATCCAGTGAATATAGAGGCAGTTCATGCTTGGGAGGCACCCATGAGTGTGATTGAGGTGCAGAGTTTGTTGGGGTTTGCTGGATACTACCATTGGTTTGTGCTTGACTTTTATAGAGTAGAAACACCCATATCATATTTTAAATGGATGGGACAACCCTTTGTTTGAATAGCAGAGTACTAGAAGAGTTTCTAGGTGCTAAGAAAAAGACTGACGAGTGACCCAATCATGAGGCTACCAGTGGATGGCTTTGGGAATATAGTTTCTCATGATGCATCATGGACTATATTGTGTTTTTTCCTGATGCTGGAACAAGAAGTAATCATCTACAGTTCATGGATGTTAAGATTGCATGAGAAGAACAATGTCACCCATGGATTGGAGTTAGTAGAAGTGGTATTTTCATTAATGGTTTGGCCACACAACATAATGGTGAATGATTTACTGTCTACTATGAAAATAAGTTTATTTGGTATATCTTCTTCCAGAAGGACCTAAACATAAGGCAGCGATGATGGATGAAGTTACTATTAGACTATTACTTCAAGATAGTCTATACTCCATAGAAGGGAACGTGGTGGTAGCCGTGCTCAGAAGGATTTCTGGTTTGCTTCTTCTGAGTGAGGTGATGGAGCAGCTAGCCACAATGAATATATGCTTTGTGGATGACAATGGAGCAGCTTAACTTCACTTGATGACTGTCACCCCCAAAAATACCTCATGTTATAGATGCACAGATTTCTGATGTTGACAGCGAGGCTTAACACCCACATATATCTTCAATATCGGATCCTGATGGATTTTCAATACATATATAGAACTTCTTCCTTTTCAGAGGGTACAACACAGTACCAGTCGAATTGTGGGAGGAGGTGTTGAGGAAGTTATATACAACACCTTTGGATGTACATCTAGGTGTGATGAATATGTACTAGGATATTTGATGTCAGTACAGGTGGAATAAGATGAATAAATCAGTTTCCAAGTTTGTTTCACGGTGCCTCAATTGTCAATATTTGAAGGCTGATCATGTGACATCACAGATCCAGAATCCACTCAACGGGTGCCCCAAACTCGGTTGGTATCATGACCTCAAGTGAATTTCACCAAATGCCAGAGGCTGCCGACTAGCAGCAAGAGCCAAGGTCTGATAGTGGGGATACTATTCCCTCATTTGTCAAAGTGTAGCGCAACAGAAAAGGTAAATAACATACAATAGAGGAAGCAGTAACAATATACAACTTAATGGACAATTTATGTAAAAGAGAACCAGCAGTCTTATATATTAAGATGCAGCATGTCACTAATTCTATGAAAGAAACCAGAATAGGATACACTGTAATACAATATAATACAACTCAAAGTATTAGGTAAATCCAAACAAAACAAAGCAGAGTAAACAGAACGTGGCAGCATTGCCAGCTTATGCTTGTACCCATGATCTCCTACTCCGATGCTAAAATCATGTACTTATATAGGGACCATTTACTCTATTGAAACCTGCGAAAATATTGTCTGTTTGGGCCGAAGACATGACCCAAATAGGGTGTGAGAAATAAATCCCAGTTGGCACCCACCAAAGGTCTATGCCCAACTATCATGGAAAATGTGAAACAATGGTGTGCAAAAGTAAATGCGGTAAACTAGTAAGTACTCAAAATTAACTATCACTACCAGTTTCATTGCCATTTTAATTATTAATTATCACCTCTAAGCCTGTACTTCGGCTTGGCAGGTACAACATCGAAAATCACCAGAGTAAATATACAAAATAAATAGTGTCCATAGACATGCCAAACCATACCCTCAGGTATTCAGAATAATTCCCTCCGACTAACAGAGCCACCCCCTCAGGCTAATCAGAATCATTCCCTCAGGGGATTTCCCTTAGGTATAACAAAGATTTCCCTCAGGAGCACGAGATAATGCCCTCATCCACGGGAACAGCTACCCTCAGATGTATGAAACATTTCCCTCAGTCAAATAGAACCCTTTCCCTCAAGAAAAACAAAACATTTTCTATCAGGCTAAACAAGAAACTAGGTCGAGATCAACACATAAGAAAGCAATTATATAATTTTTCTCTCGAGAAAACTCAAGAATGCTATATCACTGCATACCCTCGGGTATCCTGGCCAAACATCTAAACAGAGGAACACAACCACGGGGTGGCCCTGGATCTAAACAATGATCCCAAACAAAAATTTACAATGTTTCAATATATTTTCTATGAAGTTATAAATATCTTTCAGTAAATACCTCAGCCATAAGACACCCCAACCATGGGTGTGAAGTAGAACGATACACAATTTCAATACAACTATTGAGAATAAACTTCAGACCTCCATCCTCGATTGTCTCTGATCGTTATATGTGAATGATGCCTCCCGAATCGTCCCTGAACGACGTATATATGGGATAAAATAATTCCTATTCTAACATAAATAACATCCCATAGATGAATAATTAGTAAGAATAGCTCAAGGAGAGTGCAGGGATTACCTGTACGATCCCTATGTGATTGACGGAAGTGGAATTAGATTACAGGTACTCGATCGGGTCATCCTCTAAGATTCAGCCATCCTCCTAAGCTCCAAATGGTGGTTCTACCTCCTCTATCAAATGAGGAGGCTACTTCTTATTTTATGTGAAAAAAACAAACTACATGGTGTGTCCCGTCGCTCTGGTGGAAGATGCATCCACCGCCTTACTGTTCACCTACCGACTGATTACACGGCATGTAAATACAAAGTACATGGCATGTAGTCAGTTTTTACACCCATCATTGCTGACAGGCCTTCATGCCCTGTGTACTCATCCCACACGGACAAAGTACACGGTGTGTGGAAAGATACATGGTGTGTACCTGAAAAATTGGGGAATTTTCCCTATATTCTTTATTTTCTCAAAAACACTTATGGAAAAAGGAAAAGAAGAGACCCGTACCTAAAAATTAATAACCTGGTTCTTAAAAACATCCCCTCGTAAAGCAATTCATTCCCAAATTTACCTTCCAAAGGTGATGAAGATATAGATGTGAACAACTCTGGCCATTGAGCATGTACGTCGGTCTCCCGCTCCCACGATTCATCTTGTACTCAGCCATACTACCATAGCACCCATACTAGAGGAACTGACCATCTTGGGAGAACCATCATGCTCCTATCAACAATACGAATTAGATGCTTTTCAAAGGATGCATCAAATTGAAGCTCAACCTCCTCGGGCTGAAATACGTGATAGGGGTCTGAATGATAGCGGCACAACTAAGGTATATCAAAGATTTTATGCATGGCCCGATACCTCTGTGGTAACTGTAACCAGTAGGCAGCCGACCTGACTCTCTCTAGATTCTCAAATGGCCCCACATTCCTCAGTGAATTTCTAACCTGTCTCCTGATCTGCCTGTGTCTGAAACTCAGCGAAACACACAAGAAAAGATGATCCCCGACTATGAACTCTAAGTGTCATCTGTGGCGATCATCATAAGATTTCGGATGAGACTGTTCTATAGACATATGCTTTTAAACCAACTGGACCTACTCTGAGGTCTCCTATATGAGACGTGGCCCCTGAAAAGCTGCCTCACCTACCTCCAACCAGCACAAGGGTGATCGGCATGGCCTACCAAAAAATGCCTTGTAAGGTTCCATAACAATAGATTCTCGATAACTGTTATAATAGGAAAACTTGACCAGGGGTATATACTTCTCCCAAGTTCCCCCAAATTCTAGGACGCTTGCACGCAGCATGGCCTCTAGCCCCTGTATTGTACCCTCTGACTGGACATCGGTCTAAGGGTGGTAAGTTGTGCTTAGAAGCACCTTTATACCCAGTGACCTCTGAAAAATCTACCATAAATGAGATGTAAAGCGAGTGTCCCTATCATAAAAAATAGAACGAGGGACCCCATGAAGACGTAATACATCTCGGACATAAAAATTTCCAAGCTCGTCCACACCGATGGTCTCCTTGATTGGAAAAAAGTTTGCTACCTCCGTAATTCTGTCTACAACAACCCACATGACATCACTACATTATGGTGACATCGACAAATCGGTCACGAAGTCTATAGTGACATCATCCCATTTCAACTACGAAATGGGTAGCTGCTGTAATAGTCTAGCTAGCCTCTGATGCTCCGCCTTCAACTACTGACTGGTGGAACTTCTTGCAACAAAACTAGCTACCTCTATCTTCATACCCAGAAACCAATACTGACATCTCCTGTCACGATAAATTTTGGTAACTCCGTGATGCACTACCCAATATGATAAATGAAACTTTCACATCATCTCCACGTGTATATCCCCTAGAAACCACACACATCTATGGAAATGTAGTACCTCGTCATTGCCTATCGTCATACCAAGAAGAGGGTCCTCACTTTCGACCGAATCACGTAGAACTATCCCTTCTGAATCTGATAGTTGTCTCATCCTCACACTATCTAGGAGGGTATATGTCATAGCTAATAAAGAAAGATAGTTTTTCCCCTGACTATCGTGCACCTCCAAATGCATCTCATATAACAAGGCCATAAGCTGTCACTCACCACTGTCCTTTTTAACTTCTTGTATCTGAGTCTCCTTTCTCAGTGAAATAGCAATTATGTTACCCTTACTAGATGTATAGTGTAACACCCCAAGCTTCCACGGTACGTTTCCCTTCGAATAATGCAATAGCGTGTGTTGTACGCAACCTCGAGCTCCAACACACACCACAACTAATTAAGCTAGCCGTTGTGAATAGTAATACCTACATTTTGAAATTTTATAAATTTTATTTATCAAAATAGACTTCATCTTTGGATTCGGAATATCGAAATTAGCCTATGTTGAATTTTTGGTATTTTTCTGAGAACTTCTAATTTTTTTTATGAATAGTGAAAAATACTTAAAAACAACTTTTTAAATCAAAATAATTTTTAGTGAAAAATTATACTATTTATTGGTTTTAAAGTATAATTAGAATATATTTTTACCATTTTATCCAATGGTGGTCATTGTAATTAATTTAACATTGAAATCGGACATAAACAATTGCCAATCATTTGATATAAATTGTTTCTTAGAAACACCCCATTTTTTGTAACAGCGGGAATTAATTATAAAATTAATTAATGCAACTTATATGTTTGGAATTTTTTAAAATAGACATCATTTTTGAATTTGGAATATCAATTATAGCTTAGGGTGAAATTTTGGCTTTGTTCTGAAAAACTTCAATTTTTGATGAATAGTGAAACCACTAAGTGGTAGTTAAAAAACTGATTTTTCATTTAAATGAAATATTACCAATTCTGTGATTTGATTTTCAAAAATACGACATACATGGTTTTCATTAAGAAGTAAAATGTGGTTCAATGAGATTAAAATAAATTTTTGATGAATAGTAACTTTTAAGTTCTTAATCGTGATTAGAGGTAATTAGTGTAGTTTAAGGTACAAATAATGTTTTAATAATATGAGATGAGCATGACACTGGTCCTACTCCTATTGGATGAGTCATGGACGACCAAGACAACCCATGGGTCAACTTGGGGACCCCATGGAGCCACTTTAGTTGGAAAATGACATTAATATATATTTATTTAATGTTAAAAGTAAATTGACACAAACATGAGTTGTCTTACTAAAACAGTTTTTTAGTGGGGTTACACAAGTCCAAATTTTGATTGTAAATATTCATTAGAAAGATAAAAAGATTTCTTACATCATAGTATTTTTTTTATAATTTTTAGACATTAAATAAATTAAATTATTTATGACATCATTATGATGCGGCGATGACCTCATTATTTAATGATTTAAATAAAATGAGAAGATAATGCAAAATCCAAGGCATAAACTTGTCCAAAGCCTATTGGATGAAGAGATTTCGAACCCTTATCACCTTAGCCACGAATTATATAAGTGTGGTACCTTTATAATCCGAAAAGCATGGTATAATAATGTAACATTTCAATCTTTCCAAAAGAGCCCCTCCTCTACTCTTATAAAAGGCCCCCACCTCTATCACCTTATTCACACTTTCAAGCCTATTGGTTCGGCCAACCTCTGCCCAAATACTCTCCCAACATTTCTCCCTTCATCCTAGAAGCTTTACTTTAGTCAGAAAGCCATCCTAAGTAGTCCTTTTGATCAAATCAAAAGGAAGAACCCGAAGAAGAGGTAACGTTTTCATCACCCTCTTTCATGTTTCTTTCTTCTTCCACTCCCTCTTTGTCTATTATTTCAATTATAAAATTATAACTCTAGTATATTCTATATACTATGATGTTATTATAAATATGTAACAACCATATTCAGTATTATACCCATCATTTGAATGACATGTCACCATACGTGCGTACGTACGGCTTACCGTCTCCACGTCGTGGTGTAATTGTTATTCAATATATTATTATTTAGATTGGTATAATAATGATATGTAATTCATGTAAATAATAAATATAACATGATAATGATTCTGTATATATGATATAATATCCAATTATATATTATTTTAATATCAAAATAATGATATTGTCGCTCGTGCGTACGTACGGACTACCGTCTCCACGAACGCGATGAGATTCATTCTCCGTCGTATCCATTCAAGTATAATTATCATTTGATAATTTAAAAATAATGTGTAAGGACATGATATCATTCTGGATATGAATAAGATACAACCTATCCATGAAAAACATGACTTACGTAACAAAACATATAAGAAAACGAGTAAGTTAACACCCGAAACAACGATAAATCTAAGATATTGTTAACAAAGCAATGTTAAAAGATCATATATGATATCATATGAATGTATATGATTCTCGTATAATTTAATAACAATTATTTCATCATTATACAGGAGGTTAACCTACCCCAACCAAGGAAAAGTACAAGGTAAGGGTTATTTCACAATCTCTTCATTATCCGAGGTTGTTTATACGTAAAAATCTATTGGGATCTCGTTATCATCCACATCCATTTTTCTTCAAAATGTATTTCAAAAAAATTTTACAAGAAAATGGGTTAAAGTCATTTATACCCTTTTTTTAATTTTTATAAGAGTAATCTTTCCGTCGTTTTCAAAACAAGGTCCTTTTTAACCTTTTCGACATAATTAAGGTAAGAATGTTTTTTTTAACTTATACGGCGGTTGCGGTTATTTTCCGCCGTTATAAAATATTCAAAGCATTCCTTACAAGATTATAATAATATTTTCAAGAAAATGTTTTATTTTAAATGATTTCAAAATTAGAAAGAGATATTTCTCTAAAAATAGTTTTGATTTCATCTATGTCAACATCCTTTGATGGATTTTACGCTTATTTGAAGTTGATTTATTATAATACAAAACTTCTATATTGTATTGAAGGTTTTTGTGATATGTTTGACTGTGGATGTGCTATTTTATACCATTCATAGTTTATGGTGAAATTATTGACATTTCGTATGCTAGTTTTAATACGAATGTTTATGTTATGTTTAAACCTTTTCATATGGGAATGCATTGGACTTAATATGTGATGGGTGGAGCCCGCTATAGCTCCTCGATGCATCGGTAGGTCTCATGAGACAAACTAGTGTCTTGGCACAAGGCCTTGACAAAATCTTATTTGTAGTCTTAGCACAAGGCCTTGGCTATGTGGTTATGATAGTCTGGCATTATGCATTCCAACATTATGAAAGTGGTTAGTGATTTTGCATGTGATTATTCGATTAATAGAATATCCATGTGAATGAGTAAATGGCGTTATTTCATTTTACGTTTGCCATATTATGTTTATATTCAAGTTTAAAAGGCTTTTGTTTTAGTTATACATTGCCTTAAATGTTTATTCTTATTTATGAAAGTTTCCGCTATATTGTTATCCTTACTGGGCATTTGAGCTCACCCCTTTTCTATGTTTTATTTTTTCCCAGGAAGTGAAGAAGTAAATTATGAATGACCCGCAGGGATATTATGAGGGGATAATAGTGTGGACTGTGGAGACATTATGTTGTTGTAGTAGTTTTTCATTTTATGATGTAATGTAAAACTTATGAATGTATCTAGTATTTCCAAGGCTACTAAACTAATCGGTCTTTCAAGACTTGATCTTTTGTGATCATGCCAATGTTACAAAGTAATGAACCAGATCTGGGTAGCTGGGGTCGGGGCATTACAGTTGGTATCAGAGGAAGTTTAGTACAAACCTTGGAAGCTAGATTTAGATAAACTCTGATTAGAGCACATAGACCTAAGATGAACTTTGAGGATTAGTATAGAAGAACTTCCTAGAATTTTGGTATTGTAGAGATTTTGTGAGTTTTCAGAGCAATACATCCCTGTCTGGATACGAGCAGGTAGAGGCGGCTCTGGCACAAATGTTCCTAGGGGTAAAACCCAAAAACACCGCTTTGAGCTAGACTCGAACGGGAACTGGTGCACGAAAACGGGCCTTACTGCACTCTTGGTTACGACACTCCCAGGGGATATGCTTAGGATAACTCTTATTTTCTCTACAAATCATTATGAAGGGTTTATGAGTATATACTTCCTCAAAGAAAACATTTTTATGATTATGGATTATATCCATAAATAGTTCAATTTATGTTAAGTGTTTTATAAGTATAGGATTATGTATTTTGATTCATAAACTGATCTAGTTTATTCCATTGTTTAGAAATGGCGCCTAGTGGAAGAAATGGAAATTGTATCAATGCACGCACTCCATGTAGGGATTGCCCTCCTGCTCAAGATAATTATAGTGGGGCTGGTGATGCAACTTGTGCCGATCAACTTATTACCATACTGGGACAACTCACTCAGGTTATGAATAATAACCTTACTCGTATGGAGCACCCTGATCCGCAACGTGGAGGATCAATGCTAGAATGTTTCATGAGGAAACAACCACCAACCTTCAATGGGAGTAAAAATCCTATAGTAGCTGAGCAATGGATAAATTCCTTAGAAAAAATATTCCATGCCTTGGGGAGTAGTGAAAGGGAGAAGGTTGTCATGGCAGTTTACCGCCTCACTGGAGATGTCGATCAATGGTGGTCACTAATTCAAAACGCAAATGAAGATGAAGAATTAACAAACATGGAATGGCAGGCGTTCAAAGAGCTGTTCTTAGAAAAATACTTTCCCCGAGACCATCGAGCGGATATGGAAAGGAAATTTCTAAGACTGAGGCAGAAGGAAGATGAGAATGTCTCAAAGTATGAGGATAACTTTACAAGGTTAGCAAGGTATGCTGCAGATTACATACATAACCCAAGAAGTAAGACTGACCGTTTCTTTGATGGGTTGAAACCATTTATCCGTCGAGCTTTAGTATCACAAACCTTCTCTTCATACGAAGGTATTGTCTCGTGCGCTATCAAGACGGAATAGGAATTCTCAATGTCTTGTGACTTTAAAGCAAAGCAAGAGAAGAGGAGACCTGCTGATCAATCTGGGAATGGAAATAAAGGGAAGAAGGGAAAGGTTGAATATCCATCTTGTGGTAAATGCGGGAAGAAACATCCTGGTTCTTTCTTGAAGGGAATGGGAGTCTGTTACAAGTTTGGTGAAAAAGGCCACCAAGATCATGATTGCAAGGGGAAGAAGGAAGCTACCAACATTCGGTGCTACAATTGCAGGGAGATGGGGCATTATGCAAATTAATGTCTTAAGAGTCAGGATAACTTACTTCAGAAAAGGCCAAGGGATCAAGGACAGGCTTATGCTATCACTACTGCTGAGGTAGAAGCTCCGAAAGATGTGGTGGCAGGTAATTTAATGGTTTCCTCAAGTTTAGAAAATGCATTATTTGATTCTGGATCATCGCATTGTTTCATATCATCCCAGTTTTCTAAGAAAATTAGATATTTCCAATTTGATTTAACATGGGAGTTGTCGTTCAAAACCCCTAAGGGAAGTATTATTGCAACAAAGTTTTGTCGATTAGTTCCCATTAGAGCACCTAAATGTTCTTTACCTGCTGATCTCATCGTCATACCCATGATTGAATTTGATATAATCCTCGGTATGGATTGGCTTTCGGACCATGATGCAAAAATTTATTGTAAGAGGAAAGAGGTTACGATTCTTGATAATGATGATAAGGAACACCTTATCTTTAGAGCCGAATCGTCGCCACATAATTCTTATCTAGATCCACCCCCAGTAGCTCAACTAAATTCAATTATTGGGGAGGAAGAGAAGGAAATTACTGAGGGTGAGGAAAGGAAGATTCAAATAGAGGATGTACCTATTGTGAGAGAATATGTTTATGTGTTTCCGGAAGATTTACCTGGACATCCTCCAGAACGAGAAGTTGAGTATTCCATTGATTTAATTCCTGGATCAAGGCCCATATCAAAGCCCCCTTATAGAATGTCCACTGTGGAATTAGTTGAACTAAAGAAACAACTAGAGGAATTGAGTAATAAGGGATTTATTTGCCCTAGTGTTTCTCCTTGGGGAGCCCCTGTTCTTTTTGTTAAGAAGAAAGATGGATCTATGAGGTTGTGCATTGACTATAGGGAGATCAATGCTATAAAAATAAAGAACAAGTATCCCCTACCTCGCATTGATGATTTGTTTGACCAACTGCATGGAGCTCAATACTTTTCAAAAATTGACCTTCGGTCTGGATACCATCAGTTGTGTGTGAAGAAGGAAGACGTTCCAAAGACAGCATTTAGAACAAGGTACGGGCATTACGAGTTTACAGTAATGCCTTTTGGATTGACTAATGCAACCTCTGTTTTCATGGATCTGATGAATAGAGTTTTCAAGGAATATCTTGATGACTTTGTAGTGGTATTTATTCATGATATCTTGGTATACTCCAAAAGCCACGATGATCATGAAAATCACTTACGCATTATCCTGAAGACTCTTAGAAGACATGAATTATATGGGAAATTTAGCAAGTGTGAATTCTGGCTTCATGAGATTACTTTTCTTGTCCATATTGTCTCTAAGGATGGAATTTATGTTGATCCTTCTAAAACCAAGGCAATCCAAGAATGGCCAGCACCGACAAGTATAACTGAGGTACGCAGTTTTATGGGTTTAGCAGGTTATTATCGACGTTTCGTCCAGAATTTTTCCAGATTGTCTAACCCATTGACAAAGCTCACACGTAAAGGGATTAAATTTGTCTGGACAAAATAGTGTGAAGAATGTTTTGAAGAACTAACGAAAAGATTAGTCAATGCCCCTGTATTGACTCTACCATCGGGGAATGATGGGTTTTTTATTTATAGTGATGCATCGAAGAAAGGACATGGTTGTGTCCTTATGCAGAATGATAAGGTCATTGCCTATGCATCACGACAGCTAAAAATTCATGAGCAAAACAATCCTACTCATGATCTTGAGTTAGCAGCTGTGATCTTCGCTTTAAAGATATGGAGACATTACCTCTATGGTGAAAAATGTGAGATTTATACTGATCACAAGAGTTTGAAGTATATTTTCACACAAAAAGAACTCAACATGAGGCAAAGGCGATGGCTTGAACTACTCAAGGATTATGATTGCACGATACATTACCACCCGGGGAAGGAAAACAAGGTGGCAGATGCTTTGAGTAGAAAAGTACATGGAGTTTTGAATGTGATGAGAATTGAAAGGGATCCAATTTTCTTGGATCTAGTGAAGATGGACATGGGAATAACTAGGGAAGGTGAAACATAAATGCTTTTTCAAATGGTCACCAAACCATCATTACTAGAAAGGATTAAGAGTTCTCAGACCAATGATGAAGAATTTCAGAAGAAGATTAAAGATGTGAATGATGGAAGATTGAGGGACTTTGTGTATAAGGATGGAATTTTGAAATTCAGGTAGAGACTTTGTGTTCCCGATATAACTGATTAAAAAGGGAATTGTTGGATGATGCTCATAGTTCCAATTTCTCTATACACCCTGGGAGCACCAAAATGTATAGAGATTTGAAGGAACATTTTTGGTGGGACAATATGAAGAGGGAGATTTCTGATTTTGTGTCGAGGTGTATGGTTTGTCAACAAGTGAAAGCTGGAAGGAAACATCCTGGTGGAGTATTACAACCTCTTCCCATACCTGAGTGGAAATGGGATAATATTACGATGGACTTTGTCATGGGACTACCAAAGACTCCTAGAAGGAATGATGCAATATGGGTCATTGTTGATCGTCTTACTAAGTCAGCACATTTTCTGGCTATATGGGAGGATCTACCACTTGAACGTCTAGAAAGATTATATATTAATGAAGTTGTAAGACTTCATGGAGTACCCCTATCGATTGTTTCTGATCGTGATCCTCGTTTTACTTCAAGATTCTGGAAAAGTATTCAAAAGGCCTTGGATACTGAACTTTGTTTGAGCACTGCCTATCACCCTCAAATAGATGGACAATCAGAACGGACTATTCAAACCTTAGAAGACATGTTGAGATCATGCTCTCTTGACTTTCAGGGTATGTGGGATCAATACTTACCACTGTTTGAATTTTCCTATAACAATAGCTTCCATTCAGGCATTCAGATGGCACCTTATGAAGCGTTATACCGAAAGAGATGTCGTACACCAACCTGCTGGGATGAAGTTGGTGAAAGAAAACTTGTGGGACCAGAACTGGTGGAAGAAACAATGGAAAAGGTGAAGGTAATCCAAAATCACATCAAATCATCTCAAAGTAGGCAGAAGAGCTATGCCGATAACAGAAGAAAGGTTTTGGAATTTCAGGTGGGAGATCATGTTTTCCTAAAGGTATCTCCATGGAAGGGAGTTATACGTTTTGGTAAGAAGGGTAAGTTGAGTCCCAGGTACATCGGACCGTTCGAAATTCTACATCGTATTGGGGCTGTAGCTTATCGTTTGGCGATGACGCCAAATCTCTCCAAAGTTCACGATGTTTTCCACGTATCTCTATTGAGGAAATACATGCCTGACCCAACACATGTACTCACCTATGAGGAATTAGAACTGGAACCCGATCTTTCCTATTGTGAAGAGCCCGTCAGGATTCTTGATGTGAGGGAGCAGGTGCTGAGAAACCGAACGACTCGTCTGGTAAAGGTTTTGTGGAGAAATCATAAAATGGAAGAGGCAACGTGGGAACCTGAGGAACTAATGATGAAGAACCACTCGAGTCTTTTTATGCAGTAATACCCTAGAAATTGCGAGGACACAATTATTTGAAGGAGGGGAGAATGTAACACCCCAAGCTTCCACGGTACGTTTCCCTTCGAATAATGCAATATCGTGTGTTGTACGCAACCTCGAGCTCTAACACACACCACAACTAATTAAGCTAGCCGTTGTGAATAGTAATACCTACTTTTTGAAATTTTATAAATTTTATTTATCAAAATAGACTTCATCTTTGGATTCGGAATATCGAAATTAGCCTATGTTGAATTTTTGGTATTTTTCTGAGAACTTCTAATTTTTTTATGAATAGTGAAAAATACTTAAAAACAACTTTTTAAATCAAAATAATTTTTAGTAAAAAATTATACTATTTAGTGGTTTTAAAGTATAAATAGAATATACTTTTACCATTTTATCCAATGGTGGTCATTGGAATTAATTTAACATTGAAATCCGACATAAACAATTGCCAATCTTTTGATATAAATTGTTTCTTAGAAACACGCCATTTATTGTAACAACGGGAATTAATTATAAAATTAATTAATGCAACTTATATGTTTGAAATTTTGTAAAATAGACATCATTTTTGAATTCGGAATATCAATTATAGCTTAGGGTGAAATTTTGGCATTGTTCTGAAAAACTTCAATTTTTGATGAATAGTGAAACCACTAAGTGGTAGTTAAATAACTGATTTTTCATTTAAATGAAATATTACCACTTCTGTGATTTGATTTTCAAAAATCCGACATACATGGTTGTCATTAAGAAGTAAAATGTGGTTCAATGAGATTAAAATAAATTTTTGGTGAATAGTAACTTTTAAGTTCTTAATCGCGATTAGAGGTAATTAGTGTAGTATAAGGTACAAATAATGTTTTAATAATATGAGATGAGAATGACACATGTCCTACTCCTATTGGATGAGTCATGGACGACCAAGAAAACCCATGGGTCAACTTGGGGACCCCATGGAGACACTTTAGTTGGAAAATGACATTAATATATATTTATTTAATGTTAAAAGTAAATTGACACAAACATGAGTTGACTTACCAACACAGTTTTTTAGTGGGGTTACACAAGTCCAAATTTTGATTATAAATATTCATTGGAAAGCTAAAAAGATATCCTACATCATAGTATTTTTTTTATAATTTTTAGACATTATATAAATTAAAATATGTATGACATCATTATGATGCGGTGATGACCTCATTATTTAACAATTTAAATAAAATGAGAAGATAATGCAAAATCCAAGGCTTACACTTATCCAAAGCCTATTGGATGAATAGATTTCGAACCCTTATCAACTTATCCACGAATTATATATGTTTGGGACCTTTAGAATCTGAAAAGAATGGTTTAATAATGTAACATTTCAATCTTTCCAAAAGAGCCCCTCCTCCCCTCTTATAAAAGGCCCCCACCTCTATCACCTTATTCACACTTTCAAGCCTTTTGGTTCGTCCAACATCTGCCCAAATACTCTCCCAACATTTATCCCTTCATCCTAGAAGCTTTACTTTAGTCAGAAAGCCATCCTACGGAGTCCTTTTGATCAAATTAAAAGGAAGAACCCGAAGAAGAGGTAACGATTTCATCACCCTCTTTCATGTTTCTTTCTTCTTCCACTCCCTCTTTGTCTATTATTTCAATTCTAAAATTATAACTCCAGTATATTCTATATACTGTGATGTTATTATAAATATGGAACAACCATATTCAGTATTCTACCCATCATTTTATTGACATGTCACCATACGTGCGTACGTACGGCTTACCGTCTCCACGTCGTGGTGTAATTGTTATTCAATATATTATTATTTAGATGGGTATAATAATGATATTTAATTCATGTAAATAATAAATATAACATGATAATGATTCTGTATATATGATATACTATCAAATTATATATTATTTTAATATCAAAATAATGATATTGTCGCTCGAGCGTACGTACGGACTACCGTCTCCACGAACGCGATGAGATTCATTCTCCGTCGTATCCATTCAAGTATAATTATCATTTGATAATTTAAAAATAATGTTTAAGGACATGATATCATTCTGGATATGAATAAGATACAACCTATCCATGAAAAACATGACTTACGTAACAAAACATATAAGAAAACGAGTAAGTTAACACCCGAAACAACGATAAATCTAAGATATTGTTAACAAAGCAATGTTAAAAGATCATATATGATATCATATGAATGTATATGATTCTCGTATAATTTAATAAAAATTAGTTCACCATTATATAGGAGGTTAACCTACCCCAACCAAGGAAAAGTTCAAGGTAAGGGTTATTTCACAATCTCTTCATTATCCGAGGTTGTTTATACGTAAAAATCTACTGGGATCTCGTTATCATCCACATCCATGTTTCTTCCAAATGTATTTCAAAACATTTTAACAAGAAAATGGGTTAAAGTCATTTATACCATTTTTTGACTTTTTATAAGAGGAATCTTTCCATTGTTTTCAAAACAAGGTCCTTTTTAACCTTTTCGACAGAATTAATGTAAGAATGTTTTTTTTAACTTATACGGAGGGTGCGGTTATTTTCCGCCGTTATAAAATATTAAAAGCTTTCCATACAAGATTATAAGAATATTTTCAAGAAAATGTTTTATTTTAAATGATTTAAAAAATATTAAGAGATATTTCTCTAAAAATAGTTTTGATTTCATCTATGTCAACATCCTTTGATGGATTTTACGCTTATTTGAAGTTGATTTATTATAATACAAAACTTCTATATTTTATTGAAGGTTTTTGTGATATGTTTGACTGTGGATGTGCTATTTTATACCATTCATAGTTTATGGTGAAATTATTGACATTTCATATGCTAGTTTTAATACGAATGTTTATGTTATGTTTAAACCTTTTCATATGGGAATTCATTGGACTTAATATGTGACGGGTGGAGCCCGCTATAGCTCCTTGATGCATCGGTAGGTCTCATGAGACAAACTAGTGTCTTGGCACAAGGCCTTGACAAAATCTTATTTGTAGTCTTGGCATGAGGCCTTGGCTATGTGGTTATGATAGTCTGGCATTATGCATTCCAACATTATGAAAGTGGTTTGTGATTTTTCATGTGATGATTCGATTAGTAGAATATCCATGTGAATGAGTAAATGGAGTTATTTCATTTTACTTTTCCCATATTATGTTGATATTCAAGTTTAAAAGGATTTTGTTTTAGTTATACATTGCCTTAAATGTTTATTCTTATTTATGAAAGTTTCCGCTATATTGTTATCCTTTCTGGGCATTTGAGCTCACCCCTTTTCTATGTTTTATTTTTTCCCAGGAAGTGAAGAAGTAAATTATGAATGACCTGCAGGGATATTATGAGGGGATAATAGTGTGGACTGTGGAGAAATTATATTGTTGTAGTAGTTTTTCATTTTATGATGTAATGTAAAACTTATGAATGTATCTAGTATTTCCAAGGCTACTAAACTAATCGGTCTTTCGAGACTTGATCTTTTGTGATCATGCAAATGTTACGAAGTAATGCACCGGCTCTGGGTAGCTGGGGTCGGGGCGTTACATATAGGCAATCTCAATGTTGAAGGACTGAAGGTATTCAGCCCACCTTTGTGGTCTCAAATTCAGGTCACGCTGTGTAAAGATGTATTTATGACTTTTGTGGTCCGTAAGCACCACAAAATTCTCTCCCAAGAGATAATGTCTCCAACAGAATAATTCATGAACAACTGCAACCAACATAAAATCATGCATTGGGTAATTCCACTCATTGGCCCCAACTGCTGAGACACATACACAGAAACTCAATCACCCTACATCAACACTACTCCCAGCCCAATCCCTAATGTGTTACAATAAACTATATAGCTCTTCCCTAGCTCTAGAAGTATCAGGACTGGTGCTGATGTCAACCTTCCCTTCAGCTCATGAAAGGCTGTCTCGCAGCCTTCTGAACAAAAAAAACTTTACAACCATCTTAGTCAAACCCATCAATGACACTGATATGATTTCCATAGTAGCCAAGGAATTTCTGCCAAGACCATCTTAGTGGACAAAGTCCCATTCTGAATCGAGTTCACACCTCGTTCCAGTCCTGTATCACTAAACCGGATTATCTTACCATTCCAGCCATGTCTATATCATGAGATATACATCCTTACCCAATGCATTTAAGGGAGATATAGGTCCCACCCATCTCATAATGAAATCATTCTTTCATGTGCCACAAAATCACAAATCATACATCATAGCACAACCCATGTAATAGAATGGGACTCTTAAACATCATGCCATCATAACATAATCCATAAAAAATGGATATCATTCCATCATAAGAAGAATCAAACCATGTAAATAATAGATACATTATACTTAAAACATAAACACATTAAATAATGTCATTTTAGATGGAAAATAGTTTTGATAAAACACTTGAAATGAATTCTTGTGGAAAATACCATTTCTTCTTCAAAATCATTTTCTTTTCACAAAATACCACGAAATTTTAAAAGAAAAGGGCTTTGTTGAAAATAATCATGCAATATTGTGGAGGAAGATTCGTGAAAATGAGGAGTTATGAAAATGTAAAAATATGTTCATGCCGTATAAGTTAAAAATGACATTCTCCTCGTACTTTTGTCAGAAAAATCAAAAAGTTCCTCGTGTGGTAAACAAAAGTAAGATTCCTTACATAACACAAATTAAAAGTCAAAGAGGGGTAAAAATGACATTAAACATACATGGAAGAATATTAAACACTTTCTGAAAAACATTTTATGGGCATGGATAAAAAATATAACACCAGTAAATATTTACATATAAGCAATCTCGGATAGAAAACAATTAAGATTGCAACATTATCCATTACCTTATGTCTGATATGCTTTGTATATATCTGAACCTCCTGTACAATGCTTTATATAATGTCATTAACTTATTAAAGAATCATACTCATTGTTATTATATCATATATTGTTTACTTATGACTTTATATTACCCGTTCGATTGTAAATTCGATTTAAAAGTAGAGATTTGGGTAAAATCGTTTCATTTATTGTACTTGTTTCGACTTGTTGTTATAAATATTATTACTTATATCCTGATTTACATAATTCCAGAATTTAAAAAATGATTTATATATAACATATATTCAGAATATACATATATATTTATATATATGATCGATCGATAAATGGAATGAAATACACCGTTCATGGAGACGGTAGGTTGTACGTACGCATGAACGCTATTTTCGTTTCCTTATTGAATTGAGTAGAATTAAGTAGATGAAATACATATATATAAATACATATATCCAGTATCATTATTATGTCATATATTTCATTATTATTCATTATATATACTTTATAATCATTCATGAATGGTTATCATGTAGAATGAATCACATCGCGTCGTGGAGATGGTAGTCCGTACGTACGAACAAGCGATGATATCATTCCCATGATCGTGTAATTGTATTGAAGTGTATGTATAATATTTCAAAATCAATATCACATTACAAAAATAATATATAGTTTTTTATTTACACCATTATACCCATCCAAGTATGGTGGTGGTCAAAGACAAATTACACCATGACGTGGAGACGGTATTTTGTACTTACGCATGCGCAGTGATTTTGTTTTCCGTAGGATGGATAGAAGGTGAAATAAGGTTGATTCATATTTATAATAACATATCATTATATAATTAATACTGATGTTAATACTTTATAATGAGACAACTAAATAAGAATAAGTAGAATAAGAAAGAAACTTGAGATAATCGGAAGAAGAGATTACCCCTTCTTCGACACACCTTGTTTAAGCATTCTCATAAAGAAGTAGAGTTGGTATTTTGAGAAGACCAGAACCTCAAGAATGTTTCTAGGGAAGTGGAGAAGAGAAATGTACTGGGGTTGGCCGAGATTAAAGGCTCAAAAGGGTGTTAAGTGAAGTGGAAATGGGTGCCTTTTTTATAAGGGAGGAGAGGGGCACCTTTGAAAAAACATAAAATATTATTTTATAATAAAGTCATATTCGGTTATTAATAGCTCAAATTTTATTTCATTCTAAGATAAGGTGGGGATGGGTAGAAATCCTCTCAACCAATAGTTTTTAGAAAGTTTAGGTTACTATTTTATCCTTATCATTGAGATTTAACTCTAAGTTAAATCATTTAACTTTTACCGTGTCTTTTTGTTTTCTTACACTATATGGTTAATAAATTTACTATAACAAGCCAAAATAACCCCAAATGGTTCATTATTAATATATATATCCTTATATAGGTCATTTGGCCAAACCTTATATTTTTATGAATAAAATAACAATTAATAATACAGTATTTGTTTTAAAAACTATTTTATGTCAATTTTGTCAATATTTGGTATTTGATTTTTATGAAAATCGTAACAACATTTTTAGTTAGAAATAAGTAAATTATATCAATACTAACATGTCATATTAACCTATAAAATTATTTTAATTCATAAAAAGTCTAAAATTACATTTATTTGGGTAAATATAACATCAATTAGGTTAATATTTCATTAATAAGGTAATTACTGCATCATCATTGTGACATAAATAAATTAAATTATTTAATTTCTAATAATTATAAATAAAATACCATTATATAGGAAATATTTATATATTTCTAATTAATATTTATAGTCGAATTTATCTTATGTATTACCATGTTTTAAAAATGTTTTATTTATTAAACATTGATTTTAACTATTTTAACTCTTCTTTAAATAAAATAATAATAAATGTCCTATTCTAATCCAAGTAGACCTAAAGGGTAATATTTTATATCTAAGATTGTTTTTGTTCGAATTAAACTTATCCAATAGAATTAGGACATGTGTTAGGGTAATAGTAATATCATTTTTACCCTTAATTAACCAATTTATTTTTAACCATGGTAAATAAAAGTAAAAAAGTTACTATTCACAAAAATATTATCTTATTGAACAAAATTTTACTCCTTGATGTTAAATGTGTCTCTAGGAATTTCGAAATTCCACTCATATAAGCAGTAAAATAATGTTTTCTGGAAATTTTCAAACTCTCCTAGGAGGTGGGTAAAAGACGGCGAAAAGTCCAATAAAATTTTATATTTCTAAAATTATTATAAAATGACTCCAATGAATTACGTTGAACATATATATGTATTATGTATCAATTTTGACCTAAAATAAATTTAAATAAAATATATAATTTTTTAAATAAAAAGTCGGTTTTTAAATAGTAACCTAGTGTTTTCACTATTCATCAGAAATTGAATGTTTTCAGAAAAATACCAAAAATCTACCTTAGGATAATTTCGATATTCTAAATCCAAAAATAAAGTCCATTTTGAAAGATAAAATTTATAAAATTTCAAAAAGTGGATATTACTATTCATAACGGCTAGTTTTAATAATATTTTAATAGCATATCATTGTTTAGTGAAACTCAGTATTGCGTACAACACAAGCTATCAAGGAAGGTCATGATTGCATGTAAAGAAAGACAAGTCAGGGCTGCATGTAGTGAAATCTCTGTTTGGTGTTGCGTATAACATTACAAAAACTTATTTCATTTATACATTAAACAAAATATAAACCTAATGTTACGTAGAATAATTTCCACAAAACTAACATGAGTTTGTGTGTAACAAAAGACAAGAATAGTGCTGCTTATACTGCAAGATAATACAGTGTTGCGTATAGTACAAGATAATCTTGGTGTAGTGTATAATAGAAGACGTCAATGAAAATAAAAATAATACAGCTCATAAAATCTTGGGGTGTTACATTCTACCCTCCTTAAAATTAATTTCTCCCTCGAAATTCGTTGGGGTTATAAATGGTTTACTACATGAAATTTTCATTCATAGAATCCCACATCGTAAAAAGGAATAATAAAACATCATTTTAAAAAGGAAAGATAGAAACGTAACGGTTACCCAGATTAACTCATCACTGGGATTCCACATAGGAGAACATAGGTGGAAATATAGATATGGAAGGAAAATATAACCATCAAGTTCTGATGGAGTGTGGTAGAGGACATGTCTATGAGAAATACAAGAATCACAAAGCCATAAATTTGTGATGATCTAAGGTACCATCTGATTTATCAGATAGAAGGGTAGTAGGACAACATTTTTGTTTTTCAAGATCATTTCCCTAAATATGAATAATTTAAATTAGAATAAATAATTACTTTATTTTGGAATAATATCACCATTGTTCATGACTTGAACAATTTCCACTTCATCTCATAATGAAATGATGTTGAATTCTTCATTCATGAAGTGTTAGAAGATCATGTGATAGAATGATGGGTCATTCCATATGTCTCAAAAAAAAGGTTAGAAAAATTATCAAATATACATAAGTCCATCAATGTTTAGGTTAATTGTATATGATTCCAAAAATGGGCTTATAATTCATCTATCATAACGCTTAATAAAACTAGTTTCTTCTAACCAGGGACTTCCTGTAGGCTAGTGGTAGGTGATAACGGCATGTCGCACTTTGGTTGTGGGTTCGATTCTCGCAACCTTGTCTGACGCGACGAGTTTCCACCTGTCCTATGAGTTGTCCTTTTTCTAAAACTATACTATTATAACATAACAAAAGTTCTATCCTTAAACAATACTATCTGATATCTAACTTAATTTATCACAATCTTTAGGTTTATCCAAAATACTTCTATCCAATCTCATAGTATAAAGATAACGATTACTTGAAATGTCATCGACCGAGCATGTGAATACCATCATTTATCATACGATATATCTTGTTTTTCACATTCCAAACATATGAATAACATAATCATGTATTCTTGTGAAACATGAATTACCATAGAACCTTAGTGAAAACATGAGTTCTGTCAAAAGTTAACTCTTTCCACATACCAAAATCCTAAATATTCTATATACTCAACCCATGATATCTATTAGTCCTTATATCAATCATGAGTTCATGAATACTATCATACATCTCATTATCTCATTATCCCTTAATTATGAACATATCATCTAATTTCCAAAAATATCTGAATAACCTTCATAGTTACCGGTACCATTCAACATATACTTTCAAATAATATAGGAAAAACAATTGTGTAACAATCCTTGGATTTGTCTTTATTCCATAGTACCATTACCTATAAAACATAACTCCTGATAAACAAAAATCATTCCACTGCCTTCTTAAACCATTTACTAAGATTCAACAATTATTTCATCTCACATATCATTTGTAGTCTCTTCATAATCATCAAAATAAATACTACCCATATGACCATGCATATTCTCTTCATGATACTTTCCCTTAGGGAAATGATTTTCATAATGCCCATACATCCCACATTGAAAACATTTAATCATTGTTAATGTCGTAGCAATACCATTATCCTTGTCCATGGTGTTAACTAAACCATTTATTTTTCACTTACTGGAATTGTGTCCTCTTCCACACCCAAAGCATCTTCCAGTTCCTTTGAATCAATCTCCCTGATACCTCTTCCCACATGATTTCCATAAGGTAAATTGAACATTCTTTCCTCTATGATCATCATGAAACTCCATATTTCTCTTATTATATGAGTCGGGAAACATACCAATGTTTAGATTATTGATCATGTTATGAGATTTCTGATTAGGCATAATAATGAAATGTGCACTTTCAGATCCAATTTCATTTGGTTTCTCGTAAAGAATATCATTCCATTGTCCATCATATCCTACATTATCGTGAATCTTCCTGTTTCAGCCATTTTCTAAAACCCAAAAATAATAGTGTGAGAGGAAAAAATCATGATATGAAAACAACATAACAAAGGGGGAGTACCTTTAATATATAACATCTTAGGTTTAATTCGATTATCGTTATCATAATTCTAGGACTATATCCTATACGTATACTTATCCTTAGTGAAATCCCTAGACATACCTTATAAATATCTCTAGGGATTTCACTAAATTTTTCGCATCCTAGGTTCCAACGTTTAACTAAACCTGGATATGATACAAACTATAGAGACCCAAATCCTGATGTACATGGACATTACATTACTTTTTCGGAATACTTAATACATGAAAAAACAGATGCCCAACGACCGTATTAGTTTAGTGTATTTGGAAACTCAGAACGTAATCTTCTAATCATGGTGAAAGATCTTCAACATCTCCCATTAAGATCTTACCCTTTTTGGGTTTCTTACCTAAAACATTTATTTATATCATGTGGAAATTAAAACATAAAAATGGTGTGCTCAAATTCTCAGTAAGGGTAAACATAGAAAACATAAAACAATCCATAAACATTTGAATTCAAAAACATGAACATAAAATCTAAACATCTAAATATTGGAAGTACGTAAGGAATATATCATAAAGGAACATAAATAATGATAAAATTGCATATGAATAAAACATTTAATTTTGGAAACCCATTAAGAAAATGATATGATTTCCATAGTATCCAAGGATTTTCTACCAATACCATCTTAGTGGTCAAAGTCCCTTTCTGAATCGAGTTCACTTCTCGTTCCAGTCCTGTATCACTGAACTGGATTAACTTAATGTTTCAACCATGTATACATCATGAGACATAAATATTTACCCAATTCATTGGAGTCATATATAGGTCCCACCCATATCATATTAAAATCATTCTTTCATGTTCCACAAAATCATAAATCATACATCATATCATAACCCATGTAATAGAATGGGATTCTTAAACATCATGCCATAATAACATAATCCATACAATAAAATAGATATCATTTCATCATAATAAAAACCAAACCATGTAAATAATGGATATATTATACTTTAAACATAAACATATTAAATAATGTTATTTTAGATGGAAAATTGTTTTGATAAAACACTTGAAATGAATTCTTGAGGAAAATATCATTTCATCTTCAAAATCATTTTCTTTTCACAAAGTGCCATGAAATTTTAAAAGAAAACGGTATTTTTGATAATAATAATGAAATATTGTAAATTATGATTCGTGAAAATGAGGTGTTATGAAACCGTAAAAATTCGTTCACGCCGAATAAGTTAAAAATAACATTCTCCTCGTACTTTTTTCGGAAAAGTTAAAAAGTTCCTCGTGTGGTATGCAAAAGTAAGATTCCATCCATAACACAAAGTAAAAGTCAAAGAGGTGTAAAAATGACATTAAACATACATGGAATAATATTAAACACATTAGGAAAAGCATTTTATGGGTATGGATGAAAAATATAACACGAGTAAATACTTACATATAATCAATCTCGGATAGAAAACAATTGAGATTGCAACATTATCTCTTACCTTATGTATGATATTCTTTTTATGTATTCAAACCTCCTGTATAATTATTTAAATAATGTCATTAACTTATTAAAGAATCATATTAATTTCTATGATATCATATATGGTTTACTTATGACTTTATATTACCCGTTCGTTTGTAAATTCGATGCAAAAGCAGCGATTTGGGTAAAATCGTTTCATTTATTGTACGTGTATCGACTTGTTATTCTTGATATTATTACTTATATCCTGATTTAATTAATTCCAGAATGTAAATCATGATTTATATATAATACATATTCAGTATATACATATATATATATATATATGATAGTTCGATAAATGGAATGAAATACACCTTTTATGGAGACGGTAGGCTGTACGTACGCATGAATGTTGTTCTAGTTTCCTTATTAAATTGAATGGAATTAAGTAGATGAAATAAATATATATAAATACATAAATCTAGTATCATTATTATGTCATATATTTCATTATTGTTCATTATATATACTTTATAATCATACATGAATGGTTAACATGGAGAATGAATCTCATCGCGTCGTGGAGACGGTAGTCCGTACGTACGCACGAGCGATGATATCATTCCCATGATCGTGGAATTGTATTGAAGTGTATGTATAATATTTTAGAATCAATATCACATTACAATAATCATATATAGTTATTTATTTACACCATTATACCCATCCATGTATGGTGGTGGTCAAAAACAGATTACACCATGACTTGGAGACGGTATTTCGTACGTACGCACGCGCGGTGATTTTGTTTCCCGTAGAATGGATAGAAGGTGAAATAAGTTTGTTTTATATTTATAATAAAATATCTGTATATAAGTAATACTGATTTTATTTCTTTATAATGAGACAAATAAAGAAGAATAAGAAGAAGAATAAATAAACTTTAGATAATCGGAAGAAGAGATTACCTCTTCTTCGACGCACCTCCTTTAAGCCTTCTCTTAAGGAAGTAGAGTTGGTATTTTGAGATTACAAGAACCACCAGAATGTTTCTATGGAAGTGGATAAGAGAAATGGGCAGGGTTTTTCCATGATTCAAGGCTCAAAAGGGTGTGAAGAGAAGAGGGAAGGGGTTCCCATTTTTATAAGGGTGGAGTGGGGCACCTTTGAAAAAACTTAAAATATTATTTTATAATAAAGTCATATTCGGTTTATAATAGAAAAAAATTGATTTAATTAGTAGATTAGGTGGGGATGGGTCTAAATCCTCTCAACCAATAGGTTTTAGACAAGTTTAGGTTACTATTTTATCCATATCATTTAGATTTAACTATAAGTTAAATAATTTAACTTTTACCATGTTTTTTTGTTTTCTTACACTATATGGTTAATAAACATAATATAACAAGAAACAATAACCCCAAGTGGTTAATAATTAATATATATATACATATATAAGTCATTTGTTCTAACCTTATATTTTTAAGAATAAAATAACAATTAATAATATAATATGTTTTTAAAAACTATTTTATGTCAATTTTGAAACTATTTGGTATTTGATTTTTGTGAAACTCATAACAACATTTTTAGTTCAAAAAAAGTTAATTAAATAAATACTAACAAGTCATATTAACCTATAAAAGTATTTTAATTCATAAAAAGTCTAAAATTACATTTATTTGGGTATTTATAACATCCATTATGATAATATTTCATTAATACGGTAATTACATCATCATCATTGTGTCATAAATAAATTAACCTATATAATGTCTAAAAATTATAAATAAAATACAATTATGTAGGATATCTTTTTAGATTTCTAAATAATATTTATAGTGTAATGTATCTTATGTATAACCCTATATTAAAAATGTTTTAATTATTAAACATTGAATATAACTATTTTAACTCTTCTTTAAATAAAATAATAATAAATGTCCTAATCTAATCCAAGTTGACCTAAAGGGTAATAATTTATCTATAATATTGTTTTTGGTCGAAATAAACTTATCCAATATAATTAAAACATGTGTTCGGGTAATAATAATATCATTTTTACAAATAATTACCCTAATTACTTTTAACCATGGTAAATAAAAGTAAAAAAGTTACTATTCAGAATAAATTTATTTTTATCTTATTGAACCACATTTTACTACTTGATGTTATTTGTTTATCTAGGATTTTCGAAATTCTACTCATAGAAGCGGTAAAATTATGTTTTATGGAAACTTTCAAACTCTCCGAGGAAGTGGGTAAAAGACGGTGAAAATATCAATAAAATTTTTATATATCTAAAATTATTATAAAATAAATCCAATGAATTACATTGAACTTTTATAGGTATTATGTATCAATTTTTACGTAAAATAAATTTAAATAAAATAAATAATTATGTAAATAAAATATCGGTTTTTATATAGTAACCTAGTGTTTTCACTATTCGTCAAAAATTGAACGTTTTCAGAAAAATACCAAAAATTCACCCCATGCGAATTTCCATATTCGGAATCCAAAAATGAAGTCAATTTTGAAAGATAAAATTTATAAAATTTCAAGAAATGGGTATTACTATTCATAACAGCTAGTATTAATAATATTTTAATAGCATGTTGTTGTTTAGTGAATCATGGTATTGCGTACAACACAAGCTATCGAGGAAGTTCGCAATTGCTTGTAAAGAAAGACAAGTCAGGGATGCGTGTAGTGAAAGCTATGTTTGGTGCTGTGTATAACATTATCAAAACTTATTTCATTTAAACATTAAAAAAAATCTATACCTAATGTTGTGGAGAATAATTTTCACAAAATTAAATTGAGTTTGTGTGTAACAAAAGACAGGATTAGTGTTGCGTATACTGCAAGCTAATACGGTGTTGCGTATAGTACTAGATAATCTTTGTGTAGTTTATAATTGCATACATAAAAGAAATTAAAAAGAATATATCTCATAAAATCTTAGGGTGTTACATTCTACAACCCTTAAAATGAATTTCTCCCTCCAATTTCATCGGGGTTATAAATGGTTTACTACTTAAAAGATTCGTTCATAGAAACCCACATCTTAAAAAGGAATACTAAAACATCATTTTAAAAAAGAATGTTTGAAACATAACGGTTACCCAGAATAACTCGTCACTGTGTTTCCAAATAGTAGAACATAGGTGGAAATATGGATATGGACAAAAAATCTAACCATCATGTTCAGATGGAGAGTGGTAGAGGACATGGATATGAAAAAGAAAATAATAACAAAGCCATAAATTTGTGATGATCTAAGGTACCATATGATTCATCGGATATAAGGGCAGTAGGACAACATTTTTGGTTATCAAGATCATTTCCCTAAAGTTGAAGAATTTGAATTAGAAGAAATACTTACTTTATTTTGGTATAATATCACCATTGTTTGTGCCTTGAACAATTTCCACTTCATCTCTTAATGAAATGAAGATGAATTTTTCTTTCAGGAAGTGTTTGCAGATCTTGTGATAGAATGATGGGTCATTCCATATGTATCAAAAAAAATTTAGGAAAATTATCAAATATACATAAGTCCATCTATGGTGAGGATAATTGCATATGATTCCAAAAATGGACTTATACTTCATCTATCATAACGCTTCATAAAACTAGTTTCTACTAACCAGAGACTTCCTGTAGGCCAGGGGTAGGCAATATAGTTCTTTCACACTTCATTTGTGGGTTCGATTCCTGCAACCTTGTCTGGCACGACGGGTTTTCACCCATCCTACGAGTTGTCCTTTTTCTAAAACTATACTATTATAACATAACAAAAGTTCTAGCCTTAAACAATACTATCTGATATCTAACATAATCTATCCCAATCATTAGGATTATCTAAAATACTTCTGTCCAATCTCATAGTATAATGATAATGATTACTTGAAATGTCATCTACTGAGCATGTGAATACCATCATTTATCATACTATATATATTGTTTGTCACATTCCAAACATGTGAATAACCTAATCATGTATTCTCGTGAAGCATGAATTACCATATAACCTTAGTGAAAACACGAGTGTTGTCAAAAGTTAACTCTTTCCATATACCAAAATCCCAAATATTCTATATACTCAAACTATGATATCACATAGTCCTTATATCAATCATGAGTTCATGAATACTATCAAACATCTCATTATCTCATTATTTCTTCATTATGTGCATATCATCTACCTTCCAAAAATATCTGAATAACCTTCATGGTTACCGGTACCATTCAACATGTACATTCAAATATTCTAAGAAAAAGAATAGTGTAAAAATCCTTAGATTTGTCTTTATTCCATAGTACCATTACCTATACAACATAACTCTTGATAAACATAAATCAATACACTACCTTCTTAAACCATTAACTAAGACTCAACAATTATTTCATCTCACATATCATTTATAGTCTCTTAATCATCATCAACATAAATATTACCCATATGACCATGCGTATTATCTTCTTGAGACTTTCCCTTAGGTAATTGGTTTGCATAATGCCCATACATCCCACATTGAAAACATTTAATCATTGTTGATATCGTAGAAATACCATTATCCTTGTTCATAGTGTTAACTGAACCATTTATTTTTCACTTACTTGCTTTGTGTCCTTCTTTTCCACACCCAGAGAATCATCCAGTTCCTTTGAATCAATCTCCTTGATGCCTCTTCCCACATGATTTACATGAGGGAAATTGAACTTTCTTACCTCTATGATCATCTTGAAACTCCATCTTTCTCTTATTATCTGAGTCGGGAAACATACCAAAGTTGAGATTATTGATCATAATTTGAGATTGATGATTAGGAATAATAATTAAATGTGCACTTACAAATCCAATTTCATTTTGTTTCTCATGAAAAATATCATTCCATTGTCCAGTATATCCTCCGTTATCGTGAATCTTCATGTTTCCAGCCATTTTCTAAATCCCAAAAAGAATAGTGTGAGAGGATAAAAACAAGATTGGAAAACAACATAATAAATGGGTAGTACCTTTAATATATAACATCTTAGGTTTAATTCTAAGATCGTTATCGAAATTCTAGGACTATAAGCTATACGTATACTTATCCTTAGAGATATCCCTAGTCATACCTTATAAATATCTCTAGGGATTTCACTAAAGTTTTCGTGTCCTAGTTTCCAAAGTGTAACTAAACCTGGCTCTGATACCAACTGTAGAGACACAAAGCCTAATGTACAAGGACATTACATTAATTTTGAGTAATAATTAATACATGACAAAAACAGACGCCCAATGATCGTATTATTTTAATTTCTTCGGAAACTCGGAACGTAATCTTCTAATCATGGTGAAAGATCTTCAACATCTGCCATTGAGATCTTACCATTTTTTGTTTTCTTACCTAAAACCTTTCTTTATATCCTGGGGAAAAGAAAATATAAAAAGGGTGAGCTCAAATGCTCAGTAAGGGTAATGATATATAACATAAAACAATCCATAAACATTTGAATACAAAAACTTGAACATAAAATCTAAACATCAAAATCTTGAGCAAAGACATAAATCATAGAAGTATATAAGTCAGATATCATAAACGAACATCAATCATGATAAAATAGCGTGGGAATAAAACATGTAATTGTGTAAAACCATTAATCACATGATATGATTTCCACAGTATCCAAGGCATTGTTGCCAAGACCATCTTAGTGGACAAAGTCCCTTTCTGAATCGAGTTCACTCCTCGTTCCAGTCCTGTATCAATGAACCAGATTAACTTACTTTTCCATCCATGTCTATATCATGAGATATAAATCTTTACCTAATTAATTGGAGGGATATATAGGTCCCACTTATCTCATAGTGAAATAATTCTTTCGTGTGCCACAAAATCATAAATCATACATCATAGCATAACCCATGTAATAGAATGGGATTCTTAAACATTATGCCATCATAATATAATACATATATAAAATGAATATAATTTCATCATAATAAGAATAAAACCATGTAAATAATGGAGACATTATACTTAAAACATAAACATATTAAATAATTTCATTTTAGATGGAAAATAGTTTTGATAAAACACTTCAAATGAATTATTGAGGAAAATATCATTTCTTCTTAAAAATCATTTTCTTTCCACAAAGTTCCATGAAAATTTAAATGAAAATTGTTTTATTGAAAATAATAATGCAATATTGTAGATGAAGATTCATGAAAATGAGGCGTTATGAAACCGTAAAAATCTGTTCATGCCGTATAAGTTAAAAAAAACTTTCTCCTCGTACTTTTGTCAGAATAGTGAAAATGTTCCTCGTGTGGTAAACAAAAGTAAGATTCCTTCCATAACACAAAGTAAAATTCAAAGATGGGTAAACATGACATTAAAAATACATGGAAGAATATTAAACACTTTATGAAAACCATTTTATTGGCAAAGATGAAAAATATAACCCCAGTAAATACTTACGTATAAGAAATCTCGTATATAAAACAATTGAGATTGCAACATTATCCCTTACCTTATGTCTGATATGCATCATATAAATCTGAACTTACTCTATAATGATATAAATAATGTCATTAAATTATTACAGAATCATATTAATTGTTATGATATCATATATGGTTTACTTATGACTCTATATTACCCGTTCGTTTGTAAATTCAATGTAAAAGCAGCGATTTGCGTAAAATCGTTTCATTTATTGTACGTGTTTCGACTTTTTTTTCTTGATATTATTACTTATATCCTGATTTAGATAATTCCAGAATGTAATACATGATTTATATATAATAAATATTCAGCATATACATATATATTTGATAGATCGAGAAATGGAATGAAATACACTGTTCATTAAGACGGTAGGTCGTACATACGCATGAAGGCTGTTTTCATTTCCTTATTGAATTGAATGGAATTAAGTAGATGAAATAAATATATATAAATACATAAATAATGTATCATTATTATGTCATATATTTCATTATTATTCATTATATATACTTTATAATCATTCATGAATTGTTAACATGGAGAATGAATCTCATCGCATCGTGGATACGGTAGTCTGTACGTACACACGAGCGATGATATCATTCCCATGATCGTGGAATTGTATTGAATTGTATGTATAATATTTCAGAATCAATATCACATTACAATAATCATCTATAGTTATTTATTTGCACCATTATACCCATCCATGTAAGGTGGTGGTCGAAAACAGATTACACCACGACGTGGAGACGGTATTCCGTACATACGCACGGGCGGTGATTTTGTTTTCTATAGGATGGATATAAGTTGAAATAAGGTTTTTTCATATTTATAATAATATATCAGTATATAATTAATATTGATGTTATTACTTTATAATGAGAAAACTAAATATGACGAAGTAGAAGAAGAATGAAACTTGAGAGAATCGGAAGAAAAGATTACATCTTTTTTGACACACCTCTTTTAAGCCTTCTCTGAAGGAAGTAGAGTTAGTCTTTTAATAAAACCAGAACTTCCAAAATGTTTCTAGGGATGTGGAGAAGAGAAATGGTCAAGGGTTGGCCGAGCTTCACAGCTCCAAATGGTGTGAAGAGAAGATGGAAGGGGTTCTCTTTTTATAAGGGAGGAGAGGGGCACCTTTGAAAAAACTTAAAATATTATTTTATAACAAAGTCATATTCGGTTTTTCATAGCTCCAAATTTATTTATTTCTAAAATAAGGTGGGGATGGGTCAAAATAATATCAACCAATAGGTTTTAGACATGTTTAGGTTACTATTGTATCCTTATCATTTAGATTTAATTCTAAGTTAAATAATTTAACTTTTACTGTGCCTTTTTGTTTACTTACACTATATGGTTAATAAACTTACAATAACAAGCCAAAAGAACCCCAAGTGGTTAATTATTAATATATATATCTTTATCTGTGTCATTTGGATAATAATAAGATTTTTAAGAATAAAATAACAATTAAAAATATAATATTTGTTTTAAAAACTATTTTATGTAAATTTTGACACTATTTGGTATTTGATTTTTATGAAAATCATAAAAACATATTTAGTTCGAAAAAAGTTAATTAAATCAATACTAACATGTCATATTAAAATATATAATTAGTTGAATTCATAAAAAGTCTAAAATTACATTTATTTGGGTATTTATAACATCGATAATGTTAATATTTCATTAATAAGGTAATTACTCATTATCATTGTGTCATAAATAAATTAAATTATTTAATGTCTAAAAATTATAAATAAAATACCATTATTTAGTAAATCTTTTTATCTTTTTAATTAATATTTATAGTTGAATTTATCTTTTTTATAACCCTATATTAAAAATGTTTTAGTTATTAAACTTTGATTTTAACTATTTTAACTCTTCTTTAACTAAAATTATAATAAATGTCATAATCTAATCCGAGTGGACCTAAAGGGTAATATTATATCTCTAAGGTTGTTTTTCGTCCAATTAAACTTATCCAATAGAATTAGGACATGTGTTAGGGTAATATTAATATCATTTTTACCCTTAATTAACTTATTTACATTTAACCGTGGTAAATAAAAGTAAATAGTCACTATTCACCAAAAATTATTTTTATCTTATTGAACCAAATTTTACTCCATGATGTTATCCATGCCTCTCGTATTTTCAAAATTCCACTCACAGAAGCAGTAAAATTATGTTTATGGAAATTTTCAAACTCTCTTAGGAGGTGGGTAAAAGACAGTGAAAAGTTCAATAAAATTTTTATATATCTAAAATTATTATAAAATGATTCCAATGAATTACAATGAACTTATATAGGTATTATGTATCAATTTTGACCTAATATAAATATAAATAAAATAAATAATTATTTAAATAAAATTTTAGTTTTTAAATAGAAACCCACTATTTTCACTATTCATCAAAAATTGAGAGTTTTTAGAAAAATACCAAAAACTCACCCTAGGATAATTTCGATATTCTGAATCCAAAAATGAAGTCCATTATGAATGATAAAATTTATAAAATTTCAAAAAGTGGGTATTACTATTCATAACGGCTAGTTTTAATAATATTTTAATACCATATCGTTGTTTAGTGAAACTCGGTATTGCGTACAACGGAAGCTATCGAGGAAGGTCTCGATTACATGTAATGAAAGCCAAGTTAGGGCTGCGTGTAGTGAAAGATCCGTTTGGTGTTGCATATAACATTATCAAAACATATTTCTTTATACATTATACAAAATCTATACATAATGTTGCATAAAATAATTTGCACAAAACGAACTTGAGTTTGTGTGTAACACAAGAAAAGAATAGTGTTACGTATACTGTAAGCTAATACGGTGTTGCGTATAGTACAAGATAATCTTGGTGTAGTTTCTAATAGAAGACATCAAAGAAATTTGAAGTAATATATCTCATAAAATCTTGGGGTGTTACATACTATATATACCTATTGGATACTATTCCTTATATCTTATACCAATAAAATAAAGTTCCCACTTAATTGAGGATACTAGGATCATGGTAATTATATATTATTGGTTTTGTTTGATGTTATTGATGTTTTGTGGAAATTTTTTAATGGACTCCCAATCCAGTCACCATGTTAACTCTGAAGTTATCCATGTTCTTCTTGACTGATGGATGTGAGGAAAATTTTTATTGAGTTAAAGAGAATGTTAGTAAGAACACCAATTCATACACTAACCAATAGTAGAGATGTGTTTGTGATTTTTAGGGATGCATAAAATAGAGGGATGGTAAGAATACTGCTCTATAATGATAAAATGATATCGTTTGATTTATTAAAATAGAGTGTTCATTTATAGAAATATGGAAATTATGATTTTGTGTTATCTGTCATTATTTTTTCATTAAGGATTCAAAGGAATTTTCATTATCAAGAATCATATGATAAATATAGTGATCATAAAATTTTGATGCATGCATTCACTCAAAAAGTGATGAATATGCACCATAGAAGGTTGTTAATTTTTAATAATTACTATGAATTGTGAATAAAATAAAATCATTTAAAAGAAAACACGGTGGAAGATATTATATGTTGAAATGATCATGATATATTATATATGATGGGTATTATATAAGATAAAATATTTAAATAATTAAATAGTACATATCTATAAATTTTTATGTAAGGAGTGAAATCCCATCATTCTTAAATGAAGGTTCCACTATTCATCTTTGTGCAGATTAAAGAGGAACAATTGGAAAATGAATAGTGACTAAAGACGGAAATAAATGTTCATAAGTTAAACTGTGATTATGATAGAATGATAAGGTTCATAAACTTTGTATGTTTTCATCCAATGATGGACATGAATATGGATCTATATTATGGTAATCATGGTTTATCATTCTCAATTCATCCTGGAATTATGAAGATGCAATGTAATCTGAACATGTATTTCTATCAAGAAAAAAGGATAAGGATATTATCTAGTATGAATTGTGATTCATGGTATGAAAAATAGATAAGTCTCTGAGAATTAATACTAAGGTATGTCATAATAATTACCCATACTAGAATTTAAATATGAAAACAACTGCATTGAATTTATAATCGGACTCCACAAGCATCTTAGGGACCATAATGATATTTTCGTAGTTGATAGTTTTATAAAGGTACAACAATTAATTTCTATTAGTGAAGATTTATATCCTGATATGATTTCCATAATATATATATAGAAAGTGTTATTGTTTCATGGAGTAATACAATATATTATAAATGATCTGGATATGAGGTTTACCTCGATGTTATGGTCCAGTATTCAGGAAGATTATAATTCATAGTTGTCTTTTAGTACTTCCTATCACTGTTAAAAAGATTTTTATTGTGAGAAAAACCTTAAATCCATTTGAGATATCATTATTTATTATTCTATGGGATTCAAATGTTGTAAATATAATCACCTTCCTCTAGTCAATTTTTATTATAATAATTTCATTAATTAGATAATGCTGATGGATCTTTATAACTACCTCAATAAAAATAAGTGCAAAAAACCAATGTTTTAGAATGAAGTTGGAGAAATAAAGTTATTGGGATCTGAGATTTCTATGGTAATGAAAGTTATACATAGATCCATTTATAAACACATTAATGTATCTCAATGTTGATAAAAATATTATTCTGAAAATTTTCAGGGATATAATGATTTTTATGCCGATAAGAGGGTATTACTTTATATTAATCCATATATTTAGTTTATGACATTCAAAAACCGTTGAATGTTAATCCATAGGTACATTGGTTCAATTGAGAATCTTTATTATGTAGGGATAGTTTCTTATCCCATGGATCCTTTAACAAATTCCAGTCACATTCACCATTTGTTCTATGTATCTCTCATAAGAATGTAAATACTAGATCTATCACATGTACTAAACATTGAGTTCTTACTATTATATCATGTTAATTACTATGTTGAAAAACTGGTAGAAATATTTGATCATAGAGATATATCTCCATGGAAAAATTATATTGAATTAAAAAAAAATTTCCAGAGATGTCACATGTTTGTTTATAGATACTGTTTTACCATTTTTGAGTAATTTTTTTGGGTTAATTCATGGTGAGTTTTTTGTGACCTTTTACAATAAAGCTAAGAAATTTCAAAGTGCATGGTTGGTGCACAGTTTTCCCAAACATTGTGCCCCAACCCATTAAACCAAGTGATCCATATAAGTGGGGTTTCATATATCTATCATATGGTTTGTAAAAATGTGTTCACAAAAAGAAGAAACTATGGACCCCCTTGAAGAGGTGTTTGGTCAAGGCGCACAGTTTGGAAAACCTAGTTCCCCTGCTATTAAACCATCCATGCTATTATAATTATCCCAAAAATTAGTTTTTAAAATAACCAAACCCTCATATTAACAACAAATCTACCCCCACAAATCCCTTAATGATTAAATTCAATTTGCAGTGCTCCAAGATTAATTTCAATGTCTCATTGCCATATTTTTTGGAAATTCCATGCCTATATCGAAAATATACACGTTCTATTGTAAGTGAATCCCTTCCCATTTAGATTTCCAACACATTCCCGTTATTCTCCATTCCTTGAAAAAATTCTTAACCATTCTAGATTCTAGATCAAGATTTAGTTTCATTAAATATTAAATACATTGATTGTGTGTCTATGTTTTTGATTTTGATCTTGTTATTCATTTCATTATTGATTAATGTGTGTTAAATTGTAGATTAATATATTAGAGATAATTTTTCATAAAATTGATGTAACTCTTATAAAATTCAAATAACATAGAATAGATATCAGTTACATTTATGAAATTTTTTAATTTGTAGATTTCATTAAGAAAATTGATTTCCAAAACTGAATTAATAACTTTTTGGAATTAATTGAATTATGGAATTATTTATGGGGATATTTTCATTGATGATTCTTGATTACATAATTTTTTAATTAATTTCGGGAGATTATTGTGGTTAAAAAATTGATTGAATTGGATTATTTAACTGGTGAACTAATTACATGAATTTTTTATGAAATTAAATTTTTAATTAATTAATGGGATTTATTTGATAAAATTTGTATTAAAATAATAATTAAATTGATGTGATTAATTAATTATTGGATTAATTAATGGATTTATTTGAGTATACAATTTTTTTATCTAATTAATTAGTGAAGAAATTAGTTTTAGTATTTTTACAATGAAATATAAATGGTGATAGTGGAATTAAATTAAGAAATGATGAATGGTAAAAATGGAATTCATTCATGTATTATGAAATATGATTGATATCAATGGAATTGAATTATGAAATGATGAATGATATCAATGAAATTTAGTGATGTATTATGAAATATGAAGGTAAAATAGCATTTAATTATGAAATGATGAATAGTAACAATGGAATTCAATTACATATTGAGATATATAAATGGTAAAAATAATTCAAATAAGAAATGATTAATGTTATCAGAATAATTCTGTTAAGTATTATAAAATATCTATGGTGTCAATGGTATTCAAATATATGATATGTTTCGGGTGTTCTTGAGAACTTGGGGTTTTTTGTGTTTAAATAAAGATTAATTTCATTAGTGTAAACAATATACCATATTTGTTGTATTTTATTCATCATACAACTGAAACCACTTATTTGTCTAGATATTGTTTTAGAAGACACTGGTGGATTCCTATAGAGTTTTAATCACTCCCTACCCATGATTCTTGATTGGTACCCAAATAGACATTATGTTTGCTGAACAAGTCAAGGGAAAAGGAAATGTGTTTGATGGATGATTTGGGATGGAGCATGGATGAGGGAACTAGACATAGAACCGAACCCTCTTGGGAGTTTTTATTGTAATTAATACTGGGTTTTCATTTTGAAACATAGTGCATACTTAGGAAAAACATTTCTATAGTTATTTTTTGATATTTTTTTTCTATTTTGGTAATCATGTGGCTCGGGTTTTGTTTTCTTATTGTTTTTTCATTATGATTATTGACTCGAGTTGTTATTCACTACTATATAGGGATTCACGACTAAGGGCATGTGGAAAATCGGCTGGGCACTGATGTGTGGCACCTGAGTCAGGACACCATAAAGTGGCATGAGAGGATTTTATTTTCTTTTTATTTTCAAATTATATTTTGATAAATGTAAATATGGGAAGAGGATTATTTATTGATTGTTTAAGACATCATCCATGGGAGAAGCTAACCCATGAATGTGTTGAAAATATATGTACCCTTGGTGTGATTGTTGTTTTTGACGTGTGTTGTTATAGTTGATGTTGTTTCGCATTGGGTGACGAACTTGTAGTGTGATTTGATAAAAATTTTAAATTTTTTTGAGATTTAAATCATCTCACAATATGTCACAAGAGTTTATTATTCATGCATCATTCTTGGAAGTCATTATTATTTAATGGCATACATCAGTTTAGGCATGCAAGAGAAAATAGTTTTTTGGTATGTGGATGAATTTGACCTTTCTTCCCTTACCTATGAAATTAAACATGAAAAAGGTGCCTAATGTGAAATTGAAACTAATAATGATGAGAAATATGAACTAATGGTAGTATAATGGGAATGTTTTATAATAATAATGGGTTAACATTTTTCAACAATGACCTAGGTGTAGGATGGTTATGGGTTGTAATAGCACCTCATTTTTTACCGTGTAGAGAGGTTTGGAGAAAAGACTAGTTATTCGTTATTGAGATACACTCTTATGTAAATTTGATAATGTTTTGTTATGTGTCCTAAAATCATTGTTTTATATTGTAGAGATAATCCTCCCCAATTGTACTATTTGAAATAATTACATGAGGATGTGGATGGAGATGCTCCATCAGCAATGGTACAATAGACACTAATTGTATCGGGTGAGGAAGCAGGAGATTAGTTCCATTAGAACATTGATCACTTCATGTAATTCATGGAATGATACCCAGATTGGGTTCTAAAAATTATTTCTGATCTAATGAGGGATATCCAATTTCAATTCCCTATTACATTTACTGATGAGGGGGAATTGATGCATATGAGTTTTGGATCGAGTCCTTCCATGTGATACTTGACCTTCTAGAGACTCCTGCTAAGAAGAGAGTAAAATTGGATTCTTATATGACATTTGGTTATGTAAACCATATGTGGGACATCCTGAATTGGGATATATTTCTAGATAATATTGAATGGATGGGAATTCAAGAGAATATCATGGATCACTTCTATATGGATATAACCAGGAAAGAGAGTGTATAAGATTTCATGAAATTGGGTAAGGGTAACATGTTCATGGTGGTCTAAGATGGATACTAAACATATTTATACTACATTATTATGGTGTTGGCAAGAGATGACGATACTATAGCAATGAGGTTTGAGTATTTTGTTAAGTGTGAAATTAATCCTAGATGAATATCTTTAGGCTGGATAATTTTTCACAAGTTGTAAATCAGGATATCATATATGTGGGGAACCTGAATGAGGATTTTAGTGGAGGATAGGTGGTTCCACCTAGATATTTAAGTGGTATGACTTTTGATATTGGGAAATAACATTACATGAATGTTATTTAAGAAATCATAAAAGAGTGTAGCGAGACAGAGGGGTTTGTTGTATAGGACATTCCTAGAGTTATCTGTCACAGATGTAGTAGGTCAGCCTACTATTATAGTCATTTTATGTGACCACCAGAATAGTTCTAATCTTATCCTAAGATGTTTCATCTACATAGGTTCTACCAGAAATCCCAAAAGACATGTAGTGATGCAGGAGCATGAAAAACCCATGGTTTGGGAATGGGATCTTATGCATCATATCCATCTAGTATTTGGAGTTCTAATGGATAAGGTGGTAAGGGTAGTTAATGAGGTGCTTCATGGGAAGGTTACCCCATATACGTATAGTGGTACAACTCATGTTTTTCGTACTATATCACAGGGAATAGGGGAATGACAGTGACATTCAGTTCAACCTACACTAGTCGATAGAGATGACGGGCTATTAATAGTGAGAGGTACTATTAATGTAGATTGTATGAATGTTTGTTCTTTATTTGATTCTAATTCCTCTCATTACATTATTTCTACACAACATATGAATGGTTATAGACATGATGTGGAGTTCATGAGTTGGGTGATGATGATAGATACACCACATGGATTGCGATCAAGAATAATTTTTTAATGGAAATAGTGTTCTATTGAGGTTTGGGAGTATTGTTTTATTTAAGATCTCAAAATAATAGATATTATAGGATTTCACCCAATTTTTGTAATGAATATTTTAGTATCACACAAATACCACATAGATTGTTACCACTTAATGGTGATGATTATGTCATGTAAGGGGGAAAACTACATCAATAATGGGGAGTGGGATATAAAGGTGGACCATGAATGGGGTGGTTCATCATCGACATAGGGAGATTACCACCCAGATTGTGGGTTTATTTTTTGATGATAGTGGTGTAAGGATGGATAAATTTCTATCCGAAGTGGAATGGTTTTAGGATGGGATTATAGAATCCATCATAGAGATTCCACCTAAAAGAGGTGTGGAATTTACTATTGATATCATTCATGGGGGTGATCCAATTTCAATTACAACATATTGAATTGAACTAATAGATACTCAAGGGCTCAATACTTTTCATTAAATGTTTAAGGATATGGGTTATGTCTGTTCTATTATGTTTCCTTTGGTTTCTCCAGTCCTTTTTTTTCAAAAAGTCTCATGGGACCTTCTATTTTTATGTAGATTACCATAATCTATACAATATGATTGCGAAGAACCAATATCCTCTTCTACATATCGAAGATATTTTTGACTAGTCTATGGGAGATTGAATCTTCTCAATGATTGTACCTAGTCTAAGGTATCATTAGATTAGATTTTTCTTGTATGATATACCGAGTAATTCTAAAAAAATAATGTATGGCCTTTATAAGATAATAAAAATTCCATTCGGGTTGATAAACACACCAGATGTGTTTATGTACATAATGAACATAATATTCCACCCATACCTAGATCATTTTATGGTAATGTATGTGGATGAATTCTTTGGGTAATACAAGACTCACAAAGATCATTACTAAAATATTGACATCATCCTGAGTAAACTAAATGAGAATTATATTTATGCCAAGCTATCCAAGTTTCAATCTTGGATTGATCAGTTACACTTCTTATGTCACATGATTTTGAAGGATGGAGTGTCAGTGGACTGAAAGAAGGTGCAGTAAGTTTTCTATTGGGATCATCCCAACAATGTCTTTGATATCTATTGGTTTTTGGGGTTAGTTGTATAGTAACACAGGTTCATTCAAGACTTTACTGATTAGAATCAAAACTATCGAGCCTAAACGAGAAGGGGATAATGTTTTAATCAATATAATCATGTGATAATGCCTTCCAAGAGTTGAGGAAACGATTGAAATAATCACCAATATTGTTCCTACCAAAACTAGGAGAGGATTATATAGTGTTTTCAAACACATTAAGGGTCTTTCATGGAGCTGTGTTGATGTAGGGAGATCGTGTTGTGGTGTATGGGTCTCAAACTTTTAGGTCACTAGAATAGAACAACCTTTCACACAACCTCATGTTAGCTATAATGGTTTATGGTTTGAAGTGTTGAAGACATAATCTATTAGAACAAAATTTAACTATATATAAGGATCATAAGATGTTAAATAATATATTTTTTTTCACAGAGATTTGAATCCTTGGAAGTGGTGGTGGGTTGAGTATATGATGTCATTTTATTTTTTGATAGAAAATATGCCAATAAATGTAAATAATACTATTAATTGATTAATCAGGAAGTATCAAACCCAATCCATTCAGCTATCTAGAACATATTGGAATATTATTAATTTGGATGGACTGATTCGGGTAGTGTTTTAGGAGAATAAAATATAGATGACAGTTGTATTGGTTTCAGTGAATTTTATACTTTTGATCTATATTAGAGACACACTAAAAATAGATCTGGAATATTTTGACATTAGGGTCTTCCTAAATGGTGGGTAGAAACTTTTATAATAGTTGATAAATGAGGATGAGATCATCTATGCTAGAATATGGTTTTTGAGCCTCTGAGTATACCGGAGGAGTTGATGCATGTGTTTCATGTCTCGACGGTGGTTTCACATCCATATGTGACCAAAATGTACCATGAACTATGGAGACAGTTTTTGGGGAAAGGTTTGAAAAAAAGAGATAGCATGGTTAGTGACATGATGATATACATTTAATTGGGTTTAGGACAGGAATCACAACTTGGTGCATTACCACAACCTTTTTTGTTTCCCATATTTAAGTGGTATAGTGTTAGTATAGATTTTCTCATGTCCCTCCTGAGGAATCCTCAGAAGAACAATCATATTTTGGTTTTTATGGACCATTTTACTAATATAGTACATTTTCAGATGTTGTGGGAGAATATATCAGTGGAGAAGCTAGGATAACTGTATGTTTGAGATATATTCCATATGAATAGGGTTCCACAATCAATAGTTGAGAAATTTAATCACGCTATACCTTGTGAATCGTGTTTGGATTATAGAATTTTCTTGATATATAAGTTTTTTTGCATCATATTTCCACCCATTGAGTGATGGGAAGTCAAAAAGTTCTATACCGATACTTGAGTAAATACTAAAAGTTTGTGTTCAAGATTTAATAGGATCTTGGGAGATGAACATGGAACTTGTGTAGTTCTTCTATGACAATATATATCCGAAAACTATTTAAATGGTAGAATATGAGGCTATTTTGGGTAAGTAATGAGTGAAACCTCTATGCTGGATGCAGTCAGGTGAGTCGGGGTTGTTGGGATGGAGTCACATGTAGGAGAAATCAAATTACATTCAACTGATTCAGAAGTATATGGCTTTGTCTTAGAGTAAACAATTGTCATATGCTGATAGGCATTGAAGACCACTAGAGCTTACATATGGTGATCAAGTATTCCTTATGTTCTTTCCTAGGTTGGGAAACTATAGGATATAATGTCATGGAATGTTCATACCTAGGATCATTGGGAAATTAATGTTATGGAGTTAATTAGGATGTTGGCATTGATGTAGTCTCTTTCGTGGAGATATTGTTCTCTCTACAATGTTATCCTTATCTCACATCATTGGTGTTATCACCCTAAGCCTTCTCATGTGATCTATGTGCATGGTGATGATCCTATGATTTATGGGTATTTTAAATAGAATTATAGATGTGTGTTGGGTCATTGTGATAAATTTATTTAAGCAAAGTGCGTGTTAATAGTTTGTGTTTTGTGGCATCATGGTTGTGTTCAAGAGGAAACAATAGATAGTGAAGTAGATAATTGTCCTCAGTCAACAAATCATTTTGACTCATACTCTTATAGTTTCTAGGGAGTACAACTTGAGAAAAATCTTTTATATGGTTTGTAGATTTTATGAACCCGAATTTTTATAGGGATGTCTTGGGCTTTTTATATGAATTATTTTACCTCTTTTGATAAATTGTTTTCATTACTTAATGGGGATATTTTGAGAGAAATTTTATAAATTATTAAGGTGCACAGTTAATGCATTGTTTTCATAAACCATTCACCCCAACCAAGCGAACCACGAAAATACAGGTAGTGGGTACTCTCAATGATACCATATGGTTTGAGAAAACATCATACTAGAAAGAGAAACCATGCACCACTTCCCTACAAATAATGCACACGATTTTAATAAATGTAGAAATTATTTTTTAAAATACCTGGACTAATATATTAACCCCAAATAAACACCCACTCATCCACAATTATACATATCTATTTTTGAGGCTCCCAAATGAATTCATAGGGTTCCTGACTTCTGTTCATAGTGATTTAATATCGGGATCGATGATCTATTCATTCCCAGTAAGTGAATATCATATCATTTGGATTCATGTCTATTTATCATTATTATCCCTTCCTTGAAATGATGTTCATCCAATATTGATTCAATAAATATATCTAGGTTTATTAAATAATGATTTATTTTATTGTAGATCAATGATCCAAATAGTTTTTCTCATCGTATTCTTGATTAATAAGATTCTAATTTTGGAATATTCCATTTGTGATTATTCATCAAAAAATTTGGGTAGGTGGTTTATACATCAGATCCCATAGTCTTGATATCAATTACATGTATGTAATTGTTGACTTTATATTGTTCATTTAGAAATTTAATTTCCAAAATTGAATTAATAAATTTGGTGAATTAATTAATTAAGGGAATGCGATATTTGGAATAATTAATTGTTGAATTAATTTTCTATCTATTATGATTATGGAATTCGAATAAGTAATTTTTTAACTAATTATGGGGATATTGGAATTATAAATTTTTTATTACTTTTTTGTTAAATTTATTATGAAATATAGTTGAGTTTTTTGAAATGATTGAATTGTATTAATAAATTTATTTATTAATTAATGGAATTATTGAGATGAATAAATTTTTGAATTAATTAACAATATTATTGTGATAAGCTAATTTCTGAATTAGTAATGAAATTGATGTGATTAGTTAATTAATTAATTATTAATGGAATGATGTGGGTGTGCAATTTTCATATTTGATTAATTAATTGGTTAATTAATTAATTGTTGATTTAATTAATTTTAATATTGCGAAAATAAAATATTAATGGTATAAATTTCATTTAATAATGAAATGATGAATGGTATCATTGATATTTAACAATTGATAATGAAATATTAATGGAAAAAATTGAATTAAGTTATTAAATTATGAATGGTAACAATAGAATTCAGTTGTGTATTATTAAATATAAATGGAAATAATGGAATTAAATAATGAAATGATGAATGGTAACAATGAAATTCAGTTATGATTTATAAAATATAAATGGTATCCAAGAAATTAAATTATGAAATGTTTAATTGTTACAATTTAAATCAGACATATATTACAATATATTAACCATTACTATGGAATTATGAAATATGACATGGTTTCAGTGTTCATAGGAAATTGAGTAGTTATGTGGTTAAATAATGTGTAATTGAATAAATGTAAATTGTTTACATTATATCATTATTTTTTTTCTTTATGTACCTGCATACTTTTTTGGAAATGATATTGTTTTTATTACATTGGTTAAGGCCTATTTAGTTGTACTCACACCCTAACCTAGCTACATTATCCATACCCAAATTGACTTCTTGTTTCTAGTACATGATAATGGAAAAGGTCCTAGGTTAGATTGCTGATTTAGGATGGAGTGTAGATTTGAAAACAATATTTAGTTTGAGACATAATTTGGATTTGTTATTGTAATTAATTTTGGGTTTTCATTTTAACACATGGAATGTACTTTGGTATTGAATGTCTATTGTTCAGTCCTGATATTGTATTTCTAGTTTTGTTCAACATTTTGTACTAGTTTTTGTTTCTTATTTGTTATATCATTTGGTAACTATCATTTACTTCCACTACTTTTCAATAGAGATAATGAGTGTATATTGTCCCTATGATTGATAGTAGACCATCTCTATTACTCAAAAGCCTCAGGAATATGGGATGCACACCTGGGGTCATTTGTGACACTGGATCGGGGCACCAGTGTGTGGCACTCGAGTTGGCTCATCACATAAAATCACCTAGTAATGGTTCTCCAGAGGAATAATAAATTCAAATAATCTACTTGAGATCCAAAGGATTAGATAAAACATATAAATCATAATTTTTAGTAATAGAGTGATGTAATATATAGGGAGAATTTTGTTTGGAGGTATAATGTAACACCAATTTATTTTTTTGTTATATATATATATTAATAAATTTTATTTATTTTGTAGCTTTTGATACACTAAAACCCAAGTCAAAATGGGCTATAATATAGTATACCATTATAATCTATAAATTAAATTAGTAGTATAAAATGGAATAATAAAATATTAAAAATACTAATAATGGTATTAGGTAATGTTAATATATTTTTTGTAAATTATTTATATGCTTCAAAAAATTATTATATCTATAAAACATATTTTATTGATTTATATGAGAAAATAATATAATGATTTTTTTTCATTTAGAAACTTTATTATCTAAATGAACATAATATTTGAATCCAATATAAAAATTTTACCTTATAGGGATTTATTAGTATATTAAAAGAGATTTCTTTTTTGAGTAACTGTGAAAAAACTAATTTTTATAAGTATATATAAATTTTATTAAACATTATAAAATGTTAATTTTATTTTAAATGGTTTTTAACATTGAATATTCTAATTATTATTTTTATTATTAATAGAATTATTATCATTTTTATTAATTTCATATGGGTTTTTAACAATAACATTATATACATTATAAAACAATTCTGTTCATGAAAAATATTTTTATTTAGTTTTGAGAGAATATTATATAGAAAAATTCTTTAAATTTTTGATATTTAATGTGATAAAATGAATTATATATTTGGAATAAATATCTAATTTTTTAATGAGTTTACATTGATTTTTTTATAATCATTTAAACAAAAGTACAAATTAATCACCATAATAAAAGTTAAACTCGGTTTTTCATGGGGGTTATACCGTGACATAAGTTAAAATTGGAATGATAGAAATGTATAAATAAAACATTTTGAATATATTTAAACATCATCATACAAAACCATTTAATATCTATCCACATTGAAGCATTGTTCTTGATAATGACATAATATATATTTCAATGTTTTAATAAATTTAACGAGTATCCTCTAACAAACATATAGATTGAAACTCTTCATTTTTCTTATTTACATCACATTGAGCTTTATATATCAAAAAACTCATAAAAAACATCTTATAAACATTTTTATCAGTATGTTTGAGATTATTGTTTTCCTAATATACCATTGTATGTGTCTTTATGAAATGATCTAAAGGAGGCCAACTAATTGAGATGTAATTCTCTTACCCAACTTATTTCTATTTATTTTTTATTATACAAAAATTAAATCTATAGTAAACAAAAAAGTAATTCAATTTCATATATTGAAATTATATTATTATTATTTAACAACTAATATCCTCCCATATTCCATCAAATAATATGTGAATGTATAACTCATGTGTACATCTGAAGTACCGCCACCGCATAGATATACAATTAATTTTACATCACCATCATTAAGTGATGGTTATTATGATGGGTTTAAGGATTATCTATGTGTTTCATGGGAGAATATTTCTTTATTAATTATAATATCATGCCTATTTTTTTACCTTCTAATCCATCATAAAATGATAACTTCACATGGGAATATGTGTAGAGTACCTCCTCCAGAACGAGATGTTATTCCTTAATCATCTATGAATTAAATGGATGATAAAAAGTCTATATTTAATGATAATATATTTTATATTTTAATTAATAATTTTTATTTAATGGTGATGTTTTATATACCATACCTTTTCTATCATTTGAAAAGTAAAAATATCATTCATTTGTATGTATTGCAGACCCACTCCATGAATGTTGTAATTCAATTTTCTATCAGAATCCATCACAAATAACAAAAAATTAATTAGTTATTATTAATATATAAGAAATTTATATCATAATTAAAAATATTTTCAATATTACACCATAATCAAAGAAAAACTATAGAAACCACTGATATAAAATTCTCATGAAAAATGTAACAAATAACACCCTCAAACAATGATTTTAATAGAGAATTTTTGTTAAACGGTTATGTAAATTATATAACTAAATCATATATAATATATTATGTATTTATATTATTTTTTATTTAATTATAATAAATATAAATTTATTGTACAATAGGTTAGAGTACTTTTGATTAAATTCAAATTTGACGTAAGGGATTTATGTTACAATCTCATTGTTTATTGATATTGATAATGATTTAATTTAAAATGAATAAATTTTAAGAACTATATGACAAGAATCTCATTAATTATCTTATACTCTAGTTATTTATAGATTTTATATTATTTCAATTCATTTTCCTCTATTTGAGACCCAATTGAAAAAATTATTGTTTTCATGGACAATTGACTTTATTTTTCGCTTTCGATAAAAACCATTTTCTTCCATATCAATATTATGTAAAAATGATTTCAAGTATATTTTCATATTCACAAAATATGTTTATAATTAATGTTTTTTCATGATTATCAATTTAAAATATTTTTTAAAGATATTATTATTATTTTCTGAATGAATTAATTTTCAATATAATAGGAAATGTAAAGGGAATCATTGTTTTAAAAAACATGACAAGAAGAAAACCTACCACCATAATAAAAACACAATTATTGAATTGTATATTATAATATTACACTGTTATTTTAAGATATAATGTTTTATAAATTATTTATCAATTTTTTTTATTTAGAAAAATTATTTTAAAATGATAAGGGTACTTTCCTCATGATGTATTTTATGTGACCTTTTCAAGATATTATCGTTTCTGATGACATCCCTATATGTCAATTATTATTTAATAGGGACATGATCTAAGGATAAAATACATATACATTATCCTTATGGTTTAAGCTTGTGATGGTGAGTTATCAATTAAAAAATATTTTTTCCACGGGTAATTTTATTGTGAGTTGTTGAAATGTTTATGAAACAAAATTTTATTGAACAGGTTAAGATATATGATAATTATTTTATAAAATTGTTGTAAAAATATGAATGGTTTTTTATTTTTTGATAGGTGGTTGTTGAATTATATATCTCTCTAATACATTTGGTAATGATGGATATCTCATAAGATAATATGAGGGGTAATGGGGAGTCATCCCAATTTATTAAATGAATTTTACCATTATGATAGACATCATAGTGATCTTCAACAAAGTATATGATGGAATGGGAAGTGAACCCAATCAAATTTGGTAGTCTGGGAATTTAGAATTGACTAATGAAATTATTTCTTATAATTTTGTATATTACAATAAAATATTATATATACCATGTTTATCTTCCTATTTCTCTTGTAAATTGATTCCTATATTAATTATCTCTTATGAGATTCATTGTATTATGTGTTTATTCAATATTATGATTTATAATATTTAGGTTAGAATTTAATTTTTTTTGATTTTATCATACCATTATTCTCAAATTTTGTTAATGTGATCATTTATATCACACTTTTTTACTCTTACTGAGCATTAGAGATCTCCCTATATTGTAATTCATTTCAATATGTTATAAAGAATTTTTTTTAATGATTATTACAAGAATGGTTCTAGTCATGAAGAAGCTAATGGGGGATTATTTATATCTTATATCAACATGTTGTTTATGTATCCTAGATTCCAAATATATTTGACCTATTTGATTCTAGCATGGATCGTAATGTAATTTATTAAATACTTATCAAACAAGATGTGATATTTATGCATTAAATCTATGGGAAAATATGTTACCTAAAACATTAATGTAATTTAGCAATAAATATATAATGATGGATCATATAGATAATTTTATTAACCAAATCATCTACCCATATGGTGTCAAAACATAGTGTTTAGTTAGGTGTATTTATGAAGAACAAGGTGGTGAGTTAGTTAATATGTCGCCTTTCCTTTTGAGGGACATTACCGCTAGGTTCATTATTTCAAAATCTGACATCCACTAATAGTATCATGAAGGAAATTTTATTAATTAGGGATACTGAATATAAAAACATTAGAAATAATATTATGTAGTTATATACATAGAATCACTTCATTTACCTATCCCATAGGATTTTACCAACATTCTCTAGACTAATCTATGAAACAAATAAACCCTCATCTAATACAATATGATATAAAAAATATAAATAAAAAGACTTATTTCATTATTCTAAATGAATAATAATTCTATCTCAATAAAATAGTCACGCAAATTATAGTACATGATGATTAGTGTCTTGGAATACATGCCAAAAAAACTATTTTTAAACCCTCATTAATATTTAATCAAAACTAATCAATCCTAAACCTCCATTCAATCATCTCACTTGAAATTTTCTCCTTTTTATCATGGATAATGAAAAAATATGAATTTCCTGATATAATATTCACAGTTAGTTTAAAAATAATGAATAAAAAATATCATCATTTGGGTATAATCAGAAATCATATGAAACAAATAACCTAAAATGCATCGATCTGAAGTCATGGAATTAGACTTGTAATAAAATAACACAATAATGATTTAGTAACATGATTACTGAGTTCCTATTGTATGAATTAGAATATGAATAAAACTATGATAAATTTTAAATATGAGAAAATAATAGTATATATAATATTACATTAACAAGCCAAAACATTATTTCTCATGTGTATGAGCATAAAAAATGAAATCCCTAATATTAATGTCATGAGATATGCACTTTTAACAAAAACATTGTTGGGTGATACTGGACCCACCCATTATTCATCCATAATTATGAGTGACACATGATACTTATTCACCTGTTAAATAATAAATATCCTATGGTAATAAAATGAATTTCATTAAACATTGAAATATATTCACATAAGAAAATGATTCATAATTCCACAAATAATAATAACATCATAAATCCATGGATAATAAATGGGTGTTTAATTCCCTAAAGAATATTTTTTTGAGAAAATAATTCTATAAATATAAAAAATCATATGGTGTTTAAAAATTATAGGCCATAGTTATACAGATAATACAATAATTTCCACACAAATTTATGTATAAAATCTAAGAGAAAACCATTTAATAATAAGAAACAAAAATATGTTATTTTTTTAGGGAATTAATTTTATAAAATGTTATGTTTGTAAACATTCGATTAATAGTTTTTATTAATTAGTCATAGATCATTTCCGTTATAGAAAATAACATTCATAATACATCTAGAATAATAATGTGGATTTTATCATTTGAGTAATATCATTGGTCATTCATAATATGTATAAATGGAACTGTATTTAGATTAAAAACAATTTTAATAATATTAACAAAAACAATATTTGGAATATGAAATAATCGTAATCAAATGAGAAAAAATTGAATGAAAAATTTCATAATATTGAGATTTCTATATTTTTAAAAAAAATAGAAAACATTAAGATGATGTTTCATATATAATAAAAAGCTAGGGGAATGATGTGTTTATATGTAAGGCAACTTAAAAATATATCTCAAAAATTATTTTTAAAATTATCTTAAAATTTTGAAGTTATATGTCCTTTTTCAAATGTTTATTTCAGAATAGTTGAATTCAAAATATTGAAAACATTTATGTTTGTAATAGAAACATTAATAACTGATCTTTGAAAATACATAATGGTTATAAAAATATATTTTTTGTGGATGATAAAACATTTGATTTTGAAAGGTTGTTAATTTTTTTTAAATAGATTTGTTTGAAAACCCACATTGTAAAATGAGTAATTAATTTTAATTTAGAAAATGGTTAAATATAATTTTTAAAATCCTATAAAAATAAAAAAATATATTTTCCAAAAAAGTATAGGATGATTAAAATTAAAAGGAAAATATCTAAATTGAGGAAAATATTCAATTCTAAGAATGGGAGTTATTCTTACCAACATTATAAATTATTATAAGGAAACAACCTTAAATATAATATAATCATGAGTATTAATTAAATAATTTACACTTTTAAATTTACAGGATATTTTTGGTTTAGTTTTTTATTGACTTAGATAATAAAAATTACAAAAATAAATATTATATCACAAAAATGAATCCCCCAATCAGTATCCATTTTTCGTCAAACTAAAACATATGACTCATTTTATTTTCAAGAAATATCTTCAGAATTTTCATAATAAATTCATAATTTCCTTTGATAATCCTTAAAAAATTAATTATAAACATTTCAAAAATTGTAATAATATCAAATATATATATAATTGACATATAAAAAGATATAATGAAAACTGTTATCAAGTGAATAGTCATAAAAATCATTATTTTTTTAATGATATTTAGGATATAAAATTTATTACCTAAGAAATAATGTTCCATAACTGAATAATTTCATAAAAATTTTGATATGAAATATTAATTGAAAATTAAATATTATATTAGTTTAATTAAAATAATAGAAAATTAATGAAAAAATGTAAAAAATTTATACATTTTATACATTTTACCCTTATGTATAAGTATAATCATCCCTTTTAACATAAGCTCATTAAAATTAGTTGTGAAATAAAAATAGTTCTATAAATATTTTAACATCATAAATCAATCATGTAGGCAACATTGGACATATTTTATATATCATTCTTTTGAAAAATATTAATTTTAGAATAACCTACCTTTAAAATTAAAATAATCTATTAGGTGAAACATAAATAGTTAACATTATCCCATTACCCAATACATTGGCGTGATATATGGATTTAACTCATCATCATAAAAAAATTAACATAACCATAGCATAATCATAATATATGAGGGAACAAATTGTATCATCCTACTCATAAAAATTTATTTTTAACCTATTAAAACATATATAGATTTTGAAATATTCTTTCCATGTAAAACATTTTTTGAAAAAACCTATGGTAGAGGGAAGGATGTGTTTTATTTTAACAAATAATAATATTTTTTTAATTAATCTAGACAGAAAATAATAGTTATAATGGTTGTAATATATATTAATTTCATATAAATTCATCTAGAACATTCCCTTTTGTGTTTATAATAAATGTAAAAATGTTTGATGTAAAATATGTTAAATAACTCCCTTAGAGAAACTTGTAATGAATTAATAAGAGGCATAACATTTAATTCAAATTTAATTTTTTAACATAAATACGAAAAACATGATTTTATAAATATTGATATGGGAAAAAAATAATAAAAAATATATATTTTAAACACGTCAAATTATGTTTTTAAGGTAAATTTTCTATTACCTCGAGTCTTACTCATCATAAACGTTGATTTTCTTCTTGAATAGTAAAAATATGTTAAATATATAAATTATTAAGAAATTTTTCAATATTATTATTTCATTTATTTTATTTATTACCATGTTACACACAATTAAAATATTAATTATGTTTGTGTAAGTTTTTTAGAAGCTGTTAGGATCTTATTCCCAAAATTGACTAGGTATGTCGACAATGGTCAACGAAATCATTATTCCATAATATATAAAGTATTAATAATTAAATATTAATCATTTTTGTACACTATTTATTCATTGAAAATAAAAAAGGAAATATGGTTATCAAAAATGAATTATGTTAAAGTCATAGAGACAGTACACTGTAAGTACTCATGATTAATATTTAAAATGTTCCAAAGCCATGAAAGAAAGAAGTTACGTATAATTTTATCATTCTTGAAATATCAATATATAATATAATATATCATTATAACTTTTCATAATTTGATATATATCTTTTATGTGATGTTTTCAAGAAAATGAATCATATCGCTTCGTAGAGGTGGTTATCCACATATACACAGAATTAATGTTATAATAATTTTAAGGATGGTTTCATAATAAAATAGATTATATATTATATTTATAAAATGATAATTATTCCCTGAATAAAATTTATATACATATATATATATATTAAAATTATAATTATAACTATTAATGAGTGGTTGTGATGGAAAATGAATTTCATCAGTTTGCAAGGTGGTAGTCCACCGTACACACAAATAATGGAATATTTTTTTATTTAATGGATGAAGGAGATGGATATAAGTTATAAAATTAACATAAAAATATATCAGTATATGTATATTTCTTTGGTTTATATCTATTAATTTTTTTTTAATATTTAATGGATGAATAAAACAATGATAAATAAAATTACATGGTAAAGAACAATACCACTTCTTAAGATAACAAATTTAGGATTAAAAATAAATACTTCCTATGAGTATTTTTTTATAAAAATATAAACTACAAGACTCGGGGAGGTATGTAATGATGGAATTTATATAGATATTTTATAAAATAGAATGCTACTGATGTGTGGTGATGGGAAGAGAGGGGGTTCCCTTTTATATGTGAGGGATATGACACATTCATAATTATTAAAAATATAAAAATATATTATTGTGTTACATGAGGAAAATGGATAGAAAATTTTCCATTTATGATGATTAGATAATATAGGGTAAAAATATATCTATAAAATAGAATTTATATAATTTAATTAGTCATTTTTACCCATATCAATTATGTTTAACCCCATCCCAATGTTTTTTAATAATAACAATGGTAAAATATTAGTACTTGTTTTAATGTTCCTTAAGAAAAAAATGAAGAATACCATACTACCTAATATTATTTATGAATATTACAAAAATTGAATCTAATTTTTCTTAATAAATTTTTAGAAGTGATAATCTTTATTGTTAAATTAATCTTTCAACATGTGACTACCATTGATTTTTCAGAAAAAATAGTTTTTTATGTAAAAAAATATTTTATGAAAAATTAAAGTGTAAATTTGATTATAATAAAATTTATTAGATTATTTAAAATCAAATGTATATACTGAATTTTTAAAACTAAGAAAAAATCGAGTGGAAACTATAACCATTTGAAAATACATGATAGTTTTCAATAAAAATTTTCATTTTTCATTATTCCTTGAAAAAATTAATTTTTTCATAAAATTATTAAAAATGAATTTGAATATAACATTGATATTTTTAATTCAAAAACTAAATTCATTTTTCTAAATAAAATTATATTATTTTTAAATCAATATTTTAAATTATAAAAAAAATTTCTTAAAACCAATTTTTTTAGAAATTATGGGTTTTTTCCTTTTGGAAAAAAATCCTAATTTTAATATTTTTATTCTAGATATAAAAAATATAATTAATGAATAATATTACTAATTGATAATTATTTATTTTATAATTAGATTTTTTGTAAAAATAAATTCAAAAAACCTTTTTATAATATTTAGATATTGATATTGTGAAGTAATTTGACAATAGAATAGAATTACATACCATATAATATTGGGTAACGGTAGGATAATGGAATGCTTGAAATATTTATTCATGTAAAAAATACTTTGACATAATGAATCTGAAATTGACTCAATGTATCTCTTAAATTATTGGTTACATAATAATTAAAGGATCTTGGGTAGAAGACCAGGAATAAGACCTTAAAAAATCATGAAATGCGATTTATATGCATATGTGAAATAAAACATTCATATATTATATTAAGAAATGGAAATTATGAAAAAAATATGAAACATGTCCCACAATGTCAAATATGGGAAAAATAAATACTGGCCATGATTTCCTTTTTAGTTAAATGAGCTCTATGCTCTTTTAAAACATACATAAATATAATAATAAACTATTTCATAACCTTATTCATATACATAATAAAATATAAAAATAAAATATAATTATTCCCTATATATATATTAGTAAGTTATTATCTATTTTCATCATCATGTTTTAGTAAACTTGTTCATTTAGAACTAGTTATGAACTCATGGAATCATGATTCATTATTCATGAAAAGTTATTGTATACCATGACATTAATTATAATATCATTTATGATTCATAACCATTTATGATATTTTTTATTATTTAAAATAGTTTTTTATTCTTTATTATTATAGATGAAATCAATTAATTTTTTCTATGATTGTTGATAAAAAAAGTGTATTTTATAATTAATATGTTTCATAATAATATTAACATTACAAAAAAAAATTATTTTAATTTTTATATCTAATAAGAACTTAAATTATATTCCCATTATTATCCACGATATAAATTTAGAACATTGTGCAGGTTGTTGCTCTGACTAACCCAAACAGGCATATACTATAATAAATAGATGATTATAATGTGACATTATTATAATATCAATATATAAGAAGCACAATAATCTTATATATTGTTTAGATTTGTGTTATATTATATTTGGAAATAATCCTAAGAATAATATAACATATAATTTTTTTTCATAGTCTAACGAAATCATTTTTCCCTCCTAGAATGTTGTTAAGGATGTTTAAATTAAACAATATTGGTTATTTCTCAGTTTTAATGACCATAAAATTAATAAATGAAATTAATTCTTTTTGAATAAATAAATTAACTATTAGGTAATCAATTTATTAAAAGAACATGTATTGCATTGGTTATTTTGAAAATTTATATCCTATTAGTTTGAAAAGACCATAAATCATCATAATCATTGATAATATATACATTGAATAGATTTTGTTTGAATAAAATATATTAATTGTAATGAAAATGTCCAATTTATACATATGAAAGAAGTGTCTCTCTATACATATATGACTACATACTATGGAACCAATTAATATGGGATTTTTATGGAGATAACATCATTGAGATTTTCCATTGATCAAGCAAAAGAGAAAATTCAATGGCTAATGAAAAACAAAACCATATTTTTGAGATATTCAACCTCATCGAGATCATGACCTAAACCATGTATGATAAACCACCCAATGAATATCTCACCATAATACACACTATCCTTAGATAATTTTATTTTATAATAATGGGATATCAATCTATACCATAATAATTTGAATATTTATATTCTCTATTAATAAAACATTGATTATATCATACAATTTTTAATATTACTTTTAAATGATTTTATATTTAGTTTGAAAATAATTAGATTTTCATATGTGAAAAAAAATTTGTAATTGTATAGTTTCAATCAAGACATTGTATTTTAATGAACTCGATAATATTTTAATTAAACTATATTTTAATAAAATATTACTTTTAAATTATTTATATTAAAGATAAATGATAATATAATTTCAAACATTCAAAAATAATTTATACAATGGTCACAAAAAATTTAATGTAAAATATCCTTTTTTCAAAAAATTTGGATTTTTTATTTACAATTTTACATTTTCATACTTATAAAATTTTTTGTGAAAAATTATTATTATTATTGAAATTAGACCCAAAAAAATACAATGTTTATTTTTTCATAATTTGTCTAGATCGACTAATTATTGGATCAAAATTAAATATAGTAAACATATATGGGGTGAATTATAACATCATAAAGTCGAAAAAGTGATTTAATATATTCCATAAATGTGATAAATGAAAAAATAAATATTTTCATTAAATATTTTTTTTTGCGATTACTCAATTAATTTTATAAATCCTTAATAAATCCCCTAAACCCTATATTATATTTTAAAATTTAAAATCAATTTTTAGTAATCATTACCCACTTCTACAATACCACATGTAATCTATTAATGATATTGGAAATTAAACATGTTAAATATTGAATAAAAGTAAAATTTGGATGAAAAAATTTGAAAACCAAGGGTTGGATTGTAGTTATGACTATATTATAATATAGACTTCAAAGCAAATGTTCAGGAATTAATATATTACTATCCTATATTTTTTAATATAAACCCACAAGAAATTCCCTTCCACTTTATAACAGCCCATAAATAGAGACCTTAAACCACTATTACTGATCTAGATGCATTCCAAGGTGTATCAAATCCATTAATAATATCCTCTAATAACTTTTTTAGGACCCTCTAATGGTAAGGGATCCTCTCCCCCTTATTAGAGAACCTCCTTTATATTATTCCCAGTGTTTTCAAATTTTTCATGTTGTGATATTATTTAAAATTATCATATAACTACTATTTATATTTCCATGTGAAGATAGATCTATTTCATTATCATTAATCCCACCAATTAAACTTTACATACCCACATTAAAATAATGAATTTATCATATGATTTTCTATGCCATATATTATTGTTGTGAATACACATCATTTTTTTAACTCATAGTTTTTCATGTATACGCATCTAACATTTTTTATTTAAGGGTTAAACTTATATATCTCAAATTATTTTATTATGGGATTAAAATAATAAAAGGAATATTTATGTTTAATGATTTAAGTGTCACCCTTATTCACATACATGATATCAAAATGATGGATTCACCATGATAGTGCTGCAATAAATTGGTTGTGTTAGTCCCTTATGATGTCAAATATGCGATTATAGAGTAAAAATAATCCATTATTGTAAAGTTTCAACGTTGTTATTATGACCTCAAAGTTAATCTGGCCCTGTGATTATGATTTCATGTTTAATTTTATCGCCACATACCCTTTTTGGCTTTATGATATCACATTATATCATGAATTACTATTCCATATTATGATTATCACCCCTATTTTCATTCCATGATATTCTCTAGGCACAGATATACTTCTTTAAATTATGTTATTATTTTTTCATTCCCTTACTAGGATTTATAGATCACTTTTTTGTGTATTCCCGAAGGTTATTTGAAGCAGTTTTAATAGATAAATTGAATTTTTAGTGCCCACTATAGAAATGTTCAACAATGTTATTTTACCTATCTACCAAGATGTTGTTCTATGTACCAAATTTCACAAATACTCTATGATTCATGATCTTTTGGGAATATAAAATGTAACCAATCAGGTAATAACTCATGAATTGAAGTGGATTATAGACATAAGTCATCATAGTTGATATTAAATAAATGTCTCCTTATTTTCAAAATTAGGCATAAAAAACCCTTGAAAAGGCTTAGGGAAAATACTGATGTTAGAAAACAAAACTATATTTTGGTAAAGTATAATATAATTGGTTTCTAAAAAAATATGTCAATGTTTAGAAATTATAAGTTGATATCATCTGATATAAATGTAAATAGATGTAATAATCATGAAAATATTCTATTAAGATTGACTATAACATTGCCTAGTACATGATAAAAAGACTTACTGCACACTTTGGTTTAACAGTCACAAGGAATAATATTTAGTTAATTCATAAGATCGATGTGTCTAATTATTAAGGGAAAATATTTTAATATTATATTATGTAGGGAAATATATCACTAATAACAAATATTCAATCCTTTAGATCCATATGTAAATGAATATATATCATTTATGAGTTATGAATTCAATGCTCATTGTTTCCCAAAAATATGTTTAATGTTTTATAAAAAAGAATCCCTAGTATTTAATTATTTATGTAAAATGGGTAGAAATATGGGAAACGGGGTCAACAACAATTGTGATGGGAAATGTAATGGTTGTCCATGTGAAGTTTCTCAATGATTGGATCTAAAGGTGGACATATTCTGTTGATGAAAAAATAGATACCAAAAATCATGATTAACAACTGAATTATATTTGAATTTCATAACATATAAAAAAATATGAGGATAGTGTCTGAAGAAATTTTATATAGTAAAGATTATAAATAAAATAATATTCAATATAATCTTTGTCCGAAATTTTGGAAGAAGAACAATTAAATATTTCACAAAGTTACTCAATGTTGTTTTAATTATGGATAAATATGGTAATATATGGCTAATTTATATTTAAAAATGAAATTTTAATTAACATAATAGTTGGAAATAATGTTTAATATATAGTATCATTAACAGTATTAAGACATAAATGTAAATAATTTTTTAATTATATAATATAATGATCTATTCTAATGGATAACAAGAATGATGTGAACCAATAATCCCCCGGAATAAGGGAACATGGAATGTATTAGGCTTATATGGATCATGATGAATGAACTAAACATAACCCCTACTATAGAATTTTGTTTATCTTATTGAATTTTAATTTACTAATTATTATAATATCCTATAAACTTTCTACGAACATCAAGTGACCACACCAAATGATTTGATATCCTCCTGAGAAAAAATCTATGATTTCTTTATCATAAGTAGAAGTCTGTGGTAATGTTCCAAAAAATTTTATAATTATCAATTAGTTTAATATTTTTATTTTCAAGGTATATATTACATTTCCTTGTTTGGATACACTATAAATTATTTAGATATTAGGATCACCTTCCATATAACAAATCACCCTCTAATTCAATACATTGGTGAGGATGAAGATGAATCTACATTGGAATCATCATCTCAAGAATGTCTATTATTGTCATATGATTAACCATATATTTCCCAAATGGTTGGGACAAATAAAATGTCATCCTTGATGACATGACTATTATAAGGGAATATTTTTAAGTGTTTCCAAAAATAATTCCTATTCTCCCTGAAACATGAGAGGTTTAGTTTGGAATTTATCCTATACATGTACCATATAACATTCCTAGTATATTTTATCCCCAATAAATATATATAATTTACATATATAAATGAAACGAAATTGTAGGATGTCCAAGGATAATTTATTTTAAAAAAAAATTTAAATTTGAATATATGGGTACTATCATCGATTTGTGGGGAATTTCTCATGACATTCATGCTTTCTATCCAGGAAAACTCAAAATAGAGTCATCTTTTTCTTGAAATAATGAAAGAAAATAATGTTCTAAAGAGGTGATTCAGAGGCTAATTACGTAACTTATTCTAACATTTCTAACAAATTTAGAACTATTTGGGAACAACGTTGTTGTATCCAAAAAGGCAATGGGTTTTGTATTCATTCAAGAAAACCATGTGATAGAAAGTTCCCCTCACCAATTTAATATCCATGAGTAAGACTATGCTACACATCATCTAGAATTAAAAACAATGATCTTTATATAGAATATTTGTAGAAAATATCCCTATAGATATAAGTGTATCATATATATGGATCATAAAGTCCTCAATTATTTATTCTAAAAAAAGTGATCCTTATATTATAAAAAGGTGGTTAGAAATATTAACTTATTATTGTTGTTAAAATCATTGTCATCCTGGGAAATAAAACAAATTTTTATAATCCTTAAATATAAAGGATCTCTCAAATTTATCAATGATGATGATTTCATGGTTTCTAATCTTCTTGGGCACACAAATGATAGACATGGGAATAACACGATGATCTTCAGCAAACCATGCTCAAATAACATCCCAGCCATTAATTTATGACAGTCTCAAGGAGTCTTAGAAGTATAATGAGTTTTTATAGTATAAGGTAGTGAATATTAATGAGTTAAACTTTGTTAAAGATAGAGTTTTATGGTTTGGAAGCCAGATATGTTTCCCAACAACACCATAGTTGAAAAGGGAACTTATGAATGATGCACATAGCACTACATTCCCTATACATATAGGAACACTGTTAGGTATTGATATTTATTGAAAAACCACTACTGGGATAACTTGAATAGAGGGATAGTAGAGTTTTTATCTTGATTTTTTTTATTCCAACATGTTATGTTATGACTACAGAATTCGTATGTTAGGATGTAACCATTTTCCATACTATTATGGAATGAGAAAACATAACCTTGTATTTTATCATTACACTCCCCAAGAAACATAAACAAAATAACACCATATGGGTAGATGTCTTTTTCCATACCAAGTCACTAAATTTTATTTATATGATGTTATATCTCTCTATTGATTATCTTTATATTATATAGATTAGGTAATTGGTAAGAGGGTACAGATTTCTACTCTCTATTATAACATATCGTGATATGTGGTTTATGTTGTGGTTTTAGGGAATCCCTAAAAAATCATTGAATATAAAACTAAAATTTTTCAGTTCTTAAAACCATTAAATGGATGGTCAATCTTAAAAAACCATTCCAACATTGAAGGATATAATGATATCATGTTCAATGGATTTCCAATGATAGTTGGACATGAAACTTCCCTTAGTAAAGTTTTCATAAAATAATAATTTCTATTTTAGGATTCAAATAGAACCATATGAGGCTCTATATGAAAAGAGGTGTTGGAATCTTAAATGTTTGGTTAAATATTGAGAGATGAAGCAGTCGAGGCATAATTTTATTTTGAAAATAGTACAGAAAGTTCAAACAATTCAACATCATATGAAATATTTAAAAAATCAATAGAAAATAAATGTTGAAAATCATCGATGTTTCCAAAAGTATGAGGTCGGTGATAATGTTTTACTTTTATTTTTCCATATAAAAAAACTCATGAGGTTTATGTTAGACCTTGATACAAAAACCCCTTTGGGATACTTGATTGAATGAGAGTGGTGGTGCCATGAACCAGATCTGTTCACCATCAAAACCAATACCATACTCGGCACGTGGCAAGACCCAAAGGGTATACTCTATCCCCATAGGCTAGAATAAGTTCCCATGTCACATTAATGATAGTTTTTTAATGATTTACTTGATTTTCAAAATATAAAAAAAAATCAATAATTAATAAACAAAATAAAAAAATATCCAAACAATCATTAAGTAAAACTAAAAAAATGAAAACATGGTTTTAAACCAGACATAAGTGGTCCATAAATATAAATGTGCAGAAATTATAACAATAATACCACCATATGGAAAAGGGGCATCACCCCTATCCATCTGAAGAGCACCACACCAATGAAAAGAAGCTAACATCCCGAAACACCATCTCCAAAGTCCTTGCCCAACCTGTGTCAAACATGATCAAGTCTAAATACAGCCATATAGGTGAGTAGGGTGAGAAAAATCTCAATAATACTCAAATGATAAACTCTCCATTGTGTCATTATTAAATTAAAAATTCATTTTCAGTTTTTTTTAAATAATGGAATTTAAATTCTTAGTGAAATTTAATGAAAACAATTTTATGGATAACTAATTTAATGAAAATAACTTAAATTAAAACAAACACACACACTTTCTTTTATGGTATCCCCAATGTCACAATTTTTGTTGATAGTGATCAAAAATTAATGGAGTATAAAAAAAATATGAGCGGCCCTAAAGATACTTTCTAGAATTGGGACCCTCAAACATTGTGTCTCGGTGAAAACGTGGCATACAAGCCACATCAGAATACATTCTTATGTGTGAGCTAATAGTAGAGAAAATTCCCATAACCTATTGGCCTCATATCATCATCCCAATGATTAGTTATTGTTGTATTGATTAATCTAGATAATTGAAACTGGGATTCTCCCACTTCTATGTCACTATAGAACTTGTCCTAGTCCATCGACCTGGTACCCATGCTTCCCATTTCTGCTCAAGTGGTTTAGAGTTCATGCCACATGTAAAATTTAAATAAAAAACAAGAGACAGAATAACCCTACCAAAAAACTCACATAGAGACAGAAAAATAAATTTTTAAATAATACACGAACAAAAGATCTTTCAAAACAAAATATACATCACTTAGACAATTAAAGAAACCAATTTCACAGTTAAAAGACAATTCTGACTGTCGAACAAACCACTAATAATATTTGATAACTAGTTTTGAAATATGAATCATGACATTAATCATCAAAACAAATCTGATATCATCTTTTGAAACTATAAATATAATAACATCATTCCAAGATACGAACTACATAGTCAATAAAACACATTAATAATTAACCTGGCCACTAAGAGAACATTCTAAACAATTTCAATATATATCTCATGGTTCAAAATATCAAAGCACACTAAAAAAATCCTTTTATAACCAAAATCACCTTGGAAACATAAACAAATACATACTTAATCCCTTAAACATTTCGATAAATTACCATCCCAGTTTATAAATTAGGGATAAACAACTCAACAAGGGTTTTTCACAAAAAAAATGAAACTCATATTTAATAAATGTGTTACTAGTAAATCAAAACATATCAAAACTCAATTTAAAAAAAATTCTCAATGTTAAATCTAATTAAATAATACACAAAATTTATTAAACAAAAAAATTAATACGTTAAATAATTACTATACAGTGATCCACCTACATCGGTGTACACCAACATTGAATTTTTTTTTGCAACATCCACCACACTTCAACCACACCGCAAACAAACTCAATAATATCCTAATTCATGACTTAAAGAAAATCTATCATAATTTAACACTAATTAACATGAAAACATAACCCCACAATTCTACCAAAAGGGAGAATCACATAACTGATGTCAAATGCACCTACGGTGGGGTTGCAGGAGGCTGGTCGAGCGAGATGAGTGGTGCTTGAGTGGATCAGCACCAGAACATGCATGTGGGAAGGGGTGGGGTGATGCAAGGGGACATTGTGTGGCACAATGATGTTTTCTACGTGGTCGTGGGGCACCAGTGTGAAGCAAATGTGTGGTGAAAGGCTGTTGAGGAGGGTCTAGTTCACTAGTTCGAGGACCACCAACAAGAGTCACATGCTGAGGAGGGGATGCTGGTTAGAATCGTGAGAGATGTCAAAGTATCAAGAGAGGGTGGCACAAGGTGTTGAATATGCTCGAAAGAAGAAAACCACCAAAAGGAGAGTTTCCAATGGGAGCTGAGGCTATACGATATATGTGAATATAGGAGGGGTTCAGAATGATGGAGATAGGGTTAGGGGGAAGGGGATACATTTTCCAAATGGGGGAGATAAGAAAGGGAAAAAATCAGAAAAAAAATTAAAAACTAAATAAAACATTAAACCAATCTAAAAATAATAAAAAAAATAACAATAATGGAATTAATGAGGTAAAAAAATATGTGACAAAAAAATTATAATAATATGAATAACCTAAATAAGATATTAACATAATTAATAATAATAATAATAATATTATTATTATTAAAATAACTCTAATGTAATTTTATTTACTCATCTTAATTTTGTTTTTACATTCATGTTTGAACCAGTTAATTTATTGAATTACTACGTATTGGGTAGGTCGCATGGTGTTTTGGTGAAGCCACAAGGCTTACATCCTTCCCTAAGAATGCATCAAACAATATGAATCAAAAAATGCATGTTTATCTGCGAAAGGGCCAAACTTTATTTCAGGCTCAGACATATCCTTGAAAAAAAATGTTAATGCCAGATTACAAATATAAAATTAAAATAAAATTTAATATGGATATCTAGGTGTGAAAATACTTCCCGCCGTGACACTTTCATCCCATAGAGAGTCCCAAAAGACATGGTTAATCCAATATTATCTGAAACAGCACGAAGTCACTTAAATCAAAACCTCATTCAAAAAAAGGCCCAGAATTCAAAAAAATTATAACCAGAAATATTGTAGGTATCGAAACTAGATTCCCCAATAAAAATAAACAATTATAAGGAATTTTCCACCAAGAACTCAACTATAACCTGAAACATTCTTACCCCAAACATAAGAATCATAATGGACCACTAGAGGCCTCCAATAACACTCGTCGAGCATCTCACTATACAATCTATGCAATTCCAATGGTTTTGGGTTGGGTGGAGCTGAAGCAAGGGATTTACCCACCAAGCACACATTAAATATAATGTTTTCTACACGTTCATATCATGGTGGTATACCCACCATATTATAATTCTTTTAAAACATTGTCTCTCCAAAATAGAATGAATCAAAAATAAAGACAAACCATTAACATTGGCTTGGCACACCATGCTTTCTCTGTCAAACCAATGCAACACAAAATGATATGTTGGTGTGACCTACAACGTCTCTCCACACAATTTTAAGAATTTACAAACACGATGAAATCCACATGGAATTCCAAATTTATTCGATACATTACGGAGTGAACTCTTAATCATGAACCAACCAACGTAGTTTGTACTACACAGAAAATTCCCACAGTGGACAACACTCAACCGCATGAGAAGGTTTTGACAGTGAAAACCCTATACTTGCGTAAAAATGTATAGGAGCACATCAATCCCAAAAGGCTTTAGAATATCTAAATCGAGTACAATTTCAATCCATAACCGGCCACATGAAGGTAAACTATACAATATATTGGATACATAATGATAACATAATAGATTTAAAACAATATGGATTATTTTAACATCCTAAAAGACCAAGAGAAAGTCCCATATGATAAAACCACCATAAAATGAAATGGATTTTATGCCCCTCAAAATAAAATGAAGCCTTCATAAATGATACTAAAATAGGGAAACATAAGTAATCCCCATCCTGACACAGCAAACAGAAGTCAGACCAAAGCCTTCCCACATCTGATAAATGATTAATTTCAAAAACCATTACCATAAGACATGTGTCTGGGGCCCTGATGTCTTGAAGAATCTGCTACCCCATAGATAGGAGATTAAAATATCAACTAAAAAATCACATTTAGTAGTGCAACTCATAGAACCCCTTCAAATAAACCCAAGTAACCACACCGAAACAAAACATACTATCATAATGTTATACAAAAAATATATTCTTCTATTTTTTATCTAATGATGGTGGGGGACAAACAAGAGGACTGTGGTTTGGTCAAAAATTAAGAAAGGTTCCAACTCCACCACTCAATTCAGAGTTTGGGTAGAGTCATCAATGTTATTGCTCAGAGATGCACTCATTCATAATTTCCTCAAAAAACATACCCAACTTCATTTTTCCATCTCCTAAATACTAAAAGACAACCAAGACCAATAGAAAACCTCTACATGATGTTGACATGGTGTAAAAGGTACTCAAAATAATAGCATGAGCGGAAATCAAGTGAGTGTCTTGACCATTAAATGATAGAACTAAAAAAAGTCCTTCCAGAAAATGTTTCTATAGTTCATATAAGGCCCCAGCCTTAAAACTTACTTAATCTTGAGTTATTACAAGATTACACATTGAGGATCTTTTCGGGTTTAGAGTTTTAGAGAATTATAACATGAAACTTTCATTACATTCCACATAAAAACAAAGTGGTTACATAAAGATAGTATTAATTTTTCCCATCAATGGAAACATATTTAAAATAAAACATGGATTCATTCGTGACACTTCCTTGACACTATCATCATTTCATGTACCTTTCCCTTGACATGTGAAAAACATTTCAAAAACTTGGTATGAGCATAAAAAGCTCAGTAAGGGATATAAAAATATGGAAAGGAAATATGGGTACATATATACATAAGAATGAAATCATACTTTACCCATAAAACATAATCACATTATCATACCTCATAAAATCATGAATAAATCATAGAAATCATGCGACATAAATGTAACATGAGGCATTCATAACATTCTTATGTAGGGAGTAACCCTCTTGGTTACGTTTGGAATACCCATCACAATATATTCCGTAAATCTCTTGGGAAAAACCTTAACGTTTCACTCCTTTGCATTACCCAATGCATTGGAGAGCTATATCGGGCTCACCCGACCTTAGATTATCACAGAACCACCCGTCTTCATAATAATTTCCAAGAACCATAACATAATCGTATCACATAAAACATACATAAAGGAAACATAACATTTCCACATTTCAATCACAAGATATCAATAAAAAAATTTATATAAAAAAACATTATGAAAACCATTTTCAATACCAAAATAAAAGAAAAGTAAAACAGGGTATTTATTTTTCTTTGAAAAAACGGTATGGCTTGTAGAGGAAACCGAAACTCAAATAATGGTTACAGCGGCGGAGAAGTCGTTGTCGCTACATACGTACGACAAAAACATTCCGTTTTGTAATTTTGTTAAACGCTTCATATAAAAAAAGATTCCTTTTGGATAAAAGTAAAACTCAAAGGGTTTTATACACCGTATAAGAGAATGTTGTGTATAAAACAAAATATTCCTCAATGAAAGGAGATTGGGACGAAGTCCCATACCTCGGGTCCAACTTGACTCGGTCGTTCTTTAATCTCATGAATAATAAACTTGAGTTAATTTATACTTGTTTAAGAACCTTTTAAAGTTAATTATTCCTTTTATATCACTTATTTCCATGTCATGAATACTATGTAATTATTTAAGTTAATAACGGTCGTTTTAACGATCATTGGTACTTGAGTCAAAAATAAAACCTTTATAATTACAAGTTGTTCATGTATACATTATATCTAGAATTATAATTATGTTTTATATATCATATATATCATATATATCCATTATATACATGCATTTATAATATTACATTATCATTTGGAGATAAGAAATGAAATGCACCGTTCATGGAGACAGTAAGCCGTACGTACGCATGAACGCTGCTTCCACTTCTATTTTGTATTTTATGAAATGGAATCATAATGATATAAAGGTATATTATAATTCCAGTGTAATATCATATATAATATCATAACTCCATCCTTTATACATCATACATATGGTATTAACGAATCAAATCACTTTGAGGGGACGGTAGTCCGCACTTCCTTAAATGAAGATATTGCGTTTACCCATAATGCAAACCATAAAGTATGCCCAAAATAAAAAATACAGAAGCTTAAGGAAAACAAAAGCATGTTATATATCATATATAAATATTTTGTCATATTAATGGCCACCTTTGATGGTGTTAAAAGAATGTTGAACAATCATCGTTTCGGGAGGCCGAAATTCACCATCCACGGAAACAGTATGTTCTTTAACCATTAGATGTAGGTGTGTGTAAATTTAGATTGAATAATTCTTATAAAAACATCCTAGTATATTTAAGATACTTTATTTGTTACAAAAGGAATGAATAAAAAGTGTTTAGGGGGTTGGAGAAGCAAAATAAAACAAAAGGACTCAAGTGAAGACATTGCCTTATAATTGGGTAACTCTCTTTGGTTTGAGCTCAAAGGATTCCTTGGGAAGTCTTCTACCCAATGTGAGGATCCAAGGAGTAATATTGGGATGTGGAGAGACAAAATGGGCAGGGGTTGGCCAATCCAAAGGCTTTGGAAGTGTGGGTAAGAAGGTAGAGGTGGGGGCCTTTTATAAGAGGAGAGGAGGGGCACTCTGGGAAAGTAAAGAAATGTTAGTTTATTTTAAAATGAGTTTCAGATTCAAAAGGTCCCACATTGATATTAATAGAGGGTAAGGTGATAAGGGTTCTAAATAAACCCATACAATAGGTTTTGGACATGTTTAGGTCATATATTTTACATTATCATTTCATTTTATTTAAATCCTTTATTAATGAGGTAATCGCTGCATCATCATGATGTCATAAATAATTTAATTTATTTAAAGTCTACAAATTATAAAAACAATACTATGATGTAGTAAATCTTCTTATCTTTCCAATTACTATTTATAAACAAAAATCTGACTTGTATAACCCCATGTAAAATTGTTTTATTAAAACATCTCATGTTTGTGTCATTTTTACTTTTATATTAAATAAAAAGTTATTTATGTCATTTCCCAACCAATGTGGCTCTATTGCGTCCCCAAGTTGACCCATGGATTTTTTTGGTCGACCATGACACATAAAATTATGGTAGGACATGTTTAAAGCTCATCTCATATTATTAAAACATTATTTTTACCTTAAACTACACTAATTACCTCTAATCGCGATTAAGAACTTAAAAGTTACTAATCACCAAAAAAATTATTTTAATCTCATTGAACCACATTTTACTTCTTAATGACAACCATGTATGTCATATTTTTGAAAATCAAATCACAGAGGTGACAAAGTTTCATTTAAACGAGAAATCAGTTTCTTTAACTACCACATAGTGGTTTCACTATTCATCAAAAATTGATGTTTTTCAGAAAAATACCAAAACTTAACCCTAAGATATATTTGATATTCTGAATTCAAAAATGATATATATTTTAAAAAATTCAAAACATATAAGTTTAATTAATTAATTTCATAATTAATTCCCATTTTCAGAGCAAATAGAGTGTTTTTATGAAACAATAAGTATCAAAAGATTGACACTGGTTTAAGTCCAATTTCAAAGTGAAATTGATTCTGACGACCACTATTGGATTAAATGGTAAAAATATATTCAAATATCACTTTAAAACCAAATCAAAATATAATCTAATCATATAAATAAATTATATTAAAAAGATTTTTTGAATTAAAATACAACATTTTTCACTATTCATTAAAAAATGAACTTTATCGGAAAAATACAAAAAATTCAAACAAAGTAAATTTTGATGTCCCAATCATAAATAATAAGTTTATTTTGACAAAAATAGCTTATAAAATTGTCAAAATATAGATTTAATAATGGGTTTCCATCAAAAGGCAGTAAAACAGTCTTTTAAAAATATTAGTGTATTCCATGCTTAAGATTGGATTTATTTTCATTTTAAGCCTCTAAAACACTATCTAATTCATTAATAGACATAGATAAAAAATATATATTATTCATTACTATCTTGGGATGTTACATCCTTCCCCCTTTAGAAAATTGCGTCCCTGCAATTTATTTACTTATCGAATAAATGGGGGTACTTATCCCTCATTGCATTTTCAGATTCCGATGTTGCATCTTCCATCATGTGGTTTTTCCACAAAACCTTTACCTGATTAATCACATTATTCCATAACACATGATCCCTGTGGTCAAGAATCTGGACCGGTTGTTCCTCATAAGATAGGTTCTCTTCCAGCTGAACTACCTCTGGACTCAAAACATGAGATGGATCTGGCATATACATTCTCAACATCGAAACGTGAAAAACATTGTATACCTGAGATAAATTCGGAGTTAAATACACCAGGTATGGAACTGATCCAACTCTCCACAGATTTTCATATGGTCTAATGAACCTTGGACTCAACTTTCCTTTCTTACCAAATCACATCACACTTTTCCATGGTGAGACTTTGAGAAAAACATGATCACCTACCACATAAGATAGATCCTTCCTCTTGTTGTCCGCATAACTCTTCTCCCTGCTCTGAGATGTTCTCATGTGTTTCTGTATCAACTGAACTTTTTCTACCAACTCTTCTACCAATTCTGGTCCCATCAATATCCTTTCACCCACTTTATCCCAGAAAGCTGGAGTTCAACACCGCTGCCCATACAATGCCTGAAATTGTGTCATCTGAATACTAGAATGAAAGATTATATTATATGAAAATTCAACCAAAGAATGATGTTGGTCCCAACTTCCCTGATAATCCATAGAGCAAGAATATAGCATATCCTCCAATGTCTGAATTGTTCGTTCTGACTGCCCATCTGATTGAGGATGAAATGTTGTACTAAAATTTAATTCAGTACCCAATGTCTTCTGAAGGCCCTTCCAAAAGTTAGAAGAAAACCTGGGATCACGATCAGATACAATGGAGAGAGGATTTCCATGTAACCTGACTATCTCTTTAATATACAAACGGGAAAGTTGATCTAGGGAAAAATTTTCTCGTATAGAAAGGAAATGAGCAGATTTGGTCAAGCGATCAACAATAACCCAGATTGCATTATTACCTCGAGGGTTCTTCGGTAATCCCACAACAAAGTCCATGGATATATTCTCCCATTTTCACTCTGGAACTGGTAAAGGATGAAGAATCCCTTTCGGTAACTACTGCTCTTCTTTAACCTGTTGAAAAGTCAAACACTTCACAGTAAAATCAGCAATATCTCTTTTCATTCCATCCCACCAGTAATACTCCCGCAGATCTCTGTACATCTTAGTACTGCCAGGATGAACTGAAAAAGGAGAACTATGAGCTTCACATAACAACTCTCTCTTCAACTGTGAATCACAAGGCACACACAATCTCTTCCCAAATCTCAAAACACAATCATTATCAATATTTAATTCATGCAACTTACCCTTCTGAACCAGCTCTACCTTTTTCTGTAACTCACTGTCTTGCTTCTGTGCTTTCTTGATTCTGTCTGATAGAGATGATCTCACTGATACCTGAAACAAAACATAAGAACTTCCTACTCCAACAACATCTATGCCAAAGTTCATCAAATCCTTAACCAAATGATCACGTTCCAAACACAACATTGTTAATGAATAATTACTTTTTTGACTCAAAGCATCGGCCACTTTATTTGCTTTTCCCGGATGGTAATGAATTGTACAATCATAATCCTTGATTAATTCCATCCATCTCCTTTGTCTCATTTTCAATTCTTTCTGAGGGAATATATACTTTAAACTTTTGTGATCAGTATATATTTCACACTTTACTCCATACAAATGATGCCTCCAAATTTTTAAAGCGAAAACAACTGTAGCTAATTCCAAATCATGTGTAGGGTAATTTACCTCATGGGTTTTCATCTGTCGTGAAGCATAAGAAATTACCTGATCATTCTTTATTAGGACACAACCAAGTCCTTTCAATGAAGCATAACTGTAGATAACAAACTCACCATTCCTGGAAGGATGTGCCAAAACTGGAGCATTCACCAATCTTCTTTTCAACTCCTGAAAACAATCATCACATTCTTTTGTCCAGATAAACATAACACACTTCCGAGTTAGCTTAGTCATTGGAATAGATAACCATGAAAAATTTATAACAAATATTTGGTAATAGACTGCCAAACCAAGGAAGCTACGAATCTCAGTTACATTTGTGGGTCTTGGACATTCTTCAACAACCTTTGTTTTTGCAGGATCAACGGTTATCCCATCTTTAGAAACAATGTGACCAAGGAAAGATATTTGTTGCAACCAAAACTCACACATTATAAATTTCCCATACAATTTCTTTTGTTTTAAGGTTTGCAAAAAAAACCCTTAAATGTCTTTCATGCTCCTCTTTACTTTTAGAAAACACCAAAATATCATCAATGAAAACCACCAAAAACTTATCCAAGAACTCATGGAAAATTCTATTCATTAAGTCCATGAATACAACAGCTGCATTGGTTAGCCCAAAAGGCATTACTACAAATTCATAATGGCCATATCTTGTACGAAACACAGTCTTTGGAACATCTACTCCTTTACCTTCAGCTGATGGTACCCCGATCTCAGGTCAATCTTTGAAAAATACTGAGCTATCTGGAGCTGATCAAACAAATCATCGATATGAGGAAAAGGATATTTGTTCATAACAGTGATGTTATTCAAGGCTCTATAATCAATGAAATGTCTCATAGAACCATCTTTCTTTTTAACAAATAAAACAGGAGCACCCCATGGTGACGTGCTAGGTCGAATGGAACCTTTCTCTAATAAATCTTGCAATTGCTCCTTAAACTCTAAAAGTTCAATTTGAGCCATTCGATAAGGGGGTTTCGAAATTGTCTTATCATCAGGAACTAAGTCAACAGTAAACTCAACTTACCGATCTGTTATTATTCCAGGAAACTCATTAGGAAAAATATCAGGATACTCATTTACCACTGGCGAATCATTAATCTGAATAGTTCCCTTATTTTCAACAATGTGTTCAAGGTAACATTAATTTCCAGCTTTTACATGTTTCTCAGCCTCTTGATATGTTTTCAACAGTAACGCTTCATTCTTGTACACAAAAGGAAAGTCTTTCTGAAAAGAAACTTCTTTAGCTTTACAGTCAATCTTAGCATGGTAAATAGAGAGTCAATCCATACCCAGGATAACATCAAACTCTACTAGATGTAGAACAATAAGGTTTGCAAGTAGGTTCTTTCCATATATAAGGATAGAAAGATTCTTATAAATTTTTTTTGCATCAACATTTCCCCCAGGTGTTTTTACCAAAAGTTCAGGAGTCATTTATTGAGATGGTATTCCCATTTTACTAGAAAAATTTCAGAGATGAAAGAATGTGTAGACCCCGAATCAAACAACACACTGGAATAATCTGAAAAAACAAACAAAGTACCTGATACAACTTCATTTGATGGCCTGACATCTACTGAAGTAGTTGCAAAGGATTTCACCACCCCTTTATGCTTGTAGTCTAACTGCTTCCCATCACTAAAGCTCTTTGTCGGACACTCATTTTCATAGTGACCCATCTCATTGCACTTAAAACATTTCACTAACTGTAAATCAAATTTGAACTTACCATCACCTTAATCTTTTTCATTGAAATCACGAGCCTTATGTCCCATCTTACCACATCGATAGCACTTTCCAGAATTCAGAATACATTCCCCAGTATGCCTTTTGCCACATTTATCAAAAACTGGAAACTTAGATTTCTTACCATCAGACTTTTTTGAAGAATTCTTCCCTTTCTCCTTCCACCTCGGTCTCTTCTTCTGTTGGTTGTTATAGAACACTTGATCATCGGCAAACTCCATTTACACCTTCTCAACACATCGAACATGATTTTAATAACTTTTAAACTCACGAGAAGCTAATGCCCTTCGATATTTTGGCTTTAATCCTAAGTAAAAACGATTGATTTTACTATCAAGGTCTCGGATAAAATTTGCAGCATACCTTGCCAATCGAGTGAACCTCTCTTCATAGGCAGCCACTGAGTCTTCCTCTTTCCTCAATTCCAAGAATTGTTTTTCCATCCTAAGTCGAACAGCCTTAGAAAAATACTTCCCAAGAAACATACCTTTGAATTCATCCCAGTCGAGAGCATCAATCTCATCAGTGTCTCTGATATTTTTAACCATCGACCACCACTGATCGGCTTCACCCTCCAAACGGTAAATAGCAAGACTAACCTTTTGATGGTCTGAACACCCAATGACATCGAAAATATTCTATAGGGATTTAATCCACCCTTCAGCTAGCACAGGGTCATATGATCCTCTAAATGATGGGGGATGTTGCCTCATGAAATCTTCCACCACTGACATGTTCCTCTGTGGTTTATCTGGCTGATCTCGTGCATGAATACCACCACCATTTATCGCTTGAGTCAACGGTGCCATTACTGCAACAAACTGTTCAGTTCCAATTCTGACTCTCTCAGGATGCTGATTCGGAAGGTTATTTCCTTCTGTATTCCTTCCTAGCACTACTTCCATGTTTCCTCTATGGAAAACCATTATGAACAAACATGTCTTAGATGAAGCAACATGGTAATCTTCAAATGCTATATCATTTAAAAAAATATTTTTGGATAATAATTTAATAGAATTCTAACTCCTAATGTTATCTAAACCGACCTCTGATACCAACTATAAGGCCCCAGCCTTAAACCTTACTTAATCTTGAGTTATTACAAGATTGCACATTGAGGATCATTTCAGGTTTAGAGTTTAAGAGAATTAGAACATAAAACATGCATTACATTCCACATATAAAAAAAGTGGTTACATAAAGATAGTATTCATTTTTCCCATCAATTGAAACATATTTAAAATAAAACATGGATTGATTCTTAACATGTCCTTGACACTATAACCATATCATGTACCTTTCCCTTGACCTATGAAAAACATTTCAAAAACAAGGGATGAGCATAAAAAGCTCTGTGAGGGATATAAAAATATGGAAAGGAAACATGAGTACATATATACATAAGAATTAAATCATACTGTACCCATAAAACATAAGCACTTTATCATACCTCATAAAATCATGAATTAATCATAGAAATCATAAGACATAAAGGTAACTTGAGGCATTCATAACATTCTTACGTGGGGAGTAACCATCTTGGTTATGTTTGAAATACCCATCACAGTATATTCCCTAAATCTCTTCGGATAAACCTTAACGTTTCACTCCTTCGCGTTACCCAATGCATTGGAGAGCTATATCGAGCTCACTCGCCATTAGTTTATCACGGAACCACTCGTCTTCATAATAATTCCCAAGAACCATAACATAATCGTATCACATAAAACATACATAAAGGAAACATAAAATTTCCACATTTCAATCACAAGATATCAATAAAACACATTGATATAATAAAAAAATTATGAAAACAATTTTCAATACCAAAATAAAAGAAAAGTAAAACAGGGTATTTTTTTAAAAAAAACGGTATGGCTTGTAGAGGAAGCCGAAACTCAAATAATGGTCACAGCGGTGGAGAAGTCATTGTCGCCGCATACGCATGACAAAAAAATTCCCTTTTGTCGTTTTGTTAAATGCTTCGTATAAAAAAATATTCCTTTTGGATAAAAGTAAAATTCAAAAGGGTTTATACACCGTATAAAAGAAAGTTGTGTATAAAACAAAATATGCCTCAATGAAAGGAGATTGAGACGAAGTCCCATACCTCGGGCCCGACTTGACTCGGTCATTCTTTAATCTCCTGAATAATAAACTCAAGTTAATTTCAACATGTTTAGGAACTTTTTCTAATTCATTATTCCTTTTATATCACTTATTTCCATGTCATGAACACTCTGTAATTATTTAAGTTAATAACGGTTGTTTTAACGATCATTGGTACTTGAGTCAAAAATAAACCCTTTATAATTCCAAGTTGTTCATGTATCCATTATATCCAAAATTATAATAATGTTGTATATATCATATATATCATATATATCCAGTATATACATGCATTTATAATATTACATAATCATTTAGAGGTAAGAAATGAAATGCACCGTTCATGGGGACAGTAAGCCGTACGTACGCATGAACGTTGTTTCCATTTCTATTTCCTATTTTATGAAGTGGAATCATAATTATATAAAGGTATATTATAATTTCAGTGTAATATCATATATAATATCATAACTACATCCTTTATATGTCCCACATATGGTATTAACGAATCAAATCACTTTGAGGGGGCGGTAGTCCGCACTTCCTTAAATGAAGATATCGTGTTTACCCATAATGGAACCCATAAAGGTATGCCCAAAATTAAAATTACAGAAGCTTAAGTAAAACATAAACATATTATATATCATATATAAATATAGTGTCATCTTAATGGACACCTTTTAATGTGTTAAAATAATGTTGAACAATCATCGTTTCGGGAGGCCGAAATTCGACATCCACGGAAACAACATGTTCTTTAACCGTTAGATGTAGGTGTGTGTAAGTGTAGCTATAATCCTTCTTATAAAAACATCCTAGTAAAATTAATATACTGTATTTGTTACAAAAGTAATGAATAAAAACACTTTAGGGGGTTGGAGAAGCAAAATAAAACAAAAGGACTCAAGTGAAGGCATTACCTTAAAATCGGGTAACTCTCTTTGGTTTGAGCTCAATGGCTTCCTTGGGAAGTCTTCTGCCAAAATTGAGGCTTCAAGGAGTAAGAGATAGATGCGTAGAGACAAAATGGGTAGGGGTTGGCCGAGCCAAAGGATTTGGAAGTGTGGGTAAGGAGGTAGAGGTGGGGGACTTTTATAAGAGGAGAGGAGGGGCACTCTTGGAAAGTAAAGAAATGTTACTTTCTTTTAAAATGAGTTTAGGATTCAAAAGGTCCCAAATTGATATAATACGAGGGTAAGGTGATAAGGGTTCTATATCCACTCATCCAATAGGTTTTGGACATGTTTTGGTCATAGATTTTACATTATCATTTCATTTTATTTAAATCCTTTATTAATGAGGTAATCGATGCATCATCATGATGTAATACATAATTTAATTTATTTAAAGTCTAAAAATTATAAAAAAAATACAATGATTTAGGAAATCGTTTTATCTTTCCAATTACTATTTATAAACAAAAATATGACTTGTATAACACTGTGTAAAAATTGTTTTAGTAAAACATATCATGTTTGTGTCATTTTTACTTTTACATTAAATAAAAAGTTATTTATGTAATTTCCCAACCAAAGTGGCTCCATGGGGTCCCCTAGTTGACCCATGGATTTTCTTGGACATGTTTCAATCTCATCTCATATTATTAAAATATTATTTTTCCCTTAAACTACACTAATTACCTCTAATCGCGATTAATAACTTAAAAGTTACTATTCAGGAAAAAATTATTTTAATCTCATTGAACCACATTTTACTTCTTAATGACAGCCATGTATGTCAGATTTTTGAAAATCAAATCACAGAAGTGACAAAGTTTCATTTAAATGAAAAATCATTATCTTTAACTACCACTTAGTGGTTTCACTATTCATCATAAATTGAAGTATTTCAGAAAAATACCAAAACTTCACCCGAAGAAATATTTGATATTCTGAATTCAAAAATGATGTCTATTTTATAAAATTCAAAACATATAAGTTGCATTAATTAATTTAATAGTAAATTCCCGCTGTCAGAGAAAATAGTGTTTTTATGAAACAATAATTATCAAAAGATTGACACTAGTTTAAGTCCAATTTCATAGTAAAATTGATTCCAAAGACCACTATTGGATTAAATGGTAAAAATATATCATAATTTCATTTTAAAAACAATTCAAAAGATAATATAATCATATAAATATATTATATTAAAAAGAGGTATTGAATTAAAATACAACATTTTTCACTATTCATTAAAAAATGAACTTTATCGGAAAACTACCAAAAATTCACACAAAGTAAATTTTGATGTCCCAATCATAAAGACTAAGTTTATTTTGACGAAAATAGCTTATAAAATTGTAAAAATATAGATTTAAAAATGGTTTTCCATCAAAAGGCAGTAAAAAAATCTTTTAAAAATATTAGTGTATTCCATGCTTAAGATTTGATTTATTTTCATTTTAAGCCTCTAAAACACTATCTAATTCATTAATATATATAGATAAAAAATATCTATTATTCATTACTTACTTGGGATGTAACAGTTCACTCTCCTAACTAGATGGGGAACCTTTCCAAATTCCAAAAAGGAATAAGTCATTGAACTTTGAATGAATACACCATATAAGAAAACCCATAGCTGATTCCATAAAACTACCTCTACTAAAAAGGAAAAACCCCGTTGAAATTCCCGACATAAGCTTTTTCTATTCTTTGGCCTTAAAGGACACTCACGATCTCTGTCACTTTCCTCACCATCACATCATCAAGTACATCAACAAGATTAAGCTTTTTCAGGGGATCGCTCATGACATCCCCATTCGCAATAAAAATGGAGCGATCACCATTTACTAGTCTTTTCACGCTCTTTTAGACATACTCAGGACAACCTACACCAACACATCATTTAGTGTTCTTAAAAAATCAGAGAAAATCCCATCATTCCAAAATCACTAAACGATATTCAATCGACATAGAAATCTACAAAAAGCTGACAAAACCTAGAAGAACCAATCTCATTCACTCCTATAAGAGTCTATCCTAATGATGGAACTGAGAAAAAACAATTGGAAACCCATGGGTCCGTTCCAAGGGGAATATCCCGAACAAGAAACACAAACCCAACCATCCACAAAATTAAAAACCTCAGAAAACAAACATCCACATCAAAAAACTGAATCCTATAATTCCAACTTAAAACGTCAATCCATTAACAAAGAAAAAAACAAACTTAAAAAACCAATCACTATATTACAAATTCCAAAAGATCTTTTGAAACCATCAATTTCATTCTAGACTCAGAACCATTTTCCTATTCCAAATATATTTAATAAAAAAACGCCATTTCAGAGGAAAACACACTTATCTTTATTAGGACCTCTAGAAAAAAATCATCCCAAAACTCCATATATATACAAAACATAGGGAGAAAACAGTAATAAATTTTTTATCTGTTTACCCAAGTAAATTTTTCATGAAATAAAAAGTGGCCTTATGAACCACGAAACCACCACTAATATTACTAATTTCCTCAAAGATATGGATTTTCATTTCACTCTGAAACCCATCCATATGGTCCAAAAACATTCTAGTAATCATGAACACATGAAAATGCGAGAACACATAGGAATACCATTTCAAAAAACAAGGATCATCCTATTAAAAAACATTCCCAATATTCCGTAAAGACATTTATCTAAAATCCATTTCAAAAATTCTAGAAATATTTTCAAAATGATTTAAATTTCCAAAATAATTCACTTCCATTTACAATAACCCAATACATTATTTTTGAAATTTGATTTCAATAAATCAAAAAACAAATTGTAGAATGATGGTCTATGGGAATCACACACCAAAAAGAATTTCAAACTCACCCCAAGAGAAAATAATATCAACCCTAATGTCCTATTCCCATTTAAAAACTCCATCATGCCATCCCAATATTGTACCACATCATCACCAACATGAATTCACTTGAATAGAGAAATAGTGGTCCTACATAACCTAGTTATTTGGGTTAACATACCATTACCTAGGTAAGTGAAAACCACTATGAGTCTCGAATTGTACTCATGGGAATCACATGTTTCTCTACTTTATGTGAGACCGTACAGAATACCAGTTTACTCTTACTATAATCCCTCATCCACAGAGACTAAAGACAATAAATATGAATCATGTACTACCCCTATTTACTCAAGGATATGAATGGGAAAGGGTTTTTGATGCCCATCCTGCACCTACCAATAGAGTACCGATAGTCCAATCTCTGATCTAGATGACACCCCTAATAAAAAGAACAAAACCAATCTCTAATATTATTTTTTCACAAACCAGATCTGGTCTCCATCAAAACTGGCACCCAACCTGACCTATGGAATGATCCAGAAATTCTCAAATATCCCCATGGGATGGAACAAGCTCCCTAGTAACATAAATGATAGTTTGGGAATGAGTTACCCAATTTTACAAACATAAAACCACAAAAAATAATCAATAAACTAAATCTGAAAATTTCCTACCAAAAGATCCTTAAGTAAAATTCAAAATTTAATCATGGTTATAAAGAAGACATCATAGTTACAAAACTATAAATGAGTGTCAATATCAACACTAAAGCCACCACACGACAATGGTTAATCACCCCTATCCGTCTCTACCATACCTCACCATGGAATAGAAGATAACATCCCCAACCACCATCTCCAAAGACCTTCCCCCACCTATGTCAAACATGATCAAGTTTACATACACCCAATGATGTAAGTAAGGTTTTATCTAACACCAAATTGGATTCAATAGAAAAAAATTCCATGATTTAATATTTAATAGAAAATTAATTAGGAATTTTAATTATAGTATGGATGTTAAATTCATTAACAATTTTAAAAAAAACTGTTTTACGGATATATTCATTAATGAAAAAAAATTAAATTAAAACACAAAAAAACATGCTTTTATGGTTACCCCTTTATCTCACCATGTTCTGACAGTGACATAAATGTAAACAAAGAGCACATAACATGGGATATTCCCTAATGATACTTGCGAGATGTGGGACCCTAGAACATCGTGTTTCGGTGAAAATGTTCCATAAGACCCACACTGGTCTATGTTCTCATGAACTATCCACTAGTGGTGAAAATGTTGATAACCCAGTGGTCTCCATTAATTATCTAAAATTTTAGTTAGTATTGTAGTCATCAATCTATATAAGTGAAACTGGCCGATGCAAATTCTATTTCATTAGCGCACTAGTTATAGTCCACCAACCTAGTACCCAGGCTTCCCATTTGTGGTGAAGTGGTTCAGAGTTCATTTTACATTTCAAATTTAAATAAACAAAAAACAATGAGTCACTACCTCTACATAACATTCACATTCAAAGAAAAATTTCAATTTTTAAATAATACACACACTAAAAAGCATTCAAAACAAAACCTACATCACATAGATAATTAAAGAAACCAATTGTATAGTTAATAATACCATTCAAACAGTTGAAAACCCCACAAAAATTTTTATTAACCAATTTTGAAATATTCCACATGACTGTAAGCATACAATCTTCACTCAAATATTCTTTGATAACTAAAAAAAATTGACATTATTCCAATAAACAAACTACATATCAAATAAAACACTTTTATTACTGACCAATCCCCTAAGAGAACATGCTAAAAAATTAAAAAATAAGTTTCATGATTCAAAATACCAAAGATCACACAAAAAAACCTTTGAAAACCTAAATCACCATGGTGACACACCAAAATTCAAACTATAGCCCTTATAATTTTTAATAAAATAACAACACAATTTATAAACAGTGCTAAATAGCCCGATATGTGTTTTTCACAATAACAAATCAAAATCATATTGCATTAACATGTTACTAGTAAACAAAATAATAAAAAATATTCAATTATAATCTATTTACCAACATGATACATAATTATTTAAGACACTAAATTGATTAAACACAAAAATTAATTCATCAAACAATAACTATATGTGGAATCACCTACCTCATTATAGACCAACCACACAAATTTTTTGTACAATGTCCACCACACATAAAACACATGGAAAACTAACTCAATTATATCATAATTCAATAATTGATCAAAATACATCACATTTGGAAACAAATTATCAAGAAACCCTCACCCAATAATTCAACCAAAAGACAGAAACTCGCAACTGAAGTTGAATTCACCTGCAGAGGGGGTGTATGAGGTTGGCCAAGTGATATGAGGGGTACTAGAGGGACCCACGCAGGAAAATCATGACGAGAATGGGGAGTGATGTAATGGGAGGTTGTGCAACGTAATGGTGTGCGATTTGAGGTCCTGGGTTGCTAGTGCGAAGCGACTATTCGGTGTGGGGGGATGAGAAGGGTGCGATTAGCTGGTTCGAGGGCACCAAGACATAGTTGTATGCTTAAGTGGGGATGCACGTCAGAATCACATGAGAGGTTGGAGAAGTGAGAGAGGGTGGCGTGAGGTGCCAGAGACGCTCACCAAAAGAAACCCAAAGGAATAATATCTAACAAATGGATGGGTGGAGGTGTGATGCAAGTGTACAAGGGTGTGGTGAGTAATGACACGGGTATGGTTAGGGGGAAGGGAAAACATGATTCAAGAGGGGGGAGGAAGGGAAAAAAATTTATAATAAAAAATAAAACATTAAACTAATATAAAAATAAAAAATATAATAAAAATAATATTATTCATGAGGTTAAATATTTTGTGACAAAAACAAAAAACATCAATATAATAATATTCATAACCTAATTAAAATATTAACAGAAATAATAATAATCATATTATTATTATTAAATCAAATCTTAAAATATCTATCTTACTAATATTTTTTTGTTGGCTTTCATATTTCAACCAGTTAATTTGTTAATAAACTACGCATTGGGAAGGCCAAAAAGTTTTGTAGAGAATCCACACGGCTTTGACCATTCCCTTTATGTACACTAGACATTAACAATACAAAAATGACCATTTTTCATCAGAACCACAAAAAATCATTTAGGCTCAGCCCGCACCTTAGAAACAGAAATTTAAATCCTTATTATAATTATTAAATATAATTAAAAATTATTTTGTATGTCTGGATTTGACAAGTGGCATATGGACTTTCACTTTCACTTTACCTATATCTAGTATATTATTTGATCCATGTGTCACTATTGAAGAAGTACATACCATACCACTCACATGTACTAAATCTATATGTGGTACCATTTTCATAGATCATATTGTAATTTTATATGAAAGAAGTCAACTCAACTAGTCAAAGTGTTATTATAGAACCACACATTTGAGGAAATGACAAGGGAACTAGAAAAGGTGAAGAATCAAAAGTAACCTTGTCTATTTTAGTGTTTTAAATTAACATTTCAAGGGAAATGTTCTTAAATGTGGAAGAATTTAATGACCTAAAATTTTATAAATTTAATTCCCATTTATGTATTAAATAAATGAATTATAATGTAATGCAGTTATATAAAACACAATCACTAATTTGGTTATTTTGGAATGTTATATAATATAAAATTTAAATATTCGTTAAGAATCATTACCACTGATAAACTAGTCATTGAACATTGATCATTGGACAAGTATACATTAAGGTTTATGATAAATTCTACTTGATACAGATGAAAGAAGTTTTTGCCTCATGTAGTAGGATCATAACCTATGAATCCAATTTATAAAATATTTAAATAGAGATATAATAATTATGATTTTAACTTTATAATTCCAAAGATGAGTTTTAAAAAATAAATTATGAACAAAACCTTGTATGGGTGAAGTACAATATCATCAAGATCATGACCCAAAAAATATATGCCAAAACACTCCAAGAAAATCTCACCATTACACACCATACCATAAGATAATTCACCGGTGTAATAAAGGACTACGTATCTAAGTCTTAATAGTATGAATTTTTATATTTTATTTTATCAAAATAATGATTATATGTATTATTTTTTAATATTACATTAAAAATGATTAGATAATGATTTCGATAAAAATAAGATTTTACAATGAAGAATTTTTGAGAATTTATGTGTTCAATAATAAAATAATTTTTGAAATAAATTATATTTTAATAAAATATTATTATTTAATAGTTTTTATTAAATATAAATGGGCTTATAATTTAACTAAGTCAGATTTTTTTTATATGTATTAGAAAAATGTATACGCTAAAAACTAGTGATTTTAAATAAATAGGAAATGTTGATTTAAAAGCTTAAATTATTCTAAATAGGTAATTATTTGGATAAATTTATGTTTATTTTTCAAATCAACTTATCATAATTATCCAATGTTATTATTTTCATAACATTTTTAGACAATCAAATTTTTATGTCCGAAATAAATATGATATAAATATAAAATTTTTATTATTATGTTATAATGAACTGAATGTGATGTATTATTTGAAATAAAATTTATACAGGATGAAATATATAATTCCCATTTAAAATATTGTACTTTAATTTTATTTTATTACTTTTTTTAAAAATTATTGATTCTTCCAAACCCAATATTATATTTTAATGTTATTGAATAAATTCATTGTACACTTGTATCACTTCCACATCACCAAGGGTATTATTATTATTATATCGCATCTTTAACATTAATATAATAAAAATTACTCAAATTTTCTTTAAATAATTGGAAAAAAATTGTATTATTTTTTTGATTACTGTATCATATAAAATTTAAAACACAATTTAGGAAATTAATAAGGTTCAATCCTCTTTTTCACAATATAATCCCACAAAAATCAATTTCTGCTTCATGAGAAACCCTTCGATCATGAAATTACTCATATGTTTCCGCTTTTGATATCTCTATTGTTCAACCAAACTCTAAATATACTATTCCAAATCATTTATATGTGCCCTTTAATGGTAAGGGACCCTCCTAATCTGTTATTTCTTAAATAACATCTTTTATTTTATTACAAATTTATCCAGTTTATATGGATGAGATACGATTTCATGCATAATTTTTAATTCTATTATGATTTTCATGTTATTAGATAACAATTTCAATACTAATAATCCCTCCAATGAACCTTTACATACCCCCCATTATTCTACTAGAATTTTAATACTATATATACCTACAAAGAACTTTTTTTAATACCCATATTTATTTCCACTCAAGATTATTCACATTGATGTAAATATCAATAATTTACTAGGGAGTTACATGTCATCAAACATAATTCCATAATGATGAGATTAAAATTAATGAAATGTTTCTTTATGTTTTATTAATCATATAGAATACGTTTTCTTGTTCATGATACGAGAACGATGGGTGCACTCAGATAGTGCTCCAATGTGTCGCACAATTGTTTAGCATCATGATATGTCATTTATGGGATTTGGGTACAATCCAAATCCATTATGAAACATTTATACTATGTTATGATGTCTTTATAGATATCCTTGACCTATTTTTATCATGTCATGTTTAATGTTTTCACTAAATTCCCATGTTGCCTTTATGTAATCATGTTACATTAATCCAAATTATAATAGATTAATATTCTACCCCCACTTTGGATAATTATAAATTTTTCATGGGTCAAACAAAATATTATACATTATTCTATGATTTTTTATTTATATACTAGGATTAATAGGTTTCCCATTTCTTTTGTATCTCCCTATGTTATTTATTGTAGTTATAAAAGAGAAATATTATTTTAAGAGCATGTTAAAATAATTTTCAATAATTTTGTTTTATACATGTATATTTTTTATTTTCTATGTACCTAATTTCCAAAATAGTGTAAAGAACTAAAAATTCCATGTAATTTTTTTGAATTATTTTGGATTATTATGAGTCTGAAAAAATTGATTGCAGATGATTTTGATACACTGGGTGCCTGTAATGAATTTTTGAACATTTCTACGGTACGTTTAGTAAACGTGTGGGAAAAATTTTCTATCTTTTGAACTGGTGCTTGGATTAAAAATATGAGGGCATAGTTGAATCTGTAGAACTGGGATTCTCTTAAGGGAATCTTCAATTCGACCATTGTAGGCTGGGAGAAAATGTTATTTTTTATACATTAAACAATAATAAAATTACTTGATAAAGTTATTTTATTTCTTGTTCTCCAGCGGATGAGCAGCGTTGGTAAGGATGGATGACATGTCAAGCTAATTAATGGCTTGACTATTGTTTATTTGAAACCACACCATCAAGTAATTAAGTGGTTCATTCACTAACTAATCCTCATTAATTACTCGGTGAGTTACTCACCTTTTCCCCCTCTATATAAGAGAGACTCGAGGTGGATTTCTGACATAGCTTCACCAAGAAAAGATCCCCTAGCAATGTGACGTGACATCTTCCACCGACGGTTGGTGGATGCATTGGAAGTGATGATCATTGATCAATTAACGCCGAAGACCTCAATCTGATGGGGATTCTATTTCCCCCACTATGATGACACAAACAATTCACTAGATAGGGGTTGTAATTTAATTCAATAATTTCACACGTTTCTTCACCTCATTATAGAATTTGCAGATGGTCGATGCATGGGATTTGAACATGGTTTATCATTATTTTTAATGTGATCTGTAATTAACCCCCATGTGTTATAATGGTAAAGAAGAGGGTGCGGGCCAAACGAACAAGTCTCAGACCCTCCACCACCTGATTTTCATTACGTTTTTCGGAGGTTGGATGTTCCAACTTCATAGAACCATGAATCCAACAGGCGCACAAAGACATGGGAATTATTGGAGAACCATATTAATCTACAAAAGGAATAATAGACCACCAGAGAACACTCAGTGGACCTTGGAAGATTCACTAGTGCAGCACCAGCGTGGCGGCACCGATGATCAGTGTCGGTGGGCGCTGCGCACCGGATGCGGAAGAGGGCAGAGCCGCTTGGTGAAGCAGAGAACCCGAAGGGGCTTCCAACAACCGGTTGGCCACGTTGGTGAGGCAGCACACCGTCGCGCATCGTGGATGAGTTTTAGCATCAAATCCACGATAGGAGGGGCACCCATGCCCCATGGGTCTCGCGGTCCATGTGGAGGAACCACATTGCACCGCTAATTGAAGACTTGAATGAAATTTCTTGAGCCGTTTGAGAATTTGGAGGCCACTAGGATGTGGAGCCTCACTAGCACACCGTGCCATGTCGCACAGCGGGTCATGCCTAGCAGGCAGGCCGTGCTGATTCAGACTGGACCCAAACCCCCTCTAGGCCCTAAAATGATTAATTGAACATAACATGCGAACCAGACGTCTGTTTCGCGAACCATCTGCGGAGTGGGGGTCCCTGGAATGAGACCCTATTTTTGAGATTCTATACATGATTTTTGGATAATGTTGGAGTACAACTAGGTTGGATCGACTCTGTATCAAACTAGTCCCTCGACACTAAAATTCCAATTACATAAAAACTAGGCATCCATTTTCTGCGCCATCTATTACACTGGGACCCTTATGACATGAAGGATTATCAAGATACATATTAATGGGACTCAGTGCCGGATGAAATAGATCAGATTTCTTGGGGAGAATTTCTCTCAAAATCAAACATACTATGAGTGAGAATCGATTGGATGGAAGTGAGGAGGATGTTGGAGACTGATCATACATTGGTTAGTACCTAGAAATCTTGTGTGGATCAGCACTAATCCTTTATGGGTTAGATCCTATGTGGGTCAGTGATCAGCGATCCTATGTTGGTCAGTGCTCAGTGATCCTATGTGGGTCAATGCATACTGATTCATTGTGTGTTAGATCACGTGTTAGTCTTGTAGGGGTTACTTCCCATCTACGTCGAGTGGGTCAGATCCTGTGTGGGTCTTTTGGGGGTTAGTACCTATCAATCCTGTGTGGTTTAGACTCCGTGTGGTTAGTAGAAATGCCTCTTGACAGAACATGATGATCTTTCTTTACGGCTTATCATCTATACTTCTGTGCATTAATTAAACGTGGTTTGATTTGTGTCTATTTCATTGTGTTTTGTGATTGAGATCATTCTTTTGGTTTTCTTTTGTGAAATTTTGTGAGACCATGAGGGGTATCGAGGTCCCTAATGGGTATTGATATACTCACCCTTGCACGGGCTTCGGCTGCACATTTTTGTGTCTTGTACATACGACGAGCAGCTTGGCAGAGACTTGAGGGAGGCAGGAAAAGATGGTACATGGAATAGATTGGCTAAAAACGAGTGTAGTAGAGACTAGATGTACCTACCCTACGAGTTGTATCCATGGTGGATGATTCTAGGAGTTGTTTTTGTTTTTTCAGTTGTAGTATTACAATTCATTTGGGAATGTAATTATCCCCCTTTACCTTCAGTACACACATTTACTACAGTAGTTTTAAACCATGGTTGCATCTTTTTGTGTTCATGGTTTGTGTGTTTTTACAGGTTTAAAGTAAATTCATTCATGTTTAATGGATATGCCAATCTGGTGTAAGTCATTAACCTCTAGCCTATGTAAGGCTTGTTTGGGGGTAGTCACAACACAGACCCTGAGGGATAGGTCCTGACAAAGTGGTATCAAATGATTTAGTTCTATCGAATAACTAAGACATCAATCTTTCTAATTGATCAATATTGTTAAGTGTTTTGAGTATGGTTTTCTGTTTGGTGAGTCCAATGTTGGTGCAATGGTTGATGAATCCATACACCAGGACAAGGAATTATGATTTCTGTCTTGGTGTATGAAAACACTGATTGTGTGCTCTTTGGAAATGTTTTACATTTGATCTCTTTGAGTCATCTCACTAAGTATAACATATTGTCCTTAGAACACATTTTTCTTTTTAGGATACCGACATGTAGACATCCAACTAGGATTCTTGAGAGAGTACATGATGACGGACCACTAAGCGACAAGGCATTGGTGTAGGTCCCTCTTAATGTGGTAGCACCTTTGGGTGGTGCACTAGAGGCACCACCACCCGTTGTGTAGCAGATGCCACAATCCCCCCCAACAGAACATGCATGCCGATTGAGCACATTGCACCACTTCCAGAGGATTAGGCCTCCAAGTATTCGATGTGAGACAGATTTCTAGGAATATGAGAACTAGATGGAGGCTATGACTAGTGTTTATCACTTGGTTGAGACACCAGAAGATCATATGGTTATCCTATCTTCATGACTTTTCCAGGAAAAAACAAGGATATGGTGGCGCCTGATGATCTAGATTCATGAAGAAGAAACCCTCACCAGGATGGACATTGAGAGAATCATCAGGTGGAGTTTTTTCCATCGACACTATGATTTGTGTGTATTATGGAGCTCTTGCACTTACAGCAGATCATCCTGATAGTATCCTGGTACTAATCAAGATTCATAGACCTCTCTCACTACTCTACCGACAGGGTGCATGAACCATTATTTAGGGAATGGACCTTTGACTAGGGTCCCCGGTAGGAGATCAGTGCATCAATGATATAGTATAATATCCTAACGTAGGCTGGAGTTCTCAAGTGAGAATTGTGGGTGGAGATATTCATAGTTGAATAGGCACCAATAGTGAGATCCACCACTGGATGATAGGTTGTCGATTTATCTACAGGAGGAATTATACCGATAACTCATAGGTCTAAGCAGGCTAGTCCCACTGGTGGACACCCCCGGGATGCAAGTTCGAAGGTATGTAGCTTTCAATGCAGAGAAGGTCAGTTGGGAGGCAGACTAAGCTTCACATGCACTGGGTAGGGCCGCAAGGATTGCGACTGTCTGAACCACCGTACTAACGATCAGTAGACATTCATAGGAATACCTAGGTATAGGCATAGATTTGAGTGAGGAGGTCTATAGGGAAGTAGAAGAAGAAGAGGAATAGGCCATGCATTAGGTAGTAGGCAGTGATTTAAGGTTCTATTAGAACCACCACTGGGAGGTCCAACCCAACAGCAGGGAGTATGTGGTAAGGAGAAAGCACATGTTTAGGTCGCTGAGGTCGACGACCACGGTGCTACGTAGATGATTAGTGGTACGATCGTTGTCTATTGCACCATATCTTTAGTACATAAATATACATTTTCTAGTCACTATTTTATTTCCATGACATTCTTTAGGATCTCGAAGATTCCGATGGGGATGTTGGCTTGATCCATACAATTAATGAATCCTACAAGAGAGGATTAGACGATTAGACACTGGTGCTGATTGTGTGATATTACTCTAATAGGGGATAGCTTCGGCTGGGATCTCATAGTAGCAGCATTGAGGCCTTTCGACATCAACATGGGAATGGATAGGCTATCCACATTCCATGCTCATATCGACTTTTTTATGTGCAATGTGTGGTTTTTTCTCGAAAATGAGATCATGATTTCTTTCACTGGTGAGAAGGAAACCTTTTCAGCATAGTATGGGCTTTCTTAGAGGACAGAGCAGCTGATCACTCACCAGTTGGATAACCTCACCCTCAGAGAAGTTTGAATGTGGATTCCAAGTTATCATATAGTGGTGGACCAATATGATGATGTCTTTCCTGATGAAGTTCTTGGACTACCTCCATGAAGAATGGTTGACATTAACATTGAACTGTACCCTGTGATTACACTACTAACAACAAAAAAATATTAGATGGATCTCGTTGAGCTTCAAGAGTTTCAGCTATAACTGGAGGACTTGCAGGTAAATGGGTTCATAAGGCCCATTGTTTCTCTATGGTCGTCCCAAAATTTGTTATCCAATACTGAGGATGTGAGCTTGAGTCTTTGTGTGTACTATCGATGCATAAACCAATGTGACATTAAAGAACTTATATCCACTCCCGAGGATCGATGATGTCTTCGACCAACTGATGGGAGCTCATTGGTTTTTGAAGATTGACATCATATTAGACTAGAATCAGATCAGAGTACGGGACGTGGATATACTGAAGAAACAATTCATATGTCGGTATGGCCATTACATGTTCTTGGGGATTCCTTTTGGCATGACCAACGTTATGAAAATGTTCACGGGGATCAGTAATAGGATCTTCCACCCATACCTTGATCGCTTAGTGGTGGTCTTCCTTGACTACATCTTGATATACTCAGTGTCAGAGGAGGAGCATGGCACACACCTACATATTGTTCTGGATACACTTCGAGAGCACCAACATTATTGAAGACTCTCTAAGTTCCATTTATGGATACTAGATGTCAACTACATGGGGAACGCTATCTCGGAGGATGGAGTCGCAATGGATCCAGAAATGATAGAGGCAATACATGCATGGGAGAGACCCGAGACTGAGGTGTGGAGTTTATTAGGATTTACTGGGTACTACCTAGGATTTGTACCAGACATCTCGAGGGTAGCGTAACCAATTTCCGCCTTAAAAAAGAATGGGATGCATTTCTTGTGCACAAAGGGGTACCAGCAGAGTTTTCACGAGATGAGGAAGAGGATGACGAGTTCCCCCATCATAAGTCTACAAGAATAGAGGTTGGTTACGTAGTCCACTACGACACATCGGGGATGACACTGGGTTTTGTCTTGATGATGGAGTCTGAAGTGATCACCTATGGCTCACAAAAGTTGAGACTGCATGAGTAGAACTACACTACCCATGACATGTATTTATCATCATTATACTATACACTGATGTTGTGGTGGGACTACATTATGGGTGAATGGTTTACTGTTTACTCTAATCACAAGAGTCACAGGTAGATATTCTAATTGAAGAGCCTAAACCTAAGACAATGATGATGGATAGTGTTCTTCTATAACTATGACATTACGATAGTCAATACTCATGTGAAGAGGAATGTAGTACAAGATGCACTCAGTAGGAGGTCTGTCCTACTACTGCAGAGTGAGGAAACAGAGCAGCTAGTTGTGTTATAGATATCATTTGTGGAGAGATATGGAGAAGCTTACCTGTAGTCTTTTATTTTCCCTCTCTCACTCCATCAGTGATCTCATGTGGAACAACTTGGGGACGTAGAATTTGAGGCCCTACAGTCTTATGTAGCATTATGACATGCTCTTGCTAGATTTTATTATGGTGGGGAGAACGACTTCCTATTCAGAGGATGCACTATGGTACCAGTGACGCTTTTGCGAGGAGGTGTTGTGGGAGTTCCACATACCCCCTTTGGTGGTACATCCAATAGTTGGGAAGATGTACTAGGACCACTGACATCATTACTGGTTCCAATGGATGATGAATGCAGTGGGAGAGTTTGTATCCTAATGCCTCAATTTTCAGCAAGTGTAGGATGAGCATCAGGTACCAACGGGCTTCCCTCAGCCACATGAGGTACTAGAGTGGATGTGGGATGTTATATCAATGGACTTTGTGACAGGGAAACCATGTACCTTCGAGGGCCAAGATTCTATCTGGGTGACAATTCACCAACTCACCATGTTGGACCACTTCATACCCATCTGGGAGTAGGGATCAGTAGAGATCCTGGGATGCCCTTTTGTATAGGAGATAATTTTACTTCACCATGAGATGTTGACGATCATCTCAGATCAAGACACTTGTTTTAAATCCCTCTTGTGGGAGGGATTGTAGGAGGCATTCAGAACATACCTACGCTTGAGAACCTCTTTCACCCCTAGACAGATGGTCAGATGGGGTGGACCATACAAACACTAGAGGATATGCTTTGTGCTTGTTTCCTCGATTGTGTACACAATTGAGAGGAACACTTGGCAGTAGTGGACATTTTATATGAAAACATTTATCACTCCACCGCGGGCATGGAAAAATTTCATTCCTAATTTGAGTGACCATGAAAATTACCTCTTTACTGAATATAACTATGGGAGTCAGCACTTATGAGTCTAGAGATGGTACATGATACCACAGAGAAGGGGCTGGTCATCCAGAAGCAGATGTAGACTACACAAAGCCGACATAAGTCTTATGCCAAAAGGAGACTGAGACCCTTGGTGTTTGAGAAGGGAGACCATGTCTTTCTACGGGTCCCACCCTGAAAAGAATTATGAAGGATTGGACAGGGTGGAAATCTATCTCCATGGTTCATCAGACCATTCCAGATCCTCATCAGAGTAGGAGATGTTTCATACCATTTAGAAAGTCCCCGAAAAATGCATCGGGTTCTAAATACATTCTGTGTGTCAGAAATGAATAGATACGTGCATGATCAATCGCACGTTATTGACTGGGGTGAGAAGGACATCGACAATGGGGAAATGTTTTCGAAGTTCCTAGTGGAGATAGAGGATTGAACGGAGTGGGTCCTTTATGGGTGGGTGATTACCCCAGTGCGAGTACATTGGTAGCATGACAATCTCCAAGAGAGAATGTGGGAGTAAGAGTCTCAGATGTGGTCTCAATACATCCATTTGTTCCCATAGTTTTGTAGTATCTTTCGGTGTTGAAAATCCTTAACTTGGGTAGAATTTAACGACCTGAAAAATCAATTTAAATTTTTAAAATTATTTTGGCATATTAAGAATCATTGAAAAATGACTGTGCATGATTACAAGGGCTGGTGTTCCCCGAATTAATTTCTGAACTTTTTCAAAGGTACATTCTGTAAACCCGAAGGTGGAGTTTTCTATTTTTTGAACTGATGTTCATATTAAAAATTTGAGGGAACTGATGAAGCTGCAGTGCCAACATTCACTTATGGGAGTCTTCACTTTGACCGGATTAGGCCGAGACAAAAATTTATATTTTGGACATTACAAAATAATAATAAAATAACATGAAAAATTTTTTTTTTCTATTTTTCTCTAGTGGACGAGCGGTGGTGGTGGTGAACGATGACTTGTCATGATAATTAATTTATTGAATCTCTTTTATTTTTAACTGCACTATTGGGGAAATAATTGGTTCATTCTTTTAATGAACCACATTAATTCCTTGGTCTATTACTCACCTTTTCACCCTCGTTTTAAGTGATGATCGTCGTGGATTTTTGACATGACTTCAACAAGAACAATCCTCTACTATAGTGCAATGACATCTTCCATTGATGGATTGTAGAAGCTTGGGCACCGATGAGTTGGGAATGAAGAATGTTGATGACCACACTTTGATAGGGATTCTCTTTCCACCACTGTGACGACTCCAACATTTCTCGAGGCAGGGGTAGTAATTTTCTTCAAAAATTTCCCTCATTTCATTTCCACATTCATGAATTTGTGGTAGGTAAATTATTGAAATTTTAACGAGGCTTATCATTACTTTAAATTTTATATATATAATTTTACCACACTTGTTATAATGATAACACATAGGGCATGGGAAAAATGAACAACGCCCAGACCCTCTACCGCATTATATTAATTACATTCATTAGAGACGGGTAGTTCCTACTAGAAGGATACATGAAACCAAGAGGAACTCAATGACGGCGGTATTTTGGGAGGACTGTCGACGCATCTGGAAGGATGAACAGACCACTGGTGCTCACCCAGTGGCCCGTGGAAGATTCGATGTCACGACACTGGAGACAGGTGCTGACATGAAGATAGCAGCCAATGCTTGCAGGACACAGAATAGTGCATCACCACTTAACACCAAGATGGACCTAAAGGGGCGGCCGACCACTTTGGTGAGGAGGCGCACCGTCGTCCGCCGCAGAGGAGGAGTCACGTCATTAAATCCATGACAGAAGGGGGACCTGGCCCACGTGGGTCCCACAAACCATGGGGCAGTGCCATGTGGTGACGCTAACCTAATGGACAAATGAATCTTCTTGAGAAATTCTATGTGATGATGGAAACATGGTAGGTGAGCCAAGACCATGAATCGGGCCGCATCCCACGATGGGTCGCGCCCAGCAGGTGGGTCGAGTCGGTCTGTGGCCCAGCGGGCTGATCCCGCTATGGCCCGAAAAAACAGGGCTAGCCCAGGATGGGTTGGGATGAGACAGGTTGGACCAGACTAGGTTGGGGAAACCCGAGCGTGGTCTGGTCCGCCCAGGCCTGGTAGGGCTGGGTCGAACCGGGCACAGACCCCCTTTCGGTCCTAAATATGCTTAAATGCTCGTAACATGCGAACCAGACGTCCATTTGAAAAAATGTGAGCGAAAATGGGATACATGGAGCGAGAAGTTTCTTTTGAGATACTCCATGAATATTTTGGATAATTTTTCTGTACAGTCAGGTCAGATTGACTCCAAATCCAACTAGTCCATTAGCACTAAAATGCCAATAACATATAAACCGGGCATCCGGTTGATGCACTGTCTATTACATTGGGACCCATATAAGTGAAATATCATTGAGTTACATCATTGTGGGATTTTGGACCATCTAAAATATGACCTATGGCTTGAGTAATGGTTCACACAGAATCATGCGTACTATGAGAAGGAATCTAGTGGCATGTATTGAGGAGGAGGTTGAAGTCAGAATATATGGAGGTTAGTACCTATCGATCCTGTGTGGATCATCACTGATCCTGTGTGAGTCAAATCCAATGTGGCTCAGTGCTCTGCAATCTTGTGTGTGTTATCACATACCGATCCTATGTGGGTCAGAAGAAGGGTGGGTCAATGCTCAACGATCATATATGGGTCAGTGCATACCAAAAATGTGTGGGTCAGATCCTGTGTGGGTCTTGCGGGGGTTAGTTCATATCGACTTTGGGTCGGTTGGATCTTATGTGGGTCTTCCTAGGGTTAGTAAATATCGATCATGAGTGTTGTGGACTCCCTATGTTCAACATCAATGCCTCTTGAGATAATAAGATGACAATGCTTTATTACTAATCATTCGTACTTCTATGATTAACATATACCTGACTTGAGTTGTGTCTACTACATCATGCTCTATGATTGAGATCATACATTGTGGTTTTTCTTTATGGAATTCTGTGAGACCTTCGGTGTTCTTGGGATCGCTACTGGGTATTGTTATACTCACCCCTGCATGGGCATTGTCCGCACCTTGTTGTGTCTTGTGCAAATGATGAGTAGTTTGGCAGAGATGCGAGGGAAACATGACCAGGTGGTACATAGAGTATACTTCCTAACATGGTGAGAAGTGGAGATATGTTGTCCCAACCCTTTAGGTAGGATCCTCAATGTACTATTCTAGAAGATGTTTTGTTGTTTCTCAGTGGTACTCATACCTTTCAGTTGGGCTTATATTCCAAGCCCTTTACTTTTAGTACACACCTTTACTATTATAGTTTTACTTAGTAGTTCCATCTTATTTTGTTTTTGTTTGAGTATTTTAGCATGTATAAAGGAAATTCTTTCTTGTTTTAGGAATGAACCTTTCCAGTGCTACTCACCAACCGCTGGCCTATGGATAACGGGCTAGTGTTAGTCACGGCGTGGACCATGGGGGATGGGTCGTGACCAAAAAACATGTATTCATGATATAATAGGATTTAATAATGTGTACCTTATTTTAATAAATTATAAAATTAATTTTATTAAATAAATAGGTTATAATGCCTAATATTTATTGTTTTTCCAATTTGGATTAAAAAATGTAATAATTTCAAAAAAAATAATATTCAAATTTTAAACCCATTCTCATGACTATCGATGAAATTAATTCAGGAATATAAAAATATAAATCAATACTTCTATGGAGGTTATAGATCACATATATTCAAGGATAGTGATTTAATTTTCCATGTAATATGGAAAAGGATTAATATAGTTCACTATTTTATAATATAAAATATGTTCTAAATATTATATCTGTATATTAAATTTCAAATTATGTCAATAATTAAAAGGTAGATGAGGAAAATTATTCAATTTATGTTGTGGAAATGGTAGTACACAAAATCCATAAATGATTGTTTTTTTTCATAAAGTAAATTGCAAAGCTTGTTAATGCTTCTAACATCATAATAATAACCTAAAATTATAATAATTATATAAATGTTAATATTTTATATTAGTTTATCGGAAATGAGGGATGACTAAATGAACGTAATGAAATTTAAATAAGAATGGAGAAGTCAAAAATTTAAACCCTACTTATTTTATTTTCAACTTTGGAGAGGGTAATAAGCTATTAAAAGATGTTTTTTAAATATCAAAAGAACCAATATATAGAGTATATGATGGTTAAGGATTTGTATTGGTGGATGCTTGGTTATACATAAGTGCTTATATTGTGAGGGGATGTGAAGAGACCAGTAAAACTTCAATAGTTAAAAAGGGATAAGACTTTTGTAAATAAAAAAACAATAATGAGATGTCAATATCAAGGAATGTTGCTAAAAATTTGGGATATAATAGAGGGAATAAGTGATAAGGTTGATAAATGCGAAAATAAATATTCAAATATTTTTAAAAAATTTTGTGGCCTTCTAGTCTTAGTTTTTATATGTATACCATTTTAACATTTATCAAGATAACATGTCTTTACATAGATAACATATCCTTTATTCATTTAAATAAAATTTACCTCATTATATAATTTATAATTGATTAATTTATATATATAATCTATTTTATTACATGTTTTATAAAATTTATAATAATAATTTTAAAATTATAAATTTATAGATTTTTTTCTAAAAAATCAATATTTATTTACTTCAGTAATAAAATATATAATATGAACATGTAAATAAATAAAATAATAACTATAAATCCTATAACTCCCCAAGATTTATAGTACATAATTTCTTCAATGTAATTTAATAACTTGCACTACACGCAACATCGAGTTCAAGCACACCATGACTTATTAAAATAGTTGTTCAAAATATTTTATTAATAGTATTAACTAAATTTTAATCTTTATATACTCCTTATAATTTTAGAATGAATATTATGAGTTTCTTAGACATAATAAGAAAACAAATTCATTTTTTCAGATAAAAGATGTATTTTTTTTAAATGCACTTTTACCACCTCTTAATGGAAAACTCTCTTTAAATCCAATATTGGAAACTTTTATATATTCGTTATGAAAAAATAATCTCCTTCTATAGAAACGAAAAATATGAATTTAGTTTCAATAAATATTTTATGTTTTTCTGATAACTTTCATATTTGGATGAATAGTGAAAAATACTATATTTTAACTGAAAACAACTTTTTTAATCAAAATAATTTGTAGTGTTAAATTATAAATTTTAAAGGATAGGAAGAATAAATAGATTATAATTTTACAATTAAATCCAATGTTATTCATTATAAATAATTTCACTCTGAAATTGAACATAAACAAGTATCAATCTTTTCTTAGGTATTATTTCTTCAAAACACGCTTTTTTGTTTTGACAACGAGAATTAATTTTAAATTAATAAATGAAAATTCTATGTTATGAATTTGTTAAAATAGAGTAAATTTTTTAATTTATAATTTCAAAATTATCTTAGTGTGAAATTTTGGTATATTTATCAAAACATTAAATTTTTGATGAATAATGAAAAACCATGAGTTATTGGTTAAAACCAATTTTTTTATTTAAATAATTATTTATTTTATTTAAATATATATTATATCAAAATAGATACATAATACCTATATTAGTTCAATATAATTCATTGGAGTCATTTTATAAAATGTTTTGATATATAAAAATTTTATTGAACTTTTTACTGTCTTTTACCCACCTTCTAGGAGCATTTTGCAAATTTACATAAAACATTATTTTACCGATTCTGTGAGTTGAATTTAAAAATTCTGAGAGACATGGTTGAAATCAGTAAGTAAAATATTGTTCAATGAGATGAAAATAATTTTTGGTGAATAGTACCTTTTGACTTTTATTTACCACTATTAAAAGTAAATAGGGTAATTAAAGGTGAAAATATATTATTATTACCCAAAAAACAAGTCCTAATTATATTGGATAAATTTAATTCGACCAAAAACAACATTAGGAATAAAATATGATCCTTTAGGTCCACTTGAATTAGATTAGGGCTTTTATTATTATTTAATTCCAAGAAGAGATAAAAGTGTTAAATTCAACGATTAATAATTAAACCATTTTTAATATAGGTATACACATAAGATAATTTCGACTATAAATATTCATTATAAATATAGAAATATTTCCTAAAAAATGGAATTTTATTTATAGTTTTTATGCATTAAATTTCTTTATTTATTTATGACACAATGATGATGCATTAATTACCTAATTAATAAAATAATAAAATATTCGATATTATAAATATCTAAATAAATATAATTTGAGACTTTTTTTGAATTACACTAATTTTATAGGTTAATATGACATGTTAGAGTTGGTTTTATGAAATTTTTTTAAGTAATAATGATTTTATGAATTTAGAAAAAACAAAATACCAAATAGTGTCAAAATTGACATAAAAGAGTTTTTAAAACAAATATTATATTATTAATTGGTATTCTATTCCTAAAATTATAAGGATCATAAAAAGGGATTATGTAATATTATATATGTCATTAATGAACCATTTTAATGTAATATTTAAATTTTATAGTATGTTTACTAACCATATAATATAAAAATACAAAGAGACATGGTAAATGTCAAACTATTTAACTAGGAGTTAAATATAAAATATAAGGTTAATATACTGACCCAAACATGTATAAAACCTATTTTTTGATTGGTTTTAGGACCATCACATCATTTTACTTTAACTAAAACATTTTCACGCCATTATATTCTGAAAATGTCTTTATTATAAAATAATATTTCAAGTTTTTCCTAAGGTGATCCTCATGTCTCTTATAAAAGGGAACTCCCCCTTCTCTCAAATTCACACCTCCAATGCCATTTGTCTAGGCCAACCCCCATACAAATATCCTTCCAACTCTCCTCCCTTCATCCTAGAGGCCATAGATTGTTCATAATTCCATCCTAATCATCCCTTTTGATCAAATCAAAATGAAGAACCCGAAGAAGAGATAATGATTTCACCGCCCTATTTTAAGTTATCTTCTTCTTCCACATATTATTTCTTTGTTATTACCATACCAAAAAAATAACTACAGTTACTTATATTTACTATGATGTTGTTATAAATATTTAAAAGCCATATTACTTATTTTATCCATCCTATGAATGATAATATCACCATGTGTGTGTATGTACGACTTACCGTCTCCATGTCGTGGTGTAATTTTGTATTCCATGCTATCTTATTTGGATGGATATAATTTTCAGTAATATGTATATAAATAATGAATATAACTTGATAATTTCTCTCTAAATATAATATACCATAAAATTACACAACTTTAATGAAAATATATTGTCGGTCATGTGTACGTGTGGATTATCATCTCCATGACGCGATTAGATTAATTTCCAAGTTCACCATTCATCGACGATTATAAAAATATATATTACTAATAAGTATGTAATATATGATATTGTATGATACTGGAAATATATATATATATATATATGTATTTATTTACTTACATATATCTTATTCACTTACTTCCGTTCAATACCATATGAAAACAGAAACAACGTTTATGCGAATGTATGGCCTACCATCTCCATAAACAGTTTTTTCCATTAAATATATCAATCTATTATAAATATTTATATTCTAAATATTTATTATTTATAAATCAATATTTATATTCATGAAGTATTTAAATGATGATCTAAATGATATGATCAAGAATAAAAAGTTAACATATATAATATAAAGAAAGGGATTATTACCTAAAATATAAATTTTACAAGAAAATAATATTTGGATCGGTAGTACAATGTCATAAATGAATCATTTATGATATAATAAATATAAATATGGATATTTAATAATGTAATAACATTTAATGGTCATTATACCTGAGATTAAACATACCCTCGACCAAAGAAAAGTGCAAGGTAAGGGTTAATTTCACAATCTCTTTATTATACGAGGTTGTTTTTATATAAGTATCTACTGTGACATATTTATTATCCATGTCCATGTTTCATGAAAGAGTTTTCAATAGTATTTTTTATGGGACGTTTTTACTAAAACATCATTTCAAATGTTTTAAATATTTGTTCTTCTAAATCATTATCATTAATGTCTATGTCTTCAAAATGGGTTTTAAGGATTTATTTATATGAAAATGAATGTTTATAATGTTAATTACTTTCAAAGGATTCAAAGTGTTATGAGACACTTTGATTAAAAAAAATTTATTTAAATATATTCCTTTCAAAATTGTGTGAATTTTAAATGTTTTCATGAAAAAGGTATATTTCTATAACAGAATTTTACAAATATTTTTCATCTATCTAAACATCCATTGATGGATTTTAAACTTGTTTGAAGTTGATTTATTATGATACAAATCTTCCATATTATATTGAATGTTTTTGTGATATGTTTTACTATGGATGTGTTGTTTTTACTCCATTCATTGTTTATGGATTAATTATTGGAATTTCTTATGCTAGTTTTAGTACGTATGTTTATGTAATGTTTTAACCTTTTCATATGAAGAATGAATTGGACTTAGTAAGTGACGGGTGGAGCCCACTATAGATCCTCAATGCATTGGTAGGTCTCATGAGAAATAATAGTATCTTGTCACAAGGCCTTGACAAAATCTTATTTGCAGTCTTGGCACAAGGCCTTGAATATGTTGTCATAAAAGTCTGGAATTATGCATTACATCTTTATGAAAGTGGCTATTGATATTTCATGTAATTATTCGATTAGTAGAATATCCATGTGAATAAGTAAATGGAATTATTTGATTTTATCTTTTTCATTTTATTATGAAGTTCAAGTTTAAAAATATTTTTTTAGTCTTATACATTTCCTTAATTGTTTATGCTTATTTATGAAAGTTTCTGCTATATCGTTATCCTTACTGAGCATCTGAGCTCGCCCCTTTTTATGTTTTATTTTTCATAGGATGCGAAGAAGTATATTATGACTGACCTACAAGGATATTCTATGGGATCTCAGTGTTTTCTAGGGAAACAATGTTGTTGTAGTTTTCCATTTTACGATGTAATGTAAATCGTATGAATATATCTAGTACCTCTAAGGATACTAAACTAATCAGTCTATCGAGACTTGAACTTTTGTGATCATACTAATCATACATAAAAATGCACTGACTCTGGGATTTTAGGGTCAGGGTGTTATAGTTGGTATGAGAGGAAGTTTATAACAAACCTTGGAAACTAGATTTTGATAATATCTTCTTAGAGCACCTAGCCCTAAGATAGTATTTCAGGATTAGTATAGAAGAACTTCGTAGAATTTCGGTATTGTAGATATTCTGTGATTTTTCCAAGAAATACAACCCTTTATGGATTTGATCTAGTAGATGTGGCTCTGGAATAGTTGTTCCTATGGGTACAACACAAAAAACACATCTTTGAGCTAGTCTTGAATGGGAACTAGTGCACAACAATGATCCTTGCTACATTCTAGGTTACGAAACTCCCGGTAGAAATGCTTAGGACAATTTTCATTTTCTTTTCAAACCATTACGAAGGTCTTATTGCTATATAATTCCTCATGGAAAACATTTTTTATGTTTATGGATAATATCAATAAACTATTCAATTTATGTTAGTTATTTTACATGTTTGGAATTATTCATTGCAATTCATAAACCGGACTAGTGTATGCCATTGTATAGAAATGGCACCCAATAGAAGGAATGTGAACTCCAATAATACGTATGATCCAAAGACTAATAAGTATCATTTCCTTTATGGTATTAAGCCAACATTTAAATGGGAGATAGCCTCCCATGTATTCTCATCAAATGAAGAAATTGTATCATGTGATAATAAGATAAGTAAAGAATTTTCTAAGTCTTATGGCATTGAAGGGAAGGAAGAGATGAAAAAGATGGATGATATAAAGATGTATAAAGGGAAGAGGGAAAAGAAGGAATTTCCCATATGTGATAACTATGGAAAGAATCGCCTTGGAAAATTCTTAAAGGGAATGTGAGTTAGTTATAATTTTGGATAAAAACGACACCAAGTTCGTGATTGTATGCATAAGAAAAAAGATTCAAATTTACAATGATTCATCTATATGGAGCTTGACACTATGAAAATAAATGTTCAAATCATCCGAGTATACCCCAAATGCTGCTATTGGATAATAAAAAAGTAATGATACTACCGAAGATGAAGTGGAAAAATTAGATTTCTTACATTGTTATTGTTGTATTGTGTCATTTGAGTATTTTATTAATGATGTACATGTTATAAGAATTATAGAGTATAAAAGGATTTTATTTTAATATTATTTAATTAAGGACTTGATATTGTGTGGAACCAACAAAATTTAATCAATATAAGGTTAAATTTTGTGGAAAATATATAGTTAATAGAATGATAAACTATAACATGGTTCTGATACTGAGGTCGTGATTTTTGGAATAATATATGATTGATTTCGATAAATTTTTTTGGATATTATTCACTACCTTGAATCTGATAAATGATTTTTATATTATATGATTGTTGGGGTTACAAAATTTTTGGATAGAGGGAGTATATATAGTAATTTATAAGGAATAAGGAAGCATGAATGTAATCAATATGGTTTTATGGTAATCCAAGATGTTGTAGTGTTTTAAAAGAATACATGATGACGGTGTTAAATGTTATTCCATTGAAAAAACGATCTTCATTGTGTTTAGCTTACTTATAAATTTTGGACTGTGAGTTTGGATATAAGTACTTTGGATAATATTAGTTTCAGATTATTTTTGGATTTCCATAAAAAGGAAAACCCGGAGGTCAGGAGACAACATGTCGCATCTGGAAAGGCCGCGAGACATGAACCCACAACCGAAGGGCGATAAGGCTGTATAATCTACCATAGGCCCATGTGATTTCATAGATCGAATAATGTAGTTTTTTAACAGTTTGGTAGATGAATTATAAATTCATTTTTTGAGACCCTATACGAAAAGGATAAAGAGCATATTTTTTATGTTCTATTTTCTTTTAGAGAGAATGATGAGTTTGTGGTAGAAATTAGTTAAAGGATGGAACTCTACTAGTGAAGTATATATTTTGTTCTACTCTTATTCTATGAAGAAATTAATAATTAAACATTAGGTATGGGATCTTAAAACTAAAAATGTATAATCCAAATACCTTATGTTTTGTTGAACCAATGATATATTAAATCATTTTAGATTTATGGCTTTGAGGCCCTCAATTCTACAATTGTTTTTGACACATGACCTCATTAACTCCCAATAAATATTTATTTTTTTCCTCCCATTATTTGTCTCTAATTTCCAAAAAATTTATCCTAATTGAGATCATAATGTGTTGGTGGATTTTTCATTCCCCTTTTCCTCTTATTATGTCTAAATTTTTTAACCCAATTCCCGATGTGGGTTTTCCCACAATGGTATTTTCAATTTTCAACATTTTATTTTTGAATAAAAATTCAAAATTGTGAGGATTAAACTTATTGAAGGAGGGAAGAATGTAACACCCCATGATTTTCGAATACATTATTTCATCAAAGTAATTCGATAACTTTCACTACATGAAACACTGAGTTCAAGCACACCACGACTTACCAAACTAGCCGTTCAAAAGAGGTTATGAATAGTATTAACTAAATTTTGAACATTATACAATACTTATAATTTTAGAATCCATATTATGAGTTTCTTAGACGTAATGAAAAAAAAAACAAATTCATTTTTTCATATAAAAGAAGTATTTTTTTAATGCAATTTTACCGCCTTTTAATGGAAAACACTATTTAAATCCAATATTTGAAACTTTTATATATTTAAAATGACAAAATAAAAATATTCTTTAGAATAGGTACATAATAATTTTGTTTCAACAAATATTTGGTGGTTTTTTAATAACATTCATATTTGGATGAATAGTGAAAAATACTATATTTTAACTGAAAAAAACTTTTTTAATAAAAATAATTTTTAGTGTTAGCTATACATTTTAACAGTTTGGAAGTATAAATAGATTAAATTTTTACCATTTAATCCAATGTTATTCATAGGAAACAATTTCACTTTAAATAGAACATAAACACGTATCAATATTTTGTTAGTTATTATTTCTTAAAAACATGCTTTTTTGGTTTTGACAATAGGAATTTATTTTAAAATTTTAAATGAATATTATATGTTTTGAATTAGGTGAAATAGACTTACTATTTTAATTCAGAATATCATAATTATCTTATGGTAAAAATTTTATTTCACTTTTTACTGTATTTTACCCACCAACTATATGCATTTGCAAATTTTCATAAAACAAAATTTTACTGATTATGTGAGTTGAATTTTAAAAATCTGAGAGACTCAGTTGATATCAGTAAGTAAAATGTGGGTCAATGAGATGAAAATAATTTATGGTGAATTATAACATTTGACTTTTATTTACCATTGTTAAAAGTAATTAGGGTAATTAAAGGTAAAAAAGATCTTATTATTACCCTAACACATGTCATAATTCTATTTTATAAATGTAATATGACCAAAAATAACCTTATGAATAAAATATGATCCTTTAGGTCCACATGGATTATATTAGGACTTTTATTATTATTTAATTCAATTAATAGTTAAAAGTGTTAAATTCAATGTTTAATAACTAAACAAATATTTAATATAGGGATAGAAATACGATAAATTAGACTATAAATAATCATTAGAAAATAAAATTATTTCATACATGATGGTGATTTATTTATATTTTTTTTAAAATTAAATTATTTAATTTATTGATGACACAATGACGATGCAGTAATTACCTAATTAATAAAATATTAAAATAGTTGATATTACAAATATCCAAATAAATATAATTTTAGACTTTTTATGAATTAAAATAATTATACAGGTTACTAGGACAGTTTAGGGTTGGTTGTATGAATTTATTTTATGTAATAATGCTTTAATGAATTTAGCAAAAACAAAATACCAAATAGAGTCAAAATTGACATAAAAGTGTTTTTACAACATATATTATATTATTAATTGGTATTATATTCCTAAAATATATGGTACTGAAAAAGGAATTAAATAATATTATATATTTCATTAATGACCAACTTGGGGTTCTATTTAATGTTTATAGTATGTTTATTAACAATATAATATAAAAATACAAAGAGACATGGTAAATGTCAAACTATTTAACCAAGAGTTAAATATATAAGATAAGGTTGATATAGTGACCCAAACCTGTCTAAAACCTATTTTCTGAGTGGTTTTCGGCCCATACCCACCATAGACATTAAATAATACATTTTGGCGCCATTATAAACCAAAAATTATATTATTATAAAAACATATTATATGTTTTTTCTAAGGTTCCCCTCACCCCTCTAATAAAAGGGAACTTCTCCTTCTCTCAAATTCAAACATCCCAAGACATTTGGCTCGGCCAAAAACTACCCAAATATCCTAAAAACTATCCTACCTTCATCATAGAGGCCTTATATTTATCATAATTCCAACCAATGAAGCCCATTTAATCAAAAAAAAGAATAACCTGAAAAAGAGGCAATGATTTCACCTCCCTCTTTCATGTTCTTTTCTTCTTCCACTTATTCTTTCTTTGTTATTACCATACCAAAATAATAACTCCCATACCTTATATAAATTACGCTTTTATTATAAATATATCACAACTATTTTCATTATTTTATCAATTCAATGAATGATAATGTCACCATGTGTGTGTACGTCCAACATACCCTCTCCATGCTGTTGTGTAATTTGTTATTCAACACTAAATTATTTGGATGGATAGAATGATGAATAATATGTATATAAATAATAAAATTAACATGATATTGTCTCTATAAAATTAATATACATTTCAATTCCACACCATTATGTAAATTATATTGTCCTTCGTGCGTATGTACGGATAACCATCTCCACGACTGGATGAGATTCATTTCCATGATCACCATTTTTCGATGATTATAAAAATATATATTACTAATAAGTATGTAATATTTGACATAATAATTCTACTTGAGATATATATATATATTTATTTATATATATATGTGTGTGTGAGTGTGTGTGTGTATTTATATACTAACACATATATTATTAACTCACTTCCATTCAATACAATATGGAAACAGAAACAGTGTTTATGCGTACGTACAACCTACCGTCTCCATAAACGGTGTATTACATTTCATTTATCAATATATTATAAATATTTAAAATATAAATATGTATGATTTATAAATCAAGGTTTATATTCTTGAGGTATTTAAATCATGATCTAAATGATACGATAAATAATAACAAGGTAAAATATGTACCAAAAAGAAAGAGATTGTTACCTGAAATGTTAATTTAACATGAAAATAATTATTAAATGGGTAGTATAAAGTCAAAAATGAATCATGTATTATATAATAAATATTATTATGGTTCAGGTATAATTTAATAACATATAATTGTCATTATACAGGAGGTTAAACGAACCCTTGTCCAAGGGAAAGTGCAAGGTAATGGTTAATTTCACAATCTCTTTATTATCTGAGGTTGTTTTTACGTAAGTATCTACTGGGACATATTTTTTATTCATGTCCACAATTCATGAAAGAGTTTTCAAAAGGATTCTTTTAAGTGAATTTTTTACTAAAACATCATTTCAAATGTTTTAAATATTTATTCTTCTGAATCATTCTCATTAATGTCCATGTCTTCAAAATGATTTTAATGTATTTATTTATATGGACATAAATGGTTTTAAAATGTTAATTAATTTAAAAAGAATCAAAGTGGTATGAGAAAAATTGATTCAAAAAATCTATTTAAATGTTATCCTTTCTAAATTTTGTTACATTTAAATGTTTTCATGAAAAATGTATATTTCTCTCAATGAATTTTAAATATCATTTTCATCTATGTGAACATCCCTTGATGGATTTTAAACTTGTTAGAAGTTGATTTATATTAATACAAATCTTCCATATGGTATTAAAGGTTTTTGAAATATTTTTGACTATGGATGTGTTATTTCTACACAATTCATGGTTTATGGATAAATTATTGACATTTCATATGCTAGTTTTAATACGAATGTTTTTATAAGGTTTAACCCTTTTCAAATGAGGAATGCATTGGACTTAACAAGTGATGGGTGGAGCACGCTATAGCTCCTTGATGCATTGGTAGGTCTCATGAGAAAAAACTAGTGTCTTGGAACAAGGCCTTGACAAAATCATGTTTGTAGTCTTGGCACAAGGCCCTGACTATGTGGTTAAGAAATTTTGGCATTATGAATTCCATAATTATGAAAGTGGATATTAATATTGCATGTGATTATTCGACTAGTAGAATATCCATGTGAATAAGTAAATGGTATTATTTGATTTTATCTTTTCCATATTCTACTGAAGGTCATTTTTAAAAGGCTTTTGTTTTAGTCTTATACATTTCCTTAAATGTTTATGCTTATTTTTAAAAGTTTTTTCTAAATTGTTATCCTTACTGAGTAACTGAGATCACCCATTTCTATGTTTTATTTTTCACATTATGAAAAGAAGTGTATTATGACTGACCTACATGGATAGTATATAGGAACTCAGTGTTATCTATGGAAACAATGTTGTTGTAGTTTTCCATTTTACGATGTAATGTAAAGCTTATGAATGTATCTAGTACCTCTAATGCTATTAAACTAATCAGTCATTCGAGACATGATCTTTTGTGATCATGCCAATGATACGTAATAATGCACCGACTCTGGTATTTTGGGTTTTGGGTGTTTTAGTTGGTACCAGAGGAAGTTTAGTACAAAACATGGAAACTAGATTTAGATAATCTTTTATTAGAGCACATAGCCCTATGATAGACTTTGAGTATTAGTATAGAAGAACTCCATAGAATTTTGGTATTTTAGATATTTTGTGAGTTTTCCAAAAAATACATCCCTGGCTAGATTCGTGCAACTAGATGCGGCTCTGGCACAGATGTACCTATGGGTACAACCTAAAAACACAACTTTGAGATAGACTCAAACGGGAACCAGTGCACAACAATGGGCATTTCTGCACTCTAGGTTACGAAACTCCCGGTATATATGCTTAGGATAATTCTCATTTTATTAACAAACCATTATGAAGAGCTTATTGGTATACACAACCTCATAGAAAACATTTTTTATGATTATGGATTATATCCATAAACTATTCAATTTATGATAGGTATTTTACATGTTTGGAATTATTCATTGCAATTCATAAACTGACCTAGTGTATTCCATTGTATAGAAATGGCACCCAATAGAGGGAATGTGAACTCCAACAATACATATGATCTACAGAGTAATAAGGATCATATATTTCACGGCATTAAGCCAACATTTAGAAGTAAAATAGTCTCCCATGTATTCTCAAAATATGAATAAATAGTATCATGTGTTAATAAGATAAGAAAATAATTTTCTGAGTCCTATGGATTTGACAGGAAGAAAGAGAAAAAAAAGATGGAAGATATAAAAATGGATAATGGGAAGAGGGAGAAGAATTATTTTCCCATATGTAATAATTATGGAAAGAATCACATTGGTGAATTATTGAAGGGAATGGGGTGTAGTTATTAGTGTGGAGAAAAGGGACACCATTTACGTGATATTAAGAATAAGAAAAAAGTTTCAAATGTACAATGATTCATCTGTAAGGAGTTGGGAAACTATGCAAATCAATATCAAAATCATAGGAGTATACCCCAAATGCTTCTATTGGATAATAAAAATTTTATGATACTACCGAAGATGAAGAGTAATGATTAGATTTATTACATTGTCATTGATGTATTGTGTCATTTGAGTATTGTATTAATGATGTACATGTTATAAGAATTATAGCGCATATAAGGATTGTATTGTAGTACTATTTCATTAAGGACATGAGATTGTGTGTAACCAATAAAAGTGACTCAATAGAAGGTTATCTTTTTGGAAATTATATAGTTAATATAAAGATGAACCATAATATGGTTCTGATACTGAGGTAGTGATTATAGAATAATACATGGTTGATTTAGGTAAATAATATTGGATATTCTTGACTACCGTGAAAATGATTAATGATTTTTATATTCAATCATTATTGGAGTTACAATATTTTTGTATAGAAGGAGTATATCCAGTAATCTATAAGGAATAAGGGAGCATGAATGTAATTAATAAGATTTTATGGTAATTAAAGATGTTGTAGTGTTTCAAAAGAACACATGATGAAGGTGTTCAATGTTATTCCGTTGCAAAAATGATCTCCATATTATTTACCTTATAAATTTTGGACTGTGAGTTTGGACAGAAGTATATTAGATAATTTTAGTTTGAGATTATTTTTGGATTTCCATAAAAAGGAAAACTCGGAGGTCGGGTGGCAACCTGTCGCGTCTAGCAAGGCCACGAGACATGAGCCCACAACTGAAGGGTTACAAGGGTCTATCACCTACCACATTGGCCAGGTGATGTCCTAGATTGAATAATTTAGTTTTTTAACGGTCTAGTAGATGAATTATAAATTCATTTTTTTGGAACCCTATATGAAAAGGGTGAATAGAATATTTTTTATGTTATATTTTCATTGACAGAGAATATTGATTTTGTGGTATAAATTAGTTACATGATGGAACTATACATGTCATGTATATTTTTTTCTACACTTATTCTATGTAGAAAATAATTATTAAACTTTAAGTAAGGGATCTTAAAACTAGAAATTTTTTATCCTAATACCTTATGGTTTGTTGAACTAATGATATGTTAAATCATCATAGATTGATGGATTTGAGGTCCTCAATTATACAATTGTTTGTGACACATGACCTAAATCACTCCCTATAAATATTTATGTTTTTCCTCCAATTATGTGTCTCTAATATCCAAAAATTTGCTTCTAATTGAGATCATAATTTTTGGTGAATTTTTTTTCCCTTTTCATCTTATTATGTCTAAATTTTATTAACCCAATTTCGGATGTCGGTTTTCCCACAAAGGTATTTTCAATTTTAAACGTTTTATTGTTGAAGAACAATTTCAAATTGAAAGGACACAATTTATTGAAGGAGGGAAGAATGTAACACCCCAAGATTTCCTAGTACATTATTTCTTCAAAGTAATTCAATAACATGTACTACACACAAAACCGAGTTCAAGCACACCACGACATAAAAAACTAGTCGTTCAATAAGTGGTTATGAATAGTATTAACTAAATTTTGAACATTATATAATCCTTCTAATTTTAGAGTCCTTATTATGAGTTTCTTAGAAATAATGAAAAAAATCATTTTTTGCAGATAAAAGAAGTATTTTTTAAATGAAATTTTACCACCTTTTAATTGTGAACTCTATTTAAATCCAATATTTGAAACATTTAAATATTAAATTTGACAAAATTATAATATTCTTTATAATTGGGACATAAGAATTTATTTTTAAATAAATTTTGGGTGATTTTATGATAACTTTCATATATGGGTGAATATGAAAAATACTGTATTTTAAGTGCAACAACATTTTTAATCAAAATAATTTTTAGTGTTATGTTATACATTTTAACAGTTTGAAAATATAAATAGATTATATTTTTACCATTTAATCCAATGTTATTCATCGGAAACAATTTCACTTTGAAATTGAGCACAAACAAGTATCAATCTTTTGTTAATTATTATTTCATAAAAACACACTTTTTTGGTTTTGACAAGGGGAATTAATTTTAAATTTGTAAATGCATATTATATTTTTTTAATTTGGTAAAATAGACTTAATATTTTAATTCATAATATCAAATTTATCTTAGGGTGAAATTTTTGTATTTTTCTGAAAACATTCAATTTTTTATGAATAGTGAAATTCAAAGTTATTGGTCAAAACTGATGTTTTATTTATATAATTTTTTATTTAATTTAAACTAATTTTAGGTTCAAATAGATAAATAATACCTATATAAGTTCAATATAATTCATTGAAGTCATTTTATAATATGTTTAGATATACGTAAATTTTATTGCACTTTTTACTATATTTTACCCACCTACTAGAGGCATTTTAAAATTTACATAAAACATAATTTTAATGATTCTATGAGTTGAATTTTACAAATCCAAGATACATGGTTGATAAAATATAGTAAAATTTGGGTCAATGGGATGAATATAATTTTTGGTGAATAGTAACTTTTGATTTTTATTTACCACTGTTAAAAGTAAGTAGTATAATTAAAGGTAAAAATGATATTATTATTACCTAACACATGTCCTAATTATATTGGATAAATGTAATAAGACCAAAAATAAACTTATAAATAAAATATTATCCTTTATGTCCAGTTGAATTAGATTAGGACATTTATTATTATTTAATTCAATTAATAGTTAAAAGTGTTAAATTCAATTTTTAATAACTAAACAATTTTTAATATAGGGATATAAATAAGCTAAATTAGACCATAAATATTAATTAGAAAGATAAAAATATTTGAAACATAATGGTGTTTTATTTATATTTTTTATACATTAAATAATTTAATTTATTTATGACACAATGATGATGTAGTAATTACATAATTAATAAAATATTAAAATATTTGATATTATAAATATCCAAATAAATGTAATTTGAGACTTTTAAGGATTTAAACTAATTTTATAAGATAATATTACATGTTAGGGTTGGTTATATGAATTTTATTCTATGTAATAATGCTGCTATGAATTTATAAAAAACAAAATTACAAATAGTGTCAAAATTGACATAAAAGTGTTTTTAAAACATATATTATATTATTAGTTGGTATTATGTTCCTAAAAATATATGGTTCTGCCAAATGGGATTAAATACTATTTTATATGTCATTAATTAACCACTTGGGGTTCTATTGAATGTATATAGTATGTTTATTAACCATATAATATAAAAATACAAAGAGACATGGTAAATGTCAAACTATTTAACAAAGAGTTAAATATAAAAGATAAGGATAATATAGTGACCCAAACCTATATAAAACCTTTTTGATGAGTTTTTTTCGATCCTTACCCACCTTATCATATTAATAATACATTTTAGAGCCATTAGAAACCTAAAATTATTTTATTATAAAAAAATATTTTACATTTTTTCTATGGTGCCCCTCACCCATCTTATAAATGCGCACTTCTCCTTCTCTAAAATTCAGACCTCGAAAGACATTTCGCTTGGACAAACCCTGCCAAAATATCTTAAAACAATCCTCCATTAATCCTAGTGTACATAGATTGATCACTAAGAAAACCAATAAATCCCTTTTAATCAAATCAAAAAAAAAGAACCCGAAGAAGAGGTAATGATTTCACCACCCTCTTCCAAGTTCTTTTCTTCTTCCACTTACTCTTTATCTTTTATTACCATAACAAAATAATATCTCTAGTACCTTATATATACTTTGATTCTATTATAAATATGGCACAACCATATTCATTATTTTATCCATTCAACAAATGATAATGTCACCATGCATGCGTACGTACAACTTACCGTCTCCACGTTGTGGTGTAATTTGTTATTCAACATTTTCTTATTTTGAAGGATATAATGATGAATAATATGTATAAAAATAATAAAAATAACATGATAATGTCTTTTTAAAATTAATATACAATCCAATTCGACACCATTAAAGAAATGATATTGTCCCTCACATGTACGTACAGATAACCATCTCCACGACCCGATTAGATTAATTTCCAAGTTCACCATTTTCGATGATTATAAAAAAATATATTTATAATAAGTATGTAATATATGACATAATAATTATCCTAGATATATATATATATATTTATATATATTTTTTTGTGTGTGTGTGTATTTATATAATTACACATATATTATTCACTCACTTATGTTCCATACAATATGAAAACAGAAATAGTGTTTATGCGTACGTACGGCCTACAGTCTCCATAAACGGGGTCTTCCATTTCATATATCTATGTATTATAAATAGTTAAATTATAAATATTTATGACTTACATATCAAGTATTATATTCTAGAGGTATTTAAATAATGATCTAAATGATACGATAATGAATAACATGTTAAAATATGTACGAAAAAGAAACAGATTATTACCCGAAATGTTAATTTAACAGGAAAATAATTATTAAATTGGTAGTATAAAGTCAAAAATGAATCATGTATGATATATTTAATATGAATTTGGTTCTGGTATAATTTAATAACATACAATTTTCATTATACAGGAGGTTAAATGAACCCTCAACCAAAGGAATGTGCAAGGTAAGTGTTAATTTCACAATCTCTTTATTATCTGAGGTTGTTTTTATATAAATACCTACTGGGAAATATTTATTATTCATGTACATGATTCATGAATGAGTTTTCAAAGGGATTCTTTTAAGTGACCTTTTTACTAAAACATCATTTCAAATGTTTTAATTACTTATTCTTCTAAATCATTCTCATTGATTTCCATGTCTTCAAAATGGTCTTAAAGGATTTATTTATATGGAAATGAATGTTTTTAAAATGTTAATTCATTTAAAAAGTTACAAAGTTGTATGAGACACATTGATTAAAAAAATGTCTTTAAATGTTATCCTTTCTAAATTGTGTGACTTTTAAATGTTTTCATGAATATGGTATATTTCTCTCAATGAGTTTTACAAATCATTTTCATCTATGTCAACATCCTTTGATGGATTGTAAACATCTTTAATGTTGATTTATTATGATACAAATCATCCATATCGTATTAATGGTTTTTGTGATATGTTTGACAGTGGATCTGTTATTTTTACACCAATCATGGTTTATGGATAAAGTATTGACATTTCATATGCTAATTTTAATACGAATGTTTATGAAATGTTTAAACCTTTTCAAATGAGGAAAGAATTTGACTTATTAAGTGACAGTTGGACCACGTTATAGCTCTTCAATGCATCGGTAGGTCTCATGGGAAAAACTAGTGTCTTGGATCAAGGCCTTGAAAAAATCATTTTTCTAGTCTTGGCACAAGGCCTTGACTATGTGGTTAAGAATGTATGGAATTATGCATTCCATAATTATGAAAGTGGATATTGATATTGAATGTTTTTATTCAACTAGTAGAATATCCATGTGAATATGTAAATGGAATTATTTGATTTTATCTTTTCCATATTCTAATGATGTTCATTTTTAAATGGATTTTGTTTTAGTCTTATACATTACCTTAAATGTTTATTCTTATTTATGAAAGTGTTCGTTATATCGTTATCCTTACTGAGCATCTTACCACACACATTTCTATGTTTTATTCTTCCAAGGATGCGAAAAATTATGTTATGACTACCATACAAGGATATTATATAGGATCTCAGTTTTGTATATGGAAACAAAGTTGTTGTAGTTTTCCATTTTATGATGTTATGTAATCCTTATGAATGAATCTTGTACTTATAAGGCTACTAAACTAATTGGTCTTTCAATACTTGTTCTTTTGTGATTATGCCAATGAAACACAATAATCCTCCAAATCTAGGCTTCTGGGGTCGGGGCATTATATTTCTTATCGGAGAATGTTTAGTACAAACCTTGGAAACTATATTTAGATAAACACTGATTATATCACATATCCCTAATATAGACTTTGAGGATTAGTATAGAAGAACTTCACATAATTTTGGTATTGTAGATATTTTGTGAGTTATCTAAGCAATACATCCTTGTCTGGATTTGAGCTAGTAGATACGGATCTGGCACAGATGTACCTATGGGTAAAACATGAAAACAAAGCTTTGTGCTAGAATCGAATGGGAACTAGTGCATAACAACGGGTATTGCTGCACTATTGGTTACGAAACTCCCGGTAGATATGCTTAGGATAATTCTTATTTTCTTTACAAACAATTATGAAGGGATTATTGGTATATACATCCTCAAGGAAAACATTTTTTATGATTATAGAATATATCCCTAAACTATTCAATTTATGTTAGGTATTTTACAAGTTTGGAATTATTCATGTTAATTCATAAACATACCTAATGTCTGTCATTGTATAGAAATGGGGCCCAATAGATAGAACATGAACTCCAACAATACATATGAATCACAAAGTTAGAAGGATCATATTTTTTATAGTATTAAGCCAACATTTAGAAGGGAAATATTCTCCCATGTATTCTCAACATATGAAGAACTAGAATCATCTGTTAATAAGATAAGTAAAGAATTTTTTGAGTCATATGGCTTTTTAGGGAAGTAAGAGAAGAAAAATATGGAAGATATAAATATGGATAATGGGAAGGGGGAAAATAAGGATTTTCCCATATGTGATAACTATTGAAATAATATCCTTGGTAAATTCTTGAAGGGAATGGGAGTTAGTTATCAGTGTAGAGAAAACAAACACCATATACATGATTCTAAGCATAAGAAAAATGTTTCAAATGTACAATGCTTCAATTGTAAGGAGTTGGGACACTATGTGAATCAATGTCCAAATCATCTGAGTATACCCCAAATGCTGCTATTAGATAGTAAAAATGCTATGATACTACCGAATATGAAGAGGAATGATTAGATTTCTTATGTTGTTATTGATGTATTGTGTCATTTGAGTATTGTATTAATGATGTACATGTTATACGAATTATAGACTATATAAGTATTGTATTGTAGTACTATTTCATTAAGGACATGATATTGTGTGGAACCAAAAAAAGAGACTCAATAGAAGGATAATTTTATGGAAAATATATATTTAATAGAAAGATAAACCATAATATGGTTATGATACCGAGGTAGTGATTTTGGAATAATACATGATTGATTTGGATAAATTATATTGGATATTCTTGACTACCTTGAAACTGATTAAAGATTTTTATATTCCATCATTGTTGGTGTTACGACATTTTTGGATAGAAATAGTATATCCAGTAATCTATAAGGAATAATGGAGCATTAATGTAATCAATAAGGATTTATGGTAATTCAGGATGTTGTAGTGTTTTAAAAGAATACATGATGAAGGTGTTCAATGTTATTCTATTGAAAAAATGATATTCCTTATGTTTACCTTCTTTTTATGTTTTGGACTATGATTTTTTAAAGAAGTATTATGGATAAGTTTAGTTTGATATTATTTTTGGATTTCCATGAAAAGGAAAACCCAGAGGTCGGGTGACAACCTGTCTCCTCTGGCAAGGCCATGAGAGATGAACCCACAACCTAAGGACGACAAGGTTCTATTTTCTTTTAGAGAGAATGATAAGTTAGTGGTAGAAATTAGTTAAAGGGTGGAACTCTACTTGTTAAGTATATATTTTTTTCTACTCTTATTCTATGAAGAAATTATTTCTCAAACTTTAGGTAAGGGATCTTAAAACTAAAAATTTGTTATCCTGATACCTTATAGTTTGTTGAACAAATGATATATTAAATCATCATAGATTGATGGCGTTGAGGACCTCAATTATAAAATTGTTTGTGAGACATGACCTCAATCACTCCCTATAAATATTTAAGTTTTCCTCCAATTATGTGTCTCTAATTTCCACAAATGTTCTTTTAATCAAGATCATAATTTGGTGGAGAATTTTTCTTTCCCCTTTTCCTTATATTAAGTCTAAATTTTATTAACCCAATTTCCGATGTGTGTTTTCCCACAAATGTCTTTTCAAATTTCAACATTTTATTTTTTAAGATCAATTTCAAATTTTGAGGATGCAATTTATTTAAGGTGGTGGGAATGTAACACCCCAATATTTCATAGTACATTATTTCTTCACAATAATTCAATAACTTTCACTACACACAACACAGAGTTCAAGCACACCAAGACTTACCAAACTAGCCATTAAAAAGAGGTTATAAATAGTATAAAATAAATTTTGAACATTATATAATCCTTATAATTTTATATTCTGTATTATGAGTTTCTTAGACATATTGAAAATAAAAATAATTTTTTGCAGATAAAAGAAGTATTTTTTTAAATGCAATTTTACAGCCTTTTAATTATAATCTCTCTTTAAATCCAATTTTTGAAACTTTTATATATTCTATTTGACAAAATAAAAATATTATTTAGAATTGGGACATAATAATTTAGTTTCATTAATTTTTTTTTTGGTTTTATGATAACTTTCATATTTGGTTGAATAGTGAAAATTGCTATATTTTAACTGAAAAGAACATTTTTAATCAAAATAATTTTTAGTGTTAAGTTATAAATTTTAATTTTTTGGAAGTATAAATAGATTAGATTTTTACCATTTATTCCAATGTTATTCATCGTGAACAATTTCACTTTGAAATTAAACATAAACAAGTATCAATCTTTTGTTAATTATTATTTCTTAAAAACACTCTTTTTTGGTTTTGACAACGGGAATTAATTTTAATTTTATAAATACATATTAGTTGTTTTTAATTTGGTAAAATAGACTTAATATTTGAATTTATAATATAAAAATTAGCTTAGGGTGAAATTTTGGTATTTTTCTGAAAACATTCAATTTTTGACGAATAGTGAAAATACGGAGTTATTGGTTAAAACTGATGTTTTATTTATAGAATTTTTTATTATATTTGAACTTATTTTTGCTCCACATAGATACATAATACCTATATAAGTTCAATATAATTCAATTTAGTCATTTTATAAAAAATTTAGATATATGATATTTTTATTGCGCTTTTTACTATATTTTACCCACCTACTAGAGGCATTTGAAAATATACATAAAACATAATTTTACTAATTCATTGAGTTAAATTTTAAAAATCTGAGCGACACAGTTGATATCAGTATGTAAAATTTGGGTCAATCAGATGAAAATAATTTTTGGTGAATAGTAACTTTTGACTTTTATTTACCACTCTTAAAAGTAATTTGGGTAATTAAAGGTAAAATTGATATTATAATTACACTAACACATGCCCTAATTCTATTGGATAACTGTAATATGACCAAAAACAACCTTAGGAATTAAATATGATCTTCTAGGTCCACTTTGATTAGATTTGGAAATTTATTATTATTTAATTCAATTAATTGTTAAATGTGTAAAAATCCAATTTTTAATAAGTAACCAATTTTTAATATAGGGATAAAAATAAGCTAAATTCGACTATAAATATTAATTAGAAAGGTAAAATGATTTCAAACATGATGGTGTTTTATTTTTATTTTTAGACATTAATATTTTAATTTATTTATGACACATTGATGATGCAGTAATTACCTAATTAATAAAATATTAAAATATTTGATTTTATAAATATCCAAATAAATGTAATTTGAGAATATTTATGAATTAAACTAATTTTATAGGTTAATATGAAATATTAGGGTTGGTTATATGAATTTATTTATAATTAATATTGCTGATATGAATTTTTCCAAAACAAAATACCAAATAGTGTCAAAATTGACATAAAAGTGTTTTTAAAACAAATATTAAATTATTAATTGGTATTATATTCCTAAAAATATATGGTTCTTACAAAGGCATTAAATACTATTTTATATTCCATTATTTAACCACTTTTATTTCTATTGAATGTTTATAGTATTTTTATTAACCATATAATATAAAAATACAAATAGACATCGCAAATGTCAAACTATTTAACAAAGAGTTAAATATAAAAGATAAGGATAATATAGTGACTCAAACCTGCCTAAAACCTATTGGGTGAGTGGTTGTCGAACCATAACCTCCTTAACCTTTAAATAAAACATTTTGGAGCCATTAGAATCCGAAAAGTATTATATTATAAAAAATATTTTTTGTTTTTTCTAAGGTTCCCCTCACCCCTCTTATAAAAGGGCCCTTCTCATTTTCTCAAATTCACAACTCCAAAGCCATTTGGCTTGGCCAAAGCCAGCCCAAATATCATAAAATCTATCCAAACATCATCCTAGAGGCCTTATATTGATCATAAATCCAACAAATGAATCCTTTTTAATCAAATCAAAAATAAGAACCCCAAGAAGAGGTAATGATTTCATCACCCTCTTTCAGGTTCTTTTCTTCTTCCACATACTCTTTATTTTTTATTACCATTCAAAAATAATAAATACAGTACCTTAAATATACTGTGATTTTATTATAAATATGGACCATCCATATTCAATATTTTATCCATTCAACAAATGAAAATTTCACCATACGTGCGTACGTACGGCTTACCGTCTCAACACCATGGTGTAATAGGTTATTCAACACTATCTTATTTGGATGGATATAATGATGAATAATATGTATATAAATAATAAAAATAACATGATAATGTCTCTATAAAATTAATATACCATCCAATTACACACCACTAAAGAAATTATATTTTCCCTCTTGCGTACGTACGGATAACCGTCTCCACGACCCGATGAGATTCATTTCCAAGTTCACCATTTTTCGATGATTATAAAAATATATATTACTAATAAGTAAGTAATATGTGACATAATAATGCTACTGGAGAAATATATATATATATATATATATATATATATCTGTGTCTGTGAGTGTGTATTTATATACTTACACATATATTATTCACCCACTTTCGTTCAATACAATAAGAAAACAAAAACAGTGTTTATGCGTGTGTACGTCCTACCGTATCCATAAATGTTGTCTTCCATTTCATATATTTATATATTATAAATATTTAAATTCTAAATATGTATGATTTTTAAATCAAGGTTTACATTGTAGATGTATTTAAATCATGATCTAAATGATATGATAAATAATAACAAGTTAAAATATGTACGAAAAAGATAGAGATTATTACTCGAAATATTAATTTAACATGAAAATAATTATTAAATGGGTGCTATAAAGTAAAAAATGGATCATGTATGATATAATTAATATGATTATGGTTCTATTATAATTTAATAACGTACAATTGTCATTATACAGGAGGTTAAACAAACTCTCAACCAAAGGAAAGTTCAAGGTAATGGTTAATTTCACAATCTCTTTATTATCCGAGGTTGTTTTTACATAAGTATATACAAAGAAATATTTATTATTCAGGTCCATGATTCATGAAAGAGTTTTAAAAGGGATTATTTTAAGTTACTTATTTACTAAAAACTCATTTCAAATGTATTAAATATTTATTCTTCAAAATCATTCTCATTAATGTTTATGTCTTCAAAATGGTTTTAAAGGATTTATTTATATGAACATGAATATTTTTAAAATGATAATTCCTATCAAAAGTTTGAAAGTTGTATGGGAAAAATTGATCCAAAAAATGTTTTTAAATTTTATCCTTTCTCAATTGTGGGACTTTTAATTGTTTTTATGAAAAATGTATATTTCTCTCAACGAGTTTTACAAATCATTTTCATCTATGTAAACATCCTTTGATGGATTTTAAACTTGTTTGAAGTTGATTTATTAGGATACAAATCTTCCATATGGTGTTAAAGGTTTTTGATATATTTTTGACTGTGGATGTGTCATTATTACACCATTCATGGTTTATGGATAAAGTATTGACATTTCATATGCTAGTTATAATACGAATGTTTTTGTAATGTTTAAACCTTTTCAAATGTGGAATGAATTGGACTTAGTAAGTGACGGGTGGAGCACGCTATAACTCCATGATACGTCAGTTGGTCTCATGAGACAAAATAGTGTCTTGGAACATGGCCATGAGAAAATATTATTTTTATTCTTGGCATAAGGCCTAGACTTTGTGGTTAATAAAGAAAGGCATTATGCATTCCATCTTTATGAAAGAGGCTATTGATATTGCATGTGATTATTTGACTAGTATAATATCCATCTGAGTAAGTAAATGGAATTATTTGATTTTATCATTACCATATTCTAATGATGTTTATTTTTAAAAGGATATTGTTTTAGTCTTACACATTTCTTTAAATGTGTATGCTTATTTATTAAAGTTTCTGCTATATCGTTATCCTTACGGAGCTTCTGAGCTCACCCCTTTCTATATTTTTTTTCCCAGGATGTGAAAAATTATATTATAATTGACATGTAGAGATAGTATATGGGATCTCAGTGTTTTATATTGAAACAAATTTGTTGCAGTTTTCCATTTTACGATGTAATGTAAACCTTATGAATGTATCTTGTACTTCCAAGGATACTAAACTAATCAGTCTTTCGATACATGATCTTTTGTGATCATACCAATGATAGACAATAATGCACCGAAACTAGGATTCTGGGGTCGGGGGAATTATATTTGGTATAAAATAATGTTAAGTAAAAACCTTGGAAACTAAATTTAGATAATCATTAATTATATCACATAGCCCTAAGATATACTTCGAGGATTAGTAGAGAAGATCTTCCTGGAATTTTGGTATTTTAGAGATTTTTTGAGTTTTCCAAGAAATAAATCCCTATCTGGATACGAGCTATTAGAGGGGGCTCTGGAATAGATGTACCTAGGTGTAAAACCCGAAAAAACATATTTGAGATAGACTCTAATGGTAACTGGTGCACAACAACAGGCCATGCTGCACTCTTGGTTACGAACCCCCAGGGGATTGCTTAGGAAAATTCTCATTTTATTTACAAAAAATTTTCAAGGGTTTATTGTAACATCCCAAGTAAATAAATAATATTAAATTGTCGTATTTATCAATATTTTTGAATAAAATTTTAATATTACTTTAAAAGGAACGCTATGCTCGATGGCGTACCCAATACGCAAAAACGAGTTTCTTTAAAATCTTACATTGCACACTAATAATAGAATAATATTATTTTAAATGGTAGTTAATTCCTAGCCATTGTCAAAGATGGAATGAACATTACTAACTATAAAATTATTATATATTTTTGTCAATAATATTACTTTTATCCAATAAATGTTAGAGGGTTAAATTGCGAATGAATCCAATTTTTAGCGTAAATATTCTAATATTCCTTAAAAGATCGATTAACCGCCTTTTGATGGCGAACCCTTTTTAAATCCACATTTTTAAAACATTATATGTAATATTTGACAAAATAAAATCCTTCTGTAGAATCATGAAATCAAAATTTACTTTTGTATGTTTTTGATATTTTTCCGATAAAGTTGATTTTTTAATGAATAGTGAATGATGTTGTCTTTTAATTCAAAACCTCCTTTTAATATTATTTATTTATATGGTTAGATTATCTATTTAATTAGTTTCAAAGTGAAATTAGAATATTTTTTTACCATTTAATCCAATGGTGGTCATTGGAATTAATTTTACATTGAAATTGGAAATAAACAAGTGTCAATATTTTGGTAGATATTGTTTCTTAAAAACACGCTATTAGTTTTGACAGTGGGAATTGATTATAAAATTAATTAATGAAACTTCTATGTTATGAATTTGGAAAAATGGAAATCATTTTTGAATTCGGAATATCAAACATAGCTTAGGGTAAATTTTTGGAATTTTTCTGAAAAACTTCAATTCTTGATCATTAGTGAAAACCATTAAGTGGTAGTTAAAAAACTGATTTTTCATTTAAATGAAATTTTACCGCATATTTGAATTGAATTTTAAAAATCCGACATACATGTTTGTCATTATTAAGTAAAATTTGGTTCAATAGGATGAAAATATTTTATTGGTGAACAATAACTTTTGTGTTCTATTAATCGCGATTAGAGGTAATTAGTTTAATTTAAGGTAAAAATAATGTTTTAATAATATGAAATTAACATAACACATGTACTACCCTTATTTTATGAGTCATGTCCGACCCATAAAATCCATGTGCAAACTTGGGGACCCCATGGAGCCACTTTGGTAAGACAATTACATTAATAACTTTTTATTTAAAGATAAAATAAAAATGTCACACACATGTATTGTTTTACTAAAAAAATTTCTTGGGGTTATATAAGTTATTTTTCTGACTATAAATATTCATTATAAATCTAAAAATATTTCCTACATCATGGTAATTTTATAAAAAAATTTATACATTAAATAAATAAATTTATCTATGACCCCATGATGATGCAGCGATTACCTCATTAATTAAGGATTTAAATAAAATTAAAATATAAGGTAAAATATAAGAATTACACTTGTCTAAAACATATTTAATGGCTATATTTAGAACCCTTATCACCTTATCTTCTAAATATATCTTTTTGGGACCTTTAAAATCCTAATTTGATTTCATAATAAAGTAAAATTTCATGACCTTCCAAGAGTGACCATCATCCCTCTTATAAAAGGCCACCACCTCTACTCCCATTCCCACACCTCTCAAGCCATTATATTATCCAACCCCTGATCCTATTTTCTCTCCACATCCATCAATTAATCCTATAATTCTTAATTTAGGCATAAATATCTTCAATAAACCCTTTTGGTTCAAACCAAGTGGAGTTACCTGATTTAACAGTAATGTCTTCTCTTATGTTATTTTATTTTATTCTGCTTCTCCAACCCCCTAAACTATTTTTTTTCAATTATTTCATAAAAAAACTGTATATTCATTATACAAGGATGTTTTTATGATAATTATTAGAGCTAAACTTACACATTCCTCCATAAAATAGCAAAAAAAAACATACTGTTTCTGTGGATGGCGAATTAATTCCTCTAGAAACGATGATTGTTCAATCATATTTTAACACCTCTCATGGTGGCAATTAATATGTCACTATATTTTTATATGATATATTTTATGTATATGTTTTACTTATTCTTCTTTATTTTTCAATTATTCCCTACCTTTATGGTTTCCATAATGGGTAAACGTGATAATTTCATTTTCAGATGTACGGACTACCGCCCCGTCAAATTGATTTGAAATGTTAATGCCATATGTGGGATTAATAATGGATGGAGTTAATGATGTTATATATTATATTATACTGTAATTATAATATTTCTATGTATCATTACATTTTCATTCCATTAATATATGGAATATAAATGAAAGTAGTGTTAATGCTTACGTACAGATTACCGTCTCCATCAACGGTGCATTTCATTTCTTATCTCAAAATGTTATATACTTTTATAAGTACATATATATAATTAATATATATGATATATATTACATATAAATGATTAATATGATTCTGGAATTATAATATATATCTATAATTTAGTTTTAATTCCATTGATATGACAAAGAAATGAAAGTATCATTCATGCGTACGTACGACCTACCGTCTCTATGAACGGTGCATTTAATTTTCTATCTATAAATGTATTGGAATAGTATAAAATGAATATATACTGGATATATAGGATATTTAAATCATTAATACTATTCTGGAGATGATGTACTTATAACTATATGGACAATTCTTTTCAAACATGTTTATTTTTGACTCATGTACCGAACATCGACAAACACGTCTGATATGAACTCTCATAATTAACTATTTATTATAACACTAAAATATGTGATATGAATTGAATAATAAAACATAAATGAGGTAATTAATCAATTATAATGTGACAAATTTTTATTATTCAGTCATATAAAGAAATGAACAAGACAAGTAAGACTTAAGGTAAGGGATCCTACCTCTCTCATTCTTTTCATAGATTCTCCTTCATGTCATTTATTTTAAGCTACAAGTTCTTATGTTGGGGTTGTATTTTTATATTAATCCTAGTATAAATTTCATGTTAATATGATTAGAGACCCCCACTTTCTCTAATCAATTCATTTTAAGAATGTTTAAGTGGCGCCGTTAGGCTACAAAATTTTTGTAAGGGATTCTTTCACCCTTCTCATTTTCAAGTTCTATTTTCATGACAATTCTTTCATGTTCCTTTTTATAATGTTGGGGTTTGATATCTATATCCATAATAATATTATTTTATTTTCATATGATGTGAGAACCTATTTGACCTTATCAATTCTTTTTTATGTTTTATGTGATGTCGTTAGGGTGCCAAATTTTCGTAAGGGGATTTCTTACCTCACATTTATTTCATAAGATTTCCATTGTTTGCCACTTATTTATTTCATGTGATGTATTTTGTACTTCCATTTGATATATATTAACATGATTCTATTCATGGTATTCTGTTATTCATTTGGTGCTTTTTAGCTTTTGGTCATACGACTCGATTTATTACAACGAGGTAAGGGGTTTTATCTCACTTTTATTCCCATGAGATTCATGCTATTTTTTCACTATCTCATTTGAGTGGTGTATATACTTCTCATTATTATACTCATTGTGTAAAATAAATTCATTTATGGGTATTTACATAAACTTTTTATGGTCTTTATTTCATGGGGTGTATGTTTCGAAAGTTACCCAAATCGGCAAAAGATCCTTTCACCCTCCTCTTTTTAAAAGACTTCATTATGATAGGTCTTTTAATATACATCATTTTATGTTGGTATATGTTGTTATATATACTTATTGTCTTAAATGATATGTAAAAGTGATGAGATACCCTTTTTATCTCATCGTCTCGTTTTTTGAATTTTAAAAAGACGTCGTTAGGCTGTCAAATTTCTGTAAGGGAACATCTTAACCCAATATGAATTCTTTGGGTTAAACCTCTACTTATTCATTATGTTGTACTATGAATATGTGTGGATGATCTCTGATCGTTTTACACTTAATATCCTCTTATATTTGTCGTATTTATATTTATCACAAATAATTATGTAATTGATTTATCCGTAATCTAATGATACCGACTTTGTAAGGGTCCTCGTCTCAATCTCCTTTCATTGAGGCATATTTTTTTCCTAATGCAATATATTCTTTTATACGCTATATAAACACCTTTAAATTTTCATTTCATTCAAAGGGAATATTTTTCTATGAATCGTTTTACTAAATGACAAAAAGGAATGTTTTTTTAACATATGCAGTGACAACGGCCTTTTCCGCCACCATGAGTACTATTTGACCTAAGGTTTCTGTAATAAGTCGTAATGTTTTTAAAAGAAAATAAATACTATATAATCTTTTATGTATTTTGGTATTGAAAATGGTATTGATAATGAGTTTTTTATGTCATTATATTTAAGTGATATACTGTGATAGAAATGTCGAAATGTTTTCTTTCCATTATATTTGATTTATGTCTTATGATTTTGTAATGTTACTTAGACATTTGATGGGTGGTTACATGATAAACCATATGACAGGTGGTTCCATGAATAACAAGATGGATTTTTATGGTATAACCTCTAATTAATTGGGTATGGATGTCGGCTGTATGGATATTTTATTTAGTGATATGTGTGGAAGTTGACCGTATGGTAATTTCATTTAAGTATTATTATGTCCCAAGTTACCTTTATATGTTATGTGTTCTTTATATGGGTTTTATGGTAATATTTTTGTGACAAAAGGTGTATGTAATGATCTTTTATTCAGTGAAGAGTATTTACTACATCATAATGGTGAAAGGTATTACTTATGATAATGTATTCATGATTTACATTTTGTTTTGAAAAAAACTAACAGTTTTCCTTCTTTGTGTATCCTTTACTAGGCTTTTTATGCTCAACCCATGTTTTTGAAATGTTTTCCATAGGACTTAATGATGAATAGGTTCATGGATGGGATCAAGTAAAGTTATGTTATCTAAAACATGGAACTATCCATGTTTTTTTAAGAGTAATTTTTTTATGGAAACTTAGTAGAAGTGTCTACTTTGTAATATTTTCAGATGTAATAGTTATGTCCTAATTCTCTAAAACTCTAAACCTGAAATGATCTTGTATGTGAATTATTCATTTAATTCATGAATATGTAATGTTTAAAGGTGGGGTCCTTATATTTATTGGTATATACTTTCTCAAAGAAAACATTTATTTTGATTGTGGATTATATCCACAAACTGCTCAATTTATGTAGGTATTTTAAAATTTTGGAATTATTCATTGAAATTCATAAACTGACCTAGTGTGTTCCATTGTATAGAAATGGCTCGCATTAGAAGTAATATGAACTCAATATATACGTATGATCCAATGATTAATAAGGATTACATAGTTCATAGCATTAAGCCAACATTTAGAATTTAAATATCCTCTAATTTAATCTCAAAATATGAAAAAATTGTATCATGTGTTAATAATATAAGTAAATAATTTTCTGAGTCCTATGGATTTGAAGGGAATCAAGAGAAGAAAAAGATGGAAGATATAAAGATGGATAAAGGGAAGACGGAAAAGTGGGATTTTCCCATATGTGAAAACAGTGGAATGAATCCCCTTGGAAAATGTTTGAAAGGAATTGGATTTTGTTATAAGTGTGGAGAAAAAGGACACCAAGTACGTGATTGCAAGGGTAAGAAAAAAATTTCAAATGTACAATGCTTCATCGGTAAATAGTTGGGAAATTACGTGAATCAACATCAAATTCATCATATTATACCCCAAATGATGCTATTGGATAATAATTAAGTTATGATACTACCAAAGATGAAGAGGAATGATTAGATTTCTTATGTTTTTATTAATGCATTGTGTCATTTCAGTATTGTATTAATAATGTACATATTATAAAAATTATAGAGTATTTAAGGATTGTTCTACAATACTATTTCATTATGGACTTGAGATTGTATGGAAGTATGAATAGAGACTCAATATCATGTTTAATATTTGTATAATATATATTTTATAGAATGATAAACCATAATATGGTACTGATACCGAGGTAGTGATTTAAGAAGAATATATGATTGATTTTGATAAATTATATTTGATATTCATGACTACCATGAAACTGATTAATGATTTCTATATTAAATCATTGTTGGATTTTACAACATTTTTTTTGATAGAAGGTAATATCCATTATTCTATAAGAAATATGGGTGCGTGAATATAATCAATAAGGTTTTATGGTAATTCAGGATATTGCAGTGTTTTAAAATATTACATGATGAAGGTGTTCACATGTTATTACATGGAAAAAGGATCATCGTTGGGTTTACCTTCCTTATAAATATAGTACTCTGTGTTTGGATAAAAGTATTTTAGATAAGTTTAATTTGAGAATATTTTTGGATTTCCATAAAAAGAACAACCTCGAGGTTGGGCGGCAACCTGTCACGTCGGGCAAGGCCACGAGACTTGAACCATCAACTGATGTGTGAAAAGGGTGTATCACCTACCACTGTCCCATGTGATGTCCTAGATTGAATAATGTAGTTTTTTATGGACTGGTAGATGAATTATAAATTAATTTTTTGGAACCATATACAAATAGGATAAATATAATATTTTTTTCATGTTCTATTTATATTTAGAGTGAATGATGAGTTTGTGGTAGAAATATGTTAGCAGATGAAACTCTACCTATCAAGTATATATTTTTATCTTCTCTTATTCTATGAATAAATTAATACATAAACATTCTGTAACAGATCATAAAATTAAAAATGTGTTATCCAAATAAATTATATTTTGTTGAACCAATGATATCTTAAATCATCATAGATTGATGGCTTTGAGGCCCTCAATTCTACAATTGATTGTGACTGATGTCATCAATAACTCCCTATAAATATTTACATTTTCCCTCCAATTAGGTTTCCTTAATATCCAATAATGTTCTCTTAATCGAGATCAAAATTTTTTGGTGACTTTTTCATTCCCCTTTACCTCTTATTAAGACTAAATTTTATTAACCCAATTTCCGATGTTGGTTTTCCTACAAAGGTATTTTCTATTTTCAACCATTTATTTTTGAAGAAAAATTTCAAATTTGAAGTACACAATTTATTGAAGGAGGAAAGAGTTCAAAACTCCTAGGTTTCATAGAACATTATTTTTTCAAAGTAATTCAATAACTTGCACTACACGCAACACCGAGTTCAAGTACACCACGACTTACCAAACTAGCTATTCAAAAGAAGTTATGAATAGTATTATCTAAATTTTGAACTTTATACAATACTTATAATTTTAGAATCCATATTATGAGTTTTTTAGACATTATGAAAAAAAATCATTTCATTCCGATAAAAGAAGTATTTTTTAAATGTAATTTTCCCGCCTTTTATTGGGGAACTCTCTTTAAATCCAATATTTGAAACATTTATATATTAAATTTGACAAAATAAACTTATTCTGAAGAATATGGACATAATAATTTAGTTTTTATAATTTTTTGGTGTTTTTCTGATAACATTCTTATTCTAGTGAATAGTGAAAAACAATATATTTTTACCGAAAACAACATTTTTAATCAAAATCATTTATAGTGTTAAATTATACATTTTAATGGTTTGTAAGTATAAATAGATGATACCTTTACCATTTAATCCAATGTTATTCATTGTAAATAATCTCACATTGAAATTGAACATAAAAAATTATCAATCTTTCGTTAGTTATTATTTCATAAAAACATGCTTTTTGGGTTTGATAATGGAAATTAATTTTAAATTAATAAGTGAAACTTATTTGTTTTAAATTTGGTAAAATAAGCTTATTTTTTGTATTCATAATATCAAAATTATCTTAGAGTGAAATTTTGGTATTTTTCTGAAATCATTCAATTTTTGATGAATAGTGAAAAACACTAAGTTATTTGTTAAAACCGACTTTTTATTTAAATAATTATTTATTTTATTTAAATTTGTTATAGGCAAAAGTAGATACATAATACCAATATATGTTCAATATAATTCATTGGAGTAATTTTATAATATTTTTAGATATATAGAAATTTAATTGAACTATTTACTGTCTTTTACCCACCTCGTAGGAGCATTTGCAAATTTATATAAAACATAATTTTACCGCTTCTGTGAGTTGAATTTAAAAATACCAAGAGACAAGGTTGATATCAATTTGAAAAATATGGTTCAATGGGATGAAAATAATTTTTGGTGAATAATATCTTTTGACTTTTATTTAACACAGTTAAAAGTAAACATGGTTATTAAAGGTAAAAATGATATTATTATTACACTAACACATGTCCTAATTCTATTTTATAAGTGTAATTCGACCAAAAAAACCTTAGGAATAAAATATGATCCATTAGGTCCACTTGGATTAGATTATGATATTTATTATTATATAATTCAATGAAGAGTTAACATTGTAAAATTCAATGATTAATATCTAAACTATTTTTAATATAGGGTTACAAATAAGATAGATTTGACTATAAATATTCATTATAATTATAATAGTATTTCCATTATAGAGTTATTTTATTTATATTTTTTTGAAATTAAATAATTTAATTTTTATGACACAATGATGATGCAGTAATTACATAATTAATAAAATACTGAAATATTTGATATTATAAATATCCAAATAAATGTAATTTTAGAAATTTTATTAATTAAACTAATTTTCTAGGTTAATATGATATTTTAGCATTCGTTAGATGAATATTTTCCGATTTAATAATGCTGTTATGAATTAGAAAAATAAAATACCAAATAGTGTCGAAATTGACCTTAAAGGGTTTTAAAAAAAATATTATATTATAAATTGTTATTCTATTGCTAAAAATATATGGTTCAGACAACGGGCGTAAATACTATTATATATGTCATTAATTAACCACTTTGGGTTCTCTTGGATGTTTATAGTAATTTTATTAACCATATAATATAAAAAATAAAAAGAGACATGGTAAATGTCAAACTTTTTAACTAAGAGTTAAAAATAAATTATAAGGATAATGTAGTGACCCAAACCTTCATAAAACCAATTGGTTGACTGTTTTTTGACCCATACCCACCATAGACATTAAATATTACATTTTGGAGCAATTAGAAACCGAAAATGATTTTATTATAAAATAATATTTTAACTTTTTTCTAAGGTTCCCATCACCCCTCTTATAAAAGAGCACTTCACCTTCTCTCAAATTCAAACCTCCAAATCCATTTGGCTAATAAAAACCCACCCAAATATCCTCCAAATTATCCTCCCTTCATCCTAGAGGCCTTATTATGATTATAAAACCATCCTATTGATCCCTTTTTATCAAATCAAAATGAAGAACCCGAAGAAGAGGTTAGGATTTCACCACCCTCTTTCATGTTATCTTCTTCTTCCACTTACTCTTTCATTGTTATTACCAAACAAAAATAATAACTCTAGTACCTTATATATACATTGATTTTATTATAATTATTTCACAACCATATTCATTATATTATTCATCCTATTAATGATAATGTCACCATGTGTGCGTACGTACGGCTTACCGTCTCCACAACGTGGTTTAATTTGTTATTCAACACTATCTTATTTTGATGGATATAATGATGATTAATATATAAATAAATAATGAAAATAACATGATAATTTCTCTGTAAAATTATGATACCATCCAATTCCACACATTTAAGGAAATGATATTGTCGCTCATGCGTACGTACAGATTACCATTTCCAGGATGTGTTGAGATTCATTTCCAAGTTCACCATTCATCTACGATTATAAAACTACATATTACTAATAAGTATGTATTATATGACATAATAATGCTAATATATATATATATATATGTGTGTGTGTGTGTACATACATATATCTTATTCAATTACTTCCATTCAATACGATATGAAAACAGAAACATCATTTTTGCGTACGTACGACATACTGTCTCCATAAACGGTCTTTTCCATTTCATATATGAATATATTATAAATATTTATATTCATATTATGTATGATCTATAAATCAAGGTTAATATTCTTGATTTATTTATATCATGATCTAAGTGATATGATCATGAATAAAAAGTTATAATATGTACGATAAAGAATGATATTATTACATGAAATGTTATTTTAACATGAAAAAAATTATTAAATGGGTAGTATAAAGTCATAAATGAAACATGTATGATATAATAAATATAAATATGGTTATTTTATAATCTAATAACATAAAATGGTCAATATACATGAGGTTAATCATACTCTCGACCAAAGGAAAGTGCAAGGTAAGAGTTAATTTCACAATGTCTTTATTTCCCGAGGTTGTTTTTACGTAAGTATCTACTAGGAAATATTTATTATCCATGTCCAAATTTAATGAAATTGATTTCAAAGGGATTTTTTATGGTAATTTCTTACTAAAACATCATTTATATTTTTTTAAATGTTTATTCTTCTAAATCATTCTCATTAATGTCCATGTCTTCAAAATGGGTTTTAAAGATTTATTTATATAGACATGAATGTTTTTAAAATGTTAATTATTTTCAAAAGATTCAAAGTTTTCTGGGTGTCTTTGATTCAAAAAAAGTGATTAAATTACTTCCTTTCTAAAGTGTGTGACTTTTAAATGTTTTCATGAAAAAAGGTATATTTCTCTCAAAGAGTTTTACAAATCATCTTCATCTTTGTCAACATCCTTTTATGGATTTAAAAATTGTTTGATGATAATTTATTATGATACAAATGTTCCATATATTATTGAAGGTTTTTGTGATATGTTTGATTATGGATGTGTTATTTTTACTCAATTAGTGGTTTATAGATAAATTATTGACATTTCATATTCTAGTTTTAATACGAATGTTTATGTTCTGTTTAAACCTTTTTATATGAGGAATACATTGGAATTTGTAAGTGATGGGTGGAGATCCTTATAGCTCTTTGAATCATCAGTAGGTCTCATGAGACAAACTAGTGTCTAGGAACAAGGCCTTGACAAAATACTATTAGTAGTCCTGGAACAAGACCTTGACTATGGGGTTATGAAATTCAGGAATTATACAATCTATCATTATAAAAGTGGCTATTCATATTGAATATGAATATTCGACTAGTAGAATTTCTAGGTGAATAAGTTAATGGAATTATTTGACTGTATCTTTGACATATTATTCTTATGTTCATGTTTAAAAAGATTTTTTTAGTATTATACATTTCTTTAAATGTTTAGTATTATTTATGAAAGTTTCCACTATATCGTTATCCTTACTAATCATATGAGCTCATCCCATTTTATGTGTTATTTTTTCCAAGATGCGAAGAATTATATTATGAACAACTTGCAGGGATAGTCTCTGGGATCTCATTGTGGTCTATGGAAACAATTTTATTTTAGTTTTTCATTTTATGATGTAATTTTAACCTTATGAATATATCTAGTACTTACAAGCCTACAAAACTAATCGGTAATTAATGACTTAATGTTTTGTGATTCTTCCAATGATATATAATAATGGACTGATTCTGGGCTTCTAAGGTCGGGGCGTTGCAAATTTGCATTGAAAAAACATATTTTTTCATAGGAAATGTATCGTGAATTTCAAACCCCTAGTTATGCTCACATAAGGTATTAAAATAAATGTTATTTGTAAAAATGATATTTTGAACTATTCACCTAAAATGCACTATTTTTAGAAAAATATAAAAACATTCTTCAACTAATATGAATATTATGAATTAAATATTATGTTAATTTTTTCAAAATTTAATTTTTATTATTTCTTATATTAACTTTCAAATAAAATCCAAAAATATAATTTGAAACCCTTTTATTTGGAAATTTTTTTTCTTAAATACTAATTAGTTTTGTTAATATTTTTTTAAAGAATAATAATGATATAATTAATAAATGAATAATATATTAATCAAAAAAATAATTTAATAGTAATATAAATTGTTTTTTTAATTAAAATTATAGAGTATAAAAATATAGATTCTTAATCACAATAATGAATCATGTGAAATAGTTTAAATTCCCCTTCATATATATATAAACAAATTAATAAATATTATAACTCAGTTACCAATATTCATACCCACAATTTCATCATCCAAAAGTAAATGTTCTAAAAAATCACATGTTCATTTTGGATTGGTTATATTTTTGCGTAATGATATAAAATACATTAATTATTTATGGAGAAGTACAAGGAAATTTCAGGTCATTTCATTTTAACTCTTGAAAACATTTCATCCTCATAATTGTTATAATTACTCATTAAAGAAATTAGGTGAATTTATTTATATAATATTCATTATTAAGGGTATCACCTATAATATATTCTCTATAATTCCATGTTAATCTATATCACGTTACATTTATGTCATCAAACAACATTAATTATTCAAAAATTCATATACCCTGATATGTATATAACCTTATCATATAGTCTCTACAACATGTCATTTCCAAATCCATTTTAATGTTTTGATAATCCAACCATAATTAAATAATATATTTCATTATTAAGTTATTATATCATTTACCCTAAAATGTAATTAACAAGTAGTTCTTAATGTTACAGACTCACAAAATATATATCATAATCTAAAAACTGAGATAATCTTCACACAAAAATTCATGGATCCATTTTCCATAATATCTATAATCAATTAGAAGATTGTAAATAATATCTAACCCTCATATCTCAAAATCAATAAAACCTTTATTACATCATCTATACAAATATATTCAACATAATAGTGGTTCATACATCAATCAAATGTTCTCCAATAGGAGTGCCAAAAATATAAGATAATCATAAAATCCCATTTAAAGGTTATTACTACCATTTAATAAAAGGTTTCAAATAATTAAATATTTACTATTGAAGAAACATCCATATGTGATTCACATAATATGAATTACATTTAAAATATAAAAGAATATCATTGATAATTATCACTCATTAAAAAATATAATATTATCAATATTAAGTTTTTTTGTGATATGATCCAAAATACAATAGGTTTTTCTATGATTATCAACTTTTCCATCATAACAGTCATATGATGATATTTTATACCATTGAAGTATTATTCCTTATTCAATTATAAGAAATAATGGTTTCCAGATACTTCCCATTTTTTCTTTATTTTTGGATCATGTTTTAATGAAATAAAAAGCTAAATTTATTTGGATAATATTCAATAATATTAATGTGAATGATAATAAGAATTTTAAATATAAATCTTAATATGTCTTCTCAAATGGGATATTAATTTATACTTATGTTACATTCATGGTATTTGTTTCTCACGTGTTTCATCTTATAACTCTATTGGTCCACCCTGTGTTACATTTTGTTGTGGTATATAAAAATTATTAAACTAATACATCAATGTAATAAATAAATAAATAATAAACCAATTATATTAATGGTAACTAAATTCATATTAGAAAACCCCTAGGTAGTGTAAAAACAATTGTGAAGCTTTTCCTCTTTTAATACACAGGATGATGATTAGGTTAATATCTAAAATGCCATTTTAGGGTTATTACATCAAGGTACATCTATGCCAGAACCATTATCCACAGGTAACATAATAAATAGTATTTCATTTTCATATATGGCCAAATAATCACATCATTACAAAACATCAAAATTTTATAATATACTTCAACATAACACATAAAAATATCTCTAGGGTTTTCACTTAATTATTCTAAAATATTTCAAAATATTGGTAATTCACTATATGACAAAAACTACATTATCCCATTTTTATTAAAATAAATAATTACATTTTTTCATTAGTAATTGATATTTCTCTCAAATATTCTCACAATCATGAGAACTAAATGTTTACTATCATGGGTGATTATCCATGTCAAAAATTCATTTTACCACAGTCTTAACAATTTATTTACAAATTATCAACTCTAAATAAGCACACAATGATCTCATATGTGATTTAAATATTCATATTTTGGTAAAAGAAATCATAAAAAATGGATGAGCTCAGATGTTAAGTATGGATAATCAAATGAGAGAGAAAGAGATTATCATATGGGTATAATCAAGATACATAATACATTAACACCCAACCAATAATATATCATCAATTACAGGAAAATGATTTTAATAACCTAAGAAATTAATGAGTGAATACATTGATCCACAAAAATAAAAATTAAGAATTATATTTGGATGAAAATAGATACATTAATATAATATAAAACAAAACTATTGTGTGTAACATGATATTCATTATCCAAAAAATCAGTGCCCATGCTTTATAGAAACTAAATTATACTTTTTAATACCTATACAATGATATATAGACATTTATACATTGAAATGTAAGATTATATACTAACCCACCCATTTTTGTTTCATACTTATAAGTGCCACTGGAAAATATTTCACTTATTAAAAACAAGGTGTATCAAAAAAAAATTACTCTAATGACCAAATCATTTCATAAATAATTTTAACATCATATTTGATGAATTTTCATTCCATATCATTACGATAAATTCTAGATTTATAGAGGATTATTATATTTTGAAACATTCAATGAAAAATAAATAGTTCAAAAATTTCAATACCATCTCCCTTTAATTTCATCGTCTCTATTATCCTTTTTAGAAATTAAAAACCTCAACCTATAATTCATATCATGGGGAATAAAATACAAGAGAAATGTGGAGCCAAAATTACTAGTATGGTTAAATGGGGTAGATATCATTCAGTTATCACTCATAAACATATAACATACAATGGGGAATGTTATGATAAGAATAATAATAAAAAATGTCACCTGGAGGTTAATATATTATAATCAAGAGTCATGGTGTAATGATTTGTAGTTACTAAGTCATGAATCATATAAGAATTTTAATTCATCAACCATGATAACATATCGTAAGAATATAATCATGTTCTAATAAAAAAGCTAGAAGTGTGCAAGACTTGTAATCAAAAAAAATTATGTGTGATGTATTACATCCAAGAATATAATTTCGGAATGTACATAATCACAATATGGAAAGAAATACAATGTCAATTACAACATTATCTTAGGAGAAACATCAAACCGGTAGACTTATGCCTCATGACCGAATTCATTATATGGATATAATGCTCACACAATTACCATTATAAAATACATAATTATGAATGAAACGTGATCGTGGATGAATTATCCATTTACTATTTATTATCCAATAAAAAATTAAACAGATCTCATCAATATGTAATAATCATAATCATAAAAACAATCCTCATGGATTTATTGAACTATTGAATGAAAATTGATCATATGTAAATTTATATATAATTAAAACCCCTATACAGAAATTGTATTTATGGAATAATAATATCATATCCCTAGTGGAGCATAATAAGTATAAAATAATGTTGATGTAAATAAAAATTCCGTTAAAATAAAATTTAAAACAATTCATAAACCACATAGGAAATAAAAGTTTCATTTGATATCATTATTACTAAAAAATTTATAAAATTTGGAAAATTATTATTTTCTAAAATATACGTGTATACTTATAAAATATGATATATAGTATATAAATTTCATGAAATCTAGAAAATATGTTAAATCTATGCGTGTTAAAAAATATTTATTCTTATCTCGGTAAAAGGTAAATATAAAAGAAATTTCAAAAATGAAAATTTGAAAATTTTTAATTTTTTAAAAGATATAATGTAGTTTAAAAAGGTATGAAAACAATGTTTCAATAAAATAAAAAAAATCCTCTAAAATATTTTTAAAAATATTAACATGGAATATAATGATTCACTAACATAAGGTAAAATTTAGTTTTTTTATAAATACATTAATTCAGTTCTCTTTGAGTGAATAACTAAAATAATGGAATAAAACCATGAAAAATACAAAAAAAACTATATGAAAATAATATATATTGTCTTTTATAAGTGTGAAATAATACTGTTACCCTATGTAAATTCAAAAATAAATGATTCCATTTAAAAGTTAGATCTCAGAATTAACCCTTTAAGCTTTCAAAAAAAATTAATAATTTGAACCATTAAATATTAACTTCAAATTAATCCTTAAATTTCATCAAATAAGGTGATTAATTTTATAAAATATTTACTAGGTAGTATTTACACACATTAGAATAATGCAATTAAAATACATAACATTAGTCCCATTAAGATAATTTATGGTGACAAATCAATACCAATTTGGAAACATATGAATAAAAAACCATTGATGAAATAAACTAAATAGTAATAATAAATACTATGAATTAATATTTATACATGATATTAAATTTAAATGGGCCAGTATATACATATCAGATGTATAATGTGTCCCGTAACATTAAATATGTCTCAAAAAATCAAAATCTAGATGAAGAAACCATACCTCACATCTAAAATTATTCGTGAGGACATTAACCACATGTATAATAAAATAAATATAATTATTATTCTATATAATAACTGTAAAAAATTATATCATAATCAATAATAAAATTATAACACATCAACACTGATATATCAATAATTCTTTTTAAAAATTGTCGTTTCTAGGTGTTAGTAGTATAGTTTTTCATGTGTGATTCTATTTTTATGTTTCCATACAAGCATCTTGATCATTATAAAATATTATTCATAATATTAATAATGATATATATATATAATATTTATTTATTTTATACAATTTTTTATTCTTAAAAAATTGTAGATATTGAAAAATTAATTACATCATTCATAGAGATAGTAGTCCATATGTTCTCATTATTATTGTCTCTATTTCCTAATTAATAGAAGGAATGAAAGAAAAATAATATCTAATTAATAAATAATAATAATTAAATATTAAATACAATGAACATTTATTAAATTTTTTATTACAAAAATTCAGGCAAGGATCTCATGAAAAATGGATTTCTTCGCTTCATGGAGGTTTTACTCTACACTTACACATTAAACAATACATTCATTTCATATTTGATAATAAAAATCTGAATAACGTAATATAATTTACCTAATATAATATTAGTATGTTTTAGATTCTGACATTATTATAATTTAATTGTTATGACATAATTGAAGTAGATAGAAGAAGATGTAAAATAAAAATTCTTTTTTCTAGATGATTACCTCTTCATTTAAGAACATTATTTTGATCACTACGTAATAACCCAAGGGATGGTCTCCAATGAATTCCATAAACCCTATAATGTATACATGGAAGATAATAAATTTTTATGGAAGGAATTCATTTATCTAGCTTGCTCAAAAATATTGAGGAAGAGGGGGAGTTTGTGTACATATATAAGAGAGGAGAGTGGAAAATTATGAATTAATTAATATATAAAATTTAAATTAATTAATATTTATATTTAATATGGTGAAAATAAATTTTTTCATATTTTAGAAATAAAATTTTAGTTTTTTTTCAACCGGTAATATTTATACATGTTTTGGTGATGTATATTACATATCTCTTAGTTTTTACCACTATTATTCATTTTGATGATTACCATGATATCATTGTTTATTACCCATTAGTGGTATTGAATGATAATATAACTAGAAAAGTGGACCATTAGTGTAACACGGATAATATTCTAGACCTTACCAAATTAAATTGTATAATATAATAGTTTTATGAAAATATATTCCTTTAATAAAATATTATTTAACATTTCATATAATTAAAGTGATTTTGGGGGTTACATCCATTTTTTAATTTTAAAAAAATAAATTATAAGTTAAATTAGAATATAAACATTCAAAAAATCCCTAAGAAAATACATTTATCCAAAATGTTCAAGAAACACCCTAAATTATAGAAAAATTATAACATAATTTTTAATATCATTTAATGGACTTTTCTACTGCTTTTACATTCATGGTGTCTGCATTTTATAATCAATTAAGATAACTATTTCATCCCTAAAAATCTAAAAAATTTACGTATAAAAACATCTTCATAATCAATATATCCTTTCATAACTGTAAATAAATTTATTTTATCCTTGTATTAAAATATTATTAATATTAAAATAAAGAAATGTATTTACGATTTAAATTTTGAAAAATTATTATAAATGTATATAACAAAGACTGACTAAAAAATGGTATATTTTTTATCATTTGAAGGTTTATTAAGAATTATACTAATTAATTAAAATATATGAATGTGTATGGAATACTTTTAAGGGTTATCTTATATATTTGAAATTGGTCTACCGGTTCTACCATACCCATGGGGGAATCATTTTTAACAAGGTTACTATTAATTATGAAGATGATTTATGGAGATCTACGTAATAAAATTAGACTTTTTAATTAAAAATATTTATTGTATTTTATCAAAATAAATATTTTTATGTGGAATAAATTACTTTTACAACAATACAAAAAAATACCAATGAAAACAAATTTCTTGAATTTTTTAAATGTTGGAGAATGTTTTTATAAGAAAATTTATCACAATAAAAATATTAAAGATATTAATTGGATTAATTTTAGTATAATGGTTCTAATTTAATATTAAAATAATTTCAATAAAATATGAATAATTTTAATTTTATGAATGGAAAAGTCATTTTTCTATGAAAATATTAATTGAAAATATTTAATGAAAAATTAATCTTTTTATAAAAATTAAATAATTTAAAATTAAGATTATTTTCATATTATGACTTAAAAAATGAAATAATTTTTTTAAAAAATATATAATCTAATGTTATAGATTAGAATTATAATATTTTCTATTAGAAGAAAATAAAACCCACTTTTCCTGAGAAGTACTTTTTAATGCATTAATTGACATCACTAAAAACTAAATTATTACTACCAAATAAATAATTTTTACATTTTTATTGTGTATCAATATATATATATATATATATTTTATATTGTATTTAATTCTACTGATATCCACCAATTCAATGGCCAAGTTAAAATTTTCTGATTTAAATAATATTGTTTTTATAGTATGTCACAATTCTATTAATGGTTGTTGTATATTTTTAAGATAGTTATCACAATTATTGTTATATAAGAAAAATTATTTTTTCCCAACATGAATAAATTTCATTATTTATATTTTATCTTACCTATTAGAAGTTCAGTATCTTAAAATACCATTTTTGACTTCCAAAATTATACAAAGGAATAATAATTATTCCATTCAAAATGGGTAGTGGGTAACAAAATGGTCACCTAAAAAAACAAAATCAGGTTACCATATAAGGATAAAAATATTATGAAGTGAACATATACACATGAATTTAAAATATAATGTCCACTAAATAATAAATAGTGATGGGGAACATGGTTTTGAAAAATATAACGACCATAAAACCATAAATTAGTGAGGGTTTATAGCTTCCATGAATTCTTCAAAATAAATATAAAAATGAAAACATTTTAATTTAAATTATCATTTTCCTATAGTTAAGGATTTATTTTAACATGGAATTTGAGAAAATATAAATAATTGATATCTTAAAATATATAAATGAAATTTCAACCATTGGTTTCATTTTTTTGTTAGTTTCCGCAACTTTCTCATCCCATACTCATATAATGAATGAAGAATACGAATTTTTCATGTCTAAAAAACTAAAATAAATATCTAATTGTTTATAAGATCAATAAAAAAAATGACATGATATTACTCCTATATCTATTTATTTATATAAAAAACTGTTAGTATATGTTATGATACCTAATATGAATAAATAATCAATAGAAAGATTATTCTCTATAAATTTATTAAAAAAATATACATAGTTAATTAATAAAATTAAAATTTTGAAATATCCCCAAATCGATGTTTACCTATATTCAAAACCCAATATATTTAGAAAAAGGACATAAAAAGTATAAAATCAATTTATATTTTCCCCCAAACAACATAATAAATATAATTACATCACATAACGAAAATATGAATACCACAGTCATACAATCTCCAAATAACATGCTAATGTCCATAATCACAAAAAATACAATTAAAACATATATGTATCCAACAATTAACCCTATCTTTATTCAATAAAAACATAATAAAAAATAAACCATAAATATATAAATTAATTATTCCTAATAATTGAAAACATAAATAACATTTTCATCATATCAATAATCGTGTTTATGGTCACTAGTAATATAAAATTTATATATTAGTGAGAATAATATAATTTTTCCCACTAAACATTATTATCTCAACATCAGGAACACATTAGAGGTTATCAATCCTTTAATCATATTTTTTATATAATATAAACTTATAACAATATTAATATATGATATTATCATTAAAATTAAACATATTATTGGAAATAAGTAAACAATAGATAGTGTAAAACATTCTTAATATGATACAAGTTTTATATAACTATAAATAAATTGATGAAATAATTATTGACATCATTCATGAACATCAGTCATAAAAAATATATCATTGAAATACCATAGGCCTTTTATTGGAAATGTAGATAACCATTGGAATAGATAATGGGGTTAAATAATTTCCAATTTCCTCACACATAAGACATTGATATAAAAATGTTACTGTAAAATATAATTTATTTCTTTCTAATGAACTCATAATTTTTCCATAGAAATTGTTTTCTTTATTAAATTATTTTATCAACATAAAACATTAATATCATTACATTGAGAAATTTCCCTCAATTCTTCTTACGACATTATTAACATGTAGTAAGAGATATATTCTTTTCTATATAGTTTTCATGAAAAACCATTTTTCTCTAATTTTATTCATTCTGATACTTATCATTGTTTATATTTTTAATAAAATATCAAGAGATATTTTTATGATAATTATAAATATTCACATTCAATAACCCATTTCCTTTGATATCGTAGAGGAAAAATTATATAATTCTTAGTCACAATCTACATTGACATGATTATTTTTCGTTCAATATAACTACTATAGAAAAAAATAATAGTTTGGGAATTAATAATCATAGTGAGAAACCACATAAATATGAAAATCATTTATAGGATGTCTAAATAGAAACAAATTATTTTAAATATATAAAACATTAGGTTAAATCTACGCCATCCATGAAAATAATCTATTAAAGTACATCGATATGTTCATAAATAAAATGAGAATTAACCTAATAATATCTTGATGGAGTTTCCATCCATGTGTGCAGTCTTAGGCCCACTCATGGCCCACAAATGACAATAGAGTTATTACCCTATCAGTATTATATATAGTCGTTACCCCTAGGTCAATCTATTACATATCCTAATCAACATTCTAGTATCAATATATGGATACTTCTTTTGGAAAACAAACTCATTTTTGGACTAAAACATAGTATATTCTCTTAAATGTAATAAAATACAAAGGGTTCTCAATAAATCTTCACCATCCTATATTCTAAAGATAAAAAAACATCACTCATATTCCAACTATAAAAAACTGAAAATTTCATAAATATTTATTATATGGGATTATTTGAACAGACATTATTTACCACTATGATCTATGCTAGAATAATGGAGGATTAATGGATTTAAAAATACAGATACATAATCAACTATTTTATACAACATAACATCATCTACCACTAAGTTCATCATATCATGAACCATTCTTTATCATAAAATAATTAAATCCTTTATTCATATCCTAATGAATAATAAAAAAATTACATGTGACCATAGTTTCATATTATGGTTAAGCACATGAGATATAATTCAACAATAATTTCTAATAATAACATGAGCATAAGGGTATAAGAACACAATAATAATAAAAAAAAGTGTACCTAATTATTTTCATACAATAACCATGAGTGGTGGAATAAATCTAGACAATCTATAAGATCAGAATCATAAGATAATCATGAGTTATGATACATTAAAACATTTCATTACATCATGATCATGTCATAAAAGAGTGGCATAAATGATAAAATCACCAAAATAATATAAATCATATGTCATGTGTCACTAAAAGAGCATCATTTATTAGCGTAAGTAATCACTTTATGGAAAATTATACCTTATCAATTCCCACATTCTCATTTGAGAATCCTTCATATATTTAACTCCATAATCATTATATGTTGTGTTGAAGGGATATAACAGACCCACCCCTCACATAATAAATATACATTTTTATTTATTTTATAATATAATGCATATTTCACTATTTAATCTTATATAGACCTTTGGTAATGTAAATTGTTTTCATCAATATATCATCAATATAAAAATCAAAGAATTTATCATGGATTAATATATTCATTGAAATAAAATATTGTAGATATATATTCCCACATAATCATGAATAATGAATTGGGAGAATGTATATGGAATTAGAAGAACATATCCCTTTTATATAATCAGAAACATTAAACGATTTTTATAAAGAAAAAAATTTCCATCAAAAGAACATTAAGAAATTATCATTGAAAACATTGAAAAAAACATTTTATTTTGATATATCTAAAACTAAAAACACCAAGAATGTTGATAACATCATATTATTTTGAAATAAATATAGAAAATTTTAAATTAATATTCAATGATAAAAAAATTCATGATGGTTGGAAAATATACTCATACTATTTACGTCAAAAAAATTGATTTCACACTTTGGTAAAAATTCCCCAAGTTCCTCATTTAGTAAATGATAAGAAGATAAAATTTAATTATTATTTTTAATTAAACCATAGTAAAAAATATTGAAAACATATTTTTAATAATGAAAATAAATTTTTTGAACAATTTAGTAAATATGTACAAGGAAAGAAAATATTCACAATGATAAAGATAAATAATATCTATTTTTCATAAAAACAAACATTTTATTCACATTGAGTTAAAAATAGGAATAACCCAGATGAATTACATAAAATTAATAATTGAATATAATTAAAATGAATATATTCATCAAAAAAATTTAATTTTAAATATTTATACTTCATCAATGAATATAGGGTCATAACATACATATTTCTTAAGGAATATGATTTGAGAAGATATATCTTTACCACATTTTTAACATTTGTTTAAGAACCCCTACGATGATATAAAATGCGTTTTAACTTAAAATACAATTTTCTAATCAGGATTCATGATATATCATTGAAAATGGGTTGTATATATAGCTCACAAACCTAAATAGGTACATAAATACAAACATTTACCCATAAAAAAATACGGATACAATGAATCCTTTCCTCACATATTTTTTAATTGTTTTATCCTCAAGTATAATACAATTAAATTTATTATAATTATAAAAAATAACCATATTCTTCATTATAATTTCATATATGATCAAATCATAACATGTTAACTCGGATTTATTAACAACTCATTAAAAAATTACATTTCTAGGTGTAACCTATTTTATTATTTATATATATTTCGACTCCGATGTTTTCATCATTGAATAATTATCATTGATCCATTATATTATGGATTTTAATTATGATTAAAATATAATATTTATTAATTATATACATATTTTGAGTCTTACATAATAGTAAGGGACAACAAAATTAATTATACCATTCATGTAGATGGAAATCTGTACATACTAATGAATGTTGTTTACATTTCCTAATGAAAATAAAGAAATAATGATAAATAATATATTATAATTAAATTAACTTAATTACAATATAAATATTGTTTATATTTATTAATACGTCATTATTTCCATCCATGTAGGGTGGTCATGGTAAATTAATCGTATCTCTTCATGAAGGTGGCAGTCCACAAATACAGACACACGATACATTCCGGTCACATTTGATAGAAAATGGATATGAATAAGGTTATTAAATTAAAAAATTAAAATATATTTATATGGGATATATTTTAACTTCAATATATTAATGGTTTGTAAATAAATTATGGAGTTGTAAGAACAAATAAAATGAAAATTCTTCGTTAAGATTATTATCATCTCTTTGAAGAACCTTCATTGGATCACTCTTTATGAACTCTATGGATATAATTTAATGAAGAAAAAACCCTATTAATATTATCTAATGAATATAATATAATTTTTTTTGTAAGGTTTGGATGGGATATGTGGCTCAAAATGTGTGAGGAATAGACTATAGGTTGCATCCTAATATTAGAGAGGATATGGGTTATTTTGGATTAAAAAAAAATTAAATTAATATAAATTAATTTTCATATTCATTTGGATCAAAACTAATACATTTTGAATATAATATGAATATATGTATATATAATTTCATATAGTAATATTTATTCCTTTTTGGGTGATTTTTTAACCATTGTCTCTTAGTTTTAACCCCAATTATCCATTGGAATGAATGCCAAGATATTATAGTTTTTCACTCATTAGGGGTTAGTCATTTTACGTCAAAAATACAAGTTACCAACAAGTGGAAAATGTTTGATATTTTTGTCTATATATCATTCACATGGCCATCACAAATATCTTTATTAGTTTTATTTCATTGAATAAAATATTTTTTAATATAAGAGACAGTTAAAGTTATTTTTCGGTTTATTTATGTAGTCAACTTTAAAAAAAGAAAAAAAATTATTTTTAATATAAAAACATAACACATAAAAAATAAATTAATTTCAATTTATTTTGGAAACACCATAAGATACACAAAAAATATTACTTTTTATGATTTTAAAATTATGTAGTATTCTTATCTGTTACTATCACATGAACATTTTCGTTGTTTCTAATTCATTTAAGGTCACAATTTCATAAAAAATAATTGAAAATAAATTAAAATCATTAAAAATGATAAAAATTAATAATAATATTTCATAATCATTTATAAATTTTCTATCCTCATAAAAACATATTATAGATATATAATGAAAGTAGAAGAAATTTTATATTATTTCATTACATTAAATATTATAAAGGAATTCCTCCAAAAAAATTTAATTAAAATTATATATTTTTAAATATTTAACTGGATGGTCGAATTAAACTTATATAATGAAATTTTACCATGTTTATTGATTATTGTTAAGTCTTGATTCATTATATTAATTTTTCTATATGTGTTTGACCTTTACTAAAGTTACAACATTTCTAAAAGTGTCATTATTCATTATGAAAAAAATTATGTTGTCGTATTAACAATATTTTGGAATAATAATTAACAATATGGGATACATTTTATCAAATTTAAACCCTAAAAGGGTTCAAAATTAATTTTATAATAATCCCACAAAACATTAAAAAAAATTTGTAAAAATACATTTTTTCTATCAAAATCAATTTATAAAAAAATTATGCATAATGATTTTTTAAATAGCATTACTTGGATTATTTTAATAAAAATAACTAATTAAATTTTATAATCAATTAAGAAAATTAATTCTTTTAATTCATTGAATGGAAAATAATTTTTTGTATAAATTGGTATTTTTCTACTATTTGATGTATATTTAATATCTTCAAAATATTTCAAAATATTACATTATGATATCTTATATATTCGGTATTCAAAATTATATCCATTTTATAAAATATTTTCTTTTAAGGAGATATAAATGAATAATTATATTTTGTCATATAATGATTGAGATCAGTTTATGATGAAAAATATTTTTTCAAGCATATAATGACTTAAGAAAATATTGGGCCTTTTTTTAATAAAAATGAATACATTTATTATTTTTTAGTATAACTATTATAAATATATTTTTTTAATTCATTTACTCAAATTCACACAGACCAAATTAATGGCTAGGTTACAATTTCAAAATTTAAATAATAATAATTTTATAGAATATCAATATTTTATTAATGCTTTGTGTTGCATTGTAAGAATTCTATAAATCATAATATTATTTTAAACTATATTTTTTGTTTATTAAAATAAACTATAATAAAATATTTCTAGAAGATATAGGAATTTCACATTGAAAAAAAACAATTCTTTATATTTTGAAATCATATTAAATAACATATTTTGTAAAACTATGAAAAAAATAAATTCATTTATATGAAATGAAAAATAATATTGGATGATTTATAGAGAATAAAATTATAATTTAAATATTTATTCACAGTAAATCAAACATTAATTATATGTAGGAAAACATATTTAATAATAATGTAAAATTATGAAGTTAGGGGTAACATTAAAAAGTTATTTTTCAAATAAAGTAAATAAAATGCATTAAAAAATTAAATTTTGAAAAAATATTAATCAAAACAAGATACCTGAAATGGTATAATGGTTTTCAGAATATTTTATAGAGGAACACATAATGATTTATTATTAAATGATGGGATTTTTTTAAAATATTTTACAATACCATTATTTAAAAACTCAAATCATAAAAACAGTAATAAATGTTCCATTCAAAAATGGGTAATGTAATTTGTTGAATAATATATAATTATCAAAATTATATTAACAAATATGAGAGGATATAATTTGAGGTGAGTCAAATATAGATATTTTAAAATAGAATCATTTGTAATAATGTGATTAATTCTAAATAATGTTATACATTATTTTTCGAAAACATTTTACCAAATAAGTTGTTATTGATAATGAGAAGTAGTTTAAGAAATTAAAAAATATAATATATTATAAAATTTTGATTTTTTAGAATAAATTAGTTGTTAAAATGTTATTCATGTAGGAAATTATATGAAAAAAATTATGATAAATTCAGTCAGTGAAAGTCTTAAGGAATTTTGGGAGAAATTATAAAAAGAGTCTTAGTAGAGGAAAATGAAATGGAAATTGAAACTACATGAAAAAAATCAAATGTGGAATAAATTTTTTAGTGAATACACCATATAAAATAATTTCTTTCACTCACTTTCAAATACGTCCCTTGGAGTTGAAAAGAAAATAATGAAACCCTTACCTACATTTCACTCTTTCTTGAATTTAGTCTATAATTCTGTATTGAAAATATAAATATCATAATTACATGTTTCAAATTATTATTTATATATAAAAAACATTTTATAATTTTAATTTATAACTAATCTATACATTAATATTATATCACCAATATATATTTTCTTTATTTGGTTTGAGTAAACATAATTGTTTTGAACTAGTTTCACAACTATAATTTGGTTATTAATTATTCTCCAAAATTTCATCTCTAAGGGGTAAATAATTTTAATACCATGGATAATTTATAATAATATATTATTTTATTCATTTCTTATAAAAAAATTTATTCTTTATCCTTGATGATAAAATTGATAATAATCATGTTTTTGTGATTCTGGAAGAATAAAAGTTGTTTTAATAAACAATGAGTTTCCTAATAATGAAACCATTCCTAAACCAAAATAAAATTCTTTCTACATTTACATCATATATTACAATATATAAGATTCATATTCCCTTCGATGATATAAATTTATATCATTGTTCATGGGGGTACTTAAACCAACCGCAGATAGAACATGCCCTAATTAATGGAAGACAGTTTAGTGATTTATTTGTTATATAATAATACCAGAACCATAATTATATTATTTATTGTTTCTAAGTATGTTATATAATAATTATAAATTTCTATAAAAAATTATATCCAATACAATGTTTTTTAGAGTAATAAGAAATCATTTGTCCCTTAGAACACTCTTTTGGATGGTTGGATTTAATAATTTTATTTATTTCTCATTTTATTAATTTTTTTCCATTTACCCATAAAAAAGTAATAATTTCTTCAAAATAATATATACCAACTACACTCATTTTTATGAACATCAATGTAATCCAGTGATGAAAGGAAATATAGAAATAAATCATTATATTTAGTCAGTATCCTAGACTTATGGATAGAAAATGATTTCATTTTCCATATAATAGGGAATATGATTAATATGGTTTATTATTTAAGGATACGGAATATGTCCAAAATATATTAATTATATATTAAATTATATATTAGTATGATTACATTATATAGGGGAAGTAAAATGAAACACATTATACCAAGGTGGCAGTAGTTCGCACAACACATGAAAGACATTGTCATCAATATTAATGGAAGAAAACGGATAGGTTGTAAATGATTGTATAATCATTAAAATAACATAGTAATATAATTTGAATAATTATTTTTTATTTTTTATTATGGTTTAATGGTATTTTATAAATATTATGTGAACATAAATAAATAAAAATGAGTAAGGATCCACTTGAAATTTATAACATCATTCCTCGATTATACCCTTTTCAAATGGGGTTAGGCCTTTAATGGATGGTTTTTTAGAATAATAAAATTTATTTAAGATGGATTTGTGGGTTTAAAAGAGATTTTATAATATTTTGGGATGACTATATGTTTAACGAACATGCCAAAATACCCAAGTACTCTAATACTAAATCTAGCATAGAAATAGCCTGATGGTGATTCCCGATCCCCATGGGTTAGTGACATTCACTTGGAATAACACAAGATAAAAATAGGAACAAATATTACACAATATAATAGTTGAATAAATTTAAACATGTCATAATTCTCAAAAGATAACATCATTGGGATAATAGTACCAGAATTGAAACATGTATATAAAAACCCAAATACTACTTCATCAAAGTAAAAACAAATACAAGGAAAAACCCATGCTATTATAGCCATGACACTCAAAGAAATAGAGATCAACAACCATACCCTTTATGTGGTGAATTTATCTTTCTCAAACCATAAATATGGAAATATGAAAACCCAGGAAGGAAAATTTAGTGTGTAAGATTTTAATCTCTGTATGGTCTTTCCCTTTGTTCCATAATAAGATTCCATAAGAAATAAACCAAATAATAAATACAATTTTAATCAAATAGGTATGAAATTAAAATTTCATATGTAAAAATATTATTTTCCTTTCAGTTTATAGAAACATTTAAAATTATTTATATAAAAAAATTTCATATAAAATAGTTTATATAAATCAATACGTATGTATAAATAATTTTCAATGAAGATGACACATATATATACATATCAAAATATTCACAATAAGTAACTTGTTCTTACGGAAAGTGGTATCATAGAAACATACTATTTGATTCCCATACATCTCATTTCATTGATCATGGTAATCTGTGTCCACACATCTCTCATACATAGGCTAAAGAGGACTCATCAATATCAAATAAGATATAAGATCGAGCACACTTGGATTGTTAGAGTTGTTAATCATCAATCTATTGATGGGGATTTACCATACTAGTGTGTTTCCCCAAATACCTTAATAACATCCTAGATGTGCATGTTCTTAATAAATCAATCAAAATTGGTAAATTATTTTAAAATTGTTTGCAATGAAACTTCCCCATTCTCGATTTCAATATGCCAATTTTAATTTAAAAAACAAAACATTCGGTTTTAATCAATTTTTTTATTTTTAATATGAAATAAATAATTGGTTTATATCAAGAAAATTTTATCCATTTTTCTCAATTTAAGTTCACAAATTAATTTTAAATTCCTTTTCACAATTACACCTATATCAAATCACACTAAAATTTCCAAATCCATTAAAATTGGGGGATTCCAAAATTCATCATGTCATGTCAATTAAAATCTCAATACAAAATGGATGATATATCCAAAATTTAATTCAATGTAATTTAATTAAAATATTTAATATAAATGTGTTATAACATGAAAATAGCAATAGAACCACCTATCGTAATGCAGTTATCATTTATACCAACCCATACAGTGGTAATTATCAACGAAGAACAACAAAAATGGAGATCAAGGTATAAAAAATAGCTTCAAAACATAAAAATTGTTTTTAGATCTATCAACAATGATATGATCCAAAAAATATAACAGGATAGATGCAATGAGATAGAGAGAAGGAATGGAAGAAGATATCTTACTTAAGAGGAATTGAATAACCTTCACCAATAATAGATCTAGATTAGAATAGTTTTGGAGAAGAAAAAATGGGTTCATGAGAAATCCAATTCTATAGGAATAATTCCAACATGGGTATAGGTTGATAAATGGTAAATATGGGGGGTTTGAGAGTTTTATACACATTTTTTAGTATATAAAATTTCAACAAGAATGGTTTCATAGAGGGAACTTCATAGTTTCCCAAATTGTGCCCCCTAATTGTGAGCCATGTTAATGGGTTGCATGGTTTATCTAAGGTGGGAAAATGGGTTTTAAAAAATGATGAATGAATTTTCATTCATGGATAAATTAGTCTCTATATCAAGATCAATTGAGCTCAAGAATATGAGAATGATTAGAATGATAATTTCAATGTTATGATAAATGGAATACATTATGTTTTGATGTCATGTGTGGTATATTTTCTAAATAATAAGAAACTTTTCAAAAATTATCAACAACCTCCAAAGGTTAAAAAAAGTGGGTAGAATGTTTATTTTCTTCTCAGGACATCGATGACCCAAATGGGGTGAAACATTCAAGAACAAATTTTCATCAACTAAAAATCCAACAGTCGATGGTGGTGATCATAATAATATTTATACCCGATATGTTTCATCAATATTATTAGAATAATAAAGTAAATATTTAATTTTTATCCTGAACCATGATTGAGCCATCCAAGGATCATTCACTGATCTCTGACCTATATTAATGATTTTTTCACATACTTCTATACAAGGCCTAAAAAATCCATTCTGATCAAGGACTGGTAAAAATTATTATAAGAGAACTCGACCATCCCAAACTTGTCATCCCAAGACATAAAAAAGTTTTTAACATAAGAATGAGAATATCCTCAAATATATGTGTATCCAATTGTACTTAACCATCTACTTACTGATGATAACTTGTACTCAAACAAACCACATATCCTAGTGTATCTTAATGGCCTCTCCAAAAAAGGGAAATAAAATGGGGATCTCTATATGATATTATAGAATATAGAAATCAATTAAAATTCAAAAATAATTATCTCATAGAAATTTAACAACTTGTCAACAAATATTTTATCATGAATGGGTATAAATTGAGCTGATTTTGTTAGCCTATCAATCACAACCCATATCTAATTCTTCTTTCTGGGGTACATGGAATCCCAATCATATTGTTCATTGAGATCTCATTTAAAATCCATGATGTAATAGTAAGTATCTCAACATAACCTAAAGACCTCTTTTTCTCTACCATGACCTTTTGAAATGTATAAAAATGTCAAAAAATTTACATTTTCCCCATCTCACACCGGACCCCCAGAAATAGTGGCTCATAACAAAGAATATATTTTTGTTTCATGGGTGCACAACCCCATAGGAATTATAGAAATCCCACATCACATGTTTTAAAACTACAAATGGATTAGAAAAATTATTTTAGAAACACATAATAGCCTCTGTAGAAAATGACCAGTCAATAACAGTCTTCCTGCAATAAAGAGGGAATCTAATGCTATAGATCAAATCATCAAGCACATATTCATTAAGAATCATCCTATGAAGAGAAGAGGTTAAATAAAACTTGGTGATGACAACATGGACCCATGATTTTAACATGAATGGATTGAAGGCCATCTTTTTTATGTAATTAAAGATAATCCCCCATTTAAGGGTTGATGGTGAACCTGTATATGACCCGTAAGCCCAAGGAAAAAAGCCAGACTAACCCGAAATACATGTCCTGAAGGCCTAGAGGTAAACAATTCCCAATACATGAATCATAGGCCCAGTTCACTAGAACTGCCCCTCCCCATCTTTTACATCATTTATCACATTGCTCCCCACATTGCATTGATGATCGACTAGAATTTTCCCATACAAACCTGCATGTTTACTGGTCCCGATGGCAGCTGTCATAACCTCTCATTCTTCCAATCTGGTTATCTATGCTTATGGTGGTTGCTACTCTTGTTTCTTTGATCCTCTTCGGGGTCTGTTCTATGTGAATTGGTATAATCCAGGAACTACGTGTCCTGAAGGCCCTATGGCCCATAGCCTTTTATGACCTAAAGGCCCTTGAGACCAGTAGGCCCAAACTGGTGGCCTGAAGGCCCAAATCGGGTGAATAGTTCTTGCTACTACATTACCAAATAGTAACTTGTACAGTACTGCTATAGTACCTAGAAATTCTCCTCAACCATGTTTTAAACCTGAGTCTCTTGGATTCCAAGAAATAGACTTACCACTCAGGTATGGGATCGTTGGCCCTTGACCCATGATTCTAAAAATACAATATGAAATTGTTAAAAACAACCATTAATTTCAACAATTCTAATGATTCATTCATTTCATGGGTAATAAGATTCTTCCTTAGATCATATTCAACATAATTCCCTTTCTGAAGATTATTGGAGATGTAAAAATCAAACGAATGAATGTACTCATCCCAAAGCCTCTATAAGAGATTGAAATATTATTTACAGAATATATAACTCATGATTTTTTTGCCATAATACCAGTAAACAATCCACGTAAAAGGTAATGATGCTAACATGAAATAATATGCCACACAACTATAAGATTAAGTCCATATGTAAGATACTTAATCTAATGTGTCATAGGCTACCGGTAGAAATCGAAAACTATTTGATCACCCTACATAATAACACATCTTAATCCTGAACCTGATTTATGACAAAATAAAATATAAGCTGAACCGACCAATGGAAGGGTCAAAACCAATGAAAATGTCAAACAACACATCAAATCCACAAAACAATACTGATCTATCTTATCCCAAGAAAAAATTACTATATTAAGAGTTAGTGTTATCATTATATTAGTTGACCTTGTGAAATCCTTTATGAAACAGTGGTAATAACCTACTAAACCATCGAATATTAGAATTTGGAAAAAATTACATGGTTTCTCTAATGTTATAACAACTTTCTTCTACTATGGATCAATATATATTACTGGCTATGACACCGCATGTCCAAATAAATTCACTTTTGTATCCTAAAATTACATCCTGATAGAATATAAAAACATCAATTATTTATTATCAATTCAAGAACTACTCTATGATGGCGTACTTGGTCCTCCTTAAAATTATAGTAAATGAGGAATTAATCCATAAATATGACCATGAAACCTAAAGTTACTCATGGAAAATACTATTCATTAAATGTATAAATACAAAAAAATTATTGGTTAGACCAAATAGAAAAACTAGGTACTCTGAATGGCTATACATTCACTAGAAGATGGTTTTATGATTGCCAAATTGTTTTATTCTCAACCGATGATGACCATAGAAATGATTATTCATTGATAAAAACTTTTCCACATTCAACTAGTAAAATATATCCTCAATCCATGGATAAAGATACATTTTCATTACCATTAATTGATTGCGTTTTTAGAAACCAGTGAAAAGGTGAAGAGAACTGTCATATTTCATAGAAAACAGAACATGTATTGAAGAAGGTGACACACTCATCTGTATGAATCCATTGTCTAAAAGTTTATCGAACTGATTGTTAAACCCCTATATTTCAGCTGGTTCTATATAGTATGAGGGAATACTTGCCAACTCAATACCTTGTACTAAATCAATATAGAAATCTATCATTCTTAGTGGAAAAATACTAGTGAATATGGTAATGAATGTTATAGGAAACTTGAATAAAAACTAGAGGGTGATCATTTCTCAAGTAATATCATGATAGATAATATTAAAACATTTATATTACTTTTCCAAACTCTGGATAAAAATTTGTGGCTCTACTTGACCTCTGGTCTCATTCTCCATGAATGATACGACACACGCCATATAGTGTTATAAATGATACCATTCTATGATAGGCATCAATATAGTATTTATTAGAAATTATCCCACCCTTCCTGAAAATGAAAATTAGGGGTTTCATGTTATTAACTATAAGATCTGAAGTATGCTTGATATTGAAAATCATCAATTTAGAGAAGTACAATGATGAAAATCCTCTCTCTTCATTCTAAGGGGTGAAGTAATAAATATCACATAAGATAAAATACTCATATAAAAATATGGGTTAAAATTAATGATTGAGATAAATTAGTATCATATAATGTTGTCACTAAAGATGAATAAATATTAATGGTACCTCTCACAGTAATTGGAAACATATATGCTTCCTCTAGTGACTCGTCCACTATGTAAATAATATTTTACCTAAATGGATTTTCATGGAACCCCCTTTCTCATGAATCATCTAATTTCACTATTGTACATTTAGGTGATGTTGACATAATTCCAATTCTTTGGAATATAATCATTATGACATAACATCTTTATGTGACCTATGTTCCCCTTGGAACAATATGTCTTGGGTACCTTAGTGAAAAACTATTTCATGTGTCCGGACATTCCACAGTAGTTGAAAATAAAAGTGAATATTCCAAGAACTAAATATGGTCAAAAAGAACCATAATGTTGAGTGCCACCATGAGAATCATCACGATTTCTATTTCCATTGAATGAACTCATAGAACCGCCACTGAGAGAAAGGAGATCATATTTCATACTTGACATAGCCGCCAGATGAATCTCAACCATCAATTCTCTATCTAGAACATCATCATAAAAATTAAGATTCTAGAAGAAAACATTAGATGGAATATTAACTCGAAGTACCATATCAATCAATTTTTTATTCACTTTATCAATTGAGGAAATATGAGGTGACAACGAAACAATATCTACAATGAAATTTTTATAATCTATCATGGCCCTATCACCCATATCAAGTTTGAAAATGTCAGTAACCTTATCCAAGTCCATAGACTCTAGATACAACATCAAGGTAAAAAAAAATTAATGTTTATCCACACTAATCTTCCAGGATTCATCATCATCAGTATATACACCCACCATCTCATACTAGGTTCTTCCAACCTGAAGGTGAAACATCTCACCTTTATTTAATTATGCATCTCCATTATCTCAAAAAATAGTTTGAATCTCCTCAACCAATCCAAAGACACTTGAGGATCATTTTAGCCATTGAACACTTGTGGGTTTTGGGGAGGTAACACCTGAGAACTATTATGAGAATCTCACCTCTGAGGATCCACTACATTAGCCAAAATAATTATGGGTATAGGTTCTTTTCCCTGAGCTTAGACAATACACATAATATGCTCAATGATATTAGGGTCTATGAGTGACCTTTATCACAATATTATCATCATCATGTACCCATATATCCGATTCACATGTCGTTTTAGAGTAATATTTTCACAAGACATCTGTATAGAATGTTTAACTCATTTGAATGTTACACATAACTGTAGTTAATTTAATAGCATTAGAGAAACTAATCCAAGATGATATAAAAAGTCTTGGATTTCAATATATATATATATATATATATAATACAAGGGAAATACTAAAACTAATCCTCAATATTCCATTCCCAAAACACCCTTGGTGAATTAAGGTTCATTATGTTGATATATTTCCATGAATATACTCAATATATCCTCCTATGTAGTGATAAGATCTAAAATTTTACATTAAAATTAATGTAATTTTCATAACTGACATCTTTGATACCAAATTGAAATGAACCAAACCATATATCGAGGTACTCTAATACCCAAGACAGAACTGACATAGCCCTATATGTATTCCTGATCCACATGGGTCGGATACTAGAACTTGACATAATACAATATAAAAACTGATAATGTTTTTTCAATAAAAAGAAAAGAAGAAAAATATTCATGTCAGTATTATCAAAAGAAAACCACATAGGGATTAGAGTACCAAAATTAAAATAGATATATATAAAAATATTACATCAACAATGTATAAAAAAGACAATGAAATCATCCCACGTTCGAATGAACATGAAAATCCCCAAATAAATCATCAACCACTCCAACCTCCAAGTGGAAAATTTCTCTTTCTCGAACGTAGCAGAAGGATATCTACAAAATCTCAATTGAAAAGGAAGGGTATCATATATTATTACATTTATGGTCTCAAAAAGTATTACATAAAAATATTACATAATAAGTAAACCATGATATTCTTTCTATTTTAAAAAAAGTAGAATGGAAGTATAATTTCATATTTAAAACAAAACATAATTTTAATTATAATTAATGGAAAATTTTCCAACAATGTCTTTAGTAAACATCTTATAAATATCTTTTAGAAATTATAACACATTTATAAGGATGTTTTCAGAAAATAGAATATATACAAATATATATATATATATATATCAAAATATTCACAATAGAAAACATGTTCATCTTATAAGAGGTAGGATAGATCCATGATATGGGATCCTCACACATCTCATATCGATGATCACAGTAATATATGTACATAAGTACCTTATAAATGGTTAATGGAGGTCTTATCAATGTCCCATCAAAGATAATATCCACCATAATATGTTTCTATTATATTTTAAAATATTTAATACATTTTCATAGCATTACCATGCCAGCATATTTTTCCCAAATAAACTGTTCACTTCCAATATTGCATGTTTTAAATAAATAAAGCAATAATTCTAAAATATTTTAAAACTTTTTTAAATACAATTTCTCTATTTTCAAATTAAATAAGCAAATTTCCATTTAAAAGACATGGTTTTTAATCATTTAATGCCTTTTTCATGATAAAAACATTCCTAGCATTCTATAAAATCATGTTAATCAATATTTTTCTGAAATCATTTCCCAAATAGATTTCACAACTCCATAAATTTCAAATCACACAATAGTTTCTAATTCCATTGGAATTGTGGATTTTCCCTGAAATAAAATGGTAAATAAATTTAATTCCAAATATGAAATGATTTTTTTTTCAAAATATAATTTATTGAAATTTAATTTAAATTATTTGAATCAATGGTTTATAATATAGAACGTATTGGCTGATACACCTCCCTTTACATGAATATCGCATATCATAACAATTTAAATTGTAATTTCATATGATGAAGGTTAAAAATTGAGATCATGGGATCTAACAAGTATTCATGATTCCAAATAAATGAGATTATATCGATTGGTAATAATATGTTCTAAAAACCCTATAGATGATAGATAGAGAGAGTGTGAGAGAATGAATGGGGAAGAACTCCAATCGGTGGGGAATCAAACGATGTAATATAATTATTGATCCACCTTGGAAAAGTATTATAATAACCAAAAATGGATTTTCGGAGAACTAATGGCCTCGGATGATGTCCCATCATGATGTAGGCTTAGCGGGAAAAAATATGTTAGTTATGGAATTTTATTATAAATTTACATAATTAAAATCATATGTGGTCAATGTTCACTGAAGCGGGTCACCCAATATCCCAAACCATGCACCCCTTTAGCCAAGGTAAATCTTTCTCATATGTAGGGACATGAATTTTAAAATTATTTCCCAACTGTAAAACCCCCAATATTTGGGTTTTCATGGTTTCTAGTAGCTGGTTTCATGGTTTGGGAAAATTGTGTACCAACCATGCATTGTCCAAAAATATCAAAAAAATTCACATTTCACTTGGACCTCCCTAAAATAAAGCAACTATATCAATATAAATAAGTGCATAAGGGAGTATGTAAAAAAATTAACACGATATTACAATAATTATTTTCATTGTGATGGGAAGTGGGGAGAGGATTCCCCCTTTTATACATTAAAAGGTATGAAATTTTAGTAAATACCCCAATCAATTCAATAATGGGAACACAACCCCAAGGAATATGGTGATAAACATAGAAAATAATATATTTGAGAAGCGATAATGCAGATAAGTTCTTCATACAAACATTTTAAACCATATTCTAAACATATTTGATGAATTTGAATCATATTTTTTTACGTATACAATTTATTCATTCACTATGGAAAGTTGTTTTATCATAAAAAATTACTATATATACAGAAAAATAAAATTTTCCATTTAAAATTTTTTGGATATAAGAAACCCAAATATGAAATCTATTTTATAATATTAATTTTATAAAAGTAATAAATATTAATTTTAAACTTATAAATTTATTATGTATAATTTGTTTTTAAAAAAATATAGCGTATGTTATAAAATTTTCAATATTTGTTTGCGAAGAAAAACCAACATTTTTTAAATTATAATTCCTCAAATAAAATAAATATTTCATCTTATTAAAAAGTGGCATGACTGTACAATTCATATTTCTATACTAATAACTTCATTAAAGAAATTCTATCTATAAAAGTTTTATTTTTCACTATTAAAAAAATTCAATCCTTTTAGTAAAATCCAAATAAATCTTGTAAGATAATATTGAAAATAAGAACCCAAAAATGATGTTTATTTTGTTAAATTTAATTTCTTGATTTATCTATTTTAAATTTTTAATAATATCATAAAATATAATATGAATAAATATTTTTATGAAAATAAATTTTTTTAAAATACTAGTTGTTCATATTCATAATTTATATAAAATAATAATAAATATACATTCAGATCATAAATATAATTTATTAAAATAATCAATTTATAATAACACAATTATATTTTCTTGTTAAAAATTATAACACCTAAAAATATTTCATCCTAATGATAATAATGAATGATATAATTTTTTCTATAAAATAACTTATATATATATATTAATAAATTTTATAATTCCATTATTCATTTTCATACATATTAATTCAATATTAGGGTTTAAAAATTAAAAAAATCATAGTTTTTTATTTTGTTATTATATGTGGAGAGATAATATAAGGCCCCAGCCTTAAACCTTACTTAAAATTGAATTAAATGAATAATTCACATTGAGGATCTTTTCAGGTTTAGAGTTTTAGAGAATTAGGACACAACTATTACATCTCAAAAGATTACAAAGTAGTCTCTTCTACTAAATTTCCATAATATAAAAACTCTTAAAAAGAAACATGTCTAGTTTCATGTTTTAGGTAGCATGACGTTCCCTTGATCTCATCCTTGACCCTATTCCATGCTAAGTCCTGTGAAAAACATTTTAAAAACTTGGGATGAGCATAAAAACTCAGTAAGGGATACACAAAGAATAAAAACTGTTAGTTTATCAAAACAAAAAGTAAACCACGTATACTTTATCAAAGTAATACTTTTCACCTTTATGAGGTATTAAAAACTCTTCACTGAATAAAATATCATTACATGCCTTTTTGTAACCAAAGTATTACCATAAAACCCATATAAAGAACACATAACATATATAAAGGTATCTTGGGACATAAACATACTTAAGTGGAATAACCATACGATCGACTCCCACACATATCACTTAATGGAATAGCCATACGGCCAATTTCCATACATACTTAATGGAATAGCCATACAGCCGACTTCCATACCCAATGCATTGGAGGTTATAACGTAACCACCCGTCCTGGTATTCACGGCACCACCCGTCATATGGTTTATAACGTAACCACCCGTTAAAATGTCCAAGTACCAATATAAAATCATAAAACATAAAACAAATATAAAGGAATGATAACATTTCCTCATTTCAATCATAATATATCGTAAATATATTGACATAATAGAATCCTTTATCAAAACCATTTTCAATACAAAAATATATAAACGAGTATATGGTATTTATTTTATTCTAAAAACATTACGGCTTGTTGAGGAAGCCAAAGACCAAATAATACTCGTGGTGGCGGAAAAGGTCGTTGTCGCCGCGTACGTTAAAAGAAACATTCCTTTTTGTCATTTTGTAAAACGCTTCATAGAAAAAGATTCCTTTTGTATAAAAGTAAAAGTCAAAGGGGTTTATACACAGTATAAAAGAAAGTTGTGTATAAAACGAAATATGCCTCAATGAAAGGAGATTGAGACGAATTTCCTTACAAAGATGGTATCCTTGTTTTAAGGATAAATCAATTACATAATTATTTGTGACAAACGAATACACCAAATATAAGTGGATATTAAGTGTAAAAAAATCAGGGGTTATTCACACATATTCATAGAACAACATATTCAAGGAGTACAAGTTTATCCCAAAGAATCAAATTTGGGCTAAGAAGTTCCCTTGCAAAAATTTGACAGCCTAACGGCGTCACTTCAAAAATTCAGAAAATGAGTTGATGAGAGATAAAAAGGGGATATCATAACTTGGACATAAAATCTACATTAATCAGGATATAGAAGAACATATCCCAACATAATAGTATGTGAATTAAAAGACATAACAAACGAAGTCTTTTAAAAAGAGGAGGGTGAATGGTTCCCTTACCGACTTGGGTAACTTTCGAAAAGTACACCCCATTGAAGAAGTGTCATACAATGAAAATGTAAATACCCATAAATGGAATTATATTACCAAAGGAGTGTAATAGTGGGAAGTACATAAACCACTCAAAGAAATTTGTGGCAAATCTAGCATAAATCTCACGGGAATAAATGTGGGATGAAAAATCTCTTACGAAAACTCAACAGCCTAACGGCGCCACATAAAACTTCCAAAATAGATTGATGAGAGGAAATAGGGTCCTTAATCACATCAACATAATGTTTATAGAAATAGGGATATAAAATAACATCCCACAACATAACAAATAGGAGCTTAAAAGAAGTGACATAAAGGAGAGTACTTTAAAAAAATGAGAGAGGTTAGATCTCTTACGAAAATTCGGCAGCCTATCGGCGCCACTCAAAATTTCCAAAATGGATTGATGAGAGAGAATAGGGTCTCTCATCACATGAACATAAAAAATTACAGTAAATGTAATATAAAAGATCATCCCAATAACAAGAAAGTTGAGCTTTAAAAGGAATGACATAAAAGTGTGTACTTAAAAGGAAAGAGAGGAGTAGGATCCCTTACCTCGGGTCCGACTTGACTCGATCGTTCTTTAATATCCTGAATAATAAACATGAGATAATTTCTACTTTCTTAAAAAACTTTTTCAAGTTCATTATTCCTTTTATATTACTTATTACCATGTCATAAACATTATTTAATCATTTAAGTTAATAATATTTGTTTTGTCGATATTTGGTTCTTAAGTCGAAAGTGGACTTCTTACAATTACATGTTGTTCGTGTGGACAAATGTTTATTATATCCAAAATTGTATTCATGATTTAGATATCACATATTTCATACATATCCAGGACATTCATGCATTACATAATCATTTAGAGGTATGAAATGAAATTCACCGTTCATGGAGACGGTAAGCCGTACGTACGCATGAACGCTACTTTCATTTCTATTTCGTATTTTATAGAATGGAATAATAATGATATAAAGGTATATAATAATTCCAGTATAATATAATATATAATATCATAGTTACATCCTTTATATGTCCAACATATGGTATTTAACGAATCAAATCACTTTGAGGGGGCGGTAGTCTGCACTTCCTTAAATGAAGATATCGCATTTACTCATAATGGAAACCATAAAGGTATGCCCAAAATGAAAAAAACAGAATCTTAAGGAAAACATGAACATATTTTATATCATATATAAAAATAGTGACATCATAATGGCATCCTTTGAAGGTGTTAAATGAGTATTGAACAATCATCGTTTCGGGAGGCAGAATTTCGTCATCCACGGAAACCGTATGTTCTTTAACCATTTGATGTAGTTGTGTGAGAGTGTAGCTCGAATAAATCTTATAAAAACATACTATTATATTTAAGATACTGGTTTTGTTACATAAAAAGTAAATAAAAAGTGTTTATGGGGTTGGAGAAGCAAAATAAAACAAATGAACATGAGAGAATGAATTACCTTTAAAAGTTTAACTCCTTTTGATTTGAGCCTAAAGGCTTCCTTTGAAAGGATTCTGCCCAAAGATAATCCTCTAGGATGATAATAGAGATGTGGAGAGAGTAAATGGGCAGGGTTTGGCCGAACCAAAGGCTTGAGGAGTGTGTGAAATGAGGTAGAGGTGGGGGCCTTTTATAAGAGAAGAGGAGGGGCACTTTTGGAAAGTAAGAAATATTACTTTATTTGAAAATGTTTTTCGGTTTTAAAAGGTCCCACATTGATATAATTCGTGGATAAGGTGATAAGGGTTCGAAATACACCCATACAATAAGTTTTTGACATGTGTAGGTCATAGAGTTTACATTATCTTCTCATTTTATTTAAATCGTCAGATAATGATGTCATCGCTGCATCATTATTATGTCAAATATAATTAAATTTATTTAATATTTAAAAATTATAAACAAATTACTATGATGTAGGAAATCTTATTATCTTTCCAATGATAATTTATAATAAAAAATCTGATCTTTATAACCCCATGTAAAAATTTTTTTCGTAAAACATATGATGTTTGTGTCATTTTTACTTTTACATAAATAAAAAGTTATTTATGTCATTTCCCATCCAAAGTGGCCCCATGGGGTCCCCAAGTTGACCCATGGCTTGTCTTGGTCGGCCATTACACATAAAATGAGGTCAGGACATGTGTCAAGTTCATTTCATATTATTAAAACATTATTTTTACCTTAAACTACACTAATTACCTCTAATCGCGATTAAAAACTTAATAAGTTACTATTCACCAAAAAAATATTCTTATCCAATTGAACCACATTTTAATTCTTAATGAGAACCATGTATGTCAGATTTTTGAAATTCAAAACACAATGATGGCAAAATTTCATTTAAACGGAAAAATCAGTTTTTATAAGTACCACTTAGTGGTGTCACTATTCATCAAAAATTGATGTTTTTCAGAAAAATCCCAAAAATTCACCCTAAGCTATATTTGATATTCGGAATTCAAAAATGAAGTCTATTTTACAATATTAAAAACATATAAGTCAAATTAATTAATTTAATAATTAATTCCTGCTGTCAGAGCAAATAGCGTGTTTTTATGAAACGATAAGTATCAAAAGATTGACACTAGTTTAAGTCTGATTTCAAAGTGAAATTAATTCCAGTGACCACTATTGGATTTAATGGTAAAAATATTTTCTAATTTGACTTTAAAAACAATTCAAATGATAATCTAATCATATAATTAAATTAGATTAAAAAGAGGTTTTGAATTAAAATACAACATTTTACACTATTCATTAAACAAATGAACTTTATTTGAAAAATACTAAAAATTTACACAAAGTAAAATTTAATGTCCCGATTCTAAAGAAGAGTTTTATTTGGTCCAAAAGAATGTATAAGAGTGATCAAAACTATATTTAATGACAATTTTCCATCAGAAGGCGATAAGTGATCCTTTAGTGAAAATTAGGGTATAAAAGCCTAAAATTGAATTCTTTCCGTATTTTAAGCCTTTGGATATATGTAAAAACATTTAAAAAACATATATAAAAATATTTTAGTTATTTCTATCCATTCCCGCCAATAAAACGGCTACATGTTAACTTCCATTTAAAATAATATTATTTTATTATTAGAGTGCAACGTAAGATTTCTAAGAAACTCGTTGTTGCGTATTGGGTACGCCATCGAGCATAACATCCCCTTTAAAGTCATATTAATATTTTATTCAAAAATATGGATAAATATAAAATTGTCATATTCTTTATTTACTTGGGGTGTTACATCCTTCCCCCCTTTTGGGAATTGCGTCCACGCAATTTTAAAATTGAGCTTGGTAACATCCTTGAAAGTCCCACATCGGAACAAGAGTCAGTAAAAAAATCACCTTAAAATAAAGGAAGATAAGTACAAAGGTCACCCGAGTTAACCCATACTAGGATTAAAATTATGAAAATATTTACATGGAGGAAAAACAAAGGGTCATGTTCTGATGGAGAGTGATAGAAAACATGTTTAGGAGAAAGTTAACCACGAGAAAATCACAAACTTGTGATGGGTTAAATGGTATTTGATTTCCCAGTAGGAAAAGTTAATAGAAACATTTTTGTTTTAAGTTACTTTTTATTGAGGAATTTATTCATTAGGAAACATAATCACTTATCATGTTGACTTTCAACTTTTATTATATTCCTCACACAAACTCAATTTTTTTTCCAAAAGACGAGTATTTAGGGAGACTTGTTCACATTAAGAGTACTATAATCAACTTCTAGATAATTACCTAACCCAAAAAAGAGAACTATATACTTCCCATGTCTTTTGACTTTAACCAAAACCAAACCCCAAAAGATTATTACAAGATCAGATAACCTAGAAAAGGATAACCCATTAGAAAGAAAATATATTCTTAATCTCCAAAATTTGTCCAACAAAACTAAAAGTTCAACGAGGACCATCCGATAAACAATTTTTCCATAAAATTCCTCAAAGTAAACCAATCTAAGATTGAAACCCAAACATTTGAAGGATTTAGTCACATAGTCTTCCAAGTTAAATCGTAAGATTTTTCTCCAAACAACATCAGTTTCTCCTAAAGTCTCGTATTGAAAAGTAATTAACCTAATCACATATCCTCCATGATAGGTCAATAATTTTCATAAATAACCCAAAATCAACTTACTATTAATTCATAAAATCATATAACTAGAAATAATCAGTCAAACTAACCAGGGACATCACGTAGTCCAGTGGTAGGTGATAAATACCAGTCGCACTTTCGTTGTGGGTTCGATTCCCACGGCTTTGTCCGACGCGACGGGTTGTCACACGGTCTGCGTGTTGTCCTTTTTCCAAAACTATATAATTCTTAAATCATTACCCAAAAAGGGATAAAATCAAAAATAACCATAACATAATTTAACCTCAATTTTATCTCATGCCCTTCACATCAATCATAACATATAGAAACCCATAATTACCTCAAAAGTAAGGATCATATAGACCCAAATGGTTCTTTATAACTATGTCCAAAAAAGAAAAGATAACTATTCCTTGAAAAAAAATTCATATATTAAACATCAGTGTTACACATACTATAAAAAGTTTTTTTAATGTACCCCATCATCAAAAGAAACTTAATACTCTTATGAATTTAACCATAACTCTTGAAGCCCTTATATGTTGACATCTTACTCATTCAACATTCTTCATGATCCATTAACCATTCCTTTCCAACTAATTCCGAAATACCTCTTTCCTACAAACAAAATCATGAATCATACCCTAAGATACCAAAATAGAAAAAAAAGTTAAGAAATAATTCATACCTTTGATTGGTCATTGTCGGTTTCTTCATCCTCAATCGGAATGGCATTAAGTATTGGTAAACGAGTATTTGTATGATATTGGTGATCCCATTCACAAAACATCTTAATGGGACATGTGTTTGCATAATGACCATTCACACCACATTTAAAACATTCAATTGATCCCTCAGAAAGAACTTCTTTCCCTTTCCTCGAGTCAACTGGATGCTTCCTTTTTCCACGACAGGTTCTTGCTTTATGACCTTCATTTCCACATCTATAACATATTGCTGTCCCTTTGAAACATTTTCCTAAGTGTTTCATTCCATATCTTTGATACATGGGTTTTTGAACACACTTACCTTTATGATTATTACCTATAGTTCCGTAGGGATTTGTTTCTCACATATATGATTCCTTATAGAAATCACCAAGGTTTAGGTGGTCAATCATAACTCAAGATAGTTGGTTGAGGATAAACACAAGAGTTCTCATTATAGCTTCCATATCATTCAGTTGCTCGCTCAGAAAACTGTCATAGTTTCCTTCACATCCACCGTTACCTTGGTGCCTGCTAGATCCAGCCATTTACTAAAACCAAAAAGGGTTAGTGTGAGTATTACAACAAAACCATCATGTATTAATGATGAAGATAAACACTAAGATATTCTTACTCATTAACTTTATCTAAAACTATGACTTTGTCTGAAATCCTAACCATTATGGTAATGTCACTTATGCTTAAAGAATACCCTAACCTCTAAAGTTATTTAAACCAACCTTTGATACCAACAATAAGGCACTAGCCTTAAACCTTACTTAAAATTGATTTAAATGAATAATTCACATTGAGGATCTTTTCAGGTTTAGAGTTTTAGAGAATTAGGACATAACTATTACATCTCAAAAGATTACAAAGTAGTCTCTTCTACTAAATTTCCATAAAATATAAACTCTTAAAAAGAAACATGTCTAGTTTCCTGTTTTCGGTAGCATGACTTTCCCTTGATCCCATCCTTGACCCTATTCCATTCTAAGTCCTGTGAAAAACATTTCAAAAACATGGGATGAGAATAAAAACTCAGGAAGGGATACACAAAGAATAAAAACTGTTAGTTTAGAAAAACAAAAAGTAAACCTTGTATACTTTATCAAAGTCATACTTTTCACCTTTATGAGGTAGTAAAAACACTTCACAGAATAAAATATCATTACATACATTTTTGTAACCAAAGGATTACCATAAAACCCATATACAGAACACATAACATATATAAAGGTATCTTGGGATATAAACATACTTAAGTGGAATAACCATACGGTCGACTCCCACACATATCACTTAATGGAATAGCCATACGGCCAATTTCCATACATAATTAATGGAATAGCCATACGGCCGAATTCCATACCCAATGCATTGGAGGTTATAACATATCCACCCGTCCTGGTATTCACGGAACCACCCGTCATATGGTTTATAACGTAACCACCCGTTAAAATGTCCAAGTACCAATATAAAATAATAAAACATAAAACCAATATAAAGGATTGATAACATTTCCACATTTCAATCACAATATATCATAAATATATTGACATAATAGAATCCTTTATCAAAACCAATTTCAATACCAAAATACATAAAAGAGTATATGGTATTTATTTTATTCTAAAAACATTACGGCTTGTTGAGGAAGCCAAAGACCAAATAATACTCTCGGTGGCGGAAAAGGTCGTTGTCGCCGCGTACATTAAAAGAAACATTCCTTTTTGTCGTTTTGTAAAACGCTTCGTAGAAAAAGATTCATTTTGTATAAAAGTAAATGTCAAAGGGGTTTATATACCGTATAAAAGAAAGTTGTGTATAAAACGAAATATGCCTCAATGAAAGGAGATTGAGACGAAGTCCCTTACAAAGACGGTATCCTTGGTTTAAGGATAAATCAATTACATAATTATGTGTGACAAACGAATACACCAAATATAAGTGGATAAAAAGTGTAAAAAAATCAGAGGTTATTCACACATATTCACAGAACAACATATTCAAGGAGTAAAAGTTTATCCCAAAGAATCAAATTTGGGCTAAGAAGTTCCCTTGCAAAAATTTGACAGCCTAACGGCGTCACTTCAGAAATTCAGAAAATGAGTTGATGGGAGATTAATAGGGGATCTCATCACTTGGACATAAAATTTACATTAATCAGGATATATAATAACATATCCCAACATAATAGTATGTGAATTAAAAGACATAACAAACTAAGTCTTTTAAAAAGAGGAGGGTGAAAGGTTCCCTTACCGACTTGGGTAACTTTCGAAAAGTACACCCCATTGAAGTAGTGTCATACAATGAATATGTAAATACCCATAAATGTAATTATATTACAAAAGGAGTGTAATAGTGGTAAGTACATAAACCACTCAAAGGAATTTGTGGAAAATGTAGCATAAATCTCACGGGAATAAATGTGGGATGAAAAATCTCTTACGAAAACTCGGCAGCCTAACGGCGCCACAAAAAACTTCCAAAATGGATTGATGAGAGGAAATAGGGTCTCTCATCACATCAACATAATGTTTATAGAAAGAGGAATATAAAAGAACATCCCCCAACATAACAAATAGGAGCTTAAAAGAAGTGACATAAAGGAGAGTACTTTAAAAGGAAGAGAGAGGTTAGATCTCTTACGAAAATTCGGCAGCCTATCGGCGCCACTCAAAACATCCAAAATGGATTGATGAGAGAGAATAGGGTCTCTCATCACATGAACATAAAAAATTAAAGTAAATGTAAAATAAAATATCATCCCAATAACAAGAAATATGAGCTTTAAAAGAAATGACATAAAAGTGTGTACTTAAAAAGAAAGAGAGGAGTAGGATCCCTTACCTCGGGTCCGACTTGACTCGATCGTTCATTAATCTCCTGAATAATAAATTTGAGTTAATTTATACTTACTTAAAAACCTTTTTCATGTTCATTATTCCTTTTATATTACTTATTACCATGTCATAAACATTATGTAATCATTTAAGTTAATAATATTTATTTTGTCGATATTTGGTTCTTAAGTCGAAAGTGGACTTCTTACAATTACATGTTGTTCGTGTGGCCAAATTTTTGTTATATCCAGAATTGTATTCATGATGTAGATATCATATATGTCATATATATCCACTACATTCATGCGTTACATAATCATTTAGAGGTAAGAAATGAAATGCACCGTTCATGGAGACGGTAAGCCGTACGTATGCATGAACGCTACTTTCATTTCTATTTCGTATTTTATAGAATGGAACAATAATGATATAAAGGTATATTATAATTCCAGTATAATATCATATATAATATCATAGTTCCATCCTTTATATGTCCCACATATGGTATTTAACGAATCAAATCACTTTGAGGGGGCGGTAGTCCGCACTTCCTTAAATGAAGATATCGCGTTTACTCATAATGGAAACCATAAAGGTATGCCCAAAATGAAAAAAACAGAAACTTAAGGAAAAAATAAACATATCATATATCATATATAAAAATAGTTACATCATAATGGCCACCTTTGAAGGTGTTAAATGAGTATTGAACAATCATCGTTTCGGGAGGCAGAATTTCACCATCCACGGAAACCATATGTTCTTTAACAATTTGATGTATTTGTGTGACAGTTTAGCTCGAATAAATATTATAACAACATCGTAGTATATTTAAGATGCTGGTGTTGTTACAAAAAAAGTAAATAAAAAGAGTTTAGGGGTTTGGAGAAGCAAAATAAAACAAATGAACATGAGAGAATGAATTGCCTTTAAAAGTTTAACTCCTTTTGATTTGATCCTAAAGGCTTCCTTTGAAAGGATTCTGCCCAAAGTTAATCCTCTAGGATGAGGAGAGGGATGTGGAGAGAGTAAATGGGCCGGTGTTGGCCGAGCCAAAGGCTTGAGGAGTGTGTGAAATGAGGTAGAGGTGGGGGCCTTTTATAAGAGGAGAGGAGGGGCACTTTTGGAAAGTAAGAAATATTACTTTATTTGAAAATGTGATTCGGTTTTAAAAGGTCCCACATTGATATAATTTGTGTATAAGGTGATAAGGGTTCTAAATCCACCCATCCAATAAGTTTTTGACATGTTTAGTTCATAGAGTTTACATTATCTTCTCATTTTATTTAAATCGTCAGATAATGATGTCATCGCTGCATCATTATGATGTCATAAATAATTTAATTTATTTAATGTCTAAAAATTATAACAAAATTACTATGATTTAGGAAATCTTTTTATCTTTCCAATTACTATTTATAATCAAAAATATGATGCTTATAACCCCATGTAAATTTTTATTTCGTAAAACATATGATGTTTGTGTCATTTTTACTTTTACATTAAATAAAAAGTTATTTATGTCATTTCCCAACGAAAGTGGCTCCATGGGGTCCCCAAGTTGACCCATGGCTTGTCTTGGTCGGCTATTACACATTAAATGAGGTTAGAACATGTGTAAAGTTCATTTCATATTATTAAAACATTATTTTTACCTTAAACTACACTAATTACCTCTAATCGCGATTAAAAACTTAATAAGTTACTATTCAACAAAACATTATTTGTATCAAATTGAACCACATTCTACTTCTTAATGAAAACCATGTATGTCGGATTTTTGAAATTCAAAACACAGAGATGGAAAAATTTCATTTAAACGGAAAAATCAGTTTTTATAAGTACCACTTAGTGGTGTCACTATTCATCAAAAAATGATGTTTTTCAGAAAAATCCCAAAAATTCACCCTAAGCTATATTTGATATTCCGAATTCAAAAATGAAGTCTATTTTACAATATTAAAAACATATAATTCATATTAATTAATTTATTAATTAATTCCCCCTGTTAGAGAAAATAGCGTGTTTTTATGAAACAATAAGAATCAAAAGATTGACACTAGTTTAAGTCCGATTTCAATGTGAAATTAATTCCAGCGACCACTATTGGATTTAATGGTAAAAATATTTTCTGATTTCACTTTAAAAACAATTCAAATGATAATCTAATCATATAAATAAATTAGATTAAAAGAGGTTTTGAATTAAAATACAACATTTTACACTATTCATTAAAAAAATGAACTTTATCGGAAAAATACCAAAAAATTATACAAAGTAAAATTTGATGTCCCGATTCTAAAGAAGAGTTTTATTTGGTCCAAAAGAATATATAAGAGTGATCAAAACTATATTTAATGAAAGTTCGCCATCAGAAGGCGATAAGTAAACCTTTAGTGAAAATTACGGTATAAAAGCCTAAAATTGAATTCTTTCCGTATTTTAAGCCTTTGGATAAATGTAAAAACATTTTAAAAAAACATATATAATCATATTTTAGTTATTTCTATCCATTCCCGCCAATACAACGACTACATGTTAACTTCCATTTAAAATATTATTATTTTATTATTAGAGTGCAACGTAAGATTCCCAAGAAACTTGTTGTTGCGTATTGGGCACGCCATCGAGCATAGCGTCCCCTTTAAAGTCATATTAATATTTTATTCACAAATATGGATAAATATGAAAATGTCATATTCTTTATTTACCTGGGGTGTTACAAATAAGTAAATTTTTTTGATTATTTAAGGAAATGTTCAGTGAAATCATAGTTTATTAGACATATTATTTTAAATTAACCATTTTCTAATAAAAAATTACTAAATTCAAAATTTGGGAGCTAATTGGTCCACTTCCCACGGTTGTTTTGGTTTTAGATCTCAATTCAACACCCCTTATTCATTGTTTCATTTAATAAAAAATATAAATTATGTTATTATTATTATTATATTTATTCATTATATATATATATATATATATATATATTTATACATCCTTACAAGTTGGTAATAAAACATGAATTACATCACTTTGTGGCTATAGTAGTCCATATGTACACATGTGTACCATTTACATTTTTGGACAAAATGATGGAAATAGAAGTAAATAATATTATATCATTTTAGAATATCAAAAATACCATATATATCATATATATCATATATATTCATTAAATACATCCTTATGACTATCCATGAATGAATGATATTAAAAAAAAATCAAATCGCTTTGTGGAGGTGGTAGTGAACTTGTACACGTTGGCGAAATTATGATTTCACATAGGATATAAAAGTGGTTAAAAATGTTTATATCAGTAATATAACCAAATTTTAGAATATTATTGATATGGGTTTCATCATGATTATATATTAATAGAAAAAAATAATGACTTCAATGAAGAAAAAAACATGAAAAAGGATAGTAAATGGAATTACCTCTACTCTGTAAAACAATTATTTTCTTAGACATTATCAATTCATGGATTTATATTTGGGGAACAAAATAATATCTTGGATGTGTTGAATGATGTTATCATGATTTTTATGTTAGTACTTGACAAGATTTTATTCTCAATACTCTCAAATATGTAAATATAAGTGGTTCCATATTATAAGTGTGCTGGTTTGTAAATAAATAAATACTTAAAAATTAAAATAAAATAAACTTGTGTTCAATTGAATGTTTAAAAAAGGTAACCTATATTCATATACTATATATGGATGGAAATATTTACACGTATGCAATTATATTTATCCACTTTTTTAGATATTATATACCCAATATCTATGTTTTACTCCCAATGATCATTCTAAAAATTATAGTGGTCACATAGTTTTACCATGGTAACTATTAATTATGAATAAAATAAGATTTACCATATTGATTTATATTGATATTATTCATTCTAAAGTGGAATAATGTATAACCTATTTTATTCATATAAATGGAAGACATTTTTTTAATATAAGCTTCAAAAACAAAAATAAACCCATTTTTAAAATAATATATTTTGGTGAACAACACTTAATTTATTATTATTCTTTTACTAGTATCAAAAAATGAACATGAAAATATTTCATTAAATATATTGTCTAAAAATTTTATTATAATATTTCATCAATATGGATTGAAATAATTTTTTAGATAAAAAATATTTCATGTAAAAATGCATTTTCACAAAAAAAACCCTTTTTTCATCTTAAAATATATTTATTTAACTTATTTTCTAATTTAAACCAATAAATTAATTTTATAAATGGGTAAAAATTTATTTATCACATTTTATATACTTTTAATTAATTTTTAATTAAAACAAATATTACAAAAAAATTCCAATAAATAAATATTTAAATATTTTTTTTAGAATAAAACGTATTTGCTAACTGAATTTGAAAATATTTTCAATAATTATATTTCATTTAAATAAAATTAAATGTCATCAATTTAATAATTTTGAAATATTAATAAAATAATGTTATGTTTCTGATCTTCCTAATCTAAAAAATTATTTTTACTAAATATAAATATATTTTAAAATCTCAAGGTGTAATAAATAAGATGTTAGATGATCATAGTTAGGGTAAATTATAATTTTATTAATATTTAACTGGAGGAAAAAGGGTTGGGATTCTAGATCATTTTTATAGATGTTTAGGTGGGGAAACGTATGTCAGAACTATCAAAAATAAAAATTTGGGTGATAAATAATTGAGAGGAATGGTGCGGTGATGGAAATTATCATCTGGTTGTCGATGGGGCCCAATCAGGGAAAAGATTGTATACCAATTGTAACACACTTATTATAGTGACCAAAATGGTACCTTATATGGTGAAACAACAATGCATATATTACTCCTTACTATTTATATATGGATATTGACTAGCGGTGAGAGTCCATAATGAAAATGTAGAGGCTACACGTTTAGTAGTATATCACACAGTAATTGAGATCTATAAATAATGATATAACCGCATTGTTTGAACAATGATGTAAAACTAAAATCCATACATAAATAGTAAATCACAATCAACGTGATATAAAAATAAATTAACTATACTATACATACACATTAACATTAAGGATAAATCATAGGGTCTATAAAATATATAGTAAATATTAAAAATACACTTGATACATATCCTTATCCTTAGGTCACACTTCATACCTATACCAAAAACTGTATATTGAAACCACATTTATATACCCTATGAAACATGCCACATAAAAGTTAAAAAAATTCCAATCACACACCAGGTTTCCATGATAGGTTTTGATGATAAAACGATATAGAGTTCCACCAACATTTTACATATATTTTACATCATATTATGTTTTTCATACTTGTAAAGATAAATCATGTAAAAAAATACAATATGAATGAAAATGTGTTCGACAATTAGGTACTATCCAAAACATCATGAATCCTGTACCCACCCACTTCTCTATCTCTAAAAATATGTCTGTGGTAGTAACATATCATCAGAATCCCATTCTATAAAGTCATAACATTGCTTTCCTTAGAAAAAACCCATTAGGTGAAGGCATAAAATGTATTGTCCCTAATATATTGAATCCCAAAATGGAAAATAAATAAAATATATAGTCCCATGATTATTAAAAAACATTAGGGTAATGGTATAGCATATTTATCCATATGTATATAGATAAACTAGGGATCCTATCTTGGTGATCCTCCAAAATACAATATATACAGACCCCACATGGTTATATTTTAGAACTTATTTATTAGGGATCTCCTATTAATGGTCCTCATTCCCATGTAATATATGAACCCTATGTCGTTTTTCCCTGAGAGCATATAATTTTGGGACCCTCTCATAGATTTTTATAGGCACATAATTATTTTAGAGAACATATTAACTAAGGGATAATATCATTTGGGGACCCTCTCCTAGTGGTCCTTGAGAACACGTCATCAAACACACTATTAGTAAATATGTTATTTCATTCCTGTTTCACAAAATAATAATGAAATAAAAATATAAATCATGGAAAACATAGACCATAACCCATCTTTCTTCTAGACAGACCTCCCAATATAGATCTGAACTATACTTTTTCACATAAATATAATTACAACCTAACATAATGAACATTATTATGAACATCTATCATGCCAAAACATTTTTATTCATCACACGATGATTATTTCCCAAAGGATATACGCACACTATAACCTAACTCTATATATATAAAAGCCACTAATCTTATAATTCAAAAATCAATAATAATCACTATATCATATAAGTATTTCATCTAACACCATAGATGTCTCACATGAAACTCTTTCCTCCTATAAAAATATTCCATTCACTAATCCCACACATAAAATTACAAAAATAGAACTCCAGTCTATCCATAAGAAGATAAATATCATAGATAGTCGAGACTCACAAAGCATTCTCATAATCCCTTTAGATCTCCATGGTCAAGGAAGAATAATACCATATGTTACTATCATTATGTTTCACATGGAACAGTCTAGAGAGTGAAAAAATTTACATAGCAATCAATCAGAATATCATCCCAATCCCAACAACTCACCACTCAAATAAACCAAGATATTTGTGAAATTTGTGACAAGGGTTTTGGTATATCATTTATTGGAATTAAATTTTGGGTATCATATTAAAAAAAACATATCCACATGTTAGGAGGTCTTTTTATAATTACTGTCACACATACTCAATATCACTTAGAAAGGGAATAACAAATTTACAACTTCACCACAAAAAACCCCATGGATAATATTTAACAAAATTTAGATTTCACTAAGAATATAAGAACCACTAGTGACAACATTTGCGTTAGAACTACATGGGAATATAAATATTATCATGTTATATTACATATCAAAAAAAATTTTCTACATCTAACTATTTCACAATAAAATGATTGTTTTTTCAATAATATAATTTCAATCAACTAAATGAAACAATAATCACATTTTCATTTTTTGATTTCTTTTCATTCTTCCCTTTCACCATCACAAAAAACTTCTTGTTCTCTCTTATAGATTTAACATCTAAAAAATAATATTTTTTTCACTTAATATCTTCATTTCAAATCTAAACATACCCAATACAAGGTCAAACGCCATAATTTCTATCACAAAGCGTAGTGGACTTTCTTTTAGGTAATTTTTAATTTATTTTATGTCATTAGTTAAGAATAAAACAAAACAAAAGTTATAAACTTAAAAAATTCAAAAAAATATTCTCTATACACAATAAATAAATATAGAGGATACTTTTTATTTCAATAGTTTTCCATTAACTCAACAAATTCAAAAAAAGGCTTGTTCTTAAGAATATCCACCAATGGTTTATGTTAGAATCAATGGATTTTAAATCACAATAAAATTCAAATCACATAGAAATGAATCACAATTAAATAGTTATAATATTACTTTAATGAACTAAATGTATGAATTGAGAACATTGAATAATAATATCATTCTATCCACACAGAAAAACAACTTAAATTCATAACATTACCACCAATTATTCTCTTAAAACCACTTTTTTAAAATATATCGCCACTCTTCATCAATATGACTATTATTTCAAACAATAATACAACATTAAATATCATAAAGTATATAACTATAATATATACATATTCAAATCATAAAATATATATCATTTTTAACAAACCTATTTCGAACATGTAGAAATATATTTTACTAAACACTTGTTGAACATTATATTTTAAATAGTTCACAAGGACTCAAAAACTTATATACTATCCCTCACAAAATTTTCCAATTAATGAGTCTTTGTAATAAAATAATCTACATATATAATATAAATCTACCCAATTTTGAAAAAAATATCACCATATTCGTTTTTAGAATAGTTCCCACCCATCTATAAATTCATAGAGGAATAAAAAGATATTTTATCTTTCCTTTTTCCTCACTATGAGATGAAGAATATATTGAACAAGAAGACATAAGTGACTATATGATATTACCATAATCATGTTAATAATGATTTTTAACTCCTATCCTCATCCTAAAATATAAATATCAATGTTCAAAAGTGGGTTAGGGAAAATATCAACCACTCTCCTATTTAAGGACCAAATACAAGATTTAGCACATTATTTTCAACAATATATTTTGTGAAGTGATATTTTATATCAATTTTCCTTGATATTTAATATTTATTGTTATTTATTTAAATACTTATAGAAATATATTGTTAACAACCAATAAGTGTTGGTAACTTCAATTAAACCATGAGATCTTCCTAATGAATTTTCATCCTCATAAATTGGCTGGTGATTAAGTAGTACCCATGTAATCTACATTAATAGTGATCAAAGTGATAAAAATAATATTAATCATGTTCCAACATTAAAAGGATTAACATTGGAAGAGTACTATAATAGTTTTAAACATTCTTTCATCAACATTTCATCTCCAATTTTAATGTATATACAACTAAATAAACAAAGATATCATTTTCTATCATACATCATACAAAAATTAGTTTCATATTTAATCTTCCTTTGAGTACTATTTTCATCAATAAAATTTGTCTTTTTTAGAGCACTTTTATTCATTTCACAATGTAAAAATTAAGTGATATGAAGAATTGACGATATAAAGTATAAGAAAATTACAATAAGATTCCAAAATTATGTTTAATCTACATCATTTCCTTTATATAATTATACAACATATATCTTAATAAATGGGAGTGAAGTATACATTTCAATCATAAATTATAATTTTTTTCGAAAGATCACTGTCTTACATATCATGAGAAAGAAAAATGTGATATTCATCATGATAAAATTTTAAAGCTGGAAAATATACCATATATCCCAGAATAAATTTTTTTAATTATATCTCTATTTTTAATTTAATGGTAACAAAAACCATTCCATATCCCCAATAAATATAATATCATTTAAAAAAAATATTAACAATGATTGTACATCATCATTATCTATTTTGTAGAGGTTGATGTCCACTCTTTTTTCCATAAATTTAATTTTCATAAAATTTGTATCTATCATAGAATACAACAATCTTGGATTTTTTTAAATCTATATAGATACGTTATAAACCTAAAAACATAATTCTAATCTTTATGATGTCATAATCAATATTTTTATATTATATAAACATTTTATTTGAATTCACCAATGAGAATGATAAACACTAAATCCATTTGTTATTTATATTATTTCTATTGGGCTATATTAATAAGAAAAAATATAATTATATCTAGAATTTATACTAGTGTAAATTAATCAAAAAATCAATTATTTCTACTTTAGAATAACCACTACAGATATGTTTTTTTTTTCTCAAAACAACTCATTGTTCATTGAAATATTTTGGACTAATATAATTATTACAAAAAAAATATTATTACTTTGATAGGGTACCAAATTCAATTTATCATTATTGTCTATCTTATACAATTCTTTGTTCATGGAATCAAAGAACTGTTTCCCCAAAATTTGTTTCAATATTTATTGGTTTAGTAGGTGAAAATAGGGAGGTATTTTTTTGTTACTCAAATTTATCCTAGTTTGATCTTATATTCCAAGATATCTATTAATTATTTGGACATAATAATGGGTTTTTAGGAATAAATTAGTTGTATAGGGAAATTTTTAAACTCTACAATAATCTAAATAAAATTCATTAACATGGAATTTTTCAAAATTGTCCACAATTTTAAAACTACATGCAATTTTTTAAAAAAATATTCATCATCACTTCTATTATATTGTTAATGATATTTGAATTATTTCATTTTTTTTCCATCAACATTTTATCTCCAATTTAAAAAATAATCTATGTCAAGTTGTTTATAAATTCAATCCTCCTCTACTGGGAGGTTCACAATGTAATATTTTATTAACACCTTTCTATTCAAACAACTTATTTTTTAACTTTTAAAATTTATTATACTAGGGGTACCAATCTACCTATTACATTCCAATCATATAGCCTTTTTTTAATTCGTAATATAAAGTTTTGTATCATTTTTTTTAGTTCAGGGACTGATTTTGAATATGACCAAAAATCTCAATATTTTTCATTAAAAAACTACGACCTATCATATTCTACCAATATCGTTCAATATATATCTACTAAAACCCTTTTAAAATGTTTATAAAATCATTTTTAATGATGTTTGTAGTGAATTAGGTTTCCAGTTAATATCGTGATTCCAATGATAAGAATAAATAGTTCCACATGATTATTTAATACCATTATCTATCTAGATCTTATTTAAGTTGAATGAACTCTACTTCTTTCAAATTTTCTAATAATTGTAAACATATTTAGTGAATCTAATTTATGGGTTATATATATAATAAAATTTTATAGGTTTATGTAATAAACAATGTAAATTAAATACTTATATACATTTCTTATATCTTCATAATGGGACTATAAATATATGAATATATACGAACTAATTGATGAGAATATTGGATAGATACTTTCTTATGTAGAAAATTAAAAAACCCCTTATGGGAGGAACATCCACTATCTAAAATCCATTTATTTTTCCATTTTGATTCTTTAAGTCCCACTTCCACATAAAAATCATTACTATTATCATTATTCATAATCTTTTATAGATTTTTTTGTTGTACATAATAATTTATAAGGATAATTAAATGGTGGGGAATAAATTTACATGGATAAAATCCTCATAAAATATATTATATTCTTCATAAAAACATTAATCATATTCTATTACTTCTTCCCAAATATCCTAAACATTTTCTAAAATTAATTATTCTAATAGGGTTTTATCAACTTCAACAGTTTGATTCCAAAACACGTAGTTTCACAATGATTATGATAATTGAATCCACACATTAATTCCACACTCTAAAAGCCTCACAGTTCAATTAATAAATATAGAAATAATACTTTCTTTGTAAACAATATGATGTGATTACATATATATCTATTTATAACATTATCTATGTAACTGGTACTAAATCTTTTTTAGGGTCAAAAATAATTTTGGACTCTTATATTATTATTCCTTAATTAAGTATTATTATAATCCTTTTATGTCAATATTTATAGTATTTTTCTAGTTTAAATTTGACCTCCCATTATTAGAAATTTTGTAAATTAAACTAATTTTCAGCAAACATTCCCTTATTTAGTTTTTTCTTCATTTCAGGTTCTCAATAAACAATATTATGATCTATTAAAAGATTTTTATATTATAATTTATAGTCCATATGATAATCATAAATAATTTAAAAGGCCTAATTGATGATTTAAAAATATCTTGGTCAAACATAATGCACTAATGTTTTTATGTTATTTTAGAAATTGTTCATTTGAATTTTAACCTCTAACAAATTATATTAAAAAAATATGGAAACAATCTATTCTATTTCACTATTTTTTCAATAATTTTGTATAGGTCATCTCATCATCAAAAAATCAATTCAAACCATAAATTTATTTCTACATTTTTTTTGTTTCGTATGTACATACAGATTCATTGATCCTAGAAGATTCACTATTTTTCTTCATAATATTGTTCTCTTTATAAAAATTGAGATATTTCAATGTAATTCCATCAATTATTTTCTCAACATGAACTCTATCTATTTTCATCGTTACATAAAACTTCACTAGCTACATCTTTTGATAATTTTTCATCATTCAACAAAATAATTGAAAATATTCCATATATATCACTATAAGTATTTAAGTGATCATCTTTATCACTACATTAAATATCATCATAATTAGATATTATATTTTTATTTTTATTTTTAGGTAAATTTATTCCCATAAATTGTGATTAAATCAATTTTTAGTATCCATTAATGACTTTTATTGAAAATGTCACTTTGAGCTTTCTTTCTCTTCACCACTAACTTCATATTATTTCTATAATAGAAAATTTTTAGTCCAATTTCTGATGGATCCACACATAAACCATTTCACTGCAACCTCCCTCATAATCATTCCCTTAAATCCTCTAACAATTATTGAGATATGAGTTACAGTTTAAGGAAAATATAAATCTAGATATGATCCTAAGTCCAAATAACCATCATTATCGTCATTAATGATATTATTTTTCATGTCTTGTTTTCTGGAATTAAAGAAAATTTACTTTTTAGTTTTGTCATTCTTATTAAAAAAAATCATTTCTAATATTATAGGAAATTAAAATTCCATGTAAGCCGTTAATATAGACTATTCTAAGAAAATTATTCCCAAAATCTAATAAGTTATCATATAATGAGATGTATATTATATACCTCTATTGTATAATTAAAATTTTTTCTAATGCTTCTCACTGTGAAAATACTTTCATATAAGCTTTTGAAGATTCAATTTATATTTGTATCAAGTATTATTTCCACATGTTCATAATTTAGATTCTAAATCTATAGTTTTTTATTTAAATTTTTATTACATTTATATCTATTTTCAATGTTATATTTTATTAATTTTGACATTTTATTCTTATTAACATTAAATAAATCACTCTTTGAATGGGTATGCAGTATAGAATTCTAATAAAATAATAATTTTAATGACTCTTCAAGTTTGTTTTTGTCATGAATACAGATTTAATAAATTCAATAAATCAAATCATTACTACATTCAGTAGATTATAAAATATAGATAATAGGTAATGAAATATGATATGATTAAATACTTGAAAATACATCCAATACAAAATGGTAATAATTTCACTATTCAATAAAATTATATTATCAAATATAAATAATATAAATTATATGACAGAAACTTCAACTGTAGGGGAACTCAATTTCTCAAACGCCTAAAATAAAATCAAAAATGAAGGGAACTTATCTTCGATACAACATGGATAGTCCCTCAAGACCAGTGAAATGATGGTGGTGGTAGGGTTAATTAGTGATCAAAAATTGAATTTTTTATTTAACTTATTAAAACAAAATTCAATTCTAGTTAATCTATGTTATTCTAAATGATTTTACAGACACTAAATCACAAAAATAAATGTAACAACCATATTATAAGGTTAACCTATGAAAATTAGAGGGGAAATCTCTGGAATGATACACATTTCACAAAGACACTAAAACCCACAAGTATCATCATGTGACTTACAATGAGCATATAATATTAATTTTTTCATGTTTCACCAAGTCTCTCATCTCTGACAATTATTTCCATACATTTATAAAAATATGAAATTGTTTTTAATAACTAAATTATCACAAAAAATATTATATTTTCATCACATTCACATGTTTTGGATTTTTATCTACATTCATTGAACTATAACGATTAAACTTATCTTTTTTCCACTATACTACACATTAAAAACAATGCCATTCTTTCATTCACAGTTCACATCAAAGAATCCACTCTATTTGATTCATACATGTAAGATTCTTCTCCTTATCTCACACACCTCAAACAAAAAAAATTCATTGAGATTGAAATTTAATATATAATAAATACAAAAAACATATTCTTCTTCAACCGAATTTTTAAATACTCACTTTTGAATTATTCTCCAGGTTGTTAATGTGTAATAAAAGTCTTTCATTGGGATTAAGAATCCATTATGTAATTAAATCACTACATAAAAACACTCTTATCCATTTTTATAACCTACTCCTCTTGTTTCATAAATCAAAAATTCCATTTCATGATGATTACTATATTAACAAAAAACATTATCCTTATATTGAATAATATTTTCTTCAGTGAAATTAATTCTATCCCAATAAATTTTATCAAATATATGTTTTTAAAAAAAAAATCTATGTATAAATTAATTAACAGACATCAGAATTAATATTGGGAATCATTAAAGTCATATGAAGGGTGAATAGTCATACACCAAGGAAACGATTGACGTAGGTTAAAATTAATGTCCTACACATAGAGAATCATATTAAAAATATTGCAGAAACTAATTTATAATTATTAAACTTATGAAATAGTGACTTAACAATGACTCAAACATATTTTTTACATGATAAATTCAATAATGTTATCAGTGTTACATTACTTGTATGTTGGGAACTAAATTTTATCTATAGAATAAAATTCATATATGAATTCCCACAATCATGTGAACCAACCCAAATCCATATGGGATTACATAAAGTCATATAAATATCCATATATTAATATTGTATCATCATGGGTTTTTTATTTTATACCTAAATCATATATTATAGACATAATAAAATAATTATTGAATTTCTTCACAACTTATATGAACTTCTCCAAACTAATTTTCAACATAATAATTTCAATCACCACACAAATGGAAATTCGTTTTATGTGAGACGAATTCAATTTATTATTTAAAAAAACATAATAAAACAAATAAAAATCCATAATTATAAATATTTATATCTAAAAATGAATAGAAAAAATGACATCACATCTAATTACAACAATTTCTATATGAAATCAATATCATGAAAATATATCATGGGCTTAAAAATGATGAGTATGTAGAATAATTTATAACATAAAACTCATATCACCTGAAAAGTTTCTAAGTTCCAAAGATATTTGAATCCCCATTCACACACAAATACCATGCCACAACACCAACCAACCGATTTATCAATGTCAATAATATGAAATCCCATAAAATGGCTCACTATACATCAAATTATTTTAAAGGAAACATCACACACATTCCAATATATCATTAGGGTATATAAAAGTAAAATTCATTAAATAAATAGGTGGTATTTTTTTGGAGTTTATACATTCCTCACACCGTGTATGGATTAACTGATATTGTCCAAAAGGCTATGTCATATATAATTCCATAATTAAAGAATAATTTACCCCGTTCATAAAGTTAAAATACATATTACCAAAATCCCATGGAAAAAACATGGAATACACATGTATACCATCAAATAATTATGTATTATAGGGACCAATACATCTAAAATGAAGTTAACACCCTAAATTCATACTCTATCAGGCCTCACATAGCTCATACCAAATATTTCCAAACTCTAGAAACCTTATCTCACTCCAAATAGATATAACATTTGGGAACAAGATTCTTGGATATATTTTTACGTTATTATATTATTAGAATATGATATTACTAATTGTGATGAATTAATATGGATTTATCAAAAGGATTATTTTCGGTGTTTGATAAAAATCACCTTTCATTTTCATGCATTTCCAAAAAATGTTATCAAATAGAAACGATCATCTTCAGATTACATGATTGATTTAATTATATGAATGTTACCAATCTGAGCTGAAAAAAATGTTTTTCAAATTAAATATGTTTCAAATAATTTTTACATGTTCATTCAATTATATTTTTTATTGAATAAATATATGGATTGTATGACATTATTAATGTTCCTAACATCATCAGTACTAGAAAATATCATGATTATATATTATATAAAATGGGGGAGAATAATGTTAATTTTTAAAAAAATTTTACTATGATGAGTTGTGCAGTTCACCCAATGATAAAGTTGTATGATGTTTAGTAGATTTATTTTACATGTCAAATAGTCATCATTCAATCAGTTATGAAGATTTACGATCCTGGAATGTTTGTAAAATTGTATAGTAAATACACTACTGAATGTCATCAGATGAAGATCATCATATGATCTCCCAAAATTTCATTAATTATAGTCCATTGAATAAATACATTAAAATTATAAAGGATGTATAATTTTATAGAATATCCATAAGATGGAAAATTATGATGTTGAAGTTTGATGTTATTATAGTATGATCAAATGGAGGAATTCAAATCATTAGAACGATTTATTTGGATAACGTAATTGGGATTTCATTTATGTATTATTTTCGTTAGTATGAGGCTTGCGTTCAGTGGAAACTATTGATAGTTCTTCTAAAAGTCATTAGGTGGTCGTTGTGTCTCTAAAAATACATCCAATATTTTCCTAAAATTGTATTCATGAACACGTTGTTTGGAATAACATAAATAAAGATTTATAGGATGGATGGGTGTTATAATGCTTTACTAATTCATGGAAATTATGATGAGTTTCCAAAGGTATAAAATGTTATGATGTAAAGAAGATAATTCAATGCCACATGTATAATATAGTAACAGTCCATGATTCTCATCCCTTAATATTTTATTAAGAATGTATCTTATCTTTTATTAGAATTTAATGATACAAAGCTATGATATTTCTGAGGGGGAACCTTAAATTGTCTTAGTGGGATGATTAAAATAACATTAATACATTTTGGGAAATTTTTGGAGTATAAAGGGAATTTTTTCACTAAGGGGAGGTTTAGAATATGTGTAAGAGAAGTGACTCTACAGTGAATTGAAAAGTTTTTTGGGTGTAAATTATCCTGATACATAATTTTGATGAATACCAGATAGATACTTTCTTTTAGTTAGTACCAAACAGATGGTGTGAATATGTTATATAACAAATATTGTCAAAAGTCATTATAATATTTGTAATACGATTATGTTTCCAAAATATATTGTATGATTTTTCATATCAGGTGGAAAAAAAACTATAAAGAAGTTATTATAAAAAAATGTTCTAGGAGTTGTTTTATTCTACAATGTGGAACAATATGTAATATACTGAATGCACACCAGATAGAGTGTATAATATGAACCCATATAATGAACATTCATCATATAAAAGAAGTATCTTTCTCACTACTTTGAAATAAAGTGAACAAGATGAATTACTTTCTTTAAATGAAAGTGAGTCGAATGTTTAAGTTGTATAAAGAATACATATAAAATCATATTGGTGAAGGTTGTTATAATAATTACACATACTTTTTTATATCACTTATTTCTTTGGGGATTACATGATCTATCAATTGATTATTGCGTTATTAATGTGTCAGGATACACCCTTTTTCTATAATAACCCAAAGTACCAATTTCTATAGTTTTCTATGGTCATGAATTATTTAAAAACCATAAAAACGACTAGAAACTCTAATTCAGTAATTATCATTGTAAATTCATGTTTTATTATGGTTTTTCTTGTTTTCATTCACTCCAGTAGTGTCATATCTCCCTAATAAGAGGGAATGGTTTTTCCTCAATCGAGAAAATATAAAAATAGATGATCTATGATACCTCCCCTTAGCATATTAGTGATCACATGGATTATAATTAGTCCTATAATGTGGTATCAGATGTAAGGTTTATTTTTTTAACTTTATACTTAATATTGAGGAATAGAGAAGATAACATGTACATTCTTAACTCATTGAATCATAAGAGGATAGTTATATTTTATGGAATGAAATACCATATCTAGGGGATAAGATATTTACATTTATTATGAATAGTAGTTATGGAGTACTCGATGTTTCTATAGATGTTTCCCTCTTTATATTGATGTTCCTACATTGATTGCTACTTGTATGAAAAATATTTTAGTAATGATCATAAAGGAAAAATGTAATACTTTCCTCACTGCCTGAAACATAGTTTCTTAGGGTTAATGGAATTTACAAAACTAATGAAATACTAGAAATACTAGAGAATATATATTAAGTAAATATGAATGATAAAAAATAAAATTGAAATATATATATATTGATATATGATGATATTTGGATTAATGTTGATGAATATATCGATTACTTCCTTACAAGGGTGAAGAATATTATGTTAACCATAATATATCAGTTCAAGAAGATGAAATTCCATCATTTATTGAATGGATTATACAAATTCTTCGTAAAAATTGATTTCAATGTATTATCATTGGAAGATTGATATCCTAAAACACTATATCTGAATAACCTTCTAAGTACTCTCATCACATATGAATTGGAAGGACAATATTTTATGAATATCAATGAAACGGTCTATCAGGAAATTTAATTCTAAGATTCCAAGAATTGAATGTATAATAATGATCTCTAGGAATAAGGTTTAGACATAAAAAAATAGTAATGTTAAAAAAATTATGTATTTATTTCATTATTTTGAAAAATGGAAGAAAGATGAATTAGAATATTGAAAATAATGATACCTATTTAGTTCATTGAAAACTGAGCTATTTAAATTTTATTAAAAATATCCAATACTAAATAATGATGATGATGTTGATGAGGATGATGGAAAGATGAGAATTTATTTTAAAAATAGGGAAGACAAATTCATGTCTATTTTAAAGGTAATTATTAACATGTTCTATAAATATAGAAAGATTAACCTTTTTATGTATATGGATGATGATGATAATTAATAAGATTGTGAAAACTCCAATGATGACGAGATTAAAAAATTGACTGCTGAAAAAATTTATGATTAAAAGTTTAAAAATGATTAATAATGTTTCGTAGAATAATAAGAATAAGAAGAAGAGACTAACATATTGTTTATTATTAAAATAGAGTTGCAATAATTTCGTAAAAAAATTATTATAATTAATAATAACAATAATAAGTTGAAGATAAAAATATATTTAAAAACCCATGAATGAAATATTGATGTTAAATCCATGTTGAAAAAATTGATTGATTATCTAAATTATATTCTTCATATGTAAAATAAAATCAACATAAATATTATATAAAATATACTACTAAAAGAGAATGATTTAGAGATAATTCAATAAAAACATGTTTAATCTCATTATGAAATTTTAAATTTACATAAAAGTAGTAACATAATTTGGTTAATATTTTGAAATGTTTAAACATTATATGGATCAAAAAATCATTATACTAAATGTTTAATAGTAAGGATAAAGATGTTATGAATGTAGTGAATTTATAGAAGACCATATATGATGAAAAAAATAAGAGGAGTTGAAAATAAATAATTTAATTAGGTTTAAAAGTATGAAATAAAAGGACATAAAAATGAAGGTATAGATAAATCTAAGAATTATCCTAGGTATAGTCATAAAAATTATAAGGTTTCCAAACCACTAGTAAATGACAATTATCGAAGGTTGATGGAATGAAAAATTATGGAAGTAAGGTTCACAACTCAGGAAAGTATAAATGTTTAAAAGTGATGCATGATTTATACAATTATTGTTGTTATTTTGTGGGATTTGGGAATATATCAATTATGTGTGGATAAATCATAGATTCTATAGTGAAATATGTAGAAATAGTAGTTAGAGTATTACTGCGAGTCAACACACTCAATAAAGAAACTAGATAAAGTTTTTTTTGAATATTTTGTAATAGATTACGTACCCCGAAATATATTTTTGGAAATATGTTTCAATAAAGATATCTTGGAAATGATTTCTTTTTATGATACCCACACAATAATTTTTCTTTAATTAAACTCATTATCGGAATTATATGGTACAAAAAATAAAATAAAAGGAATTAGTTGTTGAATCTTGTCTTAATATTAAAAATATGGAATGACCATAGATGTTTTATAGTGGGTGTTATTCATAATAGTCCAGTTATTTTAAATTTTAGTATAATGTTGGATGGTGAAATAAAGATTTGAAATGATGAACCCTGTGAAATAATTGTAGTTGAACTTATTTCATTTGGGAAAAAAATTTAAAATCCAAAATAAACATATTTGTTTATAGGATGAATCATAATTTCTCGATTTTCTGAAAACATTTTGGGATGATAACTATAATTTTTAATAATATATGTTTTATTTGGATAAATTTATTATAATGAGATAATTACTACCAATGGGAAATAGAATAAGGTATTCTTATTAGTTTTTTTAAAAAAATCAGGTTATCTAACTGTGATGGATGAAAATAAGCTTTTGAATAAACGAATGAGGCATATATTTCGTAATATTATGAGAAAGATGAACAACATAAAATGTATTATTATTATTTATAACAGGAAAATAATAAAAAATTATGGTCATTTCATATTCCTGAAATGGATTATAAAATACTCAAAACAAAGAAGGTGAGATATGTTCAAATCACCCCTTACAGATGATACATTCTAACTTTTATAATCCCATGAGAAATTAACTAATAAATAGGGATAAGTACCTTATTTGTTTTATTAATGACTTTACTCATAGTATATGTTTTATGTTTTTAAAAACCAAATAAGAGGCTCTAAAAATGTTTATGATTTATTGGAGAGGTATATAAAAGTAATTTGGATATTCTGTAATGATGATTTGAAATTATAATTTTCGAGAATATAAAAATGATGTGTATATAGATTATCATGAATTTACAATAATTCATCATGAATTTAGTTCATCATACACATCAAAACAAAATATTGTTCTGAATGTGGAAATGTATGTTTGGTTGATATAAAACAAATAATGATAATTGAGCATGGTAGTCTCAATATATTGGGAGGCAAGATATCAGAAAAGTAGTTCATATTAAGAATCATTGATACTGTAAGAGAAAATCTTATATGAATCCATATATGATTTATTAGAGATAAATAACAATTTTTTAATACCTAAATGTGTTTTTTGTTCTTACATTTTTTAAATAAAGTTTTCAAATTTTGTGATGTTACATTGGAGAGGTGCTGATGAAATTTTTATTGGCTACACTCCTAATGGTATAAGATAAAAATTATATAATAAAGAAATAATAAATATGGTTGAATATAATGATTTCATGTTTCATAAAAATTCCAATAAGGAAGCTACATTTTATATTGTAGATATGAGAAGATGTAAAGATAAAGTGGTTATAGATGAACAACATGACAATGTTCTAAATGATAGTAATAATGTAATATATGCATGAGATGAAAATTATAACTAATATATATGATGTTATGAGGAAAAAGATTTCCATTACATCCTAGTATTAGGAATCATTTGCAAGTCCAAACCATCAATGGAGATCTAATACTATAAGAGAAAACAAGAAGAATATCATATTGTTAGATATATCTATATACTCACAGGTTGAGCCAAAAGAGTTTTAAGAAGCTATAGAGCATAAATAGATTTTAGATACCATGAAGGTAGATATTTATCAGAATAAAAAGAATGGGAGATGTGAAACTATGTATATACTGATTAATACCAATGTGATTGTAAAAAAATTGGTTTTCTGAAACAAATTGAATGAAAAGTGTGAAGTGATAAAAACAAAGAAAGAATATTTTTTAAAGGTTGCATTCAAATTGAAGGAATCAACGATGATGATTTCATTAATCCAGTTTAATGATTAGAAACTATCATAATATATCTTGGTATCACTTAAAAATGAAGACATATGATTTTCAAAATGGATTTCAGGTCATCAATTAAAAATATAGAGCTCGATGAAGATTTTTAAATTGAACATCTATGTGTCTTTGTTATTGGTAAATATAGAATATATGTGTTCATGTTTAAGAAGTATTTTATGAATTAAAGAGAGATTTCAGATATTGATATTATTTTTTGTATAATTTCATAAGGACATAGAATTTTATAGAAGGAACCATTTTATAACAACCTCTATATAAATGAAAATAATTATATTTCCCAAACCGTTAGTTTTTCTGTAAATTACATTATACTCACAATGAATGATGATGAAGTATGTGAGATGTTTTTAAGTATATGGTGAAGGTTTATCCAATTTATATTTTATTATAAATGACATACCTTATTAGATTATATATTTATCAAATTAGTTAGTACTTTTATTATCCTAGGAGAACATGTGAAGGAACATATGAAGAATTTTGGCATGGTAAACACAATTATTGTCTCCAAACCTATTTTAGTGGGAATAATTCATTAAATATATGTAAACGAAATATATTTTCATTAAAGTGAGTTTAGAAATAAGGATTTATTTTTATAATTAATGAATTTATGGGTGTATATAATATATCTTGTAATAAATAATTCAATGTGTCGAAGATCCTCAATGGAATCTAGTCTCATGGTGGGAAATAAATTTTTTAGATATAATATTGGAACAAATGCATTCGGGTATAACTATGAACACATAAAAAATGTTGATATAGTTATTTAAATTTATACAGATTAACAATGAGGTATAAATGATAAAAAAAATTACCATATGGTTGGGTGTTATTCATAGGATAAATATGCTTCCACTAGCAAAAAAATAGATAAATTTTACTGACTCGTAATTTAGTAGAAGCTGAGTATATATCTTCTACCCATGTCGTAGCATCTTTGATATGGATAAAGAAATAGTTTGATGAAGTATTTGTTGATGTGAAGCTACCCATTCTATTGGTATGTGATAATCAATATGAAATAAATATTACTTAAAATCTAGTGAACCATTCAGGTTCCAAGATCATATGTATATAATATCACTTTAAAAAAATAATGCCTAATAATGAGATGAAACTATATTTATACACTACAATGTAGTAATATGTATATATTTCCACCAAATCATAGAAAAGGAAATCATTAAATAATATAAGGTTGATTTTGGGTGTAAATCCACACCCTCTTCAAGGTAATGATATTTGAAAATTTTTAGGTACCTCATCTTTTCTATGGATTTGTAACGACCCAAAAATTATAAAAGATTAAATTTTATTCAATTTCATGTATGAAACATAAAACCAAGAACGTAAGGAAATATAATATCCTAAGATATTATGATAAATTTTTTATTTTTAAATAAATTTAACATAGGTTATATATTCCAATTCATAGAAAAACTAATAAAGATTTCATAATACACAATAACAAACTTCTTTGAAATCTTTCATTACATGTAAGACTGAGTTTTACAGAGAAACAATATATTACTAAAAATATATTTATGTAACAGAATAATTTATATCTTAGTAGATTAATTAAAGGTTATGTATAGTATTAAAAAAATTATTAAAAATATGGTTTAAAAAATATAATATGAATTAATAGGATAAAAACATAATTATAAAATAATATAAGAACCAATTTAATGTAAAGGGGTTATTTTTGTCGAAAACAATTATTATTCCCACAAAATTTTTTTATCTTAAAAAATTCAATGTTTTTCAATTTGTGACATATATTTTTGTAAAAAGAATATATTATACATGAATTAATATATTTTTTACATTCATCCAATTTATTCTATAGTCATAATATATTAAAAAACAAAATATTTCACACATATATTAATATTTTTTAAATGTACTTTTACCGCCATATAATGGATAACCTATTTTATATCCATTATTTTGAAATTTTATAAATATTATATATCAAAATAAATATTATTTTCTATATAATAATTATAAAATTGTCTCTTGAAGAATTTTTGGAGTTTTTCTGAGGAGATAAATATTTTTATAAATAGTGAAAAAATACTAAATTATAATTCACAACTGCCCTTTAATCAAATTTATTTATAACGATAAATTATATTTTAACATTTTTAAGTCACATTAAAAAAATTATATATCAATTAATCAAATTTTTGTCATCGGAATCAATTTATCAATTAAATTGTATATAAACACATCTCAAACCTTTGAACATATTTAATTTAAAAACCTGCATCAGCATACATTCTGTAGAATGAATTTTAAGTTAATTTATACCAATTTTGCTTCTTGTATTTTGGAAAAATTGAATCCATTTTTGTTATCACAATAATCTAAAATTTAAATGAATTTAAAATAATATTTTGACCAGATATATTAGAGAATATAATTAAAATTAATTACAATTATTTAGATATAAAATATCATTTCAATACAATAAACCATAGACATAAGTATAAAATTACCAAAGAACATTCCCAAAAGTAATTGTATGCTCTTATTTAGACCCTATAATCCATTATATGTTATTATTTCTATTATTGGACCCAATTTTCATATTAAATACATTGAACTAATTATTTTTTAAAAATTTTACAAGATTTCCACTTCTCCTCTACTATAAAATTGCACTCTCCCATTATACTACCTTCCACATCTCAAGAACCTTTTTATTGACCATGTTCTACCCAAATGGCTACTAAAATTACATCCCATAATCATAGAATAATATCATTATTCATATATCCATCAAAGGAAACCCTTTCGTGTAATCCAAATTGATATACCCGATAAATAGGTAATATCCTTCCTCGAGCTATTTTGTTTTATTTTAGTTATTCACCACTTCAACTCTTCTTATTTCTTGACTAAATAATAAAATTAGTATCCTAAATATATTAATAAAATTTTATGTAATGGGTTTGACATAAAATTACACCCACTTCCATCTAATGGGCAACTAACTAAATGTTTGTGTATAGAGAACTACTTCCTCATGGAATGATAATTGTTCATTTTTCCTTTAACACCTCTCATGGTTGGGAATTTTCATGGGGAAAATATTAATATATACTATATATGATATTTATAATTCCATTATAATTATATAATTGTTTACAAAAAATATTTTTATGCTTCCCATTTTATGAGAATATGATAAAATCATCTTTGGAATTGTGGACTAATACCTCTTCAAAGGGATGTTATTCATTCACACTATACATTAAATGTATAAAAGATTGTTTTAGTAAAACTATGTGACATATACGACATAAATATAAAAATTGAATTGTACTATATGTATATATATGTATATGTAATTTAGATTTCATTAATTTCAAAATGACAAAAAATTAATGTTGCATTAATTTATATGTACGACCTACCATATCCATTAATGGTATAACATCCCGCCTTTTATTACATAAATTTTCATTAAATTTTAGAAACAGATTATCTTTAAATAACAGTGTATTTGAAATAAGGTTAACAATACTTGAAAACAAAAAACAAGATTTTATTCCACTTGAAAGTCTTCATTGAATTTTTATTTTATTTTATATTAATGCCTCTCCTAACCTAGGGAAATACATTAATGGAAACTATTAGCATAAGTCCCAATAAGGAAAAACAGGGAAAACTGTTTACATGTGATCTTGAGAGTTATCAATGAGATCATGAAAAATATCCTAAAGAAATAACAATAAAGAATAAAATATTAATAATAAATTTAATAATAACATTAAAATGTGTCTGAAACATTTAATTTAGACATTCATAAGCATATATCCAAGTTTCGTCCTTAATGTGTCTTAAAAATTACCATGGTTTTCACCAAGGTATCGTAAAACTATTCTTTTCTTGATATTAATTTTATTACACAATACATAGATGTGATATTAGGGCTCACCATTATTATTTATTTTTTTAATATTATCCACATAGATCATATTCAATCATTTTATAAATAACCCAAATAAAATAAAAGTAATGAGATTCATATAAAAAATAAATGCATTTTAAAATTTTCTTAAAAACATAATCACAATGTCATTTATAACCCACAGAATGGTAATAATGGATTTAGGTATTTTAATTCCATAATAAATTAAATCATAAATATTCCATGATTAATGACCCTATAAATTAATTGTGGTTGTTTATTATCATAAATAATATAAACAAATTCATTAAGAAAAGAGTGATTTTGAGGTGAAAATTGTACATCACAATGGGTACGAAACATGGTTTTATAAAACATTTAGTGGGGACATTCGTCACCCATTCTTAAAAGACTCAAAATACAATATAGGGATATAAAAAATTGAACTAAGACCATGGTATGGATATTTTAAAGACATACCACAAAAAAGAGAACATAAATGGTAAAGACAAGTTGGGAATTTCCTTACCATGAAGAGTAACTTATTAAACTCTATGATCGGGACATTGAGGGATTAAGTAAACCATGATAGGACTCATTGGGTGGAAATGCTATCCGAGATTCAAATGGGTGATTGTTTAGTGAGTGGAAATAGAATAATAGTATTGTATTTATAGTAAAAGAGAGTGATAGTTTTATTAATTTCTGAGGACACCTCATCCGTGGTATTTGCAAAACCAAGGGCTTGACCAAGTTATTTAACCATGGTAATGGCAACTTGGGACAGCTCATATCAAATTTCATTACTCGATAGTCTACCAGAATTATTGTACCATGATTATTTCATGAATGATGTCATTAAACATACCAGAAACTCAAAACAGTATTTTTACTATTCATCGAAAAACAAAACATTTTATAAAAATATCATAAATTCACTGTAACCCAATATCAACATTTTGGATTTAAAATAAAATTTATTTTAACATAAAAATTCTATAAATTTGATAAATTAAATGTTTAACTCCAAAAAATATAAAATTATTAAAAATAATAGCAGAAAAAAAAATACATAGTGAACTATATAGTAATGTTTTTGACCCATAAAAAAGTAATTTTATCTTTTTTTAATTTAAAATAATTTTTTTTATAACACTATTTCATCATAATACATATTATTTATAAAACAATTTCATAATATAATAATTTATATCTCTCTGAAAAGATAAATTTTTACACAAAAATTTACATAATCAAATTTGTCACAATTAAACATATATTTTACTAAGAAATACTATTTTTAAAATGGAAATTTTTAAACAAAAATTTTAATTGTACAAATGGATTAAACAAAGTAATTGAGGCCCCATTACATAACCCCTTACAACACCCTCATAGAACCTATGAGTAGGGTGTGCAATCGTGATAGATATTTTGGGGTGGCACAAAAAACATTTCTTGAGTTTTAATTTTTATCTACTTGATCTTCTTTCGTAAGAGATTACATTCAAACAAAATATGTTAATGGTTTTATTGGAAATATTCTAGAGAAAGGCCCATTTATGCTACCTCATTCCCATGCTCTGATAAATGGTATTTGTATGAAATGACTCAAGTAGTAGTGTCCATTGACTCTTCATTCTACATTAATTATTCTTTATCATTTCTATTTATAAATAGTAATTATAACATTAAAAATTATTATGGTTTCCAACAGTCATATTAACCAGTACACATATATTTGTCTGAATTCAAATATTATATTTCAATTATAATAATATAGTTTTTTTATTGTGACACTGTTAAATGTATATTATTATGAAAAAAATTATTATTCAAAAAGATCGGGTCGTTATATTCATCCCCCCTTAAGAAAATTTATCATTGAAATTTCAACTCGCACTCTCAAAATATAAAAGGTGTCGGTACTTCTACCTCGTTGTCTCCTCTAGATCCCATGTGTCTTCATTATATATGGGGTTTCTCCAAAACAATTTAGCATGATGTGTAGTATTGTGGCGTAGAACCTTGTATTTACAGTCCAAGATCTCCACTAAATGCTCCACATAAAAGAGGCCATGTTCTAATTGTACAAATTTAGGAATGGGTACAAATTAAGGTCCATGTATGTACATCCTCGAGTCTGGTATGTGGAAAACATTATGAAATTGTGCTATGTTTGGAGGAAGTGTATGTTTACAGTCCACTACTCGTATGAGATCATGGATTTCATAGGGGCCAATGTACCAGGGGATGTGATTCTTATTCATTAAAAACTACATGACACTCTTCCATAAATTAATTTAATGGAATAATTTGTCACCCAAATCAATATCTAAGTCCCTTTGACAATTATTAGCATAATTTTTCTTCCAACTCTTATAATCCTTTATGTGTGGTCGGATGGCATGAAACTTTTCTATCATCTCTTGCAAAAGATTATGTCCAAGAAGATTTCTCCCACCACCTTCATCCCAAAAAGCATGAGTTCTGCATCGCTTCCCATATAGAGCTTCATAGGGTTCTATTTTAATTCTCATATTGAAGATGTTATTGTACGGGAGATCAAATAATTTTTAATGTTGACCACACCCACCATTAAATTCAATTTTTTATGTTCTCAACATATCATCGAGTGTTTGAAAATTCTTTTATGCCTGGCCATCAGTTTGTGGGTGATAGTTCATACTGAATTTCAATTTTATACTCAATGCATGTTGATGACTTCTACAGAAGCTTGATACTAACCTCATATCATGATAAAATATGTTATACAGCAGTACACCATGCATATATACAACATTCGTTATGTAAATCCTAGAATGTTTATCAAGGGAGAAACCTTTATGGATAGTAATAAAATGGGAATTCATTGTGTTAAAATCCACAATAAACTATATCACATTGTTTCATTTGGATGTTTTTTGGGGACCAGTGAAAAGTTACCTAGTGATATTGTCCCACTTCCATACATGAATGGGTAGTGGTTGTAATAACCCTTTATGATGTTGCCTCTCTACCTTCAAATTTTGACACACTAGGCACCTTGTAGTGTAGTTAGAAATCCCTCTTTTCATGTTATCCAACCCAAAAAGATCATGATGTTTCCAATACATTTTTGTTCATCCAATATGTATAGATAATTTAGAAATAATAACTTCATCTATCATCTCCTTATTTATCTCTAGAATAGATTGAACACATAGTCATATTCGAAATCCCACTACACCATCTTGATCAATAATGAACTCGATAATCTTTCAATCTTTCACAGCCTCAAAAATCTTCTGTAAAAAGGATATTTTTTTAGATTCCTTTATCATCTCTTGTAATAATGGTTGAGAAACTTTTTGGGTAAGTTTTATGATGTCCCTTACCTTAAAATTACCTTGTCTAGTTTTAACAGGTTATTGATTAAGGGATCTCATTGAATCCTCATCGTTTCATGAAAAAAATGCCTTTATAACTTAATGAATGAGTGACATTGTTTGTTCATCTAAGGAGATAATGAATTGAACAATCCAAATCATTATGAAATTAAAAAATTCTTCTATGTATCATGCTCAATTCATTTTTCATGAAAATATACATCAAACATTGATGGTCCGTGTATTTATCACATTTCTCCCAATAAATCTAGTGCCTCTGTATCTTCATAGAAAAAACAACCACTACTATCTCAAGAGCATGCATAGGTTAATTCTCTTCATGGGGTATCAACTATCAAGATGAATAACCAATAAACATGTCATTTTACATAAGACCCAATAAAATTTAGTCATTCATCACTAAAAATAATGAATCCTTCTCTGATTAAAGGCATGTTCAACATGAATGTAGAAAACCAATCTCTTCTCTTACACATGGAAAATATCTTCACACTATTTTTTTTAAATAAACTGATCTTCTTTTCGAGTTAACTAGGTTATTGGATTGGAAATTCATGAATAATTTTCCCTAATAATCATATAATATCCTAATAAACCAAGAAAAATACGAATCACAAATACTATTGTAGGATGATGGCACTCTACGACATCCTTTGTCTTTGTAGGGTAAAATGAGATTCCTTCATCCGTTACAATAGTCCCCATCAAAGAAACTTGTTGTAACCAAAACAGACACTTGCTGAATATTAAAAATAATATCTCATTCCTAATTGATTGAAATATAACCCTTAGATAATAATCATGCTCCTCTTGTCTTTTTAAATATATCAAAATATCATAAATAATAACAACCAAAATGTTATCAAGGTATTCATTAATGACTGTATTCATAAAAATAGTTTGTTCGTTAGTCATTCTAAAGGTATTAACAACAAACACATATTTCCCATATCTTGATCAGATGGCGGTATATGGAATATCTTTATTATTCACCCTCAATTGATTGTAACCAGAATGAACATCAATATTGGAGAACGAAGGATCCCCATTAAGCTGGTTTAATGAATCATCAATTCTTGAAAGAAGGTACATTTTCTTTATTATGATCTAATTCAATTATCTAAAATCAATGCCTTAATTCATTGATACATCCTTCATCTTCACAAAGTGAACAGGTTCTCTCCATGGAGACACACATTTCTAGATAAACCCCTTCTCCAAAACATTTTCGAGTTTCTTTGTTAATTCCTCCATCAACACATTCTACATTTTACACAGGTTATTTGAAATCAGGATGGAAGCAGGTATGAGTTTAATGTAGAACTATACATCTCTTTATATGGGAGTTTTAGTTAACCCCTTATGAAATATATCAATGTATTTCAAAATAATGGAGGCATTCTCTATCCTTTGACTTTTATTTCCTTATTCTTCTTCATTGATCTACACCATAATGAAGGCTATAGGATTTTCTTATAGACCCAGATTAAGTCAAGATATATCTCCCTATAAGATAATTGTATGGTGTCCATCCAATACTAATGATATTTTCTAACTTTATCATTTAATCTTATCATTATTCATTGATTGATAGTTCATCGCTAGTATAATGTAGAATTCCGACATGGGAAGGACTACTAGATTTTTGATAAGGCTGTTCGCGCTAATGTAAATACAAGTACTTCTAAACTCTATTTATTCTTGGATAATCCATCAAAAATTATGTAATGACAACTCTACATTTATTTGTTCATGAATTGAGTCTATTTTCATTTAAATCATGGTGAAAATAAAGGAATTCATAGAACTAGAATCAAACTACGTAATTTATATGTGTGAGAGAACAATAAGAGTACCTACCATCACATCATTTGTAGCGTCAACATAGGCCATTTTGATAGAAAAATCATAACCATGATCCATTGGTCTATGCTGAGGCAGATGGTGATTCCCCTCCACATCCCTCATATTAGGACAATGATTGACAATGTCACCAAGAAGTTCACATTTGAAGCATTAAACTTCCTGTAGGGTCTTCTCAATCTTCATTTTTTCATTAGTGTTGGGAAGTAGAGGATTCACCTCAATACTATAATTTTGGGTGATTTTTCCATCTCTTCCACACATGTAACACTTCCCACTCTCAATAAGGTAGTTCTATGAAGGCTTCATCCCACATTTTTTCACCTGAGAAGTTTCAATTTCATTCTAAATCTTCCATAATAAATGATCACGCTGAAGATTGGCTCTGTTGATCTCATTTTTTCATTTGATTTATGTGACCATTATATCTCATCGAACTCTGGTTCAACTTTTATAGCACTTCGTATGATCTCATTATAGCTTTTATATTCCCGGATGGCAATATTCATCCATCGATGAGGTCTTATTCTACTAAAGAATATATCAACCATACAATTATTATCCATGAAAACTATATAGGTTAAATTTGAAATCACTATGAAGTTCACCTCCTTGCTTCCCAATGATTCATATTCCATCTACTTCTGCTCAAGAAATTATTTCTCCATTTACGTTTTCATCGAATGAGGGAAATAGTTATTGGAGAAGATTACTCTAAACTATTCTCAATACATAGCATTAATCTCCCGTATTAGACACATATATTTAATCACCATTCACCACTGATCGTAATCTACCTCTAAGCATTTAATAGGCAAGGTGACTTTTTATTGTTTAGAAATACGATGTATAGAAAATATCATTTTTTAGAGATTGTCCATTTATTCCTAAATTGATGGGTCGATAGATCCAAAAAAAATTTCGGTCATTGATGCATAAAAGACTCAACAAAATGTTTTTCACTATGTGGTGAATTATGTCTCTCTTCTTAATTCATGTTATTTCCCAAAACTACTGTAAGTTGATTCATTATTCTCATGAATGTTTCCATTTCGTCTTCCATTGGAGGTTCGACATCAAATGGTCTATTACGGTCACTTTTTTCACAATTCCTCTAATTTCACCCCATATTATAAATGGAGAAACCAATTGTGAGAAACTTAAATAATTTAATAATCTTATAATTAAAAATTAATTTTATGCCTTTAAATGTCATTTTTAAAAAATTTATTTTTGAACAACAATTACATTTTTCTGTAAATAATTCATAATGGTTTATAAAAAGTTTGTGAATGACCAAACATATCCCATCGGAGGGTCAAACTATGAGTGAATACAGGATGTTGTCGTGCACCAATTCCCATTCGATTCAAACTAAAAGTAGCTTTTTTGTGTTCTTTCCCTTAGATACATCTATGCCAATGCCACATCCAGTTTTTCATATCCAAACATATATTTATGTGTTCGGAAACCACTTAATTAATATTTCTTCATAATAATATAATGATTTCCAATATTAAATACTTTCCTTGTGGTTCTTTGTAAACATTTAAAATACAAGTTTCCAAAATTAACAAAACTACAATTTGATACCAACTATAACAACTCACTTTTTTAATACATAACATTTAATTACATATTACCAACAAAGGATATTTAAAGTTTAGTGTCTTGGAAATAAATTACATAATTCATGAAAATATAAAAAATTATTTTAATACACATGAACGGATTCATGAAATTTTTATCCTATTTACAATTATTTCATCTCATAAATAGGGGGAATACATCAAAGGGAATTTTGAGCATAAGTTCCAATAAGGGAAAATAGAGAAAACTATTTACAAGTGATCTCGAGATATATCATTAAGAATATGACGAATATCATAAAAACATGATAGTGATGTATATAATAAGATTAATTAATAAAATATTAACATTAAAATTTTTATAAGACATTTAATGTAATAATTTTTAAGCATATCACAAGGGTCCAACCCCAAGGTGTTATAAAAATTACAAATGTTATTCCCCACAGTATCGTGAAACTTGTCATCTTTAGAGATTAATTTATTTACCCAATCCATTGGATAGATGTTAGGGAAAACCCATAACATGTATTTATTTATTTTTTATCCATATATATCATAATAAATCATTTCATAAATAACCTAACGAAAATAAAGTGAATCAGTTTCATATGAAAAATAATGACGTTTTAAAAAGTGCTTCAAAACCTGATCCTTGGTTGGTATATTACCCATGATAAGGTAATGGAGGTTTTATTTATTTAAATTATATAATAATATTAATAATTTTTATTTCGTGATGAATACCCATAGAAATTGAAGTTCTTTGGGTATTCAAATTAACAAAATAAAACAATTCATTGAGAAAAAAGAGACATTTTGAGATGAAAATTCTACTTTATAATGGGTATGAAACATTGTTTTATAAAACATTAAAAAAAGGGTATAGGGGTAAAACATTAATAAAAAGATCATAATACATTATAGAAACATAATAAATTGAAATTTGGAACACTTTTTGGAAATTTGAAATATATACCAGTTAAAAAAGAACATGAAAGGAAAAGTGATGTTCGGAATTCCATAACCTTGAAGAGTATCATTTAAAACTCTATGATGGGGATCTTGAGGGATTGAGAACACCTTGGGAGGACTAATTGAGAGGTAATAATTTCCATGTTTATATGGGGATGATTTTTGTATGATAGTAGATGATTTAATAGAGTTGTATTTATAGTAAAAAAGAGACTGTTTTTTTAATATTTTATTTCAAATAACTCATCCGTGGTATTTTACAACCCATCGGCTTGTCCATGGTGTTTGACCATGGTATTGGCCACATGGGAATCCGAAAAACTTATTTTATTACTCATTAGTCTACTAAAAATATTATAACATTATTACTTCATGAATGACATCATTAAACATATCAAAAACTCAAAACTGTATTTTTACTATATATAAAAAAAACATTCTTTAAAATTCTCATTAATTCATTATATGCTAATGTAGAAAATAAAAATTCAAAAATTAAATTTATTTGATCATAATAATTTTATAAATTTGAGAAGTTTTTCTTTTACCTCTAAAAATATTTAATTTTTAATATTTATCACTGATAGAAAAATACATAGTGAAATGCATATTAACAATTTCGACTGTTAGCAAAAATTGAATTATCATTTGTAATTAAAAATGATTGTTTTTATAAAATTATTTTATCATAATAAACATTATTAATAATATTTCTGTTCAATATAATAAATTACATCTCCCTAAAATTTACAAATTTTACTCAGAAAATCAATTTGACAAATTTGACACCATTAAAAAAGTATTTAATTAATAAAAACTATTATTAAAATGGAAATGATGGAGTAAAAATTTTATTTATACAAAGGGATTAAAAATTAAACATAATATTTATTTAATAACAATCTATTACTTCTTTTTTGGACCTAATAGTGATGTGTGTAATGGGGATAGAATCTTTGTGCGGCTTAGACCACATTGCTTGAGTGAAGATTTCAATCATCTTGAACTTATCCTGTAGGAGATATTGATCAATCTCAACATGTTGAAGCACAAATTAGACTAGGTATAGAGAAAATTTATGTGATTATACCTCATTCCCATGCTTTGAAAAAATGGGGTTTGAATGGAAAGATTCTACTGGTAGATGCCACCAACACTTCATTCTACATTAATTATCCATTATCATTTCAATTATAAAAAATAATTATAACATTAAAAATTATTATGGTTTCAAAAAATAATATTAACCAATGGACCTATAATTGTAAAAAATTATTGGTTACATTCCAATTATATATATTCTATTTTATTGACTATGAAATAGTAAAATTGTAATTTTCAAGAAGCAAAATATTATTCAATATGTTCGTGTCGTTAAAAATATTGAATTTCTTTTACTATTTGTAAATTTTATGGATAATTTTATATAAAAATATAATTAATATATTTTATATATTTTATATTTACATCATTTCTTAAATTTTGGAGATGGTTATATCAAAGTCTAGTTAAAAATAACAACATGTAACAAGTTTAAACACACTCGAGAAACTAAGAAATAAACACATGAAATAGTGAAAATAATGAATGATTATTAACAAACTAATTATAAGATATTATAATAAGATCGTATATTATATTATAAATATGAATATGTTTTTTAGAGGTTATTAACATGTTTTGAACCAATATATAGGATGTTAATGGATTTCTACAAAAAAGGAATGACAAAGTAATAGATTTGAATATAAATTTTTACAACTATGAGATAAATGACACATTCACCACATACTTCTTTAATGTTTTGTATCTACTCATAACATTGATATATTATATAATAAGATATTTTATCATAATTTTATTCTTAGTTTCAATTTTAATTACTAATTTTATCAGGATTTGAGTTAAAATTTAACATGTGGAAAATAATTTCATTACCCAGTTTCATTTTATTAGGTAATATTTCATTCTCACGGTCATTAATATTATAATAATATGGTTGTAACAACTTTTCACTCTATATTTCTGTATTTAAGATTGTTTTATTTTTATTTACATTTGAAAAATATAATCTATTCATTAATTTATTCTCTCATCCATGTTATGGTCATTTCAATGATCAACTTCATAGTATCATTTTATTAAGGCTTTTTTATACTTAAAAATACATCAGATGAAATTATTGGATCATTGTTCTATAAACTCTTTCAATATATTTTCCTGTGGTTATTCATTACATTTATCATGTAATAATATACTTTTCCAATCCATTATAATTAAAAAAATTAAGAAAATATTTTCAAGAAAACCAAACTTAATTTATCTCTTCAATCAAGAAATATGTTTTCTCCCAAATACTTATTTTATAAAAATGATTTTAATTTGTTTATAGTTTTTAAAATTATTTAATAAATAATTTTATTCCCATTTTTTCTTACAAAAATTTCTTCAAATAAATCTTCTTGGCCCTTTAAAAAAAATAATTTTATAAATTTTTTTTGTGAAAAAAAGGATTACAATCATTACCATGAAGTACATGTCTGGTTTTCCCAAAATAATTTTATTGAAGCTTTATTTTAATGTTAAAGGGAAATACATTAATGATTTTTTAAGAAGTTATTTTCAAATAATATTGATATTCAAAATGTTTTTCAAATAAAAATGTCATTTTACTCAAAAATATTTTTAAGGATATTATAATATTATTTCGATTCTTTAATGACAAAAACCATTCATATTTACTCAACTTGGAATATGTTTTCTTGATAACATCTCTATTATTACTTTGGCTATTTTTTTATTAATTTTACCGAGAATAGTGTTTACATTTACTTCCCTGATTCATATTAGTTTATTCCCATTGAATTTATAATTTTCCTACAATCGTTGAATTTCCACTTATTATCTATACCATTAATCATGGATATTACAATTTCCTAAGCCACATACCAATTTTTCTTTCTATCTACACATCGACAGTTATTTTGGGAAATATTAATAAATAAATATTCGTTATTCAATATGGACATTTGATAAGGCATATCGACTAAATGGAATCCTTGATATATGGTATGATTTTACATGAAGTGATAGGATGGTCACCGACTTTATATAGACCCTCGATGGAATAATAGTTTCTCATGAGACATATTACTTCAACAATTTAAATGTGTTTCTACCATTAGTTTTAAACTACCTTATAAAATCTAGGAAAGGTTTAGGTCATCATGTGTCTTAGAGATGATGTTCAATAATTATGAATTTCCTTCGTTTTCATTTATTATTTATTATCCATGATATTTTCACTATGGAATAGTTTGTTCTTGAATTTCATTATCAATTTATTGACTATGTTGAATTTTTTTAGATTCATACATATCCATGTTGATTTTTTCTTACATAGATATTTGAATATCATGGGTTTCCAGTTAATTACAATTCCAATTTTTTTATGAAATTCTATCTCATTTTGTTGATTTCATGGATTTTTTACTCAGTTATTACCTTACCCAATGAATATTCAAATGAACAAATTATTTCTTCTACTCTATTTGAAAAATAAATTTAATTTGAGCTCATAATATTCTTTTACCATCCCCCAAGAATCTATGAAGTGTACTGAGAATTATATACATGGATAGATAATAAGAAATAAAATTCATATCCCGAAAATAAATAAAAAATTAAATTGTAATTAGTGAATTTATTTTTAATAAAAGTTGCATGTATTTATCCAGTTTATCTAGTCTAATAAACTTGTTGATACTTTTGTATTTTATTCTTTATAATCACGACAATGTAATGTTAGTACATTTTAGCTTCAATATTTTGATGGCTAGGTAACTACATAATTATTTTTTAAAAAAGGGAGAATTTATGCACCATAAAGATATCCATTAAATTTTTAATAACATTTTTAAGGAAGACAATATATTTAGGAGATGAATTTTAAAAAATGGGTATGATCTTTTTTTCAACTACTATTAACTATTTGAACAATATTTTAAGTAGATACACGAATATTTCTTCTTGTTGGTTGATGTTGTTTTTTTATGAATGGTCCCATTGAAACGAAATTATCAACATGATTCCATTAATATTTTATTAAGTTTTGTATGGAAGGTTTCATAATTCACTACTTATGGAAATATTGGTATTTTTTCAATGAATTTTTTTTATTCAATGATTTATATCATAATTTATTATAATTATTATATAAGTATCCCATTACGTGACTTTAAAAGTGTCATAGATTTATGTTCAATGGTTGAAAATGAAATCACATTGGGGATATTATAAGGATGACGATGTCTGGGAATGCTTTTTTAATACTTTATGATAATAATGTGTTCTTTTTAATTGTTATGATTAAAGAAATATACCTTAAAAGGGTTTTATTTACTTCTGTAAAATAAATAAATTTCTTATGTTATGATTTATAGTAATTTTTATCCGATGGAGTTGATCAACATGATTTTATCACACTGAGTTCATAATACAAGAATTACCAGTCTCAGTGATCAGATGAAATTTTGAACTAAATTATTATCATATCATTCTTAAATGTTTCATCAGACCGATATTTTTATGGATAAATATATAAGTGTTTTTAATTATTAATTTTCAATTCATCATGTGTGATGGAGGATCTAATGATTATAGGTTAATTAAAAATGGTGAGATATATTTTAGGTGTACAGAGTACATACTATGGTAAAATATGGGTTTCACTAAACTATGATGTTTTAGGAAGTTTACTAGACTGATTTTACCAGTTAATTTTTTATATATCATTAATTTATAAAAATTTCATTTTAAAGTAATGATGTTAATGTGAAGAGGGATGTAACTAGGTATTTTCATTGGATGAAGACAATAAAATTATCTATCACAATTTTAATAGACCAAGTCTATTAGAAAATATATTTTTATTGTTGAATGATATTAACATTTGTAAATTGTATTACAAATTAAGACATTTATTTATTTTCTATGTGAAGTTTTTACTGGATGATTGTAGAGATGTCAATGAATCATCATATAGATTTTATTTTATGGATTATTTATACATGTATTACTCTATGAAGTTCATTAGTCAATGGTTAGTGTTTGAATTAATCAATTGAATATTTTATATGAAATTCATCATATGTTGAATGAGTCTAGTTGAACAAATTTAGGATATTCTTATGTATTATTATAGAATAAAGAGATCAAATGAAGTTCCATTAAGATTCATTTTATGTACAAGTGGAATAAAGTTATAATGCTATGATGTAGTTATTTAGTATTCATAAAGGAATACAATTTTGTGATGAAGATATTATCTTTCAAATACACAAATACCATAGAGTAATGATCATTTATTATCAAATAATTATAATTTCTTAAAAAGTGATCTAATATTTTTGGATAATTTATTTCATTTAATGGTTTTGTTTTATATGGAGTAACACTAAATGTGTTTGATGAAGAAGATTGAATTAAATTTTACATCATTACCTAAATTTTTAGAGCTGTTATACCTATGTAATGGGGGTTTTTGAACTTTAGTGATATGTGTAATTTTTGGAACTGTGGTGAGAAAATAAAAAATTGAACAGCTTACCGGACATCATTTTTAAATATACATCGATATAAATAATAAAAGATGTAGTATTACCATTAGTTCTTATAAAAATGATAGTGTGCAGAAGTTATTGGATGGATATGGTATAAATGTAGAATATCAATAGTTGAAAGGGTAATCAATAAAAAGATAGTGTATGATGTTTCTTATAAATATGTATCTGGTGAACATTATTCAAAGGTTTTTGTGTGAACAATGCATCAAAATTTGTTGAAATATACAAATGGGATCCTAAAATTGGATACTAGATGCAAAAAAAACAACGTATACTAGTTGATCCCAACATATGAACATCCATAATAATAAAGAAAATTCATAATCACATATAGGATTGAAATTGAAGAACAAGAACTATAGTATTGGAAGTCATTGGTGAAGAAACTCAAATAAACATAGTGACAACATATATAAGCCTATTGTTGAAGGTCATTAATGTTGGTACAAATATATTGTTATATTATTTATTGGTGTGATGGGGACGCACACATTTTATTATCCACTGTTCTAGGTAACAATAAGATTTCTCCCAATATGATATAACCAATTAAAGGATTTTTTCCTAGTCATTTTAGTGTTCTCGGTATATTTCCAATCCTTGTCATGGAATTTCAAATCCTATTGTGCATTGAACAACGTAATGTGTTATGATTTTATGTATCGTATTGTTTTATACCTCTATTGTAGATTAATAAATATAAAACCACTGGTGATTTTATATTATATATGAAAACCAAAAAAATACGTGATAACTAATTCAACCCTCTCCCTCAAATTGATCAAAAAATATATCCATTGTTCCCCTTAGTAAAAATTAATTGTAAAAATATCTAAATTTTTAACCATTTTAATTCAATGAGGAGTAATCCAAAAAAAATTACAAGATTTAATAAAAATTAAAACTACAAAAAATGAGATTCATGAGGCTCACATCATAGCTAAAAACCCTTAAGGAAAAAATAGTTATGTACCAATACGCATTGGATCACCAATTAAAAGATGACTTAGTGATATAACATAAAATAACCCATTAATGATGTACCTGTAAAATCCCTTTCCATTTATACCAATTGATACTAGATTTTAAGAATAATTTATTATCAAATAGAAAACAAGGATCATAATGTATATTTTATTTTTAACATTAGGTAAATAATTTAAAATAATGAATATTAAAAAAATTATCTAATATCTATAAGTATATCCTATCATCATATGAGATAATACATCATCAAGGATAACCTATTCAATACATAAACAATGGAATTAGCTAAATATCACATTAAGGGTATAAATATAAGAATTAAACAACGAACATGTGTTATAATGCATAATATGATGCCATAAAAAGGCATGAAAAAATTAAACAAATGGAATCAAAAAATGTAAAACATGGGATCATGTAATAACTGAAACATATGAATATGGAAATAATATATGATAGAACATAATCATGAGTCTTGGATAACTACCAATAGTATTTCCCATGGTGGAAAAAGTCACATAAAGGAATCAAGTTTACTTCTTATCCCAAAATGACATGTCAAGAGACTAATCATAATTATGCATTGTAACCACTTTCATTGTAACCACATGTATCATAACCATGTGCATTGTGACCAGGCTATGTACTACATCATAATTATGCATCATAACCTTGTAAAGTATTTTATCGCTTTCCAGAATCATAACTTGGTTATGTATTATACTGTTATTTACTCATTGAACTCAAGTATCATAACCAGACAATATATCATACATCATAACCACTTTATAAATCATACACATGTTATAAAGTTTAATCGATATGCATTATCATGAAGATATTCCCAGAAACCATGTAATGTATTTTACTTCTGAAATACATTACAATATTATCATAACATCAATACATATTACATGCAACCCATACCCATTGTTTCATAAATTGGGAATTACTAAATTATAACCAAAACTATGTATTGAGTTGGTTATTTACCAATGAAAATGATGTCATGCATTCTGTTTGTTTTGATTGTTGTAATGCTAGGTGTAAAATTCCTTATGATATTTTTAGATAAATATGACCATTGGAAAGTAAGGCCTATAAATATGAAGTGATTACAACCATAATACATAACATTTTGTTCCATAATGTTCTAGAGAGATATGTTGTGACATCTCTCTATTTTTGTGAGAAAGCCTTGACGATACAATTAGTGAACAAAATGTTCTATGTTCTCGTACTTCAAAAATTGATTGTTTTGATTTGTGTGACCAATAATTGTGATAACGATCAGGGGCTTTCGAGGATAGGAATACATGTTATTTATCATCGTATAATGGGATTTAAATTTCTTGAAATATAGAGGTGTCGATTAAATTTGAAATTGAGGGGTTCTATGGATAGTAAGTTAGTCGGGCAGCTCATCGTATTGAGGGATTAAAAATGTTGTGGTAAGGCTGGCCTTTTATCCTAGTTGATACGATACCCTACACTCTGGGTTAAAAGTATTTTAATACTTTTACATTTATTCTCAATTCTATATTAGAAAATGAATTTTATTGTTTCCTCTTTCTATTCATATTCATTTCTCTTGTAATTGATTTAATTTAGATTCATTCACTACATATTGTATTTCAAGATTATATACATTATATAGTTGGATCATTTAAATTTGTATTACTCTAATCATTATATCCAATTCAAATTAAAAATTATTTCATTAATTATATTATAAAAACATATCATATCCATCATATCCAAGAACTATATGGTCAATTATATTGATTGTGAATTGTATTATTTAATGACATCTTTAACTAATTATATTCTTATGTTTTTAAATACATTGTTATAAAACCTAAAATTCACCCACCCCTAATGTATTGTTCAATATAACATAAATATACATCTATATTACAATCCAACATGTGTGCCCCATTAATAATCAAGCGTATGGAATAAAAATAAAGATTAATCATTGAAATAAATGGGTATCATATTAATTTCATAAGGTATAATAAATGGGTGTATCATAAAGGATTCCCTGATAGAAGGGATTTAAATAATACAATGACATTAAAAATACAATATAGACATAGAGAATGATAAATTATTTCCATCATAATTTAAAATATATAAAAATGTTGTTTAAGAAACTTTTTAGAAGAGATAATTTACTACGGTTTAATGAAAAATATTAAAGAGTCTTTAAAAATGAAAAATATGTAATTGTTTTTATAAAACCTCAAATGAAAAAAGATAATTATTAATGATTAATGTAGTAATTTTATAATTTTTCTTTCTAAAAATAAATTATGGAGTGTTCTCTAAAATGTGTATGAGATTTGTATGTTCCCTTTAATCAGACTTTCTTATCAGGAGAAATATAGAAGGGAACCAAATAAAACATGTATTTCCCTATAAGAGAATGAAGAATTGTTCATTTTATATATTTTTTAAACATAAACATAAAATTTAGTAGAAGTATATAATAATGATTTACAATTATATCTGGGTTAAGAGAGATAAATAATAACCCAAAAGAAAAAATGGGTGTTTGAAAATAATAACATTCTTTATGAATGAAAGTGTCCAACAATTATTATTATATTCATGGATAATGAATTTATATTCATTAATAATTGTATTATATAATATTACTAATTTATTTTTGTATTATTTATTTCATTTATGGATTTTTTTATGAGTTATAAAATTCGATTTAATTTATTGGGAGTGTTCATTACCTTGGTTTTCCTGATTGGTTCACTTGTATATATGTATGAATGATCATGTATATTAGGAATATTTATCTAAAATTGAAATTATATGTTATTAATAAAATTAAAGAATATGAAATGGTCTTATATATCATTATATTTCTTAATATTAGAATGATTCATTAGATGAAATACGAATTCCAACTATTTATATTTTTTTGACACTTTATCTAACATCACGAACTACTTTTGTTTTATTAATTAATTATATGAATATATATAGGTTCTAGAACACTAAATAATTTTTAATATATATTATTCAAAATTTTATAACCATTCTAATTGTTTTATAACCAGCCATGAAGGTGGTATTATAAAATGAAAAATCATCATCAATGAAGGTAGTGAATCAACACCTCACAGACAATGATTCGAATTGTTAAAAAAAATGTGTATAAAAGAGAATTGATGGTGGATAAAAAATTATAAATTAAAAATAAATTATATATATGATAAAGTATATATATAGATTCTTTTTATAGGTTGTTTTATGTAAGCATAAGAAATGAAAATAAATTGAATGAGGGAGTGAGAATGTTTCACCTCTTGAGTGTCATCTCCTAGGGAACCTCCTTAAGGGAATTGGAAATGGTCTTTTAGAAATACCATAAATACTAGAACATATGGAATAGTTTTTTGAGAGTAATTTAGTTAAATATTATAATTTTATATGAATTATACGGGTTGCAGAGAAGAGGTGGTGATGGGTTTTATTTATATTGGGAGGAGAAGAGTGTTTTTTATTATTTTATTAGTTAGTTTTTATTTTGGCTGATGACTATCGATGGTGTGGACTCATGTGACTTGATATAGTACATTGAATTTTTTTTAAAGATAGTGTCCATGTTCCTTATTATTTACTCATACATGATTCAAACAATTAATCAATTTTCATAAAATGATAAATAACATAAATTACCATATTTCACTATTCACTTAAAATTCATGAATTTTAGAAAAACCCGAAAAAAATCATCCAATTTTTTTATGTCTAGAATTAATAAATTTAATAAATTTTAATGATTTTTTTAAATATGAAGAATTTAATTATTAATTACAATCATTAATAATTCAAAAATATCAATTTTAAAATTATAATTGATTTTATCACACTTTAAAAATTAATTATGGTCCATAAAAATATTTCCGAATTATAAGAATCAAAATAATAAATTTTTTAACGTAAATTTTTAAAATAAAATTTTTAAATTATTATATTAATTATTAAATGTTGAATAAAAATTTATGTTTCACAAAAATACTAATACTTAATATATCAATATTAAAACATCTATTTACTTATTCAATGTTATAAATATATTATATTTTCATATATAATATGCCTATATTTAAATTATACATTCATAGGTGATGTTACTATTCTATTGTCCAGATTACTATTCTTAATATTCATGTTACTATTCCAACAATCATGTTATTATTCCATCAGTCTAGGTTTGTTAAATTCTAGGAATATCTCTTGTCTCAATCATTATTCATTTATAAAATTTTTATTATGTTATATATATGATTTTATGTGATTTATACTATATCAAACAATTATATGAATGAAATTTTTATTAACAAAAATTGGTGTCATTACATTCTTACAACCACATGTGAAATTTCACCCTCGACATTTCATTCAAATGTGAAAATATGTGATGGTACATATCATTTTTCAATACATTAACTATAAAGGAAATATAAAATTAGGGTTGTTGAATACATTTTGAATAATTAGATGAAAATGAAACATTGATCATTGAAGGCGAAACATATAAATGAAAACTATATCATAATGTTTTATTCCCACTAATTCAATATTGTTCATCGTTGGTTATAGAATTATCCCCAGGCTTCTTAATAATTGTTTCTCATCATAAACCCCCAAAATAACTATATCATCCTCTGATACAAACTATAACAACATTATCCTCTAACAAATATTATTTCATCACAATATTCTTAATTAACCATAAAATACAACCCTAGGATCAAAAAGTCTATCAGATCGAAATAATGATGTATATTCTCAATTACAAGTGGGGGTAAATTGTAAGTTTAAAAACATTCTTTTTACACCTTAAGAAATACTGTGTTCTACAATGTTAAACAAGGAAAATTAACAAGACCGATTTTAGTTCTACCAAACTAACATGCTAGGTGCATAAAATATTTTTCCATAAATGAAACATAATGAATGTTTATAAAGAAAAGATTCTACCTTTAAGTGTATAGAATATTACATATCATTGTACATAAAAGAATTTGAATGTATAATAAATTTATATGTTCTTTCTTCATCAATATACAGCTGAAATAAACTTGAAACAAAACAAGTAACAAGTATGAAATATTTCAACCCAAATAGTACGGTACCCAAAAACATGGGATAAAGGTCCCAAGATTTATACATTTAGGAATGTCTATCTTACCCACATCAGGGCAATCCCTCACTAGAAAAATCAGAATCTATCATGTTATCCCTACTATCCCTCAATCTTTAAGGTAGTCGACACCTCTTTCTTCTTATCCCCAGAATTACTCTAACTTTAAGTTAGTTGGAACCTCTATCTTCAGATCCCTAGAAGACATTGATTTTATTCAGAAATAGTTGGAGTTTCATGAAACTATCAGAACAAGTTGTTTAGAACCACACAAATGATGAGAGTCTCTTAATATAGAAATAAATTCAGCAACATTCAATCATTAGAGGGATGAAACAATCATTTGATTTCGTTAGAATGATCTCTTATTTATTGGAACATCTCAAATGGTGGAATCCCTCGACCAGGGATCATATTTTTCCTTAAACCTTAGAGGGACCTATACATATGTGACTCAACCAACGGTTAGATCGAAACAGATTGTATGACATAATTTCATAGCAAATGTAAGGAAAATGATATTACATTAAAAAATCTATTTTTTGGAGTCTAATGAAAAATAGAATTCAGAGTATAACCAAATAATCATTCAGAATCTATAATACATGAATATTCAGATTCTATTTTATAAATTATTTGCAATCTAAATTCTATAGAATTGAGAAGCTAAATACTGAATAATATAGAGAATTAATTCTAAAGAATTTAGAGTCTGAATTTGGAGGAATTCAGTGTCTAGATTTAGAGGAATTGCATGATTGAATTCAAAGGAATTCAGAGCCCGAATTATGAGGAATTCAGAGTAATTATGATTTCAAATTCTGAGGAAATCAGATTCTGAGTTCTAAGAAATTTTGAGTTCGAATTCGGTTGTATTTAGAGTCTTCATTTTGATGAATTCGCAATATGAATTATAAGGAATTTAGAGTCTGAAGTATGAGAAATTCTGAATCTGAACTCTGAGGAATTTAGAGACTAAATCTTAAGGAATTCAGAGACTAAATTATGATGAATTTGGAATCTGAATCCTGAATAATTCTTTATGTGAATTCTGTAGAATTCATTTTCTGAATTCTAAGTAATTCAGTGATCGAATTCAGGGGAACATGGAGTAAGAATTCTAAGGGATTCAGAGTCCGATTTCTAAGCAATTCAGAGTCTAAATTCTGTAGAACTCATAACCTAAAAACATAGTACTATATATCAAAGGATTTATAGTATTCCATGGTTTTATATGTGAAACTGAATTTTTTTCATTAGGAAAAAATGAGTTTGATTTACAGATATTATGAAATTAAATATGAAAATAATGTTAAGGATATAATTTTCCATATAAAAATCAAATTTCCCTTATAATAAATATCCTAAAAGGATATTATATTTTTACTTAAGATAATGTGTTTGTAATTTTTATATCATATATGAAAGGATAAGTCATATGGAAACCTTATTCACTCAACAATCTCCCCATTTTTTTAAAGCTCAAACATTATTATAAAAAAATATTAAGACTGAAAATTTTTTTATGAACATAAATAAAAAACATTTATCCCTTTACTTATGAATCATGGTGAATATGACTAACTACCCATTAGGTTTTGAAATCCCTATATATCATATTCTTGAATTCTTTAAAGAGAGTTTCATTTTCTTACATAAGGAAATATTATTTGATAAAACTCCCCCTTAGATTAACTCCCCATTATAATGGAATTTTCTTCTCCATATAGTATTTCTTTATCATTCATTTAACCACCATTAAAATTTTCAAAAAGGAATTTAGATAATGGAAAAATATAGTACCTGAAATAATATTACTAGGGAAAAAACACTCAATGAACAAAACCATTTCCATTACAATTGGAAAGATTTGTATAAGGATGGTAATACAAAAAAATATAAGAGTTAAGGAAAAAAAATTTGTCCTTCTTTTTCCTTCAGCAAAAGTTTCTTGAAAATTGAATTTAGCTTCTTAAGCACCTTATTATCCTATTCATAAAGATTGATCTGTTGATTCTAATCTTATTTTTTTCTTATCCAGATATTTAACCTTTACTTCTCAAACTTCATGAATATATATCTGTGTTTTAAAAATGTTGTCCTGGTTACTAAAAATTTCATAGTACTCGATTATGAGACCTATTTCCCTTTTTAGAATCAAAGCAACTGAATTAGGTTTACAATTCAGTTCCTTGTCTTCCTACTTCTGAGCTATTTTTTCAAGAATGTGTTTCTCATTGAAACTTGTAGTAAGATCTTTGAACATGATATATTTGGTATCTACAACATCCTTTATATTATCTGGAAATTCATCATTGATTCTCATCTTATCAATTTTTTTATTAGAAAACTTAGTGATTTCTTAGTAGTACCTTCAGTGAACATCATACCTTATGTAGAAGGATTTAAAATTAGCCTCAGGGCTGATGAATTTTCCCATAAGCATGGTAATAGAATCCGACTTCTGATTTAATGAATGATGAAGCATGTGACATATTGAATCAGTATTTGGAAGAATAGGAAATGTATAAACCAACTTATTCAGTGACTGAACCTCAAAATCATGGCCCATAGAACAAGATTCTAAAATAGATTCCCTTGTTGGTGAGGATTCATTCTCTATCTCATCATTCATTCAATTCGAAGATCCACCAAAATCATTCATAGCCAGCATGACCTTCATTGGTGTATCAGCTAGAACCTTTCTTCCTTTATCAACTCTCAGAATGATCTTAGAAACCTTTGGTGATTTAGGTTCCCTTTCTGATAAATGGAATATTTTATCTTCCTAAACCTTTTCTATTCAACATCTTCCACCAAATCCTTTGGCAGAACAAAATCATAATTGCTTATGTCTTCCTTTGATGGTTTATTAACTTCTTCCAGACCATATTATTCTTTTCCTGGGGAACCACGCATAGTAGATTCAGATTGGGAGGTCTGGATTGATAATTTCTGAGAAAGAATCTCCTTTTAATGATATTCTTAAAACTACAATATCATATCATTATTATCATCACTTCCTTCCCATTCTTCTATTTCTAATTACTCTTATTCATAATATCTTCATGTTCATCATGTTCTGGAATGACCATTTTCTTTCCTGGAGTCTCTGGCAGTGAATATTGTAAAAATAATTCGTGTACCATAATTTGTTCATATGATTTTTCAGTATCTCTGAGAAGTTCTTGACCTACATCATCCTTAGATAACTTCTTCTTCTTATTATTATGTTTTTATTTATTCTCAAACACCTCATCACCCATAAGATTAATTTATTTTTCATCAGTAGGGTCCAAGCCAAATCTAGGATCTCCTTCCATCTTATTCACTTTATCTTCTCTCTACTTGGATACTAATTCATCCGTTAAGTTTTTTTCTTCTTATATTTTTGAGGTTTGTATTGGGTTTCCTAAACTACAAAATATTTTTATTTGAATTTCAATCCATTCTACTTTATCAATATCTAAAACATATTGGATGTTTCATTTACTTCAAACCACTTGTATAAGACTTCGATTTAACTTTCATACAGGTAATAAAATTCCCCAAACTTTCTAGTAAAACCAACCTTTATCCTTCTGATAGTATCATTACATAGAAACATAACCATGAAATTAAATTAAATAGAACTAAATGTGATTTGTAAAAATTCTAGACTAATGTATATGATCATGTAAAGGATAGTTTTATAGATGATGATTTTCGATTTAAGGGTCCCATTCTTGTTATTCATAATTTTAGGCAATACATACTTCACCAGATTAATCCTCCTGAGGTTCTACCGAAAACTGAGAATGTAGATATCAGTTATATTCAAGGTATACTTATAAACTTTTCTTGAAATGGGAAATCTATAAACCCCTAACTCTAGAATCCAGAAATTTTTAGATAGATGATTAATATTCATTGTCTTAACTCCTAATAACCAAATTCACTATATTTCATTCTCCTTATCAAAACTTTCTGATATATTCAGTAGCTTGTGGGTGTAGAAATCAGCTTCCCCCTAATAATATATTCCAATTATGTGGGCCTCCATACGATATTTAATGGTATAAGTTTTTCCATAACACTTTGAAGAAAATTTACCTCACTATCCTTCATTAAAGAAAATTATGGTCTCATAAAATTCTACCATCAACATCGGATACACTGGATATTGTCCCTTCGATTTGGAATCACCTATACATTCCTAGTCTTTCAACTAGATATTCTTTTGAATAAGTGAATTATAAATTTTGAAAAACATTAAATATACTAACCTCTCTATATATATCTTCCATTTGGAAGATTCTATAGTTGATGACATTTTCTTCTACATAGATGCTTTTAAAGACATTCATATTTGGGTAAACCAGAAAATTCAGAACAAAACTTAATTAGAGAGGTAGATCATTGGAACACAAGAGGTTGAAAACTGATGTGGGACAACCATGAGGGGGCCTTTATATAGGTTTTGATGCGACAATTCATATTCCTAGATTGATCCAACGTTTGAAAAAAGATTAAAATTATCTGATATATGAGATGAATGTCAAAGTAAGATTTTTGTAGGTTCCTATATTTTGAGGATTTAGTGTAAAAATAACTCATATTTAAGGAATGTGATTCCATAAAATAAATTCTTAAAGAAAGATAAAAATACAAAAAAGTAAAATATTGATCATGAAAATTCATGTAAATAAACATACCATTCAGATTTATAGAGATATTATCAGTCATTGAGAAACTTTTTCATGAATAAATTTATATTCTAGAAAGTCTTTTTAAGGAAAGAATATTTTGAAATAGAAAATATAGAAAGTAAAAAAAATAGGTTAATGAATTTTTAGTTCCCTAAAAAAATTTCATTATGAACAAATTTTATTATAAAAGTTTTGAAAATGAATAATTATGATTACAAAGAAAATTTTATCCCCTGATGAAAAGAAGTTTCTTAATGTAAGGAGATATGTTTCAAAAAAAGTAAATGAGGAATATTACCATACATTTATCATTCCTAATTTTTGATAAATTTATTCAAATCTATTCAATGGTAATGATTTTATTAATATATCACCACGTTAATCTTGCTTTCTGATAAACAAAAAAATAATATCTTATTTCATTGTATGATCCCTAAGAACGTGATGCCTAATATCTATGTGTTTAGAAAGAGAGTGATGTGCATGGTTTTTACTAAGAGAATTGGATCCATTTTTGTCACATAGTATTTGATTTTTTGAGAAACTAATTTTGTTGTCAGTGAGTGTGTGTTGCATCCACAACACCTGAGCACAACAACTTCCAAATGCTACAAATTATTCTTTAGTAGTGGATAGTGCTAATGAGTGTTTCTTTTTTCATGACCAAGAAAATAATTAATATCATAAGAAATGAAATATTCCAGACATAATATTTCTATCCTTTTTTCATCCACCAAGGACATCATCTGAAAAAAAAATTAAACGAAAACATTTCTACAATTATAAAGGAGTCCTAAATCCATAGTTCCCTTTTTGTAGCAAATTTTTTCACTATTTCAAATGAGATTTTTTTGGATTGGATTGATACCTTGAAAATAAGAATACTGAAAACATTAATTCTAGAAGACCAGTTGTTATATATAGTAATATTTTTATCATAACTCTAAATTATGTTTGATCTACTGGTTTCCTAGCATTATCAAGATCAAGAAATTTTGAGGTACCGATTGGAGTGGTTATACTTTTAGTTTTTTCATATCCTTAATTTTTAAAAATATCTATAATATAAATACATTGAGATATGTTACTTCCTTCGAGTTTTTGTGAAATTTGAAAAACTAGGATAATTTTTAACTCTCCCATCATACTCATTTGTTGTAATCCATTTTTTAAATTTTCTAAAAAAAACATTTAGGTTAGTGGGAACCACACATTCTAAACATCCAAAACAAAAACCTCAAATTTCTAAATCCCAAAGACCTAGTGCCAAACCAAATTCCAAATGAAACCTACAATAGAAACTTGAACCTGTAACACTAATCACTGCATGCCACGTGTTTTGAGCCATGAGTCACCACCATCAGAAATGTCATGACCATTGAACATTGCTCCTTCATCTCCATTTATAGGTCCCCATAAAACATCATCACATCCTTTTCCTAATCATGTCAACTACCAGAAACATCCACTAAGATATTTAGAACTACACAATCACCTTCAAAACTATTGAATTAGACCAAATTTGATGAAGTCGTCGTAAAGAATCATCATTGTCGCCAAAAACAGAAAACCATTGAAAATTACCATTTTTAACATCGTCTACACAATTTTCGCTACTGTCAAAAAACCAAAATTCAGATATCGAGTGAGGTTTTCGTAGAACATAAAATTTTTAAACATGAACATAACCTAACCAGAAATGGAGCCAACATGAATAAGAATAAAAAACATTCAAAGATGTTAGAGATCCGAAAAACCAAAACATAACCAAAGAGACACCACAATACCTTATTCAAATGCCAAAGAAAATACCAGGAAAGAAGGGAAATGGGTATGAAACCCTAAATGAAAAAGAATGATGAAACCTTCTGCTGAAAACCTAAATGAAATGGAAATGAGATATCGGGAATTCCACGACCACAAAACCATTTAGGGAAAAACTAATGAGTACCCATCACTATAGATCTGGCCAGGATAGGAGGGTTGGAATGTGAGGTTAGTGCAAGGTTGAGGTGGTCGTGGAAGAAACCATAGCACCTTCACCTGAGGGAAATCAAAGAAGGATTGGGCCTGACCGCGAGAGAGACACCAAGAGGAAACCATACTGTGTAGAGGGAGAAGTGGATTAGAAAAATGGAGAAGTAACCTTGAGTAAAGGGAGATTTGTAGAGAAAACCCGAGATATACAGATCGTGGAGCGAGAGAGAGAGAGAGAGAGGGGAGAACCAAGAGAAAGTGGAATAGGAGAGAGAGGTGAGTGAACCAGGAGAATGCAGATCCATTATCCACATCATACTCATTTCAAAATATGATTTCATTAGATTCACAATTGAATCAGTTAATGATTGCTGAGTTGAACCAAATATAAATTTGTTAGCATAAATTTGATCAAAAAAAACATTTGTCTTATCTTTTTTTATAAAATAAGTTTGATCAGTAGTTCCCTTGACATAATTATTTTGTAACTAATATCATATATTTCTATCATACCATGCTCTAGGGGATTGTTTAAGTCCATATAAATATTTGTTATGTTTATAATCATGTTCTTGATATTTTTTGTCCTTAAAACTAGGAGGTTGATCAAAAATAAACATACTCTTGAACATGTTCTTTATGTAAAGAAAATTTTACATTCATTTGAATATATTCAAATTAAAGAATGATATAATGTATATTAATATGTGAATAGATTCATGTCTAGATACCTGAGCACATGTTTCTTCATAATTTATTCCTTCTTATTGATTATAGCTTTCAGTAACTAATCTATCTTTATTTCTCTAAATGATTCCATTTTATTCTCACTTATTTCTATAGACCCATTTTACTCCAATTATAGAAGACTCCATAGGTATTTCAACCAAGGTTCAGACATTGTTCCATTAAAATTTATTTATCTCATATTTCAGGGATTTTATCCACTCATCAACACTTAATGCACCATCATTGCTTTTTTGTTCTAATCTGCAATGGAATGCTAGATGTTCTACTTCATTTTGTAAAGAACTTATAGTATTTATATGTTCATTTACATAACTATTGATACTTTAACTAGGTTAATTTTTCAGAAACAACTGATTTGGGTTTTTTAAAATCTCTTCATCAACAATTGGTTGGAAATATTCTCAGGATAATGCTTTGTAATAAATTTCATTAACATTTTTTTATCCGAAAGATTGTCAATAAAGAGCTGAAAATAAGTTTTCTAAAACACATCTGATGATGTAGGTTGTGGTTGTTTAAATGAAAAAGGATTAGTTTAATCAAATTTAACATGTATTGTTTCTTCAACAGTAGGTGTATTTTTATTAAAAACTCTATAAAACATATAAGATGTGGAGTAGCCTAAGAAAAATCATTCATCGTATTTGGATGAAAATTTATGTCAATTATATTTAGTATTCATAATTAATACTTTGAAACCAAATACCTTGAATTAGTAAACTCTAGGTTTTCTAATATTCCATAATTTTTAAGGGGTTTTGTTAAGAAACAGTCGAATCAAAATTCAATTTATTGTTTAGCATGCAGTACCTATAGATTTAGGGAAAAAGTGTTTAGAAATAGAATATTAACTCAACATGGTTCTAGTTATCTCTGAAAGGGTTCTATTTCATATTTCAAAAACATCATTCTATTGAGGAGTTCTTGGAAAAGAGATTTTATGGGTAATTATTATTTTACTACAATAAGTTTCAAAATCTGAATTTTGACATTCTCCTACATTATCACTATAAATAGTTATAAATTTAAGGATTTTCTCTTTTTTATCTTAGGATCTAAAAATTTTGAAATAAAAAATTATTAATACATCTTTGTAAGAAAATATACCAATTTATATCTAGTATAATCATCAACTAAGTCAAATACATAATATTTCCCTCAAATACTTCTTGTTTGTGTGGGACCAAAAAGTTCCATATACACTAACTATAATGAATCTTATGTTGTGACTTCAACAATTTATTTAAAAAATAATTTCTATTGCTTTCCATATTGGCAAGGAATACAAACTTTTGATAAATAAAATCCAAACTCTAGTATATCTTTAACATATCTTGTCTTTGAGAGTTTGAATAGGTTCCTAAGTTTAAAGTGACCTAAAATTCAATTCAATAACCAAGAATGATCAACCATTGCACTATGGCAAGGTATATATTTGCTCATAAGGTCTTATATGTTTAGTGTGTATACAATCTCTAGCCTATGGGAAGAAAGTATAAACTCTTATTTGGAATTGGGTACTAAGAATTTATCATTCCTAATATTCAAAAGGTAACCTTAAACTCATAATTTAATTAAAATAATGAATTTGTTCTTAAGACCCTTAAAAAGTAAATCATTTGAAATTAATGTTTTTTGAAGAATAACTATTTAACATATACCATTGATTTCTCCATGATCATTATCTCTAAAAGTTACTATTTCTCCTTTCATCATGATAATCTTTTCAAAGAAGTTTTTGTTAGCAGTAATATGTGGGGTATATCCACTATCCTTGTACCATGTATTGATGTTGGTAAATTCATTATTTCACTGCAAATAAAAGATTTATGCTTTTGGAATCTATACATTTTTGGATCCCAAATTTTAGAATGTAATATTTTGGAATCAATATTTTCATTGAAAATTAGGATTTCTGAAAACCTAATGACTGAGTTTTGTTTAATGAATATTTTTTCCAATTTCCACCATAATGAAATTTAGTTGAAATTGATCACTTTGGGGAAAAAATAATGATTAGTAAAAATTGGTTTAGAATAGGTATACCCAAAACCAGAATGATTCCTTAAAGGAAAAATTTGTGAATACATCTTGCCACACTTTTCCTTACCAGAGGTAATGTTTTTCATGCATTTAATTAAGGAAAATATATCTAAGATCAGTTTAATAACAAAGTTTTTATTCTTAAAAACATTACTTTTAGAACTACAATCAGCCTATAAAATATTTTTCTTAGCAATTACATTTTCAAGATCCTTAGATAGTTTAGCCTTTTCAGAATTAAGTTCCTTAACATTTTTAGAAAAAAAATCAAAATAAAAAAATTTCTTATCACGGTCCTCAGAATGGTCTGATAATTTATTAGTTAAAATAGTTATTATAGAATTTTCCATATCTAACAACTTTTTTATTTAACAACTGTTTTCTCATTATGATTACAAAACATAGAAAATTTGTGAATATAAGGTAAAGAGTTATATTTATAACGAGAATATTTTTCTTATGAATATTAATTTATCTTGAGTATAATTCACATTAAAATATACTTTAGTAAAATATTCATCATTGTGTACCTGGGCCATTAGACAATGATTTTTAATTTTTATTTTGGATAATAAAAAATTATTATTTTGGATAGAATTTCATAATTTAAAGAATCATCAAATGAGTCACCACCACTAGACCTCCATGTATCATTACCCTTTAAGACATTCTTATTCTTAGACTTTTAATTAATCTTTAGGTTTATATTAGAATGTTTTTCCTTTCTATACATTTTTTTATGAATAGGAATATCTGGCCTTATATACCCTCCTCTTTTTAATTCAAATCAAGTTACATCCATGTCTTTCTTGTACTTTTTTTATTTCTTCTTATATATATACTGAAAATATTTATTTCCTAATATTATGTTCATCCTTTGAGAAATATTATATATCTCATTCTTTGAATGTTCACATTCACTATATTCAGATAAAAAAACCATTTTAGACTTAGACCTTGTAACCCTTTCAGGAGTCATGGATTTAGTAGTAGTAAAGGCTACACTTCCATTTTCATTCTTCTTCTTATTCATATCATCATCTATGTCCATTCATATCTCATTTTGATGAATATTTCCAAAATTCTAATCAATAGTAATTTGAGATACATTTATACACTCATTAATATTAGTTCTCGTAGATTCACACACATTTTGTATTATATCAACATTCTTATCTACAAGAGTTTCATCATCTAATACTTTGTCTCCCATTGATTCTTAGTTTCTTGATGATAATTAAAAACCTTTATTGATCCTTGAAAACTATTTCTCCATAGGGAAATAAGAATACATGGTATTCAACTCTTATCATTAAAATTCTAGTTTCTATCAATTTAGAAGTACCAAAATTTGTAATATCATGTTTTTTCCAAATACAATTTTCATCATCAAATGAAAAAAAAATTCTATATATATTTTTGGTCATAGAAAATAAAAAATTATTTCATACCTTGTAATTTGGTTTATATTAGTTTTTTTATTCATTGTTAAAGGTTTTTATATCCTTTCATGAATTTTCTAATCTCTAGTGAGAATGAAATTTTTTTTCCACTCCAATAGTAAAAACCAAAGTCTTCATATGATCTCTCCATTATTCATAATCATTACATCCCAATATAGGTGGTCTAGTTGGATTTAGATTTTAAATTGACCCAACACTCATTAATGCTATTCTATAAGAAAATAAATGCTTTTCCACCAAAAAACATGTTAATATAAAATGTTTGTAAACAAATATTGAAATATCTAAGAAAAACAAAAGCAATAATGGTTAATTAAGAAAATTTAAAAAATGGAAAACTTTAGGAAGAAAAAATATGTGTGAATATAAGTATTTTAGTGAATTCCTATAATTCATATTGGATTACTTAAATATTTATGTATATTTGAAATTAAATGAGAGGGGCGGTGAATTTTTCTTTTGAAAAAATTCTTTTTTAACTTTATGTAAAACTATGTTTAAGAAAGATAAAAAAGTTAGATTCACAAAACCTCTTTTGGTTCTACTAAAAAAATTATTACATTCCAGAAATATGGTTCTATAAATGAAATATTAATGAATGTTTATAAGGAAATGATTTGACCTTAAATCTATATAATCATACATATCAGTGTATGCAAAATAATAAGAAATTATAAAAAGGTTATAATTTCTTGCTTTATCTAAATACAATAGAAATAAACCTGAATCAAAACAAGTTACAAGAATGAAATAATTTAACCTAAATAGTTGGGTATCCAACAACCTTGGATAGAGGTCCCTTGATTTATACTTTAGTGAATGTATGTATTACCCACACCTAGGTACGCCCTCCATAAGAATATTAGAATATTTCTTGCTATCACCACATGCCATCATTCTTTAAGGTAGTAGGAACCTTTGTCATAATATCCCTAGAAGTCCTCAAACTTACAGGAAGTCGACACCTCTATCTTTATTTCCTAATAAGCCCACCATTTTACTCATCTATAAAGGATGCCCCATGAAGCTATTTGAACAAGATGTTTTGAACCACCCAAATCATGAGAGTCTCTCTCTTGAAATCACATCAGCATATTGAAATCATTAGAGTGATGGAATGGTAACTTGAACTTATTCAAATGATATTATATTTATAGGAACTTCTCTAAATGTTGGCACCCTCCCCCAACATTCATATTTTTAATGTAATCATAGATGGACCTATACCCATGTCACTCACAAAACGGTTAGTTAGAAATAGATCGTACAACATCATTTCAAAAAAATGTAAGGAATATGAGGAACGAAAATAAATCTATTTTTGGTAGTCTGTGAAAAATAAGATTTATAGTCTATAAAAATAATCATTCAGAGTCTTTAATATAAGGATATTTAAAATCTCGTTTACAAAGAATTTAGAATCTGATTTCTATATATTTCACAGTTTGAATTCCAATGAATTCAAAATTGAAATTCTAAGGAATTTGGAGTGTGAATTATGAGGAATTCAGATTCTGAATTCTGAGTAATTCGGAGTTTATATTCTGAGTAATTTGGAGTACGAATTTTGAGGAATTTAAAGTCTGAATTCCAAGGAATTCAGAGTCTGAATTCTGAAGAATTCAGTGGAATTTGGAATCTCAATACTAATGAATACATAATCCATATTCTTGAGAATTATGAGTCTGAATTTTGAGGAATTTGAAATCTAAACTCTACAGAATTTAGTCTCTAAATTCTGAGGAATTCAGAGTCAAAATTATGATAAATTTGATATAGGAATTATAATAAATTTATATTCGGATTTCTAATGAATTCGAAGCCTGAATTCTGTAGAATTGCATGTGTGAATTATATGTAATTTGGTGTCTAAATTATGAGGTATTTGGATTCCAAATTTTGAGAAATTTAGAGTCTTAATTCTGATTAATTTAGAGCCCAAAAATAGGAAACTATATATCCATGAATTTTTAGGATTTCGAGGTTATTGATTGGAAACATAATTCTTTACATAAGAATAAAATGGGTTCAATTTTGAGTGATTATAAAAAGATCAATGAAGAGAATATATGGATAAAAATTTACATAGAGATGGTAAATTAACATTATAATAATATTCCTTGGGGAAAAATTTAATTTTCCTTCAGATAATGTGAGTGTGGTTTACAAAACCTAAAAGGAATTAAAAGATCAAAATGAATCCTTATTGACTCAACAATGTCTAGAGCATTTAGATGATTGGGTACATAATTTGAAACCATGAAACAAAAAAACAACTTTTATTTAATCTCTATAATAAGTTCCTAAAATAGTTTGAGCTCTTACATATTCATTAGAAAACCTAGAGAATACATGAACAATGATATGTGCTAAAAATACCAATATGAGAATTAAAATAGGAATAAGGTTTACAACATGGATTAGAAGGCATGACATGATGACATAAAAAGAAATAAAAAATGAATAAACATATGGTATCACATCATATAGAACATATTATCATGTAATAAATCAATAAAATTAATGTCTAAACAACATAAAACATGAGATAATCACGAGCCTAGGCTAACATCCAAGACTATTGTACATGGTGGAACAACTCCCATAAAAAAAATAAGGATTACTCTTAGTCTAAACCAGAAGTATCATGAATCAAAACATTACCCAATTAAATTGAGTTATTTCTTATATCACCCATCATAAAATTTCTTTAAATAATGTGTGTCACATGAATGATCAAAAATATGGAAGAACCATAAGGGATACCCATGGAACGAAATGGGTATCATAATCATGTCATAAGGCATTACAAATTGGCGTATCATAAAGGGTTCCATGAAAAATTGAATTTAAATCATAAAATGTCATTAATAAGGGAATATAAGTATATATAATGATAAATTATGTTGAAATTAATTTAAAACATATAAAAATATTGACTACTATACTTTTGTGATGAACCACTTTATTGTGGTTTAAAGGAAAATATTAATGATTCTTTAAAAAATAACTATGCTTAACAGATTGTATAAAAATATAAATAAAATAATATATTTCATCAAGATAAAAGTATTTATTTTAGAAAACTATTGATGGACTAAAATAGATTATGTAACAAACTTGAATGTGTGAAAGAAATTTGGATGTTCTCTTTAATCAGTCATTCTTATTAGGAGGAATTGAAAAGGGAACAATATAAAACATGTATTTCTGAATAAATGAAATAATTATCGATCTAGTTAAATTTTATTAAATCATACGCAAATTATTTTGGAATAGTGCATAAAAATAATTATTAATTACATTGGGGTAAATAGATAGAAAGCATTTCCTGATGAAAAAATGTGTGTTCGGAGAGAATCACTCACCTTATGTGTGAATGTGTACTTCACTTGATCATAATATAGTGGATAATGAAATATGATTCACTAATAATTTAATTACTAAAACCAGGGAAAATTTATTCTATTTATTTTAATTTTATTATGTTCATTTATGGCCTTTTTACTGACTTAGAATATTCAACTTTGTTGTTCATGAGTGTTTGTTTCATTCATCTTCTTGATTGGTCCACATGTATATATGGATGAATGATCTTGTAAAATGGGAATTGTTATCCAAAATTTAAATTATATGTTATTAATGAAATTAAAGATGATTAAAATGTATTATTTAACATTTTTTCTAGATATCATGATTATTCGTTAGATAAAACATTAATGATATACGTTAATATTATTTTCACATTTTTTTGGATCATTTGGAACATGTTTTGTTTTATTAATTAATATTGTGAATTTATACTAGTTACAAAACAGTAAATAAGTTATAATAAAAAATATAAAATATGTTTTAAAAATTATTAAATTTTTTTATCAAACCACAAAGGCGGTATTATAAAATAAAAAACAACATCCTTGATGTTTGTGATTCGAGACCTGAGAGATGATGTTTTCATTTTTTAGTCAAAAGGGTATGAGAATAGAATTTAAGGTCAATATAACATTAAAAAATAATGTAATAGTATAGATATAAAACAATATTTTTCATGTTACATTATAAAAGGTTGATGAGGGAAGGACGAGAAATGAAAGGAAATTACAAGAGAGAGAGGGAAGGTTTTACTTCTTCAGTGTTGTCTCATTTAGAACCAAAATAAAGGACTTGGAAATTATCATTTGGTTATACATGAAAGACTTGAACATATTAAATAAATATCAATTGATGTTGATACGACTCTTTAGTGTCTATAACATCACCCAAATTTTATAGTTCAATATGGTCATTTATAAACGAAGGGATAAATGAAAAATGAATATAAAAAAATTAATTAATCCTATGATGACGAATATATTGATTAATTGAATTGTAATATTAAATGTAAACATGAAAGATAAATATTTAGGAATTTTAAATATAAAAACACTTTTTAAATCTTATTGTATGAGGTGAGTATTTTAAATTGTTTCTAACGTGATTTTTTAGACATAAAAATGACTTTCATAGAAGTTCTCATTAATCTATCACACTAATAATCATATATGAAAAATCCATATTTGAATTTTAGAATGATTAAAAAATATGTTTGAAAAAAAATTTATTAGTAGAATTTTCAATGTTATATTCTAAGAAGTAGAGTTTAAAAGCCTATTATTGAAATATCTATATAATCTATTACATTTGATAGATATTGGAATGTAAAATTAAAAGTGTATTAATATATTTTACTAGTGGAATCTGTTTTAGGTAACCTTTAAATTTTAGATATTGCTAGACACCCATATTTAAGAAGTTGAGGGAATAAAAAAATTATATAACACAATCAAAATATTTGAAGGGGATTTTCAAAATTAAAATTATAGAAAATATATTTTATTTTGGCCTTTTTATGGGAGATTTTATGAGATAGAAAAAAATTTAGTGAACTGTGGATACTCAAGAAAACACTCAAATCTCTATAAGAAGAAAAAAATTAAGGATATTTCTATTTAAAGAAAAAATAATTATGTATTGAAGAATATGTGTAAAAATAAGAGGAAGTATATCATCATTATGAGTTTCTATAGTGTGAAATAACTCTTAATGATGTTTAATATGATCTAGTGTTACACTATTTTATTGAATTTATGAGATAAACATAGAATATCTGTTTTTGAAGGTTAACATGAATGAATTATATATGGTCTATTTTCAGCAGTTGATGAAAATCATATTTGAGTGAGATAATCTGAGAAATAGATTCTAAACAAGTTGACTTCATCTGAAAAAAACAAACTTATTTGAATATACTATTTATGATAACATAATAGAATTATAAGAATATATAGTGATAAGAATTATATAAGAATATATTTATTTTCTATCATCCATTCTTGACTTACAATATAATTAAGTGATGGTGTATTTGTTGTGATGTCATGGGTTTGAGTATAAAGAACATGCATGATAATATTAATTCCCTATGTCATATAGTGAACCTATATTCATGATGATCTATTGTCATCCCACTTGTATTAGTGATATTATTATATTATAAAATATATGAATTTGATGAAACCAATCACAAAACATAATAGGTTTCTTGTATCATGGTCAATACTTGTAAACAATTCTATGTATTGATCTTTTATTACATTCTGCATCACTTGTATTATTTTGTGCTCTATTGAAGGCACATAGATCCAATTATATCCTAGCATGCATTAGTGGTTAAAACTCACAATGGTGTTAGTGAATAAATTATTTTTTTTGAATTTGTAAAAGGAATTTAGTGACACATGATATCGCTACTGATTTCTACACTATCCCTCTATTACACATAGTTCGGGTGATTAATTATAGGACTTTTTGTCTTGAGATATTTTTACGTATAATAAAAACAATCTATGAATTACTGCATTTAATTTTTATTTTATCAGATCTCTTGGGATGTTTACATGTATTATAACATTTGTATTAACTATAATAAATTCTATATACCCATTTATAATCAATTATTTAAGACATTTGCAATGAGAATGTTGGTTAGGATCATGATGATGCTTAGTGAGAGATTGGTTAATGGTTAGACAAACATGAAAAAACGAGTGTGTCTCTAGTAGTGAGGCATGTAATCCCTTTGTAATTTTCTGATTAATATTTTCTATTTCATGAGAATATTTATATTAGATTGATCGAAACACAATTCAAAAAGTATAGAGTATAAATTATAAGGGATTTTAAATTTTAAAATCATAGGTGATTCCATTGAGTTATTTATTGAGGAGTATACTTATAATTTAATTGAAAAGCAATATCATGGTGATAATGTCCCCATGTGATTCTTTGGTTGTTTATTGTAAAGACGCTCAAATGTTGTAAAAAATTGAATACATGAAAAATGTTTTGAGCTACGTCTCTCAGGGATTTATGTGGGTTTATGATAAGATAATATTATGAAATTTATGTTTTGAAAATGTAATGAACATGTTATTTATAGAGAGTGTGAATCATATAGTGTAGAAACCCGGACCCAAAAATTATAAAGATGGACCCTCATACCATTAGTCCATTATAAAATAAATGGAAATTAATACATACAAGACCAAACTGTTTAATATACTTATTTCAATAGATAAATACATTAGTCTTGTATTATAATTGCATAAAATGTACAACCTCATTATTTTAAATAATAATTTTATTCTTTCTATTTTTTCCCTTCACATCTGTCATAGTAAACCTCAGGGAGTCCTATGTGAGTTAGAAAAAATAAGGGTAATCTAAAACAATCAATGATGGTTACATACGAAGTAAACTATCATTAATCAATAATTAATACTAAATATGGATTGGTAAATTATTGAACACGTATTCTATTTAAATACATACAAATTACATAATTAGTATGTAAATGAAAATAAATAAACACACGTTCCATTTAAATAATTGGATAAGAAATAATTAACATGGAAAGTAAAATGAATCAAAACACATATCCATTAATTAACTAGATAAAACATAATTTGAATGGAAATGTAAATAATTAAACCCCATTCCATTTAGAAAATAAAATTAGAATTAAATTAATCTAATGATTTTTTTATAGTGAAATTTTAAGGGATAATAAGAATCGAATCTAAATAAAGGTAATTTTTAATTATTGTACATCATGTTTTCTAGGTAACTAGTACATTTAACATCAAAACATTTGAAAATATGTTTTAAAACCTACTGGGTATAAACCCACATATCTAAATCCCTCAAATTGATTTGTCCAATAAGACTACTAATTTATGAAGGGTATATCCATATATTTTTTTCCGACCATGTCATACCAGTCTAAATAATTTCTTATATATCAAATAAATGATTTATTTTATAATCTTGGTTCCTGGTCAAATATCTATACTGAGTAAAAAATACATATTTTTCAATATCTTACTAGACAATTAAATAAATGTAAAATTTAAAACCATATATAAAAATGGTATATGGTTTAAGAAGTAATAGTATCCATGAAAAATGATTAATACAAATGTTATTGACATGATGTGTATCCATTATAGTAAGACTAATGGGTTTTGTCATTGATAAAATAAAAAGGTCATCAAAATAATCTTGAGGAAAATATTTTTTTCATAAAAGAATTAAATTACATTTCCATGAAATAACATTTTAAAAAAAAGGTGACATAAACAAAGATTTTTATGGATAGAAATGAATTTTCATATAAATGATGGTGGGTAATTCAGTATATGTAATAAAATGTAAAAATAATATTTATTTCTCAATTTAAAAATGATTGAAAAGTTCCTTTTTCGAAAAGAGATCATAAGATTCCATGGAAACAAATTAAAATGATGATATTTTTTAAAATGTATTTTAATAAATCATTTTGAAATAGTTATATAAATCTTTTCAAATTCATTTTTAGAAAACATAGTATTGAGTGAAAATGGATTCCTGATCAAAGAGAAAAATGATGTTAGTGAAAAAAAATAATATAAATCATTTAAGTACCAAAGTGTGGGAAAATGAGAATATTATTTGAAAATAATGATGAATAAGTAGAATAGATTAAAATGATTTGATTTATTAATAAATTATCAAATAATTTTTTTCAATGTAAATTCATGTGTTAAAAATCTCATATAAAATGTTACTATGAAGTAAATCATTAAAAAGATCGTATTGTTGATCTGAGATTCAAACAAAGAATAGATAATGGGTAACAAATATAACTCCTCATAAAATAAGTGGAAATAAGATACTATATATTCAAAATACATTAAACCCAAATTATTATAATATTGATGAAAAATAGGATGTAATATAATCCCCCCAAAATGAATTTCTTTTTGAAACTCTTTTCCTCGTTTTAACTTTTATTTAAAATACCATATTTAAAATTACTCAAAGTAAAACATAGCATTACATGCTTAATGAATTATTCATGATACATAATGTCACGGGGAAGTATATTCACCATATAATAGTTATTTGGTTCATAATATTATAATATTCCTTGATGAAATGAAATTGAGATGAAATCTTTTACCTCATTCTTTTATTTTGGTCGTACATGCTTTAAACACATTTATAACCATTTTTCATTTTTATTACCTTATAAAAAAAATATCAATATTTATTACATAATATTTTTTTCTTTTTATAACATATTATACATCTTTTTATAATAATCATTAATTATTTTCACAATTTCATGTATTAAATACTTTGTTTTTTTACTATGTTTTGATTTCTTTTTTTTTCCTCTTAATTAGATCATGATTACATATTGTCTATAATTTAAAGGTAATTTTACATATCATATATATTTTCATTATATTTATTTATATTAATCAAATAGTTTTGTTAATATGAAATGAAATTCACTTTTCATTTAGATGGTAGCCCTTAGGTACCCATAAATGATGTTTCATTTTTATTATAGTATCAAAATAAAGAAAATTTTGTGATATATAATTATATAATCACTAAAATATCATATTTATGTTATAATTATCAAATTTTTTATCAATCCCATCCTTATTACATTCCATGGAATTTGTTAATGGAATACATCTCTTCATGAGATTGTAGTCCTCTGTACACACTAAGAACGTTATCATATTCCCAAAAAATGAAATCTATAAGGTATGTGTTATATAGTAATTACATATGTTCACAAACATTTTATTAGTCATTTAAATATATCATATATAACATATTAATCCATCTTTATTCACAACCATGAAAAGTGGTATAGAATGAACGAATCACATTGATTCCTAGGGTTTTAGTCCCCCGTTCACAAAAATGATGATTGTGTATCCCATTTGATATAAGTATCTATGGTGTTAGGTATTTCCCTTAATATAAAAATATATCACTATATTGATGATACTACAGTTAATATATAATATTGATGTAATAATAATTTATGGGCATTGAGAATGAAATAAAATAAAAAATTATTTTACAAAACCATTAACTCTTCTTCGAGTATCATCACTTGGGAATAATAAATTCCTTCTTATGTTTTATTTTATCAAATAAAAAGTATTCAGAAGATGAGGGTAGGGATGTTGGTAAGTGAATTGGGATGGGTATGGATTATCCATTTTTCTTGGGCTATGTTAATAATTGAGGGGATTGAGTGCCCTTGAATAGTGGAGGATAAGTATCATTCTTGTAAATACCAATAAGTAAACACTATTGGGTTGTCTCTCTTACCTCATGTTCCCAATATAATATACTATTTTTGATAAAATTAATTATATGGTCTAAATATATCCATACATTGGAGTTTTAACTTGTTTCTATGTCATTTCCCCTTTAGTTTACAATTTAATAACATGAAAAACTTTATTTTATCTTAATCAATATAATTTATTTTAACTATTTTTACTAATAAATTTGGAAAAAAAATAATTTCAACTTATTCAGATTTATAAATATTTTTAATTAATTTTTTTTATAAATTTTCCCAAATTAAGATCATAGAATTGGAAAATATTAATATAAAATTTATCACACAGACGTGTCGAGAAAACGTGGTTCTAAATTAAAAATGGTCAAAATATTAATATTTCATTTATAAAATAAAAATAATATTCATTACTATTACATAAATAGGGTTAAAAGATATATATTTTATCTGTTGAGACTATAAAACCATTTCAAAAAATTATTTAATATTATAAAATATATAGATGAAAATTTACTTTTTAGTTAAAATTCAGAATTTCTGAGTGTTCATTAAAAAATGGAACTTATCCAAAAAATACAAAACCTCACCCTAATAAAAAAATGAACATAAAATTTCTAAAATGACGTTTATTTGGTCAAATAAAATTTATATATGTTTCCAAATTTTGATTTAAAACAAGTTCTATTTTAAAGGGTGGGAAAACTACCTTAAAATTAATATATCTTTCTGTTTATAATTGTATGTGATCTTTTTGTATGCATATCAATACTATTTCAAAAAATTGGAATGACTATCTAATAGATAAATTTCATTATGATCAACCAATAATTATCATTATTTTAATTTATTATGATTAAATTTTATTGGAAGTATAAAAAATATTTTTATAAAAACATTTCCTTTATATTCTAGTGGTATTTATATTCATTTTTATTTGATTGGTAATCAATATATAGAAACATATATTTTTTTAAGTTAGTTAAAATTATTTTAAACTTAATATTTAGTGATTGTAATATAATTGTACTTTTTTATAATAATATTATGAGTATTTAGTCAAATAAGATCTTGTGTGCAGCAGAAGCTATCAAAGAAACTCATTATTGTGTGCGACACATGCTAACTCGGTATTGAATTCATTACAGGAAATTTATTGTATTTAGTTTATTTAAAATTATAAATAGATAATAATTTATTGGTAGGTTATATTCCAATCTACACATGGTGTTGCATGTTATTTATGATATTGGATATGATATTTATATTTTAATATTTTAGGTGTTGCATTCCCCCACCTTAAATAAATTACATTTTCATAATTTAAACATGATCTAAAAAATATAGGGCTTGATGTTTGAAAATTCCATTGTTGAAAGCTCACTTCATTATAAGGGTTTAAAATAAAGCCTCTAAACAAGAAAAAATGGAAAATAAATAGATCATACATAATAAAACATAACTAGGTTCACTAGTTAGAGACAATTAGTGGAATGTGATGATATGGACATGGTGGGAAAGTATAAATGATTATATAGAGTGATTGAGTTAATTAAACAAAAACATGTGAATGATCAATGTAAAGTAGATTGGATGAAATAATAAAGTCTAATACTATTGAAATGGTCATTGCTATCATAAAAATAAAGGTAATATGATAACATTTTATTTCAAAATCCTTTTATTAAAGTTATGTAATTATTATACTATCTAATAATATAAGGTAATATACTTAATTGATAAATTTATATTTAATATGAACAAAATTTTCCCTTTTTTCTTTCATTTGATAAATTTATAATTCATCAGTTATTCCAAAAAATAAAAAAAATGTAATTTCTTTTTGAATAATGTATTAAAATTATCTATTAACATATCAGAAGATCTATAAAAGTGTAACATGTATTTTCTTTTGTCTCTAAATATTTTCATATATTAATATTTTTGATAAATTAATATCTAAAAATTAATTTAATACTAGTTGTTATTTATGAATATATTATCATAAAATGGTTAACTAAAAAAATTACACATTAATGAGTGCATCAGGAAGGATAGTGGTAGGACTGTGTTTATGAAGAAAAATGGGAGTTCGGGTTAGGAATTATTATATTCTAATAGTTTCCATTGAGTTTGTTTAGGGAACCGAAAGCACCCAATTGTTCAATATCCATTGGGACTTGCATCCCTATGGTGGGTTCTCATTATTAGGTTTGAAAAATTATTCTTAATACATCACAATTGTTTAGTGGATGGGAGGTTGGGCTCATCACACAATTTTTAGGGGAATTATTTCATACTCCATGACTCTCATATAGATTTAAGACTTATTCACAATTCATTTAGTCAATCCCAAGTTTCATTGGGATTACACAAGAATTAAAAAATAGTTATTAGCATTAATGGAATATATAATCATCTATATGATTCTATGGTTCTAAATCAGTGGAGACATCTCTATGTATCTAAGGTTCCCTATCGATGGTATCCTCTAGTATACATTTTATTGATTCTTTGGTCATGATGACACTTGATTTATATCCACACAGTGGGGAAATATGTATTTCATTATCATTCAAGGAGACTGAGGTTACTCTAGTTTTTATCAGTATCTCGAGAGAAGAGAGTTGTTTTGATGTTGGGATCAAGCCCATATGAAGGGCTTCCTACATATCCTCATGAAAGGAATCATAGCCCATATACTTTAGTTCCTATTAATGGGGAAAAAATACCATTTACGGTCATTTTATAAGGACCTAACAATATAGTCTAGAATTTTGTGGAATGGATGTCTTGGTGGAATATTCTTGGTTGATGTTTGGTGTGTGGATTATGTTTACAAAGCCCAAGGAACCTTGATGAGATGTGAATTTCCGAGTGGAATTTGACCATACAGAGAATATGGCCCTGAGAGAATTGGTTTGATTTATTTTTTTGGGTTTGGACCACTAGTAGGATTATTATGAATCCTATTTAGATGTGAATCATAGACCACATAGTTCAGTTAGTATTTGATTGTTTCTTCTTCACGTTGTACTGAGTTTATAACCGTAATATACTGTTGAATATGACCATTGGAATAGTAATGCTACCATTATGAATAGTAATATTACCAATAAGAGTGTATATTAACCTATGAAAGTTTAAAAAAAAATTGGTTACATATAAATGAATATATGATATTTTTATATAATGGAATAAGTAAAAAATGTTTTCAAAATGATAACACAATTGCTCAAATTTTTGTGAAACCTATATTATTATTTGAAATTTTATAATTAATATAAATACAGAAAATAAATTTTTTCCATAATATAGATTTATAAATTTATATTCTTATATCTTATGATTATAATATAATTTTATGAGGCCTTAATTAGTTTTTCAAAGTATCATAAAAATAGTAATAATATTAAAATCAGTATTTTTTGTATAAATAATGATTTTATTTTAATATTAAATATATCATATTTTTCAAATTATTTTTAAAACATGGATTCCATTTTTTAATTATATACTACTATAAATTTTTATGGGGAATTTTTTTATTTTTTCTAAAATAGATAAAAAAAATTTGAAACGTGAAATTCGATAATTTTAGAGATATAAAAAATACACTAATTATTGAGTCATGGAAGATGTATGTATACATTAAGAGCATAATCTTAAAATCTCCTTATCTATTTAATCTTTTTACTAATGGGATATAAATTATTCACATTCATGACCCAAAATAGTAAACCAATGAATAAAATAAAAAAAAAACACCCCCGTTATACACAATAAATACCACATATCACCACTACTTCTCTATCCACCTAGAAATCATTAACAATTGCTTATATTATTTCCATATAAACTATCAAACCCCCAACCCCCCAAGTTCTGTTCTTTCAATTCTCACTAAAAAGATTAATTTTATGTTCCTTATGAATGTTCTCAGGGAAATAAATTCAAGAGGTAAAATCACCTTTGATTATTTTAATTTTTTTATCAATTTATTTTCAATTCTAATATGTTACTTACCTCATAAATCCAAAATTTTATGATAACTACAATATCTTATATATATTATAATTTAATTATGTTAAGGGAATATAAAAAACTAACCTTCTATTCTCTTTTTTATTATAAAAATGAAAACATCATCTGTGATGTGCCGATTTACCACCTTCGTGGATGATGAGTTATCATTTTTCAATTTTATCTTCAAGGAAGGTAGTAAAACCATTTTTATAGATAAAAAAGACATTAAAATATAAAATAAAAATTAATTAATTTTATGTTAGAAGTATATATACATTATTTTAATACACAATACAAAACTAGTTCATGATGATTGAATATACAACAAAATAATCCAAATGGTTATCAATAAATATTTTTCTAATCAATTATCCACGTATACAGGAAAAAGATACACATTAGAACATTATGTATCCTAAATATTCATTAATAATATATAAATTCAATTTATTATTACTATTAACTATTCACATGATCATTCATACATGTAATGAAGTGAACCAACCATGAAAATCAAATTAACGAAGTCTCTCGAAAGACGAAATTGAAACTGATAACTCATAGTAAATTACAATAAATGAACTCAATATAATTATAAAACATTCAAGAAAAATTTAATTTCTTTTGAATTGTTTTATTAATGAATCTAGTTTCATTATCTTGGATATTAAGAACACCTTCATAACTCTTTCTGACGTAAGGTAAAGATTTCTGTCGGAACCAACATTTTTTGTTCGAGTTATGCTTCCTCTCTATTTAACAATATTTAATTCTTCATTATTTTTATAAAAATATTATACATTCTATTTATATTTTTGAAAAAACATTTATAAAGATAATTTTGACTTAATTTTATGGTATAATTCATGTTTTATAATGATCCATTTTCAATTCCTCTCGATAAGTAACCTCAGTTAAATGGCACTTCTCAATTTCAAACCAATTTTCTAGTACCCCCATGATCTGTTGGGAGGAACAAATATTTTTTCAAATATTTATTTTTATAATGAAATACTGTCATTGTTCATTTCTATTTTTAGGTAAATAATTATTCCTTTTCCTCACAATGTACACTAGTATTTTTTTAACTGCACGGATGAGGTCCATTTATAAATATTCAAAAAAACTATTATTACATGTTTTCTCCTTATATGATCATAATTTGTGAATGAAAATTAATTTTATTTTCCTTCCCTTTTCTTTTCTGGGTTATACAATTTATGAAAAATACAAATGATATTCAAAAATTAACTCTTCTAGGAAATGTAAAAAAGGTTATTTATATCAACAATTAATTAATGATTTTATAGGATTCTATTTATTTATTTCAACAATACATGGTAAATCTTATTCTTCATATGGATTGATATTTTATGATATTAATTGCCATATTTTTAAAATTGATTATGATCAATTTTACTATAGATGTGCTACCTTCATACCATAACCAATATTCCTTCGAATTTTTAGAGATTATATTTACTGATTAGAAAAAATTATATATATATATATATATATCATTTATGTTTCACCACATTCATATGATAAATGAGTTTGATATAGTTAGTTGGGGGTGGGGACCACCATAGCCCCGTGAGATTTCTATGGTATCATTAGAAAAAAATAGATATATACTTCACCGAGGGCTTTCCAATTAATTTTCAAATATGGATTTGTATGAGGCCTTAACCATTTGTTTTTAGATGTCATGGTTGAGGCATCGATGGCCTATTTTAGAGTTCCAACATTATGAATTTCATCATTATGATATTATAAAATGATAATCCATATGATTATATGACTCGTATAATAATAGTAGTTATATTTCATTCTCATGTGATTATTTTAATGTAATTAGATTTTCATGTTTTATTCCTTTCATAATATGATCTTGATTTTGTTTTAATGGAATGTGATTTTAGTTATTTTCCCCTCTTTATTGATTATTTTTATATTATCCCACACTCTATTACTTAACCTTAATTAGTATATAAGCTCATATCATTTATTTATTTTTTACCCAGGATGTGAATATGTATATTTTATTTGGATTTCAGGCATAATCCTTGAGTTTTTGGGTGTTTCCAATTGATCTGCTATATTTTTATCTTTCAAAGTGGCAATTGAACAAGTATATTTGTATATGGTCGTCCAAAGATAGTAAACTATTTGGTACTTTTGGATTCGATTTTTATTATAAGTACCAATTTTATTATTAATGGTATGTGCTCTAATATGCTAGGGTTCACCATGAATTCTTTTATTTTAATCATTGTGTTCTAAAAATGAAAATGATAGTCGAGAGGTTCCACTTTACCACCTACATGGATGATATGTTTTTATTTTTAAATTCCTTGTTAAAGGTTTTACATAAATGAATTTTTATGGTTAAAATAGTCTTTAATATATTTGATAAAACTTATTTATTATTATGGATCTAGTATATATTCATAATATCAATACATAAGACAAAACTATATCATGATGGTCAAAAAAATGCCAAAACAAACTGAATGGTTATCATTTTAACTTATATAATGAATCATCCTCATGTCTAGAAATAAAACGATTTATAAAATATTTAGGTAACCTGAAATTTCATTTATTAAATATAATTTCAATTAAATAGAACTATTCCCAATTCACATGAACATTTATACATTTATACAAGTGAACTGATCATGAAAACCGTGGAAACAAACACTCTAGAATTAAAATATTGAAAATCATAACTCATCAAAAAGTCCATTATTGAACTTAATAAAAATTTAATAATTAAAATAAATTTTTTATATATTATGAATGATATTATTATTGAATAAAATTTCATTATCCAATACCTTAAGCGTAAGTGTAGTAGACATCAGGTAATAATGTATAGGTTTCTTCCATAACCTCCAGTTTCATTCGAGTTATTATTTATTTATCATTACCCTAATGTAATTAATCTTTAAATTTATATAATTTATATATACTCTGATTATAGGTTACAAAATTATGTATCCCTGATATTTTATCTTTCTCTTATTTTACCTTTCACCATATAAAAAGAAAAGCTCAGTCAGAGGCAAGCCTCTATCTATTTGTTAAAAAAATTATAGAATTCTAGTACAACAAGCCTGATAATACAACTAAATATTATAAAAATCATATCCCTCACCACATAAAAGAATGATTTCTTCCCCTAAAGTAGCTGATTCCAAATCTGAGATTTCATAGTTCTTTAGAATATTTCCAGACTTCTTTCTAAGATTCAACTTCAATAATGATTAAATCTCTATAGAAGACTGTGTACCCTTATTCATAGAAGATATTGCACCTTCGTCCATCCCGAAAGAAGACCTGCTAGACCCTGGCTTTGGTTGATAGGAATAGTCCTCCCTCATCCTTCTCCATGGAGGGGAAGTCATATCATCCTAATACCTAGACACCTTCTTCTTCACACCCTAAACAATGTCACTATAAGTGGGTCAGAACCTGTCAATATCATTTTCCATGTAATAATAATTGACTTACCCCCATTTTCATGGGATATTCATCTCTTAGAAACCATCATTCACTCCTCATTCCTACTGAAATTGACCATTAGTATCAAATCAGGGAAAATAAGTGTTTGTGTTCCAAACAAATCCTGACCATCATGTATCATATTCTTCATTGAACCATCTCATGTTACATCATTCCTGGAGGAGAAATAAAGATGCATATTTCCTCCTTCATTCATTGGAGTACCCTCCTCTTAATGATAGTTTTTCTCAGGCTCTAATTCATTAAATCGATTACCAGGGGAAACTATAATTATCACTCCTGTATCACAATCTCCAAACCCCTGCACTCTTGAGCAAAGACATCTGAAGCCCCAAATATTACACCATCCTCATAAACAATAGAGTCCAAATTCTCCTTAGTCACGTGATCTAGCTGCAGGGAATATTATTTTTCAGTATTTTCTACTATAAGTTCCTTATCAATACCAAGATCACACATTAAGTGATCAAAAACATGCCTAACAACCAGAACCAGTGGCCTATGTTGCACCCACTTCCAAACAATACCATGCGCTTGGACCTCTACAAGACAAATATGCTCTAGTACCCACACCACATTGGCTTGATATTTCTTTTCATCTATTGAGTGAGCAATGGAAATTGCCTCCACACACACTTCATTCCCTCAAGATAATTCCACAGAGTCATGCCTTGGAAGAATACTCCTTGGAAGATCCCTCATCTGTAGAAAACCCAAATTATATTCACCACAACCACCATTAACTATCTGCATCACCCATTATGAAACCCTAGTCAGTACTTTGCTGCAACATACCACTTCAGCAAGACCAAATTGGATACATAATACAAAATAGAGTTCCCACGATTCAAATCTATCATCCTTCTTCCACTAAAAGTCCATCCCATCCATGATCCAAACCCAATTCACAAGAGACCTCGCAAAATCGGTCTCAAAACAAATCCATGGACAATTGGGGTGACATACCACCTCCATTTGATGATCATGGAATTGATATCGACCTATCATATTACCAATATCACACAAAATGGAGTGATTTTAAAAGGATGGTGGAAGACCAGGGAGACTCACCAATTTCTCCATCGTCGAGGGGTCACACCGCATGTGGAAATATAGACTCCATTGAAAAATATAAAAAGGATCTACATTTCATCTTTTAGGGTATTTGGACTAGGTGATAATAAAATCAACTTCATACTCCAACTGAATCATCATGTTCCTCTTATCAATTATGATGAATACCGCAAGCTCTTGAAGATCCCAATAATTTAAAAAATACTATCAAATTCAAAAATTGAAGGACGCTAAAGAAAAAACTAATCCACCAGAGTAAGATGGAATATATTTGTGGAACTATTGAGATCCTTCAAAGAAATAACGAGTTTTGGCGGTCCATATAAGAGGTCAGGGTCTTTCATAGAGAGTTGAATCAACAGAAAGGAAGGAAGATACTCGGGATTGTTGAATGCTAGAATGAATTACCCCTTCCATGAATGTGATATTTTGAAACTCATACTCTGATCAATAGGGGGAGAAAGTCTCCACAACATTAGGTTGAGAGAATCACCTCCAAAAGAGGAAATAATTAGGGATTGATCCATTCATCATATTGTTCAGAATGGTTAGTGATTACTTTTACTGATTGTGGAATGTTATGTAGATGTTATTTAGGTATCACCCCATTCATATGTGGAATGAATTAGACATAATAAGTGATGTGTGGGGCTAGCAATAACCCTTCAATTCATAAGTATGTATCTTGAGACAAAATCGATATTGGCCATGGCTGAGGACTGGGCCATTAATGTTTGGATATGGATATTCCTGAGGCCCTAAACTTTTTTTTCAGTTTTCTTGGTCATGGCCTTGATAGTATATTTCATATTTCAGTAATTATTCATTCAATCATTATGGTGTTATTAATTGATACTCCATGTTATTATTAAACCAGTATAATATCAACAGTTAAGATTCAGTCTCATTGGATTATTTATAAGTAATTATATTTTAATATTTTATTCATTTGATAATATACCCATGATTATGTAATAATGGATTCCGATATTAGTTATTAACCTTTCTTTATTATTTATGTCAATATTATTTTATATTGTATTACATACCCTTACTGACAATTTGTGCTCACCCCTTTCTTTAATTTCTGTCCATTATGTGAAGATGTATATTATGAATGACTTATAAGGATAATCTATAAGTTAATTGGTTCTTATAATAGATTTTATATGTTATTTTTCAATTTTTTAATTCAAAATCATTTTTGTATCTGGTTTTACAATGATACTAATTTATTCGGCCTATTGGGATACAAAATCATGTTCTTAATATCAATGTAATTAAATAAGGAATTGGCTCCAAGCTACCAGGGATGACGTTTTCACAATTGGTTTTAAAGGAATGAACATGATAATATTTTAAAATTAGATCAAATTTAATGTTTATGTATGCCACCTTTGTAATATTATTTTTCTTGATATATTTATATAGAAGATAGATGTTCATGAACAACTTTTTTACGTCTTCAAGATGAATTACTCTGAAAGATAAATTTAAAATCATTCTCAAATGATTTTGAACCCTTTAAAATCCAATAACTATCTTGTAAATGTTTTTACATGATATCCAATACCACTGATATTCTATGATTCTTTCAGTGATCTTTTTTTTTCTATTTTGACATTGTGAATTCAAAACATCCATTATACATGAGATGGAAAATAGTTTCAGTGTCTTTTAAAATTTATTATCATATCGAAATATTATGAGTCATTAATGGATTTATTGAAATTTTTAAAAGGGGGTGACCTCTATGTAGCCTATCCATATGAATTTTTCTATTTCCTTTTATATGGAAGTCATAAATTCTTTGAAATTTTGGTATAAAACCCAGTTAGATTGAATTTTATAAATCATGTTCACTCAAATGCATATAATATTTAAACCCAATGTGCCTCTATCTCAACATCCTATCACTATGTACATGATGTTTACTATAGTTTCTTCAGTTTTGTTTCAGAATGATAAATTGAAGGCCTTAAAACATTATTGAGGATATGTTTTATTGAACTAAATTCACCTTTTCATAAGAATCACTTTCATTGGACATTTGGGGATGTTATAAATTCATTGTAAGGATACATTTTTTTTAATAAAAAATTATATTAATAATGTTGTTTTTGTAGGAACAACAAGGTCATAAGAGTTAGTTGTGGGGTTATGTACAAATGAATTATGATGGTGAAATTAATTTAATGGTGGATGAATCTATCATCTTGAATCTGAGATGTAATAATATTATTATTGTTATTATTATTATTATTATTGTTAAATGTTGCCTGAAATATTATTTAAAAATTATAAAATAAACAAGGAATATTTTTTATTCATATGAAACTAATTACATTACATATTTATTACACCAAATACCACACCTAATCATGAAAATAATGTAGAAGCCCTAGTAAAAAAATTGGAGCACCATTGAACAGCATAAAAAACCTCATGGTGTAGAAAACATTCTTCGAATTATTCATAATTCAATAAGTAATGAAGATTTGGATAAAAAATTTATGAACTAAAGGGATATATTCCACCATTCTTGGATGGAATAAACGATCATTGAGATTTTTTTTCGAATACCATTAATACATTGTTTTTTATAATAATTTTTATGGCCATTGGATGAAATTAACCATTAGAGTTTTAATAGCCATTATTTATTATACAATAGTAAATTGATGAATAAAATGAAAATCACAATACAGATAATAAAATTTAATTATTAATTTTTAATAAGTAGAACTTCTTAAATTATAATATATCATTGAGTTATTAAAAGATGATTCCATGAGAGTTTTTTGAAATAATAAAGAGACTTTCATATTTTGTAAAATCTAATTGATGTAATATTATATATATATATATATATCTGTGTGTGTGTGTGTGTGTTGCTTTGATATATTTACTTTACCCCCACGTTGGAATATAAATTTCATGAAAAATAACTATGTACCCAACAAACCAAGGGAATCTTGTGCACCACTAAATATGTGGAAACTAAGGCCAAGACCTCAGATCGTGGATAATGTTATCCTGGGTGCAAGCACAACATGAACAGTAGAGAGGCCATAACTTTGTTGGTCCACATGTCATGGTCTTGTCCATGTAATGTGTGTGTTGATTCTCAGGTGGGATCCCATCTATATGGCTCCGAGTGTGTGTGTTTTATGTCATCAATGTGTGATAGTCACATTCAAGTTTATAAAGGAGAATTTTTTTGGTCCCGTGTTTAATGTGGGATGGGTTTTCACCCTGGGTATGCATTCTGAACCATCCAATCAATACTATACTCATCTTTTCCATCCATCCAGTATTCCAATCGCCTTTCTCAATAGATGCCTACTCATGTTCCCACACTAGTTGGTCATGTCATCGAGGCCTCCCCCACCATCATTATCCCATTAAACCATGTCCCCATATCGACATTGGTTCCTGAACACAACATGAATGGTTATGTAGATTAAATCATTCCATTTACTAAATTAGGATTATATTCCCCTCTATTCACACATTAAAAAGTATTCCTTATATATATAACATATAAAATTCCAAGTATACGTAATTAGAAAATACTAAAACCCCACTATATGATCTATTTTAGTGAATTATTTATTTGAGATGGTTAATCAACATGAACAAATTATATATATCTATATATGTGTTTGTATGTGTTTGTGCATATATATATGTGTGTGTGTGTTATATTATATCATATTTTGAAATTCATAAAACACTTTCCAACAAACCCTCCTTCGACATATCATTCCACATACATTTTTTCTCTACTATTAATCAATCAATTATTTGAGTAAGTAAAAAATACTATATTACTATTTATAAACAACCATTTTACACCATAAACATTTTAACTATTTCTCCAAGTTATACCATCATTTTTTATTAAATTGCATCCAGTAACCAACAATCCTTTGAATTATTACATTTAAGGTATTATTTCAAATTTATTTGAACACCTATCCATTTATGATTTAATTTATGGTTTTTAATGGATTTATAATAAATATATATATATTAAAATATTGTAAGGGTTATTATTGTTTTAGAAATTCATATATGTAATAATATTTTTATGTCTATTATTATATTCTAATTATATAAATGAATATAATAATTTCATATTTTTTAAAGTTTTTTTGAATAAAAAATATCAATTATTTTTCAAAACATTGATTTAAACCATTATATTGATAAATGAGATCATTTCAATTAATCAATGTGTCGATGAATTATTTCATAAGATAGTTATAAAAGATAACAATACTTGTTTTATTCATTAAATTTAATGTTTTTCTTATATATATAAGATCTATATGAGAGAATATATCATTTAATCAATATCATTGTATATATATCATTTATTTAAAAATGATAAAGGTTATCATTTTATGTGGTAATTCAAAATAAAATTTATCATTACATGTTAATAAATATAAATTCACATCCATGTATGTCACTCATTATTTAGATATGGTCACTATATTAATATATCATTAAAATTTTAAACCTTCTATGTATGTAATTTTTTTTAATTTATATGCAATATTTATTATGCTCTTTTAAAATTAAAATGATCCTATGAAGGTATGGATATCCCCTATATATTTATTGGTAAATGGTAATTTTAGGGTATAAAATTCATATTCAATGAGATTAATTTATGTATTCTTTATTAAAGGTTTTTGTAATCTGAGTGTGAAAGGTAGGATGAGTAAACCATTTTCATAAAATTGGCACTATAGTATCGAACATTAAGATATGGTATAGAGGGAAAACCCCTAAACGTAAGTGTATGTATTCCCATATGAGATATGTGTTTGTGGACTTATGGTTTTCTTTTTTTCCTACTGAGTATCATGATTATACCATAAAAAGCATTATTTTAAAATAGATAAATTTTTAAAAAAGAAAAATATTATTGGTTTAGAAATTAATGGATTTAAAAGTTATATGATCTTTTTATTTGTCAATTTTTTAAAACATATTTCAATGTATTATATTTAGAAAATGAAATAGTTTTTTCAAAAGAATCTTTCACCAATTATTTTTAAAATCCTTTACTGTGAAAATTAATACTCACCCTATGTTTATTTAGGATTAATGGAATTTCATTATGATGTTTATTTCTTTGAGGTGGCCTTACAAGTGAATAATTTTTGTAAAATTTATTTTTTATCGTTTAGTAAAATTTTAATTAATGTATCTAATTTTTTGAAACCTATAAATAAATTGTCATATTATTTAAAACTCTCTTTTTATTTATCACATGACTTTATATAAAAAAATGAACAGAATTTTCGATTTACTTAATCGGGAAGTACGTGGTTAAGGATTCAAAATGTGGTAGTCAATACAAATTATGTGAATCACCATATGACAATACCCTTACATGGTCAAATGTTTTAATTTGAATTTATCAATGAGTGGGGTGTGGTTATTTGGTTATCATCCATTTATTTTATGTGTTCATACTTTTCAAAATAAAACTATTGAACTAGTAATTGTTATCTATCTACTAAAAATAATCTATCAACCATTACTTACATGAAATATGAAATATAAATACCATGACATTTACATGGCTAGACTCTCATGTGTCTCATTTTCATATTGGTTTGTCTCCCTGATATGGATTCATCCAATTTTAACCATAAATTTTAGAACAAAAATTCATCAATGTATCAACAAACCACTTCTAGAATCCACTAGAAATTATAAAACCTCTACAAAATAGGATCCAAAAAGAAAGCCAGCACCCCATTGATCACTTTGCCTTGGTGATCACTTCACCATTTAATTCCCTTCTTATATTATCAAATTTATACAAATATATATTTATGTACACCTTTATAAAATTCAATAACCAATTTTTATTCTCAACCTATTAGTCTTGAAACATTTACCAAAATCTGAGATGATCTGGGCTTTTTTTATTTATACCATAGTAGTCTACATTTCAAGTAATCTCTCAATGTTCATATTTGATGATGGAAATTTCTCATTTGTGTTACTTCATCTGATATCCTATTCACATTAAACATTTATTTAGTTAACCTTATTCATTAAATAAAAAGGGTATTATCATCATTGTTCACATCTCAAATTAATAAACGTTATATGATGTCATACTGGTTATCTCCCTACATCAAATAGGTGTTTCATTCTCCGATAAATGTTAAATCCTACTAAAAATATAATAGCATTTAAAAACCAACCATAAAAATCTCAAAAACTCACTTGTATTTCATCTATAACTCTATCCTTGTAACATATCATGGTAACATCTCTCCTCATCATGATGTGTGGTGTAATTCCACATTATTGAAAATTTATTCCACCCAATTTAATAAAGTATAATCTACAATTTTTTTCCTTAATCATGTAATATAAATGATTTCATTGATTTATATAACATTCAATATGTGTCCCAAAATCACCTTAATAAATTGGGTGATTTTATATATATCACATACCAATATAGCAAGCACTATGGCTTGTTTTGGGACCCATTGAATTTTAGTTCACCATGGAATCCATAAACATACTATAATCATATTTTAAATCCCTATTTCTCATAGGTATTATTCAATATAACTACATATTTCATGATTGGAATAGAAAAACCAGTGTTGTACTACTCAAAATCCATATGGTGAACCTCTTAGAAAATGGAATCAATTAATCCCATTTCAGTCACATCTATGTTGTATAGGTGAACCAAGGGTTCACCCCCAATTACCCTATGAGTGTGTTACCTTTTCAAATGTTCATTTTGAGACTTTTTTATCTCTCCAAACCTAATAGAATTAGTATTCCCTTCAAAAGTATTCTTGTCATGTGTCATCATGACCACAATTAGGGAATGGACTTAGCTCTTTCAGAATGTTCGTGACACAACATCACAAGTGGGAAAAAAACATCCAAACATCACCAAAATACATGGATTGTTATAAAATCTATTTTTAAATATAAAAACACTATCTATGATATATAGACACTCACCATGTTATCACAATGTTCAATGCTTCAATTCGTAAATCCAAGTCAATCCATTAGTGTTTCTAACAAACTCTCTATTGTATTTTGTTGACCCTGCTCATCATTACAGGCCACAATTTAAAATATTATAACTCCATATTATTAAAAATGTAATAAAATGATCACCATGTGGGGTCTTGATTAAATTTTCTTCTCAACCATCTACTAATGTATTTGGGATATGTTTTAAAGAAAAAAATTAAATCCAACGGTTCCTTAGAATAGAACCTTACATAAATATATTGAAAATCTTCATTGGAAACCCCGGTTTATAAAAAATATATGTAATAATTTCTGTCATATATATATATAAATCTATTCATGTGATAAAATTATTGAAAAAACATAATATTTCACATCAAAGGACATAATAAAATAAATTATTTATATATTTCCTCCACACATCTCCAAAATTCATAAAAATATTTAAAGAGAATGAATTATATATCCACCATTTTTCACAAAAAGGTCAAAAAACATTCTAATATTCATAAATAAGTTTATATTATTAATAAAAATAGAGTGAAATGGAGATAATACTTTCATTTTTTTACATTACACTTTTTTTCTAGAAAAATAAAATAATTTATACTATATTCTAAAAAATCCCTAATTAAAAGGATTTCCTCGTATTCTATTCATCATGGTGAAGTAATCCATGTTCATATTAATAAATTTTCTATCCAGAAATTAAAACATCAATTATATACTTAAATTTCATACATGAAATCAAAATAAAAAATTATTATTATCGGGGAAATGGTTGTTCCTCTTTACATCTCATGGGAAATTCTTAGGATGATAGAATCCTCTCAAACAAGGAACTTATTTATTTTAATCTCAATATCATTCTTGAGGGAAGTAATTTTACTGTAAATTCATGAACCAATACATAATTTCTTCCTTGTGATTTTAGTATAATTAAATCACTCCCATTCATTTCACAATATTTACACTAGCTATACATATCATTTTTGGACTTATTTTAAAAGACTTTCTCATTTTACTTCAATACATTAATCTCTCATTTAATTTTGATACCTATATTCTTACCAGCACTCTTCATTTGTTATTTCCTTTTATGAGGTATAGAAATTTTGATACAATATGAGTATTCATTTTCTCTCTAACTTCCAAAACACAAAAAATATCTCTTGATTTCATAGTTCTTTTATGGTATACAAATGTTTTCAAAATAGTGTTTGTTTTTCTCCTTTAGTTTTATTTTTATTCGGGGGTTCTATTATTCTTTTTACAATTCTTTCCTTCTAAATCATGGGTGTTTTTTCTCTCAATATTATTAGCCTCACATTCTAAACCTAATCCATTATAATTTTTGTATTTTAGAGGAATCTTTTTGGACATTACATTTTTCATTGATCTTATCTTGATTCCATTATTAGAATATCATCAATAATTATTGATAGATTCTTGGAATACACTCTAGCCTTATTAATATTATTTAATCTATAAAACGTATTTATTATTTTGGAGAAAATCTTTCATCTATAGTAGTTAACATGTCATTAAGATGAAATATTATTATTCCTTTCACAAACATATTCAACTTATGGATTATGATTTCATAAACATGGGATGCCTCTTTCTTGATCAGTTATTCTTTTTCTTTATTATAAATCCATTTTTTCAATTTATCAAAATCACTCATTTCAGTGTCCACTATATTATTCTAATTATCCATATATTTATTTTCTTTCTTTGGTTGTGAATTTAGATCACAAAAATATTCCATATTACCATTATTTTCTAACTAATGTTTCATTATATCATCTAAATCATCATTATTTATTAATAAATGTTACCTTTTATCTATATGAGTTAAAAATAGGAATTTATTATCAGAATTTATAGATACAACCTAATCCTTTCATAAAAATAATATTCTTTGTGAGCCTGATTTCTTCAATTTTATATCTATTTTATTCTTTCAATTTATTTCTTCTTCCACGTTAAAATAAGATTCGTCAACATACATATATGAAGAAATATTTTTATTTGAATAATAATGTAAATTAAAAAAAATATGAAATTATTGAACTTTTAACATGAATTTTCTTTCCAAAATCGTTTTGAAATTCAAGAGCGAAATGTATTTAAATATTAATCATATTCTGAATCAAAAGTGACTTCAATTATTTTACACATACCTTTTCTTATTGTTTGGTCTATAAATTCACATATCTCATACATTTTGAAATATTATGACTACCTCATTATATACATAATAAAAATATAGTGTAGATTATAGAACAAGATGTCTTATCTATTTTCCAATTTAAATACCTTTGGGTTAAACCAATCCATAATTTCTTTACCATCAAGACCCCTGAAGTCCAGAGTTGGTGAGATAATTTATTACATTAGAATAGATAAATGTCAATTGTGTCCCAAAGGACAAAACATTTGAGTAATTTTGGAATTATATATTAAATACATCATACCCTAAATACATTCGAAAAAAATAATGCAAAATAAAAATTATAAATCAACATCCTTGATACTAATTCAAATGATTCCTCTTCATAAACTAGTGAAAATTGACATAATAAGTGTGATCTCAACAGCTCAGAAAGGGTATGTGATGTGGAAGGTAAATAATATATAAAATATTCCATTAAAATATGGAATATAGAATAATCAATATAGAAAGGTAAATAATGGAACCACATTCCATTTAACCAAATAAATAAAAATGAAAAAAATCCATATATTTGATCTCATGAAAATATCTTAGATAATAACAATAATAACTGAAATATATAAAAATATTATTCTTAATAATTTTAAATAATCACTAAGAAAAATGAAAACTAATACAATCATGACCTTTAAAAATATGGTTTGAAACCACTAATAGAAACCTATTTAATTTTCTCTACTTTGATGTCTCATGAGAATATGTCGATTCATCGAGGGGCTATATAATATCTGGTCACCACCAATCATTTAAAGTACAATGAATTCCTCATATATAGTAATATATTTAATGAATAATTAATATTCCTTCTAAAATATTAGTATTGAATAAATTATTCATATTTATCAATAATTATACTTTGGATATTTAAACACAAACAATCCTAAATAACGATGAGATTGTGAAATAAATATATATCACTTTTCAATTAGTAAAATAATATTCTCATGAAAGAATGAAAATTATATGGATAAGAAAATACCATAATATTTAATATAATACTCATAAAATACATTCATGGGAGGTATATACACCACAAAAAATAGATATTTAGTTTATAAGGCATATATCCCACAAAAATAAAAGCGAGGAAAAGATCCCTTACCACATTGCATTTCATTTTAAGTGAAAATATTTTAATCTCTTTTATATTGGTTGTAAATATTTTATTATCTTATATGATTTCCTTACTAAAATTTAAAATATATTACATTATATTAATATCTCCTTACCCATTTTTTAACAATATTATATTATTTTTTCTTTCTTGACTGTAAATCTTCTAGTTTTCTGAGTATGTATTGACTTGTCACTTGTTTTTACTATTAATTAGTCCATGAATTCATCATATCTAGAATGTAAACAATGAAATAAAAATTATAAATATTCAGTATATATTTATTTATAATAATCCATATAATTTGGATATAGGAAATGAAATACACCATTCATGGAGATGGTTGGTCGTATGCACACATGAAAACTACTTACATTTATTTCTCTTATTAAAATATTTAAAATTATATTATATTTATGTATTATATATTTCAAGTATTATAAATATTTCAAATATTTCACACATATATATTGAATCCACACATTATATGTTCCATGTATACTGTGAATGAATCACATAGATTTGAGGTGGCAGTCATCCACAGTTCTATAAACGATGTAAAATTATTTACAAAATATAAAAAACATGAATGTGTGTGTCATGTAATTTTATAGAAGTATGATGAAAACATAAATATCATGTATATATATGTATATATATCATATAAAAATAGGTTTTCTACCATAATGGACAACCATTAGTGGTAGTAAAGGAAAAACAAACCACATCATTTCATGAGGAGGTAGTCTACCATATAGGAATAGTGTGTTTGTTACCCATTTGATGGAAGTTTTTATAGGTGAAAATCAAAAAAATAACATTAAAAACCCCAAAATATTGAGGATATAAGTGGAATTATATAATGATGGAATAATAAGAAATTAATTGGTGGATAATCAAATGAAACAAAATTTTCTATTTAATAAGGTTACCTCTCATTCTAGTAACTCAATTTGGTTTATTGCAAAATACATAAATGGTTGGATTTGTTCCATATAAAAGGAATATAGAATGAGTGGAAGGATGCTGGGAGATTATTATGGTATGGTTCAGTCAAGATAAATGGATCAATGTCGTGTGAGGATGTAAGGGAGTGGGTTACCTTTAATAATTGATGTGTGGGGTACAATTGTAAACACTCACAATATTTAATTAATATAAATTAATACTCACATTCAAATTTATCAAAAAGTATGTTACTTCATAGATAATATCTTGATGGTTAGAAATAATCCCATCGAATAATTTTTGAACAACTTTTTTCACTTTATTAACCTCATCATTTGGTATTAACTCTTAGTTTAACTTTTTAAATCTTACGACAACAACTTGGGTTTTTAATACTAAAGGGTTAATATAGGTTCCATTTGATGAAAAAATAATAATAACTAAGTCATGGATATTCTTTTACACCATATACCAATCATATGGGATGTTTTCATATTTTTGATGAATTTTTTGTTATTCAATATACAATTATTTGTTTTAAAATAACATTAAAGTTAATTTTTACATTGTTTGTATCATGATTTTTAAAAAAAGTATCATTATAGAAGTTAAATTCGAATAATACATTAAATAAATTAATAATGTGTTTAGGTAATCTATAAAATTCATGGAGTACAATAATTATTTCCAATCCAATTTATTTTATTATTTTTAAATTAATTTAATTTATATATCCATTAATTATACATTTATCGCACCATCATTGTGAATGATTCTAATTTAAGAATTTATATCCTAAAAAATAAAAATAAATTATAGTGATGAAGAAAAAGAATTTCTCAATCCTATGAATATTTTCATTCGAACTGATCCCTTACATATCCCCATTGTAAAACAATTTAACTTTTTAAAAACCAAAGTATGAACAAATTAACTTTTCTTTAAATAAAATACTACAAATGGGATAATGTCAACCAAGTGGCCAAAAGAGATCATAAAATAATCCCATAGATAATTATGGACTACAATAACACATCCAATGAAATTAATAGAAGTTTAATGAAAATTTTATAATATTCCATTTACCCTTAATAAAACTATTTACCCTTAATCGTTGTAATAAAAATTACCAAACTAACTATTCATATATCGATAGAAAATAAAAGCAACATAATTAATAAATTTTTATATTTTTATTTTAAATATTGAATCCATTTTTCAAATATCAAAACAAAAATTTCCCTTAACTAATTTAAAATTTATCTCATAGACGGGGAATGAATGTGTGTTTTAATGCGAAAACATTCAAACTATTGAACTTTTGGTATCCTTATTCAATGTGAAATTGATTCCAATGACCCACATTAGCTTAAATAATAAAACATTGATCTATGTATACATTAAAAAAATATAAATATTATTTTAACAATATAAATAATTTCTATGAAAATGGTGTTTTCAATTTAAGTATAATATTTCATTACTATTCATTAAACCATAAAACAAATCCAAATAAATACCAAAATTTAGAAAAATAGAAATTTTTATATTCTGATTGAAAATAATATATTATTATTTTTCAAATAAAATGTATAATATTATTAAAAAATTGATTTAATAATAGGTTTTCCATTAAAAGGTGGTACAACTCTCTATAGAAAAATATAAAATTCAATGTTTCAAATTGGATTCATTAATATCATATGACTATGAAATAAATTGAATGAATATAAAAAAAATTATATTAAATATATACGATATAAATATCATTATTGGTTAATTATATTCATGCTCTCCAATTTAACAGCTAGGTTATAATTTCATTCTAAATAATTGTGTTAATTATGGTTCATTTATGCTTGGTGTTTCTTTAAATTTTAAGATGAGAACATTCCTAAAAGGACAAGAATATTTCATTGAGAAAAAATAATGGAAAACTTAAAAGTGTCATAAGATAATATTTTTACATTTATCCCTCTATATAAACGAAAGGAGGTTATCAGGGATCACATCAGACTATAACAAGTCAATGCCATTAATTCCCTTATTCATAAGATCATCCACCATAGAATTCACCTCCCTGTAGACATTTGTGATGAAATAATTCATGGAAGAGAGATGATACAAACATTACATCCACCTATTTGTAAGCATCCAAGATAGATGAGAAGAACCGGTCCTAATGGCATTGACAATGATATTGGAATCACGTTCAGGACTGATATTGTTTCAGCCATGGTGATAAGCATGCTCTAGTGCTGACATAATACCAATCATTTCAGCTTCGAGAGAGGAAACAAAGCCACGTGAACTATATAAACAACCAAGGGTAGCCCCTAGTGATCTCTATAAATCATACAATAGCCAGAGGGACATGTATTACCTCTTTAGGCACCATCAGAATTGACATAAATACATCCCACATGGGATCCTTCCAAAAAAATGTCAAACATACCATGTGGGGGGATAAATATACCCCTAACAACAACCCTATTGAATATAGTAAATTCAGGGACTGAATTTGAGCAATATTACTTCATTGGTGTGATGGAGTCCTGAACAGCAGCAATAATAGCACAAAGGGCAGCACCAGAAGTGAGGTGAAAACTCCCATGAATCACTTTATTTCTAGAGAAACATAAGAAATGAATGAGTTCTTCCGGATCCACTTAAAATAGATCTTTTAGAATGGGATATAGCACAATGCCATGTGATATCAGGAGTAGCTCACTAATTGAAGAGAACCGCGGGTGAATCACTTCAAAAATATCAGCTACAAAATTCCACATTAATGATGAAATGGAATTTTATAGAAATATGTGGTTAATTTTATCTATTTTTTGATGACAAAGGTCACATAAAGAACCCAATGAGATTCCACATAATTGCAGAAAGAAATATGTGGGGAACATCCCATGTTCCAGTCTCCATACAATAATGGAACGAGAGGTCCTGATAAAATTCCAGTTCATTTTTTCATGCAACATTAAGACAAGAGAGATACTGTTAGAATACATATAAAACATTTTGGAAGTGTAGACACCATTAAAATAAGGTTCCTAGGAACAAAAATCATCTCTTTATGAGAAAAAATAATTCTCCCGAATGAAAACAATGTGAACTGATATGTTCATCTTGGAAAAGAGCTGATCCTTGAAAGGGATGTCCAAATTCATATTATTCTCATCACACACAAGATAATAAATTACTGAAGTACCCGTCCAATTACCTTTCCAATACTGGTGATAAGAATCCCTGGAAATAAACCATTACGCATGAGATTCAATAGATGCGAAGACATACAAAAAAGAAGGTTGCACTAAGGAGCAAAAGTAGTTGCAGTTTGTTGCCTTGAGTTTACGCAAATAAATCTAGCCCGAAAATCCCATGATCTGGATAATTATAAATCATGAGATTCCACAAAAAAAGATTAATTTCAAGATTCATTAAAAGTCTCGTGATTATTAATGCCTAAGCTCCCATAATCATAAGACATGCAACAAGAGTTCCAAGAAATAGTGGAAATATTTCATTCCATTATGCTACGACTCTAGAAAAAGTTCATAATTGAAATATTAATGCTTTTGAGAGGATTTATAGGCCATTTATAATCTATAAAAGCATTAAAAATATGTATGTAATAACATATTTCACCAAATAGATACAATCAACCATGGATAAGGATTATACATTCCAAGAAGAGAGTCGCCTTTTAATATTACCAATGATTTCATAAAACAAACTGGAATTCGGTCTTCCCCAAAACAAATAAACCCCATGATAGTTAATATGGAGAAACCAATCCTGAGTTCCCAATTCCATGGTATTTTAAATATTTTTGTTGGTAGAGATTTTTCATCTAATATAGAGAATAGATTTTCCCAAATTGATGTCTTATCAAGAGACATTATCATAAGAGATCTCTTGATGTTGTAAATGTTCCTTTTGTCCCCTTTTGTAGAAAGAATAATACCCTCATAATACATCAAAAGTTTATGAGCCAATGGATCCCTACTAGTATAAATTGATTTCATTTTACCATTTCCATCCATGATGCAAAAGAGCCTACTGAGAAAGTCGTCAGTGATAGAGAAGATAATTGCAGATAAAGGGTCACCTTGTCTGAACCCTCTAGAATAATAAATGAATCCTTTAGGAGAATTATTATGAAGAATAAAATTGTGAGTAGAGCATAAAATGGAATTAACCCATGTAATTAAAACATTATTAAATCCAAATAAGGACAGAACATGGAAAATGAATTGCCAATCCATCGTATCCCAAGCTCTCCAAAAATCATGTTTGAGAACAATATTACCACCCCTATTATATTTTATATGATGTTTTACACATTCTGAGGTAGTGGTAAGGAATTCCTGAATTGATCTTCCTTTAATGAAACCAATCTGATTATGAGACACAATTTTTCATGCAATAATGGAATTCATGTTAGCATAAATTTTCCAAACAATTTTGAAAATGGTGTTACCCAGGAAAACCATTCTAAAAAGTAAAATAACATTAGAATTATTCACATTGGGAATAAGTGAATGAAACTCAGTATTCAATCCTGGAGGAGGAGATCCCCCTTTAAAGAGATTAATTATCAATCAGTAAACATCAAATTGAATTAAATCTCAATATGTCTAAAAAAGATATTTCCCAAACCATCTGGTCTATGAGATATTTTAGGTTTGAGGGTAAAAACTACCTCCAAGATTTCAAAATCCAAGGGGATGGAGGTGATAATGGAACTTTCATCTTCATGAACAGGCCTTAGAATAATAATCTCCTTAGGAGAAAAAGTATAGGATGTTCCATTATGTAAACTATAGAATCAAGAGTTCTTATATCAATCCATAAGCTTTTATGGACCAAGTACCAATTAAATGAATAAATCAAGGAGCAGGTGTGATGAATACCAAGTAAAATAAAGTCACATGTGGAATATTGTTCATTAGAGGCAAACAAAAAATTTTGGACAAGGAAAGGTGAGCCAAGAACAAAAGACTCTATATCTCAGAAGAGTATCTATTGTTATCAGTAAGTTGAAAACCCAAGAACTCCCTGTTGTAAATTCTAGAGGAGAAGAGTCTGTTAGGTTCAAAAAATCCTCAAAGAGTAGGATTATTTGTTTTAATAATGTGCAATGAAGACAGAATGGTGTATCGGTTGTCCACAACATGAAAATTCCAAAATAATATCTTTATTTGAACATGAAACCATGGTTATAGACCCATTATCTAAAGGATCCATCGGGTGAATGCATGACATATTGAATACCATTCCTGTGTGAAGATGTCAGCTTTTGGACCTCCAATATCATCCAGATGACCAGAAACCAAGTGATGTAATCTAGATATATCATGTATGTCAGGTGCAGGGGCCTTAGTAGTGGATTTAAAACCTGTGAATTTAGTTACAGTATTACGAGTTACTTGGTCTACTAGACAAGGGACACATGGATCCTTTAGAGTTTCTATAGGATTGGAAGAGAGTGGAGTTGTGCCATCACCCGATGTGTCGAAATCAGAAATAGGAACATTAGTCTGATATAAGAGTGTAGTAGAATTCAGTTCTACCAATTCAAGGAAACTAACAATATTTAATTTATCAATGTTAATCCTTGATGGATCCATCGTGTCAGGATCTTGAGAAGGAGAGGAGGTCATAACACCAATGGTCCAAGAACCTATTGGAATTGGAATGCCAAAAGCAATTCCTGCAATGTTGTGATCTCCAGATGAGTTCATCATGGGATCTAATATATCCTAACCTCCTTGATGTGAAAGAACAAAGGCACTAATGTTTTGGGACAATTGTTCTATCATGTTAAGTTCATCTATTAACACTTTAAAACACTATAATGACTCAATCATTTCCTTTGAAATGGAAGAATTCAAGTCTAGGTCAGTTGAGAGGGTCATCCCAATAGGGTTGAGAGCCCAATATTATACTTTATCAGGGAGAATAGACAAATCATGATTTCCTTGACCTTATTCCATTGCAATTTTATCCCATGATTTATTAGGAGGGATAGAACTAAAATGATCAGCTTGACCCAATTCCCCCTTTCCTATATAAACACATTTATTCTTTCTTTTCTGATTGCCTTCCTTCTCCTATGAAGACTTAGGTGCATCATTCACCTTTTTTTGTAGCATTATATAGTTGACAACCAAGTGACCAACAATCTTACAAACATCACAAAATGGAGGGAGTATTTTATATTCCACTTTGAAATCAGTTGTTTTTTATTAGAAATAAACATAATTCAATTAGGATGTTTGGATTAAATATGGACCTCAATCAAAATTCTTGCAAAGAAGCGAAAATCCCCATCAATAGTCCTTTGATCCAATCTGATCGGGATTCTAATGCAAGAGGCATGATAGTTATATATCTTGGGATGCCAATACATCCAATTCAAACTGTGTAGCCTTCCCTAAATCAGATCATTAGTTTACTTCAAGTTAACCGGATTGATATTAACACCCCATTCTGAAATCCCTAGAATTCCATGCTCGAGTTTTAGATTTTCAGCACCCCAAGCCTTGTTGAACACTTCCCTGGATTATAGTACAATATGGGAGAAACCTCTCCCATGAAAAATAATCCTCAAATTTCTAAAACCCCAACAGTGAGAAACCCTACTCTTAAGATCATCATAAGGCCAGAGCATGTCCCCCTTTGAATAAATTATACATCCCATGATTAAATACTATAAGAGAGTAGCATGCTGCTGCAGTTCTTCTAGATCAACAAACACCAACAAGAAACCATTTTCTAATCTATTGATGTTATAGGGTCTATATGAACCCTCCATGATTAGATCTGAGGAACTAGATAAAGCCTCCGTGAAGGAGACACCATTCTTCTTTAAATCTGATGGATCCTGATAAGTCATGATCTTTCCTGGAGCATGTAAGGGATAATCAAAATTGAATGTGAACTCCCAATCATAATTAAATGAATTCATGAAATAAATAAAATTTGAAATGAATATCTTGTTGGATTTCCATCGCCTTTTCCAAATATAAATCCTCTTGCACTAGTCATTTTATGTTATACCATCATTATCAATATGCTTGGTTTTGTGTGAGATATAGGATATCAAATAATTGAATATTTTTAAGAAGAAACATACTACAGAATATTTGGATGTCACATTCTACCATTCATAAATAAATGGTTTCATCCTAATTTGATCACAGGTTTGAAAACATTGGGTTTTAGTTAATCAAATTTCATTATTGAAATCCCTCATCGGAAAGGACTAATAAGACCTACACATTAATATAAGGAACGTTTTGTATGATGGTCACCAAAGATAACACATACTAGGGTTCCATTAATGAAAACATGGAAATGGAAGAGAAATATAACCATCGTGTTTGAGGGAGAGTGATATAGAATAGGGTTAAGAGAATGTTATCAATTAAAAAGATATAAACCTGTGATGATCTAATTGACCATTTGAATTAACAGAACATATTGTACTAGGATAATTTTATTGGTTTCATGATATGTTCCATAGAGTAAAATACTTAATTTACATCATATACTAATATCATAAGGAAACAAAATTAATTGAAAAGTATAGTATCATCCATTAATCAATTTACACTGTGAACTCGTCTTTTTTATCGAGATGATGAATAATTAAGATGAATTTTTCATTCCTTAAGATGTCGAATTGAATTATACAAATTATAAAATACGAAAGAGTATGAATATATATTCCTTATGTCTTTATAGATTAACCAAAACCAAAATGGCTAGGATAGGATAAGTTAATTCCACCAAACAAATAACAAAAATTCAACAAAAACCCCAATTTTCAACATAGGTGTAACACCCCGAGCTTCCATGATACGCTTCTCATTCAATAATGCAATATCTTGCATTGTACGCAACTTCGAGTTCTAAAACACCGCGACTAATCAAAGTAGCTGTTATGAATAGTAATAACCACTTTTTAAAATTATATAAATTTTATATTTTAAAATGGACTTCATTTTTGGATTCGGAATATCGAAATTAGCCTATGTTGAATTTTTAGTATTTTTCTGAGAACTTCTAATTTTTTATGAATAGTGAAAAATACTTAAAAACAAATTTTTTAATAAAAATAATTTATAGTGATAAATTATACTATTTAGTGGTTTTAAAGTATAATTAGAATATATTTTTACAATTTTATCCAATGGTGGTCATTAGAATTAATTTAACATTGAAATTGGACATAAACTATTGCCAATCTTTTGATATAAATTGTTTCTTAAAAACACGCTATTTGTTGTGACAGCAGGAATTAATTATAAAATTAATTAATTCAACTTATATGTTTGTAATTTTGTAAAATAGATATCATTTTTGAATTCGGAATATCAATTATAGCTTAGGGTGAAATTTTGGCATTGTTCTGAAAAACTTCAATTTTTGATGAATAGTGAAACCACTAAGTGGTAGTTAAATAACTGATTTTTCGTTTAAATGAAATATTACCACTTCTGTGATTTGATTTTCAAAAATCCGAAATACATGGTTGTTATTAAGAAGTAAAATGTGGTTCAATGAGATTAAAATAATTTTTTGGTGAATAGTAACTTTTAAGTTCTTAATCGCGATTAGAGGTAATTAGTGTAGTTTAAGGTAAAAACAATGCTTTAATAATATGATATGAGCTTGACACTTGTCCTACTCCTATTGTATGAGTCATGGCCGACCAAGAAAACCCATGGGTCAACTTGGGGACCCCATGGATCCACTTTGGTTGGAAAATGACATTAATATATATTTATTTAATGTTAAAATTAAATTGACACAAACATGAGTTGTTTTACTAAAATAGTTTTTATGTGGGGTTACACAAGTCCAACATTTGATTATAAATATTCATTATAAATCTAAAAATATTTCCTACATCATAGTATTTTTTTATAATTTTTAGACATTAAATAAATTAAATTATTTATGACATTATGATGATGTAGCGATGACCTCATTATTTAATGATTTAAATAAAATGAGAAGATAATGTAAAATACAAGGCTTACACTTGTCCAAAGCCTATTGATGAGGATATTTCGAACTCTTATCACCTTATCCACGAATTATATAAGTTTGGGACCTTTAGAATCCGAAAAGAATTGTGTAATAATGTAACATTTCAATCTTTCCAAAAGTGCCCCTCCTCTCCACTTATAAAAGGCCCCCACCTCTCCAACCTCATTTACACTTTAAAGCCATTTGGCTCGGCCAACCTCTGCCCAAATACTCTCCCAACTTCCCCCTCTTACTCCTAGAAGCCTCACTTTGGGCAGAACTCTTCCCAAGGAAGCCTTTGGCTCAAATCAAAAAGAGTTACCCGATTTTGAGGTAATGTCTTCTCTAATGTTGTTTTGTTTTCTTTTTCTTCTCCAACCCCCTAAACTCTTTTTATTAATTTCTTTTGTAACAACACCAGTATCCTCAATATACTAGGATGTTTTTATAAGAAGGATTCGAGCTACACTTACACACACCTACATCTAATGGTTAAAGAACATACGGTTTCTGTGGGTGGCGAATTTCTGCCTCACGAAACGATGATTGTTCAACACTCATATAACACCTTCAAAGGTGGCCATTAAGATGTCACTATATATATATATGATATAAAATATGTTTATCTTTTACTTATGATTCTGTATTTCTCATTTATGGCATACTTTATGATTTCCATTATGGGTAAAATGCGATAATTTCATTTTAGGAAGTGCGGACTACCGCCCCCTCAAAGTGATTTGAATCGTTAATTCCATATGTGGGATGTATAAAAAATGTATTAAATGGTATTATACACTATATTATACATTAATTATATTATAAATTTATATCATTATTATTTCATTCCATTAAATACGAAATAGAAATGAAAGTAGCATTCATGCATACGTACGGCTTACCGTCTCCATGAACGGTGCATTTAATTTCTTACCTCTAAATGTTACGTGACATTATTAATGAATGTATATACTGTATATATATGATATATATGATATCTACATCATGAATATAATTCTTTATATATTGGATATTTCACCACATGAACAACTTGTAATTATAAGAAGGTTATTTTTTACTCAAGTACTAAAGATCGACAAAATGACCGTTATTAACTTAAATAATTAAATAATGTTCATAACATGGTAATAAGTGATATAAATGGAATAATGAACACGAAAAAGGTTCTTAAGTAAATAGAAATTAACTCTAGTTTATTATTCAGGAGGTTAAGGAACGGTCGAGTCAGGACAAGACGCAAGGTAAGGGAATTTCTTAACCCAACATCCATTCATTGGGTTAATCTCCTACTTTCAATTAATGTCATGATATTATTATGTCTTATTTTGTATTTTTTACTTTCTTTATGTGTACCTATAGTGAATACAAATAATAGATCTATTTTATTTTAAAAATTATATTTTTAAGGACTTCGTCTCAATCTCCTTTCATTGAGGCATATTTGGTTTTATACACAACTTTCATTTTTACAGTGTATAAACCCCTTTGACTTTTACGTTTATTCAAAAGGAATATTTTTTATACGAAGCGTTTTACTAAATGACAAAAAGGGAATGTTTTTCTTTCCATACATATGCGGCGACAATGACTTATCCACCGCCGTGACCATTATTTGGGTTTCGGCTTCCTCTACAAGCCATCACTTCTTTTTAATGAAAAATAAATACAAAGTTTTAACTTTCTTTTATTTTGGTATTGAAAATGGTTCTCAAATCGTTTTTATTTTATCAATGTGTTGTATTAATATCTTGTGATTGAAATGTGGAAATGTTATGTTTCCTTTATGCATGTTTTATGTGATATGATTATGTTATGGTTTATGATATGTTTAAACCTATTCATATAAGGAATGCATTGGACTTAATAAGTGATGGGTGGAGCCCGCTATAGCTCCTCGATGCATCGGCAGGTCTCATGAGACAAACTAGTGTCTTGGCACAAGGCCTTGACAAAATCTTATTTGTGGTCTTGGCACGAGGCCTTGACTACGTGGTTATGATAGTCTGGCATTATGCATTCCATCATTATGAAAGTGGTTATTGATATTGCATGTGATTATTCGACCAGTAGAATATCCATGTGAAGAAGTAAATGGAATTATCTCATTTTACTTTTTCCATATTATGTTGATGTTGAAGTTTAAAAGGCTTTTGTTTTAGTTGTACATTGCCTAAAATGTTTATGTTTATTTATGAAATCTTCCTCTATATTTTTATCCTTACTGAGAATCTGAGCTCACCCCTTTCAATGTTTTAATATTTTCCAGGATGTGAAGAAGTATTTTATGAATGACTTGCAGGGATTGTCAGAAGAGGATATGAGAGTGGACTATGGAGACTTTGTTATTGTAGTTTTTCACTTTATGATGTAATGTAACGTTTACAAATGTATCTAGTGTTTCCAAGGCTACTAAACTAATCGGTCTTTCGAGACTTGATCTTTTGTGATCATGCCAATGTTACGAAGTAACGCACCGGCTCTGGGTAGCTGGGGTCGGGGCGTTACAGTTGGTATCAGAGGCAGTTTAGTACTAACCTTGGAAGCTATATTTAGATAAACTCTGATTAGAGCACATAGCCCAAAGATATACTTTGAGGATTAGTATAGAAGAACTTCCTAGAATTTTGTTATTGTAGAGATTTTGTGAGTTTTCTGAGCAATACATCCCTGTATGGATACGAGCAGGTAGAGGCAGCTCTGGCACAGATGTACCTAGGGGTAAAACCTGAAAACACCGCTTTGAGCTAGACTCGAACGGGAACTGGTGCACGACAACGGGACTTGCTGCACTCTTGGTTACGACACTCCCGGGGGATATGCTTAGGATAATTCCCATTTCCTTTACAAACCACTATGAACGGTTTTGAGTATATACTTCCTCAAATAAAACATTTTTATGATTATGGATTATATCCATAAATAGTTCAATTTATGTTATGTATTTTATAAGTATGGAATTATGTATTTTTATTCATAAACTAATCTAGTTTATGGCATTGTATAGAAATGGCACCCAGTAGAAGGAATGTGAACTCCATCAATACGTATGATCCAAAGAGTAAGAAGGATCATATCTTTCATGGTATTAAGCCAAAATTTAGAAGGGAAATATTCTCCCATGTGTTATCAACATATGAAGAAATATTATCATGTGTTAATAAGATAAGTAGAGAATTCTCTCAGTCTTATGGATTTGAAGGGATGAAAGAGAAGAAAAGGATGGAAGAGAAAATCATGGATAAAGGGACGAGGGAAAAGAAGAATTTTTCAATATGTGATAACTGTGGGAAGAAACACCTTGGAATTTGCCTGAAGGGAATGTGAGTTTGTTATAAGTGTGGAGAAAAAGGACACCAAGTGCGTGACTGCAAGGGTAAGAAAAAGGTTTCAAATGTACAATGCTTCATCTGCAAGGAGTGGGGACACTACGCAAACCAATGTCCAAATCATCAGAGTATGCCCCAAATGTTGTTATTGGATAATAATCAAGTTATGATACTACCACAGATGAGGAGGAATGATTAGAGTTCTTATGTTGTTATTAATGAATTTTGTAATTTGAGTGTTGTATCAATGACGTACTTGTTATTATAATTATGGAGTATATAAGGATTGTACTGCAGTACTATTTCATCTATGACTTGATCTTGTGTGGAACCAAGAAAAGTGACTCCACAGTAGGTTAAATTTTTGGAAAATATATGGTTGAGAGAAAGATAAACCATAATATGGTTCTGATACCAAGATAGTGATTTTGGAATAAGACATGATTGATTTGGATAAATTATGTTGGATATTCTTAACATCCTTGAAACTAATTAATGATTTGTATACATTTTTTGATAGAAGGAGTATATCTAGTTTTCTATAAGGAATAAGGGATCATGAATGTAATCAATAAGGATTTATGGTAATAAAGTATGTTGCAGTGTTTTAAAAGAATACATGATGAATGTGTTCACATGTTGTTACGCAGAAAAAAAAGGAGATTCAGTATGTTTACCTTCCTCATAAAATCTGGACAGTGAGTTGGACAGAAGTATTTTGGATAACTATAAAGGTTGGAATGGATTATATTTTACATTGGATACTATTTTAAGGTTATTTTTGGATATTTATAAAAAGGACAACACGCAGACCGAGTGACAACCCATCGCGTCGGAAAAAGCTGTGGGAATCGAACCCACAACCATAGTGCGATTGGGATTAATCGCCTACCACTGGACTACGTGAAGTCCTTGGTTTTTACAGAATAGTTTTTCTAATCTAAATGTTATGTGTTAAAATTTGGAACCTTATACAATTAGGATAAGTATAATATTTTTGAGTTCTATTATCTTTTTGAGTGAAAGATGAGTTGAAGGTTGAAACTCTAATTTTCAAGCATAAATATATATATACCTATCTCTTATTCAAGGAATAAATTAATTATTAAACTTTAGTAAAGGGATATTAAATAAAAAAAATGTGTTATCATAATACCTTATGTCTTGTTGAACTAATGATATTTTAAATCAACATAGATTGAAGGCTTTGAGGCCCTCAATTTGACAGTTGATTGTGAATGATGACCTCAATCACTCCCTACAAATATTTACATTTTTCCTCCAATTATATGTCTTTAATTTCCACCAATGTTCTCCTAATCGAGATCATAATTGGGTGGTGACTTTTTCATTTCCCTTTCCCTCTTATTAAGGCTAAATTTTATTAATCTTATTTCCGATGTGGGTTTTCCACAAAGGTATTTTCTCTTTTCAACCGTTTGTTTTCAAAGAAAAATTTCAAATTGCGAGAACGCAATTTATTGAAGGAGGGGAGAATGTAACACCCCGAGCTTCCATTATACGCTTCTCATTCAATAATGCAATAGCTTGCATTGTACGCAACTTCGAGTTCTAAAACACCGTGACTAATCAAAGTAGCCATTATGAATAGTAATAACCACTTTTTAAAATTATAGAAATTTTATATTTCAAAATCGACTTCATTTTTGGATTCGGAATATCGAAATTAGCCTATGTTGAATTTTTAGTATTTTTATGAGAACTTCTAATTTTTTATGAATAGTGAAAAATACTTAAAAACAACTTTTTTAATAAAAATAATTTATAGTGATAAATTATACTATTTATTGGTTTTAAAGTATAATTAGAATATATTTTTACAATTTTATCCAATGGTGGTCATTAGAATTAATTTAACATTGAAATTGGACATAAACAATTGCCAATCTTTTGATATAAATTGTTTCTTAAAAACACGCTATTTCTTGTGACAAGTTGAATTAATTATAAAATTAATTAATGCAACTTATATGTTTGGAATTTTTTAAAATAGACATCATTTTTGATTTCGGAATATCAATTATAGCTTAGGGTGAAATTTTGGCATTGTTCTGAAAAACTTCAATTTTTGATGAATAGTGAAACCACTAAGTGGTAGTTAAATAACTGATTTTTCGTTTAAATGAAATATTACCACTTTTGTGATTTTATTTTCAAAAATCCGACATACATGGTTGTTATTAAGAAGTAGAATGTTGTTCAATGAGATTAAAATAATTGTTTGGTGAATAGTAACTTTTATGTTCTTAATCGCGATTAGAGGTAATTAGTGTAGTTTAAGGTAAAAACAATGTTTTAATAATATGATATGAGCTTGAAATTTGTCCTAATCCTATTGGATGATTCATGGCCGAAATATACAACCCATGGGTCAACTTGGGGACCCCATGGGGCCACATTGGTTGGAAAATGACATTAATATATATTTATTTAATGTTAAAATTAAATTGACACAAACATGAGTTGTTTTACTAAAACAGTTTTTAAGTGGGGTTACACAAGTCCAAATTTTGATTATAAAAATTCATTAGAAAGATAAAACGATTTCCTACATCATAGTATTTTTTTTATAATTTTTAGACATTATATAAATTAAATTATTTATGACATTATGATGATGCAGCGATGACCTCATTATTTAACGATTTAAATAAAATGAGAAGATAATGTAAAATACAAGGCTTACACATGTCCAAATCCTATTGATGAGGATATTTCGAACCCTTATCACCTTAGCCACGAATTATATAAGTGTGGGACCTTTAGAATCCGAAAATAATTGTGTAATAATGTAACATTTCAATCTTTCCAAAAGTGCCCCTCCTCTCCACTTATAAAAGGCCCCCTCCTCTCCCATCTCATTTACACTTTCAAGCCATTTGGCTCGGCCAAACTCTGCCCAAATACTCTCCCAACTTCCTCCTCTTACTCATAGAAGCCTCACTTTGGGAAGAAATCTTCCCAAGGAAGCCTTTGGCTCAAATCAAAAAGAGTTACCCGATTTTGAGGTAATGTCTTCTCTAATGTTGTTTTGTTTTATTTTTATTCTCAAACCCCCTAAACTCTTTTTATTAATTTCTTTTGTAACAACACCAGTATCCTCAATATACTAGGATTTTGTTATAAGAAGTATTAGAGCTACACTTACACACACCTACATCTAATGGTTAAAGAACATACAGTTTCTGTGGGTGGCGAATTTCTGTCTCACGAAACGATGATTGTTCAACACTCATATAACACCTTCAAAGGTGGCCATTATGATGTCACTATATTTATATATGATATAAAATATGTTTATGTTTTACTTATTCTTCTGTATTTCTCATTTATTGCATACTTTATGATTTCCATTATGGGTAAAACGCGATAATTTAATTTTAGGAAGTGCGGACTACCGCCCCCTCAAAGTGATTTGAATCGTTAATGCCATATGTGGGACGTATAAAGGATGGATTAAATGGTATTATACACTATATTATACTGTAATTATATTATAAATTTATATTATTATTATTTCATTCCATTAAATACGAAATATAAATGAAAGTAGCATTCATGCGTACGTACGGCATACCGTCTCCATGAACGGTGCATTTCATTTCTTACCTCTAAATGTTACGTGACCTTATGAATGAATGTATATAATGTATATATATGATATATATGATATCTACATCATGAATATAATTCTGTATATATTGGATATTTCACCACATGAACAACTTGTAATTATAAGAAGGTTATTTTTGACTCAAGTACCAAAGATCGACAAAACGACCGTTATTAACATAAATAATTAAATAATGTTCATAACATGGTAATAAGTGATATAAATGGAATAATGAACATTAAAAAGGTTCTTAAGTAAATATAAATTAACTATAGTTTATTATTCAGGAGGTTAAAGAACGGTCGAGTCAGGACAAGACGCAAGGTAAGGGAATTTCTTAACCCAACATCCATTCTTTGGGTTAATCTCATACTTTCAAATTATGTCATGATATTATTATGTCTTATTTTGTATTTTTACTTTCTTTATGTGTACCTATAGTGAATACACATAATAGATCTATTTTATTTTAAAAATAATATTTTTATGGACTTCGTCTCAATCTCCATTCATTGAGGCATATTTGGATTTATACACAACTTTTTTTTTACGGTGTATAAACCCCTTTGACTTTTACGTTTATTCAAAAGGAATCTTTTTTATACGAAGCGTTTTACTAAAAGACAAAAAGGGAATGTTTTTCTTTCTGTACATATGCGGCGACAATGACTTCTCCACCACCGTGACCATTATTTGGGTTTCGGCTTCCTCTACAAGCCTCACTTCTTTTTAATGAAAAATAAATACAAAGTTTTAACTTTCTTTTATTTTGGTATTGAAAATGGTTCTGAAATCATTTTTATTATATCAATGTGTTGTTTTAATATCTTTTGATTGAAATGTGGAAGTGTTATGTTTCCTTTATGAATGTTTTATGTGATATGATTATGTTATGGTTTATGATATGTTTAAACCTATTCATATGAGGAATGCATTGGACTTAATAAGTGACGGGTGGAGCCCGCTATAGCTCCTCGATGCATCGGCAGGTCTCATGAGACAAACTAGTGTCTTGGCACAAGGCCTTGACAAAATCATATTTGTGGTCTTGGCACGAGGCCTTGACTACGTGGTTATGATAGTCTGGCATTATGAATTCCATCATTATGAAAGTGGTTATTGATATTGCATGTGATTATTCGACCAGTAGAATATCCATGTAAAGAATTAAATGGAATTATCTCATTTTACTTTTGCCATATTATGTTGATGTTTAAGTTTAAAAGGATTTTGTTTTAGTTTTGCATTGCCTTAAATGTTAATGTTTATTTATGAAAGCATCCTCTATATTGTTATCCGTACTAAGCATCTGAGCTCACCCCTTTCAATGTATTAATATTTTCCAGGATGTGAATAAGTCTTTTATGAATGACCTGTAGGGATTGTCTGAAGAGGATATGAGAGTAAACTATGGAGACTTTGTTATTGTAGTTTTTCACTTTATGATGAAATGTAACGTTTACGAATGTATCTAGTGTTTCCAAGTCTACTAAACTAATCTGTCTTTCGAGACTTGATCTTTTGTGATCATGCCAATGTTACGAAGTAACGCACCAGCTCTGGGTAGCTGGGGTCGGGTCGTTACAATAGGTCCCTCAGAAAATTACTATGCTTTCTAAAAAATATTCTAGAGTAACAATGAATCCCAAAAATCTAAAGAACATGATCGTATTGTCAAAAATATAACATTAATCACTCTTAATTTCTTATTACAAAAACATAATTTCCTAAATCTCTTAATCTCCAAGGTGTTCTTAGCATTTTTATATATACCCTGAATTTCTATAGGTCTATAATAAATAAATATTTTACTCTAAAAAAAATCTTATGTTTACCTTAATCATATAGGATTCCAAAAATAATTAACTATGTCCAAAATAAAACTTATTACATGATCACAAAATAATTTTCAAATCTCAATTATACCTCTTTGATATAAAAAATTTCTATAAAATCAAAATAAAACATATCCATTATATATTTATCTAGCTAAAAACATTCATGCAATCCAAGACATCATGTATGATAGTGGTAGGTTATTCAACCTTTTTCCCTTCAGTCGTGAGTTCAACCACCGCCTCCTTTCTGGATTGGAAGAGTTTTCTCCCTTCATACAAGTTATCGTTTTTCTTTAACTATAATAATATAACATCTAAAATAAATATTAAAAATGTATTCTAAATAAGTTTTATAACTAAATATCCATTTATCTATGGTTTTAAATAAAACCCCAACACATAAATTCATTATTTATTTATTTTCATATAGGTCCATCCTTGGTAAAGAGGGTATCTTGTAAATGATTTCAAATACTCTGGTAATTATTAGGATCTCCATATTTAAAACCATGAACTAAAAATGGATTCATTGGTTGATTTTTATTTCCATCCCTCATACAATTCTTTTGTACTCTAAAATTATTTTCATAATGTTCTTATTTTCCACACATAAATCATTTATCCATTCTATTGGAACACATTTATTGGTGTCTCTATACAAATTTCTTTCATGATGGAAATCAATAATTATTTTCCCCATGGTCTCCACCACTAGATCTCTTCAAAAAACTCATTGTTATCTAATTTGGTGATTTTGGGATATTTTTATGGTATATATTGTTAATCATATTTCAGAAAAACTGATTAGGAAACAACATGATACATTTATCTCCCTTAATAATCCTATTAAGTTTATCATAAGTACCACCATCTTCAACTATTAAATATTAAAAAATATTCTTGGGGTTCCAGCCATATACTAAAACCAAAAATAATAGTATGAGTAAAAATAGTCATAGTGAGGAAAACATATAATTTTTATTGAATATCATTATGCCTTATTTTAAATCTAATACATCTTAGATTTATCATTGGTTATTCATTTTTATTATATATAAAAATCTATCATAAAGGTTTGTAATGAAAATGATAATGATCCTGAGCATATCCCTAGAGAGTTTCCATCCAGATGCATTGAAAGGCCCATTTTCATTAACCAAGATACACCAATCCAAACCAGCTACACCATGATGGATATTTTACCCCTAGGTACATCTATTCCCGAAACATGACAACTTGTATAATTTATAAAGGGGTGTATTTCTAGTAAAACCACATGTTCTGTATCTAATAGAATTTTAAGGATATTCTTCCAAACATATCCTCAAATTATAACATAGATATATGTTCCCAAATATATATTTTTTAAATCTCATTTAAAATTATTATAAAAAAAATTATCTGATACTAACTATAACATTTTGGCCCCAGAAAAATGGAGATGGTGCCTTACGTAATTACATTGACATAGATACAAGTAATGCATTACCCAAAGGGAAAACAATTTTTATTCCTGGATTACATAAATGATACCATTAATAAATTGGAAATGAAAATAATGAATAACGGAAATGAAATTATAAAATCCTTGAAACTAATTCATATGATTTTTCATCATAACATGGGTAAAACGTAATGAGGGTGAGCTCAAACGGTATGTAAGGGTACGTATAGTTGAATAAAAAATTAATTATAATAACTAAACATGGTATGGTAAGTAACTGATAACATATTCCATTCAAATATTTAATAAGGCATGAAAAATATCGACATGATAATAACTACATCACATGCCATTTATCAAATAAAATGAGAATAAAATGAAACCATAGATTTAATCATTTGAAAATCTCAAGGATAATTAAAATAATTAATGAAATATATAGATAATAAATTCTTAATTGTTTAACATCATATCTTGGACAAATGTAAACCTATTCTATCAGAACATTTCAGAAATCATTTTAAAATTACATGTAGAAATCAGTTTAATTAGTGAAACTAATTTGTCTCATGAGAACTTATCGATGCATCGATGGGTTATATAAAGTATGTTCCCCACCCATCATTACCAGTACAAATAATTCCTCATATTGAGTACTAAATTTATTTAATAGTTAATATTCCTTATCAAATATCTATATTAAATAAATAATATGGATTTATGAATAACTCTCTAATGAATACCTGAACACAAACAATCGCAAATAACAAAGAGATTTTGAAATAAATACACATCACTTTATAATCAGTAGAATCACATGAACATGAAAGTAATAAAATTATATGGAAATTTAAATACCATAATCATTATCATAATGCACATTAAATACATTCATGGTCAGTATATAACCGACATTAAATAAATAAGTATTGTTTAATGAATGTGTCCCACATAAATAAAAGTGAGAAAAAGATCCATTACGACTTTGTGTTGCCTTTTTGGTGAACATCCTTTAACCTCCTATATAATGGTTTTAATATTTTTTTAGCATACACCATAACTATAATCATATTTATCATATATTAAAATCTTTTTATATCTCATTACCTATTAGTTAAATTATCCCATTATTTTCACTATTTTGGGTGTTACGTTTCTAGTTTTAAGAGTATGTTTTTACTTGTTATTTGTTTTTCTTATATACTAGATAATGATTTCATTACCTAGATAATTTTAAATATATTGTAAATATTCTATATATTCATTTTATATGTAATTAGAATAATTCATAAAATTTTTACATAGGAAATTTAATGCACCATTCGTGGATAGAGTAATTTGTTTATACACGTGAAAGTTAATTCCATTTCATTATTGTATTAAAATAATAAAACATTAATGATATATATTAATATTATTATTATATTAATATATATGTATCATATATGCCATGAATTTTTATTAATATTATATTTTATACATTCCATGTATTGTGTGAACAAATTAACTCTCTTAGCAAAGGTGGTAGCCAACAATTCCACAACCGATGTTCTTGTATTTACACAGTAAATAAATCATGAAGGAATGTGTTATATAATAGTTATAAAAGTATGATGAAAATAAAAAAAATTACATATATATATATATATATATCATATAAAAAATAGTGTTTCCATCACAATTCACTACTATGAGAGATGGTAAAGGAAAAACCTGAAACAATGTCGTTTTGCATGGTAGTAGATTGTCGTACGTGAATGATAAGTTAATTACCCAGTTTATGGAAGTGTGTGTAGATATAGATTTAAAACATAAAATAAAGACATATATGTATATTTTGGATACTAATGTTATTATATAGTAATGGAATAATAAGAAATTAAGGGGTGGAGAAACATATAAAAAGTATCTTTATAGTGGAGAATATTACCTCTTATTCAGATAACACCTTTTGTTTTATACCAAAATACTTTTATGGTATTATTTATTCCCTAAATGAGGAATATTGGATGATGTTATAGATGTTTTAAGAGTATTTGGGTAGAATTGGTAGATCGTGAAGGCACAATGTTGTGTGAGGGAGTAAGGGGGAGGAATACTATTACAATTGAGATAAGAGTTATTTTTTAAAAGTCTAAAAATATTAAATTAATAAAAATAAATTGATATTAAAATTTTATAAATAGTTATTATTTTGTTTCTGAGACGATTATTGGAAAAATTATTCTCCTCTAATAAATTTTATTTAGGTTTGGGTCTCATTCTTACCCTTATCCTTTGGCTTTATCACTTAGTTAAACACATTAACTCTTACCGTAACAATATGGGGTTTTCTCATTAAAGGATAATATACCTAAATGGTTCCAAGGCCTTTTTTACTTTTTGATAACCCCCCTTAATGGGATAAGGGGGACCCTTATAAGTCCCAAAGGCTTAAAGATTACATTTCTCATATTCTTGGAAACATTACCAGACCCGTAGGTCTTATGAAAATCATACATACTATGAATTCATGAAACAACCCCTCCCCAGAATTTTCATCATGATTAAATCTCCAAATTATCATGGATGTTTGGCTATTTGTCTTATGCTATGATACACATGCCTATTATTGATGGCAACACCATACTCTCTCATTCATCAAAATCATTTAGCCCTTCTCTGTTGAATGTGTTATGCACTTGAATCCTCCTCTAGAGCCGGTTCCTGGTCGAATATATCTGGGGATCTTTATATCAGGTGGACCTGAAGGCCTTGATATGGGATTAAGTCCTTAAGGAGGCCCGAAGGCCTTAAAGGTGGCTAGAAAGCCTTACAAACCCGAAGGCTTGATTGTCTTGAAATCCCTAAGGACACCAAGCCCAAACCGGTGGCCCAAGGTGAATAGTTCTGCCTACTACAGAACTGAACAGTACCTTCTAAAGTCCATGCTATTGTACTTCTACATTACCCCATAATTATGCCTCTTGATGGTTTCAATCCTGGGTCTCGTGGATACGATTATAGAGAACGCACCAACTGGGCTGAGGCACGTGTTCCATTAAAGAATAATATAATTACTATATGATGCCAAACAAATCATAATTTATTTATGGATGAAAATTTCAAAATTACTTAAAAAATTTCACCACACAATGTATTTTTATTAATTTTATATCTTTTATTAAAATTTTCATTATTTTAAAATATCATTAATGTCAATTTGGACATTATTCATTTCATGATTTTATATAAATTTGAATACATAATATAACATCAAAAAATTCATTTATTACATAACTAATATTTCTATATAATCTATAAAATTATTGGATGACATTATTTTTAAAATTTACTTTTTTTATTTTTTTTAATAACATTTATCAGTTATGTTTATTAATTAAACAATTATTACGTCATCATTGTTCAATCCTTTAATTTAATTATTTATTTTCTAAAAATTTATTACATAGTATCATAATGAATATAAATATTTTATATATCCAACAACTATTTATACTAAAATATTCTCTATATAAGACAATATTAGATCTATTTGTCCTTTAAAAAGCTAAACTATGACAAAATAGAATTTTCTTCGAATAAAACACAATAAATCTTTTAAAGTAATCAATGTGGATCCAAGAGTTAATAAAATTTTCCCAATGATGATTTTGGTCAAAAATATCTAATAAAATTAAATTAAAACAAATATTACTATAATTTTATAATATTATTTTTTTCCCCAAAGAAAATGATTTACCCTTAACTGTGGCAATAATAATTACAAAAGTTACTATTCATGTTTTGTCCAAAAATTAAAGGAAAAAATTACTAAATTTTGAAATTGTAGTTTCAAATAAGGATTATATTTTTCACATCTAAAAACATATATTATTATAATATATATTTACAATTAATCCTATAGATAGGGTGTGAAATAGTTGTTTTTATGTGAAAATGTTCAAAAGATTGAATTGTTTGTATATTATTATTTAATGTCAAATCAATTCTAATGAATTAAATTATAATAAATGATTAAATATTTGTCTAATAAAAGTTGTAAACCAATGAAAATATAATTTAACACTATTAATTATTTTTATGAAAATGATTTTTTCAACCAATATACAATATTATATTATTATTCCTCAATAGAGAAAACATATCAGAAAAATACCATAAAATCAACAAATATAATTTTTTATATTTTTTTTAAAACAATAAGTTGATTTGATCATATTTAACATATAATAGTGTTAATATTGGGATTTAAAAGAGGTTCTCCATTAAATGGTGGGAAAACCGCCATTAGAAAAATATAGCATTTTAATGCGTAAATTATATTTGTTCTAATATTATTCCTATAAAATCATTATGATTAATGAAAACTCATTTGATTAAATATATAATATATAAATTTAATAATTGGTTAATACTATTCATTCCCTCCAATATAAAGAAATATTATACTTTAGTTTTAGATAATATTATTAATTATAGTTTGTTTATGATTGATGTTTCATGCAATGTAAACTATCTAAGAAGTTGAATTTATTTAAGAAGAGACTTACTATAATATCATGGGAGATACATTGGTCCTTATAATATTATTCACTATATTTTATAATTTATTTATCTCAATAAATCCATAAATATTACTAACTGTCTCAATTACTTGAATGAAATAGATATCAATATCTTCATATTCACCCTTCATAATATACTCAAATCATATCCTTGATGTTCAATGTTTTTTTTACTTCACATTGAGGTTTCCCACAATTGTTATCCTCAATATAACTTTTAAATTTCAATACCAATTACCATGGTGTATAAGCTATCCAAAGAAGATATTAAAATGGAATTTGATTCTATTCTATCCATCTCCATGTTTCCAGTAACATCTTGGGTTAAATTAAAATTAATATAATTTGGTATAAAAAAAATTTATTATAATGAAATACTTGAATTATCAGAGAATGGTTGTAATGAATCATTTTATTCCTCTAACAATTGTGATTTTTTTAATCAATTTTTTAAAATCCTTGGCTATTAATTGTATTATAATTCTATATTTCTCAATAACTTCTCCTATTTGTTAGGAGATAAAATTCAACAATTCAAATTGATATAATCAGACATTATCACTATACGGTAATGGTGTGAATATATGATCTAATTTGTTTTATGAGTTACTCATTTTGAAAATATTCCTCTTTCATAAGTGACATTTATCGACTAACTCAAAACAATATCTCCACCATACCTTATATATAGAAATAAAAAAGTAGAAGAATAATACTTACAAGGTATGGATCCCATATATAATGAATTCTATATTGGATAGTCCCCTGAAAAATGATTCATTGATTACTTCTTATATTTATTTTAAACATATAGTCATCATTGTCTAATTCAACACTTTTATAATCTACTAGAAGATACAATGTACATAAAAAATATGATGCAAAATTAATGAAGAAACCAATGTGATCTATTTACATTTTGATACTCTCCCAAGATGAATATATGTTAAACATGTCAGTATGTGCACTCCGTAAATGATATCAAATGTAGACATATATGTTTAGTCTATTAGTGTCAAAACATCCACTTTACTCTCTGATGATCTAGGTCATCTCTTCTTATTACATTAATACATGATGTATCATGATCTTGCATAAAGTTTTTCCTGTATGAAGGAACATTCTAAAAATATCTTGTTAATGCTTTCTCATCATCTTAGATTGTATCTATCTAATGAATTATAAAGGGGTTTCCAACAAAAATTGTTTCTCTCTTCGATGTGGACTAGTTTTTTTCTACTATCCAATTTCCTTTTTTAAATATTAAATTCATAGAAAAATAATTTGGATACCTTTCTGTTATATAATGGTATAACAAAACATCCCATTAAATCCTAATAAATACTAAGTGTTTACTCTATAAATATATCAAATAAAATATTTATGTGTTCCTCTATACTCTTCATGAAGTGTATATGTAATGTCTTAGATCCATGTTCCACTCAACTACTATCTTATACATAGTTTTCCACATGTCCTTAAGTGAAATTACACAAAATCCAAAGGCTATAGATTAGTAGTGAGGGAAAAGGTTGTGATAGTGGGGAAACTATTCCCTTATTGGCTGAGTGTAACACATTGAAATAAGAATATAAAATAGCAGAAGTTGTAAATAGCATAAAACTAAAATACACAACGAAGTATTGATAAGATAATTAACCAAGAATCATTCCATACAAAGATGATACAACATATCACATGTTCTAAGAAAGAATCCAAAAAATTTATACTACCGCAATACACAATATAAGATACAAAAGAGAAATAAACAAAGGAATCTAAGAAGAATCACAAGAAACAGCTCGATCTCATACTCTCCGGCTCCTAAACAACATCATAAGTACCTGTAGAAGGGACCTTTACTTTATTGACAATAGAAACAATATAATATATTTGGGCTCAAAAGAATAACCAAAATAGGGAATGAAAAATAAATCCTAGTAGGAAACCACCAAAGACCAATTCCTATTATTAATGAGTATATGAAATATGTAGTGTACAAAAGGAAATGAAGTGACCATGGAAGTACTCAAAAGTAAATAATCCTAAAAGTCATGTTTTCCATTTTCATTTGTTATGTTCCATTTAACCATTCAATTACATTGAGTTACATATGTATTGATATTTGGCGTAATCCCATCACTCCCCCAAATAAGAGTTCTCAACAGATTCCTTAGAAGGATATCGAAAAAAGTGAATACCTAATCCAATATTGTTATTTGGATTAGCATAAAAGCCAAATGTCATTACATATAAATAATTAACTAAATGTCTTTCTCACATGGATGAAAAATCCTTACACATAAGAATATGTAAATCCTCTCCCTTAGGCCCAATAAACCATCACCAACATGAATATGAAATCCTTGCCCACAGGCATTAAACATCCTCTCCCACAGGATTTATAAATCAATAAGGGTCAATCTCGGTATATTATCTTTTTAGAATAAAAAATAACACATGTAAATTATACTATTACATGGTTTACATATAATAGCTCACATGGGAATAAAATATATAAATAGATATGCAGATTAAACTATCATAATGCTTAAACAATAATTTTCATATCATAAGGAAAGGGGGATACAACTAATCCCGAAAAAGTAAATCATGAAAATCATAATTTACCATAATTTGAACTTCATTGTAAATGAAATTCATTCTTATAAAATCATTAATAGAAAAAACTATAGGCCTCCATGGAATCCTTGGACAAACAGTTATAAATGGTCACTCATGGAAAATGCACCCATAAGGTGTCCCTTAATAAAACCAGTAACCTAAATCATGCTTAGGTTAATTCAATTCATGACATAATCTACATTATGAAACATCAAGGGTTAATTTACAATCAATGATATTCCCTAAACATGGGTAAACAGAACTACGACACATACAGTTAACACGATATTTAGTGAAAGTCACAGGACCTCCTACCAAATCATATTACAACTCACCAAAACCTACCTTAACCTCCAATTCATACTAGAATGATGTAGATATAAAAATAGAAGATATAATATCTACCTTAAATTAACTTCTCAGAGAGAAAAATCATGAAAAATGGATCAAGATAAATCGGGAGCTTATCTATCGAGATCAAACCCAACCAAAGGAGAAGGAATCATTGTCTGAATGATCAATCACCATCGACCCAGCATCTCGCAAACCCAGATGAGCCCATATCCATTTTAATAAAATTGATTATAATTACCAATTTAATTTAATTAATGTACATGTCGTGTACTTGACACTACATGTTATCTCCGTATATTTTTTGTCACATCCATTACATGGACATGTATTGGGACTACATGGTTTGTAGCCTAACATACACTGCATGTACCAATAAGTATATGATGTTTAGTTCTTAGTCACATCAAGTAATAGGTCTGAAACCAACCCTTGACCTATTTTTTATTAATAAGTATAAATTAAAAAATAACATACCATAATTCAACGGATGAACAAGTTTCATACAAATTTTCCCCTTAAAGCAACTCTTCCATGAGTTTTTCTTCCAAGGGTGATGAGAAAATATCTACGAACTAATCAAAAAAATGTGATCATACATCAGACTCTCTCTTTCATGTATCTTCTAGCACTCGGCTATGCCACCATAGAACCTGTACCAAAGGAACAAACATACCATAGGGATGTGTCATGCAACGATCTACTATATGAATGGGATGCTCCCTAAAGGACCCATCATCCTACAACTCCACATCCTTAGGCTGAAAGGTGTGATACATGTCTGAAAAGTAATGCTGCAACTGAGAAACATGGAAGACATTGTGCATATCTCCATACCACTGAGGTAACTACAATCGATATGAAATCAGCATGAACATCTCTTGAATCTCAAACGAACTGACGTATCTTGATGAAATATTACCATGTCTCTTGATTCTCTTGCATCTAAACATCTTTGAAACATGAATGAAAACTAAATACTTGACCAAAAACTCCAGATATCATCTGTAGAAATAGAAATAAAATTTATGATGAGACTGCACAGTAGCCATCCGCTTCTGAATCAACAAGACCTACTAAACAAATTCCAGTATGAAGCATTTTCCAATAAAATATGCATCACCTACCTCCAACTTGCAATGGGGTGATCAACATGCCATACCATACAATTACTCATAATGGGACATCTCTAAAGTCTCCTTGAAAGTATTTTTGTTGAAAGCTCATCCAAGCGAATATTATTCACCCAAGATCCCCAAAATTCATGGTCGTATTCCCATAGCATGTACTCTAGCACCTATATCTTGCACTCTAACTAGCCATTAGTATAACGGTTGTATGATATTCTCAAAAGAAACTATATACCCAACACCCTTAGAAAACTATGGTGTAAATGGTATGTCATGGGGGAATTACTATCAAAAATGAGAGAACAAGGTACCCCATGAAGTCATACCACCTATAAAATATACAGTTTCCCAGGCTCAACAACACTGAAGGCCTTCGTGATCATTAAGAAGAGGGATACAATTTTAAGTCTTTCAACAAACTCCCACACAACATCATTTATTATAGGTGATCTCAGTAACCTAGTCCTGAAATAAATCATAGCATTATCCCATTTCTACTCTGGAGTAGTTATCTATTGAAACATCCTCACTAACAACTGATTTTATGCCTTCACCTACTGATAAGTGGAACACCTCATAATAAAACCAGCATCCTCTCTCATCATACTCAGCCACCACTACTGACAGAACAATTCATGGTACATCTCTGTAACTCTGAGATTCACTGCCCAAGCAGAATCATGAAACACACACATCAACTCCTCATGTATGTCCACTAGAACCTAGACACTTTCATGGATTCATAAGATCTCATCATCACCTTCCATCAAACCCAGAGGTGGATCATCACATACGACACCCTCCCGCTAGACTAGGCCCTCCAAATCTAATAGTTGTCTCGTCCTCATTCTGCCTAGGAGGGTATAAATCACAACTAATGAAGAAAGGAAGGTATGTCCCAGATTTTATTGCACCTCCAAGTGCATCTTAGTGAACAACTCTATATATTTCTATTTTCTACTGGTCTCTATCACTACCTGCATATGAGTCATCATGCCCAGTGCATAATCTACAAAATTACCTTTTCCAAATATGTAGGCAAACTCAATGTCGAAAGAATAAATGTATTCCAGGCTCCTTCACATGTAATATTAAGATCAAACTGATTAAATATGTACTTGAGACTCTTGTAGTCAGTGTACAATACAAAAAGATCTCTTAATAAGTAATTTCTATAACAATATAAGGCATGAACAACCAAGACTAAATATAGATCATGAATCGGAATGTTCCTCTCTTGTGGCCTCAATTGCCAAGACCTGTATGGAACAACTCAATTCCCCTATATAAGAACTACTCCCAACTCGATTCCTAATACAACACATTACAAATTATAAATTCAGACTAGCTCTAGGAAAATCAGTATCAGTGATGAGGTTAATCTCCCTTTCAACTCCTAAAAGGATACCTTGAATGAATCTGACCGTACTTACTTCACACCATTTTTATTCAATCCCATAATTGGAACTTCTAATAGTCAGAATTCCAATATGAAATTCAATTAGTATCCAGCATTCCCTAGAAAACATCGCACCTCAATGTTGTTCATGGAATTCTCCTAGTAAAATTCTACTCTCACCTTCTCTGGGTACACGAAAACTCTTTTCTTTGAGATGAAGTGACCCAGGAAGTGAATTTGAACCATCCAGAAGGGGCACTTTGGGAGATTAGTATATAACTGATTCTCTCTCAGTGTATTAAAAACAATATCAGGATGTGTAGAATGGTCATTTCGTTTTTTTGAATACACAGTTAAATCATCCATGAAAACCCCCACAATAGAATCCATGTATGGATGTAAAAATAATTTCATCATTTCCAATAATTCTTTTGGTGCGTTCGTGAAATTAAATAACATAACCAGATACTTATATAGACCATACCTACTAAGAAACGTGGTATGAGGTATGTCTAATGGTCAATCCCATAACTGGTGATATCCTGAACATTAGTTGATTTTCAAGAACACACAAGATCCCTGACGCAAATAAAATAGGTAATCTATCTGTGGCAAGGGTTATAAATTTTTAATTGACAACAGGTTCATTTATAGATAGTCTACACAATGCATGAGGGTACCATAAAACTTTTTCACTAAAAGGACTGGGGACCCTATTGAGAAGTAATGGGTCAGATAAACCATTTTGCCTCTAAATCCCCTAGATACCTCTAGAGATCCTATAGCTCCATAGTTTCCATCCTATAAGGAGGAATGGATAATAGTGTATCTCCAAGAACTAGCTCGATCATGAACTCCACCTCTCTCACCGGGGGTAACCCTGAACAGTCGTCTGGGAAATAATCCCTAAAATGATTAACCACTCTAGGGAAATCTATTTGAAGTGTTCTCTGGCTATCCATATATGGCCTGGTAATCTATGTTATCATCCCACTCAACCCCCATTTCTAGGGTCTAGCTCTTCTATAATGGACATTCCACTATCCATTTTATTGAAACGAATAACCTTCTAGTTTTTTAAAACTCACCCTACGACGATAAAAATCGAAAAAGGCTTGAAAGGTGACTAACTAATCAATTCTGACTATAATATCAAATCATATAATCTCAATGACATAGAGATCCCATTAAGTCTGAAACCTACTATCCTCAAGGGGAAATCCTTACAAATATGCACACTTCTCTTATTTATCCTTAACAATGTTTCTTGAATTAGAACATCATCAGTAGAGAAAAAAAAAGATCTCAATGAACTCTACAACAAGAACAAATATAAAACTATGTGAATCCTCTATATCAAAGAGTGTGGAAGTGAAAAGAGAGGTGACTAGAATATTACCTATGATAGTAGAGGGTTTGGGATCATGATCCTGCTGGGTCTATTACACTATAGAGGTATGACCTATATCACAGCCCTATGACACTACCAAGCTACCCGAAGCGTACCCGCACTACTATCACTGAAATACTGGGGCCTGACTACAATGGCCACAACCACTACCTCAGTCAGAATTTCCTATCAAATTCCAAATCTATGTCTGGTGAGAAGATACTGACCATTATCCTAAACATGGATTTGGTGCAGAACCTCTCTCACTAGTTTCTAGTGGAAATTCTCTACAGTAGCGTTATAGATGGCCCATCATGCCGAAAGCTTGACACTCAACTAGTTGCATTGGAAACTATAGAATCTTATTTCCAGATGTTCCACACTGATATCACCTCACCTGGATACCAAATGAATTATTCTTACAGCTCAAATCACCACGAGAAAGCTCAATATGACCTTTTTTGGATCCTAGTTGGGACAATACCATATATTGATCCCAAACCACCATGATTTTGTCCTATTAATTCTAAAAAATTATGATCAGTAATCAATGCCTGATTCAAGATGACATATAGAGAAGGAAACCTGAAATCATTCACCATCCATCTCTCGATGATGCTATGTCTGTGTGATAACTTCCCGCCACCTCTTGGATGAATCACATGGCATATAATCCGTGATCTTGACCCTCTTCATAGGAGGAATCTCTAAAAGCTCGATGATCATAAGAATTCACTCCAGCCTTGAATCTGTAGTCTATAGTCCACCATCCCATAAAAGTATAGGCGGATTCTACTATTTGAATACTTGTGTCAGTTTTACAGTAGAAGTGGTGGGATGAGGTACTCCCTTGAAGGTCTGTATAAACTGTATAACTCCTTCATGGAACTCTCTGTCAGCACCTACATTACGTATAACAGCTAGTTCTGAAATTGGTATGACCGGAGGATCCATGTGTATCCAATGGCCTATATACTCTGGGGTATGATCATCGCAACCCTCCTACCGTACTAATGGAGGTCATTTTGGGGGCATTTCTATTTAATTTAAAGAACATACACCTCAGTATAAGATTATTCTTCATGGTAAATAGTTCAAGTGTGAAAGAAATAAAGAGGAGATTAAAATCCTCAAATTTTAACAAAATATGAGTATAAATTGTGTAAGGACAATACAAAGTGTCTATTCTTAAGCCCATACATGTTCATGTACATCTTCCGGTCTAGGAGTTTAAACACCCTAGGTACATTGATTATTGAAATAATACATCAAATGTACATCTAAACTCATACATTATCTTGTAACTCCACTTTCCTATGTCATTTAAATACCGTAGGTACACGACATTTCAGGTAGACACACGAAGTTTTCTCAATTCTACCATCATGGACATGTGCTTTTACATGAAAAAATCTACATATGTATACCTATATAAAACTACATGGGGTGCACATAGGAACGACGATGTGTTATGATAAAAACTCAACAACCCATGATTCCTCTCACACGGACAATGACATAAACATATACCACATAGTGTGTACTCCAAGTAAATGGAATGTACAAAAGAAAAGTTCCTTTCTTCCCAAACAGAATATAACACAGAATGTATTCATAGGGTCACATGCAGTGTTTTATGTGTTTCTAGATACAAAGATTCAAAAACATCATTGGATCCTCTGTTTTTTTTAAAACAATGCAACAATGTGACAAATTCTGATCTGTGGGTCCCATACTCCCCATGAATTGAATCTTTGAATCCACATAATACACAGAACATCACTATTTATATCCCATGACAAAAATGTGATCCACCAACTTCCAATCTAAGAGGTCCCATACTCCTCGAAAACCAATGTTTGAAATATTCTAATTTAACCATAATGTTTTTCAATACACCTATCACAATGGTAGACATATCTATCATTTTACCTATCACAACAACAGACTTATTTATCACACCATCTATCACAACAGCATGCAATCAGTAATTCTCCAAAATGGCATGTCAAAAATGCATGGACATCGATTTCTATCATTTTTATATATAATGAATGATATAGAATACCCATATCTCAATAGGTATAAAAAAAATAGAACAAAAGTTATATCAATAATAACATTATAATATAGGTTCATCACACAACATTGAAATTAAATCAATTGTAATAGATCAAAATCCAAAAAACACAATTCAATTCAGGGATACATGGATTTTCCCCTTACATGGGGTTGCTACTCTCAAGAAAAACAAATTTCCAAGATTTATTTCAATCCAATACATTTCAAAAGTCTCTAAACAGTAATAAAAATAAGAAAAGAAAAATCCTCTCATACCACTTTGTATTGTCCTAGATCTGGGTGCCACTAAACTGGTTCCCCAATCCCATTTGCCCTCATGGCCTCAAGTGCATTTCCCCAAATTCCAAGGACATAAAACATGAAATAAGGGCTTAGGTTGTGATAGTGGGGAATATATGACCTCATAGGGAGAGTTTAACATTGAGGAATAAAAATACATAATTGTAGAAGTAGTAAACAACATGAAACTGAAATAAACAGTGGAAGACTAATAAGATAATTTACCAAGAATCATTCCAAAAAATGATAATGCTTAATGTCACATGTTCTTAGAAATATACCAAAACAAGAACATTGTAAAAATAAATAATGTATTTTCCCAAATAAAAAAAACAATGGAAATGAAGAAGAATCTTAAGCCTCTACTCGGTCCATGCTCTCTTGCTCCTAAACAACATCTCAAGTACCTGTAGAAGGGCGCTTTCTCTTATCAACACCTACAAAAATATAATCAATTTAGGCCCAAAAGCAAGACTCTAACAGGGTGTGAGAAATAAAACATAGTAGAAAACCACCAAAGAGTTGTGCCTATCATTAATTGAGTATATGCAATAAGAATGATACAAAAGGAAAGGAATCTAACATTTAAGTACTAAGATGTAAAAGATCCTACAAGTCATGTTGCACATTTTCATTCATTATGTTAAGTTAAACCATTTAATTACATGGAGTTACATAATTCATGAGAACTTTACTAAGCCTATCAATCCCCCATATAAGAGTGCTCAACAGATAGCTCATTAGGATATCAAATGAAACAAAGTAAAGACTGGATCCATGCTTGTGCTCTGGCTTGTCAGACATATCATAGGCCATTCCAACTCAATACACAACTCAATATCATTCCCACAGGTATAAAAAAACCCTCCCACATGCATAACTAAATCATCAAGTTCATGCCTAATGAATCATCACCCACAGTCATAACAAATCCCCACCCATACAATAAAAAATCCTCTCCCACATACATAACAAATCTATCAGGTTCAAGCCTCGTATATCAGCATTTCACCAAATTAGACAACAAATGTAAATTTAACTATTACATGGTTATCATATAATAACTCACATGTGCATCATACATATCAAGCGATAAGTGAATTAAATTATCACAATGCATAAACATTAATTGGTGTATCATGGGAGAAATGGGAAATCACTAATCCCAAACCCTTTAATCAAAACAATCACAATTTTCCAAAATTTCATTTTCATTATAAATTTATTTCATACATAACAACCCAATAAGGGAGAATAGGGCATGCCTCATAGGCATCCTCGACCAAACAGCCATAAAGGTTCATTCGAGGGAAACACACCAATGTGGTTGCACATAATCAAACCTGCAAGATCAGTCATACTTAAGTTAAATAAATTCCTGAAATAATCAACATTATAAAACAAAAATGGTTAATTTCCAATAAGGGTTATTCCATTAACATGGGATAACATCAATATATCATATATAAACAACTCAATATTGTGCGAAAGAAACAAGACCACCAAACTAGTTGTAATACCACTCTCCTCATCAATCCTTAACCTCAAATTATAGTTAAATGAGTTAGATATACAAAAAATGCTAAACAATCAACCGTAAATAAAATCATAGAGGGAAAATAATGAAGAATGACACAAGAGGAATCAAGAGATTACTGATCAGGTTCCAACATAACCGATGATGAAGGAATCGGTGTCTAGATGATTAGTCGGGAAGAAAACTGGCTTTTAACACTTCTGCTCATGAACCAGCACAAACCCCTATATATTTTCACAAAAAATTATACTACTGAAAAATTTAATCAATAAAAAGAACATGGAATGTACATGAAACTACATTCCATGTCCATACAGTTTCTAGCCAGACCGTTACATTGTTGTGTATCAAGACTACATGGTGTGTAGCCTAACATACACAATGTGTACCTATATGTACTCAACGTATAGTTCTCAATCACGTCATGTAATAGTACTAAATCTAACCATTGACCTATTTCCACCCATTTATATAAGTACAAACTGAATAAAAAAGATACATACCTCAAAAAAAGAACCGGTTTCTTACAGTATAATAACTTAACACCATTAAAAATTTATGTAAAAAATGTAACACTGCATACTCCACCAATTTATAAAGGAATCATGTTGTAAAATATAACTTATTTATGTATGAATCATTAAACATGATTCCCTTCCGTTTCGGAATCTATTAACTAATGTTATATATGTCACATCCAAACAAGTACTTTACTATGATCTGGTTTGTGAGCTATTGGTGTTTCCTTTACATACAATGAGAACCATAAGCATTGTTTCCATCCATTGGTCATGTTTCCACGAAAACCCACCTATATACCATGAATTATTTCACCATGCGTGGGGGGTAGGATTTTTCATATTCTGTTAAAATGCATGACACAAAGACATCCTCTAACTCACTATAACCTTTTTAATCATCACATTATCTCAACAATATACATCACAATCACCGTGGATTGTGCCAAGGGGATGGTTAATCTTATTTATTCCTTCCAAAAATCCAGTCACTATATATTTTAGACCACATCATTCATTATTCATGTATTTCACTCATTTGTCTTACATGAGTGAACATTGGGATCACAACAGGGACTGCCACGGTCATGGACATTGTCTATATTCCCAATTTAGTACATTTCATCATACAATTCAATATTAAATTCAAATAGACCATTCAATGCTTCTTATACTCCTTTACCATGTCCACCTATAGGGTGTGGCATTTACCATTTTTGGAAGTCATCAACACAAAATCGTTTGTGGGAGTAAGAAACACACATGATTCACTTCATCACATTGTTTTAAAATAATGTTGTAGTCAAAAAATCCATCATTCAATGTTGGGATTCCAAAATTCATATTACCATCACATTGATCAAGGATTCCTTATTTTTTTCAAAAAATATGAATCAATCATTTAGGATTATTAACATCACCATTACATGGATGACACTCCATTAAGATACTCTTATCTGTGTATACCATTACATGATGTACTTTTATTTAATATGATTATATAATCTATAATATTTTCACAATGCCTCTTCAATTAAACTCCTTGAATTATAAACCACATAAAATCACCTTATAACTAATCTAATTAACTTACTTAATTTATACAATAATTAAAAATCCCATTAACTAGTTTATATGTAACTTTTCTGTGAGACCCACTGTATTTTTAATTAGATATCCCCTTTATGGTTTATTCATAGTAATTATTATAAATTCATATTGTTACTTTTAAATTGAATATAATTTTATATCATGTATCAAATGATATTATATCATTAAGATGTCAATTTTAAATTATAAATTATTATTTTAATTTTTTTATTTTTATAAATGATAACTTATTATTATTTATTTAAAAAAATCGATGATTTTTATATGGATAATTATGTTAATCCTATAATTTCATATTTATATTCATTGTTATGATAATATTATTAATAACTCAATAAATGTATGAAGAAAGAATTTTTTTCATTTGGGAAAGAAATAGTTTTTATATTAAGTAAATTGTTTCCTTATATATTATATATTATAATTTAATAGACTAGTTTTTAAACATTATAAATTTAATTAGTTAAACTTTTCATCATTTTGGACTAATGATTTTTTAATTTTAATATTATAATTTTTTCAATTTTTTGGAGCAAATTTATTATTTTTAGAATAGTTAAAAACCATGTTTTTTAAAAATTACATTACATTTATTGCATCAAAAATATATAAATATTACCTCAATGTCTGTGAAAAAAACTTCTTCAACATATCATATATATATTATGATATTATACTCAAAATATAATGAATGTAATATAAGTGAATTTAAATGTCATGATAAATATTTGAACAATTTATTCATGTTAATGTTAAGCTTGCATAAGATAAAAAATGTAATAATGGGTACATGTATAATATTATATAGAATGGGCTACATAGATCATATACATTAAAGATAAATATGTTGAATAAAAAATTATTCTAAGTTATATTGATGAATTCTAGAGTTATATGACATGATAATTATACAAATTCGTAGTCAGTGCATGAACAAGGGAAGAAAAATAAAAGTAATATCATTAAAAAAAATATAAAATTATGGTTTTTGTAAATATACATTGCAAAAAATATATATATAAATAATTAATATGAATAAATTATACTTATGTTATTGATTTATTTTTTATTTTTAAATAATAGTATAATTTTCCAAAATGCTTACACAACATTGATACAATACTTGTGTAATGAAGATAAATGTAAAATTAATAAAATTAAAAAATATTAACAGTGATAAAAATAAGATAAATTATTTACTTGAACTATTTTTCATTATTTAAATATAATCAAATAATTATATAAATGTTTGAATTCAAATATCATTGTAATGTAGATATATTTTAATGTAAAAGTGAGAAAATAACCTTCTAAAGGACCTTAAATGGTATTCAATATTAAAAACAATTTATAAATGAAATAATAGTGAAAATTATTATATTGAATCAATGGGATATTTATTTATATATCATCATACCCATTGTACCTTTTTTATCAATTTTCATTTTAAAATGACATTTTTGACCCTTAAAGATTACATATTTGTAAAATCTCAATAGAATTGCCATTATAATAGGTACATATTATAACATTTTTCAAAACCTATATCATGTTATATTTTAGGTACATATTTTACCAAATTAAAAATAAAAACAACATCCTAAATACACAATCTCCTTTCCTTACCAAAACACTTTTCTCTAACGACTTTAGACTCGATCTAAAGGTGGTGATTCAAAGAGCAAGGTAAGAGATTTTTAAGAAACTTTTTCATTTATTTTTTATGATTCATTATCCTTAAAGTAATTTTATTTTATTTATTTATATTATATAATATATATTTTATTATTTTATTAACATTATTTGTATCCACAAATATTGAAATATTATCCACTATCTCACACCAATCCCTTTTCATAAGTTGTTATTAGGTAAAAATATGTGGTTTTCATAATATTATATTTTCATCACAACTATTCTATAACTATATAAAAAATATATATTTAAAGTTAACACTAAAATAATAATTTAATTAATATATTAATTTTTTAAAAACTCATTTGTTATTTGGTTTTCTTTTTTTAAAACTCTTTAAAAATTTCACGTTACGTGATGTTCTTACACAACCTAAGTGAATTGTAATGCTAGTGTTAAATAACATAAATTACGTATATTCTTCAATAATAATAATATTGTATAATTTGAAATTAATAATCAGTTATATATAATATTATTATTCAAATATAGTGAAATTTCATTAATTAAAATGTAATTAATAGAGAAAAATCATTGTTATTTTTAACCATAAAAACATGCTAAATAAGAAGATTCTCTAGAAGTTAACTATTTAATGACCTATTTAAAGGCATTCTTTTTGGAATGAAATTAAAAATATTAATTAAAAATATAATCTTATATAATCATTGGATGATGTGTTATATCCATTTTAATAATATTGAATATATTTATGATATTATGTACCAAATGAATTCAAACCAATCGATGTTAATAATGAAAATTTTGTAACACAGTAAAATGTTATAATAAACTATGTAAAATTAATAACATATTGTAATATAATATTAAATATGTCTTAATGAATATAAATAATTAATATATTGTTGTTATTCAAGAGGATAATAGATCTAAAATGTATATTATAACTCGGGGTAAGGGGTTTTCTGTTAAATATTCCCCTTACATGTTTTGATGTTTTTATTGACAATATTTTCCCCATGATTATTTTATAATTTTATTACTTATATTAAAATGATTATTTAAATTCATGGTATCATATCTAGAACTTTTTTTATAAATATTTAGATGGAATATTTTTATAATTTTTAGCACTATCCATGTTTGACATTCTATACAAAAGTAATATAAGAATATATCCATTAATTTTTTTTGAATGAATTCATTTTACTAATTTTATAGTGAATTTTATTTATAAATAGTTATCTATATGTTTTCATGGGGTTTAAATGATTTTTTCAATGATATTTTTGAACTTGATTAATATAAAAATGTATTTCATCATGTTTTACAATGGAATTTTCTAATTCCATTATAATATTCTAAATTTCCCTTTCATTTTTCTATTAATAAGGAAATGGAAAAACATTTTAAAAATAAAATAATTTTTAGTATTTAACATAATAATTTGTAATTATGTGTTGTTATGTTTGTTTTGATGATTCTTTTAATGGAATTAAATATCATATTGGTATTATTCATGTTATGAATTTTTTCATTTTATATAATTTTGATTGTTTAGATACATCCTCCAAATATATTTTTTAAATGTTTATTTTAGGGATATATAAATATGTAATTTTATTGATAAGTTATTTAATAATGGGATAAATTTATGGAATATACATGTTATATTATTCAAATGAGAAAGATGATAGAATTAAATGGTTATGACATTATATTGAAAGAGTAATATGACTATGATGTTCCAAGTAACCATCAATATTTGTTTATTATTTTACTCTGGAATTTATGATTTTATTATGGATTGTTATAAAAAATTAACTTTATTTCAGGTTTTAAATTATGTTTATGATATATTACGATCCCAATATTCATTGCATATTGGAAATTACACTTATTTTTTATCATGAATTTTTGTTTTATAAAAGGTTTTTCATTCATTTATACCTCATAAGTTTTTTTATTATCATCCCATGTTTAAAAAAAATCACATGGTTTATGTATGTGTAAGAATGATTAAAAATTATATCATCGAATATGACATGCAGGTTGTTCCTAAATGAAGAAACCGTGTCATTTAATAAGACTTTTAATAGTAAAAATTTTTATCATATTTGTATATTATAGTTTTTGGATGTAAGGTATTTCCTAATTGTTATGTTCCATCCTTATCTAGGAATGTTCATCTTTAATTTTTTCATTTGAGACATGTTTGGTAAGTATTATTTGGACATGGAGATCCTTTTCTATGTAAAATGATCAAATGTGAAGGGATATATGTTTTTTGAATTAATGGATTTCGGAAAAAATGTGTCAAATGGGTTGGCAAGGGTTTTACATGCTTTAGAAGGGTTTGTAGTTCATTCATATCCTTATACAAAATGGTGGACTTAATGTTTTTGGTATAAGCTTTACACATATGTTAATCATGTTTCATAACATGTAAATTCTTTCAAACACTTTTTGTGAAATAATTATTAGTCGTGGAATAATTATAGATAATTTAAACCATTAAATAGTTTAATAATCGAGTCTGATAAATATTATCTAGAGGTGATTTGTGTATAGTGTAACCCTCTAAAAAGAAATACCATAATTATAAATGAGTTACAGATCATGTAATAACCCATGCGGTTTTTTTTATATTGACATGTAGATTTTATTTTCCCTCCTTTTATGGAATCCTTCTTAATATCAACCCTAGAGAATTTCTAGGGAGATGTTGAAGTTTCATCATACATTCCAAACATTTCATTTTTGGAATTGAACCTTTCAAATTCATTCTATTTAGGTTTTTATAATCTCTCTCTATTTTCTTTTGGTTGTGGTTAAATTAATTGAAGGTGGTAATTGTTGGTTTAAATCCAAAATGGTTGTGATCTTGGAACCTTATTTTGATCGTTTGATAAATTTTTCTAGATTTTGTATCCTATTAGAATCATTTTTTGATCATTATTTAAAGGTAGGGGTTCTAAACCATAGCCTTATGGATTCATAAATTTCAGTGTATGTTTCATATTGAAATTCCACCCACATAACATGTGCCTAAATTTATTAAATGATGAATCAGATTATTTCATATAATGAATTTGGATCCAAATATTATTTACCTGGATTATGGTTATATTTAGAATGAGGAAACCTTTTATTTCAAATGAATTAATTAATGTCTTAATTTTTTTTATCATTAAATGTTTTTTGGTGATTTATAGATATATTTTCACCATGGATTGGATTTATTATTGAAATGAATAGAGTATTTTTATTTTGGGACCAAATGATAATACAAATCTTCGATTAAAGGATAAATATTAATTTTCATAATTTACCATTGATCTTTAAGATGTGATATTGTGATATCCTTACTAATATGAATCATTGTGATTATCTATTGAAATGATTATATAAATTTTTTTTCCTAGACTAAATGTTAGAATAGTTATATAACATATATGGATATGATTAAATACTAAAATATTTATACATTGTTCTTGCCCCTAATACATAATTAAATTATTATATATAGATATTTTTCCTAAAACATACTAAAATTCTTATACATCATACATTATCCTGATTTATTGTAGAAATTTTCTTATATTGGGTTTGGTTTAGCTTTATGTGATATATTCTATGGATATATAGTTGTGGTTGTTGTTGGACCCCGGGACACCCTGAGAGGGGAGGGGTGAATCAGGGTGGCAACTTTTTCTTCTCTTAGTTGTAGATCTTGTTCCCACGTTGGTAGGAACTACATAAACCTGTATGATGGATATGATCAGCAATTAAACATTCACATGTATTGACAGATGACACGGCTATTTTTACTTGGTTCACCACTAAGGGCTACGTCCAAGGAGTATACGCCGACAGGTTGCCGGTCGTACCTAAATCCACTATGATTCACTAGCTACGGATACAAATGTTCGGGTACAGACACTCTGTCCCAGGCTCACTGCCTTTACAATTGTTCAGGGATAGATCACTGCGTCCCTCGGGTCACTCCCGTTGACTCCCCCTGGCTCACTACCGTTGGTGAAGTCCCACTCAGTTTATAGACGTGAAGGTCTCTTCAATAGGTGTTCATTGAAGTTCTTCGTCTCCTATTCAGCATGAGACATTGCTTGCGTCAGGGTTCAGATTTGATGCTCCTTTTAGTACAATCCTTATTCTTTAGTGAAATGAATGAATGAACTAGATCCCCTTGTCTTCGTTTGCCTGAATCACAATCACTTTTGTGATTTCTCAATAAATGATGTTCAGCTTACTCGGCATTCGTCAGAATCAATTCACCATGTATTCATGAGATCATGCATGTATCATTTAGATTTCTTCTTCAATCTCTCTTTGCACCGAAAGTATCAGGCAATCTTTAGCTCCTGTGCAGCTCTAGAAAGGCGGGCGTGCTTCAATAATATTTGGCTCTCCTTTTCAAGCCCGGCGCGCAAGTCTCCAACTAGCGCGCAAGTCTTAGGCGCGCAAGTATAACCTGGCGTGCAAGTGTCTCCAAATCACCTGCGCGACTCTGCCTTCTTGAACTTCAAACCTGTGCGACTCACTTCCTTCCTTGCCCAAATCACCCGGGGCGCTCAACCATCAGTCGGCACGCAACCTCTACTTGCGCGACACAACTACCACATGCGTGGTTTAACCACCCGCGCGACGAGAGCTCGAACAATCTCAAAGTCTTGAGCTCCATCAGAAATGAGGAGGGGTGGTCCAGTATTTATAGGCAAACTGGACCCCCTGCGCGGTGGCGAGCAAGTCATCCATCGGCGTGCAAGTCTTGTCTCCAGTAACGTCTGTCGCCCAACTCACTTGCACGACCCAACCAACACTTGCGCGACCTTCTTTCCATAGACAAATTTTGATGTTCTGATCTTCAAAAACATATGGTGTGCAAGTCTTTTATCCTCCAAGAGTATGGCGCGCAAGTCCCTTTGCCAAAATCACTCTTCTTCATTTGTTGATTTTGAGGCCCTGAAATTTGGCAAACACTGGAAAACAGCACCACCTTGTATCTGCACTTTTTGTACCACCTCCAGATCATCCATTCCTCTGTCAATGTTCTTGAATAAAACATAGATCATTGACCACAACTCTTGAACTCGAAATGTCACCATGGAATCTCTTTTGTCAACAAATTTGTATGTCGTTTGTTTGCTTTGTCGACAAGCACGATCACCTCAACAACACTTCTTCTTGGTGATCTGTATCCTTCAGCAACTCTTTTTCTTTTATCACAAACTCCACTATTGTGATATGTATTCTTTGAAGGAACAACTCTAGTACCATCATCTTCTATGACAATGTAATGTGCATGGACATTTCATAAGTCAACTCATTGGAACATTGCCTCCTTCATCAACCATCATGATCAAATTCATGCAAACCATGTGATTCAATCCGTCAAGAAGTCTCTAGCATGGTTCTCATGCAATCATGAGTAATTGCATGGTCTTCATCAAAACCCATTTTTCTCATGCAATAATGAGGAATTTCATGGTCTTCATCAAAGCCCATGGTTCTTATGCAATAAGGATGAATTGCATGGTCTTCATCCAAAAACACCATCCTGCTTTAATCATCCTTGGATGGATTACTCCTCACATTCTTCATTGTTGTAAACACTGTATCACCTTTAACACATACGATCAGCACAACAATCGTCTGAATCAATACTCCTTTACTTCATCGGAGTACTTCATGATCTCCAACATTGTGAGCTTCCATTCCTGCATTTTATTGGAGTACCCCTTGATCTATTTCATTTTGGTATTCCATTGACAACTATTGACAACAAATACAATCCTATACACAATGTGGTTCCAACAGTTGTCATACTAGGGAGACATGTTCAGAGACATTATGGAATGGCACTGAAAAAGGTTTTGATTTTCCATCATAACATGTTTATGGTTTCCATTCTCAAGAGATATTATCATATCTATTATTATACGGGGTTAAATTTGGTTTATTTTTAATTAAAAATGTTGATTTATTATTTAATACACTTTTTATATGATTTTTTAATGCACTTTTTATCAGACTAGTTATTCTGAGGCATGGTGGTGTCGACACACTAAGTTATATTAATACCATTTTTGGGAAACCATTTGGTACTAGTGAAATTTTTTTGTACTTGTGATTTTAAAATTGAAAAGGGAACTTTCTATTAATTTTTACGTGTTGGGTATGTTGGAGTTTGAAATGGGATCAACATAGAAAACAAGATTAGGTAATATTGAGTAATTATTTGAGTCTTCCAGCCATTGATTTGTTTTTATTATAGCTCTATATTTTGTTACATTTCATTCTATCATTTCATTGTACTTTTATTATTTATTATAATATTCAGTGGGATTTGATTGTTTGGTTTTTACTATATTGTATTGCATCCAATATTTATGTTACTTTAATGTTTTTTAATTGTCATACTACAAATTAGAGCATTGTTTTAACTCCAAAACTAGAAGATATAGTCTCTTCACTATACATACATCGAGCTCACTACAAGTCAATATCCCTTAGAGTACGGGGAGGTGCACTTGAGGTCTTGTTACCAACTAGATTCCAAAACGTGTGAGAGTTCCATATCATGGGATGTTAGTAATTATTATCAGAGGATGTTCATTTTCTCTTTGTTTACAAATTATGATTTCAAGAAAGGAGACAATCGTATTTTAGTATTTGGTAATGATAAAGTTAATGGGATTAGATTACCCATATTTTGAGGAAAATATTTGTGCCTATGAATGGGATTACTAGTTATACTATTTAAATGATAATGTTGAACTAATTTCACCTTTAGTGATTCACATGTTGTGAGATTTTTTTATTTCATGATATTTATACTCTTGGCCTAGCATGTTGAGATATTATTATTATTTAATCATAATTGTAACTTTTTGATGTATATTTACATGTATTATTTATAATAGGGGAATATTTATTTCCTGTGATATAAATTATCCTATCTGAACTACGATGTGATATAACTACTCTATATAATAAATGTAATGAATTGAACTATTATTTCATGCTAAAAAATTATATTAAATTTTTAGAGATACTAGGAGATAGTGTATTTCTATTGATATTAGTTGTTGAGATTAACATTTTTTATAGCTACTGTTATATGTTGTGTGTGTTTCTGGTAGAGAATACTTATCCTCAAAAAAAATTTGTTGAGAATTAGTAGAGATATAAAGACATGACCATAAAACATTACATAATCATGAATTAATGGAATAATTCGCATGGATGATCTTTTCAGTTTTAGTGTTTTGTACAATTAGGCCATAAATATTACATTTCATCTCAAAATATAAAAGTAGACACTTCTACTTTGTTTCCATTTTTTCCAAAAAAATTAAATCCCTTGAAAAAAAGCGTGTCTACTTCCATGTTTTAGACAGCATGACTTTTCCATGATCCCATCCTTGACCCTATTAATCTTTACTTCCTTTGAAGAATATTTCAAAACATGGGATGTACATAAAAATCTCAATAAGCATTATAAAATAAAGAATGAAAACATTAGTCCATCATTGCCTACAAAAAATTAAATCTTTTACGTACCTCATGAAATCATAAGATTTATGAATAACACATAGAAAACATAAATCGTAAAGGAAATTTGTGGCATCCATATCATACATACATTATAAATAACCTGTTTATGTAGGGAGTTACAATTGGAATACCCATCATAGTATATTACCTAAATCTATTAGGAGAAACATTCAAGTTTACCTCTATCACATTACCAAATGCATTATAGATCTATCTTGGGCTCACCGGCCCTAGTTTAATCCCGGAACCACCCATATATGTAAACAATGCCCAAGAACCATAACATATTCATAACACATTAACAAATATAATGAAAAGATAACATTTCCACATTTCAATCACAATATATCATTTAAATATATTGATATAAAAAATCTATTATGAAAACCATTTTCAATAGAAAAATACATAAAAGATTATATGGTATTTATTTTCCTCTTTAATACATTACGGCTTGTTATGGGCGCCACAGATAAAATAATACTCGCGACGACGAAAATGTCTTTTTCACCGTGTACTTTAAAAAATACATTATTTTTGGTCATTTAGTGAAACACATCATAGAAAAAGATTCCCTTTGAATGAAAAGAAACATCCAAGGTGTTTGTATTGCGTATAAAAGAAAATAATGTATTAAAACAAAATATGCCTCAATGAAAGGAGATTGAGATGATGTCCCTCACCTTGTGTCCGACTTAACCCATTTGTCCTTTAATCTCATGAATAATAAACTAATGTTAATTTCTACTCGATTAAGAACCTTTTTTACATTTTTTATTACTTTTATATAACTCATTACCATGTTATAAACATTATGTAATCATTTATGTTAATAATTGACTTTTTGTCGATATTTTGTAACTGAGTTAAAAATAGACATCTTATAACAACATGTTGTTCACATGGTCAAAATATCATAATATACAGAATGATATTAATGATTTGGATGTCATTTATATCTTATAAATCTAGTATATATATGTATTTATAATATTACATAACATTTAGATATGAGAAATGAAATGCACCGTTCATGGAGACAGTAAGTCGTACGTACGCATGAACGCTGATTTCATTTCTATTTATTATTTTAAGGGAATTAAACCATAATGATACATAGGTATATTATAATTCCAGTATAATATCATATCATATTTCATTAACTCCATCCTTTATATGTCCCACATAGGGAATTAACAAGTCATATCACTTTGAGGGGGATGTAGTCCGCACTTTCTCAATTTAAATTATCGTTTTTACCCATAATTGAAACCCTAAAGGGATGAAATAGAAGTAAAATACAGAATAATAAAGAAAAAATAAACAGAATATATATCATATATAAATATAGTTCTATCATAATGGCCACCATGAGTGGTGGGAAGATATAATTGAACTATTATCATTTCGTGAGGCGTTAGTTTTCCATCGGGAGAAACATTATGTTCTTTAACCATTAGATGGTGGTGTGTGTAAATTTAGATCAAATAATTATAATAATAACATACTTGTATATTGAGGATACTAGTGTTGTTATAAAATATTTTAATAAAAAGAGTTTCGAGGGATGGGGAAGTAAATTAAGATGAATGAATTTAAGAGAAACCCTTACCTTTAATTTGGGTAACTCCCAATGGTTTGAAGTAAAAGGACTTCTGGAAGTTCCTTTTGTCTAAGGTAAGGCTTCTTGGAGGAAGAGAGGAATGTAAAGAGATTAATTGGGTAGAGTCTGGATGATTCAATAGGCTTGATAGGTGTGAGGAATTAGATAGAAGTGAGGGATTTTTATAGGGGGGGAGGGGCTCTTTAAGAAAATTTGAAACTATTATTGTATTATAATTTTAACTTAGGTGTAAAAAGGTCCAAAAATATTTAAATTAGTAGATAAGGTAACTCATTGTCGAAATAAAATCATTAAATAAAAGTTGGATCGGTTTTTTATATAGTTTATATATTTATAATATTATTTATTTAAATAATTTACAAATGAGATAAATACTGCTTCATTTTCGTGTCATAAATAATTTAATTTATTTGATGTCTAAAAACTATAAAACAAATAACATGATCTATGAAAATGAATTAGTTTTCCATTTAATATTTATTTTTGAAATGATAACATACATAAACCCATCTAAAAATTGATTTACTAAAAGATATTTGTTTATCTCATTTTTGCATTTACTTTAAGTTAATTAAAATATAGTGTCATTATCACTCTTAACTGACTCAATGGGGTCTCCAAATTGACCGAAGGATGCCCATGGACTTCCATGATGCATCCAATAATGTTAGTGTCATGAACCAACCTGGGTCGACCCTGAGCCTGTCACCAGAGCTGGCCCGCGACATGGCCCGAAGGGCGTTCCCGAACCCCACTGGCTGGAAACCAGTGTCGGACATCAAAATTTAACTGTTGGGAATGATTTGCCCGACAAACAAAAGATAAAAAGATAAAAAGATAAAAGAACTGACGATAAATATAAGAATTGGTAGTGGAAAGAAAAATAAGTCTAACATACCTCCTTGTAACCTCCTAGGTCACCACCCAACTCAAAACCACGCTACTCCAACATTGAGCAGCTGAACCAGAAACTTGTACGAGAAAATGAACCTACAATTGGAAAGATATAATAGGCATGAGCATCGAGATTCCCAGTTGGGATTCCAAGAATAAACCACTGAATCCAACAATTCTCTTTCCCAAAAATTCCACTGACACAAGTTTGAAATACAGATATGAAAGTATGGTTTTCACATTTTAAGATATGCACCATGTTATTCTCATTTAAAAACCTAACACATGCCACACACCATTTTCAAAATCATTTTCCATTTTATGAATGAAATCCAAAACAGGAAATATCAAATCTGAGCTAGAGTGAAACAAGTAAAAGTGCAACTGAAAATAAACCAGTGCAATGAAAAGTAAACAAGCAAAGTAAATAACCGAGTAACCATGGGTGATCCTAACCATCCCTAGAATACCCCTGTACATAATCAGTTTCAGAACCACCTATCGACATATGGTGAAGCTCTTAATTCTATAACCAAATGGCCGCCCTAACTGAGTAATCCAGGGGAAAAGGCCACTTGGCCTTACAATAAATACAGGGGTACCAACCCGTTTAATCGGGGTTGGTTAGAAACCCTCACTCGATCATCTAAAAGATGCCCAGGAACCCAGGGTGGTTATAATAATACTGTGTAAGTGGGAAGGCCCTTGCACACGTGACTCATCTCACCGCACTTACCTTCCCCAAACACGGATGATTCCTATATGTTTTCCCATAAAGGGTTAACCTAGATAGGAGCGCTCCATATACATATATATATACATACATGTCAAACATACAAAGTGCCAACCGGGCCATCACATCATTTGGTTATCAAAACCACTTTGAGAAACACTTGGGTTGTAAATCGGGCCTCAAGTTTTACATGATCAAATGCCTTTATGAAAACATTGCACAAGGTCTTCCAAAACAACTCTAAACACCACTTTTTTATTTAAAAATCCAAACGGGCCCTTAGGTTCCAAATTTCAAGCATTGAAATAAAAGTCTTTAGTGATATTATATTCAATTTTGAATAAAAAAAACAAGTGTTGCCTTACACCACGCCCTCAACAAAATATCTACACCAAAAGCCAAACTAAAATTTACGCATGGATTTCTTTTCAAACCAATTTAAAGAACTAACCGAAGAGACCCACATCATTTAGAAAACAAGAACCACATATAAAACCAAGGATCTAAGAAAAAATACCAATTCAAAGTGACACTAAATCGTTTTTACAAAAACACTATGTTCCATAAAATGCTTCTACAAGCAAACGCCACTCAAGAAAAAATAGAGGTGTGAAACATAATCAAGATTTAATTAAGAAAAACACAAGAATTAAATGAATTAAAATTGAGAGAAAAGGCATGTAAACACCTAAACATAACCAAGGAACCATTTCAAAGCAATTTGTTTAACACATTTAACAATCAAAGAAACCCTGCAATGAATAAGTTATCATATTTATAAAGGTGTGAATAAAATTTATAAATTAAATAAAACCATGCAAGTGCCTATGGAAAAAATTGGAAAGAGTGAATGGATGGAAGCACCTACCTCGAGCGATGTTCACGCAATGTTTTCCAACTCAAACCACATCCTACTCACGTACATGCACTTCGAAAAAAACAAACGCACTTGGAAACTATATTGACTACCTGCAATAACTTTCGAAACCCAAAATAAAGCAGAACAAACCGATGAACCTCTCTGTAAAAACCAAGGAATCAAAGATATAAATATGACCCAAAAAAATGTGTGGGACAAGGCATGGTATTAAAAGCATCCCCTCGGACAATGGCGGTGTTCATGAGAACACGACAAGGCAAGGTTTCACACCAACATAATTATTTGTACTACATATAAAATAAAATTAATTCAAAACACAATTATGATAATAAAATAAATGAGTGTGCGATTCTAAAACTCACTTTTGATGGTGGCGGAGAACCTAGAAAACATGCGGCAAGTCGGGATCTCATCCAAATAATTATCCAAACATCAAATAAAATATCATGACATCATAACACAACCACGACACTATATTAATAGTGTTAAACACAAAATGAGACATCAAGGTTTAGTTAAATTGAAGGAAACACCAAATAAGAATGAGATGCAAATTGTGGTTTGACAAAGAGAGGAAATGCGGCCTTATCGGAGAAGGGTAGAGGCGTTGTGCACTGGGTATCGAAATTGTGCCGGAAGATCGTCGGACGGTAGGGGTCGGGTTCACCAGAATTGCACCGGGAAGGGGTCGGGTTCACCGAAAACACGTTGGAAAGGGGGGTCAGGTTCGGAGGAGGTCACCGGCTAGCCGGGAGGCGCGGCGAGGGAATCAGTGCGGCCAGAAGAACGGAGGTCGGCCGGCGCAGGGAGGTGGCGAGCGGAGGGACGCCGAGGAAAGGGAGATCCGTACAGGGGGATTGGGCGGCGGCGAACAGATGAGGAGGGGATGTTGGGGAGAGAGAGGTCCAGCCGGGGGGGTTTGGTCGGCGACGATAGTGGAGGGGGAGCCGGCGGGGACGGCATGACATGGGGAGGATCGGCGCTGGGCAAGGGAGACGGGGAGGGCTGGTGCGATTGCGGGTCAGCGGCGGGAGGGAAGGGAAAAGCTAGGGGAGGGGGGGTTGTCGCGCGGCCGATGAGAGTGGGAAAGGGGTGGGGGATGGGTATCTAGGTTTATGTTGTTTTATCTTTTTTTATAATAACAATTGTTATAAAAATAAAACAAATAATAATTTTAAATATATTGATAATAATACTAAAATGGTAGAAATAATAATATTAATAATAATAATAATAACCTACACATAATGATAATAATAAAAACGAAACAATAATTAATATATAATTCTTTCTCAATAATAATAATAATAATATTTTTTGTAAAGAAAAAAATATGATAATATTAATAATATTAATAACAACTAAATAGTACTAATATAAATTAAATGGTATTTAAAAATAATGTTTTGTTTCATTTAATTTTTGAATATTGATAATAATCGGTCTACCTCGTAGTCTCCATGACCGAACGCACAGTACCCGCTAGCGGTGCGGTGACCGCGCACCGACCCAAGACCCGCCAAAAAAATATCAAACTTCGGAAAAGTTCAAACAGGGTCTCAACAAAGCCACATCCAAATGACATGAGACCGATAAAAGAAGAAAATAATTGGTGTCTATGGTCGGGGTGTTACAATTCTCCCCACCACAAACACTTTTTCCCCCAGAAAGTCACCAAGCCAACAGTCGACACGAAAGAGACCATGCCGAGACAAAACGAAAGGAAAACAAGAGCCTCGGTGTAACTATTCCCAACAACATCACACCCAACCAATTCAAGGAGGACCACAACCCGATATTGAGGGGAGAACATAGGAGGGTTCTCCCCACCATGAAGATTCACTAATATAGAAACCCTTGAACCCGAACAAACCGCCCCCGAGGGGGGGGGGCAACACGGGAACTCCCAAACTGAAATCAATTAATTTCTCCACATGGACCGAACAACACCCAGAGACCTAAATGGAAATATTGCTACGAAATAACCCAGCAAACTGAAGATAAATAATTAACTCAACCCCTCACACATCAACCGAATAAAATCCTCACTACAACCAGAGACTAGGGAATTCCTAGCCTGAACTCAGAAAGGACCCCGAAACACCACCCGATAATTTCACGAAATCAAACATCCCCCTAACGAACACAATTGAGACCCAACTCAAAATTAGAAAGACCCATTTATTCGCGATCCCAACACCCTTTGAGGAAATCCGAACGATATAGAAGTTGCATTAAGAGTGGATTATGCTGCTTGGATTACGGTAGAATGAGCTCATCGCGTGACCACAACTAGGATGAGATTACAATGATTACAAGAATAGAACAAGAAAACATTCGATATTTCCATTCAGAAAGATGAAAACATGATTTAGACCGACGTTCCACACACCCTTGGCAACTCCTGATTGTGCGCGAGCTTCACCCCGAGACATGTGGCTAGGGCCGTGATGGCGAAAGCATCTCTTGCCTCATAGTCTGGCATTTTCATCTTCTAGTCTCCAACTCCCTTCTGAACATCGCTCCTTTTTGAACTCTCCCCAGTTCCCCGAATAGTCACACGGTAGTAAGACATCAGATAAATGTGACAAATCAGCTTAGAATGCTTGAACCAGCTACACTAGTGGCATGTAACAGAATGGTCGAACAAACTGGAAGTCGGCACCAATGAACACGATTATTCAGAAATTTATTCCTCTAGCTCACCCCACTCGCCAAAAAGGGGAACCTTCACAGAAACCGAACACCACCAACTACACCTAGAACTCCAATGACAAAGGGACACCCCATCCTTACTAGTCTAGATCTGGACCCTCAAATAACTCTAGGGTGGTACGAACTTTAACTACCCTGGGAGTTCCCAATAACCCGAAGGCACACACTATCTCCATGGACCATAAAACTGCCTCTAACGGACTTCGACTACCTCAATAAGAAAGCAACACAAAAAAAGGAACTGAGAATTGGGCATAACTCATTGACAACTTTAAGAGACTTTCTGGGCAGCATACTCGTAACATGAAAAACATCATCGAAACTAGAATCATGCCAAAACTCAATCAAAGCAACAACACAAGACTGGGAAAACAAGCTTATAATCCAAACATGTAAAAATACATGCAAAAATAACTTTTCAAAAACCATTATTCATTTAAAATTTTAAAAATCACATATGGAACCTTATGAACAGTCACATGTGCGTTCATTCATTCTCGCTCACATCATCTGCAAACAAGTGCCCTCATGCCCTCTATGTACATACTCACACACGTGTGACCCTCCATAAACAATTACAAGGTTCAAACACTTATTTTCCCTTACCAAATCCAAACACATACCAAGTTTTTTCAAACCAAAACACTTTCCCATTGAAAACACGCTTTACTAATTTAAAAAAAATTGGAAGAAACCCCTTTTTTCATTTCGAAATCACATTCATTTTTAACACACACACACATCAACCGAGTTCAAAATGAAACACAGCCAACAACAAACCATCGGAACGAGGAACTAATGCATATGCCTAACTCGGTGACATGGTGGTGAGCCATATCCCAGGTAAGGTATATCACTAAAAGGACCTTGAACTGGACATTTAGACTCTGCATGGGTCACCACCCCATGTGGGGCCACAGCATGAACCAGTTCGCCTTCATTATCATCCCTCAAACCATAACAATTAACGAAAAAGGACTCAAAACCCAGACTACCCTTGGTAACTCAGGTCTCGTCATAGGCGGTGGTGATCAAGCACCAACCCCCAACATACCTCCTGAGCCCCGACAGTCCTAATCTCCTTCTACCAGACACCCCGAATAAAAAGGGACTACCTCTGATACCATTTTGTCATGAACCAACCCGGGTCGACGTTGAGCCGGTCACCCAAGCTGGCCCGCGACAAGGCCCGAAGGGCGTTCCCGATCCCCACGGGCTGGAAACCAGTGTTAGGCATCAAAATTTATCTTTTGGGAAAGATTTGGCCCATGAACAAAAGATAAATAGATAAACGAACCGATGATAGAGATAAGAACTAGTAGCAGAAAGACAAATAAGTCGAACATACCTCCTTGTGAACTCCTAGGTCACCACCCAACTCAAAACCACGATGCTCCAACATTGAGCAGCTGAACCATAAACCTATATGAGAAACTGAACCTATAGCTAGAATGATATAATAGGCGTGAGCACCGAGATGCTCAGTAGGGATTCCAAGAATAAACCACTGAATCCAACAATTCTCTTTCCCAAAATAGTCCACTGACACAAGTTTGAAATACAGATATGAAAGTAGGGTTTTCACATTTTAAAATATGCAACATGTTATTCTCATTTAAAACCCCAACACACGCCACACACCATTTCCAAAATCATTTTCCATTTTATGAATGAAATCCAAAACAGGGAAAACCAAAGCTGAGCTAGAGTAAAACAAGTAAAAGTGCAACTGAAAATAAACCAATGCAACGAAAATTAAACAAGCAAAGTAAATAATCCAATAACCATGGATGATCCTAAACATCCCAAGAAGACCCATGGACATACTCGGTTTTAGAACCACCTGCGGACATATGGTGAAGCCCCTAAGTCTATAACCAACTGGCCGCACTAACTAACCAGTCCAGTGGCAAAACCCACATGGCCTAACAACAAATTCATGGGGTACCAACCCATCTAATTGGGGTTGGTTAGAAACCATCACTCGATCATCTAAAAGTCGCCCTGGAACCCATTGTTGTTATTATAATACTTTGTAAGTGGGAAGTCGCTCGCACACATGACTCATCTCTCTACACATGCCTACCCCAAACACGGACGCTTCCTATGTGTTTGCCCATAATGTGTTACCCTAGATAGGAGCGCACCATATACTTATATATACACATACATATCAAACATAGAAAGTGCCAACTGTGTCATCACATCATTCGGTTATCAAAACCACTTTGATAAAAACTTGGGTTGTAAATCGGGCCTCTAGTTTTACATGATCAAATGCCTTTATGAAAACATTGCACAAGTTCTTCTAAAAAAACTATAAACACCACTTTTGTATTTAAAAATCCAAATAGTCCCTTAGGTTCCAAATTTCAAACATTGAAATAAAATTCTTTATTGATACTATATTCAATTTTGAAAAAAAACAAATCAAGTGTTGCCTTACACAACCCACTCAACAAAATATCTACACCAAAATCCAAATGGGAATTTACGCATGGATTTCTTTTCAAACAAATTTAAAGAACTAACCGAAGAGGCCCACATCATTTAAAAACAATAACCACTTATTAAACCAAGGATCCGAGAAAAAATACCAATTCAAAGAGATGCTAAATCATTTTTACCAAAACACTAAGTTCCATAAAATGTTCCTACAAGTAAACGCCACTCAAGACAAAATAGAGCTGCGAAACATAATCAATATTTAATTAATAAAAACACAAGAATTAAATGATTTAAATTGAGAGAAAAGGAATGTATACACCTACACATAACCAAGGAACCATTTCAAAGCTGTTTTTAATGAATTTAACCATGAAAGAAACACTTCAATGAATAAGCTATCATATTTATAATGGTGTGAATAACATTTATAATATAAATGAAACCATGCAAGTGCATATGGAAGACTTTGGAAAGAGAGAAGGTATGGAAACGCCTACCTCGAGCGATGGTCACACCAAGCTTTCCAACTCAAACCACACCCTACTCACGTGCATGCACATCGACAAAAACACACGCACTTGGAAACGTTCTCGAATCCCTAAAATAACTTCTAAAACCCAAAATAAAGCGACACAAACCGATTCACCTCTCAGTAATAAACAAGGAATCAAATATATAAATATGACCCAAAAAAGGTGTGTGACAAGGCAAGGGATTAAAAACATCACCTCACACAATGGAGGTGTTCATGAGAACACGGCAATGTAAGGTTTCACACTAAAATAATTATCAATACCACAAATAAAATAGAATGAATTCAAAAAAAAAATAACAATAATAAAATAAATGAGGGATTAATACTAAAACTCACTTTGGATGGTGGCGGCGAACCTAAAAAACATGCGGCAAGACGATATCTCGTCCAAATAATTATCTGCACTTCAAATAAAATATGAGGAATTCTTAACACAACCACGAAACTAAATTAATAGTGTAAAACACAAAACGAGACATCAAGGTTTAGTTAAATTGAAGGAAATACCAAATTAGAATGATTTGAAAACTGTGGTTTGAAAAAGAGGGGAAACGTGACCTTATCGGAGAAGGGCAGTGGCATTGTGCACCAGGTGTCGAAATTGTGCCGGAAGATGGTTGGACGGTAGGGGTCGGGTTCACTGGAATCACACCGGGAAGGGGTTGGGTTTGCTGGAAACGTGCCGGAAAGTGGGGTTGAGTTCAGAGGAGGTCGCCGGCTAGCCGGGAGGCGCGACAAGGGAAACAGCGCGGCCAATGGAATTGCGGCATGCCGGCCCAGGGAGGCGGTGAGTGGAGGGACACCGGGGAGAGGGAGATCTGGCCGGGAGGGTTTCGGTGGTGGCGAACGGCTGAGGAGGGGATGTCGGGGAGACAGAGGTCCGACCGGGGGGTGGGGTTTGGGCGGCAGTGAGAGTGGAGGGGGAGCCGGTGGGGACAGCGCGAGAGGGGGAGGATCGACGCTGGGCAAGGGTGACGGGGAGGGCTGCTGTGAGTTCGGGTCGGCGACGGGGAGGGCTGGTGTGAGTTCGGGTCGGCGGCGGGAGGGGAGGGAAAATCTGGGGGAGGGGGGTTATCGCGCAGCGGATGATAGGTGGAAAGGGGAGGGGCTGGGTAGCTATGTTTAGGTTGTTTTCTCTCTTTTTTTATAATAACAATAGTTATTAAAATAAAACAAATAATAATTTTAGAAATAATAATAATAATAATACAAAAATGGTAGAAATAATAATATTAATAATAATAATAATAATAACCTACACATAATGATAATAATAATAACGACACTATAATTAATATAAAATTCTTTTTCAATAATAATAATATTATAATTATTTTTAAAAAAAATTACAATATTAATAATATTAATAACAACAAAATAGTACTATTATAAACTAAATGGTATTTAAAATGAACGTTTTCTTTCATTTCATTTTGAATATTGATAATAATCGTTCTACTGCATAGTCTCCAGGACTGAACGCACGGTCGCCGCTAGCGGTACGGTGACCGCGCACCGACCTAAGACCCGCCAAAAAAATATCAAACTTTGGAAAAGTTCAAACAGTGTCTCAACTAAGCCTCATCCAAACGATGTGAGACCGATAAAAGAATAAAATAACTTTTGTCCATGGTCGGGGTGTGACTATTAGAACATGTGTTAAGATAATTTTTTTATTAGGATATTATTTTTACCATGAATTATTGTATTTTTCTTTAACATCGGTAAATAAATGTGAAAAGTTACTTTTCACTAAAAATTATTTCCATCTTATTGAAAGACATTTTACTTACTAATAATAACAATGTATGTTAGATATTTGAAATTCAATAGAAGCGGTAAAATTTCTTTTAAATGGAAAAGCCGGTTTTTTAACAACTACTTAGTGGTTTCACTATTAAAAAAATTGATGTTTTTCAGAAAAATACCAAAAATTACGCCAAAGCTATATTTGATATTTTGAATTCATAAATGATACATATTTTCAAAAATTCAAAACATATAAGTTGAATTAATTAATTTAAAATTAATTTCCATTGTCAATCCTAATAGCGTGTTTTTAAGAAACAATATCTATCAAAATAATTACACTTATTTATATCCAATTTCATAGTGGAATTAATTACAATGACAATCATAAGATTAAATGGTAAAAATATAATATAATTACACTTTAAAACCAAATAAAAATATAATCTATCGATATAAATAAATTAGATTAAAATATGTTTTGTTTTAAAATATAGTATTTACCAATTTTAATTAATAAAATAATTTTATGAGTAAAATACCAAAAAATTTACCCAAAGATTATTTAGATGTCTAGATTCAAAAGAATAATTTTTTTGGTCAAAAATAACATATAAAAGTGACCAAAACTATATTTAAAGACGTTTCACCATTAAAAGGTGTTAAATCAACCATTTAAAGTAAATTATGCGTAAAACTAGATTCATTAACATTTTACGATTCTAAATTTTATTGGATAAATGTAAAAACATTAAACAAAAATGTATTATTATATTTTAGTTAGTTATAATCATTCTTGTAAATATAATGTCTAGGCTTTAAATACCAATTAAAATAATAATGTTATATTATTAGTTCGCAATATATTATTTCAAAGAAACATGTTGTTTCGTATCGGTTATGTCATTGAACATTGAAACCCCTTTATAATAAAATTTATATTTAATTCACAAAATATTCATAAAAATGAAAAAGTATTCTTTCTTTATTTACCTGGTATGTTCCATCCTTCCACCCTTTTGGAAATTGTCGTCTCACAATTTTATTCACATATCATATAAATGAAGGTATTTCTCCCTCATAGCATTTTCAGATTCCCGCGTTGCCTCTTCAACCATATGGATTTTCCAAAAACTCTTTACATGGTGAATTACCTTATTCTGTAATACATGCTCTCTTTGGTCAAGAATTTGGAATGGTTGTTCTTTATAGAAGAGATCCTCTTGGAACTAAACTACCTCTGGACTTAAAATATGAGATGGATATGGCATATACTTTCTCAACATAGAAACATGAAAAACATTGTGTACCAAGGATAAACATGGAGGTAGATCCACTCTGTATTCAATTGATCCAACTTTATCCAGGATTTCATAGGGTCCAATGAACCTCAAACTCAAAATTCCATTCTTACCAAAACACATCACACTTTTCCATTGAGAAACATTGAGAAAGACATGATCGACTACCTCAAAATAAAGATCCTTCCTTCGGTTATCTGCATAACCTTTTTATATGATCTGAGTTTTTCTGGTGTTCTTCTAAATCAACAAAACTTTTTCTGCCATCCCTTCTACATATTCTGTTCCCATTAGTTTCCTTTCACCTACTTCATCCCAAAAATCTCTAGTTCGACAATGCTTTCAATATAATTCCGAAAATTGATCCATATGTATATTTGAATGAAAAAAGTTATTATAAAAAAATCAATCAAATAAGATTGTTGGTCCAAACTTCTGTACTAATCTAGTGAACAATCAGGTAGCATATCCTCCAAGTTCGGAATTTTTTGTTTTGACTACCCATCAAATTGAGGATGAAAAGATGTACAAAAATTAAATTATGTAACCAAAGACATCTGAAGTCTTTTCCAAAAGATTTTGTAAACCGGAGATCACGATCAGATACAATAGAGTGTGAAACACCATGTAACCTGACTATCTCTTTAACATACAACCAGGAAAGTTGATCTAGAGACAAAGTATCTTTAATAGGAAGGAAATGAGTAGATTTTGTCAATCAATCAACAATAACCCATATTTCATTTTTACCGTGATATTTCTTTGGTAATCCCACTACGAAGTCCATGGATATATTTTCCCATTTCCACTATGGTGTATGTAATGACTGAAGAATCACTTTTGGTAACTGCCACTCCCTTTTAACCTGCTAACAAGTCCAACACTTAACATTTAAATTTAGGAATATGTCTTTTCATTCAATCCCACTAATAATACTCTCAAGATCATTGTACATCTTAGTACTGCCAGGATGGACTGAAAATGAGGAACTATGAGCTTCACATAACAACTCATTCATCAACTGTGAATCACAAGGCACACATAATATTTTCCAAATCCTCAAAACACAATCATTACCAACATTTAAATCATGAAACATACCCTTCTGAACCAACACTACCATTTTCTGTAACTCACTGTCTTCCTTCAGTGCTTCCTTAATTTTGTCTGATAGAGTGATTTCACTAACACATGAAACAAAATAGAAGATTTTAATGCACTACTAACTTCTATGGATATTCTTGTCAAAACAAAAAACAAAGGAACTTATTCCAAACGTAACATGGTTAATGTAGAATTATTTTTCTGACTCAAAGCATCATCCACTTTATGTTATTTTCTCAGATGGTAAAGGATCGTGTAATCATAATCCATTATTAATTCCATCTATCTCCTTTGTCTCATGTTATATTCTTTCTGAGTGAATATATACTTTAAAATTTTTTGTTCATGATATTTTTCTCATTTTACTCTATACAAATGATGCCTCTAAATTTTTATAGAAAAAACAACAACAGCTAATTCCAAATCATGTGTCGGGTAATTTAACTCTTGAGGTTTTAACTAACGTGAAGAATAAGAAATTACCTGATCATTTTGCATAAGGACACAAACAAGTCCTTTTAATGAAGCATCGCTATATAAAGAAAACTCACCATTTTAGGAGGTAGTACCAAAACTAGATCATTCACCAACATCATTTCAATTCTTGAAAATAATCATCACATTCTCTTGTCCAAATGAACTTAACACCTTTTCGAGTTAACATAGTCATTGGACTAGATAACCATGAAAAAATCTCTACAAACCACCATCAATAACCTTCCAAACCATGAAATCAATGAATATTGGTTATATTTGTGGGTCTTACCCATTATTCAATAGCATTGGTTTTAGCAGGATCAACAGTTATACCATTTTTTGAAACAATGACACCATGGAATGAAATTTGTTGTTAAAAACACTCACACATTCTAAATTCCCCAAATAGTTTCTTTTCTTTTAAAGTTTTCAAGACAACCCTTAAATGGAATTCATGCTCTTCGTTACTTTTATAAAAAACTAAAATATCATCAATGAACACAGCCAAAAACATATCCCAAAACTCATGGAAAATTCTATTAATGAGATCCATGAATACAAAATGTTCATTGGTCAACCCAAAAGGCATAACTACAAATTCATACTGGCCATATCCAGTAAGAAATGCGGTCTTTAGAATATCTACATACATTACCTTCTACTGATGGTATTCGGACTATAAATCAATCTTTGAAAAATACTTGTCTCCCTGGAGCTGATAAAAAAATCATCGATATGAAGCAAAGGATAATTGTTATTAACAATGATGATATTCAATGCACAATAATCAATGAAAAGTCTCATTGAACCATCTTTTTTTAACAAACAAGACAGGAGACCCCCATGTGATGTGCTAGTTCGAGTGAAACCTTTATTTAATAACTCTTGTAATTGCATATTTATCTCTAAATGTTCTATTTGAGCCATTCGATAAGGGTGTTTTGAAATTGGATTATCAACGAGAACTAAGTCAATATTAAATTCAAATTCCCGATTAGGTATAATATCGGGAAACACTTTAGAAAAAATTTCAAGGTACTCATTTACCACTGGCACGTCATTAATCTGAACAGTTCATTTGTTTTAAATAATATTTGCAAGGTAACATTAATTTAAATCATTTACTAGTTTCTTATCTTCCTGATATGTTATCAAAAGTATGGGTTCATTCTTGTATAGAAACAGATAATCATTCTGGAAGGAAGCCCTTTTAGCTCTGCAGTCAATCTTAACATGTTAAACAGAAAGAGAATTCATACCCAAAATAACATAAAACTCTACTAGAGACAATATAATAAGGTTTTCTGGTAGATTCTTCCATCATACAAAAAGATGAAGGTTATTATGTTTTATTTTTGTCTCAATATTTACTCTAGGTGTTTTTACCATAATTTCTGTATTTATATCTTGAGTTGGAATTCCTAAATTTCTAGAAAAAATCTCAGAAATGAAGGACATTGTAGACCCTGAATCAATCAACACATTTTAATAATCTGAACAAACAAACAGTATACCGAATACTATTTCATTTGATGTCCCAACATCAGCTGAAGTAGTTGCAAAGGATTTCACCACAAATTTCTTCTTGTAGTATGGTATCTTTTCCTCAGTTGTGTTCTTTGTTGGACACTCATTTTCATAATGACCCATTTCATTTAACTTAAAACATTTTACAGATTGTAAATCCTATTTTTTCATACCATTACACTACTCTTTTTCAGTGTAATTATGAGCCTTATAACCAATTTTACCACATCAGTAGCACTTACCCGAATTCAAAAAACATTCCCCTACATGATTTTTAACACAATTTTCTCAAACTGTATTCTTATGTTTCTTACCATCAAACTTTTTTTAAGAGTTCTTCCCTTTCACCTACCACCTTGACCACTTATTCTACTGTTAGTCAGAGAACACCTAATTGTCAACAAACTCTATTTCCAAATTCTCCACACAACAAAAATGTTTTTTATTACATTTGAACCCACGCGATGCTAAATCTTTTCGATACTTTGGATTTAACACTATGTAAAAATAGTTGATTTTACTATTAAGATGTCGTATGAAATTTTGATCATACTTTTCCAGTCAAGTGAATTTTGCTTCATAAGAAGCTAATAAGTCACCCTCATGCCTCAATTCTAGGAATTGTTTTCCATACTAAGATGAACCACCTTAAGAAAATATTTCTCTAGATATATATCATTGAATTAATCCGAAACAAGAGCATCAATATTGTCACTATCCCTGATATTTTTCACCATCAACCACCTTTGATAAGATTAACATTCATAATGTTAAACAACGAGACTAAAATCTTGATGTTCTGAACACCCCATAACATAGAAAATCTTTTCTAATGCTTTAATCAACCCTTCTTCGGGCACAGCGTCAGATGATCCTCTAAATGATGTGGGATGTTGCCCTATGAAATGCTCCACTACTAACATGTTCCACTGTGGTCGATCTGGCTGATCTCGTGCATGGATACCACCACTATTTATAGCCTAAGTCAATTGTGACAACACTAAAACAAACTATTCAGTCCTGATTTTGACAATCGGAGGTTTCCAATTTGGAAGAGTGTCTTCCTCCCGATGTCTTCCCAATATAGCTTCCATGTTTCATTTGTGGGAAACCATTATGAACATAGAAAAATATTAGGAGAATTAACATTGTAATCTGTAAATGCTATATCACTTATATAAATTAATTTATGGATATTAATTTCACAATACCCTAACTCATAAAGATGTCCAAACCGACATTTGATACCAACTATAAGAACATGGCCTTAAAACATTACATAATCAGGAATTAAATGATTAATTCACATTGAGTATCATTTCAGGTTTAGAGTTTTAGAGAATTAGGCCATAACTATTACATTACATCAAAAAAGTTACAAAGTAGAAACTTCTACTAAGTTTCCATTTATTTCATAAAAATAATAACCCTTGAAAAAAAGAGAGTGTCTAATTCCATGTTTTATACAACATGACTTTTCCTTGATCCCATCCTTGACCCTATTCATCTTTAGGTCCAATGAAAAATATTTCAAAACTTGGGATGAGAATAAAAAGCTTAGTAAGGGTTAAAAAAGAATAAAGTAATCATTAGACCATCATTTCATACATTAAATAAGATCTTTAACATACCCCATGAAATAATAAGAATTATGAATAATGCATAGAAAACATAAATCATAAAGGAAACTTGTGGAATACATATCATACCTACATTATATTTATCACATCTACGTAGGTAGTTACATTTGGAATACACATCACTATATAATTACTAAATCTCTTAGGAGAAACATTCATTTTTGCCTCTGTCACGTTACCCAATGCATTAGAGATCAATCTCGGGCTCACCCACCCTAGGTTTATAATGGAACCACTTGTATACATAAACAATGCTAAAGAACCATAACATATTCATAACACATAAAAAAACATAATGGAATGAAAAAACTTCCACATTTCAATCAAAATATATCATTTAAATATATTGACATAACAAATATATTAACAAAACCATTTTCAATACCAAAATAGGTAAATGAGTATATGGTATTTATTTTCATTTTTAAAATATTACGGTTTGTTAAGAAAGCCAAAGATCAAATAAATCTCACAGAGCCGGAATGGCCATTGTCACCGCGTACGTTAAAAGAAACATTATTTTTATCATTTAGTAAAATGCTTCACAGAAATTGATTATCTTTGAATGAAATAAAAATTCAAAGGTGTTTATATATTGTATTAAAGAAAATCATGTATTAAAACAAAATATGTATTTAAAAAATGAGATTGAGAGGAAGTCCATTACCTCATGTTCGACTTGATCAGTTTGTCCTTTAATCGCATGAATAATAAATTAAAGTTAATTTCTACTTACTTAAGTACAATTTTCAAGTTTAATAGTCCTTTTATATCAATAATTAACAAGTTATAAACATTTTGTAATCATTTATGTTAAAATGGTTGTTTTGTAGATATTTGGTACTTGAGTCAAAAATGGACTCCTTATAATTACAAGTTGTTCATGTGGTCAAAATAACATTAAATCCAGAATGATATTCATGATTTAGATATCATATACATCATATATATCTATTTTATACATGTGTTTATAATATTATATAACATTTAACGATAAGAAATGAAATGCACCGTCCATGGAGACGGTAAGTCGTACGTACGCATGAACACTGCTTTAATTTCTATTTCTTATTTTAATGGAATAAAAATAGAATGATACATTATAATATTAAAATTCTCGTATAATATTATATATAATATCATTAAATCCATCATTTATACATCCCACATATGGCATTAACGAGTCATATCACATTGAGGAGGCGATAGTCTTAACTTTCTCAAATGAAATTATCGCATTTACCCATAATGGAAACCATAAAGGAAATCTATAAAAGGGAAATACCGAACTATAAAGAAAAAATAAACATAAAATATATCACATATAAACACCATTCTATTATACTGGACACCATGAGTGAAGGTAGGAGATTATTGAACAATCATCGTTTCGTGAGCTGTTAGTTTTCCATCGACAGAAACATTACGTTCTTTACCCATTAGATGGAAGTGTTTGTAAGTGTTGTTCGAATAATTCACACAAAAAATCATAGTATATTGAGGATACTTTTTTGGTTATAAAATAAAGGAATAAAAAGAGTTTAGGGGGTTGTAGAAGTAAAACAAGAGAAATGAATTTAAGATAAACGGTTTCCTTTAATTTTGGTAACACCATTTGGATTGAACCAAAAGAACTTCTGGAAGTGCCTTATGCCTAAGGTAAGGATTCTAGGAGGAATAGAGGGATGCAGGGAGATTAATTTGGTAGAGTTTTGATGAGACAAAATGCTTTTGTGGTGTGAGGAATTGGATAGAAGTAAGGGAGTTTTATAAGGGGGGGGAGGGGCTATTTAGGAATGTTTGAAACAATTATATTATTATTAACTTATATTAAGATTCAAAAGGTCAAAAAATCATTATAGTCAAATATAATATGACTCATAGTCAAAATTAAATCATCCAATAATAATTGGATAGGTTTTCGATAGTGTTCTAATTTTTATAATATTTTTTATATAAGTCATTTATTAATGATGTAAATACTACTTCATTTTTTAGTTTTAAATAATTTTATTTATTTGATTTCTAAATATTATAAAATAATACCATGATGTAGGAAATTGTTTTATATTTCTATATAATATTTATTGTTTAAATTATAACATACATAGCCCCATGTAAAAATTGATTTACTAATGGATAGTTATTTATGTCATTTTTTGCCTTTACTTTATGGTAATTAAACAGAAGTGTCATTATCAATCTTAAGTGACTTAATGGGGTCCCAAAATCGACACAAGGATTCCCATGGTCGGACATGACTTATCCAATAAGTTTGGTATGGGTGTTAAGGAAATTTGTTATTATTATAATATTATTTTTACCTTGAATTTCAAGATTTACCTTCAACCGTGATAAATAAAAGTCCTAAGTTACTATTCACCAAAAATTATTGTAATATTATTGAACAAAATTTTACTTAATAATAACAACCAAGAATGTCGGAATTTTGAAATTCAATTCAAAGAATTTGTAAAATTACATTTTCAAAAATAAGTCACTTTTTTAACTACTACTTAGTGGTTTCACTTTTAATCAAAAATTGATGTTTTTCAGATAAATAAAAAAAATAGCCTAAGATATATTTAATAGTCAAAATTAAAAAATTATTCCAATTTTACAAAATTCAAAACATATAAGTTTAATTAATTAATTTAAAATTAATTCCCATTGTCAAAACAAATAGCGTGTTTTTAAGAAAAAATATCTATCAAAAGATTGACACTAGTTTATGTCCAATTTCAAAGTGAAATTAATTCCTATGATAACCATTGGATTAAACGGTAAATATATTATCTAATTAAACTTTTAATCAAATTATAATTATAATCTAACCATAAAAATAAATTAGTTTAAAATAAGTTTTGAATTAAAATACAGTATTTTTCACATTACATTAAAATTTAAATTTTATGAGTAAAATAACAACAATTTAACCAAAGTAAATTTTAATGTCCCGATTATATAGAAGATTTTTATTTGGGAAAATATAAAATACAAAAAGTGACCAAAACTCTATTTAAAGAGGATTTTCCCTTAAAAGGTAGTAAATCGACCTTTTATAGTAAATCATGCTTACAACTATATTCATTAAAATTTTAAACCTCTAAATTTTATCAGATAAATGTAAAAACATTTACAAATTAATGTATAATCATATTGTAGTTAGTTATATTCATTCTCTCCAATACAATTACTAGGCGTTAACTACTATTTAAATAATAATATTATATTATTAGTGTGCAATGTATGATTTCAAAGAAACTCATTGTTGTGTATTGGGTACACCATCGAACATAGAAACCCCTTTAAAGTAAAATTTATATCTAATTTGAAAAATATTAACAAAAATAAAAATGTATTATTTATTTATTTACATGGGATGTTATAAGATTTTTAATTATAATGATTCTAATGTAGCTTATTTAGATATTACTATAGCTTCTGTGGATTATATGCACATTCATCTTCCTGAAAACTTGTTAGGGTCTTGTGATTCATGAAATTAAAAACTATATTCACCATCCTATAGATGTCTGAGTTAATGAATGATTTCAAACTACATCATATTCTTATATTCATTATGGAGGGAGTCCCCTAGGTATCCTAGTTTGGGATCATGTTTTTCTAGATAATCATTAATCATTTTGAGACACCCACATATAATAGTATGAGGTTTTATTCTTATATGATTCATTGAACATCCATTAATTAGTGTAACATTATCATGAATTCATGGTAGAAGGAGTAGTTATATTTAATAGATTTTATGTAGAAGTTCCAAATCATTTTCTGTACTATGATGTTTATGGATGATAAGGATTATGAGATCATTCACATGACACATGAGGGATTGACATTATAGGAATAAAATGAATAAATCATCGACTTTCATCGCATGGAACCATATTTGGTTGTAGATGAGATAATATGGGTGAGACTTATTCATGACGGTGTTCACTATGATATTAGGTAGTAGGTTAATGTGGTCCTTCTAAGAAGTTTTGTGGGTGTGATAATTCAAGAATTATCATATAAGGGAATCTAAGAAAGGAATCAACTTCAGATTGTCTATTTCAATAGGGAAAATAAAAAACTATTCGTCTATTGGAAATAAGTATACTTATGAATGTTTTCTTTAAGGAATTAGTGTGTTGAGTAGTCAGGGTAGCAGGTATCCATCTTAGGGCCTTATTAAATTGTAGTGATATCAGTGTGACTAGATGGTCAATAAGGATACTTATTGTCTATACCCTCCTTTGTAAGTTTATGCTTGTGGAATAATGGTGAACCTAAAGAGGTTCTTTCAGGTAGTGCAATAAGAGAGAAGTGGTTGGGGTTCAGGATAGGTTCTTGAGTTTAGGAATGAATAAGATACTCACCAATGGATTGGTAGCTGGAGTTCCACATGACGTTCTGTCCAAGGAAAGGGACATGGTACACTAGTGAATGAGCATCATTAATAGGTATATGGAATACGTTATGTGGGTTATAATGGATCTTATGGTAGAGTGTTTGGACAAATGAATGTTATTCAGACTATTGTGGCTGTTGTGGATGCATGACTGTATGTTGTTATAGGTACAATTCATGTATCAAAAACATATTATTTTGATTTATTTTATATAATATAGTAACATTATTTTGTAATGTCATTATTTTTAATATTTAGGGCTATTATGTGGAAATTTTGGATGGTTTTTTGACCATTGATACACTATTTGGAGTGTTGTAAAATAATTTCAAATGTTGCAAGGCATTTCCTCTCAATATTGATGGGTACTATTTCATTTTGGAACTATTTATTATCAAAACTGTAGTATTTTATTTGATTATTATTATGGATTGTTTAGTTATAGACCCAAATTATATAGACTTTTACTTGATTATATTTGCCTTTCTATCTCTGGAAAGAGGAAACTATACTCACAATGGCGAGTTGGATCTTCAGGCTGGTTGTGCGAGACAAATTCAGTGCATATTTTGTTATCTCATATCTAAAATATCTGGCCTTAAATTAAATGATGTTGGAATATTGAAGTGTTATTTTCGTCCAGTGGTTGATTATTTTAGGATGTTTCTGAAGACGATATTTATGGACTACATCTAAACTGAGAGATCAATTTCATAATTGAGTTTGTATTGGGAGAAAAGTATGTTTCTATCAAAACATATATAATGGTACCAACCATGATTTGGAAATTTACTGTTTAGTGAGAATATCTAGAATCTAAAGGTTTCCTACATCCTAGTACATATCTTGGGGGATTTGATGGTTTCCATACCAAGAAGGCTTATGGGACTTTGTGTTTTTTGTGGATTATCAAATATTGAATCAGAGGATAGACGAAAACTAGTATAATCTTATGTGCATCGATTCTATGTTATTTAGTTGAGAGTTTCTAAGACATTATTTGAGATATATTTAATATTAGAAAACAATCAATTGAAGGTTATACCAGCAGAAATAACTCAAGATACATTTTAGAAGAGTAATAGATTGAATGAATTTGTAGTGATTTTATTAATGTTAACTAACACACCTACTATATTCATTCCCTTGATGAATCAAATCTCCCATGCTTTTCAATACTACGTTGTGAGGGTTCCGGCTGATGAAATCATACTATGATCCTATATATAAAATGATCATTCCCTATGTATTGACATTATATTTACTACATTGATAGAGAATTATTATTACACCAATCTACCCAAATAGAGTTTTTGGATTCAAATAGTGCAATTATTGGTCCATGTCATCTTATAGGATTTAGTTTCAATGGTCCCAGATGAGTATTCAGTTGTGGTATTATGGGATCAGCCAAATAATGTATTCAAAATTCAAGGATTTTGGGGATTAGAAATTTATTATTAGTGCTTTATCTAGGAAATCTCCCATTTGGAAGCATCGATGTCAGGTATGACCACGAAAGGAGTGATGTTTGTTAGTCTATATTCATATAGGATATATTTTTATTAGCTGAAATAAAGGTTGAACTTAGCCCATATCCTCACATTAATTTTTCTGGGGAAAGAATATACCATATACTATGACACATGTGGTGTTGGAACCAATGAAATCCAGATGAAGAATGATCGAGTGGTTTTTTGATGCTACATACTGGTTGAGACCATAAGAGAGGAATTACCTTACTCGTGATTTGAAGTTATAAGTAGTGGTATATACCCAGATATGTTGGGGTCATTATCTAATGGGTGAGTTATTTTTTTTATGAATTGAATATAAGATCCTCATATATATCCTTTCTTGGTAGGACTTAATCCTATGATAGAAAAGGCTGGTCGATTATCTGCAGTATTTTGACTTCACCTTAGATTATTCAAATGGAAAGGATTATATTATTACTAATTATTTATGTATTAAGACATAAAAAGAGTTATTATAAAATTCTTATGATGATTGGATCATGATGACACTATTTTAAGACATCAATATTTGAGTTTAGTAGTCTTAGGGATGAGAAGTTCTGAATTTGACATCATTTATACCAATAATTTTGGACCATATCAATACCACAAAATTATTAGGTATAAAAGGATATTTTCTGAGAGAAAACTTATATTGTGTGAAGGCACCATCAGTTTGGTATCTTAGATGTTTTTATTCTCCTCTTTTTTGTGGCCGATTATGGGTTTATATGGTGTTTTGTGATGAGCTAATTAGATATTTTCATGCTTCCAGATGTTTCATCATCCTGGTAGAAAAAATATGTATCGTGAACTTAATTGGATGTACTGGTGGTCAAGAATGAATAAAGAGTTGGTAGGATATCTTGCCACATATTTCACTTCATAGTAGATGAAATATGATCATTAGATCCTAGAATATCTTTGACAGCCATTTCCCATAACTGAGCGGAAATGGGATGATGTCACTATATTTTATGTGATGTAATTTCTAAGGACAACCCATATGAATGATGATGTATGAGTGATTTTGGATTGAAAAAAAATGATAGCCCACAACTTTTCTATTAGGGAGGCCTCCATAGACAATGGTATTGGTGGATTCTACTTGTAGGAGGTAGTTAAAAAATATCTTTTTTCAAGGAGTGTCATTTCTAATAGAGATCCTCTTTTGAAATCACGGCTCAGGAAGTGTCCTAAGATGTTGCTCGTATGTAAATTTCTTTTAAATACAACCAATAATCCACATAGTAATTGTAATTATGAGTGGATAATTTAGGTTCTTGAGGATATATTGTGAGCTTGTGTCTTTTATTTCATTGTTTCATGTTATCTGTATAAGGAATTTGTTGAGTTATCATAAAATAACATCTTCCATGAATCAATTGTTTTTTCAAATTTCAAGGATTTTTATGGAAGGGTTGTCCATTTTAATCTTTGTTGGATGGAGGTTTGTTGAGCCAATAATGTTAGGCCTATTCTTTAGTAGGAAAAATTTTAGGTCCAAAAGGGGCCAAACTACCCTGAGAGGGGAGGGGTGAATCACGGTATGAATTTTCTATTTAAAAATATTCTTTTCCACTATATATTGAAGAAATTATCACAAGGTTCACTTTTTTTAAACTTATGTATTACTATGGATCTTATTCATCACTTATTTATCTGATGATGATGATGCTTCAAATGCAATGTGGGGATGAAATCATATAGACAAATATTTTTTTACTTGGTTCACCCTCACTAGGATATGTCCCAGAAGCATACAATGACATTGTGTCGATATACCAAATACACTAAAGATCACTCCCAATAATGTTCAAGCTATATCACTTCTATGCCCAGGATGAATACCTTTAGACTGTTTAGGTTTATCTCTCTACTTTCCAAATGGTCACACCATGTTTCTGTCTCACTGGATCACTATTAGTAGAATGGATAACTTTATTTCTCTTTATTAACTCACAACTCTTGGAATGGATCAACTCAAAGTGTTTGGATGTGTAGGTCAATTCATTTTCACAAATACATGCATCCTCAACTATAGATATATCATTTTATGATTTTCCACTTTCATCCATAGATGAATATGACTTTTCCACTGAACACTGGGAAATCCCTTTGGAATCACTTTCACAAAGCACACTGCCTTTGAGAAGATCCCACTTTTTCAAATCTGAAACAAGACATCACAATTCTCCAACCTCTTCACAAATCTCACAGGTTCACATAGCACATAGTTTCTCATAGATCACTAGATCTCAGAGATCTCTTGATCTCAGAGCTCACTGCTTCGTAGAACTCACCCTTGTCATTGAGATTTCACAAATCTAAAAAATCCTTTCTGAAGTGCACATACTCTACAAATCCGAACTGGCCTTCATGGAATTCCTTCCATTGTGAAGCTCAACTACCTCTACACGTTCCCTTTTCATTCTCAATGTACGTAGCTCTATGAATATCCTTTACAATTTGAGTGATTATGGTTTTTCGTATGATCTCTCTACTTTCCTTGAGGGGGTTGAGGTCTATTTATTGGAAATTACACCGACTCAAGATCCTTCCCCGCAAAGTTAGAACCATGTTAGCTCAAATCAAAACACTTCAAAATTTCTACCGAATTCAATATATATATAGCAAAGCACCGCAAAAAATTTCATACCGTAGAGCTCGTCGTAATCTCGGATCATTCCATAAAATTTCATTGTTCCACCGCTGCAAAGCTTCCCTATAATGTTCTTCACCTCTACTATTCGAAAATCTTGTCATAATCGTAGAGCTCATCGTCAACATTTCTTAAATCTCTAAGAATTCCACTTCAAGAATAAAAATTTAAAAAAATTTATTCCATTTCTATATTTTATGTGATCTTCAAGGAAATCCATGTTTCATGATGCTTACCAAACTCCAAATTTTGGAACCCATAAATTTGGGAAACACTCGAAGATGATGGCACCTTGTATATGTAATTTTGTACCTCCTCCATATCATCCAATCCTTTTTCGGGTACTTTTTCCACATTCATTGTAAACAACATCTCTGGAACTCGATAGTTCCCCATAAAACCCATCTTTGTCAACAAACACAATAAACCCAAATGTGTTTCACTAATATCTTGAGAGACTGTTTTTCCAATAATAAATATAAACATATTATTTTTATCAAGATTTGATTGGTGACTATAAAATTAAGAAATGAATCATATGATAGCAATTATATATGCCCCTTTTATTTTGAATTTTGTCCTCACCTTTTCCTGTAAGAATCACCTATGTTGACACACCATTATATACGAAAGTAGGGTAAGTTATCCCCCAGGTTCATTGGACCATTTGATATTGTGTATAGTGTCAGTTAGGTGTCATATCAATTAGCCATTATATAACTCTACAGTTCTATGAAGGATTTGGTTCACATGTCGCATCTTAAGATATGTAATCCATAAGCTTATCATGTTATATATATAGTAGTTTCTGAGCTTAGTGATGATGTGTCTTTTGAGAATCATGTGATAGGGATTATGGGATTTTGTGAGTAGAATCTCTAGTTTATGGTGATTCTTTTGATTTGAGTGGTGTATAAACATGGGAATTATTTGGATGAGACATATGAGAGGGAATATGATATGTGAGAAGAGTATGAAATCATATTTTTACAGAACACATAATGATACATAAATTAGCAGTGGGATGAGCTATTATACATTAGAGAGGTTAGAAGATCCCAAATTTTTTCAGGTATTTCCCACTTTGAATTTTTCATTTGAGACTTGGTGTTTTATTCTTCTTTAGTTATGGAGATCCCTTCATGGGGAAATCTACATAATTATTGGGGAAATGTGTTTTTAGAATTAATGGAGACATGGTATAAATATATTAAATGTGTCTTCAAGGGTTTTCCTTGATTTGGAAGAATATAAAGGTCTTTCAGATCCTTATGAAGGATACAAGATATAAATCTGTGAATATGGGATTTGCATACACTATAAAGGTGTTAGACGACATGTACATTATTCATGGAACATTTCAAAATAGTGTGTAGGGTGTGAAATGGTTACATGTAATGTAATTTGTTCACATCTTATAATAATTGATTAGAATAAATATAAACATGGGGAAATTGGTTTTTCTACATGTCCCCCTAAGAATAAATACACAACATTTAAATGAATTACAATACATTTAATATCACATGTAGTTTTTTTAAAAGGTGATGTACGACTGATTTTTTATGTCTATAACTTGCAACCTTCTTCCTCTAAAATCTAAGGAATTTCTAGTGCGACTTTGGAATTCCGTCATCCCATTTTGGAATTCCATTTCAGTGATTGGTCCATGCTTAGTCATTATTTTTAGGTATCCTCTTATCTCCCTTGGATATCCAGTCATTACGGTGAAATAATTTTAACATGCTCATTATTTGTTTTGATATTTATTGGTTATGATATAAGATGCTTCTTATGATCATCTTCACCTTTTTAATGTTTTCAAATCCTACTATAAGCACTTTTTATCATCATTTAAATGTATTTTTTCTACAACATAAACCTATAGTGTGTAAAATATCAATGTATGTGAAATATTTCAAATACGCCAAAAAATGTGAACCTTTATTAACTATATTATAAATCATATTATTTCATTAAATCTATTTGGATACAATTTTTGATGAACTAGGAGATTTATACCATTTAGGTGTTTGGAAACATGAATTTAAATTAATTGATTAATGTATTAATGTATTCTAATGACATGTGTTTTGGGTGATTACATGATATAGATTCACCATATGAAGGATTAATTATTGAAATGACAATACTGTTATTGGTTTATGACAAAATGATAAAAGAAATGTTCAATTATAATATAAATTGTAATTTTTATAATTAAACATTGAGCTTTATGATGGGATATTGTGATATCATTACTATTTTGACTCATCGTGATTTTATTCTAAAATTCATATATACCGAGATTGGCCATGATTAAATGACGAAATTATTATGTAACTGACTTGGGCATGATTAAATGTTGAAATTAATATACACTAGTCATTTTCCTAATTAATTTTCAAATTCTAATGCATTGTGATTATACTTAAACAATTTTGTAATTCATATACACCATAAATAGCACTAATTTATTACTGAAATGATTATATAGTGGGTTTGACATTGGGTTGTGTGATATATACCATTGATTCTTTTTTATGGATGGAATGGTCAGAAGTCATACTGAGAGACATTCTTGGTTTATGTTGAATAATTTTACTATTTATCATGGATATATGGTTATGGTTGGAATGGTCAGGATACATGATCTGAGATAATCCATCATGTAACTAGATCAGGTTTATATGGTATTAACTTAATTGTTTAATTTATTAATAAAAATTTTTATTTCATCATTGCATGAACTTATTTTGAGATTGGTTATGATTATATATAGTGGTGTCGGCCTATTGAGTCATAATAACTCCCTATTTGGTTCATTGTTCGAAACCCAAAGACATTACATGGATATAGGGTCACATAAGGGAAGGGTCCTTGTTGTTGATTATGATATGATGGATGTGTTGGAGTTTAGATATGTGACTGAAATGGGGATCAAGATAGGGGAAATTTGAGTCATTATTTGTGTGTGATAGTATTTTATGTGTATTACATCTAGAATAAAATTTAGTTTCGTGAAATCCTGAAATTCTAATGTACAACATTATATTCAACAATGTTTATGACAAGTAACACCATGTGTAAAAAGGGAATATAATAACCCAAAACATTACAATATATTTTCTATCTTAAATAAATATAATATATTATATAGTATTTAATGTACGTAAAACCAGGTTTTATTTTGTTATACGCATCATTTTCATTCCTTGATATCTTGTGTAACATACATGACTGACCTTCCATGATAGATTGTGTTACATGGAAGACCGAGTTTCACAAAATTACAATGCATTATGAAAATATTATTATTTAATATAATATTGTTGAACCTAGAAATAATGTTAGTAGCTATAAATATAATTAACTAACTTATGAAAAATTATGTTTTATATAAATATAAATGTAATCCATTGTTTACCAATTAATGAGAAATGATAATAAGAACCAATTTGATATAAAAATATATATTATTATTTTTATGATTCTAAATAAGTATTGACTTTATAAACATAATTAATTAAAATTAGATAATTCATTTAATGAAATATATACGGTATATATCCAATAAAATATTTTAAATATTCTTCTATTTGGTTTGATGTACAAAAGATAAAAAAAAACTGAAATTCACACATAAAATCATATATTTTTATAAAGGCAATTTTATTGGTTTTTAATGGAGAACCCATTTTAAATCTTAACATTGACCCATTAATTGATTTAATATGTAAAAATAAACATTATATTTGAAATTGAGGGATATAAATACGTTTATAATGATTTTTTTATATTTTTTGAAAAATTATAATTTTTTATTAATGGTTAAAAATACTGGATTTTAATTCAAAACATATTTTTCATATAATTTATTTATAAGGTTAATTGATGTTTCAGATTAGTTTTAAATTATTTTTTGATAATATTGTAATCAATTAATTAAATTTTGGTCATTATAATTAATTTCATTATTAAAATGAGTCTAAATACAAAGAAACCATTTGGTTGTTTTACCGTAAAAACCTACACAATCAACCCAACTGTGGGATTAAATTTCAATTAATTTTTTCCACTTATTTTATTGAAATTTGAAAAACATGAGTCAATATTTGGATTTAAAATAATTTATAATTTATGATATGTTCTACTTAGTTTTTTACCAAAAGGATTTGTGAAATTAATTAAAAGTAACTACAATTATTAAGGTCAAAATAAGTAAAATATGGGATTAAAACATAACCACAAAGACTAAAACGACCTATAAAATTTTCCAAAAGCTATTTAATATACATATATCGACCCTATACTCCCTAGGATGAAAATTGGACCATTATTGGAACCAATTTCAATATGAAAAACGTGTATTTAATTCCTTTGACAAAATATTAGAAGAGTTTCACTCCTCCCCCACTATAAAAAGGCTACCTCTCCTCCAACTTCCTCACAGATATCAAGACACATTGGCATTACAAATATTTGCAAAAATATTTACTCAAAATATCACCCCTCATAATAGAAAACTATCTTTAGATTAAATCCATCTAAGGAATCCTTTTGGTTCAAACCCAAAAAGTTACTCGATTAAGGGGGAACATCTTCTCTCAAGATCTTGAGTTTTATTTATATTCTAGACCACAAAAATTTTATTATTACATTATAATGTAAACTTGTATCCTAAAAATAAAGATAATTTTTTATTGCATGGTTTGATCTACACTTACACACACCTCCATCTAATGGGTAACGAGCATATTGTTTCTGTGTACGGTGAACTACTACCTAATGAAACGATGATTGTTCATTTTCCATTACAACCTCTCATTGTGGCCATTATCATGAAAACTATATTTATATATGATATATATGATATTTAAAATTTCATTATTATTATTTAATTTTTTTTATAAATAAATACTTCTGTACATTCCTTTTTTTGTAAATACGATGACATCATTAGCGGAAGTATGGACAGCCACCTCCTCAAAGCGATATGATTCTTTCACACTATAAATGGAACGTATTAAGGATAATATTAATAAAACACTGTAAAATATATGAAATAGATATGATAATGGAATTATAATATACATTTTAAACTTTTACATTTCATTCTTTTAATACAATAAGTATATGAAAGTAGAGTTCATTCGTACGTACAACCTACTGTCTCCACAAATGAAGAATTTCATTTCATATCTCCAAAATTTATATATTAATTTTAATAAATATGTACTGAATTGATATATTATTAAAATCATGGTTAAAATTATGTATATGATGAAACCATTATCTAATTAATAAGAACAACAAACAGAAATTCCGAACATATTTGAGAAAACTATGCAATTAACACCCGAAATAGTAAAAATAATAAAGGATTGTTAAAATGAGTAAAAATATACTATAAGAAGTTAATATATGATATTTTTAGTAAGATTATAGTTATAGTATATCTTATTAACATATTTTAAACCATCATAGAATATTATAATGTCCAAACAAAAAAATTTATGTTAACATAAGGGATTTCATTCCAATTTACATTCCATTGAAGTGTTGTTGTTATTATACACCAATTCACTTTTCTTTTGTGTATATACAACCTTTTTTAATGTTATATCATGAATATCCTTACTATAATGATATTTTATGTCTCATTTAATATTTTTATTTCTTTGGGACTATGATTTAAATGTTTTGATATGGTATATGACACTTTGGAATGTTTAATGATTCTTCTCATATAGAATGTTCTTAATGATTTTCCTTGTAATATCATTTAATTTTGGGATTTTTTGCATTATATTGAAATAATCACTTTATTGTAATCATTTTAACTTGTAAATTTAATCAAATATCTGTATTATCATATAATTGAAATTATTATTAACTAAACGTTATATATTTTTTACATACAGTGTTCACCTAGACCGTTGATTGATTTAAAAGGAAATTATTTGTAAATATGTATTCTTCATTAAATATTTATATTTGATAAGGAATATTATTTATTTTTATTAATTTATGTGAGTAATGATTAGGAATTGTAATTATATGGGGGGAACAAACTTTATATATCCCCTCGATGTGTTGATAGCTTCCCATGGGATAATTATGTTGTCCATATTAAATGGGTTTCTATCCGTAGTTTTAAATAATTTTCTGAAATGTCATGACAGTGTAGGTTTTCATGTGACAATGACATTAATTTTGATAAGTAATAATTTCCCTCATAGTTATTTTAATATTTTTTTATTCATGATATTATTCATTGGTATATTTTTGGTGGTATTCTATTAACAATTTATTGATTATATGGCCTGCGTTTACGATTCTTAAATTTCCATATTCATTTTCCTTATATAGAAATTTAAATATAATATGTTATCATTATATTCTTTATGAGGTTAATTAAATACTATTTATTTATTATTATTTATACATTACATACCCTTACTAATCATTTGAGCTCACCATTGTTATGTTTTATTTCCTAGAGATATGAAAAAGAAATCATTCGATGAGATTTCGATGATGTAGTTTATTTAATTTTTAAATAAAATTATTTTATATCCCATTTACCAATATAGTATTTCTATCATCTATGTAACAAGTATTTGTAATACTATGACTCTAATTGGTCATTATGAATTTGATTCCATGTAATCATACGAGTGTAAAAAAAATGTACCAGATCTAGGCTTCTCGAGTCAGGGTTTTATAGTTGCAATCAAAGTAAATTTAGCACCAAAATTGGAAACTAGTTGTATAAAACCTATATTAGGGAACATAACCATAATATTGACTCTACGGTTGAGTATATAAGTACATATTATAATTATTTTATGGTAGATATTTTGTGTTTATTCTGTTAGATGCATCCTTGTGTTGATACTATAAGTGGACATGGTTTAGGAATAGAATTATCTAGGATTATTAACTCCGATAAGGTGTTCTAGGCCTGAATCGATGTATCTTTGTACAAAAAAGTGTCCCTTACATCGCATCAGATTCAACACTCCAATGGGATACACATGGGTTAGTTAACATATTATATACATAAAAATATGAAGGATTTAGAAGTATATATATCCACTTTGAATCCATGTTTATGATTATGATATTAGCGATGCATAAATTTATAAATATATGTTAGTACATATTTATATTTATAAAATTTTCATAATATTATGATCTAAAACATAGTATCTAATATTTTAAAAATATCACATATAAAGAAATATGGTATCATTACTCATAGAAAATGTAGAGATCACTATGCTAAGGAATAAAATATATTAGGTATTGAAACTGAGAATGTTATGGAAATATTAGAGCAGCTAAATCAAATTTTGATATGTAACCTTTCCTGTATAGATCCACCTCTTCCATAAGGAGATTATCTCATGTTGGGCTGCTTTATAATTATGTGACCCACATCATTTAGTGTGACTAATGATCCAATGGTATTTGAGTAATGGATTTATTCTTTGGACAGTATATTCATGGCATTGGGATGTAGTTACAAGGAAAATGTTACACTCAGAGTTTATTGTTTTAATGCTCATGTAGATTGGTGGTGGAATCTTATTTAGAATACTAGGGAGGATTAAATAATATAACACATATAATAGAGATCATTTAAGGAGACATTCTTCAATAAATACATGCCTTAGGATCAACAAACTATGATGAGGATGATGTTCTATATCATAAAGAAAATGGTAGAATGGGGTTTTTTGAATTATGAAGGATCCTTTTCAAGGTTATCTATGTAAGATATTAATTATATGCACAATAATAAGTGTATTATTAAATATTTCTTTGAAATTATCAATCCAAGTCTTCAAAGGTCACCAATTTTTCATAATTTTTCATCCTACGAACAGATAGTATTATATGCCATCAAACAATTAATTGAATTCCCAATATCCTATGTATTCACGGAAGGCCAAGAGAAGAAGATATTTTATAAACACAATGAAAACGGAATGATTAAAATAAGATGAAGGAAAATAAGTATTTTCCAACATGTGATTACCTGGGAAATAATTACCCAGGTAAATGCATGAATGTATTAGGTGTTTTTTATAAGTGTTGAGAAAAGGTCAATTGGAAATACAATGAAATGGGGTGTTAGAAAACACTATTATCTAGTGTTAAAATTTTAAATATATGGTTCATGTTGCAAATGAATTACCCATGTGTCAATGGAATATACCTCTGATGAAGATAATCGAACATGTTCACACATATGTTATTTAAACAACCGATGTGGAATGATTAATATACTAATGTATTTAGAACTATGAAATAATTTTCAATAGTATTTCCTTGATTATTTTCTAATCATATGAATTATAAAATATATAAGGATAGTTATGTAGTACTTTTTCAATAAATATTTGAGATCTTGTGATGAATAATACAAATAATTTTTATTTAGTAGAATGTTATAAATTTCCTAAAAACATTATAGAGGGAATGAAAACCCATAACACATTCCTAATGTGGACATTATAATTAACAAATGATAGATTTTGATAATTTTTGACTACCTTGGAACTGATAAATGACTTGTTGAAAAGTTGTCCATGCTATCATTGATTTAGTTTGCATAAATTTAGGATTTAATGAATATATCCACAAACATGTGTTATTTTCAAGGCATAAATATGAATTAATTTTTCCAATAAGGCTTTATTTTAATTCAAGTTTTTACTATATTTCATGAGAATACATATAAATTTGTTCATATATTAAATATGTGATTATTAAAGGGATACTTCATAATGAATTATGGCTAAGGATAAGTTCATATTGGAAATTTAGATACATTCCTTCGAAAGTGTTCGATCATAATCTTTTTGAAAAATTAACCATTTATAAAATGGTTGATCATTGGATTAGATTTTATAGGTTACTGTATTACTTCACCATATTATGTATCATGCTATAAGAGATGAAGTAGAAATATTTCAATGTGTAATAAATGAAAAATAGTTTGTTTATAGAAATGAATATTTACTTATATTCATATAGAGTGAAAAATTCCATAACTATATAAATATTGGGTTTTGAAACAAAAACTTTTTCCTAGTACCATCATTTCTGATGAATCAAATCCCCCATTAGATGATCATGTATTTTTGACCTTGTGACTTTTATCTATTTGCAAACCATGTTATCTAGGACTTTCCATTAAAAATTAATTGTTATATATTTCCTTTATATCCATGTTTATATTTCCCACCTATGTTCTCCTACTGGGGATTCTAGTTATATGACCAATGAACATTCCATTCTCTATTATTAAGAATACGTTTTATTAAACCTATTTACGATGTGGGTTTATCAAAAATAGTTATTTTCAAATATAATTCCCCTAATTACTGAGATAAATTTAAAATTGTGAGGAAACAATTAAATTAAGGTGGGGAGAATGCAACACCATGAAATTATAATTCAAAAGTCAATATTCAATATTGTTTATTAAACTAAATTCCATGTTTAAAAGGGAATATTTTAACCAAATAAATTACAATATAATTACTATCTAAAATAAATATATTATATTATATTTTTTATAATGCACACAAGACTCTGATATATGATCTTAAACACAATATAAACCTTCTATGAAAGCTTTTGTTATATGCAAGAGCGACCTTCCATGATAGCTTTTGTTACACATAAGGCCGAGATTCACCTAATAATAATGTATTATTAAAACATTATTATTTGATATAAAATGATATAACCTAGATATTATATTAGGGGTTATTAATAGTATTAACGACCATATGAAATTTTTCGGTTTTAATAAATATAAAATGAATACATTGGTAAATAATTAATTATAATTGAAAACAAAAACCTATTCGATATTAAAAGAATTATTATTATTTTTATGCTTCCAAATGAGTTTTGTATTAAAAGAATAATTTATCACAATTAGTTAATTATTTTGATTAAATATATATTTTATGTATTTAATCAATTTTTTGGTATTAATCCAACATTTTTTAAAGCAATAAGATAAGAACAAACACAACTTCACACATAAGAACTTATATTTTTATAAAGGTGATTTTACCACATTTTAATGGAGAACCCATATGAATTCTTAATTTTGAAAAATTAATTGATTTAATATTTCAACATAAAACAACATATTTGAAATAGAAACATAAAAGTCATGTTCGGGTAAATTTATGATATTTTTCAAAAACATATCATTTTTTATGAATAGTAAAAATTACAGAATTTTAGTTCAAAACATCTTCTTCAACTAATTTATTTATAAGTATTAATAATTATTGAGATTGGTTTTAATGATTAATTTTACAAAATTTTAATAAATTAATTCAATTTAGTTCATTATAATGAATTTCACATTGAATTTGAGTATAAGAACATTGCATCCTTTTGGACATTTTTAACATAAAAACCTAAATTGCCATCTTGTCTGTAGAATTAATATTAAATTATTTTATGCCAATTCTATGATTTGAGTATGTAAAAATAGATTCCATATTTTTAATAATAATAATTTATAATTTATAATAAGGTTAAAATATTATTTGAACCAAAATATTAGTGTATGTAATTAATATTAATTTCAATTATGAAGGATAAATTACGCTTAATAAGGGGATAAACATTAACCATAAGGCCAAAAACGACCTATAAACTTGTCCAAAAGTAATTTATGTTCACATATAGACCCTATATTCTTTATTATAGAAGTGGTACAATTATTGGATTTACCAGAAACATGAAAAACATGCATGGATTTCCATTGTCAAAATATTACCTGAGTGTCAGTCCTCATCCACTATAAATATGCCACTCCTCCTCCCACTTCGACAAACAAATATTTCCTCATTACTGAGAAATGTCTATTTCAAAATAGATCTTAAAATCTCTCTCCCTCATCCTCGATGCATCTCCTTGGTAATAAATCTATCCAAGGAATTCTTTTTGGTGAAATCCAAAAGAATTTACCCAATTATGAGTTAATGTCTTCTCTCAAGATCATTTGTTTTATTTCAATTCTCCACCCTCACAAATATTATTATTTTGTGATAATTTATTATAACTAATATCCTTGATATAAATATTTTTTTTATGATATGGTTCTTAACTAAAAATATGGACACCTCCATCAAATGGGCATTAAACATATTACTTCTTTTTATAGTGAACTACTACCTTATAAAACGATGATTGTTCATTTTTATTTTACCATATATCATGATGTCCATTATGATGTAAAATATTTTTATATATGACATATATGATATTTATAATATCATTATTCGTATTTAATTATTTTATAAAATATACCTCTACAAATTACATTTTTTGTAAATAAGATAAAGTCGGTTTTGGAAGTGTGGACTACCACATCCTCAAAGCAATGTTATTCGTTCAAAATATATGTGGAACATATTAAGGATAATTTTAATAAAACTATTTAAAATATATTATATAGATATGATAATTTAATTATTATATATATATATCATTTACTTTTCATTCTATTAATATTAGAATGAAATGAAAGTAGTGTTCATGCGTACGTACGACCTACCGTCTCCATGAATAGAGCATTTTATTTCTTATCTAAAAAATTATATATTATTCTAAATACATATATACTGAATTAATATGATGTTGGCGCCAAAAATGTGGCCCGAAAGGAAGGAACGAAAAAGACAGCCGGCGCGCTGCCTCGCGAAGCACAGCCGCGAAGCACAGCCGCGAAGCCCCGCCGCGAAGCGTCCCAACCTTGGCGGCCCCGCGAAGCTCCGGAGGCGGTAATCCTCCGCGAACCGGTTTGACGTTCACGAGCCTCCGCGAAGCTCCGGAGGCGGTAATCCTCCGCGAGCCCGTTTGATGTTCGCGGGCCGCCGCGAAGCTCCGAAGGCGGCGCGCGAGCCCTGCATCGCGGCACCCCTTCCCAATAAATACTCGACTCCCCCTGAGTCCCCAGGACGGACAATCCGACCTTTCGGCTTCTCCTCTCCCGAATCGCGAAGCAAGCTTTGCCCCGAGAATCATGAGCTCCGCGAGGTATTTCTACTTCGCGAGACGACTCTGATTTGTTTCGTTCTGAGCCCCTCTTCCGAGAGGGATGCCCTTCGCGAAGCCCAAGGGCGTTCGCAAAGGAAGGGGATTCCCAAGGGAACCCGGGCAGCCGCGGAGCACTCATGCTTCGCGAAACACCCAACCCATGCTAGTAATCCCTATGCCAAGGCAGGATAACTATGCATCGCGAAGCACATTGCTTGGCAGGACCCTGCTTCGCGAACCACTCCTTCTTCGCGAGGCAGTGCTCCGCGAACACTGTTCCACTTCGCGAAGCACCACCCACTCCCACCTATGCCCCATGCTAAGGCCAAGGCACCCCACTTCGCAAAGCACACTCCTCTGCTTAGCGATTCCTCTTTCCGTGCGACCCTCCATGTTTGCACGATGTGATTTCAAAGTCCCATGGACAACACCCCCCGTAGCGTTGCTTCGCCCAATGCTTCTTCGCATAGGCACGCTAACGGCTATTGCTTCTTTGCATAGCCACGCTAACGTGGACCCCTCGATGGTTCCTCCCTCGACCCCCCTTTACCATGGCCTTACTAGTACCTTCCCTTCCCCAAGGACCAGAGGGTACCAGTTATGTAAGCCCTAGGGGTGTGGAGTGAACGCATCTCGTCTGAGCTGCAGGACGTTAAACTGCCAAGCACCACGTCCTCAACACATGACGTTAAACTGTGACCCAACCTCGTCTCCCTCACGAAGGGTCCCCCCAGCTCGAGCATTCATTACACCGCTCGTCTCCACGGGAATGGTAACTCTTCCGCACATGGAATGAGATCCTCCTTGTCGGAGTGGTGTATGTTCGCAGGGGAAGGGCTGCCTCAGATCGTAAGCCCCTAACCTTTGGTACGGATGATTGCACCCATGCATCTCGGTACTTCCCCACTACCAAGGTCAGTGGAGGACGTGATAGGGAACGAGGCACCCCGTTCTGGGCCTCCATCCTGGAGTAAGTCCCGACACCATGGGCCGCTCAACGCGTAAGCCCCTCTTCGCTTCTCACGGACGCACCCTTCGTGACGTGATCGTCAGGTCCTTGCGACCTCTTGTTTCTCACACCGAGCATGACTCACGTGAGCTTAGAGTGAGCACCGACCCTGACAAACCCATCCCATATTCGTCCCGCATGACGTTAAACTGTATTATCTGAACTACGAGGTCTTTGATCCATGTCAAGGCATGGTACGTAGGAAGCCTCCACGAGGTTCAAGCCCACCCGTCGCTCATTCACGTCGGGTCCCATCTTCGTCCCGCATGACGTTAAACTGTATTATCTAAACTACGAGGTCTTTGATCCATGTCAAGGCATGGTACGTAGGAAGCCTCCACGAGGTTCAATCCCACCCGTCGCTCATTCACGTCGGGTCCCATCTTCGTCCAGCATGACGTTAAACTACACTTTGGTCCAGTGGTAAGCCATTGAGACCCCCCATCTGAACTACGAGGTCTTTGATCCATGTCAATTCATGGTACGTAGGAATCCTCCACGAGGTTCAAGCCCACCATCAGTGGACCAAGGTCTACTTTCACGTCGGTTCACCGATACACCCCACCCGTCGTTCTTTCACGTCAGGTCCCATTCCAGTCCAGCGGTAAGCCGTTGTGACCTCTTGAACTACGAAGTCTTTGATCCATGTCAAGGCATGGTACGTAGGAAGCCTCCACGAGGTTCAAGCCCACCCGTCGTTCATTCACGACAGGGTTCACTATCGTCCCGCATGACGTTAAACTGTATTCTCCGAACTATGAGGTCTTTGATCCGTGTTAAGGCATGGTACGTAGGAAGCCTCCACGAGGTTCAAGCCCACCCATCACCCAATTCACGTCGGTTTACCGGCACCATCCCGAACTACGCGGACTTTGATTCCCTGCCACGGGGATACGTAGGAAGCCTCTTCAAGGCTCAAGCCCAACTTCGCTGTCGCCCCCCCCCCCCTGCGATGGTCCCATTTCCTTCTCAACCGTCTCCGCAAGACGTTAAACTCGTGGCATACCCTGTGTTGAACACGGGAAGCTGAGGAAAACCTCAGATACGTGTCTATGACATGTAATTCCCCGCGCTCGATGTGGGATGCCTCGGGCATCCACGCCCTCGAGAAGCCTTGTGATCGAGGATAACAGACAGACATGCCAGGTACCCCAGCATCCAGACACACTACTGATGCCTCAAACGTGATTACTCCCCTGACCGAAGGTTGCTGCCCTGACTGGACCCTTTGGAATGTCCCGACAGAAGCAGTGTAATTAACCGGCGTCCATGAAAACATGGCACTGTGAAGAGTTTCACGAACTACGTATTAAATCTATAAGGGAGACCCGGACTAGGTGACGAGTTCTGAGGAGGAATCCACAGGAGGAAGAACCGACATCCCATCATCCCGTTTCGATCAAGGAGCAGACGTACCTGAATAAGGAACGAATGCCGCCCGCCTTTGGAAAGCGGGAATGCGGGGCAACAAAGCCGCGCGTCCCCCTCCCCTACGGACGGATGCACGCGCTTCCCGGCGAAAGCGTCGGAAACAGAAATGGTGAACCCGACGTGAAATTATTCTCCTTAGCATGGAGATTAGTAGCGTTCGAGACACCAGTAGATTGACGTGTCACCGGATTCAGATATCTGTTGCCTGGTCCCGCCAAGTAAATGGCGGGCCTGTCGTGGAACTCACCAGAAGTCGGGGTAGTAGAACGTGGGGCGCTCCGCTCCGCAGCGTGTTGGCGTGGATCCTTCTCACAGACATGGAGGATGGAAGAACGCTGGGGCACTGGCTGTCAATCCTTTTCCTCTCAGTACTGATGAGTTGATCCCTTCGTTTTCCAGGAACCAGGTTGCTATTTCAGAGATGCGGTCACCATCCGCTCCTCGCCCGCGCAGGGGCAGGGGAAACACCACCACGGCCACTCCACATGGCGCCACTACTGCCACGACGGCTGCCACGTCACGGGATGCGGGACATCCACGTCCCCTTTCCCCATAAGAGGTCATCCAACGAAGGGTGATCAACAGCCTCGTGCACAGGTATGAGGAACAAGGGGTCATCCCGACCAGGGATATGGCCCGTTTGGACCTGGAGGCTTCCAGGCCCCGCCGTCAACGCCGCCCTAACAGGCCGCGCAGGGAGCCCCCGCTCCCCACCTCGACATTCAACTGTTTCGGGAGCCTATCCCCAGAACGCCTTGACGACTCTTCGCCTTACGCCGAAGAGGCAGGCGCGGTCGGCTCAGCCCGCTCAGGGCCCCGACCCAGGACCCCCAGGCGAGAGCTCCCGTCCAATCATGTCAGCGCCGCCGTCCGGCCCTGCAGGAAGAACAGGCAGACTACGTCCCTGCACCACCTGCACCGGCCCGCCTGACCCGACGTCAGCGCCGGGCCCGGGCTGAGGACACTCGCCTAGCCGCGTCCACGTCGACAGCTATAGTGGCCCGAGCCACCGCCGACGGACATTATGAAGCCCCCGCCTACATTGAGCAGGGGCACCCCTTCGCCCAACCAAGATTGAGACCCCAGCCGCCCCATGGGCAGGCCGGGTTGACTCTCCGGGTTGCAGGCCCCGGTGATGATCGTCGCGAGCTAACCCGCGGTGATGCCACCCCGTACGGAGGTCCTCCCCGTAACACTACTCCACAGAGCGTGGGCCTTCCCCGCCCCGAGGTTCGTCATGGAGGCAAGCCTCGTGCTTCCCCCATCCTGCAGGAAGACCTGCCCCGGGGCAGTGATGCTCGGCGCGGAAACATTTCCCGCGCCCGCTGTACAGGGTATGAAGTCCATCCTTCTGAAGGCGCCGTCCATCCGGTCCTTCGACGTGGGGCCCCCCCTACGTCCTCTCTGCGACTGGCGAAGGTCCTCCTCGCCCCAGAAACTCAAGGAGTGAAGGTCAGCCTCGCTCCACTCGCATCGACCATGGAGGCCTTCCCCATGCTCCTGCCGGTTCCAACAGAGGCCCCGCCCACGTGGGTACTGTTCATGGAGGTCCTCCCCATGTACCCTTTGATATTTTCCCTGGTGCCCCTCGCACCCCGGCTGTCTCAAGTGGGGGCCCTCTCCGCCACGGTGCTAGTGCCGCCCCAGGGCTGCCTGATAGGGGTCAACCCTGTCCCGAAGAGCCACCCAGGGGCAGAAGAGCGGGTCGTCGCCGCCACAAGAAGAATACTGGGAAGGCCCAGGGGGAGATCAAACCTGCCCGCTTCTCCGATTCGGAAGCGGAATGCGATTCAGCGATGGAACCTGCTCTCGGCTCCTCCGTATCAAGGACTGGGGCAGGAACCAGACGCGTCAGCCTCGTTCTCCCGGAATTTGAGGTCCACCGGATTCCCGTCTCTCTCCTCAGGTACATCCAGGAGAAAGAAATCCTGGGAATTCCGCAGGTTTCGACCGCGCAGTCACCGCCACCGTCACCCGAAGTGCCCTCTACCTCTACGCGGGATCACGAGGAGCTGTTTTGGGGGTCAACGGTGGTAGAGCCACGACATGACCGGACACCGGTAACGGTAATTCATGTACCCGAAGCAGCGGCTGTTAGCCCGTCCTATCGTGACATTGTGGTCAGGTCACCTCGCTCTTCAGTGGAAGGCCCAGAATACGGTGGCCAGTCTGCTCGCTCGTCGTATTCTCCACCGCCGAGTTTGCTATCCCAGAGGTCCGCCTCGGTACCGCTACCGGTCCCTCAGCCACCCCCGGTTGATGAGTGGGGAAATGTAGGGCCGAACCCCGAGGACGAACCCAGGAGCTTCTGGAGTATTCTTGCAGCGGACTACTTCCCAGAGAAGTTTTGGCCCACGGCGGCACTGAATTTCCGCGTACCCGAGTCGCTTACCCCTGAAGAAGTGGGATGCTTTTGTTGGACCCTGTGGGCGACGCACTTCCACCTCCGTTGGGAACGGGTAGTGTACCCCAGGAGTCGAGAGCACTTCGAGGAGATTGGAAAACAGTGCCGCCTAATTGATGCAGCGGCGCTCCTTGCGGCCCAGCACCCCGAGTCGCCCGGTCACCAGAGTGCCCTCCAACGAAAATGCGTCCAGAGTTTCAAGGCACTCTGCAAGATCGTCAGGGAAGCCACCCCCCATGTGCAAGTCCGTGGTTGGGGACGCTATGCCGCTCTCCTCTTCGACCCTATCCGACGACAGCCCGATTCGCTATGCGACATTGAGGATATGCCCTCAAGAGGGGTCACAGTCCACATGGCCGACGTTGTGGATAAGGAAGATGAGCTTGAGTTCCTTGATGGGGACATACCATCCGAGGGCGTACCGCCGCTTCTTGACCCGTCGGGGAGAGTTACCCGTCATCAGAGGAACCTGCTAGGCCTCCCTGTACCCACCGAGTCACTGGCACTCGGTCGGAGCACTGGCAAGGGTAAGGAGCACGTCGGAATAGTCAAGCACTCTGACCCGTCCACCTCTGTGCAGAAAACGGACGAAGACCCTGAGAAGGCCATGTTGCGCCAGCAGCTTGCTGAGCAGAAGAGGCTGGTCGACGAACTCTTGGCTGAACGCGCCGCGGAGCGACGACCCGATTATGGTAATCCCAGGCCGGGGCAGCAGGGGCAGGAACAATTTCCCCCTGGTGAGATGCCTCCGGGCAACCCTGATCATGCTACTTCCGCGGACAGGGCGGAAGCCGGAACATATGGCAAGAGGGCGTGTTACGTCTCGCCAAACCCCCCTGAGCGACGGGGCAATCTGAAGAAACCAACCCGGGTTCCCCCAGTCGCCCAACAGGTCATCCAGCCAGTTGACCCGCGAGCAGCCGAAGCCGTCTACCGTGTTGAAGAACCTGGCAATGCGCTTGTGGTTAGGGATCCCCGTCAAGACAGGGAACCCCACCCGGAGGACCTTATTGCGGCACTCACAGCCCGCCTCGAGGCATTGGAAACACGGCAGGTGGCGGTCCCACCGGATGGCAAGCCTCATCCCGCGTGGGTGGATGATATGCCCGCGCCTCCGGGTTTTGGGAACCCCTCTTTCTCGCCTTTTAACGGGATAGGGGACCCACCCCAGCACTTGGCCCATTTCTCTTCCAGGTGTGGCCCCATGCTGGGGACCCCGGCTCAGCAAGAAGCCGCTAAGCTCCGATGTTTTGTACAGACGTTGGAAGGTCCGGCATTCGTCTGGTACAGCCAGCTCCCCATCGGATCAGTGACCGGTTGGGAGGATCTTTGCCGGCAGTTCTTGTACCAGTTCAGCTCCACCACGCGGAAGACCAGCATCGCGGACCTCTTTAAGTGCAAACAGAGGCCTGGTGAGCGGGTTGCAGACTTCATCGCCCGGTGGAAAGGACTTACGTATTCTCTCGATATGCCGCTGACTCAGGAGCAATTACTGACGATGTGTGTGGGGAACGTAAAGACAGAGCTGGTACCCTCCTTGATTACCCAGAACTACCCTGGGGGGTTCAGAGATTTCTCGGATAAGGCCCAGCGCCTCGAGGAGGCCCTGCAACAGGCTAGTCAGGCACGTTTGCTGCCCCCTATGATCCCAGCCAGGAGGGCCGCCAGGGCTGAACCCGCCGCGGTGGCTCAAATAGAATCCCCGAGGCAGTTGGAATTGCTACCGGCGGCACCACCCCCACAACCTCGCAGAGGTCCTCCACCTCAAGCACAGGCTCCTGCCCAGCAGCGACCGCCTCAGAACCGACAGGTTCCCCCGCGCAATGCGCCATCGCCACCTAGGCGAGACAACCAGGCGCCGCCTCCTCGGCAGGCCCCTCCGGCCCCTCGACAGGACCAGGCCCCCAGGGCTCCTTACCCGGAAAGAAAGTACCATACCTATTCGTTTAACGAAAATCAGGTCCCTGGTTACTTCCGAAGTGCTCTAGAGCAAGGGATCGTGCGTCTGCCTGAGTACAAGAGGCCGGTAGAGGCGCATCTCACTGATCACCCCAACTACTGCCCTTATCATCGGATCCTGGGGAACACCCTCAAGCGATGCTATGTGTTTAAAGACTGGCTTCAGGACCAGGTCAACAACAACATAGTCAAGTTGGGCCCAGTGCCAGCGCAGGTGGCAGGCGTCTTTGCGGGATCAGAAATCGTCAGTGACAGCGAGGGTGAGTGGCAGCAGGTCCCTAGCCGCGGGTCCCAGAAATACGACAACTGGATGACTCGAAAAACTGTCGTCCGTGCCCAGGGTATCATCCGGGCACGCCTGAAGCAGCCGGAACCTTCATAAGAAACAGCCGGTGCCTCAGCATCGTCTTCACAGTCGACCTCTCCCCAAAAGGGCAAGCAGCGGCGACGCAAGAAGAAGCAACGTGCACCGCCAGTGCCGTCGTCATCCCGCACTCTTGGCAACTTTATGCCTCCTGAAATGGGCATTCCTCCCAGAATCCGCCCAGCGGTGGATGACTCTTCGAGCGACAGTCAAGGGTACTCTTCGGTTAACACCGTGGAGCTGGTAAAGCCCTATATGACCCCCGACGAGGGGGAACCCCAGGCAGACCGCCCCAATGTTTCCAGCCGACGTCAACGTCAGCAGAATCGCAATCGCGCCGGTCAACGAGGTATGTCAGCAGGCACTTGTGACCAAGCTGTGCACGCTACCGAGACCAGGCAGCAGGTTCAGCGCAGATCTCAGCACGCGCAGACCCATTCAGCACCCTCGGCTCTACCTCCACCGCCGTTCGTGTTGCTGGATCAGGGAGAGACGCCTCGTTCGTATCACAGTCAGTCTCGCCCGGTGACGGGCCAGCCTCCGCTTTCCGATCTTAGCCTGGCGACTACTCTCCAGGCTTCTACTAGCAGGCAGCAGGATGTACCTAGTACTAGCCGACCGCCAGTTCAACCGGCAGGACCCGCTATGCCTCCAAATGCCGAAAAACCCCCTGTAAGCAGAGGTTCACGTTTGGCACGCAAGTATGATGTCCTAAAGCACCTAGCCGGCATTCCGTCAAGGCTTTCCATCCTTGAGGCCCTGCGCTTGTCATCCGAGATGCGCGAGGCACTTGCTGATGCCCTAAGGACCCCCCTCCAGTTCGAGACGGAAGTGGCAGCCGCGGAGGCCTTCCATACCGAGACGATTGAAAACGCCGAATGTCAGGAGGTTATCTCGTTCTCTGGTGAAGATGAAGACCCTCCTATACAGGGGCACATTCGCCCACTGTATATCACTGGCCACTTTAACGGTGTGGAAGTCCGTCGCTGCCTCGTTGACACGGGTTCTGGAATCAATCTAATTCCGACCCGGACGCTGCGAAAGCTGGGTTTGTACGAAGGTGATTTGACTCCCTCCGACCTCAGGATTCAGGGGTACGACAGGACAGAGCAAACCCCGGTCGGCAAGATCCTCCTGAAGACCCAGTTCGGTGGCTTAATTGCCAGCACCGAGTTCATGGTTGTTTCTAAGGACACCGCCTACAACGCATTGATGGGTAGGCCATGGCTCCATCTGCATGTCGCGGTCCCCTCATCGTATCACCAGTGCCTTAAGTACTCGCTCAACGGTCGAGTAGGCATGCTCCAAGGAGACGCGTCCCCTTTTGCTTCTTGTGAGGCCCGCTATCTGGATGCGGGTTATTACAAAAGTAAGGACAAGCAGATCCTGGTCAGCGAGGATGAGCCCACCCCAATCACAAGTGATCCCTGGGCGAGCATGGACGACGCCTACATCCTCCCGATCCACCGGTTGGAGGCCACAGCCCCCGACATGGGACAATGTTTCGTTGTTTCGGGTACGCAAGGAAGGCATGTTCCCGTGCCCAAGCGACGGCAGAAAATCACCTCGTACTCCTACATCAACCAGGCTCGGGTCATCCCGGAATCTCCTACCCCTGTACGGTACCGGGACGTCAAGCTCATGACAACGGCGGTGCGCCATACATCTCTATTTCGCCGGGCTGGAATCAACCGACTCTGGCCGACACGTCACCACTGCTTTGATATCATCAAGCGTGGCCCCTTAGGCCGAAGGCCGGGCGGTATAGGGTTAAATGCATTCATTGCTATGGTCTCCACGACGAGTGAGTCTCCTGATGTGATGACCGCTGCTGCCCAAACCGGCACCAGCTGCCCCTCGGGTTTTGAGAGCCCAGAAGTATCTTCCGTCGTGGGAAATCCCCCCACGGCTGGGGAGGAAGACTTGGAGGATGCTCCCCCAGCCATTGAAGAAGGCGTCTCTACCACGGTCGATGAGCTGGTACAGGTGAACCTTGGTAGCGAGGCAGATCCAAGACCCACATTGATCAGTGCAGCCATGTCCCTCGAGGAGCGGCAGCGGTATGTAGACTTCCTCAAACAGCACCGCGATGTGTTTGCCTGGAGTTACGATGAGATGCCAGGGCTGGATCCCCAAGTGGTCGTCCACCGTCTAGGCCTCCCAGTAAAACATCGTGGGTTTAAGCAGCCTCCCAGGAAAATGCACCCTTCCCATGGCGCTATGGTTGAGGCCGAAGTTGATAAGCTAATCAAGGCAAACTTCATCAAAGAGGTCCAGTACCCCAAATGGCTTGCCAACATTGTGCCAGTCAAGAAGAAGAATGGGCAGATTAGAGTCTGCATCGACTTCCGCGATCTCAATCGCCACTGCCCAAAGGATGACTTCCCACTCCCAGTGACGGAGCTGTTGATTGACGCCACGACCGGGTTCCAAGCCCTCTCTTTCATGGATGGGTATTCCGGGTATAACCAGATCCGGATGGCCACCGAAGATGAGGAGTCCACTGCCTTCAGGGCTCCCCAGGGTACCTTTTGCTACCCGGTAATGCCATTCGGTTTGAAAAATGCAGGTGCCACTTATCAGAGGGCCATGCATCACATATTCAAACCAATCCTCGGGACATTGGTGGAGTGCTACGTGGATGACCTTGTAGTCAAATCATATCAGCGCCAAGACCATCTCAAAGACCTTGAGAAAGTGTTTGGTTTCCTCCGTTCCCATCACCTGAAGATGAACCCGCTGAAGTGTGCCTTCAGAGTCACCTCCGGGAAGTTTCTGGGCTTCGTTGTCAGATACCGAGGTATCGAGATCGACCTGGAGAAGATCAAGGCCATCAGCCAAATGCCTCCCCCGAGCAACATTCGGGAGCTTCGAGGCCTGCAAGGCCACTTAGCCTATATACGCCGATTCATTGCGAACCTGGCCGGCAAGTGTAAGCCCTTTTCTCGGCTCATGAAGAAAGGCGCTGCCTACGAATGGGATGAGGAGTGTCGGATCGCCTTCGAGGAAATCAAGCAGTATCTGCTCCAACCTCCGGTATTGATGCCACCCATCTCTGGAAGGCCGTTGGTCCTTTACGTGACCGCCCTGGAGAGATCCCTCGGCGCGCTGCTCGCCCAGAAGAATAACGAGGGCACTGAGAACAATCTCTACTATCTCAGTCGCATGCTTATCGATACGGAGGTCAGATATTCCCTTATCGAAAAGAGCTGCCTTGCGCTCATCTTCGCCGTGCAGAAGTTGCGACACTACCTGCAACACCACGAGGTGCAATTGATCTCTCGAGTGGATCCGCTGAAGTACATCCTCAACCACCCCATGCTGACTGGCCGGCTAGCACGGTGGGCGGTGATTCTCCAGCATTTTGACATCAGGTTTGTGCCTCAGAAGGCCGTTAAGGGACAGGCGTTGGCAGACTTTTTAGCTACCCATCCAACCTCCGCGGATCAATCCCTGGACCTGGATTTCCCCGATGAGACGATCCTCTCAGTCGATCATGCTGCCCCATGTTGGCAAATGCATTTCGACGGCGCCTCCCGGAGCCCCACTGGTAGAAGGCTCAACGACCCCAAGCTCAATAGAGTGGGTCTGGGTATTGTTTTCATTACCCCGGCGCAAGCCGTCCTGCCGTACTCCTTCCTGTTGTCAGAAGGTTGTACGAACAACGAGGCAGAGTACCAAGCTCTCATCACCGGCCTCGAGTTGGCCCTTGAGATCCATGTACCCCATCTACATGTGAAGGGAGATTCCGAGCTGGTAATCAAACAGGTTAAGGGCGACTACGTCGTCAGAAAGCCAGAGCTTGCACCGTTGCTGGAGTACACCCTCCTCCTAATGGCCCAGTTCTCTTCTCGGCCAGAGGTTACCCATCTCCCGCGGTCGCAGAACGGCCAAGCGGACGCCCTAGCTGGCTTAGCCGCATCGCTCGCAGAACCCGAGCAGGATGATTTGGTCATACACGTGGCCCACCGGAGAGTCATTGCTCCCGTCACCCAAGAGGACCGTGATAGCCTGCGGGTAAGTCATCTCACCGCCGGACCCTCCGTATCGGGGGTCCCGGGTTCGTCAGACGCAGTGGTTGAAACGACCCCCGATTGGAGAGCACCTTTTATCGAGTATCTCCAAAATGGTCAGCTCCCGGACAACCGGGCCGAGCGCGAGCGAATCCGACGCCGTGCACTTCAATTTACCATCCAGAGCGGCCCCAGTCTTGAGCAGACCCTCTATAAACGGAGTTTTGATTGTGTCCTCCTCCGTTTCATCCAAGGAGTAGAGATACCTCATGTTATGCAAGAGGTTCACGCCAGTTCCTGTGGCGCCCATCAAGCTGGGCCGAAGCTGTCCCATCAAATCCGGAGGCTAGGGTACTTCTGGCCCTCCATGATCCATGATTGTATTGGATACGCCAAGAGATGCCACACGTGCCAAGTGCACGCCAACTTCTTGCATCGACCGCCAGAACCCCTCCACCCACCAAGTACTCTTGGCCATTTGCGGTATGGGGACTCGATGTAGTGGGACCGTATCCGCCGGCAACAGCCCGCCAGTGTAGGTTCATCGTGACTGCTACAGATTTCTTCTCCAAGTGGGCAGAAGCAGTTCCGCTCAAAGAGGTCAAGGCCCGTTCCGTCGTTGACTTTGTGAGATCCAACATCATCCACCGGTTTGGAGTCCCTCACGCCGTCCTCACTGACAACGGCACCAACTTCCGAGCAGATGAATTGAAGAAATTGTTCGCTAAGTACGACATCCGGTCAAACCATACCTCCCGCTACCACGCACAGGCGAATGGACAGATCGAGGCATTCAACAAGACCCTCTCTAACATTCTGCAGAAGATGGTTGGTCAGAACAAGAAGAGTTGGCCGGACAAGCTCCCCAATGCCCTCTGGGCTTACCGGACGACGACTCGCAACTCTACCCAGGTGACCCCATATTCCCTGGTGTATGGAGCTGAGGTCGTCCTACCCATTGAGATCCAGCTGCCGTCGCTACGCACGGCAGTTTATGATCACCATACATCCGATGAGGTAGCCGAGATCCGTCTAGCTGAGTTAGAGGCACTGGACGAGAACCGGCTTCGTGCCCTGCACAATCTGGAAAGGCATCAGGACAAGATGGAAAGAGCTTTTGACAAGAAGGTTCGTCTCCGCTCTTTTCTACAGGGTGACCTGGTGCTGGCCCTGCGAGCGCCAATGATTCCCGGAAGGAAACCGCCCAAGTTAGAACCCAAATGGGAAGGGCCTTATATCATCCATAAGGTTTACCCCAATGGATCATACTCCTTGGTGACCACAGATGGAGAGCGTGTAACCCCTCCCACCAATGCCAGATTCCTCAAGCGATACTTTGCCTAGGGCAAAAGCTGTCCTGCATGACCCTAAACTGCGAGAGGGTCCTGCATGACCCTAAACTGCAAGAGGGTCCTGCACGACATTAAACTGCATTGGTCCTGCATGACCCTAAACTGCGGCTTGGTCCCGCATGACCTTAAACTGTATCTTCGTCCTCACTGCAAGACGTTAAACTGCAAGTCAGTCAGTTCTTCCTGACCGAGGCTCAGCCTCAGGCCCCTCGGCCTCTTTGGGCCCCTGGCCCCGTCTCCACCGAGGTCTGGCCCCAGGCCCCCCTCGTTTCTCTCCGACTTACCCTCTTACGGGATCGTACGGTACAGTGTAGGACTACGTTCTCACATTGGGATCATGTACCATGCCGCACACATCCCCGAACGAGATGCCCCTCGTCCCGCATGACGTTAAACTGCATGTCAAGAACTACGTACGGCTTGATTCCCATCTTCACGGGATACGTAGGAACGCTCAGACGCCTTGTCTTGAGCCCAGCCCCAAGCTTCTCTCTTCCACTATTCCCCCTGGGAATGGTCTCCTTGGAGGATCTTTGTGTAGCAGGCCGTCGACTTTCTTGGCCCCGCTCATGCAACCCCACTCACGCAAAGATTGTAAAGGTCGCACCATGCGCCCACTCCCGTTCTTCTACCCTCCCACGTCCTCACCGCATGACGCTAAACTGCATGGCCTTCAAGAACTACGTACGGCTTGATTCTCATCCTTATGAGATACGTAGGAACGCCCGGACATTTCGTCCGTTGGCCCAGCCCAAAAGCCAAAATCTTCCCCTCGGGTCAAGACATGGCGGGGTGCACACTTTTGCCCCGACCCACGTCGAGCAAGCCTCGACCCGGCTGCACATTCCCCCCTGGAGGTGTTTTCCCCTTTCGTGGATGGATTCACACCCAGAGGGGCCCCCAAGAACGGCCTGGATACAAATCCCAAGGGCTCTCCTACCGATACGGGCCAACGCCCCCGAGGGTTTCTCAAGCAACAAATCGAAACAAGTCCCGCGTTGCGAATTTGGTCAGCGGTCGACGCTCATTTGTTGCCCCCATGCGGGTCACCATAGGAATGCTGTGTTTCGAATATGGTCAACAATGATTCATTCTTCCCCATCCTGAGGTGACAAACTTCCCCCAGGTGGTGCTGTTGATCGGGCCCACAGCCCAGGATTCCTCACCCGGAGTGTATGGTGTGGTGTGGGACTACATCCTCATTTACGTCGGGATCATGTACCGTGTCGTACGACTCCCCTTCCGAGGCTCAGCCTCAGGCCCCTCGGCCTCCTTGGGCCCCTGGCCCTACGTCCTCATGTAAGACGTTAAACTACAAACCGGTCAGGTCTTCCTGACCGAGCCTCAGGCCCCTGGCCCTCCGTCCTCATGTAAGACGTTAAACTACAAACCGGTCAGGCCTTCCTGACCGAGCCTCAGGCCCCTTGGCCTCCTTGGGCCCCTGGCCCTCCATCCTCATGTAAGACGTTAAACTACAAACCAGTCAGTCCTTCCTGACCGAGTCTCAGCCCCAGGCCCCTTGGCCTTTCCAGGCCGCAGCCCAGGACCTATCTCATAGGATTGTACGGTATGGTGTAGGACTACGTCCTCATTCACGTCGGTTTTTCGCCATACTGTACACCTTGCTTAGGGGTATGTTATTCCCCTCCTCGTCCGGTATGACGTTAAACTACATTTCAAGAACTCCATGTGGCTTGATTCCCATCCTGATGGGATACGTAGGACCACCTGGATGTCCAAGATCCGGGTCCAGCCCCATCCCTCGGGAATCCTCATCCCATCTTGGCCCCTTGGCCCATCCTTCCTCCATGAGGGGATCATAAGGTGCGGTGTGGGATTATGTCCTCATTCACGACGGTCTCGTGATGACCACGCCATGCTCCCACCCCCTACTGAGTTGTTTCGTCGATCCCTCTTTTTCGGCGGTTCTCCAATGTGCTTAAGAGTACTCTGGTTCATTACCTGGAATGCCAAGCTTTACTCGGACACGTCCGCACCCGCTTTCCAGGCTTTGCGTATCCCCGCATCAGGGCTTTCACCATCTTTCACACCCGGAGGGACCCCCAAGAACGGCCTGGATACAAAGTCCAAGGGCTCTCCTACCGATACGGGCCAACGCCCCCCAGGGTTTCGGACGACAAATCGATAAAATCCCGCGTTGCGAATATGGTCAGCCGTCGATGCTCGTTTGTTGTTCCCACCTCAGGCTAACGCGATACAGACGCTGTGTTTCCATCATGGATAACAGTTTTCCTCTGTCGCCACGCCAACCCGTTAAGCCCAAATGCCGGGTACACAATTCACACCCTTCATCACTTCATCGTGTCCAAGTAGAGTCTCGGGATTCTTGGTACTTTTCCCCCGTGCACGTCAGCGCATTGGGAGAACAAGCTACATCAAAGGTGTCCTTAGAAACTCTCTGCTGACTCCCCTTAAATGGATGCCCCAAGTATTGCAATGAGGATCCCCCCCTTGTTTCCCACACCGAGTTTATCTCACGTGGGCTTAGGGATTGGGTTGACCTCTGTGCTTACTCGGGAGTTATCACCACCCACGGTCCGAGCTCTAAGACCATAAACTAAGACTCTCATCTGGAACTACGTTCAAGACCCCTTGTCTTTGGACCCGTCTTGAGTTCAGCGAATTTACCTCTCTAATCCTGCCTTCAGGACCCTGATCACAGGACTGCGTGGCGCAGTGTAGGATTACGTCCTCATTCACGTCGGGTACGCAATAGCTGCACCACGCACGCCCCCTTTCTGAGGTTCAGTCCTCCTATCCCCTGTCCTGCATGACATTAAAAGGCACCCTTCAGAACTATGTGTGGCTTGATTCTCATCCTAATGGGATACGTAGGATCACCTAAATGTCTAAGGTTCGGGTCCAGCCCCACCTCTGGGAGATCTCCTGATTTCCCGATCACCTAGGCCACTTGGTCCATCCCTCTCCAGCGGGGGGTGTGTAGGTATGATACAAGGTTGTGGGCATCATGCCCCTCTTCCCCTGGGAATCTGCCATCTCTCGATCACCCTCAAGGTTGAGTCCCTTGGATCCCTGCAGTGAATCACCCATGTATTAAGAGTACTCTGGTCTAGGACCAAGAGTGTCAGATTCAACTTGGTCAAGTTCCTTCCACTTGTCAAGCTTCGTGTTCCCCTCTATTCGGACTTCCATCATCTTTCACACCCGGAGGGACCCCCAAGAACGGCCTGGATACTATGCCCAAGGGCTCTCCTACCGATACGGGCCAACGCCCCCGAGGGTTTCAGACAACAAATCGATAAAATCCCGCATTGCGAATATGGTCAGCGGTCGATGCTCGTTTTGTTAGTCCTCATTTCAGGCTAACGTGACAGGATGCTGTGTTGCGAATATGGTCAGCAGTAATCCCCTGTCGTCACGCCAGCCCCTTCAGTCCTTGAATGTTGGTTGCATGGTTCACATCATTTTCCACCCCATCATGTCCGGGTGGAATCTCGACACTTTTGGCGCTATCCCTCAGTGCACCTTTGCATGCTAGGGGGACAAAGCTGCAATCTGGCGCCCTTTGGGGCTCCCATGGTCCGAGCTCTAAGACCATAAACTAAGATCCATTCGGGACTACGTTTAACTTGATTCCCATCCTCATGGGATATGTAGGACCGCCCAGACGCCCTGTCTCCGGGTACAACCCATTCAGGAAGCCAGTCTCTCTCCCTGTTTCACCTCTATATAGGCCCCTCGGCCTAAGGTTTCCCCCTCCAAATGGCGTACAATCTGATGTGGGATCATGTCTCCGTCAATTGTGTTTTATAACACTGCGCACATTTCCCGCCTAGCATCGTCTCTGCTACGTCTGCGCTGCATGACGATAAAATGCATGCTTGGTCCTATCATACGACCTTAAACTGTGACATTATCGTCCTGGCCGCACGACGAAAAACGGCACCGCATTGTGGTGACCTCGCTGTAGAGGACATCACGTTGGGTACTGGCCACGCGCCATGCCATTTGTCAACGCCCATCACGGCTTAATTCTTGTGGCGACACACGACCTACAGTTCTAGGCCTGTCGCTTCACAAAAAAAAACCATTCACCTCAAAGAACAAACAAGATACATCAAATTCCGCTTCTTTTAGTGCAAGGGCCACGTCCGCACTTCCCCTTTCCCCTGGCACTAGTACCTTACCCTGCCACCCTCCAGAACTACGTATGTCTTGATTCTCATCCTCATGAGATACGTAGGAGCGCCCGGGTACTTCCCCGCGGGCCCAGCCTAACCCTGGTGTTCGGTCCCTCGACTCGAGCTCATTCACGTCAGGTTGTGATGTCATGCGTCCCCTAATCCCTTTTTCCAATCCATGGTCCGAATTCTATGACCATAAACTAAGATTTCCCCAATGGAAAGGAATCTTCTCCCTCTCTCTAATACGTTTCGTTGACGTATTCAGATGTGTTTTGACAAAAAGCCCGAAGCATGGGATTTTCACAGGGATATTCCCCTCATCCCATGACCAAGCTTCGTGAGCTCACTATTTGGATACTCATCATCTTCCACATCCAAAAGGACCCTCGGACGACATGGACATTAAGCTTAACGGCTCTCCATGAATGCTGGACCTAAGGGCCCTACAATCGTTTCGGGCCAACGTCCCTGCGGATATTTGACAACATTTGTGACACGGTCCCATGTTTCGAACATGGTCAACGGTCGACCCTCATTTGTTTGTCCCCATTTCAGGCTAACGCGATAGGATGCTGTGTTGCAAATATGGTCAGCCGTAGTCCTCCATCGCCACGCCGTCACCATCGTGATCCGAATCTCGAGCGTCATGATTCACACATTTCCACTCTCTCATGTTCAAGTGGAACTCCACCATACTCGGCTCTTTCTCTTCGCGCATCTAGGTGCGCTGAATGATCGTGTTAGTGTCATTGGGCCGGTAGTCACCGAGCATCCCTTTGCCCCAACCTGCCCCTCTCTGCGTCGGGAAATTCCCACCACTACTACTTGTTTCCCACACCGAGCACGACTCACGTGGGCTTAGTAGTTTTGGCTGGATGTGTACCAACACGGTTAGGCTGCTCCTCGTCCAGTACGACATTAAACTGCGCTTCCAGAACTACGTGCGGCTTGATTCCCATCATCACGTGGGATACGTAGAGACGCCCAGGCATTTCGCCTAGGGTTCAGCCCCAGGAATCAGAAAACCCTGTTCCTCCCCATTTCCAGCCCTCTGGCCTGACCCCTCGGGGAGAACTATGTAGCTACAATTTTACCCTAAACAAGTTCAGGATGCCCCAAGATCCCATTGGGAAGCGATAGATCCCCTCACCAGAGAGGCCCTGTCCCAAGAAGGAATGATCCGTGATCAGGTCGATGCGCCCATCTGGCGTACTCCCTCCACGGTGGTGCAACTACCGAGGAGTTGGATCCTGTTTGAACAAACCACCACTCCATGTTCCATGCTTTTTGTGTCCCTTATTCGGACTCTCGTCCTCTTTCATGTCTGAAGGAACCCCCTAACGGCCTGGTCTTGTGCCGCATCGGCTCACCTACCGTCCTGGGCCAACGTTCCGGAAGACCGGTCATGTCTGGAAGGACCCCCTAACAGTATGGGTGTCTGACATATGGTCCACCAACTGTCCTGGGCCAACGCCCTGAAAGATTGATCGACAACAAATTGATAAAATCCCGTGTTGCGAATATGGTCAGCGGTCGATGCTCATTTGTTGTCCCCATTTTAGGCTAACGCAGTAAGGATACCGTTTGTCCGCCATGGTTAGCGGTTGTCCTTTATTGTCACGCCATCCCCACAGTGTTCCGAATTTGGGCATCGTGATTCACACTTCCCATTTTCATCTGTTTGAACCGATTTCAGCGCCCCTGGTGTTGCCCCGATGGTGCATAAGAGCACGTTGGAGAAACGGTAATTCGGCTATCCTGGAAGTTCCTCCTCCGATCAAGCCTTCCCCATCTTTCGGGAATCTGGGCTGGGTTGAGGGAATTGTCATCAAACGTCCCGCAAACATTGCAGGGATGCAACAAGGCAATTCAACAGTGGAAATCGTGCGTGCTACGGAACTCAAAACAAAGGAGAAAGAAAGAGTTGGAGCACAAAAGTGTTAATAAAAGTTTCTTTCGAGTTCACTACAATACTCGGGGGTTGACTTCCCCCATGGACGGGTTGACTCCGTCAAAAGAGCGTTGCAGCTCCGCCACCTGTTGACTTGCGGCGTCCAGAGCCTGTTGCCGCTGATTTAACTTCCGCTCCTCTTCAGCAGCGGCGGGGCGTAATCCGTCAACCCTGGACCGGGCCCTTTCCACCTTGGCCTGGACGACAGCCATCCTCCCAGAGGTCTGCTCCATATGCTCCTCATCCTCTGCCAGCTGGGCCTTCAATCGTAAGACCAGCTCAGACTGTACATCGAGAGTGGCTGAAAGCTCGTTGGCCCGGATCTGCATCTGTTGGACCTCATCTTCAGCCTCCTAGAGTTTCCTGATGCTGGTCGCCTTCCTCCGCTGCCATCCCACTCTCAGCCCACGATCATGCTCCCGGATCTTCTCAGCCATGAGGTCTCGGATTAGCGCGTGAGGGCGTTTGGCATCCACTCCCCCGGCACACAGTTCGCGCAACCGCGAGCGGAGCCTATCCATTTCGGCCAGCCATTGCGCTTGGGGAGTTTCCCTGATAAAGCGCGTGATCAGCTTCCACGACCGGCGGCGGACTATGCTGCTGTCTTCCTCATCAGAGGCTTTTTCATCCCAATCCGCGCGGTCGGCAGGCTCGTACATAGGATATGCCTGCAGGAATTCCTCAGCGGGATCCGCATCTGGTGTTGAGTCTGGTACGACACCTGACGCCGGCACAGGCCCGACAGGACTGGGACTGACCGGTTGATCCTCTTCCTCGTAGTCCACCTCGATGACTTCAGGTATGACCCTGCTGGTGGTCCCGCCAGTGATGGTGTGCGCTGCAGCAGCCCACGCCAGTCGGAGAACTGTATGACAGAAAGAGACATAAACGTTAGTCGACATGGCCCACGTGTGGCAACGAAGAGACCGGTGGAGGAGACTTACGAAGATCGACTTCCGAGCGCTGCTCCTGGGCCGGTACTGATGGGACTCCGAGACGAGGCCCCCCGTATACTGTTGGAAGGTCTGTAGATTTCAGAGGAGCCACCTCAGACCCCCTGGTCCCACCAGACGCAGAACTGGACGCAGCCATAGGCGCGGGTTCTGAAGGTCCCACATCGTCACCCGCCAAGGAGTGAGAACGAGGCCTACGAACAAGTTCCTCCTGCATGACCCAAACATTGGTGAGAGGTCCGTAGGGATTCAAGAACAGATCGTAAGAAGAGAAGTTCGGAATGTTACCTCGAGAGCCCCCGCGAAGTCGTCGGATTCTGAGCTTCGGTCTCCGACCTCGCCCTCCTCCAGCGGGTCCCCCCTCCAGCCTCATCCTCCCGAGAAGAATCCCCTGATTCCTCCGGCAAGGGGAAGCGCTCCCTCAGATCGGCAGCCGATAGCTGTGGAGGGACCGTCTGATTCAACAGTACCCTCACCCGGTCTGTCATTTGGCGAGGGACACCACTGGAGTGGATGTAATTCTCCAGCTCGTTCAAGTATTGCTCCGCCTCCGCCGGAGACACCATAAATCCAGCCCGGACTGGGCCTATGCCCGACAGTCTCATCCCGAGGCGATTCAGGTGGGCCCACATCTCAGATGGGCTGAGGAATTGCCGGTTGACATCCCAGATGTCCCAAGCTTCCGGAAATACAGCATCTTCTGCCATGTCAATGTGACGCAGCCGCTTCCCCGGAGCCTGAGCGGATATCCGACGGAATCCCCTCGGTGGCCGCCCCTCCGGATGACCCTGCTCTCCCGGAACCACCGGATCCGCCGCTGCTGCCATACCCTCGGCCGGTGCGGGTCTCTCTGCCATGACAGCCCCGCTGCCGCGGGCGGCCCTAGCTACCCTCCGACCCCGACCTCGAGATAAAGGGGGCCCACCGTCACCAACCCGGATCGTTGGCTGCTTCAGCATCTCCCCGGGATAAGCGGCCTCCCAGCTGATGGCGTACTCCTTCACTAAGCCGAAGGCGGCGGTGGGTGGAGGCAATGTGATCTTCATCTTTCCATCCTCACGTGTGAACATGAGCCATAGCTGCCTCATCACACACGGGTGCTCCTCGTGACGCACCTCCCAGTATACCTGCGGGGTCAGCCGCTGGAGGCACCGGAACTGCCTCGCAAAACGGTGTGGGGTGTACGGTTCACAGATCGGATCACGATCTATCCGAGCCACCAAAACTCCACCTCGGAAGGCCAGGAGGTAAGCCCGATGCACTTCCGTTCCCCTTCCATCATCAGTAAGCCTCCCCGTCGGCAGTGGAAAGGGATGAAAGTTGAACTCGTCCGCCCTCCACACCCTATTCAGCACCATCGGAACGACCAGTTTGAATGGGAAGCTCCCAACTGCGTTCATAATGGAAGGGCGAAAGTCTGATCCCGGCGGCGAAATGGGGTTTGGATACTCGTAAATCCCCCTGATATGCACCGCGATCCACCCATACAGGAGGTGGAAGGGCCCGCATATTCTTGGCGGCTTCTTGCCCTCGCTAATGCGCTGCAGCATTCTGTATAGTTTGGCGAGCATCGGGATCCCCAGGTTGATCCGCTGCCCCATGGCCAGCATCGATGCCATGATGAACGAGCTGGGTCGTACCCCCATCCTTGTATCTCTCACCGGTAGGATCCACCCACAGATGAGAGCCGCGATGAACGCCGCCAGCCTGACTATTGGCTGTTGTTCGGTGCTGACGCTGAAACCCCAAGTCTTCCATTGGTTGTCCTCCAAAACCCGCCAATACGAGTGCCCCTTACCCCGCTGGGCTGCCCTCGGACAAGTTCGAGGCCTTGGAGGGAACTCTCGATTCTATGGAAAGTTCAGGAAACACTTGAACCACCTCTTGAAGTGGACGTCCCTCACGGCCTCCTTGTCCTCTACAGGGACAAGCGCCATCAGCGCTGACGCCAGCCGTGGCATTTGCTCAGCATCTCCCCACACGCTGACAACGGGGAGGAACTCGTCATACATGGCCCCCGAGATCAGGACCCCGGAAATCTGGTGGACATCACACAGGCTGATGCCCACCTCCCCGTGATGCAGGTGAAAAGTGTTGGTCCTGTACGACCATCTACTCAGCAGTTCCAGCATCAGCTGCTTTGGCTGGTAAATGTGGAACTGGAAGGCCCATGCTGCCTCATACAATCCCACTCTCCTCAGCTCGGCCTCGAACTCCTCGCACGAGGCGCCTACCCAATAGGCCCAGGCCCAGTCGTCGGTAAAATTGCCGCCCTGGCGTAGGTCCCACTCATCGGACCATCCCTTCTTCGGATCCTGCAGAGCCGCCTTCAGCATAGTACGGTAGAGAGGAGGGGACGTCTCCGGTTGCAGTGGCCTCCCGTCAATGTCATTTACATGATTGTAGAGGCAATAAGCGGTAACGGGTGTGAAATCCTCCCGTGCATGACCATCGGCCGCCCTGAACCATTGGTGCTGGCATGGTGTGCTCCTGAACCAGCAAGCTGGTTCATCCCTTCTTGCCTCAGGGATGAAGACGTCATCCCTCAGCCCGAAGCCGTACAACGGCAGTTTCTTGCACTGCGGGTAATCCTTCTGACCTTCCGACAGCAGGTCTGTCAAGGAAGTGTGGTCCGTGTGGCTCTGAATCATCTCCCCCAAACCCGGACGGTTGACCATCTCATCTCGACGGGCAGCGTCTGCAAGGACCCCCAAGGCAGCTTCTTGATGGGCCATTTTGACTTTGGCCCTCGGAAAAGAATTCTTTCTGACGGATCGCGAAGCTCGACCACGAAGCTCGACCGCGAAGTCGGAACGTGAAGATCGGTCGCGAGACCAAACCGCGAAGTCTGGCCAAGGCAGACAGAGGTTCGCTTAACGCGGACGCGGAATCAGAGACCCGCGGTTCGCCGCGAAGCTCGATTCGCGGAGTGCTGTCGCGGAGTACGTGAAGCGTCGCGAAATCGAGAGCACAAAAGGACAAGGAAGGCGCGTAAAGACAAAAGAACGCGGACCCCCTATTTATAGGCGACGACCCCGGAGCATCGTGGCGCGCCTCACCCGCGCGAAGCATCGCGGCGCGTCCGGACCCACGGCCCCGGGGAGCAGCGCGGGTCCCCCTTCGCGATGAAACCTCGCGAACCACCGACAGTTTTTGGCGATTGTCCCTCAGACTTCGACCCTTCTCCCTCCGCGGCTCCAAGTCTGAGGGGGGGGGGGGGCATTTGTTGGCGCCGGAAATGTGGCCCGAAAGGAAGGAACGAAAAAGACAGCCGGCGCGCTGCCTCGCGAAGCACACCCGCGAAGCACAGCCGCGAAGCCCCGCCGCGAAGCCTCCCAACCTTGGCGGCCCCGCGAAGCTCCGGAGGCGGTAATCCTCCGCGAACCAGTTTGACGTTCGCGAGCCGCCGCGAAGCTCCGGAGGCGGTAATCCTCCGCGAGCCCGTTTGACGTTCGCGGGCCGCCGCGAAGCTCCGAAGGCGGCGCGCGAGCCCTGCATCGCGGGGCCCCTTCCCTATAAATACTCGACTCCCCCTGAGTCCCCAGGACGGACAATCCGACCTTTCGGCTTCTCCTCTCCCGAATCGCGAAGCAAGCTTTGCCCCGGGAATCATGAGCTCCGCGAGGTATTTCTACTTCGCGAGACGACTCTGATTTGTTTCGTTCTGAGCCCCTCTTCCGAGAGGGATGCCCTTCGCAAAGCCCAAGGGCGTTCACAAAGGAAGGGGATTCCCATGGGAACCCGGGCAGCCGCGGAGCACTCGTGCTTCGCGAAACACCCAACCCATGCTAGTAATCCCTATGCCAAGGCAGGATAACTATGCATCGCGAAGCACATTGCTTGGCAGGACCCTGCTTCGCAAACCACTCCTTCTTCGCGAGGCAGTGCTCCGCGAACACTGTTCCACTTCGCGAAGCACCACCCACTCCCACCTATGCCCCATGCTAAGGCCAAGGCACCCCACTTCGCAAAGCACACTCCTCTGCTTAGCGATTCCTCTTTCCGTGCGACCCTCCAGGTTTGCACGATGTGATTTCAAAGTCCCATGGACAACACCTCCCGTAGCGTTGCTTCTCCCAATGCTTCTTCGCATAGGCACGCTAACGGCTATTGATTCTTCGCATAGCCACGCTAACGTGGACCCCTCGATGGTTCCTCCCTTGACCCCCCTTTACCATGGCCTTACTAGTACCTTCCCTTCCCCAAGGACCAGAGGGTACCGGTTATGTAAGCCCTAGGGGTGTGGAGTGAACGCATCTCATCCAAGCTGCAGGACGTTAAACTGCCAAGCACCACGTCCTCAACACATGACGTTAAACTGTGACCCAACCTCGTCTCCCTCACGAAGGGTCCCCCCAGCTCGAGCATTCATTACACCGCTCGTCTCCACGGGAATGGTAACTCTTCCGCACATGGAATGAGATCCTCCTTGTCGAAGTGGTGTATGTTCGCAGGGGAAGGGCTGCCTCAGAGCGTAAGCCCCTAACCTTTGGTACGGATGATTGCACCCGTGCATCTCGGTACTTCCCCACTACCAAGGTCAGTGGAGGACGTGATAGGGAATGAGGCACCCCGTTCTGGGCCTCCATCCTGGAGTAAGTCCCGACACCATGGGCCGCTCAACGCGTAAGCCCCTCTTCGCTTCTCACGGAAGCACCCTTCGCGACGTGATCGTCAGGTCCTTGCGACCTCTTGTTTCTCACACCGAGCATGACTCACGTGAGCTTAGAGTGAGCACCAACCCTGAAAAACCCATCCCATCTTCGTCCCGCATGACGTTAAACTGTATTATCTGAACTACGAGGTCTTTGATCCATGTCAAGGCATGGTACGTAGGAAGCCTCCACGAGGTTCAAGCCCACCCGTCGCTCATTCACGTCGGGTCCCATCTTCGTCCCGCATGACGTTAAACTGTATTATCTGAACTACGAGGTATTTGATCCATGTCAAGGCATGGTACGTAGGAAGCCTCCACGAGGTTCAAGCCCACCCGTCGCTCATTCACGTCGGGTCCCATCTTCGTCCAGCATGACGTTAAACTACACTTTGGTCCAGTGGTAAGCCATTGCGACACCCCATCTGAACTACGAGGTCTTTGATCCATGTCAATGAATGGTACGTAGGAAGCCTCCACGAGGTTCAAGCCCACCATCAGTGGACCAAGGTCTACTTTCACGTCGGTTCACCGATACACCCCACCCGTCGTTCTTTCACATCGGGTCCCATTCCAGTCCAGCGGTAAGCCGTTGTGACCTCTTGAACTACGAAGTCTTCGATCCATGTCAAGGCATGGTACGTAGGAAGCCTCCACGAGGTTCAAGCCCACCCGTCATTCATTCACGACAGGGTTCACTATCGTCCCGCATGATGTTAAACTGTATTCTCCGAACTACGAGGTCTTTGATCCGTGTTAAGGCATGGTACGTAGGAAGCCTCCACGAGGTTCAAGCCGACCCATCACCCAATTCACGTCGGTTTACCAGCACCATCCCGAACTACGCGGACTTTGATTCCCTGCCACGGGGATACATAGGAAGCCTCTTCAAGGCTCAAGCCCAACTTCGCTGTCGCCCCCCCCCTGTGATGGTCCCATTTCCTTCTCAACCGTCTCCGCAAGACGTTAAACTCGCGACATACCCTGTGTTGAACACGGGAAGCTGAGGAAAACCTCAGATACGTGTCTATGACATGTAATTCCCCGCGCTCGATGTGGGATGCCTCGGGCTTCCACGCCCTCGAGAAGCCTTGTGATCGAGGATAACAGACAGACATGCCAGGTACCCCAGCATCCAGACACGCTAGTGATGCCTCAAACGTGATTACTCCCCTGACCGAAGGTTGCTGCCCTAACTGGACCCTTTGGAATGTCCCGACAGAAGCAGTGTAATTAACCGGCATCCATGAAAACATGGAACTGGGAAGAGTTTCACGAACTACGTATTAAATCTATAAGGGAGACCCAGACTAGGTGACGAGTTCTGAGGAGGAATCCACAGGAGGAAGAACCGACATCCCATCATCCCGTTTCGATCAAGGAGCAGACGTACCTGAATAAGGAACGAATGCCGCCCGCCTTTGGAAAGCGGGAATGCGGGGCAACAAAGCCGCGCGTCCCCCTCCCCCGCGGACGGATGCGCGCGCGCCCCGGCGAAAGCGTCGGAAACATATGATAATTAGATAATGGATTAAATTATGTATATAATGAAACCATGATCTTATTAATAATAACATCAAACAAAAATAAAAAACATACTTCAGAAAAATAGGCAATTAACACCAGAAATAGTAAAAATAATGAAAGATTATTAACAAATGAGTAATTACATATTAAATAAAGTTAATATGTGATATTATTAAAATTATTATAGTTAAATCATAAGTTATTAACACATTTTAAACCTGTAATTATGAGGATAATAACCACACTAAAAAATGAAGGTTAGTGTAAGGTATTTTATCTCAATTTACATTCAATTGAGACTTATTTGTTATCATGAACCAATTCACTTTTATATGGTGTGTATACTAACTTTTGAAATGTTATATCCTTAATTACTTTACTCTCATGATATTTTAATTTTCATTTATTATTATTACTTCCTGAGGAATATAATTTAAGGGTTTCAATGTTGTATAGGACACTATTAAATGATTCATTATTATTCTCGAAATGAATTTTAATAAGGATTATCGTTGAATTCTCAATTACTTTTGGTACTTTTAACATTTTATTAAAAAAATAACATTATTTTATTCATGTTTTCTTGTAAATTTAATTGAATATTCAAATAATCGAAAAATTTATATTTGTGTTTCAAAAACTGTATATCCTTTAAACAAACGTTGATCACATTGACAAATATTTGATTAACTGAATAATTGTTGGTAAAATTGTATTATTTATTTAATATGGATATTTGATGAGGAATATTATTTATTTTGATTAATTTATATGAAAAATAATAATTATTGGTAATTATGGTTAGGGACCAAGATTTATATTTTCCCTCGATTCATCGATAGGTTCTCATGAGATGAATATGTTTTCCAAATTAAATAAGATTATATATGTAGTTTTTACCCATATTTTAAATGTTCTTGATGGTATTGGTTTTAATATTCCATATACATTAAATTATATATGTAATAATTTCCTCCATATTTATTTCATTTATTATTTATCCATGGTATTTTGTATCGACATATCTATGGATCTATTCTATTCTATGTTTATTGATTTAGTGGCATGTGTTTCATATTCTTACATTTCAACATAAATGTTTCATTATATTGTTAATTTAATGGAATTTGTTATCAATTATTTACCTTGAAATGGTAATTTATTCTTATTGGTTTATCATTTCATCCTCTTTCCTTACCCTTAGTAATCATTTGATATCACCCTTATTATGTTCTCTTTCCCAATGTAATAGATGATAAATATTTGAATAAGATATCAAGGAAGCAGTTTATTTTATTTTTATGTAACAATATGTTATTCCTATTTCCCAATGTAGTATGTGTACCATATATGCAATAAGGCATTCCAAGGATGCTAAATAGATATTTCATTTTTGATTTGATTCCTTGTAACCATGCCAATGTAATAAAATAATGCTCCGAAACAGGGATTCCGGGGTTGGGGAATTACATGTTACATTTCAAACATTCATTAAATTAGTCCATTGTTATTTATTATATTATTTATCTATATTTTATTGTTTGGGTATCCCACTATATTGAATTGTTTCCATCAATTCATCTAATGTAATATTTATTTCTTTTTATACTACTATGTTTCAATTGTTTTTCTCTGAACCAATGTATATTGTCCACACACTGTAAATATCAATCCCCAACCCCTAGTTAGAAGCCTATGGTGTATTTTGAGGAATATTTGAAGTCATGTGACCAACATGAATCAGTAATGATAGGGAGTTCCAGATATGGTAATGTTACACAAATTATCTAAAACTACAAACTCAATATTTTTTTGAAATGTATGTAATGAAAAATATTATATAAATCTTTTACTCATGATATAAATAAATATGGATCAATATATTTTGTATAAGAGAATTTTATTAATAAAATTATAGGTTACGATATTATAGGTTGAGAATAATATATTAATTCTAGCTACCAATACACTTTAAAATTATTTTGGGTTATTATAATTTAAGGGTATATAGATTAGTTTTAGGATATTATGTGATTATTTATTTGGTGAGAAGTGATAGTTTGGGACACATTTATTTGTCTTGTGTAATAATATATGATTGATTTTTATATAACCATTTGGATTAAAATTTAATTTTATGAAAAGGTTATTTTTGTAGAATGTTATACTATTTTTTGTTAGATATGTTGAATGGTATTGATAAACTATAGGGATAATACTTTCTTCGATGTTGTGGTAATTATAGTTACATTAGATAATGGTTTATTTTATTTTTACTAAATAAGTTGAGAAATATGTATACTTTAATGGAACATAATTTTATCAATGGAATTTCCCTTTTGAATATAAAATTGTTAAATATGTAGTAAAATAATATTAAATAATGATCACTTCGCATATAATAAAAAACATATTATCTAAATTTAAACATTTAATTTTTAGATTCAATATGGTCATACAAATTGAAATTATTACAATGTGATGAAATAAAATAAAATAATATTACAATAATATGAAATTTTGGAACTTCCTGACCACCCAGAATAATCAAACCCACAAAAAACACTATTGAAATAAATCGAAATATTAGTAATAAATATTACTATTTAAATTAAAATACATTGACAAATTTATGAGAAAATGTAATTTAATTAATAGAGATTAAAATATGATATATTTATATAAATTAGGTAACCCATATGATCGCTACAAATATGAAGATGACAATAGTAATAAAAATTTTTGAATACTAATGTGATGGTAATAAAAATAACCTAATTATTAGAATTTTAAACTCATATAAGGGATTGTATCATAGTAATTTTTAATTTTATAAAATTAGAATATGAAACATTTATATCTTTATAAGTGTAACTAAATGATAAAATAAGTTTTTAAATTTTTATAAAATGTAAATTTTTTATTTCAACGTTTTAAAAATTATAAATATTTAAAAGAAATTTTATTTTCATAAATATTTATTATAAATTAATATTTTTGTGTATAATAATAAAACATTAATTTTTTATACAATAATTCATTTTCTGATGTGTATGAAAATTAAACATAATATTAAAATTGGTAATTTTCAAATAAATTTTTTTTACATTAAAAAATAAGATTTTTCATTCCTAGAAAATTGTTTTCATAAAATTTATTTCATTTTTTGAATCAATGTATTCAAAAAGTATTGGGTAATCTTTAACGATTTAAAAAAATGTTGACTTTTTGGTGAATAGTGAAAAACAACAAAATATTGTGTTCAACATTATATTATAAATACATATTTTTTGAGTCATAGATGATGTAATAACACATTAGTTTTAACTCTTGTACACCCTTTACTATCTATTTCAAGAAAATAGAGAACTATTTTTTTCTAAGACAAAATAACAAAAAAGAGATTATAATATTTAAAAACTACCATATTATACCCTTATAAATATCACCCATTATCCTCATAACTTCTAAGCTTTATTGAATTAAAAAAATATATCCCATCAACTTTGAAATCATCTCCCCCTAGGTAATTCTCATTTTGTTCTCATCTAATGGACATTCCATAGAGCCTTAAGGGGTAGTATAAAAGGAGACAACCCAGTGTAGATTTAAACTCGTAACAGAATTTATTTTAATTTTATTCATCTCCTACCACACCAATGTGTTCTATATATACATAAATTGTAAAATCAGTACCCAAAATATATGTATATGTTATTATTCTGTAATTATATCCATATTATTCCATCCCATCTATTTTTTCTAAAAGAAAATTATTTTCCACAATATGGTTGGTTCACCTCCTACATGAACAAAATCCTCTATTTTATTCCACCATAATCATGGATAGTCCTAAAAATAGAATTATAGTAAAATAGTATGAAAATATTTGTATAAAAAATTATTCTATTTTCTAGAGTGTATATAGAGATATAATATTAAATTAGAATAATATATTTTTCGATGGTAGGTAATACTGCATAAATGAACTAACTTTATAAAGTGAATGAAATTACAATGTGAATCATCAATAAATGATAAAAAACAATATTTTGTTAGTTATTAATTTATACAAGGATAATATTACCATTTCATTTCACTTGTATACTTTTATAACCATTTGTCAAGAACATCAATAATTCTCTACAAGTGATCTGTTCTTGGAAGTATAAAGTGAATATCCTCAAAGCAACAAAATTAACCAGTATATAACATTGAAATGGTTATAAGGGAATATAATATAATTATTTTATAAAAAATATATATTGAAGAGGATAATAATTATGTCATTAATGAATCTAATTTTACTATTCCATAAATTTTTTGAATGTGTAAAATGAATCTAGAAATTAAGGAAAGGGATCACTCTAAACTACTCTACTTTAACTGGGTTGTGTCGATTATATAAATCACATTATATAAAAATTTCTGGTTATTTAATACTTATAAATTAAATATATTAAATATATTCACATATTAATATTCCTTTCATTGATGAGGAGAAACATTCATTGAGTTTGTTTCTTATTGTTGTTCTTTAAAACCATTCCAGGAAAAGATGAATTTTAATGTCCCATTACCATTTTATGTAAAAATAATGTTTAAGTCATTATTACAATTCACTATTATAGTAATGAAAACAATATATTTGGTAGAATAATTTTCCTATACCTATGTTTTTCAATGAGAATTACTTATATAATCATTCATCAACTGGTTCTATACACCACAATTTTGGATGACCATTTTTGTACCCAATTCAATAAAATTTCTCATTATGTCATCCTGAAAAGTAATAACATATTCCACGATAAGTTGTTATGAATTAATATAATGGGATCCCAAATATTTAATTCCTTCTTCACTTTGGAATTATTGTGAAATTTCCTTTGATATTAATTTGAGACAAAACATGTAATTCTATTTCACTACAAGGGTAATACTTATGTTTATGACTTTTGTCTAATATCATTTTCTGGAAAATATATTCACATACATGTTATGAAGGGTGAACTCAGATAGTGATCCAATGCATTGGAAAACTATTATGTATCATGAAATGCTATCAATGGGATTAAGGAGTAATCCTAATACATGTTGGTATTATGTCCACCACTGGATTTCCTTATGGAAGTTACTATTAAATTATTATTATGTCATGTTTTATGTTGTATTGACATTATTAGTTTAACATTGTTATATTAATATATGTTCTTTATATTTTTCTCCCATATTATTATTCATGATTTTTGTCTTATTTGATACCATGTTATACATTGATACTCATACAAAATTCATTGTAATCCTACTTATTCTATTACAAGAATTTTAAACTCATCCCATTTATCTATATAATTTTCCAGTAAACCTATTAATTTTTAGAATACCCAAGGCATTTATGTGATAATTCTGGAGATAAAAATATTGATTTTTAATTTCAGTTTTATGTTAATGTTTTTTTGTACATATTCAACCAATGAAACTAAGACATTTGATGTATAGTTTGAAATTATTGAATGTTTTTGTTAAAATCTTGTAAAAATATTTTTTAAACATATTGAGATACAATAATTAGTATTAATGGAATATCATGTTATTTTTTTGGATTAGGACTAGAATACATTAGTGAGAACCTGAGGGATAATTCTATTTATATGGGAAAACCCTAAAATCATGGTGAATTTTTAAACGACGGGTTCTTAAGAAATTATATCCACTTCTATATATTACAACTATATTTTGATTTTTAATAGTGGTACATAGTGATAATGATCCTAAAACTAGTGGAATGGGTATTAACTCGATCTTCACATTTTTCATAATAAATATTCCAGTCTATACACCTAGTCTGACATTCTTCGGGGGTATTATATAGAAAATTCCTAAACTCATTATGAACCATTGTGAATAACATTTTTAGATTGTTAGGTCATAATGGAAAATTTTAAACATTTATATTGATATCTTAGAATGAAACCTTGAAACTTATAAGATAAAATTTTTATGTCACTTATAAGTTATAAATTATTTGTTCATAGTTTCCTTTTTATTTTCTTTTTTGTTTTAATATTCTCCTCACCTTATTAATTTTAATTAGAGGTAAATATGAGAAACCATGTTAATAAACAACAGGATAGTAAATGTGATCATTGAAATAATGAGATACCTAATATTATTAGGGTGGGAGTTATGAAAATAATTGGTGTACTATCTCAGTTTTCCCATGTTATGAATAATTTATTTAATCAATTATATTTACCTCCTTATTTAATGGAATAGCAAGTTACGATCATGTCATTTATTTAAAATAATCATCCTTAATATAATGGAACATTTGATCCCTTCATCATAGAATGATGAATTAACTCCATTGAAATGATATAATCAATCCTCCAATTAGTATAAATGATAAATTTTTTTTGTATATTTATCACATGATAGGTGTAGCTAATTAGTTGTCACGACCCGCCTTCACCAAAAGGAGGGAAGGGTCAGCAGATTTCCAGGCCCTTCCTTCTTTAAATTGAAGGAGAGATAATGACCCCCGAGACCCGCCTTCAATAGGTCCCGGAGTGGCGACCAGCACCAAGGGTATAGAAATTTCTCACAAATGGAAGCCATTACCCCTTTTTGTTTTATAAGATCGAGAGATAAGATGATGAAACTCAACAACACCAAGGTAAAAGAAAATTAAAGCCAAAATTAAACCATTCCCACATGCATGTTCCAAAAGTAAAGACATAGAGTACAAAAGGTCACTACAAAGGTAAGTACCAAAGAAGAAAAGCAACAACAACAACTGCCCCAAAAGTCCGAGCTAGTATGGTCCTGCGTGATCCACGAAGTCCTCCTAGAAACCTGAAAGCAGTTTTATATACGTAGGGTGAGAATACAAGTTCACACAGTCAGGAAAAACAAATACCCTTGTGCACAAGTGGGGGAACGTGCTGAAGTCCCATGAGAAAAGAAGTAAACCAAACACCTAACAAGGTAAACTATCCACCCAAGTCTCACCAAGTCACACTCCCCAAATAACGCAAGTCAAGTAAAATATATAATAATAGCACATCAACATTTGGGTACCCCGTGCCACTTTCCGACAGGTTATTGAGACATCCTACACATCGATCCAATCCCTCCATTCTCACCGCAGTCCCACTGCCACACCCGCCCGCACACACCTGGGCCACAACTACCACACGCAGTCCCACTGCCGAATCCCGACCGCAAACACGAGGGCCACAACTATCACATGTAACCATGCCTGCAAACACCTAGTCCAGAACAACCACCACCATGCCCGAAGACACCTGGGCTAGAAAAATCCACTACCACACCAGAAGACACCTGGGCCTCATCCCGAAGGCACTTGGGAAACCACCTACCACACACACCTGGCCAACCACCACAATACCCCGCCCCGAAGGTTCTTGGGCTAATAAGGGACTTTAGGCCAACACAGCCTGCCCGAAGACACTTGGGCTATCCGAGAAAGGGAGCAGAAAAAGAGCTAATACCCATCTACTAAGAATAGTGTTGGGAAAAACACCCTCCCCCATGAAATGGGGGTGTTCGGAAATAAGTGCTCAACTTGGGTGGGGCGTGAATAAGAAACACAAAACTACAAGTATAAATATATGTAAAAATCACTCACCCAAAGCCTAGGTTTTTCGAACCAACCTACAGAACAGAACACCACTGCGTCCAAGCCCCAAGTCATGACTTTCTCCAACAAAACCCATTTTTCCCATTCTTGTTTCAAGTTCAGTGATAATGTTTAATTATGTTTAAGCACTACTGGGAACCTAGTAAGCATAGGCACATGTCCAGGAAAGTAAATAGTCAAGCATCAACCATAACGCCCACACCCGGTTCTCAACAACAGAGGATCCCACCCCAATTCGTGATATAAACAAGTACCCACCCGGACCTAAAACTCACAACCACCGAATCCATACCAACAGGGGATCCTATCCCCAAATTCACACAACCAACGAGAGTATAAAGACGGGGGATCCCATCCCCTCCCATATTTCCAGAAATCGGCCCGAAAAAGAAAACAACCAACTACCAACATTAACACAAGTCAGGGCCATGCCTGTATTTTCAGATTTAAACGACTTAACACACTCCATGATTTCAATTTTTGTGGGTTTTAATAGGCGTTATCACAGAAGTATTGATCCTGGTGCCTCAATTTATTTGGTCGGATATATGTGATTAACCAATTTACTTTTCATAGCATGAGTTTACAACCACAACATGCAATTTAAAACATCAGCAGGGGTTCATTAGTGCACAAACAACGACCACCAACGGCCTTGATTTTCATAAGGCATAAGCCAGCAGGACTCAACAAGATGGTCATAATATAAACAACATCAATGATCACACCCCCCCCCTCTTTCCTTATAGAATCCAGTTAATTATCTTCATTTAGGTCTAGTTTGTCCAATTCTACAGAATAGAAGCACGCCCACCCCGCATGATACACAAAATAGAGAGACGAAGGAGAAATTCCCTACTTGTTGATAGATTATCGACGTTTAGGCCGGTCACAGAACTTTACGAATAACGATGAGGCGCGCCCGATGCACCAGAAGCTGTTTGTGAAAATCTGTGATCGAGGAAAGGAGAAACGACGGCTAACCCTTGGTTTATAAGAGCCACGGACGGTTGAGGTGAGAATGCGAAACCGCATAGGGAGCGAGGGTCATGGGTTGATCACGCGGCTCCACTCATCATTAACGGGGTTCTGGTGGTTTAAATCGACCCATTAATTGATTAAGTAATTACTTAAAACTCTTATGTGCGTTAAGGGTCTTTAAAACACGCTCAAACATGTCAAAATAGGGTTTAAAACCCTATTTGCGCAAAAAGGAGTGATACTGAAAATAACCTGCGGGGTAGGCCAGAGCCACCGGTAGCTGAGAGCTACCGGTGGGTGACAGCAACCGGTAGTTGCACTACCGGTAGGCTGCAGCCACCGGTAGGCTGCGGATCCCGGTAGGCCATAGCCACCGGTAGTCCGAGCTACCGCTAGGCTTTAGCTACCGGTAGACCAAGCTACCGGTAGGCTGCAGCTACCGGTAGGCCGCAGCTATCAATAGACTGAGCTACCGGTAGGTTGCGGCCACCGGTAGACCGAGCTACCGGTAGTCCTGCTACCAGTAGGCTAAGGCTACTGGTAGGCCTACAAAACCGTGATTCCCATACCCGAAAACCCAAAACCATATTTTCACAATGTAATGGATCCCAAAAACCCGGGCCATTACATCAGATACCTCTTAAATGATTCTTGTCCTCGAGAATCAAAACAAAACCCGAATGGAAGAGAGGGTCCGAACAACCACCTCGAAAGATACCTCTTAGGAGAGAACCCATGCTAACTAAAACATTTCCCCACCAATAAGAATGCAATATACCATGCCAAACTGCCTGGGCATGGGGGTTGGGGAGTCTCCTCCCCCATGTCAAGATATTATCTGCTTTGATCGGCACATACTTTCCCGCACGGGTTTGATCGCATCCACCTTAATGCGTCTTGATTAGGGGTCGGGTTCTCTCCTCCCCATAGCTAGGGCTTTTCACACACAAACAGAGGAATGAAAACCAGTACATGTCATAGCCAAAAGACAAAACGTTCTACAACAACAGGTACAACAGGGAACAAGCTCAAAACAAATCTGGGTACTGGGTAGGCATCTGTTCATCCCTCTCCCACGTACTCTCCTCAAGCCCACCATGTTTCCACAACACACGAACCAAGGCTATGTTTTTTCCACGAAGCACTTTCTCCATGCGATCCTCAATCATCACTGGTCTCTCCACAATGGTCACGTCGTCCTCGATGTCCAGCTAAACCCAATCAAGGACGTGTGAATCATCGTGCAGATACCGACGGAGCTGGGACACATGGAAGACACCATGTATCCTCAGTAGCGGTGGTGGAAAGGCTAGCTGATAAGCCACCTCGCCGACCCATCGCAACACTTCGAAGGGTCCGATGAACCTGTGGGAAAGCTTACTCCCCTTGCCGAACCTCCGCTGCCCACGCCGAGGGGAGACCTTCAAGAACACGTGGTCCCCAACCTCAAACTCCATGGGCCTCCTCCTGGTATCATCATATGCATTCTGTCGGTCATGGGATGCCTTCATCCTTTCTCGTATGAGCTGATCCTTCTCTGTTGTGTTCTGCACCACCTTCGGGCCAAGGATGCCTGCCTCTCCTACTTCGGCCCAACACATAGGTGAACGGTATGGCCTCTCGTACAAGGATTCAAACGGGGCCATACCGATGGTAGAGTGATAGATATTATTTTAGGTGAACTCTACCAGGGGTAAGTATCGTACCCATGATCCTCCTGACTCCAGAACACATGCCCGTAGCATATCCTCCAAGGTCTGGATGGTGCGCTTTGTTTGTCCATCTGTCTGTGGATGGAAAGCAGTACTAAGGTGTAAATGTGTGCCAAATGCATGCTGCAATCCTCTCCAGAATCACGAGGTAAACCGTTCATCCCTATCAGAGACTATAGACCTCGAACTCCATGCAACCACACCACTTCATCCACATACTTTCGTGCCAAAGCGTCCACATTACTCGACTCCCTGATCGCCAGAAAGTGATCCGATTTCGTCAACCTGTATACTACCACCCAGATGGCGTCATATCCACCATGGACCTTGGGTGGTCCCTTGAAGAAATCCATAGAGATGTCATCCCACTTTCACTCGGGGAAATCCAGGGGCTGCAGTAGGCCGCCGAGAACTCGGTGTTCAGCCTTCACTTACTAATGCACTAAGCACTTGGCCACAAACTCTTCCACCGCTCGCTTAACTCCGGGCCACCAGAACTGCCTCTTCAGTACCTGGTATATCTTGGAGACTCCTGGGTGTACCGCCAGGGGTGATTTGTGGAACTCACTGAGAACCTTGCCGCGCATCACTCCTTGAACAAACAACCTTTTCTGGAAAAGCATACGGTTCTGACCATCCTCTGTCCATCCTTCCAGAGCATTTCCTTGGTCAACTCGGTCACACATCACTTCGCAATCTGGGTCTCCCCACTGAGACTCCTCCACTTGTCAAAACAGAGATGACTGCACTATCATCTGATATAGGTAGCCTCTACCGTTATCCATATTCACATCCAGGTGTAAGGCATCCAACTCCTCCATTGCCTTCCAGGTGTCCGCCGACTCTCGGACCGCATCTTTCTGTGTCCTCCTGCTCAAGGCATCGGCCACCACATTTCCCTTTCCCTCAGTATAGGAGTTCTCAAAGTCGTAATCCTGGAGGAACTCCACCCATCTCTGATGTCGCAAGTTTAAGTCCTGGTGGGAGAAGATATACCTCAAGCTTTTGTGATCCGTGAATACCACAAAGCATTCCCCGATGAGGTAGTGCCGCCATAACATTAGCGCAAAAATGACTGCTACAAGATCCAGGTCATGGGTGGCGTAATTACGCTCCGGGGGGCTTAGCTTCCTGGACCCATAAGAGATCACCCCTTGTCACTGCATCAACAGGCATCCCAAGCCCTGTCCTGAAGCATCACAGAACACCTCATAGGCCACCCCTTCTTCTATTAATCTCAGCACTGGGGCACTAACCAACTTCTCTTTTAGATAGCTGAAGGCTGACTCGCACTGCTCGCTCTACATGAAAACCTGGTCTTTCTTGGTCAGGGTTGTCAAAGGGGCCGCAACTCGGGAGAAGTTGGGTACGAACCTCCGATAGTAACCCTCCAGCCGAAGGAAACAATGGACCTCTGCCACATTCTTGGGTGCTTCCCAAGAAACAACTGCCTCAACTTTTGATGGGTCCACCGTTACCCCCTGCTCGGACACCACATGCCCGAGGAAGTTCACTTCTCGTGTCCAGAACATGCATTTCGACAACATCCCATAGAGATGATGATGTCGGAGGACCACCAAAACCATCCTCAAGTGCTCTGCATGGTCCTCCTCTGATCTTGTGTAGACCAGGATGCCATCGATGAATACGACCACGAACTGATCCATGTACTCCCGGAAGATGGAGTTCATAATCCCCATGAACACAGCCGGGGCGTTCGTAACACCGAAGGGCATGACTACGAACTCGAAGTGTCCAAACCTACATCTGAACGCCGTATTCAGGATGTCGCCCTCCTTCACTCTCAGCTGGTGGTACCCAGACCGCAGGTCGATCTTCGAGAACCATCGTGCCCCCTTCAGTTGTTCAAAAAGATCGTCTATCCTCGGAAGAGGGTTGTGATTCTTGATCATCGCTTAATCCAGCCTCATGTAGTCTATGCACAACCTGAGACCACCATCTGCCTTCTTTGCAAACAAGACTGTGGAACCCCACGATGACGCACTTGGTCGAACATAACCCCTCTTCATCAGATCATCAATCTGGATCCGCAACTCCCGTAGCTCTGAAGGTGCCATCCCGTAAGGATCCATCGAGATCGGTCGAGCGTGGGGTTGCAGGTCTATCCCAAACTCGATATCACGCCGAGGGGGTAGAGTCTTCACCTCCTCAGGGAAGACGTCAATAAACTCAAGGATGATCTCTGGCACTTCCACCATTTCAACATATACTGGTTCCACTGTCAGCTCGGCCAATAAGGAGAGGAGGGGTTCCTCTCGCCTGTTTCCCTTCTGACTGCTCCGCTCATCGGTGAAGGTAACATGCCGACCGTGCAAGTCCGACAACACAACCCTTCTTCAGAAACAGTCGATGATGGCACACATAGAAAATAGCCAGTCGATGCCTAGGATGACATTGTATGGATGAATCTGTAGCAGAAGAAGATCCCTAACCAACTGATGTGGCCCTGTCATCAGTCTACATCCCCGACAAACAAACAACAAGTTGGTCTGACCTCAAAATGGTGTGCTCAATTCCAGGGGCTCTGGAAGACTCTCCGCATATAAACCCAAGGCACGGGCTAGACATGGTGCAATAAAGGAGTGCGAAGCTCCGGTATCGAACAAGGCATAAGCAAGAGTGCTAAACAGACTGATCGTACCTCGAACAACCTCTGGCCATGCGGGAACTGGTGCCTCTACGACATGTAACTGTCCACGCCCATCTCCCCTTCTCCTCGGCTGCCGGACACCTCCCCGACCACGCCCCATTTGAGGTCTCTGAGGAGTTCCCTGTGGTCGGTCTCCTCCTCCTACGTCTTCCCTCGGAGGAGCGGGAGCTCACTGTCCCTGCTGCTTCTGCTGGAATGGTCTGGCTAGAAGCTGCTGCTGGGGCGGGTGGTGGGGCTGTCCACCACCACTGTACTGCACCCGGTCCGATCACTGACTCCGGAGGTGTCCAAGGCTCCCACAGATTAAGCAACGCGGTCCTGGGCCCGATGGAAAAGGGAGAGGTCCGGGGGATCGAAACTGAAACTAATGTGGTCTTCTCCCTACTGGTCGGAACCTGGAGGGTCCTGATGCTGGAGGCCTGGTGCTGATGGCCTTTCCCTTCGATGGCCCCACCTGGATCCCCTCTCATGACACTACTCCTAGAGCATGCATCCTCCCCCCCACTTCGGCCTTCTTCTGGACCTCCAAGTACGACGACAGGGTAAAGGGGGTAACAGCATACTGGAGGGAGGGTCGGAGCGCCTCCTCTAAATGTCTTGCCCAAGACTCCTCGTCAGGAAAGAGGTCCGGAGAAAAACGTAGGAGGTCCTTGAACATGATCCCTAGCTCCCTAACGGACATACTCCCCTGCTGGAGGGAGAGTAGCTCCTTTCTCTTTTCTTCCTTCATCGTCGAGGAGAGGAATTCCGCCCGGAACTCCCTCTCGAAATCCACCCAAGCCACCTCATCCTCTCTCCTCTCCCCCAGTTAAAGCGTCCACCACTGACGCGCCACTCCCCGCATCTGGCTAACGGCCAGAGGAACCCAGTACTCGGTCGGGGCCCGAATCAGGCTGAAATCTATAAATAGCTCCTCTAGCCAGCCTTTTGTCTTCATGTCGGAGGTGCTGCCCTCATACTTCTCGAGGGCCTGTCGCTGGAAGGCCCGAAGAGTCTATTGCCACTAGTCGCCCTCTTCCTCTCGATCACCCAAAGTAGTCTTCGGGGCCTTGATCGCCTGTACCACACGTGGTCTCTTTCCAGGTTCCATAGCTGCAAGGTAAACAAGGAATTCCTAAGCCCAAGTAGTGCAGAATATCGTTCTTAAAATTTCTTAAGAATTTAATTTATTCTTAATTCCCAAGACATCCCAGAAACACAAGAACACAAGTCATTTATGATGCATGTACCTTTCCTAGGGTCTCTACCCTGCAATCAATGTGGTCTCACTTGGTCGTTCGGTTGGTCCAGAGTCCTTGTATCGGATCACGGGGGGCCCTAAAATCCCATGTCCTAGCCGGTCTTCCCTGGCCTAATTCACGCGCCATGGTCACCCAACACTGTTTCCTTACCATCCCATGCAATCCTTACTATGCCTAACTCCAGACTCCATCCTATCTCTCAACCATAACCTCTGATACCATTATGTCACGACCCGCCTTCACCAAAAGGAGGGAAGGGTCAGCAGATTGCCAGGCCCTTCCTTCATTAAGTTGAAGGAGAGATAATGACCCCCGAGACCCGCCTTCAATAGGTCCCGGAGTGGCAACTAGCACCAAGGGTATAGAAATTTCTCACAAATGGAAGGCATTACCCCTTTTTGTTTTATATGATCGAGAGATAAGATGATGAAACTCAACAACACCAAGGTAAAAGAAAAGTAAAGCCAAAAGTAAACCATTCCCACATGCATGTTCCAAATGTAAAGCCACAAAGTACAAAAGGTGACTACAAAGGTAAGTACCAAAGAAGAAAAGCAACAACTGCAACTGCCCCAATGGTCCGAGCTAGTATGGTCCTGCGTGATCCCTGAAGTCCTCTTGGAAACCTGAAAGTAGTTTTATATATGTAGGGTGAGCATACAAGTACACTCAGTAGGGAAATCCAAAGACTCTCGTGCACAAGTGGGGGAATGTGCTAAAGTCCCATGATAAAAGAAGTAAACAAAACACCTAATAAGGTAAACTATCCACCCAAGTCTCACCAAGGCACACTCCCCAAATAATGCAAGTCAAGTAAAATATATAATAATAGCTCATCGATGTTTGGGTACCCCACGCCACTTTCCCACTGGTTATTGAGACATCCTACGCATCGAACCAATCCCTCCATTCTCAATATAGTCCCACTACCACACCCGCCAGCACACACCTGGGCCAAAACTACCACACGCAGTCCCACTGCCGAATCCCGCCCGAAAACACCTGGGCCACAACTATCTCATGTAACCACGCCTGCAAACACCTAGGCCAGAACAACCACCACCACTCCCGAAGACACCGGGGCTAGAAAAATCCGCTGCCACACCCGAAGACACATGGGCCTCATCCCGAAGGCACTTTGAAAACCACCTTCCGCACACACCTGGCCAACCACCACACTACCCAGCCCGAAGGTTCTTGGGATAATAATGGACCTCAGGTCATCACAGCCTGCCCGAAGATACTTGGGCTATCCGGGAAAGGGAGTAGAAAAGGAGATAATAACCAGCCACTAAGAATAGTTTTGGTAAAAACACCCTCCCCCATGAAATGGCGGTGTTCGGCACTAAGTGCTCAACTTGGGTGGGGCGCGAATAAGAAACACAAACCTACAAGTATAGATATAGGTAACAAGAACTCACCCAAAGACTAGGTTTTTCAAACCAGCCTACAGAACACAACACCACTGCATCCAAGTCCCAAGTCACAACTTTCGCCAACAAAACCCAATTGTCCCATTCTTGTTTCAAGTTCAGTGATAATGTTTAATTAAGTTTAAGCACTACTGGGAAACTAGTAAGCATAGGCACAAGTCCAGGAAAGTAAACAGTCAAGCATAAACCATAACGCCCACACCTGGTTCTCAACAACAGAGGATCCCACCCCAATTAGTGATATAAACAAGTACCCACCCGGTATTAAAACTCACAACCAACGAATCCATACCAACAGGGGATCTCATCCCCAAATTCACACAACCACCGAGAGTATAAAGACGGGGGATCCCATCCCCTCCCATATTTCCAGCAATCAACCCAAAAAAGAAAACAACCAACTACCACCATCAACACAAGTCAGGGCCATGCCAGTATTTTCAGATTTAAACGACTTAACACACTCCATGGTTTCAATTTCCGTGGGTTTTAACCGGGGTTATCACAAGAGTATTGATCCCGGTGCCTCAATTTATTTGGCCGGATATACATGATTAACCAATTTACTTTTCACAGCAAGAGTTTACAACCACAACAAGCCATTTAAAACATCAGCAGGGGTTCATTAGTGCACAAACAACAACCACCAACGGCCTCGATTTTCAGAAGGCATAAGCCAGCACGACTCAACAAGATGGTCATAATATAAACAACATTAAAGATCACACCCCCCCCCCTCTTTCTTTATAAAATCCAGTTCATTATCTTCATTTAGATCTGGTTTGTCTAATTCTACAAAACAGAAGCACGCCCACCCCACATGATACACAAAAGAGAGAGATGAAGGAGAAATTCCCTACTTGTTGATAGAGGAATGCCATTTAGGGAGGGCACAGAACTTTAGGGATAACGATGTGGCGCGACCAATGCACCATAAGATATTTGTGAAAAGATGCGATCGAGGAAAGGAGAAACCATGGCTAACCCTTGGTTTATAAGATCCGCGGACGGTTGAGGTGAGAATGCGAAACCGCGTAGGGCGCAGGGGTCGTGGGTTGATCACGTGGCTCCACTCGTCATTAAGGGGGTTCGGGTGGTTTAAACCGACTCATTAATTGATTAAGTATTTAATTAAAACTCTTATGCACGTCACGGGTCTTTAAAACATGCTCAAACAGGCCAAAATAGGGTTTAAAACCCTATTTGCGCAAAAAGGAGCGCTATTGGAAATAACCCGCGGGGTAGGCTAGAGCCACCAGCAGCTGAGAGCTACCTGTAGGCTGCAGCTACAGGTAGGTTGCGGCTACCGGTAGGCCGCATCTACCGGTAAGTTGAAGCTCCCGGTAGGCCACGCTACCGGTAGGCTGCAGCTACCGGTAGGCCGAGCTACCGGTAGGTTGCGGCTACCGGTTGGCCTGCTACTGGTAGGCCTACACCACCGTTATTCCCATACCTGAAAACCCAAAACGAGATTTTCACAAAGTAATGGATCCCAAAAACCCGAGCCATTACTTTAGTGGTGCAAAAAGATCAAGAAAAATATATCTAAGTAGGTAATTGATTTAATGGAATGGGAATGATTCCAAATAATATTTTTCAATTAACATTACCCCATACTATTCATCTTATTATTGACACAGAGTTCCTAAAACTGATGAAAATTGAATATCGATCTATCAGGGAATATGAGGAAGACATTATAAGGCTCTAACATTATGCCTCTAGGTTTTTCATCAACATCGAATGTATGGTGGAATACAAATTTAGTGGATTAAGGATATTTATATGCAAAATTTTAGTGATTTGAGAAATTTATAGTTATGGGGATTTATTGGTTTATTCTTATAAGGTTAATATAATGATTCATGACTCTTAGTCGTCTCATGGTACTAGATATAAAAAATAAAATTGAGTTCAATTATATAGGATCAGTGGATCAATCTGATGGATGAATGATAAATCAACAACCAACATGTCAAAAGTGTTAAATGAAGAATCATTGAAACATTACCAACGGAATATAGAGATGTTTCAAGTGTGTAAAATAGGATAATAATTGTAATCAACTAAAAAGTGGGGTGATGAATACCACAAATGGGATGGTTGAAAAGATAGTTTAAATCTAAACTCACTCCATGTTATAGTGTTTCAATTGAAATGAAAATTGGTTTTATAAAAGCCGATGTCTTATTCCTGGGGTTGTAGGAAAAAATCGATGAAAAAATACTAAATGTACTATATATTAAGCACGAGAATATGATATCATTACTAATGATGTGGATACCAACATTGATTTTGGGATAGGTATGGTAGTTATTCATTCAATAATAGAAAAAATAATTTTTTTGTTCTTGTACTACACATTCATTCATATCATTAATGTTTATTTGAACTATTGAAACCCAAACTCAAAAGATTGGGGTTGATCTATACATGAGAATTGAATGTATAGAAATTATTTCATCCCATGTATATAACTCCTACCCAGTCATTTTTTGTCAAGGAATCCTCCCATAAAATCATTTCATACTTCAATTAGTGTAATTTTAATCAATATTTTGATTGGATTGGAGGTCCTTATATATATCAATCATTAACTATCGAGATGGGGATAACACACTTTAAATATTGAGTCATCCTACATTCTCAACAAGAGTACGGGAGAGGATATGTCGTCATTGAAATAATATTTTTATAACTGGATATTGATTACTTATGAGAAATAATATATATCCCAAATGATTGAGGTGAATAGAGAATCATTCTTGAATACATTCCCATCATTAGAGATTATACTTATTTATTCCCTAATAATTTTCCAGGAATTCCACCATATCATGTTGTGGTTTTTTCAATAAATATTATACCAACATATCTACCCATATATAAGAATCATCTGAGAATGGACATCGTTGAGTACTAATAATTTAAAAAAATACAATAGAATATCGATAGTGGGTTTATACACTCATGGGATTCACTATATGGGTCATTGATCCTCTTTATCAAAAATATGGATGGGTCAATTATCCGCTTCATTGATTATAATGTTCTCTATAAAATAATGATAAAGAACAATTATATACAGTTATAGATTGATGAATTATTTGATCTACTATATGGTCCCAAGTATTTCTCTAATGTGGACATTTGATTTGGAATTCAATAATTAATGACAAAATAAGAATATATTCCCATGATTACTATGTGTAAAAGTTATGGAATCTATGAGATCAAAGTGATTCCCTTCAGACTCAATAATTCTACAGAAATATTTTGGAACATAATTAAAATATTCGCTAGGTATTTTCTCATACAATTTTTAGAAGTATTTATTGATAATATTATAATATATACCAAAAGAATTGAGGTGTATGAGGTGGATTTAAATATTGGGATAAATTATTTCTAAAGGGATAATATATATTAAATTTAAATTAAATGTGAGTTTTTCATAGGGTTTGTATCAATATTATAGAATTTTAACACTGGAAAATGGATATTTGGGGACCCTTATTAGAAAAAAACAACGGAGGAGTGGCCTAGACCAACATCTTTAAAAACAATCTGTATTTTTCATGGACTATAATTGTATTTATAATATTTATTTTAAACTTAACATTTATTTAAAACATTCTAAACAAAGAGAATTGATAAGGATTTTTTGAATGAGTGGTTTAATAAATCTGATGATAGATTAAATGAATTAAAAAAAGTATTATCAAAACACTGAAACTCAAAATACCTTTGTGTGGGGAACATTTCAGGTTATAAAATGAGGATTCCAAAGAAGGTATTGTGTTCTTCATTGATGTAAAATGATAAATTGATAACCTACACATCACGACTGTAACACCCTAAGATTTTATGAGATATATTATTTTTAATTTCATTGGTGTCTTCTACTATACACTACACCTAGATTAGCATGTACTATACGAAACCCCGTATTATCTTGCAGCATATGCAACATTATTCTTGGTTCATGTTACACACAATATCAAGTTCATTTTGTGAAAATTATTCTATGCAACATTAAGTATAGATTTTGTTTAATGTATAAATGAAATAGGATTTGATTATGTTATATGCAACACCAAATGGAGAATTCACTACATGCAACTATTTCTTGGCTTGCATTACGTGCAATCAAGGCATTCTTCTATAGCATGTGTAGTATGCAATACCAAGTTTCACTAAACAAGATATTATTATAATAGTATTATGAACTAGCCGTTATGAATATTAATAACCACTTTTTGAAATTTTATAAATTTTATCATTCAAAATGGATTTCATTTTTGGATTCTGAGTATTAAAATTAGCCATGGGTGAATTTTTGGTATTTTTCTGAAAACATTCAATTTTTGATGAATAGTGAAAACACTGGGTTACTATTTAAAAACCGACTTTTTATTTAAATAATGACTTATTTTATTTAAATTTATTTTAGGTCAAAATTGATACATAATACCTATATATGTTAAATTTAATTCATTTGAGTCATTTTATAATAATTTTATAGATATAAAAAGTATATAGAACTTTTCACTTTCTTTTACCCACCTCCTATCAGAATTAGAAATTTTACATAAAATTTAATTTTACCACTTCAATGTGTAAAATTTTGAAAATACGAGAGACATATTTAATATCAAGGAGTAAAATATCGTCCAATAAGATAAAAATAATTTTTGGTGAATAATAAATTTTGACTTTTAGTTACCACGGTTCAAAGTAAATACGGTAACTAAGGGTAAAAATGATATTACTATTACTATAAAACATGTTCTAATTCTATTGGATAAGTGTAATTCGACCAAAAAAAACCTTAGGAATAAAATATTACCCTTTAGGTCAACATGGATTGGATTAGGACATATATTATTATTTTATTTAAAGAAGAGTTAAAATGGTTAAAATCAATGTTTAATAAAAGAACATTTTTAATATAGGGATATACATAATATAAATTAGAATATAAATATTTATTAGAATTATAAAAATATTTTCTACCTAATTTTATTTTATTTATAATTTTTAGACATTACATAATTTAATTTATTTATGACACAATCATTATGCAGTAATTACCTAAATAATGAAATATTAAAATAATTGATATTATAAATACCCAAATAAATGTAATTTGATATTTTTATGAATTCCACTAATTTTCTAGGTTAATATGACAAGTAATTATTTATTTAATTAACTCGTTTAGAGCTAATCATTCTGTTATTATTTTCACAAAAATCAATTACCAAATAGTGTCAAAATTGACATAAAATAGTTTTTAAAAAAATACTATATTATTAATTGTTATTATATTCCTAAAAATATAAGGTTTAGCCAAATGACATAGATAAAGATATATATATTAATAATGAACAACTTGGGGTTCTTTTGGATTTTTATTGTAAGTTTAATAACCATATAGTGTAAGAAAACAAGAAGACACGGTAAAAGTTAAATTATTTTACTTAGAGTTAAATCTAAATGATAAGGTTAAAATAGTATCCTAAACTTGTCTAAAACCTATTGGATGAGACAATTTCTACCCATCCTTACTTTAGCTTCGAAATAAATTAATTTTTTACTATTATAAACTAAATATGAATTTATTATAAAATAATTTTTTATGTTTTTCCTAATGTTCTCCTCTCCTCCCTTATAAAAAGGGCACCCCTTCCCTCTTCTCTTCACACCCTTTTGAGCCTTGAAGCTCGGCCAAACCCTGCACATTTATATTCTTATATTCCATAGAAACATTATATAGGTTCTGGTTTCCTCAAAAGTCCAACCCAAGTTCCTTAAGAGGAGGTTAAGAATAGGCGCGTCAAAGAAGAGGAGGTTCAGATACTTACAAAGCATATGAGACCTAAGTTAAGGGAAAACTTTTCCAATCACATTTTTATCCAATATTGTTTATTCATAAGTATTTACTATGGATATATTTATCATCCATGTCCCTATTTTCTAAAAATGGATTCATGTATTTTTAAAGTCCTTTTTACCCATTTTTTACTTTTACCACATGTTATGGAAGGATTGTTTCTTTTGTTTACCATACGAGGAAATTTTTGACTTTTCCGAAAAAAGTATGAGAAGAATGTTTTTTAAACTTATACGGCATGAACAGATTTTTACAGTTTCATAACACCTTTTCATAATGAGGATTACTCTACAATATTTCATGAATATTTTCAAAAAAAATCCTTTTCTTTTAAAATTGCATGGCATTTTGTGAAAAGAAAATGATTTTGAAGAATAAAGGATATTTTCCTCAAGATTTCATTTCAAGTGTTTTATCAAAACTATTTTCCATCTAAGATGACATTATTCAGTATGTTTATGTTTCAAGTATAAGGTATCTATTATTTACATGGTTTGATTCCTATTATGGTGAAATGATATCCGTTTATTTTATAGGGATTTTGTTATGATGGGATGATGTTTATGAAACCCATTTTATTCTTTGGGTTATGATGAATGATTTATGTTTATTTTATGGCACAAGTAAGAATGATTTCATTATGAAATGGGTGGGACCTATATCTCCCTCCAATGAAATGGGTAAATTTTTATATCTAATGAGATAGACATGGATGAAACAGTATGTTAATCCGGTTTAGAGATACAGGACTTGAATGAGGAGTGAACTCATTTCAGAAAGAGACTTTGTCCACTAGGATGTTAATGGAAAAAATGCCTTATCTTCTATGGAAATAATATCATGTGCTTAATGTTTTTCCACAATTAAATGTTTTATTCCCATGTTATTTTATCATTATTGATGTTCCTTTATGATTTATGTCTGACGTACTGCAAATATTTTTTTCACAACTGAAGATTTTGATGTTTAATCTTTATGTTAATGTATTGAAGTTCAAATGAATATGGTTTGTTTTATTTTTTTCCCATGCTTACCCTTGATGAGCATTTTATCTCACCCTTTATATGTTTTCTTTTCCCTAGGATATAAAGAATGGTTTTAGGTATGAAAAAAAGGGAAGATCTTTATGGGAGATGTTCAAGCTCTTTCACCGAGATTATAATATTATGTTCCATGTTTCCAAACACACTAAACTATTACAGTTCTTTGGTGTCTGTTTTTATTATGTATTAAGTATTCTACAAAAGTAATGTAATGACCTTGTACACCAAGAATTGGGTCTCTTCAGTTTGTATCAGAGGAATGGATTAGTCATCCTGTTGAAACTAGGATGCGAAAACTTTCTTGAGATCCCTAGAAATATTTCTAAGGTATGTCTAGAGATTTCTCTAAGGATAAGTATAAGTATATGTTATATTCCTAGAATTATGGTAATGATATTATAATTAAACCTATGATGTTAGATATTTAAGGTACTCCAAATTTATTATGTTGTTTTCCTAGCATGATTTTTTCATCTCACACTGTTGTTTTTGGGTTTTAGACGATGGATGGAACCCGAAAAAACCATGTTGATCAATGTAATGGACAATGCAATGATTGTCCTCTTGAACAAACCAATGTTATCAGAGATGGAGTGAAAAATCTTATTGCTATAATTACACAAGATATGAATCATTCTGGACTTCCAAATGAGGAGATAAAGGAACAATATTCTATTAAGTCCTTCATGAGGCAACATCCACCTTCTTTCAGTGGGACTCCCGATCCACTTGTTGCTGAACAACAGATTAGTACCATTAAAAAGATATTTTCGATACTACTCTATTCAGAACATGAAAAATTCATTTTGGTTTTTTATCGTTTAGAAGGTGAAGCAGAACAGTGGTGGACTCTAATAAAGAATACAAGGCCCCAAGATGAAATTCAATCCATTTAATGGGATGAGTTCAAAAACTTGTTTTCCAGTAAGTAATTCCCTCGTATTCTTTAAACAAAGATGGAAAAGGAGTTCCTTGAGATTTAGCAGAAGGATAATGAATCTGTTGGTATATATGAAGAAAATTTTACAAGACTTTCAAGGTATGCATATGGCTTTATCATCCAACCTAAAAGTAAAGTTGATCGATTCTTCAGTGGATTAAAACCAAGTCTTCGAAGAGAATTTTCTATAAGAGACTTCAGTAGCTATGAAGAAATTGTGCATTGTGCTATCAAGGTAGAAATGGAAGTTGGTGTAACATATCTATATCATGGTTTTGACAAGAAATGAAAGATGATGTTTAGGGTGAAATCTCAGAATAATGGTGAAAAGAATATTAATGTTTTTTTATGCTCAAAGTGTGGAATGAAGCATGGTGGAGATTGTCTTAAAGGGAGTAGAAATTTTTTTTAAGTGTGGAAAAGAAGGCCATCAAGCAGCAGAGTATCAAAGTAATAAAAAAAGGGTTGCTAATGATGTGAATAATGAAAAGACTGTAGAGAACGCACCACCAACACTTCAATGCTTCAAGTGCACAGAAATGGGGCATTATGCCAATCAATGCCTTAATCCAAGGGTTAATGATGATCAACATGAGAAACCTCTTAGGGAAAAGGATAAAGGGAAGTCACATGCAATAACTATTTGGTATGTTGAGTATGTCAATGATGTTGTGTAATGATTATGTGTTTATGTAACGGGATTTCAAAATAGTTTCATGAAATCTCATTTATGGTATCGTGGAATTTTGGAATATCTATGTATTGGTTTTCAATAATTATATGGTATAGGTAACCATGAAATGTGATTGAATTATTTTCAGAAAGAAGATAATATGCACATAATGAAGGGTTAAATAGAAAATGAAATGAGCTCAGAACTGAAATCATGGTTTGAGTATATAGAAATTTTGGGATTTTGGAATGTGGAAAGAGTTAACTTTTGACACCATTCATGTTTTCACTAAGGTTCAATGGGAATTCATATTTCAATAGAATACATGATTAAGGTATTCACATGTTTGGAATGTGACCAACAAGTTATATCGTATGATATATGGGGGATAATTGATGGTATTCACATGCTTATTTGAGGGCATTTCTTGTAATCATTCTCATTATACTATAAGATTGGACAGAAGTATTTTAGATAAGCCTAAATATTGGAATAGATTATGTCTGACAGAAGTTTGTTTTGTTTAAGGATAGAACTTTTTTCGATATTATTGATGGGATTTTATAATAATGTAGTTTTTGAAAAAGGACAACCTGCAGGACGGGCGACAACCTGTCGCGTCGGACAATTCTGTGGGAATCGAACCCACAACCGAAGTGCGACATGCCTTTATCGCCTACCACTATTCTATATGAAGTCACTAGTTAGTATAAACTAGTTTTATTATATTAAGTAGTATGATATATAAATTATGATACCATTTTAGGAACCATATATGATTAATCTCGCAATAGATGGACTTATGTATTTTTGATAACTTTTTCTAACCTTTTGTTTGAGATAGATGGAATGACCCATAATTCTATCACATGATCTGCTGACGCTTCATGAATGAAAAATTAAACTTCATTTCCTTAAAAGATGAAGTGGAAATTGTCCATGGAAGGACCAACGGTGATATTGTACCAAAATCAATAAATTAATTCTTCTAATTCCAATTTCTTCAACTTTAGGGAAATGATCTTGAAAAACAAAAATGTTGTCCTAGAGCCCTTATATCTGATGAATTAGATCGTACCTTAGATTATCACAAATTTATGGCTTTGTGATTGTTGGATTTTTCATAGCCATGTCCTCTACCACTCTTCATCAGAAGTTGATGGTTATATTTCTCTTCTATATCCATATTTTAACCTATGTTGTCCTATGTGGAAACCCAGTGTTGAGTTACTTTGGGTGACTGTTATGATTCTAACTTCCCTTTTTTTAAAAATTATGTTTTAGAATTCCTTTTTCAATGTGGTTTTCTTTGAAAGAAACTTTCAAGTAGTAAACCATTTATAACCCGGATGAATTTCGAGGGCGAAATTCATTTTAACGGGCGTATAATGTTACACCCTGAGATTTTATGAGATATATTATTTTTAATTTCATTGATTATTCTATTATACACTACACCACAATTAGCTTGTACTATACGCAACACTGTATTATCTTGCAGTATACACAACACAATTCTTGGCTCGTGTTACACACAATTTCAAGTTCGTTTTGTGGAAATTGTTCAACGCAACATTAAGTATAGATTTTGTTTAATGTATAAATGAAATAACATTTGATTATGTTATACACAACACCAAACAGATATTTCACTACATACAGCCCTGACTTGACTTACAGTGCAAGCAATCAAGACCTTCTTCGATAGCATGTGTAGTACGCAATACCGATTTTCACTAAACGAGATATTATAATAATATTATTATGAACTAGCCGTTATTAATAGTAATACCCACTTTTAGAAATTTTATTAATTTTATCATTCAAAATGGACTTCATTTTTTGATTTGGAATATCGAAATTAGCCTGGGGTGATTTTTTGGTATTTTTCTGAAAATTTTCAATTTTGATGAATAGTGAAATCACTCAGTTACTATTTAAAAACCGTCTTTTTATTTAAATAATTATTTATTTTTTTTTAAATTTATTTTAGCTAAAAATTGATACATAATACCTATATATGTTCAATGTAATTAATTTGAGTCATTTTATAATAATTTTAGATATTTAAAAATTTTATAGAACTTTTCACTATCTTTTACCCACCTCCTAAGAGAATTTGAAAATTTACATAAAACATAATTTTACCACTTCTGTGAGTGGAATTTAAAAAATCCATGAGACATGGTTAATATCAAGGAGTTAAATGTGGTTCAATAAGTTAAAAATACTTTTTTTGAAAAGTAAATTTTTACTTTTATTTACCACAGTTAAAAGTAAATATGGTAATAAAGGGTAAAAATGATATTACTATTACCCTAACACATGTCCTAATTATATTGGATATGTGTAATTCGACCAAAAACAACCTTAGGAATAAAATATTAAACTTTAGGTCCACATGGATTGGATTAGACCATTTATTATTATTTTATTTAAAGAGGAGTTAAAATGGTTAAAATCAAAGTTTAATAACTAAAACTTTTCTAATATAGGGTTATACATAAGATAAATTCAACTATAAATATTAATTATTAAGAGAAAAAGATTTGATACCTAATTGTATTTTATTTATAATTTTTAGACATTAAATAATTTAATTTATTTATCACACAATGGTGATGCAATAGTTACCTCAATAATGAAATATTAAAATAATTGATATTATAAATACCCAAATAAATGTAATTTCAGACTTTTTATGAATTACAATAATTTTCTTGGTTAATATGACATTTCAGTATTGATTTAATTAACGTTTTTCAAACTAATAATTCTGTTATGATTTTCACAAAAATTAATTACCAAATAGTGTCAAAATTGATATAAAATAGTTTTTAAAACAAATATTATATAATGAATTGTTATTATATTCCTAAAAATCTAATATTCGGCCTAATGACATAGATAAGGTTGTATATATTAATAATGAACCACTTGGGGTTCTTTTGGCTTGTTATAGTATGTTTAATAACCATATATTGTAAGAAAAAAATAAGACATGGTAAAAGTTAAATTATTTAACTTAAAGTTAAATCTAAATGATAATGTTAAAATAGTAACCTAAACATGTCTAAAAACTATTGGTTGAGAGGATTTCTACCCATACCCACTTTAGCTTCGAAATAAAACAATTTGGAGCTATTATAATCTGAATATGAATTTATTATAATCTAATATTTTAGGTTTTTCCGAAACTTCTCCTCTCCTCCCTTATATAATGGGCACCCTTCCCTCTTCTCTTCACACCCTTTTGAGCATTGAAGCTCTGGCAACCCTATACCATTTCCCTTATAATATTCCCTAGAAACATTATAGAGGTTCTGGTCTCCTCAAAAGACCAACCCCAGTGCCTTAAGAGGAGTTTAATAAGAGGTGCATCAAAGAAGAGGAGGTTCGGATACGTACGAATCATATCAGACCTAAGGTAAGGGAAAACTTTTCTAATCTCATTTTTATCCGAGATGTTTATTCATAAGTATTTACTAGGGTTATATTTATCATCCATGTCCCTATTTTCTAAAAATGGTTTCATGTATGTTTAATGTCCTTTTTACCCATTTTTGACTTTTACCACATGTTAGGGAAGAAATCTTTCTTTTGTTTACTATATGAGGAACTTTTTGAATTTTCCAACAAAAGTACAAGGAGGATGTTTTTTAACTTATACGGAATGAAAGATTTTTTACGGTCTTATAACACATTTTCTTAATGAATCTTAATCTAAAAGATTTCATGAATATTTTCAACAAAATCATTTTCTTTTAAAAATGCATGAAATTTTGTCAAATGAAAATGATTTTGAAGAAGAAAGTATATTTTCCTTGAGAATTCATTTCAATTGTTTTATCAAAAATATTTTCCATATAAGATGATATTATTCCGTATGTTTATGTTTCAAGTATAATGTCTCTATTATTTTCATGGTTTAATTCTTATTATGGTAAAATGATATTCGTTTATTTCATATGGATTTTGTTATGATGGGATGATGTTTATGAAACCCAATTTATCCTTTGGGTTATGATGAATGATTTATGTTTATTTTGAGGCACAAGTAAGAATGATTTCATTAAGATATAGGTGGGACCTATATCTCCCTCAAATTCATTGGGTAATAATTTATATTTCATGAGATAGACATGGTTGAAACTGTAAGTTAATCCGGTTCAGTGATACAGGACTGGAACGAGGAGTGAACTCGATTCAGAAAGGGACTTTGTCAACTAAGATGGTCATGGCAGCAATGCCTTGGATAATACGGAAATCATATCATATTCTTAATGTTTTTACACAATTAAATGTTTTATTCCCATTTTATTTTATAATTATTGATGTTCTGTTATGATTTATTCCTTACGTACTGCCAATAATTATTTCACAAATCATGATTTAATGTTTAAACCTTCTGTTCATATTTTGAAGTTCAAATGTATATGGTTTGTTTTATTTTCTTTCCATGCTTACCCTTAATGAGAATGTAAGCTCACCATTTATATGTTTTATTTTCCCCTATATATAAATAAAGGTTTTAGGTAAGAAAAAAAGGGATGATCTTTATGGGAGATGTTGAAGATCTTTCACCAAGATTCGAAGATTATGTTCCATGTTTCCAAAGACACTAAACTACTACAGTCCTTTGGTGTCTTTTTTTATTATGTATTAATTATTCCTCAAAAGTAATGTAATGTCCATGTACTCCATGATTTGGTTCTCTATAATGAACGTTGAATTTACATTAAAATAGATAACCAATTCGTGATTAGGTGTTGGCTTTAGTGGTCATCGCATAAATGAGTTTGTGAAACTATCATTATTTCAAGAATTGTGAAATGTATTTGGATCATATGATCCTAAAATATGTATTCAAACTAAGGGAGTATAATATGATCCATAAATGGGGGTAATATATGATAATGTACTATGGCTGTTCAATCCCCTATTATTAGTGGAATGGTATTGAAGTGGAAAATGATCTATATGACAATTATTTCACAACTATATCAATGATGTGAATTGAAAAAGATCCCATCTTCTTAGACATAGAATTGATCGAAATAATGGTCATAATGGAAGTAAGATGATAATTCCTTTATCAGTTTACTAATTAAACTCCCCTTTGTATAATAATGATGTTTATCAAAGAGATAATGTTGAAATACAATAGAAGGTGGATTCTATAAGAAAATGAAAATAATTAGACATCAAAATTGATGGAGAATGAATTATAATATTTACATACAAATTATTTGTATCATTAAATAATGAAAAAACAATTGATATGTCTAATTATGAAAATATATCATGGTTCTCCATCCCCATATGGAGTATATAAATCAATAGAGATATCTAAAGGAAATATTTGTGGGATAATGTGGAGAATGAGATCACTTAATAAACATAAAAAACTATTGTATAATATTAGGTGATGGATGATATGATATAGTCTAGGGGGATAATGAAACAATTATCAATTCCTATATGAATATTTAAAAACTTCACCATTGACTATTCAGTGGACTTATAAAGAGATCAAGTGAATGTAACACTAATATGGGTTGTGGTGGGAATCTATAAAAAAAATTTAATATCATTTCAATTTTGGCGTAATTCTCACTATATCATATTAAATGGTTATAAATTATATATGTTTGGAGACTATATGGAATAACACTATAAATTTTATATGATAGAGAGTTTATATTTACCATTGAGTTCTAAAAAAGACTTCAATATGCTCGAAACACCAAATTGAACTTTAGTATAGATTACCGCCCCAACATAATGACTAATCTATCTATAAAATCATAAAAATTGAAGGCATGATGAGATAATTTCCCATGTAAATAAAATGATAATGGGATTAACATATTATTGTGGTCAGTTTCTCTTAAAATAATAGTTCTCACTAAAAATCCAATTAGCTCTATATGAATCTCATTATGAGAAGAGATGTAAAAAAATTCATGTCGGTATTATGTGGGTGAAAACAAGATATAGGATCTAGGAATGGTATTTTTAATATAATAAAAGGTAAGAACCATTCAAAATATCATCTGGGTGGCTCAAAGTCAACAGTAGAGCTATTCTGATGCTCATCGATGAGACCTGAATTTTGTTGTAAAAGATAAATCATTCCTATGAATATCTATTGGGAAGAGAGTCATGATATTTTTTTAAGAATGGAAATTTAATTCATATTTAAATAAACCACTTTGAAATTATTGGTCGTATTGGATGAGTGACGTGTCTACTAGAGAAATCACCACCCATTTATCAATTACATGACATATTCCACAAATACAACATAAGGATATATATTTCCCAAAACACTCACATGATCTGAATTCGTAGGTGGTACATATGAAATATCTTTTCTCCTGTAATGGTTAACCATGGATGATCTTAGACTATTGTGATATAGTTATACACAATGAAGAAACTCACCTTGTGAAAGTACATTGGAAATACCATATGTATAAGGTTAGGAAATGGGTACTGGATTAATCCATAAATAATAATTACACTCTATTATTTAGAAATTTATTTCTAGAATGAAATATTGAGGGTGAAATTTATGAAGGGGGAATATTTTTTGACCAAAAATTTTGTCAATGGAATTTCCCTTTTGAATATTTAATTAAGTCAAATTTATTTATATAATATTATATTATGCATGCACACCACAAGATAAAATTGTAACACCCCAACATTTTATAATATGACTCTTCTAAAATAAATTCAATATGTTTGATAGATTGAATTTCATGGAACACTGAGATAAAATGAACCATGATTGATATTATTATCTAAAATGAAATTAAAACCTAACTATTTAATAAGAATTAATGACTTGTATCATTATATTATGAAATTTATATATTATATAATAAATCCATTATTTTGGAATTCTTCTAATTTTTTTTGTCAAAAGTAAAGAATGATTCAAATTTTAGGCATGAAAATGATATATTTTTCTAAATGCAGTTTTAAACTTTTTATTGGAGAACGTATTTTAAATCAAATTATTATCACTTTTAAATATTTTAGTTTAAAAAAATAGACTTATTTTGTTAAGATAGAATATAAATATTTACTTTGGATGGATATTTTACATTTTTCTGAAAAGGTTATTATTTTGAGGAATAGTAACAAAATATTGGATTTTAATTGGAAATAGATTTTTTGTCTAAATAATTTACAGTGTAAATATATATTTCTAATATTATTATAATTTTTTATCTGTTAATATAATTTAGTTCTTTTTAATCAATTTAACATTAAATAAGGATGTAAAAACATTTCAATAATCTGAACATTTTCTCTTTAAATATTGCCTTAACGCCCTATCTGCCAAATTAATTTTAAATTTATATTTTCCACTTATATGTTTTCAATGATGAATAATTGTAGATATATTTGAAATCAAAAGTACCTTTTTTTAGTAAGTAATCCCATTTTATTTTAAAACCAAATATGCTTTGTATTGATGGTAATTTTTTACCCTCTAAAGGGTAAATTGGGTAATTAAGGGTAAAATTACTATTACAAAATTACGGTGACACATGTCATAATTTCGTTGGTTGATTGATTTTTTGACAAAAAGTGTATTGGATAGATTTTATTTCTTCCTGGATCTAGTTCTATGAATATAATCTATTTATTTTATTTTATTCAATGAAAATTAATTTTTTTCATACATCGTTTTAAACAAGTTGAATAATTTTTATATAGGGTTATTTTATCAATAAACTCGACTGTAAATAGTAATTGAAAATAGGAAATGGTTATCATCATCATTTTAATTTATTTTTAAATTTTAGTAAATAAATTGTTAATTTTACTCCTTCAAAAAATGATGATACAATAATTGTTTAATTTATAGACATATCAAATAAATGTTATTAAAAATAATAAAAATAATATAATTTGATATAATTTATATAGTACCAGAATTTTCTTGGTTAAATATAAATATTACTGATACAATAATTATATTTTTTATATGCTTTGTTATATATTAGTACTTTTTATAAAAAATTAATTGAATAGTGCCAAATTTGACATTAATGATATTTTAAAATAAATAATATGGTATTAATGGATATTTGATTCATAAAAATATAAACATAAATCAATTCATTTGGATAACAATAAAATTTCATTGATGACTAATTTATGGCCTATTTTAAATCTCATAGTTAGTATATTATCCTTAAAATTTAAAAAAACATAGTTGTTATAATAAGTGTTAAAGGGTTTAACTAATTGTTATTTCTAAAAGACGAGGGTATGATGGTGACCAAAACTTGTCTAAAAAATTCTGGATGATATTATTTCAGCACATAATCATCATATATTCGAAAAAACTCATTTTTATCCATTTTTTATTGAAAATTAATTAATTTGAAATTGATATTGTGAGAGTTTTCAAATATATTTGTCACATCAATTATAAAAGGGCACCTCCTCTCTCAATTTCTCACACCACATTGAGCTTTCTATCGTGACCAAAACCCTCCAAAATAAGGTCAAATATTTCCTACCATCATAATAGATTCCTCCATCTGGGTATAAATCCATCATATGGGTGACGAACTAACCATTCTTGTACTGTAAACTACCGCCTCACAAAATGATGTCATTCATTTTTCTTTTACAAACTCTCTTGGTTGGGAATTATTATGGAAAAAGTGTTTTTATATAATATATATATATGATACTTATTTTAATATTTATATATATTTAGTTTCAATATATCATAGAACATCAATATTTTCATATGTTGTAAACACGATAATATCATTTTTAAAAGTGTGGACTACGGCCTCCTCAAAGCGATGTGATTTATTAAGATTATAGAAGAAACAAATAAAGGATGATTTAAACAATAATAAGTGAAATATATGAAATATATATAATAATTAAATTATAATATACATATATATTATTTTATTCTAACTATTTTAATTGGAAAATAAAATGGATGTTCAATTCTTGCATACGCATGACATGCCGTTTACATGAACTGTGCATTTTATTTCCTATATAAAATTTTATAGATTATTATAATACATATATACATAATATATATAATACATAGATCATGGTTTTAAATTTTTTAGGATTAAATCGTGATCTAATTAATAGGAACAATACGTATCATGGGAAAACATACTTGAAAAACTAGACTATTAACAAAAAAAATAGTTAAAGTAATGAAAGAATGTTAAAAAATGAATTGACAGATATTATGGGAAGTTAATATATGATAAATATGAATCTAGTTTTGGTATAAGAAAATAACACTATTAAAACAATTATACTAGAGGTTAATGGATGTTCACCCAGAAGGAAACACAATTTCGTAAGGAATAATTTTCTAACATTTATTTTTGTGGGAGACATTCCTTATACAAATCTTGTTTATCTTTTGTGGTGAATCTAATACCCCAAAGGACTTTTATGAATATTATTATAGAAATTATGGTATTTTAGTTTCCATATAATTTTATTTATTTCATTTTCTTATGATCATACATATTGTAATGTGATATGTATTTTTTGAATAATATCTTATTATTTGGGATTATTTTTGTTTAGGTCTTCACTAGAGAATTATTTAAAAAAATTGAATTATTTATTGAATAATTTTAATTTATAAGACATTTTAATTATTAATTAAATCTATTACTTGATATGGGGAATTATTTGAGTGGAAATGACATATGGGTTCCATAGTTTCTATGACCCATCAATGCATTGACAAGTTCTTAAGAGACCAATTTGTTTTATAAATTAAATAGGATTCTACCTGTGGTTTTAAATTGTATTGTGAATGGTAATAAAGGTATAGATAATAATTTTATTTAGACATGAGGTCCAATAATTAAGAATTTATATCATATATATTTCAGTTATTATTGTTATTATCCATGTGATTTTCTGATGATAAAATATATTGATTCATTTCATTCTCTGTTTATTAGTAAAATTTCTTATGTTTCATTTATTGACCTTGACATATAGATTATTCATTATCCTATATTTTACTTGAATTTTATTTCAGTGATATACCTTTCCATGTGGAATTATTCTCATTAATACATTATTGCTTCAGTTGTGCTTACCACTTCTGAGCATTTGAGCCCAGCCTCATTATGATTACCTCTACCTGGTTATAAAAAAATCATTTGAATGAGGTTTAAGTATGAAGAGATTTTATTGACAATATGATTTATTTTATTTTACAATGTATTAAGGATATCACGTATATAATATTGGATTCCAAAACTACTAAACTATTAAGCCCATTTGGGTCTATATTTATAGGTATATATGCCAATTTAATAAAGTATGGCACCATATCAAGGAATCCAGGGTCAAGGAATTCCATTTGGTATCCGAGTAAGTTAGGTATAAATCAAGTAAAATCAATATTAAAAAATAGATTAGGGAACATATTCTCAAAGTATAATTTGAGGATATTTATAGAAGAACATCCAAATGTATTGATTAGATTTATAATATATTTTTTTATAAAAATACATACATGTCTTGTTACAATAAGTGGATGTGGTTCTGCTACAGATGTACCTAGGGGTAACAAATCTGACAATGTGTGTTTATTCAGACATGACATAACCTTGTACACAACAATATGTGTTATTATGCCCCTAGTTTGACAATATCAAGGGATTATCTAATGATAATCCCCATTCCCTTTACAGTCCATTAATAATAATTTGAATATATAATGAAAATGAATAACCTAGGATAAATCTATTTTGTTTTTAGCTTTAAAATACGATGTCATGATATTATATAGATGATAATAATTTTTTCACTGTGAATATTCTTACACACACTATGTTTTGTAGTTTTAGTCAATGGATGGAACCTAAAGGAATCATGTTAATATCGACCATGATGGGCATGGTGCTGGTGATGAGAAACCAAACGGGTTGTTGATAGGACATTAAGATATTATGTTCTTTTCTAGTCATTTTTCCTAAAATATGATTAATAACATATACTGTAACCTACTTTAAACTCACTAAAGAAGGGAATTGTGATGTTTTCTAAGATCTATAGTGGTGGATACCACAGAGAAATGAAGGAATAGTTACCATCATGTTTGACATTTTGAAGGATACACTGATGAAACTGTCTCAAATGAAAGGAGAAATTCTTTTTGGTTTGGAATTATGGATATAAAGAAAACAATTTTTGAGGATAAAATAAATTTACTGTGGAATAAAAAACTCATCGCATAAATCTATTTGTAGTTAATTTCTTTTAATTTGGGTAACGTGGGTGTTACCCCAGTCAATTACACCAACTGTAGGGTATACTCTTAAACCTGGAAGGACCAATATGAAAATAATTTGATGAAGTATTTATGTATTGGGGTTGTATTGAAAACCTTATTTTAAAGGATATTTAGTGTTAAAGATATTTATAAATGTTCATTATTAATGTTTTTCTATAAAATAATATTATGGTTTTAGAAAAAGGTAAAATTGTATACCAGGAAACAACCTATCACATCCAAAAATTAAATAGTGTTTGAAACCACAACTTAAGGGTGAAAAGGGTGCAATGCCTACCAACAGCCAACATGTTTTCATAGTTAGTATGACATTATTTATTTAGTTAAAATATCTTATGAATAAAGGGTATTATTATTTTTCAGAAATTTGATTTATCAAACAGATAACATTAGGATGGGAAAAGGATTTGGTGGTTACAAAATTATTTTTATTTAGGATGATGTTAACTATTTTTTAATCCTATAAGATTAAGGTAAACATAATGAATTCTATATTGGAGTAAAATAAAGATTTATTATGGAATTATGGTAATTCAGGTAATTGGAAGCAATGATTAAAAACCCATATTGGTTAAGATATAAAGGCAATTAAATTTTTATTATAAGACATTAAGGGTGACAAATGTTTTATAGAATATTTTATGATCAAATCCATAAAATTGTTTCGTTTCAATCTAAGTGTAGAATATTTTTTATGGAAAGATAAAAAAATTTAATGAGCTATGTTGAATTATTTGGAATTTCTATTGAATTTTGGATAATTTTATGGAATTATATGATCTTATTCTCACAATTTTGGTTTCGGTTAATCTATAAATATAGAAGAAATATGTTTATATACTTTTTTTGATTTTGTGATCCATATAAGTTGATTCAAAATCTCCAGGTATGTAAAATTCATCTTGAATATTCATCATTTGGAGAATAATATGAGTTTTTGGTGGAAACTGACTATGGGATGAAACTATACATATCATATAATTATGTTTCCTTTTGTTTATAGTCTATTAAGTAAATGAATTATTAAAATATAGGGAGAAGATATTGAAAGTACAAAATTTATCATATTATCTTATTTTCTGATGAATATAATGGTCCCTTAGATCATTAAAGAATTATAGCTTTGTGATTGTTAACATTATCATGGTGATGTTATTTATCAATCTCTATAAAAACATGATTATTATATTTCTTTTCCATGTCAATGATTTCCTACATGGAACCCTAGAATGTGTTATCTACGGTGACCGTCATAATTCCCTTTCATTATTGTAAAATGGAGGTCTCAGTAATCCTTTTCCCGATGTGGGAATTCAACAAGGATATTTTGAAAAGTATAAACCATTTTTTTTTACCCAAAGTTCAAATTATAAGCATGAAATTCATTCAAGGAGGGGAGAATGTAACAACCCCAATACTTTATAGTATGTGTCTTCTTAAATAAATTCAATTTCATCAATATCTTAACTTTCATGAAACACAGGGAAAAAACAAAGCATGATTATTAAAAAATTATAAGATTTATGTACGATATATATCATAAAATGTTTTTCAAAAAACCTAATTATTTTTTATTAATAAGATAAAAAATAATCCCATTTAATGCATTAAAAGACAGTATTTTTCTAAAGGAATGTTTAACACCTTTTAATAAATAACATATTTTTAAATAAAACCTTTCAAAAATTTAATTTCCTTTTCAAAAAAGAAACTTCTTATTTTATGGATTAATATAAATTTTACTTTGGTTTTATTTTGGGTATTTTTCTCATATGTTGTATATTTTTATTAATAGTAATAAAATATTATGTTTTAATTGAAAAAAACATTTTAATTTTAATATTTTATAGAATAAAATTATATTTTTGATTTTTTATATAATAAATAGATAATTTTGTGTCAGTTATTATAATATAGTTCAATTGAAAAAAAATATACGCCGAATTAGGATGTAAAAACATTTCAATATTTTGAATGTTTTTGCATTAAAAAATAGCTTTCATGCCCCATCTCTGAGAATTAATTTAAAATTAATTTTACCAACATATGGTTTTTTAGTTATTAAAAATTGATTCCATATTTGGAATCATAATGTCAAAATTTAGAAAATCAGTCCATTTTATTTTTACTCTAAATACTAATAATAAATTTGTTTATTTTTGTTACCACGATTATGGGTTTTATCATGTAATTAATGGTTTAAATAATTTATTCAAATTACAATAAAACTTGTTCTAATTTCATTGGATGAGTTATTGTTGATCAAGATCATAAATGGGTCAATTTTGGATCCTCATGGTTTAATTTTTATTTCTTTATTTAATTTATTGTATTTCATTCCAAAAAAGTGAATTTTAGCATTCTATTTTTAACAATTTAAATAGATTTAATATGGGGTTATATAGGGGATATGTTTGACTATAAATATTAATTATATATTTAAAATGTTTATATTAATATTTAGTAATTATTTTCTATTTTTAGGAATTAAAAAATTCAATTAAACGATTCCTCAATGATGGTGAAATAATTTTTTTAATAATAGACATCTCAAATAAATGTTATTCAAAATATTAAAATATATATTATATGAGAATTTTTTTAGGTATGTATTAACAATTTTATATCTATTGTATCTTGTGCATTAATTTTTTTAGAAAAATCAAGAAATGAATAGTTTAAAAATTCTCATTAATGATTTTTAGAATAAATAATCTTTTATTAAATGATTTTGAATTATTAAAAATAAAAAAAATCATCCAAATGATTATGAAATTGTTTTAAAAATAATACATGACTCATTTATTGTCTTTTTGGTATATTATAGAAATATATTAACCCATAAATAGTAAAAAACAAGTTGTTATGATAAGTGTAAAATGGATTAACAAAGGGTTGAAGCCAAAACATAAGGGTAAGAATGTGACAAAAACAAGTCTAAAAATTATTGGTTGAAATTATATATACCCATCCTAATTTTATCATCACAAAAAATCACATTTTTTTTATTTTTGAATTGAGAATTAATTTTTATTAATTTATTATTTTGAGAGGTTCCAAAAGTACCCCTTACCTCAATTATAAAAGTCCACATTCTCCCCGACTTCCTCACACTACATTGTGCACTATATATCAACCAAAACTAGAAAAAATAATCCCAATGATTACCTCACTCATATTAGATGCCTCCATTCTGTCCAAATGACATCCAATATATACTTATGTTATAATCCAAAAGGATTTCCCTGAATAATAGGTATCATTCTTTAGTGTACACTTCTGTTTTACTTGTTTACCCTCCCATTAATTTCATAATTATTACATTATTATGAAATGAAAACATAATCATAAATATACATATATGAGTTTCTATTAATTTTTTATCTATAAACCAAAACACAATTCCATCAAATGGGTAACAAACATTCCATTCATGTGAGGAAAAGTACCCCCACGTGAAACGATGTGATTCGTTTTCGGAACCTATCATAGTTAGGAATTATGATGGACATGTAAATTTTATATTATATATATAAATGATATTAATGTTTTATTAATACATATTTTATTTTTATATATCACATGCCTTTATTTTTTATATATTGTGTAAATATGATAACATTTTAATTAGAAGTGTGGACTACCGCCTCCTCAAAGCGATGTGATTAGTTCACACTATACATCAATAATATACATTACAATTTTAATAAATATTTAAAATATATATAATATATATAAAAATTTAATTATAATACACATATATGTCATTTAATTTCAATTCATTTAATACGAAAAATAAATAGATATAACTTTCATGCATACGTACAACCTACCGTCTCAATAAACGGTTGATTTCACTTAATATCTCAAAATCTTATGGATTATTCTAAAGACCTATAGAGTGAATATATATATAATATATAAATCATGTATTATATATTGGAGATGATGAAATCACGATTTCTTTAATAATAACAAACAATAACAAATAAATATATATTCTAAAAACTAGATAATTAACATCCAAAGTCATTAAAATAATGGAACATTTAATAAAACAGGTACTGAGATATTATAAGAAGTTAATATATGATAAAAATTAATATTTTTCTTATATAACTTAATATAATTCTTAAAATCATTATATATTAGTTTAGAGGTCATTCACCCAAAAGTAAATGCAGTGTTGTTAGGGATTGTTGTCTCTCTTTTATTTTTTGGGACAAATTCATTATATATAGAGACCCTTGAAATTTTTACATTAACATTACATAAATTTTTTATAAAACAAAAAAAATTATACAAAGAGTCAACCAAATATTGTAATATTATAGTAGATTTGGAAACATGGAAACACATGTATAGGAATATTTGTAAGCTAAATTATCTCTAACATGGTCATTCTTATCGAGAACACATATTATAAACTTAAACTGTAATACATATATTCATAAGCTGGTGAAGAAAATATAAAAAGGGATCATCTTAGATTCTTATTAATGGATAAAAATGGATAAATTTAAGAATAACCATGATTATAGGGTTATGAGAACATGATTATGAGAATAGAAGACCATACCCAATATTGAAAATATCAAACTCGCGAATTATGGATTATAAATTGGATTTTCATTAGAATTTCATCATATCAAAATATAGAACACAATCAATGAAATAATTAAACAGTAATAAGACATGGAACTATGTCAAACACATATGCATAAAAAATTATTTACATAGTAGTCCAAAAATTGTTTCCAATGCCATCTTAGTAGTATGGGTTCAAACCCCATACCATCTTGGTAGTCATAGTTCACTCTAATTTCTATATTAATAGTATGAGTTCAATCATCATACCATCATGGCAGTCATGGTTTACTCTCATGACCATATTAGTAGTCATTTTGAAATCTCAAGACTATCTTTGAATGTCTCATAAGTTATAAATCGTTATCCAATGCATTGGATGGAGTTATAGGTCCCACCCATATCATAATTAAATCATACAGACTTGTGCCACCAAATCATAAACTAAAATATCATAACCCTTGAAATGAAATCTGTATCATAAAAAATTAGTAATAGAATAACCTTTGAAAAAATATACAAGTTTCATTATATTTTCATAAAAATAACAACATGTGAAATAAAGTGAGTTTTAAAGGAATATAACCCAGGAAAGAGAAATGGGTTTCATAATCCTCATTGAATCAAAACATAAAACACTTAGAGATATAATATTAATGGAAACATGGAATAATATTCCCATAAATTCACGAGTAACACTGAAATATTTTATCTTAGATGGGAAATAATTTCAAATATCATCTAAAAACCTTTCTTTTATAAAATAATCTTTCTTTATTGGAAAATTATTTTTAAAAAATAATAAATTATTGAAAATATATTCTTGGAAAATAATATTTAAAACATATAAAGGAAGAATTGAAAACCATTAAACATTTTCAACCCTTTTTACAAGAAAATGATATTCATGGATCATTTGAGAAAATTTTTTAAAACATGGTTTTTGAAATAAATAAGATTTCTGATCAAAGAGAAATATATGGTTAACATTTTCTTAAAAAAAATTTCTTAAATATATTATGTATCAATGAGTGATAAAATTGTACTAATACATGGAGATATCTTGAATTAATATAGGATAAGAAAACACATGAATTTTATTGATAGATGTATCATGTTATTTCATTAATGTAATCTTTATCATAAACAATCCCAATAACTATGAGACTGTATCAGTAAACTCGTAATAAATAGTAACATAAAATAATACTCTAATTTTAATAAAATGAAATGAAATTAATCGTAAAATATCATAAAAATTTGTATTCATGATATAACCTTTCAAATACACCTTTAAAATAAATTTTGGTTCATAAACAACATATTCCTCAAATAAGGAAAATTGAGACAAAACTATCTTACCGATTTGGAAACTTTGGTAACATTATACACGTGAATGAAAGGTCATTGAATGGATATTTAAATAACCAAAAATTTAAGAATATTAAAAATATAATAGGTTCATGGGAAGTATATACACCACATATAATAAATGATGGGTGAACATGGAATGTATCTCAATGATATAAATAGTGACATGAAATTCGCATACCTTGTGTATTGACTCTCTTTGTACTTGTTCAATCCTCTTATAAGACAAATATTATGTTATTATAAATCTATCACATAATATTATTCTTATATCTAAACCCATATTTGGTTTGATTATAAAATTATATTACCTTATTATTAATAATTAAATGTTTAGGATTCACTTTGGGTAATATCCTCTTTAATTGTTTCATGTGTCTTAATTTTTTATTATTTTTTTTGTTATAATTATATCATGATTTAGATATTGTAAATTAAAATATAAATGTAATTTATATTCAATGTAGTATTTTTATAATAAAATATTTGATATATAAGTATAGAATTAAATACACCATTTATTGAGATAATAGGTTGTACGTACAAATGAATGTTGTTTCCATTTTATTATCGTTTTGAATGAATGAAGGTAAATAAAAAATATGTATATAAATATACTTATTATTGTATCATTATTATATCATATATATAATATAATTTCACTAAAACCATCCTTAATACATTATATGTAATGTGTGAATGCATCATATTAATTTAAATAGGTGGCAGTTGAGTTGTCAACTAATGATGTTATTGTCTTTACCCAATATGTAAAGTATAATGTTATGATTTATAAAATATTTATAAAAGAATTAAAACATTTTGAATCTAATATATATCATATATAAATTATGTCTCCATAATAAATTCAAAACCTGAATGGTGGTAAAGTTAAAATATACACTCATCGTTTCGTGAGGCGATTGTTTTCCAAACACATAAATAGTATGTTTGTTACCCATTAGATGGAAGTGTGTATATGTGTAGGTAAATAAACTATCATAAAAACGTATAAGTATATTGAGGATCCTTTTTTTTATGATCATGTAATATGTTGATTTGAGGATGTGGAGAAGGAAAATAAATGAAAGGATATTGATGTAGGATGTTACCTCTTCATTGGGTAAATCCTTTTCGTTTTCACCAAAGGGGTTCCATTGTTGGATTTTTTTCCCAAATTGAAGATTCAAGGAGTAAGGTACGGTTTTTATAATGCGAATTAGTTAGATATTTTCCTACCTAAAGTGTTATTGGATGTGTAAATAAGGGGGAGAGGTGGTGTCCTTCTATAGGGAAGTGAGGAGACATATTTTGCATTTTCTTAACACGTTAGTTGTACCGACGTTTTTACCTATGAAAATTCATCCCCAACCAACCAACCAAAATAATGGAACGTTTATGGACAAAATAGGGACATAAAATTGGTTTTGGAAATGTATTTATGTCATTTGGGCCATTACGTTTAAGGTTTATTCCTTTTTTAATCATAATTTTACCATAATCACTATGTTTCATTTTAACTACATTCAATGATATTTGTGAAAAAAACAAAGTGTAACTTATTATAAATTATAAATAAATTGGAATCAAATTATTGAATAAATTTATCGAAATTATAGTTACATATTTTTCAGAAATTAATTTCAATTTCATTCCACCAACGTGACAACAATTCGGGTTTTTAAGGAAATAACTTCCCAATGTTTTCTATGTTTTTATTTCGAATTCCTATGTGAAATTGATAAAAATGAATAAAATTGTACTTATTGATTTATATTTTATTTAATTATACTATAAAACAAAATTAAAATATAATTTAACTATATAAATATATTACATGAAAATTAATTTTTGAAATAAAATTCAGTATTTTTAATTTTTTATCCAAAAATGACGTTTCTCATAAAAATCCGAAAAATTCACAAAAAGATAATTCTAAAATTATAAATTAAAAAAACAATTTTATCAAAATTGATTTTCAAAAAGTGTCTAATATTATTTTCATTTTCTCATAGAAGGGTATGAAAAAAATCATTATTCAAAATAGTATTTTTAAACATATAAAAACATTATGAAATAAAATATTTTTTCTTTATCAATACTTTCTATTTTTGTGAAAAAATTATAAATTGTTTTTTAAAGTATTTATTTCTATTCATATTTCTAATTTTAATGGCTAAATTATTACTATCTCATTTTAATACTTATAGTAAAAAAATATGTTTCGTAGATTTTTAGTATTGTGTGTAATGTATACCAAGTTGGTGTTTCAAGTAAAATACGACACTTCAATTCCATGATAAAGGAATGTTTTCATAGTGTAATTTAAGACATCAATGAAAATTAACTCATTAAAAAATTGTTTCATACAAACATGGAGGGTTACATTCTACCCCCATTAAAATGAATTTATCCCTTGAAAATAATCATTTAAGAACGAAAAAAGGAGGATATGTCTACTTCATCATATTATAAAGTTCCCATATAGCATTATATAACTGGTTATTTATCCACAATAGTTTAACCTTGTTAATGTTCTTGATTCATAGATCTTTCTTAGTATATTTCATAATTTCAACTATTTGTTCCTCATAAAAATGATCCTTCTCCAGCAGTAAGAACTCTGAATATAGTACATGAAAACGAAAAGATATGTACTTACTCTAGAGAGATACATGGAACACATTATGGACTGAAGTTATATTTGTATAAAGTTCCACAAGTTATTATACCTTTCATATATTTTAATGAATTAACTTAGGATACCCTCAAACCTGATAGCCGACCTGATCTGTCACAAACCCGAAAGGGAATTACCGATCCCCATGGGCTGGCGACAAGCACCTAGGAATCAAATGAAAAAACAAAAAGAACAATTTTTCCAACTAGAACAGTGACATGGAATGAATATATAAACTAGAAAACAAACATCAAAATACTAAGAAATATATATTCCATAACTATTTGGAAAGCAACATAAATAGATCATCTGTAAAAATAGAAAACCTCAAAAGACAAGTCCAATTGAAAATGACTATAAAAAATAGCTACCCTAAGAGATGGAATGGACAATCTCCATCCATCTATAACAACACAAATATTTATTAAGTAAAATTAATCTTGATCTATTTAAATTTATTATTACGTAATATGTTCATTTAACATATTCACATCCTTTTTTTATTTTATTTTCATTAAAATGTTGTTATGACTTTTGACCATTGCTAATATAGCCTTTTAAATAGTGATCACATAATTAGTATAAATATAGGGCCTTTAAAATCCAATTTACATATAGAATGGATGATATGGCCTCATCTAGTATAATTTCACAATAAAAAGACCATATGTCGGAGATCAGACGAGAGGTGGCGTCACTGGGATTTTCTCTTGGTCAATCCCAAGCTGAGTTTCAAGATTGTTGGATCAGGCGACACCACCCACTAGATAAGGGGAAGTTAATAGAGATTACCACATGAGTGATGTTATTCGAGCCACCCCAATAGTCTATCACCATCGCAAACCATACCCTTCAATATTATTCCGATCTTATAAGGGGATATTAAATGTGACATTAGTACTATGATTACGTAAATTATTTTTGAATGGAGAATATGTTGGCTTCCTCATGTGTTAATAATGTTTTAATGATCACAAATTCTATACATTCTATGAAACTAGTTAGTCCTGTATAATATCTCTCAAATCATGTGTATTGATGATTAGCATCTTTATGATTTAGGAAAAGATATCAAAGATCGTAATTCTTATACATTCAGTCTTCTTATTGTACACAATATTTCATTTACTTCATAATGATTTCTTTGATGGATGACTAACTCTAAACCATTTGATGAATATAACTATTTATGTATGCGTACCGAGATTTGGCTATGTATGAGACACTGTGAGTCTACCACCGGTTATTTTTTTCTTTGAAAGGACCCAAACACCATGACCAGACACAACGACCAGACATGATGACCAAAAACCGTGACCAGACACCATGACAATTCATCATTACCAGCCACCATGACCAGACATGGTGACTAGACACTGTGACCAGACACCGTTACTGGACACCCTGACCAGACACCATGACCAGAAACTGTGACCAGACACCATGACCATCCAGACAGCATGACAATGCAGACACCATGAACATCTAGACTCAGTTTCCATCCAGACACCGGGACCATCCAGACACCATGACAATCCAGACATCGTGACCATCAAGACATCGTTTTCAAGAAGACACCATTTCATATTCTGTTAATTATTTATTCAATTTAATTTCTAATAGTAATATTTAATGATGTTAAATCAACTAAGATAATTAATGTTTTTTTGTAGACATATCATCCGACAGTACATGGTATGAGGAGTAGAATACATGCAACTTCTCAAATCTAACACATGCACTCAAAAATTAAAAGAGAAGTGCGGCCCAGAACTAAACATACACACAAAGAGAGTAAACAAGAAGAACCAATGAGCTTTCCTAAGAAAAGAACCAACACATAGAACTTGACATTTCTTAATAACACAGGAATTATTCTTGAATCAACAAGCTTGACACCATAGATCATATTCATTGAGTACATCTTTACACTTACAAGACCACAATGAACATGAGCCAGATCTAGATGACTTATGATACATTGTTTTCCATGAGAGTACTCAATTTCTGCATCTATTTAATCATAGATTTCCAAATATTCATATAATAACACTCAAATCACTTATAACCTCATCTCTATACTTCTTCTCTATTGTGTAGTATTTTCAAATTTCGAGCAGTGTGTGTGTGTGTATGTATAAAAACACACACTTTCTCATTAATTAAATTGAAGGAAAAAAGATATCCTATCTCAAAAATCTTTATACAAGTGTGTATACCCACATATTTGTGTGGAAGAGTTTGTGTAACCAGTTGTTCTTACCCATGAAAAAGTGTGGAAGAGGTCATGTGACCTGGATAGTCTTGTGTACTATTGTAAAGCCTGATACATGATGAGTATCTCGTTTATTTATATAAACTACATGGTTGACGGTGATCACCAAGTGAAGTGGATTAGGCCCCAGATTGAGATTGAAACACTTTTTTTGTATGCTCTATGCTATTTAATTAAGCTTTTTTTGATTTACTCTATAATTCAAAAATCACTAAATTTACATTGATTGTTAATCTTGGAAAGAAGTTATAATGGTTTTATCTTATTATAATCACTTCAAAAGTAATGTTAATAACTACTATTAAGATTATTGATAATTATTTGATCTTTTTAGAAGTTATTTAAATTGTATAACATTCATAGTTTTATAACCATGATTAACTAGGTTGTATTTATCTTTATTGGGGAACCCCTTTAAGAATTCATTTTAAAATAGAAATTTTGAATTGATACTCCATTCACTCCCAATCTTGAGTACTCTACTCTGACCAACAAATGGTATCAAAGGATTGTTTCTAAATACTCTATTGTTAAAACTATTCAACTATGATTGTAGTTATACTTTAATGATCTGTAAATTTTTTTCAATTGTAAATTTGTAGCTCATTTAAGTTACATTTTTACCATGGAAAATAGATTGGAAGGTGAGGAAACAAACAGACAACCATTATTCAATGGAAATAATTATTCTCAATGGAAAAATAAAAAGAAAATGAATTTATAATGTACGAGCTTAGAAATATGGTCTAAAATTATGTATGGGTATATGATCATTGCTTCTAATAGAGTCACTTAGGATGAACCTACCAAACATCCTACAATAATAATTGAAAATATATAAATGCATTATACTGCTCTTTATGATATGAGGAATTTAATAGAATCTTTGAATGTAAAATTGTCCATGAAATTTGGGATACCATCTCTCTTTCACATAAAGGAACTTCGAGTGTGAAAGAAATAAGACATAATATGTATACTATTAAGAACGATAACTTTTAAATGAAACCTGTTGTGCCTATGTCTGACATGTATCTCAGGTTCAATGAAATTGTCGCCACAACGATTTCTCTTAGAAGAGAAGTCACTACTAAAGAACAGATCAAGAGAATTCTCATATGTCTACCTGACAGATGGATAAGAACCTTTGTCACACATTGAGAACCACGTAATATCAGAAAGCTACTTGTAAAAGAACTCATTGGGAAATTGATGATGGATGAAGAGGAGTTGAAAGTCAACACGTAAGAGGAGAATGAACCCAAAAGAAAATTTGGGGCATTCTAGACTATAACCTCTAAACACAAAGGTAAATTGGAAGATTTTATAGAAGGTTCCAGTAGTGAACAACCACCACCTAACAGCGAGGAGAATATGGACCAGTTAGCAACAATTTTCATGAGATTTTCCCAGAAGAATAACCATTTAATAAATCCAAACATTAAGGGAAAAAGGATAAAAATGGAAGTTCGAAGAAGGACTGGAAAATAAGTGACAAGTCTGATGAGATTTTCTTCTAAGAATGTAAACCAAAAGGACATATCAAGTCCGAATGTCCCAATATGAATTATAAAAAGAAATATGAGGACAAAGACAAAAAATATTAAATGGAAATAAAATAAACATGGAGGTATTCTGAGGATAGTTCTAGTGACTCATAATCATCACATGAAGAACATGCTAACAAATCCAACATGTGTTTTATGAAAAACACATCTAAGGTAACACTGGAATCTCCTGTAATTAATTCATACAATTTTGGAGATGAGATTGACTCAGAAAATATATCTATGAAGAAATGTTTGAATAATATAATATTCTTAAATAGACATGAAATTAAATAAAAGATAAATATAAATATTTTAAGAAAAATATTGTTCTTAATGTGACTGTTAAATCTGAACTTACTATTGAAAAAGATAAAAATTATCAATTTCTCAAGGAGAAAAATGAAGAAAAACTATCTAATAAGAAATTGAAAAATGATCTTGAGAGGTTTCTTAATGGTAAGGATACATTGGTATAAATTATAGGTAATCAAATTTCTCTTAAATACACTAATGGAATTGGATATCAACTTGGAAAATGAAATTTTGGAAGAAAAATATTGGTTTCAAAATCTAGGATATACAACATTACTCCCAGTTCTAGAAAACATTCAAATAGTTAATGTTATGACACCTTCTCTACAATTTTATGTTATTCATTACCTAATAGAGTTTATTTTTCAAATAAATTACATAATTATTATAGGAAACATGTGAGGTATATATGGGTTCTTAAAACACTTATCACTGATATTACATTACCCAATCAAGTTTGGGTACCAAAATCAGTTTTTATTTGACCATTTTGAATGAAAGATGCATAAAGAGTTACTGTAAAAGCATATGGTACTTGGAAAATGGCTTTTCAAGACATGTGATATGAGACTACTCATGCTTCATTATTTTAATAAATATTGATAGAGGACACATCCCCTTTTGTGACAATGCCAAAGGAAAGACTATTGGACTTGTCCAAATAGGTAACTCTTACTCAGTTTTGATATCCAATGTAATTTTTTTTATGGATTAAAATATAATCTTCTTAGTATTTTACAATTATGTGATGTTGAATTTAATGTTAAATTTGAAAATGATTCTTCTAATGTTTTCAGTTCTAAAGATGAATTACTGTTTTATGCATCAAGAAATGAAAATGCTTATTCTATTAATATAGATTCTTTAGCTTCTCAAAATGCATCATATTTAAGTGTGTTTCACAAGGATTCATGGATTTGGAATAGTAGACTAGGACACTATAACACTCACTCTCTTATAATTTTGAATAGAAAATTCTTAGTCATAGACCTACCTAAACTTGAGTTTCCAAATGGTAAAATGTGTAATCCATGTGAAAAAGAAATGCAACACAAAATTTCCATCAAATAAAAGAAAGAAGTGTCAACATCTCAACTTCTCTAATTTTTTTATATGGAGTTATTTGGACCATATAGAGTTTCTATATTAGATTTGAATAACTAAGTTAATATTCTTGTAGATTAATTTTCTAGAGATACCAGGAATTTATTTTTTTTCTCACATAAGTGAATCCTTCTCTCCTATTACAAAATATGCCAAAATTGTAGAAAATTATAGTGGACATAAAATTAAATCCATAAGAAGTGGTCATGACCATGAGTTTGATAATTAAAAGTTTGAATCCTTTTTCTCACAAAATGGATATATTCATAATTTCACTGCCCCTAGAACACCTCAACAAAATAGTGTTGTGGAATGAAGTAATAGAACCATTCAAGAAATTTCTAGAACCATGCTTAGTTAATATTATATAACCATTTATTTTTGGGTTGAAGATATAAATATATCATGCTGCATAATCAATAGAGTGTTGATTATACAAAATATTAAAAGGACTCCTTATGAGTTATGGAACAATAGAAAACCCAAAGTTAGCTACATCAAATATTTTGGCTGCAAATTATATATCTATAATACTAAGTAAATTCATTAAAAATTTGAATCCAAGTGTGATAAAGGAATATTCATAGGATATAAAATTTCTAGTAAACCCAATAGAGTGTTTAATAAAATAACCAAATATGTTGATGACTCTGTCCATGTCAAATTTGATGAAATTGATCCACACGAGAATACAACCACTCTATAGAACATGGAGGATGATTTATCAAATCTGGACATTAATTCAAAATCCATAAATCCTCATGTGAATGAATTTGTGAAATCATTCAGTTCTGTAAATTCCTTAAAATTAAGTCACAATGAACCAGATCCTGTTGAAGAACCTAAAATCACCTGTCCATATTTTACTTGAGCTATTAGAACTCGTAAGAACTATCCCTTATATGATTTTAAAGAAGGCATAAATAATATAACTCAAACTAGATATTATCTTAGGAATTAGGTTGAACATCATGTCTTCTTGTCACTAATTAAACATAAAAACCTTAATGGTTCTATCAATGATGAATTTTGGGTAATGGATATGCAAGAAGAATTTAATTACTTTGAATGAAACAATGTTTGGAAACTTTTCGAAAGACCCTGAGACATGTTCACTATAGGAAATAAATGGGTATTTAGAAATAACGTAGATGAAGTTGGTAATCTAGTTAGAAACAAGACTAGATTGGTTTCACAAGTCAATAGTCTATAAGAAGGAATTGACTATGAAGAGACCTTTGTACCAGTAGCTAGACTTGAAGTCATCTTATTCTGCATGCTTATGCAGTACATATGAATTATAAACTATATCAAATAGATCTCAAAAGTGAATTTCTAAATTTTTATATAGATGAGGTTGTCTTTGTTGAGAAACCCATTTTTTTACAAACCCTCATTTTCCAAATCATTTTTTTATGTTATGAAAACAATTTAATTGTATAAAAGAATCTCTAAGAGATCATTATGATAGATTAAGTGCTTTTCTTATTTTCAAAGATTTTACTAAAGAAATATATGAACCTCCCCTTTTTTTAAATGTATTTACAATTATTTTCTTGTTGTTTAAATATTTGTAGATGGTATTATCTTTGGATCGTCAAAAAATTCTTTCTGGGTTGAATGTTCTAAAATGTTGCAAAACGAATTGAAATGATTTTAATGGGTGAACTAATATTATTTCTTGGATTTCAAATATATAAAAAATAATGATTGTATTATTTTAAATCAAATTAAATATAATAGAGACCTTCTAAATTGTTTTGGATTGGATAGAACTAAAAGTTGTGACACTCCAATGTGTACCACATGTATGTAGGATCTTGATGAAGACAGAGAAATTGTTGATCAAAAACAAATATATAGGAATTAATGGATGTTTACATTCATTAACATCTATCCTAACTGACATTATGTTTAATGTGTGTATGTGTGCTCGTGTTTAGGAAAATACTAAGGAATCTTAATTAAAATCTGTTAAGAGAATTATTAAATTCCTCAAACATACACCCATTGATGGATTGTTCTATCCCAGAGGAAAATCATTTGAATTAGTTAGTTATTCCTTTGCTGACTTCGGTTGTTGCAAGTTAGATAGAAAATGCACCTTTGCAAAATTTCACTTTTTAGGCAAGTCACTAGTATCATTGTGTAGTAAGAAACAATATTTTGTTGCATTATCTACTATAGAAGCTGAATGCATAGCTGCTGGTAGTGGTAGTGCATAAATTTTGTGGATGAAACACAAATTACTAGATTATAGATTTCAATTCAGGCATGTACCTATAAATTTTGACAACACCAGTTCTATAAACACCTCAAAAAATCGTGTTTCACACTCTAGGACAATGCTTATTAATGTGAGACATCACTTTTTGAGGGATCATTATCAAAAATTTGATATCTATTAGGAATTCATTGGTACGAAATATTATATCTCTGATATATTAACCAAACCATTAAATTTTGAAAGAAAAGGCTACATCATACATGTGATGGGTATGATAAATATTAAGTCGATATCATACTTTTTTATATCTTAGTGTTTCAAAAATTATGGATTCACAAGTCACTATCTTAAGACTACTATTGAAATTTAATAGTTATATAGTTTTATGGTCATAATAAATGTTTTTTCATGATTACGGTCTCACATTTACTATTTTTTACTTGCAATATGGCACACATTGTCTCAAACAATACAATTGTATAGTTTAGAATTCACATAGTTACTGTCACATCCTGAAGACTTGTTACTGTCTCACCGTGAATGCATATTATTGTCTCATCGTGAGACTTAATTAATTTCTCACCGTAAAGAAGCCTTATTGTTTTATTTATACATTCTATCTCATATCATGGTAATTACTTATTTTATCCTTTTAATTTAGAGCATTTTTTAGATGATTTTTATTCCTAAATGATAAAATAAAAGAAGTATCACGAACTCTTAACTCAATCTCCCATATCTTCTCTCAAATTAGAACCCTTCTTCAACCCTTCACTCTCTCAAACCATTAGTTAATTCCTAGGATTAAATGACCTTCTTCTTCAACCCCTACTAAGCACAGTTCAGATAAGAAAATAAATATAGAACCTATGTTAGCACCCAAGGATATTGTGAATCATATCCTAGTGAAAAGAGTGGTGGTACCTAAAAAAGGATATATGTCCACAGTGGATTCAATCAAGTAATTCCTTGGTGTTTAATGTATTTAAAGATAAAGTCTGGTTTGATTGGATTACTAAGGAGTATCGGTCTATCTATACAAATCTAGTTGGACAATTCTACCAGTATGTATAATTTTCATTTGATTCTGAAGATGGATATGTTACGTGAAGATAGATAAATATCCATAGATGTATTTTTTTCCTCATGGTTATTGGTTGGATTCCATAGGATACCTCATGAGTGTGTTTTTTAGGACTATCAGTGAGGTTTTCCACCCCCAAATGAGTTATTTGTTTTAGAAGATTCTCTGGTAATCATGATTGGAAATACAGCTAATATGAGGTCCATAACTGCCGAACTAGATGTTGAATATAGACTTTTGTTCATGTTTGTTCTGAATTTGGTTAGCCCCAGAAAAAGAGATTCCACTATATTCATGTATCAGGATGTATTTTTAATGCATATCATGAAAAATGGACAAAAGATCAATCTTTGAAAATATGTTATACACCATATGTGTGAATTTATCAAAACCACCTCCAAGTAAACCTCCCTAATATGTTATAGGATTATCCTGGCCATGATTCATGCCAATGGTTTGGTTGGACCAAATGAAGATGTTATCGTGGATTATGAGTTTAGCCTCTCAAAAGGTACTATAAAAAGGACGAAAATCAGTTGTAATCCTTAGATAAAAGAATGGGTGGAAGACAATGATAAAATTTATTAATAGTTCAATCCAGTGGAACACCCTTCAATACCTAAATATGATTCTTATCAGGGTTTAGGACCAGATGAATTGGATGAGTATTCTGAAGAAGAAGAATAATAATGAGAAGAATAAGAGAATGTTTCACCTATAATAGAAATTTTCTGGAATAAGGAAGAAAGTGAACCTATTCTTCAATACTGAGTTGAGAAAGTAGTGATTATTCCTGAAAAAAAATTAGATTTGGAATAACAACCTTCTTCAAAAGAAGATTTTTTTTTTCTGTTGAAAGAGTAAAAAAAGTTATTGAAGTGTTTATAGAAGCAGATCTATCTATAGTACAGGAATCTGCTAGAGTGGATGATGTAGAGGAAAAAACTTCTCCTGATGTTATCTGTTCTATTGAAGAGAGAATGGAGATAGCCTTTCAGTTGGATAGACATGACATGGATAAGGAAGTCATAGATGAAATAGTGGAAATAGATCAAGGATATAAATCTCTCAGTCCAGAGAAGGATGCACCTGTTGAGGGGGAGCATCACCCAATCTGGAAGCTCTTGAAGTTCCTAATCTAGTTGGTCCAAGATCAGTGGATACATGGTTTATATTTCCTAGTTATTTCAATGTAAATTTTTCACACGAATTAACAGTCAAGTGTATTAATATGTCTACTGTGTTTCAGATTAAAATGACATCTACTCCTCAAGCTATCTCTACCAATGAACCAGATTATGTCTCAGCATCTATCTATGAGCCCTCACAAGACCCTTCACACATGGTGAATAAGGATGATCTTTGTAAGAACTCGGTTCTTCTCTTGAGGTAATGGATTCTCCATTTCACTTTTCCTTAATTGTTTTAACAAAATTTGGAAAATTGGGAAAATTCATAAATTTTGGAACTATACGCCGTGTACTTTTCCACACATCGTGTACTTATGGCCGTGTTGGGATGAGTACACAGGGAGTGTAGCCATGTCAGTGACAAAGGGTGTAGGAACCGACTACATGACGTGTATTGGTCCTTTACACGCCGTGTAGTTAGTCGGCAGGCCAAAATAGTAAGGCGGTGGAGCAGCCGCCAGCTGGGCGGCAGTAAACGCCGTGTACATTGGAGTACATACCATGTACTCTTGTCCGCAGGTGAACAGTGTCGCGCTGGTGCGAAGCCACCAGAGGAACAGTTAAATGAAGGCAGTACACGTCGTGTACTTGAATGTACACACAGTGTACTTTGTTTTTTCAGCTTAAAACAGGAAGTAGCCTCCTCATTTGGCAGAGGAGGAATTTGATCCGTTTTGGAGCCAAGGGAGGTGGCCGGACCTTTGAAGATCCACCAGGTGTTTTTCTGGAATTGGCTTCTGCCTCGGACGATCTCGTTGGAACCGCACAGGTAAGCCCCCTCTTCTCCTAGCGTGATGCTTACCAATTCTTCTCCTAAATTATGTTATTTACGTTTGAGTGGGTTTTGTTCATCATCAGATATACGCCGTTTTTGGGTGTTTCTGGAGTTGGTGTTCGGGTATATCGTTCGTTGACGTATAAGGTAGGTGTCTTGGTGTTTAGTTTTCCAACTATCATGTGTTTTTTTCATTTTTGTGCCACAAACCCATGTTGGGGGGTCGTGTGGCTGAGGCCATGGCTATATTAACTACCTAGAACTATTAAGGTAATTGAATAATTGTAAAACTATTGTTTGGGACAGTTTCTTGGATATGGAACCACCCCAGGAGTGTGTTCCACTGTTTAGCTGTTTGGAAAGGATAACCGAGGGTATGTCTTAAAAGTATTAATTGTAGAATTTCTTTTAGAGGAATTGTTTGTTTATTTCTTGTTTACATGTTGGGCAAGGCCCGGTTACATGTTTAGCCTAAGGGCGTTGTTGTGATTAGCTTGTGGGCACTACACTGTTTAGCCTAAGGGTAGTAGTTACTTCGGCCTGAGGGAAACTTCTTCCGTGCCTGAGTGCAATATACTATGTGCCTGAGAGAGACACTACCTACGCCTGAGGGAAAATTCTGTTATGCATGAGGGCGGATTCTTGTGTTGGACACTCTTTACCTAAGGGTAGGGGTTTACTTGTCTGAGGACGTGGACTGTTTACTTAGAAATTTACTGTGGTGATTTCTAATATTTAATGGATTAAATTATTAATAAAATAGCAATATTACTGGTAATTAGTTACTTTTACTACTTCTTACTTTATTGCATTTTATTACTGCACACTGTTGTTGCATGCTTATATGCAGTTGGGCACAGGCCTTTGGTGGGTGCCTATTGAGATATATTTCTACACCCTGTTTGGGTCACGTTTTTTCAGACCAAACAGATTACGTTATTGCAGGTGTAGATAGGGGCAAGAGTCCCTATACAGGTACATGATTGCTGCTGAGGAGTAGGAGGGCATGGGACTGAGCCTAGGATCGCGATGCCGCTGCCAGCTGTTTTACTCTATTTTGTTGTACTCTACCTTTTATTGTACTGTATTGATGTATAACATGTTCTGGCTGTTTTATAAGAACTTGAGACATGTAGCAACATCATTAACATACTGTTGTTTATATTCATTATTTTTGGTTATTTCAGTTGTGTATGGTTTACTACTTCCGTTGTTGATGTATTTTTTATTATATATTCCGTTGCGCTACACTTTGACAAATGAGGGCATTGTTTCCCCACTATCAGACCTGGGCCCTCACTGCTAGTCAGCAGCCTCTGGCATTTGGGGAAATGCGCTTGAGGTCACATGGCAAACCGGGTTCGGGGCACCCGTGGAGTGGCTCCTGGAGTTGGGATGTTACAAAGTGGTATCAAAGGAGGTTCTTTTCTTTGACCTACTATTTGGAGTTGTAGTTCGGGATAGGACGAACGGTAGCTAGTAATACGTTGTGCATGGGCGTAGCTAACCCATGTATAGGGAAAAGCCAGTCTACCTCGTATTTTGCAATTTTTCTGATTTTGAAAATTTTACTATTGTTATGATTTCACCGTTGGGTGACGCACATGGATTATGTTGTTTATATTTTATCTGTGGGTTATTTAGTTGCAACCCGATGAGATGAGGGTATTCCATCTCATGCATAATTTAGGAACATGCTAGAATCACATGTCATGCCTCGTTTCCATGCCATGTAGGTGCATTAGAAAACTGCATGTTGTTGTGATAGTTTTTGTGTGCTAGAAAAGAATATTGTTGTGATAGCTGCACTGATAAAAAAATATCTGTGGATTGATAGAGAATTTTCTGTAAGTCTGTTTATATAATGGATTCCAAAACATTGGTTTTTGGGGTGTATGGGCCCCCATTGATCGGAATTTGGTGGATCGTTGACTGTTTATTGGTTATAACATAGATAAGATGTCAAACTTTTATTCTTTGGGAGTATGGTACCTCACGGGTCGGAATTTGACACTTAGATGTTGTTTTTCAGTGTTTTCTGGGTCTCAGGGAAGTTTTTGAGGCATACTGTCCGAAAACCCAGTATACGTGCCGTGTAGTATTTTTACACATGCCGTGTATGGCCTTCTGTTCGGGAAGAAAAATGAACTTTTTAAGTACACGTCGTGTACTCTGAGTACACGTCGTGTAGTCTCTTCCCGTGTCACAAACCATGTGGGCGGGAACATGGGGTAGGGATGTGCGTGGGTAAAACACATTTTGTACTAGATATACACGTCGTGTAGTATTGACCTGGAGTCCGGCCGTGTAACTAACAACACGAGTTGGTGATCTCCTGCACAGACCACACCGTGTCAATAATGAAGATGTTGTGTAGTGTGACCTGGGGACTTGGTCATGTAACTAACAACACGGGTCGGTGAACTCCTGCATAGAACAAGTCGTGTCAATACTGAACACGCCATGTAGTATGACCTGGGGACAAGGCCGTGTAACTAACAACACGGGTCGATGTCACCGTTCCTTGAACACGCCATGTACCTTTAGAGAAACTCCGTGTAGTCTTGTCCGAGGATAGACCGTGTGCACATAGCTGGGTGGCTGGGGAATCGGGGTGATGTACACGCCGTGTGCGGGTGTAACATGCCACATAGTTTTAAGTCGAGTAGTCCGCTGTTCCACAATCGACACGGGAAGTTTTAAAAAAACACCATACATGCCGTATAGATTAAGTACACGGCGTGTAGTTTTGTTTAATGATAGTCGTGTGGCTTAGCCATGTCAAAGGACCCGAGTAGGGGAAGGGAAGTAAGTACTTGTCGTGTAGTCAGTATACACATCGTGTAGTCTTGTTTTGAAAATTTTGATATGCCTTCTTCCTCTTGTTCCCTTTTTGGTTTCTTCGTTTCAGCCTTAATAGTCTTGAATCTAAGCCGTGCTTTTGACCTTGTAGTGTCATGCCGCCTAGACGACCGCGCGTTGTTCACCAGGAGAGCGGCGATGACTTTACTTCGGAGATAGTGGGCCACGGGCTACCAGTTGATCATCCAGCAGACCCAAATGCAGCACCCGCTGTTATACCGGACACAGGCGTGGAGGCACAATTCCGTGAATGCTTATTGTGGTTCATGCAGACCATTCAGGGAGCACCGCAGGCTGCCACATCTATGGCCGAGCTAACCCGTATCTTCCAGCAGCAGCATCCACCTACATTCTCAAGGGATGGTAGAACACAGGCTCTGTAGTCTTGGATAGGGTCGATGTGGACTATTTTAGAGCATCTTGAGACCCCTCCTGGGTGGAGAGTCAAGCTCGCGACTTATATGCTGCGTGATTCCGCCAAGAGGTGGTGGGATGTTATCACACAGTCAGAGCATCACAGGGACATGGCATGGGAATACTTTCAGGCAGTCTTCAATGACTTTTTCTTCCCGGAGATAGTGAGAGTAGATAGAGATTGAGAGTTCATGAATCTGTAGCAGGGCTCTATGTCAGTGATGGACTATTCTTCTCATTTTACAGAGCTTCAACGCTTTGCACCCGTGCTGGAGGGTGATGAGATGCTGAGAGATATAAGTTTTGGGGATGGTCTTTGGTATGACATCCGAGCACTGGTGAATGTCTTCAGGTTGCCTATTGTACATTCCATTCTGAACTAAGCGCTGATTACGGAGAGGAACCCGTGGGAATCTGGTGGTGTGGGCCAGGGCGGTTCATCACCAGTTACTGGTACTATTTCTACCGGCAAGAGGGAGAGATAGATAGACTTCTCTCAGGGCGGCGGTACCAGCTAGGCAACTTCATCAGGTTGTCCGGTCAGATGCTACCCATGTGGCAGAGAGGGGCATAAGAGACCGCAGTTTCCACAAGACCCAGTGGAGTTCCGAGCTTACGATAAGATGGGTCATCTGCAGTGCTTTGCTGGGAGTTTCCACCAATGGCTAGTGAGAGGGGTTCTGTGCAGACTCCGCATGTGGGAGCAGGACCATTGGACTCATACCAATCGGAGAACTGGAATATGTCAGGGCGTGAAGGTAGAGATGGTGGTTGTGGTTGTGGTATCCAGACACTATGATATCAGAGGCATGAGAGCGGGACAGCTCAGGGTAGTCAGGCTATGTCGCAGGGACGTGGCACTGGGCATGAAAATGCAGTGCAACAGAACCAGCAGGAGCAGGATCCCGGACCTTCTACAGTCAGAGGTACTATTTTAGTAGCTTCTGTCTTATCTTCAGTAATTTTTTATACGGGTGATACACATAGTTTCATATCTGTCCCTATTGTAGAGATCCTTGGGCTCTGTGTTTCTCCTTCTTCCAATATGATGAGGCTAGACACTCTATTTGGAACTAGAGCGGCTGGTATGCGTTAGTGCGAGGAGTGCCCCTATGAGGTTGGTGGGTGTCACTTCCTTTGGGACCTCAATGACCTAGAGATGACGAGCTATGAAATCATTATCGGTATGGACTGGTTGGTTCCCTTTCGATCCTTTGTAGAATTCTATCATCGCATGGTGTGTTTCACGTCACCAGAGGGCTGGGAGTTTCTATACAAGGGAGAATGGGATGTTCAGGCGAGTCGAGCTGGACCATAAGATCATGGGATAGGTGGAGTCATGACCCAGATTGTGAGGTTATATTTGGATGATCAGGGGAATTTTCAAATGAATTTCCCTCCAGTTGTTGATCATTTCAGGGATCTCTTCCCGAACAAATTTTCAGGTCTTCCTCCAGAGCGAGAGGTGGATTTCTCTTTTGATCTTGTGCCAGGAATAGCACTGGTGTTCATTCCTCCTTATAGGATGGCTACAAATAAGTTTTAGGAGCTCAAGAGGAAGTTAGAGGAGTTACAGGAAAGGGGATTTATCTGACCCAGTACTTCTCCTTGGGGATCACTGGTCCTTTTTGCGAAAAAGGTGGACGATACCCTCAGACTTTGTGTGGATTATCGGAAGCTGAACCAGTTGACGGTTAAGAACAGATATCTGTTACCAAGGATTGATGATCTTTTTGATCAACTTAGTGGAGCACGAGTGTTCTTGAAGATTTACCTAAGATCAGGATATCATCAGATGCGCGTTAGACCATCCGATAAACCTCTCACAGCTTTCAGAGGTAGGTATGGTCTATATAAGTATACAGTTATGCAATTCGGACTCATGAACGCGCCAGTAGTTTTCATGGCTCTGATGAATCGTGTGTTCCATCCTTATCTAGATTTTTTTGTTGTAGTATTCGTGTACGACATCTTGGTGTACTCTCACACTCGACACGACCATGCCACACATATTGAGATCATATTGAGTACACTGAGGGAGAATCGGCTATATGCTATGCTCTCAAAGTGCCACTTTTGGATGGACCAGATTCACTTCTGGGGTCATATCATCTCAAAGGAAGGAGTTTCAGCAGACCCAGAGAAGGTGAGAGTAGTAGTTTCTTGGGAGCAGCCTAAGAACGTTTTTGAGATATGGAGTTTCTTAGGGATTTCTAGTTACTACAGGCATTTTATATAGGACTTCTCCCGCTTGGAAGCACCATTGACGGGCTTGACTAATAAGGGTGTGAAGGTCGTTTGGACGAAAGCTTGTGAAGCATCTTTTCAGGACCTGAATGGAATGTTGACATCAGCAATGATCCTGATACTCCCAGAGTAGGGGAAGAGATATATAGTTTACTATGATGCATCAGGTATTGGGTTGGGAGCAGTGTTGGTGCAAGGCGATCAAGTTGTTGAGTACGGGTCTCGGTAGTTGAGGCCGCATGAGAGGAATTACCTAATACATGATCTCGAGTTAGCTGCAGTTGTACATGCTTTGCACTGTTGGAGACATTATCTATTGGGGGAGCATTTTGTGGCTTTCACCGACCACAAAAGCCTCAAGTACATATTTACTCAGCGTGACATGAATCTTAGGCAGAGGAGATTTGTTGAATACCTACAGTCCTTCGATTTTGAGCTTGCCTATACACCTAGTAAAGGTAATTTAGTAGATGATGCACTGAGCAGGAAGACTCAGATACAGGCAGTGCAGGAGGCCAGTGGTGAGTGACATCTCATGGATTTGTTCTCTGAGATGCATCTGGAGGTGCATGAAAATCAGTGGTAGACATATCTTTCCTCATTAGCTGTGACTTCTACCCTCCTGGATAGAGTGAGGATGAGACAACTATCTGATTCAAAAGGCGTAGTTCTACGGGAGTCGGTGGAATGTGAGGAGCCTACTCCTGGTTGGATGATAGGCGATGATGAGGTTTTTCATTTCCATGGACGAGTATGGGTTCCATGGGATATACATAAGGAGTTGATGCGAGAGTTTCATACATCATCTTGGGCAGTTCATCCCTTGGTTACCAAGATGTACTGTGACTTGAGATGTCAGTACTGGTGGCCAGGTATGAAGAGAGAAGCAGCTGGTTTGGTTACGAGGTGTTCCACCTATTAGTAGGTGAAGGCGAAGCATCAGAGACCATCTGGACTATTACATCAGTTACCCATTTCAAAGTGGAAATGGGATGATGTCGCGATGGATTTCGTGACTGGGTTGCTGAGGTCACCTCGTGGAAATGATGTTGTGTGGGTTGTTATGGACAGAATCACGAAGGTAGCTCACTTATTTTCGATCAAGGATACCTTTGATGTTGACGAGCTCGGAAGGCTATATATTCGAGAGATCGTACGTCTTAATGGGGTCCCCTGTTATATCGTTTCAGATAGGGATTCCCACTTTATGTCTTGTTTCTGGAAGAGTTTTAAGAGGGCACTAGGTACACAGGTGCTTCTGAGCACAGATTACCACCCTCAGACCAATGGCCAGTCAGATCGTACAATACAGGTGCTTGAGGACATGTTGTGAGCATGCGTCCTAGACTTTGGGGGCTCTTGGGAGAATCATATACCCTTAGTAGAGTTTGCCTATAACAATAGATTTCGGGTGACTATTGATATGGAACCATACTAGGATTTATATGGTAGGTCATGCCAATCACCTTTGTGCTGGATAGAGGCAGGTGAGGCAGCTTTACTCGGGGCAAAGCTCGTACAGAAGATGTCTGAGCAGGTCCAGATGATTCAGAAGTGGATGGCTACTGCACAGTCTCATCAGAAGTCTTATGATGATTGCCGCAGACGACCATTGGATTTCGTGGTCAAGGATCAAGATTTCTTGCATGTTTCTCCAAGGTTGGGACACAAGCAGATCAGGAGACATGGAAAACATTCACCACGGTATGTGGGACCATTTTAGATTCTTGAGAGAGTCGGGCTAGTTGCTTATCAGTTAAGGTTACCGTAGCGGTAATGATCCATGCACGTCGTCTTCCCCGTATCTCAGTTGCATCACTATCATTCAGACTCGTCTCACGTCTTTCAGCCCGAGGAAGTTGAGCTGGAGGCATATGTGTCCTTTGAGGAGCATTCGATTTGTATCGTTGATAGGAGCACAAAGGTTATCTAAGGTTTGTCAGTTCCTCTCATACAAGTGCTATGGCATCATGGCTCGGTGGAGGACGAGACCTGGGAGCGGGAGGCCGACGTACGTGTTCAGTGGTCAGAGCTGTTCGCGGCTATATCTTATCCACCCATTGAAGGGAAATTCGGGGATGAATTCCTATAAGGGGGGATGTTTGTAAGAACCCGGTTATTCTCTTGAGGTACGGGCTTCTTCTTTTCTCTTTTCCTTAATTATTTTTATAAAATATGGAAAATGGGGAGAATCCTAAATTTTTGAACTACACGTCGTGTAATTTTCTACATGTTGTGTACTTATGTCCATGTTGGGATGAGTACACAAGGCGTGTATCCATGTCGGCGACAAAGGGTGTATGAACAAACTACACCCCATGTAGTGGTACTTTACACACCCTGTAGTCAGTCGGAAGGCCAAAATAGTAAGGCGGTGGAGCAGCCTCCAACTGGGCAGCAGTACAGGCCGTGTACTCCAGAGTACATGCCATTTACTCTGGAGTACATGTCATGTACTCCGGAGTACATGCCATGTACTCTTGTCGGCATGTGAATAGTGTCGCGCTGGCGGGAAGCTGCAAGAGGAACAGTTAAATGAAGGGAGTACACACTGTGTACTTGGAAGTACATGCCGTGTACTTTGTTTTTTCAGCTTAAAACAGGAAGTAGCCTATTTATTTGGAAAAGGGGTCATTTGAGGCATTTTGGAGCCAAGGGAGGAGGCTAGACCTTTGAAGATCCATCGAGTGTTCGTCTGGAATCGGTTTCTGCCTCGGATGATCTCGTTGGAACCGTTCGGGTAAGCCCCCTCTTCTCCTAGCGTGATGCTTACCAATTTTTCTCCTAACGTAAGTTATTTACTTTTTAGTGGGTTTCGTTATTCGTCAGATCTACGCCGTTCTTGGGCATTTCTGGAGTGGGCATTCAGGTATATCGTTCGTTTGCGTATAAGGTAGGTGTCTTGGTGTTTAGTTTTCCGACTGTCGTGTGTTTTGTGTGTTTTTTTGCAACGAACCCATTTTGGGGTGTTGTGTGGTTGAGGTCGTGGCTATATTAACTACCTAGAACTATTAAGGAAATTAAATAATTGTAAAACTGATCTTTGGGATCATTTCATGGATCCGGTACCCCCCCCCCCAGGGGTGTGTTCCACTGTTTAGCGTTTGTCAAGGATACCCAAGGATATGTCATAAAAGTAGTAATTGTAGAATTTACTTTAGAGGAATTTCTTGTTTACTACTTTTTTACATGTTGGGCATGGCCCAGTTACCTGTTTATCCTGTGGGAGTTGTTGTGATTAGCATGTGGGCACTGCACTGTTTAGCCTGAGGGTAGTAGTTACTTCGGCCTAAGGGAAACTTCTTCCGTGCCTAAGGGAAATATACTTTGTGCCTGAGGGTGACACTACCTACGCCTAAGGGAAAATTTTGTTATGCCTGAGGGCGGATTCTTGTGTTGGACACTCCTTACCACAGGGTAGAGGTTTACTTGTCTGAGAATGTGGACTGTTTACTTAGAAATGCACTGTTGTGATTTATATTATTTAATGGATTAAATGAATAATAAAACGGAAATATAACTGGTAATTAGTTACGTTTGATTACTGCTTACTTTATTGCATTTTATTACTGCACACTGGTGTTGCATGCTTACACACAGTTGGGCACGGGCCATTGGTGGGTGCCTACTGAGATATATTTATCACACCCTATTTGGTTCATGCTTTTCGGCCCAAATAGATTATGTTGCTGCAGGTGTAGATAGGGGAAAGAGTCCTGATACATGTACATGATTACTGCTGAGGAGTAGGAGGGCATGGGACCGAGCCTAGTCCCACGATGCTGCTGCCAGGTATTTTACTCTGTTTTTTTGTACTCTACCTTTTGTTGTAATGTATCGATGTATAACATGTTCTGGATGTTTTCTTAGAACATGAGATATGTAGCAACATCATTTACATATTGTTGGTTATTTCAGTTGTGTATGTTTTACTGCTTCCGATGTTGATGTATGTTTTATTTTGTATTCCGTTGCGCTAGACTTTGACAAATGAGGGCATAGTTTCCCCACTATCAGACATGGGCCCTTGCTGCTAGTCAGTAGCCTCTGGTGTTTGCGGAAATGCGCTTGAGGTCACGTGGAAAACCAGGTTCGGGGCACTCGTGGAGTGGCACCCGGAGCCGGGACGTTACAATCTGAAATAATTGGGATCTGTCTTATTGGATGGGGTTAAAAAGCTCATGAATATTCAACATTCTCCTGTAGTTAATTTTAATGAAAAAAATTCTTCAATGTTGTTGAAAAAAGTCATATGGCAGATTCAACCCATGATGCTTCATGAGATTCAAGATGATAGAATTGAGAATAAACTACTCAGTGACGATGTAAAGATGCAAAGAGGTATGGTTGATGATGTTCAGAAAGTTCTGAACTTGAGGCTAAAACCTGCTTATCATCCAGTTGAGTATATTTTAATGCATACCCCAAAAGAAGTCAGCCCACTGATTCAACCTCATCTAACCTCTTTATCAAAAAAGGTATCTGAAAGAAACAAGCAGTTTGTTCATGATATGTGTGAACTTGTTCCTGTACTTAAAAACTTAACTAATGAGTATAAGGGCTACCTTCAAAACATGCTAAATCAACTAAATTATCTTACCTAGGATTTCACTACTTCTCATACTATAGTAAAATCTTATCAACCTTGTTTATACAATGATCTTCTCAGAACATTTTTCAAATAAGAGCTTCATGATATTCTTAGTGGCTTTGATAATGAATCTCTATATGAAGTGTTCAATAATAGTGACAATGTTCATGATTTGGTGAGAATCCATTACATGATTTCCAGTGATTCTCAACAACAAATTTCAATGAAATTGGAATTCTATTTCAATCGGATCTCCTATATGACTGATAGGACACATCACTTCATGTACCTTGTGAAAAACATGAGGATTCAACCTGCTAGTTGAGCTTTCAATACACAAGTCCAAAAGAACACAAAATTCACTCGTTTTTGGACAAGTTTATAGAGAATAAGAATTAATTTGTGAAATCCATGAAATATGGTAGAGATATCATAGATGATTTTATCAATCTTTTGAGGCCTTATCTTCAACTTCATGGCACTAGAATTGTGTCTCTTACAGCTGCACACATGAGATCTGTTTTTCCTACCATCTCATATGCTTCCTTTCCCTTTACATCTATTTCTATCTATCAGGCTTTAATTCAGATCAGACCTATTATACAGGATCAAGAGTTTCCTTAGACTTCTACTACACCTAACCCTTCCCTTCTATTTTTTTGAAGGTCTTCCTTTACCATATCTATCAACCAGTTCAATCCCTTCTTCCACTTCGACCTCGTCTCCCATGGCTTCTTCTTTTGATGTTTCTACCAAGGGAAAAGTGATGCTGGGCAGTGATGACGAATAGAGACTACAATCTATTGATATGGATTCTATCTATATTCCTGTTGTTTATTATTTTTACTAACAATTTTCCATCTAATGCAATGTTAACTTTTATGTTCTCTTCCCTATTAACTATTTTTTATTATCCCACAAGGGGGAGAAATATTCACTACATACACATAATGCACATTTAAAAAAGTTACTCCTTACCTAAGAATAAATAATTAACTCACATGATTTGAGAACATAAAAAATGGGAAGATTGTTGGCCTCTTCATGTGTTAATAATGTTTTAATGATCACAAATCTTATACATTATGTGAAACCAGTAACTCCTATATAATTTGTCTCAAATCATGTCTACTTATTATTAGAATCTTAATGATTTGTGTAAATATATATATGATCTAACTTGTTATACATTCGGTCATATTGTTGTACACTATATTTAATTTACATTATAATGATTTATTTGAAAAATTAATAATTCTAAATCATTTTATGAATATTACTATTTAAGTCTGTGTACAGAGATATGGATAAGTCTGAGACACCGTGAGTCTACCACTAGTTATGTTTTTCTGGAAAAGGACCCAAACATGGTGACCAAACACTGTGACCAGACATTGTGACTAGACTCCTTGACCAGACACTGTGACCAGACACCATGACAAGACACCGTGACTAGACACTCTTACTAGACATTGTGACCAGACACCGTCACCAAACACCATGACCATACACTATAACCATACACCGTGACCAGACATCATGACCATACACCGTGACGAGACATAGTGACCAGACACCATTACCAGACACAGTGACCCGACACCGTGACTAGAAACCATGATTAGGAACAGTGACCATTCATACACTGTGACCATCCAAACACCGTGGCCATATAGACACAGTGACCATCTAGACACTGTTACTATCCAGACACCATGACAATCTATACACTGTTTTCAAGAAGACACCATTTCATAATCTATTTTTTCATTTTCCAATTTAATTTATAGCGGTCATATTTGATGCTTTTAAATGCATTGACCTAATTAATATTTCATGGTAGACATATCATATGATAGTACGAGGTATGTGGTGAAGAATACATGAAACATGTCAGTTCTAACACACACACTCGATGAATAAAAGGTACGGGCAGCCTAGAAATAATCATTCTCACAAAGAGTGTAAAAAATATGAACACATGATATTTCCTGAGAAAAATACAGACATATGAAACTCAACATTCATGGATAACACACAAAGAATTATCAAATCAAAATTCTAGAAACCATAGATCACAATCATTGATTACTTCTTTGCACTTACAATACCACGAAGAACGCGAACCAGATCTAGCTGAATTACGATACATTTTTTCCACGAGAGGACTCGATTTTTGTATCTGATTCATCTTAGGAGTTTAGAGCAGCATTTACTAAGACATGGAGGACTTCTAATCATATATTTATACTTATTATCTATTGTGTACTATTTTTAGTTTTTGAGCATTGTGTGTCTGTGTGTTTGTATAAAAACACACTTTGTCTCCTACATTAGATTAAAGGATACAAGTTATCCTTTCTCGAACATATTTTTACACTTGTGTATACCCATAGATAAGTGAGGAAGAGGTTGTGTAACTTTTTATCTTACCAACCATGAAAAATGGAAGAGGCTGTGTGACCTGGAAAGTCTTGTGTAATTTTTTAATGCCCGATACATGCTGTGTATCTTGTTTAATTATAAAAACTGCTTGGTGGAAGGTGATCAAAAAGTGGAGTGGATTAGGTCTCAGTATGAAACTGAACTTCTTGTTTTATATCCATTTCATTAAAATATGATGAGAAAACACTTCCACTCTCACTAACCATTTTTATGAATTCTTATGTCATGTCGTTATGCTACCGAAATTGCACCATGATTTTTCAAGCCAATGTCATTTTGTATTGAATACCATGCCCATTTTCATATCCAGGGTATTCACCTTTATGAACATTTACATATTGATTATATTGTTTCATGTATGAATTAAAAATTCATTTATTGTGGAATAAATTATGATATTCAATGAATCCATTTTATATGATCCATGTGGCATGCTTATGAAATAAATTAAATGATTTAGAAGGGTGTTCCCTAATAGCGCTCCAATGCATTGGGTAAAGATTTGTATCATGATAAGTTATGTTAAATTAGGGGTTAATAATTCAAATTCAAGTACAATGGGGTTTTACTCATTCTCCAGGTGCATTGATCTTGCCTCATGCTAAAATCATGTTAAATTTTTTTCGACATTTTTATGTTATGATCATCCATTTATGTTCATGTTTCTATAATGCTCAATTGATATTCCAATTTTGAAAAAAGTTTTGTATAATTCATGTTATTCATTTTTACTCCCTTACAAGGAATTAAATCTCATCATTTTTATGAATGTCCTCAGGTTATCCCATGAAAATCTATGTATGAATGAATGGTGTGGTCATGTAAAAGATGTTTTCAATAAGATGTGGTTTTTTATGTTTTAAATTTTTTATATAATATTACTAAGCCCCAAAGACAGTCGATCTCTCTATCTTCTAGGTGGTATCAAGTGAGGGTTGTAAGTAAGAAATTATGTCTATGTTTAAATGAAAGAGCAAGGATGTTATAGTTGGTATTAGTGGATAAGTGTAGTTATTTTTGATATTAGGATTAGAAACCCCTCATGAAAGGCTTTGGGATAAGACTAAGAATATTAAAAAAATACCTAAAGTTTTGTGAGTACTGAGTAAGTTTTTTATCAATAAAATTGATCCATATATGGATATGAGTAGGTAAATGTGGCTCTGGAACAGATGTATCATAGGGGTAAAACATGAAAAACACTTTAATCTATGCTTGAATGGGAACTGGTGCACAATAACACGACTTGATTCACTCTTGGATATGACTCTCCCAGGGGATATTCTTTGGTAAATTCATATTCTTAGTGTGAACCATTATTTATAGAATAAAAAAATTACCCTATGAATATATGTTAGGATGAAGATCATGGATAACAATGATTGAAGCCTATAAATTCATAAGCTAAGGATATAAAAGATATTAATAAGTCATTCATTTTGTCATTGGATTACCAATTATGTGTTCTCTTTAAAGTTTCTTTTATTCTAGACAATGGCTGGTAATAGGAGATCATTGGCTAACAACTGATATGAAGATCAATGTTATTGCTATTCTAATGAGATTCCCAATACAATGAGACTAGGAAAGACCAACTTTTTGATGATGGAAACTGGGGTCGAGGTGTTACAATTTGTATCAGAGGAAGTTTAGAAATAACCATGGAAACTATATTTAAATAAACTCTGGTTAGAGAAAGTTACCCTAATATAGACATTGAGGATTAGTATAAAATAACTTCCAATAATTTTGGTAATGTAGAGTTTTTTTTTGTTTTTTCCAAGAAAATACATCCCTTTCTGGATATGAGTAGTTAGAGGTAGCTCTGGCACATATGTACCTAGGTGTAAAACCAAAAAACACTGCTTTAATCTACACTCGAATGCGAACTGGTGCACATCAATAGGCCTTGTTGAACTCTTGGTTATGACACTCTCGGGGGATACACTTAGGATAATTCTTGTTTTATTTACAAACCACTATGAATGGTCTATGAGTATATACCCCCTCAATGAATTTTTATTGTGATTATGGATTATATCCATAAACTATTCAATTTTCGTTAGGTATTTTACATGTTTGGAATTATGAATTGTGATTCATAAATTGACCTAGTGTATTCCATTATTTAGAAATGGTGCCCAATAGAAGGAATGTGAACCCCAATAATACGTATGATCCAAAGAGTAAAAAAGATCATATCTTTCATAGTAGTAAGCCAGCATTTATAAGGGAAATAGTCTCCCATGTATTCTCAACATATGAAGAAATAATATCATGTGTTAAAAAGATAAGTAGAGAATTCTCTGAGTCCTATGGCTTTGAAGGGAAGAAAGACTAGAAAATTATGGAATAGAGAAAGATGGATAAAGGGAAGAGGTAAAAGAAAGATTTTCCCATATGTGATAACAGTGGAAAGAATCACCAAGGTAAATTCATGAAGGGAATGGGAGTTTTTTATAAGTGTGGAGAAAAATGACACCAAGTATGTGATTTCAATGGTATAAAAAAATTTCAAATTTATAATGCTTTATCTGCAAGGCGTTGGGACACTACGCGAATCAATGTCTCAGTCGTCAGTGTATACCTTAAATGATTCTATTGGATAATAATGAAGTTATAATACAAACTCATGTGAATAGGAATGACTCGTGTTCTTATGTTATTAATATATACTTATTTCATTTGAGTGTTTTATCAACAATATACTGGTTATATGAATTATAAAGATAAATAAGGATTGTACTGCAGAATTATTTTATTGAGGATTTGAGATTATATGCTTCTATGAAAAGTGACTTAATATTAAGCTACACTTTTTGTAAAATACATGGTTGAAGGAAAGGTAATCCATAATATGTTCCTCATAATGAGGTAGTGATTTTGGAATAAGAGATGGTTGATTTGGATAAATTATATTGGATATTCTTATCTTCCTTGAAACTGATTAATGATTTATATATTCCATCGTTGTTGGAGTTTACAACATTTTATGGATAGAAGTAGTATATCCAGTATTCTATAATCAAAAAGGGAGCATGAATATTATCAATAATGTTTTATGGTAATTCAGGATGTTGCGGTGTTTTAAAAGAATACATTATGAAGGCGTTCACATGTTATTACCTAGAAAAATGAACCTTCATTGTGTTTAATTTCCCTATATATTTTGGACAGATAGTGCAGATGTAAATATTTTAAATAAGTCTAAATGTTGGAATGGACTAAGTTTGAAATTGGATGCTATTGTTAAGGTTGTTTTTGGATTGATATAAAAAGTACAACCTAGAGGTCGGGAAATTACTAGTCATGTCCAGTAAGGCTGTGATACTTGAACACACAACCGAAGAGCGATAATGGTGCATCACCAACGACTGGACTACGTGATGTACAGGTTTGTATAATTTATTTTTTTCCAATTTTATGAAAAATGAATTATAAATTCATTATTTTTAGAACCTTATAGGATTTGGATAAATAGAATTTTTTTGAAATCATTTGGAGTGAAAGATGTGTTTGTGGAAGGAATTAGTTGAAGTATGAAACTCTACTTCTCAAGTATATATATATATATTTTTTCCTCTTATTAAGACTAAATTTTATTAACCCATTTTCCGATGTGGGTTTTTTCCACAAAGGTATTTTCTATTTTCATTCTTTTATTTTCAAATAACAATTTAAAATTTTGAGGACGTAATTTCATGAAGGAGGGAAGAATGTAACACCCCTAGATTTCATAGTAGGTTATTTCATCAAAGTAATTCAATAACTTGCACAACACGCAACACTGAGTTCAAGCGCACCACAACCTACCAAACCAGTTGTTCAAAAGATGTAATGTATAGTATTAACTAAATTTTTATCATTATATAATCCTTATAATTTTAGTATCCATATTATGAGATTCGTAGACATAATTTAAGAACTAATTCATTTTTTTCAGATAAAAGATGTATTTTTTGAAAAATATACGTTTACCGACTTTTAATGGTGAACCCTTTTTAAATCAAATATTTGAAACTTTTATATATTAATTATTACAAAATAAACAACTTTTTTAGAATCAGGACATAATATTTTAGTTTCAATAAATTTTTTGTGCTTTTCTAATAACTTTCATATTTGGTTGAATAGTGTAAAATTCTATATTATAACTAAAAGTAACGTTTTTAATCAAAATATTTTATAGTGTTAAATTATAAATTTCAATGGTTTAGAAGTATAAATAGATTATATTTTTACCATTTAATCCAATTCTGGTCATTGTAAGTAATTTCACTTTGAAATTGCACATAAACAAGTGTCAAAATTTTGATAGTTATTATTTCTAAAAAATCTGTCTTTTGGTTTTGACAGCAGGAATTAATTATAAATTAATAAATGAAACTTCTATGTTTTTAATTTTGTAAAATAGATTTAGTTATTGAATTCGGAATATCAAAATTATCTTAGGGTGAATTTTGAGTATTTTTCTAAAAACTTTTAATTTTTGATGAATAGTGAAAAACACTGAGTTATAGTTTAAAACCGAATTTTGATTTTAATAATTATTTAATTTATTTAAATTTATTTTGGGTAAAAATAGATACATAATACATATAAGAGTTTAATTTAATTCATTGGAGCCAGTTTATAATAATTTTAGATATATAAAAAGTTTATTGAACTTTTCACCATCTTTTACCCACTTACTATGAGAATTTGTAAATTCACATAAAACATAATTTTACTGCTTCTATGAGTTGAATTTAAAAAATATGAGAGACACGGTTAATATCATGGAGTAATTTTTTTTTAATAAGATAAAAATAATTTTTGGTGGATAGTATCTTTTTTCTTTTATTTACCACAGTTAAAAGTAAATAGGGTCATTAAATGTAAAAATGATATTATTATTACCATAACACATATCCTAATTCTATTGGATATGTGTAATTATACCAAAAACAACCTTAGGAATAATATATGACCCTTTATCTCCACTTGTATTAGATTAAGACATTTATTATTATTTAATTTAAGAAGAGTTAAAAGAGTTAAAATTAATGTTTAATAACCAAACCATTCTTAATATAGGGTTATATATACGATAAATTCGACTATAATTGTTCATTATAAAGAAAAAAATATTTCCTACATAATTTTATTTTATTTATAATTATTAGAAACTAGATAATTAAATTTATTAATGACACAATGATGATGCAGTAATTACCTTATTAATGATAGAATCAAACAAACGGTATTATAAATATAAAAATAAACATAATTTCACTATTTTTATGAAATACACAAATTTTCATGTTGAATATGACATATTAGGGAAGATTCAATTTATCATGTTCTAATTAATCAAGTTGTTATGACATTCTAAAAATCAAAATACCTAATAGTGTCAAAATTGACATAAATTGATATTTAAAACAAATACTATATTATTGTTTGATATAATATTGCTATAAATTTAAGGTTCAGCCAAAGGGTTTAAATAATATTATATATTTCATTAATGAGCCACTTGAGGTTCTCTTGTTAGTTTATAGTAATTTTATTAACCATATAGTGTAAGAATACAAGAAGACATGGTAAAAGTTTAACTATTTAACTAAGAGTTAAATTTAAATGATAAGGTTAAAATGGAACCCTAAACTTGTATAAAACCGATTTTTTTAGTGGATTTCGACCCATAACCACATAAGGCTTTAAATAATTTCATTTGGATCCATTAAAAACTGAATATGATTGTATAATAAATTAATACTGTAATCTTTTCCTAAAGTGACCCTCACCACTCTTATAAAAGGGAGCTTCCCCTTCTCTCAAATTAACACTTCCAAAGCCATTTGGATCAGCCAACCCCTTCCCAAATATACTCCCAACTATCCTACCTTCATCCTAGATGCCTTCCTTTGGTCATAAATCTATCCATAGGAGCACTTTTGATCAAATCAAAAGGAAGAACCCGAAGAAGAGGTAATGATTTCACCACCCTCTTTCAAGATATCTTATTCTTCCGCTTACTGTTTATTTTTTTATTCCATTATAAAATAATAAAACCAGTATCTTATATATACTGTGATGTTATTATAAATATGGAACCACTATATTCATTATTCTATCCAACTTATGAATGGTAATGTTACCATGCGTGTGTACGTACGACTTATCATCTCCACGCTGTGGTGTAATTTGTTATTCAACACTATGATATTTGGATGGATATAATGATGAGTAATATGTATATAAATAATGAAAATAACATTATAATGTCTATTTAAAATTAATATACCATCTGATTCCATGACTTTAAGAAAATTATATTGTCGCCCGTGCGTACATACGGATTACCGTCTCCACAACGCGATGAGATTCATTTCCACATTCACCATTAACAAATGATTATAAAAATATATATTACTAATAAGAATGTAATATATGACATAATAATGCTACTGGAGGTATATATATATATATATTTACATATATCTTATTAACTTAGTTTCGTTCAACACGATATGAAAACGGAAACATCGTTTATGCGTAAGTACGGACTACTGTCTCCATAAATTGTTTTTTTATTTTCATATATATGTTTATTATACATATTTATATTCTAAATATATATGATATATAAAATCATGTATTATATTCTATAACTATTTATATCTTGATCTAAGGCATACAATCTATAGTAACAAGTTAAAACACGCACGATAAAGAAAACGATTATTACCCGAAATGTTAATTTAACATGGAAATTATTATTAAATTAATAGTATAAAGTCATCAATGAATCATGTCTGAAATCATAAATATTAATATGGTTCTGATATAAATTAATAACATACTAAAATCTTTATACATTAGGTTAAATATACTCTCAACTAAAGGAAAGAGCAACGTAAGGGTTAATTCCCCAATCTCATTATTATCCGAGATAGTTTATGTGTAAGTATTTACTGGAACATTTTTATAACCCATGTCAATTTTTCATAAAAAAGATATCAAAATGAATATTTTAAGTATTTGTGAAAGTTAATCAATATGAGGATCAAAATTTTAAATTTTTTAAAGATTTATCTTTATAAATTTATTTAATTAATGTCCATGTTTTCATAATGATTTTAAGGATTTATTTATATGGACATGAATGTTTTGAAATGATAGTTCTTTTCAAAAGTTTCAATGTGGTATGGGACACTTTGATTCAAAAAACTTGTTTAAATTACTTCATTTATAAATGTGTGAATTTTAAATGATTTTAAAAATAGGATATTTCTCTCAAATAGTTTTACTCATCATTTTAAACTATGTTAGCATCCTTTACATGATATTATTTTTGATTGACGTTGATTTATTATAATGCAATCTTCCATGTTGTATTGAATGCGTTATGATATGTTTGAGTGTGGATGTTCTATTTTTATACCATTCATGGTTTATGGTTATTGTAATGACATTTCATATGCCAGTTTCAATATGAATTTTTATGTTATGTTTCAACTTTTTCATATGAGGAATGTCATGGACTTAGTAAGTGACGGGTGGAGCCCGCTATAGCTCCTCGATGCATCGGTTGGTCTCATGAGACAAACTAGTGTATTGGCACAAGACCATGACAAAAAAATTTATTTGTAGGCATGGAAAAAGGCCTTTACTATGTGATAATGATGTCCGACATTAGGCATTCCCTCATTATGAAATTATATATTACATGGGATTATTCGACTAGTAGAATTTCCATGTGAATTTTTATATTTCAATGCTTGATTTATTTTTTTCATATTATGTTCAAGTTTATGTTTAAAAAGGCTGTTTTTTTATCACACATCTTTCCATAAAATTTTATAGCTTTCGCTAAATTAGTTACCCTTACCGAGCATCTGAGCTCACCCCTTTCCTATGTTTTATTTTCCTAGGATCCCAAGAAGTGTTTTATGTTTGAGATGCAGGGTTAAGCTAAGGGAGCAATGGAATTCTGAAAAGATTTTTTTTTTGTGTTGTATGTTAGAAAGTCTAATGTAATGTCAATGTATGTAATCTATTTTCCAAGACTACTAAACTGGTTGGTTTTTCGGGACTTCATTCCTTGTAATCATGCCAATGTATTAAAATAACGAACAGACTTGGGGTAACTGGTGTCGAGGCGTTATAGTTCAAATTTCTCCATTCACCCCAGAAACACAATGACGTATCAAGATATACTTGAGCATTATTGCTGGGATAACATGAAGAAATAGATCACTAATTTACATCAAAGTGTCTTCTATGTCAGCAAGTGAATCCTAAGAGGCTTATATCTAAGGGGATGATGCAACCCTTTCTGATACAAGCATGAAAATGGGAGAACATCACCATGGACTTTGTCAATTGACTTACAAAGACATCCAAATGAAACAACGCTTTCTGGGTTTTTGTGGATCATCTTACAAATACTCCACACATCAATTAAATTTGGTAGGATTCCACACATGATCAACTAGTACTAATATACATCAGAGACATAGTAAGGCTTCATGGTGTATAACTATCTATTGTGTCTGATCGAGATCCCATATTCACCTCTATGTTTAGGAAGAGCTTTCAACATCTTATTTATACTGTGTTGATCATTAGTATGAATTATCATCCTCAAAACGATGGACAATCTGAGTAGACTATCCAAATAGTTGATGACATATTGAAAGCGTGATTAATGGAATTCAAAGGAGGATGTGATCAACATCGTCCTCTTATTGAGTTCTCATACAATAACAGTTTTCTCTAAAGCATAAAAATGTTTACTTATGAATTCCTATATGGAAATTGGTTAAGTACATCAGCCTATTGGGATAAAGTTGTGGAGAGAAATCTTCTATGTCCAGAAATGGTAGAAAAATGGTTGAGGAGGTTAAGACCATAAAACATCTCATTAAAGCTAGTGATAGTAGAAAAAAGTACTATGCTGATAATCGTAGACGACACCAAGAGGTGTATTTCAAAGAGATGGTATTACTTTTCAAATCACGATGGAAGAGAGTTTTGGTATTTGGTAAGAAGCGAAAGCTTAGTCCAAGGTACGTCAACCCTTTTGAGATCCTTAGTTGCACTGGTGAAGTGTCATATCGACTAGATCTCCCACCGACCCTATCTCAGGTGCATAATGTATTCTATATATCAATCGTGAGGAAGTACGTACCTGACCTATATCATTTACTCAATTCAATGGGGGTACCAGTGGATATTGACCACTCCTATGATGAGAAGCCGGTGAAGATCTTAGATTGTAGAGAAAATGTTATACAAAATAAGACAATTACACTCAGCAATGTGTTATGAAGAAACCTAATTTTTTAAGAGGCAATGTGGGAATCAGAGGAAGTGATGAGGCAGAGTTACCCATAGCTATTTTATTGCGGAAAAATAAAATTTCAAGGGTAGAAGTTTTTTTGGGGGGAATATTGTAACGAACAAAACATTTATTAATGAAAATAATTCTTGATCTAAATAAATGTATTATTATATATGATGGTTGTATAACATATGAACTTTCCATGTTTTATGTTTTTTTATTTTAAAATACCATAATGAAATGTGACTGTTTCTAACATAACTGATAAACAGTGATCACAAGATTAGTATAAATATATGGCTTTAAAAAAATAAAATTTACACAGACAAATGAAGCGATGGACCCATCAAGTTGAATTTATCCATACGAATCCCATTTGTTGTAGTTCATAAATAATTTGGTGTCACTAGGCTTTGCTCTTGACCAAGGCCAATCTGAGCTTCATCACATTATGCTCGGGTGGAACTGCCTACAAGAGAAGTGTAAGATAATAGAGATTACCACCAGAGTGAGCTTATCCGAGCCACCCTAAGAGTTTTTCATCATCACACACCATACCCTTCGTTCTTATGCGGTTTTATAAGGGGTTATGTAATTTGACCCTATTATTATGATTATGTACATTATGTTGGTATAGATAATATACATTCATTTTGTCATTGTTAATTTGTAAATAATTTTTAATGATAAAATAGAATTTTTAGTCTATGTTGATGAATTAATAAATTTTTGAAATAAATTATAATATAATAAAATGTTTTAAAAAAATTACATTTAATTAAATGTAAATGTTCATATAATTATTAGGAATACAATTTTGATTTTTATTAAGGTTTGAAAGTTATTTTTTTCGAAGCCCATGATTTTTTTATAAATGATGGTGTTTATTTTAAAAGAAAAAATTAGAATATTTATAAAACTATTTTTATTAAATGAATATTATTTTTTAAATTCTTGAAGTTGAAATTATCCTATGGATACATTTTCATTTTTTTCAAAGACATTCGAATTTTTTGGTAAAAATTAAATATCATTTAAATAAATAATATTTTATATGACATCATAATGACCCAATAGTGATGTAATAAAACACTAAAAACATTATTTTCATCCAACTTATGTTTTACCATTAATATAATGTGATTTTAGGTTTGATTTATTATTTTTTTAAAAGCTTTACTAGATCCATCAAAACTTATAAAATATTTTATCTTTTTAAATTGATTTCTTTGAGAGTGTTATTCACCTCTACATATGATAGTCTCATATTTTAAGATATTAGACCATTGGCCTTATAAAATAATATTTTCCACTCTCATTTGAATAAAATCATGGCAAAAACTAGGGTCTAGTTTGTGGTTTTGTTTAGTTTAATATGTGGTGGCCAAAACCTAAATAATAATGAATTCCCCCCATTTTTCTATATAAACCCACCCACTCTCTCACATCCTCTTCACTAAATGTTTTAGGAGCTAGAAAAAACTATGACCTCATCTCTCTGTAATCCTCCCAAGGTTCCACATGCTCTCATGAAGCCTCTCTATAGGCACTCCCAAGCCTTTGGGATCACACTACCATGTAAGTTACTTCTTCCTTTATCATTATTGTCCAACTTTCGTTATGTTTTTATTCAAATTTAATTTAAATTAATAATTTTTGGTTATTATTTAACAAAACCCACATAAATCCATCATTATGTTTTAATTATTATATACCCCTTTCTCTCACATTGATGCCTCCCAAGAACAATTGTTACCATACATAAATTCCATAATGGATTTCTCTCTCTTCATTTACATTCAAGAAATTATTTTGTTTAATGAATATAAATTGTATTACATATATTTGGACATGTATTTATATGACCCCATCACATTAAATTTTATGTAAATATGATTATAATCCCCTTACACTCTCATTAACCATTTTTATGAATTCTTTTGTCGCGTTGTTATGCTGCCAAAATTGAATCGTGATTTTTCAAGACAAAGTTGTTGTGTAGTGAATACCATACCCATTTATCTATCATGGGTATTCATATTTATGAAAATTTATATGTTTATTATATTGATTTATATATGAATTTCACATTCCTTTATTGTGTAATAAATGATGGTGTTTAATGAATCCATGTTCTATGATCCATGTGGAACAGTTAAGCAAGAAATGAAATGATTAAGATGGGTGCTCCCCAATAGAGCTAAAATCCATTGGGTAATGATTACTATCATGATACATCAAGTGAAATGAGAGTTTACTCATGATAATTCAATTTCAATGAGGGGTTACTCATTCTCCATGTGCAATGAGCCTTGGCTCATTCTAAAATCATGTTAAATGTTTTTGTCACATTTCCATGTTATGATAATTCCTTTATGATCTTGTTGATCGAATTCTCCATTAATATTTATATTTCATGACAGGTATTGTATATTTAATTTTATGCCTTTTACTCCCTTAAAAGACTTTATATCTCACCCTTTTGTTATGAAGGTAATCATGTTATCACATGCAAGGCTAAGTACAAAAGAATGTTGTGGTCATGTAAAGAAAGTTTTCAATAAGATGTAGAGTTTTATGTTTTAAGTTGTATATAATGTTCCTAAGCCCCAAAGACACTAGACCTCCCAATCATCTATGCAGTATCATGTTATGTAATTATTTTATAAATTATGTCTAACTGTGAAATAAATGGAATGGATACTATACCATCTCACAACCAAATAACTAACCAGCTAACACGAACCTCACAGCCTCACTGTGGCACCTTGCATTCCTCCACACTGGAAGATTAAAAAAATTCTACGCACCACCGATGAAGTGTGAATAGAGTGAGGGTAATGACCCAAAATTTCAATGTGATTTTTTTATTATATGAGAATTTTACGAGTCCGCGAAAATTGACGGCACGTGATTCCGAGTCCCGGTATACCCGGAATGAATTTCTGACCTTTTTTCATGTATGTTCAGTAAACATGAAAGCAGGATTTTGTAACTTTTGAACCGGTGCTTGGAAATGAATTTCAAGGACAACATTGAACTCACAGAACCAGTATTCGCTTAAGGAGACTTTCACCTCGATGGCTGTTGGTCGAGGGAGAAATATTTTTTTTGTCTTTCTCATGAAATAGTAAAATAAAATAAAAATGTTTCACATTATTATTTGTTGATACCACCCATGTGGATGTTATGGAGGTTGGTACCACCAAGCCTAAAACCAAAATTTTGAATTTCTAGTGGTGGGGACCACTCGAGCCCTCTTAATTGGAGAAACCCCTTGGACTCCCTAATTAAGGAAGAGTTAACCCATGGACCCCCTCCAACATTAATTATGCCTACACATTTCATTTAATTGTGCCAATTATTTATGACAACGTGCCAAAATAATTAATCTACCCAATTTAAATTATATTGGAACATATTTCCTTTAAGAATATTTGGTTGGCGAAGGATAAGGGGAGAGCTTGGGGAACTTCTCTCTAATGGGGATAAACCTCCATCGAAGAGCGATTATCCGATGTACCGACGAATGAGCCCGAGATTGGAGGCGTGTGGCGGGCGCAACGAACATTGAAATAATCGAATTATATCTCGTGCCAACATCAAAAAACCTTCGAGGATGGGTGGTTGTTTGAATTCCCCCCCCCATTACCCATTCTTGACATTTATTTGTGATTCAATATGTATTTTAGCCGCTTTCTACCGTTCTAACGTAGAGGGTGCGGGTCAAACCAACATGGCCCGACCACTATGAAAATATTTGTCTAATATTTTTTGTGTTATTCACAATGGAGGAGAATGGGAACTGACAGCAGTGAGACACTGGATTGACGGCTAGAACCAAGGCAGAGGTGATGAAGGGGACGGCCCAACTGCACCGCACAACGAAAGATAACCCCAGGGGACCGCCGCCCCACGGCACACTGCCGCACAGTAGTGCACTGCAGCCCTACGGCCGCCTGGCCACTCACCCCGCTGTCGGGACAAGCCACCCAATGTGGGCCAGGACAAACCCAGTGGGTAGGGTTGACCGGAACCGGGTAGGGTCAGCACATGTTATGTCGGTCCGACCGGGTCGGACCGGACCCAGACCAGCTTCGACCCATTTCTACTCTTTTGGCCATAACATTGGAACAGAGCATCCATTTGACGAACTGTCTATGGTGCTAGAAACCTTGCACCGTTAGGGTCCCTTTGGCATACCACACTATAGATTTTTTTAATGTTGGGAAATGGACGTTTTGGATCGAGCACGAATCAAACTGGACCCTTGGGACTAAAAGGCTAATAACATACATACCTAATGTCCATTTGATGCACCGTCTGTTACGTTGAGACCCCTACGACGTTCCGGTATATTAGGATACTTTTTCATTGGACATTGTGACCATTGAAGTATAGAAATGTTGTGTGAGGATTAGACCCTCCCAGAGAGAAGCGAACTTAGTGCGGGAACCATGTAGCTGGTTGTGACGATGTACTAATATCTGGTGTTGGTTTGACGACTTACAAATGATGTACTAGGATCCTCTGTGGGTCTGAAAACCTACTGAAAATTTAATAGGATTCTCTGTGGTTCTGATGATGTACTGATGATGTACTAGGATCCTTTTTGGTTCTGACGAAGTATTGACGATGTACTAGGATCTTATGTGGGTATGAAGACTTACTGACAATGTACTAGGATCATGTGTGGGTCTAATGATGTACTGACTATGTACTAGTATCAAGTGAGGGTCTGACAATGTTCTATGATCTTGTGTGCACCTGACGAGGTACTAGGATCCTATATGGGTCTGAAGAAGTACTATAATCCTCTGTGGGTCTGATGATGATTTAGGATCCTTCTTGGGTCTGCCTCTTAACTGAGTATGATGATTCTGTAGTTACATTAAATCATATTTACTACAATACTTACGATATACCATGTGTGAGCTGAGTCCATACATGTGCGGTATATTCCTTTGTGGTAATACCTATGTAGTATTCTTCTGTATGGCGTACCTGTGTGGTACTTAACATCAAGGAACTCCTTCCTTTATGGAATAGTTGCACTTGGGATTTTGATTTGGACTCTTTATTTTTTCTGGATTGAGATGTGCATACTTGATAACATTGGTATATATATGGGCATATAAATAAGTTGGTTTGTCAGTTAAATTAAGAAATTTTCATTTATCCTTTGTTTATTTTGTGAGACCTTGAGGGTCTCGACGTCCTTACTGAGTATCATTATACTCAGCCCAGCATGGGCTATGCCCACACCTTTTTGTGTTTGGCATAGATGACAAACAATGATGACTAAGGACCAGGGTACCAGGACTGGACGGTGCCATGTGGTGGGCCATACACTTTGTCAGTACACAGAGTAGACGGGAAGATGTGGAGTGGTGAGGAGGAAATCTGTACATACCCTTCAGGTATAAACCTCGTAGGATGACCTAGTAGCTGTCTTTCTCTTTCTTCAGTTGTATTTTATTTCTCTTGTACTTGTACATTTCCTTTTGGGATTGTATTACAGACCCTCTTACTTTCATCACACATTTCCTATACAATCTTACTTGGGTTTGTATCTTTTTGTGTTATTATTTGGGTGTGTTTATAGGTTATAAAGGCAATGTCTTCCCAGTTTTAGGGAATACGCCTTTCGGTGCTAGTCGCTAGCCCCAGGCCTGTGGAAGGCGAGCTTGGGGTAGTCATGGCACCGGCCCTGGCGGACGGGTCATTGCAGGGTGTTAACAGGTTCAGTGGGATCCCACCCAGGTGTTCCATAACATATATCTGAATAACGAATATTGTAGTCTCATTTTAAAATAAAACATAGCATGATCAGTAGTAAAGAAGATTTATAGAAAACATGTCAAACATTTCCCTTTTCCACATTTCTAAAAAGTAGGTATATCTCATTCAAAGAATATTTTCCATATCATTTTTAACAAGTATAAGCATGCATATCAAGGATAACTCAGAAATCTGTGCTATACAAAATAGAAGCACATGTATCATAACACCATTGAATTCTATAGGTCTTAATAGAATACTACTCATACCATAAGAATCTAGTGTACAAATCTAATCCTTGATCAAAATTACTAATATGTGGAGGAATACCCCATGATTAAACCCCCCAAAAGGTCAATACCAGTACCCTAGAATAGAAGGCCTAGGAAATAAAGGTAATCCATAAGACAGACCTCATTGATAATAAAAATGCAATGGACGTTGGCCTGAAGCTAAACTTTCCACCTATGTACCCAAGGTAACACATGTAATCTATTTCAAAATTCATTTCAATGATTGGAAAACCATTCAAAGACATATCACAATCCATTTATTAAAATCCAGGGAAAACCCATTTTTCATTCCATTCCCTTTTCAAAAACACACAAACAATCATTACAATTTCATAAATAAATTTACAATCCAATTATCATTGGCTAGATACAGAACCACATACCTCAATTTTTGGGTCACACATGCCCATAACAAAATCCACGATCCATGAAACCCAAAAATGCCAAGTAAAGACATAAAATCAAATCTATATCAATATTCAATTGATTGAAAATACATGGGTTCATCATTTAGAAGATAATCCATGTACTTCAAGAATTGTCATCTATTGCACCATGACTAGACAAGGGGAGACCTCCGAAATAAGATCTCACAATGGATCTTGACGAATACTATAATAATCATCAATCATAGATCTTCTAATCCAATAATACAATTCTATGGCGTTATCATGATCAACTACATGGGGGAAATGAAAAGAACACTTTACTAGAGAGACACACCATAGACACAATAAAGATCCAAAACCAATCGGATTGATCTGAAAGTTGAGGATCCTCTGAAAATATCCTAGAAGTATCTTGGGAATGAAATAAATGAAGTATGGGTTGAAAATAATTACAAAACTTCCAAATTGATGAATTTTACCTAGGTGCGGGTTAGGGAACGATGTGTACCCAAGGGTCACAACGTGTAGTCAACACTGGAAAATATTCACTAAAAAAGCTGTCACCATGGGTTAAAAATCTAATATTTAAACACTAAACGATATGTACCACAGGTACACAACATGTACCTGCTCACAACATGATCTCCCCTTTTAGGATCTGAAACTAGCCACCTGTACAAAATGTGTACCTCAGGTACACAGTTTGTACCTACTCTAGAGCCTGTAGTAAACCCAGAAAAGCACCTCCAAATTCATTAAACCAAAAGGGGAATATTAGAGAAAGAGAAAAATATAAATGATCAAGGTAACATGATGTTACAAAATCCCCACCATAAATAATATTCATCCTTGAGAAGTAATGTAGAAGATGTAACTTTTGTAAACAGATAAGGCCATTAATCTATCATCAAGGACTTGTTTTCCCAATTCTCATGTGAATATGATCCATGATTCCATAGAACCCTAACCAACTGAATAAATTAACTACACAAGACTTTTGTTTGAGAGTCAACGATATCAAGTGGTTTCTCCAAAATAAAAGCATTCGATTCTAGATCTATTTTATCCAAACTCAGAATGTGAGTGGGATGAGGGTGATAATTCCTATGATAAGATATGTTCAAATCATCATGGATGACCATAAACTAAATAAACAATTCTATAAGATAATAAATCTATTTGATCTGTTTCGGGATCTCAAATTTTCTAACATATCTCAACCCCCATTTTCCCTGTTTTCCATGCCAACTGTGACCCAAATGAGGAAATACTATCATGAAAACCGAGTCACCAATGCATGACTCTATGGGATGATTCTGCTGATCTGCATATGATTTCTTCCAACTCTAGGGTAGAACCAGACCTCATTTCACCTCTTAAATCCTAGGTGACATCTCTTAAACTAGACATGGTCCAACCAAATCTACATCTCCCACCTCATCACAAAAAGTAGTTGATAGGTACAAGGGACCATAAAATTCACTGAAACAATCAAATCTAATTGAAAACGGATAACAATTGTTGTAAAAAACTCAACGAGACCAAAATGGATATCCCATGATCCACCGAAATCCAAGACGCAAGCACTAAGTGTATCCTACATGATTGAATTATATGATTCATCCACTATCTCTTTATGAATGGTAATTTTTGGTCAACTTTATAAGTGTCCCCATTATCTCTTGAAGACCCCTCTAGAACATCGAGGTAAATCTGTGATACCTATCAAAAAAATTGGAGAAGGACTCCCATGTTACCTCACAATATCCTATAGGTATATCTTATATAGAACTTCAACTTCAATGGTGTCTTTATTCTGAATGAAATGATAAGAATTATTCACCTGATCAACAACCATCCAGATAGTATTTTTAACATAGGGTGTCAATAGAAACCCAACAATAATGACCATGGATTGCTCGTCCCATTTCCAAACCCAAACCAGAAGAGGCTTAAAACAAACTAGAAGGTTTCAAATTCTCTGTTGTTATCTGTTGGTAGTTGTAACAACACAACACATTACCATCAATTTAATGCTTCATACATGGCCACAAGAATCTTCTTCTGATGTCATAATAAATCTTTGTAGTGTCTGGATCAACATCCCATGAAGAGGTATAAAAATTTAACAAGACTGAACTTAGCACTTTTTCTGTGATGAAAACTCACTTCCCAAAGTGAATTAATCCATATGAATAAATATATAAACTATAAATGGTTTCTACACCATAAAGTCTTTCCCGAGTCTTGTAAAACTCATCATTGTGCTGTTAAATTTTCAAAATAGACTTTTGGAGAGATGATAACAAGTATGTGCTTGTCATAACCATACATGAAACATCTTCATGAATGTTCAATTTCAACTGTGTGAAAATACTCATAAGATTCCACACCTCTGATTCAAATACATCCTATGATTATACCTTCCTTCTTAGAGAATCTGCAACAACATTACCTTTTCCCGGGGTATAGGTGATGTCGAAGTCAAATGTCTAATGGTATATTATCCATTATCTCTATCATAGATTCAATCCTTTATGGGAAAAGATATATCTCAGACTGTTATGATCATAGTAGACTATGAAATTATCCATAAAGAGGTAGTGTCTCAATCATTTATGTACATGCAAGACTTCGGCATGCTCTAAATCATGAGTGGGGATGTTCTTTTCTAGTGGTCAGAGATGATGAGAGCTGTAAGCTACCACATGATCATCATACATCCTCACACCATTAAAACCAGCAACAGATGCATCACAAAACACCATGTTCACCTTACTGGGCTTAGGTAAGATCCTAGTAGAAGCTGATGTCAAAATTCATTTCAGTTCATTAAAAGAAGACTCAAACTTTTCATCCAATGGTATTTTCACCACTTTCTTGGTAAGAGAAGTAAAAAGTGATGCCAGATTAGATAAATCCATGATGAACTATCAACAATATATAATAAGACCATTTAATCACTGAAATTAAAAGACATTAAGTGGTCTTTACAAGAAATAATAATTTTTGCATTCTATGGATCAACTGATAATCCATGCTTAAAAATTTTGTGTGCAACGAACTTCACTTCTCAAATATAGAAACTACATTTTGAAATATTTCCATACAGATGTTGGTTTCTCATAATTTTTATAACCAAACTAAAATGTTGATCATGATCACACTCAAACATTGAGTATACTAGAATATCATCCATGAAAACTATAATAATAGGGTCTAAATATTGATAGAATATATGATTCATCAAATTTGTAAAAACTGCAGGAGATTTAGTCATCCAAAAGGTATCATATGATATTGATAATGGTCATACCTTCTATTGATGGTTGTCTTCAGTATATAAGGATCCAAAACTCTGAGTTTATGATAACCCAACCAAAATTCGTTCTTTGAGAACAACCTTTACCCATTTAATGGATCAAACAAATCATCCACATGAGGAAAATAATATTTTTTCATAACCGTTACTCGGTTCATTTTATAATATTCCACACATAACCATTGTGAAACACCCACATTATTGGAAAATAGAATAGGGGATTCCCAAGGATAAACACTAGGGTGAATGAAACCTTTCTCAAATAGGTTTTCCAACTAAACCTTGATTTCATTCAATTCTGTAGGTTCCATGCGATAAGTAGGCATCAATATTAGTTATGTACCTGATACGAGGTCAATCGTAACCTCTACCTCTCTCTTTAGAGGAGGAATGGATAAATTTCCTGGGAAAACATCATCAAAGTATCAATTAACAATAATATGATCATTAACAGAAGAAACATCATTAGGATCAAACACAACAGCAGTTATAAAACTCTAGATCTCTGGGTGAGAAGGTCCTGCACGACCTGATATTGGTTCCCACTATCCCTGAAACACATGAGATCTCTCATCGATAGGATGAAACGAAACATGATTATGATGATAATCAAAATTAGCTTGAGGAGAGATAGGTCAATCCATATCGATGATGACATCAAAAATATCTAGATGAAGACTTGTAAAATCCCAGCCTGACTCTGTATCGGCTATCATTAATGAATAAGATGGAAATAGAAACCCCTATGCTTTCATCTTTCCAAAAGTTGTCTCTAAATCCATTTTAAAGGGAATAAGTTTTATTGTAATTTAATGAATTTCAATAAATCATGGAGATATGAATGAGTGGGAGGAACTAGTATCAAACAAAGAAACTACTACGGATGGTGAAATAAGACAAGTACTTCTCACAATTTCTAGACCAGCATCAACATCCATTTGAAAATCATAAACTACATGTAAATTCATAAATAATGAGGCATGTGGCTAGATCCCTATAGTATTTAATTCTTCTTACTGCACTGTAGTAGCCTTTGGAGTCATCAAACCCAGACCATAACAGGGAGTATTCATAGGCTGACAGAAATGATGTAGATGACCAACACATCCACAACTATTGCACATCTTTTGGGGAATAGGGAAATAATTTTTTGTCTTTCCTCAATTTCCACACTGATAACAATTCATATGTACACTACTCGATAAAATGGATGGTGAAATGGAGGAATATTACGGAGACCCACTTCCACAACTTCTGCAACATAACTGCCACATCCTCTTCATCCCATGGACTCAACTTAAGGTGTCACAAGTTGGAAGAGAAGAGGCGGTAACACTGACTGTTCCAACCATGTTCATCTAATACATCAATGTTATATCTACTATCTCTATATAGTTATAAATTTTCATCATAAAGACTTGTGATCTGATATCTGATCTCAAACCTTGCAGGCAATTCTGAGCCTTAAACCGATCATTCGTTACCACATTTGGAGAAAAATGGACAAGATCAACAGAGCGGTTGGTGTATACTAGCATTGAACTCTCTACCTACTATAATTATAGGAACTCCAAGTACTTTTCAAACAACATGGACTCTGGAAAAACTTATGATTGAATATGCCCATGAAACCCTTCCAATCTAGGTACACATGTTTGTCTCGATAAACCATAAAATCCCACCATTGCTTTCTAGATCCCTCGTGCCAGAACTCTGCACACTCTTCACGGATATTCTCAGGTGTCTCCAAGAATATGATGATTTGATTGATCTAATCCATCCAATCCTCTACCTCTTTAGATTTATTCATTCCTATAATGGATGGTGGCTTATCGTGCAAGAACTCTTGTGATTGATCTATTTCTCCTCCAACTTCTAGCTGCACTTACACCATTGCATACTGAACTTGTGAAACATCTTGATCAACTGCACATTCATACCATACGATAGTCTCGATGATATTCTAATTCATAGGTGGATTTTCTTGATGAGAATAAGATGAAACATCCTTTGAAATTTATGGAATACATCCCAAAGACATAATGCTACACAAAAAAACATAAGAATAATCAAACAACAAAAAAACACATTTAAAACTAGAAACCCTAGTACTATAAACTAATATTTTCAAACAAAAACTAAACAATAATTGTATTTATCTTGACATCCCACGGTATCTTGAGTGCTATTATGGAATGAGCTAGCCGGAAACTTATCACAACATACCTCCCATGTCCTAAAAATCTTATCTCTAGTCTAACAAACAACCCTAGAAAAGATTATTGGGGACATACCTCCTATGCTACCAAACATTAATGAACTAACTCGGGTTACCCTCAAACCTGCAACCAGACCCAATCCATCACATACCCAAAGGTCATTCCTGATCCCCATGGGTTGGAGAAAATCACACAAGCATCAAAAGACAAAATTGGGAAAATGATTTTGCTAAAACATAACAACCACATGGCTTACATATATAGAGAAAAAAGGAACAACAGAAGACTAACAAATATATATTCCATAATTATTAAGAAACCAGAAAGAAATAGAACAACTGTAACTTTATAAAAACCCAAAAGACAAGTCCAACTACAAAGGACTACATGAAACAGATACTCCTAACGATGTCATGGAAAAGCTCCCACCATCTCACTACGAGCGGAAAGAAACCTCGCCACCTCACTGTGGTGATTTTCATTTTCCAGCAAAAGAAGAAAAACAAAATTATATGTGAGACTAAAAAAGTGTGTAAGGTGTGAGGAAACTGGCTTTGTAGGATCCCACTCAGGTGTTCCATAACATGTCTCTATATAAAAAATCTTATGTTCTCATTTTTTTAAAACTAGGAATGATAAGTAGTAATATAGTTTTGTAGAATACATGGTAAACATTACCCTTTTCCACTATTCAAAAAAGTAGGTGTATGAGTTTCAAATAATATTCCCATTTCACTTGTCAAAGGAATAAACATGCATATCAAGGCTATCTCCAAAAGAGATGAATTAAAAAACAAAAGCACAGGTATCACAACACCAATGAATACTACAGCTCTAGAAAGAAAATTTCTTTTACCACAATAATAATGTACCAAAATATAATAATACAACCACAAGTCTAGGGATAAGAGGAATTCCCCATGAGTAAATCCCCCAAAATGTAAACATCACTCTACTAGAAAAATATTCCTAGTAAATTGATGGAAGGCCCAAGAAAAACCTCATTGAAAATCACATATCAAAGGAAAGTTTCCTCATGTTAAACATTCTACCTATGTAAACTAAGGTGGTCTATTTTTATAAATAATTTCAATGATTTGAAAACCATTCCAAACAATTTCACAAATATTTTATCAAAATAAAGGAATCTGAATTGTATTTTAAAACTCTTTTATAACACACACAAACATTCATGCCAATTTCAAAAATTAATTTATAAACAAATACCAGTCAATATCATTAACATAGGCTAGAGATAGAACCACATAGCTCAAATTTTAGGTAGCACAAGCCTGCAACAGAATCCAAGATCAACAAAACAAAACAACTTCAATGAAATTCCTAGAAAAAAATCTATATCAAGATTGATTCACTTTTTAAGGCTAGTGGGCAACAGATATAAGTGATTCCATGTACCTAATGAACAGATGTCTGCCACACCATTAATATCCAAGGACCGACCTCTAGAACAAGATCTCACAACAGATCTAGATGAAGATAATAAGAATCATACAACATAGATCATTGGATCTAATAACTCAGGTATGGGGAGCTATCATAATCAACTGCAATGAAGAACTGAAAAAAACACTTACCCAGAGAGACACACCATAGATGCAATGAATATCAAAAGATGATTGGATTGATATGGAAGGTGATGCACCTTTGAAAATCACCAAGGAGTAGCCTAGGGTTGAGAGAAATTAAATTTGGGATGAAAGGGTCAAGAAAAACTATGAAATGCATGACTTTAACATGGGAATGGTCTAGGTCATGATGTGTACCCATGGGTCTTTAAGTTGATCCACGCTCGATTTGTAATTCCAAAAAACCCATCACCTCAGGTTAAAAGTCTGATATTTAAACACTATTCAATGTGTACCTACTCATAGCGTGATATCCCCTTTCATGACTGAAATCCAGTCACATGTACACATTGTGTACCCTAGGTACACAATGTGTACATGATCTGAAGCCTATATTAAACCATGAAAACACCCCTAATGTCTTTAAACCCAAAGAGGAAACATAGAGAAAGGAAAAAACTGACCCGATCAAGGTAACAAGATGTTACAAATATAATCAATAATTCTAAAGGGGTTCATCATCCTGGGGATTAATTTAACTTTCTTCCCAAATATCAACACCTTATTCAAGGGTGAGATTTATAAAAATATATTTTCACCCACATCAAATTATAGATCATGCAGAGAGTAATCAACGTAACTTTCCGTCCAAAATTTTAGGGGCCTAAATAAACAGATGAATGGTTTTAAAATTCTCTACTATTTATTCATCTATCTAATCTCCCAATATCATTCATTCTCAAATTTCATCCCAACATGTTGGATCTCTAAATTTCTACCCATAGAGGGATTTATATGGGGTAATATGAATTCTTGAGTAAAAGATATTGTTTTAAGAAAACTAAACTAGAGGAAGGTTTTGATCTCTACCACCTTTGAAATCTAAAGAACATGGTATCAACATATCCTATTGTGTTTGAATGTTTAACTCACACTGACCATCTATCATAGGATGATACGATATGTTGAAACTCGGTTCTATATTGAGTTCATGGTGAAGGCCTCTATAGAACATTTAAGTAACCCTCATATCCCAATCTGATTCAATAGAATGTGGTACTCCTTGCAACCATACCACTTCCATTATGTATATCATGGGGAGAAGATCCAAAGAGAAGTCTTCTCTGATAGTTATGAATAATGATGAAAAATTAAGGATATCAACTACCTCCCATATATAATTTATCCTTATAGTGGTTTTGAGAAGTCCAATTAAAGAATCTATAGTGATTTTATAAAATTTCAATTCTCATACAGGTAATTGAAGCAACATTCATTTAAACATTTTTATATCAACCATAGCATTCTAGAATACCAAGCATCAATATAAAAACTTATATATATATATATATATATCTTGCTTCCATCCCACCATAATTATTCTATCAAATTCCTATACATCATTTGAAATAAAGGTTGAACTGATCATGAAGAATGTTGAGCTTCCCTTAAAATCTCCATCTACAAATCTAGTTTGGAAAGAATGCATACACAGTTCTCAAACCTTATTTTTATATCCTAATTATTTTTAAAAATATGAATATTTCTAAATTTATTTTATAGCCATATATCTTCCATCAACACCTCCTTAATCTTCCCATGCTTAGAGGTTTGAACATTCATTTGAGAATGATAATATTATCCACTAAATTAGTATTTCTAGATCCATTATATGAAAATCTATAAATATTGAATCTTTTGTGATCTTTATCAGGAATAATCTAGAATAATCATTTCAACTCAAAGCATTGACCACGATTCTCTCTTTCCTGGGGAGGTTACCTATTAATTTCTATGAATCCTTTATCAATTCAACTATATTATCTAGTGCATGTTAAACATATTCTACATTAATATATAATTCAGACTTACATTACCAGTATATATATCATAATATTCTCCTTATAGATAATTCTTCCATATCATTAATGTAAAAATTTCCTCTACAAAATCTAAATCATGAGGTGGGTAATTTTTCAAATGAATATTCAAATTTTGTGAGGAATAAGAGATATCCATGTATTTACTTATAATAACACATCACAATCTGTTATTAGAGGCATCACTAATAATAAAAAACCCTACTCCAATATATGGTAATGTATGCACAAGTGCACTGACTAACCTTATCTTTAGTTTCTTGATATTATTCACACATTCACATGTTTAGATGAAATTAACACCCTTTCGAGTTAACATGGTACGGAGATTAGAAATTAATGAGAAATTATACACAACACATAAATAAGATCTAAACTGACCATGAACACTATGGATCTCAGAAACTATGGTTTTCTGATGCCAAAATTTAAATTCCTTTATCATTTATGGATATATTTTTATACAATCTCTTGGGATTATGTGACCCAAAAATAAATCCTCTTGCATCCAAAATTCACACTTTGATAATTTTTCATATATAAACTCTTTTAATAGAGTCTTTAGTTCAATTATCCAGTGGTTTTCATACTATTTAATTCACATTTAAAATATATTAATCTCAACTATAAATACTACCAAAAACTAGTCAAGGTAATCTCTGAAGAATCAATTCATTAAATCCATGAATATAGAAGGAAGATTAGTGAGACCAACAAGAATTTCTAAATATTAATTATGTATTTACCTAATATAAAATGTTTTGTTTGGTATATTGTATTTAATGACACTCAATTGATTATATATTTGATGAATTTTACTCTTGGAAAACTACTAAGCTTTACACCTTTGATAAAACAAGTCATAAAAATAGGGAAGTGGAAAATTGTTCTTGATTCTGATCTTGATCAACTCTTGATATCTAATGTTGAGTCTCATTGATCCTCCATTATTTTTCATATAAATAATAGGTTCACCCCATTGTTCCACACTTGGTGGAATGAATCCCCTATCCTAGTTTTCTTAGAGATTATACTTCAATTACAACAACCAAATTGGGTCAATTCTACATAGAGTAATTGAAATTTGTGTGGGAATATGAATTAGTTAAATTGAAAACAGAACATCACATTTTTCATTGAGATCTAGGGAAATCATCCTAAAATACATCCCAACCATTAAAAAAATAGGAATATCATTGATTTTGATTTTCTCCCAAACCATTTGACATAAATAGACCATATAAAATGGGAATTAAGACCCATATATATGATGTATTCTTTATTGGATGATTATACATATCATCACATTGATGGTTTATCATAAGAGGGTTGTAAATGTAAACACTAACTTCACATCCTCGACAATTTATTTTGGATTTATCTAGAAAAATCAAATCCATTCCTACAATGACATCAAATAAAACCATTGGAAGAATGGAATGATTTTTCAGAATCAGATTCCCATAAACATCATCTAGAGAGAAATCGTAGACATGGGATGAAATCAATGTACCATTAGGGGTTTACACTTTTAATTACACATATAATCTTTTTTTGAATGAAAAAACCCTTAGAAAATATTTAGATATTAAAATGTGGGTGGAACTAAAATCAAATAAGTTAGTATTAGTTCTATAATGGATGTGAATTTTGAAATTCACTACACTGTTATCAAACCACTTTTTATGAGTATAAAATTTCATGTAATTTACCTTTTCCCCTTAACATAATAGGATGATTATGTCAATCATCATCACCAAACCTTGGGTTTTGGGACTGATTATCATAATTCCCATTCTTCATACATTTGTAGCACTAAAGTGTTGGAGGTTCATTTTGTGACACTCCATTCACACCATTTTCTATATTCTTACCATCACATTAAAAATAAAATGTCATAAGACCTTTTCTTCCAAAATTAATACATTTACTAGACCCCTTAAGTAAATTTATTATATGATTATTCACACACTTAGAGAATAAAGGAATGATATTCTTCGTGTCATTATGGTTTTTAGATTTTCCATTAAACTTCATTTTTCATTTATCTTAATAGATTTGTCACTCCAACATCCATTTAAACCATAATTGTATAACCAATATTATCATTGTTGCTTCTATAGTCTCTTATATCCATTTCCATTTTCATACATGGCTTTAAGCCACTGAATAACCTATCAACATTACATTCGGTTTGGATGATAATTCATTAATCGTACCTCAATAGTCTTGTAAAATTAGTCTCCTTGGTACTGACATATTCATCATCAATTTCATTTTATTAGAGGAACTATTTCCCTATTTTGGAATGATGAATTTTAAGAATGTACAAATTGAAAAATATTTTCTAAAAATCATCCCAAACCACGGATTCTATTTCATATTTCATCCTTGTATTATTTATTAGAGGCCACCACTCATTCGCTTCACATTATGAATGATAAAAAAACAGAATAACATTCTCATGGTCCTAATATTGAAGGACATAAAATATATTTTCAATAGTAACAAAAAATTGTTCAAAAACAGGTGGATCTGAAGAACCAATGAAAGAAGGTGGACATTTTCTCTTGAATGACTCAATAGATTATTGTTCAATCACTTTCTAATTTTGAGTTCAGCCATTATTCATATCTTGAGAAAGAATTTTGATCAATGAAATGATATTTTTCATTCCATATCCCATAGAATTGAATTATGTATGAGCCCAATAATTGAATTATCCATCACAATCACCACTAATGTATTTCATTAGGGTTCTATCCATTTATAAAAAACAAAATAATATAATAATAATCATTTATCATAATATAGAATCACATATTCTTGAAAATTCACTTATAAGATGTCAAAATTATGACACCATCCATAATCTATGACACATTAAGGTTATCCTTGGTTAATCCTAACCAACTTCTATTTGAATACATCATGATGTTTCATGATGAGTTTGTGAATTGCCAAATTATATCGTATAGGATTATCAAAATAGGTGTGCAGTAAATCTCATTATCATATACTAGGTTCTGTCGATTCAATCCTGACACACCCTGTCAATGTAGTTGCTCCGAGGTACATTTATACCAAATGCACATCCAGATAATGTATCCATTTATGGATGTTTTTATAGGAAGAAACTCTCCATATACTTTTCCAAAACTCCACCTCATTCTCTTGTAGTTATTCTTATCCATATACACATCATTAGAGATGTCCTTAGGGTTATCACTATGGTTCTATAATTCTAGAATCCAAAGGGTAACAAATCCTTTTCATTGATACGATATATAGAGACCCTTGATTTTCATACATTAAAATTACATAAATTTTGAGGAATAATTAAAACATTATAAACCAAATAGCCAAAATACCGTATTATTCTAGTTCCTTTAGGAACATGGAAATATAAACACTAGTACAAAAGTTATCTACTTTATCTCCCACTATGTTCTTTCTTTCTAGAACCATTATTAGACATATCAAACAAAATAATTATCTTCATAACTTTGGGAATGAATAAAAAATGTATAAGCTCAGATGCTCATTAAGGGTAAACAAGGGGGGATATGTAAGCATAATCAGAAGATTAAGGGTTTAAGAAAATCATCATTAAATTATAAGATCATACCTCGCATATCAAATATCATGTACATGAATCATGGAATATATATTAGAAGATCATAAGTCTTCCATTATATGAAAATATAGAACATAAGACATGAACTAAAAACATAGGAATATGAAATGTAATTGTGTTTGGAACATAATCATATAAAATTATTTCTATATTAGACAAATAATTACTTCTAAATCCATCTTAATTTAATGGGTTCCCTCCTCACACCATCTTAGTATTCAGTGTTTAGTCCCAGGGACATATTTTATGTATGAGTTCAATCCTCATACCATATTGGTTGTCATGTTTCACTATCATGTCCATCTAAGTAGTAAATATTCAACACCAAGACCATATTAGTCTTTATCATTAGATATATATCATTTCCAAATTAATTGGTGGAATATATAGGTCCCACAAATTTCATAAATAAATTATACATACGTGTGCCACAAAATCATAGAAAACATATCACTACCCATGAAATAAAATCGGAATAATAAAAATCTAACCACATAATAACCTATAGAAAAAAGATACATGTTTTATAATCACCTCATAAAAATCATAACCCATTAATAAAAGTAGTTTTCAGAATAATATAACTCATCAAAGAGAAATGAATTCAATTAATATCATGAAACAAAAACATAATCCATTTAGAGAAATAATAACAATGGTAACATTATATCATTTCATTATAAAGTCATGAGTAACACTATCATATGTCATCTTATATGGAAAATAATTTTTAATGATACTTTAAGAATATTTCTTGAGGAAAATATCCTCTCTATATTGATAATTAATTTTCAAAACATATGATATTTTTTAAAATATTTTGTTGGAAGATAGATTTTGAATGTTATAATGTAAGTTATTAAAACCATGAATCATTTTCAAAATCCGTTTTAAAATAAAATTATATTCAATTATCAGTTTATAAAAATTGAAAATAATATTTAAAATATCTTATTTTGAAATAAAACTGATTTTCAACCAAAGTGAAATATATGGTCACATTTCACATAATAACGTTTTCTAAATTATCTTAAGTTGAAAAGAGTTTAATAATGGTAATAACACACAGATATGTCATGACTAATTGAGGATAAGAAAAACCATTATTTTTTATGAGAGATGGTTCATAAATTGATTCATAATCATATACAATCCTGATAATGAAAGATATTGTTTCAATAAACAATAACCACTTGGTAAATTAGAATCAAACTCTCCGTGTAAGAAAATTAAATTACATAAAGCATCAAATATCAAGGAAATATTCATATTAAGGATATAACATATCAAAGTTACATAGAAAATGAATATAGGCACATAAAAAAACAAATGTCTCAAAGAAGGAATGTTGATAGAAAACTATAATACTGATTTTGTAACTTTTGGAATACAAAACTGAGGAAATAGAGATAATAAAATGGATAGGTAAATACCAATAAATTTAATAACAATAATAATTTAATACATTCACTGGAATAATATGCACAATATAAAAGAAAAAAGTTGTGAACATGGCATGTATACCAGGAATATAAAAAGTTAGATAAAATCACATACCTTTAGTCTTGAATCTCATCATACTCATTGAAACCTCCTATATTACAACTATAGTTCTAATATAAATATATAACATAACAATATTGTTATATTTAATTCAATATTTTTTTATGATGACTTTATATTACTTTCCTACTAAAAATTTTAAGTTAATATTTCACTTCGGGTAATATGATATTTGTTTTCCACATGTGTTTTAGTTTTTTAAATCGTTTATCCTAATACTTGTATAAATATTTACATAATGTAAAACATGATATAAATATCAATTAAATTCATTATATTTGTATTATAATAATATATATAACATATAAATATAAAATGGAATACCACTTTCACAAAGACGTTAGGATGTATATACACATGAACACGGTTTCTGTTTTAATATCATATTGAAACGGAGATAGAAGATGAAAAATATGTATATATATATCATTATTAAATTATGGTTATTATATAAAATATATCATAAAATATAAAATAACCAATAATTTGTACATTCCATGTAGAGTGTGAATGAATAACATTCCTTTGAGGGGGAGTTAGTCCACTCATCCACAAATGATGTTATCGTATTCACCCAAGATGAAATTTATAAAAGTATATGTTATAAAAATATTAATAGGTATAAATATATATTAAATATAGTATATATAATATATAAATAATTTCTCTATCATAATTCCAAACCATTAAATATGTTAATGGTAAAATGAATAATCATCGTTTCATGAAGCGGTAGTTCACCGTAGACATAAAAGGTATGTTGTTACCCATTAGATGGAAGTGTGTGTATGTGTAGGTATAAATCATAAAATAAAAACATATAAGTATATTTAGGATAGTATTTTTTAAAATTGTGGAATAATTAGAGTAGAGGTGATGGGAAAATAAAATAAAAGAAAGGATCAGGAGAAATGATGTTACCTCTTCTTTGGGTGAGTCCTTTTGGTTTCTAAAAAAGGGCCTCCTTGGAGGATTTATGAAAAAATGGAGGCTTTGATTTGTAAGGTATGTTTTTTGGAATGTCAATTGTTCTGATACTGGCTGATATAAATTGTATTTATAGGTGTGAAGAATTGGGAGAGATGGGGTACTTTTTTTTGGAAGTAAGGGGTCACACATGGATGTTTTTAAAACATGACAGGTTTACCCTCGTTATTAACTATAGAAAGACATAGTAAACCAAAAAATAAATAAATAATGTAATGTTAATGTCATAAATAAGTACATTAAATGGGTTCTAGAAAATATTATTAGTTGTTGCGGAAATTAATATTAAGGATTATTTCCATGTTAATCTTAATATTACCATAATCGTTGTAATTAATTTTAACTTTAGTCACCAATATTTTTGGTGAAAAACTAAGTATAACTTAATAGATAATAAAAATTATGGTGATTATAAATATTGTATACATTTTTCTAGATTTTAATCACATAGTTGATAGAATTTAATTTAAATTCAATCCCGCTGATGAGAAGACATTGTGGGGTTTTAAAGTAAAATAATTCCAATGATTACTTTGTTTTTATACCCAATTTCAATGTGAAATTGATTATAATGACCTAAATTGGATTTATTTAAGTATATTATACAATATTATTCTTTAAAAACAAATACAAATATAATTTAACTATATAATTAAATTTTATGAAAACCAGATAGGAATTAAAATTCAATATTTTTCACTATTTGTTGAATAATGATGTTTCAAATAAAAATACAATTAATTCACTATAAGATAATTAAAACATTATACATTCAAAAATGAAGTTTACATTATTAAATGAAATTTTTTAGTTTTTCTGAAATTAATTTTATTGTTTTTATAGAAGGATAAAAAAATTAGTTCATTTGAGAAAATAGTATGGCTAAACATATAAAGAATTTACCAAATATAATATTTTTCCTTATAAATATTTCATATTTATATAAAAACATTATAAAAAATCTTTTAAATCAAGTTACTAATATTTATATAACTATGTTTATCAGTCGTATTATTACTACACCATTTAAATAATTATAACAAAAAAAGATGTTTTGTTTAAACTTGAGGTTTCATGTAACGTACGCTAAGTCGGTGTTGTGGGTAATTTATTTTGATTTAGTGCCATTTGGAATTAATTTTTGACATATTGAAATGTGATAAATAAATTATAATTTAATCATTAAATTATATTTCCATTAAAGTGTGGATTGTTACCTTATACACTACTTATTTCATTCTGCGTGGTGTATATACCACCCTTGAATGCCTTATATGAGTATTATTTTGAATATTATTGTTTATTCATAACTATATAATTTTCATTATGTCAGTGGAATACTATTCTACTAATTTTCATGTGATATGTATTTATATCAAAATATCGTCATTATTTTGTATTTTCTATGTCATTATTGGGGAATTATTGACAAATAAGTATTTTTTATTCAATGCAGATATTTGATAAGGTGTATTAATTATAAATTAAATATATAACATCATATGAGTAATGATTTGGACTTGAAATGATGGGTGGAGGCCAGACATTATATATCCCTTCAATGCATTGATATGTTCTAATGGAAAAAATTGTATTCATACATTAAAAAGGATTCAAGTGATTATTTTAAATAGTTTTCTCATAAGACGTGAGGATATAGGATATCATGAAGCACATAAAAGAATAATAATAATTAAACATTTCCATCATATATATATTTTAGGTATTATAGTTTTTATCGATAATATTTTCATATGAAGAAATCTACATATTCATATCTATCTTATTTTATTAGTTAAATACAAAGTGATTCAGAATTTACCTTGCTAAATTGGTTATGACTTATACAGTATTTAAATTGAATCTAATATAAGTTATTTACCTCTCCATGATTACTTATTCTCATTAATACATTATCTCTTCTATTTTATTTACCCTTAATGAGCATTTGAGTTCACTCTTATTATGTTTTATTTTCCTTGTTTATGAAGAGGAATCCTTTAAATGAGTTTCAAGGATGATGAATGCTTATTTTCATTATGATTTATTTTATTTTCCAATATACTAAGGATGCAATGTATTTAATATAGTCTTTCAAAACAACAAAATTTTTTGGTCCTTTTGGGAATGATTTACTTATATCTATTCTAAATGTAATTAATTATGGAAATAGTGCTAGGATTCTGGGGTTTGACATTAAAAAAACTATATTTTATTATAATTATTTTGAAAAATAAATTTTGAGAATCAATATGTATATATTGATTGAAATTAAATTAATGGGATAAAATAGCTAATATTTAACAATAATAATAAATTTTGGATTTTCTCAACGAACCAGAATGAACTCGGTCAAAAATAATACTATAAAAATAAAGAAGAATATTTTAAATGAGATTTTAATTTATAAATTCAAAATTAAAAAACATTAGAGGACATATATGTAAGAAAATAATAAATTATATATGACATATGTTTGTAATTTGAGTAACCAATATGGGAGTTACAAATCTAATCGTTGGATTTGTAAACTGACCATATAAACTATAATTTGACAGTTATGAATATTAACCTCACCATTAAAATTATTTCATATACTATGGAAATGTAAATAATATTTAGGTTCCTTATAAAATAATAATTTTATATATCTATGTGACTATAAATAATTTTTCAATGGTTTAAAAAATCTTCGTAATATTAAAATCGGTATATCTTAAATTAATGAGTATTTTAAAATAAATAATTCCCATATTTAAAAAATTATTATCATAAAATCGATTTCATTTTGAATTAGAAAAATAAAAAAATGGTTAGGGTGATTTTTTGTATTTTTATAAGAATGATGGATTTTTAGTGAATGGTGAAATATGGAAAAAATATAATATTTTACATTATAAGCTAAATATAGGAATTTTTGAGTCATAGATGATGTAATAATCATTTATTTAGAACATTAAATAATTATTTATTGTATATAGTCACAATCATCACTATTGACTGTCTGAAGACAATGTAATGATCTTATTATTATAAAATTATAAAACACCCCTCTCCTCCCCTTATAAACCCCCCCCCCTCAAAACCCATTCTTCTCATAACATCTATGCCTTTGATTTTTTAAAAAAAATTAAATTTCATTTCGAAACCTAATTTTTGTCCTCGTGTATTCTTGTTTTTTGTCTCATACTAAAACCATTCCAATGATCCTTAAGGGGAGTCCATAAAACAGTGAATCAAAGGGAGAGGAAAATGTAATCTAAGTATCGTTAATTTTTATTCTTATTTGGCCATCCCATATGTTCTCTATAGACATATAAATAGAAAAATTAGTATCCAAAATATACTTATATATTATTATTATGGAATATTTTTCATATACCCATTTATTTCGATTCTAAAATGATAACGATGTTCACAATATGGGTTTTTACCACCTCCATTAATGACATATTTCATTTTTCTCTATAGTATTCTATGATGGTCATAAATATATTACTATGGTAAAATAAAATGATAATAATTATATTATAATTTATTTAATATTTTTGAATTAATATATATACACAATATTAAATCAATAAAACTAACATATGATGGTAAATAGAAATGCCTAAATGAGTTAACTATAAAATGATACTAGTTTTACTAAATGAAAATTCAAGATGTTTGAACAAAAAATGATATTAGGGAAACTTTTTATTTATTTAGTGACATTATTTCAACAAAATTATATAGTCATATTATTTTTTGATAACAAAATTAGTAATTATCCACAAGAGACCTTCCAATTGAACCATGAAACACGCATCATTACTAAAAAAATTAAGCATTATATCTCATTGAAATATTCATAAATTAATATAATAAAATTATATTAATTAAAATATAGATATATAGTTTTATGAATTGATTAATTAAATAATATAATTTTATTTAACTTGATATCATGTGCATGTGAAAAAAGACTCTTGAAACTAAGATAAGGTATATCCTCAAACTATCCCATTTTCATTAGAATATGTCTTTTCTATTTCTAAATAATATTATATCTATATTTTTTTATTAAATGATTCTAACATAACTATGTATATCAATTAAATATATACCTATATTATTAACTTTTTTATTTTATGGAAGAATACATCCATATTTTTACTTCTCAAATGTTTCATTTAAAATCAAACCTGATTAAGGTGAAATTTTCTATCCCTTAACCATTTTATATATCGTATATTTAAATTATTTATTACATATCATAATTTCAATAAATAGGGATAACCATTCTATTTTACCAATATTTTCTAAATATAATTTAATATCTATAATTTATATAAAGTCTAATATGAATAAATTAAACCACTTTTTTGAATGTTCATTTCATTACTAAATTATATACACATTCACGTGATGTTTTAGTTTTAAATTAAGATAACATTTTGAGACCATTACTTAATAATTAAGATATCAAAATATAAATTATTTAATTACTTATTCTATTTTTATTCTTTATGAAATATCATTTTATTTTGAAATAAAAAATGATTAGGGAACCCATTTAATTCCATGGGTAATTATTCTTTTTCTTCCAACCATTTTATTTCAATTTTTGGAAAACTAAAACATGTACATGTTAGGATGGGTTAACCTTTATAGTGTTATAAATCATTGGGTAATGTTTTTGAATCATGAGATGATATGTATGGGATTATAGATTACACCTAGTCCATGATGGGGCTGTGTACACCATTTTATTTGTCTTTCTATTTAACATTTACTTATTCTTTTGTCATGTTTTATGTTGTTCCCACATTCCTTTATTTAAGTGATATTTTAATTCCATGTTCATTATGATATATTTCCATAGATTTTTCTTTATCCTTTTTTTGTGAACCCTACTTTTTAAAGAGGTGTGAATCATTCAGTATTCTATCTAATTATTTGGTTTTTACCTAATTAGTATTTCATGTTCGGATATAGAGGTAAAAAATGGTTTTTGATGGATTATTAGAGCATGGAACATCGGACGGTGGAAGAAACAACTTGGCCACATGGTTACTAGAAATAAAGATACCAAGTTCATATTGTTTTCCTTATCTTGTTGAGAATTTTAGTGCTCAAATATGGATCATATGATTTTACAAAACTATGTGACCCATGGCTCATGCCTCTACTGAGACTCTACATTTGTTAGAAGTGGAAACGAACAAAATTTTTACCTAGTTCTCCAAACCATGTGATGAACCATTTGGGACCCCCCTTTGTACAATAAGCCATACATGGTTGGCACGTGATTTAGCCAACCATGAAACCAAACTATTCATCCATTTTAATTTAGGTAAAATTACCATTTCACCCTTAAATTCATATAACATAAACCCCTTCCTTATTTTCTCACTCCAACAAACCGAACCACCACATTTCACTCGTATGAGATCCTATGAATCCACTTCTAGTATTTTATCCCATTTCATTATCTGATCTCTGATTTGAGATTTGATTATCACATTGGACAGCCATCATTCTGTTATTTAGATTATATGATCATTTTTGTGTTCCTCCTTTTATTGATTACACATTTTTAATGAAGGATAATCTTTTAAATTTATAGTGCATTCATGCAGTCTTCTATTTTCTTCAGATCCATGCCAATCTAAGGGTCTATACTTGAAGATGAATCTACAACAAACATATGGAAGGTCATATATTATTATTCTTTCTAAATGCCATATTATATATATATTTCTATCATTGTGCGCACTCTATTATCACCAGGTGTTTCTTCAAAAAAATTACTTAGTTATAATTGATTCTCTAGTGTTATAATACACTAATTATACATGTTATTTATGTTGTTGGATGTTGGGGACTCAACTTCATCCACCAATGTATGGTTTGAACCATGATATTAATTTCTCCTATTCATTGAAATTATTTGAGACAACATTATAGAGGTATTTAACATGGACTAGTTATGGTATTTTTTCCACAATTAACATGTGATTCATAAATGTTTTAATGTAATGTACATTAATATATGTCCCATATAGTAGATTAAATGTAATTTTACTTCATTTGGTTTCATTTCCTCTACCCATTTTCACGTAAAATTAATGGAATGGATTGAACCTAATAAATTATAAAGGAAATTGATGTGGTAAATTATAGAATGTCTTTGATAAACATTGTCAGGATAATGAAAGGTAATGGTTTGAACCTATTAAATTAGATCAATGGAATCTGTATTACATATCATAGAATATTAAAATTATATTAAATGCATATTGTTCCTATTTCATTATACATTTTTTAACATTATACGATGGAAAGTCTTAAGCAGGCCTTAGATTCCTGAGAGAATGAATTAACCACTCAGAGGGTGCCATTCTAATTTACTAAGTTGATTGATGTGGGAAATAACTGCCGTTAAATATAATATGTGTCTTATTATGATAATGCTTCAGTGTAGTATATATGAATCACGTAAATTAATTTCCATATTATTAAAATGTGTTAGATACACTCCTTTGATTCTAGTTTTTATCTTCAGACTTTTGATTCCATGGATTCACCCCATTGTTCCTAGTCATGCATAGCATGGGATTACTATATATGATAAAAATAGACTCGGTTAATGATAGTGTAATTCCTTGTGAATTCACTTAAATTACAATAAGACCCCATACATCCATACTATATGTGACACTACTATGAGTTTTCTAACCTCTGTGGCCTTGCATGCCTTGGAAACTCATTGGATCCACTGTGATTATTAAGATAATATATACTAAAACAATATAAACCTTGACATGATATATCTATTTAAAATAAAACATAGTGAATTAAACAATAAATTTTCATACACTAGATAAAGCTAAAGTATGTATGAGTTATTTATTCTAAAATTAAATTTCCTTTATATACATGTACAGTTTATAGATTATATTTATAGACTATATTTTATAGAAACAGTTGGAGGTGGACTAATTTTATTTATCTCACACCCTAACCTAGCCACCATTGGTACCTAGAAATGTTATATTAGCATAAGTGTGAACAAGGGGAAGTATCTAGCTATGGAAACTTGACTTTTTTACTTTAGGATGAGGTCTTGGATGAAGATGAATCCTCCAGAGATCATGTTGTTTGGATAGTTTTAGATTATTTTTTATTATTATATATATAATGTATTTCACTTCCTTCATGCTTTAAGGTATCCATACATTTCGATTTTTTGAGACATGAAAATAAATCAGCCTTTTTATATAAAACTAGTAATCTTTTGAGTTGATGATTTATAACATGGATAATTATTTTTATTTCCTCTATCAATCATATAATTATTATAATAATACATAATATATTTAAGAAACTATTATATCTTCAAAATTCACCACTTTGACTAGAGGGAGTAGTCGTCGCACTGTCAAACACTAGGCCCTAGCTTATATTCGTTAAACACTGGCATATGGGGAGGTGGGATTGTGGCCATTTGGACAATCGAGTTAAGTCACTTTGGAGTTAAATATGATCAAGACATCACAAGGGGGTATCAAAGTGTTTCTTTTATTTTGTATTACTATTTGGGAATTTAGACATGAGATTACGAACATGTTGGAACATGGTCATAAGTCAATTTGGGGATTATCTGACCCTTGTTCTGGGCAAATACCATGTTTCAATGAAATGACAAATTGTTGTAAAATATTTCACATATTATTTTTTATATACTTTAACTATTGGTTATGCACATGGATTGTAGTGTATGTCATGATTTATTTATATTCTTACTTGGTATTTTATATAAAGGTGACTTGTTATATTAAACATTAAAGGAACTGGGGATTAAAATTACATACATATTCCATGTAACATAGGTGCATTTTACTTCTTGTAATGATGGTGTTTTTTGTGACTTCTATGTGATCAATAGATATTATATAGGCATGCACAAATAACATCTTCTAAAGGGAATTTGATAGGAAATTTAAAATTTCAATTTCAATATAAATATAATTTCCCTGTAAAGATTCATGGTGGAATATTAAATATCCAATTTTGACCCATATAAGCTATGTATCCCAGGTTGCATTAGCTGGACTTTTGCTGCAATTACATGAATACCAATTTCAACTAATAAGGTGTATATGTCCTTATAAATATGAATATGTAATTCATAAAATTTATCAATTTAATTTTAGTTATTATGTTCTAAGAATAAATATAAGGGAGTTGGTTGAAATTAAATGGGTTTCAATTTCAGTTATAAAGTGTTTGGGAATTTTTTTAGTTGGGAATGCCAATAAATTTAATAGAACTATATTCTATGATAAACAAATATTAGAAAAAAAAATTAAAAATATGACATATTAATTAAATAGTTTCAAATCAATGGAATTTAAAATTAGAATTTATTGAGTTTTTTCTTCCTAGAATTTAAAATTAATGCCTATATACCATATTACCTATAAAGAAAGACATTAACACCTACAAATACGCTGTCCTTCTTTATGGGAAGTTGGGATAGTATATCATAGGATCTGAAAACTTATTATTATGTTATTCTTCGATAGATATTTTATCTTCATTCAAATATTTTTCTAGGTGAAGTGATTCGAATTTACAGAGCTATTCCATAATGATTCCATGTTGTTCTTTGTGATAAGAGTTGTGATGAAAAATCATTGAAGGTGGTGGGTCCTAATAAACCATTGATAATAAGAGTATTTCCACTTGAAGAAGCACATTTTTTATCAAACAAGGAAATGAAACTCATATTTTTGTGCATTTTAATTGCTTCATGCAGTATATGTACGGTTCTCCATGACATGGACCTTTAATGTTTAATCTCACACATGATTTCAAACTGTATTATCCTCCCATAATTTTATGGGATTACACTATAAAAAATACTAAGTGTTATATAGAGGCCATTTTATCTATATATAAGAATCTATAGACAACAGCATAGGGGTGAGAAAATATATCGAGTATCATGTGGTGTGATTTATCCCAGTTCAAGTGGGATGTGATTACTCATGCTGATCATTATTAGCTCATGGTCAAGGAAGACTTCTATAATAACATCTATTATTACTTTTTCCCCTAAAATGATGTTATCTTACCAAACTAGTGAATTTATGAACCTGGAGTATGGTGTTATATCCTCTTTGGGCTAATAAGAATGTTCCACCCAGAAGCATCATTTCACACCTCTTTTAGACGATGATGAGTTATCTCGAGATAAATGCTTTGTTGATTTTTTTAATTATCTAATTTGCTCAAAGGTTAATTTATTTCACCTATCTACCATTTATAATCTCCTGAATCATGATCATTTCACTGATGGAAACCTAAGAGAAGATAATTATACAAGTAATATGCGTTTATTTCAAAATAGGTCATTTGTTCTTCTTGGTGCAGTAAGTGAATCATTGAGGTTTATCATCAGATTAGTGTTCTCTCGAGTATCTGCATTATTAGGTATGTTGAATACCAATATTATGAACCGATGGGGAATGTGATGCGTCAATATGATAGAGGAATTATTTATTTATGTGATCTCATCCATATGGTACATATTTATTGATTATTCTAGGCATTTCCTCCCTTTTCTAGTTGAAGACAACCAATTCCACTATAGCTTCATGAGTGGGATTAGTTACGATGTGTTATCTTGGAATCTGGCATAACACTACATGAACAAGTTTAGGAGGAGGTTATAGACATGGTATACTGACAATTGATTATCATTTCTAGTAGATAATACATGCTCAATGATGTCCAACTACATCTCGGGTTGGGAGTTTATCCCATTTTCATTCATTCTAACAGATACTCAAGGATTATTGTGTGAGAAAGTCTAACATATGAGGTACTATTATAGTATCCTCTACCATTATAACTTCTATATTTTATATAGGTTAATCTCACTCCTTTATCACTTTATAAACCGTGGAATGTATTAGGATATAAATTATTTATGTATGTTGGGAGTTGGACCACAATTAAATATTGGGTATACGATCAAAAGGTATACGCAAATTCTTGGAATGCACCTCGAGGAAGGAATTTACTTTTTATTATGGAAACTATATTTCCCTATGATTATGGGCTTTAATTTCATTCATTTGAAGGACATTTTGTTCCCTAATCTCATCTATTTGGACTTGTATCACTATATAGAATCTTTTATATCTCCAAAAGGTGATAATTATCATTAAAAGGGTGAGTTTAATTTCTAGTCTTGTAGTAATGGACTCGGTAATCAAGTTCTTGGTTGAGTGACCAACTAGACTACCAGAAATTATATAGAGTAGCATGGTTTACATCATATTTACTTTTCATCAGTTGTATACAATTTATTCTATATTTTTATTGATAGTTTTTATATCTTACCTATATATAGAGAGGTGTAGTTTTCAATTGATCTTGTTCCAATGGAAGATATAATATCCTTTCCACTATACATGATGTAACCTACTCAGGTCCATGAGATAAAGAGATCGATGAAGGATTTAGAATCTAATTGATTTATCCATGAAAATAATTCATCTAGGTCTTCACCCATGATTTTCTCCATGATAGAATATGTCACATTAGGCTATTCAAGGATTATATGTGATTGATCCATCATATGGTTATGAACTAGTATCCAACTAATTGAATTGATGATCTCTTCGACATGATTCATGGAGCTACGATATTCTTTATTAAGAACATGATATTAGGATATCATCATGTATGAGTCAGGTTTTCATATATTCTACACAAATCCTTCCATTTTCAATAAGTTTTATTTGAGTATTTGGTTATTCCATTCAGTCTTATAAATGAACCCTTCATTTTTATGGACATGATGAATTTGGTTTTCCACCCCTATGTGTATTCTATTAGAATGGTTTTTTTTTGGAAAATTAATAGTTTATTCTCAAACTCGAAGAGACCATGCTGAATATAATGATATCATTTTGAATATAATTATTGAGACATGGTTGTGTGTTATGATTTCTATATTCCACCATTGAATTGACAATGTTCACATCATGGGACATATTATCTCTGAGTCCGTATTATCCATTGACCCAAAGAAGGTGTGTGTTGTGTTTTCCTGGGAGAACCCCAAGAAAATTTTTGACATAAAGATATTATTGGGGCTAGATACATATTAAAAGAATTTCATATAGGAATTATCTTTCATTAATTCATATATTAAATGTATAAATATGATGGTTGTAATGTTTATGTTGTCTAAATCATGTTTGATGGCCTTTCTGGAGTAAAAATGAATGCTTAATTTAGAAAGGCTTTTGATTCTTACACCACCTGGAAGAGGTTATATATTTTTGTTTAATTCATCATTCATTGGGATGGGTGTAGTGAGTGTGCAGGAGGATATAGTCATAGTGTATGATCCACTATAGTTGAGACCTCATTCACATATTTATTCAACACATGTCCTTGATAAATAAAATATTTTCCATCATATGTGTTTTTGGAGACATCAACTGATTGGATCATTCTTTATAGTCTAAATGGTTTTTCATGACATTGAAGGGTGTTTCAGTGCACAATAATGGGCCGTAACGTTTTTCCAAACCATGCCACATAGTCCAGATTCATGCACAATGGATTTAAACATTTATGTATAGTAAAAAATCATTCTTTACACCATATTTCACAATTTTTTCATATGAACCATGTGGGATTCCCCTTTGGACAACTGGTCCTGAACTCTTGTTGCAAGATTTGACCAATCTTGAATCCAAACCCGGCAACCCCTAAAATAGGGTTAAAATTATGATTTCTCCATTAAATTATTATAACATTAACCAAATTTCTTGTTTCCTCATTCCAGTGGATAAACCCACAATTTTCATAGAGATGAGCTCCCAATCATCCTCCAATAGGTTTTGATCTCTTTTCATAATTCTATCCTAAATATGATATCTGACCATCTCATTGGATAATCATCAATAATTTCTTCGATCCCTATGCGAATTTTGTTGTTCCTCTTTATCTTGAGGAAGCTATTTTGATAGAGGATCATATGCCCAATTTTGAGGGTGCTATTTCAATCCTCAATTTTCAACCAATTTAGGAAAAAATGATGAGATGATAATAGATGAATAATATACTATTGATGTAATGTAGTTGTTCTATGACTTCTCACTAAATGTCTTATTGTTTATAAATTTACATTATTTTTCACATTTTGGTTTTAGTATGATATGATGGAATATTCATTTTAATTTCTTATAAATATTTATCATTTTTTCAAAACCCATAATAAAAAATTTTACTAGTACTATTGGAGGTTGGGAACTCATCATCATCAACCAAATTAGGGTGAAAATGTGTTATGTCTTTTTTTCTCATTATATCGATTATTTGAGACCTTTTCTGTGTTCAATTTAAATTGGAAATGTTAATGTAACTGTACAATTAAAACTATATAAATCCAAAATTAATAAATGGGAAGTATATTTTTTGATATAAAATTTCTTTATTAGATTGTAATTAAATATCAATTTGATGAATATCCTCCACCCGTTTTCATTTATAATCATAGGTATGAAATGAACCTTATAATGATAATGTAACTAATGTGGTAAATGGTTCAATGCCGAAGAAATTCATTATCATGTTAAATAGTTTTAATTGAATGGACCTATGAAATTATTTAAATTGAATGAGTATTACATAGGGTAGTTTTTGTATGATATATTAAATATATTATGTGATTGTTTCTTTAGACCATCCTTATCTTCATTGAATGTTCAAACATGAGCGATCCTCGGATTCGCATGGGAATTTTGCACTAACTCAAAAGATTCCATTTTGATTCATTGAGATGATTTCCATTGGAGATACCCACAATAGAATATATTTTGAATATTAATATGTGTTTTCTTTAGTATCATACCAATGACTCAACAGATATCATTTTTGGGTTATTGGAATTCCTTGGATACACATCATATATTCAACTTAATGTCTTCAGACACACGACACCATGGATTCGCCCCCACTAAACATAGTCATTCAGCATGGGACTACTATGGATGACTTACATAGAGTTAGTTAGACTCATTTACAATTTAATTCGTCATCTATGATCCTTGAGTAACAATATAACACCTTATAGCTAGACTATAGGTTATACTCCTATGTGTTAGTGGGCCCCTGAGGTCATGGAATCTTTGGATACACCTTGGATACTATTTTATTGTTATTTTTATTACCAATCATGGAACTGTTGGAACCTTCAAATTATTTTTCTATGTAAAACATATAATAAAAAATTAAATGATACATATTCATACACCATCTGATGTTAAACAAGTTATGGTTTATTTATTCTAGAATATCATTACCTTTGTATACCTGCACACACTAGTGTTTATATTCACAGACCGAATTGTATAGATGCTTTTCGTGGTGGCGTAGTATGTCTCATCTCACTCCATATCTAGTAAATTATTGGTACCTTGGAATATTATATGATTTTAGTCATGGAAAAGTTGATGTGTCCCTTTTTTATCACCTGATCATCTGGATTTAGTATGGGAACTTGGTAGTGGATGAATCAGCCAGAGCTCCGGATTCATAGTGATTTTTATCCTCTATTTGATTCTTTTTTATATCATGTATTGCATTATGTACCTACTTACATGAATTACTAATTTTAATTTAAAAGAGACATGATTTTACATTACAATTTCTATATGATACAGCTCCTCATTTGAGTAGATTATTTACTATGTGGATTATTATGTTTATTTCTTCTACAAGTATTATCATTATTGTTATACTGCTTCTATTATTCATTCATTTTTTATATCTCTATTGTGCTTCACTCGGACTAGAGAGAATAACATCCCCACTACGACAACCAATGACCTCACTTATAGTTAGCATGCTCTTCTAAATATGGTGGCACCCTTGTGATCATGTGGGCAACATGATTTAGTTACTTGATAGTGATACGAGTCTATGTCATCCAACTTGTCGTTTATGAAATTATTATATGAATTTTGAATCATATGCAAGGATTTTTTGTTCTTTATTCCCATGATAGGTATTTTATATCTCACATTGTCTTTATATATTTACCAGATTATCCTATGGATTTTTTGGAGATCAATGGGGTTTCATATATTATTATGGAGATTAAAATGTACATTCTTTATTTTAGTTTTGTGTTTATTTTTTTATGTACCTAGTATTTAAAGGATGATAGTCCTTTTAAATTTTTTTAACATCAATTTAGTATGTTAAAAATCATTTAACAATCATTGTAAAAGGATTGGGTAACTATATTTAGAATAAGACAATGTCCTTGTTATTTTGGTAGATTTGAAATAGAATATTTTAATGAGCACTATATGGAAAAATCTAACTACTATAGATTGTCCTAAATTCATGGTGGTATATAGAGAAAGTAGTTTCCATGTAATTACATCACTTTATAGACATTATTTTTGGATATGGATTTGGTATATTTACAGGTAGGGGTAATATGCATGAAAATTGAAGATTTTTTGTTAAATCAGTCCTTACGTAGTGTATAAAAATGAGGCATTGTTGTACACTATGTTGTATAAGAATTTATTATATTCTATGAAAAATTCACAAAATCATTACAAACCATTATGACTTAAATGAATAGATTGTTTGGATACAAAACATAGTATGAAACATTACCATTTATTACTTAGATTTAATCTTTGAGCCACAAATGTTATGATTTATGTTTCATTTATAATTTAATCCTTCTATGTTCATTATTTCTAGTTTTTAATTTATTTTAAGTTTTTATATTCCAATAAATATTTTATTTTAGTTAATGATATAAAATATTATTACATATGTGAACAACCATCATGAAAGACTCTATGATGATTCCCATAAAGAGATGCTTGACCTTATAGGAGTGTGAGGTAAGAATATCATGGAAATAGTGACTCAGAGGACTCATGTTGTGAATAATAACATGAATCATATGGAATGACCAAATTATCATTTGAAAGTGAATGATGAGGTTGAGTAATTTATAATAAAAATGCCTCCTAACATTAATTGTTATTATAATTCCCTAATTGTTGAATAATATATTATATTTCCCCCATAGTTCGATGTATGAAAAATATGTGCTACTTATTTATCTCATAGTGAGGGAAGCAAATTAGTGTTAGAAAAAGATAAATAACATGAATTCCAAATAATAAATTGATTTCATAGAATAATAAGGATTCAATAATATATTTTTTATTGAATCATTTCCAAAAATATTTTCATCGAAAAGTGTAGAGTTTTTTCATTCGATTAATGAAAATGGAATATGATACTACAAGGTTATATGATTAAAACATCACAAGTATTTCATGATATGTCATTGGATTTAAAATAAATAAGAACTTAATGGTATAAAAATTATTTAGTGGATTAAATATGGGTATATGTAACTTTTTATTGATTTAAACATTGATATACATGAAGATATTTTTCATTGTTCCCTTAAGGTAGAGATGGATATTTATGAATATTTGGGAAACTGTGAGGAAAGCGGAAACAAGAATTAATAAAGTATAATTTCATACGATAAATATATAATTTACTTTTCTAAAAGAAAATATAATCTATTTTATATTGATATTTAATGTAGAATAATCAAAGAAACTATCTTGAGGAAACTCATAGATATTTCCTGTGTGTAAAATAGATGCATTTTTCTAATAAATTATCAGAAGATGTGAAGAAACCCACTGATTTTATGTAACAGAATAAGTACAATCTCCAAACTCACCCTTCTATACCATGATTTATAGAAATGGAACATGAGAATTATACAATAAATTATACTTTTCCAAGGCTATATAAAATAATCATTGAAAGTACTCTCTAATCCATGGATAGAACGGAAGGGAATTTTCTTATCACCATTGCTGTGGTGGATCCCAAAAATGATGTGGTGATATTTAAATTTATTATTCATTTAATAATATTGAAAATAATTTTTTATTTTGTTTCTATATATTATTTCATATTTTTCTAGTGATTTTGAACTATTCAAACACCTCCTAAAAAAGGGGATGGGTTATCTCCGATAATAAAAGACATAAAAATTATTTCATAAAAATTATGTATCTCTTCACCAATAAATTTTTATCAAGAGAACCTCCCAAATTGTTTTCCATAAATGATTTAGTAGAACTAGATTCTATATTGGGAATGGAATCGATGTCCTTATATAAATCCTACATCAGATGTTAAGAGATGGAGATCACTATTCATATATGTATTCAACCAATGATATTATACATATATAAGGAGGTGGATGAATCTATTTTGGAATCATCTAATAATATTACGATATTAGTTAATTATGATAAATAATATTCATATTATATTATTGAGACTTTTTAATGAATCATGCTTGAAGTAATGACCATCATTCTGAATTATATAGATGTATTCAATTATGGTGTTCCTGGTCTTCCTCATTATCGAGTGGTTGAGTTCACAAATAATAATATACTTGGTTCTCTTCACATATTTAATAATTCCAGGAAAATGATGAACAATGAGTTATAAAAAAGTGAGAATTAGTTATTAAAAAATCTAGACATATTGTTTTTACACATGAGTTGTTCATCATTGGGTTCACTAATCGTTTTCATCATAAATAATGACAGGTCAACACCAATTTTCATTGATCGTCATGAATATAAAATGATAATGATACCTATAATGTATCCCCTACCATTGAAAGATGACTTGTTTGATTAGTAACATGGGGCCCATTATATATCCATGTTGTATCTTTTGTATTGATATCACCAACTAAAGGGCATGAAATAATTTATACTCAATAATAACATTTGTAAAAGTTAAATACACTTATTTTATAGTTAGGTCATTTAGACACACTAACCTCTTACAATATTTATGGAAATAATGAACATCATCATTAGATATTACGTTAAAAAAATATGATCTTGTCATTATTGATGGATTTAATTCCCCAAAACAAGGTAGCTTTGGATCTTTGGTTATATTATTATATTGGTACAAATTGAAAGGAATCACATCCCGATGGACAGAATAGTTTAGTAGTTTCGGGAAACAAAATAATTTATTAAACTTTACAATATAACTTGAAATAAAAAAATTAACATGGTAATATATTGGGGGAACCATTATTTTCCTAGGATATAGCTGCATATCATTGATAGTAAACTTATTGGGATCATGGGGAAAATAAAACATAATAAAATAGTGAACTCAAATACTCTTTGAGGGTTAAATATAGAGGAATCCATCATAAATATGTAATAAGAATTATTGAATGGGAAAAAACTAAAAGGCATACAATTTAATAAATTACACTATCACAATATGGCCAGAATAGATTATGATGAAATAATTTCACAAATATAATCACATGAGAAAGAAAACACAACTAGAGATATTCTAAAAAATAAATAATAAACTAGATATTAGTAAATAATATCATATTGAGGGAATGAATAATGCAGAACAAACAAAACTATTATGCCAAAGCTGATGATGAAGGTGATCATTTTAAGGTATTTTATTTTATTATAAATAAAGTATATATAAGAGGGATAGATGTTTGAGAAGAAAGGAATATAACTAATCATTTAATTTGATGAAATTAATCTTAATTATTTTATTCATGGAAATAGAACACCAATTCTTATAGATGTAGATCATATTGAAGAATAATCTTTCTTGATGTAAAGGGTTATCATATTCACTCTGGATTTGGTATGTAAGGCGTGATCGCATAAGACGATAATCGATTTCTGGATGACTACAATATAAATGTGACGATGATTATCTAATTTTGGTATTATCATAAATTAAAAGTATTTGGAAGACATGTGGTGTTTGATTAATGAAATAAAGGGGGATTAAAAAGTTTCTTCCAATTGTATTCCTATTGATTAGATATGGAGGGAAAGAGAATAAATTGGTTGGATGTCATGTTCATCCTAGTCATAATTAGACCAATCATATTCCAGAAAATTGAATTCTGTAAAATTTTATTCAGGATGAGATTGAATGACTTTTTGTTGGTGAATTTTTTGAATTTTTTATTACATTCCAATTTTTTTCTAATGACTCTGAAGTTGGTCTCTAATGTATTCAATTTCATTAAGGAAGTCATGATCCAAACACGATTTTGGGATTGAAGGATGGTTTTTATGTCTAATTTTCTGCAATTGTTCAATCATATTTATTATTTCATCCTTTTTCTACAGAATCATTTGATTTTTTTGGGGAATCTTGAGGTATCATATTTAGAAGATAAATATGAACAATCATTTGTTTAGAATTTTTTTCGACTGGGAGAAGAGCCATCGTATCAAAATTGATGTTGATTCACACTTCTGTTGAGATGAAGAAGTAGATATGATTGAATTACTTCATTCAAGTGGATCAATAGAAGAGTTGAAGGAAATATTTAGATGTGTAGTTAAAGGGATATTGAATTTCAATAAAGATTTTTTTAGTATTCCATTTGTATAGAAAATTTTCATAATGAATCAGGATGGAGTTTTATAAAATTATTAAAGCTATCTATCTCTTCATACATTTATGTTTCACCCATTCAGAGCATCATAATGAGGAAATAATATTGAGCTAATTAGTATGGGAATTATAAATGTACTTGTGATTGAATTGGATGTCTGATGGAGAACCAAAGTCTTGAAAAAGATTTGAGATGATTTGAGTAGCATTGATGACGTTAGAAATTCACATGAAATTCATGGAATCCAGAAAATTTGGAAAATTCATTTGAGTAGGAAACCATTTTAGAATCCCTCGAAATCCACTATCGGTTCACCTATAAAATTTGAAATTATGGTGTACTTTTTTTAATGAATTAGAGTTCATGAGAGTAGAGAGAGATAGGTTCATTTGTTCTAGGGAGAGAATGAAGTTTCTAAATTATTATGTGTTGATAATGTTTTCATGGATTGATGTGAAAAGAAAAAAGGAATGAGTACAATGTATTTATCTGATCATTTTATTTAGTAATAATTGTACTAATCTTTTTATCATATTCAACATGTCATCATATTCACCTGGTCATCATATCAGTGTGCATAACTATATCATATTTTTATTATTTGGATTTATAGACTAAGGAAGAAATTGTTCTTAAATTGCCTCGATCGTATTCATGTAGAGTGATAAATATCATATTTATAAATCAGTTTATAAAAATAGGATTAGGAAAATCTTATTGGTAGAATTAGACTATAAATAATATTGGATTATAAATATATGTACTTGATGTTCTAACGAGATAGTTGGTAATAAATTGATGAATTTATTTTAAATGAACACATTTGTGGAAATTTAAAAGAATATCATGATACATGTGTTGTTACACAAATACTTTTTAAACTATTTTGTCTATGAGGGTGCACACACACTATTGAATGGTCTTCAAATTGATAAATCAGTGAAATGGTATATCATACTCATTTTATTCTATGAAAATTATTTTTTTCTAGTAGATTGTGTTGTATTTGACTATCTCTAAACCATACCATGTACAAAGCCATTCGTACTGAATATTGAACCTTGTAAATACTTGTATTCTCGTGGATGTCTATTGGAATTGTTTTCATTAGGGAATGAAATATTAAAAAGTATGTGAGGGTTGTATCAATTTCAAGGAAACATAAAATAAAAAATTATCAATGATTCACCCCTCCCCCTATATGTTTTACAATTATGTTGACTGGTGGATTTCATATGGCGTCAGAGCATAGGTTCCCTTCTTTTATTCATTGAAGATAGAGAATTTGAATTGTTTGAATAGTAATGGTATTTTGGTTTTTGATGGAAATAATTATCATTTTTGGAAATATATAATGGTGTCTTATCATAGGTCTATTGGATATGATGTTTTTTATGCTTCAATAGATGGGTTTCCTCTAATTGATTATAAAATCACTCTTACAACTATTTATAAGGAGAATCTTGAGAATGATGGAAGGGCTAAGAATGCTTTATTATCATCAAATTATAAAAGTGAATTCATAAGGTTTAAATGTGTTTCCACAGCCAATGTTATATGAAACAAATTGAAAAACATATATGATGGCCATATAAATTTAAATAAGGAAATATAAAAAATCTAGACATTAAATTATGATGATTTTAATTTTGGTGAATATAGATCTATTGTAGACTACATTACCTGGGTAAATGACATTGTCAGAACTATTTTATGTCATGGGGAAAGGGTTGAAGATTCTACAGTCGTTGAAAATATCATGATAATACTTCCTAACAATTTTTATACAAGAGTTTCTTCATTGGAAGATAGAGATCCTCAACAATTATTTCGTAATGATTTTTATAGCACAATCATCTCTTTTGAAATGATAGGGGAAAATTCAATAGAATGAAAAAAATGTTGATAGAGAAATCACTTTCAAGGATAAAAAGAAAGAAAAATTGAATATCTTTTTAAGATAAATATGGTTATTCTTTTTATAAAAATGAGGTATCTAAAATTTTTTATGATATTTTTCCTTGTTTTCTAAAAATTTGAAAAGGGTTATAGGAAAATAAAAAGGAAAAAATGAATTATATGTTATGAATATTGAGTTTTTGGGAACATTGGGGCTAATTTACCTCAAAGAAACATATAATATAATTGGTATGAAGAGGATTTAAGGAGAAGAAGAACATGGAAGAAATATAGAGATAATAGAAAATCATATTCCATAGGGAAATAAATAACACTCCTCAAATCCAAATGAATATGTTTCTTATATAAAGATAAATAAGAATAAGGAATTGTTGTTGAATCTAAAAATTTTATTCAATATGGTATTGAGAATACATTTATTGAATTAGTTAATGATGAATAATTAATAAGTAATAGTTCCACAGAATAATAAACTCAATGTAACTTCAATTTGAAAAAACAGTTGAAAAAATATTTGAGAAATAATAGAAGACTTCAGAACCAAAATAAGAAGTCAGAAGATGAGTATTCCTCAACAAACAATCAAGAATATTATTCTAATGAGAATTTAAAGTTGATAAAATAAATTTATGATCTGATTAAATCCTTTGAAGAAGAAAAATAAATCATAATGCTAACAGGGATGTAATGTTGAAGGAAAATGAAAAAGATTTGGAACTTATCTAATAAAATATTTTCTGAAGCTAAGGAGAAAAGTACGAATTTAAAAAAACTCTAACTCTAAAGTTTTAAAATATATTATATTAAAAAACTTAATAAGGATAAAAATAGTTAACTTAAATGTTTGAAAAGAGGAATATAATAGTATTTGAAAAGTAAAAACCTGTTAGAGTTATCCATGCAGCTAAGACAAAAAATATTGGGAATCAAAAGTTTCAGAATACCCCAAATATGATTTTTTTTATCTAGACCTAGATATGTTTCATATAATTCTGATTCTATTAAGAATTAATGGGAGAAGGATATTCTGATTGAATAAATAATTTTTTGAGGATTGGATAAGAAATACAAGAAGGTTACTGAGAAACATATTTACAATTTCGATGAATATTTATTTTTAAGAGAAATATACACTATCTATGGATACTGCAGGTATTGTGGTGGATTTATAAATGTGGATAATATGTGTTAGTTCAACCAACAACATTACTATTATTCTATATGTTTCTAATGTAAATGGTTGAGGGGATGTCAATATCCACAAATAGATAAATCATAAAAGGTTATTTTTTTTGAACTTGAGAAGGATAGTGTAAAGATTCAAAATAGTTTCCATCCTTTGGAAACATTTTTTTAAATATGTGAAAAACCTCAAAACCAGGAAAAAATATTTCTTGATTTGTAACTGGCATGAAAAATGTTTCAATAAAATTTTCAAAATTCAAAGGTGAATAAAGAAAAGGAATAAAAAAATGACTTTTATTGTATAAAACACATTGAAAGCTACAAAAGCAGAACGTACCTGGATTATTGATAGTAGGTGTACCTCTCATATGATAGGAGACGCGAATTTTTTCAAATAAGGTGTAATAATTTAAATATATAATAGTGACAGTTTTTGCAATGATGAATCATTTAAAATCATATGTGTTGGATCAACCATCAGTGGGAATTAAAAGATCAAATCATACAATTCAGTGTATGTTTATGGGTTGAAACAAAATTTTCAAACTATTTCAAATTTCTATGATTAGGTGAACAATGTTATCATCACAAAATATGGATTTCTCATGAAAATTGATGAATATGGAATGATAGTTAAAGAAAGGAAATGTTTAAATGAAACATTTTTTTGGTTGGTGAAATTCAAAACTCTTATTACATGAGTATAGTGGAAGAGAATAATTATAGAATAAAAGGGTAGGGAATGTGGGTCAAATAGACATGATAATGATATCTAAATGAAATGGTTTTAAAGAAATTTCATACATTCCAATAATATGATATTGATGTTGTATTATTTACCCAAAAGGATATATTACAAACTTGGTGCATAAGAATGTTTAAATTTTTTCAAAACAACCCCTAGAGATGATTCATTATGTTTTATATCTACCAATGAAAATAAAATATACAAATAAATACAAGTAATTCATCACGATCATTTATTATTTTACTCATATTACTTTTTTATCTATGTGAAACATAAATTAGATGCATTGAAATTTTTTAAATGTATCATATGGAAAGCTCAGAATAAATGTGAGTATTCAGCGATGAAGACGAGAATATGAAATATTGGTGAATAAAGAAGTTATTATTTTGAAATTTATCTTGAGAAGCATGGGATTCAGCATGATTATTCTTCCCCAGATAATCCTCAACAAATTGGTGTTGTTGAAAGAATTAATTGATTTTTGGTGGACATGAGAAGAACTATTTTACTTGATAGTGGTCTATCCCATTACTTTTGGATCCAAGACATGGGTAAAACTATATATATTCTAAAATTATTATTATACTATTATTCTTTATATTTAAATCCATATGATTTTTTTTAGGAAAAAACTCTATTATTTACTACTTAATATTTACTTGGAGTCCCAGTATTATAATGAAGAATGGTGAAAACTATCGAATGTTTGAGTGGAAAGGTGAAGATAGAATTTTCATGGATACAATCCATAAAAAATAAGATATATATTTTTTGACAAATAAATATTAATAATTCCTGATTTTATTGATGTTAATGGTATTGAAAGGGATTAAAGAGACAAACCTACCCAAGAATATTAGTAAGTTAAGTACAATAAGGAAAATAATTATAATAAGGATACTAAACATTCTATTCATAATCAATAAGAAGAATTGATCTCAGATACTTCCAGTGATGAGGAATATACTCAAATATATCATCCTAGGATGATAAAATAGGTGGATACATAGAATATCAATGGATATCAACATTAGAAGGTTAAAATAAGAAAAATAGAATTTGTTATTTTATATTTTTATTTGTATCCATAAGTAGAGTCGAATGATGTGAAAGAATCTTTTGGGTATCCCGAAAGGGATCAATCCATGAATGATGATATGGAATTGAATGAGTATAATTGTACATGGTAAGTAATACCAATCTTCTAAAAAAAATTAATTTTGGTCTAAAATTTTTTCCTAGAATAAGCATAATGAAGATGGTGAAGTTATATGAAACAAAGTAGGATTAATGTGTATAGGGTATTTAATAAGTGATGGTATTGACTTTGATGAAACCTTTTCTATGGAAACGAGAATAGAAACAGTAATAATTTTTTTGGTAATTCATACATAATGAGGTTACAAAATCTTTCAAATGGATGTTAAATCCTCATTCTTGAATTATTATCATGTTGAGGAAGTTTACATATACCAACCTTGTCGATTTTTGGTTGGGATGATTACTGTTATGTGTGCATAATGGGTAAGGTGTTGTATGGGATACAACAATCTTCAAGATAATTTTAATAAAAATTGGATACATTCATAATGAATACGAGTTTCATAAAAGGAAGAGTTCATAAAAATATTTATATCATATAATATCAGGAGTATTCCCTCATTATAATTGTCTATGTTGATGATATTATCTTTTAATGGAATGATTAATGAAGTTGTGAAAGATTTATTGAAGAGATGAAAAAAGTAATTTGAATTTCACATGATGGGGGACATGAAACACTTTCTTGGGATACAAATTATGAAAAATAAGAAAATTATTATTCTTTCCCATTAAAAATATGCTAAAAAACGTTTGAAGTTGTTTGACATGGAAAAATAAAAAAGCCATTTCCACACCAATTTCAGTGGAAAAATGTTAAAAAATTTTAGTGATTTAAATGATGTTGATAAAAAATAATTTCCAAAGCTGATTTGAAGTTTATTATATTTCATTACCTCAAGATCGGAAATTGCTTATATTGAAATTTTATGTAATATATTTGTGAGTGCTCCAAAGAATAAAAATTTATTACAAGAAAATGAATTTTTAGATTCATCAATAGAACAAAAAAAATTAGAATCAAGTATGAAATCTCATAATGTATTTATATGATTGGGTATTCAAATGATGATTGGGTAAGAAATTATGATGATGGAAGATCCACATCTTCTAGACTATTCTTTCCCAAAAATAATTATGTTAGTTGGAATTCAAATAAATAGAATATATAAAATATAAATATGGATAAAGTTGATTATATTTTTTTCACTCAATATTATACTCAACTTATATATATGAATGTTCAATTATAAGACTTACTTGTTGAAGTGATGTTCCCCTAGCTCTTTGGTTCAGACGGTCGTAGTACAATCAATCTCTCTAAGAATCCGTCTCAAAATTCGAGTTTAAAAAATATTGATATCAAATATCATTTTTTCATTGATAATGTGGATAATCATGAATTAAATATATATTATGTTTGAACATCATAAAAATTTGTAGATATTTCAGAAAAACATTACTGAAAGAATCATTTTCCTAACGGATGTTGATTATGGGTGTCAAAACTCTTTCTCATCAAGGTTGAGGTATGGGGTTTTTCTAATTTCCAATCTTACCTTTGGATGGTTATGTCATAGGGGGAATTTAATGGTTTCATAAATTCAATCTTTTGAGGCATGTAAAAAAGGGGTAGTTGTGGGTAAATAGTGATTTCAACATTCTAAGTGGGTAAACTATTCTACTTTTTTATTGGATAGGTTATAGGATTTTCTTTCTTTTCCAATAAAGGTGAAAAGATGAGGGAGTATTCATAATCACATATTTTGGACAAAAATATTTTCATTCCAATGATTATTGATTCATATAGTGAGTCATATCATGTTAGTATAGAATTCATAATAAGTAATCCATGGCTTGGGGAATTAAAGTTCAATGATTTATGAAACATGGTTGAAAAAAAAATCCATAGTGGGGGATTGTTAGGACCAACATGATGATAAAGTTCATCATTTTTAGGTATTGATTTTTTTTCAAGAATGTATAATAATGAAGAAAAAAAGTTTGAGAATTAATGAAAATAACCTCACTTTTTATTTGAAGAAAAATTGAATGACTTCACAGTCAAATAATTAGACTCTCCAAGCTTAATTATTTTGATCATATTGAGGAGAACTATTTATAGAAGTATAGGGTCATCGAAATCCCTCTAGATATGGTATGGAAGTTGTGATTGTATTATAGGTGAATGAAAGTCAGTATGATTTTGATATTGACATTGTGATGATTTTCTAAACATGGCGTCATCATAAATCACATGTATTTAGACGACTTGTGATGAAAGATCAACAAAAGAAAGAAGCTGTAAAAGAGATATTCATATTCCTGTTCTGATTGATTGGATCTAGGTGGGAAGACAAAAAATATATTAGATATCGTATTCAGCCTGATCGTATTATGGCCAATCATATTTAGGAAAACTAAATTATGGACAATCATATTAAGTATGTGTCTGAAGGAATGATTGTTGTTGATGTTTTGTGAAGTTCCATTACATTATAATGAAATTCAGACTATGATCGCATTGTTCTTCAATATATTAAAAATAAAAAAAAAATCATGATACAAGTATATGTTTTTTATTTATGGATGTTACGGATGTTGAATATACTGAAATTGGTTCATAGAATCTAGGACTCCATTGTATTCACTAGAGGAAAAAAAATTGTTCATGAGAAGATTGAGGAATCATATTTAGAAGAGGAATATGAACTCTTATCTATTTATATATATTTTTTTATCAATTGGTTCATGATCCATCATATCATAATTGATGTTGATTCATCCTATTGAATAAAAGAAGATGTAAATATGATTGAATTACTTCATTCAAGTGGATCGATATTGTAGATGAAGAAAATATCATGATATGTTTTCTAAGGGAGCATGATTTTCTAAGAATATGTTTTTATTCTTCAATTAGTTCTAAAAATTGTAATAAATAATTGGAATGCGGTTTAAGAGAAATATGAAAGTTGTTTGTTTCTTTATACATTTATGTTTAACTAGTTCGATGAATCATAAGGAAGAAATAAAACTATGCTAATTGGTATGGGAATCAAAATAGTACTGGTGACTAAAAATAAGTACTAAAAGAAAATAAATGTTGTGAAGAAGATTCAAGAAGAATTGAGAAGTGTTGATGATATCAAAAATGCACCCAATATTCAAGTAATTATGAAAAATCAAGGAATTTTGTTGAGCGGGAATGCATAATAAATCCCCTCCAAAAGCACTCTAGGGACACCAATAAAAGGAGAAAGTACTATAGTACTGTTTCTGACTGGAGTATTGTTCATGAGGGTAATGATATAATCTATGAGTTTCTTGGGAGGGAAATAATATTATATATTGTTCTGTGTTGATTAATTTTCGATATATTTAAGTGAAATGGTAATAGACAATATATAAATGTATTAAGGTGGTAATTATCTTCAGTAAAAAATTGTTTTCAACTATTTATCATATTCTCCTTAAAATTATATTTGGATTGATATCATATTTGGATGGATAATCAGCTCAATATTTTGTTATTGGTAATTTCTTACTAAAAAAGAATGTTTTCTTAAATGATGTCATCATATTCAAACAGAGTCATAACTATCAAATTGGGTTATCAGATTAGAATAATTGGATTTGGAGAATCGAACTTGAAATTAGATTGAATTATATATCAATTTCCCCTAATTTCATAAAATCATCAAGGAAAGAAATTTAATAATTATTTTTCAAATAATACATTTTTGGAAATTTAAAATTATCATTGGTAACATGTGTTTTTACACAAATTTTTTTTACCCAATTTGTGTTATGATGGTGCACAAACCCTATTGGATTGTCTTCAATATGTTGCAGGAGTGAGAGGAATATCCTAATCCTTGTATTCCACACAATGGATTTTTTATAGTGGATTTTGTTGTATTGTATTATCCCTAAACCATCACATGGATATGGTTATTCATATTTAATAGTGAACCTTATAAATACCTATGTTCATTTGGATATATGTTTGAATTGTTTTCATCACGGAATGAAATCTTTAATATGAGGTGATGGATGTTATAATTTAAATATAACATAAAAGAAAAAGGTATATCTGAGTTACCCCTCCACCTCTCAATGATATAATTATCCTGATTAGGGGCATTCAAAAACTCATCATCAAGGATTCATCCAAGACACTGTACATGTACAAGTAAGACATAAGCCAATACCCAAAAAAAATTCTATCACGAGTTATATTGATTTATCGAGGGGCTACCGATGTCTCTACCCATCAATTACTAATTCCAATACATTACTCATATAAATGTGGTGAAACATAATCAACATAGTCATTTTTATAGAAACCAGCATAACAAAACAAAATAACATTCCACATTAAGTAAAATAATCACATACTATCAAGTATAACATGGTGAATGGTGTCAAAATATTAGATCAAAATTAAAAATAATAAAATATGATTTATGGTATCAAAAGAGATCAACCTAAATAAAGCATTTGATTCAACAAATGATTCTAACATTGATGAAAATTCCTTAAATGATATCGTTGACAATTTACTTAAGAAAATACCCCCATTAATCTTATAAAATGATTCATTTTTAAAATGTTGTGAAGCTATTAAAGAAATTATTTTATTTTCAAATTACCATGTTATCATTTAAATGGTTATTTAATGAATTAGGGAATTATTGATATAGGAAGTCTACTCAATTCATAAAGGATAAAAGATAATCGTATATATTTTTTCAGAATTGTATTAAAGACCCTTGTTTGGAAAACAAAATATATATATACATTTCGAACCATTTTATAAAAGTTCAAAAATGAGTAGAAATTATGTTAAACATAATTAGAGTATTTTAAAAAACCATTTTCAAAAACAATTTTAGAAAACATCATCATTGATGAAAATGAGAGTTTAAAGGACAATAGTAAAAATAAATTTTTAGATAAAACTACCATATAAATATCTTATCATTGAAGTGATCATTAATAAAATGAAGTGATTAAGTTTATATTCTATAAATAATCAAAAAATAAGTGGAAATAAAACAAAATACACTAAAAATACATTTTAAAAATATGCTTAGTACATTATAATCAATAATGTAGAAGTTTAACCCAAAGAGTGGAAGTTGGATTATGAGTTCCATAACAAATTTGTAATCAGAAAAGTCTTATGAACTTTAAAATTAAAAATTCTAAAATAAAACATTTAATACCATGAAGATAATGATATTAAATATCAAATAGAATAATATATACCACATACATGAAATAGTTCAACAATAAGTAAAACATATAATAATATTAAATGTGAGACGAGAAAGTCCTTACCTCACACTTCACTCTAGTGTGTCATTTTTAACATCTAGTGTAATGGTTTAAAGAATATTATTAATTAATTTTACATATATATTAATATTTATAATTTAATATATTATAGTTTTAAAATATCTTACCAAACATTCATTAATAATATTTCAATAGTATCATTGTATCGGGTGTGTTTGTTTCATGGTTCCAAGGACAGATCATATGCATATAATTATGGATTTTCATTTTTAAAGGAAATCAAACCCCATAAGTGAAATCAAATTATATTCCAGAAATTTCATAAATTTAAATGGCCCCATTTATAGTTTTTATGTTTTTCATGGGGATGATTCATTTTATAAAACGTTAATGATAAATGTTTAGTTTATTTTGGTGGGTTTTCTGAACATCATTAACTTGTATCATTTTATTTAATATTATAATCATATGTTAGTTCCATAATTTTAAATAGGTTATAATATACCTATTAATATATTATTTAACCAATATAATACTTCTATATCCCCCCTTTAAGGATGAAACAGAAAATGATAAAAATCATTATTCATGGAGATAGTTAACCTCCATAATGTGGACAATAGGAACATTTTTTGAATAATAGAATATAATAAAAGAAATATAAATAATATATTCAATTATAAACCTAAAATTATATTCTTTAAATTATTATATATTTATAATTCCATTATGGATGAATTATTTGAGGAGAAAGTAGATGAATAAAATTAATTAAAAGAGGTGTTCTGATAAAATTTCATCGTGAATATCTCCTCAATGGAGGACCCCTTAAGGACCTTGTATTTAGTATTTTTTGAGCCAAAAAGAACATTTAAATAGAGAAAGTGTTAATGATAGTATTTTTAAGATATTTTAGGAGATTCATGGCATGTTAGTTGAAATGGGGGGTATTTATACTTAAGTAGATGTGGTTTTAAGTGATTAAATGTTGATTATTTTATTTCTAAAGCCAACTGCTTTTACGTGGCATTATTTTACAGAAATTTGGATCATCATTAATGTTGTAATTGATATTTATAGTCCATAACTAACTAAAAAAAATATTTTATTTTTTACTTTTTTGGTATTAAAAGTCCTTTCATTTTAACATGTACCATTTTAATTGTTTTATATATTCTATGGTAAATAATTATTTACCAGGATAACATATTTATTTCTAAAAATAAAAATGATCGTAAGAAATGATTGACCATATAATTCTAAATATGGAATCCATTTTACCAAATTAAATTTAAATTATTGGAAAAAATAAATTTAATATTAATCTCTTAGAAGTAACGATAAAACATATTTTTAATTTTAAATGGTTCAAATGTTTGAAATGTTTTTATATCAAATTTCAACCAAAAATTGACACCAATTATTAAATTATATTGATTCATATTTTCGTGAACTATTTATTCTTTAAAAATTATTTAAAATATAATTAATCGTAATAAATTATTTCTATGAAAATTCATTCTTCATATAAAATGTATTATTTTTCATTTTTTATTCACGAATAAAAATTACCAGAAAAATATTAAAAATTAACCCTATGATAATTTTGATATCATGATTTTTAAAATTAGAATTATTTTCTCTAATAAATTTTATAAATCTTTTCAAATATACTTTCACTACATGTCCACAATTAAAAGGAGGAATAATAACATTTTAGATGAATATTTTTTAAATGCTTACAATTGGATTTATTCTTATATTATGAATATAAAACATATTGGATGTATTTGAAAAAATATAAAGTATATAAAATATAAATTAAATTAATTCCATTCACTAATAGTGATGAATTTAATTTTTTATGATAAAATTAAATTGTGGGTATAAATTTTTTTTTTATAAACACACATATTTTATGTTAAATTGGTTTATATTTTAATTTATAATTAATTGGTAACCATTGAATTAATTATATAAACATATGTACCCTATATTTTTGTAATATACTTAACACAATTCAAACCCATCAATTTAATGCCTAGTTTATAATGGTCATGTTTAAATAATAACATTTAATAGTATATCATGGTTTGTTTATGCTCGATGTTGTGTGAAACCTTTGATATCAAAGATATTAAATTTAAATAAAATAGGCATACTAGGAAATCTTGGGTTGTTACATTCTCACATCCTTTAATAAATTAATTCCTTATAATTTGACATTTCCATTTTAAATCCAATGGTTGATACTTGAAATTTACATTGTGGGACACCCACATTAGAAATAGGGATAATAAAATATCCTCTAAATAAGATATAAAGGGAATAGTAATGGTCACCAGAAAACTAGAATTCTAGATAGGAAATCATTTTTGTAATTAAAAACGTGGAGATGGAAGTGAAATTTAACAATCATGTTCTGATGGGAGGTGATATGTAAAATGTTCACTTGAATGTTATCCATCAAAAACCCATAACTCGTGTGATTTGTTAAAACATGATGAATTTATTAGTAAGAAACACAATGGTATAGAATTTAGTTATAAAAATCATTTCCTACAGTAAATGTATTATTTTACTCTCTAGATAAAGCACTAGAGAAAATAAATTTATTAGATTAATTTCCATGTCATAAGTATTATATCATCATTTGGTTGTGCTTCAATCTATTTTCAATTCATCCATTATGCTAGGAATTTAATGTTCATGTTGAATTTTTTTATGTCTAATGAACATTAATGAATCATAAGATCCATATGTAATTCCAGTAGAAATTATTTTTTTACTGAAACTAAAATGGTTATAACATGATATCCAATATAATAAATCTTACATTAACCTCAAACAATAATATACAATGTCAGAATTAATCCATTCCATAAGTAGTTAATTTTAAGACTCCTCCAAAATATATATTTCCAAATTCAATTTCCAAAAATTTAGAAGGATGGTCAATAAATTTAAAAATAAATTTAACATAATATTACCCACAAAAACATAATGTAATTATTAATTTCACATAAAAAATATATCAATACCTTGAGCAAAATAAATCCTTAATGAAAAAATTAATTCTTCTACAAAGAAAATCGCAAATTGTCCAACATATTCCTTAAATCTATTCATATTGTAATTCCATAAAAGATTAAATAGACAATCAAATAAATAACCACATTTATAGACATAAATAAGTCCCCATAAACATCTTATTTTCATTATTATCTCAACATTAGACTCATATTTAAAGTTTTCCTTCCAAATTCATGTTTCCTCTAAATGATAAACTTGTAACAGAATCACTTCTCGTGGATATTGATACCATTCATCACATAATTTCAAATCCTTAAACAATAATTTATGTAGTAAAATTTAAATATATCTATATAATATTGGAGACAAAATATAATTTACAATTTACAACATAGTTCTTGAATACAAAATCATATCCATTATAATCATTCCACATCAGTTGTATCAACAAGATAAGCTTGAAATTGATCCCATTTCTTCTGGAAATGTATTTTCCATTGACTCTTTAGGTATTTCCTTTCATAGTTCCCCATATTCATTTCATTGAAACATAATATACTAAATTCTTCTTTCATTCCCTTTAAATCACTATACTAATGGCCATACTCTCTACAAATGTAACAACGTATCATTACTCCCATGTATGTACTCGAGTGTTTCTTTCTAGAATTATCCCATGTGGGAAAATCCTTCTTTCCCTTCTTCTATTTATCCATTTATTGATTCACTTTTCACATCATCAATTACTTTTACTTATATTCATAAGACTTAGATAATTATATCTCTATATCAATAGCACATGAGAATATATCATCATTTAATGAAAATTTTTGGGATATTACAGCCCTTCATCATAATTCCATTAACCAATCAAATACCTGATCAATGGTACTCTTGGGGTTACATATGTAGTCTGAAAAATTATTTTATCACATTATAATGTTGGATTCATACACAGAAACATTCTCATCATCCATTTGACTCAGATTCAACAATTTCTACCCTTATCTTCCCACTATACACTATGGAAATATTTTTCCAAGAAATGACCCTCAAAATACATCCATTCAATGTATTATATTACGTCATAGTTTATAGTGTTTTGAATCAATGACCACCATTTATCTACATCTACCAAGAGATGATAAACATCTATAAAAACTTTCTACTTTTCATTACTTCTAAAAGCAAGAGTACTCATCTCTATATAACTGATCCATTTCCTAGATACAAATGGATTTATAGTCCCACAGTATGATGGAGGTTGTTTTTTCATGAATTTATCTCAAATTGATACAATACATTGTGTATAATTCTATTCCACATCAGTAAGGTTATTATTCAGAACTTGAGTTAGTTGTCTTAATATTGTTTTAATTTATCAATCTCCCTCTAGATCTCCAGCTCCAGCAGTAGCTCTATCAACAACTTCATTGTCTTATTTAGGAGGCAAAACCCTATATAGATTAAATGCTTTGATATGATTCACATTCCTTCCCCTAGGATCAATTTCTAAATAATTTCATACATTATATTAGGTCAAAACATTATGAAACATAAGGAATAAACTCAAAACTGTTTACTGTAAATTGTAATTTTTTTAAAATAACTAATATATAAATCCTATGTTTTCATTATTTGGGAGTAAATAAAAAAAAGGGTTTTATAATTTAAAACATGTTTCCCCCAAATATAGTTCAAAAGTATTTTATTAACCTTAATATAATAAAAAATTTAATTCCCCTACACTAAATAGCCAAGAGTTGGTGGTTACATTATTAAATTGTTACAATATATAATTAATCACATCCTAAATAATAAAAAATATTATAATTTTCTGAAAAATAGATACATATATTAAACATAAAATATAATATTCAATATAAAATTAAACATAGTGAATCCATTGAGGACACCATTATTCTATAAGATTATCCCTTTATATCTATCATAAAATAATTCATGGCATCCTAGAGAAAAAATGAAACATAAGAAGGGGGCGAGATAATATTGTTAGTAGGTGTTATGTATAGAGGAACCAATCACAAATAAGTGATAAAAATCATTTCAATGTAAATAAATAAAATAAATTCCATTTAATATGTTACTTTAACATAATATGGATGAAATAAATGATGATCAAATAATTCCACATAAATAATCACATGATACCGAAAACATAACCATAGATATTATAGTTATTGAATAATCACATTGAAAAAAATTAAATAATCCCATAATGATAGAATGAATAATTTTTTACATCTAAAAATCTTTATCAAGGCATAGACCCAGACACCATACATTAAAGGGTAAGATGCAATCCAATACCAAAACTGTTCTACCTCATGAAAACTACTGATGAATCAAGGGGTTATAACGTGCACCTCCCATAACCTAATAACTTAAATAAATTCATCATATGGATGTTTTGAAACATATTCAACATATATATTTTTTTAACCATGAATAAAAAATTTAAATAATTTTACTCATTATGTAAAAATAATCCCACACTATCCATAGAAATATGGTGAATGTAATTAGAATAGTACATACACAGTCAAACTAATAAAAAAATAATACAATATAATAGATACTACAATAAAGATCAAAATAAATTAATAAAAAAATTAACAAAAAAATATTGAGAGATATGAAAATATATTAAATGATATCATTGAAAAAATCATGAGGTAAATAACCAATTCACATGGAATCAATTAATTTTTAAAATGATGTTCAATTATAAAAGAAATAATTTTTGTTTAAAATAACCACTTAAACATTAAAAGGTTGATTTATATAACTAGGGAACTATTATGGTGAGAAAATAATTAAAATCCATATAAGTTAAAAAATTTCTTCTATATTTTAGTCATGAAATCCTAAAAGAATCATATTTTAGAAAATAGAAGAATATTAATTTTCAACCATTTAATGGAAAGTACAACCAGAGTGTAAATAATGTCAAACAATCCTTAGAGGATATTAAAAAATAATAATTTTGAAAATTATTTTTTGAAAATTTTTTCATTTATGAAAAGTGATTTTTATTAAAGACATCTAAAGTTAATTTTTAAAATAGAGTCCCTTATAATTATCATATCATTAAAGTGAGAATCAATCAAATGAACTGATTCTGTTTAGTTTCAAAAAATAATATTTTGTTTAAAATACAACTTAATAAATTAAGATATAATTTAAAAATAATCTTAGTATGAAATATTCATCAATGTAGAAGTTTATCCCAATGAGTGGAAATTTGTTTGAGAGTTCCCTTAATCATTGTAATCACCTGAATTAGAATCCCCATAAAATAAAAAATAATAAAATAAAATTTTTAAAACCATATTTATATTTATATATATTATATGATATATTTATGGTTAGTATACACACCAAATAGAGAAAATAACATATGGATAAAGAATATATCCCCCAAAAGTTAAATTGACTCGAAAAATCCCTTACCCTCTCTTCCCTTTAGTTTAGCATTCTGTTACATCAAAAAAATGGTTAAAAAGAGTTTTATTAATTAATTTAATAAATATTTTCTTATTTATAATACCTTATATGGTCATTTTATTTCATCTTACCATATTGTCATTAATACTATAACTACTAAATCCATGCTCATCTTTTTAAGGATAATGTAATGGAATATTATCTATGTCAAAAAGCAATGTAAGGCCTTATAAATAATTATAATTGAGACATATTTAATCATCCAAGACATGAAATAGATGAAAAAATGGATCATATTTGATGGAATAACATCATTATTTTATAAAATGATATCATAAAAAACCCTTATATGAAAGATAACATATATTCAAAGAGAAGATGTGAAAATAAATAAGAAGGATGAATCTACTTGTAATGATATATCCTTAGAGATCCAAATTGATGAAGAATGTGTTGTAAGATTTGGGTCAAGACATTGTTTACATTATAATAAAGAGATAAAGAATGGGTTATTGAATAATTAGCATAGCTCTACCATCTACATCCACCAAGGGAGGAAAACAAATTATATATCATTGAGAAAACTAATGGAGGGAAAATACGATGAAAAATATTACATAATATACCTCAAAAATCTTTGAATATTGGAAGATGAAGGCTGAATGGAAAAAGTCCAATGGGATGATGCCACCATTACCCATACAAGCATTTAAATGGGAAATCGACATCATTAAAATTTTCAACAGTATTCTAAAGATATCAAAATTAAATAATAATTTATCAGTTTTGGTTCATCATCTTCTAAATATTCCTCATTTCATTACATCAAATGTGGACTAATCAATCATTCAAATTGAATGGATATACGTAAAAGAAGTAGTTAGGCTGCAAGGAACACTATTACCAATTGTACCTAACTGAGATTTCATATTTACCTATATTTTTTCCAAATGGATTTTACATTATATAAAAAATAATATCGTATTAGTATATATTATCACCACCTAAATGATGGAAAATCCACGTAGACTATCCAGACACTTGAAGATATGTTGAGATCATGATCGATGGAATTCAATGGTGGATGGGATCTAAGTATTCTGTTAATCAAGATAACTTATCAAAATAGTTTCCACTCAGTATCATATTATATACATATTAATTCATTTATGATATGGAATGTACGACACCTGATTTTTTGGATTTAGTTGGGGAAGAAAAGTTGTGGGGACTAAAAACTTTATTTGATATTATTGAAATGGTCAAGACCATTTCAAATCTGGTTGAGACAGATTAATGTTCATCGAATATATATGATAATAATAATTGATAATATATGATTTTTAGGTCATAAATAATGTGTTCCTCTTTATATATATACATGGGTGATATTCAAGATATTTTGGAATAATGTAAAACTATGTCCTAGGTACATCAACCCCTAAATGATTCTTGATTTTATCAGAGATGTGTCATATCAATTATCACTCCCCAAAACCCATTTCTTAAATACATTGAATCTTCCAAGTGTCCTATTAAATGATGTAAATATAATATCCCTTGGTGGTACTAAAATTATATGTGGTATAATTGGAAAATATTCTCTCTTAAGAGGAGGAGCCGGTGATGATCATGGATTTTAGAGGTATTATTCTTTTTAACAAGAAAACACACCTAGTCAATACACTATTGTGTAACCATATGTAAATGGAGGATTCATTAAAATTAAATGAAGACATGATAAAATTTAACCATCACATATTTTCACTTTAGTATATAAAATGAAAAATCAATGGAGAAACGTTTTATGGGTTGATGAATGCTACAAACCAGAATTTTATCAATTTAATTTACCTTATGAATATATAATTGGGTAATATTTAGTCATACACTGTTATATTATGAACACAAACCGCATGATAAAACGAACGATGATTTATTATATTTATTTATATAATATATTTATAGAATAAATATTTCTATATAAATGAATGTAATACAATGGAAAAAAAATATTTAATAATATAGACATAAAAATAAAATTTTGATGTACATGACCACCTATAATAATCACCCTGATGAACAAAACTATATAAATATATCTGAATTATAATAGTGAAATATATATTATGATAATTTAAATATATGAATATATATAAGAAAAAATAGGTTAATTAAAAATGGATTATGTAAGAGGTATTTATTGATTTTAGTGACCCATATGATAGTTAAAAATATGACCGCTGGAATAGTAATTTGACTAGTGGAATTTTATTTTGAATATTAGGAATATTATTTATATGGTGAGAAAATGGAAATCATGTAGGGAAATTTAAAATATTTTTTATGAGTATTATAAAATTAGACTTCATCATATTTATATCATTATACTATTAAATAAATTTTTTAAGTGATAAAATATAGTTGTATTTTTTTTGTAAAACATAAATATTTTATTTGAATTTTTTACAAAAATTATGAAGATTTAAAAAAAATAGTTTTTCAAATATAATGGGTTTATATGTTAATATTATATCTAATTCAAATGATAAATATAATTTTAGGACCCTATACTTAATTTTTCAAAGGTTCTAAAATTTTATCAAAATATACAAATAGATATTTTGAAAATAAGTGAGGATTTTTTTTAAAATTAAATTTATCAGGTTTATAAAATTTAATTCATAAAATAAATTTCATTAATTTAATTTACATTTAAAAAATGGTTATAGTGTATTTTTTATATTTTTATAAAATTGTTGATTTTTAGTGATTAGTGAAATACCATAATATATGATATTTAATATTATAAGATAAATAAATGAATTTTTGAGAAATTCATGATGTAATAACAGCTTAGTTTGAACTCACAATCCTTATTTATTGTATATGGTTACAATATTCCTGATTATTTTTAGTCTTGAGTGAAAATAACAAACTAATGATTATAATATTAAAAAACACTCCTCTCTTCCACTTATAAATACAACCAATCACCACCCCTTAACCTCAAAACATATATGACATTTAGATTTCAATATTTATATTCCCAATTAACTTATCAATACTCTCAACCATTTTATAGTGATAATGGAGTCATCTGAAGACAATTCCATGATGTCTTAAGGGGTATCCTAATAGGAGATAACAAAAGGAAGTGTTATACTATAAAAATTTGTAATTCAATTTCAATATTCATATAACATCCCCTTATATTCTCCATACACATATATATTGTAAAATAATTAACCTAAATATACTAATATATTATTTTTATATTATAATATACATATTATATTCTCCCTTATTTTATTTCTAAAATAAAAATGGTGTTCCCAATATGGTTGGTTCATCACCTCAATGCAAAACATACTTGTATTTCTCCACCACCTTTATCGATAGTCATAATAATATTTCATTCAATAATAGAGATGATAAAAATAATATTAAAACATATTTCATGTTCTACAATTAAAATATATGCATAGTATTAAATAAAACATAACTAGTTTTTGATGCTGACTGAAGCAACCTAGATGAACTAATTTTGTAAAATTAACACTTTTAATAAATTAATCCTCCCTATAAAAGAAAATATATATTTTGGAAGATTTAAATATCTATAAGAAAATAAATACCATTTCAGTTCAGTTTTCAAATTGGATTTCTATTTTACAATAAAATAAATAGTTATCCACAAGTTATCTGACCATGGAACATTGAAATAAATATCCTCAGGACAAAGAAATGAAAAATTACTTATCCTTGAAATTTTTATAAATTAATATAGTAAAATTATTTTAAATACAATATATATAGAAAAGGCAATGTATTATATAATTAATAAATCTAATTTAATTAATCTTGATTTTATATGTATGTGCAGAATGAATCGTGAAACAATGGTATTAGATCTTTTTGAAACACTCTATTTTATTTAGGTTGTAAAAATTATATATTTTGCGCACATAATCTCTATATTTCATTGAATAGTGATTTTCAATATTATATATAAATATTTGTATCATACAAATCTACATAGATTATTCTATATTCCATTGATGCGGGAAAAAAGGATTTATGATCATTTTTAAAATGTTTTTTTATAATCAAGCAATATTATTGGAAAATTATCTATCACTTAACATTTTACTATTAAACTATTTTAATATCATTATTCAAATTCATGATCTAAAAATTAATGCAATATTTTATGGATGTATGTTTTTGTATACGACTGGTTTTCAGACAAAATTCCATATATACTCTTCCTTTAAAGTTCAACAGATTCCTCAAACAACTATTTTGATAGATCATCTATATACCCAATTCTCTACCCTTTCTCATGAAATTTTCATTCAAATGAAAAAATATTTCGAAACATATTCATATGATTATATATATTAATATCCAAATTATTTAATTCGTTAATTTATTTCAAACATTTTTGACAGTCCTTTTATTTTCATATTATAAAATACTATGTAATTCAATGTTGTTTTGCTTTAATTTTGATTTCAATTTTTGGGAAACATAATAAATTACATTTTTTTAATGTTTTTGAACTATAAAAAACTGAGTAATTGGGTAATTTATTGATCTCATGAGATGATATGTGTGGGAATATGGGGAAACCTAATCCATAATATGACTATTTTGACTATGTGATGTTGTCTTAGACAGAAGTAGGATTGTTAGAATTTGAAATGTATAACATAAAAGGACGGATCTAACCCGTTTATGCTTAACTTCATGTTACTAGGGCATTGGGTACATAAGTGTTCTACATACACTTTTATAATGTTATAAATATCATTATCATGGGCTTATCCAATGAGATGAGCATGGAATACATTATAGAGGAATGACTTGCCACTAGTATTGCATATCACATTGTGAGGAATGGCTTATGATTTATTTCACGGTTTGAATTTTTGAAAAGAAAAATGCCAAAAAAAAATTAACTGAAAGATTTTCGAAAACAGGATATTTGGTTTATTTTGAAAATGGGTTGATTTTCAAAAAGGCATGTTTAATGTTTTAAACAATATTTGAACATGGAAATAAGGTGTTTTGGAAAATAATGTTGTGATAAATTATGTGATAGAATTTGAAATTCTAATCCATCAGTTGCTAGATAGTGAGATTGGAAAAGTATGTTGTTGGTTTAGAAAATGCCACCCTGAAGGCGCCATCGAAACCAAACTGAAGAAGCTACGGAGAATGTGGGTGCACCTGAACCACATGTGTACCAAGAGCTGGTTCAGAGTATTGTCCAAGCTTTTCATGTTGTGGATATAGGGGACCTTAGGAATGAACCAAGGCATGTGGATCATACCACCCATTTCATGAAGCAAAGTCCACCAATCTTTCAGGGTGATGTTGAACCCGAAAAGCTGGAGGTGTGGCTATATAAGATGAATTGTATCTTTGATTTCATTGGCACATCATCAGAGCTCAAGGTCAATTTGGAGACATATATGCTTTATGATCTTTCACTTCAGTGGTGGGATTTAGTGGTGTAGTCTAAATTGGATAAAGGCCTTACATGGGAGGATTTTGAAGAGTAGTTCAAAAAAAATTCTATCCTCAAACGTTCAAAATCTAGAAAACAATTCAATTTTTCTTCTTGAAACATGAGAACCTCTCTCTCACTGAATATGTGGATTTGTTCATGAATTTAGTCCGTTTTTCACCAGAGGTCGCGGAAACATCATCCTTGAAAGCACACATCTTCGAATTGGGGCTAAGGTAGGAGATTCAATCAAAGATTATAGTGCCTTGTATTACGGATTATACAGAAATTGTGAACAGAGTGACAGTTTCTGAATGTGATATCTCGAGATCGATAGGAGGAGGAATTATGATACCTATCGTAAATAGTGGGAACTCTACCGCTAGGAAGTAGAGGAAAAGGGACACCTATTTAAATGGTGAAACTGGAAATCAGAACCAGATGGCGGGATCCGTGAACCTTCCTCCATGAACCTAGATAAAAGCATGTTATTTTCAGTAGGTTTTGCAAGACCACATAAAGTGGGACAGTCCGACATAAACTTGAGCATGTCACAATTTCAAGTAAATGGGGAATCTACAGTTCTATTATAGGAATCCTCTGAGATCGATTGTGCATGATACTTCCCAGGCATCGCAAGCATTGTATTATTTGATAGGATGATGATAGTAGATTCAGTATCATCAGCATAATAGAGCTAGCCATAGTGATTAGTGAAATTCCATGACTTCTCAACCAGGGAAACCTCATCAAGAAAACAAGAAGAATAGTATAATGAAGAAGCAACTGTAGGTGTTGAGCAGATGATTGTAAATGATCAGGCTGATCATGTGGTCCACTTGTAAATAGTGTTACAAATCATTATAAATCATCGTTTTTATGCCAAATTATCAAAGTGTGATTTTTGGATATAGGAAGTATGTTTCCATGGCCATGTTATTTCTGAGCAAGGCATTTCTATTGATACTGAAAAGAAAGAAACAATTATCTCTTGGAAACAACCAAAGAATGTGTTTGATATACCAAGTTTTCTTGGTCTACATGGTTACTACAGAATCTTTGTGCATTATTTCTCACGACTAGCTTCACCAATGACTGCTCTGACAAAGAATAATTCTATGTTCCTATGGATAGAAGAATTTCATAAGTCTTTCCATGAACTGAATGTCCGGTATACAACAGCACCAATTGGGATTTTACCAAAATCATGATAGGGGTATGTGGTGTATTGTGATGCTTTGGGATTAGGATTGGGTTGTGTTCTCAGGAAAGGATACCATGTGGTTTCCTATGGTTCAAGGCAGCTAAGGGTGCATGAGAAGAATTGCCCAACACGTAATTTGGAGTTAGCTGCAGTCATCCATGCTTTGAAAACATACAGACATTATCTCTTTGGTGAGAAATTTACAATTTTTACAGATCATAAAAGCTTGAAAAACATATTATCAGAGTGAAATTTGAATCTTTGGCAAAGGAGGTGGAAGGAGTACCTTTAAATTTTTGACTTTGTCTTGATGTACATACCGGGGAATGGAAATTTGGTGGTGGATGCATTTAGTAGAAATTCATATGCTCATTTGGCGAATGAAGCTTTATGTGAATTAAATTTGATGTCAGTCGTAGTCGACATGCATGTGGAATATGAAGACTGAGGTGATGTTGCAGCTTTCTTTTCAGTTATGCTTGTTCCTAATCTCATAAAAATGATCAAATAAGTACAAACATATGATACAGAATTTCTAGTAGTAAGTGAAAAACTCAATAGTGGGGAGACCATTGATGGCTGGAAACTTGATGAGGGTTCAGTTTTGTTTTTCATAGATTGGATGGTTGAACCTACAGATTTTCAGGAACAAATCCTTCATTATTACCACCATTCATGATGGGATGTACATCCAGGTACACAAAATATGTATAAGGTGTTGAAGGCGCAGTTTTGGTGGAGCGACATGAAAAAGAAGGTGGCGATGTTTTTCTCGTGGTGTTTAACTTGTTAGCAGGTTAAAGAAGAGCATCAGAGACCAGCTGGTATGTTATAATCATTATCCATCCCAGTGTGGAAATGGGGTCAGATAGCAATATATTTTTATAGGTCTTCCACGAATGGTCTGGAAACACGATGTCGTTTGGGTGATAGTGGATCGTCTAACCAAGTTGGCCCATTTCATCCCTATTCATGAAACTCATACAGTGGATGATGTTTCAAAATTTTATAACCAAGAAGTCGTAATGATGCATGGTGTAATAGTTTCTATAGTCTCAGATAGATATTCGAGGTTCAAATATCATTTTTGGAAATTATTACAATAATCCCATGGAACTCAGTTGACTATGAGGACGGTGTATCATCCTCAGATGGATGGGAAATCTGATCAGACGATACAAACATTGGAAGACATGTTACGGGATTGTGTAATGGATTTCGGTGGCACCTGGGAGGAGAATATACCCTTAGTGGAGTTATCATACAATAACAGCTATCAAGCATCGATAAGCATGTCTCCATTTGAAGCATTTTATGGGATTCCTTGTCGTTCTCCACTATGCTTGTTGGAAAATGGTGAAACATCAATAGCTAGGCCATGCCTTATCCAAGAAACAATAGAGAAGATCCAGTTGATTAGAAAAAGTATGGAGACAGCTCAGAGTCATCATAAATCTTATACAGATTTCTGTTGAAGACCGTTGTTGATCGTTTTGGGTGATCAAGTCTTCTTGAAGATCTCTCCCAGGCATGGGCATCATCGTTTTGGGAAGCAGGGAAAGTTATCTCCTCGATACATTGGCCCTTTTGAGATAATGGAATGGGTTAGAGAGGTGGAATATTAGTTGGCATTACCACCATGGTTTAGTTTGGTTCATAATGTGTTCTATGTATCTCAGTTGAAAAGGTATCAGCCTAATACTGACCATGTGATTAAATGGGATCATGTTGACCAAAAGTCGGATGCTTCATTGATAGATATCCTGGTATAGATTGTGGATAGGGAAGAGAAAGTCTTGCATGGAAAAAGCATTGGCCTAGTGTGGGTTTTATAGCAGCATGGTCAGATTCAAGAAGAGACTTTGGAACGTGAAAAGGAAATGAATGAGTAGTGGATGGAACTCTTTCAGTTCGGTGAATGTTTTCTACATTCCGAGGACAGAAAGACCAATGGTGGGATGAATGTAGTACCCCTGGTTTCTATTATCTAACCCATACTTGATTATTTTCATCGTTGTAATGTTAACGGTGATTAATGAAGGTGTTGGAAGATCACTGAATGATATTTTGAGGCAAAGGGGAAGTCATACGGACAGCGCACGGTTTGTCTAAACTGTACTGCCACTTAAATGAGATCTTATAAAGGAGGATCTCACATTTTTTTTGCCTCTAAGTGCCTCGTTTAAGATCTTAAGCAGCCATAACTCGGGATTTTGCTTCTCCTAAGGTCAAAAAGGTTTCTCCAATAGTTCCGGAGGAGATCGAAAGGCTTCTCTTGGAGAATTGAAGCTGGATTCTTGAGGTGTGTGATCGTTCTTCTCTGTTCTTGTTCAGTTTCATAGGTCTACATAGATCTAATTCCCCTCTTCACACTTTATGTTATATATACACCCATTATGGGTAGATTTAAGTGTGTGTATTCCAAATATGATGAAATTTGGTCTTGGTCTTGCTAGGAGAAGTGATATAAGGCGGTTTTTTGAAGAATCAACCTGATTTTCTTGTGCTCTCTTCGTTCATGGTGGTTTTCGTCAAAACCCTAATGGTAGGAGGCTTCACTCTCAAATACAATTATTATAATTGATTGTATTAGTTTCATATTTGGTTATTTGAATTGAATTTATTGTGAAATCATAGAACAAATCTTCTTTAATTATGATTTATTATTTTAGTGAAATTGCGAAATCATTGTGAATTGTTGTACAAGTGATTTGGCTTCTTGAATTTAAAATGGTCGTTTTAAATTATGGATTTTCATAAATTGTAAATGGTTTGATGAAAAATGGGTATTCAATAAAGAGGGAGTTTTATTGAACTGGTTTGAGATTGAAATTACTTTGATGGAACTGGATTTCAATAAAAAGAGAATTTTATTAAAATGGTTTGGAATTGAAATGGGTTGGTATTGAAATGGTTTTGATGGAAATGGTTTTCAATAAAAAATGTGTTTTTATTGAAAGGGTGTTTCGGCATGATATATGGGCATATGTGGTGTGAGTTCATGTTTCATGTATGATGCTTAGTTTAAATATGACCTTGTGCTCGGTAACAAGTTTTAATGGCACCTGATAACTATATGTACGAGGATTGGTTGAAATATGACCTTGTGCTCGGTCCCAGAGGTGTAATGGCACATGGGAAACAATTTCCTTGTAACGACATGTTAGATCTATGAGAAACAAATCATGTGTATGGAACTTTTATAATGAAGCATGCATGGTTGGTCGCACATGATGGGAAATGGTTGGGTATGCCAAAATGGGATGTGGTAAAATGGTTCTAAAGCTTGTTTAGTTATTTTCTAGAAAAAAAACTCACTGTAAAACTGGTTTCTTTTTCATTGAAGGATTTTGGTTATAAGTGGTTTTGGGGAACTTGTTTATATTTAGTTACAAACTTTTTCTTAGAAATGATTTATATAAACTATTTTCATATGAATGTTGGTAACTCTTCTATCCTAGTGGAGTTAGTAGGGAAGTCATAGGGGAAAACTACTGAGTTTTATACTCACCCTTTCTTTGGCACTTTGGTGCTGTTTCAAATGTTATTTTCTAGGACAGAGGCAAAGGTAACGCTTCCCATGTTTTTAGTACTACCTCATGATGATTTGGGTTGTTCGGTGATTGTGGAGCTCAGATCTTGTGGAGCATGGAGTGTTGGTGTCTTTTGAGAGTATTGAGTTTTTCTTCTATTGTGTACTTAGATTGTTGGTTTGGTCTTCTTTTGTAGTGTACTTTTTGTGGTTTCATAGAAATGAAGTTGTTTAGTTTTTATTTATTTTTTCATGAATCATATAATGAATGTTGGTTATGCCTGGTTGGTTTATGGGTTTTTCTTAAAGGGTAAATCATCCCCCAATTTGTATTTGAAACCCATCATCATTTATTACCAGCCTTTGGCATCATAGGGATGTTGCTTAAGGCCTTGTAATGACTCATTATACTCTCAAGCCAATGAGAATTGGCGGGTCATTACAATCCTTCTAATTCATATACAATGCTTCATTATCTTTTTTATTTCCTTATGTGGATTCTTATCTCACGTTTTTTATATGTATTAATATGTTATCCAATAGATTTATAGATTTTCAATTGGAATATGACATTTATTATGGATATTAAAATAAATATGTATTCTTCTACATTTGTATTGATGTTTTATGTACCAGGTCATCTGTGGACACTAGTCTTTTTTATCCTCGGTTTATAATTATTGGACATTTATATTAAAAATACGTAAAAAACAATTGTAGAATGCGTTGGTAACTATATATAACCATGGGTATTGAAAATTTATAAAATAATTTTGATTATTTTTTTGGAGAATTTTATTTTATGTAGAAGTGATTAATATTATTTGAGGGACAATGATTGGGTTAATTTTTATAAGAATATATAATTTTAATATCTTTTAATATCTTGTGTCTTCTGTTATTTTGTAAATGTATTATGATATTTTTAGATAATATATGATTATGGTATATCTGTTTTTTGTATGTGAAATAAGGAGGGAAATTATATTATTTTTTCATAAATACTTTTTTGATTAAGGAAGACTTTGTGATCTGGTTTTTCTGATTTTTTGGTTTCTAATTTGATCATGTATTTGTTGAAGAGTATGCCTTTTTTGAAATTTGTGGAGTTTTTTTTATTACAATATGTTTGTATTGATTACATAATGATTTGAGACATTACTATCTTGAAACTCCATTTTAAGGTGTATTCATATTTCATAATGTATAATATTTACTCATGTTATCCATTATGGTGTTTTATAATTTATAAGAATCAAGTGGAAGATAATCATAAAAACATCAATAATACAATTACAGACAAGATCATTTATTGGATCTATAGATTTATTAAGAGTAAATTTCTTTATTTAAAGAAAGAAAAATTAAACGTGGATATCCACCATGTGGAATTTAAGATTTAAAAGTGATTGCAACTAAAAAATACACAACAAAAGAATGAAATTGTACTTATTGAACAGAAATAAATAAGATATATATTCTCATATTCTCTCTCTATGTGCTAAAATAATTCATCAGCACTTTGAAATAGGAAGATAAATATATGTGTGATTATTTTATAAAAATATAATGATTTTCATCATATTCCTTAGAATCTCATTCACATGTATTAATCTTAAAAATGATCAAAAATAGTTTTTAGAAATTATGATAATTTTCCTAACCTTGAGCTATAATTTAATGTTACTGATTTTTATGATATATTTGATTGATCTCTATAACATTAGTTTATTGTTATTATATTTCATATTCACTTATAAATGTTGATTTAATGAATGCTTATTCATTCATATCCACACAAAATAATGATGGTTTGTATTCTTCTATTATAAATTAGTAGTTCACATACAAAAATATTAATATTTGTTTTTAACTAATTTATTTTTTTCGTTTTCTCTTAATAAATTACATTTTCATGAAATTTTTGACATAATTTATGAATATTTTTTTGTGTTTACGAATAATTTACAAAATGTTCTTATGATATTTTCCAAATATGAAAATGTTTGTTTTTACTATATATTTTTTTTCTTATTTTTATGTTAAATATATCTAAAATTTTGAATAAATCATATTCAACAATATCTCTATTACAAAGGGAATTTTATATTTCTTTTTCTATTGGGAACTTATTGAATATCATTTTAAAATATTCAAAGGTATTTCCTTCCTCAAATTCATATTCCTTTTATCCTCCAATTAATATTTTTTCCAAAGGATCCCGTAATTGAACTTCTTCTGGAAATTATTATATGGATTCCCTCTTGAACCCTTTGAAATTTATTTATACTATTATCTCTCACTAACATCCATTATTATTAAAATTATGGACATCGATCATAAACAAGTGTAAGGGGGGGAATGGTGGAGGTTAAGAGCATCCCCACTAATTACATTCTCACAAGCCTGGGGGATGGATTCATTGCAGTGGTAAATACTAATTATTTCTCAAGAACATGAACATTTGGCTAACACATCCGCAAATAAGTTCCCTTCTATAAGATGGTGTTTGATCTCGGTGAGATGATCCAATAAATCTTTTTTTATTCAGTGATTATGTAGGAAAGATCCTAAGTTGTGGGTGCATTTTAACAGAATATATGATAAGGATGGAGGAATTAGACTTTGACAATGAAATTATAATATTAAAGAGGTCTTATAGTATCCGCCAATTGTGTACAGACCTCACTTCAGCACAAATTTAGTTACCTGAAACACAATAAAAATTGAAACCAAGGATCACTAAACACCTGAAATTTTTCACCAGTCCTCTACCACACATGGGCTCATTCTCACATGATCCATCCACATTTAATTTAATGTTATATATAGGCGCCAACTAGCTAACTCACCTTCCCCTACTAGTGCTACCTATTCCCACTTGAGATAAAGATAATGTGTGTAGAAACCCCTATAGCAAGACTAATGTCCTCTGCCATCAAAGAGAGATCACAATTCATCAATCAGGATTTTTTTACGAACCATTATATCAAGCAAAAATATTTGGTAGGTGATTCTATATAAATTACTGGATTCCCATTACACCAAACACAACCCTAAAAATTTCATTGATCTCCCTTCACCTTTCATTCCAGACTATTGGGTTCCTTGAATCTAGAGTGAGATTAAAACCCCAATGTTGTCCCTTTTAAAAATTCTCTCCATACTATATATTTAGACTAGTTATTATAAAGGGCATAAAATAAATTTTTAAATTGGTTTTCATGTGTAATGTGTCTACATTGGTATAATAAGATAGAAATAACAACCAATTTAAAAATATAGGAATTGTTTAATAAGAGAGAAATTAGTTATTTTATTTTGTTGATCATTGTTTCTACGATCAATGATCTTCACTAATAGCTCATCATATAAAATTTAAATTTCTAATGGTTACACATCTAGATTAATATCTTGTAAGGGGACTAGTATATACATTCAGAAGAGTGATATATGAAACCAATAATGTACTTGGGATAGGTTATTTGTGAGTTCTAATTGATAGGACACCACTTTTATATGATCAAGGATTTCAATGGAGATGATGTATATTGGAATAAGATTTCCTATTTTACCAAACATCATAAATTTATTCCATGGAGATATATGAAGGAAACATTTTTCACTGAACTCGAACACTGGGTGTCATCAATGATTTTCCAAATAATATTTCTAATAAATTTTTGATGATTACAAATGATATTTAATAGTTTAAAATTTATTTTTCATCTCTTTATTAAGAACTGATCTAATAATATTCCTTTACCTATCATCATCCTATCATATCAGATTTTAAAACATATTCCCATTCGTAGCCTCACAAGGATCCATTATATTTCTCAAATGGAACCTATTGTTTTATGATAACTGAATCTTGGAATGGTGTTGGTCTGAAAATCCATGTTAATCTATTGAACATGATCTCCACATATATTCTAGAGTTTTAAATTTCCTTTCAGATAGATATTAATTATGAGAATGATAAGTAGTTTTGAATATCGATTTTTGAATTAAATTATTATTGAAGTATTCTCCAAAACCTCAAGGTAATCCTTATATCAAAATCAGATACAATAGAGTTTGTGACTCCATTAAGTCTTTCCAATTCACTTTTTTGTACCTATATGAGTTGGACATGAAATACATATTTCTCAATGAAAATTTAATGTGCCCAATTAATATGACGATGGAATACCACCCATATGTTGTTATTTACATTAAGTGACATGGGGATTCCTATGATTAAATACATGATTATGTTTTCCAAATTCCATAATAGTAATGGATACATTTATATCATATTGTTAGAAATTTTTCATTCCACCTTTACATGATGGAATTACATGAATCTACATAAAAACACCACAACGTATACCTTATTGTCATCCCACATGAAATATTTTGTCAGGTACCTACAAATACCAATGTTTACTTGATGATTAGAGAAATATGTGCTATGAAAATCAGTCATTTGATTCCTCTTCAGTTTTATATTTTATTAGTCTCATAACTATGTTCCAAAACATATAACACCATCCACAACATAGTTCAATTAAGAAATATTTTATACCTTCTTCTATAGAAACTAATCATCGTTTTCAGCCTCTTTAATACTCTCATGATTTGATGGATGAGATGTCATATTAGAAAGGTAGGACTCAATTAATTTTACTATTACCATATCAATACATTTAGTGTATAAGAAGATAAGATCTCTTTCATTCCTCATTGTGGATAGGGTTATGGGATCCATTATATATATAGGACGGTCCACATTGTTTTCACTCCCATTATGGTAATGGATTGTAAAATTATAATCCATGATCATATCTAATAACATCATTTAGAACATTTTAATATTTTCTTCCTTTGAATATATACATGAGTCATTTATGGTCCTTATATATATCACACTTAATCCAAAGTAGTTAATATCTCTATATCATTGATTAAAATATCACCCTATAAAATTATGGATCATGAGGTGGATATTCCCACTAATGGATCTTTAGATGGATTTAATCCAAGGATATCAACTTTTTATTTTCAGGAGTACACAACCCAATCACATTTTTGGATTCATCACACCAGATCAAAAATACTTCTACAGTGGTTTGTAATGTGTGAAATGGTAAATTCATTAGCATATTATTTATCTCTTTAAAAAATTCTTAACATTAATTTTTCAAAAAATATTACTCCCCACCAATTTATCTTAGCTTTGGTCATTGTCAATCATTAAAAAGTTATCATAAATTGATGATAATGCCCATATAATCCATGAAATCTATGAATTTCCAAAATAGAGGTTTGTCTCCGCCTCCATTCATATAATATCCATATTTTATGAATTCACATGTAAGTCATTTCTACTGGTAACATGCTATTGGAATGTTACGTTCCACAAATTTAAATCATATGTGATGTAATATATATATATATATATATATATATTATTTTCAAAAGGATGTAAATATTGTTTTAATATTATCCACAAGATGTCCCTTATTTTTTGAGTAAATAAGAATATCTTCTTTTAAGACAACCAAAAATTGTTGGATGTAATATCTAAAAACTATACTAATAAATTTCATGAATATTCATAAAGAATTCATGAGTCCAAATAGAATCACTATGAACTCATTGTGTCTAAAACTTGAATGAAAAGCAGTATTGGGATATCCACCTTTTCAAAATTACTTGTTAATATCCTATAAAAAATATATATCATATTGAAATACAGAGATCAATGTGAGTGATTGAAAAACCCAACGATTACTAGAAGATGATACTAGTTCTTTATCATGATATTATTGATGTCACAATGATCAATTAAATTATTCATTTACCCATACTTATTATTGATGATGAGGACCGTTGAACCCCATGGTGAATCAATCGGATGTATGGACACTATATAAAATTCTTTTCTATGGTCGTTTCCTAAGTTACTTAATTTCAAAAATATCCACTCTATTTTAATTATGGGATATCTAAAAATATCCTTGTATAATCATGGTTTAGAATTCAACCAATTATCTATGACAAAGACCAATATATTATTTTATAAACACGTCACTGTTTTCCCAAATAGTGGTATCATATTCAATGATTACCATTTATTTAGCCTTTAAATTTTTTTAAATATGCACTTTCTCATAAGGTAATAATATAAATTCTTTAAATTATGGTAAAAAATAATATTAATCATTCCCCTTTAACTTGTATATAATTGAATAGGGTTCCACAACACGTATGGTTGTTTTTTCTCCGATTAATTTAAGTGGAATTGATATATGGAAATCCAATTCATATCTAGAATATAATAAAATTCCAAAAAAGGGAGTATAATATAGATTTTTTTTGTTTTTCATCCCAGAAATATGGAATGGGTAAGAGTTATATCCTTTCGATTAAATAATTACCACCTTCAGATTTTCACCAATAGAACTACACTCATGATTTGCAGTGGTGTTTAACTATTCTACTAAACATGCAAGATATTAAAGATTTTTTATAACCATGAATGATAATACAACCATTCCCTTTTTTATTCTACTGAAAAAATTTACATCATCTAAAATAGACTTTGAGATGATAATTTTCAGACTATTAAACACCAAAATGGGGAGAATATTATTAGACGAATAACTCATAAATAATGAATATTCTGTAAACTTTGAATATATTGGATTCAATATTATTCAACCACTATCTATTTCTTAAAATAAAATCATATAGGAATATTTTTTCCTCTGAAATAAAAAATTTCAATAAAAATTTTAATTTTCCAATGAATATCCCCTAGGAGTGAATATTTGGGTCCCCACATGTCCCATTGTCTTATCATAAGTGACGAACATGATCATCTCAATGATCATTTTTGTGGTTATTACCCCAATGTTACTTTGTTTCATTTCCACATAAAAATGTAGTATCTTAAAAAATATGTTTTTTATGCCACATACTCTATAAATTACCCAAATTTGTGGGTGTTATTAATTTTTATTCATACCCTATGGATTTCACTAGGTCATACTAATTCTAATAAAAAACACCGTGATCTTCCTCAGATACTAACTATGATTACCCATATTTTTAATACACATAATATAATGATTTATTATATAGAAAAAACATATTAAAACACAGATGATATGTATTTCAAATGTCATTGAAGCATTATGTACATAAAAAAACATGAAAAAAATAGAGATTTAATAACGTTATTGAAAAATTATTATAATTCTCTTAAAATACATTTTCTACTAAAATTGCAATAGATAACCTATGGATGTACATAATAATGGGGTAATCTATAAATCCCAGTATGGGATTAAATTTTTTTTGGAATAGGGTAAATCATTACAAGTGAGTCAAGAGGCATAATAATGAATCGTAAAAGGTGATAATTATAACCAATGAGGCATAATATAACATAATAACATAAATGTAACATGGTAATGTTAAAGAAACTTAAAACAAGAAACCATAATTATATATAAAGTAAACAAGGTGATAAATCATGACATAATGTTCTTATGATAAACTCTCTATAACCATTCATGGAATCTCATGAGATTAATATTTCACCAGATAAATTTGTGTGTTGTTGGAGCGTACCCATCAAAATCATATCAAATTCATGCATAAGTGTTCCCATAGATCATATGACATAAGAATTCCATTCATATCTATTAACCAAATAATTGATAACCATGGGTTAGATACATGGATATGCCTAATAAAATAGTTATACGTATATATAGGTTACTAACCATGATTGGAAGTGAGTATACTAATTCACATCACAATCATTTGGCACAAAAGATCATAGTGAAATTTCAGTAGCATAACAATAGAACATAACAATTATTAAGATGGTATATTGTGTGATAAATGTATCTATAATAATTTTTAAATAAAACAGATTTGATTTGGTATTTATAGAATCATATTCCTTCATTTTGAACTAGAAATAAAAAGAAATAAAACAGTGAAGGTTTTTGAAAAATGAGGATAATTGGGGATCTCAAAACATGAGGGTTGTGACAAAATATTAGGAGGATATTCTATGGATGTTGGGTCCCCATAAGTGGGATATAGAGAGCATATTGAAGATTAGTGACGTGATGAATTGGATTTTTTTATGATTAATCGGATCTGTAATGGATTTATTAAGGATAATATTGGGAGAATATAACTCTTTATTTAATATATAATAAATAAAAAATAACGAATAATTTTAACCATTGTTTAATAGAAAAGAAAATATGAAAATTCATCTTTTTTGGGATACAAAACATATATATTTATTTCACTAGAGAACACTATAAGGGGGTGGTGCATGACGATGTGATTCCCTTATAGTAATTTGAAGAACATGGTTTGGGCCATGATCTTGATGAGCAAAAAAATATCCCATAAATAGATTTAATCATTCATTAGTTCTGGAATATTGACTTGGGATGGGTCAATGGTAAATCTTAGAGATGTTATCCCGCTTAGAAGCATTGATAAATGGGCTACGTAGGGTACGCTCCAACCGGTCGAGGCCATCGCTCCATTCATCTATATCAATGGAATTTACCATAACCCAACATATATACTAATCGTATCATCACTATTCGACAAAAATATTATTATAGATTAGGATTCATAAATATTTATTAAATCCAATGAGATATTTTATTCAAAAATAAAAAATGTAGTATATGTGTTTTCTATAATTCAGTACATAAGATAACATTTACTCCTTCCAAGATGATGAATATCATTTATAAATGTATGGGTCATCACATTTACCTTAGTTGAGATTAGACTGTGTTGTATGGGTTTGGATGGTTAGAACATCTTGTAGGAAATAGTGTCTCTTAGAGGAAATATATGGTCTGCATATGGATAGAAGCTATTGGATTATAATAATCTTGCAGGTGTATACTACAAATTTGTCTTAAAATAAACTATTCAATTAAGGGTAATGAGAGGTGCACTATGTTTTAGGGAGATATTTAGAAGTAAATTAACCTTAACACCATATTTTAGATGGTAGTAGTACTATGTAGTCCCTTCATAGATGAGGTATTTAGTTGAAATATGGTATAATGGGTTATCTGGGTATTCGGATTGATGACCACATGAGAGTTAAGGAACATGAAGGATGAAGGCATCTGGGACTGGGATATCCTCAATGTAATGACTAGGAGCGGTGAAAATGGTTCCTAATATAGATTGGATTGTTTTATTATAGTTAATTATATGGGAAATATCTTAACTAAGGACTTTTTGTGTCTCCATTATTGAGATCAAATGGATTGCATACTACGTGTTTGAGTATTAATAATGGATATACTGATTGAGAGATTAAGAACCCATCTTGTAAGTTAAAAATAAAAAAATAAACATATAAGAATTGATAATGGGTGGCCATTAGGAAAAAACGGGTATCATATTTGGGTAATCGATAATGGATACAAGGAAATTAATTATCTTGTTTAGCATCACCGTTGGTTACTCAAGTAGAAAGAAAGGGACACAATATTTAATGTTTGGATATTATTTACTGATAAAATATATATAGAAAATGACACTATCTACTATTCATATTATGGTAAAGAGAATGATCTATACTGTGACTCAGACCAGGACTATAATATATTGGTAGTATAATTGGAATGAGTAATAAGAATTAAAAACTCAACATGTACCATAATGGTAGAAAAGATTCATCAGCATTGTGATGATGTATGTAATGTGTGGTTTAATAGTAGTTTTTATAGCACATGAAAACTAACCCATTTGATTCAGGATATGGGTTATATCATTTTCTGGAATTATATATACACTTCCAAATATGAATTTTGGTTTCTATTAGGGGCATCTCTAGTGGTCGCCTAATAATTTTTATACTCACAACCTGCTGGTTAACTCTAGTGGATGTATGATCCTCCTCTTTGAGATTTAGTATAAGGGAATGATATAATGATCTATTTATATTGGAGTGGATAATCATGGATGATAGATGGGACTATTTTCATGCTAAGTATTGTAAGGATTGTTGGATTTTTATTTTCTTTTAATTTTATTATTATTTCATCGTCCATGTATGTTATTTTCCCATTGATGTAAATACTACAGATTATGCTCATTATTTTTTCAACATAAAATTCAATTTATATCACATGTTATATATAATTTTCATTATTAAATTCCAAATATATTTCTATATTATGTATTAATAGATGATTTATATCTATGATATTTATGTTATTTTTTTGTTCTTTTATAATGTCAATTTTTCATGACCCAACCCACCAAGGTCTGACCCATGACTATCCCTAGAACACCTATAATAGGACATGGACTAGAGACCAGTGAGGAGTAGGAATATCCAAAAAATGAGAGGGATTAGCCTCAAGTAACAATACATAGACACACATGCATATCTAAGCACACATAATACTAAAAAAACAAAAAAAAAATAATTAATAAATAAATTTATGACCCCAGAATAGAATAAAATATTATAGTATTGATAGTATAAAAGGGACAAAATACAAGATCAACCAAAAATAAAAAAGGGCCCAACCTTCTTTTAGAGTGATGAATAAAATCAATTGAAATGTCCAAATAAAACACTCATGTCTAACAAGCTCCATATACGCTCCACTAGCTTCTTATCCACCAAGGACATTGTCAAAATGGTCATCATCTTAATAATATGAGACAAGTGTGAAAAATTACCATGAAGGGATGAGGATAATAATACATAGTAGGAATACACAAATAAACTAAACATGAAGTACCATGTATATTCAACTCAATAAAAGATATTTCAATTGTTTTTCAGAGTGAGAAACTCAATAGTGGGGTGGTGTGAATTGAGTGCTAAATAAGTTTTTCAGAAAGAGGTTATTGTTAAATCACCAAATTAAATTCAATATGGACAAGTTAGTGGAATCATCATATCTATATAAGCTCTAATTTTTTAAAATATTTCATAATGGATGATTAGGTATCTATAACAATAATTTGGACAAACAAATTTATCTTTTTATGTAATTTTACTAAATATAAATAATATATATACACTAATTATGAGTAACCATCAAAGTTGCAGTCTTTTTTTTAGTTTAAAATATATTTTGTTTTAAATCTTATAAATAATGTAAAAAAACACATAGGGTAAAATGAATAAAAGAGTTTAAGTCTCATGTTGATAATTATTCATATCCACTTGGAAAAAAATTACTTCTAATAAATTTATATAAAATAATCATTTTGACCCACCACCTAGATCATGTATATTAAGTATTATGACAACTATCTAGATCGGACATGGCCACATCCATAGTTATCATGTTAGTAAAAGATATAATAAGTCACATCTTGACATCTTCCATAGTAGTCATGGGAAACATGAATAAAATATTATTTAATAAGTTATCTAAGTATCTCATTGTTTAATGAAATAGATAGTGTGTGTGTGTGTAGAAATATAGAGTATAAACACACTAGCCATAATTAAAATATAAATACACAAATAAGGAAATTAAATTATATGGAATTATTTTATTACAATGTATTATATGGTCTATATCTTGAGACTCCTTGACTGGAGTTCCAAATGAGGCTCTAGTAGAGTTTAAAAAATGTGCAGTAGAGAATAGTGTCATTAACTATTTTTATTTTAGGACTGTAAGAAGTAAATGGATTTTCGGTACACTCCACTATTTCTATGTTTTTTGTAAGAAATATGAAATGTTAGGAACTCTTCTAGTTATTTCTATATTTTTTTAGCAAACTTCACATGTGTAGCTCTGTGTATTTCTCTATTAACCACATAAGGGAGACTTATTATTATTTTAACAACTGCATGCAGGAGCAATCATCCAGATTTCCAACTGCGTGTACATAGGGATGAAACATTTTTTAATGAAACTATATAAAAAATTATGAAAAATCATTAAAATAAGTATCATAATTAAATTTGATTATATATCCCTTTGATATATTTAATTTTAAATATATTGAAAAAGTGGAGGTGAGTCTTAAAAATGGTGATAGTATTCGGAGGATTTTGAATCTTGTGGTGAGACACACTCTAATAGTGTTTGAGTGTGGATGTTACTCAGACAAGTGGAGGCCTAGTCTGGATGGGGTTTAGGATGGCAGTGAATCTTTTCAGGGGTAGATGATTCTAATAATTAGCCACATTTTTTTTCTTGTGGTGACTCGTCATATAATTTTCCAAAAAATAAAATCTTATAGTGACTCATACCTAATGGTAGGTAATTCCAATACATAACTTCTTTTTTATCCCAATGATGATTCATCATTATCATTGAATCAACTTCAATAATTTTATTTTTGATAATGATGTATCCTTGCCATTGAAAAATCATTGGTGGTGATATATCTTTAGTGGTGAGACTTCCTTGGAGGTGTGACATTGTTGATGGTGAAACTCTATGTGGGGACTCATCCATAATAGAGAGTCACTCCCAAAAATAACAATATTTTTCCAATATATCATAAAATATAAAATAATATCATAAATCAAAGAACTCGTTGGTATCATTATAAACATGATTTTTTAATCATCAAAATAAGGAGGCCAATAATCTCACCATTTTTTATTATAAAAAATCATGGCATTTTATATACATTGTATCAATGAAAAAAAAAATTTAGAACTGTAAATAAGGGTATAAATTTTATTAAGTGTTTGGTATCAAAGATAATAAGGACACATCCTATTAAAGGAAATGAGATGAATTAGTACCAATGAAAATTTCGTCACATATGATATGAAATAAATGTCACTGGAATTTCAAAATGGTGTTAATGTAATATAATGAAATCCCATATTATATTTCTCCCCCTTTTGGTATTATCAAAAATTGAAAAATAAAATAGAAAAAGGGAAAAAAATTAAATGAATAATAAAATTTAAATTAAGAAACTAACTGATTTCAAATAAAAAATTATGTTACATACAAAAAGTGGAATCAAATAGTGTTGAAAATATCCCACCAAAGAAAAAAAGTATAATTATAAATGGTCTTTGTGCATGGTTGAATGGTATAGATGAGATTTGACTTTTTTTCCTTTTCTGAGGTAGACAACTCAACAACATAGATTTAGGTAATGGTAGGAACAACTATAGGAGCACCAGTCAGGGAAGTCGTCTCTTTAATGAGAATCAGCATGAGGTTCTGTATAGCTTCTCTAGGATAAAGTGAAAATGGATGGAAACAAGCTCGAAGGGATGTATGAGGATTTCTAACCACCCAGTGCTTGATTTACTCCATATCTATAGCTTCAGTAGTCAAATAAGCAGTAATAGAAATTGCATTATTGTATACTGCAACAGTTCCATGAACATGTGTAAATGGTTTAAAAGATTTATTAAATCAATTATTATGGTTCCTCCTCTCTCCATAGAACTGAAGAATTCTATATTCTATAACATGAAAGGCATAACAACTAGAGTCATGTAATTTAACTAGATGAATTTTTCATTGAAGTATTCGGTTAGTAGAGGTATCCTCGTATTCATACAATAAAATTACCATTAGATTCATTATTAGTGAAAATTATATACATATAGTAATAAATATATTATTTGATATTCTATTTGTCAAACTTCATGTCCATCACAAAATCATTATCGAACATAAGTACATGATCCATATAAAATATGATTTTGGTAAAATTTTCTTTATTTTGGTTAAGAAAAACACTAGATGTACCTCTATTCAATTCTATCACAATATTTCTAAGCATATGAACATGAAAAAATAAGAGGACCACTAGAACTAGAAGACCTAGAAGTATGATTCTCAAACCATTCAATCTGGGCTACCAAGGAATCAACAAATGAAGAATTCATCTTCTCAATAGAAAATATTATGGATTTAGATTAAATAACCAACATCATGTTTTCATTTTCAGAATCATAGATAAGATGTATAAATTTTGGATGAATATATTGAATCACCATCTCAAATAAATATCGAGCATCTTTTATACATTCCATAGTAACCAGGTCAAGTAGTTTCATGAAAAACTCATATTAAATATTATCACTGAATGTTTCTAATTCATCCTTGGTGACAAAATCCACAATTACTTGTGAAAAATGAGGAGTAGGTAAATTTTTAATAGACTTAGGACCTGTGGCAACATAATATTCAAATCACTACAACTCTCTAGCGTCATCAATTCAATCAACTAATGATCCCTCATGATACCTTTCATGTCAAAGATTGGGTCCACCATTATTTGATGGACTCCTATGATGATTTACCATTATTAAAACATATGGTCTATATATCTATCAAAAGTATTAGCAATATAAGACACCCCAACTATAGATACAATTGTATCATGTACAACAAATGAGGTCTCAATAGATCACTATGCAACAACATCTTTCTCAGCAGTTGAAGGCTCATATTCTATCTATTGAATACCAATCTAGTTAGCAATTGACTATTCAAATGATTAAACTAACATCATCTTCTCATCCACATTATGTTGTAAAATTGTCTTCTCAACAAAATCTACTTAAATAGAAAGATTATCAATGAATGTAGGGTTAGCTGGATAACATTCCATACTTGTGGATTTCTCTCCCTCAATTAATGCTCTTTATTCTTATCTGGAGGCCATGTCTAAATCCATATGTATGATGGATCACTATTATAATCTAGAGTTAGACACACCTTGATATAGGATAGGATTTTGATGCATTTCCATATTATTATTTCCAATTATTCCACTTGGACCATCAAGTTCATAATCTCCACCACCAATACAAATATCTCCACCAGCAACTATATTTTCATTCCCATTTTCATCTTCTTCTTCATCAAATCCATTACAATTATCGTTTATGGTTTTGAAATTTATTTTAAATTGATCATCAACTAAAACATCAATCGCATCCACACTTTCTTTATCCATGTGTTTCTCTCTGACAGGACGTCTCCTAGGAGGACTATGAAGACCAGAAGAAATAACTAGAGATATAGGAGGAAGATCAAGGTCACTTCCATCATACATATATAATTATTCCTCCACTTCATCCATTGAGGTGGTATACACATATTTCTCATCAATATGAGAATGAGAAACAATATCATCCTGATCTATATCAGGGTAAAAATGTTCTCTTGGTCTCAAAGGGTAGTCAATTTGACTAATCTCATCATAATTCTATTCATCATCAACTGCCCATTTCTTCTTCCATGGAATTTAACTAATTATCATCCTTCAATAAAACAACCTTGTGATGTAGATGTCACCACAGTCTATAACCAAATATTCAAATACAAAAACGTGAAATTTTTATAAATAATAGAAGAATTGAATTTCGATAACATTAATGAATTTGAACTTGAAGTTTGCTTCCACATTTCTCTAATGTGAATAATAAAATATTGATAAAAAGTTATAATTTTTCATCATTTAAAAGGACATAACAAATAGACATATTGATATTTCAGAGTAGAATAATAACCTTTTTGGACACATAATGTGCTATATAAATATGAAAATGAATATTCATTCGTCATCATGTTCTGAAACTACCAGTATTATGACAATACCATCTCTTGTTACCACTTCCAGGGAATCTTTCTAATAATAATTTCACTATCATCTGGAATAGTTCCTTTATTATGATTATAAACTCTATCATGTGAACCATAAAACATTCATCCCACATCCTTGAATAAAAGGAAATTATATGACTGTTAATTCTATTTATTACCAAGTCTTTATTATATTAAAATAGAAAATCAGAGAAATAGTAAAATTAAAATACAAAACTAGGATAAAATGGAATATTTTTTTAATAGATCCATTACATCCATCCATGGTCCTATAGAACATTCAACAATAACAAATTTCATAAATGTATCCAATCTAATTTAACTTCATTTTTGGGCACAACTGTATGATTGGAAGGCTTGAGGTTAAATATTTCCAATGATGTAGGATGAATCATCTCAAATTTATACTTTTTATTATCAAAAAAAATTCTTGATAAGATTCAGAAGAATTTTTCACTTTATCAATGGAGGACATATTTGTCGGTTTGGGTGATGGGAAAATGAAAGTAGATGGCCGAGAGGGAAAGGGTCGCAATAGGTCCAGAGAGAAAAGACAGAAGGAAATATTGTTTTAATATTATATATACATCTCATTTTATATCATCTTGGATTTAGGTATTTGGAAATTGAAATTGAAATAAAATTTAAAATTAAAACATAGAATAAAATTTCAAATGAATAAGGAATTTAATAAATCATATAAAAAATAAACCCAGTTATTTAAAACATAACATCCTAGAAACAAAATTGACAATGAGATGAAAATATTTTTAACAGAGAGTAAAAAACCTAACATTGAGATGTTTTCAAAGGTGAGAAATTTCACAATGATGAGAAAATTCATAATAGTGAGAAAATATCAATGAAGAGTCTAAAAATATTAATCTTAATCGAAATTAATCATACCTAACATGTGTATTATATTATTTATTCTCTCAAAATTCAAAGTCTTAGAAAAATATATAAGCATACTGATAATCTATACCAATTAGTCCAAGAGTTACATTTTAACACCCTAATATATTATTTTTATTATTATTTTTGAATAAATTTAATTTTGTAACTCGATTGATATATAATAAAACTCATGTTATGCTTATGGTATACATAAAAATGAGTTTTCATGTGTCACATGCTTGTCCGAGCTTTACCAAACAACAACATATTATTAAAATATTATTATTTAATATAATAACACATAGAATGGACGTTATGTTAGTTTTTATTAATATTATTCACTGAATTATGAAAATATATTATTGAATTAATCGGTTAAATACTAGTTAGAAATGAATAGATGAACCAACTAAATATATTGGATATGTTTTTATAAAGAACTATTTTAATTCTCACAAAGAAAATTTATCATAATAAATCAAATTTGTTTCTATTAGTGACTGATATTAATGATATATATATGTTATATATATTCAATAAATTATTACTGATATTCATCCAATATATATGATTCGGTTAAAAAAATAACAACCCCAAAATAAAACATAAACAACTATATTTTTATAATAGAACATTTATAGAATTTTTAGGTTGAACTTATTTTAAATCCAATTTTTTAACTTATATATATATATTATTTGATTTAATAATATTTCACATTTAATTTGTGGTAAAAAAAAATTTGGTTGAATTATTCAAATTTTTTGGATGAGATTCATTTTTTCATGAATGGATAAAATTACTAAATATTAATTTAAAACAAATTCTTTGTCGAAATAATTTAGTGTTAAAATATATTTTTATTTGATTTAATGTATAATTTGATTATTTTTATCATTTAATGAAATTTAGGACATTTTAATCTTTTTTATATTGATATTGAATATAAAAACCATTCATGTTTTTGAATGTTTTCACTTTAAAATCCAATTTTCTCATTCTATGAACGAGATTACTTTTAAATTAATTATTGCAACTTCTCTGTTTGGATTTTTCAAAAATGGATTCCATTTTTTGAATTATTATATCCAAATTTATTTAATATAATTTCTTTTTTTGGACATTATGAATAGTAACTTTAGTAATATTTTTTATTACCATAGTAAAGGGTTAGTCAGGAAATTATGGGTAAAAAGAATATTATAAAATTACCCTAACACTGGTATAAATTTTATTAGATGAGTATTTTTCATCCCTAAGCCATAAATTATTAATTATGAGGCAATTTATGGACTTTTGGAAGAGAATATATCCCTTGTAATATTATTTTCAAATGAAATAAAAAAAATTCACACTGTTGTTTTTAACGAGAGAAATATTTTTAATATAGGGTTATATAAGGTATATATTAAAACAATAAATAATATATGGAATGATAAAATATATATCAATATCATGGTAATTAATTTTATTTTTTTAAATGATATAATTACCTTAATTGGTGACATAGTGATGCTTTAGCAATAGTTTAATTAAAAGAAATATCAAATAAACGATATTATTAATATTAAATTGAATATAATATGATATAATTAATTTCATACATGAATTTTTTGATTTGTTGGACATGTTAGTGAAGTTTTATAAGGATTGTTTCATTTTTATCTCATTGTTATGATATTTTTGAAAAGGACATGTAGTGAATAGTGTTGAAATTGATATTATTGATATTTTCAAAGAAATATTATTTTATCAAATAATATAAAATTCATAGAAATATTTAATTTTTCAAAGGATTTGTATATTTTAAATAATTTCATCAATGACTCATTTTTGTTTAGTTTTCTATTTTATTTTACTATATTAACCCTTAAATAGTAAAAATTCCATGTTGTAACGGTAAAAGTTATAGGGTTAAACTAATGGTTAAAATAAAAATATAACGGTAATGATGGGACCTAAACATATATAATAATTATTAGTTGAGATTATTATGACACATAATCATATTATATTCGAAATAATCCTCTTTGAAGCTATTTTTATTATTATTTTAATTTATAATAATATAATATTTTCAATTTTTCCAATAGTGCCACTCCCCTCCCCTATAAAAGGGAACATCTTCTTATATGTTTTTCACACATTAGACCCTATTTGGATAGAATAAACATATCCAAATATCACCCCAACTTATATGAACTCAATATATAATCCTCCATTTGGGAAAAAATACCACCATGAATGTATTTTGGTAATAACATATAAGGAGTTACCTAGAAATGATGTGATGTTCTTCAATGATCGCTTCATATTTATTTCATTCCACACTCCTTAATTTATTATTATTTCATGTTTATATAACATCGTCAATTTTATAATTATAATTATATGTTGTTAAATAACTGGTTTGACCTATAATTACACACAATTCCATCTAATGGGTATCAAATTTACCTTTTTTCATACCTTTTTTGTGTAAAGTGAACTACCATCTCAGGAAATGATATTGTTTGTTTTTTCCATTACCACATATCATTGTTGTAAATTATGATCAAAACATTATTTTTAGATGATATATATGATTTTATTAATTTATATGTTTTTGTAATATTCATATAACACACACTTTCATTCATTCCATTTTGTTTAAATACAATAACATTATTTGTGGATATTTCGAAAACTGCCTCCTCAAAATGATGTGATTTTTTCATTCTAAAAATGAAAAGTATTGGTGATTATTTTATTAAAAATATGCTTCATTTATGACATAAATAATATAATATAATTAAAATATACTTAAATTAATTATCAGTCTTTTAAATGCAATAATGAAATGGACATACTGTTAATGAGTACACACACTTTAATGTCTCTGTGAACTGTGCATTTCATTTCTAATCATCAACTATTTTGGATTATTATAAATAGATATGAACTAAATATAAATGATATTTAATAAATTATTTACATTATTGATATTATGAACTCATTATCTAATTAATGGGAATAACAAGTAACATTTCAAAACCTACTAAGAAAACTATGCAATTAACATAAAAAATAATGAAAATAATGGAAGATTTCAAACAATATATTAATGAGATAATATAGGAAGTAATTATATTATATTATAAATAGTAGTATAACTATGGTATATGTTAATAACATGATTCAACCCATTATATAATAAGAAAATACACATTCATATAAGGAAATGAATGAGGTAAGGGACTATAAGTCAGTATCTTTTCATTGAGGCATTAGTATATTTTATATTACTACCCTCTTTTATGAGGTGTATATAATGAAAACATAGAATTATCATCTCATTAAATTATTTATCACAATGATATGTAATGTTTTTATAATTAATTCTTTCATTGGGCTTATGATTTAAATACTCAAAGTGGTATGGGACACCTTAATTGTTTAATGATTTTATTATCACATATTTTTTCCATGTCTATGTTTTCTAAAAATATTCTCAATTTTTTACTATTATCAAATGAATATTTAATGAAATTTTCAATTGTTTTAATTTTTTTACAAGTTTAGTAAAATTTATAGTTTTTTTCATAAAAATGTCTATTAGGTCTTTCCTGACATAAAATAAGGAAGGAATAATTTATTAACCTATATAGATTTAGTGGATTTTTCACCCATAATGACACCTTATTGTTTTGAATATTCATTTACATGATTATAAGATTATTTTCAATGAAAATTGTTTCATTTAAAAAAATTGCATTTTAAATATATTATTTCAATGTAAATTTGGGAACTTCTCTCCTTAAATTTTAAATGATTTTATTAGATTATTCTAATCAATTTATATTTACTATATTAAATATTATGCATAATTGAGGTTTATATTTCGTGATATCATTTACCATATTTTATTTTATGATTTATGATTTTGTTTTATTGTAGATGTACTATTTTGATTCCACTCATTGTTTAAGGTTAAAGTATTCTGATTTTGTATGATAGTTTTTATATATGAATTCTTATATTGTTTATGTTTCACCATTTTCAAATGTTGAATTAATTAGAATTAGTAAGTGATAAGAAATCTGATTATATAAACTTGATTCGGTGATAGGTTTTTTGAGAAAAACTATATATATATTTGGTAAAGGCATTTCTCATTTACTTTCAGATATGGATTTGGATAAGCCCATAATCATTTATTTTCATATGTCTTGGATGAGTCTTCAATTTTATGTTCCTGAAGTCCAGTATTTCGAATTCCATTGTTATAATATTAGTTATTGAATTTTCATATGATAATTCAACTATTACAAAATCCGAGGTTAATTTTCAATATCATGTGACTATTTATATGACACAATTTGATCATCTTCCAGTCCTTATATATTAGGCTCAGGTTATTGATTGAAGAGCATGTGTTTTGGTTATTCACCTTTCTAAAATATTTTATTATTATTTATGATTGCTTCTTCTATATGTATACCATTACTAAGCATCAGATCTCACCCCTTTCCTATATTTCATTTCCTTTAGAAATTAAATAAATGTATTAAGGAAATATAAGCAGGGATATACTGGATTCAATAATTTTACCCTAAAAATTATAATGTAATTTGCGTATTCATTTGTAATACAAGAATCATGTATGGTGTTGGTTTATAAATAATATTATACAGACCAGTCCCCTATGATGTGATTTACTTATATTTATGCCAATGTAATAAAGTGTTTCACCATATGTGGATTCTATAGTCGGGGTGTCACAATTGGTATCATATAAATATTAACAATAACATTTCAAACTAGATTTAGGAAAAACATTAAATAGGAAAAATCATAAAGAGAAACATTCAAGATATGCATAAAAGAAAATACTATAATCTTGGTAAGGTAGATATTATGTGGGAATTACTCAAAATATATCCATGTAAAAATATTAAAAATGGTAGTGCTTCTAGCACAGATCTACATAGGGGTAAAAACTCCCATAACATGTGTTGGGTCTGATTCATCATAAGAGTGTACACAACAATGAGCCTTAGTACTCACCTAGTTTGACACTCCGAAACAATATGATTAAGATAAAAAAATTCATTAAAAACCATTATGATAGATTTGAATAGATAATGAAAATTAATAATATATGTTAAACCTGATGTTTTATAGATTATAAATAAGATGTCATGATTTAAATATCCTAAAAGTTATTATATGGTTTTTTTCAACATTATAATTGATTCTAACACAATGGTTTTTGGTATTAGAAAATTCCATCTTCTAAAGTATAAACTATAGAACAAGGTAAAACTTATTTGTGAATAAATGGATGAAGTATTTTTCCAATGTGATTTTATTGAAAATATTTGATAAAAGGGAGTTTAGTGATTAAACATATTCCCATATTGTCCATTATATTTATATTGAAATTTATATTAATATGATTTTAGAAAAAGGAGAACCTATAGGGCGGGTAAACACCTGTCACGTCCCACAAGGTTGTAGTGTTTGAAACCAAAATAGAGGGGTGGTAATAATGAATTACCTACCACTAGACTATGTCATGTATTGTATAAAAATCCATTTTATGGTTAAAATATCTAATAGATAATGATTATTTTGAACATAGGGAATTTAATATTAAAAAAACAACAATAGGGTTGGAAAATGTATTAGTAATGAAGTGATTAGTGTTAATTGGGAATATTTTTTCTGTTTTGGAAATACGACCAAATTAGGGTAAATAGAATGACTTTTATTTTCTATTCAAATATTGTTTTTTTTTTGAATTGTGGTGATTCAGGTTATTTATGTAAATTATTAGAAAACCATGGACATTATGATATTTATACAATTAATGTTTTGGTTTAATACATCCTGAGTGATTGATGGTATTGATGATACTATTCGATCAAATCCATTTTATTTTTTGGTTTCAATATTTGTTTAGAATATATTGCAGTAAGGGTTGTTGAATTATGAATTTTTTATATCGAATGTTGGGGTTTTAATATTTAATTTTAGAGATTATTTTTGGAGAATTATCTTAATTTACACTAACATAGTTGGATTTATTAACTGTATACGTTTTTATACTTTTGAACATGTAGAAGTTGATTTGAAATAATCAATTATGATAATATTAATCAGGAATACACATCATTTTAAGAAAAAGATGAGCTTGTGGTAAAAATTGAATAAATGATGTAATTGTACTTTTCAAGTATGCATATTTCTTTATTCTCATAGTTTATGAATTAAATTAATTATTCAACACTAGTGAAAAGGTCTTTAGAAGAGAAATTTTTTCCTAGTACCATATTTTTTCATAAATCAAATTTTATCTTATATCGTCCTATATTTATAGATTTGTGATTCTTAACTTTATCCTTACAATGTTCTCTTTCAATCCCCATCAGAACATGATGGTTAGATTTCTCTACATTATCCATTGATTCCAACATAGAACCCTAGTATGCATTATATCTGGTTCCCTTTAGGCATCCATTATTTTAATGTGGATTTCTCAATAATACTTTTTTCGATTGGGATTTCAACAATGATATTTTAAAAATCCCAAACCATTGTTTTTTATTCTTTGTTCAAATTGAGAGGTAAATATTTATTAAATTAGGGTAGAATGTAACATCCCAAGAATATAAAATATTTACATTTTGACTAATTTTCATTTTTTACTGCATTTATTTATACACAATACCATGTCATGTTAACATTACACGCAAAAATGAGTTATCTTGTGTTACATGTAAGGACAAGTTTTATTGAACAATAATATATTACAAATATATTATTATTTATTCTAATATGAAAAAAGAAAGTTGTTAAAATTGTGGTTATGAATAGTATAATCTAAATTATGAAAATATATTTATGATTTTTTTGGGTACAAATTAATAATAAATTATTATAGGAAGCAACTGAATATATCAGAAATGTTTCTATAAAGAACTATTTTTATGAGAAATTGTTGAATTATTATAAGATATTAAATTAATTAGTATTTTTGAATCATATTAATTAAATATATATATGCTTTATATTCAAAAAAATATTTTTTATAGTCATCTAATTTATTTGATTGGCTTAAGATAAAAACAACACAAATACAACACAAAAACACCTTTATTTTTATAAGAGCAGTTTTACAATATTATAATGGAGAACCTATTTTAAATTAATTTTTTACAATTTTTTGATAAAATAATCCTATTTTTTAAATTAGGATATAATTTTTTTTTTGAATTCATGGTTTTATCTGATTTGATTCATGGTTTGATGAATATGTTGAAATACTAAATTTTAATTAAAAATAGCTTTTCTCATCAAAATAATGTATATTGTTAAATTCTATTTCTGATTCCTATTAAATTAAAATTATTTTTTTATTTAATCAAATTATTATTATTGAATTCAGTTTTGCATTGAAAATTTATATATAAATCTTTCTATCTTCTGAACATATTCACATCAAAAACTCATTTTCTTGTTTCGACAATAAGATTAATTTTAAATTAATTAATGAAAATTATGTCTTATTAATTTATTAAATATAATTCTATATATAGAATCAATATATCCAAATGTAAATAATAAATTTCATTTATTTTTAGACAATATGAATAATTAATTTAGTAATATTGTTTATTAACATAGTTACGTGTATGTCAGATAATTAAGGGTAAAAATAATATTGTCAATTTTCCCTAACACATTTATTAGTTTTATGGGATGATTATTTTTAATCACCAAACAATATATTATTAGTTATGAGACCTATTATTTAATTTTGGATGAGAAAATAACTTTTATAAAATTATATTCATAGGAAACCCGATTTTGGTACATTTTTTATGAAAAGAAATACATTTAATGTGGGGTTATATAAGAGATATGTTTGACTCTAAATAGTATTTAGAAATATAAAATGTTTATATACATCATGGTAATTTATTTATAATTTTTAGTGATAATATAATTACAATAAATGGTGACACAGTGATGATGCCTTAATTATTTAATAAATGGAAATATCAAATAAATGATATAATAAATAAAAGATTTAACAAAATTTTTTATAATAAATTTCATCCATGAATTTTTCAGAATAAATTGACATTTTATTAATGTTTTATAAATATTTTTTATATTTTATCATATTTTTATGATAATTTTTTAAAGACCTAAAATTAATTTTGTCAAATTTAACATTAAAGATATTTTATAACAAATATAATTATATTAAATGATATAATATTAATAAAAATTAATAATTTTTTAAAATAATTTGGATAATGCAAAAAATCACAGTAGTGACCTATTTTAGGTTCTTATGCCATTTTATAGTATCTATACTAACCCTTAAATAGTAAAAATCCATTTTGTCACAATAAGAGTTAAATGGTTTAAATAAGTGTTAAAAACATAAGATGAGGGTAATAATGGGTCATAAATATGCCTAATACTTATTGGTTGAGATTATTTTGACCCATTATTATATTATATTACAAATAACTCACTTTTGAGACTTTTTTATTATTAAATTAACTTATATTAATAAAATATTTGGATGTTTTCTAAGAGTGCACATTCCCTCTTTTGTAAATGGGAACATCCTATTCTCCCTTTACACACATAAAAACACTCATTTTATCATGAAATACTATCTTACATTACTTCTAGTTTTATACAAATTTTTTTCCAAAAGAACTATTCTTTTCAAAATAAAACAGTATTTATCTCAACAATTGCTTCATGATTTTATAAGAGTCTTTTCATCTAATTCAACACTCTTGATGATTACATGGTATTATTGGGTTTAATCATTTATGAAGTCATCTAAAATATTTTATTTAATGTTTTATGACTAACTCTATTGTGGATGATCTATCCTGAAACCATTAACCATATTACTCGGAATGGTTAGTGTTTTATGTTTAATGATTGAGGAAAGTTAGTTACATTTCATATGATAGTTTCAATATGAATGTATATGTTGTTTATGTTGATACATGGTCATATGAGGAATGCATTGGACTTATTATGTTACTGGGGGGGCGTTATATCCCCTCGATGCATCAGTAGGTCTCATGAGACAAATAGACTTGGAATTGGTCGAGGCCTTTCCCAATGTGTTATATGGATTTTGGTCGAGGCCTTAATCATTATACCTCTTGGCCGAGACCTTGAAAAAATGTTTCAAAATCTCCTAAATATGAACATCCCCCATTATGAAGCTAGTAATTGAAAGTTTTTGTGGTTATTAAACTAGTATAATACCCATGATTATTTTTTATTATGGAATTATTTTCTCAGCTCATATTCCTGCCATAATTTGTTCAAGATTATTGTTAAAGGAATGTATTTTCAATTATGAACCATGTATTATGTTTATATTATCTTCCACTGTATTTATTACTCTTTCTGAGTGTTTGACCTCGTCCCTTTCTTATGATTCATTTTCTCAGGACATGAAGAAGTAATTTATGAATTACTTGAAAGCATAATCTAGGAGACGGGATGTTTCTAGTGGAATGAATTAGTGTTGTATTTACCTTCATGTTGTAATGTTAAATTTGTGAATGTAACTTGTCTACAATAATTCTAAAATACTCGGTCCTTTGGGATTCGTGCTCCTTGTTTATATGCCAATGTAATAAAATAAGGCATGGACTCCGGGAAAATGGGGTCGGGTTCTTACAATCCAAACCCAGGATATGGCCTGCCTGGATATGGAGGTGTGTGCACCTCGCCATCAACTCTTCCCCCGAGGGCCGCGTAGGGAGCCATTGCTCCCCACCCCGATATACAACCGCTTCGGAAGCCTATCCCCTAAGCACTTTGACGACTCCCTACCTTATGCTGATGAGGTTGGAGACATCCTGGTCAGAGTCCAAATCCTGGGGCTCCCAGCAAAGGCTCCCACCCAACCACTTTTGTGCCACCACCCGGTCTTGCCGGAGGAGGATCAGGTAAGCTATGAACCTGCACCACCATCACCCGCTTGTCTTACCCAGCTCCAGCGTCGGGCACGGGCTAAGGAGGACGCCCGCCAAGGGGCGTCAACGTCAACAGCAAAAATGGCCTGAGCCACTACCAATGCATACCATCAGGTCCCTCCAAACACTGAGTATGGGTGCTTATATGCCCAACTAGGATCCAGTCCCCAACCATCCCACGAGTAGGCTGGGTCGACTCTCCTTGTCGTAGGAACAAGAAGAGGTCTCCGCGAACCAACCTGCAGTGATGCCACCCCGTACGGAGGTCCTCCCTGTACCACCACCATAGAGAGCATGGGTCTTCGCTTCTTCGAGGATTGGCATGGAGGTCCACCATGTGCCACCTCCAATATGAATGAGGGTCTACCATGTGGTAGTGATACTCGGTACGGATGCCTCTTCTATTCTCATTACCCTAGGAATGGGGTCATTCCTCTTTCCCCTGGCTGTCGATGTAAGGACATTGCCCATCTGGTCTCTCTCCAACATGGGGATCCATCCAATGTCATCTCCGCACCTGGTGAAGTTCCTCCTCTCTTCAACAACCAGAGGGGTGAAGGCCAGCCTCACTCCACCCGCACCAAACCTAGAGATCATCCACATGCTCTTACCATTTCCAGCGGAGGATGTTTCCGCTCTAGTTCTATTCATGGAGGTCCTACCCATGTCACCTTTGACATTTGTCCTGGGGAACCTCACACCTTTGCTTTCTCAAGTGGAAACCCTCTCCACCCCATCACCAGTGTAGCCGAAGGACCCCATGTCAGAAATCATCCCTATCCCGAGGAGACACCTAGGGGCAGGAAGGCGGGTCGTCGCCACCACAAGAATAATCCCGGGATGTCCCGAACAGAGATCAAACTGGTCCTCTTCTCATACTCTAAAGTAGAGTACAACTCAGCTCCGAAACCCTCCCCTCACTAATCTAATTCAAGGGATGGGGAAGGGATGAGTCACATCAGCCTAGTGCTCCTGGAATACAAGGCCTACATGATTCCTGCCTCCCTCCGCAGGTATATCTAGGAGGATGACAATCTGGCGACCCCATAGGTTAATGTCGTGCAATCACCACCATCATCTCCAGAAGTGATTTATACTTCCACAAGAGATCACAAAGAGATATTCTAGAGACCAATGGTAGGTGGGAAGCATTGTGGCCTATCACCAGCAGCCCTGTCCCCTAAGCTAGGAACAATGACCGTCAGCCCCTCTTATCGTGATGTAGGGTCCAGGTCGCTACACTCTTCGGAAGACAGCCCTAGAATTGGAGGCCATTATGCATGTTCTCCGTATTCTCAACCGGCCATCCTACCATCCCAGTGGTCTTCCTCAGTACCACTTCTAGTTCCTCAACCACCCCCAGTTGCGGAGTGGGTAAATGAAGGGCCAGACCTTTAATTTGAGCCGAGGAGCTTCTAGAAAATCCTTGCAGCGGACCACTTCCCCGAGATGTTCTGACACATGGCAGTGAAAAATTTCTACATACCGGAGTCCCTCACCCCTGAGGAAATTGAGTGTTTTTGCTACACCCTCTAGGAGTAAAATTTCAGTCTCCTTCGTCAGATCATGTTTTATCCAAGGAGCCAAACTCATTTCTAAGACATCAGTGAGTAATGTCTTCTGGTCGATCTGACCGTACTCCCCATGGCCCAATGGCCAAAGTCACCAGGTCACTGTGAGGCTCTCTAGCAGCAATGCATTCAGAGTATCAAGTTACGCCACAAAATTATCAGGGAGGATACCCCCCCCCCCCACTTGAAAATCTGTGGCAGGTGGCAGTATGATGCCCTCCTCTTCAGTCATATCTGGTGACAGCCCGACTCGCTATGAGATTTTGAGGATATGCCACAAGGAAGGGTCACGGTCAACCTGGCCTACATAGTGGATGAGGAGGACGAGCTGAAGCTTCTAGATGGATACTTACCCCCTGAGGGTGTGCAACCAATATTGGACCCATTGGGAATGGTTACACACCGGTAGAGGAACCTACTAGGTCTCCCTACGTCCCCTGAGGCATTTGTTCACAGTAGGAATTCTGGTAAGGGTAAAGAGCATGTCAGAGTTTTCAAGCACTCTGACTAATCTGCTTCTATATAGAAGATAGAGGAGGACCCCGAGAAGGCCATTCTGTGACAACAACATGATTAGAAAAAAAATTCGTAAAAGAACTCCTAGATGACTGCACTGTAGAGTGACGGACCAACTATGAAAATCCTATGCCAGTAAAGCTAGGGATAAAACAGCTTCCCCTTGGCGAGATGCCCCCAGGAAACCTTGAGCATGCCACTCTTGCAGATGGGGTTGAAGTCGGATCCCACAGTAAGAGGGCACAGTATGTCTCACCAAACTCTCATGAACGGCGCGACAGTCCAAGGAATCTGGCCCGGGCTCCCCCAGCTGCCCGGCAGGCGACTCCACGAGCCGCTCCATGAGGCGCTGAGCCTGTCTACCATATTGAAGAACCCCGAAAAACGCTCGTGGTTAGTGATCCCTATACAGATAGGGACACCCACCCATATGATCCTATGGTAGCGCTCATAGCCCGCCTTGAGGCATTGGAACTGCGATTGGTGGAAATCCCACCATATGGAAAGCTATACCTGGCATGGGTGGATGATCTGCCGATGCCTTTGGGATTTGAGAATCCCACCTTCTCCCCCTTTAACGGGATGGGGGATCCGCCGTAGCATCTATCCCACTTCAACTCAAGGTGTGTGCCCATGTTAGGGACTCCATCACAGTATGAGGCTGCCAAGATCAGCTATTTTGTTCAAACATTGGAAGGAATAGCGTTCATCTCGTACAACCAGCTTCCCGCCAGATCTGTGACAAGCTGGGAGGACCTTCGTAGGAAATTCATCTACAATTTCAGCTCTACCAGATGGAAAACCAGCATCAAAGACCTCTTCTTGTGCATGAAAAGGCCTGATGAGCGATTCGCAGACTTTTATCACACAGTGGAAGGGGCTCACATACTCCCTTGACATGCCAATGACTCAGGAGAAACTACTGATGATGTGCGTAGGGATCATCAAGACAAAACTGGTTCCTTCTCTGATCACCCAGAACTATCCTAGAGGATCCTGAGACCTCTCTGATAAGGCCCAGTTCCTCGAAGAATCCCTACAACAAGCCAACAGGGCACATTCGTTGCACCCTGTAATTCCATCAAGGAGGGATGCCTGAGCCGAGCCCGCTGTGGTGACCCAAATAGAATCCCCCATGAAACTAGAATTTCTACCAGTAACACTGGCCCCGCAGCCTCACGGAGGACCTCCAACTCAGGCACATCCTCGGGCTCAGCAGTGTACTAATAATTGACATGAACCTCTGTAGAATGTGCTGCCACCACCTAGGCGGGACAACAAGGGTCCACTTCCTTGACAGGCCCCTCTGAATCCCAGCTAGGTCCAGGCTCCAAAGGCCCCCTTTCCGAAAAGAAGAATCTGGACTTACTCATTCAATGAGAATTAGGTCCCCGTTTACTTCTGTAGTTCCTTAGAGCAGGGGATTGTACACCTGCTGAGTGCAGAAGGTCGGAAGAGGAAAATCTCACTAATCGCCCCAACTACTGCCTCTATCATCGGATTCTGGGGAACACCCTCAAGCAGTGTTTTGTTTTAAAAGGCTAGGTACCTGACCTGGTTGAAAAAATCATAGTCAGATTGGGTCCGGCCCTGGAAAAAGTGGTTGGAGTCATTGTATGGCCAGACAGCGGTAGCGACAACGAAGGCAAGTGGCAGCAGGTTTCTAATCATGGGTCCCAAAAGTATAATGACTGGATGGCTTGCATGATGGTTTCTTGTGCCCATGGAAAAATTCGAGAATGACTGAATTAGCTGGATCCTTCAAAATCTGTGGCCACCACTTCTGCATCATCGTCTTGGTCGGACTCTTCCCAGAAAAGAAATCATCGAAGATGCAAGAAAAAACAATGCGCCCAGCCAATGCCATCATCGTCCCACACTCTTGGAAACATTATTCCCCCTGAGAAAGGGATCCCTCCCAGAATCTTCCCAGTAGTGGATGACTCGTCAAGTGACAGTCAAGGGTACACTCCGGTTAACACCGTGGAGTTGGTAAATACCTATATGACTCCTGATGAGGGGGAGTGCCAGGATAACCTCAGAAATTCCCTCTGGGACTATCGGACGACGACTCGTAATTCCACCCATGTGACCCCATATTCCCTGATGTATGGAGGTGAGACCGTACTGCCCATCGAGAACTAGCTGCCTTCATTACGCACAACGGTCTATGACTAGCAGGCACCAGATAAGGTGGCTGAAATTCGTCTGGCTGAATTGGATGCATATGACGAGAATAGGCTTCGTGCCCTGCACAATCTGGAAAGTCATCAAAATAAAATATCTAGAGCCTTCAACAAGAAGGTTCGCCTCCACTCTTTTCTGCAATGTGACTTCGAATTGGCCCTTCGGGCGCCAATGATCCCTAGAAGGAAACCACCCAAGCTGGAGCCTAAATGGGAAGGACCTTACACAGTTCATAGGATTTACCCCAATGGAGCATACCCTATGGTGACCATGGATGGTGAGCGTATAACGCCTCCAAACAATTCCATGTTCCTCAAGAAATACTTTTCGTGAGCCTATTGGTCCTGCACGACCTTAATCTAGATGGTCCTGCATGACCCTAACTACATGCATGTCTCGCATGACCTTAAATTGTCCAGTCCTACTCGACTTTAAACTGCACATTGTCCTGCAATGATGTTAAATAGATTTTTGCGAACTACATATGGCTTGATTCCCATCCTCATTAGATACCTCAGAACGCTCAGATGCCTCATCTTGAGCCCAGTCCTCGAACTCTTCTCTTTGACTACCCCCCTGGATATAGTTCTCTTGGAGGATCCTCACATGATATAGTGTAAGTTTCCATAGCCCCACTCAAACCAGGATTACAATGGTCGCACCATGTGACAAAACCAGTTCTTTTATCTTCCCACGTCCTCATTGTATGACGTTAAACTGCATGGCCTTCAAGAACTACGTGTGGCTTGATTTCCATCCTTATGGGATACATTGGAACACCTGTAAATTTCATCTGTTGGCATATTCCAAATTCCAGATTCTTCCCCTTGGGTCAAGACATATGGTGGGGTGAATTCATTGTCCCCAATTCATGTCAAGATAATCTTGATCCTGCCATGCGTCCCGCTACCTGGAGACGTTCACCTCATTTATAGATTGGTACAACTATGCTTCACCAACTCCATTGATTGGGACTCCTTCATCTTTCTTGTTTAGAAGAGCACCAGAATGGTATGGATTCTAGGCCTAAAAGATCTCTCGCCACTTTAGGCCAACGCTCTCATGGATGTTGAGAAACAAGTCAATACAAGTCTCACATTTCAAATATGGTCAGTGTTCGATGCTCATTTGTTGCTCCCATTTTAGGTCACTATAGGGACTCTGTGTTTCGAACATGGTCAATAGTTGTACTGTAATGTTGGAACCACCCCAAGATGTCCCAAAAATTGTGTGTAGTGGTTTATTCTACCCTGTTGTATCTCCAAGAGATGAACTCCCTTCGGAAAATGCCAGCTATTGGGACCCATATGACGGGGAGATCCAAGACAGGATCCTTGTTTCCCACACTGACCACTACTCACATGGGCTTAGGAGTTGTGATGAGGTGGTAACCATACAAGGGGGGTATGGCCTTCCCATCTGAGGCCCTACCTCAGGCCTCTTGGCCTTTTCGGGCACCCGACCTAGGTTTTCTCTTATGGGATTGTAAAATGTGGTATTGTATTATGTCCTCATTCATGCCGGGTTACTCTCCATATCGTACACATCCTCAAATGAGATTTCTTATCCTCTCTTTGGCCTCACTGAATGACGTTAAACTACATACTGGTCGGGCCTTCTTGACCGAGCCCCAGCCTCAGGCCCCTTGGCCTTCTCGGTCCCCGACCAAAGTTCTTACCTGGAGTGTGTGGTGTGGTATGGGATTATGTCCTTACTCACATTGAGTTATTCATCATTCCATACACACCCCTTCTATGCGAAATCTTACTCCCCACTTCTTCCTCACTACAATTCATTAAACTGCAAACTGGTCGGGCCTTTCCGACTGAGGCCCAGCCTCAGGCCCCTTGGCCTTTTTAGGCCCCCAGTTCATGTTCCTATTTAGGGTTGTACGGTGTGGTATGGGATTATGTCCTCATTCATTTAGGGTTATTTACCACACCATACACCCCCCCCTCATTACAGTATCGTACCCTTATTGCGATTCTAGAACTATGTATGGCTTGATTCCCATCCTCATGGGATACGTAGGACCACCTGAGCAACTCATCTTTGGGTCCAACCCCATCTTCGCCCCTAGGCCCACATTCATCCATGAAAGGGATATACGGTGGGGTACGTGAGTATATCCTCATTCACATCGGGTTTGTGACAACCATGTCATGTACCTCTTTCTTATGAGAGTTTTATATTCCCTGGTGCTATCGCCGTCTGTACAAATCGGCCGCTCTCAAGATCTGCCCCTCGGCCCTCTTCGGTGATTCACCAATATACCTAAGGGTACTCTTGTTTAATACCTTGAATTTTGGACTCCACTCAAACATTATTTCATTCATTTTTTAGGATTTGTGTTCCCCTTCATTAGGGATTCTATCATCGTTCACACCCAAAGGGTCCACCCAGTGGCATGGATTCTAGGCCTAAGGGTACTCCTACTATCACGGGACAATGTCCTAGAGGGTTTAAGGCAAAAAATAAATACATATCCCACGTTGTGAATATGGTTAGCAGTCGATGCTCATTTGATTGTCCCCATTACTGGCTAACACGATATGGATTCTGTGTTTCGAACACGGTAAACAGTCATCATCCATTTTCACGCCATGCCCATTAATCCCAAAAAGTTAGTTACATGATTCACATCCTACTCCACCACATCATGTCCAAGTAGAACTTTGAAACTCTTGGTACTATTCCCTAGTGTACATCCTCATGTTAGGAAAGAAAAATCCATGATAAGGAAATCACTTGGGGTTTCACTGGTTCCCCCATTGCATGTATTTCCTGTATTGTGAATACATTATAGGCCCTTGTTTCTTACGACAAGTTTAAATCAAGTGGGATTAGGTATTGGGTTAAGGTACTCCTTTACTTGGGATAGTCCTGTTTCTCCATGGTCTACGTTCTAAGACCTTAAACTAAGATCTTTTCATATTTCCCCTTCATGAGAACTACGTATAGCTTGATTCCCATCCTCATGGTATATGTAGGAACACACATAAGTCATGTTTTCAGGTACAGATAAATTGGGATCTAGTTTCTCCTACCCCTTACCCTTTCACCTCTATTTAGGCCCCTTGGCCTGAGGCTCCTTTCTCGGGATTGTGTATGGTGTCATGTGGGATTATATCCTTATTAACGCCAGGTATGTTTTATTACACCGTACACATTACCCATTTATCATCTACTCTACTACGTATATGACTCATGATGTTAAAATTCATGCCTGGTCCTATCACGTGACCCTAAACTATGACATTATGGTCATGGTCGCACGATGAAAAACAACACTTCATTGTGATGTCCCCACTCAAGGGGACACCATGTTTGGTATCGGTCACATGCCATACCATTCTTCAATGGCTGCATATGGCTTGATTCATGTGATGATGTCGGGACTTGCTATCCTAGGCCTGTATCTTCACAAAAATAAATCATCATCATTCACCTAAAAGGACAAACAAGATACATCAAATACCGCTTATTTTGGAGCGAGGGACACACCCACACACCCCTTTTATCCCTGGCGCTAGCTCCTTACCATCCCACCTCCAAAACTACATGCAACATGATCCCCATCTTCATGGGGTAAGTAGGAAAGTCTGTGAACCTTTCTGCGGGCCAAGCATAACTTTCGTTTTTGTTCCCTTGACCTAAAATCTTCCCAGAGAACACGTGGTGGTTAGAACCCCATGTTCTCATTCACCTCTAGTTTTATAATAACCTCACCATGTGTCTCTCGCATTTCTTACCATCAATGTTCTGAATTCTACAACCCTTAACTAAGATCTCTCTATGGGAAGGGACTCTATTCGTTATGTCTAATACGTCTCGTTTTCGTATTCTGATGCGTTTTGAAAAAGATCTTGAAATGTGTAATTTTCATGTGGACATTCCGCTTGTTCCAAGTCCAAGCTTTGTGAGATCTCTATTTGGATCCTCATCCTCTTCCACATCCAAAAGGACCCATGGATAGCATGGATGCTTGACCTATGGGCTCTCCTACCGTTTCAGGCCAACGTCCCTATAGATCTCGGAAGACATTTGTGACAACACCTATGTTTCGAACACAGTCAACAGTTGACCCTCATTTGTTTGTCCCCATTCTAGGATAACACAATAAGGATATTGTGTTTTGAATATGGTCAATAGTTAACCCACATCGTCACGCCACAATCATTGTGATCCAAATTCTGAGCATTATGATTCACACATTTCCACTTCCTCATGTTCAAGTTGAATTCCAACATACTCATATTTACTTATTCGCGCATCTAAGAGCGCTACATTGACGGGTTAGAATCATTGGGACGACATTCACCAAGAGTCCCTTAGCCCTAACATGTTCCTTCCTGTTTTGGAAGATTCTCACCACTACTTCTTGTTTCCCACATTGATCATGACTCACGTGGGCTTAGTAGTTTTGGTAGGATGTGCACCGCAGCAGCCATGCTTTTCATCATCCATCATGATGTTAAAATGTTCTTCTAGAACTACTTATGGCGTGATTCTCATCCTAATAGGATACGTAGAGAAACCTAGGATTTTCCTCTTGGGTCCATCCCCAGGAATCATTAATCCTGTTCCTCCTCATTTCCTGCCCCCGGCCTAACCCCTTATGGGGAACCATGTAACTGAAATTTTTCCCGGAACATGTTCGGGATGCCCTAAATTGACAATGGAAAGTGAAGGCTCCCTCACCAGAGAGGTACTGTCTAAAATAATAAATGATCCATGAACAAAATGATGCACCCATCTAATGTGCTTCCACCATGGTGGCGTAATTTGAAGAGTGTTTGATTGTGTTTGAACAAACCATTACTCCACATTCTACACTTTGGATGCCCCTTATTCAGATACTCATCCTCTTTCATGTCTATGGGAACCCCCAAACAGTATGGACGCTGGGCCTATGGCCTGCCTATTGTCTTGGATGAAGGTTTTGGAAGAACAATTGGATAACATTGTGAGTCAGGCCCCATATTTCGAACATGGTTAGCGGTTGGCCCTCATTTTTTATTCCCACTGTAGGATAACAGAATAAGGATACTATGTTTCGAATGCGGTCAAATGATATTCTTTATTGTCACACCACCCCTACAATGTTCCGAATCCTGGGTATCGTGATTCACACATCCCATTCCCTTCGGTTCGGATTCATTCCAGTGCCCCTGGCATTAACCTGTTCGTGCACAAGAGCACACTGGGAAAATGGTAATTCGACTGTTCTAAGAGCTTCGTTCTCCAGTCAGGTCTCTCCCATTTCCTCCCATAAATCTGGACTAGTTGTTCGAACCCCGGATTCCTAAAGCATGGTTTTCACGCCTATGTTTGGATGGGATGATAAGGTGGTCATCCCTCGTTTCTTACATCGGGCCCGTCCCATGTGAGCTTAGGTAATGATTGCTCGACGCTCCGTGAACATCACAATTATGCAATAAACCAATTTACATAATGAAACACATGCATGCTATGGCATCAATAAACTAAAGCATGAAAGTATGTTTGAGGGTTTGTAATAATTATAGTACTCGAGGGTCAACTACCCCCATGGATGGGTTGACCTCTTAAAAAGAGTGTAGAAACTCCACCACCCTCCGGTTGGTGGTGTCTAGGAGTTACATCCACCTGTTCATCTCTCGCTCCTCCTCTGCGGTGAGAGGGCACAATTCGTTGGCTGTAATCTGGGCCCGCTCCACATCATCCCGGATGGTGGTCATATCCATAGAGGCTCACATCAATCCCTCTTCTTCTTCTCTACCAGCAGGGCCTTGAATGACAATATTAGCTCAGATTGCGCATTGAGGGAGGTTGAGTACTCGTCTGCCCGATTCTATAGCCGCTGGACCTCATCTTCAGCCTCCTACAGCCTCTTGATGTTCACCGCCTTCCTCCACTATTAGCCCACACTGAGGCCATGGTCAAACTATTGATTATTTTTTTCCTTAGGATCTCAGACGAGAATGTGAGGATGCTGGGCATCCACTCCCCCAGCACACAGTTCATGTAGCCACAAGAGAAGTCAATTCATATCATCCAACCATAATGCTTGGGGGTGTTATTGATGAAGCGTGTGATCAGCTTCCACGATCGGCGATGGACTATTTTGTTTTCCTCTTCGTCAGAGGCCATCTCGTCCCAGTCGCCACATTTTGTAGGATCAAATGTAGGGAATTCCCCAAGAAACTCCTTAGAGGGGTCCATGTCTAGCGTTGGATTAGGAGTGGCGAGGCTTAAACTGTCTGGTTGGTCCTCATCATCGGATCCCACCTCAATAACCTCAGGCGTGGTCCCATTAGCTTCCCCACCAATGATTGGGAGAGCTGCAGTTCGGTCTATTTAGAATTTCATTGCCCCAACCATTGTCATGCCTCTAGGAGAAGTGATACCAAATGTCCCGGCCATCCTCACCGCAGCGGCCTAGGGCAATTGAAGAACTGTACATTCCAAAAAAACGGGATATGTGAATGTCAGTTAACGTGGTCTGGTGATGGAAGTGGTAAATTCGGTAGATAGACCTATAGATATTGAATCCATGGTCTTTCTCTTGGGCTTATTCTGTCGGGACCCAGAAACGCGGCCACCCTTATATAGTTGGCAGGTCTGGAGACTCCGGGGGAGTCGCCTCAAGTGTTTTCACCCGACCAGATGTGGAAGTTGATGCAGCCACGGGTGTGGATCTCGAAGGTCCCGCGTCGACACCCACTTAGGGGAGAGAATGAGGTCTATGCACAAGGTCCTTATGCATAGTGTAGATATAGATATGGAATCTAGAGTAACCTAAGAGAAAAAAATTGAGGAAGGAACTTTGGATTTTACCTCGAGGGCCTCCGTGAAATCATAAAGATACGAGGACCGATCACCGAATTCACCCTCCTCTAACGGACTCCCTCTACCAGCCCAGTCTCCCTAGGAGGACTCGTTTGATTCTTCCGGCAAAGGGAAGCACTTCCTCAGGTCCACAGATGATAATTCCACAAGGACCGTACGATCCAAAAGCACCCTGACCTGGTCTGTCATCGGGTACATGGTACCCCTAGAGTGGATAAAGTCTTTCAGTTCGGCCATGTATTGCTCTAACTCCGCCTGGGATACTGCAAAACTAGCTCTAATAGGGATAATCCCCTGTAAGTCCATCTTGAGGCGGTTAAGGTGATTCCATAACTCAGATGGGCTGAGGAATTACTGATTGACTTCCTAGATGTCACAGGCCTCTAGGAAGATAACAATATATGACTTGTCAAAATGGTGAATCCATTTCCCTGGGGCCTGATTATAAATCTTGTAGAATCCTCTCAGTGGCCGCCCCTCTGGATGACTCTGTTCTCCTGGGACCACTGGGTCCACTACCGCAGCTGGATCCACTACCACTGCTTCCCCCTCAGATAGTGCGGGTCTCTCGAATACAGAAGCCCCACCACTGTGGGATTCCCTTTCCACATTTTGGCCTCATCCCTGAGGTTGGGGAATCTCACCACCACCGACTAGAATAGTTGGCCACTTTAGCATCTCCCCTGGGTAGGCCGCCTCCCAGATCTAGGCATATTCCTTTACCATCCTGAGGATGACGGTCAGAATATGTAGTTCATTCCAAATCGTCACATCTTCATGTGTAAACATGAGCCACATCTGTCTCATCACACATGGGTGCTCCTCGTGGCGCACCTCCAAGTAGACCCACAGGGTCAATCGCTATAGGAATCATAATTTCCATGCAAACCGGTGTGGGGTGTATGGCTTGCAGATATGCTCATTGTCCTCCTTGGCCACCAAGAATCCACCTCAAAAGGCCAGGAGGTAGGCCATGTGCTCTTTCGCTCCCCGAAGATCATCTGTGAAGGCCCATGTCGGCAACTAGAATGGATCGATGTTGAATTCTTCTATCTTCCAGACATGATTTAATATCGATGGTATGGTCATCTTGGCCGAAAAACACCCTGCAACATTGAGAATCGAGGGGTGGATGTTCGACCCAAGAGCCGAGATGGGGTTCAGATACTCATAGATCCCCCTGATGTGCGCCACTATCCACCTGTAGAGGAGCTGGAACGGCCTGCATATACTTTGTGGCATCTTCCCCTCAATGGTGTTCCAAAACATCTTATACAACTTGGCGATCATCGGGATCCTAGGTTGACCCGCCCTCTAGTCTCCAATTTGGATGCCATGATGTAGTGCTTGGTCACACTCCCATGATGGAATCTTTCATCGGCAGGATCAAACCACAAATGATAGCTATGATGAATGCCACCACCCTGACTATTGGTTATTGCTCAGTGCTCACACTAAACCCCCAAGTCTTCCACTGGGTATTCTCCAACAGCCGCCAGTATTAGTGTTCCTTACTCCGAGCCTTCTTTTGGAAAGTTGGAGGTCTCGTCGAGAACCGACAATCTATCGAGAAGTTCAGAAATTTTTTGAACCAATGATTGAAGTGGACATCCCTCACCGCCTCCTTATCATCCCTTGGAATAATCTTCATCAATGCCATCGCCAGATGGAGAATTTTCCCCGGATCCTCCCACGCACCCATAGAATGGAGGAATTCGTCGTACATAACCCCCTATATTGGGACCCCCCGAGATCTAATGCATTTCTCATAATATGATGACATCCTCCTCGTGATGCAGGTGGAAGGTATTAGTCCCCGGTGACCACAAGCTCAACAGCTCTGGTATTAACTGCATCGGTTGGTAGATGTGATACTAGGAAGCACATGTTTCCTCATACAAGCCCACTCTTCTTACCACCACACTGAACTCCTCACATGAGCCGCCTACCCAGTAGGCCCAGGCCCAATCATCTGTGACATTTCTGCCTTGGCGCAGGTCCCATTCATAAGGCCACCCCTTCTTTGGGTTCCCCAGTGTCGCCTTGAGGATAGTGCAGTATAGAATAGGGGACGTCTCCAACTGAAATGCCTTCCCATCGACATTGTTAAGATGGTTGTATAGGAACTTGGAAATTATGGGCGTAAATTCGTTCCGAGCATGACCATCCACCGCCTGGATCCATCGACGCTGACATAGTATGCTCAGGAACTAGTAAGTTGGATTTTCCCTACTTGCTTCAGGGATGAAGACGTCATCCCTCAGCCTGAATCCATAAAAGGGCAACCTCCTACACAAAGGGTATTTTTTCTGGCTCTCCTATAGCAGTTATTGAAATTAACAGTGGTCTGAGTGGCTACGGACTAACTCTCCTAGTCCCAGACTTTTTTTCATCTCATCCCTCCGGGCGGCATCCGCAAGGACCCCCTGGGCAGCTTCTTGGTGCGTCATTCAGTTCTGGAACATGGATGATTTTTTGGGTTGGTTCGCGAAGCTCGTTCGCAGGTCCCATTTGTGAAGTCTATTTTTGAAGATTGTTCACAGAGCCCAACTTAGCCGTTCAGGTACCATATTGCGGAGTGCAAACTTGGAGTCGAGGACTTGTTGTGCGCCTCGAAGACTCGATTCGCAGAGAACAACCGTGGAGTATGCAGAGCTTCACGAATCAAGAGCGCAAAAGGAAAAATTCACAGAGAAGGTAAATTAAAAAAAGAGTGGGAAGCTCCCCAATTTATAGGCGACGACCTTTGGAGCTTTGCGGCTCGTCCAGTTCGCACCGAGCATCGCAGCACATTTGGCCCACGCAACCCTTATCCACCTCGTGAGCCCTCTTTGCGAGCCAGCATTGTGAACGACCGAGGATTTTGGGGATTACCATCAGGCTTCGACCCTTGATCTCTCCGCAGCTCAAAGTGTTACACCCCATGATTCCATATTATGTTAGTTTTTAAATTTTATTCAATAACTTACACTACAAGAAACATTGAGTTCAAGCACACCACGACTTACCAAACTAGTCGTTCAAAAGAGGTTATGAATAGTATTAAATGAATTTTTAACTATATATAATCATTATAATTTTATAATCCATATTATGTCTTTCTCGGACATAATTTAAGAACTAAATCATTTTTTTCAGATAAAAGACGTATTTTTAAAAAAAATATACTTTTACCGCCTTTTAATGGTGAACCGTTTTTAAATCCAATATTTGAAACATTTATATATTCAATTTTACAAAATTAAATTCTTTAGAATCGGGACATGAGAATTTAGTGTCAGTAAATATATGGTGATTTTTTGATAACTTTCAAATTTTGGTGAATAGTGAAAAATACTATATTTTAACTGAAAACAACTTTTTTAATCAAAATAATTTATTGTGTTGAATTATACATTTTAATTTTTTGTAAGTATAAATAGATTATATTTTCACCATTTAATCTAATGATGGTCATTGTATGTAATTTTACTTTGAAATTGGATATAAACAAGTGTCAATCTTTTGATTGTTAATTGTTTTTAAAAAATGTGCTTCTTGGTTTTGACAACGGGAAATAATTTTAAATTAATTAATTCAAATTATATGTTTTTAAATAGGTAATATATAATTCAATTTTGAATTATGAATGTCAAAATTATATTAGGGTGATTTTTTGATATTTTTCTGAAAACATTCAATTTTTTATGAATTGTGAAAAACATTAAGTTATTGCTTAAAATCGGATTTTTATTTAAATAATAATTTATTTTATTTAACTTTATTTTAGTAACAAATAGATACATAATACCTATATAAATTCAATGTAACTCATTGGAGTCGGTTTATAATAATTTTAGATATATAAAAATTTTATCGAAGTTTTTACCGTCTTTTACCCACCTCCTAGGAGCATTTGAAAATTTACATAAAACATAATTTTACCACTTCTGTGAGTTGAATTTAAAAAATTCGAGAGACATGGTTAATATCAAGGAGTAAAATACGGTTCAATAGGATAATTTTTTTTGGTGAAATAGAATCTTTTTTCTTTTATTTACGACAGTTAAAAGTAAACAGGGTAATTATGGATAAAATGATATTATTATTTCCCTAAAAAATGTACTAATTCTCTTGGATAAGTTTAATTCGAACAAAAACAACATTAAGAATAGAATTTTACCCTTTAGGTTCACTTGGATTAGATTATGAGATTTATTATTATTTTATTTAAAGAAGAATTAAAAGAGTTAAAATCAAAGTTTAATAACTAATCCTTTTTTAATATAGGTTTATATATAAGATAAATTCAACTATAAATATTTATTAGAAATATAAAATTACTTCCTACATAATTGAATTTTATTTATAATTTTTAGAGATTAAATAATTAAATTTATTAATCACACAATGATGATGCATTAATTACCTTATTAATGAAAGAATCAAATAAATGGTATTATAAATATTAAAATAAATATAATTTCAATGTTTTTATGACATACATGAATTTTCAAGGTGAATATTCCATGTTAGGATTGATTCAATGTATTTTTTTTAAGTAATCATGTTGTTATTATTTTATCAAAAAACAAATACCAAAGATTGTAAAAATTGACATAAAATAGTTTTTAAAACATATAATATATTATTATTTGATATAATAGTGTTACAAATATAAGGTTCAGCCAAAAGGCCTATATAATAAAATAAATTACATTAATTAAGAAATTGGTGTTCTATTGTAATTTTATAGTATGTTTATTATCCATACAATATAAAAATACAAAGAGACATGGTCAATGTAAAACTATATAACTAAGAGTTAAATTTATAAGTTAAGCTTTATATGGTAACCTAAACTTATCTAAAACCTATTTGTTGAGTTTTTTCGACCCATCCTCCCCTTATATTTTAAATAATTCATTTTGTATTCATTACAAATCAAAAATGAATTTATTATAAAATAATAGTTTAAGTTTTCTTAATGTACCTCTCACCCCTCTTATAAAAGGGCACTTCCCCTTCTCTCAAATTCACACCTCCAAATCCATTTGGCTCTGCCAAACTCTGCCAAAATCTCCTCCCAACTATCCTACCTTCATTTTAGAGACCTTCGTTTGGTCATAAATCCATCCTAAGAAGCCCTTTTGATCAAATAAAAAGGAAGAACCCGAAGAAGAGGTAATGATTTCATCACCCACTTTCAAGTTCGCTTATTCTTTCACTTACTCTTCATTTTTAGTTTCCATTATAAAATAATAACTCTAGTATCTTCTATATAATGTGATGTTATTATAAATATGGCACAACTATATTCATTATTCTATCCATCTTATGAATGATAATGTCACCATGCGTGCGTGCATGCGGCTTACCGTCTCCACGCCGTGGTGTAATTTGATATTCAACACCCTGTAATTTGAATGGATATAATGATGAGTAATATGTATATAAATAATTAAAATAACATGATAATGTCTCTGTAAAATTAATCTACCATCCAATTCCACACTTTTATAGAAATGATATTGTCGCTCGTACGTACGTATGGATTACTGTCTCTACGACGCGATGAGATTCGTTTCCACGTTCACCATTCATCAATGATTATAGAAATATATATTTCTAATAAGTATGTAATAAAAGAAATAATAATTCTATTGTAGATATATATATATATATATATATACTTACATATATTTTACTCTCTTAGTTCTGATCAATACGATATGAAAACAGAAACAGCATTTATGCGTACGTACAGACTACCGTCTCCATAAACTGTGTTTTCTATTTCATATTTATGTCTATTATACATATTTATATTCTAAATATATAAGATATATAAATAATGTTTTATATTCTGGAAATAATTAAATCTTGATCTATGTGATACAATCAAGAGTAACAAGTTAAAACATGTACGATAAAGAAAGCAATTATTACTTGAAATGTTAATCTAACATGGAAATTATTATTAAATGGGTATTATAAAGTCATAAATGAATCATTATGATATAATAAATATTAATATGGTTTTGGAATAATTTAATAACATACGACGATCTTCATACAGGAGGTTAAATGTACCCTCGACTAAAGGAAAGTGCAAGGTAATGGTTAATTCCTCAATCTCATTATTATCCGAGGTTGTTTATGTGTAAGTATTTACGGGAATATTTTTATCATCCATGTCCATTTTTCATAAAAATTATTTCAAAATGAATATTTTAAGGATTTCTGAAAGGTACTCTTTATCAAGATCAAAATTTAAAATGTTTTAAATATTTATCTTTCTAAATATTTATAATTAATTTCCATGTTTTCAAAATATATTTAAGGACTTATTTATATGGACATGAATGTTTTGAAATGATAATTCATTTCAAAAGTTTCAAAGTGGTATAGGACACTTTGATTCCAAAATATATTTGAAATTACTTCCATTATAAATGTGTGACTTTTAAATTATTTTACAAAAAGAATATTTGTCTCAAAAAGTTTTACTCATCATTTTCAACTGTGTCGGCATCCTTTACTGGATATTATTTTTTATTGAGGATTATTGGTAATATTACAATATTCCTTATTGTATTGGATGAGTTATGATATGTTTGACTGTGGATGTTCTATCTTTATACCATTCATGGATTAATATTAATGTATTGACATTTCTTATGCTAGTTTTAACATGAATGTTTAAGTTATGTTTCAACGTTTTCATATGAGGAATGCAGTGGACTTAGTAAGTGACGGGTGGAGCCCTCTATATCTCATTGATGCATGGATTCATCTCATGAGACAAACTATTTTCTTGGCACAAGGCCTTGACAAAAATTTTATTTGTAGTTTTGGCATGAGGCCTTGACTATGTTGTAATGATGCTCGGTGTTAGGCATTCCTTCATTGTGAAATTAGTTATTACATGTGATTATTAGACTAGTAGAATATCCATATGCATGTTTATATTGTAATGTTTGATTTATTTTTTCCATATTATGTTCAAGATTATGTTTAAAAAGGCTTTTGTTTTTATCACACATCTTGCCTAAAAAGTTTGTAGAATACGCTAAATTATTTACCTTTACTGGGCATCTAAGCTCACCCCTTTTTTATGTTTTATTTTTCCCAGGATTCCAAGAAGTTTATTGTGATTGATATGAAGGGTTAAGATAAAGGTAGTAATGGTGTTCTCAAAGAACTATCTATGTTGTGTTTTATATTTGAAATTGTAATAGAAAGTTAATGTATGTAATGTATTTTCCATGACTTCTAAACTGATCATTCCTCCAGGACTTGATTCCTTATAATCATTACAATGTATTAAAATAATGAACCGACTCTGGGTAACTATGGTTGGGGTGTTATAGTTGGTATCATAGGATGTTTAGCAAAAACCTTTGAAACTAGATTTAGATAAACTCTGATTAGAGCAGATTACCATAAGATAGACTTTGAAAATTTATATAGAAGAACTTTCTAGAATTTTGGTAATTAAAATATTTTGTGAGTTTTCCAAGAAAATACATCCTTGTTGGGATACGAGCACGTAGAGGCAGCTCCGGAATAGATTTACCTAGAGGTAAAACCTGAAAACATCTCTTTGATCTAGGCTCGAACAGGAACTATTACACAATAATGGGCCTTATTGCACTCTTGGTTACGACACTCCTGGGGAATATGCTTAGGATAATTCTAATTTTCATTACAAACTACTATGTAGGGTTTATGAGTATTTATCTCCTCAAAGAAAACAATTTTTGTGATTTTCGATTATATCCATAAACTGTTCAATTTACATTAGGTATTTTACATGTTTGGAATTATGAATTGTGATTCATAAAATGACCTAATGTATGCCATAGTATAGAAACGGTGCCTAATAGAAAGAATGTGAACTCCAATAATACTTATGACCCAATGAGTAAGAAGGATCATATCTTTCATAGTATTAAGACAATATTTATAAGGGAAATAGTCTCTCATGTATTCTCAACATATGATGAAATAGTATCATGTGTTAATATGATAATTAAATAATTCTCCGAGTCTGATGGATTTGAAGGAAAGAAAGACAAGAAAAGTATGGAATAGAGAATGATTGATAACGGGAATAGGGAAAAAAGATTTTCTCATATGTGATTACTGTGTAAAGAATCTCCATGGTAAATTCTTGATGGGAATGGGTGTTTGTTATAAGTGTGGAGAAAAAGGACACCAAGTATGTGATTTCAAGGTTAAGAAAAAAATTAAAAATGTACAATGCTTCATCTGAAAGGCGTGGGGACACTATGTGAATCAATGTCTCAGTCATCAGAGTATACCATAAATGATCCTATTGGATAATAATAAAGTTATGATACAACCTTATGTGAAGAGGAATGACTAGTGTTCTTATGTTGTTAATATAAAATTATTTCATTTTGGTGTTGTATCAACAACATACTAGTTATATGAATTGTGGAGATAAATAAGGATTGTACTGTAGTACTATTTTATTGAGGATTTGAGAATTTAAGGTTCTAAGAAAAGGGACTTAATAGTAAGCTATACTTTTTAAAAAATACATTCTTTAAGGAAAAGTAATCCTTAATATGGTCTTGATAATGAGGTAGTGATTTTGGAATAAGAGATGGTTGATTTAGATAAATTATATTGGATATTATTGACTTCCTTAAAACTGATTAATGATTTGTATATTCCATCATTGCTGGAGTTTATAACATTTTTTGGATAGAAGGAGTATATCCAGTATTCTATAAGTAATAACGAAGCATGAATATAATCAATAAGGTTTTATGGTAATTCAGGATGTTGCGGTGTTTTAAAAGAATACATGATGAAGTCGTTCAAATGTTATTACCTGGAAAAAAAGGATATTTATTGTGTTTAACTTCCTTATAAATTTTGAAAAGATATTTTGGATATAATTTATTTGGATAACTCTAAAGGCTGGAATGGATTAAGTTCGAAATAGGATACTATTGTTAAGGTTATTTTTGTATTGTTATAAAAAGGGTAACCTAGAGGTCGGGCAACTACTAGTCACGTCTGGCGAGGTCATGAGACTTGAACCCGCACCCGAAGAGCAATAAGGGTGAATCACCTACGACTGGACTACGTGATATACTGGTTTGTATAATTTATCTTTTTTAAATAGTCTGATGAATGAATTATAAATTAATTATTTTTTGAACCCTATATGATTAGGATAAATAATATTTTTATTTTTTTATTGACATCTTTAGGAATAAAAGATGAGCTTGTGGTAGTAATTAGTTGAATGATGAAACTCTACTTTTCAAGTATATATATATATATATAATATTTTTTCCTCTTATTAAGTCTAAATTTTATTAACCCAATTTCTGATGTTGGTTTTCCCACAAAGGTATTTTCTATTTTCAACCATTTATTTTAAAAAAAAAAATCAAATTGCGAGAATGAAAGTTATTGAAGGAGGGAAGAATTTAACACTCCATGATTTCATATTATGTTAGTTCTTCAAAGTAATTAAATAACTTACATTTCACGCAACATCGAGTTCAGGCGCACCACGATATACCAAACTAGTCGTTCAAAAAAAGTTATGAATAGTAATAAATAAATTTTAATATATATGTATATATATATATAATCTTTATAAGTTTAGAATCCATATTATGTGTTTCTTAGACATAATGTAAGAACTAATTCAATTTTTTATATAAAAGAATTATTTTTCAAAAAAATATAATTTTACAGCCTTTTAATGGTGAACCCTTTTTAAATCCAATATTTGAAACATTTATATCTTCAATTTGAAAAAATAAACTTCTTTTTTTGAATCAAGAAATAAGAACTTAGTTTCAATAATTTTTTGGTGATTTTCTGATAACATTCATATTTGGGTGTATAGTGAATATTACTTTCTTTTAACTGAAAACAACTTTTTTAATAAAAATAATTTATACTGTTAAATTATAAATGTTAATGGTTTTTATGTATAAATAGATTATATTTTTTCCATTTAATCCAATGATGGTCATTGTATGTAATTTCAGTTTGAAATTGGACATAAACAAGTGTCAATCTTTTGACAATAAATATTTCTTAAAAATACGCTTCTTAGTTTTGACAATGAGAATTAATTTTAAATTAATTAATTCAACATCTATGTTTTAAAATTGGTAAAATAAAATTCATTTTTGAATTTGGAATATCAAAATTATCTTAGGGTGAATTTTTTTTTAGGAAAACATTCAATTTTTGATGAATAGTGAAAAACACTAAGTTATTGTTTAATAACCAGATTTTTATTTAAATAATTATTTATTTTATTTAAACTTGTTCTAGGTAAAAATCTATACATAATACCTATATAAATTCAATGTAATTCATTAGAGTCAGTTTATAATAATTATATATATATAAAATGTTTATCGAACTTTTTACTGTCTTTTACCCACCTACTAGGAGCATTTGTAAATTTACATAAAACATAATTGTACCGCTTCTGTGAGTGGAATTTCGAAACTCCAAGAGACACGATTAATATCAAGTAGTAAAATTTGGTTTAATAAGATAAAAAAATTATGAATAGTAACTTTTTACTTTTATTTACCACGGTTAAAAGTAAATAGGGTAATTAAGGATAAAAATGATATTATTATTTCTCTAAAAAATGTCCTAATTATATTGGCTAAGTGTAATTCAACAAAAAAACATTTGGAATAAAATATGACCCTTTAGGTCCACGTGTATTAGATTAATACATATATTATTATTTTATTTAAAGAAGAATTAAAAGAGTTAAAATCAATGTTTATTATTTGAACCATTTTTAACATAGGGTTATACATTAGGTAAATTCGACTATAAATATTTATTATAAAGCTAAAAATATTTCATACATAATGGTATTTAATTTCTAATTTTTATAGATTAAATTAATTAAATTAATTAATGACACAATGATGATGCAGTAATTACCTTATTAATGAACGAATCAAATAAATGGTATAATAAATATTAAAATAAATATAATTTAAAATTCTTTATGACATCCACGAATTTTATAGGTTAATATGTTAAGTTAGGATTGATTCAATGTATTTTATTTGATATAATCATGCTATTATTATTTTATCAAAAAAAATACCAAAGAGTGTCAAAATTGATATAAAATAGTTTTTAAAAAAAATATTATATTATTAATTTATATAATAGGACTAAAAATCTAAGGTTCAGCCAAAAGACTTAAATAATAGTATATATGACATTAATGAACCAATTGGGGTTCGATTGTCATTTTATAGTATGTTTTTTACCTGTAAAGACCCGGAAATTTCAAGAGAAATTTTTTTTCTAAAATTTCTTTGGGATTTTACAAGAACGCAGTTTCTGATGGCGCCTGATTCCGAGGCCCGGTGTGCCCAGAATCATTTTCCAAAGTTTGGGCTCGGGTACGTTCAGTGAATGAACGAGCGAGTTTTTCTAACTTTTGAACTGGTGCTCGGAATCAAATTCTGAGGGCACCAATGGAATCGAAGCGTCGATAATTGCTTAGAAACACCTCTTCCGGAGTTGCGTTTGCTCAGGTGTGGTTTTTAAATTTTGGGGCTTTAAGTTAAGAAATAAAATAATGTGGTACGAAAAATTTTAATTTATTTTTACTTAAAGTCACTTAAAGCTGCTTAAGCTGAGTTGAAGCGGATAGGGTGGAACCCAACATATCCTACCCTCTTGGTAGGATATTTGTGAGGTGGGGCCCGCACGAGCCCCACCGTTTCTTTTCTGCTAAGTAACGCACCCGCGAAAACACCAATTAAACGAAACTCAACTGACACATTTTCTAAATTCTTAATGCCCCTATTAATTGGACGGTTAGTTCATTGCAATTAATTCTATGAATTAATTGTTCGTTACTTATCTTTGTTTTTCAAATTCTTCAGTTGATAATAAAATAAGATGAGGACTTATTTTATTATCGTCTTGTTGTGTTAGACCATTGAAGAATCTCTAAATATCTTCACCATCCTATGCGAAGAACGTGAAGAACGCGAAGAACGTTAGCCTCCGACGAAGGGCGACGAAGAACGCCAGACCCCCGGAGATTGACGTCGACGATTATCCCTCCGCAATGCTTCTTCCGCGACGATCCAACCCCGCGACAATCTTCGACCGACACCGACAGGTTAGGGGATTGCGGTCCTTTTAATTCTTTGTGGATTATAAAATCAACATAGATTTAATTGTTATAATTGAATTTGTATGTTCTTGATCCTCAGAGTTTGTCTGCGCGATGCCGAGTACCGCGCGACAGTGACTCCCTTCCGCGAAGCGATGATCCTTTTCTTCCGCGACGGTCAATTCCGCGACGAACTCACGTCCGACGATGACGTTGAGGTAGGGGTTGTTTTGAAAATGATAATACTCCATGTTTGTTTCCCTTCAAGGCATGAACGCGGAACAACTAATTAACAAGTTGGTCCGTGGATTATTATTGCGGTTCGGGGTTTATCAAATTGGTGGGAAATATTATGGTGTTGTTTCAAACCGCTAACGCGGTGGGTGCGGACCAACAAACAAGTCCAAAACACCGCATTCGTTCTCGTTCTTAGTGTGCGGAATGGCGAACGATGACAAACGGGGTCGCAAGGGTGATTTGAGGGCCTTGTAGTGAAGGTCGGGTCCCGGGAGGACGACTGGCGAAGACCGCACGTAAAACGGACCAACAGAGCGCGTTCGGTGGTCCACGGAATCCCACGCCGGCGGCCGGAGGCGGCAGCCAGCAGCAGCCGACCGCCAGGCCGCGGCAGCGCCCGGCGCGCTGCCAGCAAAACCCATTGTGGCTGAAGCCGCGGCCGCGCGGAACCGGGAGGCGGGACGCGACCGGCATGCCGCGTCCGGATGCTGCAGAGCGGCCCCCGCGCGGGGGTCACGGTTCCTTCGCTCGGTCGCTCGTCCGAGCCAAGCCGAGCCGAGCCAACCCACCAGGCCGGGTCGTGCCCAGGCTACCCTGGCCGGGCCGGGTCGCACCAAACCAGGTCGGACCCGGACCCGGGTCGGGTCGGCCCGGTTCGGGCCGGGTCGGTCCGGGCCCAGACCCCCCGTTTTCGGACCCTCTTTGGTCTTTTTCCCATATCTTGGGCCACGGACCTCCGATCGATGCACAGTCAATTGCGTAGCGATCCTTGGAACGAGATGGTCGTTTCGGTATATCGCACTCAAGGTTTCGGAATACTTTGGGTTCGGCCGGGTTGGTTCGGATACGAAACCAACCGGGCCCTCGGAGCGGAAACACTTATATCTTGAGCTTCGGATGTCCGATTGACGTGCCATCGACTTTGATGGATTCCTCTAAGTGAGACAGATCTTTTGGCTTACTCCGCTCGAGGTTTGGATGTCGTCAGAGTGCAGTCGGGTTGGTTCGTTCACGAAATCCAACCGGGCCCCTGGAACGAAAAAGCCAATAACTCACAGATCGGGCGTCCGATTGACGCGTTGTCTGCCTCGTTGATTTTCCTCTTGTTGAGAAGGAACTTTTGGCATACTTCTCCCAAGTTTTGGTTGCAGTTGGATAGTGGCCGGGTTGGATTACACCCGAAATCCAACCAGTCCCTTGGAACGGAAAAGCTGTTATCTTTCAGACCAGACGTCCGTTTGATGAACCGTCAGCGGCGTTGGTGATCTCGTTGAGAAACGGTCACTATGAGTATACCCTAAGAGTGTTTGGGGTACAGTTGAGTTATGGCCGGGTTGGTGCGCTCAAGAAACCAACCGGGCCCCTGGGACGAAAAGGCTAATAACTCACAGACCGAGAGTCTGATTGACGCGTCGTCTGTTGCGTTGAGACCCCTATGACGGGATGGTCCTTTGATTTACTTCTTCATGGAACTTTGTGATACTTGTAGTATCGACCAGAAGCTCGTGGAGCAGACCCTCCCAGAGACGAGCGTGCGGAGTACGAAGACTGTGTAGCCGGCTGAGACCTGATGACTGCTTGACCGATCGACTCGATGTTTTTCAGATAGCCCAGTGGGGAGCGCTTGGTTGTAGCGGCAGACCCACGGTGGAGGAGCGCTTGGTTGTAGCGGAAGACCCACGGTACTCAACAAAAGTAGTACCTCTGGAGGCTATGAGGGGGAGCGCTTGGTTGTAGCGGCAGACCCACGGCGGAGGAGCACTCGGTTGTAGCGGTAGACCCACAGTACTCAACAAAAGGAGTACCTATTGAGGCTATGAGGGGGAGCGCTTGGTTGTAGCGGCAGACCCATGGTGGGAAGCGCATGGTTGTAGCAGCAGACCCCCAGTACTCGATAGGAGCAGTACCTCAGCAGTCTTAGGTTAGTGAGCAGTACCTCGGAGTCATGACAGGACCACTGTACACTCCAGAGGCGGGGCTCTTCAGCAGTTACGGTTTCGATAATGAAAATCCAGGTTTGAGCTGAGACTTTTTACCTTTGTGTTTACCTCATGATTGAGATGGGTCACTTGATAACATAGGTATATGTATGGGCATATACCTGGGTAGTGGTTATCCGTTAATTTCATGATCTTGGTGTTTTCCTCATGATTGAGATGAGTTACTTGATAACTTAGGAATATGCATGGCATATACCTAAGTAGAGGTTATCTGTTGAGATCTTATTTGTGGTTATCCTTGTTGGTTTTTAGCGAGACCTTGAGGGTCTCGGGGTCCCTATTGATTATCGTTATACTCACCCCTGCACGGGCTATGCCCACACCTCGTTGTGTTGGTTGCAGACGACGGGCAGTGTTGACGGAGGCCGAATTTTAGAGGATTGGACAATACCCGGACGTGGACTACACGAAGATTCAGTATCCGAAGGTGGAATTCACAGCGAGACGACACTCAGAGGAGGTTGACGGGTGAGAGCATTGTGGAGGCTATCTGTACATACCCTTCAAGTAGGATCCGTGGTGGATGATCCAGGAGCTACGCCATCTGTACCTACCATTCAGGTAGGATCTGAGGAGGACGACCCAAGAGCCACTTACGTTATTCCAGCTATTGTCTTTTTTTGTTTTACATTGTTCAGTTGTAGTTGTACTTTCATTTTGGTTTGTATTCTGGCCCATTTACCTTTCAACACTTCTCTTTGTACTTAGTGTTTTACTTCCACTTGTACTCTGTGGTGTTTTGTTTACATTTATAAAGGCAATGCCCTCCCAGTTATCAGGATTTTTGCCTTTGGTGCTAGTCACCAGCCCCTGGCCTATGGAAGGCGGGCTTGGGGTAGTCATGGCACGGGCCCCAAGGACGGGTCGTGACATTAACCATATAATATAAAAATACAAAGAGACATGGTAAATGTCAAACTATTTAACTAAGACTTAAATCTAAAAGTTAAGGTTAATATGGAAACCTAAACCTGTCTAAAACCTCTTGTATGAGTTTTTTTAGACCCATAACCACCTTATATTTAAAATAATTCATTTTGGATCCATTATAAACTGAAAATGAATTTATTATAAAATAATATTTTATGTTTTTTATAAGGTTCCCCTCACCTATCTTATAAAAGGGTACTTCCCCTTTTCACATTTTCACAACTCTAAAGCCATTTGACTAGGCCATCCTCTACCAAAATATCCTCCCAACTATCCTAACTTCATCTTAGAGGCCTTCCATTGGTCATAAATCCAAACTAAGAATCCCTTTTGATCATATCAAAAGGAAGAACCTGAAGAAAGAGGTAATGATTTCACCACCCTCTTTCAAGTTCTATTATTCGTGAACTTACTCTATCATTATAGATTCCATTATAAAATAATAACTCTAGTATCTTCTATATACTTTGATGTCAACTACATTCATTATTCTATCCATCTTATGAATGATAATGTCACCATGCCTGCGTACGTACGACTTACCGTCTCCACGCCGTGGTGTAATTTATTATTCAAAACTATGTTATTCGAATGGATATAAAGCTGAGTAGTATGTATATAAATAATGAAAATAACATGATAATGTCTCTTTAAAATTATTATACCATCCAATTCCACACCTTTATGGAAATTATATTGTCTCTCGTGCGTACGTATGGATTACTGTCTCCGCGACAGGATGAGATTCATTTCCATGTTCACCATTCATCAACGATTATAAAAATATATATTACTAATAAGTATATAATATATGATAGAATAATTCTAGTGGATATATATATATATATATATATTTATTTACTTATATATATCTTACTCACTTAGTTCCGTTCAATACGATATGAAAACGGAAACAGCATTTATGCGTACGTACGGACAACCATATCTATAAACGGTGTTTTCCATTTCATATTTATGTCTATTATACATATTTATACTCTAAATATATAATATATATAAATCATGTTTTATATTCTGGAAGAATTTAAATCTTGATCTAAGTGATACAATCAAGAGTAACAAGTTAAAAAACGTACGATAAAGAAAGCGATTATTACCCGAAATGTGAATTTAACATTGAAATTACTATTAAATGGGTAGTATAAAATCATAAATGAGTCATATATGATATCATAAATATTAATATGATTTTTATTATAATTTAATAACATACTATGATCTACATACATGAGGTAAACCGTACCCTCGACTAAAGAGAAGTGCAAGGTAAGAGTTAATTCCTCAATCTAATTATTATCCATGATTGTTTATGTGTAAGTATTCACTATGAAAGTTTTATCATCCATGTCCATTTTTCATAAAAATGATTTCAAAATGAATATTTTAAGGATTTCTGAAAGGTGATCTTTATCATGATCAGAATTTTAAATTTTTTAAATATTTATATTTTTAAATATTTTTAATTAATGTCCATGTTTTCAAAATGATTATATGGATTTATTTATATGGACGTGAATGTTTTGAAATGACAATTCTTTTCAAAAGTTTCAAAGTGGTATGGGACACTTTGATTCAAAAATCTCCTTTCAATTACTTATATTATAAAGTGTGACTTTTAAATCATTTTACAAAAAGGATATTTCATTCAAAAAGTTTTACTCATCATTCTCAACTATGTCAGCATCCTTTACTGGATATTATTTTTGATTGAGGTTGATTTGTTATAATACAATATTCTATATTGTATTGAATGAGTTATGATATGTTTTACAGTGGATGTTTTATTTTTATACCACTCATGGTTTATGGTTAATTTATTGACATTTCTTATGTTAGTTTTAATATGAATGTTTATGTTATGTTTCAACTTTTTCATATGAGGAATCCAGTGGACTTAGTAAGTGACGGGTGGATCCCTCTATAGATCCTTGATGCACTGGTAGGTCTCATTAGACAAAATAGTGTCTTGGCACGAGGTCTTGACAATAATTTTATTTGTAGTCTTGTCACGAGGCCTTGACTATGTGGTAATGATGTCTGGTGTTTGGCATTCTCTCATTATGAAATTACTTATTACATGTGATTATTCGACTAGTAGAATATCCTTGTGCATGTTTATATGGTAATTTTTTATTTAATTTTTCCATATTATGTTCAAGTTTATGTTTAAAAAGGATTTTGTTTTTTATCACACATCTTTCCTATATAGTATATAGATTCTGCTAAATTATTTCCTCGTACTAAGCATCTGAGATCACCCCTTTCTAATGTTTTATTTTCCCAGGATTCAAAGAAGTGTATTATGATTGATATGCAGCATTAAGCTAAAGGGAATAATTTCATTGTCAAAGAACTATCTATGATGTGATTTATGTTTGAAATTGTAATTTATAGTTAATGTATGTAATCTATTTTCCATGACTTCTAAACTGATCGGTCCTTCGAGACTTGATTCCTTTTATTCAAGCTGATGTATTAAAATAAGGCACTGACAATAGGTAACTAGGGTCGGGGCGTTACAGTTGGTATCATAGGATGTTTAGCATTATCCTTGGAAACTAGATTTAAATAAACTCTGATTATAGCACATTACTATAAGATAGACTTTGAAGATTAGTATATAAGAACATCCTAGAATTTTTGTACTGTAAAGATTTTGTGAATTTTCCAAGCAAGTACAACCTCGTCTGGATACGAGCAGGTTGAGGCAGCTTTGGCACAGATGTACCTAGGGGTAAAACCCGAAAACAACGCTTTTAGCTTGACTCGAACAGGAACTAGTTTACAGAAATGGGCCTTGTTGCACTCTTGGTTATCACACTCCTGGGGGATATGCATAGGATTATTCTCGTTTTAATTACAAACCACTATGATGGGTTTATGATCATATACATCCTCATAGAAAACAATTTTATGATTATGGATTATATCAATAAACTATTCAATTTATGTTAGGTATTTTACATGTTTGGAATTATGAGTTGCGATTAATAAACTAACCTAGTGTATTCCATTGTATAGAAATGGAACCCAATAAAAGGAATGGGCACTCCAGCAATATGTATGATTCAATGTGTAAGAATGATCATATCTTTCATAGTATTAAGCCAACATTTAGAAGGGAAATAGTCTCCCATGTATTCTCAACATATGAAGAAATGGTATCTTTTGTTAAAAAGATAAGTAAATAATTCTATGAGTCATATGGCTTTGAAGGGAAGAAATACAAGAAAAGGTTGGAATAGAGAAAGATTGACAAAGGGAAGAGGGAAAAAAGGATTTTCCCATATGTGATAACTGTTGAAATAATCACCACGGTAAATTCTTGAAGGGAATGCGAGTTTGTTATATGTGTGGAGAAAGAGGACACCAAGTACATGATTGCAAGGGTAAGAAAAAATTTCAAACGTACAATGCTTCATCTTCATGGTATTGGGAGACTACGCAAATCAATGTATCAGTCATCACAGTATACTATAAATGATGCTATTGGATAATAATCAAGTTATGATACAACCTCATGTGAAGAGGAATGACTGGTGTTCTTATGTTTTTAATTTAGAATTATTTAATTCGAGTGTTGTATCAACAATATACTAGTTATATGAATTATAGAGATAAATAAGGATTTTATTGCAGTACTATTTTATTGAGGATTTGACATTATATGGTTCTAAGAAATGTGACTTAATATTAAGCTATACTTTATGGAAAATACCTGTTTAAAGGAAAGTTAATCCTTAATATGGTCCTAATAATTAGGTAGGGATATTTGAATAAGCGATGGTTTATTTAGATAAATTATATTGGATATTCTTGACTTCCTTGAAACAGATTAATGGTTTGTATATTCCATAATTGTTGGAGTTTACATATTTTTTGGATAGAATGAGTATATCCAGAATTCTATAAGGAATAAGGGAGCATGAATATAATCAATAAGGTTTTATGGTAATTCAGGATGTTGCAGTGTTTTAAAAGAATAAATGATGAAGGCGTTCAAATGTTATTACCTTGCAAAAAGGATATTCATTTTTTTAACTTCCTTATAAATTATAGACAGAGAGTTTGGATATAAGTATTTTGGATAAGTATAAAGGTTGGAATGGATTGTGTTTGAAATTGGATGGTATTGTTAAGTTTATTTTTGGATTGTTATAAAAAGGACAACCTAGAGGTTGGGAGACTTCTAGTCACATCTGACAAGGTCGCGAGACTTGACCCCGAAACCGAAGAGTGACAAGGGTGAATCACCAATTACATGACTATCTGATGTACTGGTTTGTGTAATTTAGCTTTTTTTAAAATAGTCTGATAAATGAATTATAAATTCATTATTTTTTAAACCGTATATGATTTGGATAAATAGTTTTTTTATTTTTTATTTTTTGAAATCATTTGGAGTGAAAGAGGGGTTTGTGGTAGGAATTAGTTGAAGGATGAAACTATACTTGTCAAGTATATATATATATATATAATATTTTTTCCTCTTATTAAGACTAAATTTTATTAACCCAATTTCTGATGTGGGTTTTCCCACAAAGGTATTTTCTATTTTCAACAATTTATTTTAAAAAAAAATCAAATTGCGAGAATGAAATTTATTGAAGGGGGGGAAATTTTAACACTCCATGATTTCATATTATTTTAGTTCTTCAAAGTAATTCAATAACTTACATTACACGCAACATCGAGTTCAGGCGCACCACGATATACCAAACTAGTCGTTCAAAAGCGGTTATGAATAGTATTAACTGAATTTTCATATATATATATATATAATTGATATAATTTTAGAATCCATATTATGAGTTTCTTAGAAATAATGTTAGAACTAATTCATTTTTTTAGATAAAAGAATTATTTTTCAAAAAATATAATTTTACAGCCTTTTCATAGTGAACCCTTTTTAAATCCAATATTTGAAAAATTTATATCTTCAATTTGAAAAAATAAACTTCTTTTTTTGAATCGATAAATATGAACTTAGTTTCAATAAATTTTTGGTGATTTTCTGATAACATTCATATTTGGGTGAATAGTGAATATTATTTTCTTTTAACTGAAAACAAATTTTTTAATAAAAATAATTTATACTGTTAAATTATACATGTTAATGGTTTGGAAGTATAAATAGATTATATTTTTTCCATTTAATCCAATGATGGTCATTGTATGTAATTTCACTTTGAAATTGGACATAAACAAGTGTCAATCTTTTGATAGTAAATCTTTCTTAAAAATACGCTTCTTAGTTTTGACAATGGGAATTAATTTTAAATTAATTAATTCAACTTCTATGTTTTAAAATTGGTAAAATAGAATTCATTTTTGAATTCGGAATATCAAAATTATCTTAGGGTTAATTTTTTTTTTTTATGAAAACAATCAATTTTTGATGAATAGTGAAAAACACTAAGTTATTGTTTAATAACCAGATTTTTATTTAAATAATTATTTATTTTATTTAAACTTATTTTAGGTAAAAATATATATATATAATACCTATATAAATTCAATTTAATTCATTGGAGTCAGTTTATAATAATTTTAGATATATAAAAAGTTTATCGAACTTTTTACCGTCTTTTACCCACCTCCTAGGAGCATTTGTAAATTTATATAAAACATAATTGTACCGCTTCTGTGAGTGGAATTTCGATACTCCAAGAGACATGGTTAATATCAAGGAGTAAAATTTGGTTTAATAAGATAAAAATATTTTTTTATGAATAGTAACTTTTTACTTTTATTTACCACGGTTAAAAGTAAATAGGGTAATTAAGGATAAAAATGATATTATTATTTCCCTAAAAATGTCCTAATTCTATTGGATAAGTTTAATTCGACAAAAAAAAACATTAGGAATAAAATATGACCCTTTAGGTCTACGTTTATTAGATTAAGTCATTTATTATTATTTTATTTAAAGAAGAATTAAAAGAGTTAAAATCAATGTTTAATAACTAAACTATTTTTAATATAGGGTTATACATTAGGTAAATTCGACTATAAATAGTTATTATAAAGATAAACATATTTCCTACATAATGGTATTTTATTTCTAATTTTTATAGATTAAATTAATTAAATTAATTAATGACAAAATGATGATGCAGTAATTACCTTATTAATGAAAGAATCAAATAAATGGTATAATAAATATTAAAATAAATATAATTTCAAATTTTTTCTGACATCCACGATTTTTCTAGGTGAATATGTTATTTTAGGATTGATTCAATGTATTTTATTTGAAGTAATCATGCTATTATTATTTTATCAAAAAAAATACCAAAGAGTGTCAAAATTGACATAAAATAGTTTTTAAAACAAATATTATATTATTAATTGATATAATAGGACTAAAAATCTAAGGTTCAGAAAAAAGACTTAAATAATAGTATATATGACATTAATGAACCAATTAGGGTTTGATTTTCATTTTATAGTATGTTTTTTAACCATATAATATAAAAATACAAAGAGACATGGTAAATGTAAAACTATTTAACAAAGACTTAAATCTAAAAGTTAAGGTTAATATGGTAACCTAAACCTGTCTAAAACCTCTTGTCTGAGTTTTTTTCGACCCATACCCACCTTATATTTTAAATAATTCATTTTGGATCCATTAGAAAATGAAAATGAATTTATTATAAAATAATATTTTATGTTTTTTATAAGGTTCCCCTCACCTATCTTGTAAAAGGGAACTTTCCCTTTTCTAAATTTCACACCTCCAAAGCCATTTGACTAGGCCAACCTCTACCAAAATATCCTCCCAACTATCCTAAATTCATCTTAGAGGCCTTAAATTGGTCAGAAAGCCAAACTAAGAATCCATTTTGATCAAATCAAAAGGAAGGACCTGAAAAAGAGGTAATGATTTCACCACCCTCTTTCAAGTTCTCTTATTCTTGAACTTACTCTATCATTATTGTTTCCATTATAAAATAATAACTCTAGTATTTTCTATATACTATGATGTTATTATAAATACTTCACAAATATATTCATTATTCTATCCATCTTATTAATGATAATGTCATTATGCCTACGTACATACGGCTTACCGTCTCCACTGTAACACCCCAAGATTTCATAGGGTGTTATTTCTTCAAAATAATTCAATAACTTGCACTACACGCAACACCGAGATCAAGCGCACCATGACTTTCCAAAAAATCCATTCAAAAGAGGTTATAAATAGTATTAACTAAATTTTAAAATTTATATAATCGTTATAATTTTAGAATCTATATTATGAGTTTCTTAGACATAATGTAAGAACAAATTCATTTTCAGTAGTGCACTTTTACCACCTTTTAATAGTGAACCCTTTTTAAATCCAATATTTTATACTTTTATATATTCGATTTAAATAAATATATTTACTTTGGGGACATCAAAAATTTACAATGAAACATCCCATGCTTCTACGGTACGCTTCTCTTTGAATAATGCAATAGCATGTGTTGTATGCAACATCGAGTTCTAACACACACCACAACTAATCAAACAAGCCGTTATGAATAGTAATACCAACTTTTTGAAATTTTATAAATTCTATCTCTCAAAATGGAATTCATTTTTGGATTCGGAATATCGAAATTATCCTAGGGTGAAATTTTGGTACTTTTCGGATAACATTCTTATTTTGATGAATAGTGAAAATTACTAAATTTTAATTAAAAACAACTTTTTTAATCATAATAATTAATAGTTATAAATTATGAATTTTAGTGGTTTTAAAGTATATTTAGAATATATTTTTACCATTTAATACAATGTTTGTCATTGGACAAAATTTCACAATTAAACCGAACATAAACAAGTATCAATCTCTTGATAGTCATTATATCTTAAAAACGTGCTTCTTGTTTTGACAGCGGGAATTTATTTTAAATTAATTTATGCCACTTCTGTGTTTTGAATTTGGAAATATGAATTCCATATTTGGAATCAGGATGTTCAAATTGTGTAAATAGGTAACTTTTATTTTTATACATTTTGAATAGTTACTGCGGTAAATATTTTATTTACCATGATTAAGTGTAAATCCGGTAAATATGGGTTAAACAATAATATTATAATAATACTAAATTACCCTAAAACGTTTCATAAACTTATATTTTGATACATGTCCGACCATGGTCATCTTTGGGTTGATTTTGGGACCCCATGGAGCCACTTGTAGGTGATAGGGACACTTTATTTTAATTAAGTTAAAATAAGTACAAAAATGACATAAGCATATATCTTTTAGAAAAACAATTTTTACATAGAGTTATATATGTTGGATGTTAAACTATAAATATTAATTAGAAATATAAGAATATTTTCTACATAATGATATTTTATTTATAATTTTTAGACATTAGATAATTTAATTTATTTATGACACAATGATGATGCAGTAATTACCTAATTAATGAAAAATTAGAATAATTGATATTATAAATAGACAAATAAATATAATATGAGACTTCATATGAATTACACTAATTTTATAGATTAATATTCCATGTTATTATTGCTTTAATTAACTTTTTTAGAAGTAATAATTCTGTTATTATTTTTACAAAAATCAATTATTAAATAGTGTCAAAATTGACACAAAAGTGTTTTTTAAAAACATATTATATTATTAATTGATATTAAATTCTAAAAATCTAAGGTTCGGCCAAGAGACTTATATCATGATAGGTGAATCATTAATGGACCACTTGGGGGGTCTCTTGGATGTATATGGTAAGTTTATTAACCATATTATATAAAAATACAAATAGACATTGTAAAAGTGAAACTAATTAACTAAGAGTTAATACTTAAAGATAAGGTTAATATAATTCCCCAAACCTGTATAAATTATATTGGTTGAGTGGTTTTCGACCCATCCCCACCTTAAACTTTAAATAATAAACTTAGGAGCCATTAGAAACCGAATATGAATTTATTATAAATTAATATTTCTAGCTTTTCCAAAGGTTCCCCTCACCCCTCTTATAAAAGGGCACTCCTCCTTCTCATTTCTTCACACCTTCAATGCCTTTTTGTTCGGCCAAACCCTGCCCCAATACTCTCTAAACTTCCATAAATACAACCTAGAGGCCTTTTTTTGATCAGAAATCCAACCTATGGAGCCCTTTTGATCAAATCAAAAGGAAGAACCCGAAGAAGAGGTAATGATTTCACCACCCTTTTTCAAGTTCCTTTCTTCTTCCACTTCTTCTTCCTTTGTTGTTACCATTCTAAAATAATAACTCTAGTTTCATATATATACTGTGATTTTATTATAAATATGGTACAACCATGTTCACTATTCTATCCACCCTTTGAATAACATGTCACCATACGTGCGTACGTACGACTTACCGTCTCCACTGTAACACCCCAAGATTTCATATGGTGTTATTTCTTCAAAATAATTCAATAACTTGCACTACACGCAACACCGAGTTCAAGCGCACCATGACATACCAAACAAGCCGTTCAAAAAAGGTTATGAATAGTATTAACTAAATTTTAAACTTTATATAATCCTTATAATTTTAGAATCTATATTATGAGTTTCTTAGACATAATGTAAGAACAAATTCATTTTTAGTAGTGCACATTTACCACCTTATAATAGTGAACCATTTTTAAATCCAGTATTTTAAACTTTTATATATTAGATTGGACTAAATAAATTTACTTTGGGGAAATCAAAAATTTACAATGAAACATCCCAAGCTTCTACGGTACGCTTCTCTTTGAATAATGAAATAGCATGTGTTGTATGCAACATCGAGTTCTAACACACACCACAACTAATCAAACAAACCGTTATGAATAGTAATACCTACTTTTTGAAATTTTATAAATTATATCTCTCAAAAATGACTTCATTTTTGGATTCGGAATATAGAAATTATCCTAGGGTGAAATTTTGGTACTTTTCAGATAACTTTCATATTTTGTTGAATAGTGAAAATTACTAAATTTTAATTAAAAACAACTTTTTTAATTATAATAATTAATAGTTATAAATTATGAATTTGAGTGGTTTTAAAGTATATTTAGAATATATTTTTACCATTTAATACAATGTTGGTCATTGGACATAATTTCACAATTAAACCGAACATAAATGTGTATCAATCATTTGATAGTCATAATATCTTAAAAACCTGCTTTTTGTTTTGACAGCGGGAATTAATTTTAAATTAATTTCTGCCACTTCTGTGTTTTGAATTTGGAAAAATGAATTCCATATTTGGAATCAGGATGTTCAAATTGTGTAAATAGGTAACTTTTATTTTTAGACATTTTGAATAATTACTGCGGTAAATATTTTATTTACCATGGTTAAGTGTAAATCCGGTAAATAAGGGTTAAAAAATAATATTATAATAATACTAAATTGCCCTAACACGTGTCATAACCTTATTTTTGTATACATGTCCGACCATGGGCATCTTTTGGTTGATTTTGGGACCCCATGGAGCCACTTGTAGGTGATAGGGACACTTTATTTTAATTAAGTTAAAATAAGTACAAAAATGACATAAGCATATATCTTTTAGAAAAACAATTTTTACATAGAGTTATATATGTTTGATGTTCAACTATAAATATTAATTAGAAAGATAAAAATCTTTTCTACATAATTATATTTTATTTATAATTTTTAGACATTAAATAATTTAATTTATTTATGACACAATGATGATGCAGTAATTACCTAATTAATGAAAAATTAGAATAATTGATATTATAAATACAAAAATAAATATAATTTGAGTCTTTTTATGAATTAAAATAATTTTATAGATTTATATGACATGTTATTATTTCTTTAATTAACTTTTTTTGAAGTAATTATTCTGTTATTAGTTTTACAAAAATCAATTATTTAATAGTGTCAAAATTGACATAAAAAAGTTTTTGAAAAAAATATTATATTATTAATTGATATTAAATTATAAAAATATAAGGTTCGAAAAAGATAATTATATCATGATAGGTGTTTCATTAATGGACCACTTGGGGGTCTCTTGGATGTATATGGTATGTTTATTAACCATATTATATAAAAATCCAAATAGACATTGTAAAAGTGAAACTAATTAACAAAGAGTTAATACTTAAAGATAAGGTTAATATAATGTCCCAAACCTGTATAAATTATATTGGTTGAGTGGTTTTCGACCCATCCCCACCTTTAGCTTTAAATAATCAACTTTGGAGCCATTAGAAACTGAATATGAATTTATTATAAATTAATATTTCTAGCTTTTCCAAAGGTGCCCCTCACCCCTCTTATAAAAGGGCACTCCTCCTTCTCCTTTCTTCACACCATCAAAGCCTTTTGGTTCGGCCAAACCCTGCCCAAATACTCTCTCAACTTCCCTCACTACAACCTAGAGGCCTTGTTTTGATCATAAATCCAACCAATGGAGCCCTTTTGATCAAATCAAAAGGAAGAACCCGAAGAAGAGGTAATGATTTCACCACCCTTTTTCAAGTTCCTTTCTTCTTCCACTTCTTCTTCCTTTGTTGTTACCATTCTAAAATAATAACTCCAATTTCATATATATACTGTGATTTTATTATAAATATGGTACAACCATGTTCACTATTCTATCCACCCTTTGAATAACATGTCACCATACGTGCGTACGTACGACTTACCGTCTCCACATCGTGCTGTAATTGTTATTCAATATATTATTATTTGGATGGGTATTATAATTATGTGTAACTCATGTAAATAATAAATATAATAGGACAATGATTCTGTATATATAATATACCATCCAATTATATATTATTTTAATATCAAAAGAATGATATTATCGCTCGTGTGTGCGTACAGACTACCTTCTCCACGAACGTGATGAGATTCATTCTCCATCGTATACATTCAAGTATAATTATCATTTAATGATTAATAATATTATCTAAGGACTTGATATCATTCTGGATATGATTAAGATACAACCTATCCATTACAAACATGGCTTACGTAACAAAAAATATAAAAGAAAACGAGTAAGTTAACACCCAAAACGACAATAATTCTAAGATATTATTAACAAAGCAATGTTAAAAGATCATATATGATATCATATTAATGTATATAATTATTGAATAATTTAATAAAAATTATTTCACCATTATACAGTTTTTTAACCTACCCCAACCAAGGAAAAGTACAAGGCAAGGGTTTATTTAACAATCTCTTCATTATCCGAGGTTGTTTATACGTAATTATCTACTAGGATCTCTTTATCATCCACATCCATGCTCCTTAAAAATATATTTAAAAACATTTTTACTATTTACTAGACACTTGGTTAAATTCATTTATACCCTTATGTGTTTTTAAAGGAATCTTTCCGTCTTTTTCCAAACAAGGCACTTTTAACCATTTCGACAAATTTAAGGTAAGAATGTTTTTTTAACTTATATGGTGGGTGCGGCTATTAACACCGTTATAAAATCGTCCAAGCTTCCCTTACAAGATTATAAGAATATTTTCAAAGTAAATGTTTTATTTTATAATTATGTGACTTTTAAATGATTTCAAAATGAATATTTTAAAAATTTTTGAAAGGTCCTCTTTATCAAGATCATAATTTTAAATGTTTTAAATATTTATCTTTCTAAATCTTTTTAATTAATGTCCATGTTTTCAAAATGGTTTTAAGGATTTATTTATATGGACATGAAAGTTTTGAAATGAAATTTCTTTTCAAAAGTTTCAAATTGGTATGGGACACTTTGATTCAAAAATCTCTTTTAAATTACTTCCTTTATAAATGGGTGACTTTTCAATGATTTCGAGAAAAGAGATATTTCTCTCAAATTGTTTTGATTTCATCTATGTCAACATCCTTTGATAGATTTTAAGCTTATTTGAAGTTGATTTATTATGATACAAAACTTTTGTATTGTATTGAAGGTTTTGTGATATGTTTTACTGTGGATGTGTTATTTTTATACCATTCATGGTTTATGGAGAAAGTATTGACATTTCGTATGCTAGTTTTAATACGAATGTTTATGTTATCTTTAAACCTTTTCATATGGGAATTCATTGGACTTAAAATGTGATGGGTGGAGCCCGCTATAGCTCCTAGATGCATTGGTAGGTCTCATGAGACAAACTAGTGTCTTGGAACAAGGCCTTAACAAAATCTTATTTGTAGTCTTGAAACGAGGCCTTGGCTCTGTGGTTATGATAGTCTGGAATTATGAATTCCATCATTATGAAAGTGGTTATTGATATTGCATGTGATTATTAGATTAGTAGAATATCCATGTGATTATGTAAATGGAATTATTTAATTTTACTTTTTCCATACTATGTTGAAGTTCAAGTTTAAAAGGATTTTGTTTTAGTTATACATTGCCTTAAATGTTTATTCTTATTTATGAAAGTTTCCGCTATATTGTTATCCTTACTGGGCATTTGACCTCACCCCTTTTCTATGTTTTATTTTTCAGAGGGTATGAAGAAGTAAATTATGAATGACCTACAGGGATATTATTTGGGGATATGAGTGTGGAATATGGAGACAATATCTTGTTGTAGTAGTTTTTCACTTTATGATGTAATTTAAGACTTATGAATGTATCTAGTGTTTCCAAGGATACTAAGCCAATTGGTCTTTCAAGATTTGATCTTTCTTGTGATCATGCCAATGTTATTTAATAATGCACCGACTCTAGGTAACTAGGGTCAGGGCGTTGCAGTTGGTATCAGAAGAATATTAGTACAAACCTTGGATGCTAGATTTAGATAAACTCTGATTAGAGCATATAGATTTAAGATGGAATTGGAGGATTATTATAGAAGAACTTCCTAAAATTTTGGTATTGTAGAGATTTTGTGAGTTTTCCGAGCAATACATCCCTGTCTGGATACGAGCAGGTAGAGGCGGCTCGGGCACAGATGTACCTAGGGGTAAAACCCAAAAACACTGCTTTGAGCTAGACTCGAACGGGAACTGGTGCGCGAAAACAGGCCTTTCGGCACTCTTGGTTACGACACTCTCAGGGCATATGCTTAGGATAACTCTCATTTTCTTTAGAAATAATTGTGAAGGGTTTCCGAGTATATACTTCTTCAAAAGAGAAATTTTTTTGATTATAGATTATATCCATAAAATATTTAATTTATGTTATGTGTCTTACAAGTTTGGGATTAGGTATTGATATTCATAAACTAATCTAGTGTATGCCATTGTTTAGAAATGGTGCCCAGTAGAAGGAATCAGAACTCTAGAAATGAACATGATCCAAAGAGAAAGAAGGATCATATCATTCATGGTCTTAAGACATAATTTATAATAGAAATAGTCTCCCATGTATTATCATCATATGAAGAAATAAGATCATGTGTTGACAAGATAAGTAAAGATTTTACTGAGTCATATGGCTTTGAAGGGAAGCAAGAGAAGAAAAGGATGGAAGAGAGAATGATGGATAAGGGGAAGAGGGAAAAGAAGAATTTTCCCATATGTGATAACTGTGGGAAGAAACACCCTGGAACTTTCCTGAAAGGAATGGGAGTTTGTTATAAGTGTGGAGGAAAAGGGCACAAAGTACGTGACTACAAGGGTAATAAAATGGTTTTAAATGTACAATGCTTCATTTTCAAGGAGTTTGGACACTATGCGAACCTATGTACCAGTCATCAGACTATGCCACAAATGATGCTATTGGATAATAACCAAGTTATGATACTACCATAGATGAAGAGGAATGATTAGAGTTCTTATGTTGGTTATTTCATTTGAGTGTTGTATCAACAATGTACTTGTTATAATAATTATCGAGTATATAAAGATTGTACTGCAGTACTATTTCATTAAGGACTTGAGATTGTGTGGAACAAAGAAAAGTGACTCAATAGCAGGTTAAATTTTTGTAAGATATATGGTTGAGAGTAAGATAAACCATTATATGGTTCTGATACCGAGGTAGTGATTTTAGAATAATACATGATTGATTTGGATAAATTATATTGGATATTCTTGACTACCTTGAAACTGATTAATGATTTATATATTCCATCATTGTTGGGGTTTACATCATTTTTGGATTGAAGGAGTATATCTATTATTCTTTAAGTAATAAGGGATCATGAAAGTAATCAATAAGGTTTTATGGTAATTCAGGATATTGTAGTGTTTTAAAAGAATACATGATGAAGATGTTCACATGTTATTACGCCGAAAAAAGGATCTTTATTGTGTTTAACTTTCTTATAAATTGTGGACTGAAGTATTTTGGATAGTTCTAGTTTGGATTATTTTGGATTTCCATTAAAGGACAACCCGGAGGTCGGGCGGAAACCTGTTGCGTCCAGCAAGGCCGCGAGACTTGAACCCACAACCGAAGGGAGACAAGGGTGTATCACCTACCACTGACCCACGTGATGTCTGGGATTAAATAATGTAGTTTTTTTTAAAAGATCTGGTAGATGAATTATAAATTCGTTTTTTTTGAACCCTATACAAATAGGATAAATAGAATATTTTGTTTATGTTCTATTATCTTTTAGAGTGAAAGATGAGTTTGTGGTAGAAATTAGTTAAAGGATGGAACTTTAATTGTCAAGAATATATTTTTCTTCTTCTCTTATTTTATGAAGAAATTAATTCTTATACTTTATTTAAGGAATCCTAAAACCAAAAATGTGTTATCCTAATGCCCTATGTTTTGTTGACCCGATGGTATTTCAAATCATCATAGATTGATGAATTTAAAGACCTCAATTTTACACTTGTTTGTGATTGATGACCTCAATCACTACCTATAAATATTTACGTTTTTCCTCCAATTATATGTCTCTAATTGCCACCAATGTTCTTCTAATCGATATCATAATTTAGTGGTAACCCTTTCATTTCTCTTTTCCTCATATTAAGACTAAATTTTAGTAACCCAATTTCCGATATGGGTTTTCCCACAAATATATTTTCTATTTTCAACCTTTTATTTTCGAAGAACAATTTCAAATTATGAGGAAGCAATTTATTGATGTAGGGGAGAATGTAACACCCCAAGATTTCATAGGGTGCTATTTCTTCAAAATAATTCAATAACTTGCACTACACGCAACAATGAGTTCAAGCACACCATGACTTACAAAACATGTCATTCAAAAGATTTTATGAATAGTATTAACTATATTTTAAACTTTATATAATGCTTATAATTTTAGAATCTATATTATGAGTTTCTTAGACATAATGTAAGAACAAAATCATTTTCAGTAGTGCACTTTTACCACCTTTTAATAGTGAACCCTTTTTAAATCCAATATTTTAAAATTTTATATATTTGATTTGACTAAATAAATTTACTTTGGGGACATCAAAAATTTACATTGAAACATCCCAAGCTTCTACGGTATGCTTCTCTTTGAATAATGCAATAGCGTGTGTTGTACGCAACATCGAGTTTTAACACACACCCCAACTAATCAAACTAGCCGTTATGAATAGTAATACCTACTTTTTAAAATTTTATAAATTCTATCTCTCAAAATGGACTTCATTTTTGGATTCGGAATATCAAAATTATCCTAGGGTAAAATTTTGGTACTTTTCGGATAACTTGCATATTTTGATGAATAGTGAAAATTACTAAATTTTAATTAAAAAGAACTTTTTTAATCATAATAATTAATAGTGATAAATTATAAATTTGAGCGGTTTTAAAGAATATTTAGAATATATTTTTACCATTTAATACAATTTTTGTCATCGGACATAATTTCACAATTAAACCGAACATAAACAAGTATCAATCTTTTGATAGTTATTATATCTTAAAAACAAGCTTTTTGTTTTGACAACGGGAATTAATTTTAAATTAATTTCTGCCACTTATGTGTTTTGAATTTGGATAAATGGATTCCATATTTGGAATTAGGATTTTCAAATTGTGTAAATAGGTAACTTTTATTTTTAGACATTTTTAATAATTATTGCGGTAAATATTTTATTTACCATGGTTAAGGGTAAATCCGGTAAATAAGGGTTAAAAAATAATATTATAATAATACTAAATTATCCTAAAACGTGTCATAAGCTTATTGGTGGATACATGTCTGACCATGGGCATCTTTGGGTCGATTTTAAGACCCCATGGAGCCACTTGTAGGTGATAGGGACACTTTATTTTAATTATGTTAAAATAAGTACAAAAATGGCATAAGCATATATCTTTTAGAAAAACAATTTTTACATAGGGTTATATATGTTTTATTTTCAACTATAAATATAAATTAGAAATCTAAAAAGATTTCCTACATAATGATATTTTATTTATAATTTGTAGACATTAAATAATTTAATTTATTTATGACACAATGATGATGTAGAAATTACCTAATTAATGAAAAATTAGAATAATTGATATTATAAATACCCAAATAAATATAATTTGAGACTTTTTATGAATTACACTAATTATATAAGTTAATATGACATGTTAGTATTGCTTTAATTAACTTTGTTTGAATTATCATTCTGTTATGATTTTTACAAAAATCAATTATTGAATAATGTCAAAATTGACATAAAAGAGTTTTTAAAACAAATATTATATTATTAATTGATATTAAATTCTAAAAATCTATGGTTCGGCCAAGATACGTATATCATGATATGTTTATTATTAATGGACCACTTGGGGGTCTCTTGGATGTATATGGTAAGTTTATTAACCATATTATAAAAAAATACAAAGAGACATTGTAAAAGTGAAACTAATTAACTAAGAGTTAATACTTAAGGATAAGGTTAATATAATGACCCAAACCTGTCTAAATTATTTTGGTTTAGTGGTTTCCGACCCATCCCCACCTTAACCTTTAAATAAACAACTTTTGAGCCATTAGAAACTGATTATGAATTTATTATAAATTAATATTTCTAGCTTTTCCAAAGGTGCCCCTCACCCCTCTTATAAAAGGGCACTCCTCCTTCACATTTCTTCACACCTTCAAAGCCTTTTGGTTTGGCCAACCCCTGCCCAAATACTCTCTCAACATCCCTCACTACAACCTAGAGGCCTTTGTTTGATCATAAATCCAACCTATGGATCCATTTTGATCAAATCAAAAGGAAGAACCCAAAGAAGAGGTAATGATTTCACCACCCTTTTTCAAGTTCCTTTCTTCTTCCACTTCTTCTTCCTTTGTTGTTACCATTCTAAAATAATAACTCCAGTATAATATATATACTATGATTTTATTAGAAATATGGTACAACAATATTCACTATTCTATCCAACCATTGAATAACATGTCACCATACGTGCGTACGTACGACTTACCGTCTCCATGTCGTGGTGTAATTGTTATTCAATATATTATTATTTGGATGGGTATAATAATGATGTGTAACTCATGTAAATAATAAATATAACATGATAATGATTCTGTATATAAGATATACCATCCAATTTTATATTATTTTAATATCAAAAGAATGATATTATCGATCGTGCGTGCGTACGGACTACCGTCTCCACGAACGTGATGAGATTCATTCTCCATCGTATCTATTCCAGTATAATTCTCATTTAATGATTAATAATAGTATCTAAGGACTTGATATCATTATGTATATGATTAATATACAACCTATTCATTACAAACATGGCTTACGTAACAAAACATATAAAAGAAAACGAGTAAGTTAACACCCAAAACGACAATAATTATAAGATATTATTAACAAAGCAATGTTAAAAGATCATATATGATATCATATTAATGTATATAATTATTGAATAATTTAATAACAATTATTTCACCATTATACAGGAGGTTAACCTACCCCAACCAAGGAAAAGTACAAGGTAAGGGTTTATTTTACCATCTCTTCATTATCTGAGGTTGTTTATATGTAATTATCTACTAGGATCTCTTTATCATCCACATCCATGCTCCTTAAAAATATATTTAAAAACATTTTTACTATTTACTAGACATTTGGTTAAAGTCATTTATACCCTTATGTGTTTTTAAAGGAATCTTTCCGTCGTTTTCCAAACAAGGAACTTTTAACCTTTTCGACAAATTTAAGGTAAGAATGTTTTTTTAACTTATACGGCGGGTCTGGCTATTTACCGCCATTATAAAATCGTCAAAGCTTCCCTTATAATATTATAATAATATTTTCAAATTAAATGTTTTATTTTATAATTATGTGACTTTTAAATGATTTCAAAATGAATATTTTAAGAATTTGTCAAAGGTTCTCTTTATCAAGATCATAATTTTAAATGTTTTAAAGATTTATCTTTCTAAATCTTTTTAATTAATGTCCATTATTTCAAAATGATTTTAAGGATTTATTTATATGGACATGAATGTTTTGAAATGACATTTCTTTTCAAAAGTTTCAATTTTTTATGGGACACTTTGATTCAAAAATCTCTTTTAAATTACTTCCTTTATAAATGGGTGACTTTTCAATGATTTCGAGAAAAGAGATATTTCTCTCAAATTGTTTTGATTTCATATATGTCAACATCTTTTGATGGATTTTAAGCTTATTTGAAGTTGATTTCTTATCATACAAAACTTCTGTATTGTATTAACGGTTTTGTGATATGTTTTACTGTGGATGTGTTATTTTTATACCATTCATGGTTTATAAAGAAAGTATTGACATTTCGTATGCTAGTTTTAATACGAATGTTTATGTTATGTTTAAACTATTTCATATGGGAATGCATTGGACTTAATATGTGACGGGTGGAGCCCTCTATAGCTCCTCGATGCATCGGTAGGTCTCATGAGACAAACTAGTGTCTTGGCACAAGGCCTTGACAAAGTCTTATTTGTAGTCTTGGCACGAGGCCTTGGCCATGTGGTTGTGATAGTCTGGCATTATGCATTCCGTCATTATGAAAGTGGTTATTGATATTGCATGTGATTATTAGATTAGTAGAATATCCATGTGAATAAGTAAATGTCATTATTTCATTTTACTTTTGCCATACTATGTTGAAGTTCAAGTTTAAAACGCTTTTGTTTTAGTTATACATTGCCTTAAATGTTTATCTCTTTTATATGAAAGTTTCCTCTATATTGTTATCCTTACTGGGAATTTAATCTCACCCCTTTTCTATGTTTTATTTTTCCCAGGGTATGAAGATGTAAATTATGAATGACCTGTAGGGATATTATGTGGGGATATGAGTGTGGAATATGGAGACAATATGTTTTTGTAGTAGTTTTTTCACTTTATGATGTATTGTAAGACTTATTAATATATCTAGTGTTTCCAAGGCTACTAAACCAATTGGTCTTTCAAGATTTGATCTTTCTTATGATCATGACATTGTTATGTAATAATGCACTGACTCAAGGTAATTGGGGTTGGGGCGTTGCATCCACGTCGTGGTGTAATTTGTTATTCAACACTATGTTATTTTAAAGTATATAAAGATGATTAGTGTGTATATAAATAATGAAAATAACATGATAATGTCTCTTTAAAATTAATATACCATACAATTATATACCTTTATGGAAATGATATTGTCGCTCGTGCATACGAATGGATTACCGTCTCCACGACGGGATGAGATTCATTTCCACGTTCACCATTCATCAATGATTATAAAAATATATATTATTAATAAGTATATAATATATGGTAGAATAATTATAGTGGAGATATATATATATATATATTCTTTTATATATCTTACTCACTTAGTTCCGTTCAATATGATATGAAAACGGAAACAGCATTTATTCGTATGTACGGACTACCATATCTATAAATGGTGTTTTCCATTTCATATTTATTTATATTCTAAATATTTATATTCTAAATATATAATATATATAAATCATGTTTTATATTCTGGAATAATTTGAATCTTGATCTAAGTGATACAATCAAGAGTAACAAGTTAAAACACGTACGATAAACAAAGCGATTATTACACGAAATGTGAATTTAACATTGAAATTATTATTAAATGGGTAGTATAAAATCATAAATGAGTCATATATGATATCATAAATATTAATATGGATTTGGTATAATTTAATAACCTACTACGATCTACATACAGGAGGTAAAATGTACCCTCGACTAAAAGAAAGTTTAAGGAAAGAGTTAATTCCTCAATCTAATTATTATCCGAGATTGTTTATGTGTAAGTATTCACTAGGAATGTTTTATCATCCATGTCCATTTTTCATAAAAATGATTTCAAAATAAATATTTTAAGGATTTGTGAAAGGTGCTCTTTATCATAATCAGAATTTTAAAATTTTTAAATATTTATCTTTCTAAATATTTTTAATTAATGTCCATATTTTCAAAATGATTATTGGGATTTATTTATATGGACGTGAATGTTTTGAAATGATAATTCTGTTCAAAAGTTTCAAAGCGGTATGAGACACTTTGATTCAAAAATCACTTTTAAATTACTTCTATTATAAAATGTGACTTTTAAATAATTTTACAAAAAGGATATTTTGTTCAAAAAGTTTTACTTATCATTCTCAACTATGTCAGCATCCTTTACTGGATATTATTTTTTATTGAGGATGATTTGTTATAATACAATATTCCATATTGTATTGAATGAGTTATGATATGTTTGACTCTGGATGTTTTAATTTTTATACCATTCATGGTTTATGGTTAATGTATTGACATTTCTTATGTTAGTTTTAATATGAATGTTTATGTGATGTTTCAACTTTTTCATATGAGGAATCCAGTGGACTTAGTAAGTGATGGGTGCAGCCTGCTATAGCTCCTTGATGCACTGGTAGGTCTCATGAGATAAACAAGTGTCTTAGCACGAGGGATTTACAATAATTTTATTTATAGTCTTGTCACGGGGCCTTGACTATGTGGTAATGATTTCTGGTGTTTGGCATTCCCTAATTATGAAATTAGTTATTACATGTGATTATTCGACTAGTAGAATATCCATTTGCATGTTTATATGATAATTTTTTATTAAATTTTTCCATATTATGTTCATGTTTATGTTTAAAAAGGATGTTGTTTTTTATCACAAATCTTGCCTAAATAGTATATAGATTCTGCTAAATTATTTACCCTTACTAACCATCTGAGATCACCCCTTTCTTATGTTTTATTTTCCCAAGATTCAAAAAAGTGTATTATTATTGATATGCAGAATTAAGCAAAAGGGAATAATTTCATTGTCAAAGAACTATCTATGATGTGATTTATGTTTGAAATTGTAATGTATAGTTAATGTATGTAATCTATTTTTAATGATTGCTAAACTGATCGGTCCTTCGAGACTTTATTCCTTTTATTCATGCTGATGTATTAAAATAAGGCACCGACAATAGGTAACTGGGGTTGGGGTGTTACAGTTGGTATCATAGGATGTTTTTCATTATCCATGGAAACTAGATTTAAATAAATTATAATTATAGAACATAACCATAAGATAGACTTTGAAGATTAGTATATAAGAACTTCCCAAATTTTTTGTAATGTAAAGATTTTTTGAGTTTTCCAAGAAAGTACAACTTTGTCTGGATACGAGCAGGTAGAGGTAGATTTGGCACAGATGTACCTAGGGGTAAAACCTAAAAACTACACTTTTAGCTAGACTCAAATAGGAACTATTGCACGGAAATGGGCCTTGTTGCACTCTTGGTCATGACACTCCCGGGGGATATGCTTAGGATTATTCTCGTTTTCATTACAAACCACTATGAAGTGTTTATGAGTATATACCTCCTCATAGAAAACAATTTTGTGATTATAGATTATATCCATAAACTATTCAATTTACATTAGGTATTTTACATGTTTGGAATTATGAGTTGCGATTAATAAACTAACCTAGTGTATTCCATTGTATAGAAATGGCGCCCAATAAAAGGAATGGGCACTCCAGCATTACATATGATCCAATGAGTAAGAATGATCATATCTTTCATAGTATTAAGCCAAAATTTAGAAGGGAAATAGTCTCCCATGTATTCTCAATATATGAAGAAATAGTATCTTTTGTTAATAATATAAGTAAATAATTCTATGATTCTTATGGCTTTGAAGGGAATCAAGACAAGAAAAGGTTGGAATAAAGAAAGATTGATAAAGGGAAGAGGGAAAAAAGGATTTTCCCATATGTGATAACTGTTGAAATAATCACCATGGTAAATGATTGAAGGGAATGAGAGTTTGTTATATGTGTGGAGAAAGAGGACACCAAGTTCATGATTTCAAGGGTAAGAAAAAATTTCAAACGTACAATAATTCATCTGTAAGGTGTTGGGAGACTACGCAAATCAATGTATCAGTCTGCATAGTATACCTTAAATGATGTTATTGGATAATAATAAAGTTATGATACAACCTCATGTGAAGAGGAATGACTGGTGTTCTTATGTTTTTAATATATAATTATTTCATTTGAGTGTTGTATCAACAATATACTTGTTATATGAATTATAGAGATAAATAAGGATTATATTGCAGTACTATTTTATTGAGGATTTGAGATTATATGGTTCTAAGAAATGTGACTTAAATTAAGCTATACTTTTTGGAAAGTACATGGTTGAAGGAAAGGTAATCCTTAATATGGTCCTGATAATTAGGTAGTGATATTTGAATAAGAGATGGTTGATTCGGATAAATTATATTGGATATTCTTGACTTCATTGAAACAGATTAGTGATTTGTATATTCCATCATTGTTGGAGTTTACATCATTTTTCGATAGAATGAGTATATCCAGAATTCTATAAGGAAAAAGGGAGCATAAATATAATCAATAAGGTTTTATGGTAATTCAGGATGTTGCGGTGTTTTAAAAGAATAAATGATGAAGGCGTTCAAATGTTATTACCTTGAAAAAAGGATATTCATTTTTAGTAACTTCCTTTTAAATTTTATACAAAGAGTTTGGATATAAGTATTTAGGATAAGTATAAAGGTTGGAATGGATTATGTTTTAAATTGGATGGTATTGTTAAGTTTATTTTTGGATTGTTATAAAAAGGACAACCTAGAGGTCGGGCGACTTCTATTCACATCCGACAAGGTCGCGAGACATGAACCCACAACCGAAGAGTGACAAGGGTGAATCAATAATGACTTGACTATGTGATGTACTGGTTTGTATAATTTATCTTTTTTTAAAATAGTTTGAAAATGAATTATAAATTCATTATTTTTTGAACTGTATACGATTTGGATAAATAGTTTTTTTAATTTTTTATTTTTTGAAATAATTTGGAGTGAAAGATGAGTTTGTGGTAGTAATTAGTTGAAGGATGAAACTCTACTTGTCAAGTATATATATATATACAATTATTTTCCTCTTATTAAGACTAAATTTTATTAACCCAATTTCTGATGTGGGTTTTCCCACAAAGGTATTTTCTTTTGTCAACCTTCTATTTTCAAAGAAAACATTCAAATTGTGAGGATGCAATTTATTGAGGCAGGGAAAAATGTAACACCCGAAGATTTCATATTATGTTATTTCTTCAAAGTAATTCAATAACTTACACTACACGCAACATCGATTTCAAGTACACCACGACTTACCAAACTAGTCGTTCAAAAGCAGTTATTAATATTATTAACTGATTTTTGAACTATATATAATCATTATAATTTTAGAATCCAAATTATGAGTTTCTTATACATAATGTAAGAACTAATTATTTTTTTGAGATAAAAGAAGTATTTTTCAAAAAATATTCTTTTACCGCCTTTTAATGGTGACCCATTTTTAAATCCAATATTTGAAACATTTATATATTCAATGTGACAAAATAAACTTCTTCTTTAGAATATGGACATAATATTTTAGTTTCAATAAATGTTTTTTGATTTTCTGATATCTTTCTTATTTGGGTGAATAGTGAAAAATATTATATTTTAACTGAAAACAACTTTTTTAATAAAAATAATTTATTATTTTAAATTATAAATTTTAATGGTTTATAAGTATAAAAAGATTATATTTTAATCATTTAATCCAATGATGGGAACTGTATGTAATTTCACTTTGAAATTGGACATAAACAAGTGTCAATATTTTGATAGTTAATATTTCTTAAAAATACGCTTTTTGGTTTTGAAAATGGGAATAAATTTTAAACTAATTAATGAAACTTATATTTTTTGAAATTTGTAAAATAGAATTCATTTTTTAATTCATAATATCAAAATTAGCTTAGAGTGAATTTTTGGTATTTTTCTAAAAACTTTCAATGAATAGTGAAAACATTGAGTTATTGTTTAAAACCTGATTTTTATTTAAATAATTATTTATTTTATTTAAATTTATTTTATGTAAAAATATATAAATAATACTTATTTAAATTCAATGTAATTCATTGGAGTTATTTTATAATAATTTTATATATATAAATAAATATTATCGAACTTTTTACCTGCTTTTACCCACCTCCTACGAGCATTAGCAAATTTACATACAACATAATTTTACTGCTTCTGTGAGTTGAATTTTGAAAATATGAAAGAGACAGTTAATATCAATGAGTAATGTGTGGTTCAATGAGATATAAATAATCTTTGTTTAATAGTAACTTTTTACATTTATTTACCACGGTTAAAAGTAAATAGGGTAACTAAGGATAAAAATGATACTATTATTTCTCTAACAAATGTCGTAATTCTATTGGATAATTTTAATTAGACCAAAAAAACATTAGGAATAAAATATGACCCTTTAGGTCCACTTGTATTACATTAATACATTTATTATTACTTTATTTAAAGAATAAATAAAAGAGTTAAAATCTATGTTTAATAACTAACCCATTTTTAATATAGGGTTATACATTAGGTAAAATCAACTAAAAATATTTATTATAAAGCAAAAAATATTTCATACATAATGGTATTTTATTTCTAATTTTTAAAGATTAAATTAATTAAATTAACTAATGACACAATGATGATGCAGTAATTACCTTATTAATGAAAGAATCAAATAAATGGTATAATAAATATTAAAATAAATATAATTTCAAATTTTTTATGACATCCACGAATTTTCTAGGTGAATATGTTATGTTATGATTGATTCAATGTATTTGGTTTTAATTAATCATAATGTTGTTATTTAATCAAAAAAATACCAAAGAGTGTCCAAATTGACATAAAATTGTTTTTAAAACAAATATTATATTATTAATTGATATAACAGTCCTAAAAATCTATGGTTCATCCAAAAGAATTATATAATAATATATAAGACATTAATTAACCAATTGGGGTTCTATTGGAATTTTATAGTATGTTTATTTACCATATAATATAAAAATATAAAGAGACACGGTAAATGTCAAACTATTTAACTAAGAGTTAAATCTAAAAGTTAAGGATAATATGGTAAGATAAACCAGTCTAAAACCTATAGGTTTAGTTTTTTCTACCCATCCCCACATTATATTTTAAATAATTCATTTTTTATCCATTATAAACCGAATTGGAATTTATTATAAAATAATAGTTTAAGTTTTTTCTAAGGTGCCCCTCACCCCTCTTATAAAAGGGAACTTCCACTTCTCTCAAATTTACATCTCCAAAGTCATTTGTCTCAGCCAAACTCTACCAAAATATCCTCCCAACTATCCTACCTTCATACTATAGGAATTTTTTTGTTCATAAATCCAACTTAAGAATCCCCTTTGATCAAATCAAAAGGAAGAAACCGAAGAAGTGGTAATGATTTCACCACCCTATTTCAAGTTCTCTTATTCTTCCACTTACTATTTCTTTGTTGTTTCCATTATAAAATAATATCTCTAGTATATACTATATACAGTGATGTTATTATAAATATGGCACATCTATATTCATTATTCTATCCATCTTATGAATGATAATGTCACCATGCGTGCATACGTACTACTTACCGTCTCCAAGCCGTGGTGTAATTTGTTATTCAACACTATGTTATTTGAATGGATATAATGAGTAATATGTATATAAATAATGAAATAACATGATAATGTCTCTTTAAAATTAATATACCATCCAATTCCACAACTTTATGAAAATGATATTGTCACTCGTTCGTACATATGGATTACCATCTCCACGATGCAATGAGATTCATTTTCACATTCACCATTCATCGACGATTATAAAAATATATATTACTATTAAGTATGCAATATATGACATAATAATAATACTGTAGATATATGTATATATATATATATTTACATACATATATCTTAATCACTTAGTTTCGTTCAATATGATATGAAAACGGAAACTGCGTTTTTGCGTACGTAAGGACTACTGTCTCCGTAAACAGTGTTTTCCATTTTATATTTATGTCTATTATACATATTTTTATTCTAAATATATGAGATATATAAATAATGTTTTATATTATGTAAGTATATAAATCTTTATCTAGGTGATACAATCAAGAGTAACAAGTTAAAACACGTATGATAAAGAAAGCGATTATTACCTAAAATGTTAATTTAACATGGAAATTGTTATTAAACAAGTAGTATAATGTCATAAATGAATCATGTATGATATCAGAAATATTAATATGGTTCTGGTATAATTTAATAACATACTAAGATCCTCATACAGAAGGTTAAACATACCCTCGACTAAAGTAAAGTGCAAGGTAAGTGTTAATTCCTCAATCACATTATTATCCGAGATTTTTTATGTGTAAGTATATACTGGGACATTTTTATCATCCATGTCTAGTTTTCCTAAAAATGATTTAAAAATGAATATTTTAAGGATTTGTGAAAGGTACTCTTTATCAAGATCAGAATTTTAAATGTTTAACCATTTATCTTTCTAAATCTTTTTAATTAATGTCCATGTTTTCAAAATGATTTTAAGGATTTATTTATATGGAGATGAATTTTTTGAAATGATAATTATTTTCAAAAGTTTCAAAGTGGTATGGGACACTTTGATTCCAAAATCTCTTTTATATTACTTCCATTATAAATGTGTGACTTTAAATGATTTTACAAAAAGGATATTTCTCTCAAAAAAATTTACTCATCATTTTCAACTATCTCAGCATCCTTTACTAGATATTATTTTTGATTGAGGTTGATTTTTTATAATACAATATTCCATATTTTATTGAATGAGTTATGATATGTTTGACTATGGATGTTCTACTTTTATACCATTCATGGTTTATGGTTAATGTATTGACATTTTGTATGCTAGTTTTAATACGAATATTTAGGTTATGTTTCAACTTTTCCATATGAGGAATGCAGTGGACTTAGTAAGTGATGGGTGGAGGCCACTATAGCTCCTAGATGCATCGGTATGTCTCATGAGACAAACATGTGTCTTGGAACAAGGTCTTGACAAAAATATTATTTGTAGTCTTGGCATGAGGCCTTGACTATGTGGTAATGATGTCCGACATTAGGCATTCCCTCATTATGAAATTAGTTATTACATATGATTTTTTGACTAGTAGAATATCCATGTGAATGTTTATATGTTAATGTTTTATTTATTTTTTCCATATTATGTTCATGTTTATGTTTAGAATGGCTATTGTTTTTATCACACATCTTGCCTAAAAAGTTTATAGATTCTGCTAAATTATTTACCCTTACTGGGCATCCGATCTCACCCCTTTCTTTTGTTTTATTTTCCCAGGATTCCAAGAAGTATATTATGATTGATATGTAGGGCTAAGCTAAAGGGAATAATGGTGTTCTCAAAGAACAATCTGTATTGTGTTTTATTTTTGAAATTGTAATGTAAAGTTAATGTATGTAATATATTTTCCCTGACTGCTAAACTGATCGGTCCTTCGGGACATGATTCTTTGTAATCATGAAAATGAATTAAAATAATGCACCAACTTTGGGTAACTGGGGTCATGTCATTACAGTTTGTATCATAGGATGTTTTTCAATAACCTTGGAAACTAGATTTAGATAAACTCTGATTTGAGAACATTATCATAATATAGACTTTGAAGAATAGTATTTAAGAACTTCTTATAATTTTTGTAATGTAATGATTTTGTGAGTTTTCCAAGAAAATACATCCTTTTCTTGATATGATTATGTAGAGTCGGATCTAGAACAAATGTACCTAGGGATAAAACCTAAAAACACCACTTTGATCTAGACTAGAATGGGAACTGGTTCACGACAGCAAGCCTTGCTGCACTTTTGGTTACGACACTCCCGGGGGATATGCTTAGGATAATTCTCGTTTTCTTTACAAACCTCTATGAAGGGTTAATAAGTATATACCTCCTCAAAGAAAACAATTTTGATATTATGGATTATATCTATAAACTCTTCAATTTACGTTTGGTATTTTTCATGTTTGGAATTATGAATTGTGATTCATAAAATGACCTAGTGTATGCTATTGTATATAAATGGTGTCCAATAGGTGGAATGAGAACTTCAGCAATACTTATGATCCAATGAGTGAGAAGGATCATATATTTCATAGTATTAATCCAACATTTGGAAGTTAAATAGTCTCCCTTGTATTCTCAATATATGAAGAAATAGTATCTTGTGTTAATAAGATAGGTAAATAATTCTCTTATTCCTATGGCTTTTAAAGGAAGCAAGATAGGAAAAGGATGGAATAGATAAATATTGATAATGGGAAGAGGAAAAAAAGGATTTTCTCATATGTCATAACTGTGGAAAGAATCATCAGGTTAAATCCATGAAGATAATTGGAATTTGTTATAAGTGTTGAGAAAAAGGTCACCAAGTACGTGACTACAAGGGTAAGAAAAAATTTCAAATGTACAATGCTTCATCTCTAAGGCATTGGGACACTACACGAATCAATGTCTCAGTCATCAGAGTATACCTTAAATGATGATATTAAATAATAATCAAGTTATGATACAACCTCATGTGAAGTGGAATGACTAGTGTTCTTATGTTGTTAATATATAATTATTTCATTTGAGTCTTGTATCAACAATATATTGGTTGTATGAATTATGGAGATAAATAAGGATTATACTACAGTACTATTTTATTGAGGATTTGAGATTATATGGTTCTTAGAAAAGTAACATAATAGTAAGCTATAATTTTTTCAAAATACATGGTTGAAGGAAAGGTAATCCTTAATATGGTCCTGATAACGAGGTTTTGATTTTGGAATAAGAGATGGTTGATTTGGAAAAATTATATTGGATACTCTTGACTTCCTTGAAACTGATTAATGATTTGTATATTCCATAATTGTTGAAATTTACAACATTTTTTGGATAAAAAGAGTATATCCATTATTATATAAGTAATAAGGGATCATGAATATAAACAATAAGGTTTTATGGTAATGCAGGATGTTGCAGTGTTTTAAAAGAATACACGATGAAGGTGTTCAAATTTTATTACCTACAAAAATGGTTCTTCATTGTGTTTAACTTCCTTATAAATTTTGGACAGAGAGTTTGGATATAAGTAATTTGGATAAGTCTAACGGTTGGAATGGATTAAGTTTGAAATTGGATGCTATTGTTAAGGTTGTTTTTGGATTGTTATAAAAAGGACAACCTAGAGGTCGGGTGACTACTAGTCATGTCCGGCAAGGTCTCGAGACTTGAACCCACAACCGAAGAGCGTCAAGGGTGCATCACCTACAATCTAAATACATAATGTACTGGTTTTTATAATTTATCTTTTTTTAAATAGTCTGATAAATGAATTATAAATTCATTATTTTTGGAACCCTATACGATTAGGATAAATTATTTTTTTTAATTTTTTTTTTGAAATCTTTTGGAGTGAAAGATGAGTTTTTGGTAGGAATTAGTAGAAGGATGAAACTCTACATGTCAAGTATATATATATATATATATATATATATAATTTTTTCCCTCTTATTAAGAATAAATTTATTAACCCAATTTCTGATGTGGGTTTTCCCATAAAGGTATTTTCTATTTTCAACCATTTATTTTGAATGAAAAATTTCAAATTATGAGGATGCAATTTATTGAAGGAGGGAACAATGTAACACCCCAAGATTTCATATTATGTTAATTCTTCAAAGTAATTAAATAACTTACACTACACGCAACATCGAGTTCAATCACACCATGACTTACCAAACAAGCCGTTCAAAAGTGGTTATGAATATAATTACTATTTATAATTTGAGAATCCATATTACGAGTTTCTTAGACATAATGAAAGAACTAATTCATTTTTTTCATATAAAAGATGTATTTTTCAAAAAAATATACTTTTACCGACTTTTAATGGTGAACCATTTCTAAATCAAATATTTGAAAAATTTATATATTCAATTTGACAAAATAAACTTTTTCTTTAGAATCGGGACATAAGAATTTAGTTTCAATAAATTTTTGGTGATTTTCTGATAACTTTCAAATTTGTTTGAATAGTGAAAGATACTATATTTTAACAGAAAACATCAATTTTAATCAAAATAATTTATAGTGATAAATTATAAATTTTAATTGTTTTTACTTATAAATAGATTATATTTTTACCATTTAATCCAATGATGGTCATTGTATGTAATTTCACTTTGAAATTAGACATAAACAAGTGTCAGTCTTTTGATAGTTAATAAATCTTAAAAAATACACTTCTTGGTTTTGACAACATGAATTAATTTTAAATTAATTAATGAAACTTCTATGTTTTAAAATTGGTAAAATATAATTCTTTTTTGAATTCATAATATCAAAATTATCTTAGGGTGAATTTTTCTTATTTTTCTGAAAACTTTCAATTTTTTTATGAATAGTGAAAAACACTAAGTAATTGTTTAAACCGGATTTTTATTTAGATAATAATTTATTATATTTAAATTTATTTTATGTCAAAATAGATACATAATACCTATATAAATTAAATTTAATACATTGGAGTTAGTTTATAATAATTTTAGATATATAAAAATTTTCTCGAACTTTTTACTATCACTTACCCACCTCCTAGGAGCATTTGCAAATTTTCATAAAACATAATTTTACTGCTTCTGTGAGTTGAATTTTGAGAATCCTAGAGAAATGGTTAATATCAAAGAGTAAAATTTGGTTCAATAAGATAAATATAATTTTTGGTGAATAGTAACTTTTTTACTTTTATTTACCATGGTTAAAAGTAAATAGGGTAATTAAGGATAAAACTGATATTATTATTTCCATAAAAAATATCTTAATTCTATTGGATAAATTTAATTCGACCAAAAACAACATTAGGAATAAAATATTACCCTTTATGTCCACTTGGATTAGATTAAGACAATTATTATTATTTTATTTAAAGAAGAATTAAAAGATTTAAAATCAAAGTTTAATAACTAAACCATTTTTAATATATGGTTATAAATAAGATAAATTCAACTATAAATATTCATTATAAAGATAAAAATATTTCCTACATAATTTTATTTTATTTATAATTTTTAGAAATTATATAATTAAATTTATTAATGACACAATGATGATGTAGTAATTACTTTATTAATGAAAGAATCAAATAAATTGTATTATAAATATTAAAATAAAAATAATTTCGAAGTTTTTATGAAATACAAGAATTTTCCATTTGAGTATGATATCTTAGGATTGATTAAATGTATTTATTTTAAGTAATAATTCTGTTATTATTTTGTCAAAAAACAAATACCAAAGAGTGTCAAAATTGACATAAAATAGTTTTTAAAACAAATATTATATTATTAATTGATATAATAGTCCCAAAAATCTGAGGATAGGCCAAAAAAGTTATATAATAATATATATGACATTAATGAACCAATTGTGGCCCGATTGTCATTTTATAGTTTGTTTATTAACCAAATAATATAAAAATACAATGAGACATGGTAAATGTCAACTATTTAACTAAGAGTTAAATCTAAATGTTATGGTTAATATGGTAACATAAACCACTCTATAACCTATTAGTTTAGTTTTTTTAGACCCATACCCACCTTATATTTTAAATAATTCATTTTTTAGCTATTAGAAACCAAAAATTAATTTTTTATAAAATAATATTTGAGGTTTTTTCTAAGGTGCCCCTCACCCCTCTTATAGAAGAGCACTTCCCCTTCTCTCAAATTCACTCCTCCAAAGCCATTTGGATCTAACATCCTCTTCCAAAATATCCTACCAAATATCCTTACTTCGTCCTATAGCCCTTCCTTTGGTCATATATTCAACCTAATATTCTCTTTTGATCAAATCGAAAGGAAGAACCCAAAAAGAGGAAATGATTTCACCACCCTCCTTCAAATTCTCTTATTCTTCCACGTACTAATTCTTTTTTGTTTTAATTATATAATAATAACTCTAGTATATTTTATATACTATGATGTTATTATAAATATGGCACAACTATATTCTTTATTCTATCCATATTATAAATGATAATGTCACCATGTGATCATACGTACGGCTTACCATCTCCACGATGTTGTGTAATTTGTTAATCAACACAATGTTATTTTAATGGATGAAATGATGAGTAATATGTATATAAATAATGAAAATATCATGATAATTTCTCTATAAAATTAATATACCATCCAATTCCACACCTTTATGGAAATTCTATTGTCGCTCGTGCGTACGTATGGATTATTATCTCCACGACGCGATAAGATTCATTTCCAAGGTCACCATTCATCGACGATTATAAAAATATATATTACTAATAAGTATGTAATATATGAAATAATAATGCTACTAGAGATATATATATTTATATATATATGTGTGTGTGTGTGTACATAATTTTATATTACTCACTTAGTTCCGTTCAATGCGATAGGAAAATGGAAACAACGTTTATGCGTACGTACGGACTACCGTCTCCATAAACGGTGTTTTCCATTTAATATTTATGTTTGTTTTAAATATTTATATTCTAAATATATAAGATATATAAATCCTGTTTTATATTGTGTAAGTATTTAAATCTTGATCTAAGTGATACAATAAAGAGTAACATGTTAATACACGTATGATAAAGAAAGCGATTATTACCTGAAATGTAAATTTAACATGGAAATTATTATTAAATGGGTAGTATAAAGTCATAAATGAGTCATTTATGATATAATAAATATTAATATGTGTTTGGTATAATTTAATAACATTCTAAAATCTTCATATAGGAGGCTAAACATACCCTCGACTAAAGAAAAGTGAATGTTAAGGGTTAATTCCTCAATCTCATTATTATCCGAGATTGTTTATGTGTAAGTATTTACTGGGAAATTTTTATCATCCACTTCCATTTTTCATAAAAATTATTTCAAAATTAATATTTTATGGATTTTTGAAAGGTACCCTTTTTCAAGATCTTAATTTTAAATGTTTTAAATATTTATCTTTCTAAATATTTTTAATTAATGTCCATGTTTTTAAAATGATTTTAAGGATTTATTGATATGGACATGAATGTTTTTAAAAGATAATTCTTTTAAAAAGTTTCAAAGTGGTATGGGATACTTTGATTCATAAATGCATTTTAAATTTATTCCACGATAAATGTGTGACTTTTAAATGATTTTACAAAAAGGATATTTCTCTTAAAAAAATTTACTCATCATTTTCAACTATGTCATCATCTTTTAATAGATATTATTTTTGATTGAGGTTGATTTGTTATAATACAATCTTCCATATTGTATTGAATGAGTTATGATATGTTTGACTATGGATGTTCTATTTTTATACCATTTTTGGTTTATGGTTATTGTATTGAAATTTCATATGCTAGTTTTAATACGAATGTTTATGTTATGTTTCAACTTTTTCATATGAGGAATGAAGTGGACTTAGTAAGTGACTGGTGGAGCATGTTATAGTTCCAAGATGCATCAGTATGTCTCATAAGAAAAACTAGTGTCTTGGCACAAGGCCTTGAAAAAAATATTATTTGTAGTCATGGCACGAGGCCTTGACTATGTGATAATGATGTCCAGCGTTAGGCATTCCCTCATTATGAAATTAGTTATTACATGTGATTATTCAACTAGTAGAATATCCATGTGCATGTTTATATAGTAATGTTTGATTTATTTTTTCCATATTATGTTCAAGTTTATGTTTAAAAAGTCAGTTGTTTTTATCACACATCTTGCCTAAAAATTTTATAGATTTTGCTAAATTATTTACCCTTACTGAGAATCTGAGGTCACCCCTTTCTTATGTCTTATTTTCTCATGATTCCAAGATGTGTATTATGATTGATATGTGGGGTTAATAGAAAGGGAATAATTACATTCTCAAAAAACTATTTCTGTTGTGTTTTTTGTTTGAAATTGTAATGTAATGTTAATCTATGTAATCTATTTTCCATGACTGCTAAACTGATCGTTCCTTTGGGACTTGATTCCTTGTAATCATGCCAATGTATTAAAATAATGCACCAACATTGGGTAACATGGGTTGGGGTGTTACAAAAATTATGAGGGGGGCATTTGTTGGCGCCAAAATTTGGGACAAAGAAGAAGCCAAAACAAAGGCACTATTGACTACCTCATGAAGCTATTTCGCAGAGTCCCCCCCCCAGCACTGCGGCCTCCACGAAGAAAGGAGGTGGGGAGATCCGCGAACACATTTGACATTAACAATCCCACCACAAAGTAAAGATGTGGGATGCTTCATGAACACATTTGATTTATGTGAGCCTGAAGCGAAGCAAGGAGGCGGGACCCTTCGTGAATGCAGTTGACATTCGCGAGCCTATTGCGACGCAAGGAGGTGGGATGCTCTGCGAACGCATTTGACGTTCATGATCCCACCGAGAAGCAACCAAGCCCCTCTTCGCACTGTGTAAGCTCCACTTCGTGGCACCTCTTACCTATAAATACTGGGATACCCCTTAGCCCAAAGGATGGAAAATCCGACCTTTTGACATCCCAGCTCCCAAATCTCGAAGCATCCTTTTGCTCTGCAAACCATGAGTAGTATGAGATACTTTGGCTCCACGAAGTGCCTCCCCTTTGTTTTTTTTTGATCCCCTATTCCGAGATGGATGCCTTTGGTGAAGCCTAAGGGCCTTCACAAAGGAAGGGGATCTCCAAGGGGACCGGGGTCGTCGTGGAGCGTTTATGCTTCGCAAAACACCCTTCATGTACACATGATCCACATGCTAAGGTAGTGTCACTGTACTTCATGAAGCACATTGCTTCACGACACCTTGCATTGCAAGGAAACTTTTCTCTGCTAGGCAGTGCTCCGTGAATGCCTTTCCACTTCGCTAAGCAACTCCCATATTCACCTCTTCCATATTCTTAGGCTAAAGAACCCCACTTCGTGAAGCATATCCCTTCGCAAGTGCCCTCCACTATGCGGAGCAACAGATCTTCACAATGCCCCTGCCTATAAACCCCTCAGCATTGCAATTCCTTTTCCTGTGTAGCCCTCCATGTTTTCTCGATGTGATTTCAACGTCCCTTGGATGATACTACCTATTGAACTGCTTAGACTAATGCATCTTCATATAGGCACGCTAATGGCTATTACTTCTTTGCATAGCCATGCTATCATGGGGCACTCAATGGTTCACTCCACGACACCCCATCACCACAACTTTTCCTATCCCCTCTCTGCACCAAGGAGTAGAGGGTACCGGTTATGTAATTCCTAGGGGTGTGGAACACACCCACCACATCCGAGATGCAGGACATTAAACTGCCAAGCACCATCTTCCTCAGCACATGATGTTAAACTGTGCACTCGCCACATGCCTCGCAAGAAGGGTACCCCCACCTTGGACATTATCCATGCCCACTGGTCTCCACAGTGGATGGTATCTACCTTATGGGAGTGGAATTTTTTTATGGGGAAAAAGTGATCATCTCGGTGTAATCCCCTAGCATTCTTGTAGGAGGTTGTATCCCTGCTCTTCCTTTCATCTTCTATCCCTAGGGCCAGTGAAGGGCATGGTGGGGAACGGTGCTTATCCTTTATTCGGTCCAAAGTCCCTCTTCCGCTGTGCTTTGTCGCCATCAGACCTCCATCCTGGTGTAAGTCTCGAATTCATTGACTACTAACTACGTGTAATCCCTACTCCATTTCCCACAGAAGAACCTTTCACAATGTGATCACCTAGTCTCTTCTATCTCTTGTTTCTCACGCCGATCATGACTCGTGAGGGCTTAAAGTGAGCATCAACCCTGACAGACACCCTAGGCAACTAGATTGTAAACCCCACACCATCCTCTGAACTACGAGGAATTTGATCCTTTCCAAGGAAGGGTACTTAGGAAACATCCACAAGGTTCAAGCCCACCACCATCTATTGGACACCAGGTCCTCCCCCACGTCATCCCACCAACACCTTGGGATTCCTAGAGTGTAAGCCCTACATCGTCTTCCGAACTACGAGGACTTTGATCATTACCAAGGAAGGGTACGTAGGAATCCTCCAAGGGGTTCAAGCCCACCACCATATATTGGACCCCAGGTCCTCCCCCACATCGTCCCACCAACACCCTGGGTATCCTAGAGTGTAATCCCCACACCCAGCACTTAAACTACGTGGTCTTTGATCCTTCCCAATGTAAGGTACGTAGGAAGCCTCCCCGAGGTTCAATCCCTACACAATGTTGTCCTGAATCCCCTTTGTGTCTATTCAATAGCCCCTTTTCCACATGAACTATGAGGTATTTGATCCTTGCTAGGGTAAGGTACATAAGAATCCTCCCGAGGATCAAGCCCACCATCCATTGGTCCCGACCATCTTCACGTCAGTGCACCAAGCCCACCACTCATGGGACCCCAGGTCCACCTTCACATCGGTTCCCAACCACCTAAACTATGAGGTCTTTGATCATTTCATAGTTAAGGTATGTATGAAGCCTCCATGAGGTTCAAGTCCAACACCCAGTTGTTCTGACCCCCTTCACGTCAGTTCACCTCGGTCCCACACGACGTTAAATTGTGGACCTCATTTAGTGGTATGTCGTTGTCACTCTATTCAGTGGTATGCCATTGTCACTGCAGCAGTAATCTGTTGTCACTCCATTCAGTGGTATGTCGTTTTCACTGCAATGGTAAGTTGTGTTCACTCTATTCAGTGGTAAGACGTTGTCACTGCAGTGGTAAGCCATTGTAACCACAATCAGTTGTAAGCCGTTGAAACCCCATCTAGTGGTAAGCCGTTGAAAACCCCAATCAGAAGTATGGCGTCATCATATGAACTATGTGGACTTTGATTCCCTGCCACGTGGATACATAGGACGTCTCTTCAAGGATCAAGACCAAAACCATCATCACCCCCATGATGGTTTCATCCCATTCACCGTACAATTCATAGAACCTTCTATAATATATCATGTTTTTTTACTCGGGCCACCACATCCTGGTGGGATCATGTCACCCATTCCCTATTCCCACAAACAGCTCTTGGGAGGCCACACACATGATAGCCCCAATATCAGTGTTCCATCCAGGGGGTTCCACCACCTGATCCACCCTAGTAAGTGATCTGATCAGCCCGATCTGTCTCCTCTAGACATTAAACTTGCGGCATAACCCGTTTTAAACAACAGAAGTTGAGGAAAACCTCAGATACATGCCCACTATATATGATTCCATGCGTTCAATGTGGGATTCCTACGGCTTCCGCGCCCTTGAGAAGACCTATAATAAGGGACAGAAGACAGACACCCCTATCCCCCAGAGTCCAGACATGCCAGTGATGCCCCACATGACTACTCTCCTAATTGAAGGTTGCATTTCTTACCGGACCCCTTTGAATGTCCTCACAGAAGCAGCGTAATTAACTGGTGTCCGTTAAGATATAGTGATGGGAAGATTTTCACGAATGATGTCTTAAGTCTATGAGGGTGACCTGGACTAGGTGACGAGTTCCGAGGAGGAATCCATGGAAGGTAGATCTGACATATCATCTTCCTATTTCGATCAAGGAGCAGACGTCCCTGAATAAGGAGCGGATGACGCCCGCCTTTGGAATGCGGGAATGCGGGGGAACAAAAAAGGTGTCCCTCGTCCCAAAATGAGACATACGAGCATGCCCCGATGAACGCATCAGAAATAGTGATATAGAATTCCAATGTGTTTCATATGAAAATGATGGGAAATATTGTTCATAAGATCAATTGTACTGTTGTTATCATAGTAAATGACCATCAGATGTTTCCTCTCACCAGAACTATTATTTAGTTCTTTCATCATCCAAAGTTGTTGAGAGAAATATTTTAGAAGAGATATATTCATCTTTAGTTGTATAGATGGAAATGCATTTATGTTTATTACTCTAACTGCCCACACATTTCTTGAAAAATATGAATGCTCTACTACCTTTTGATTTTATATCCAGCACATCTCAAGCATAGTGAGAATCATAAAATTATTAATGTTCATTATCTTTCCCTCTGGTAGTGTATAAGCCATAATTATGAATACCATGAATGCACCTCATGAGTCTTTTCACTACTTCCATACGATCTTCCATCGAATTAAATTGAAAGCAGTCTTCTACGAATTTTGAAAATACTATTTCATTATGTACCTAAGTCTTGTAAAATAATCATCCAATGATTCCCCTCTACATAGTGGGATCTAAAGATGTCCCATCTTCATGATTACCTAGTTTTTTTCCAACCGTAGTTGAAGCCGACATTAGTTTCGAATCATGAATATTGACTTCCATCACTAACTCTCTAGCATACTTGTCTTGAGAAATGAAAGTCTAGTCTTTCCTATGAATCACTTGCATCCCCAAGAAGTATGAGAGTTCAAAAATCATAGGAATTTCAAATTCGGATTTCATGTGATTAGAAAATTTACCCACTAATATTTTCCTTCTTCCAAAAAATATAATATCATCTATGTACAACAGAATCATGAACTGATATTTTTGATAATTATTTACATATAGATTTTTATCCACTCTTTCTCTTTAAAATTCTTTATTCCATAGATAAGAATTAAACAAAGTGTACCAAGCCCATGGTGTTTGTTTCCAACTATATAGAGCCTTATTTAATCTGAATACCTTTATTTGATCACTACAAAGAAGGAAAAACAATGGTTGTTCAGTATGTAATTCATTTCCAAGAAAACCATTTAAGAATGTTTTCCTAACATTCATTTGATAAACATTGAATACTCTAAGAATTTCCATGGAAATAAATAGTCTGATTGACTCCAGTCCAGCCACTACTGTAATTGATTCTTCAATATCAATACCTTTAATATCTGAATGTTAGGAAAACATTTTTATGATCACATTTTTTTCTTCTCAAATTTATTTTGGAAAATACACTTCATACCAATAACATTGTTAGTTTTGGGTTTGTTAACTGGATACAATGTCTGGTTCTTATCAATATTATACAATTTATCATTCATGGTTTTAACCCATGATTCCTCATTTTCATATTCTTCAAATGAGGATGGTAAAACAATTGAAAGGAATAAATATTTTGAACTATTCTTCATTCTCCTTGTTAGTGTGGGAGCATTAAATCCCCAATGATGTTGGATCGATCATTTTATACACTGGGATTTTTCCTATGAGGTTCATATGAATTTTATGCATCCATTGTTTCCTCTTCTAATTCTTCTTCTATGTAAGAATAATGATTTGATTCCTAATTTTTTTGCATTACTTCCTCTATTTTTGTATTTGGAACTTTCTATTTCCACTATATTACTCATCTTATATCATAGGAGTAGATGAAATTATTGTGGAATTTTTGGTATTATCTTTAATGATCTTCACATAACAACATTTAAAAAAATTTACAAGGCATTTATTGATATTTTTTTTAAATTTATACTCATTTAATATCTGAAGAATATTTCTGCTTTTGGATCATCACCATACTGGCCTTGATTACCTATTTTTTCGGATATATAATTTACATTTGAAAACACAAAAATACATAAAAAAGATCATATTCCAATTCCATAACTCAAAGGGTGTATTGGTATCCACCATATAAATATCTATTCTCTTTTGAATATAATATATAGCTTTAATAGCCTTTTTCTATTAATGGAGAGACATGAGACTCTCTATCAGCATAGTTCTAGCCAAACAATTCATCGGTCGATTATGGGGTTTAACAACTCCATTTTTCTTTAGAGATGTCATACCATCCACAACATGATTTATTCCATGTTTATCCAAGTAGATTTAAAACACAATTGATGTATATTCTCCTACATTTTAGACCATTGATCTTTTATTGTCTGTCTTGTATCATTCTCAGTGATTTAGAGATAAGCTTTCTTGCAATCAAGCACTTGTTGTTTCCTATGTATGACCATCACATAAGCCATTCTACTATAATAATGGATGAAAAGGATGAAGAACATTTGTATGTATGTTCTTGAAACATTTAATGGACCACATAGATTTGTATTAATGAGATCAAGAAGAGTTTATTCTATTTTCTTCTTCAGATGTTATGAAATGCACCCCAACTTTCCTTGCATAAAATATTCACAAGTCCTCTATCATTCACACTTCATATTTGGTATATCCCTAAAAATATTTATTTTATATATATTTATCCAATCTTGTTTATTGATGTGACTAAACCTACAATTCCCTAAATTGTTCACTTCATCAACATTATGTAACAAATGTTATTTTTAATATCAACCTAATGTAAGTTTCCATCCGTTTTTCATCCTTTCATGAGAGAATTCCATGTATTCCCATTGAAAGTACATCCTTTTTTAAAAAAAGTAACTATAAGACCTCAGTCATAGATATGAATTATATTGAAGAGATTATTATGCAATCTGTCTTTATAAAGAACTTCACCTTTCTTCACCTCACCATTATCTAATTCAGTACTTCCACTACTTTTGATCTTCTGAGAACCATCGTTATTGAACCTCACTCTTCCATCAATCATTTTCATGATATCCGTTAATACATCTATATTTACTGTCATATGGGGAGTGCATCCTATATCCGGAATCCAACAATTCATTTTCTTGGTAGCATTGATATCTACTTCAATAGATTTTTATTTTTCAACATTCTTTTTTTCCTTCCATGAAATATTAGTTTGAGTGAGGGATAAAGAGAGGTTTTTAAATATATTTTCCATGTGAACTGGTTACTAATAATCATACTCTTCTTGTAGAGGGGAAAATATCTTAAATAAAAACATCATCTAGAAAACTAATATTGATTTTTCTTTGAGTTATGTATGCATTTTTGCTGTTATTCCTCTTCTCACAATCAACAACCATATGGACAATGTCAGAACACTGAATACAATATCCATAGAAATTTTTTCAAATATATGAATTATGATATGAATTCATTCTAATTTTTTGACTTCCTATATCATACCCCATTCAAGTATCTCTACACCTCTTCACATTATGACATGTTATGGCTCAAATATCATGAAAATTGATATCTCATAAGTGGTAATGTATTTTCACTTATATTCCTTCACATATAAATTTATTTAGGTGGTAGTTTGAAATCTTATTATTTCGAGATTTCCAATAATAGTTTTGTGTTCTCTAATCTGTTTGAATATAGGCTTTCTTCTTCATCACTTTAGGTGTCTTTTCATCCTATTCATCTTTCAACGTTCCTTATTTTGGAATCATTATATGTTCAACATTCCATGTTTCGGAATCCCAAAATATCACATTTTTATCCATGCACATAGGTCTTCGATCATTAAAAATCATTTTAACTCCATCATAACCATGCTTAGATCTCTCCAACAACTCGGCATATGAGAATCTGCCAAACTACATGTTCTTCTTTATTTCTTTTGAGATTGATTCACTTTCGAGTTTACTCCACAGAGTAACAACTTCTTCTTCTAATACTTATATAGTCTTAAAATTATATTCATGTTTAGAGGTTATTTAGTTCAATAAAGTTCCCCATTCATTAATTATATGTTTTATTTCCACTACATTTACAATGAATTCAAGGATTGATGTCTTTATATTCAAAAATTCTTCCAGGAATTCACTTTCAACTTCAAACTGATCAACTTATTCTGATCAATCTTCATCAATTTCTCTTCACATTTTACATCTATTACTATGATTCTAAAACATAGAAAAAACATCCTTAGGTTTCTACTTGGGATAACATTTGTGGTCATCTAATTTTTTATAGCTTTATCTTTTGATGATACTATTTTTTCAATTGTAACCATCACAAAAGCATAGTTCCTTGATTTAAATTATGCTTATTTTTCATTAAATTAATTCATTATAATCATATTATTCTTCACATAAAAAACTCTTTCGTTTTAATTCCCTTCCATATTCGATGTCACTCTTTTTTAAAATTATATTTTGAAGCTTCTAGATAACTTTATCTTCGATTTCTTCATCATTGAATTTTTGTGGGAAAAAAGAGGAAATGAGCCCAAAATTTCCATATTTAAAATAATATAGAGGTAACAAGCCATTAATTTCCCTATTCCCTTCTTGAATTTATTGGAAATGGGAGATATAATTTTTTTTCCTCATTGTCATCATCAACACTATCTCTGAAAATTTCTAGTTTTTTCAAGGATTTGAATTTCATTTATTTTCTTAAATGGTTGGTTGCATCTTCCGGTTTCCCTCTCATTTCATAAGACACCATACTACTTAGTACATCGTCCAAAGAATAATTAGAGCAATACCATTCCTCAAGGGTTGAAACTATTTCATTGTAAGGAGGTGGAAGTTTTCTCTGGATTTTATTTACAATATCAATGTATTTGATTACTTCACCAAGTCCTAATATTGCACCAATAAATTAATTAATTTGATTAAAAAGGCATCTACACTTTAATCTAGATTATTTTTTAGATCATCGAACCCATTGTGAAAAACTTCGATTTCTGCCTCCTTCACTTTTTTGTCTCCATTAAAAAAGTTCAACAGTTTTTTCTAGCATTGACTAAGATGAAGTAAAACTGATAACCATTAGATAAAGTGGACTAGAAAGTGGTTTGGTAATATAATTATATGATTTAGCATTAGCATCCATAAATTTTCTATCACTTTTAGTCCTAGACCATCATGTTGCATTAGTTACTTGAATTCCATGTCAAATAGCAAAGAGGAATTCAATTCATAGAGATCTTAGATGAGATCTCATAATATAATTCCAAATTTGGATATTTATTATATGGAAAAGGGGGAGAACTATACCATTTACCAAGTTATCCACTCCACACAAGAGAATTGATTTATCACCAACAACCATTATTCTATGGTACCATATGAAGGACCCAAGAACACCCAAATAGGGGAGGGTTGAATAAGGGTGTATGATTTTTATTTTAATCTGATATATCATGTTCCAAGCATGGTAGGAATATATTAATTCATTCTAATTTGATACTGAAGAACATAAATAGTGAAATGAAAAGTGATGACCCCACCTTGTTCACTGTGTGGGGAAGAATCGAAGATCTGTTTATTGAATTCACGGTTGCTTCAATGAATTAGTATTAAATAAAGCATATTAAACAATAGATAAATGATCTCCTGATGCCACATTATGACCTATACGTGTAATTCACATGTCCTTACACTATTATTTCACAAATTGTTCCTCTATGAACGGGCATATTCCTCGACATACTACACGCCTTTGACCATGTACTGGGCTCTTTCCTCTAATTACTAGGTTGCATTGTGTACCACCCTACTCATTGAACTGTCATAATCCTTGTACTGCCCTTCTCCACTGCGTACTACCTGCTCTATGTACTTCGTTCTTCCTTCATAAAATTCCCTACTCTATATCCTGTAAGAGATTCCTCCACGTACTACTCAGCTCTGTGAACCACCTTCCATGTACCATTTTATTCAAAGAACCATTTTCACTCCAGATATGTTCTATGTTTACTCTCCACATTCAGGAAGATATCTGTTGACCGAGTTCTTCCTCCATGTACTGGCTCTCTTACACATACATGTCTATCTAAAAACCACTTCACACTTCACAAAATTTCTCCAAATTTCTAACACAAACCACCTTCTTAAGGATGTATTCTCGTGAACCACTATAATATTCACTAAAATACTCTCATAATTTTTAATCTCATTAAAACGTTTTAATGAAGGTATTGGTGCTCCTTATACAGTTATATATATTCTTATAATCCTCTAAATCTAGATTTACCAAATCCTCAATACAGTGCCCCATTTACTGTGTACATTTAATCTCCCACGAACCATATCACCTTTGTGGTATATGTATCACTATTATTCCTATGTGGAGGCACAAATAACTGCCACTTTTCTGAAAATTACACCCTTCAATGTTTCTCAAAATTCCACCTCATTTTCACGAATGAAATGTCATCTTGTGAATTTTTCACCTCCCAAGAACTATAGGCTTCATCATGAACCACAAACCTTCACTGGGAACCAAATTACATTCAACAATCCATTTTCATCTTGTCCACATAGTTACCTTCATCATCTACTAATCATTCCCAGTACATGGTAAGTGGTTCATGTCTCGTGCTACGCGGTTCCCTTCCTCTGGTGATTTTCTTCGCCATTCTGAATCTTGTTTACTCTTATAAAAAACGATTCCTTTTCAAAAAAAATCCCTATTGGGAGATCTGTAAATATTGGAAAAAATATGAAATTGTTCAACCTTAAATACTGCATTTATCCATAAATAAAACACCACCTTCATTACAAACTCCTATATCAACCAAATTAGGATTGATAAAAAACTTGCAACACTTTATTTCAAAAGAAGAATGGTCTTGATTCAAAAAAAATAGTTCTATAGATACAATGTTTCATCCATGATCACTAAATTAAAAGAATGTAAACTTTTCTTTATTTTTTATTATGTCACTCCTCACTCATGTAGCATTTGGTTATCTTCACCATTATTCACTCCACCACAAATATCATAAATAAATTATTGACATATAGCTATGCTCATGACCATCCCCAATTTATTTAAATTTTAATCACCAACAATTGTTGGAAGAATGGTTGATCCTAATGTTTTTACATTTAATCCATCTAAAATCTATGTTGAATCAACTCCTCAAATAGATATTGTTAACTATATGTATTACTCAAATTATAGTAGTACATCCTCTATAAATTATGATAAATCCAACACTGAAATATAATCTATACACACATATTCTTAAATAAATACATAAAATTGTTATACTAATTCTATTTATCTATGGACCGTTATCTTCCATTTATCTATGGACCGTTATCTTTCATTAACTAAGATATTACCATCAACAATTTCTACTTTGTTTTATACTATTTATTCATCCCAAAATCTCAGATCATTCAATATTACATAACTATACTCTATTGTATTTCAGTTCTCAATTCAACTATATAAATTCATTTTTAATATATTTTAAGTAAAACATTTTTCAATGACTCTGAGTAGACATTGTTTCACGTAATTATCTTAATGTGAATATAGTGAAGCCCATATAATTTTTTTTTACTTCTGGTTATTTATATTATATTTTTAAATTATGATGTGATCATATTTCAATTCATGTTTGTTGTATAACCATCATGGAAACATAAAATATTGACCATTAAAATATTTAACATCGCATTCTCACATTTCTCACGTTCTATCGAATTAGAAATCTTCAATAAATCTTCTCTCAATCTATTTTAGGAAGAACTATCTTCATGAATACATAATTCATAAACCATTAATATGATAAGTTTCACTATCAGGATCTGTTTTTTCAAATTCATTGTTCGTGTAATTTACGTTAAGAATATATAAATTAATTTATAATTTATTTCATATCACATAATTACTTCATTTATTACATGATTGTAATTTTACAATTATATTAAAACATTTAGGTCAAAATAGAGAAGGTGTATTCTTTGAATATCTTCCCCATAGTCTCGATTTTATATCATATTCTCATCATACTACAAATAATATAGTCAAGGATAATAATAGATGATTTCCACCACCTCAGTGGTTTTGAGAAATATGGACGGCAATATATACCATCATATAATTCAATAAACCATATGAGACTTGTCTAATGAAATGTCAAAGGTTCCAAAATGAAACTGGGATTCCCTTATAATAATATTATTCATTATGAATTATCTCTTACTATTATAATTTCTATACTTGTTTATACATCATCAATCAAAGTTTCCTTAATTCATCAAATAGTATTGGTACACTAAGAGCATGAAATATCCATTACATCAAGTGAACCGTTTAGTGTGGTATTCATCACGGATGCTCATGTCATAGGGTTTCTCTTTAACGACTTTTACACTTCCAAAAACCAATAGTATCATATAGATATTATGATATCAGTATGAAAATATTACATATATCCTACAGCATGGCTCTATTCTAAAGATGACATGAACATGTCATTTTTTCAATCAAAACAATTTTAATAATCTATTTTTCAAACATGAATAGAACATGAAATACACAATACAAAATAAAATGATCATTTATAATTACATGTTGATTATTACTCTCAGTGTGGCTATAGTATGGAAATAAAACCCTCATAGATTCCTTACTCAATAGTTCTATTGTGTTTCCCATCATGAAAACATTTCCGTAGAAATGTGAAACACTATTATCCTTAAATATTCATTGTTTTCTTAAACAAGTATTTCCCATTTACTAATCTTTTTCTTTTGGGATATGTGTATATAAATCTTGTTCGATGAACTCCAAGGGTGGATGACTACATTATCATGTTGGTCTCATTTAGAGAAATTGTTAATAGTTACAACATTTATTCATTTGATATAAACTCTTCCACTTCTACAATTTTATAAAAATAAATCTTCTAATTCATTCAATAAATTTAGTATACCTAATACCTCTATAAAATTAAATATTTTTTCATACATAACATAAAAATTTTCTAAAAAATTATATAAAAATAATATCTCCTTGAAATCTTTACAAAAAATTTTAGTCAATATGAAAATATATTATCATAAAATCTATTTTATAAAATAATGGGTTCAATATGAAAAATGATTCGTAATGTTTTATTTAAATGTGTTTTCAATGACACCATGATTAATCATATAAACAATAATACATTCATCTATTGGTTTACTATTAAAATAACCCACTATACAATTTTTTAATAAATGAAATTTGACTTGAGATGATCATTATAGGTGAGTTAATTCCAAAATAATAGAATATTAGAAAGATTAATTTAATTATAGATATTATATATATATATACTTCATTTTGTTAGATATTTTATCCATGATTTTCTTATATTAGTATTAAAATTAACGGAGAATAAAATTTTTATATTTGAATGTACCGAAGATCTTGAAATAAGAACATTAATTTCTCAAAAATTTATATTTTATTATATGAACTGTTCTAAATATGTTCTTTAATTGAAACTCAATTGAAAACTCTAATAAGGAAACAGTATGGTACTATATAGATATAATAATACCATACCACATTTGAGTGTCAAAAGTAAAAGTGGATTAACACCATTATTCTATATATACCTAAATAAGAATTTATGCTTAAAGTTTATTAATATGAATAAAATCATGTATTGGATTAAATTTTTTATATATGATAAGGGATTATAAATTATGGGCCTAAAAAATTACATCATTATAAATGTATCAGTTGATCTCATGTTATTTATTTTTTAATTGTAATTTTTACATTGAAATAAATGATAATATACCTCCTTGATGAGAACTTTTTTGAACTTATTGATTATATGAGTTGATTTTATTTATTTTGTAGAAATATTTGATCCAATTTTAGTATATATATTTATATTCCTCTAGTATTAATATTTTATGATCACATATACTTGAGAAAATGGCTAAATTGTGTAAAAATCATTGTCAATGAAGATATAATTAGATTTTGTGTAGAAAAAAGTAAAAAATGTTAATTAACATTCCATTTTCTATTTAATAATTAATTATACTAGTAGGAAATTAATATTTTAATATATGATAGTCTATAATATGGAATCCCTCAGATATGTAATAATATTTAATGATAAGAGATTATTCATGAGTGTTATAGTTCATATAGGCATATCAAGATGTATATTGATAAAGGGGACCTCTGAGTTTATTTTAATTGAGACATAGAAAAATGGAATTCTTTATATAGAAAGAGTTGGATTGCTATAAAAAATCATTTTATCATTTAGTGTGTTGTTTTATAACATTATCATTGGATTCTCATAATGGATACATTATTTTGGAAATTCCTTCCTAGTTTATGTAAGTATTTTCCAGTTTAGTTTATTAACCCAAAGAAATCATGTAATGTATTGAATATAATTAAATTGGAGTATAAATTCAAAGGAATGAAGAATCCATTGAATGTTCCATATTATCCTACATTACTCTATGGATACATAATTTTATCACATATTAAAAATCTATTGGGAATATTTCAATGTAATATGGCAATTTAAATGGGAATTGTCTCTTGAGGGTCCTGAACATCACACAAGAGAGGTCCCATATGAGTTTTTCACATGTTTTGGGTGTCCATGAAAATAAGCACAGTGAAATGCATTAGGAAACAAGTGTGTTATTAGTAAACTCAATGGAATAGTTGATGATTTTTAATGGGAAACCATGTTTAGAATTATTGTGGTGCTCCCCATTTAAAAATATGAAAATCCATGTGAGAAATTTTCCTAAGATAATAGATATAATGTATGGTTGTTTTAGATTGGAGGTGGATAAGAATTTTATTTTTATGATAATGTAATACTTTAGTTATTAAAATCACTTGATATAATCGATGGATGATATATATCCCTATAGGCGGGATCTGGAAAATGTCTAAAATGAATATAGAGATATTAAATCCATTATGTTTCCCTAAAACTAACTAAATAATGAGTTTTTATTTATTAGGAGTGAGATATTTTAATAAAACAATAAGTTATAAAACTATTAAATTTAGTAAGAGTTATTAGTTGGTTTTTTGAGATTTTAGGATAGCATAATTGGTTTAATGAAAATCTAAATTCCAGTGGAACTTTATGTTAGGTAAGTGTAGAATGTTTTACTAGTTATCATTTTCTATTCTATCATATACTTTGTGTTTAGGGAAATATCTATATGCCTTTACATATTATTATTCATAATATAATAAAAACATTTATAGTGGGATAAAAATAATATCATTCATATGATAGGACATTTTATAGAGAGAGTAGTTGAACCGTGTATTTTTCATGAGTTATGGGTTTTATTTTACACTCTTTCTCTTATGATTACACCATCATCATTTAGACCGATATTGACTAACTGTTTAAACGAACCTTGTTATTGGTAGTTGGTTCTTTAGATATACAACTAATTCACCCTCTTTATCAAAGATAATGGTGTTTTAATATCTTTTAATCATATATCATTATCCTTTGTTTTGATGCGTGTGCTAGTTTCAATTGAGATACCTTGATGTGGAGGTACAAAAAGGCAGGGTATTCAAAATAGATAATCGTGATAGTCATAAGGATGATCCAAAACATTTAATATTGTTCCAAAAAAACATATTTATCTCCATAATATAAGGAAATTTGTTTTTCATGATATTTTTATATCATAATGATCAATAAATATGGGTATCATAATGTTTTATGATTTGAAGAATCAGTCTTGTTTTCATGGGATAATGAAATCAACGTATGAGTAGGCACTTGAGGGTTTCATTTTCTAATAAGATCTAGTCAAACATTTAGTTTTGGTTAGTTTGTTTCATCAAATAAAAGTTTTATTATGGAAGTAGGATGACATATTGAGAGCATACATGTTATATTTTAGAGGATCGTGGGATTTAAACTTATCATTAGTTATTTCATTTCTATAATTATATCCATTATAAACCATTGACATGAAACTGTCCATGTAATTTTAGGAATTTCTATATCAATCAACTATGTACTAGAATGATGATAATAAATTGCTGAATATTAGAATAAATATGCCACAACATATGAAAATTATTATTTAAATCATACAAGAGTTGATAAAATAACCTAATTTTATTATAAAGAAAATGTAGCATAAATACAAAGTATGTTATAGTGTAATTTTGGTGATAAAATATTCATTATGGATTCAATTTTTTGTAGAAACGTTGTTTTTGAAAAAATATCAATCTTTTCATAAGTTTAATCATTCCTATCAATGTTTGAGAAGATATCAAAGAATTTTCATATTAGTTAGTACACCCATCCAAGATTAAGTGAGTTCAAAATTGATTTCCATGTGAAATAATGTTATATCACCCACCATGATGACGATCATGTAATATAATGAGTTAATCTAGATATCAAAGAGAATTAAAAAATGGTCAATTAATATGTGGAGGCAAAATATTGTTAAGATAAGATTTCATGAAGATTTGTTATAATGTTAGTATGAGATCAATAAAAAATAGTGGTTTATTTTAGTCTATTAAAATAGTATTTTCAAATACATATATGGAAAAAATCAATTGATAGGTATGAATTGTATTGACAAATAATTTTTGAGATTAGGATTATTAATTATACTTATATCATCTTGTGTTTTTTAGGATGTATATTTTTAAATTGTTATTTGACATTGATATTGGAATATTCCATTCAATTAATTTATAGTCTCTAAATGGTATTTTGACCATTTATCTTAAAAGGTGTTAAGTGGTTTTTTATAAAGTCTAAAAGTTTTAATTTTAGTGATTTATTTTTTCTAGAATAGTGTTGTTTACATATGTTTGGAGGGAATCAATGTTTTCACTTAATTTTGGTAGAGGTTTTAGAATGATTCACAATTAAATGACAGTTTGGTTCATGGTTTATAAAACCATGATATTTGAAAATATCTATGTAATATATATTATAAGGTTAGCTTCATGATTTGGAAAACATATTGTTCAAATTATATATATATAGATATATTTGGTAGAATGGAATGTACTGTGTAACCAAAATAAGTATGAAAGCAATACATACAACATTATCTTAGGTGTTTAATCTTATAAATTCTTTATAAACCATACTATTTAAATCCAATATTTTCCTACTAATAATTATAAAACATTTAATTGATTATGATGATATTTTGAAGGGTTTTCATCAATTTTTAGTATTATTATTCATAAATTTGAAATGAATGTTGTAAAAATTTAATGTATAAAATATATACACATATTTTTGTTAGTGTTTAATTGATTAGTTAAATTTATTTCAACCTAATAGGATCTAAATGATTTTTTTGAATAGGATATATTTTGAGATATGTTCATCTTGGAAAAAAAATTCGTTTAGTGTAGTAATATTATATTTTAAATAATTTTATAAAATCAATATTAAATTATCATGGCCCATAAAGACAAAATACATTCACGAAGTAAATGAATTATAATTCCTATTCATAATTGTCATGTATATATATATATTTCATATTATTATTATATAGAAAATGATTGAAATTAATTTTCTAGTAAAACAATATTTATCATTGTTTTTTAAAGGAAAATGTCTACATCACCTCTTCATAAAAATTTCTATCATTACCGAATTCCATCCTTATTTTATATTGAACTATTATTGTTTCAAGACCGTAAAACACACTACCATAATTTGAAGAAAAATCAATGATGATAAAATCAATCATTAATATTAGTGTATAACTACAAGATGGCCCTTTCAGTACTGTGTAGGAGGAATAATGGTCTCAAGCTCAACAAAAATGAATCCTAAGTCGAAAAACTACATCAGGGTAAAAAATAATTATATTGTAGTTTAAACCTATCATGAATAAGAATCATCAAATAGTCCTCTTGATTCATGCATCCATCAATATGTAATAATACACCAACATAAAAAATGATAAATAAATATTTAATAACATTTATGAATTTAGTATTATATCTACCACACTCAAACGACATGTAAAAAATAAAATAAATACAAATTTATAATATCATATATCAATATCCTATCATCCATACTTATAAGATCTATAACAACACACATGAGGCTATAAATCACAGCTTATGTAAAACTAGATAAAAAACTCTACTCAATAATTCTCCAAAATATAGTATATGATAAAATATCATTATTCATGTTTCATTGTAAATCTACTATCAAGAAATCAATTTTATAGAATTTTATGTATCATGGATAATTATTATATTCAAGAGAAAACAATCAAATGACTCATGTACATTAAATATTGGTCATATGTTAACAAATAAAATAGTACATATATTTATTAGGCCATACTCAATCTTACACTTAACAAATTATAAACCCCAATAGTATCATAATCCAAAGGAATATATTATAGTTCTTCTTTTTAGATCCAATATTTAAAAACATAATATATATTTATGCAGTATGAAATTAATTTCGTAATTTAAAATATTTCAATATCTAAAAAAACATGATTTATTGACGTAAATATATGAAATCCAAAAATAATAAAATTATATATATCTTTTCCGAATGAATATATTAAATAATTCCAATATATTTATGAGAAAAATATAAATTCCAAATATATCATCATCATTAAAATAACTTTATTCTGTATAATTTAATTTTTAATTTAAAATCTACAAATAATTAAATATATTATTAAACCATGATTTTTAATATCCATTTTAGAAATTTATTAGTGAATTAAAATGAAAATATTCAATTACAAAATTATTTGTTGGGTAGATGAGACATATATAATATTCTTATTTTTCTATCCTAATTTATTGTTATTTTTTATCTGTGATAAATGATTAAACCAAATTCTCTGAAAATATAGTTAAATGTTTTATAGAAAAAATTTATTTCATGAAATTTTATATTATCAATGAAATAATTTATTCTTTTAATATAGTTTAATTTTATTAACTTGTGTTGTATATTAAATGAATAAGAAACCAAATGTCATATTCTACTAAATAGATATCAAATATTGTAGTTCTACATTGATAATCAAATGTTCTATACACATGTAGAAGATCAAATTTCATATTATCCACTTTAAATGTAGTATTGTTGGAGATAGTTATGAAGATGTATTTTTTATATTTCAAGGGATGTTATAAATAATATAATTTCTTTATTCTTATGATATGGAAAAAATTACATAAATATTGTTAAGTATTAGACCATAAAATGATTATTGGGATTTTTAAAAAGAATAATCATGATTTAATTAATTAATGATTATCCTATAAGTGATGAGCTATGTTACCTAGAATTATATCATTTTATATATATTTTTAATTTAATAATAAATAAATAGTTATTAATAATATTATAGGTGACCACAGAAGAGTTGGATGGAGTGTGTTTCTACATCCATATTATATAAGATTGTAAGTATAACCCAGCATCCATGTTGTGTTAGACAACATTCCACCTTCCCTCTATCTAATTTTATATTCCATTATATGATATGATTCATTAAATTAGGATTGTTATATTCTATTATAATGATATAGTAAATTTTCAATGATGATTTTTGGGGGTATAATATGGGTACCACTTAAGAAATATCATTTCAGTAATGATTTGAGTTATAGTATATTCATATATGTGTTGTAGGAGTGTGTGACTACGGTGAGACATAGATAGATGTGAAAATATAGTTGTTATTGGATATGTTATCTTGGTTTTATAATTCATTGATCGAGAAATTATTGTTATATTTCCAGATTTACTCAGTATAGTTTCATAAAAGTAAACTACTATATATAATTTATGATCACCCCTAATTTTATCTATCATTTTTCATTATTATAAGATATTTTGGTACTTGAACTGGTTTTTACTAGTTCAAAGTATGTGGTTGTTAGTTTTATCTTGAGGAGTCTATATTTTCATATAATTTCTATATTGATTGAGATATGAATTATTGACATGAGAATGAATTTATAATTTTGAAATCTTAGTGTTACTTACTGTGTAACTTATCATTATGGTTTGTGTTTAATGATTTTTTCTATATAGATGTGTTATGGTATTCATAACTATATTTGTTCTTTGGTGTATGGGTTTTAATATAAAAAGAGTATTGTATCCAATAATGTGATATATGTACCCATGGTTGTTCCACCACCACATTGCCGATTAAAGGTGATCCTTGCATTATTCTCTCAAGATCACTTTACTTCGTGAAAGAGTTCCAATGGGACAGATTCGTGAAGCTATAGGTAGACGTCATGCCTTCAATACCCTCAACAATTGATTTAATATTTTTCACATATCCTAATTTTATTTTTAATTTTCTTCATAATTTGTATTCTCTCTCACATTATTACACAATCATATAGTTATATATATTATGAATTGAATTTTTTCCCTTTTCCCAATGAAATGTTCTTCTCACCTAAAATCAATTAATTATCTCATATATGAGGTCTTCATTCTTCTACATGTATTAATGACTCTTCCAAATAGAACACATCAATATTTTACCAAAATAATCATATAAATGCTTAGTTATATCGATTATATAGCCAAATAATAATATTTCTCTCTTATGAACTCTATACTCGATAATTACCATTATATTGGGATTTTTTGTTTATTTCTTTTTGTTTTTGAGGTTCCATGTTATTAAATTAAATTTATGTTAATATAACATTATTGGGTAACCCATAATTTCTATTTTGACCATCTTATTTATAATAGAGTTGTATAATATTGACAATTTTAATGAATGACTAGGAAATGTATCGCATTAAACTATTTTAGTGTTACATGTAACTCTAAAATTACTTTAAATGTTGATAACCTTTTTATTTCATAGGTGTTTATTAATTTATAATTTTGATAGTTAATCATATTGATGTTTAAACATTTAATTATAATAAATTAGACCATACTATATAAATCAAAATTTTTTTCTCATGTTTTCAGTGACCATTTGCTAAAATAAAAGAATTCAAAACCCATCATATAATCAAGAAATTGTTCAAAATATTTATCAAACATCAATCTTTGCCATTAATTTGAGATCGTAGAGAATCAATGGTCATATTTATATCTTCACAATAATTTCTTCACTAATATATTGATTATGGTATCTATTATTTGATCAGATATCAAAATATAATATTTTCTATCTATAGAACAATGTAGAGTTCTTGGGATGTGATATTATTTTTATGAAGGAATAATAACCTATAATTTGTCTTAATTTTATTTGAATTAGTAGGATTAATTTTTGAACATTTATTATTAGAATTAAATAAATTAGATATTATGAATTAAACCATATTATAAAATTATGAACAATGGAATGTGTCACAAAATTCTTATGTCATTTACAATATATATCCTAAAAATAATATTAAATGATATGTTTAAGATTCATTATCATGCCATTACTCTCTAATTAAATTATTTTATGTAAATTAAATATTAAATATTTATTCAAAATATATTTTTTATATTCAGTGAATAATTTTTCAATACAATGAGTTAAAAATTTCAATCTATTATTATTATAAGCATCAACACTATTTAAATTATTTATTTTTTCATGATATTTTAAATTTTAACATTAATGGTCCCCAATTAAATGGAATATTATACCCTAATCTCTATTTCACTAGTAATTCCCATGCTTCTAAATACACCTTAGGTTTGAACCTCTAGTCTATTATCTCGATACCAGTTATTTATACTAACAGACCGAGATATGTTTCATGAAACACAACATTACCCCTATAAAGATAATGTTTGTCTATAGAAAATACAACCTCTTATATAAACATATTTGTTTAAATAATCTGTTGTAAACATGAAATATCCTAATTAAGGATATATAATGTGGGTCACCATATTACATGATCTATTTAATCATTTAATGACTACAATAAATAGACTTACAATATTCTACTATGGTCATGGATTTCATAAAAGAAATATCATAATGTTCAAATGAGAATCAAATTCCTCTTCCTTGTCTCAGATGTACTAAATTCTAATTTTTCTTTTAATCAATGTCATAAAATAGATAAAAAACCCAAAAAATATACCTCACCAAATATAAATTTCATGGTTTTTTCTTGAATAAAAGTATGTAATCAAATGACACACGATATAATTATCTAATATCAATAGGCCAATACAGTTTCATATAGATAGGAAGATTGCACACTAAAAAACATGATATGTTCCTATTAAGTGGTAAATTGTAATGATTTATTGTATTATTTATTTCCAAATAGGTACAATAGGGGAACATGTCCTAATTCTTGAGAGCAACCAACAATAGATTTTCAAAAATTAATTTTTTTCTATTGGTAAGGTGTACCTAGATAACAAAACAAGTGTTTAAGAGTTCCATTATAGTATCTCAAGGTTATCATTATAGATGGTAACTTATATAACATTTTTATATAATGAAAAAATCAATGGAAATTACATTATAAATAGTTTAAAAATAATTATTCATACAATTATAGTAGGAAAAAATTATGTAAAAGAATTTTTATACATAATATGTTAATTCAAAAGTAATTATTATATTTATAATATTTCAACCAGTTTTTCAACCCTCACACAGGAACTAGGGACAACCTGATTTCTATCATCATATATATTCTCACTTGATAATACCATCCTTCAGTTTATTTATCAATTTGGTCATTAGTGCTATGATATTTTAATATATGGAGACACTACAATATGTGACTCCACGTACTTGAGTAAAAAATCCCCAAGAGTTGATATCCTTGTGTATATTTCATTTTTCATATGGCAAGACCTTAATATCATTAATAGCACAAATGACATAGGTTTATAAAAATTTATATTGCTATTGAAATGGACATTCTGTATATGATTCTAGGGACTAGAACAATTCAATTTGTATTTCTATTATTTTTTTAGCTTCATCAAAAATATTTACATACATGATGATTGTATATATGAATTCCAGTAGATTTTATTATATTTTATTGATCACTTGATGACACTAATTAAAATATAATATCTATTAGTTATAGTAAACATAGATTTTATTTAAATGATTACTGTTGTTCCCTCCTCTCTGAATACTATATAGTTATCCCTTCTGTTATTAATAAACTATTTTATATCTCTATATGTTTCATGTGGTTCTATCATATATTTATCATATATTTTTCTCATATATGTTAATTTTTTGGTATTATTATTTATTGTAAATATCAAGGATTATTTGATAAATCTTTCATTGAGTGACAATGATTTCTACTTAAAATTTTATTTTCATAATATTTATTATATATTTTATTATTTCAGTGATTTATGCAATGTTATTTTGGAAACAATTATCCATTGGATTTTCAAACATGTATTTTTTAGTAAATTTCCAATATGTGCACAATGCCTTCATATTGGAACACCTTAGATTTACTTAAGTCGATCATGTTCCCCAAAACATTTTTTGTTTTGTTATTTCAATGTTTCCAGATATACATTCAATATAGTTTTAACTCGATATAGGACTAATAGCTATTTTACATATAGTATCAATATAATTTGATTACTAAACTATGGAACTCAGGCTAACCTCTTTTTGAAAGATGGTGATATTTTCTCCCACTGAATATTATTTGATCACTATATATAAATTAATCATTCAACCCTTATTAGAACCGTTATTTTACATTCCATATGTAATTTAATTTAATACCACTAACAACGTTACATTAATTAGATAAATATAAAAAATTAAACATTATTTTGATATAGGGAATCTATATTTTATAATTTATATAAAATTTCATTTTTATCATACTGACATTTACATATTCATTTTATTATAAAGTTTCATTATTATCAATTAATAATATATCTCCTTACTTAGTGGTCATAAAACCAAATTGGAATTATTTTAACATTCCATTGTTGTGTGATTTGTTGGAAAATACTTTTTTATGATCTCTTACATATTACATTACTCTACAAAAAAAATTTCTATATAATTACTTGAGTTTATATAAGTTAATATATCTCCCAATATCTCAATGAGATTTGTGAACCATTTTATAAACATATAATCCATCACTTGACTATAAATTTTTGATATTAGTTATTAATATAATCTCTTCTATAAAAGTTGGTATAATTATAGAGATACACTTTGTGTTTTTTCTTATACATGTTAATCAGTATATTTTTATTATCATACTACTTTTATATAATCATATTATTTATAGCACAATGGATTTATTTCATATTATAAATCATATGAAGTCAATATTTCATTATTTTTGGTATAAATTATAGGTTTAATAAAAACAATTGTGAATAATGACATAAATATATAGTGGAATACATTACATTAATTATAATACCCATCACCAATCCTCATATTACTAATAGCAGATAATTGATGGTTATATGGAAATGTATGTTTCGGAATAAATTCAATCTTAATTTCCTAGATCGATGAATGATTTTAACTTTTAAAAAATACCATACTTTTACTATCATAATGGATTTGATGTGTGTAAGTAAATGTGAGTTTAAGAACACATTTATTAAACATTTATCAATATTTATGAATTCTTTCTTATGATATTATCCAGCTTACCAGCCTGCAGTAAATCATATACTATAACTAATAATGTTATATTCTCAAATTTTACATTAACCAATTTATAAAAGTAATTTAACAAATATACCATTACATTATTCTTGAAATTGTTAATAGTTATCTTTTTGAACTAGATCTATAAGGTGAGTTGCTTTATCATCATTAAAATTAATGTTGACTAAAAAATTATAGCTTATAAGAAATTATTCATAATACATTGAGTTTTAGATCTTGATCAGACTAAGATAACATCATTTTATTGACATTACATTCTCTTCACAATTTACACGATAATAACTTTATTTTAAAAATATGGATTCATTTAGCCTTATATATTTTATTGATTTTTTTCTCAATGGATCAATTATTATTGGAATATATGTTTTGAATGAGACACTATAAATAATGTTCATTATTTAGTGAAATAATATCTTAATATGTCTAACGAACTACTTATATTAATGTTTTTGTTAAAATAAATAAAAAATAATAATTATATGTTAATAATTCAAAAATAAAAAATTGGTGTTGGGCGCTCATCACTTATGTCATAGTAATCACCCTTACCCCAAAACATAGAAAATTTAACCTATATATCTAAATATTTTTTAACCAAATTGGTTATTAATATCGATGAAAAGGGGAAGAAGTCATATATTATTTAATAAATAATAAATAATTTAGAAATATGACATGTAATGATGAATATAAATGAATTTAAAGCCACTTAATACGTATAATTGAATTCAGTTATATTTCATTTCATGTAACATTTATTGCCATTGGGGAAGAAATAAAAACATGGTTGATGTGACCCCTATAAATAATTATTTTCATTGAATGATATTGAAATAAATTCATTTATATAGAAATAGGAAGTGGTTTTTTAAATATTTAATTTAATTTATTCACTATCTGTACAAAATATTTAACAAGATTTTAGTTTTTATCAACATAGTTATATTCCACAAAAAAATATTGACGAATCTTCTCTTTAATGTTAATTTTATAATCTTATAATATATAGAATTAAGTAATTAATAAGGATGAAAGAATGATATGTACATAAATATACTGATATATATTTTAGTATTCACATTCTCACTGTAATAATAACCTCATTTTTTCATGCTTAACATCATTCCCAAAAACATATCAGAGATACTAATATATAGGGAAACCATCCATTTTTTGATGGTTCTCTCACAACCAACTAGTCATTGATGATAAAATCATAATGTAAACATAAAATTTATCATTCATGGGGCTTCCAAAATATTCTATTTCACTTCATCCTATGATTGTCATAATATTTCTGTTCCAAAATTAATCACATTTATTACTTGTATTCTTTAATTGGTAAATCATTTTTAAAATGGATGTTTAGATGTTATGATATTTCATCATTCAGACTCTCAATCCATTACACACGAATAATTAAATCTTTAAGGGAGTTCAATAATCTCACATTATTTCCCTCATCAAAAGACTACCAACATATTAAAATATAACTTCTCAAAATAAAATTATTTTAATAATATAAATATCGTCTTGTAGTATAAGGTTATAATCAACATATTATATAGATTCCAATAATCTTATCATCTATACCTTTTCATTGTTAGTGATAAATGTTCTTTATCATATGTTCAACCACCAATTATTTGTACAACATATAAATTAGAAAAAGCAGGGCATGGTATTTTTATAATTAGATCAACCAGTATTAAATAATTTTTCTACATGTTATGTACATATATAATAAATACCTTTTGAGTTATTTGGTGATGACTGTAGATGATATCTGATTTTCTACATTGGTCAACAAAAATATTTCCTAAAATAGATAAAAATTATTAAAAATTGTAATTATAATAGTTTATTCCTAAAGTATATTAAATATATGAAAATTTTTACCCTTCAATTATGGTTTAATTTTTCTACTAATTTTTTTTAGATTTAGAAAAAAAATTCCTTGTAAAAAACCGTCATTACCAACCATTTTTTGAGTATATCATTGTTTTATTTAATATCATAATATGATTTTTTTGATCATCTACCACATTATTTGATTGAAATAAATATTTTAATATATCATATTTAATCTCTAGTTTTTATTTACACAACATCATTATTTCATTATTAAATAACTTATTCTTTATGGAATATTAAATATGAAATATCTTACGATTGATATTATTTAATGAGATTAAATTTATCCTATAACTAACGTTGTTTTAAAATATATTTTATAGTAATTAGAATAAAATATTACTTAATATAGTTTTTATCAACATTAATTGTATACCATATAATTCAATCCAAAATAAAATGCTTGTAACAATTCATTAGTGATGAAATAGAATGTAAATATAGAAGCATGGAGGGTAAAAAAATTAGAATTTCCATCATCAAGAAAAATATAGAGGAACATATCATAATAATCCATATCATTTTCATAATCATAATCATCAAAAATTTCATACTCAAACTGAGAATTAAATTTATTTAAGATCTTATAGATCATTAAATTGGCCTCTTTTGGAACATTAGAAAAATATCTGGTAGATACAGTTCATTGAATGAAGGAATTGTCCTTCAGTGGCATTCTCCATGAAGAAATCAGAGTAGAACCCATAATCATGAACATATTTTTCATTCTATGAAATATCGAATCATTAAATGAGGCATGATCACCACTACTTGAATCCTTCAAAAGAGTGAAACCAATCACAACATCACCATCAGAGATATTTCCCCACTGATCATAGATTCATAAAGAATTTATAGTATTCTGAATTTAATGATGATAATCAACATTTTTTTAATTATCAGATTGGTTGAGACTGTTGTTCTATTGATCCTATCCAGAAATATCAGATTCCAATATTTTTATGCATCCTTACCCAAAAATATGATGTTTTATAGAAGTGTGATCTAATAACACACACTAAACAATCTCATGATAATTTTGTGCAATATGATGAAACTTCTCATTCACCTCACCTTCCTGATAACCAACACATCGGTCAATTAATTCACATATATGTCCATGCCAATGGGTTCATGATTGGGAAGTTCCTCTGGAACTACCCTAGACTAAACACATTTAATCAGCAAAGATATAAAAAACTTTATTGATAGTATCCTCAGCTTCCATCTCTTTCTAGGTACTGACACCACTCATGTTAATAATGGGTGGACGCCTCTGAAAATTCCCATATTTAATAGGATATGTACATGCGAGATAAATTATCCTACCTGCCAAATTTTGAATCAATTTAATTATAAAATGTGTATTTATTCTAGTATTTTGACTTCCCAATCTTACTAAAAATCAAGGAAAACCACTATAAATGTATTATATACAATCAAGCACCTTAGATCTCAATATAGGGGAAAAGTATTTCATGTTCAATATATTTTCCACCCCAATAATGACATCAAACATATGTTTCTTCCAATATGTCTTATCCTTCCTATCATAGTAATGAGCGTAATATTTATACATATTATTATTAGGGGAAATGGTATCAAGCCATTGGCCTTGATTTGGAATTACCCCCTTATAAGGAGAGTCATCCTGGCCACTAATGAGGCAGAGCGAGAAAGTTAAAGTCTTATTGTTTAATTAATTTAAAAATAGAACATTATTCATCTAGGTTTTCATATACAATGAGAATATTGAGATCACCACACTGAGTAGAAAACACTACACTCTTAGGTAAAATTTATCTAAAGTCGACCATAACTATTGATCATGAAATGTAACCAAGGAAATCCTTCATAGTTGTTTTATCCATATTGACTGACACTCTAATTGAGAAAGAAATATAAAATATAATACTTGAGAGATAGTATATGCAATCTAAATTAAAACACTAACCAAACCAGAAAAAAGGGTTATCTTTCCTCAAACTGTATAAATCTAGGATCCCATTCTAAAATCCAAATATCACCTAATTTCAATGAAACTAACCCAAATCCCCATGAATTTTATAATGAATATAAATCTAGTAAGAGGATGTGGTTGAATAAAATCACCTTTTGAATAAATTTCATGTTATAAGATAAAATTATAAATGAACATTTAATTAATATATCCAGTCATTTCCATAGATCATTCCACTTCAGATACATAATCCTGTTGAAACTAGAATGAAGACACAAATCAAGTTGATCTAATGTTCTATCATAGATCGTAATCACTCAATAAGTGTCCCATTTTTTAATTATCTTACTAGAATCAACATCATGTAAGGATGAGGGAATTATTTAAGAAGAATAATATAGACTTTTTTCCTCAATAATTATGATCACCTCTCTAGATGAACACCCAATATGAATATTCTAACACTAGTTGAGATTCTTCAAGGATGGGGTCTTCATATAATATTCACCCAAATATATCTAGATAACCTACTATAAAACAATCAAATTATATCCCTAAAAAACAAAATTAATTTAAGTCGTTGATGGATGATTCTGATCAGAAATCACATCATATTCTAAGTAGTGTATCAGAGTCGTGGATAACTATAATCAATAGGACCATCTTTCTCGGTATAGAGAATCTCCCAAGACTGTACTCCTTCCATCCTTTCGATCAGAACACAAATTTTGTTCTTTTAATATTTGGAGACAGAGAAATTGATTTCATAAAGGTGTAATATTCATTCTTAGAATTATTTGTTTATTTCATTTATTATTAATTATTTGAATAGTTTTCAATGTTAAATAAATTTTTCAAACATTTGTTTTACATTATAGGGGATATTTTTTGTAATGGGTATTGGTCAACCATAACATAATTCCAATTAGGATTTATTTCTACTTATTATCATTTCAAAGTCATTTTATTGAATGACAACATTCCCAAAATTCCTTTTTTATTTAATTGGGATTACTGGTATTTCAATATAAAATATCGATATTTTTGAAAAAAATAATACTAAATTGAAAAAAATTGAGGAAGTGACTTGACCGTAAATCCACTCACATTTAAGGGTATGAATTTATTCCTATTCTATGAAATAATAATTTTGTTACAATTTGATTTATTTTTATATGATTTTTTATGAAAAAAAAATTAAATCTTATAAATTTTATAATTATAAAATTTTTTGGAACGAAAAAAATAATTAATTAAATATTGATATAAAACTATTATTGTTGATTAATGATTAATGTTTAAAAACTCTATTTTTACTATTATAAATAATTGATATTTAACAATATAATTTTTCTAATTAAAATAATGATTTTTAATTCAAATTTATATTTTATTTAAACTTTTAAAATCATAGATTTAAGAAATATTAATAATATAAAGTTAATTTAATATTATTTCCTTTAAGAAATATATATTTAATTATAATTTTTATAATTTTATTTATTTTGAGATTTTACACCACATTAATAAATTAAATAATTTTTATATACTCTTTAAAATCACAATAAATATAAATTAAATATAATAGATCTAATCACAAATAATATTTATTATAATTTTATAAGATTAAATATTGAATTTATTATTCATAATATACCCACAAGAAATATGAATAAACTATTTAATATTTTAGTTTTTCTATTATTATATTAATAAGTTGTAATTGATAGTATTAGGAATTATATTTTAAATTGATATAAATATAATTATTCTATTAAACTATAAATTTTAAAATTTCACCAAAAAAAATTTAATCTTTTTAGCTTCTCATTCTGATGATTTATATTTTAAATTTTACAATTTCTTTCAAATTATTATATATATTCATTTGTATTTGTTCAATATATTTTCTTGATATTCTTTATGGTATTCAAAATATAAATTTGATAGTTATAAAATATTTTTGGGTAAATTTATTTTTCATTTAGGATGAGTGGAAATTGATTTTATATTTAAAAATAACAACAAGATATAATTATAAATAATAACATATTTAATGAAATGTTTTTATGGGGACATTGGAAGTGGTATATCCAACAAAGTGTTTAATATATAAAAACTAAATTTTATGCTACATTTTTTCATTTAATTATTATCATATTATTGATCATGAGTTGATAAAATCTACACATGACTAGTTGACTTCATTTAATAATGTATTATGAAGTAAATTAACCATTAACTTATATTTCTTTATAATATCCACTATGAATGGTGTGTGAGGGAACAACATTTAGATAATGTATATTACAGATCAACTGATGAATATAGATACTTCAATATCATAAAATTTACTAATGGATTAAATTCATTACACTCTTCTACCACATGATAGGTTATTCAATATCTCTTATAATTTATATTTATATAAAGATGGTTATTTGTTGAAATTTTACCCATTTGGGTTCAATAATAAGAATTTGATGTGAGATAATATTGTGAAACAGTATGTTAACCATGTGTTAAAATATTAAAGCTCGTGTGAAATTTCACGCTAAAGGTAATGATTCAAGGAATGAGAAAAATAAATTATTATATGAACCTAAAATTATGTAGTAATTTATAATTTCTTCAAATAAAAGTTCATTATAATGAAAAGATATCACAAATATCATAAATGGATTGAAGTGAATGGTATTTGAATCCCTTTGGGTTTTTATGAAAAAATTGTTGTTCCAGAAAAAGTTATAACCATTCAGGGACTTCATTTGCTTCCAAAATCCATATTTTAAGTACCAGGTACATTATGGAAAATCAATGAAACAAAATGGGTAGTGAGATTAGTATCTATTCAGAATACTAGATATTCTCATGTGTATAGATTGTTGGCACTTTCACTCAGTTATTACGAATCATATTTAATTTTCACATATAAATTATTTTTTGTATATAAATTTTCTTGAAAACATTTTTTGTATCTATAAGTTTAATATTATTTTCTATATTTTGTTATTGATAAAATAATTATTTCTCAAATTATAGAAATTTCATCATGGGATGTGGTACGTTAAGGTAAATTCATTTATTAATTGACTCAAAATATAATATTGTTAGTGATTTTATTTTTTAATGATTTTATTAAAATATGTTGTATAAATTAATTTTTATTATATTTTATGGAAATTAATATTAGTTCTTAAAATAAATTTATGAATCAAATTATTAATTCAAGACTACATACTTATTACTTTGGGTTTCAGTCACATTCGGTCTTATGTGGATTAAATTAATAGGAGGTAACAAAACATGATCCATATTAGTTGTAAATAAATTTCAACTCTATTGAAAATAATATTTTTAGGTACATATTTTTCAGATATGTATTTACATTGGTATACGTTATTTCATTCAATCATACATGACCCTTAATAAAATATATTTATCTCAATTTTTTTCCAAAAAAATTATCCTCTTGATCCCATTAATGTTGCCAATGATAATGCTATGAAATAATATGGTAAAAATTTCAAGAACCTGTGTTTAAACGAAGTTATAGAATTTTATGATAGTTAAAACAAGGATGGACAATTAACACGTCTATCAATTATGTTTCTTCCGAAAAATATGATTGCACTGCAATACACTACTCCATGTTCACCAGAAATAATAATTATACTAAAAAAACATTCCCTAGTGGGAATGGTATAAAATAATATTAGTAATTCTAATATTCAAAAATTATTAGGTACCGACACATATACAAAATAATCATTCATTTTTAACATGGATCCAATTAAAAATTATTTCTAAGATTGAATTTTTAATTTATTGGTTCTAGAAAAATGTATTTTGACATAAAATTATTTTTGAATTCCATTTAATAGATCGATTTTAGAGACAAAAATAAATTAAAATACATCCTAGGACCATTAGTTGTAAATTCATTTGACATATTTAAGGGTATAAAAAATGGAATTTTATTTTTCATCCCTCAAGAAAAGAAATAATATATTACAAAAAGTTATTTATCATGAACATTTCCAACATAGTGTAAGTGAAATGATAAAAATATTTCTCTAATAATGATTATTCATATTCATTTAGGTTATATATTGATAATTATTCAAAATATTCATTATGATTCCTATTGAGTATGATTTAATATAATTTCATAATCTATTTGAAACCATCTTATAAGTTAATTAATTCATGATTCTGAACCTCTTGAATAACTTGAATAGCCACAAAATTATTAATAATGTGAAGGTGAATCATTAATATGATAAATAAATATGATATACTTAATTATATTATAGTGACTATATAGTATATCTATAGTAATATTACCATAATAATTGGATCAAACAATGAACATGCAAATTTTTCTTAATACATGATTTGTAATGTGTAAAAAAATGTGAAGTAATTCAATAATATAACAGACTAATTCTATGAACATTAATGGATTTTTGGATCTTATTATGTTACCTCATGGTGAAAAACCTATAGGGGAAAAACAAAACAATGAAAAATTTTGTTTGGAAATACTGTGTAATATAATGTCGAAATAGTTATTAATGTATTCAGAAAAATAATTAAATCAACTGAAATTTTTCATTCACCCTAGTTCGAAAATAAATTCCTTAGGAAATTTTTTCATCAATACCTAAAAAAATATTTCCTACATATTTTTAATAAAATAGATTGCAACTAATATAACAACTATTAATATGGGTGATGTATTAATTTATGAAAATTATTTTGAAAATTATTTTTGAGGAGAGAATATGAAAAAAAACAATATGCACAAATTTTTGGATATTAAATGTATTATTAGGTATACAATATCCCTAACATTGTTTTTCTAGAATGAAAATTTTGAATATATCAAATCAATATAGATATGTAATAATAATATATATTAAAGAAAATATTTAGACTCTTTACAATGATTAATGATTACATCATTATATCTTAACAAACTGATAGTTATAAAGATTCCAGATTCACTAATTTTGATTTTTGATATTGTCTTTATTCATATAAATATACATTAGTGAAATTATCTGGGGTGTCTAGTAGATTGGAATCATATATAAGTTTCAAGTAAAAATTTAGATAAATTTCTACTATAGATGTTGAGTTCATATCATTCTTATATACCACTTCACATGGTACATAAATAAAGAGTATCGTTTCAATGATTAATGGTATATATTCAATATTTAGGAATATTTTTTTTATTTTGGTAATTAAAATATATTTTTTATGGATAATAATAATAAATTTTGAATCTAATCTAAAAATATTAAAATTAATATCATATACATAGGTGAACACGTTATAGATAAGAAAGTTTTCATTGAGTGAATCATCACTTAATTGATGGTTACAATTCCATTAAATAATTAAATACTTTTAATTTTATTTAAGTATCATATAAAATTCATGAGATTAAATTCCCCTTTCCAAATTTTGTATATAAAAAATTTTCCATTTTAATCTCCATATATAAATATTTCACTATTTTAGTTTATGTGTAGACCTAAATTACATGGGAATAATTTTGGTCTTATATAATAAACCATGTAGTTAAGGTTTTAGTATATGGTAATATACTATAAATATTATATTTTTATAAAATAAAGTTAGTAATCAACTAATTAGATGAAATACCATGATGATAAATGTAATAAATATTTTTTGAAGAGGGTTCTTGAGATTACATATTTCAATTATTTTTTATGTACTATGTAGATTATTTTAACAGTTTCGGTCGATGCACTACAAAACCATACATTGTAATCAAACATAGTTTGTCAAATAAATTAGATCTGGGATTGTCATTCAATTGAAATATAGACAAAAAAGATACACCTAGACTCCTTGAATGCATGAGAGATACACCAGTTATTCTCAATCATGTTTATTATATAAAATTTATAATTTATTTTCTACATTTAAATTATTATTTGTCTATAAATATAGGTAATTATATTTAAATGTCATAATCTATTATCCTTTAAATATATAAAAATAATTACAAAACATTAATATTAATTGTGGTTATTTTAAAACATTATTGAATAAAATTTTATATAATTTCGAATTAATAATAAGAAAATTTGATCATATTTTGGTTGAAAACCCACATCAGACTGGAAACATTCATTGACTCTTTCAAAAACAATTCTAGGAACAATAATGTTATATTATATAGAAAAAATTATAATCCATTACAAGTATGGATTATATTATATCATTGACAATAAAAGATTCTATTTAATCTATATGATATTGAGGTATAATTTATTTTTAAATAATGATTGGAAACCATTATTTTTAATGTTTACATTATTATTTAATTAATCTATCATATACTATAGTTGGTGTGTAAATTAATCCATCATATGTATAAAAAACCACATTTATATTCTCATGAATATGGAACGGTTGGAATCTATATTAGATATTATCGAATCAATGTTTAGTATAATTAAATATAAAATAACTAATATGGTTTGGAAAAGGCTTACATTGAAATGGAAAAGTAAAATCTTCCTCTTAAAATCTTTATATATCAATTTAATACCCTATTTACAAATAAAAATTATAAAAATTTATATGAAATGAGAATACATTGATTGTTAATAAATTGGTTTGATCTTGATAACTACCCTTCGTGTTCCATTAATATATTCCTAACATATCCAATTCCTATCGGGACCTATATATGTGATAATGATATGGAATAAACCACCCCATGATTACATTTAATTATAACAAGGGTGATGGATAGGAATAATAGTATAAATATCACAAATGTAGAATTGTTATATACTGTAAAACATTTAAAAAAACTACCATAAAGTGAAATCCCAATTGAAACATTCCATAGTGTATAACCACACACTATTATACTATTTTAAAAGATAAAAGATGTAATTTTAAAACAAAAATATAATATAAAATTTAAATCAATTATATAAAAATGTCAATGAATTCTCCATCCATATCCAACTCATATCCACACATATCAACTCTGAGACACCAAAAGAAAACCAACATCAAAACCATCACTAAACACCTCTAAACAGAATATAGAAACAAAAAGTATGCGATTATATGTTTTTGTGAGAGAAAAATATCTAATAATATTATTTAAACACAATATATTCCATATAAAAAATGGAAATATAATTATAGGGAAGTCGCCAAAGAAAAAAAACATAAACACATTCTTTCAATAAATACCTATGTATGGTAAAATATTTGGACTTATATTATTATTTCATCAGAATTATTTGAAAAATTCACAGTCATAAATATATTATGAAAACCTATATATCTCTTAAAAATCATATACAATATATATATATATAATAGTTATCTCATGAAAACAACAAATATCATTAATTTGGACTACCAAATCACATTAACTAGTCGACTGAAGTTATAAATTATTATTTATTACTCAATTTTCATACATATACCTAAAAAATGATCATTATAAATTCATTAGAAAATAGAAAACTATCATCTAGTAAGATATTCATATAGAAGTTGGGATGATGATGTATAGGCATGACGTGGTGGTTTCTTTATTGACGATCATGGATAAAATATATAGTATTCACTAAGGAGATTGATATGCTTATGGGATATTATTCCCCCATATATAATTTTGGGGACCTTATATGCTTGACAAATATAGATAGCGTTCGTCACAATAAGAGATTAATTGATTAACTACACTTAAAATAAGATCATTCATAATTTAGCATCATATGTAATATTACTATTGAAGGGAATTCCATGTTACTGTGTTATAATTGTAGACTATAGAATATTTTATATATAATCATATAACATGGAAATTCATGAAGGATATGATTTAATAATGGATTTACAATTTTATATAGCATTTCATTCTTATAGGGGGGATATATTTCCCTCCCAGACATGAAAATAAATTGGATGTTGTGGCATAGACCTTAGAAAGGATTTGTATATGGTTGTAATAATATTGAGTAGATTATTACACATTAACATATTAATATACATAATTTTTTTACTTGTTCCTTAGATATACTGTTAAGGATGGGTCCCTATGTTTGATATAGATATTGAAACATCATATACATATTACATGGATTTTAATAAATAATAATGAACTATTGATAATCAATTGAAAAAGACGGGTTCATACTATTTCAAAGGTATCATAATGATTTTAGTAATATGTTCTTGATTCTATATGAGACTATATACAAAGAACAATGTTCTAATTAAATGGATTTAGTGAAACAATATTAAATATAAAATCATAATGTCATGGTTTCGATTAAATAATTATATTATCATTAATGGTTAGTTTAAATATACCCATTGATTTATAATTGTAAAAAAAATTCAAATATATACATCATGAAGGAAGGGTGTTTACAAATATTTTATTAGAAGAATATAATAAACAATGGTTGCATTGTGATGAATTTTTAATGAACAACTATCTCAATCGTATATAGGGTTTATCTAAGAATCATATAACATAATTTATGTACAATTATGGTTATGAAAAAGTTCAAATCGAATTCCATTATGATTAGTTTTTATTCAACATTATAGATGAATGTAGATTAAATGTGGAAATCCATACATTAAAGGCATGTTATTGAAATTTAGGATCTCTACTAAAACTCAAAATTATATCATTGTATTTGTCTATGATAAAAAAATATTTTTATTTCAATAAATGATAATAGAGACGTTAAATTTTTTAAATAATTGTCACAATAATCACATATCAATACAATCATAACTTTTAATTTTTTTTGAATGATCTTGTAGGGGTTTTTGAGAAACATTTATTTGATTTTATTTGATATTTATTGATCTATGTTTGACTAATTATTTATTTAGGATAATATTTGTGGCGTCATCAGTTGTTCAAATCTATAACATATAAAATTTATTGTATTTTATTTTTGAAAATATATTTACGGTGTTTAAATGTTGAATTATGATATCTTATCAATTTGATTTACTTTTAATATAGTGGATTCTTTCCATGCATGATGATGAAAAATACATGATTTTTTTATCAATAGATTCCATTAATGAGGATATTGATAAATAAAACTTATATATAAGTTAATGAAATAATATACTATGAAATGTGTTCTCATCCTAAGAGACCATTAAGATTAGAATAACTATAGAGATATTTCGAATAAGGTTTTCCAAGAGTGAATACTAGTTTTAAAAATATATGTAAACATTGAGGAATATGAAGAACCTAGGGGAATGAAATGTTAAACAATGAGATTTATTTGTATTATCTATACTCCATTAATTATCATTAAATTTCTTACATCATATAAGGATCTTAGTCCAAATCCATTTTTAATTCTTCAATCATTTATATTTGTACATGTGCATGGAAAATGGTATATCATCTCTTTGGATATTAAGGAATTGCCATTAAATATTAGGAGTGTGTAATCTTTATAACCCTTTGTTCGATGTAGGTTACATTAATTCACATACATGTCAATAAATATCATCACAATAAATTCATTATCATATGAATATTCATACTCTAACTAACTACATGAGAATAATATTTTGAAAGAGGGAAATTAAAAGATGATTTTCTAATTGGGATTCTACTGTTGACTCAACCCCATATTAGTTGTTTACATATCACATGTGGGACAATAATTTGTTGTAAAAGAAATAATTATTAAATGGATCTTATATTATTTAAATCATATCCCTATTTCTAATTGTTTATAATAATTTTGTAGATTACACTCAAAGAACTTATATTAATAAAACAACCAATTTTTTTCAATGCATAAGGTTATAGGAATGATTTCAATTTGGTCATATATTTTTAAGAAAAGTTTATGTTATATTTTATATATATAAATATTTAGTTTATTCAATAGTGTAATTAATATTTTAATTAAATTGAGGGGTTAAAAATGGTATTTAGGTTATTGGTAGATTATATTAAGATGGAATAAAATCATTCATTATTTATTGATGTCAACTTATAGATTAGTGGTTTGTCTCCTTAATAATTAAGAAGTTTTAAATCGATTTATTTATGAAATGAAGTGTAATTTTATGAAAAATTATACTATATTTTTGGATGATTATTTAAACAAAAAATTTATATGCTTGATATAGTTATACATTGATGAATCAAAGGAATAAAGAGTTATTAAAATTAAAAAAATTAATGAGTTTCACTAAACACTATGATGTGGTGATTTTAAATAATTATATGTATCCTAATAAATGAAATGACAAACATCACTCTAAGATTTTAATTTTAAATTGGAGTCTAGATTTGGATTTTGACAACATATATTTCATGAGTTGATATTCCTGATAATATAAATAAGATTTAGAATCCAAAAAATATTATTTTGGATACTCCTACATCCATTATTGAATAATTATAGGTAATACTTAAGGACATCAGGATGTGTTTTTTTTGAGATTAATTAGATGTTGAAAATATAGATCTCAATAATTATATCGATATTGATGGTATTTATAAAACTTTTATCATTAAAAAGAATCATTAACATTTAAATTTTATATCATAGCATGAGATTTTTTAAATGATAAAAAGGAATGAAATATTTTCTTTGTTTCCAAAAACACAAACGAAATGCAAAAGAAGAATGAAATGTAATTCTACAGTGCAAAAATTCATTAATCACTTATACATTGAAAATGGGAAATCAAATTTTGAGAATAGTGGCACTGATTCCAATTTTTTCACTTTCAAGAATAATAGATCTAAGTGCGATTGTGTTTTAATGAAATTGATATTATCATTAAGAATACCTAGATATTTTAATTACATCCAATTAAATATAAAGAATAACGATTTAGGAAACATCATACATATAAGGAAATTGAAATATTATTGGGGATAGTCACCCAAGAAGAGGAGATAAAATTGACAATCTAGTTGATGAAAAAAATTTGTTATTTAAAAGAATAATATAATTGGGGGAAGCATTATATATGATTGAATGACATGTTTCGTTGAGGAATCAATGATATAATGAAATCATTTAATGTTTATTTTCATGTCAACAGATTTGGATACAATTGGTACATAATGATAATATTTAAATCCAAGAATTAGATACATATAAAATACTATATGGAAGAGAAGAAAATATAATCCAATCATGTTGCACTTGAGGAGGCATTTGATTAGTGAAAATAATAAGGAAATGCCTCAAAGAAATATATTAATTATATTTTATAGAAATTAAAATAGATTTATTATTATAATTCTAAAAATAATTTCATTTACAATGATGTTATTGTAATGGTGGTTATGAAAAAACAAGTCATTCTAACTAAACACGCAATGGTTTGTAGAAAAAAGGATATTTCAAGCACTCAATGGGAAACTAATACTAGTCTAAAGGTTTAACATGATATGTTAACCTTGAATAAGAGATTGAGAGTTATTTTTCCAAGGATATTTGTCTCTAAAATATATATGATGTGCGTTTAAGACTGTATAAAAAGAGAAAAAATTTAACATGCCAATAGATTAATGTAATTAATAAAATGCTTTAGATATAATTAAAAATGTTAAAATTAAATATTATATTGATGTGCCCCAATAATAATAGAATGGGATGATCATTATTATAATAAAAAATGGTATACATATATTTTTAATGATAAATTTAGGTATTTATTGAATATATGGTTATTTAGAATAGTGTATTATCCTCCTCAAAGAAACTAAGGTATGAGTTTCTATACCCTCTTCGATTATTTATCCAAGAATTCTTTTCAATATTTTTGAATAAAAATGGATATTTATTTGATAAATAATAGTGGGCATTTCAATTTAATTTTTATTTGAATATAATTTTAGTATTTATGAACATATTTATATATTTCTAGTTTTTTCAGCTTCTAGATTTCACATATAGGAAAATATATTTTATTTAATATTCTATTATAAGTTATTCTTTCTTTAAATCCTATAATTTTTTATGGAATTTCATAGATATAATTTTTTTCATAGATATTCATGGTTAATATTTTCACCTAAAACAAGGAAGACCCTTCCGTCTGTTATTTTTCTCTACTCACTATGGAAGAATTAATTGATCCACACAAAGACCATGAAGTTTCCCTCATTCAAAGGAGGATAAATTTTTTATTCTTTCAATAAGGAATGACAATAGTATAATACTATTCACATACACTCTATTTTTTTAAAATTATGTTGTTAAACGTGGATACAATTCATATAAATACAAAGGTTTATATGTTGAACTCAAAAAGGGGGTTGTCTTGAAATAATTATTCTAATAACCTTTTTTAAATTATATTGTTTCTTTTTTTATTTCAAGATGTTAAAAAAATATAGTTTTATTAATGAATATTTTTTACGGTCATATTGTTAATATATCCAATAAGGTTAATTTATGTACCCAAGCATGTCGGGATGGTGAAGTCTATGCATTTCATGTAATTTTTTATTAATGATCTACCATACTGGATTAAGTAATCATTTAGGATATAAATACTATTAAGAGATATTTATGTTTCATATATAATTTGATGGACATGTTATCGATTGTGGATAATGATATAGATCTTCATGAGATGAAATCAAGTAAATAAATAAATTAAAAATATGATCACCAATATTTTAGAATCATATATGGGAAAAATATGAAGGTGATTACAATTTTCAATGTTACCTATTGTCTTAAAAAAGATGACAGATATCATTATATGTATTTTTAGGACCTGAATGAGAATAGTTTTTAAATATGTTTTCCATTTTATATAATATTTCTTAATTATTAGAGGATTTATATCCATTAAAAACAATATCAAAACCGATGGAGTTGGTGAATGAACCTCAAAAATTATTTATAATTGGATTCCATTTATGAAATATGTTCAAAATACTATGAAATATTAATATTAATGTATTGTAATTCTATATTATATGTACTATTTCGGATATATTATTGTCATTTATATTGATCAAAATATACCATATTATTATAAACTATATATAATTTATGAATAATTAATTAATTTAGATAAATATTGGAATTGGAGTTTCAGTTGTTTTATTGGGATCAAAATGAAAATGGGTACATATTTTATAAACTATCAAATTTTATTGAAAAATAAATGTCCCATACATAATTTTAAAATAATTTTTACTATGTTACCAAATTTTATTGGAAAAAAACTCTATATTGGAAATAAAAATTGAAAAATTATTTTCGGATGAATTGTTGATAACTTTCTAAAAAGATTTTATTTTTGAGGAATAGTGATAAATACTGCTTTTTAATGAAAACAACCTTTTCTTATAAATTATTTACAAAGATAAATTATATTTTGAATTTATTTTAAAGTGTAAATAATTAAAATTATTTTATAATTTAACACATTTAGTTTATTTTAAAATTTTTCATATAAAATTATGATATAATAGAAATTTAATGTTTCAATAATTTTTCTTTAGAAAACCCACAATTCTATCCCATCTATGGTGTTATTTTTAATTGAATTATAATACGTCTATGAAATGACGTAGAAAATTTTTATTCTATAATTTTAATTAGAATAACATATATTATCAAATAATTTCAATTTATCTTTTCACAATAATTAATATTGAAGATAAATTAATTACAACAATTAATGTTGAGATAGGTTTACTGGGGGTTCAACTAAAATAGATTTGGGTTTAAAATGTCATAATAATTGTAAAAAACATATTTTAGGTATATATTTAATTATTATAACTTATTAGGATAGATAATGGTACATGTTTAATCCTTTTTTATTTTAAAAACTTGGGTAAAAATTATTCTATTCAAAAATACCAACTGTGACCTCTCCCCCACTAATTAAAGACCACCCGATCTCCTCTTTACTTAACACTCCAAAACAAATTGGGTTCGTAAGTCAATATCCATGTATATTCCTTAAAAAATATGCACATAATATAATCCTTACTTTTAATATTAATTTATTCTAGAAAAATGTTAGGGATATACAAAAGGACGCTCTCCAAGGAAAGGATAGAATTCTTAAATGTGCATATCTGTTATATTTATTATTCCCCCCTCTTAATAAATTATTCAATTATGATACTAAAATGGAAATAATTTCTAATGTATAAGGATATTATTATGTAAATGGAATAAACTAGTTCCATATCCACATTAATTAAATGTGAAATGAAATCGTTGATCATGTGTACGGCGGACTACTCCCCCACGAACTGATATAATTTGTTTTTAATCCATATATTTATAGAATGTCAATAATGGATAATTAAACATAATTTTTTGATATAAAAATACATTATTATATTTTTATAAATAGTATATCTCATATGCCTTCTAAAATTTCATTTTTTTTGACTAGTACGATAATGCCACTCATGTCTACAACAGACTACTGGCTCGTGAAGTGATGTGATTAGTTTTCTGATTTTCATTTTCATTGAAGGTATTATGGTTATATTTGAAGAATATATGAGATATATATGACTTGAAAATTATTATGTGAATATATAATGATATCTGATTTCCTACCTTCTAAAATATTGGAATTTTATATCATCTCTCCAGTGTTTTTGTGGACAACCTCTTGCATGTTGTTGTGTGAAATGATTTTCATATCATTTTTACATGGATGGTAATAAGGATGTATTTGATTAATATACATGATATATAAGAAATAATAATTATTCTTCATAGGATTAATTAATATTTATTTTCTATATGTTCTATATTTACAGAAAAATGGAAATAATGTTCATTGTACGTACAAACTACCATCACCATGAACAATGTAATACATTTTCTTTCTATGAAATTAATATATTTTGATAAATAAATATATCATAAAAATATAATATAATTATATCGTGGTTAATATATTTGATTTGTTTTATCCATGATCAAACTAAAAGAAAAAATATTACATAACTAAAACCTATATGGAAAAATGAATCATTTATGACATGAAATTTTTATTTTAACAAGAAATTATGAAGAAAAGGGTGATAAAATACTATAAGTAAATATTTCTTATTATGATATATATGAGTATGTTTTTAGAATATATTTATAGTAATATTATATATTATACATGAGGATCAGACATGTACAAAGGATTCCAAACATGAGGAATGATTTTCTTACCTCAATTTTACTTTTATGAGACATACCCCATATTCACAACTTATTACATTGGGTGGTGTATATATGGATCATGACAATTTTTTATATAATGAGACTATATTTAATCTTGTATTTCGATTTATAATTTTTTGTTTAATATAGGGGTATTATGAATCAAATTTTACAATAGTGGTAAGTTTTTATTTTTAAATATCATTATTGTACAAGATTCATTTTGAATAAACATCCCTTGATTGAATTATTTGAAAATAATATATTAAAATCAATATATTTTCTTCACCTTTGGTTATTCATTAAATTTTTCATGTTATCGTATAATTTTCTAATCTATCGTTCTTATAATGATTGAGAAAATGTTTTTAAGAGAATATTTATTTATTTATATCTTTAGTGAAAACCCTATTTTCATCATAGTCCATTTTTGGATAAATTCTTTCATAAATGTTTTGATCATTCTAAAAATTATTTATTGGACAATTTCAACCCATTTATTATTTTTACAACATTTTTTAAAAGGATTATTTTTGTAGTTTACGAAAACAAAACATTTGGATTTTACCAAAAATGAGAAAGGAATCATTGTTTTAATGTGTAAAACATTTAACATAATTTCTCACATTCAAGACCACTCAATGTTTTAATGATTATTTTAAAATTTAACAATGTTTTTATTCTATTAAAAAAAATTTCCAAATATTTTTTGAACTTATTTTTTGAAAATATCAATGCTCAAAGTTCATTTTCTTCACAAGTGATATTAATTGTATTTTATTAGTATTTATATTCAAAAATTATATAAAACCATTGTTTTACTTATCATCCATTTGGGATATATTGTATAGATACAATAATTATTATTTATTTTACTATTTTATGATCATTTAGACTAGGGATTTAATATTTTATTACCACTCACCTCATTATTCTTGATGGTTTATCATTATGTTTACATGATTTGTGTCATTATTAACATTTCACATGTTAGTTTATATGTATATATATGTATTTTAATTATGTTTGACCCCTATAATGTGAATAATTCATTAGAAATATTATGTTATCGGTGGGACCTAGTTATAAATATCCCTTTTATGAATCAACATTTCTCATGGGACAAACCATTTTCCGAGAATAGATGGGTTTCTATCTCATGTTTTAAACGATCCCATGAAAGGTCTTGAAAATACATTTTAGATGTTCATAATTATTAATTACCCCATTATGAAATTATTTATTTATTTCTATTAGATTAATGAATTATTTATAATATCCATGGAAATGTTTCAAGATTATGTGATTATTTATACGGTTTTAGTTTATCAAAATTTATTTAAGTCATATTAAGCTCATAGTGTTGACTAAATGTCATATTTTTCACTTATTTACATGACCATATTAAATATTATTATTTATTTATGGTATAATACACTATATTAAAATCCATGATAAGCATATGAGATCACCTATTTCTTCGGTATTTATTTTTCTATGAATAAAAGAAGTGTCTTTTAATTGACTTGTTGGGAGATACTATATGGAATACTGATGTTCTTAATAGAAACATTTTTTTTATTTCATATCTTTAATTGTATTATGAATTCCTAGTATCTGTGTAGTTTAAAAATAATTATAAACTATTTAAAACATAATTAGGTGATTCATTTTACCTAATTACAATATTATAAATTAACCACCACCTTCAGGGTACTAGGGTCATGGTCATTACTATTGGTATCAGAGGAAGTTTAGTAGAAACTATCAGATATTGAGTTTTGAAAACATAGAGTATGGAATATAAACATATGATAAATAATTAAAGATAAGTATAGGATAACATCATAATGTTTAGGTAAGGTAGAGGTTATGTGGTCTTTAAAAGAAATATATCTATATCTAGATACTAAAAGTGGATGTGGATCTAGAGAAGATATGCATAAGAATAATAACATCAAAATAAGTGTGGTGGGAATAAATTAAAAATTACCTGGTATCGTACAATGGGACTTACTAAAGAAATGTTTTGACCTCCTTGGGGATATAAGTAGGATAAATTAAATTTTCTTCAGAATCCATCATGAAGGATATGAAAATAATTTTGACATTTTGAAACTATCCCGAAAGAAACCATGTTTATGATTATAATATTAGAGAAGAATAAATTATTAAATATATGTAAATTTTTATACTAGTTTTTGGATTATACATTATATTTTATAATGCTTTGATCTAATATCATTTTTTCAATTTTTTAGAAATGGTACATAGTAGAATGAATGGGAACTTAATCAAGACGTGTACCAAATATAGGGATATCCCAACTCAAAAAGATAACAAAGAATAAGATGAATATAGAATTGTAACTAAATAAATGAAAAGCATATTTGGTTTTCTTACTCAGGTTAGGAGAAATGACATAACGACACCCATCATGTCACTTTTATGTGTTAATATTTTTTGGATGGATTATCCCCCTCAGGTAGAATTATAATGGTCTAAAATGGGTGAATTTGGGGTCATTTCCATGTCACAATTATTTGGGGAACATTATTCTTTCCATACCACCTAAGTGTGAATCCCTAGAATCGCAAAATATTATGGATCTTCATGATTTTCTTTTGGTTTGTTTGGTCATGTTGGTACACTGTGAACCCATTCTAAGAGGTGTATTTTTTTCTTTCCCATTTATTTTATGTGGTTATTCTTCCCTTGGACTCCCAACTTGATTAAAAATAAAATTTATTCCTTTCATGGGATTCTCATCCTCTTTAAAGATCCTCTTAGATTATATCATGGGGGATTCCCGGTGATTCGTTACCTAGTTCAAAAGGATAGAGATTACTTCTCATTATTCTTGGATTTGCTTCTATTATAAACATTCCATATAACTATAGTTTCCATGTTTCATCTATTTTCATTCTTTTAGTTGTGCCAAATTTGGGGGTTTTCTTTCAAAGGTTTGTTAGATATATTTTGAGTCATTTTCCAAAATATTTCATCAAAGAAGACAATGTTCTTCCACTTAAGGTTGGATTTTCCGGTTTATTAATTTTTTCATAAGAATTAAATGTTTTCAAATGGACATAAATATGTTTTGAATTTAAATTAATTCTATTTATGATATTTAGTTTTTCATTGTGATATTTCTTCTAAGCATGGATTTATTATTTATTGTTAGTTGTGGGTTACATACTTAGTGAAATGAAATATAGTATTAAATTGCATTATTATGTATTATTAGTGTTCCATATAATTAAAAATAAATTTTTATTATTGAAATGAAGTTACTTTTTTGGGATTTAGACCAAATGTGAGTTTCAATGTGGTATCCCCTTTTTAGAAGGGTTTATTTATTTTTAAGGGGAGGAATGATTTTATTTTGTTGTTCGTACAATCTTTATTTTCCTAACAATAATAGTATTAGAAATTTAGAATCCAAATTCATTGGGATCTGGAAATTTCAAAAATCAAGGTTTTAGGAATCCATATTTTATTTGAAAAAATAAGATTTATGAAAACCTAAATACTGAGTTTTATTTAAAGAAAATTTTTATCCCAATGTCCACCACACTGACATTCTATACAGAATGAATCATTTTGAGGAACAAAGATGTTATTACTAAAAACTAGTTTAGAATGAGTATAACCAAATCCAGAACTATTTCGTAGAGGTCGAATTTGTGAATACAGAATGTAAATGTTTTCCTTACCATTTTTTATTTTTGAAAAACACTTCCTCAAGGAAAATATTTATGACATTAGTTAAATATGCACATTTTTAACTTCAAAAACAATAGTTTAAAACTACTATTAGTATCTAAAATATTTTTCTATGAAATTACATTTTCAAGATACTTATAATGTTTATACTTCTCAAAATTAACATCCTCAAGGATTTTGGAAATATATTTAAATTAAAGAAAATTCTTGTCATGATCTTTTGAAAGATCTGATAATTATTTTAATTAAAATTTAAATTATAGAATTTTCATTATCATGATTTTTCTTGAGTTTATAATTTTCATTATCAAGAATTTTATAAAACCAACATACTTATTCATAAGTAGGTAATATATTATCTTTATCAAAAGAAGATTATTAATTTGAAGACTTATATTATTTATCATTAGTATAATTTTTATTCATGGATACATTACTGATAGATTCATCATTGTGTACCAGCCATTAGACAATGATTTTCAATGGGTAGTCTAGGTATTAGACAAATATTCGTCAAATCATAAAATTCATACTCTAAAGATTTATCAGAAGATTAACCACCACTGGAACCCTAGGTGTCATTGTCTTTAAAAACATTCTTAGTTGTATCCCTCTAATACTTCTTTTTATTCCCCTAAAAATGTTATTCATTTCCATCCTTTTTCTTAACTATATGACAATTTAACATGATATGCCATGTTCTATTGCATTCATATAAACTGACTGCCATGTCTTTCTTGTCTTTTCTTTCTTTCATACAATATCTATAATGAAAGTCTTTCATTTCAACTATCTTGTCCATCCTTCAATCGAGAATAGTATATTTATTCTCACTATTTTCATATTGACTATATTCAGATAATAAAATGTCTTTCTTAGATTTATATATTGTAAACCATTCAAGATTATTTGATTTAGAAGTAGTAAAGGATACACTTCCATTACCATTTTTCTTCTTATTCATATCAGCATCTATTTTCATTCTTCTATCATTTTTAAGTAGAGTTACAAAAATCTCAACAAGAGTAATTTTAGATACTTTACTATTCTCATCAATATATATTCTCTTATATTCCCACTCATTGGGCATGTTATCTATATTCTTGTCCATAAGTGCCTCATCATCTAAAACATTCTCACCCATATATTGTAGACTATAAAAAACATTCATAAACCTTTGTTTTACATTTTGTACTGGATCTCCATAAGGAAATAGAAATCCATGAAAATTTTATCTAATAATATCTCTTCTAGTTTTTATAACTTTGGAAGTAACAAAATGAGTAACCTCCAATTACATCCAGATACAGTTACAAGATTCACAAAAAGAAAACTAACTATATATATTCCTGGTCATGGAACATAAAAAAGTATTCTGTACCTTATGGTTTATTTGATACTCTTACTTTTCATGATTGTGGAATGTTCTGACTTCCTTTTCAGGGTTCTTGTAATCTCTAGTAAGCATAGAAATGTTATCCACTCCAATAATAGTAACAAAAGCCTTCATACAATCTCTCCAATATTCATAATAATTCCTATCAAATATAGGTGGTCTATTAGGATTTATATTTCCAATCCAACCAATATTCATTACTTCCATCATAAGAGAAAATCATTCCACAAAATCTTGTTAATAGTAAAATTTGTTACAAAAGGATAAAAATCATAATCATGGAAAAATATTTAGAACAATTAAAATATGAGAAAATAAACTTATATGTGAATTTATGTATTTCAGAGACTTTCTTTGATACCAATTGAGGATATAAATATGAATGTAGATGCTCAATTAATAAGAGGGTTGAATTGTTTATTTAAAAAACATTCATTTTTAACCATAAGGAAAACTATGTATAACAAAGTAAAAGAAGGTAAATTAAGAGGACCTATTTTTATTCTATGAACATTCTAGGTTCTCCAATTGTGGTTCCGAGAATAAAACATAAATAAGGTTTACAAGGAAAATATTCAACCTTCAATCATATAGATTCTTTCTTATGAGAGTTATACATAAGTTCAAGAAAATATAATAATGTTATACATTCTTTCTTTATCAAATTACAGTGGAAATAAACATGATGAAAAATAAGTAACAGGTATGAAATCATTTAACCCAAAGAGAATGGTATACAATGACCTCCGGTAAAGGTCCATTAATTTATTCTTTCATGAAATTCTGTTTTACCCACACTTGGGTAAGACCTCAATAAGAATATTGGAATTTGTCTTGCTATCCCAGCAAGCTGTAAAAAGTTAATGTAGTCGGAACCTCTGTATTCCAATCCACATAAGTCATTGAATTTTAACATAGTTAGTACATCTATCTTCTTATCCCTGAATGTCCTTGATTGTAAACAACAACAATAGGAGTCGCACTAAGCAATCTGAACAAGATGTTCTGTACGCACAAGGCATAATAATGTCTCTCTCTAAAAATCACTTCATCAACATGAATTCACTAGAGTGATCAAATAACATGTTTTTTTATTTATCTCATTCAAATGATATCCTATTTTTAGGCACTTCTCCAATGGTCAGATCACTCCTCCAATAGTAATATTCTTCCAGGAATTTTAGAGGGACTTGTACATGTTTCACTCAAACAACATTTAGTTAGAAATATAATGTACAACATCTTTTCATAACCAAAACAAGTGTATGAAAAATATGGTTTCTTAACCAAATTAATATCTTAGATTCTATGGAAAAAAATGTTCATAATCTAACTAAATAAAAATTCATAGACTAAAAATAATGGTTATTCCAATTCTGAATTATGTGGAATTGAGAGTCGTAATTTTGAGGAATTCAGTGTCGAATTATGAAGAATTTGAGGTCTGAATTTTGAGGAATTAGTTGTCTGAATTCATAGACCAAATTCTAATGAATTCAGTGTCAAAATTTTAAGGAATTTGGAGTCTTAATTATGAGGAATTTAGAGTCTGAATTCTGAGGAATTCGGAGTCTAAATTTCAGATAATTCAGAGTATGAATTTTAGAGAATTAAGAGTCTTAATTTCAGAGAATTCAGAGTCCGAATTTCCGAGAATTTTTATTCTTAATTTTAGATAATTATGGTTCTGAATTTCATATAATCAGCGGTATAAATTTTAGAGAATTCAAGGAATGATTTTCAAATAATTCAGAGTCTGAATTTTAGAGAATTTTCAGTCTGAATTTCATGGAATTTGGAGTCTGAAATTCAATGAATTTGGAGTCTTAGTTTCTGAGAATTTGATATCTGAAAACAGAATACTTTATAACCAAGGATTTATAGGATGCCAAGTTTTTAGATGTGAAACCTAATTTTAGACATAGGATAAAATTAGTTAGATTTAGAGAAACTATAAGATGAAAAATGAAAACATATGTAAGGATAAAATTTCCTTAGGGAAGGAAAATTTTCCTTATTAAGATAATTATTAGGGAAAATATAATTTTCCATAAGATAAAGTGTATGTGATTTTCAAAACATAGAGGAATGAAAACATCATAAGGTAACCTTATTGACTCCACAGTTATTGTGGTGTCACCCCTAAGGGATTTTTATTGTCTTGTGATGATGTTGTTATTCATGGACCACCGCCATTATTATACTATCAGGATACCAATGTTGATAAGTGGTTTTTAGTGGGACACTTGTAGGATTTTTGGGTATTAGCACTAGCTAGTACCCCATATTATTATGTATTCAATGATTGGTGGATTTCCACAACATAGTATTCTTTGATAGATTTGGTGGAAGGATTTATGACTAAAAATGTTTCAGCTGTTTGGTACACATTTTCATGTATTGGGTTTCCCTATTAGTCTCCATGGACTTGCCTCAACCTATGTATAATGTGATATTAAATTTATGTATATATTTCCAGGTGTGATGATTACTTATTAAATTGGATTTCATGACTTGTTAGTCATATTGTTGTTTATTCATGTTTTTGACTATTTTCAATCCATTGATTTATTAGGATTATTTATAACTTTTTATTGATTTTTTCATTTTATCCCTTAATTCATTTTTTTAACTTTATGTTGGGTGTGTATAATCTTTTAATAGAAAAGGGTGAAATTATTTTTACCATGTGATAATTGGATGGAATTTATTGGATGTTTTTCAAACCATGTGTGTGTTTATTTTTTAAATGTGTTGTATTTTCTAAAAGAAAAACATCATTCACTTTGAATTGAATTGTTTTTTCATTGAAACCTAATTAAGGAATGTTTAATGAAAATTGTTCTTTAAGAATGTGTATTAATGAGGATGGATAATTAACAATAGGTTTCGTATATGGATGGGTTTTATGTAATGGGTCCTTTATTAAAAAAACCCCTCTTTTTTATTTGGGTTATGATTGTATAGTCTCGAGATGATGATTTTCAATGGGGTTAGGGTGAAGTGTGTGAGAAAGGGCCTTTCCAACCCATTGCCATAGAAAATATTGAGTTTCCATGGGTTTAATGAGGTTTATTATGGATAGAGAGTCTGAATATGGATGTTTTGATGGATTAATGATGGTATTTTATGATTCATTGATATATGTTTAGTATACAAGTGATTTTAGGGGTCATTTTGTGTTTCAGAGGTGAAAATAGTGATTCGACCATGGTCGTTCGTTTAAATCCCATGATATGGTAAACATTGAAGGGACCATGAAATATGGGTCTAATACAATTAAAGTTCCTATTTAATTATTAAAACCTATTTTACCATTTCATTTAGATACACACTTGACAATATTGTGTTCCCACAATAATAGTTGTTTTCCATCAATTATTCCTAGATTGACTCCAATGGATTTATCCATCTCTATGGTATCATATTGGAGAGTAATAATTTTTATTTTAAGGCATATTATGTGGCATAATTTTCTTTACATTCAGATATATGATGGTTTTCTTGTTTTTTCATGGGTGGATTTTTTTTCAAATCATAAAATTACATTAAGAAAGATAATATAATGTTAATTTTTAAAAACAAATTTTTGGTATTTTTTATAACCATGGGTGTTTTAGTTTAGAATAGGGAAAATAATTAATTTTTATTTGAAAATAATTTTTCATCAAAAAGTAGATTTTTTTGAATCACGTTAATTTATAAACAAATTGTTTTATGAATTGATTCATAAAAGTGTTTTCCTGGTGATGGATTATTTTAATGATCTATTCTGAATTTTTTTTGGAAAGTATTATGAGAATTCTTTTTCCATGATATATAAAATGGTCCTTTGGAAAAATATGGGGTTAAACATTGATCTAAATAAAATTTTATATGGATGCATCATGATTATGGTTTTAGGTTTTATGAAATGCGGAGGAAGATAATTGGGTTTCCTAATTAGATGTTCAAACTGAACTAAATTTTTTGATGAAAACATTTTTTTTAAAATGGTGTTCTACTTAGATCACATAGTTATGAGGATGATTGTAATTTTAGGATAATGGGTTTTTGGTCTCATTTCATCTATTATTTTTAAAGTACATACTTGAAATGTATTTCCAAAAGATAGATTGTTTTTTGTAAAGGTAATCTTTGGATGGTTTTGTTCCTCATGATTAAGCCTCATCTATTTAGGATTTTGTGCCTTCAGTTCATGATAGTATTAAAATTCCAAACTTGTGTGGTCTAACCCTCGTGTGTATTATGGATTTGGGTTTTATAATTTTTTTAATTTGAAATTCAATTTATCTTCTTGAATGTTTGTTTTCACTGGTATTTTCATGTGGTACATTAAATGAAATGTACTGTTAGATTTTAAAAATAAATTTAAAATAATATGTGGAATTTTAATTGTGTTTTGACCTTATTTGAGTTCAGAAATGAAATTTATAGTTTCTTTCAACATTGATATGTTTTTCATACGTGATTGAGTTGTGTGATATTTTGAAACATTTAGACACTGATTGGGATATGTTATAAAATTTAAAAATGTGGTTTTAAGATATATTAAGGGGATCAAGTTAAATTATATCGTTCATAAACTTGATCATATTTGGATTTGTGAAAACTCATTTGGAAGATTTTTTATAGAATGGGTTTCTAGAGATTAATTTTGAAGGGTTGTTTTGAGTTGGGTTAGAAACCATTAAAAGTAGTCACTTTTTTTATTATGGAAAATGGAATTAGGGTTTTCTGTTTTAATTATCCTCTCAAATGGATTATATAAGTTATTTAGAAATGAAATGTAGTATGATTTGTCTTATTTTTCAAAAAACGTTTTGAATGTGGAATAAATAAAAACATGGTAATATATTATATTTTTTGAAAAAAATACACTTTTTTTGTTTCATAAAAGTTGGATAAATCCAAAAAAATGATTTTGTTGTTTTTGTTTATTTAATACAATGGGATTATTTTGTGAAATAGTTGTCTTTGATTTTTATTTTTCAATTTCTCTATCTCATATGTGTACCTTTCATCTTATATGATGCCTTCTTTTCGTGATTAGGTTCATGAACTCATTTTTCGTGGTATTCTCTTAACATGTCCTTTTTTTATAATGGTGTGTCCTATTTTATTTATATGTTCTTAATATATGTTTTTAAGAATAGTTTTTGTCGATACATTAGTAAATTCAAAAAAAAATTCATTGGCCTTTGAGTACTTGATGGTACCCATTTTGTGGGGTTTTCTATTTGATGGAGTTACATTATGTGGTCATAATTTTCCCCTAGAGTATGTTGAAATGTTTCAACAAATGATTTCATATCTTATTGTGGAATTCATTGATGTAATCAATTTCAATACTGAGTGTTTACCTTGTTGATGGCTTAACATGTGGGTATTGATTTTATTGTTTTTTGGTTTTCCATTAAGATAGTGAGAGATTTACTATAAGTGTTATTTAGTGAATTTAGGAGTTTTTCTCCATTATTAGGGTTTCTATTTGAGTTTTCATATTTTTAACACCGTTTAAGAGATCTCTAAGTTTTGGGATGACTCATTCTTGGTCTATATTTCCTTTGGAATCTTATAATGCAATACATGGTTGTATTTTTCTTATTGAATTCAGGTAGCCATATGGATTTTGTGGTCTAGTTTTAAGAATCTTCATTTTTACAATGTTTCATCCTAGGGACTTATCTAGATGTTCATAATCTAAATAAACTCACTTGGTAGATGGTGTGATACGGATGGTTCATTTTACATAGATAAAGACTTGAGACTTTATAGAGGTATAAAGTGAAATGGTGGGGTGTTTTGGACACCTATGGTGTCTCTTTTATGTTAGGTTATTTATTGGATGTTTTATCCCATTTATTTAATGGTATTATTGGATGAAAAGGTTTTATTTAGGGACTTTTTATACATCATGTATTTATGGAACCTAGATAACATAATCATGTAGGAAAATTTTATGGAACGTTCAACTCAAATGAATTGAGATCCTTGGGGTTTTTGCATGATATTTTTACTATGCATTTTATCATTGTGATCCTCATGAAGAGGAGAACTTTTTTCCATTATATTTCTTTTTAACTGGGGTTTCATCCATATGACTCCTCACCCTAATTTCTAAAAAATGGAAACCTTCCATGGGAATATATACCTCTCTAAATCCCCTATATGGTGATATTAGGGTGGTTTCTTGGTGATTATTCAATTAGTTCAAAATTATAGTGCACCTTTCTACTTCTTCGTGGGGTTTCTACCATTTTCATCATTTCTTGTAACCCCAATGGATATGTTCGGATGCTTTTCATGACATGTTTTGTTTAAATTTATAATTTTTCACTAACATTTTCATCCATACATTGAGACCATTTCTGGTGGATTTTATTGAAGCTGATAAGGTTCCACCACTTATGTAAGGTGTTTCTGTTTCACATCCTTTTCATAAGAATTAAACAATTTTTTGAGGCTTAAATTCTATTTGTTATTTAATGTAATGATGTTTATGATAGATTGTTTGGAATTTTTTTTAAAAGTTTCTATATATGGATGGTTTTCATTAAGAATATTGGGAGAATTTATTAATGTAGACACACTTTTTATTGAAAGAGTGTTTTAATGACTCATCGTGTTTGATAAATTAGAAAATATGGTTTTCGTTCTGAAATGAACATTTATTGGGACTTCTAGAGAAATTTTATCTTAAATGTAGGTTCCATTATTTAAAAATGCTTTCCTTGTTTTTAATTATATTATTGGTTTTATTTTGTGAAAATGGAGTTTCCATTAATATTATTTGGATTCTCTTTGAATTCTTGATGCATTATTTTGGTATTGTGTGTGAAATACATAGTATATTAAAAAGAGATGTCTAATTGTATATGTGTAAAATTTGATAACAAAAGGACCGGTTAGAACATTTTTCTTTTATTTTGATTTTACCCTTATTGAGGCCCCATCGTAATTGTTTATGTGTATACTTATTTATATGATGGAAGCTTTATAAGGGGATTCATTTATTCATACTGTGTTTGGGTTCATTTTACAGGTGGTGCGGGATGCGGGAATGATTTTATTGTGATTTTAGATATTTTGTCTTATTATTTTCAAGAAATGAAATAATTGTTCATAGTGGACCTCCCTTATTATTCCATGAGTTGACTAAGGATGCTATGTGGAATGTACTAGGACATTTCTTGACTAGTTGAGGTTCAGCACCGGCATGTCCCCCTTATTGTATATATTTCTAGCCTGGGTATTTTTATTGAAGAGACTTTATAGAAATATTAGGTGGATGGATGTCGGGCTATAAAATTTTCTGTAGTTGAGTATACTTTTCCCTATCATGTACTATCTCATTTTTCCTTAGGGTGTTTCCCTAATCTATATACCCTTTTTTCAATGTAATTTATATTGTCATGGCCATTATTTTGAGATAAATTCCCTTCAAAGGATTAGGTTTCATGCACTAATGAAACAATTAATCTTACTCTTTAGAATTATATATGTATTATATATCAGACCTTTATGTTCTTGTAATGTTCGAATCACACATAAGTACATTTTAATCTTCATTTTATCTTAGAATCATGAATTATATCTCTATTTATTATTGTTTCTCATGAGGAAAATAAATTTAACATAATATTAATATCATGTCCTTTGGATATAAGTTTTTTATTTCTTATACATCCTTAGTATTTTGAATCAATGTAATCCATTGATCATAATCCCTTATAAAGTGGTTAGAACATTGAAATGGTATGGTTTTTTTAAAACCCCATTATAGATTGTTTTATGAAAAAAATTTAATTAAAATGTTCATGAACGAGGTTGATTAATTTTCAATATTTTCTTTATGGTGAATCCTATTAATCCACCACAATGTTTAAAAATGTTAGACCACTTTATGGGTCATCAATCTCCATCATTCAGTGGTAAAAAATCCATTTGTTACTTAATGATGGATATGTTCCTTAGAGAATATATATCATTATTTGCAATGTAATGATTCTGAGAAGGGTTTAATGAAAGTTTATCATTAACCAAGAGATGTGGTTCAATTGTTGAAATAGAATCCAAACACTAAGGATGAGAAATAAATTGAATGGTATAATGGAAGGATATGAATTTAATCTTATTAGAAATAAATTTTCCTCATGGGAAAAAACAGAAATGGGGAGATAATTATCAATTCTAGGATAAATGAATGATTAAAATGTAGTTAAGTGTGATGAAAAAATTACAAGGATAACACATCCTCATAAAGAATACATACATAATATATATTATGATTTATTATTTTATTAGTCGGTTAAACCCAATACTTTTAAAGGAATTCATGTCCCAAACAATTCCTTTTTATTAGAACATAATATCATTTGATATCAAGAAAGATAAATAATTATCTAAGTCTTGTGACTTCGATGGATAGAATGAGGTTAATGGGAAAATATATAAAATGAAGGATAAAGGGAAGAAGTGAAAGATGGATTTTCCACAATGTCATAATTATGAAATGAAACTCCATAGTACATTCATAGGGGGAATTAGATTTTTCTATGAGTGTGGATTGAAAGTACACCATGAATATGATTTCAAGGGAATATACACCAGAAGAAGCAAAGGGACCAAAGTCAAGATTAGACTATTGATATAGATTAATTGGAATGAATGATGTTCTTGAATTTTCATTCAACTAATATATTAATAAATTATATAATTAATGATATCATCATGGTATGAATCATAACATGTAAATTGATGGTATTGAAGTAAATTTTCATCAATTTTCTGAAGGAATATGATGTATAGTATCAATTACCAAAAAAAAGTGATCCTCTTGAAAATTTATATTTTTTTTGAAAAAAACAATATTGATTAAAGATAAAACATATTATATAGAAGGTATTGAGATAGTAAGAATAAATATTTATTTATGGGATAGTATTGGAAACCAAAAAATTCATTAGTGGTTTTTTATATCATTATTGGAGCATAATACATGTTTGTATTTATGGAATATATTCAAAAAAAGCTAATAAATTTATTTATTGAATAATTCATGTTTTCATTAAGGTTTTATGGTGAACAATGTTTTTACTTCTTTAGAGTGTTCAATTAAGAGACAATTTATACGGTCTAGTGAATATAATGTTGATCTAGTGACCCCTTATAAACATTTGGATTATAAATTGGGTCATATATATTTTTGATTAGTAAAATGTTTTTATATTTATGGAATATATTATATTTATATTTAGATGATATTATATAACTTGTTCTGACGATTTCAGTCTTGGGAAATATCTAGAGACAGGAGGAATGACTTATCAATATTTTATCTATTATCGTCTAATTTTTGTGCTTTAGGAATATAAATTTATATTAGATATTAATTTCATGGAGTAAGATATGATATATTAATTGATCAAACCACATCCCTTTAATGAAAATGTAAGTATATTTTTTAGTGATCTATATAATAATTGTAATTTAATCCCTCAAATAGAAGAAAAATATCATTAGAAAAAAATTTAACCTATTAATTTCATTAATGTTGGATAAATTATCCACTAAATCATCATATATTTGTTGTTTTTTGGTGGTTAACATTCTCATTACCATGTTCTCTATCACTAATTATTAATCTGTGGGTGTTAGTATTATCTTTGATGTCCATGATTTCCATAACCACCAATGTTTTACTACATGGAAACATAGTAACGTGTTATTCTTGAAGAACTACTTAAATACCTTTACATATTCTGAAGATGAGAGGTTTATTATCCCTGTTAATTATATGGGATTCCAAAAAATGTATATTAAAATTAAACACTTTACTCAGAGACCATTTTTAAATTTAAATGAAAGAATTTCTTTAATGTGGGTAGAATGTGAAACCCTAATATTTTAAAATATTATCAGCATTTTCAACAAAGTTTATAAAATAAAACACAAATTTTAGGAGAAATTTTAACTCAACAATAAATTATTATTTAAATATTTAAATTCAATCTATTTAATATCATGCAATGCATGCAACTCAATGTTTAAATGAAATGAAAAACATAATTAAAATATTATTATTTAGACATGAACCTTATTACATATCTATTAATATATAGGGTATGAATATTAATAAATTAATTTTTAATATTTTTTGGTTTACACATTTATAATATAAATTCAATGTTTTTTAATAAATATAAATAAAATAAAGAAAATTTGAAAAGTAAATATATTTTTTCTAAAAAACAATATTTTTATAAAAAGTCATATTAGTCACACTTTACACATATATTTGAAAAATAATTTTTCCCACTTGGAAAATTGCTTTTTCATCATTTATACGAGTTTTATTTTAATTTTAATTTATAAAATTTTGTATTAAATTTTGATAAATAGATAAAATATTTTTCAGGATTAGTTAATATTAAATAAAATTTTAAACATAATTTATTACCATAATGAATAGTAAAAACTAAATTAAGTAATTACCATAGTTAAGGAGAAAATGGGTTTAACAAGGAATAAACTAATAAGGTAGGAGTTAAAATGAACTAAAATATGAATAACACACATTTTATGGACCTATATCGACTATATCACATCTAACATTCAATAATGACACAATTTTGTTCCTTGTTTCATGTGGAAAACATGGGTATACTTTATTATTACACAAATTACAAACAATTTCATCTTCTACACTTATAAATGGCCACCCAATCACATCTCCATTCACACTCACAAAACACATTGGATCATCCAATACATGAACAAATAATTTCATTACAAACCTAAACACATCTTATAGTCCTTATTTTTTCTTAATCCCCCCTAATAATGATTTTGGTATAAACCTAACAAGACTCTCCGAAGAAGGTGTATAATTCTTAATCATGTGTATTTGGTTTTTTTATAGATATGTGAAAACATCTTTGAAAATTGTAATAAAATAAAACCATTGTATCATATATAATAGTATTTTATTATTTTTATGTAATTTAATAGATTGATCTCAACTTTATTCAAGTGGTAAGAAAAATCCAATATTCTATCTATGGTTGACTACACCATCACAGACTGATTCAATTCATTTTCCATAAACATATTTCAAGGATTTATATATTTATATATTAACCATATTTAAATAATATTAATGAAATTATTATATCTAAAATTCCTTCTAACATTCCATTCCATGGATGATACAACAATATCACTCATGTATAAGGGGGACTACCATGTCATGAAGTGAGATAATTTGTTCTACACTTATACTTTTTATGGATGTTAGAGAGGTTAAATTAATGATTAAATTTTATATTTATAAAATATAAATAAATATATACATATAATATCCAATCTAAATTATTACCTTCAAAACTCCTGGAAAACAATAATGTCACTTGTTCATAACATTGGAGTACTACCTCTATATAAAGATGGGAAATGTTTTCCCTTTTTTATATGTAAGGTAATAAGGATGTATTTAGTTAATATTAAATCTGTATATGACATGTTAAGGATTATATATGTTTAAATAAATTTTTAATTTCATTTTTTTCAATCAATCACAAAAAATGGATATATCCTTCATCTGTACATATAGCATTCCATCTAAATGAACAGTGTAATCCATTTTATATATCTAACATTAATATATTTATATAAACACATATACAGTGAAATAATATAATATTTATTTAATTTTTAACCTTATGGTGGTTATTTAATATAGATAAAATTAAATAGACCAAAATTAATCTACAAAATCCAACATAAAAATGAATTAATTATCACTTGAACTAAGGATTTTAAAAAATAATTATTAATAATAAATGATAAATGAAAACAAGCCAATAAAATATGGTATGATATATATTTTATTAGTTTTCTATAATATATATATATATAACAAATATTTATAATATAGGTGGTTTGGACAGATATAATGGAAATAAAAGATGGGCTATGGGGTTCGTGTCACACATTTACTTCCATGAGAAATACTCCATATTCACCACTTATTCTTTTATGTGGTGTATATACAAAACCATTTTTTCATGAACCAATCTTGTATTCCATCCAAAATAACACCCATACCAGACCATTACATGGATTAAAGTGTGTTCCCAATCCCCAAGGGCTAGAAACTAGTGCATGGGTATTAATATTATACTTTTGTAAATGATTTCACCCAACATCAACAACCATAAACAATTCACATAAATATAGTATTATTTATTGAACAAAAATTATATCAAAAAATGTATAAAAATACCAAAAGATAATATTTTAAAATTTTTTGAGGAAAATAATGAGAAAAAATTGAAAGAAAACTAGGTGGACCTAACCCAAAAACTTCTATTCAATAAGAGGGCCATTATCCACAATCCACCTATACCAAACCATACAATAGAGGAACAGTAGTAACTGGATCCACCATAACAACCATATAACATCTTTACTTTTCATGGGTCAAATATAACAAGTTATACAAACACCCAAGGCATCATGTAGGGTTTGAGTCAATTCCAAGTGCCATAACATTAAATGAAAAATCAACATGATGGTTTTCATAAAACAGTGAAAGGGAATCCTTTTTTGGAAAAACATTTTAAAATAAACAAGCATTAAAACTAAAATGGAAGGTGAATTTCACTATATGATGATATTAATAATAACATTACATAAACAATATAGGTAATCCTTAATGGATGTTGAACTAGTGGGAATGTAGGCACTATATAACTCTGTAAACATGGTATAGAAACCATAACAAATAGTGTCCTCATACAAGATCCAACAGAGGGGAATGCATCATGGGGCCTACTTATCTCCAATAATTTTCATATGATTTTTTAGTGTCATATAGTCAATCTAGATAGGGGAAATGAGCCTTAACACTATTAATCTAGCTATATTACTAGTCCTTGCCTACCAACATCTATACCTAGGATACCTTTTATGCTTAATTTTTATTTTACACATCTCACACAACACCTCATTTATATGCAAAGATCTCACAATATTGTGAACAAAATAATATCACCACTTTTCACAAAAATACATCAAACAATTAAAAACAAGCATACCAATAAACCATTTTTAATAGGAAAACCTTTTTAAAAAACCCTTAAATATATAAACACGTCCAACACTAAAAACCCCCATTAAAAACAACTATTTTCATATTTTACCCAGCACTAACACTAATTTCCTTTAAAAATATATTATAAACCACCCACAAAATTCATATAAAAAAATTATTTAGACATGTATGAATAAAAGAATCATAAAATCTTTCTAAAACACTATCCAACCTTCCGCAATCATGGAAACTTTAAATACTTAGTGAAAAACCACAACTAAATCACAAGGGGACCCTATAAAGGTATGATCATAAAATAAAAATCAATAATATATGATTTAAACAATATTGATACATAATTTTTTTATCCAATACTTTCAACATGTATGAACAAAAAAAATAAGGATCGATGAAGCAGGAAGAAGAATGAAACCAAGAGAGGGAGGATTACATGATGATTCATTGATGATCCAAGACCAGTTCCATGAATAAATTGGGGTCCAAGGGAGGAAATAGGATGGAGAGGAATGCTTAGGGTGGAGAATCCTAAATGGTATAAATTATGGTGGAATTTTTTAAAAATATTTGAAAGGAAAAAATCATAATTCCATATTTTTAATGACCAATTAACTGGCATGGTTTGTCGAACCATGTGTCCCTCTATTTACAAAAAGGAAAAAAGGCAATAAGGTTTCTGGGAGAGTGGAAACACCATTGAGGCCAACCATGTACCTCATATATAACAACATGAATAGGTTCATGGTTAGTCACATTTCTATGTGGTAGGTCATGCAGCCAGGGCTATTCCGCTGTCCAGGGCACACAATTACTCCATGGATGGCACACTATTTTTACTTACTATGTTCTGACCATGTGCCACCTTTTTTTGGGTCCAAAAGCACCATTTTAACCCAAAATCCATTTAAATATAAGTATCCAAGATAATTTAAAAATAAAAAAAATGCTTATAATGGAAACCATATATGCAACAATTATCCCCACCATGAAATGATTCCACCCTCATTAGGTTAGATCAAATTATGATCTGAGAAATAAAATGGGTATTAGTCATCAACCCATGATTTACACTCCCAAATATCATGAAAATCATTACAATGTTTCTAAGGAACCTGAAAAATGTTATATAAATCCCATTAGAACATTATCCAAGGAATCAATAATTTACAGTAGCCCCTCAAAAATAAAAAATAGGGTTCCAACATCAAACCCTTCAAATTAAACATATGATGCAAGTTCAAATTATACTTTTTCGACTGATATTCATGGAATAAATGATGAATTGATATCAACTGTGACATTTTTCAACCCAAAATTCTTGAATATATACTCAGAGTAGGCATACCTACTTCTTAATTATTTTTTCAAAACATGTTTCTATCTAACTCTAACATGTTGATGTTGAGAATGAAGTCCCCTCATGGAATACTACCTTCCTCCCCATTATAATAAAAATGGAAATCATTCAGAAAAAGGGTATTTGTTTTTTATCATCATCTCATTAGATTTCTTATAATCAATACATAACCATATATATCCCTTTTCATTCTTCAAAATGAACATTTGGGCATCACATGGTGGGACACTAAAGAGAATGAATCCTTTGTGTTCTAGATCGAAAAACTCTATCTCTAGTTACAATAATATGGTAGGGGACATACGGTATGAGGGAACCGATATAATCTAATTTATCAGTTCCAAATTGGTGGTAAAATCCATATCCCCCTTTTTAGTAAAACCTTTGAAATCATCTATAAAAACTCTATGAACTCATCCACCCTAAGATATAATACACCCTCAAATCATCCATTATCATCATCAAACACGAATGGGGATTTATAGAACATAGGGTTTCTTAATTCCAGATGTGCAGGTCCAGCACGTCCGAATCGAGGATCCCATGCAACTTGAATGACCAAAGAGCTTCCATCAGGTGCCCAAAAAATCATTCAACATCAATAATAATTTATGTGGCGCTAGAAACGCACCATCCAATACATACAAAGGACCACAATAGAGATTTCAATTTCAATAACTAAGAAATGTCATTATAAATAGAATCTATTCACAATTAGATCATAAGATTGAAACATGATACCCTAACCTTATTTTACACCAAGAACCATCAACAATTCCATCACATACATCATAAGATCAGTTGGAATGTTTGAAAAATCCATCATAACAATGAAATAAAAGAAACATAGGAACATATAAAAGTGAGAGAAACTATTATGGATGATGCAATAAGAATCATACCTCGTACAATAACAATTACTATATTATATTCCACTAGTTCCCATACATATATTGATTGTACCTCATATCTACCTGAGGCTATGAACAACGACTGGCCAATAGCTCTACCTTATGCTGACTCTATCTAGAAATAAATTACTTACTACCTCTATGACCACCAAATCATGAACCTAATTTCCTAGATGGTTCTAAATGGATCGAAATCCGTTTGGAGGCTACAAATTCAGCACCCCATTATATGGGCATTCATCTTTTCAAAAACACTTCAAATCACACTTAGTTCCACACTAATAACGTGGTGTGAGTGGAGCAAAACATATTGAACACATATGTCCTACCATCTCACACATATTTCATAGAACTTATCCAACATCTATATATACATAATAATTCGGTTTGGAAGGAAGTCCAGTTCAACAACCTCCACTCTTTTCAATGTCACCTTTCTTTCACTTATTCTCTAAAAACTACCACTACCCGGACCACTACTAAAAAATCCCCAAGAATAATAGACTATCCAAAGTAGTCAACATCCACCATAAAATCACAATCATCCAACTCAACATGCATATTCAACATTAACTGGAATACGTGGGAATAAATTTCTATTCTCAATCACATTTAAAATTGTTGATCCTTTAGCTTCACATTGGAAACTACCTCCAGTGTGAACAAAATACACTCTAAAAATTGATTAGCCTACACCATCATGGTTTTATCCCTAAGGGGAGATCCAAAAACTCATGGGACATATAGAATTAATTGGTAATAGGTAAATAATACTAATTAAATATGATGTTGAAGTCCTTCCAAGAAATACGCTTATTCGTTCCAACATTAACCATTATGTCCTACAACCTCTGACTGAGACCATCCAACAAAAACAAATCAAACTAAACCTAAAATTCCATAGAAGATTCAAATAACTGAAACATAAATTAAGCCTTAGCTATACAATCCCTATAAAGTTTTAGGATTAATTATACCAAAATGGAAGTAGGATTGTTTTGGTGGAATTATTGAGCCTTGTCCCTTCCCAGAATAGGTTCAACTTCCCTAACATGATAACGATTATGACCCACACCCAAAACCAAATCATGGATAGCTTTAACCACTTATTCAAATTATATCTAATCAATTGGTGAGGTGGAACTCTCTATGACCTCATCCAATGGTTTCATGATGAGTCATAATAGAAGAATAATACTAAAATGACTGATAAACAGGTGGAAAGAATAAAAAATCATTAATAAAATGTACATAAAACATTAAGAAAGAAGAAATTCCAAACACATCCATAGATAATAGAAACAAATAACAAACTAAATATAAAGACAACCCCCTTAACCTCCATCGGGTGTCGATACATAGTCTTCAACCTTTATGACTCACATGGAGGATAATTCTTACTAATTCCCAACATCCCACGATGACCTATGTTCTGTAATGAGGTGTGTTGGAAGGAAATACCACTCATAAAAAGATCATAAATCCTCGAAAATCCTAGTTCATTTCTTCCAAAAACACCCAAAGAAATTTACCAATGAAAGGGAGAATAATTGTCAGATACAGTTTTATCATGAACCAATCATGGATGTCATCCAACCCAACACCCTACCCAGCTTTTGATAGGCCTAAAGGAAATCCCCAATCCCCATGGACTAGAAACTAATTCATGGGTATAAACATTTAACATTTGTAAGGTATTTCAAAAATTATCTACAGCCATAAAAAATTAGCATAAGTTAATAATCACATAATAAGCCACGATTATAATCCAATGAAATTAAACTATCACAATTTAACTATTGAAAATATTATAGAATATACATATGACCAAAATTAAAGGGGAAACTGCTAGAAAACAACTCAAAACCACTATGCAACAATATGGCCATCACCCTAATGCCGCCTCAAAAAACACTTGAAAGATAGAAGCGCACGCAACTGAATCCACCATCACCACCATAGAACATCTTTCCTTTTCATATATCAGACTCGAAAAGTTATACCTACACATGATTGTGAATATAGGGTGTGACCCATTTCCCAATAAGATTCAACCCAAATGATATTCCACGCCATAAAATTATAAGACATATTAACATGAACGTTTTCATAAAAAATAAAGGGAAAAATTTTAAGTTAAAATATTTATAGGAAAAATGATTTGAAACTAAAATGAATCATGAATTCTATCTATGATTATGGTATTAATAACATAATGTGAGCATTGTTGGTAATCCCTAAAGGCTCTAGCATTACTTGGAACCTTGGAACCTAATACATTGATGAAATTGGTATAGAAACCATTAATCACATCATCCTCATACATGATCCATTAGAGGGTAATGCATTTTAAGTTATTGTTGTCTCTTGTACTTATCAATTGTTTTTTTATTAGTGTATCATCAACCCTTCAAGTGGTAATTGCTCCTCAACCCTGCCAATCCAACAAGAGTAGTATTCCTAGTCTACTCACATACATACCTATTATTCATATTGAACTCAATTTCCATTTAACAGGTAACAAACACCACCTATTAAACATTAATAATATTTAAAATATAGGAAAAAAATTAAAATTCACCACATTTTCCAAAAAAATTCCAATGTTACAATCATAAAAATACACAAACTATTTTTAATGGGTATCCCATTTTCAAAAGACATTACACATACAAACATGTTCAACACTAAATGAACCAATAGAAATTATAAATTTTCATTTGTAAAATCATCATTAAACCCATACACACACTTGATTACTTCAAAAAAGTGATATAACCCACCCACATAATTCTTAAAAGTAATTGAGAAATCAAAGGAAGTGTACCAAAATAATCCAATGATATTTTGGAATGGAACCACCTACTTCAAGCATGGAAGGTACTATAATGTTGTGGAAAACCACAACCACACAACTAGGGGATCCTATAATGAACGATAATACAATAAATATCATGGTTCAACCCAATAAAAAAATACTACACTATTATTAGGTCAACCAAATCGCTGGAGAAGGAAGAACCCATTGAAAAATGAGGGGGAACCAAGGAGAGGCAAGAAACCAAGAGATGGAGGATTACATAAAGATTCATTGAACATTCAAATCAAATCCACCATGAAATTTGCATCCAATGAATCCTATAGAGAGAGGGATATATGCCTAATTTGGGAAATACAGAATGGGATGAATTATAGAGTATTTTAAATAAAATCAAGGATAAAAAACTAGATATTTAACATTTTAATGTCCTGATTGGCCTTATGGTTTGGCCACACAATTTTCAAAACCGCACTATCCTCTATATCTAATGAGTAATAAGTACATATGATTTATGGTGGAGGGTTCTTTCCCTTGCGGCTGACCATGTGCCGAAGATTGAACCACTCTTCTCAATACACAGATAGATGCAAGCATGTGTTGCAGGCCATGTGTCCAGAATAGTGCCACTCTTATGGAACAAAATATCTCATGGGATGGTGTATTGTTTCTATTAGAAAATAACCAACTATGTGTGACATGCTTCTGGGTCCAAAAAATCTATTTTTTACAAAAAATGCCATGGAAAACAAAGGAAGCAAGATAACACAAAAAATAGAAAGAAAATACCTCAAAAAGTAAACCACATTTGTGACACATTTTATAAGTAATATCATGAAACTATTTATCTTAATGATATTGATATTTTCATTTTATGATCTATTATTCATGAGTTTTATGATCCAAAATTTACTAAGTGTTGAACGTTTATTTCACAATTTCATCATTATTCAGTTTTTTTTTATTTAACTTGGTGAAATTATTTGACAATTTTATCAAAATATCAATCTATTTTATTATCTTATTTTAATTTATTGTAATAGTAATATTTGTATAATCTTGGGTACTTATAATTTTTATTAAAACATTTTCATGAAATCTGACATTATTTCACTCTTTCGTCGAAAATTTAATTTTTTTAAAAATCCTTATTTTTTAAGTTTCTTTCAAAATATTCTATTAAAATTTTAGAAATGATTTAAAAAAAATTATTTTTTACACATTTTAACTATATAAAAAAATTTAGTACTTGAATATTAATTTTTTATCCAAACTATTCCCATTTGGATTTTATCAAAAATATGAAATGAAATTTTTTTAACTTTAACAACATGAGTATATTTTCCGACCATGATGAACACATTATGTTCTACATATTATTTTAAAATATTTAAAAGGATTATTTAAATGATAAATATTTTCAAAATAGTTTTTAAAATTCATGTTTTAATTTTATTTTAAATTTTAAAATGGCATTTTCTTCAAAAAAAAATATATTAATTCCATTTTATGGTATTTTTGTTCAGAATTGAAAAAAAATAATTATTGTACTTTTGGTGCACTACAAAAAATGTAGTATTGATATCACCCTTATTATTTATGTATATTTTTTAGGATCAATATTACTTATGATGCACAATATTTTTACTAATCACCATATTACTCTGGATGGTTTATGATTATGTTTATTTGATTAGGGTATGTATTAATATTTTGCATCATAGTTTTTCAAAATGAATTTTTATGTTGATTATTTTTCAGCCCTTTTATATGAATAATTCATTGGACATTTTATGTGACAAGTGGGAACTCAATATAGATAGCCACACAATTTTTCAACTAATCTCATGAGAAAAATTAGTTGAATATTTTTATGGTATTCTATGTATATATTTAGTTTATATTGTGGATGTTATTGAATGTTTTTTCGAATTTTTCAATATTATGAATTCCCCTATTATGAGATTAGTAATTGATTTCCATTTGATTATTAAATTTTATCAAAAATCCATTTATATGTTTCATTATTATGTGATTATTTATATGGATTTATTTGATCATTGTTAATTTCATCGATATTATAAAAAATATATTAATTGAATGTCATGTGTTTCAGTTGTTTACCATTCCATATTGATTGTTCTTATTTATTCATGATAGATCTCATTTTATTCGTAACATTAATTATTATATGAGACCACCCATTTCTTGCAAAAAAATTTACCCAAGATACTTTTATGTGTTTTTTCATTGATATGAAGGGATATGCTATGAGGAATAATGGTGTTATTGAAGAAATATATAGTGTATTTTATATTTTAAATATTATAGTGAATTTCTATAATTCATCTAGTTTACTAAGACTCCTAACATATTTACTCTCTTTGAATGTGATTCCTTGTACCTTATGCTATTGAAAAAAATTAACCACCAGCACCGGATATCATGGTTGAAGTATTTGTAGACCTGATCACATATAACCGACAAGGTCAATTACTGACAAAAGTTTAATTTAAAATGATGCACATATTCTAATTACCTATTTTATGGTACTAATTATATCAATGAAATAAAATTATCTTGTTATAGTACACCTAAAGTATTATATTATTTTATGAATTTGGTAATTTAATTGAATTTTTCTAATGAGAAGTTGATATAAAGGATCTAGATCCTAATAGAACTCAGTATATTTGGATTTGTGGGATAAAAATATCTATGCATAAAAGAAAGGATATAGAAGGTTTAATGAGAGACCAAAATCACTTGAAATGACAACTTATTGTTTTTGGGACAATGAAGGATTGAAAGAGTGATAAAAATGAGATTGAGAGAGAGTTGTGTTTTGTAAATAACTCGATATAAGACCACTTTGAATTATCATCTCTAAACCGTACCAAGAATGAGATGATTTACTCTGGGTAAATTAATATCTTCTTAGGATCTTCTCCTCCTAGATGATGGGATAATTAATCATATAATACTGAATGAAGACTCCATCAGTTGGTTGATGGAGATATTAATTCCTTTTAAACTACAATATCCCCAAAGCCTCACACATTTATATTTTCATCCTCCTAAACACATTAATCCTATAATTATTTATAAGTTTTACCTTAAATTAATTTTTTTAAAATCTCTCCCCTCTATCAACATCTAATCAAGGAGCCGAGTCCTCGGAGGTCGGCCAAAAAAATCAAGCGTCTTTGCCCAAATTTTTGTCTATCCCCCATGTCTCTTCCAAAACACCCATGTGCTACCATTGTACAAAAATAAGTGGAAATGGAATAATTCATTGTGCCTTCTCACTATGGTTAATAATCACAATATCATATTACACAAAAGATTCACATATTCCCATATTGACGTCTTTATACTCATTCAAATGAATGGTATATGACTAATAACATCGATGCTAAGACACATTGAAGACACTGTAAATACATTGTTAACATGGAGGAATATTTAAAGAATATTCCAATCTCCTAATTCATTCAATGATATATAATTCTCAATATACCATGGTTCCAATATCCATTTTTCCTCAAACACATATTCCCTAACCAAGGGGACACCTAAAAGAAAACCCTATCACCCTCAGTAATCTCCACGGTCCATCTGCTCTGGATGAAATATGATTTATGTCTTCTATGAGATAAAAGAATCTTCTTATAAATAAACATATCCCAATCTATGGTCTCCTACACTATATTGGGCCCTACTAGAGATGAATCACATGCCTAAAGATGTTATATTGGTGAACACCATGTCCTTCTATATAGTTCCTAAAAAAGATCCATCAAAAATAAAAACTAGAATATGTTGTTATAATAATAGTTTAATAAATACCAGTGATCATCCCACAGACCTATGAAATCATGAATACATTCCAAAATAAGATCTTTTAAATCATGGATCAATCTTTCCTTACACCCATAAATTATTGAAAAAAAATCATGCCCAACTTTATGTGATCCCTTATCACAATCACTATACCTTAACAAAATCCATGATGTGAACCAAGGGACATAATCCGATAACAAAATCCATGTTACACCATACAACCATATTTTCATAAAAACATAAATCCTTCCAAGATTTTCCACTAAGTTACTCTCTTTGATATATATGAGGTGAAAAACCATATCTAATTTATCTACTATAACCCAAAATCTTTCTTATCCTATTTCGGTATATAGAAACCCTCCCATAATGTCAATAGTCTCCTAATCCCAGATCAAATCTATAATTGGATATAGATATAGAAACCCTCTAGGTTTCTAATTAACTACTATTATCCTCTAAAGAGGTTGATAATTGGATACAAATCCTATATTGTCTCTCTTAATTCTAGGAAACTAGAGTTTATGACTAATTTTGTGAAACATTTTTTATCCATGGAGAATTGATCACTACAAAGAATGAGAAGCTTTCAACTTATTATCTTTCATAATATATAAACCCATAAATATTTATAAACCATACACACACAACATTTGTCTATCATCCAACTAAGAATATGAACCATTTACCACAAACCTCCCACACATCAAAATAAACTATGGATTATAAAAATAACAGGCCTTCACTCATTTCACCAAAGAGTACGTGATCTCTAAGGGTGTAAAAGTCACAACCCCTAAATCATTAGTTTTAGCATCCTGATTTCCTTTTGTGAAATCTATTAGAATGTAACTTACTTATAACTTCCCATCTCCACCTTACTGTGAATTCATACTAAATTATTCTAAACTGACATTCCAATTTGAAGTCTATATTTCAACCCAATGTTGAACATTTTCAAGTATTATACTTAATGATTCTAATGAAAATTTGGTTCCAACTGGGAGAAAACATATCACATAGTACATTAGTCTATGTGTATGAAATATCTCTCACCAAAGGGGTGGTGTCATTAGAATTTTGATTCATGAACAACAACTTCCATTCCAATTTCATGGGTAGGTTAGTTCTACATGTAGGGTAATATCATATTAGACTTTTATGAAATGAATTATCATGGTACGTAAAATTATCTCCCCATCTAATCCCATTTTCATCTCAAAACATAGAAAACCTAACTATCGGATATAGAATAATAAAAATTGGAGTTGACATCAACCACTTCTTCAACTAAAAATAGGTCTTCTATAACGTGGCCAGTAAATTAAAATCATGAATACATTCATGGTCCATATTTTTATTAGTGCTTCCAATTGAAAATATCTCAAATGAACCTCTAGTGGTCGCTATCCAAACTATGGATACTCTAAATCTTTCATTGATTTCATTTTAATTACAAATACATTACTACTTATATATTCTAAAAATTATAAAATCCATATTATTAAACCACATTCCATTGAAACCCACATCACTGATCCTAATGTGAATCATTGATAATTCATCATATACTTTTAAATCGTTAAAGTGATATAAAAAATATCTCATGTTTTCTAGAGTAGAATACATTTTTTTGGAATCCATCCAGATGTCATCAAAACACAATGATGAAAGAGTCTAATAATGTATGAAAGATCATGTTCACGATATCCATAAATAATTTTGTAGAATTTTTTAGTCCAAAAGGTGTTATATAATTTTTTCATATCCTATGTATACTCCTATACACTATATTAAGTATATATTTCACCATAACATAGAGATTATGAAATACAAAATGAATTTCAATCATTTAAATGAACTTGGATACTCAAAATTTATCAAATAGTTCATCAATATTTTCAGGGGTACCAATTATTAATAGTGATTCTTGGTTATCTTATAATTATTACAATGCTAATGATTAAAGTTATGTCTATTATCTAACAAAATCATATCCCCCCAGGTCTTTGTTCTGGTATTAATAATGAACCTAGCTTCAGGATAATCAAGAGAATCCATGATATCATTCAACATAATGGTCGTTATGTGATATGTAAAAGTCAATATAGGTTGTTCACATATTATATGTTTTTTCTCAATCTCAAATAAAATTTATGGTGTCAACCAAATGAAATATGTTGGAATTATGGTTAGATACATGTCTATTACATGATGAAATGTGGATCGATTAAATATCAAATCCATTTAATAGATCATTCCATCCTCTAATTATAAAAGGAATTGTCTATAATGAGGATCTTGTCCCACTATGACTAGTTCGATATAACACCCACAAGACAACATGTTCATATCCCCATTTGAGTTGTAAAAGTTATTCATATATGATATTATTTGACATGTTCCTATTATCTAGTCAACTATTCATTATGAGGATCCCATTAATGAATGGAAAATCTATATTTTCTAAAGTAGGCACCAACTAAACCAAGAAATTAATGATGAACAATATTGATAGTTTTAAAGATAATCCACTTTTATTTCCATGATTTTATTGATAGATAAACACTCATAACAGAACATTACATGTATGTCTAAAAACAACCACATGAGTATATTTGAAAGAATGATATACTTAAATACCAAACAATTCAATATAAAGTGTATATGTTATCAAAACCATACCTATAACTATTGACAGTCCATCTAAAAATTAACTATAACATATTAATATAGATAGAAAATTTTAGAAACCAATACATGATTCCACAAAGGATTATTATTCATATGATTTAAAAACCCCTTATAGATTTGTGGTCATTCCTAAGGTCCTTTACCCATACCATGGCCTTACCTTTCAGTTTTTATCCATGAAGACATAGCAAAAAATCACTTTATAATGACCTTATTTCTATATCAAGGAAACATATTTATCAAAAATATATAGTCATTGGGATATTCTTCTTTCCTACAATAGTTATATCTCCATATTGAGTCATCTATAATGGAGGGATCCAAAAAAACCTATTAACTCACATTAATATCAACTAACACCTTGTCATCAATCAACTAACATCATTTTCATATTACCATAATATGAAATCATGAATATACAAGAGGAAGTAAAAGTATATCTATTAGTAGTTGCAAGAAGACCTATAGTTGTTTCTTCTTAAGTTACCTTATATATCCTCAAAACCTAATGATGTAAAAAATCATAGTCCATGTTTTTGTGGTAGAAAGAAAATAATCCATTAAATAATTAATAAATAATAATAGTAACTTCATACCTAGTGGTAAAAATCCATTTAAAAGAAAAAATAAATTCATGTCACACCACAAAAAACCAATAAATAATGATTTGTAAAGTTAATATATTAATGTATGAGATAAAAATAACTAATAAATATATTAAAATGCATCAAAAAATATGTACATATTACATAACCATCACCCCACTACTAAAACCGCTCGACAGTCCACTATAGGGACAATTCCCTTCAATGTAACCCTTTTAATAAAATCTCCATGTGCAATAACATAATAGTGTAGGGTGTGAGTAAAAAACCAAATAGGGCACAACCAACATGCCCTTAACATAAGTGCATAATAAATAAAAATGAATGATATTACATAAAACAAATCATAAATAAGAAATAACTATATCTCAAAATCTTGATAGATATTCATAGTCCTTAAAGATCTTCTCTTCCTATTTCAGCTATATCCATGAAATAACATCAATACATTTATATGAAATACCCCTAAATTGGATAGTATAAAAAACCTCTAACCCTACTCCAATGAAGGCATAATTCATATTTATTCAACCATATATCAAACACATCCCCCTCATAGGATATTATAGTTCTCTAATTCAATATATTAAATTGTAGAAGACTAAATACTGACACAAGAAATACATATACATAAGATGAAAACAAAATATCATAAAATATCATAAATAATAATGATCATGATAAATCTATATGAAAGAAAACATTTAACAAGGGTCTCTTATTGTTTAAAATAGAAGATAAAAAAATTACAAAATGAAATATAAATTATCATTAATGATAATGAAAACTAACCTTTGGTGGAATGATGTTTGGATTATCAATGTCACCATCTATAAACAATTAAACTATAATGAATCCAAGAAAGATCCCCAATATGTAAAAATGATAACTATATGATAATTATTGAATATAATATAATCCCGAATGTTAAAACAAGATCACCTAGGCCAGATATGACCCTCCATTAAAACTAGTCTCGGTCTAATCAATGTACAGAAGAAAATTCCTTGAATTTGGGGGATGAAACTATCAATGAAAAATATTTAACATGTTATACCATTACAAAGTTGATAAATTCTATCAAGTTAATGAAAATATATTATTTTTATTATGTATAAGAGAAGTGAATTTTTATATATCCAGATAGAAATCCATGTATTTTGAAATCATGGATCAATCTAACAATTGGGTAATAAATGGTGGATATTGAATGAGATGGGGGAGCCCAACATCATTAAAAGAGTTCTGGTAGGACTCTATGGGTTATAAGACTCATGGGATATTGATATAAGATAGGGTTATGTGACATGATTTAGAAAAAGACTATATATAAGACTTATCTTCTTACTATGTGTCAAAAATGTCCACCGGGGAGTTAATGGGCTCGACTAGTTGGGTACTGGATTTTGGAAAACTACACTTCTTCTTAGGAACCATGTAAATTAGATGGTTAGATCTATAATATTATACCAGAATCATAATATTCAATTTTTTGGCCAGTGGAGGTACAATAGATTTTTAAAGTACATTAGGTCTACTAATCTAGACAAATTATTTTTATTACCTTCATAACACCACTAACACAACTCAAATAACATTAAACCACATTTAAAATGTTTAGAACAATATTAAATAATTAATTCAATTAAATCATGGTTTCTCATATTTCATTCATCATCATTTTCTTTCCAATATCAGTAATTGATCAATTATTTAACTAAAATCGATATTATAGTGTTTAAAAAATGAGAAAATGAGATAAGATGTATTTAATTAGACATTGATAACAAAATATTCCTCCTCAATGATTTTAAATCACTTATATAAGATTATTAAAATTATATGAACCATTGATTCTAATCACCACATGTTCTTCATTGATAGGGATCAAAGATTACTATCTAAATATAATTCTATAAACATCAACCTATGTGTAATTATAACACATGATAATTCTGAGTAAATACAAAAGAACCCATATACATATATAATATCTTGGGTTGTATCTAAATTTTGTATGAGAGCCGTGAAAAGGTTCAAAAGACTAATGACATATTTTATCACACAATAGTAAATATTTAAATAAAGGAATAAGGTCATATTTTATTGAACTACCATCTACATCCTACTCCATATGGATTATAACATAATTAACCAAAACATCTGCATCATTTCATAAAGGAAAATTTATCCTTTCCCAAGATTTAGAATAAAAATTACGGAACTATAAAATTATGAATCATACATTTATTTATTAACTCAGTTAGAAGTAAATCTAAAAAAATCCATGAATTTTCTCTATGAAAATAAAAAACATTTAAACAATGATAAATAATTTTATAACACTTATAACCCCTAAAAATAATCATTTGAAGATATATATTTTAAATATAAAATCACTAATTTAATTTCATATGTATGACTTATATGGAATAGATAAGAAAAAACATATGAGACTAATGAGAAACGTGGATATCGAAAATAAATGAACACACAAACAGTCATAGTGGTGTAGAATAAAAAAAACTTGATGTATTAATATATTAGTGGTAAACTACCAAACCTATGGCCTATGAATGGATTTATTAAATGATTTTAGTCAACATTCCACAGATACCCATCTAAACACCACCTCTCACATAGGTATCAATTCAAAAACTATAAATTTTTTATATGGATATGAATTTTATGATAATATCAATTAATAAAATAAATTACGAATGTTATATAAATTTTTAATGGTTGCAGTAAAGACTCCACATAACTGATAAATATTAATTATGCATATATATAAATAAAATATTTAAATTAATTTAAACTTATCCTTACTATACAAAACACAGTAAAAATATGTTTCAGAAATTTACAAGGGTAAAGAAATACTTTATTATATTTCATCAATAAGTATGTAATGGGAAATATGTTTGAATTAGTTTCCTTCTGAAATTCCATATTATAAAAATGAAAAATAACATTTAAAATTATAATCTCTCGTTGATTAATAATAAATCAAATATTAATTTTTTTATAAATATCACACATACCTGATTAAATCTCTAAATTTTTACTATATTTTATTAATAATTAAATGATAATCCTTAAAAACTATAATGTTCCATTAAAAGATTTAGAATTTATAAATACAAGTATCTAATCAAAAGTCACACATATAATATTTTAAACCATAAAAAATTTATTATTTACATTAATAAATAATAGTAAAATCCACAAATACAAACCTATTATGAATCATCAAGTTTGAATTGGGTTAACAACAAATTTAATAAAGAATAATTACAATGATGAAGAACAAACATGAAAAAATTTGAAATAAAAATAAATAATAATAATATAACTGATTATACTATAATCATGAAAAATTAGAAAAATAATCCAATAGATCATAAATATTCAAATATTTTATGAAAAATTTATTAATAGCTAAAAATGATGATATAATATTGAGAATAGGAATACGTTTTTTTCTTAATACTCAACTCAAAAAATATTCTGAATCAAAAAACATTATTATTAGATGGAATTGAAAAAGAATCAATTATAAAATATATTAAGCATTAAATAAAAATTTTCAATCAATAAAAAGATTTATATCACATATTTTGAATAATAAAAAATCATTTTTTATTTAAAAATTATTTTTTCTAAGAAAAATTTCATCATTAAAGAAGAATCAGAAAATTCATTTATTACTTCCAAATAATTTATTAATCATTAAATAATAAAATGATTGATAATGAAATATTTTCATTCAAATTAAACACACATATATATATATAACTATAAAAATATATTAAACATTAATAAAATAAAATTAATCGGTTCAATATAGAAAAATAAAATAATTGATATTATAAAAGATATAATATTAATTAAAAAAATTATATAATAAAAACAAAACATCAAAATAATCCTGAAAATTTGATAATATAAAAATATATAATAATTTCAAAATAATAATAATAAAACAATTTATTCGGATTTTCTCTATGAGAATACAATAATGAGACTATTTCAATGAGAAATAATGAACAATATATAAGTATATATACAAAACTATAAAATGAAATATGATATTTATTAAGAATAGAAATGATATAATCTATTTTTACTAGTTTTTAAAATATAAGGATATATTCTATACATTAATAGGTTTTATATAAAATTATAACTAAATTTTTCTTTAATAAAATAAAGTCATATATTCCAGCAATTGTAAATTCATCACTAAAATTAACATATCTAGAAAATGAATTTATTATTTAAAGAATCACATCTTATATCTACATAATTCAATAAAAATCATCATGAAACACAAATATTATATTTTTAGATCTTGATATAATTAATCACATCATTAATTTACATGGTATGATCATATTTATATCATATTTGTCCCATAATGTTTATAGTGAATGAAAAGAAATTTATATTATTGAAAAATGTCTATAGATGATATTAATGATTTTATAATAACACCTAATGTGATGGGTAAAAGGATCATATTTTTATTATAATAAATCAAATGAATTTTAATTTCATTTAATGTTGATTTTCAATCAATGGAAAAAAGGATTGATAAATGAAATAGTGATGTTAAATATATCTTTACAGTTGTATTAGATTGTATGTGTCATTCAATAAATAAAATTTCTCAATTTCTCGTATCAAAAAATATTTATAATGAATGAAATGTGATTCTTTGTATCCTCTCACACATAAAATATTATAAACTAACAAATTTATCATCCAATTAACAACCAAAATATTATTGGAAAAATAAAAACACTAAAAAATATAAATAAATTGAAACCTAAGAGTGAAAAATTGTATTATATGTGTAGGTGAGTTTCCATATCCCACCTATAATAGGAATATGTTTTCAAAAATGCTTTTCTATAAACTTAGAATAATGTGAGGGGATTGCTTTAATGTATCACAGGGCACATGGTATCATAAAATTTCATCAACCGATATATAATTAATTGAAAATTATCTAAATAAAATCATAAAAATGAAAATGAAATATATATAATAATATATATATATATATATATATATCAATATAATAAATCAAAAAACACATATATAAAATAGATAATATAAAGAATTAAAAATAAAATTAGGAAATAAATAAAAAAATATTTGATGAAATTACAAATTATTCATATATATTGACATAAATATAACCTATAAATATCTATTCTCCAAGAAAACATTCCATAAACATTTAATGGTATGAAAAATAAAAGAAATATGAAGATATTTAAGGATTGGGTGAGTAATTATACATAATATATTCTTCCTAGGATGTACGATAACTACCCCAAACCACTAGCATCTACATGAACAATAAATTTATAATGTATAAGAAAATCCAATATCCAAACACATATCATTATCAACTAAAAAAATAATCCTAAAAATTTATTATCCTCTTTCCTTCTCATCACAACTTCCACACACACCAAAAAAATGTATTCACAGTTATAAATTATATTCACATTCAATATATAATAATATAAATGTACCTATAAACTATGTGAAAATATGGGGAATGTGGAAATCCAAACCCCTATCTAATTCTCTGTATATAATCCTTAGATTCAAACTGATCTTCTGATCATAACACTATATTTATCAATAGAATAAATATATACTTCCCTTAGTGGTTGTTGGAACTCATTCATACCGTCTGTGAAGGGTATTTGTTTAATTATAATAAATTTTAAAAAAATAATGTTACTACCTCATATTGTATCATAAATCACTTGTCTAATAAGTTACATTGTCTGCACCCAGCTTCTAATTCTTGATTAATAGATCTAAAGCTAGTGCAATTCTATAATAACACCTCTTTATGTGGTTTGTATCAATCCAAGAGATATGGTTGATAGAATAACAACTTCTCATTCTATTATCATTATCTTCAATGAAATATTTATAGTAGTTAATGAGGGAAAACCGAAGGGTGAATCGTTTTCTATCTCAAAACATTGTTAGTGGGCGAGATTAGAAATAATATCAAGTATATCACCAATTATTTTAATGACATGGGTAGTGGTCAGATTGAGAATTTATACATGTTTATCTAATTTTATATCGATAACACATTATAGTAGGTGAGACTGAGAATAGTCACTATTGTTGGCTTCCAAAATATCCAAGTAGTAGTCTGCATCAAACATTTAATTTCATGTTAGTAAAAATAAAATTTTCCACACCATGATTCATGATTAATATATCATTCATATGTAATCTCCAAAAAATGAATGAAAATATATATACATCCTTCTATATTTCTAATATCATTTTTATAATAATATTAAATGATATTATTATTCTACTCACAAGGTTATTCAATATAATTAATTTAGTAATATCAATATTTACATATTATAATCATTTTATTGAAATAAATATTTATCCAATTCATCGTCATGATATTTTTATACCATTATCACATTTTATCAAGACAAATAACTCGTGAAATCCATCACTAAAATTTATAATATTGGTATCATATTTCCTCTTCATATTCTCTAGAATCATAATTTTTCTACTAATTATTCAAAACATAAATATGGAGATAAAATATTGATAGTATAATGTGTATTATTCATTATATAGTTCAATTATATTTTTAATTTATTTTATGATGTTTATCATTGGTCCTCATTTTCATTATAAGAAATTTATATCTTTCCTAACAATTCCCAATATCTCACAACATCACAAGAGAATACACAAAATACATTGAGAAAACTCATTATTCATAGTATCTGTTGTAATCTGATAAAATATTTCTTGGGTAAAAAATACCATCATAATAAATAATATTTATTCAAAATATTCAAAAAAATTGTCAAATATTATTAAATTTATTTCAGTTTTAATTATGTAGGTGTTCACTTAGACTTTCCAAAAAGCACATATTTTTTGATATAATTATACTTTTCATATTATGTATGTTCATTTTCTTATGAATTTCACTTTACATTAAGTGTTTTTTTATATTCAATAGTCTTTCATGTCTAAAATTAATTCTATTAATTCATGTCCTAAGAATATACATTAGTGAAACCATTATTATTATTATTTTCATTATTATTATAAAATTAATTTCCATATATTATTTTACTAGTTCATGTACTCCTTATTCAATCCATGTCATCTAAGAAAACACATGCTACATAATAATAATTGTTATTTATTGTATAATTGATAAGTCCTTAAATTATCCTATCATAATATTATAACGAAATTATCCACAAAAACATTTATTTTCCTTTATTGTTTATATCATTATCAAAAGTAAATAATTCCATTAAGAAGATGAGTCAAAACCCACAATACTTAATTTCACTACCCTTAATGGATATTTTTTACCATAGTTCTATATGTTGGAAGATAAAAACATGATCACAGTAATGATTGGAATATAATTGGATAAAATTTTTTATTGCAAACCACAATACCATATTAATTTTATTTAATTAGGTATAGAGTATTAATAATATTATAATGAAATTTTAAACATTTTATATTTTTCTACCACATTCTTGTATTTACCATATATATATGTATGATACAAATCAATGGGTTCTATTAATTATCCCTATAATTCCCCAGATTTTTGTTGATACACAATCACATTGAATGTTCTTTGACATATGATTATAGATCAAATTAACAATTCTATGAGTCTTGGACAAAGATAATTCATCTCCCACTTGTCTACATAATCATTTGATCAAATGTATTTCAATTCACTATTCTAATTGATTTAGATTTATATTTTTGTTGACATGATCTTTTATCCACCACTATTAACAAAACCTATAACGGATAAAGAACTCTATATTTTCTTCTAACCTCATATAATTGGGTTGTCACATCGTGATATTCATAGAATCATACGTATCATGAAATTATTCAAATGTTTATGACACTAGAAGATATAGATACAGTGAAAATATAGGTAATTTTATTCAATAAAAATTTTCAATATGTACCTTACATTTTGGAATTAATATTCTCATGGGATTCATTTAATCATAATCAATATAATAGTGTTTCATCGTAAAAAATTTCTTTGTTGAATGATTAATACTTTTTTATTTCTGAAAGAAATATTTAATTTTTCATCAATATGTGAATATTTAAATACATTATTGGGGAGTCTCTACCAACCTAAATGTAAATGGAAATATGATTATACAATGTAAATATATTACATGGTTACATTCATGAAGGATCAAGACATAATAATATGTTTTTTAATGATATTTTAGATTCACTTAATTTCCAAGACATGTAGTCATAGTTGTTAGAAACTCCAAAATTCTTTTAACTATGAATAATGTGGGTATTATAGATAATGAATAATTTTATAACATTACAGATAGAGAATTAAACCTTTAATTATTTTAAATATCATTTGAATAATATTATTATGAGTTAAAATTGATTAATCTGGGAACAAGTTCAATAGAATTTATTTTGGTAAATTCAATGATTTTAAAAGATATTTTATGATAATTCTATTGAATTCATTTAATTGAATATATTTTTTCTTGGAATGTTTATTCTTATGTTTTAAGTAATTTTTTGGTTTATTTTTCATATTTTAAACTAATAAATTTCACCATTAATATCTAGCTACAACAACATTGGTGTTTAGTGTAATCGAATATCTAAAAGTCCCCTTGCCATGATTATGGAGCGTAGAGTAGTGCATGATGATGGTAAGCCTGGTTAGGGAACAAGGCTGTATTTTATTTTGAAAAAAATTAGTTTATACATATCTTTATTGGGTTAGGGGAGCTCTATAACTGATACCAAATTCTCCCAATGGCATTTATCAAGATGATGATGTTGTCAAAAATGTTATTAAGGAGTGCCATTGTGAAGAAACATTCAATGTTGGGATAATGTTAGGAAAATATTTTTCATTCATATTTGAGAATATTGAAATTTTAATTCTCCAAATAAAATAATATTAAATATTTTATATTCTACCTTTATGCTAAGGAAAAATCATCCTTGTTCTATAATAGAACCCATCACAAAAAAAAAGAATTGTACACCACAGGATGAGCATAAATATTAATCTTTCTACATGATATTATCTATCATGAATGAAAATAACCTAAATACTATGACATAAATTATAATGAGTTTTTAATATTCTCAACACATGAATATCATTGTTAAAATATGCATGATATTTCAGATGAACAAGTATTTTCAATGTTTTTATTGTCCTTCTCATAGTCAATAAACAAACCATCGGGTGATGATAGTTAAACAAACTCTAAAGAGCATCAACCATATACAAAATAAAATAATATCTACTTAAAGGTAACATCGATCTAAATAAAATCTTTGGTATGGATGAAATGTAAAAAAATGGGATCAACTATACAATGACATGATTAATTGTGTATGCATACCCGAATTCACCTAATGATGATTTTTAAGTTTACAATGTATGTGAAAATAAAATTCTTTAAAATTAACAATGAGTGATATATGAACCTCCACATAATTGAAATGACCTAATAAGGGGATCATGTGGTAGGTGAGCTTACGAAACATTATGAAATCAACTATGATCTCTATATTGACCATAGGACATTGATCTACAGTGTTCCACTAGAAACCATAGATGTACCGACATTGAATACCAAAATAATATGATCATTCACTTTTGATAGACCTTCCATGAGTATCTAGATCAACTATATATAGTAATAAATCATTATCTCTAAATGTTAGGTAATTGTTTTATAAGAATTGGGTTCCCCATGCCACAAAGATGATGTTACCTAATACAATATTTTTCATAGACAATATAAACCAAATAATATGGTTGATATGAACCATGAAATGTGTTTGTAATAATGGTAATGTTGATGAGACAAAATTATCTTATGTATATGTGATATTTCAATGAGATAACTATTTTTCTATGATCCATTCTAATGTAAAAAATTTGGGTGAATATGAAATTCAGGTATATACCTGATGTCTAAGATACATATGTATTATCAAGGAGAAATAAATAAATCTTGAGTAATTCAAGAATCTACATTTCATTAATTATGAGGATTGATCCATCTATATAATTATCATAAAAAATATATACTTATTATGTAAAAACATGATGTTTCTAATTATACTGGTAGAATAATTTCTATGTATTCAATATCATGTGTATGAAAGATAAAAATAAAATAAAGACATAGAGAATGTAATAATGCATCTATCATTGTATTTAGTACTATAGTATCATGAAACAATTATTGGGATTAATGTTTATGATTTGGTGGATGAAAAATCAATGTAAAATCAAAAACCATGAATTTAGGATGACATGATGGAACATGATTCATGATGTCAAGAAATATTTTGTTTTAACATGTTTTAAGAGAATAAATTCTATAGAAATAAGGACATGATATGTAAAATAACACATTTTAATTTAATCTATAATATTTAGGGTCTTTTCAAAGTAATAACATAACTATATATTTTAAAGAGATTTTAAATAAATTTAAAGTAATTTTTAAAGGATAAAATCATACTGCCAAATAATATGGAGTTTGAGTAATTTATTATATAATTATTATTCCTTAGTAAATTTGAATGTAAAAATGGTAGTGCAATTATGAATAAATTAGATAGATATTTAGAAAACACTTTGACTATAATGATTTTTAGGAAACAAATAATCAATAAAAAAATTTATATCCTGATTCAATGAGTAGTACCTATGTTTTTATGAAGAATAAAAATATAAAAAAGGACAAGAGACTAGTGTTGTTGCTACTTCATTTATAAAATTGTATAGAGACAATGGAATATTGAGGTCCAAAAAGATTATAAAACATAGTGAGGAATATTGAATAATAAGGAAAATATGTTTGAAGTGGTCTTGATCATATAATTGGATTTAAATACATATAAATTGATTCAATGTGATTCTTAGAACTTTTGATTACATCCAAATTAATTTCATACCCATTTAGAGATGATGATAGTAGGGTTTCATATAATGGATGATGGTGATGCCCATTCAAACACAAAGGGATACTTATAACTACACAATTATTCACAGAAAAATTATGGATAATAAAATTGGTTACTTTACAGGAGTTTGAAATTGAATGGATTAGGATTCTAGAGTGTAGTCAAACCGTGTAAGAATTCTCATTTATTGTTTACATATTTATTCATATTTAAATACTTATTTGGGTACCATAAATTAATTAATAGATTTATATCTCTTAAATGGGATATAATTTCAAGTATATGATGGGATAAATTAAAAATAAGAGAAAAATGGTAAAAATGGGATACCTGATTCACCCCTATAATGATTAAATCATTTTAAGTGATTTTTTTCAAAATGAATAACTTCCATATTGTGTAATGTAGTTATAGAAAAAACATTAACATTTTCTATTTGTTATTTTGGACCATTATAAAATATTTTCAGAAGATGTTTTCAAGGATTAAATGACAATTAGACATCATAACCATTGCTATTATATATGTTCAATAGATATAATTATGATTAGAATAAATTTCTTCCTATAATACAATAAAATTTTTATAGAAGGATGTGTTAATGAACATGACCCCTATGATCATACACCAAGAAACCAATTTGATAGAGCTTCAAAGGGATATATAATCATTTTGATTTACCTTTTACCCATCCCAATAAGAGATTGAGAAAATTGTTACTCAGTAAAACCCATTTATGGGAGATTATCAAACATATAGATATGACCTCCAAAATAATGTTCACCAAACCTCCCCAAGATAGTACTACAATCGCTAATAGTAAATGCATAGATTTCACTGATGTAATAAGTTGTTATTAATCTATAACCACGTACAATGATTTTTTATAATAAAATAAGGATCATATTGATTCCTATTAATAATTACCTCATATATAGACATGATTATATAATTATTTTGATAAGAACAATATTTTGATACATAGAAACAAAATTTATTTTTTTATAAAATATATAATTTTATTTAAAACACTAATTTTGATAAATGTATGAGTTTTGAAATTAATTTTAATTTCCTAAAATTGCATTATAAAGAACTATTTATTTTGAAATATTTTCTAAAATAATTTAATGATCCACCATATAGTTTTTAAAATTTTTAGAAAATTTCTTCATGTCTTAAAAATTACTATTTTTTAAAAAATTAAAATTAAAATTAAATGCAGAAAATATAATTTTTAGAAATTAATTTATCTAAAATAAATATATTTTTTTATATAATTGTGAAATTAAGATCCAATTTTAAATTAATCATAATTTTCAGAAATCAATGATTTTTTGGATAAAAAATAAGTATGATATAAATATATGATATTTATTTTGACATCTTAACAGGTAATGAGTGAAGTAATAAATTCTATAAAATTATTCAATGTAAAAGAACTTGTTTTACAATTAAAAAAGTGTATTTTTATTTTATCTGATCAATTTTAAAAATGTATAATGAATATTAAAAAAATTGAATTATATTGTATGGTGTTTAAAAACTATTTATTAACCTGACTAACTTCTATATCATGAATGTTATTAGTTTAATGAGTTTATTTTATAAACAAATAAAATATTTCAAACCAATATACTTTATAAGACTCTATATAATGAATCTATTTTATGGTTTCTTGTTCTGAATAGTTCATTACATAGTGTCCAAAACCAATTTTTAGAAATTAATAAATAATTATTGTCACTTTTACTATAAATACCTACCCAAACACCAATTCTCATTAACACAAATCCCTCTGATCATTAATTTCCATTATCTATATCTTTTTAAATTCTTCACATTATGTTCCCAAAGTAATAGTATGTTCCCCCCATGTTTTTAGAAGAAACCACTCATATAAGGGATTATCATCCATTTTCTATTCATTAAAGTACTTCATTTGAATTTAGCCTTTTTAACATCAATTTGTTAATTTTTAATGATATTAAAAATATCCCATTACTATCCAATTAGTATTCTAAAAATAATATAATATTTATCTCCACTCATTATAACCATTATCTAAGTCATCACTATGTCCAAGTAAGTGATCTCTCTCTCTCCCTTCATTTACATTCAAGCATTTTATTTTTTGTTATCCTTTTAATTTTCAATTTTTCTTTTTTGAAATGTATTTTTGTGCATCGCTTTTATGTATTTATGTATCCAAAATAATGATATACCACCTTTAACTATCATAAATACCTTATATGAACCATCTTATACACATATTATTTTGATATAATTATCCAATTATTTTCCATGGAAAACTGTTCTCCTGTGAAAACCCATTCCCATATCCACTCAAGTGTAATAACCAAGATTTATATATACTTAATTTTTTAGGGGAATCTATGTATGCAAACCATGATCATCAATATTGAAATTAAAAGTGATAAAATAAAATTTTATGTTGTAAGATCTATAAATAACACAAAGGAATATACCTAATATAATTATGATGGGTAGACCGATAATTATATAACGATCCAATACATTTGGTAATGGTGTTTTATCAGTGGATACCATGTAGGGTGAAAATGAAATTATCTAATAATTTAATTTTGTGGATTATTAGTGGTTATGTAACGCCCCGACCCTAGTTACCCAGAGTCGGTGCATTATTACATAACATTGGCATTATCACAAGAAAGATCAAATCTCGAAAGACCGATTGGTTTAGTAGCCTTGGAAACACTAGATATATTCATAAGTTTTACATTACATCATAAAATGAAAAACTACTACAACAACATATTGTCTCCATAAACCACACTCATATCCCCACATAATATCCCTGCAGGTCATTCATAATTTACTTCTTCACTTCCTGGGAAAAATAAAACATAGAAAAGGGGTGAGCTCAAATGCCCAGTAAGGATAACAATATAGTGGAAACTTTCATAAATAAGAATAAACATTTAAGGAAATGTATAACTAAAACAAAATCCTTTCAAACTTGAACTTTCAACATTGTATGGCATAAATAAAATGAAATAATTCCATTTACTCATTCACATGGATATTCTACTAATCGAATAATCACATGCAAAATCACTAACCACTTTCATAATGTTGGAATGCATAATGCCAGACTATCATAACCACATAGCCAAGGCCTCGTGCCAAGACTACAAATAAGATTTTTCCAAGGCCTTGTTCCAAGACACTAGTTTGTCTCATGAGACCTACCGATGCATCGAGGAGCTATAGCGGGCTCCACCCGTCACATATTAAGTCCAATGCATTCCCATATGAAAAGGATTAAACATAACATAAACATTCGTATTAAAAATAGCATACGAAATGTCAATAATTTAACCATAAACTATGAATGGTATAAAAATAGCACATCCACAGTCAAACATATCACAAAACCTTCAATACAATATATAAGTTTTGTATCATAATAAATCAACTTCAAATAAGCGTAAAATCCATCAAAGGATGTTGACATAGATGAAATCAAAACACTTTTTGGAGAAATATCTCTTTATATTTTTGAAATCATTTAAGAACCATATAAAATAAAACATTTTCTTGAAAATATTCTTATAAGCTTGTAAGGAAAACTTTGAAGATTTTATAACGGTAGAAAATAACCGCACTCGCCGTATAAGTAAAAAAACATTCTTACCTTAATTCTGTCGAAAAGGTTAAAAAGGACCTTGTTTTGAAAACGACGGAAATATTCCTCTTATAAAAAGTCAAACAAGGTTATAAATGACTTTAACCCATATTCTTGTAAATAATAAAAATGTTTTGAAATACATTTTGAAAAAAACATGGATGTGGATGATAAAGAGATCCCAGTAGATTATTACATATAAACAACTTCGGATAATGAAGAGATTGCGAAATAACCCTTACCTTGTAATTTCCTTGGTTGGGGTAGGTTAACCTCCTGTATAATGGTGAAATAATTTTTATTAAATTATAGAATAATAATATACATTAATATGATATCATATATGATCTTTTAATATTGATTTGATAATAATATCTTAGTATTATCGTTGTTTCGAGTGTTAACTTACTTGTTTTCTTTTATATGTTTTGTTACGTAAGACATGTTTTGTAAAGGATAGGTTGTATATTATTCATATCCAGAATGATATCAAGTCCTTAAACATCATTTTTAAAATCATCAAATGATAATTATACTTGAATGGATACGATGGAGAATGAATCTCATCGCGTTCGTGGAGACGGTAGTCCGTACGTACGCACGAGCGACAATATCATTCTTTTGATATTAAAATAATATATAAATGGATGGTATATCATATATACTGAATCATTAACATGTTATATTTATTATTTACATGAGTTACACATCATTATTATACCCATCCAAATAATATTATATTGAATAACAATTACACCACGATGTGGAGACGGTAATCCATACGTACGCACATATGGTGACATGTTATTCAAAGGGTGGATAGAATACTGAATATGGTTGTACCATATTTATAATAACATCACAGTATATATATCATACAGGTGTTATTATTTTAGAATGGTAACAACGAAGTAAGATGAAGTGGAAGAAGTAATGAACTTGGAAAAGGGTGGTGAAATCATTACCTCTTCTTCGGGTTCTTCCTTTTGATTTGATCAAAAGGGCTGCTTAGTCTGGCTTTCTGATCAAACTAAGGCCTCTAGGTTGTAGTGAGGGAAGTTGGGAGAGTATTTGGGAAGAGTTTGGCCGAACCAAAAGGCTTTGAATGTGTGAAGAAATGAGAATGAGGAGTGCCCTTTCATAAGAGGGGTGAGGGGCACCTTTGGAAAAGCTAGAGATATTAGTTTATAATAAATTCATAATCGGTTTCCAATGGCTCCAAAGTTTACTATTCAAAGTTTAAGGTTGGGATGGGTCGGAAAAAACTCAACCAATAGAATTTAGACAGGTTTGGGTACTTATATTAACCTTATCTTTAAGTATTAACTCTAAGTTAATTAGTTTCACTTTTACAATGTCTCTTTGTATTTTTATATAATATGGTTAATAAACTTACTATATACATCCAAGCGACCCCCAAGTGGTCCAGTAATGATGATCCTATCATGATATAAGTCTCTTGTCCGAACCTTAGATTTTTAGGAATTTAATATCAATTAATAATATAATATTCGTTTTAAGAACTCTTTTATGTCAATTTTGACACTATTCAATAGTTTATTTTTTTGAAACTCATAACAGATTGATTACTTCTAATAAAGTAAATTAAATCAATCCTAATATATCATATTATCCTATAAAATTAGTTTAATTCATTAAAAGTTTCATATTATATTTATTTGGATATTTATAATATCAATTAATTTAATTTTCCACTATTTTAATAATTACTGTATCATCATTGTGTCATAAATAAAATAAATTATTTAATGTCTAAAAATTATAAATAAAATATAATTATTTAGAAAATATTTTTATCTTTATAATGAATATTTATAATCTACAATCCAACATATATTACCCTATGTAATAATTGTTTTTCTAAAAGATATATGCTTGTGTCATTTTTTGTATTCATTTTAACTTAATTAAAATAAAGTGTCCCTATCACCTACAAGTGGCACCATGGGGTCCCAAAATCGACCCAATGATGCCTATGGTCGAAAATGTATCAACCAATAAGGCTAGGACACGTTTTAGGGTAATTTATTATTATTATAATATTATTTTTTAACCCTTATTTACCGGATTTACCCTTAACCATGGTAAATAAAATATTTAACGCAGTAATTATTCAAAATGTCTAAAAATAAAAGTTACATATTTACAAAATTTAGACATCCTGATTCCAAATATGGAGTCCATTTTTCTAAATTCAAAACACAGAAGTGGCAGAAATTAATTTAAAATTAATTCCCATTGTCAAAACAAAAAGCGTGTTTTTAAGAGATAATAACTATCAAAAGATTGACACTTGTTTTTGTTCAGTTTAATTGTAAAATTATGTCCAATGACCAAAATTATATTAAATGGTAAAAATATATTCTAAATATACTTTAAAACCACTCAAATTAATAATTTATCAAAATTAATTATTTTGATTAAAAAATTTGTTTTTAATTAAAATTTAGTAATTTTCACTATTCATCAAAATATGAAAGTTATCCGAAAAGTACCAAAATTTCACTTTAGGATAAATTCGATATTCCTAATCCAAAAATGAAGCCCATTTTAAAATATATAATCTATATAATTTCAAAAAGTAGGTATTACTATTCATAACGGCTAGTTTGATTGGTTATGGTGTGTTAGAACTCAGTGTTGCGTACAACACACGCTATCACATTATTCAAAGAGAAGCGTACCGTAGAAGCTTGGGGTGTTAAATTCTCCCCTCCTTCAAATAATTTTGTCCTCGAAATTTCTAGTATACTACCGCATGAAAATACTCGGGTGGTTCTTCATCATAAGTTCCTCGGGTTCCCACGTTGCCTCTTCCATCTTATGGTTTCTCCACAAAACTTTTACCAGACGCGTCGTCCGGTTTCTCAGCACTTGTTCTCTCGTATCAAGAATCTTGACGGGCTCTTCACAATAAGACAGATCGGGTTCCAGTTCTAATTCATCATAGGTGAGTACATGCGTTGGGTCAGGCATGTATTTCCTCAACAGAGATACGTGGAACACATCGTGAACTTTAGAGAGACTTGGCGGCATTGCCAATCGGTAAGCAACAACCCCAATTCGTTCTAGAATTTCGAAAGGTCTGATGTACCTGGGAATCAATTTACCTTTCTTACCAAAACGTATGACTCCCTTCCATGGGGATACCTTCAGGAAAACATGATCACCGACTTGAAATTCCAAATCCTTCCTTCGATTATCGGCATAGCTCTTCTGCCTACTTTGAGCTTCTTTGATGTGATTTTGGATTACTTTCACCTTTTCCACCGTTTCCTCCACCAGTTCTGGGCCTACAAGTTTTCTTTCACCAACGTCATCCCAACAGGTTGGTGAACGACATCTCTTTCTGTATAATGCTTCATATGGTGCCATCTGAATACTCGAATGGAAGCTATTGTTATAGGAAAATTCTACGAGAGGTAAGTATTGATCCCACATACCCTGAAAGTCAAGTGAGAAAGATCTCAACTTGTCATCTAGGGTTTGAATAGTCCATTCTGATTGTCCATCTGTCTGAGGGTGGTAAGCAGTGCTCAAATGAAGTTTAGTATCCAGGGATTTCTGAAGACTTTTCCAAAATCTTGAAGTAAAACGGGGATCACGATCAGAAACAATTGATAGGGGTACTCCATGAAGTCTCACAACTTCATTAATATATAATCTTGCTAGACGTTCCAGGGGTAGATCTTCTCTTATTGCAAGAAAATGTGATGACTTGGTAAGACGATCAACAATAACCCATATTGCATCGTTCCTTCTAGGAGTCTTTGGTAGCCCCATGACAAAGTCCATCGTAATATTGTCCCATTTCCACTCCGGTATGGGAAGAGGTTGCATGACTCCTCCAGGCTGTTGCCTTCCAGCTTTCACTTGCTGACAAACCATACATCTTGACACAAAATCAGCAATCTCCCTCTTCATGTTGTCCCACTAAAAATGTTCCTTCAAATCTCTATACATTTTGGTGCTCCCATGGTGTATAGATAAATTGGAACTATGAGCATCATCCAGCAATTCCCTTTTTAGATCAGGTATATCGGGAACACAAAGTCTCTTCCCAAATTTCAAAATTCCATCCTCATACACAAAGTCTCTCAATCTCCCATCATTCACAGCTTTAATCTTCTTTATAAATTCTTCATCATCGGTCTGAGAACTCTTAATCCTTTCTAGTAAAGATGGTTTGGAAACCATTTGAAAATGAATTGATGGTTCACCTTCCCTGGTTATTCCCATGTCCATATTCACTAGATCCATGAAAATTGGATCCCTTTCAATTCTCATATTGTTCAAAACTCCATGTTCTTTTCTACTCAAAGCATCTGCCACCTTGTTTGCTTTCCCCAGGTGGTAGTGTATCGTGAAATCATAATCTTTGAGTAATTCAAGCCATCTCCTTGGCCTCATGTTGAGTTCTTTTTGTGAGAAAATATACTTCAAACTCTTGTGATCAGTATAAATCTCACATTTTTCACCATAGAGGTAGTGCCTCCATATCTTCAAACAAAAGATCACAGCTGCTAACTCGAGATCATGAGTAGGATAGTTTTGTTCATGAATTTTCAACTGTCGTGATGCATAGGCAATAACTCTATCATTCTGCATAAGTACACAACCAAGTCCTTTCTTTGATGCATCACTATAAATAATGAACCCATCATTCTCCGATGGTAGAGTCAATATAGGAGCATTGACTAATATTCTCTTCAGTTCTTCAAAACATTCTTCACACTCTTTTGTCCAAACAAATTTAACCCCTTTACGTGTGAGCTTTGTTAATGGGTTAGCCAATTGGGCAAATTTCTGGATGAAACGTCGATAATAACCTGCCAAACCAATAAAACAACGTACCTCAGTTATACTCGTATGTGCTGGCCATTCTTGGATTGCCTTGGTCTTAGAAGGATCAACAGAGATTCCATCTTTAGAGACAATATGGCCAAGAAAAGAAATCTCCTGAATCCAGAATTCACACTTGCTAAACTTCCCATATAATTCATGCCTCCTCAGAGTCTTCAAGATAATGCGCAAGTGATTTTCATGATCTTCGTAGTTTTTGGAGTATATCAAGATATCATCAATAAATACCACCACAAATTCATCGAGATACTCCTTGAAAACTCTATTCATCAGATCCATGAATACAGATGGTGCATTAGTCAATCCAAACAGCATTACAGTAAACTCGTAATGCCCGTACCTGGTTCGAAATGCTGTTTTCGGATTGTCTTCCTTCATCACACACAACTGATGGTATCCAGATCGAAGGTCAATCTTTGAAAAGTGTTGAGATCCATGCAGTTGGTCAAATAAATCATCAATGCGTGGTAGGGGATACTTGTTGTTTATTGTTATTGCATTGATCTCCCTGTAGTCGATACATAACCTAATAGATCCATCTTTCTTTTTAACAAAAAGAACAGGGGATCCCCATGGAGAAACACTAGGACGAATAAATCCCTTATTACTCAATTCCTCTAGTTGTTTCTTTAGTTCAACTAATTCTACAGTGGCCATTCTATAAGAGGTCTTCGATATAGGCCTTGATCCAGGAATCAAATCAATGGAAAACTCAACTTCTCGTTCTGGAGGATGTCCAGGTAAATTGTCCGGAAATACATCTACAAATTCTTTCACAACAAGTACATCCTCTATTTGAACATTCCTTTCCTCACCGACAGTTATTTCATTCTCTTCCTCCCCAATAATTGAATTAAGTTGAGCTACTGCGGGTGGATCTAAATAAGAATTACGTGGTGACGATTCTGCTATAAAGATAAGGTGTTCCTTATCATTATCATCAATAATCGTAACCTCTTTCTTCATACAATAAATCTTCGCATCATAGTCCGAAAGCCAGTCCATACCGAGGATTATGTCAAACTCAATCATAGGTATGACGATGAGATCAGCAGATAACGAACATTTATGTGCTCTAATGGGGACTGATTCACAAAACATTGTTGCAATGATACTTCCTTTAGGAGTTTTAACTGACAACTCCCTTATTAAATCAAATTGGAAATATCTAATTTTCTTAGAAAACTGGGAAGATATGAAACAATGTGATGATCCAGAAACAAATAATGCATTTGCTAAACTTGAGGAAACCATTAAATTACCTTCCACAATGTCTTTCGGAGCTTCTACCTCAGCAGTAGTGATAGCATAAGCCTGGCCTTGATCCCTTGGCCTTTTCTGAGGTAAGTTCTCCTGACGCATAGGACATGCATTTGCATAATGCCCCATCTCCCTGCAATTGTATCACTGAACGTTGGTAGCTTCCTTCTTCCCCTTGCAATCATGAGCTTGGTGGCCTTTTTCACAACACTTGTAACAGACTCCCATTCCCTTCAAGCAAGTACCAGGATGTTTCTTCCCGCATTTACCACAAGATGGATATTCAACCTTTCCCTTCTTCCCCTTATTTCCGTTCCCAGATTGATCAGCAGGTCTCTTCTTCTCTTGCTTTGCTTTAAAGTCATAAGACTTAGAGAATTCCTTTTCAGTCTTGATAGCACATGAGACAATGTCTTCGTACGACGAAAAGGATTGTGAGACTAATGCTCGATGGAGAAATGGTTTTAACCCATCAAAGAAACGATCAATATTACTTCTTGGGTTACGTATATAATCACCAGCATACCTTGCTAACCTTGTAAAGTTAGCCTCATACTTTGTGACATTCTCATCCTCCTTCTGTCTCAGACTTAGATATTGTCTTTCCATATCTGCTCGATGGTCGCGAGGAAAGTATTTTTCTAAAAACAGATCATTGAACTCCCTCCATTCCATATTTGATACTTCATCGTCTTCCTTCATATTTTGAATTAATGACCACCATTGATCAGCATCACCAGTGAGGCGGTAAACTGCCATGATAACTTTTTCCCTTTCACTGCTCCCCAAAGCCTGAAATATTTTCTCTAGGGAATTTATCCATTTCTCAGCTACTAAGGGATTTGTACTCCCATTGAACGTTGGTGGTTGTTGCCTCATGAATCGATCTAACATTGATCCTACACGCTGTGGATCAGTGTTCTCCATACAGGTAAGGTTATTATTCATAACCTGAGTCAGTTGTCCCAGTATGGTGATTAGATAATCGGCACCAGTTGCATCACCAGCTCCACTATAATTATCGTGAGCAGGAGGGAAATCCCTACATGGAGTGTGTGCATTGATACGGTTTCCATTTCTTCCACTAGGCGCCATTTCTAAACAATGGCATAAACTAGATCAGTTTATGAATCAAAATACATAATCCCATACTTATAAAACACTTATCATAAATTGAACTATTTATGGATATAATCCATAATCATAAAAATGTTTTCTTTGAGAAAGTATATACTCATAAACCCCTCATAATGATTTGTAAAGAAAATGAGAGTTATCCTAAGAATATCCCCTGGGAGTGTCGTATCCAAGAGTGCAGCAAGGCCCGTTGTTGTGCACCAGTTCCCGTTCGAGTCTAGCTCAAAGCGGTGTTTTCGGGTTTTACCGCTAGTTACATCTGTCCCAGAGCCGCCTCTGCCTGCTCGTATCCAGACAGGGATGTATTTCTCGGAAAACTCACAAAATCTCTACAATACCAAAATTCTAGGAAGTTCTTCTATATTAATCCTCAAAGTTCATCTTAGGTCTACGTGCTCTAATCAGAGTTTATCTAAATCTAGCTTCTAAGGTTTGTATTAAACTTCCTCTGATACCAACTGTAACGCCCCGACCCTAGTTACCCAGAGTCGGTGCATTATTACATAACATTGGCATGATCACAAGAAAGATCAAATCTCGAAAGACCGATTTTTTTAGTAGCCTTGAAAACAGTAGATATATTCATAAGTCTTACATTACATCATAAAATGAAAAACTACAACAACAACATATTGTCTCCATAAACCACACTTATATCCCCACATAATATCCCTACAGGTCATTCATAATTTAATTCTTCACTTCCTGGGAAAAATAAAACATAGAAAAGGGGTGATCTCAAATGCCCAGTAAGGATAACAATATAGCAGAAACCTTCATAAATAAGAATAAACATTTAAGGCAATGTATAACTAAAACAAAATCCTTTCAAACTTGAACTTTCAACATTGTATGGCATAAATAAAATGAAATAATGCCATTTACTCATTCACATGGATATTATAATAATCGAATAATCACATGAAAAACCACTAACAACTTTCATAATGTTGGAATGCATAATGCCAGACTATCATAACCACATAGCCAAGGCCTCGTGCCAAGACTACAAATAAGATTTTTCCAAGGCCTTGTGCCAAGACACTAGTTTGTCTCATGAGACCTACCGATGCATCGAGGAGCTATAGAGGGATCCACCCATCACATATTAAGTCCAATGCATTCCCATATGAAAAGGTTTAAACATAACATAAACATTCGTATTAAAAATAGAATACGAAATGTCAAATAATTTCACCATAAACTATGAATGGTATAAAAATAGCACATCCACAGTCAAACATATCACAAAACCTTCAATACAATATATAAGTTTTGTATCATAATAAATCAACTTCAAATAAGCGTAAAATCCATCAAAGGATGTTGACATAGATGAAATCAAAACACTTTTTGGATAAATATATCTTTCTATTTTTGAAATCATTTAAGATACATATAAAATAAAACATTTTCTTGAAAATATTCTTATAATCTTGTAAGGAATGCTTTTAATATTTTATAATGGAAAAAAATAACCGCACTCGCCGTATAAGTTAAAAAAACATTCTTACCTTAATTCTGTCGAAAAGGTTAAAAAGGACCTTGTTTTGAAAATGACGGAAAGATTCTTCTTATAAAAAGTCAAACAAGGGTATAAATGACTTTAACCCATATTCTTGTAAATAATAAAAATGTTTTGAAATACATTTTGAAGAAACATGGATGTGGATGATAAAGAGATCCCAGTAGATTATTACATATAAACAACCTCGGATAATGAAGAGATTGTGAATTAACCCTTACCTTGTAATTTCTTTGGTTGGGGTAGGTTAACCTCTTTTATAATGGTGAAATAATTGTTATTAAATTATAAAATAATCATATACATTAATATGATATCATATATGATCTTTTAATATTGATTTGATAATAATATCTTAGTATTATCATTGTTTTGATTGTTAACTTACTTGTTTTCTTTTATATGTTTTGTTATGTAAGACATGTTTTGTAAAGGATAGGTTGTATATTATTCATATCTAGAATGATATCAAGTCCTTAAACATCATTTTTAAAATCATCAAATGATAATTATACTTGAATGGATACGATGGAGAATGAATCCCATCGCGTTCGTGGAGACGGTAGTCCGTACGTACGCACGAGCGACAATATCATTCTTTTGATATTAAAATAATATATAAATGGATGGTATATCATATATACTAAATCATTAACATGTTATATTTATTATTTACATGAGTTACACATCATTATTATACCCATCCAAATAATATTATATTGAATAACAATTACACCACGACGTGGAGACGGTAAGCCGTACGTACGCACGTATGGTGACATGTTATTCAAAGGGTGGATAGAATACTGAATATGGTTGTAACATATTTATAATAACATCACAGTATATATATGATACTGGAGTTATTATTTTAGAATGGTAACAATAAAGGAAGAAGAAGTGGAAGAAGTAATGAACTTGGAAAAAGGGTGGTGAAATCATTACCTCTTCTTCGGGTTCTTCCTTTTGATTTGATCAAAAGGGCGTCTTAGGATGGCTTTCTGATCAAAATAATTCCTCTAGGTTGTAGTGAGGGATGTTGGGAGAGTATTTGGGCAGAGTTTGGCAGAACCAAAAGTCTTTGAAGGTGTGAAGAAATGAGAAGGACGAGTGCCCTTTTATAAGAGGGGTGAGGGGCACCTTTGGAAAAGCTAGACATATTAGTTTATAATAAATTCATAATCGGTTTCCAATGGCTCCAAAGTTGACTATTCAAAGGTTAAGGTGGGTATGGGTCGAAAAAAACTCATCCAATATAATTTAGATAGGTTTGGGTACTTATATTAACCTTATCTTTAAGTATTAACTCTAAGTTAATTAGTTTCACTTTTACAATGTCTCTTTGTATTTTTATATAATATGGTTAATAAACTTACTATATACATCCAAGCGACCCCCAAGTGTTCCATTAATGATGAAGATATCATTATATAAGTCTCTTGGCTGAACCTTAGATTTTTAGGAATTTAATATCAATTAATAATATAATATTTGTTTTAAGAACTCTTTTATGTCAATTTTGACACTATTCAATAGTTGATTTTTTTGAAACTCATAAAAGATAGATTACTTCGAAAAAAGTAAATTAAATCAATCCTAATATATCATATTATCCTAGAAAATTATTTTAATTCATTAAAAGTTTCATATTATATTTATTTGGGTATTTATAATATCAATTAATTTAATTGTTCACTATTTTTCTTAATTACTGCATCATCATTGTGTCATAAATAAAATAAATTATTTAATGTCTCAAAATTATAAATAAAATATAATTATGTAGGAAATAGTTTTATATTTCTAATTAATATTTATAATCTAAAATCCAACATATATAACCCTATGTAATAATTGTTTTTACAAAAGATATATGCTTGTGTCATTTTTGTATTCATTTTAACTTAATTAAAATAATGTGTCCCTATCACCTACAAGTGGCACCATGGGGTCCAAAAATCGACCCAATGATGCCTATGGTCGAACATGTATCAACCAATAAGGCTAGGGCACGTTTTAGGGTAATTTATTATTATTATAATATTATTTTTTAACCCTTATTTACCGGATTTACCCTTAACCATGGTAAATAAAATATTTACCGCAGTAATTATTCAAAATGTCTAAAAATAAAAGTTACCTATTTACAAAATTTGGAAATCCTGATTCCAAATATGGAGTCCATTTTTCTAAATTCAAAACACAGAAGTGGCAGAAATTAATTTAAAATTAATTCCCGCTGTCAAAACAAAAAGCGTGTTTTTAAGAGATAATAACTATCAAAAGATTGACACTTATTTATGTTCGGTTTAATTGTAAAATTATGTCCAATGACCAACATTATATTAAATGGTAAAAATATATTCTAAATATAATTTAAAACCACTCAAATTCATAATTTATCACTATTAATTATTTTGATTAAAAAAGTTGTTTTTAATTAAAATTTAGTAATTTTCACTATTCATCAAAATATGAATGTTATCCGAAAAGTACCAAAATTTCACTATAGTCTAAATTCGATATTCCGAATCCAAAAATGAAGTCCATTTTAAAATATAAAATATATATAATTTCAAAAATTAGGTATTACTATTCATAATGGCTAGTTTGATTGGTTATGGTGTGTTAGAACTCAGTGTTGCGTACAACACACGCTATCACATTATTCAAAGAGAAGCATACCGTAGAAGCTTGGGGTGTTACCGGTTATAGTTGAATTATTCCTATGAATTAATGATTTATGTATATTCTAAATTTTTATAATTCCTTGATGTTACTATGACACCATCAAAATACACTCCCAAATCCATCATTTTAAACATAATCATTAAATTTTCATATTTTATTTTGGAAATAGCGAAAGAATTTTATCTTTTAAAAACATAAAAAATTAAAATCAAAATATTGGATCACATAGTTCTCAATGGAAATTTAGGTTTAGAGTTTTAAATAATAAGGATCCTTTATATAAACAATAATAATGAATTTAAGAGAGTATCATTCCTATTTCTAACTAATTTTTTTTCTATATGAGTTCATCAAAAATATATACCTGAATTCCCTCTAGAAATATTTCATTCAACCTCAATTTTTATAACAGAGGGAAAATGAAACATAAAATTGATGGACTCAAATACATAGTAAGGTTAAACATAATTATTATCAATTACATGTTAATAGTGAACATAAGAAAAGAATAATTGCATGACGACATAGTCAATGTGCATGATTATAACATTTGAATACTCATAATCATAAATACATTTATTGTAAAACATGATAACATGGAATAAGAATTTTAAAAAGAAAAAATCCATCAAATTAATAATCTTGAGCCATGTGATATTAATCATGATCACAATAATCTATATAAAACCATGTAAAGAAGAGATAAAAAATCTTCAATATCATGTATACATATCATCAAATAACTCATTATAAATGGAATAACCAATATGGTTTAATTCCATTTAAGGAGTACCAAATTCATTATAGCGATACAGATCTTCATTTGAGCGATACAGTGCACCCACTTGTCCTTTTTTATCATGAAGTCACCCTTCCTTTCATTAAAAATTTTACCACACATCAATAATTTATATTAGAACCACCAATCCATGATTTATAATGGATCCCACACCATAATGTTATATAATTTCCATGAACTTCATCATTAATAATTTTCATAGAGAATTAATTTAATCATAAATTCATTGAAACACCATATTTTCATTTACTAAATTGATTAACCCATTCAAAAGAATTTTGTTCCCTAATAATCTCATAGAAACATAAATAACCAATCAAAATTAAATTAGTTTCGTTATAATTTATATGAAATATTATTTTTTAAAATGTAATATATGGGTTCCATAAAAAATTTATATGAAACATGAATAACATGTTGAAAACAAATAATATTTATACCAATATTACTAAAATATGATAAACTAATGGAAAATAAATGGGCTCCATGTAAATATTCCTCTAAAAAAATTAATGCATCAAGAGAAATATTGAGTATTATATCATAAACAAATATAACCATTTTATCACAAGTAACATATATGTTTTTTCACATTGTGCAATTAAAATACCATAAAAATATTACTAAAAATACTATTATGTGAAATGATATTTTCATTTTTAGAATAACTTTGTGGAAAGAATATTCTAAATATATTAATAAAAAATTATTTTAAAATAAATATGGAATCATATAATAGAATAGTTAACAGATAAAATATGGTTATTAAGGTGGGAAAATGTATTCATGTTATAAATGATAAAAATAACCATTTAATTCAAAACATTTTGTAATGCGGAGTAAAAATTCACTGATTTAGAAAATGATAAGCATTCTCCTTTAAAACAAATTTAATATATTTTCCATGATTATTCCCCATATCTATCTGAAATAAATTTTTTTATAAAGAAAATTTTATTGAGACATTTTAGAATCCATTAACATAGATGTGTATGAAAACTGATATATAAGAAAATACAAGATTAGTATAACAAAAAAATAACATAAATTTTCTTAAATAAATAATGGAGGAAATATAAAATAAATGTTAGAAACACCTTAATAACTATATTATAATAAAATAATTTTTTTAAATAAAACAATATCTTATAATTTATCAAAAATAAACATAACCAAAAAAAGTCTTCGAATAAAGGAGATGACAACATAATACCTTTCCAACTTTGGTAACACATTCCCCATGAAAGAATAACTATAAATGAAACATTAAATATAAAAAAAATAATTATATCCATCATGTAGGAAATCTTTTTATATTTTCAATGAATATTTATAGTAGAAAATATGATTTATATAACACCATATAAAAATAAATTTTCTAAAAGATGTTTGTTATTGTCAATTTTGTCTTTACATTAAATTAATTAATCTAAAGGGTCATTATCTTTTATAAGTGGCTCCATGGGGTCCCAAAATCGACCCAAGGATACCCATGGTCGGCCACGACTCATACAATATTGTTAAAACAGGTGTTAAGATAATTTTGAATTATTATAATATTATTTTTACCTTGAATTACCTTTTTTATCTTTAACCGTGGTAAATAAAAGTCAAAAGTTACTATTCCCCGAAAATTATTTTCCTCTTAATGAAACACATTTTACTTCTTTATAACGACCATGTATGTCGGATTTTTGAAAATCAATTCACAGAAGTGGTAAAATTTCATTTAAATGAAAAAGTCAGTTTTTTTAACTACCACTAAGTGGTTTCACTATTCATCAAAATTGATGTTTTTAAGAAGAAAAAAAAAATTCAGCCCATGCTATATTTGTTATTAAGAATTAAAAAATGATGTCTATTTTTTCAAATTAAAAACATAGAAGTGGAATTAATTAATTTTAAAATTAATTCATGTTGTTAAAACAAATATCATGTTTTTAAGAAACAATAACTATCAAAAGATTGATACTTGTTTATGTCCAATTTCAAAGTGAAATAAATTCCAATGACCTATATTTTATTAAATGGTAAAAATATATTCTAATTTCAATTTAATCCCAATTAAAAATTATAATATATCCAATTAAAAAATTATATTAAAACATAGTTTTAAATTAAAATACAATATTTACGCTATTCATTAAAAAATGAACTTTATCGGAAAAATTCCAATAATTTACACAAAGTAAATTTTCATATCTCTATTCTAATGAAGGGTTTTATTTGGTCATATAGAATGTATTAAAGTGACCAAAACTAGATTTTAAAATTATTTTCCATTAAAAGGATATAAATTGGCCTTTTAATGTAAAATATGCTTAAAATTAGATTCATTCACATTTTAAGACTCTAAATTTTTATTGGATAATGTAAATACATTTAACAATCATGTATAATAATATTTTAGTTAGTTTCATTCATTCCCACCAATACAATGGCTAGGAGTTAACAACCGTTTAAAATAATAATATTATATTATTAGTGTGCAACGTAAGATTTCAAAGAAACATGTTGTTGCGTATCTGGTACGCTATCGCACATAGTAACCCTTTTAAAGTAAAATTAATATTTAATTCAAAAATATGAATAAATAAGAAATATGTCTTATTCTTCATTTACCTAGGATGTTACACGCACAATACCACCAAAAATATCTAGGATTTAAGGTTAATTGGGTTATTCAGTATAATAAATAATTACATTAGTTTGATGGTACATCATTAATTATTGAAAACTTATTTAACATGCTTACAATAGTCAATCATTATTAAATTTGGAAGTGATAACCAGGGGACATATAGATGATATTCGGGAGCAATAAAACTCAAAAATGGATTAATCAAATAATAACATGAAATATTTATTACATGATTGAAAATAATCGTTAGAAAGGGGCATAAATTTTATGAGAATATAAAACATGAACAATTAGGCATCTTATAACATTGTAAAATTAAGACAATGAGGGAATTATGGTAACAATGTTAAACATGACAAAAAATATATAGGTCATGGATAAAAAAATGTCATCATTACATGGTTTAAAAAGTCGAAAGATGGATTAGGATCCTTAATAATCCCTTGCACAATGTGTGATGTGATTAATAAATTAACCAAATCCTTAGATAAATATATAATTTTGGATGCACCAATCGCTTTCATATCATGTACATGCTTATCTTTTCCATATAGATCATTCGATATATAATCATTTTTCATCATAATTAATTACATGTTAATGGAATGTGGAATAAATACATGGATATACCAAATGAAATTAGTATATGTATGACTAAGTGCATATCCTTGAGTTGAAATAGTGACTGTATTCACAATCAATGGTTTAACTTTGAAGAATATTATTGGCATTCCAATAGTACAACTAAAATACCTAGATATTAATAAAATGCTTCAATAATATAGAAAGGGGTTAAAAATAGGATAGTGTGAGGGATATGTAATAACACATGAAGGCATGGATTTTTTATAATTTAAATGAATGATACAACTAGTAATATAGAATAAAAATATACCAGATAAACAATTTCATTGTATTTCTGGTAAGATAACTACGATACATAATGACTATTAAAATGGATTAATCATAGTGAAATGGGAATGTAATAATTTGGAAATGAAAAGGGAACTAATATGTATATGAAATAATAATAACACACTAATTTATTTTAAATTCAAAAATGAACAACATATATAAGTTGTAAGAATAACAAGTACCAATTGGGGACCTATTACCAAATTTTGGAAAAGTAACGACTTAGGTAAATGAAAAAATGATATGGAATATATGATCTACCTTTGTTATTAAATAAATATTTTAGTACCTAGGTCATTAAAAAAGATAGTATAACATAAAAAATTGGCATTAAAAAGACTATATAAAAATAATTTTTGTGAATGGAAAATGACAGTCTGTGGTCAATTACTATCATATGGTGAATCCAAAATCCTGGGGTGTATCATCAAGTAAACATGATGGTAACCATGGGATGACACTAAAAGGGGTAAGGAAGAGAACAAGAGAAATATATGTTTTTTTATGAATGTAAATGTGATATAGAGTGGGTTTAAAATGGTAAATAGAGGGGAGTTTTTTATTATTTCCCAAACATAGGTTTATGGCAATATATAAAAATATAATCAAAACCAAAAAACAATATAATGGTGTTTTTCTCATTTTCAGTTATAAAAAAATGATTTTATTATTTTATATGGTTTATGTATGAACTCATAAAAATATTACCTTTGGGGATGTATAAGTGATTCATGATCATAAATCAATTATTTAAGAAATAAAATAAAATAAAATAATGTTTTTGGATGATTCATAAATGCTTTTAATATTTAATCAAGTAACTAAATAATAAAATTTATTTTAAGTAGAAAAATATATTTGGTCATATATACACTTTATATAATTTATTACATCACACATGAGTCTTAATGATGTCATAATATTTACAATAAATTTATACCATATTTAATTTTAACCCACAAATATGACTATTTTAAAAAATATTAACAACCATCCATTAGAAAATTTTTATGTCATGACTATAGAATTATTATTTATTTCATGAAAATAATTTTATATGTATATGAATTTTGAAATCTTAAAAAAGAATATCAATTTATTTAAAATGCTGGTATTTTTCAATAACTGATGTGAACACCTTATAATAATTAAAAGTTTCTTCATAAAACTTATATTATCATGTATGATTTATAAAACATGTTAATAGAATTATTTAATATATTACATATATATCATTCATGAATTTAGATTAAAAAATGAATTTCATCCTTGAAATGAAATTTTTTATAGTCATATTATTCATACTATTATGGTTACTTTTTTCTACTCCTCATAAAACTATTCTTTCCTTTAACTAATTTATTTACCTTTTACCATGGTAATTAATATTTACAATATTTAAGATTAATAAATGTTATGCTTAACATATTACATAATATTAATAATTATTATCCAAAATATTAAATCCATTTTACTAAAATAAATTCATAGGTCGAATAATTTTATATATAACAAAACCTGCAAGCAAGATGGAGAACAGTTTTCTGAAAAATCCATTTTTTAAAGAATTATTTTTAATTTAAATCTATACCTACTAATATTAATTTTATGAATTTAAAATTATATATATATATATATATATCCAATACGTTTAATATAAATAATTCTCTATTAGTGGTTATTATAAACTAATTAAAATGAAAAACAATATTCATTTATAATAATTTTAAGAAATGTTTTTTCTCAGTGAATAAAAATTATATTATAAAAATATATTATAATGATTGAATGATATTAAATAGATTAAATATAAGATATATAATACTAATTTTACAATTAAATAAAATTTATATAATAATGGGACATTTGATTAAATTAATTTATTAAAATAAACGACCATTTAACCAAAAAAATTGGTATTATTATCGATTCAGTACAAAATATACAAAAAGTTAAAATATTTCATCCAAAAATAATTTGGATAGGATGATTTAAAAAATGATGTTATATATATAATAAAATTATAGAAATGTTCTATTAATAAGTAAAATATGTTTTATATATAATAAAAAGAAATAATTTTAGAACAAACTGTACTTTTGTTTAATAAGATTACATTACAAAAAAATAGAGTTATTATTTATAAAGAATATTTTTAATATATTCATGTATATAATGAAATATATATACATAATAATTTTTATAAAATTTACATCATTGTATTTAATGGAAAGGATAGAATAGTCATCCTTATATAAATGTTATTTTTGTGGGTTCAATGTTTCAGATGAACTATCCCATCAAAAAGTGACATATCTTTTAAATAAATGGTGAGTAAAATTATTCACTCCATTAATAAATTTTACCCACAAATTGTTTCCTAAAATATGAAAGATATTTTTTTCATACTTTGATATATATATATTAAAATCCCACAATGTAAAGATGGATAATAAAATATATACCTGAAAAGAAAGAATGGTAGGTATGATGGTCATCACATAAATATGATTCTATATTCATGATCAATAATGGTAAGTGAAAAATATTCCTAGAAGAATAAAAAACTATCTACAAGATGTAATAGAGTTTGATAGAAAAAAATTATATAATAAATTCATTGACTGCAAGACCATAAATTTGTGATGGGTGAAAAAACCCTCAAGTCATCAAATATTATAATAATATTATTTTTTTCAAAATATATTACATTATGTTGAGGAATTTATTTTCATTATTGAAAATGAAAATAAGGAAATTTAATTTAATTAAACGTATAATATCACTCATTAATCAACATCCCCTAGAATCTAATATTTTCCTCTAAAATATGTACACTCAAGAAGAATATTTTATGTATGACGTATAAGAATAATAATATAACATATCAAATAATCAACCAAATAATAACAAGGAATTACGGCTATATTATAAAATATAAAATTGTTTTTATAAGGTATAATAATAATGATAACGAATACACCTTAATACAAAAATCTCAAAAATTCAACAATAAATCCCAATGGTTAACATAAATAATTCCTTAAATATATACCACCATATAAAAAATAAATCCAATAACAACAACATTAATGAATAGTTTTCCTCAAATGTTGGATAGTACCAATTATGTTACACCTCTAAAAAATTGATAACATTTTTCTAAAATAATCTAGTATATTAAACATAATGTGTATATATACCTCAACATAATAAAGAATTTATTGAAATATCATTAACCACATCAACACCAATAAGTTATTTGGACAAAAATATGTTTCCAAAAATATTATTAATCATGATTAAAATTTTCCACATCAATACCAAAATGAGGTATCAATTATTTTAAAAATATGATTATACTTAAACATAATGTCTGAAGTCTCTCTAGGGTTATCACAATATTAAACACATGTCATGTGTTTTCAATCAATCAAATTTGTTTTTTATATAATGTCGCTGTATCACTAAATCACATTGATAGGTTATCTTTTATATTTGATTTATGTTTCAATTCCATAATGAAAAACAATTTTCAATCAATCAATTTAATTTCTAATGATTCTTATATCTATAATGAAATTGTTATTCTACTTCTACAACACAATTCTCAAATACATAAACACGACAACTTACACATCAAATATTTTCATGGCATATGTTATACCTTAGTATAGGACTTAATCTATGTATTTGAGAATTTTCTCAGAAAATTAACATATTATTTACACATAAGAAATTAGGAAAAAATTATTATATAGGATTAAATTTATTATCTTCCAACATAATAATCATTTTTTAACAGAAACTCTCTACTTTATGCAGCTAATTGAATCTTTTTTTCAATTCCCCATTAGTATAAAAACTAAATTGTGAAGTTTTCATGCACTTATTTGATATCAATACACCATAAACTATGAACCCGTTAATAATAATGTTTTTTGATAACTGGGATTTCATAATCAAAATAAGTATTACATGATATTACATCATGTTATATATCAAATTTTTTAATTTATCAATTTTCCTATCCCTTTTTTTGTTGACATTGTTCCTACTATTTTGATACATGGAAAAGAATAGAGGAAAATTTGGTGATTATTAGTTTCATATATTATTCTCACAAATTGGATTCCAATAACAGTAATGGGAAACATATGAAATAATGTTATTTACTTAACCTATAAATAATTTGTCTTTAATAATCATTATGAATGATATATTCCATAACATAGACACTGTTGGTCATTTTAGTTCCCTTAATAATGGATTATAATATGCTTTTTTATATAAATAATCTGGTCCCCATGAAATTCAAATATAGTGTGTTGTATGGCCCATTTGTTTGGATTGGATCATGTTCAAGTCTTTCTTAATATGGTTTTTTGGTGTTACCCCTAGGTATATCTATTCCGGTTCCACATCCAATTCTAGTATGCATATATGGATAAATTTTCATGGAATCTAATTACTCAATAATTGATAAAAAAAATCGATTTTTTTTAAATTGTGTTATGCCTATAAAATGTATAGAGTTTTCTAATCATACTCCCAATAATAGCTAGACTTTTCATTGACACCGACTATTACAACCAATGTCTCTTTTTATATATTTATTCAATGATTAATTACCTAAAATTATAAGTAAAAAATCTGGATTATTAGGATTTATTTTGTATTTGTGTTTTAGGTAAAATGAATAATACTATTAAATAGGTGGTAGACCATCATTTATTAAAAAATATCTTAAATTTTTTAAAATATTCCATCATTTTCAAAAGTGATCGAGATAACTTAGGTATATACATTTGAATGAGGTAAGATATAAAGCCCTCTATGGGAATAAAAAAATAATCACGTGAAGAAATTATTATGTATTTGAAAAAATAATTTTCAAATATGATATAAAATGATTATTAAAAAAACATGAATAATAAATAATGGTTTTACATGTTAATATAATTGAAACTTGAGAATTTGGGAATAAATTTTGACAAGAAATCCTAAAAATAAGACAAGGATAAAATCCAATATATCAAAACCTAGTGGACACAAGTCTCTTGGAATATTTTGATTAACCAATACTTCTATTTGTTACACATAATTACCCTAAAAAATTACCCAATACATGTGAGAACAATAGAAAATCGGGTTCACTTGTCGATTTCATTTCATGTACACGAATATGTTTTTCACATTAATCCTTTAAAAATGAATAATTATTCGTTAAATTTAATTCAAATTTATGGTATTGTAAGAAAAATACATGGAATTATCAATCCAATGGATTACTTGTTTGTTTTGTTCAATATATTTTAGTGAATATAGGGATTAAATTCAAAATATTAGGGTTTAGAATGGAAAATATCACAATGCAATTTTGGTAGTATGACCTATGTACATAGTGATTAATAAAATGGTTCAATGAGAGATAAATGGGAAATTAATAAAAATTGAATTTTTAAGGATATATTTTAAAATAATTAAGCATTACAATTTTGGAATTAATAGGCAGAACACATATACTGTGCTTGAATAAAAACATGGCATAATAAAAATAAAAAATTATTTCAGCAGCATAAAATAAATATGTTTTGATTACTATTTATATAATAATAAAAGTGAGTGTGTAATATCATAATTTAGATATAAAAATTTCTTTAATAGGGATACGTAAAAATCATAACCCAATAACTTGAATTGGAAAAGAAATGTACTACATAAATAATTTTCTTGAATAAAGAGGTGAACAAGAGGATCCCTTCTTAAATTTTGACATAGTAAAGGAATATGTAAATTGTATAATGATATGGGTTAAATTAGCTCCCCTAATTAAGAATAAAATTTTATATTTTTATAATATTTATAAATATATAAAAACCAATTGATTTTAAAAGGAAAAAATAAAAGTAATGATTTTTAATGTAATAAGTGATAGAGAGGTACCTTGCCTTGAGAGAGTGATTTCAAAAGATTTTGCTGGGATTGTTGAGATCCTTAGGGCACTATGTGTTGAGTAGATATAAGGGAATATATATGTAATATTGTTATCTAATGTTTTTATTGAATAATTATGGATGATTTTGTGGGTTTATATAGGAATATATATGGGATTTCATTAATATTTTCCAAAAAATGGTTTTATATACTATATAACAATGTAATAAAAACCACAATTCCCCCACCCCGTTGTTATTTCTAATGGTTTCATCAAATTAGGATTGGTTTAAATTATTATATATTTACATGAGTCAACAACACTAATATATTTACCATGGTGAGGTGGAAGAGTGTTGTGTCCTTAAACAAATTTTTTAAGCATAATAAATATTATAGGTTTAGGATGATTAATAAATGATTAATTTAATTATTAAAATAACCTCAAAATCAAATTAATTTAAATTGAATGCATATATTTTTCCTTTTATAACATTTATTTAATTTATTATATCAAATATGGATCATTATGATGTCAAAATACAAACTTTAAATTTATATCATATTAAATTTTATCCCAAAAAAATTTTTTCTCTCAGAAAATTATAAAAAATTAATAATTTTAGAATTACATAATGATGAATAAAAAACTACTATAAATTTTATGAAACTAATCATATATGTATGGTAATTTTAACTTTTTAATAAATAAAAATCATTTATTGAGAAATGATGGGTTTTTTGCAATAATAGCATTTAACCCTTAAAGTAATCACTTTTGACTTCATAAATATAACATTATCATTTAAAACTAATAATAATAATAATTTAAAAATATTAATTTATTATAATATAATTTATTTTTATAATTTTATTATAAATAAATATTTACAGTCTTAATTTATTTTTATAATTACACTAACATATATTTTTTATTGTATCATATAAAATATAATTTTTATAAAAATATTTTCATTAATATTTAAAAAATTAAAAATATAATAAAAATTATTTTTAATTTAAAATATACTTATTCGAACTATTATAGTAAAATTCTTTGAAATCTATGTTAAATTATTTTTACCCCCAATTAAAAAAATTTATTTTTCAATGGTGAAAAATATTTACGTCAGTTATTATTCATAATTTTTTTGTTAAAATTATTTACTAATATTAATTAAAACTATTGGAAATATAGAATCATTTTAAAAAAATTGGTTCATAGTGGTAAAATAATTTAATTTAAAATAAAACATGCAATCTTGATGGAAAGTAGTACCCCATAAATTTAATATTTCCAACAAAATATGATTATACTTTATATCAATAAATATTAATATTAATTATATAAAATTCAATTAAAAAATATATTTATAGTATGTATAACATTAATTTTAATCATTCCGCATTAAGGATTTTTTTAGTTAATTAAAAATTAGAATCCCTATATATTTTAATTTAGTTTTCTTGGAAATGTGTATTCAATCGTATAAAAATGTTATACTAAAATCTTGACTGAAGACGATTTAACTGAAATTAATTATACTAGAAATAAATAAATAATAATAATGTAACCTTAATATAAAATTAAAATAATCATCATAACAGTATGGTACATAGTTTATGAAATCAAATGATTGTTTTATAGAAAAATTGATATTATCACAATTCACTGAAATAAATAATTTCTAAAAAATCAAAATATTATAATGTATGTTGATTTTGTTATGATGATTTGAAAAGTGATGATAATTTAATAAAATAAATTTTATAAATGTTAAATAAATTAATTATAAATTTTTTGAACAAAAAGTAATGAAAATAAACTTTAAATAAAATTTAGTTTTGATGAATAAAATAAAATATATAAAAATTAGAAGATTAATTACTAGGAAAATATAAATATATTTATTTTGATTATGAAAAATATATATATTTCATAATTTTGTTAATACTATTCGCATCTATAAATATAATGGCTATGTTAAAAAATTTGTATTTATATAATCATTGTATGTGTGGGTTTGGTGTTTCATATAACATATGATATTGAATATAGAAATCCCTTATTAAAACACAATGACTTAAACTTAAGTGGAATGAAGGTAGGTATCCTAAAAATAGATTTCAGATATAAGGAACTCTATAATTTTATATGATATAAGAATTATCTAGTCAACCCTCAATGTATTATACAATGTTTCAAAAGTAAACAATATGAATATATGGAAATCAATTCCCTAATCAATGTGTTTTCAAAGAAAAAAGATATCAACGCCCTCTAAGGACTAGAGAGAATGAATAAGCTTATGAGATCAAAACTACTATGGTGGATCCCTATAATAATGTGGTGATAATAACATCAGTCATTCATTCAATAAAAATGAATGTATTTATTCATTATGGGTCTTTGAATTCTTTTATATCACTCATGATTGTATATATATTCAAATACCAACTCATAACACGGAATTCAAGTTATTTATAAAACTTTTGTATAGTTAAATTGTTACATACCAAGAATATGAAACACCCCTATCCATATTTGTGGAATAAATTTCCTATTACAACTTATCATACTTCTTTTAGTTGAATTTGATATTATTTTGGTCATTTATTGTTTTTACTTATGTGTAGCATACATAAATTATGGAGAGAAGAAAATTACCGTCTCTATCGTGAATTTACCTTTGATTAATCTCATGTGAATGGTGGAGGTTGAGTCTTATTTGGTTCTAATATATAATTCATGTATATTGTTATAATTTTAGTATGTGTATCTAGATAAAATGATTGATGCTAAATAAATGATCATAATTGAAGACATTCCTATTATAAGTTAATTAACTAATGTGTTTCCCAACAATATTCATGTATTTCCACCTATATATATGATATTGAGTTCTCAATCATGATAATACACTATTTATTTCTAATATCCATAATCAATATAAATTTCTTTGTCCCTCTAATTTTCTTTCGGGAGAAATAATTATTGAAGAGTCTTGATAATGTTATTATAAGTCAAATTCCTTCACAATTTAGTGTAGATGATGACTTTATCATGAAGTAGTATGGGATCTTGTGAATCTACAATGATTATCATGACCTTAAAAATACCATGATAATGAAAAACTATCACTTTCCATGGATTTAATACTTTTTCGATCTGAAATATGGAGCCCAATACTTCTATATGGTGGTTCTTTGATCATGGTATTGTCAAATAAAGGTGATGAAGAAAATATACACAATACAACATTTCATATAATTTATAGGAAATATAAGATCAGAAATATTCTTATTAGACTATCTAATTTTCCATCAATCATAATGTAAATAATGAATATATTATTTAGGTATTACATAAATATATCTAATGTACCCATTATAGATGATATCCTTATTTGTTCCAAAATCAAAGAGGAACTTAAATATCATTTAAATATTGTATTCATGACCATATGGGAGGAAAAAATTTAAAATATATTAAATATGAGTTTTGGTTTGAGAAATTAAATTTATTGGGAGATGATATCACCAACAATGGGATATCTATACATATATCAAAAATAGAGGAAATTAATGGATGGTCTAGATGAACATCTATATAGTGGATCATCATTTTCCATGGACAAACATGGAAATATATTTTATTTTTTGAAAGCATATTCTGATTATAAATCTCACCAACTATTCATACAGATAATAGAGAAAAGTTTTATTTTTGGAATGATTAACGTGGTGTAAAAATTAAGGATCTAATGAAGATGACAGGAACTGCACCTATGCATAAATTACACACCTGAGTGAAATATTTTTCATCTATAGGTATTGAAAAATGAACTGATTTACGTATACATGAATGTTTCCAAAGTGATATCATTTCTCCCCTTAAAATAAAATATTTATGATCCCAAAAAACATACACCTGATTTAAAATTGACTATAGTCATCTCTTTATTGATGATATAGAAACATTACCAACATACATAAAATGTTTAAATATGTATCTGTATATCATAAATTCCTTAAGTATATACTGATAGAAAAAGATATTAATATTCACAAATGGAGTTAAAGAGGTCCGATCAAGTAATTTGATTGCCCAATTACTTAGTATATTTCTAATAAAAAAAGAAGAGATTCTATGATAGGAATGAATAATTCAACTATATCAATGATATATATTGATAGGGGTCCCATATTCACGGACACCCATAGGATGAAAATGAAAATGATAATAATATATTCTGCCTACCATTCCTATATAACTACCTACACCTCTATTTGTTGTATAATCATGGAATATCAAAAGGACGATGAGTTTTGATTGAATAAGGATGTGTATATAATTTAATTTAGCTTTAATAATGTTGGTGTAATGTGTTTTGGGACATTGATATGTGAACCATTTAAAATAAAATTAAGAGAGAACCTTTTTTTGATTGACTTATCTTATACATCTCTATTTTTTGTGGAAAAAGTAATATATATAGATTGGAAGAAATGCATTTGACCAGACAACATGATGAGGGAGATTTTAGAGCTATTATATTGATACATGGTACTATAATAATAAAATGATGAAGAATAATTATCATAGAGTATGAGTAAACAATTTTCCATACCACTTCTAAAATTGCAAAACATTACAATGAATTTCATCAAAAGACTCCCAAGGAACGCAAATGGTAATAACACTATCTTATTTTTAGTTGACCTTCTAATCAATTCAACACATTTCATTTCAATAAAGGAATATTTATCCATTTACCAACTCTCCATAGTATACATAGTAGAATTGGTAAGATAACATGTAATTTTTAACTCTATTTTATTTGATTACTGACATGGTTTTTCAACTAATTACAAGACATGATTTAGAAAAATATTGATAATGAACTGAGATTCAACACTTTTGATCACCTTGAAATTGATAGTCAGGATGAAAGAACAACTAAAACACTACAGTATATGATAATAACATATTTCGTGTATTACCATGGATTTCAGGCCTACACCGTACAATATTAGAGTCTCATGTAAGAAAATTATACATTATATAATTCAAAATTCACATTATGAGGGTTTTTATTGGAATTAGTGTTTTACGCAAACTTGTATAGATGATTATGGTGATTGGATGCTCATGGGAGCTGATGACATTAGAGATATGACTGATATGGTTAAAAAAATTTATCCTCATGTGGGATATGTTAAAATTCAACATAAAATTTATTCATAATATCATCGATGAGAACTATAGTTTGATATCAAAGATAAATACCTTTTAATTCGTATAGAATCATCAATGAATTTTTGGTTGATTGGGAAGAAGGGAAAAAACAGGGACAAATACATTGGCCTCTTTGAGATCAAATATCATGTTATAGTGGTGGAATCTAGACTAGAACTTCCACATATCCATTTTCATGAACTTTTTGTCTTCCATGTATCTCTCTTTTATTTTTATATACTTATCACAACATGACCCACATGGGCTCACGAGGCTGATGGATAAATGAGTCAATATAACCCCAAGGATTCCCTTAATAGGTGATGGGTGGTGAACATCATTGTATAGTCATATCAAAAATATAGGAGGCCATATCATATAGTACATCTACACAAACATATATCTCTTGGATATAGTCAATATTAAAGAAAAAACTAATTTTAAAATGCATGTATACAAATTTTAGACAAACAATGTTTGAATGTATTGGAAGGAGTAAAATTGAAAAATAAAATCCCACAAAATAATGTAAAATATTTTTTCATTATCCTCGACAAGGGATTTTTGTCAAATGAACACATCAATAGATAAAACAGTATACTAGCTTGATATACTCATGATTCTCGTGGTCATCCTAGGAATTAATCTAATGGAATATCGTCTACACTATGCATGACATGTTTAGGAAAATCTAGTGCATGTGTGATTGTAACAATAACATTTAGGCACCCCAAAACCCCCAAATTCAGGGGTAAATTGTTAGTAAATTATCCATTGAACCCAAATCTAAATGAATCCCATGAAAGAGTGAATAAAAAACTATATATCATCCACTCCCTGAAAATACATTACAAGTGAAATTTTAATCACATGGTATTTCAATCAAGATATGTGATATCAAATCACTAATTCCTATAATATCCAATATATAATCATCTCAGAATCAATGTATAATGAGGTACTATCATCAGATCTCGCCCCATGATTATACTCAAGGATAAAAGTTCACAATCATGTAGGATATCAAAATAAAAGATTCGTTCCATATCTAATGTCTTAAATCCAAGATATATCACAAATTTAGTAATTATATGGAGATATAAGACCTTTTCCATCCACAATGTTGTAAAACATATTGAATTTCTACTTTAGGTATCTCCATAAATAATTTCATGAAATATCACGATGGGTCTCAATACTGAAATTGTGTTTGTCAATAATAACTAATGGGTAACTCATCATAGAGTACTGTAAAAACAATATATGTCTTTTCATATATAATGAATGAGACTAGGACTACTTGGTGACACCATTCACCCAATATGGTACCCTTGAGAACGTATCTCTTAGATATGTGATCAAAAACCTTGTATTTGTGGTCATGATAATTCCACATGCCACATATGGAGGAAACATCTATGTATGGGATCATATATGTGATTATAACAACACAACCTTTTGATGCATGCTACCATGTCAGGGATTATACACACAATGTTTCCACAAACCATAATATGTCGAACCTCTATAATGTTGATCATTAAATCAATGATACCACAAACACTACTGGGATAACATTCTACATATTATTTTTTATCAAATGTATTGTCAATCATTATGATACATTGAACCCTTCCTAGGTAAGTCGTTTTGATAGAGGATATAACCCCAACCTCTAAAAAAATAGACCAACTATATATGAGACCATTCCATTGAGGTGATAAAAATCTTGTGATGAGAACATGATTACACTCTATATCCTCATAAGGAAAAAAGGTATTCTACTCGACCAATACTAGTCTATACATCACTAACGTAATCAACCAAAAAACATCACCTCATGTCCCATATATAATTCTAATGACATGTCCACCATCATGTTTAGTGTCAAAATATTCCCCAGATAAGGTATATATAGGCCTCCATCTTTTTCTAGCGAAATATATGTTTAATATATAATTCTATAATGGTTTATAATGCCTTTACCTAAAGATAATGTTATGTCTCTATAAATTGTCCCCAAGACATGTAAGCAATCATAACTCGACATGTATATTGGTAATAAAAAGCTTGTAACCCATGTTAAATGATATGTGACCTCATCATATTAAATGTTCATGACCTTTCTTGCACACAACCTAAATGTCCACATCTTCAGATAGGGCATGTTCCCTCAATACACGAGGTGTTCCTCCTTTTTGTATCCCACCAGGTTTTCATTGTCGTTCCCATGTATCTCAATCCTTTACCATATGACTATCCATATACATCATCATGACCACGTTTTCTGAAACTATATGTCTCTATAGGTTCTCGGACACAAGGCCTAGGGTTAGTATGTGGCTTGTGTCGAAAGGAAAATACATTTGATTGAAAAAAACGATCTTCCCAAAATGAGAAGAATACATGGTGTGTTTTCATATTCACTATATACCATGTGACTAGAAAATTCTATATGGGAATCCCTAATATTCCAACTAAACATCCCAAATTTCGGTTTAACCCCATATATATTCTTTTATGGAATCTTTAGCAGTTGTAATGGTTCTATAAAATAATAAAACAACACATAAATGTAGATCAGGATATAATAATCATAAATATACATACATCATTATGAAACACCATAGAATTGGGTCTAACACTACTCAACTAACATTTTTCATTTCAATATAGTGGTTATTGAATTTAGAAACAGGGTTCAGTGTTATCTCCACACATGTGTATGGCCTTAGGTCATCCATCACACTGGGGGGTCCTCCTCTACTCTATATGTATGACACAAGAGTTGAGGAATTTTTTAATTTAATTTTATTAAAATAATGAAAATATATTTAACACCATTCCAACACATTCCTACAACCATTCACTCAAAATCAGCATACATTATGTTTTACGTATGGTAATCCAAGCATTTTAGACTCAACTACTATATCTGATTTCCGATCTGAGACTCTAGTCAGCTATTTTTACACATTACTTATAAAATATACCAACTTGTAAAATATATATTAAATATTTTTAATATCAATAAGTTTAATGTCTTTGGGCCCCAAATCCCACATCAAAATCTGACCTAGATACATAAATATTCAGTCAAAAATTTGAAACACTTACAAAGAAAACCATAGTCACTACACCCTCCCCAACTTCAATATTTTTATACTAGAAAATTAAATCATAGGCACAATGTTGAATATGGAGTGCTCAACTAGATCCCACAAACCAGTGACCTCTCCATGGGGTTCCCATTATAACATCCTAAACTCAGATTCTACTCAACAATTCCTTGATCCTGGTAAGTTAAACGGCATGTACCATAGCTCCTTAAATGCCAGTGATAGCCAACTAGATTTGAAGGGGCTAGTGGAGTCGGTGGGGAGAGTATACCATTATTACTACAATATATCATATCGTAAGTAAAATAACTTCAATAGTAGAAGAGTATAAATAATAGGATAAATAAAAAGAAATACATGATAGGAAATCATAATAAATATAGGGGTCTCACGTATTCAATGATGTAGATGATACATGTATCTAGGAAACATCCTAAATAGGTACTTGGAAATAAAATACAATAAAAGATTACAAATTTAATTGAACATCCCATGTGTTATTTAGAAGTAATTTAAGTGTCAATTTCCATGGTGTTACTCAACTCCAACATGTAATACTAAATACCTCTCTAGGAACCCAACAACTTGTGTTAACTCCTAACAATGTAGCTATATAGAATGTAATCATGTTACATGGCCTCATTATAGAACCATACATATTAAAAAACCATGACCTTGTAATATAAATAAGTGTTTCATATACTCACAACCACACCTTATAGTGAAACCATAAGAGAAACTAATGACCTAACCATATATTGAATCCATAACAGAATCCAACATCATATCCACATAGTGGAGTGTAGATCCAGAAGTGCCAGATCCATGGTGTTAAAGACCATGGGATCCATGTCGAGTCCAAGGATAATCTCGATGGAAGCTCAGGTTAGGTACTGATTGGATTCATATGAGCATTCTGATAAACATGTTTTATGTGAGACCATAAAAGCAAGATCCAATGGGTAGAAAAGACTGAGGCACCCTATTGAATCAAGACCCAAGGGGAGTAATCATCAGAAGATATCCACTACTTAATTCCACATCCATGGAGAGTTGACCACGATATCAATCAAACCATTCATTAATTTCATAACAATAAAACATTTCAATTTCATGTGGGTATACCCACTCAAATCATAAATTAGATCAGATGAGTATACCCACCCATTTATTCTGTTTCAAAATTAACATGTCACATGGGTATACCCTGACACTCATCATCATTTTCAATTAACAGATAACATGAATTAACCCACTCACATATCACCATTTTTTAATAAAACATTCTAGAAATTTTAATACAACCAATGAGTATACACGCCCATAGAATCCAGATCCATGGGGAATAGTCATCACAAGATATCCACAACTTAATTCCACATCAATGGAGAGTGTTTCATTACATCTATCAAACAATTCATTAATTTCATAAATTTATACATTTCAATTTCATGGGAGTATGCCCACTAAAATCACTAATTAGATCACACGATAATACACAATCATGTATTCCATTTCAAATTTAACATGTTAGATGAGTATACACTAACACTCATAACAATTTTAAATTAATAGATAAAACGAGTTAACCAATTCACATATCACCTTTTATGAATAAAACCTTCTGGAAATTTTAAAACAAAAAATGAATATACACATCTAGTTGAAAAACTCTATTTTATATTTTAAATCAATATAATCTTGACATGACATGATAACACTAGTTATTACATCTCCTAATAATGCTATTCAAACTCATTAAAATATAAATTAGATTCCTCTATCAAAGAAGGAACAATAACTCACCCATTTTGTAGTTTTTCAATGGTCAAAACCAAACAAAATCCATAGAGCACACCATCAGTGGCCTCCGGTTGATGAAGAAACTGCCAATGCATATCACGGAAACTAAGGGAACCCCTAAAGATGCAACTAACACTATTTTAGATTAACATATCAAACCACAGAATGCATTGAAAATTCTAATGTGCATCAAAAAATTTGAAATCTATATAAATCATCAATATATGAATAAATTTATAGACCACATACCACATCTTGGTATTAGAGTTCTCGTATAGTATCAAGTCTTGACTCAAATCCACATGGGAGAAATATGAAGGGAAGATGAATAATGATAAATGAAGGCATATTATCCCAAATCTAAATAGTGAATATATTCTTCCAAAGAATCATGAATCTAAAAAACTGATTTATTACATACTTATGTTGTTCCATCAAGACTGACGATGGAAGAAACAGAGCTCGGAAGGATGCTAGAACTGAAAAACATGATTAGTGGGGTTTTCAGATTCAAAAGAGGGGGAAAACGATTCTGTCTATAAAACTAATTGTACTTCCTCTATTTAGAAAAACTATCATGTAATTAAATGATGTGTAATTTACCTAGATGACATGTAATGTCCGATTTTCCATTACTATGGCCAATAACATATATGTGGTGAAAGGTCCTAGCATGAAAATTACATGCCCGGAAATGGGATTACACGATGTGCATCCCCATTTAATATGTTGTAATTGGACTATAGCCATCCAACCTCTATCCCACCACTTTATTCCTATGAAAATCCATACGGCCTATAGTCTGACTTTGTGTCTATAGAAAAAGGAATTGTTAAACAACATTTGACTAGAAAATAAAATATTTCTACCTCAAGAAAAAACTTGTATCTTGAAACTCTCTCCTGTTAATTCAATTCATCACTTAATATCCCTCTCAATGATGTGAAATATTTGTATGACAAAAAAACATTGCATGTATATTGGCATACCACACCCATGTCTCATCCATTAAATGGTTGTTGCACAATAGCACCCACATTAGTGGGACATACCATCCACATAAAACTATAATTATCTTATCAATTATACGAATTGGATCCTACTAAAAAGATGCATAAACTTGATGTTTAACATCATTGGGATAACAAATGTGAGACAAGTCTGAATGATAATGATGTTAAATAGACACATGGATGACATCATTCATGAATAAAAAGATCTTAGTTAACCATAACTGATAGGCTACCGAACCGACACTGTCCAAAATATCAAACAACCAAATAGAGTGCGATGAATGCATATATTGTCTTCTATTCCATCTGTGTCCCTACCTTTGTGATTAGGAAGGAAAACCAAATACCCATCGTTGGAATATAGAGGGTGTATATGGTTGTCGGTGAATGACTTTTGATGTGATTGTTTAGTATCAATCTTCTTATAAATCAGAACGACCTTCTCGGAATATCCTATCTGATACATTGTCCTAAAAAAGATAGCTCACCTACCTATAATAGTCATAAGATTGATCAGAATTATGTACCATATAATTCCTCGTAAGTTGTCATATGTATCGTCACCTTATAATAGTTATTTTAGTATAACTCAACCAGTGGAATGTGACTCTCACAAGATCCCCTAATATATAAGACCCATGCTCACAAAATTTCCTCTTTATCCCATATGGTATTCTCTGACTAGACCATAGCCCAATGAAGGTATTTTTGTGATCAGATAAACCTATGTACCCAGCGCCGTAATGACAAACTACAATAAATGTGACGCAAAGAGGGTTTCCCTATCCAAAATGATAGTTTTTAGGACCAATTTAAGTCATGATAACTCTTGGATGTAAAACTATCCATGATCAAAAAATACATAAGGTCTATTTGATCAGAAATAAATGGGAAACCATTGTGTTCCTGTAAAAAAACTACAAATCATCATTTTCTTTGAGGAGACCTTGGTAAACTAGACACAAAATCTATTATGACATTATCACGATTCAACTCTGGAATAGGTAACTGCTATACATGACTAGCTGGTCATTAATGTTCCCCTTTCACCTGCTAACATGTGGAAGACCTCATAACTAAACCATCTATCTATGAATTCATACCCATCCACCAGTACGGACATCTAAAGTCAGGGTACATATTGGTGAATCTTAAATTTACTTCACAAAATGAAGCATGCAACTCCTGCCTATTCCTCATTTCTATTTCCTCTAGAACCCAAACCTGAACATGAATACATAATATCTCATCCTTCCCTACCATTTATGTAGGAGGCGGATCCTCACCTACCACACAAACCCATATAAATTGACCATAAAATCTAATAGCTTCCCCATCCTTTCTATTTCATAGATGGTAGAGGTAACAAATAAAAAGGATAGATATGTTTTTACCTAATTTTCATCCCCCTCCATATGTATACCAGATTACAACGCCATAATATTCAACTTGATACTGGACTGCTTCACTTATTATATCTAATTCCTCCCATTCAGTGCATTAGCCACCCTATTACCTTATAAATGCATGTAGGAAAAATCAACATCAATATACAGTAGAAAATCCACCAACATTGACATGGTCTGATTCAGATCACATTGTTTAAAAATATTATTGGGGATTTTTTGGTCCATGTACACAAAAAAATGTTATCTCAGTAAATTTTGTCTCCACCCGCACAATGAATGAACAACTACAGGTAGTTCAAGATCATGTGCTGAGTTATTCCTCTTGTGTATCCTCATCTACCAAGACCCATATGATAAAAATCCTTACCCATTCCTCACAACTTCCTCCAGCCCAATACAAGATTTATCTTAGTACTCCATGTATCTCATGCCATTATCAGGCAGTACTAGGACTAGATCTCATGTCAACCTTTCATTCTGCTCTCGAATAGCTATATCGCAAGAATTTGACCATTCAATTTCAACACCTTTCATAGTCACACCAAATAATCGATCTACTAAGAATGATAATACATGTATGATATTATTATTTTAACTAGCTCGAACATATAATCATTGTTTATCAATCAGATTCTTCTGTTTTTTAGGAAACGATAGGTCTCAACTTTTATGAGTTCACTGATAATCTTATCTCTAAGATTATGTTTCATAATAAGTGAATATTATCCATCCAAAAGGGGAATTTGTGAGTTTAGTATAAACATAAGTATCAATCATTCCATAAAAATGATATCAATATTGTTGGAATGGTCATGTAGAATGTGAGAATACACCAAGATATCATCCATGAAAACACCAAAAAATAATCCAAGTAAGGATGGAACAGTAGGTGTATTAATGAAATGAAAACAGATAGCACATTCATGAGACTGAACGACATAAAATATACTCATAATGAAAATACATCATCCATAAGGCTGTATAAGGTATTATTGTAGGTACATCGCACACTTGATGGTATCTGAAACATGAATCTATTTTTGAGAACACTTGGGATCCATGATTTTGACCAAACATATCATCCATATGTGGAAAGGGATATCTATTTTTAGCCATTAGATGGTTTAGTTGATTATAATATAGGCCCATACTAAGGTTACCAACATCCTTTTTTGAAAAAAGGATCGCTAAACCACACAGATAATTAATGGGTCAAATAAAAACCTTCTTCTATATATCATATATATACTGGTTGAGTTCTTGAAACTCCATCGTATCGATACTGTAAGGAGGAATGGATACCGGTTTCACTCTAATTTCATTCTCGATAGAAAACACTAACTCTCTCTCAGAAGGTGAACTATTAAGGTTGTTCGCGAACACATCCCAAAAATGATCCACCACACAAGGATAGACTTTCTGGATCAATCCCTGAACACCTAAAAACAAGCTACCAATCCATGTTATCATTCCTCCCATCTGATTTTTCCCGGGTCCACATCAGCTCACCTGAACATCCAATTCATCCTTGTGAGTAAACACTGCACCCACTGGTGATGTTAAAATCACCCTCCGATGATAGTAGTCAAAATATGACCGATAAATAACTAGAAATTCCATCCCAAGATTGACGTCAAACCCTTTCGTCATGATTATATAAAGATCCCCAATGAAGTGAAACCCACCAACATCAAGGGTTTATTCCCCTCAATGGATCAAATCATCCTTTCTGATTCCCAATTATGTGTCTAGAATCAAACTCCATTAGAATAATAAACAACAAGGCCAAGGAATTTCACCATAGGTGAAAATATGAATCTATGAGATACAACTATATCAAAAAGAGAAGATGTAACTATATAGGCTATTAATGTCACACCTCCCTTCCTAGATATTTTATCACCATACTCTTTTGGGGTAGTCCCTATAGAATAAAAATGGACTATACCACAACCCTGTGATAGAACCTTACTGTCCGGTGTAGGACCACTATGATGTGTTGGTGTAACCCACACCTGGATACTTGTACCATGACAACCATTAACGTTGCCAAACATTCCATCACTGCTCCAAATCCAAGATTGATGTGGAGTTGATGAACCTACTTCTAAACCTAATATTGGAGATGACCCTCTACAATTCACATCATGATCTAACATCTTACATTATTGGTGTATGTTCCCCATCAATCCAAAAACTCAGCACTTGATTGTGTTGTGGTTTCACAGATTCTTCATGTGGCATTTAATTGCAAAATGATGACAACACACCACTCTTCCTGTACACACAACATGAATAACAGTCATCTTAGTGAAAGAATAAAAACAAAACATCCTTCCTAAAGATGTAGTTCTCATGGGTAGAGAAATATCATTTTTCTACTTTTCACCCCCCATCTTTCCTCAGGTTCAGCTCTATAATTGGATCTTGAATCACAATATTAGTGACACAAGTCAATATAAACATGTTGACTTGTGATTTGAAAACATGATATAGAACTTCCTTGAAGAGTCTCACTCTAGAATGCTAATCAGCAAGGTACATCAGTTACAAAAATTTCATCTCTGTAAAGAGAGCCATGTACTCTATACCCATAATCACTTTCAACTCTAGATGCACGAACTAACTATCGAACTATACATGCAGAGTATCAGATTAAATTATTTCATAGAAGAAGGATTGGAAATTAGTCCATCCCATATCTCATGACATGTTAGCTTGGTTAAGTTCAGCCACCAACAACCTGCTTCTCCACATAACATATAATTTTTGAGAATGACCCTATTCTCATGATGGGTCTCAAAATGATTGAAAATATATAATGTTTCATCATGGAATATCATAGAAGTTTGATGACATCCATCCCCCAAAAATGATGAAGGATTCTACTACTAGAACACTTTCATTAGATTATAAATATCAAACTTAGGCTGATGTTCTTTGTGAAAAGTATACATATAGCGAAGGAACCCCTCAAGGAACTATGCCTTAGCATCTATGTCTTATAGATCCCCTGGTGTTGCAGGTGGAACTAAAAGAGGATCAACATGGATCCCATGGCCCACCATGTTTATAGTATCATCCTAGCCTCTCTCATGATGTACCACTAGAGGTTGTCATGGAAGCATGTCTATACAATTCCAATAACTTGAATCAAACAAAAACTATATAACATTTGCAGCTCAAAATCATAGGAGTGGTAAAAACCCTCATAAAACCTTTTTATAACCATGTTCATGCTCTTAATTCCATGACTAAATAATGAATAAACACCAAATAGATACTCTAACTCTTATCCCCTATATAGTTAGTTCTTTGTCATATATCTATTTATCTTTTATTTGTTTTTCATTATCATGTTTCAACTATTCTTAAAAATTCAACCAAGGGTTTAAGAATCATGAACCCAAGAGGTCCCATAACACCTCATAAACCCAAAACATGGTTCAAATTCAATTCAATCATTTCAGTTCACTTTAGAATTTTATTTTCATTGATACATCATTTCCAAATCCATAAGGGATCATACTCTTTATAAATTGAATGATGACAGCAATCCTCTGTCCTCTACAGAAGTTCGATCGCAATAAGAGGAAAAACTATAAAAAATTATATCATTACAACATGAAATAATTAATGCATCCTAAGTGGAAATTCATAATCCATTGCATCTAATTTATATGATGATCATATATAATGAATGAGATGGAATGTCCTCATTTCATTGGGTTGCAACAGAAATAGAACCCACAATCATACTAATAGTCAAAACATAACTCATGTGCATTACCCAATGATGAAATCAATCAATTGTAATAGTAAAAATCCTGTAAATCATTTTTACATTCAAGGAAATAATGATTTTACCTATACGTTGGGTAGCTACTAACGAGAACAACTTATTACCAAATTAAATTTCATTCCTATCCCTATCTATTGGCAGTAAAGAATATGTCAAACTAGAAAGGATCTGCCTATGGTATGAATTTTTAAGGTCCCAATCCCAGATACCGCTCAATAGTGCCCCGATCTAAGTAGGTTACATGACCTCAAGTGAATCTCGAAATATGTAAACGGTTGCCAACCAACATTAATGGCCTACGTGAGTATTTGGTGAGACTATTTTTTAATTAAGAGAGTATATGATAATATATGTCCAAGATATTCTATAGTGAAATGAAATAAATAAGAAGATAATTGAAAAGTAATACAATTCAAGAATACTTAAAAAAACCTTGAATTCCACATATTTAGTAATTATAATGATACTTGTATCTTGAAAAAATAAATAATAGGTACATGATAATGCAATAAAATACATGTATCTAAAGTGTGATGAGGCCTAAAGGTTCCCTTATCATCAAAATCGTCATCTTGGCCTCATTCTCCCCTTCTCAAATGTAACAATCTTCAAACTATACATGTGACCTTTCCCATATTATGACATACAACCCTATAATATATTTGGGAACTTGTAGAGACATTAATCCTGACGTACATGGACATTACATTACTTTTGCGGAATACTTAGTACATAACAAAAACACACACACAAGGACCGTAATAGTTTAGTGTCTTTGGAAACTCGGAATATATTCTTCTAATCGTGGTGAAAGATCTTCAACATCTCCCATAAAGATCTTCTTTTTTTTTTCTAAGCCTAAATCCATTCATTATGTCCTAGGGAAAGAAAACATAAAAGGGTGAGATCAAATGCTCAGTAAGGGTAATCAAAAGAAATATCAATCACGTCGTATTCATAAGAACATATCTTTTGGAAATCTTAACCTGTAAAAGAGATCATAATTTCATAACATGGGATAAATCATAGTGGTGAAATGTAATCCCAATAATCATAACATAAACCATTAAACTTTGTGGAATACAAACATAATCATAGAGAATCATATCTTTTTAGTCAAGACTCACTTCCAAGACTATTTTAGTTGACAAAGTCCATTTCTGAACCGATTCACCCTCGTTTCAGTCCTGTTTCACTGAACTAGTATAACCTACCGTTACAGCCATGTCTATCTCATGAGATATAAAATCTTTACCCGATGCATTGGAGGGAGATATAGGTCCCACCCATCTCATAATGATACAATTTTTATGTGCGCCACAAAATCATAAATCATACATCATTGCATAACCCATGTAGTAAAAATGGGATTCTTAAACAACATGACATCATAAAACAATTCATATAAGATAAAGGAATTTATAAAAATATTCCCATGACAACATAATAAAATCAATTTAATAATAGGGATAGAACAAAACCCTTTATTATCTTAGATGGAAAATAATTTTGATAAAACACATGAACTCCATTCTTGAAGAAAATATCCTTTCTACTTCAAAAACACTTTCCTTTCTTTAAATGTCATACAATTTTAAACTAAAAGAAGTTGATTAAAAATAAACTTGAAAACTTGTAAAGTAAGCTTCTTGTAAATAATGTTTAAAAAATCCATTAATGCCGTATAAGTTAAAAAAATCATTCTTCTTGTACTTTTGTCAGAAAAGTCAAAAAATACATCGTACGAAAAACGACAAAAGATTCCTTTCATATCTTTTACTAAAAACTTACCGAAGGGTAAAATCGGATTTAAACAATTTTAGTTGGATGGAAATAATATTACATATTGAGGGAACATGGATGTGGATGATAAAATACACCCCAGTAAATTTCAAAGTATAAACAATCTCGGATAAAAATGAGATTGTGATATTTCCCTTACCTTAGATCCGATTTGTTTCGTAAGTGTCTGAACCTCCTGTATAATGATTTAAATAATGGTATTGACTTCTTCCAGAATCATACTCATTATTATGATATCATATATGTTTCACTTATGACTTTATATTAACCATTCATTTGTAAATTTCATGTTAAAGAGCGTTTTGGGTAAAATCGTTTCATTTGTTGTCCATGTTTTGACTTGTAATTATTCATATGATTACTTAGATCATGATTACTTAATTAAAGAATATAAAACATGATATATATATATATAATATATATTCAGAATATATATATATAATAGATCAGTAAATGGAAAGAAATACACCGTTCATGGAGACGGTAGACCGTACGTACGGATGAACGCTGTTTTCTTTTCCTTATTGAGTTGAATGGAATTAAGTAGATGAAATAAATATATATACACATAAATCCAGAATCATTATTATTTCATATATTTCATTATTAATTATAATATATACTTTATAATCATTCATGAATGGTTAACGTGGAGAATGAATCTCATCGCGTCGTGGAGACGGTAGTCCGTACGTACGCACGAGCGATGATATCGTTCTCATGATCGTGGAATTGAATTGGAGTGTACGTATACTATTTCAGAAAAAATATCACTTTAAAATTATCATATATAGTTATTATATACACCATTATACCCATCCAAGTAAGGTGGTGGTGGAAAATAGATTACACCACGGCGTGGAGACGGTATTCCGTACGTACACACGCGTGGTGATTTCTTTTTCCGTAGAATGGATAGATGGTGAAATAGGGTTGTTTCATATTTATAATAACATATTAGTATATGATTTATACTGATGTTATTACTTCATAATGAAACAACTAAATAAGAATAAGTGGAAGAAGAAATAATGATGAAAGAATCGGTAACGGACATTACCTCTTCTTTGAAGTGCTTCTTTGAGACCTTCTTTTAGGGCACTAAAATTGGTCTTTGAGGAAGACCAGAACCTATAAGATGTTTCTAGGGAAGTGGAGAAGGGAATTTTTCAGGGTTTGGCCGAGCTCAAATGCTCAAATTGGTGTGAGGAGGAGAGGGAGGAGGTGCCCTTTTATAAGGGAGGAGAGGGGCACCTTAAAAAAATCTCAAATTATTATTTTATATTAAGGTCAAATTCGGTTTATAATGGTTCCAAAGGGGCTTATTTCGAAGCTAAAGTGGGGATGGGTCTAAATACTCTAATACAATAAGATTTAGACAAGTTTTGGTTATTATTTTAACCTTATCAATTATATTTAACTCTATGTTAAATAATTTAACTTTTACCGTGTCTTTTTGTTTTCTTACACTATATGGTTAATAAACATACTATATCAAGACAAACGAACCCCAAGTTGTTTATTATTAATATATATAACCATATCTTAGTATGTTGGACGATAATTAGATTTTTATGAATAAAATAACAATTAATAATATAATATTTGTTTTACAAACTAATTTATGTCAATTTTGACACTATTTGGTACATGATTTTTATGAAATTCCTAACAGAATGATAAGTTAGAAACAAGTTACTTAAATCAACAATAACATGTCATATTAACCTAGACAATTAGTGTATGTCATAAAAGTATCAAATTACATTTATTTGGGTATTTATAACATCAATTATTTCAATATTTCATTAATAAGATAATTACTGCAGCATCGTTGTGTCATAACTAAATTAAATTATATAATGTCTAAAAATTACAAAAAAAATACCATTATGTATTAAATCTTATTATATTTCTAATTAATATTTATAGTCGAATTTATCGTATTTATAACCACATATTAAAAATGATTTACTTAATGAACTTTGATTTTACCTATTTCAACCCTTCTCTAAATAAATTAATAATAAATGTCCTAATCTAATACAAGTGGGACTAAATGGTCATATTTTATTCCTAAGGTAGTTTTTTGGTTAATTACACTTGTCCAATAGAATTAGGACATGTGTTAGGGTAATAGTAATATCATTTTTACCCTTAATTACCCTATTTAGTTTTAACCGTGGTAAAAAAAGTAAATAGTTACTATTCACTAAAAATTATTTTCATCTCATTGAACCACATTTTACTTACTGACATCAACCGTGTCTCTCAGATTTTTGAAATTCCACTCACAAAAGAGGTAAAATTATGTTTTATGAAAAATTCATTTTTTTAACTACCACTTAGTGGTTTCACTATTCATCAAAAATGAAAGTTTCCAGAAAAATACAAAAAATTAGGCTTAAGCTATATTTGAAATTATGAATTAAAAAATGATGTCTATTTTACCAAATTAAAAACATATCATTTTCATTAAATGATTTTAAAATAAATTCCCATCGTCAAAATAAATAGCGTGTTTTTATGAGATAATAACTATCAAAAGATTGACAGTTGTTTATGTCTGGTTTAAATGTGAAATTACATCCAATGAACAACATTGTCTTAAATTGTAAAAATATATTCTAAATATTGTTTAAAACCACTCAAATTAATAATTTATCACTATTAATTATTTCAATTAAAATGGTTGTTTTTAATTAAAATTTAGTAATTTTCACTATTCATCATAATATGAAAGTTATCCGAAAAGTACCAAAATTTAACCTTAGGCTAAATTCGATACTCCAAATCCAAAAATGAAGTCCATTTTGAGAGCTAAATTATAAAAAAAATTAAAAGGTGGTTATTACTATTCATAATGGCTAGTTTTAATAATATTTTAATAGCATATCATTATTTAGTGAAACTCGGTATTGCGTACTACACACGCTATCGAGGAAGGTAGTGATTGCGTGTAATGAAAGGCAAGTCAAGGATGCATGTTGTGCAAGATTCTTTTGGTGTAACGTACAACACAAGACATTAATGAAATTAAAAAGAATATTTTTCATAAAATCTCGGGGTGTTACATTCTACCCCCCTTAAAATGAATTTCACCCTCGAAATTTTTCGGGATTATAAATGGTTTACTACTCGAAAGTTTCTTTAATAGAAACCCACATCGTAAAAAGGAATACCAAAACCAATCATTAAAAACAAAAGTATGAAATGTAACGGTTACCCAAATAAACTAATCACTGGGTTTCCACATAGGTGAAAATATGTATATGGAAGAGAAATCTAACCATCTTGTTCTAATGGAGAGTGGTAGAGAACATGGCTATGGAAAAGCCAATAATCACAAAGACATAAATTTGTGACGATCTAAGGTACCATCTGATTCATCAGATATAAGAGCCCTAGGACAGCATTTTTGGTTTTTAAGATCATTTCCCTAAAGTTGATGAAATTGGAATTAGAAGAAATACTTTCGTGATTTTGGTATAGTCTCACTGTTTGTTGTTCTTTGGAAAATTTACACTTCATCTCTTAAATAAATGAAGTTGAGTTTTTCATTCGTGATGTGTTAGCATATCATGTGATAGAATGATAGGTCATTCCATCTGTCTCAAACAAAAGGTTATAAAAGTTATCCAAAAATACATAAGTTTATCTATAGTGAGATTAATGATATATGGTTCCTAAAATGGACTTATACTTTATATATCATACTGCTTAATATAATAATACTAATTTCTACTAAACAGGGACTTCTTGTAGGCCAGTGGTAGGCGATAAAGGTCAGTCGCACTTCGGTTGTGGGTTCGATTCCCACGGCCTTGTCCGACGCGATGGGATGTCTCATGTCCTGCATGTTGTCCTTTTTCTAAAACTATATTACTATAACATCCCATTAATAAGATCAAAAAAAACATCTATCCTTAAACAATACTAACTTATGTCCAACATAATCCATTCCAATATTTAGTCTTATCAATAATACTGCAGTCCACTCTCATAATATAGTGAAAATGATTACCAGAGATTTAATACCATCGTTGATCCCCATATATCATAAGATATGTCTTGTTGGTCACATTCCAAACATTCAAAGGCCTTAATCATGAATTATCATTAATACCCATTGATCCTTAGTGAAAACATGAATGCAGTTAAAAGTTAACACTTTCCACATACCAAAATCCTCAAAATTCTATATCCTCAAACCATGATATCACTTAGTCCTTATATCAATCATGAGCTCATGAATACTGTCAAACATTTTATTTTCTCCTTATCCCTTCATTATGCACATATCATCTACTTTCCAAAATATTTGAATCACTTTTCATGGTTACCGGTACCTTAAAATTATTGAAAACAACAATAGACCAATACATAAATATTTCAATACACCATAAAAGTACCTCCACGACATTATTTTGAATAAACACTTCAGTCCATCCACTTCAATGATTGTCCTGGAATAAGTCCTTCCTTGATTTAGAAGTAACTTTTCAGGTCAGGGTATTGAGTTGGGTAATGCCCATGTTCTCCACAAATATGACATTGAACTCCATAACAGTCTGTCACTCTATGACCCTTTTCTGCACATAGATAACATCGGTCCCTCCATTTGAGGTATTCCTCAAGGTTCTTCTTCCCTTCTTTAGAAATCTAAATCTTCCTTTCTTTATGCTCCTCAACATGCGAACATGTATAATCACAATATCTTTATCTCTAGGAATTACACAATTTTGTTTCTCATAGTCACCAATTTGTCCATTGGATTCAATGTTAACCGAATTCCTTCTGGTTCCCTCCATTAACTAAAACACAAAAAGAATATTGTGAGAGGAAAATATCATTCTAGAGAAAACAACATAGTAAAGGGGGAGTACCCTAAATATCTAACATCTTAGGTTAAATTCTATGATCGTTAGCGCAATTCTAAGACTATAACCTATACGTATACTTAACCTTAGAGACATCCCTAGACATACCATAGAAATATCTCTAGGGATCTCACTAACGTTTTCGCATCCTAGTTTCCAAAGGTTGACTAAACCTTTCCTCTGATACCAACTGTAGATACCCGAAGCCTGACGTACATAGACATTAAATTACTTTTGCGGAATACTTAGTACATAACAAAAACACACACACAAGGACCGTAATAGTTTAGTGTCTTTGGAAACTCGGAACATAATCTTCTAATCATGGTGAAATATCTTCAACATCTCCCATAAAGGTCATCTTTTCTTTCTAAACCTATATCCTTTCTTTATGTCCTGGGAAAAAGAAAACATAAAATGGTGAGCTCAAATGCTCGGTAAGGGTAAACAAAAGAAATATCAATCACGTCATATTCATAAGAACATACCTTTTGGAAATCTTAACCTGAAAAAGAGATCATAATTTCATAACATGGGATAAATCATAGTAGTGAAATGTAATCCCAATAATCATAACTTAAAACTTGAAACATTGTGGCATACACACATAATCATAGAGAATCATATTTTATTAGTCAAGACTCATTTCCAAGACTATCTTAGTGGACAATGTCCATTTCTGAACCGAGTCACCCTCGTTTCAGTCCTGTTTCACTGAACCAGTATAACCTACCGTTACAGCCATGTCGATCTCATGTGATATAAAATCTTTACCCAATGCATTGGAGGGAGATATAGGTCCCACCCATCTCATAATTATACCATTCTTATGTGTTCCAAAAAATCATAAATCATACATCATTGCATAACCCATGTAGTAAAAATGGGATTCTTAAACAACATGACATCATAAAACAATTCATATAAGATAAATGAATTCATAAAAATATTCCCACCACAACATAATCAAATCAATGTAATAATAGGGATAGAACATAACCCTTTATTATCTTAGATGGAAAATAATTTTGATAAAACACTTGAACTCCATTCTTGAGGAAAATATCCTTTCTACTGTAAAAACACTTTCCTTTCTTTAAATGTCATACAATTTTAAACTAAAAGAATATGATTAACAATAAACTTGAAAACATTTAAAGGAATCTTCTTGGAAATAATGTTTAAAAAATCCATTAATGCCGTATAAGTTAAAAAAACATTCTTCTCGTACTTTTATCAGAAAATTCAAAAAGTAACTCGTACGAAAAATGACAAAAGTTTCCTTTCATATCTTTTACTAAAAACTCAACGAAGGGTAAAATTGGATTTAAAAAATTTTAGGTGGATGGAAATAATATTACTTATAGATGGAACATGGATGTGGATGATAAAATACACCCCAGTAAATTTCAAAGTATAAACAATCTCGGATAAAAATGAGATTGTGATATTTCCCTTACCTTAGGTCCGATTTGCTTCGTAAGTGTCCGAACCTCCTATATAATGATTTAAATAATGTTATTGACTTCTTACATAATCATAATAATTATTATGATATCATATATGGTTCACATATGACTTTATATTAACCATTCATTTGTAAATTTCATGTTAAAGAGCGTTTTTGGTAAAATCGTTTCATTTATCGTCCGTGTTTTGACTTGTAATTATTCATATGATTACTTAAATAATGATTACTTAATTACAGTATATAAAACATGATTTATATATAATATATATTCAGAATATATATATATATATATAATAGATCAGTAAATGGAAAGAAATACACCGTTCATGGAGACGGTAGACCGTACGTACGCATGAACATTGTTTTCTTTTCCTTATTGAGTTGAATGGAATTAAGTAGATGAAATAAATATATATAAACATAAATCCAGAATCATTATTATGTCATATATTTCATTATTACTTATTATATATACTTTATAATCATTCATGAATGGTTAACGTGGAGAATGAATCTCATCGCGTCGTGGAGACGGTAGTCCGTACGTACGCACAAGCGATGATATCATTCTCATGATCGTTGAATTGTATTGGAGTGTATGTATACTATTTCAGAATCAATATCACTTTACAATAATAATATATAGTTATTATGTACACCATTATACCCATCCAAGTAAGGTGGGGGTGGAAAATAGATTACACCACGACGTGGAGACTGTATTCCGTACGTACGCACGCGCGGTGATTTCTCTTTCCGTAGGATGGATAGATGGTGAAATAGGGTTGTTTCATAATTATAATAACATATCAGTGTATGATTGATTCTGATGTTATTACTTCATAATTAAACAACTAATGAGGAAGAAGTGGAAGAAGAAATAAAGATGAAAGAATCGGTAACAGACATTACCTCTTCTTTGAAATGCTTCTTTGAGACCTCCTATTAGGGCACTAAAATTGGTCTTTGAGGAAGACTATAACCTATAGGATGTTTATAGGGAAGTGGAGAAGGGAATTTGGCAGGGGTTGGCCGAGATTAAATGCTCAAATTTGTGTGAGGAGGAGATGGAGGAGGTTCCCTTTTATAAGGGAGGAGAGGGGCACCTTAGGAAAATCTCAAAATATTATTTTATATTAAGGTCAAATTCGGTTTATAATGGTTCCAAAGGGTCTTATTTCGAATCTAAAGTGAGTATGTGTCGAAAAAATCTCATCCAAAAGGATTTAGACAAGTTTTTGTTATTAGTTTATCCTTATCAATTAGATTTAACTCTAAGTTAAATAATTTAACTTTTATTGTGTCTTTTTGTATTCTTACACTATATGGTTAATAAACTTACTATATCAAGCCAAACTAAACCCAAGTTGTTTATTATTAATATATATAACTTTATCTTAGTCATTTGGCCGAACCTTAGTTTTTTAGGAATAAAATAACAATTAATAATATCATATTTGTTTTAAAAACTAATTTATGTCAATTTTGAAACTATTTGGTACATGTTTTTTATGAAATTCATAACGGAATTATAAGTTCGAAACAAGTTACTTAAATCAACAATAACATGTCATATTATCCTAGAAAATTAGTTTAAGTCATAAAAAGTATCAAATCACATTTATTTGGGTATTTATAACATCAATTATGTCAATATTTTATTAATAAGATAATTACTGCATCATCGTTGTGTCATAAATAAATTAAATTATGTAAGGTCAAAAAAATAAAAATAAAATACTATTATGTAGGAAATAGTTTTATCTTTATAATTAATATTTATAGTCGAATTTATCTTATGTATAACCCCATATTAAAAATGATTTACTTATTGAACTTTGATTTTACCTTTTTAAACCCTTCTTTAAATAAATTAATAATAAATATCCTAAACTAATACAAGTGGGCCTAAATGGTCATATTTTATTTCTAAGGTATTTTTTGGTCGAATTACACTTGTTCAATAGAATTAGGACATGTGTTAGGGTAATAGTAATATCATTTTTACCCTTAATTACCCTATTTAGTTTTAATCGTGGTAAAAAAAGTAAAAAGTTACTATTCACCAAAAATTATTCTCATCTCATTGAACCACATTTTACTTACTTACATCATCCATCTCTCTCGGATTTTTGAAATTCAACTCATAGAAGCGATAAAAGTAAGTTTTATGAAAAATTCATTTTTTTAACTACCACTTAGTGGTTTAACTATTCATCAAAAATGAAAGTTTCCAGAAAAATACCAAAAATTATCCCGAAGCTATATTTCATATTATGAATTCAAAAATGATGTCTATTTTACCAAATTAAAAACATATCATTTTCATTAATTAATTTAAAAATTAATTCCCGTCAATCAAAACAAATAGCGTGTTCTTAAGAGATAATAACTATCAAAAGATTGACAGTTGTTTATGTCTGGTTTAAATGTGAAATTACATCCATTGAACAAAATAGTATTAAATTGTAAAAATATATTTTAAATAGAATTTAAAACCACTCAAATTAATAATTTGTCACTATTAATTATTTCTTTTAAAAAGTTTGTTTTTAATTAAAATTTAGTAATTTTCACTATTCATCAGAATATGGAAGTTATCTGAAAAGTACCAAAATTTCACCTTAGGATAAATTCGATACTCCGAATCCAAAAATGAAGTCCATTTTGAGAGCTAAAATTTCTACAATTTTAAAAGGTGGTTATTACTATTCATAACGGCTAGTTTTAATAATATTTTAATAGCATATCATTGTTTAGTGAAACTCAGTACTGCGTACTACACACGCTATCGAGGAAGGTCGTGATTGCGTGTAATGCAAGGCAAGTCAAGGATGCGTGTTATGAAATCTTCTTTTGGTGTAGCGTACAACACAAGAAATTAATGAAATTAAAAAGAATATTTTTCATAAAATCTCGGGGTGTTACAGACCTATGGAGGCTCAAACTATGTGTGAGATTAACATCTCATTAGAAAGAGACCCAGAATTCTATTCAATTTTAAACAACACAATGTAATAAACTAAACTACTTTAAGTAATTAGTAACATAATAGTGAATGTATATGGGAAAAGGCCACTACAACTACTAATAATAAAAATCCTCTCAAGGATCTTTCCAATAAGTTTTACCTCTTAAATAAATATATATATATATATATATATATAATATAAACAAGTAACATGGACTCACCATACATCCATACTTATTAAAAACCCATTAACTTGTCGAATATATAAGTGTATCAGAAACCCACATCCATGTAGTATATTGAATCCATAACAGAACCCCACGACCTTGCCTTATCATGAAGCCATAATTGAAACCCATGCCCTGGAAGTATAGTGAATTGTTTAGAATGAAGGTATAGATCCATGGTGTCAAAGACAAATCCATCCCCATTAAGTCATTGGAGAATATCAATGGGATATCATTATTTTAACTTGTTAGAGTCCGAGGACAATGTGTACCAACATTTCTTACATGAATCCAAGTATGTCAGAACCAATATGTAACAAGGATCTAGGAATCAAACAAAATAATGACCCAATCGGAAAAATCAACCCAAGGGATCCTCTAATATGTTCAAGATCCAGGGAGGATTGTCCTTATAATCTATCAAGCCATTAATTTATTTAATAAATTTTAAATAAATTAATTTTCGCGTGATGAAACCCACAGACATCACAAATTACATGACCTGGGTATACCCACTCATATATCCAATTTCATTTTTATCATGTCACATGTTTATACCCACCCCTTCATCTCCATTTTCCATTAACAAATAATATGAGTATACTCACTCACATATCATCTTTTCCCAATAAAATATTAAAGAAAATTAAAAACAACCAAAGAGTATAACCACTCCTTTAACCAGTTTCATTTTATCAATTTAATGAATATTAGCATGGGATGACATGATAACACAAGGCATCTAGGTTATACATCTTCTAAAAATCTTTTCATACCCATTAATGTATAAAATACGTTCATCTAACAATTAATGTACTAGAAATCACTCTTTTTTGTTCTTGAAAGGTCAAAACCAATGAAAATACATGGCTCACCTCATGCAAGGCCAATGGTTGGGGAAAGAACAACTAACACATTTCAAGGAAACTAAGGGCATCTATAATAGGTAATACTGCATCTATTTTAGATAAACATATCATCATCGAGACTTATCTAAAAATGGATATTGGGTGACAAAAAGATTGATATATATATAAATCATCAAAATCATAACAAATAGTATAGACAACATACATTATTTCTATGGAATAGTGCTTACCCAGTATCATGTTCGGATTTTTATCCTCCTAGGAGAAATATGAAGAATGGATAAAGAATGGTAAATTAAGGAATTTGAACATAAATCCAAATTTCATAGCGATTGGTCTAAATAATAAAAATGGTTTAAAAATCATGTATTTACTAGTACAGTTCTGACAAGACCAATGTTAGAATAATATGATCTTATAAAAAACCATAATATAGTTTTTTAATCATCTATGGAGTGGAAAAATTATTCTGTGTGAAAAAAATATGTTACTGCCTCTAATTAAAAAAACATTCTGGAAATTAAATGACGTTTAATTATCTTACCATGTTTGTAATGCCCATGTTTTCCTTCCTGAATAAAATCCCGTACACATTGTGAATAGTCTTGGAAAAACTATTAAAATTTGTGAAATTGGATTAAGTGACATGTATCCCACTTTCACATCATGTAATCAGCTTGCATCCACCCTACATCAGTTAATCCTCTTCTTTCCTAAGCACAAGAAACCATCCCATAACATGACATAGGGTCTCAGACACAAAGTTAAAGTAAAAAAACATTTAACCTGAAAAGGAAATATTCATACCTCATGAAAACAAGGGATCGTACCCGCATAATATATATAAACACAAACTAAGGGAACCACTTTCCCAAATAGGGTCCAATCTAGTTAGAAACCACACATAACATATCTCAATTTGATACTTCACAATGACCATTCATCTTAAATGTTGCCAACATCCTCCAATGTTTGAAGAGAATTTCAATATTTCTACGAAATGAGTAAAAAATGAAAATCATATTGTAATTGTGGTATCATAGACTATAGTTACCCCACCTCGCTAACATGAAGAAGACCCTAATATTACACAGTAGTCCTCACCCAAAAATGAACTAAAATTTCAAAATAAATTAGAACAAACTATAGGACCATAAATATTTTCACCTAGTGGCTCTGACTAGTAAAGTGAATACCTACTATGATTAATGAAGATTTCCACAATTATTTTTAAGACATTTGGGGAGGGAAATTTTAACTACGCTAACATGAAATCTTGAATCATGTTCTACAGAACACAAATAGATCACTCAACAAGGCATAATTGAATCACTTATAGAAGTAATGAAGAGGGAAATAATCCTCTTATATTCCTCATTTCATAGAGTAAATGGTGTCATCATAAACATTCTAAATGTAATTATACTATCATATAATGGAATCACTATAAATGTATTTTTTATTGGATATCAACTCACATGAGAACTCACAAAGATAATCTCATAGATGTTCCTCCATGCATCACTTAAAAATATAATGGGTATCTACCAAAAAATAGAAACATATTGTGTCATCCTCAATATACTTTTTTGAAACCTAACACATGGAACATGTGTGTAACCATGAAATAATAATGATATTCCCAGGTTACAAATTATTTCATGCTGAGAACTCCATCCATATCCCACCAAATGTACCACAGATCATGATTCTCTATAGGTGTCCTCAAATATACTAACACAGATATAACTGAATTCATTGGTTTTTTGTAAAGTACGAAGACACCCCATTTTTTGGAGTTAATCCCAACACATCCTTTAGTTATATCATCAACTCCACCACTAATGTAATAATTTAATGGCTCATAAAAGTACTTCCTCATGTGTCATATCGATATTTTATAAAAATATGTTGTATTTCATCACACATTATATCATCCATACTGTTTTAGGATTACACCTCTATAAAGAAGTAATACACTATCCCAAAATCCAGAAAAGACTCCTGCACCAACAATGAGACACTATCTAAGCATGGGTTATAGGATACCTAGATACAATAAGAGAGATATCATATGTAATCATTGTACCGATGTGGGAATGTTCTATGTGAGGCTCTCCCCTCTTGAGTGTGGTAAGATAAAATAAAATAACATAAAAACTCTAATCCTCTCGGCTATAGCCCCTACAAATAATGGTCGAGAAAATAGGTCCCACTTAAATCTTTAGGTCTTGAAAAAGAGAAACACATAGGGAAAAGTGGATCAAAAATCATTGATAACTATAAATCCAGAAATAAAACGACCTATCATACCTCAAACCACACATGATCCACTAGTCCAGAAGTCCCTTTTTCCTAATGTTCATCCTCTATCTCTCTCTATCTCACCCTCTCTACTAATTCTCTGCCACAACAAGATATTTTTCTAACAAAAAAACACACCAACACACCATAAAGATATATGATAAATGAAAATATCCTAAAAAAATCAACAATGACCTATTTGAGAGGAACTATATCAATATCATGGTTTTCCTATAAAAATTTATTGTATCAGTGGGAAATGCTTTTAACTATGTCATTATTACAAATCTATGTCAAACAACAGCATCTCAGATCCCTACCAACACCCCATTCAATGCATTAATCATTTTGAAATATGTGGTAGGGAAAATGTTATCTCATAATTGAGTCTAAAAATTATACTAAAATTTATTGAAAGCACACAAATCGTACCTATAATCATACACATAAAATCAAGTTCATATGACTTTATGGACAATATCAGTCCTTTCCCAATTCCCCATGCTTTCAATCCCATGTGAGGTCAAACTAGGGGTGGTGGTGGAAAATGATCAAAGTGTTTGAAACCTCCTTCACCTATCCCTTATAAAACACCCCATTATCCATCATATATAACCTCATGATAATTTGATTTCCTATACTAGTGTGGTCTATTGACTATCTACCTCTAAAAAACATGATGGGTTAGAAAATATCATTTGAGTTGTCCCTATATTTCTCAAGTGAATCACTTTCACTACTATGACATACAAGATTCATCTTATTACAATGAAGACATAGAATGCTAACCCATGGATTGTTTTCAAATTCATATCACACTAACGGATCACTAATACTACAATTTCCAACCTCATATAGATATACCATCTTTTTTCTACACATCACTCATATTTTGAGTGTTATCTATATGAAACATTTCCACTACAATTCCATACTCTGGTGCACTAGTATGAGTTGGAATACTAAAAGATTCCAATGATTCTATGATATCAAAATTTATTAGATACTCAATGGTCCATGATCGAAAAGTAGAACTAAAACCACATCCATGTAGTTTCAAAAATTGTCTTTGAACCTCACAAAATTCTCATTCATGGTCATTCTACCACGAAGAATCTGAATACACCCCAAGATATAAAATTATTTTAATGTGGGCGGATAAAAATAATCCACAAAAAGATGATAACAATCCATCAATGTGAGAATCATCTCATTATGTGACTTCATCACTAGAATCCCCCATCAAAAGGAAGATCCTTTAATAAGAATAACCCTAGAAACCAACATTTTTTCAATAGGGTTTCACAGATGTTGGGAAAATAAGTGACTCTCTCTAGCCACTCATCAGCTTCACGGGGTTCTGGGTCACTTGAATACATGTGAGGTCTCTAACTCTAAAAAAACTACAACACAAAATTCCTAAACTACCACTACATCTTGATACTAAATGGGTGGTTGCTCAACTGAAATCCCACCAAGAGGTACTTCCTCATGACCACATCCACTAACTAAGGCTTCCTCACTATGAAAATCTTCATCAAATTCCCACCATGGATCCATGTCTGGTTTTTGTTATTGGGGAATCCTGAAATATAATCAAGACATGATAAGGTCAAAGAGTATATCTAGCTAGTTGACTCAAGAAGTACAAGGAAGGATACATGGATATTTATTATATCTATTAGAATGTCCAATAATATTAAATAAGTATCCACTGTGATGAGATGATTTTATAAAGTCATCCTCTCAACCAATTCAAAAACCAAAGTATCACAGGTAATATACTATCTACCAATTACCATTGAATACCTGGTTCACAGAAAATTATATTTCTTGGTGACATAGGCATTATAAAAAATGAATTGTGAATTTTATGTGAATAATATACCTATGAATTTTATCAACGTACAATGATCTTATTTGTCATTTATGATTAAAATAATTATTTCTTGTGGGGTTTTCTCAAATCATCTTTGTTAAATTTTTTAAAAACCCCCATTAAACCAAACATTCATTACCCATGAAATTAACTTATCAAGCACCCCTTAGAAGCTAGATGTTAACATGTTTAATCATTTTATTTTACATCACTAATCGATGTGAAATATGTAATCCTCATCCTAGAAAAAGGGCGTGGCCCTAGAGACACAACATACATTGTCAGTGACTCAATAATAGTTGTTCATGGTGGTGAACACAATGGAATAGGATAATCATAAAAAATCAATTTATTCCAAATATGGTGGCAGTTCATGAAATCCTCATGGAATTGAATCCCCATTTAAAGTCCTACTATCGATATGCCTTGAAAATGTAGTTGGTACTAGTGGTCACCTCAAATCATTTTTGTAATCTCTCCACTAATATCATTAATTCATGTATACATTATATTTGGGAGGGGGGTGTGTTCATTTACATCCATTATATTATTCAAAATAATCCGTTTAGGGACCCTACAAGGTACTATTTTCCAATATCTCCATCCTACCATGAATATTCTAGGGGAAACCAAGTGGTCCTACCCCCATTCATCCATATCATACAACTGAATATAATATCTTTTCATGAAAGATAGTTAAATTAATTTAAGATGTCGGTTGATATTCACCTTCCTACCACAGAACCCTTTCATCATATGCTATTATTTATTCAAGGGTCGACCTATATCACTTCTCATAGCAACCAATCATGCAATAACACCCATTTAATGATGAAATATGGTTTCCATCATATTATAAATGATGTACTATGGTATTATTATATCTGTACACGTATATAAAGGATTCATCCTCATATTATGATATATATGAATGATTATGATTATATCCCATCTAATCACATCAGTTAGAAATATCACTAGCATAACCTGCCAATATCAATGACATAAATCTAGTTTGTATACATATTTCCAACAAGAGGTTCATCGAAATACTATTATAGAACACACTTATTCATTCTAACACGTTATGGAAATAATATAGATGTATGAAAATATCAATACTAATGATAAAAAATAACATCATCATATTATGATTGCAGTAATAAATTGGGATCATATACCTACAAATTAGAGGACATCTCCATAGTCTAGTGGAAACCATGGAGCTTACCCATATTCCTATATGTTAAAAATAACCATGTTTAGATTTTCTTTTCCAAAAAACAATATAATCTCATATCCCATCACCAATGATCAGTTGTTAGCAAATTATGTTTGAAACAAAATAGTAGGCCAATAGTCAAACATTTTATTAATATTTTTGTTGTCACATTCTAGAAGAAACACAAGGTATAGCCTATTACTAAACCCAAAATAATTTTTTGAATATCAAATACTAATTGATGAGTAACCTAGGAATACAAAATCTCATAACAGATTCTTTCCTCACTTTGAAGACCCAATAATGATATATTTCCATCCCATGTCCCCTAAAGTATAATTTTTTGAAGGATGTGTTACCAATGATTGAAATTTGGACCTAGATCTTGCATGTATCCATGAAATGATCAACGATAACATATTTGACGAACATAAATATATTTTGATAATGTATTAACATTTTTATAACACAAAAAAATATTATATGTGACTTATGTTCATATATGACCACCATGAAATTCCATAATCATCATCACTAGTTTTCCTCCATAGAGAATAGACCATGTAATTCCACCACATGATGCTCATTATGTAGGTCCTCCCCATAGTAAAATATCTCATAGGAACAAATTATATTTCCTTTATTAAAGATACATCAATTTTTTACATCACATTGGGTTTCACTTGTTAGATTTTGGTTTGCTGCAACAAGTTTCAACTTTATAATCGGCATTGTTGCATCCCTATCAAATGTTTAGTAGGAAAATTTTCACCAACAATGCTAACCCAAAACCATATGTCTTTTGATGGAATTTATTAGTTTCCAAATTCCATTACTCCCCATGAAAAAAATTTATATAATTTACATTTATTGTTTATTAAAGTAGATATATACCACTTTTAATATGAAGAGAAATCCAAATTAGTATGGAATGATATGGTTGAATGTGGAATACGGATAATGAAACATCTGTGGTTACCCATTGGTATAATATTCTAATGAAATATAATGATAAAATTTGTATCAACATCATATTTTATGGGTAAATCAATCAAATATCAATGCTATGAATTTATCTTACAGTTAGTATGAAACCTGTCTTGAGACACTAAGGAAAAAATTTTAATAAGTTCAATTGGTCATTATTTCATTTAATTGGAACCCTAAATTTACAAATAAATTTTAATTAACTTCAATTTATTATATCGATATTATTAAGGAAATATTATAAATAATTTTAAATTCCCATCACATAGTTCATGTCAAATGTTGGGGTTATTACAATGATCTACAGTATATCCCACTTTACCGAAAATAACATGAATCAAGAAATGAATGTTTAAATACTATTTCATTAAGATGGATCTCAATTTCGAGTTCTATATATGATAATTAATTACTCTAGGAAATCCATTTTTTATAAATTTATATTTGAAGAATAATTTAATTGAGGGAGACACTGACCGAATTTGGCCTCAAGCTATAATTAAAGTTCAAAAGACCTCCACATTGAGGTAAAAAAAATCCTACTTCAATAGATACTTCCTTCATAGTAAGTAACTCTCATGCTGGATCACTGAATTATCTATTTCATATTCAAATAGTGTTTAGAAAATCCAACAAAATGAAAAAAGTATCTTTTTAACATTTCATGATGGACCACTACACAAGTGATTTATGGAATTATAACCACTACCATAACCATTGGGATCATCCAATCCCATTTAGAGTGATCCCATGATAGTGGAAGAATCAATGAAACACCATCCCATAAATTTAGGGGAATTTAAAACCCTCCCCATCTAAGTAAATTATTCCACTCTAGGATGAGATGCCATTCTTAAAAAATGTGATCACATTTTATTATAATGTGTGATCCACCAACAATATTAGGATGTGTTCTATGGAAATTTTTGGGGGTATGTCATAGAAACCCAACATTAAAAACATAAATGGACACATCATTGGAAATAAATAAAACATTATAGGGGTCATATGCTAAACATTTCAACAATTTGAAAAAACCATAGAGGATAAAAATTTTCCCATGAAATTTTTTTAGATGACATTACATATCTCCAAAATTCCAATTAGGATTTGATTCCAACAACAAGGTTTATATTTATAAATTTTATTGGTGTTGGAAAATTGGTTAAAATAGTTCATGAAACTAGTGTTGGAGAATGAAATAATGAAGTACATGATTGAAATGTGGCATATAATAAAATTTATTAAAAATTTGAATATACAGAACATTATGGTTAGAATCATGATCTTAGAGGTACTCTAAATATTAAATTGATACCTACATAGTATTCTTAATCCAATGATAATGTGAAAATATTTCAAACATCAATATCCTACTCACCAACCAAATAAGATGAACCCTGTTATTTTTTATAGAAAATAACTCAATAAAGGTTGAGTTGGACAGATATAGGTGTATCAATGATGAAATAAATAGAAGAAATATTATTGAGTACAACTATTAAAAAGTTTGTAGTGTTTATCATTTAGTATATATCAAATGATATGGAGCTACATAGACAATATGGGAATATTCTAATAATATAACTGACTAGGGGTAGAAATAAAGAATTTATCTAATCCCCAATACAAAATATTATTAGTAATTTCATCCACATGGAAATAGAAACAGATATAATATGATAAAATCCATAGTCTAGCTCAAGTTAGATATTATAGTAGACATATGTAGGTCATCCATGTTCGAATCTTACTGCTTACTATAATAATATGTCTTCTTAGATTATTTTCTTCATAGAACTCCATGACACCATTGAGTAACTTGATGCAAGAATCGAATCAATGTATGTTTGGGGTTGACCTGTTCAGACAGAGAATGAAACCTTTTAAAAAATGGTAGAATTGACACTTCTGACACATAACATAATAAATCATATCCTTCCTATATTCTATGGCATGGGTAACCAATAGAAACATCTTCTAAAATTATCATCATAGGATAGCTCATGATTATAACTTATGATAAATAATATGTGTAAAAACTCTAATTATTCATGTATACCCTATAATAAATAGTATATGTTAGTTATAATAACATATCAACATAGTCTATTTCCATTTAGGAAGATATTTGATTACATTTTTTACGAATTCAACAATTCACCGAGGAAGAAAAAATTCCAAGACCTCTCACATTATAGGTATAATAACAATGTCTGGGTTTCATATATGATTTCAAGGGGGAAGCGACTATCAATCTCAATTAATACATAGATTTTCCAAAGAGAATATATTGGATATCTTTATAGATAATCATTATTGTGGATTTTAAATTATTATCATACAATTCAAGAATTATGGTCATTTTCTAAAAAAATGATCACACAATGGATTGAACATGTTATTTACTTCTATAAGGAAACTTTTTTCTAAGAATACTAGAAAAATGGATGAATCATAGTAGAGAAAAGATAGTAAAAATCATGATCATGTCATCATAGATTCCATCTCCCGCCCAAAAATTAAAAAATATTACATGATTCTTCCTAAAATACAAAAAAATGTAGTTATATTTCAATCATTTAGATGGAAATTAGAAAATTTTTTGAATGGTAGAGGAAAATAAAAATTATTTCTATTTTCACCAAAATAAACTATTTTCCTAATAGTTCATCATTTCCATGGAGAAAAACTTACTCAATCTACATGAGATTATCAAATCCAATGAATTTGAGGTAAATTATTTTATAGACTACTACATTATACAACAATATATTGAGAAATAAAATGTATTATTCTTTTATCTTAATGGGTATTCTATTGAAAATAGTAAACTCAATATGGGTCATGTTGGGTAATCCCTTTATCAATGGCTTGTATCATTGTTACCTCACCCCAGAGAAGGAGAGTAGAAACAATTCCCAGACATGAATGTCATAATTACTAGATTACTAGGATGTAAATTATTCATGTACACATCATACTCTTGGTACTAATAAATTATTCCATTTTGAAAATAGTCCACTTTAAGAACTTATAGAAAACATATTGATCATCAACACATTCCAACTCTATACACATATTGTGTTTATAGATGTAGAAACATGAATAATATCCCATACTGATATCCAATCTAATATAGACCCTCGTAGAATTTTCACATTCGACACCAGTTGGACTGGAGACACCAATTAAAAAAGTATTTTCATTAGATGAAGAATCATATAATGGATAATTCAATGTCATCATATTAAAAATACATTTTTTATTGTATGTGGTGACATATAAACTATAGTTCTCTATCCACAATCAGGGAGGATGTCATAGAGACCATGGAGTTTGAGGAATATTGTGTTGGAATCGATCCCAAAGAAGTATCATATCTTTCAATGAGGCAATACATGTATCTATAATTTGAATGTTGGAACTTTGAAATGATTAGTGATATAATCTATTTGATAATGAATCATATTAGTATAAATAAATTAAAATTATAATTGAATACCCATTAATAGATATTTTATTATCTTGTAAATATTAGAGTTTGGGATGGATGCACCAGATAGACTGATATAGTCGAAAAATATACACTAATTTTATCATAGGAATATAACTATCAACAAAGTCATTATTTTCCACCAAAATCCAATTCATATATGATTTTAATAGTAGGAATCACATACCCCTAGTCTAGAATTTTGAAATAATGATGTTGATCATTAAAAATATATGCATGATTCTTATCCTTGATTCCCTTCACCATTCCACATAACTCAAATATTCTATTATTAGTTCCCATTTCATCCCTCAACTGTTGAAGATGGTGGTTCCAATAGTATAGATGTATCACCTAGAGACTAGATCTACTAAATGTGACTTGATCATTTCTTTCATGAATTAATATGATGACTTTTTCAAAAATGGAAACATCAATCACTTCTATATATCTGGAATGTTTGATAAAATTTGATTAATATTTTCAGTAATTATTAATTGATCTCTGTTTAATCTCATTAGGATTTGAACCAAGAAGATCTTGGGATATATTGACGCTATGAATTATAATTCATGTCCTGTAACAACATGAGATTTTATGAGAATTATTCTTTTTAATTTCATTGTTTTCTTCTGTTGTACGCTACACCCAAATTAGCTTGCACTATACGCAACACTTTATTAGCAGGTAGTATACATAACACTATTCTTGGCTCTAGTTACACACAATTTCAAGTTCATTTTGTAGAAATTATTTTACGCAACATTACGTATAGATTTTTTATAATGTATAAATGAAATATGTATTGATTGTGTTATAGGAAACACCAAACTGAGCTTTCACTACATGCATCCCAAACATGGCATGCATTACATGCAATCCAGAGCTTCCTCGATAGCGTGTGTTGTACGCAATACAGAGTTTCACTAAATGAGATATTATTATAATATTATTATGAACTAGAAGTTATGAATAGTAATACCCAAATTTTGAAATTTTAGAAATTTTATTTTTTAAAATGGAATTCATTTTTGGATTCAGAATATTGAAATTATCCTCGGGTGAATTTTTGGTATTTTTCAGAAGACATTCAATTTTTTATGAATAGTGAAAACACTGGGTTACTATTTTAAAACAGAATTTTTATAAACATAATTATTTATTTTATTTAAATTAATTTTCGGTAAAAATTGATACATAATAAATATATATGTTCATTGTAATTCATTGGAGTTATTTTATAATATTTTTAGACATATATAAATTTTATTGATCTTTTCACCGTCTTTTACCCACCTCCTAGGAGAGTTTGATAATTTACATAAAAATTAATTTTACCACTTATGTGAGTGGAATTTTAAAAATCTGAGGGACACGATTAATATCAAGGAGTAAAATGTTGTTCAATATGATAAAATTAATTTTTGGTGAATAATAACTTTTTACTTTTATTTACCACGTTTAAAAGTAAATAGGGTGATTAAGGGTAAAAATGATATTATTATTACCCTAACACATGTACTAATTCTATTTGATAAGTTTAGTTCGACCAAAAATCCTTAGGGATAATATTTTACACTTTATTTACACTTGGATTAGATTAGGACATTTATTATTATTGTATTTAAAGAAGAATTAAAATAGTTAAAATCAATGTTTAATAACTAAAACATTTTTAATATATAGTTATTCATAACATAAATTAGTCTATAAATATTCATTATAAATCTAAGAATATTTAATACATAATTTTATTTTATTTATAATTTTTAGAAATTATATAATTTAATTTATTTATGACACGATGATGATGCTATAATTACATTATTAATGAAATATGAACATAATTGATGTTATAAAATACCCAAATAAATGTTATTTTAGACTTTTTATGAATTCCAATAATTTTCAAGGTTACTATGACATGTTAGTATTTATATGATTAACTTTTCTTTAACAAATCATGTGGTTATGATTTTCAAAAAGATCAAGTACCAAATAGTATCAAGATTGACATAAAATAGTGTTCAAAACAAATATTATATTATTAATTGTTATTTTTTCCTAAAAATCTAAGGTTTGGCCAATTGACTTAGATAAGGATATATATATATATATTAATAATTAACCACTTGAGGTTATTTTGTCTTGTTATAGTACGAGTATTAACCATATAGTATAAGAAAACTAAAAGACACGGTAAAATTTAAATTATTTAACTTAGAGATAAATCTAAATGATAAGGATAAAATAGTAACTTAAACTTGTCTAAAATATATTGGTTTAGAGTATTTATACTAATACCCACCTTATCGTAGAAATAAATTAATTTTGAGCTATTAAAAACCGAATATGTCTTTATTATAAGATAATATATTATGTTTTCCTAAGGTATCCCTCTCCTCCTTATAAAAAGGGCACCCCTTCCCTCTTCACATCACACCATTTAGAGCCCTGAAGGTCGGCCAAACCCTGCCCATTTCTCTTCTCCACTACCCTAGAAAAATTCTAGTGGTTTTTTTCTTCTCAAAAGACCAACTCTAGTTCCCTAAAAAGAAGTTTAAAGGAGGTGCGTTGAGGAAGAGGTAATCTCTTCTACCGACTCTTTCTATTTTCATTCTTCTTATGCATATTCTTATTTAGTTGTTTCATTATGAAGTTAAAACAACAGTATAAATAATATAATGATATGTTATTATAAATATGAGACAACCCCATTTCACCATCTATCCATCCTACAAAAAACGAAATCACCACGTGTGCGAACGTATGGAATACTGTCTCCATGCCGTGGTGTAATCTGTTTTCCACCACCACCTTACTTGGATGGGTATAATGGTGTGAATAATAACTATACATGGTTATTATAACATAATACTGATTCTTAAATATTATTTCATCCACTGCAATTTCATTCAATAATTATGGGAATGAAATCATCGCTCGTGCGTACGTACGGATTACCGTCTCCACGACGCGATGAGATTCAATCTCCATGATAACCATTCAAGAATGATTATAAATTATATATAATGAATAATAATGAAATATATGACATAATGAAGCTATTGGATTTATGTATACATATATATATGTTATCTACTTACTTCTATTCAAGTCACTGAGGAAAGGAAAACAGTGTTCATACGTACGTACGGCTTACCATCTCCATGAACGGTGTATTCATTTCATTCATATACGTATTATATATATATATAATGAATATATATGATATATAAATCATGATTTACATTCTGGAAGTATGTAAATAATTATATAAGTTATAGTAGTATCATGAACAACAAGTCCAAACACGTACGACAAATGAAAAGAATATTACCCCAAACGTTGCTTTAACATGGAATTGACAAATTAATGGGTAATATAAATACAAAAGTGAACCATATATGATATCATAAATATCATTATGGTTATGTTAGAAGTTAATAATATGTTTAAACCCACTATACAGGAGTCTCATATGGAAGAAATTGGACATAAGTTAAGGGATAGTGTTGCAATCTCAAATGTTTTCTATCCGAGATTTCTTATACGTAAGTATTTACTTGGGTTATATTTGTCATCCATGTACAAGTCTTATAAAAATGTTTTCATTATTTTTTTAAAGTATTTTTTATCCATTTTTTTCTTTTACTACATGGTATGTAAGGAATATATTGTTTTACCATATGAGTGACTTTTTGAATTTTTCGGAAAAAGTACGAGAAGAATTTTTTTAACATATACGGCACGAATGGTTTTTTACAATTTCATAATGACTTATTTTAATGAAGCTTACTCAACAAGATTTCATGACTATTTTCAAAAAAAAATCCTTTTCTTTTAAAATTTAATGACATTTTGTGAAAAGAAAATGATTTTCAAGAAGAAAGGATATTTTCCTCAATAATTCATTTCATGTGTTTTATCAAAACCATTTTCCATCTAAGATGACATTATTTCATATGTGTATGTTTCAAGTATAATTTCTCTATGATTTATACGTTTTCACTTGTCTTATGATGAAATTATATCCATTTGATTTATATGGATTATGATATGATGAAATGATGTCTATGAAACTCAATTTATTATTTGGGTTATGATGAATGATTTATGATTGTTTTGTGGCCCACATAAGAATGATTAAAATATGATATGGGTGGGACCTATATCTCCCTCCAATACATTTGGTAAATATTTATATCTCATGAGATAGACATGGTTGGAATGGTAAGTTAATCAGGTTCAGTGTTATAGGACTGAAACGAGGAGTGATCTCGATTCAGAAAGGGACTTTGTCCACTAAGATGGCCTGGTAAGAAATGCCTTGGCTGCTATGGAAATCATAACACGTGTTTAATGTATTACACAATTACATGATTTATTCTCATGCTATTTTATCAGGATTAATGTTTTTTTTATGATTTATGTCTTATGTACTGCCATGTTTAATGTCATTGCTCAAGATCTTGATGTTTAACCATTATGTTCATGTATTTAAGTTCAAACATATAAGATTTGTTTTATTTTCTCCACGCTTAACCTTAATAAGCATTTGAGGTCACCCTTTTATATGTTTTCTTTTCCCCAGGATTTAAAGAAAGGTTTTAGGTAAGAAAACAAAAAAGGGAATATCTTTACGGGAGATGTTGACGATCCTTCACCATGATTAGAATATTGTGTTCCGAGATTCCAAAGAAACTAAACTATTAAGGTCCTTGAGTGTTGGTTCTTGTTATGTATTATGTATTCCGCAAACGTAATGTAATTTCCATGTACCTCAAGCTTCGGGCCTCTACATGTTTGGCCCAATAAGGTTATAAAAAACTGGACACAATCCTCTTGGATGTATAAATCTCCGGAGCTAGTTCTGTTATATTAGTTATAGCTCCAAATTCATGGGTTGGAATCAATATATGGACATTAATACACTACATGGGTGGATATAGATACAAATTCATATGAGAGTTCCTTCTTCATACCATCAATTTATTAAATAACATTTTAATAGAATATTTCGGGAATTTTATCATGATAATGACACAATTTGTCTTTTGAATGTCAGTATATAAACATTGGGATAATGGTTTTCCAATTCAAAATATTAGATTATATTATTTATATATTCAATCTATTTACAAGGTGAGAAATGAGTTAGTACAGTATTAAAGCTATTGGATTACAAAAAATGCAATGCCCACCAATGATAATAAATTTGTTTTTATAATTTTTTTTCCGTGTTTTCATAATTTTTCATCCAAAATTATCATAGGTTTTTTCATGTTTTATTGATGTTTTTAGAAATATTAAATGAAAATAGATCCAACCTAGTAAGTGAATAGATCATGTTGTAATTGAAATAATCACAATGTAATCTCATGAACAATGTAATATATTAAAAGGGTTGTTCAAAAAATGGTGGAATTGAGAGGGAATATAAATGAAGGGTGAATGTGTTTATGATGAATGGTTCACATATGAAGTTTGTAGTGGACAGATATACCCTTTTTGAGAAGAGTATTTTCTTATAGGGAAAAATTTGGAATTTTTTTGTGCTGTATTTACATGATGGATAGATTGAACTCATATGAGAGGTCATGTAGAGTTTTCATGTGGTCGGTCAGTGACATTTTTTGTTAAATGATTGTTGTTTTAATATAACCATGATGTGAGTTTGTTAATGGATTTTCAATAATGATAGTGCAGTAATTATTTAAATTAGTGAAATTTTTACAGTTTTTTTATATACGTCATTGTTCCCATCATTAAAAAATAAAACATAAAAAATAAGTAATATTAATAAGAAGATCACAAAAAATATTTTTTTTTCGAAAAGGAGGGTCCTATGATTTTAGATTGAAACAGTGGAACTATATTTCCAATATGTGGTTAAAATTAAATAAGGAGTCAAACAAGGCAGTAAGATCTTACGGAAATCATATAAAGAACATTACAGATGATGTTATGTGGTTCATATATGAGTCACATGATTATAGTTTGTGATAATGTTGAATGTGGATGGGTCATAGAATGATATTATATGGTGGAGTTTAATAAAGTTGGTATGAAAAAGAAATATGTGTGTGATTAGATTATGAACTTAATGTTCAATGAAAAATGGTTAATGCATCACATATTCATGAAATATTTTTAAATATAAATTTCCCTCATGAAACATTCAGTTTCGAATTCTAGAGAACAAGGAAATAATTTGGGCATGAATTTTAGGATATCAAATTGAAAAACAAAGAAAATTTTCATGAAAAAGTAGATATGAACATAATTTCATTAAATTGAGAATGAATTCATCTATGTTATTGAGAAAGGAAGAGTTAAAAAACATTATCTGATGGATTTAGTACACTATCCAAGAATTTATTGTAATTATATATCACCAAACATGGAGTTACCAAAACTGAATAGGTATGTAGGCATTCCTATATAGTTTTTGAAATAATATTGTAATTTTATTCATCCTTTAATAGAGAGTGTGTTTTTAAATTCAAGAATTAGTCTATGAAAATGAACATTTCAATGAAAGTAAATATTACATTAAGATAATATTTGACATTATGTAGATTCGTAAGGTTTGTTGGAGGATTTTGAAAATGGGACATAGTGGATGGGATGTTTAAAATAGTGGGAAAATTCCTTTTATAGTATGAATGATAATTCATTCCATGAAATGAGTTTTCAATGGTAATTTGAACCATGAATTGTGGTTATTCGAGTGAGAAGGGGCCCTTTTCCAATGAATTCATGGAATAAACCTCTACTAAATGTCATTAATGGGTGATGGATGATTTTTTGATGTTTGGAAACCCACCTATTCCCTATAGTATAACCGATTTATTTTACGAGAATTAGTTTCTTTGAGTTTTCTTATTTTAATATGTAAGTGAACCTCATTCTCCCCCCTTAGTAATTCCTTGATCCGATTTAATTTGGGTAATTTTTTCCAATGATTGTATTATTTTTCATTCTCGACATTATTTTGTTTTATTTTTCATTTATTTCATCTAATTTAAGATAATTTTAGTTTTGGTTTCTCCCTGAACATTATCATACAATGGTTAAATAGATTTATTTTTGTTGTTATTTGTATTATATTTTGTAGAGGATGCACCAGGGTGATTTTAACAAGTTATCAATTTCATATTTTATGGAAGTACATCATCTTGTAAATTTTGATAGTATTTTGGATTAAATTAATTTAATTTCATATTTGGTATGTTCATTATTTGTATGGGTTTTTCTAATAAATGTGTTAGGAGTGTATCATTGACCACCCCCCCTAGTGTTTGGTTTTTATTCAGATACTGTGGCTGAACACATTGATTATTTCATAATTTCCATCTTTTGGATAATTATGATGTAAAATAATAAGGAAATAATCAATTAATGGGATGTGAAAACCTTTCCTTTTATGGGAAAAATGAGCTCTGATGGGTTGTGTCATTGTGGAGTGGTATCATTGTATATTTTTCATTGTAAATGAGTTTTGACTTTTCCACTTACTAGGAATTTTTTAGACTTATGAAAACATCATCAAAGGTTCTAAGGTGTGGCTTTAAATATATAGAATCTAGTTTTTGTGTATCATCATACATATCCATATGACATGACTCTATCTACATACTATATAAATTTTCATATGGAGGCATTGCTCTTAGGGACAAATAGTATTTTCATCATATAAGATTGATTTTGTAAAAAATATTTCATCACACTAAACACCACATTTATATAATATCATTAGACCATTGTAAAAATTTATTATTCTCTAGATACCTTCATCAATATATCCATTATGATTACAGATTTGGTATATATATATATATCATGATCTGATGAGTGACGAGGACTCAGTTTATAAGCCATCCCATAGGAGATTCCTCAAACATAATAGATATATTCACCCCCCAAAATCATGCATTAGTCTATAACATTAGTTTAGGATACTAATGGACAAAGGCTTAGAGTACTCCATGATTTCTATTTTTAATGGAAAGTAAGGTTTCATAATCCGCAATAACCTCGAGTAGAGGAGGATTATCTTGAGTTTGTGGTTTGTGTTAACAAGAAGGTTTTTACCCATATAGGCTAGTTAATATCACAAGTATATATAACTTTTCATTGAGTTAATGGTCTCTAGTAGAACATGGTTATGCAAACTCATGATGTCCAAATCCCATTTTTTGTCATTTTCAAATTCCACTTTTTGGGTAAGTGGGAACCTAAAAAAAACTGGACACAATTCTAATCATCTGCATAAAGCATTACATAAATAACCTATCCCAAAAGCCAGATTTAAATTTCAAAATTCAAATTCATACAGGATACATGGGTAGCGAGCATCCCGAGAAACCCCATTGAGAACCTCCATCATCACCATGTCGTCCATCATCCCAACACTGACACCCCAATCGTTTCATCATCACTAGAGTCTTAGTTCACACTAGCCTCTCCACCAACGACCACCGCCTACTCACCGTCACCGCCATCTCACAGAGCCTTCCTCGTCACGCCATCATCACCGTTGTTCAATACCACACCAGAACATCAAATCAACCTAACAACAATATGTCTTCGTCCTCCACCACCGGACCATATACTAGCAACAGAACACCAACAAACACGACCACTGAAAACCATCTTCATTATTGATTGCATATTCAATGAGTTATTCATCATAAACTAGAAAAATTTAACATAACAAAGGTGAGGTAAAATGTTCAGTAAAGGTATATTAAACCGAAATAATTAAATAATAAATATAAACAAATTAACATGGAATGGTAAATTACTGATAACACATTCCAATAAAATAAATTCATAATGGAAAAAACAACATGGAATGGTAGGAAACTGAAATCACATGTCATTAAATCAATGTCCTAAAAATGAATGTCATCCCTAGATATGTCAAAACAAAATATCATGGATAAAAATAAATTATCAGAAATCATGAATCCTAGGAACATCAAACCATTACATTCTGGATACAATTTAATCTATTTGGCTAACTAATTTGTCCCACTATACTTTTGGTGCATCGAGGGGCTTGCATTAACCAGTCCCCAAACTACTGGTATTTCTTTAAACAGTCGCCAAAAATTTTATTTCTACTCAAAATCAGTTTTCGTATACTGAATAATAATTTGATTTTCCAAAATTCATCCTTGTTTAATAAACGATAAACTTTTATAAATAATTCTTGGTTAATAAATTAACTGTCAAAGTGAACATCATTTATAAAATGATATATTGTTTCAAGAAAAAAATTATTACCATTGCGTGGCATTACTGATATTCAATAAAATTTCCAATTAAAAATGATTTCAAAAAAGTTATTGATTCCTGGTAATGTTAAAAATCAAATAATTAATTGATATTTTGTAGATAATCATCAAGAACATTGTGGAGGAGAAATTTTTTTAATCATTCCAAAGTATCCAATTACACAATTGATTTGAATCATAATCTATGAAATAATGGAATATAAATAAAACATAAAATATCATGATATTAATAAGATTCATGATATAACAAGAGAAATGACATATATATAATAAATAAAATTGAATTAGTTCATAATAACATATAAGTATCAATTGAATGTAAATTGAGATGGAATAACTTACTGTAGCATATATTTTGTTTTTCGGTATTTATCCACATGTATAGTGGTTTAAAATATGTTATGAAATTATTGAAAAATAATAATTAAATTTATAATTTAATTAAACATCTTATTATAACATCTTATAACTCTTTTTTTAATAGTAATTAATTTTATTTTTAATATTTTAGGTGTTATTTATTTAGATTAATCAAGTTTGATTTAACATTTCATTTGATGTTACCATTAATTAGATCTTGATTTAATCAAATTATGAATGTAAACCATAACCTAATTATCATATATACTATTTATATAAATATATTTATTGTTTTCCGCAATATTTAGAGAATTAAAATTAGGTGTAAAATTAAGGAATATGGTAGATCGTACATTCGCAATAACACTACTTTCATTTCTTCATTGTATTAAAAATATGAAAATAAATGGTATATTTATATATTATAATTTTAGTATCCTATCAAGGTTATATTTTTTATATAGTTTTATTTAAACTATCCTGTATATATTCCATGTATGGTTTGAATGAGTCATTTCTCCTTGGGGGGGGGGGGGGGGGTTATTCCACACATCCTCAGTTGAAATTATCATATTAACAAAAGATGGAAATCATAAAGGAATGTTTCAAATAGAAATAAAAAAATAAAAAATACATTTTAAATACCATATTTAACATATAAAAATATATTATTATTCATAATTTACACCATGAGAGTTGGTTTTGGAAGAAACATACAATCATCATTTGATGAGGTAGTAGTTCACCGTATACAAAAATAGTTTGTTCGTTATACATTATATAGAGGTGTGTATATGTGTAGGTCGAACCCATTAAATAAATGAATCCTAGAATATATCAGACACTAGTATTGCTATAAAATCAGGTAATAAATATTATTTATGGGTGTATAAAGGAAATAAAATTAAAAATCATGAGAGAAGACATTACCATTTAATTAGGTATTTAATTTTGGTTTATTCCGAATGGCATCCATTGAAGGCATTTTACAGAAAAGAAAGGATTCAATGTCAAGTGGTGGGATGTTAGAAATATATTTGGGTAGATATTGGATGAATCTTTGTAGATTGATATGTTTTAAGAAGTCTGATATGTTGTGGCCTTTAATAAGGATGAAAAATCACTCAATTTTATTTTTTGGAAACAAGTAAGGTGTACACATGTTATTTCATTAAAAATGACTTATAAAACCAATGAAACTCTATAATGGATGTTTTAGGTAAGATATATGTCCATCCAATGGGATTTAAACAATTTTGTAGTCATTTGGTCTCATAAGATAAATATGTATTCCATTGTTAAGCTAAATTGTACATTAATAAATTTAATTAATATTAATTACTTTCACTAATATTTAGGTAAAAATATATGTTAACATTATCACACATTATAAATTATGATAATTCCAAATAAGGAATAACGTTTTCTAAATTACATTAACATAATTTTCTGAAGGTAATTGAAAATTCATCCCATAGGTTAGACAACTAATCGTGTTATTAAAGTAAAAAATATCCAAAATGATATGGTGTTTTTACAGTCAATTTTAATGTAATATTTATTATAATAACCTAAAATAAATTAATTGATAAAAAATTAATCTAAATAAAATTTAAAACAGATAGTAATAATACCTAATCCATTGTGATATATTGGATGAAAAATCATTTTTGAACTATAATTTAGTATTTTTAACTATTCCTTAAAAATTGAGATGATTTAGAAATACAGTAAATAATTCATTGTTACCAAATAATTATATTTCACATTCAAATATGATGTTTATTTTGACATATTTAATAATTTAATGTGTACTAATTACTATATAAAATATGTTCACCATTAAATGGTTTTAAAAATGCCTTAAGGAAAATGTATTATTTTATGTATAAAAATGGGTTTGTTGTGATCTTATGCTTATCAAATCTATGGTATTGACATATCGAAATGTTTTTTTAGTATATAAGATATATTATTAAATAATATCATTAACTATTTGTTATTACTTTATATTATTATAATAAAACTACATTATGAGAATAAAAATTGTTTTATATAAATACAATTCATTTTGGTTCAGTTGCTCACTGTATTCATTCCTAATTAATTTTTAAAAAATAAATTAAAATTATAATATTATAAAAAATATATTTAAATATGTTAGTGAAAAATATTCATAAATTCTAGTTTAACGGCTATGTTATGCCTAATTATATTTTATAATAATATTAAATAATGTAATGTTGTTCGGTTAAAAGTCAGTCATATGTGTAATGAAAGATATCGAAGAAATCCACTATTTCTTGTAACACATTCTAACTAAGGGTTCTATGTAATAAAATATACAAAATATATAATATCAAATTAAAATAATAAATTTATTTCTATGTGACATGGTATTGTATTCCCTTACATACATGGTGTCTCTTATCAAGAATGATATCTAAGAAAATATTCATACCCATGAATTTCGAGGGGTTACATTATCTCACCCATAATTTAATAGTGCCCTCATAATTTATACATGATATTAGTAATCAATGGATTCAAAATAACCTATAATTAAAATACCCTCATCATGAAAAGAGTTAAAATCAAATATTTTCATAAGAGATAAATGAATGTACAATAGTCATGTATCGATGTTCTCTAATATGATAACATATATGGGAAATTGAAAAATGGATATAAAAGAAAAATTCAAAACATAATGTTTCTATGGAGAGTGCTAGAGAATATGTTTTTATGAATTTGTTTACCATAAAATAATAAACCATTGGTCCGAGTAAAGGTCGTTGATATCTTAAAAAATGATGGTAACTAGAAAAAAATTATTTCAAAACCATATTTTTTCAATAGATAAGGAATTATTTCACTATATAAGATTATAATTAAATATTCTTTTTTATAAACATAATAATTTACATTAATTATTCCCTGATCTATTTATATATTATCACTTATCACATGATGAAAAATATAGTGATGTAATACATTATCCTCTAAAATCTAATCCAATTATCATCTTGAACCATTTTAGAAAAGCTTAACATTCCCATATTATTGTGATCCAATACATTAGATGGAGGGTCATGTAATTTCCACGTTTAAATTATCATTAGTCTCTAATCGACATGGTGTATCTCAATGTTCTCATAGTCCAAATAGTAAAATATCTTAATCATCGTTCCTCCTAAAGTTCGGTAATAACTAGAATCAACATAAAACCATATTAGAAATATGAATTATTCCTTATTCATTATGTAAGAAATATTCCATTGGATATATTATTTGAATGACAAGGTGTTGAAAAATCTATCAAGGATATAATATATCAATATTAAACAAGTCATTAATCAGCCACTAGGTAGTCCAAATTTTTCCAAACCAATTATGTATTAACTATTAACTCAACATTAGAACATATTATGGGCTTTCGTTCCATCAATCATGTGTTTTCTAACCGAAAGGTGAGGGAATAAAACTTATTATTAAGAACAGATAATGAAAATACAACAGGAAAGATGAAAGGGTCATACAAGAACACATGCCCTCGTACCAAGATATAACCAAAGAGAAAAAGTCAAAAGTCAAAGTCGCATTGATAGGAAGGGTCATAATCTCTATCCCAGTCAGACCCATACTCTAGAGGTACATGAGACCTAGTAACCATGGTCGGCATCAAATATGAGTAATCCTTCCTCGTTTTCACTTTCATAGAAGGGACATGTTCAACATCAACAACACCATTTTTCCCTTTGGACAATACCTGACTATAAGTTGGTTTTTTGGGGTTTCATCCTCAACCTCATCCCACCTTCCCTTAATGAACTGCATTTCCTTTAATTTAAGAATTTCCATTTTGGTCCCTGAAATCCTCTCACCTTACTCCTCATGAACAGGGTCCATGATTTCCTACACCTTTTCAATAATCACTCCTAGTGTAATGTCACCTTCACCCCTAGAATTGCACTCCATCGTTTGATGCACTAATTCTACATCCTTGTCCACTTGCGACTCATGGGAAATCTCTTGTGAAGCACCATGCGCCACTCATGATTCATTATCCTAAATTGATTGTTTTTTTACGTTCTTCCTACATGAAGCCTCATGATTCCATTTTAATGAGCAAAAATCCCAAGCAACATGTTTACAACACCTCTCTTTATCATGTCCAATAACATAACAATCATAATAGAAATCAGGCAGTCGTTCATACTTTAATTTGAGAGAGATATCATCATATAAGGAATAAAAGACTATATTATGAATTATACAAGTAATTAAATCAAATTCTACAATAACTCTAGCATTGTTACCAAATTTCGCAGCTTCGGTGGTACAAACCAGTTTATTTGGAATGCCAACCACAGAGGCAATGTCAAATAGAATTTTTAGATGCCATAAGATCCAGTAAAGTCCAAAAATTTTAATCCACATCTGAACTCTGGTATTTTTAATGGAGAAAGGATTGAATTGGAAATCCAATTCTTAAAAACAACCCATTTCTGGATTTAGAGAAATTGACTCGAACACACAAGCTCTCGGCTTAAGAATTTCTGATGGAAAAAATCTATGAATGAATCCAGGTCCCATCAGAATTCATCTCCAATCAAAAAATCCCCATATATAGGTGTGTTTCTGAACCAAATCATCAATTATTCATGTCTTACACCAACTAGGAATAACTTGTCTCTCAAAAATTGAATGCTCACAGATCTTGAATCAGTCTAGGATAACCTCCCTACTCAAAACAACATGATTAGTGTCACCTTTTCTAATACTTCGTTCAGAAATACCATCACACAGGGAAGTAAAGTACCTTATGTCAGAGTCTCCTTCAACTATTGAAGGAGCTTTAATAGATTTTCCGACATTTTCTAATTTATCAGTTCCCAATGCAACTTTGAATTTTGGGTTAAATTTCAAGGGGAGATCTTCAATCACCAACATTGATTCAACAAAAGTTCTGTCGATAGGGAAACCCAAATCAAAATTTTCGGTAGTCATCGCCGTGTTGTGACCTGTGACCACCACCATTACAGGCGCCTTAGACATCGTTAGGAAAGCGACATCCGTATTAGTGCCAGCATCCAATCGTCAGATCTTCAGCGTTGCATCAACTGTACCAACCTTACCTGTGTTCGCAACCGCCAGGTCCGGTTCAGATATGTGGGGAAAGGCAACATCGGTTGTCCCCAGAAAGCCGCATGAACCCCAAACTGTCACATATGTTTTACCGCATCACCCTCCATGGACCGATTTTTATTTCTTGTATCACCCACAACCACTATATTCAGATCCAGTTTCGATCCGTAGGATATGCACTTGGTAGTCGCAACCACCTGAAGTCCACACGACGGACCATTCATCTCAAGAGAAGAATCAACAGCAGGGATTGAGCCACCCACAACAAGGGTCTTACCAAAATAATGAAGGAAATCCTTTGAGAAAAAACCTAAATATGAAGTAGATCGAGATCACCATGAGAGAGAGAGAGATTCATGAGCACCCACCATCCCCTCATCATATTTTTTTCTAAATAATACAATTTTTCTGAATGACTTTTCATGGTTCCATTTAGAATATGATCTAAATTTCATGAAAAAAAAGTACTACAATATAGTCATTATATATTTCATATATCATATGATGAGATAATACTAAAAAATATTCAATTATATCATATTACTCAGATTAAAATATAGAAGTACATTAATCCTTCCACATTAGTGATGTCAATATCAAATGATTTTCATAGATCATTTATATGCATAAGAGGTATATTACATTCATTCTTGGGGAGTTATTTTTCCTAGTTCCATATATCCTTTACGTTATATCATTGAATTATAATGGTTTCATTTTTTATGACATTCATATTAATAGTGACCCACTTATCAACAAATATAACAAAATCTCAATCTAATCATGCTTTTACAAGGCTAATTATTTCCACAGTTTTCAAATGTTATAAAACCCCTCATTCATTTCTTCTTCTTTGATTTATTCTATTTTCCATTGTATTTAGACATCCTATTCTTCACTTGGTGTACATCGAATCTATATGACTTGGGTAATTTTTTCTTTTATGTGACAAAGAATCAATCTAAATCATCTTTTGATGAAATATTCTGAGACACAAGTTCCCATAGAATATTTTTCTTATTTAATTCAATGAAATGATCAATTTTATATACTATGTTGCATATGAAATCTATAGGAATCCTTTATATCATGGAAATGTATTTTTCATAATACACAAAATATTATTAGTATTTTTTCATTTAACTAAGTAACATCCTCTTCAAATAAATTCATTGATCACTAGGAACCTATTTATCAAAGAATTCCTCCTTAAAAAATAACCATTAAATGAGTTCATTTTTACATTATCTCCTTTATTTGGGATCAGTGACCACCAACGGCTAGCATAACCTTAGACATAATAGACCTCAAGTATAAAGTTATACATTTCATTACATTCCATGGTATTGAATATCATATCTAGAGAATTAAACATTTTCATTGATATAATTTGTTTAGTAGTCCAACTAAATGATAGTGGATTTCTCATTATAAAGTGATCTAACATTGATGATTCTCTCCATGGGATAAGAATATTCATTCAGGAGAAGATATTTGTAATATCATGACTAATTTTCCATAAAATAGCAGTAACTTAATCAATTCCAAAACTAGATATATTTGTTTCCATAGAAGGGAAATCTCAACATTTTCAATGTGTATTTTTAAAATTATTCAATCCAGAATAAATTCCAAAATTGTATCATATACTTGATTATCTCCTTATGTAATCATATTTTTATATCCCAAAATATGGTATATCACATAACATAAATTGATGCATCGTGAATCCTATAATCATAAACCTTATATAATTTGTGGAAATTTTTTCATTCAAATAAATCATAATGGTATGTAAAAAAATGTGAAATATAACTAGCATGTATGTTAAGAGAATCAATCCTGCTGAGAAATATTTCTCATTGATGGATACCTAGATTCCCCAAGTCAGACCTCGAAATCCTTATTAGAGATATTACTTGTAGTAATAATTTTTCTATTACCTTATGCACATGTATTATCAAGATAGGGATGTATTTCTAGAAATACCCACATAATAAATACATTAAAAAAATTATAGGATATTCATTTTTACTTATTCTCAATGTTTGACATAGGGTTGTGATACCTAATACATGTTTTCTAAATATAGTTTTTTTAATTATGATGTTATCCTCCCATTGATATGAACTATAATGCCCCGGCACTAGATTTTCGGAGCATATGTATTATTTTATTATAATGGCATGAGTAAAAGGAGTCAAATACAAAAGGACCAATCAGTTTAGCAGTCTTGAAGAGATATATCACATACACGATACCCATAATACATTGTTAAATAGTAAATAAAATCAAGCTAAATGAAAATAAACAATCTACATCCAAGAATAATTATTCAAAGAGTTATTCTTCATAACATGGAGAAATGAATCAAAATAATGGTGATCTCAAATTCCCAATAAAGGTCCCTAAAGTGGATTAAATAATGAATATATGGTAAAATATTAGCGTGGAAAATTAAAAAACTTCAAAATAAATACCATTTAAATAACTTGATAATGAATAATCAACCTGTATGTTTATGAAAATGAAAACACATTCCATAAAATAAATAATAAAAAAATGAAATGCATCCATTTATATTTCTATAAATAATCTCAGGGTTAAATTATAACTAAATTATAAATTAGGACAATGATTAATTATGTCATTGGGGAGAGGGATGATAATTCATTTGGATTTCAAAAGTTATGGTGGATAATATTGATGTCTTCCCGAGGATATTCAAATATATCCCATATATTGAGATATAGACTTCTACTTTAACATGATCACAATGAAAATTCCAATAACAATAGTGGAATATCAGATAGACCATATAGGGATACAAGAGCTATGTGTGTAGTTAGAGAAAATTTGATAGAATGGATTCATTAGAAGAAGTGTTTCTCACCTCGTATTCTCTATTTTATTCATGAGAATAGTAGGCAAGAACATAAGGTTTTTTGTTGATTTTCTTCTCTTGAACTAGGTAATGTTGATGATAATGTATACCATGCTAAGGATTGATTACATCTCTGACCATTTCTAAGGCACAAGATGGTTCTTGGAGAACGATCATATGTTCCACTACCAACGATTAATGTTTTTCAATGTGAATATTCATAATATAAAATATTCATTTCATAAAGAAAAATATGATTTCCTAGTGATTTATTTTGGTGTGACCAATTCCACCATAGAGTTAATCGATTTGATGAAGAAGATATTCAACCTACACATAGACTAATTTTTTATCATATTCATTGATGAAATATATAATTATAGTATATAGAAGGAGGAGAATCTATAGAACCTTAGGATGGTTCTTGACTAACTTAGAGAGACATAACATTTTAGTAATATATCAAAATCAAAATTGTTGATATGAAATGTTTTATGTATTGGGAATGTCATAACATATGACAGATTATTTTGGGATCCACTGATGATTGATTTATTACAATCTTAATATCCATGTTAGATCATGTAATATGTTCATAGATATCTTCAATTTCTGAGGTAATATATGTTTTTCGTGCTATAATTTTACAGAGCTTCATTCCCTTTAACATACCTCACTTGGAAAGGGATACCAATTTACTAGTTCAAGATGTTATAGTGATACTTTGAGTAGTTGAGGATTATGATGTCTTGTGATCCAATGTTGTGACATATAGTGTGTAGAATAGAGTATGTAATGTATATTGATTCCCTTATAATAATTATAAACATTATTGGAAGATGAGACATGTTGTGATTAAATATAGTTCGGGTATATATAGATACAATAAGAAGAACTATGGTAATCATGGACTAGTGTTTTTAGTGATAAATTCAATATTTATATGTGGATGACCAATCATTTGGGATAGAACATTATTGTTTACATATACCACTAGAGTATTAGGTACATGTACATGTAGAAATATCTAAACATGACATACACCATTTCATTAGTGTTTTTAACATACTATGACTTTGAGACATTCTATACTCCTTTGAAGAGAAATGTGGTGGCTTATACCCTTATTGGGATGTGAAAATATCTCTAGGTGGATTCAGAATCCGAGCTATAGAAATATTGAAAGTAGACCCCAATAAAGGATACCAGTGCAATATTTATTTATTTTATCAAAGAATCAAATTATACTACATCATGTGAATGAGCCATAGTTGTGATAAATTGACAATGAAGTAGACCGAAAATATATTTTATTAGAGGATAAACCAAGGGGATTTTCTAAATGAGGTGATCACATCATCCTTTTCTACAAATGGATGGTAATTCACGTCATGATATGGGATGATGTGATAATAGAGTTTAATATTATTATTTTAGATGTACATCCTAAATTAGTAGATTAATACATGAATATTAAATAACACATTTACTATAATAGAATCTAGTAGTGTGTAGAAGATTTCAACTCTCATGGTCTCAAATGACATTAACTGAAGTTTAAGAACTAGATTTTAACCAGTTTAATCAACCATTTTGATGTCCTTATGTTGAAATGGGATGTAATATCAATTTACATTGTGAATTATCTTCGATAGATAATGTGAAAACAAGGTCCACTAGGGGTGATAATTGATTGAGTTTCAATGTTGGTTCACAACCTTAGTTATCAGGTAGTTGAGTTCGATAAAGTCATTGGGGAATTTGTATATTTGTAAAATAATTTGGCACTATGGGGTAATTTCAAGGATTTTCTTCAAAGAAGAAATTGGATTTATCACATCGTTCTAGAGAGGCCTTTATATTACATTCATGAGATATTTGGGTAGGATAATAAAATGATGACCCATGTATAAGGAAATACAAATCTGAATATTTATGATTTAAAGGATATACTAATGTATCATGAGTTATTATCTATTCAATGAATTGAGGATCACATTCAATTTGTTGAGATTCATTATAACAAATACTATAATTGTTACATCAATATGGATCCTTTTATTCTTGGAAACCACCCATGTGCTGGAAAAAGATTGCTGAGGCATCTCTATTTTTGGTAAAGATAGATCATGAGTCAATAGAGAAGGATCAGTTGATCCAAGAGTGAGTTTGAATATACTAGATCTGAAATAAATCTTATATATATGGGTATCATAAATCTTTGGAGTTTGAAAATGGATACAATGCTTCCTTGAGCGTCTTGCCATGAAAAGTATTACAAGGATCATTACCGGGATGAATGTTATCCTAATGTTTCATTTGGATACTTGATATCCCATAGATGTGTTGTTGTGATTTCTTAACACATAAATATATTTTCACAGTTTGATATGTTTCAAGATGCATTAACTGTGATGATGGTGAGAATATACATGCTTAATCAGAATCACATTATTTAATGGGGTGGGATAGACATCGAGTATTGGGATATCATTGTAGAGTACTAAAAGTAAATAAAATAATTTAAAGAGAAGATCTATTGATTTTGGTCCATTCGTCTTGTCCATGTCATGTGACAATAATGGTCATGTAGGGGGGGATCATTGTAGTGGGAGAGTTAGATGTAGTCTAAGTAGCCTAAACATTTCAAAATTCTAGTTTCTTTGTGGCAAAAAATCCTATATGGCAGAGAGAATTTAGTGATTTTTTATTTCCCAATATGGTATTGAGAAATATTAGGGATTATTTATAGAGAAATGCTCTAAATGGTGTAGGATTATGAGGTGAAATGATCCAGGAATAGATATTATAAAACCGAAACATATATCATATCATACAAAAATGGTTTTCAATATAAATAATAATAACTGATAAAGTGATTTTCTATTCTGAAATATCACACAATAGTGGAATCTGAAATGTAGAGTTTACAACACAAGTGAGATACAATTGGTTGGGGCTGGGAATTCAGTTGGGGATATCATTGGATGGTGTGTTCAATTAAATAAAGAAATAAATTATTTAATGATTTTATTAAATGGAATGATTTAAAAGAACTATAAATAACCAATTATATGAATTATATTATGTGACCCCCATAATACCATATGATTATATAGGATTTTGAACACTGTAATTTATTAGTGGATCATATTAAGGGATGATGAGTGATCAGATTGATATGGATCGAGACAAGAAAATGATCAATCAATTAAAATTTAATGGTGATCAACACATTATTTACCAATGATAAATATAAATCAATGATGCACTAAAAAAATATGTATATCTCATTTTGGATTAATTGACTTGGAATATATATTTTATCTTCTACTTACCATTGTTTTCTTACACATCACATGGGAGAGTTTAACTATTTTATATCTATTTTTCATGGTTTCCCAATATTTTCACATTTCATATCCAGGATATAAAATAGGTGGCCAATACTAATTGGATATAAAAATTTTATACTTTTTTATTATAACTTTTTATAGTCATTTATCCATGTTCTTCAATGTTATTCAATGGGGTCATATAGTTACATTTCAAGAGAAGAATAATAAGCGCACATATTCATGTAGTTTTGAAAATGATAAACTAATCAGTGGATTTAAAATTGATGGTGAAGGATTTTTGGAGATACATTTTTGATCAATGTTCCACAATTTGTAATGGGAGATAGAACATTAACAAGATGGGGGTAGAATTTGATAAGATCATCAAATACCATATTTCATCCAACAGAGGTTATGTAATAATAGATGGAGTGGTTTTATTTCAATTTTAGGTTGTAAGATTATATTAATAATAGTGGTGGTGGTGGATCTATAAACCATGTGATGTATGGTAGGGTCCTATGATAAATGGTTATAGATTCCGTTTTATTTTTGATGAACACATGGAGTTTATACCCCTAGCTATTGGATCTACGGTTTTGGGAATAATTAAATATTAAACACCTTGTTTTCAGACCCACACATTGTGTGACCCTAACCCAGGTATCCAATCAATGTGATTTATAGAAAACACCCATGAACATATTGATTCATACAGGTTGTGTACTCTGTAAGTACATAGTAAAAGGATATATTTCACATACGACTAAGTACATGATCAAATCCAAAAATTCATTGGATTGACTAGGAGAATATGTAAAGGTCATGAGATTTTAATACAATCTATTTAGGGTCCATACATTAAAGGTATGATCACGTGTCTTCAAATACATATAATGAGAGAAGACTGAAAGGAAATGTGGTTTTATCCCAAGATATCTGGACCACATGAATTCCAATAATTCAATCAATAAAATTCATCTTCTTTTATATATTTATTTTAGAAATGGATTTTGGATCACAGGTACTATATCCCATTATATTTTATCTATTTCAATATTTGGTAATATTTTTGTTGAATACTAGATTTGATTCAATAATTTAGGTTCATGATTAATTTTTTTCAAAACATGGTATTATGGTATTTGTGAGTAAAATATCATTGGAGAAATTTTGGTTTCATTACTCCCTTATCACACATGGGATGTAGTTCCCCATTCTCTTTATATAAATAGAGATACCGCTCCCTTAAATTGGGACCATTCCATTTATCTACAGAGAGATAATTCCTATTATATGAGCTACACCATAGTTCATTTACTCCATGAGTGTTGTGGAACTCATATATGTGCAACATAGTAGAAAAGAGGGTCCCCTACCAACATTATGGAGATGATTCATTTTATTTTTGGCATTTGTTATGTAATTTTGGAACTAAAATATTTCTCACTAAATTTGGTTGGACTATGAGATTGGGATACTCATTCTCTCGAATATAGGGATCCTTGTGATAATATATTTATATGTGTCTATGTTTCTATTGGAGGATCTATAGGATATATTTTCTCATCAACTACCTATAGTGGTCCGGGCGTGGATATCAAGATATAGGATCTCTAAAAAAAAATTATCTTATTATTTTCCATTTGTGACTTAATATCTTCATTAGTGTGTATCATTCTCCGTTAAACATTAGATTTAAGTTATCATTGGTTGATGCATTCTCTATAGTTTATTTCTTTCATGGTTTCAAAAATGAGGATACACTAATTTTTAGTATTCCACTTAACTATTTCAAGGATATGGTTGGGTGATTTTAAACTTATAAACTATTAATGTGAATCTCATTTACATTATGACTTCCCATTTATTGTCTTTATACCCTAGACTAGTTATGGTAATTTTGGGTTTGATGTGTCTAAACCATCTAATTATTTTTGTGGAACTCAGTGTCTCGAGATATTATATTTGGGTTGTTCCCATGAAAAGTAGTAGAACCAGAGGATCACCAAAGATTATTTATTTAATATTTAGAAAATTATTTATTTATATCATAATATTACATATATAAACTAAATTTACTTTTTAGGTATGGGACAAAATTTCTGGTGGTATATTGAGTTATAATAACCCCTTGTTCAAGAAGACATTACACATGGTAACCCATGAAGTCTTCATTGGTCACATGATTAGAATGAGAAAAGTTCTAGTGTTGCATGATAAATAAGGGAATATTTATTGTGTTAGTATATTGGGAGGATTTAATGTGATATGGGAATTCATGAGGTCTTGTGGTGAACCACTAGTTTTTGGAACCATTTAGTGGACATAAACTGGGGTTGGAATGTTACATAGAAATTTATAGCGAAAAAAATATCCAATAATTGTGAATTCTAGTATGAATGATACATTTATTTTTTATACTTATTGCATTATATCTTACTTGAAAACCATTTAATAAATTAGTATTTTATTTATATTTCTACATTTTTAAATTTGGTAAATTTGAGACTAAACAAATGGGCTTACCAGGTTCTAAACAATGTTTGGAAATTTTTGTCAAATACCAAAATAAATTGAATAAACTCTTATTCACCCCCCTAATCATAGGGTGTTCTAGGTTAAAAAAACATAGTGTTATAAAAACGGATTCAAATCATCTATTGTTGGGTGAGGTAATATAAATTTCTGGCACAATTGTCTATAATTTGCTCCAATAAATCCATTTAGAGGACATAATAAAGATTATGTGCTTTTAATCTATATAATTGGTATGACAACTGTAACACCCCAAGATTTAAGAGTGTGTTATTTCTTCAAAATAATTCAATAACTTTCACTACACGCAACACCAAGTTCAAGCGCACCATGACATACCATACAAGCTGTTCAAAAAAGGTTATGAAGAGTATTAACTAAATTTTAAACTTTAAATAATCCTTATAATTTTAGAATCCATATTATGAGTTTCTTATACATAATGTAAGAACAAATTCATTTTCAGTATTGCACTTTTACCAACTTTTAATAGTGAACACTTTTTAAATACAATATTTTAAACTTTTTACTAAATGAGGACATAAAAAATTTAAAATGAAACATCCCAAGCTCCCACAGTATGCTTCTCTTTGAATAATATAGTAGTGTGTGTTGTACGCAACTTCGAGTTCTAACACACACCACAACCAATCAAACTAGCCGTTATGAATAGTCATACCTAAATTTTGAAATTTTATAAATTAAATATCTCAAAATGGACTTCATTTTTGGATTCGGAATATCGAAATTATCCTAGGGTTAAATTTTGGTACTTTTCGGATAACTTTCATATTTTGATGAATAGTGAAAATTACTAAATTTTAATTAAAAACAACTTTTTTAATCAAAATAATTAATATTGATAAATTATGAATTTGGGTGGTTTTAAAGTATATTTAGAATATATTTTTACCATTTAATTCAATGTTTTTCGTTGTACATAATTTAACAATTAAACCAGACATAAACAAGTGCCAATCTTTTGATAGTTATTATCTCTTAAAAACACGATTTTTGTTTTAACAACGGGAATTAATTTTAAATTAATTTCTGTCACTTCTATGTTCTGAATTTGGAAAAATGGATTCCATATTTCTAATTAGGATGTTCACATTGTGTAAATAGGTAACTTTTATTTCTAGACATTTTGAATAATTACTGCGGTAAATATTTTATTTACCATAGTTAAGGGTAAAATCCGGTAAATAAGGCTTAACAAATAATATTATAATAATACTAAATTACCCTATAACGTGTCCTAACCTTATTGGTGGATACATGTCCAACCATGGGCATCTTTGGGTCGATTTTGGGACCCCATGGTGCCACTTTTAGTTGATAGGGACACTTTATTTTAATTAAGTTAAAATAAGTACAAAAATGACATAAGCATAGATCTTTTAGAAAAACAATTTTTACAAAGGGTTATATATGTTGGATTTTCGACTATAAATATTAATTAGAAACATAAAAAGATATAATACATAATTAAATTTTATTTATAATTTTTATACATTAAATAATTTATTTTATTTATGACACAATGATGATGCATTAATTACCATAATAGTGAAAAATTAAAATAATTGATATTATAAATACCCAAATAAATATAATTTGAGACTTTTAATCTATTAAAATAATTTTATAGGATAATATTACATATTAGGATTGATTTAATTGACCTTTTTCAAAGTAATCATTCTGTAATGTGTTTCAAAAAATCAACTAATGAATAGTGTCAAAATTGACATAAAAGAGTTTTTAAAACAAATATTATATTATTAATTGATATTAAATTCCTAAAAATATATGGTTCTTCCAAGAAACTTATATCATGATATTTGTATCATTAATGTACCACTTGGGGGTCTCTTGGATGTATATAGTAAGTTTATGAACTATATAATATAAAAATAGAAAGTGACATGGTAAATGTCTAACAAATTAACTAAGAGTTAAAACTAAAAGATAAGGTTAATATAGTATCCCAAACCTGTATAAATTCTATTGGTCGAATGGATTTCGACCTATAACCACCTTAAACTTTATATAATCAACTTTGGATCCATTAGAAACCGAATATGAATTTATTATAAATTAATATTTCTTTCTTTTCCAAAGGTGCCCCTCACCCCTCTTATAAAAGGGCACTCCCCCTTATCATTACTTCACACCATCAAATCCTTTTTGTTCGGCCAAACTCTGCTCCAATACTCTCCAAATTTCCATCAATACAACCTATAGGTCTTAGTTTGTTCATAAATCCAACCTAAGGTGCCCTTTTGATCAAATCAAAAGGAAGAACCTGAAGAAGAGGTAATGATTTCACCACCCGTTTTCATGTTCTTTTCTTCTTCCACTTCTTCATTCTTTGTTGTTACCATTATAAAATAATAACTCCAGTATCTTATAAATACTGTGATTTTATTATAATTATGGTACAACCATATTCAGTATTTAATCCACCCTTTGAATAACATGTCACCATACGTGCGTACGTACGGCTTACCGTCTCCTCGTCGTGGTGTAATTGTTATTCAATATATTATTATTTGAATGGGTATAATAATAATATTTAATTCATGTAAATAATAAATATAACATGATAATGATTCTTTATATATTATATACAATCCAATTATATATTATTTTAATATGAAATGAATGATATTTTCGCTCGTGCGTACGTACGGACTACCGTCTCCACGAACGTGATGAGATTCATTCTCCATCATATCAATTCAAGTATAATTATCATTTGATGATTTAAAAATAATGTTTAAGGACTTGATATCATTCTGTATATGAAAAAGATACAACCTAACCATTACAAACATGGCTTACATAACAAAACATATAAAATAAAATGAGTATGTTAACACCCGAAACGACGATAATACTAAGATATTATTAACAAAGAAATGTTAAAAGATCATATATGACATCATATTAATATACATGATTCTTGTATAATTTAATAACAATTATTTATCCACTATACAAGAGGTTTACCTACAATCAACCAAGGAAAAGTACAAGGTAAGGTTTTATTTCACAATCTCTTCATTATCCGAGGTTGTTTATACGCAATTATCTACTGGGATTTCTTTATCATCCACATCCAGGTTTCTACGAAATTTATTTCAAAACATTTTTACTATTTACAAAGAATATGGGTTAAATTAATTTATACCCTTATGTGTTTGGAAAGGATTATTTCCGTCGTTTTCCAAACAAGGCAATTTTTACCTTTCGACAAATTTAAGGTAAGAATGTTTTTTTAACTTATACGGAGGGTGCGGCTATTTACCGCCGTTATAAAATCGTCAAAGCTTCCCTTACAAGCTTATAAGAATATTTTCAAATTAAATGTTTTATTTTATAATTATGTGACTTTTAAATGATTTCAAAATTAATATTTTATGAATTTTTGAAAGGTACTCTTTATCAAGTTCATAATTTTAAATGTTTTAATGATTTATCTTTCTAAATATTTTTAATTAATGTCCATGTTTTCAAAATGATTTTAATGATTTATTTATATGTACATCAAGTATTTGAAATTCTATTTCTTTTCAAAAGATTCAAAGTGGTATGGGACACTTTGATTCAAAAATCTCTTTTAAATTACTTCATTTATAAATGTGTGACTTTTCAATGATTTCGAGAAAAGAGATATTTCTCTCAAATAGTTTTGATTTCATCTATGTCAACATCCTTTGATAAATTTTAAGCTTATTTGAAGTTGTTTTATTATGATACAATACTTCTATATTTTATTGAAGGTTTTGTGATATGTTTGACTTTGGATGTGCTATTTTTATACCATTAATGGTTTGTGGTGAAAATATTGACATTTCGTATGCTAGTTTTAATACGAATGTTTATGTTATGTTTAAACCTTTTCATATGGGAATTCATTGGACTTAATATGTGACAGGTGGAGCCCTCTATAGCCCCTCGATGCATCAGTAGGTCTCATGAGACAAACTAGTGTCTTGGCACAAGGCCTTGGCAAAATCTTATTTGTAGTCTTGGCACGAGGCCTTGGCTATGTGGTTATGATAGTCTAGCATTATGCATTCCATCATTATGAAAGTGGTTATTGATATTTCATGTGATTATTCGATTAGTAGAATACTTATGTGAATAAGTAAATGGAATTATTTCATTTTATTTTTGCCATACTATGTTGAAGTTCAAGTTTAAAAGGCTTTTGTTTTAGTTATACATTGCCCTAAATGTTTATTCTTATTTATGAAAGTTTCTGCTATATTGTTATCCTTACTAGGAATTTGAGCTCACCCCTATCATATGTTTTATTTTTTCCTAGGATGTGAAGAAGTAAATTATGAATGACCTGCAGAGATATTATGAGTGGATAATAGTGTGGATTTTTGGAGACAATACGTTGTTGTAGTAGTTTTTCACTTCAGGATGTAGTGTAAAACTTTATGAATATATCTAGTGTTTCCAAGGCTACTAAACCAATCGGTCTTTCGAGATTTGATCTTTCTTGTGATCATGCCAATGTTATGTAATAATGCACCGACTCTGGGTAACTGGGGTCGGGACGTTACAGTTGGTATCAGAGGAAGTTTAGTACAAACCTTGGAATCTAGATTTATATAAACTCTGATTAGAGCACGTAGACCTAAGATGAACTTTGAGGATTTGTATAGAATAAGTTCCTAGAATTTTGGTATTATAGAGATTTTGTTAGTTTTCCGAGCAATACGTCCCTCTCTGGATACGAGCAGGTAGAGGCGGCTCTGGCACAGATGTACCAAGGGGTAAAACCGGAAAACACCGCTTTGAGGTAGACTCGAACAGGAACTGGTGCACGACAACGGGAATTGCTGCACTCTTGGTTATGACACTCCCGGGGGACATTCCTAGGATGATTCTCATTTTCATTACAAACCATTAGGAGGGGTTTATGAGTATATACTTCCTCAAAGGAGATATTTTTATGATTATGGATTATATCCATAAACTATTTAATTTATGTTATGTGTCTTACAAGTTTGGGATTAGGTATTTTTATTCACAAACTAATCTAGTGTATTCCATTGTTTAGAAATGGCTCCCAGTAGAAGGAATGAGAACTCCAGCAATGCACTTGATCTAAAGTGAAAGAAGGATCATGTCTTTCATGATCTTATGCCAGAATTCATAAGAGAAATAGTCTCCCATATATTATCATCATATGAAGAAATAATATCATGTGTTGATAAGATAAGTAATGATTTTACTGAGTCCTATGGCTTTGAAGGGAAGTATGAGAAGAAAAGGATGGAAGAGAGAAACATGGATAAAAGGAAGAGGAAAAAGAAGAATTTTCCCATATGTGATCATTGTGGGAAGAAACAACCTGGAACTTGCCTGAAAGGAATGTGAGTTTGTCATAAGTGTGGAGGAAAAGGGAAAAAGTACGTGACTGAAAGTGTAAGAAAATGGTTTCAAATGTACAATGCTTCATTTGCAAGGAGTTTGGAAACTATGCGAACCTATGTCCCAGTCATCAGACTATGTCGCAACTGATGCTATTGGATAATAATCACGTTACAATACTACCCCAGATATAAAGGAATGATTAGAGTTATTGTGTTGATTATGTCATTTGAGTCTTGTATCAACAATTTACTTGTTATAATAATTATGGAGTATATAAGGATTGTACTGCAGTACTATTTCATTATGGACTTGAGATTGTGTGGAACAAAGAAAAGTGACTCAATAGAAGGATAAATTTTTGGAAAATATATGGTTGAGAGAATGATAAACCATAATATAGTTCTGATATTGAGGTATTGATTTTTGAACGATACATGATTGATTTGGATAAATTATATTGGATATTCTAGACTACCTTGAAACAGATTAATGATTTGTATATTCCATCATTATTGGGGTTTAAAACATTTTTGGATTGAAGGAGTATATCTATTATTCTTTAAGGAATAAGGGATCATGAATGTAATCAATAAGGTTTTATGGTAATTCAGGATGTTGCAGTGTTTTAAATGAATACATGATGAAGATGTTCACATGTTATTACGCGGAAAAAATGATCTTTATTGTGTTTACCTTCCTTATAAATTTTGGCCTAAAGTATTTTGGATAGTTCTAGTTTTGATTATTTTGGATTGCCACAAAAGGAAAACCCGGAGGTCGGGCGGCAACCCGTCGCGTCCACCAAGGCCGCAAGACTTGAACCCACAAACAAAGGGCGACAAGGGTGTATCACCTACCACTGACCCACGTGATGTCCTGGTTTGAATAATGTCGTTTTTTAATGGTTCTTCTATATGAATTATAAATTTATTTTTTTAACCCTATACGAATAGGAAAAATAGAATATTATTTTTAAGTTCTATTATCTTTTAGAGTGAAATATGAGTTTGTGGTAGAACTTAGTTAAAGGTCGAGACTCTACTTGTCAAGTATATATTTTTCTTCTTCTCTTATTAAATGAAGAAATTAATTCTTATTCTTTAGTGAAGGGGTCTTAAAAAAAATATGTTATCCTAATACCATATGTTTTGCTGAACCGATTGTATTTTAAATCATCATAGATTGATGAATTTTAGGCCCTCAATTTTACACTTGTTTGTGATTGATGACCTCAATCACTACCTATAAATATTTACATTTTCCTCCAATTATATGTCTCTAATTTCCACCAAAGTTCTTCTAATCGAGATCATAATTTGGTGGTGACCCTTTCATTTCTATTTTCCTCATATTAAGACTAAATTTTAGTAACCCAATTTCTGATGTGGGTTTTCCCACAAAGATATTTTCTATTTTCATCCTTATATTTTCGAATAACAATTTCAAATTGCAAGGACGCAATTTATTGATGGAGGGGAGAATGTAACACCCCAAGATTTCATAGTGTGTTATATCTTCAAAATAATTCAATAACTTGTACTACACGCAACACCAAGTTCAAGCGCACCATGACTTACCAAACAAGCCGTTCAAAAGAGGTTATGAATAGTATTAACTAAATTTTAAACTTTATATAATCATTATAATTTTAGAATCCATATTATGAGTTTCTTAGACATAATGTAAGAACAAATTCATTTTCAGTATAGCACTTTTACCGACTTTTAATAGTGAACCCTTTTTAAATACAATATTTTAAACTTTTTACTAAATGAGGACATAAAAAATTTAAAATGAAACATCCCAAGCTTCCAATGTACGCTTCTCTTTGAATAATACAGTAGTGTGTGTTGTACGCAACTTCGAGTTCTAACACACACCACAACCAATCAAACTAGCCGTTATGAATAGTCATACCTATGTTTTGAAATTTTATAAATTATATATCTCAAAATGGACTTCATTTTTGGATTCGGAATATCTAAATTATCCTAGGGTGATATTTTGGTACTTTTCAGATAACATTCATATTTTGATGAATAGTGAAAATTACTAAATTTTAATTAAAAACAACTTTTTTAATCAAAATAATTAATATTGAAAAATTATGAATTTGAGTGGTTTCAAAGTATATTTAGAATATATTTTTACCATTTAATTCAATGTTTGTCATTTTACATAATTTCACAATTAAACCAGTCATAAACAAGTGTCAATCTTTTGATAGTTATTATCTCTTTAAAACACGCTTTTTGTTTTAACAACAGGAATTAATTTTAAATTAATTTCTGTCACTTATGTGTTTTGAATTTGGAAAAATGGATTACATATTTGGAATCAGGATGTTCGTATTGTGTAAATAGGTAACTTTTATTTTTAGACATTTTGAATAATTACTGCGGTAAATATTTTATTTACCATGGTTAAGGGTAAAATCCGGTAAATAAGGGTTAACAAATAATATTATAATAATAATAAATTACCCTAAAACGTGTCCTAAACATATTGGTGGATACATGTCCAACCATGGGCATCTTTGGGTCGATTTTGGGACCCCATGGTTCCACTTGTAGGTGATAGGGACACTTTATTTTAATTATGTTAAAATAAGTACAAAAATGACATAAGCATAGATCTTTTAGAAAAACAATTTTTACATAGGGTTATATATGTTGGATTTTCGACTATAATTATTCATTAGAAATATAAAAAGATATAATACAGAATTATATTTTATTTATAATTTTTAGACATTAAATAATTTAATTTATTTATGACACAATGATGATGCAGTAATTACCATAATAGTGAAAAATTAAATTAGATGATATTATAAATACCCAAATAAATATAATTATAGACTTTTAATGAATTAAAATAATTTTATAGGATAATATTACATATTAGGATTGATTTAATTGACTTTTTTCAAAGTAATCATTCTGTTATGAGTTTCAAAAAAATCAACTATTGAATAGTGTCAAAATTGACAAAAAAGAGTTTTTAAAACAAATATAATATTATTAATTGATATTAAATTCCTAAAAATACAAGGTTCGTCCAAGAGAATTATATCATGATATTTTTGTCATTTATGGACCACTTGGGGGTCTCTTGGATGTATATAGTAAGTTTACTAACTATATAATATAAAAATACAAAGAGACATATTAAATGTCAAACTAATTAAATAAGAGTTAAAACTAAATGATAAGGTTAATATAGTAACCCAAACCTGTCTAAATTCTATTTTTCGAATGGTTTTTGACCTATACCCACCTTAACCTATAAATAATAAACATTGGAGCCATTATAAATAAAATTTGTATTTATTATAAATTAATATTTCTAGCTTTTCCAAAGGTGCCCCTCACCCCTCTTATAAAAGGGCACTCCCCCTTCTCATTACACCACACCTTCAAAGCCTTTTTGTGCGGACAAACTCTGCTCAAATACTCTCCCAACATCCCTCAATACAACCTATATGTCTTAGTTTGATCAGAAATCCAACCTAAGGATCCCTTTTGATCAAATCAAAAGGAAGAACCTGAAGAAGAGGTAATGATTTCACCACCCTTTTTCAAGTTCTTTTCCTCTTCCACTTCTTCATTCATTGTTTTTACCATTCTAAAAAAATAACTCCAGTATCTTATATATACTTTGATGTGATTATAATTATGGTAAAACCATATTCAGTATTCTATCCACCCTTTGAATAACATGTCACCATACGTGCGTATGTACGGCTTACTGTCTCCACGTCGTGGTGTAATTGTTAATCAATATATTATTATTTGAATGGGTATAATAATTATTTTTAATTCATGTAAATAATAAATATAACATGATAATGATTCTTTATATATGATATACCATCCAATTATATATTATTTTAATATCAAAAGAATGATATTTTCACTCGTGCGTACGTACGGACTACCGTCTCCACGAACGTGATGAGATTCATTCTCTATCATATACATTCAAGTATAATTATCATTTGAGGATTTAAAAATAATGTTTAAGGACTTGATATCACTCTGTATATGAAAATTATACAACCTAACCATTACAAACATGGCTTACATAACAGAACATATAAAAGAAAACGAGTATGTTGACACCCGAAATGACGATAATACTAAGATATTATTAACAAAGAAATGTTAAAAGATCATATATGATATCATATTAATATATATGATTCTTTTATAATCTAATAACAATTATTTAACCATTATACAGAAGGTTAACCTACCCTCAACCAATGAAAAGTACAAGGTAAGTGTTTATTTCACAATCTCTTCATTATCCGAGGTTGTTTATACGCAATTATCTACTGGGATTTCTTTATCATACACATCCATGTTTCTACGAAATGTATTTCAATACATTTTTACTATTTAAAAAGAATATGGGTTAAAGTAATTTATACCCATATGTTTTTTTAATGGAATATTTCCGTCGTTTTCCAAACAAGGCACTTTTTACCTTTCGACAAATTTAAGGTAAGAATGTTTTTTTTAACTTATACAGAGGGTGCGGCTATTTACCGCCGTTATATAATCGTCAAAGCTTCCCTTACAATATTATAATAATATTTTCAAATTAAATGTTTTATTTTATAATTATGTGACTTTTAAATGATTTCAAAATGAATATTTTTAGAATTTTTGAATGGTACTCTTTATCAAGATCATAATTTTAAATGTTTTAAAGATTTATCTTTCTAAATATTTTTAATTAATGTCCATGTTTTCAAAATGATTTTAAGTATTTATTTATATGGACATGAAAGATTTGAAATGATATTTATTTTCACAAGTTTCAAAGTGGTATGGGACACTTTGATTCAAAAATCACTTTTAAATTACTTTCTTTATAAATGTGTGACTTTCCAATGATTTCGAGAAAATAGATATTTCCCTCAAATAGTTTTGATTTCATCTATGTCAACATCCTTTGATAGATTTTAAGCTTATTTGAAGTTGTTTTATTATGATACAAAATTTCGATATTGTATTGAAGGTTTTGTGATATGATTGACTGTGGATGTGCTATTTTTATACCATTCATGGTTTGTGGTGAAAATATTGACATTTCGTATGCTAGTTTTAATACGAATGTTTATGTAATGTTTAAACCTTTTCATATGGGAATGCATTGGACTTAATATGTGACGTGTGGAGCCCGCTATAGCTCCTCGATACATCGGTAGGTCTCATGAGACAAACTAGTGTCTTGGCACAAGGCCTTGGCAAAATCTTATTTGTAGTCTTGGCACGAGGCCTTGGCTATGTGGTTATGATAGTCTAGCATTATGCATTCCATCATTATGAAAGTGGTTATTGATATTGCATGTGATTATTCGATTAGTAGAATATCCATGTGAATAATTAAATGGCATTATTTAATTTTATTTGTGCCATACTATGTTGAAGTTCATGTTTAAAAGGCTTTTGTTTTAGTTATACATTGCTTTAAATTTGTATTCTTATTTATGAAAGATTCTGCTATATTGTTATCCTTACTGGTCGTTTGAGCTCACCCATTTTATATGTTTTATTTTTCCCAGGATGTGAAGAAGTAAATTATGAATGACCTGTAGGGATATTATGAGGGGATAATAGTGTGGATTATGGAGACAATATGTTGTTGTAGTAGTTTTTCACTTCATGATGTAATGTAAAACTTTATGAATATATCTAGTGTTTCCAAGGCTACTAAACCAATCGGTCTTTAGAGATTTGATCTTTCTTGTGATCATGCCAATGTTATGTAATAATTCACTGACTCTGGGTAACTGGTGTCGGGGCGTTACAACAACTCTCGATCTGGCTAATCATTGGGTCATGCATGTTAAATTAGTAATTAATCCAATATATCCAATCCAATTCACTTCATTTGTTAGTAATGTATTCTTATCCATAATGAAACAACCATCAAGGATGAATATGAATGTTATGTTACCCAAGGGTATCAACCACACCCTCAAATACATTTACTAGATTTTATTTCTAATCAATAATAATAAAATACATGAAATTCACATTAATCATCTAGATATGAATCCTCAAAGAATAAAATGATTCTTCTTGTCGGGAACACCCAATTCCATTCTTATTTAATATGTTACATCAAATGAGAATTTCTATTTAGAAGAGAAATTTTAATATAATTACCCAGTATTATATATCATATCAGAAAATTCCCACACTCATTCTTCTTAAAACATAACGAGGAAGAAAAAGTGAAAATATGATATCTTGGAGACACCTCTCTATTGTTAGTGGTATGGGATTTCTATCATCCTTGATGATATTATGATAAATAATTGAGTTATATAGGATGAACTTTGGACAATAATGATAGTGCTATAATTGATCTAAAATAATTGTTCAAATACACTGTTTTCTAAAACAATGTCATGATTTATTTATGAGGAACCACACTGATATTCTTATATTCGAACATCATGTCACCACCCATCACAAGGAATTAGTAGATGACCATAATGGTTATATGTATCTATTGAAAAAAATAAATTTGACTAATTCATCCATGTAAGAAGCCTTTATTGAAAAAATCCCCAATTAAAACATCATTTGTGATGAATAATACTAGATTTGGTTTACCTTTATCATTCTTGTCATGAAAATGTATATGAAATTGTTTTTATTCTCCAATTTTAGGGATCTAAACCGATATTTTCCAATGTTAATTTCTGAGTCTGGATCATAAAAATATAGATATATGAATCATAAGGATTTAAATAAATTTTTTTTGTGGATATAGATTCTGATCATAACATTATCTGAATGGTCATGGAAATTGATGAATTATCTACCTTTAGGATGTACCAAGGGTTATATTTCTTTTAAATGAATTCAAAATGGGATTGAATAATGATAGTGGAAATTATCAGAATTCAATGTACCATATAATTATTCTTTTTCTAGATTATATCATGGAATTTAATATGTATGAAATGGTGGTCAAATAATAGTAACACTATGAACATATATCCAATAATGGATCAGTTTTTGAAAACAATTTTGTCACGTGTCCTTGAGATATATACCATGACATTCAATCTAAGGGAAATATCAAAAAAAATCCATCAATATTTAGTACACTATCACATCATAAATTTGGACTAACAAAAGCATCAAATGAAAAAACTCCTTCAAAACCACAATGGATTTATATGAAATCATGGATATGTTTTTATAATCAAGAATAAATTATCCAATGATGAATTAAAATTTCACTCTTAACAAAATTCATGATGAACAAAATTACTTATCACTATAACATGATTGTGAGAAATTTGTTCATAAAATCGATCAATACCTTTTCCATACACCAGTCATTTTTCCTTATGTAAAAGTGATTCATATCAACCTCTATATGCCCACACTAGAGTGATTACATGGACACCTCCATGTATAGAAGAATGAATTGTGAAAGAATTAATATTTATATTATCTTATCCCAATTAATATATATGTGGAGACTAACATTTTTTATATTAAAAAATTACCATTAATGATTTTACTATTGAAAATTTGGAGAAATTATCTTCATCATCATGAGGACAATCTTATGTCTCATATTGGAAGGCACAAACATATCATTGGTCTCCCCATATTAAAAATATATCTATAATAATTGGTCATCATGTTATAGTAGTTTCAGAAATAAATAATTTAGGAAAAAAATATCAATGTGTTGTTATTGAAAAATCCTCCCATAGTGCACCATATCTTAGAGAAGTGACCACTGAGCAGAAAACCCCTTAATGAATAAATAATCCCCTTAAATGAAACTTCTAAAGAATTTGTGTTATAAATTGGATTGTATAGCTGGGATCCTTATATTAATAGGGATGGAAAACATAATTATCAACCCATTCGTCTTTTGGATAGTCCTCATCTCTAAATCCAAATCTATTCTACTATACTCTTTCATAGAGTCACAGTGATGCACCAACAATGAAATTGAATATCTGGACCTTATTGAAGGAATTGATTTTGACATATATTGAAAATTATTCAAAGTAAATATCTTCAGGGACCAAGTCTTCATAATCATGAAAATAAATTGTGAATATTACATCACAAATGAAGTGTTTATCCCCATGATGGATTATGTGTGTGGGTAAACAATTGAATTCCCCCCTGATCCAACAATCTATTTGATTCATCCATTATTGGGAACTAAATATGATGCGTTGGACAATGAGACCTTGAACATGGTATATAATCATCATTAGTACGCAATTATTCACATTGTATGTCACATGGTGGTATCTTAAACAATATATAATTATTTACAATACATTAATGAAGTCAACACCCCCATTGATCAATGAGGGATTTTTTTCTCACTAACTGATTCTACAACTCTGTGGATATCTATAATAATAAAATAAATTTAACACATGATTCTCAAACTAGAATAACTATAAAATAAATATGATTGACATTGGGTAGTAAATTCCATTCTATATGGTAGCATAAATTACGATATGTATCTATACAAGAGTCCCCATATGGTGAATTGAATGAAGAGATGTCATTTTGGTATCTAGGAATTATTATTCATCACATATTTCAATTACAGATATTGAGTAAAACTATACGATCATATCGCGATAATTATATCATATTGACTCTAAATTATGAAATAATTAATGTAGTTCCTAGAGAATTTCAATCATGTAATATACATGATAATATTATTCATTATCAACCATAATCGTATCACACTACCAAATATGCATGAAAACATATTATGTGGGGAGTATCAATCATAGTAACCTATCCCATGACTACATCTTAATAGTTTAATTTTATACTTACTACCATCGATATCATTTCCTTGTTAGTAGAGGATACACCTCTCAAGGAAGAAGGAATAAAAGGTATCAGCAATTTCCTGGGGTCTACTATCATCATAATATTTGGTGTTACTCTAATGGTAATTATAGACTATGACATCAATTACTATGCTTATAAATTTAATATGTTGTACAAAAAGTAGAATTTATTGTTCAGCAGTCATCAATTTATAATGTCAGGATGAATGAAAAGTGAGTCATTCTAAAAATTAATTTAATAATCTTCGTATGACTGTGGGAAAAGACAATCATTCTTGGATGAACATGCTCTTACATGGTTTGTGTTTTTACCACTCCATAACCTGTACATACACATGGGGAACCCCATACTGGATTGTATATATAAAATAGGACTTCATTGCTATTAATTTATTTTTCCCTTCAATATTAATTTTTAGATTCAATCAATTTCTAAAGGATTAATAATCTCATATTTAATTAGATGAAATATAAAATCTAGAAAATAACTCATTACACACTCATCACAACATTAGAACACATCGAAAACAAGTCATGAAATAATTCAACATTATGCATTACCTTAGCTAATTCATCTAAGGGGAAATAGTGCTATCATTGAGAGAACATTTGATACTAGGTAAGAAAAAATAATAAATTTAGATAAAATGGGATGGTTTTTAATCTATATCTAAATTCAATTATGATGAATAATATAGCATGATTACAATGAATTGAATTCATATAATGTCAACTACTAATGTACAGTTAAAAAATCATCATTCTTTACATCACGATGGATTCATGAACTTCGTATCAAATAACACAAAATATCATATAAATGTATTTATCACAAGATTCTAAACTTCATGAGTTACTGTCCCCATGACACGACAATAAAAACTCACCCTAGAAGTCCCAATCATATTATAATGAACAATAATATATTTGAGTTCTTATAACATCACATAAAAAGGCATGACATGTGTTCTATTATAAAAGATCCTAAAATGATTATAGCAGTCTATTCCTTGGTATATAACTCCATTATATAAAACCCATATTTAAATAATAGTCTACATTTTATCAATCCTTATTTATGGATGTTAGGACCATGAGGTGTTGTTGTAAAATATAGAGAAAAAAATTTGTTCTCTAAATCAAATAATAATTGATAATACTTATAAGGGATAATTATTATAATAAAATGTACAATAATGGAAAAACCGCAACTCCCCTATATAAAATCAATATATTGAGCCCAAACTGATACCACCAAAGGACATTAACTCCTATAATACTATATTAAGTCCAAATGAATTTATATTCCATTACCAAATAAACCAACCCATATATATTACCTCAAGATACGACCTACTAACCAAAACAAACTAATAATAATAAAAAAATATCATCGCTTCAATGTTAATATCTATGAAAACACACCATCAACCCCACCATCGCTCCCTTCTAATTAAAATCAATAGAAACATAAAATTTTCTAATATTTTCCACCTCTTGAAAATGCCACAATTTTTATGGTGAAAATATTATTTCTTTTAAACATAGATACATCCAAAACATAATGTTCCCTAATATACAGATTATTTAACAAAAAATGAATAACCATTCATATGAGGAGTTTATGGATCAGTTCCTAATATTGCTATATAAGTCATGATTATTGTTCCTAGATTAAAATTTTGGAAGCTCTATTGAAATAATAAACAGTTACCAAACCATTATGTTTCCGAAAAAAATAATATTCTTCAAAAAATATTTTAAAAGTGTTCATCACATGAATAACCTATTTGAATACAATATTCTTCCCTTAATTGTTAGGATGAAGCTTAAAGGTGAAAATAATAGAGAATATTTTGTATAAAAAATGCTATATTTCATAAGATAAAATATTTCACATAATTATAATGCTGCAATTAAACATATAAAATATTTCATTCATATATTATTTCACCACATTTTATATTTTATATTAATAAATCAAAACATTTGGAAATAAATTATTAAAAAATGCCAAAATCTGATCTATTATTTTTAGGAAAACATTAAATTCATACTCATAATGAATTTTCCAAATAGGTTTTGAATAAATATATATATCTAAAAATATAAATGATTTTACAACATTGGTGAATATTAAAAATATTCAAATATAATTAGGAAAATTTAATTACATTTATGGCGGTCCATCTAAAAAACCATGAAAATCATTTTAAGGGGATAACATTATTTTTATTAATTATTTTCATATTTAGGAACCCCATTAAAATTTAATGTTCTTTAATATTTCTAGTTATTGAAATAATATTCCATGTGAATTAAATATATCCTATTAAAAATTATGTTTTAACAAATAAGGAGTGGATTATTCATAGTATCATGACGGTATAATACATTTTATGGAAAATATTCCTTTAAGGATAATGATGAATTCGAGTTTTTATTTGTAGGATTCTATATTATAGAACATCAATGGTAAGGAAATAAGAAGTTTGGATAACTCATCATAGTATCTTTTAATATCATGGATTTCAATTTTTTCCTCCCTCAATACAGAAGTGGTTGTATCTAGAATTGGATCAAACAAAATATTATACACTCGTAGGACATATAATTTAGTAGATGTCCCATAATTAATTTAATTTACATTTTTTAGACAATACTAAAAAATATGTTCTGTCGGTTTTTCTTTGTGGATCTGTTAGTGGAGGATTTAATAGTAATGAAACATTATTATGAACTGGTTTTGAAAAAAAAGTTTATGCATGCACTTCTTTTGATAATGAGAAGGTTTCAGGTCACTCAATGTCAAGTGATGGATAATAATTAAAAATCATTCATATATAAACCAATAAAATTTATAGTTTTATTGAAAAAAAGTTTATTCTACAAAACAAAAATTGCATTAATCCTTTCCACTACAAAATACAATAGAAACATACAAGAAGTGGAATTTCGTATGGACATTTGGTTGAAATTATTGTAAAATACATGACATGGATCCACTCTCATTTTGTTTCTCACAAAAAGGATTACAAAATTTAATTATAGTTATCCAAATAAATAATCCAAAAAAATCTTCTTCATGATATTATATATTTGATTCGATATGATCCTCTATATGATATATATTTTAGATAACCAAAAAAGACAATTGAATACCCCCTATGTCATTTCCTTTTCCATAAGCTCTGGCATATGATGATCCCATGTAAAAATATGATTAGTAGTCAAACACATTATAAACTATATGGAGATGTGTTATCCATAAAAAAATTCACCATATATTTTTCATATCATTATATATCATAATCTAATTAATTATTTTTGATCGATCCAAAATGATCCACCATGGAAAATGAAAGAAACTCAACACTCTCCGACACAATACTCACAACAACTTAAGTTTTGTCTTTATTTTTTAGTAGTATTAAATCATAATGAATACTAAAATATGCATTCATGATTCCACCACCACTTGGTATCATTATGAAATCCTTATTAAACCTTTTCAAATCATATATTTTTCTACAAAAATCATAACATCCTTGATATCCACTATTTTTTCAACTCCATATTGAAAATATCTCATATTTTCTAATAGGAATTAAATTTTCCATTATCCAAAACATATAGTATCATATATCTATAATTATATTTAATCATTAAAGAATTAATGGAATCCATAATTTTTATAAATTCATCGATATATCATTTAGACACCACTTCATATATTCCTATACACTAGAAAACAATTTTACAAATGAATGGAAATCCAAAAACTAGACTTCATGAAATTTTTTCAATATATATCAGTCGAAAAACAATTGTCATATATTGTAGATCCAATAATTTCAAACCAAATTCTAATATAGATTAATACTCCCAATGAAACTCAATATGATTCCACTATATATTACCATTTTATCTCAATATCTAAATGGAAATTATTTATATATTAACCTAATTCCAATTGACACTCTCTTCCACATCTCAATGAATGAACTAAATTTATGAACATGAAATTTAGATAGGAGAATGAGATATGAAATAATGATAATTAATAAATTGATGTTATTGGAAATAACCTTTTAGAGGATAATTATAACAAAAATATAATTGGATGAAATAGATTAGTAAGTATAATAACATTGTAAAACACCAATCTCTCAATGTTAGACCAAGAAGCCTCAAGGTTGTCACCTCCCAACATATAGACTAAAATAAAAAATGAATTTTATTTCCATTTAAATGAAGTATATCGAATATTGATTTTTGTAAACTACCAAATAATAACACAAACTAACTAATAACTAAAATTTACAATATTTACACATTCTGGTTAATCTGTGTTTCCATATATGGACCGCCCCACCATACCTCATTCATTCTTATCACTATCATCCCATTACCCACATGCCCAAATATTATTATGTATTGATTCAAAATACCACACATGTGGGTATTAATATACAAGAAATTATTTGTTTCCTCCAAATTCAATTATTATGGGTATATTTCGAACCCTTATTTCATTTTTCACCAATGTGAAGAAACATTTAATTATCAAAGTATTTATAGTGATTTAAAAATCATTTATCTTGATCTCTAGTGTAAATAATATCGATATCCATACCTTCATATGGTCCCACTATTCACATTTTGTCTTTCTATAGTAGAATATATATTGGGATAACATTTCGATCTCATATCTATGAGTATATTGAATTGAGTGTCTTAATATTATCTATTTATTATGTTACCTCTTATCTTCAGCCGAGTTCCAATTTCCATTTCAATGCTTGGGTTTTCACAAGGGATGTGATCATTCATAGTCACATTAATTTTTCATCCTCCTCAAACAATAAATAACCCATCCACTTCTATTTCCCTCTATAACATTATCCAAATATGTAATGTATATTTTATCTCAATAAATACATGTTATTTGTTTCCAACTATATTTTAGAATAGGTATTGAAGTCTAGCTCTCATATTCCTTTCCATGTAAAAATTTCATTCTAATTTTAATACCTCAACTAGAGAATACAATATTCCCAATATCATGTCATTTATTACCATGTACATTCATTGGGATTGAATTGGTGTAGTTTATCCAGGATTTGAGACTCCAATCATGTTTAGTTTCTCCCTTGACTTCATGAATATAATAATTGAATTCATTACCATGTTACCTTTGACATGTTCAAGGATTGTGTGGATTTCTTTTATGAACTATATTTAGATTTATTCCTTTTATTTCAGGAAATATATCGATGTATATATAATTTGTCTAAGCAACCTTCGACATCCTAATCCATTTATTTTTTCATTCATAAGTGTAAAGCCTCGTATATTTATGAATGGTTTCCCTCCCCGGGTAAAGCAATATAATTATACCATTTAAATTTTTTAATGATCCAAATTAGAGTAAAAAAATTTACAATAACTTTATATGCCATGAAACCTTAAAATATAAATCATCTTGGACCTAGTCACATAAACTTAAAATAAAATCAAGATAACCTACTTTACAAAAAACTTAGCTTGTAATAGTGTAACATCTTATATAACCTAAATTAGTTATATGGGATTCAATTTAATTGAAAAGTGACTGCAAAATGGTCTATTGTAGGATAAAATTCCCATTTCTTAATGAAAAAACAATATCTGATCTTTGTCTCATGCCGTGAATATTTTTATGGTTTGAATCCCATATAAAAAAGTACATCCTTTCCTCAAAATATTGATACACCTAATGTTTATTTATTAATAACTATGAGTTGATTGATATATGTTTTTGATGGATAATTAGTGACACATGATCTCCATATTCTATATCATCTAAAAATATTATTATCTTTACTACACTTGTTTATTCCCTTAGACATTCATGTTTGGTATCTTATAATATCCTGGAAAAGGAGTGAAGAGACAAAATATTTCACAAAATGTGATTGATATCTATCACAAGGAATGATAATAACTATGTGTCTCCTGATTCCTATTTTTTGGTATATATTGTGGAATATGAACTATATATTTCATACTCATCCATAAATAATAATCCATTTTCACCCATCATGAAATCGTTTGAAACTACACAACCATGGTTTTTCCCGGGCATGAAAGACCATGTAACATTTTTATTATTTCACAACAAAAAAACTCACATTATAACTCGTGAGTTTTAAATCATGACAAACTATCTATGGATACATGTAGTGACTGCACTAGGCTCCATAGGACCCCTCTATTTTATAATGATATTTTTTTCATTTTTGGAATTGAAGATTATAGGTATGGTATTCCATTAAGAGAATGTAATCTAGCACAATTTTACCATGAAATCATTTTTCTGGATAAAACATTTTGAATACTAGTCTGTAATCACACCAAATATTCATGTTTCATTTCATCAATTCAAAACTCAAATACTTATTCCTATGATTTAGAATCATTATCATTTATTTTTTAATGGTGTTAGGGAACTCCTAGATCATATACCCATTTGGGTTATAACGTTGTATCAATCATTCTAAACATTGTGACATCAAAACATGTTCACCCAACAATGTAATAATCAATGAATTGGGATATCTATTCACATATTGTTTATGAATTCTTTGATTAATGGTTTATCTGTCATTTTGATCCATTTTTTTCAACCTTAAACTCCAAAAAACATCATTACCACACACTATACCCATAAATCGTGATCACAATTCTTTAAGGCTATCCTCATTAGTGACATTGGTATTATTTTTATGTATATTAAAACTTTCACATATCACAATATATAGATCTAAAAATATATGTAAATGTTATATGACCTCAAAATCATACAATTATTGTTCAAACCTATATGAATTCGAACCTCATTCCAAAATAGTATAAATTTCTTAAAAATATGACATAATATGAAGGAGACACAATACTTGTTATAATAGAAACCAAAAAGTTGTAGTGTGATACAATTTCAATCCCACACTATCCAATAAATATTATTTCTTGAAATTTGAAAAATCTAGAGAATATATGAAATAGAATAATGATGATAGGGGCCAATAATATGATAATTAAAAAAAATCAACCAATTTTTTCTAAGTAATCACATTTCAATACAATAAAAATATATGGGTGCAATATGAAAAAGAGATAAATCTTGTGGGGAACACATTACAACACTTAAATAATTAACTTTATTCTCACTATGATAGAAATTAACTGAAATATCTATGATTCATATAATATGACTCATATAGGTCGCATCGTATGATACGAATATAATTTATAAGATAGGTTAAAATATCATGATAAATTAAAACAACATGAGATATTATATTTTCCCCTATAATATATTATAATGGGAGTGTTAAATTTTTTTATGGGATTCATGTAATATACATATCCCTTTCCATATAGTTTCTTTTTTATGATATATATGATTTATCATTAATTATTTTTACACCATGCATTGAATTGAGCAATGAAGATGTCTCCAATTTGTACATGATTCATGAGATAACACCAAATTTTATCTACATGGTCAATGATCTATCTAAAATGAAGAGCATAGATGGTCCCTATAAAAGGATGAGATCTAAAAAAATGCAGTGCCTATGTGAATGTGAAAATTGGTGAAGGCCTATTATTCTTTTCATAGAACATAACACTCAGTGAAGGTTAAGAAAACAATATAGACTATTTGATTCCTCAACATATGAGATATGAACCAAGGATGTTACTCTACCAAGAATGACACGATGATTTAGTTTTTTAGTGATTTATACACCATCAAACATGCTTGAATTTTGCGGAGGCCATTGCATATCGGATACAAGTGTTCGGAATTCACCATCAGTGTCTAATAACCATATGAAAATCCTCTAAATGGTTCATAGTGAAATCCTTGTAATCTATATGGTCTCTCCTTATGTTAGTATACCAAAATAATAGTCAATGTACCATTCTCAACATAGTATGCGAATTCTAAATCACACTGAAGAGAAATCAAACCACACATGCATTCAAGAGAGAAAGACTACATATGAAAGGAAATAATAATTTACCTAGATCATACAATGTATTTTAAATCCTTTGTAGAAACCAACCTTCCATTTTCATTACAATCTTAATCAATATGGTTTACACTTATACTAAAAGAACCAGTCTGTATATACAAATTACATGAACTAACTCTTCTATAATTCAATGATAAAAATCAATTTTAAATCCCTATTAAAATAAATTTCCATGTTGTTCCCACACCATTTTATAGAACCATCTATCCAATCATATTAATAGCCCCATTCTATAATATTACTAGTGGTCACAGTTCCTTGGAATGATGAATACTGATATCATGCAGAACTCTCAAACTAAAATATTATCTTAGAAAACATCTCAAGTTACAATAACATTAGTAACATATTCTACTTTAACTATCACCCATGCACATATCTGTTGGGTTGTATCATCATTAGAACATGATATCATCAACTATATAGATTCCACTAAATCTGTAGGCAAATTATGACAAGAGGTGTCTAAGTTATATTCATCTCATTATTTGTTCCCAGTTAACTGAAGTATGATTCACATACCACAAATCATCAAATTCAATAATACTTCTAGGATCTAATGAAATATATCCATCACATTATAATTAAAGAAATCTTACATTCACTTTCAAAATATATAGTGTTTTATATTATATCTATGTTTACCAAATACCATATGAAGAATAATATAGCCCCATGTATTAATATACTAACACCGCATGAAATATGTTTTCTTGATATTATAATTGAAATATTTTATGTATTTCCATGTCCTTGTCCACTATAATTTTACAGATGAGTGTTATTTAAGTGAAATATTCTTAATCCATGCATTTAATAATAAATTTGAACTGTGTTAATTACACTATGATTTTCCCAAAATAATATTATAACTTTTTTGTTTCTATAGGCCTCTATTGGAAATCACATCTCCAAAACAAACTTGATTCCTAAATATTGTTCTACCATATACCCCATTTCTATTATAGAAGAAGTAAAAATATGTTAAGATATGATATCCAAAAATGTTAATCCTAAATTAGAAAAAACAATCCTTATAGATCTATCTAAATTTTATAAATCCCTAATGAATTTTTCCTCAACATCACCTCATAATAGATCATCAATACAAAAGAAAAAGTTTTATATTTTTATCCCTTCATGTACTAGATGACCTATTAAATAGTATCTATGTTTTACCATATCATATTTAACATAAACAAACTAACAACTACAATAATAAATGAAATCTCAAGTAGTATACATAACATGCCAAACATAGAACTGCCAAACAAATATAAAATCAAAACATATACCATGTGTGAAACCTCTACATCCATTTTAGGCACCTTATATTTTGATAAAAAAAAATTGAAAAATTTATTTGTAATTAAATTGCATCCATTCATTCCAACTAATTCTATTATCTTTCAGATATAATCCCTTAAATATAGAATCATTGTCCCGAATTTTGTATCTAAATCAATATTAATTCAAAATATATTATTTTCATATACATAAAATTTAATTTCAATCCATCAACATATATCCTTCATCATATTATATATCATTTCACCATCTTGTCAATCTATAAATATATCATCCATAGATAGTAAATGAATTAAAAATTTCTAATCACATGATGTCTTTAGGTACATGAAATGATTTACATTTCACCATGTGAATACTCCATCAACCATATATGTAACATCTTTGGCCTGTAAGCCACTAAACCGATGCTCTGAGCGGGGTAGTTACATTACCTTAAGCATGCCTCCTCATATGCCAAAGGCTGCCGACTAGCAGTGGTGGTCTATGTAGTCACGTGGGGAGACTATACCCAATTTTTATGAGAGTATACCACAAAATAAATAAACCAATAGCGGAAAAATAATCCAATAAACAAGTAACATGTATAACAACAATTTCCAACAATAAATATGTCATGTTCTACTACAAGTGAAAAAGTGAACAAAAGCCCAAATTAAATACAACGACCAAAATCCCCAAAATGGTCCCGACTCCATGTCTGGATCCTCCAAAAACTACTACCCATGTCCGATTATTTATCTAGAAATGACCATTTCCCTTCTCCTGACCTGCAAACATGAAGTTTTCTTGGGTACCCAATGGCGACCCGAGCAGGGTGTGCATACAACTCAGTAGGCCACCACCAAAGGTGTCTAAAAAATATCCAGTATTAACAAGTAGTGCATGCAAAAAGAATATGAATGATAATTTCCAAGTAATTATATAAGGTGACACTAACCAGTTCAGAGATAGAGCCATTTACACATTCATTACCATTCAGTTCACTTAAATTATCATCACTTACAATTTCATCACATTTACATGGGTTAATCACATACATTATGTCACATAGGTCTAAGTCCAATAATCACAGGAAATAGGGTAAACACATCCTGGTCCTATCTCACTAGGACTAACCCTATCATAGTAACCATATTCTCACCTCGAAGCCTTAGTCTAGGTGGATGCAACCATATCTTCACCTTGAAGCCTCATTCCAGGTGGATGTAATCGTTAGAAGAATAGATCCACATTCCTAATTCCTAACCCATGCATTTAGGGTGGAGTTCAGAGCATCAGTCTTTACTCGACCTGTGGGCGTAGATCCTCAAGTCATACCCCACTCTACCAAGCCATGTGCACATGCTTATATATATAAGTAACCATCATCCAACAATACCATTTCCCCTTGGACAAACCAGTCACCACAAACCACATGGAAATTCACATTATGCCTTAACCCATTATTACATTACCATTTCACATCATTTAAACATTCACCCAATTCCCATGAGTTATGCCTATCTCAATAAGCATTCAACACTAGACCCATAATATATCATGTTACGATCTTTAATCGGTTTACACATTAACCCATTTAACATGTTCTTCATTTCCATGAATCAACCATTCAACCCATTCTAAATAACCGTTAGGTAATTTGCAAGTCTATGGGAATCACCTAAATTTTATTCCATCTTCATCAAATATTTCCAACATATTCATCAAGGGAACTACCATTTATTACAATAAGGTCGCTTTTTTAATAAGAATCCCAAAAAAATAGTAAAAGCCATAACATCCCATAGATCGCGCCAATTTGGTCAAGTCACCCTCAATGCATCCCATGGGGATCTTGAGGGTACCCATTTACTATTTTTAAGCATCCTATATACCAACCACATCCTGGTTGACCAAAGATCATCAAAAGAAAACCATGAGCAAAGCCACACATGGATAAATCCACCATTAAACTATGGGATAATGTTTGTAGACCACCTACCTCGAAATTGCAGTTGAACGCACATTAAATTGACTCTTTATACCACGATCTGACCAGACATTAGAGCTTAAACCTATAAATCACCCAAAAGATAGGGTTTTAGAGATTCAGAACAAGAGGGAGAGAAGATACAAACCCTAAAACAAAAAGAGAAGCAAGGACGGGATTAGCCTTTCCTAGAGCTTCGATCCGCATCGAACAGAACCAAAAACGCTTTAGAAATGAGGTAGATCAAACTCTTGGAGATCTTGGGTGATTCGGTTCATTAATAGGGTTAAGAGGGAGGAAGGGAGAGGAAAACCCAAGTGGGTTCTTAAAATCCCAGGGTGGCAATTTTGTAAATTTTCCCAACATTAATAAGCCTCACAATTTAACCACACGGTTTGGAAAACTGTGTGCAAACTGTTAACATGCTACTATCTAGAGGAGGAGGGTTTCACGGTTTGAATGGGCAGGTCGCACGGTTTTCCCTGGCCGTGCGCAGGTCATGCACTCTTGTTTATCTTGCACATCTTTCCTTTCTTTCATGCACCGAGCCCCCAAAACACCCCCAAGTCCTCTCATAATTTCAGAAGACATACCTTGGATCTCGATAAAAGGGATCCAACCAAAACATAATGACAACACACACATCCAAAAACTGGGATCGTACAACATCCCCACCTTATAACGTCTCGTCCTTGAGCCGAGCTCCCAAGCCTCATTAATCCATTGAAGAGAAGAGTTTTGGCCACTGAGTTTGCATATCTGATTCTCAATCCCACGTGTCTTCATGAACTTTCCCATGCCGCCACATTACATGAACTAATGGCACAACCATGCCTCACATGGCCTTTTCACTATGATCCACAACACGAACTCGATGCTCCTCAAAGGACACATCAGCCTCAAGATCCATATCCTCTACATCAACCATGTGAGATGGGTTAGGGTGATACCGTCAAAGCTGTGACGCATGAAACACATCATGCATCCCACCATAATGCTAGGGAAGATCCAATCTGTAAGACACTGGTCCAATCCTCTCCATAATCTCAAAAGGTCCCACATACCCGGGTGCCAACTTACCCTGCATTCATATCCTATGGTGACCCAACTTTGGCGACACCCGAAGGAACACATTATCACCCATCGCAAACTCAACAGGTCTACGCCTCTGATCTGCATATGTCTTCTGCCTACTCTGAGCCATAGCCATCTGCTTCTTGATCAACTTAACTCTCTCTGAAGTCTCCTTCACGAGACTTGGCCCCAAAAACTCGAATTCACTAGCCACTATCCAACAAAACAGTGATCTACATGGCCTCCCATAGAGTGACTCAAATGGTGCCATCTGAATCTTATCATGAAAATTGTTGTTGTAGAAAAACTCAACTAACGATAAGTTCCTCTCCCAAAAACCAGAAAGGTCCAAGACACAAGCTCTTAACATGTCTTCCAACACTTGGATCGTATGCTCCGATGTCCCGTCCATCTGTGGGTGGAATGTCGTACTCAAAAATACCTGTGTACCAAGCGCCTTCTGCAACCCCTGCTAGAAATGCGATGTGAAACGCAGATCTTGGTCTGAGACTGGGGTTCACGGAACACCCTGCGACCAAACTATTTCCCGAACATACAGCTCCCCCAAATGGTAGACTGTAATGGTCTCTTGAATCGGTAAGAAATAAGACACTTTCGTTAACTGATCCAGACCACCCAGATTGCATCATTCTTGTACGGAATCCTCAGAAGACCCACGACAAAATCCATTGTTACATCACCCCAATTCCATTCCGAATTGGATGCATCAAACCACTTGCACATGGATGCTCGGCCTTCACTTGATGATAGGTAAGGAACTGTTCTACAAAGCCCGAAACATCTTTATTCATTCCAGGCCATCAAAACTACCTTCAGAGATCACGGTACATCATGGTCAAACAAGGATTCACTGCCCACATTGATGCATGGAACTCACGCATCAACACTTCTCGCACACACATAGGCACAACTACATGATCACGAACATGGAAAACACCATCCACACCAACGGCCCAACCAGATGGTAGCTCCCCGCCTTTATGCCTTTCCTTTATGACCAAACACTCAGGATCATCCAGCCGACCTTCCTTAACTCGACTCAAAATCATAAACTCCATCATTTAGGAAGCAAGAGTGACCTGACTACTCTCCTCCTGAACTTCTAGGTGCATCTCGGCAAACAAAGCCATCACCTTCGACTCGGTGCTGGACTCTTGAACCACCTGATACTGAACATTCATACTCAGAGCATCAGCAACACTATTTCCCTTTCCTAGACTGTATACCAACTCAATGTCAAAATAATGGAGATATTCAACCCATATTTTCTACCAAATATTCAGATCCCGTTTTGAGAATATGTACATTAAACTCTTATTGTTGCTAAAAATAATTAACCATTATCTCAACAGATAGTGCCTCTAGCACATCAAGGCGTACACATCTGCAGCCAACTCAAGGTCATGAGTGGGATAGTTCCACTTATGGGGTCTTACCTGAATTGAACCATAAGCCACTACCCACTCATTCTGCATCAACATAGCCCCATGTCAAACTCCAGATGCATCACAAAACATGATGTACCTCTTACCCAGCTCATGTAAGATCAAGATAGGTGCGGTCATCAACCGCCTCTTCAACTCATTGAATCCATTCTCACAAACCCCAGACCACATGAACCTGGTTCCTTTCTTGGTCAAGCCCGAGATTGGTGAATCAAAGCAAGAGAAATCCTAAATGAACCTTTAGTAATACCCGACCAAACCTTGAAAACTCTGAATATCAGAAATACTCCTGGGATGCTCCAAAGATACCACTACTTGCACTTTCGCTAGATCCACTATCACACCTGCCTCTGAGATGATGTGACCGAGAAAATGAACCTCACCTATCTAGAAATAATTCTTTGATAGCTTGCCATATAGCCGATGATCTCTTAGTGTACCCAAGGCGATGTCAAGATGTTGTGAATGATCATCCTGAGTTTTCGAGTACCCTAAGATATCATCAAGAAATACAACCACAAACTGATCTAGATAGGGATGAATGATTCGGTTCATCAAAGCCATAAACACATCTGGTGTATTGGTCAAGACTAAAGGCATTAACACAAACTCAAACTACCCATACTGGCTCTGGAATGTAGTCTACGGTACATCAAAAGACCTCACCCTCATCTGGTGACAACCTGAACTTATATCTATCTTAGAAAACAATGATTCACCCCTCAACTGATCAAACATGTCATCATTTCATGGAATAGTGTACTAATCATCCACCGTTATCTGATTCATCTTTCGATAGTCAACACACAACCTCAACGACCCATTAGCCTTCTTTGAAAAAACACAGATGATCCCTAAGGAGACGTACTAGGATGGATAAACCTTGTAAGATCCAACTCTTCATGATGAATCTTCAGTTCATGGAGTTCTCCTAGTGACATTTGATATGGCGGAATAATAAATTGCTCCGCTCCTGACAGTAACTTGATCGTGAACTCGACCTCCCTCTCGGGTTGTAACCCCGAGAAATCCTCAAGAAACACATCCAAAAACTGATCCACCACAGGAGGGAAATTATATTTCTCCCCTCCCACATCATCATCAAGCATGAGACATGCCACTTGATCCATGATTCCACTCATCTGTAGAAAAAATGGCCTCGTACACCCTACTTGAACATCCCATTCACCAAGGTGGACATAAGCGTCACCCTCAAGCGACCTGAATGATACTCTACAATGATAACAATATATGTGTGCCAGATACAACATAAACTAATCCATTCCCTAGATTAGGTCAAACCCTAACATCTCAAGAATGATCATGTCCCACAGAAAACGATACCCACCAACACCCAAGGCACATCCCTTTCAATGCTTGATATCCCCATCCCACACCCCCAATGGAGTGTTAATTGACATAACTCCACACACCCTCTCCAAAGGTAAACCCAGCACTACCAGATGTTGAGTAGAAACAAAAGAGTGTGTGGAACCTATTTCAAACAATGCACTAGAAAATGTAGAAGCTAAAAGTATCGTACCTAAAATAGTTGACAGTCTGGCCTCGCGATCACCAGTCAAAAACTGAACTGCCTAAAGCTAACCTGCCCCACTACCCGGGGCTCCAGCCAGAACACCCTACGCTGCACTACCCTAATGGCGTGAGTGATCTTTCACTGGAGTTCCACGTCCACCGCCCCTACTAGTATTCCCCGTGGAAGTCCAACTGCCTACCTGATACGGGGCAACTGATCCCCATCCCACACCCAGTACCTGCCTTTTGTCATCATGATCACCCGCCTACCGAGAGTTCCTACAGAACCTCTGCACATGCCCCATCCTTCTGCATGAATGAAACTCAACTGGGGGTCGAGGAAACTGACCACACATATGCCCCGACCTACCACACTGATAACAGAACACCTGGTTCCCACTTTGAGAGGATAACCCTCTCTTCTGACCACCACGCTGAAAACCTACCAAATGTCGCTTACGACCCTCAAAAGAAGCACCACTTTTCTTCCCACCTGGTACAACAAGCCCACTACCCAAAGCTCCCTTCAGGTTCCCTTCAGAGATGAGTGTCCGATCCATCACCTCTGCAAACCTCTTCAAGCAGAAAATATTTACTTGAGACATGATCTCATGTCTCAACCCAACCTGGAAATGCTTTTCTACCGCCACCTCATCCCCAGATAACACTGGGAAAAATAGCCGAAATTCAATGAGGTGACTCACATAGTCCATCACCGATAGCGATATTTGAGTCAGGCTCTTAAACTCTAATGCCTGCTCCTGCCTCAAAGCCTCTGGGTAGAAATGCTCCAAAAAATTATCCTGAAAAACATCCCATGACATCCTCTCAGCCTGCTCGGTCTGAGCCTGAATTTCCCACCAACTCCTTTCCTGGACTCAAAACATATAAACGACCATTGTTACTCACTTTTCAACATGGGTCTCCAGAGATCCAGTATCATCTGGATATACTCTAAAAAGAACTCCACTGCCATTGGCCAACCCTCCAAGGTGAAAGTCGGAGGGTGCTGCAGCTGGAACTCCCTGGTCAACTAAAACATACTCGGTGAAACCTACCCTAGGTCTCGATCCATCATCTAAATATGGCGATCCATGTTCTCTCAGAACTGGTCTTCTCTGCCTTCATTGATCACCACAATTTCATGCTCCTCTACCGGAGGAGTGTTTTCAGCAACATCTTCCAATTTCCCAACTGGCAACCAACATTGTGGTGGAATCTATCTACATTTACAAGAACAAGATTTATTGTAACACCCCTAGCTTCCATGATACTCTTATATTTGAATAATGTCGTAGCATGTGTTGTACGCAACTTCAAGTTCTAACACACACCACAACCAATCAAACAAGCCGTTATGAATAGTAATACCCACTTTTTGAAATTTTATACATTTTATCATACAAAATGGACTTCATTTTTGAATTCAAAATATTGAAATTATCTTAGGGTGAATTTTTGGTATTTTTCTGATAACTTTCATATTTTGATGAATAGTGAAAATTACTAAATTTTAATTAAAAACAACATTTTAAATCGAAATAATAAATAGTACTAAATTATGAATTTTAGTGGTTTTAAAGTATATTTAAAATATATTTTTACCATTTAATCCAATGATGGTCATTGTAAATAATTTCAAATCTATACCAGACATAAACAAGTGTCAATCTTTTGATAGTTATTTTTTCATAAAAACATGCTTTTTGTTTTGACAGCGAGAATTAATATTAAATTAATTTCTACCACATCTGGGTTTTGAATATTGAAAAAATGGATTCCATATTTGGAATCAATATTCCCAAATTGTGTAAATATGTAACTCTTATTTTTAGAAATTTTGCATAATTACTTTGGTAAATATTTTATTTACCATTGTTAAAGGGTAAATACGATAAATAAGGCTAACAAAATAATATTATAATAATAATTAATTACCATAAAACTTGTCCTAACACTATTTTTTGATACATTTCCGACCATGGGCTCTTTGGGTCGATTTTTGGACCCCATGGAGCCACTTGTAAGTGATAAAGACACTTTATATTAATTAAGTTAAAGTAAATACAAAAATGACATAAGCATATATCTTTTAGAAAAACAATTTTTACATAAGGTTATATATGTTATATATTCGAATATAAATATTAATTATAAAGGAAAAAATATTTAATACATAATGGTAATTTATTAATAATTTTTTGACATTTAATAATTAAATTTATTTATGACACAATAATGATGTTGAATTTTCCTTATTAATGAAAGAATCAAATAATTGGAATTATAAATGTCAAAATAAATATAATTTGAATGTTTGGATGACATAAACGAATTTTATTGGTTAATATTACATTCTAGTATTTCTTAAATGAATTTTGTTTGAATTATTATAGTTTTTCTGACTTTAAAAAAAATCAATTAGTGAATAGTGTCAAAATTGACATAAATGAGTTTTTAAAACAAATATTATATTATTAATTGATATTATATTCCTAAAAATCTAAGTTTTGGCCAAAGGACATATATAATGTTATTTTAATCACTAAAGGACCACTTGGGGTTCTCTTGGAATTATATAGTATATTTATTAACATTATAATATAAGAATACAAAGTCACATGGTAAATGTCAGACAAATTTACTAAGAGTAAAAACTAAAATATACGGTTAATATTATGACCCAAACCAATCTAAAATCTATTTGATGATTTTATTTCTACCAAATACCCACTTTATCCTCAAAATAAGTCACATTGGAGTTATTATAAACTGAATATGAATTTATTATAAAAAATTATTTTAATTTTTTCCTAAGGTTTCCCTAACCCCTCTTATAAAATGGAACTCCCCCTTCTCTCAAAATCATACCTACAAAGCCTTTTGGATCAGCAAAACCCGGACCTAATATTTTATCAACTTCCCTCACTTCTACATAGAGGCCTTAATTTGTTCTGAAAGCCAACCTAATGAGCCCTTTTGATCAAATAAAAAGGAAGAACCCGAAGAAGAGGTAATGTTTTCACCACCCTCTTTCAAGTTCCTTTCTTCTTCCACTTACTTTTTTCTTTTTTATATATATTATAAAATAATAAATTCATTATCTTATATATAGATTGATGTTATAATAAATATTTCTCAACTATATTCATCATTTTATCCATCTTATGAATGATAATGTCACCATACATGCGTCCGTACGGCTTACCATCTCCACGCCGTGGTGTAATTTCTTATTCAAAAATATGTTATTTGACTACATATAATGATCAGTAATATATATATAAATCATGAAAATAACATGATAATTTCTCAGTAAAATTAGTATACCCTCCATTTCCACACCATTATGGAAATGATATTGTCGCTCGTGTGTACGTACGGATTACCGTCTCTACGACGTGATGAGATTAATTTCCACGTTCACCTATCATCGACAATTATAAAAACATATATTACTAATATGATTGTAATATATGAAATAATAATTCTAATTGATATATATATATATATACATATATATTTACTTACATTTATTTTATTCACTTAGTTTTGTTCAATACGTTATGAAAACAGAATCATCGTTTATGAGTACGTGCGGACTATCGTCTCCATAAACGTTGTTTTCCATTTCAAATATATATCTATTATACATAAATATATTCTAAATATATATGATATATAAATAATGTTTTATATTATGGAAGTATTTATATCATGATTTATGAGATACAATCAAGAGTAACAAGTTAAAACACCTCTGATAAGAAAGCGATTATGACTCGAAATGTCTATTTAACATGGAAATTATTTTTTAATGGGTAGTAAAAAGTCAAAAATGAATAATGTATGATATCATAAATATTAATATGGTTCTTTTATAATTTAATAACATACAAAATTCTTCATACAAGAGGTTTAATGTACCCTCGACTAAAGGAAAGTGCAAGGTAATGGGTTTTCATCTCCCTACTTATTCTCTTGAGATTCGAGACATATTGCCACAATTACCTTTTGCTTGATGTATGTACTACCCATAATTGTATTAATTGTGTAATAAAATATAATTACTGTGTATTTACTTATTCATTGTATAATACCTCTTTAATAGGGTGTATGTTTCGTAAGTTACCAAATTGGTAAGGGTTAATTTCACAATCACTTTATTATCCGAGGTTGTTTTTACATAAGTATCTAATGGGACACATGAATTATCCATCTCCATGTTTCATGAAAGAGTTTTAAAAGGGATTATTTTAAGACATTTTTTTTACAAAAACATCATTTCAAATGTTTTAAATATTTATTCTTCTAAATCAATCTCAATAATATTTAGGTCTTCAAAATGGTTTTTATGGAATTATTTATATGGACATGAATGTTTTTATAATTTTAATTCCTTCCAAAGTTTCAAAGAGGTATGGGCAACATGGATTAAAAAATGTATTTAAATGTCTTCCTTTCTAAATTGTGTGACTTTTAAATGTTTTCATTAAAAATAGATATTTCTCTCAAAGAGTTTTACAAATCATTTTCATCTATGTTAACATCCTTGATGGATTTTAAACTTGTTTTAAGATGATTTTTTATGACACAAATATTCCATACTGTATTGAAGGTTTTGTGATATATTTCACTATGGATGTGTTATTTTTATATCGTTCATTGTTTATTGATAATGTATTGTCATTTTGTATGCTATTTTTAATTCAAGTGTTTATGTTATATTTAACCCTTTTCATATGAGGAATGAATTCGACTTAATATTTGATTGGTGGAGCCCGCTATAGCTCCACGATGCATTAGTAGGTCTCATGAGACAATCTAGTGTCCTGGCACAAGGCCTTGAAAAAATATTATTTGTAGTCTGGGCACAGGGCCTTGACTAGGTGGTTATGTTAGTCTGGAATTATGCATTCCATCATTATTAATGTTGTTAGTTATATTGCATGTGATTATTCGATGAGTAGAATGTCCATGTGAATAAGTAAATTGCATTACTTCATTTTATTTTTCCATATTATGCTGATGTTCGAGATTAAAAGGTTTTTGTTTTAGTTATACACGGCCTTAAATGTTTATGATTATTTATGAATTTTTTCGTGGTAATGTAATCCTTACCGAGCATCTGATCTCACACCTTTCTATGTATTATTTTTCTCAGGATCCCAAGAAGTGTATTGTGATTGATATGTGTGGTTAAACCAAGGGAATAATGGCATTCATAAAGGATTATTTTTGTTGTTTTTTATGTTATAAAGTGTAAAGTAACATTCATGTATGTAACCTATCTTCCAAGATTGCTAAACCAATCGGTACTTTGGGACTTTATTCCTTGTAATCATGCCAATGTATTAAAATAATACATCGAATCTGGGTAACTGGGATCAGGGCGTTAAATTTAGAATTCATACCATAAATCTTTCATGACCTTATCAAAAGACTCATTACTAGACACAACAACCCATTTCATATACTTACTCAACAACATTAACACTGCAACTCGCCGCCCCAACCATCCCTACGGCGGTCCATAGTCCACATGGGGTAAACAACCTTGCAATACACCCAAACTCACAAAACATTTTACAAAACATTTTCCACTTCATTGAAACCCTTATATTTAATTAATCATCATTTACCCACTTATTTTATTTCATTATTCACATTATTTATTAGCTTCATGAAATGTATGATGCACCCTACATTCCTGCCTCACACACCCACCTCGTGCGTGTGAATAACACAATGCATGTCACCTATCTCCCTTGGTTCCTACAATGATGCGTGAATGAAAATCTTCGCACTGTTAAGGCCATGATCCATATATCATGAAAAAGTCACATCAATCCAATGTTCATCACCCAACGGTGAAATATCATCAATTGTAACAACAGACAACCAAGAACAACATTTCCCACCTAGGGTGACTTGGGTATTCCCTCATAAATGGGTAAACTACTCCCAAGCACGAGCTCATTACCATGGCCTGACACATCTTAAACCTTTGAAACCTACCACAAATAACAAGACCTCATAGCCGGAGAAGAAATACCTCCTCTGATACCACTTTGTAACATCCTCGACCCGGAAACCGCTAAACTGATGCTCCAAGTGGGGTAGTTACATAACCTCAAACACTCCTCCCCATAGGCCAAAGGTTGCGGACTAGCTACAGGGGTCTATGTAGTCAAGTTGGGAGACTATACCCCTTTTTTATTAGAGTAAGCCACAATATAAATAAACCAATAGCTGAAACATAAACCAATAAAAAATGAACATGTATAACAACTATTTCCAACAATAAATATGTCATGTTCTTCTCCATGTGAAAAAGTGAACAAAACCCCAAAATAATGACAACGGAATAAATCCCCAAAATGGTCCCAAATCAAAGTATGGATCCTCCACAAAGTGCTACCCACGTCTTCTCAATTATCTAGCATGGACCCTTTCCCTTCTTGTGACCTGCAAACATAAAGTCTTCTCAAGTACCCAATGGCAGCCTGAGTAGGGTTTGAGTACAACTCAGTAGGCCACCACCAATGGTGTCTACAAAATATACAGTATAAAATAGTAGTGCATGAAAAAGGAATATGAATGATAATTTCCAAGTAATTGTTTAAGGTTCCACAAACCAGTTCAGAGCCAGAGCCATTTCCACCACCATTACCATTCATTTCAGGCCAATTATCATCAATTAACATTTCATCACATTTCCATGGGATAATCACATACATTATTTCACATGGCTCTAAGGACAAAAATCATAGGCAAGAGGGTAAACACATTGTTATACTATATCCCTGGGACTAATCCCCTCAAAGTCACCATATTTTCACCTCGAAGCCTCAGTCTGGGTGGATGTAGCCATATCCTCACCTCGAAGACATAGTCCGGGGGGATGAAACCGTTATAAGAATAGATCCTTAGTCCTCATTCCTAACATGTTTATTTAGGGTGGAGTTCAGATAATTGGTCTTCACTTGACCCGTGGGCGTAGATCCACAAGTCATTCCCCACTCTACCAAGCCATGTGCACATGATTATATATATATAAGTAACCATCAACCAACCATACCATTTCCCCTTCGACAAACCATTCACAACAAACCACATGAGAATTCATATTATTCCTTAACCAATTAACACATTACCATTTCAAATCATTTAACCATCAACCCAATTCCCATGTCTTATCCCTATCTCACTAAGCATTCAAAATTAGACCCATAATCTATCCCATTGTGGTCTTTAATCAGTTTACACATTAACCCATTTAACCCGTTCATTTTTTCCATGAATCAACCATTCAACCCATTCCAAATATCCCTTAGGTTATTTCCAAGTCTAGGAGGATCACCTAACTTCTATTCCATGTTCAACCAATTATTCCATCATATTCTTCAAGGTCTCTACCATTTATTACAATAAGGTCAGTTGTTTAATAACAATACCTCAACCTGGGAAAAGCCGACACATCCCATGGATGGACCCAATTAGGTCAAGTCATCCTCAACGCATCCCATGGGGATAATGAGGGTTCCCATTTACTGTTTTTAATCATTCATTACACAAACCGCATCCCGGTTGATCAAATCTCGTCAAAAGAAAACCATGAGCAAAGCCACAGATGCATAAATCCACCATAAAACTATGGGATAATGTTTGTAGACCACCTACCTCGAAACTGCGGTTTAATGCACACTCAATAGAGTCCATAGAACTCAATCCGACCAGAATATGGAGCTTCAACCTAGAACTCACCCAAAAGAGATGGTTTTAGAGCATCAGAACAAGAGGGAGAGAAGATACAAATCCTAAACCCAAAAGAGAAGAAAGGATGGGATTAGCCTTACCTCGAGCTTTGATCTGCCAGAAACGACACCAAAAATTCTTTTGAAATAAGGTAGATCAACCTCTTGCATATCTTGGGAGATTTGGTTTGTTCCTAGGGTGAAGAGGGACGAATGGATAGGAAAACCCTAGTGGGTTCTTAAATTCCTTGGGGGGAAATTTTGTAATTTTTCCCAACTCTAAGAGGCCTCATGGTTTAGTCACACCTTTTGAAAATACTTACACAAACCGTGCGTATGATAATGTCTGGATGAGGAGGGTTTCACGATTTTCCTATGCAGGCCGCACTGTTTTCCCTGGCCGTGCGCAGGCCATGAGCCCAGGCTTATCTTGCCTAGCTTTCCATTCTTTCGTGCCCCGATCACCCAAAACATCCCCAAGACCTATCATACTTTTAGAAGACATCCCTTGAAGCCCGAAACAAGGGATTCAACCATAACATAACAAAACACACCCATCCATAAACCTAGATCTTAAAATATACAAATCAAACTTAATTTTTAACTAATTTGGATGTTACGTAAATCCAAAATGCTTTTCTGAAACATAAATACCATGTTCGGTTCACATTATTCATGAAACCCATCGATTGATTCATATAAATATATTCCTCCAAATGATTATGAATGAAGTGTATATTTACATTAATCTTAACTATGTGAAAATTTTCTAACACAATCATGATTAACACCATCTAAATGGTAGCATTTCAAAATAATATTTAGAATATATTAGATATGTGAATTTACACAATTTGTAAAAATACATTCACTAAAAATAATTACATGTAATTTTTTCATCCCTATGATTTTTAAAATAATCACTTACATATTCAAATGTTTTCATTTCCCCTTTGGTATCCTAGTCATCATCAAGGTTTTTATTTATTTCAATGAATAATTTTATTCAATCATATATGAAAAAAATATCGAGATTCATATAGTGTTCTTTCCTCAACATTTGTTTTTGATTATCCACTATCTATAATAAGTAAGGAGTAATTTTTAACTCCAATCCTATAATATAGATCTATAATCATGGTAGTTCACTACATTACATGTGTCACAACTTTATGTAATAATAAATTTTATGATTCTTTTTATTTTAATTCCATAACATCCGGTGCTTCAACTCAAGCTTTAGTAAACCTAAATATGTGTGTCTCATCTATAATTGGTCTCATGTAAGAATTTCTTATGCATTCATATGGACTAACTATTTGATTTCTCTATCAATTAACCCCATTAAAATTTATTTATATTTCATAATTTGACGCTTTAATTTCAATATACAAATTATGAATTTTAAAAACTTCTCATTAATTATTAAAATATAACAACATTAAGATTATTCTATTGTAATCATCCCACAAAAGTAATTCCATAAATTTTTAAAGGTATCCAATAATAAATCTTTCATTAATATTTTCCCCAAAGAAAATTTCATTAGAATCCATAAAACCATGATCATTGATTTGAAATTTTGGAGTGTCCATTTATAGGGTGGATACCATACCACAACTATTCTAATACATCATATTCTATATGAGTAGTAAAACTATTATTGATAAGGCATAGTGTTTTATTCACTCAAATCACCCAAATTGAAAATATAATTTAATATTTAATTATAATTATCTATAACTTATTATTAATTGTGGAATAGTTTTCACTTCCACATCATTTAAATGTAGCGTATGATGAACCATTTTCCCCAGCCTTATTTCCTTATTCTGAAATATGTTATAGATTCTAACCATTATATTCATCGACATTGTCTTACTATCTACATTCTATCTTCTGATATTTTTCCCTCACTTCTATAGAATTATATTTAAAAAATTTTAAAATATCATCTAATAGAATAACCAAAAATATAATCATACATCACTAGTAGAGTCATTAATGAATATTACAATATAATGATACCTATAATGAGATATGACAAGGTATGATCCACAAATCTTTTGGTGAGATCGCTCTCAGTTTCATGATCTATGCATCCATCTATTCAAGTTGAACTATAATATTTTTTTTATCATTTCCTCACTCAACTGTCAAAACATCTAGTGGCTTATTATCCAATATTAATCCTTCCTTTTTCCATTAGAACCATAATATTACACATAGTGAGATTCATGAGCTTGTAATTACAAAAATATGGACTATTGGTTGTTGAAACACTAATAATTTCAACACCATATTATCATACTAAAAGATATTAGGTCATACAATTTAATACTCATGGAACAAACATGGAACCTCTTGTCACCGTGCAACCTCCATCTATAATTCTAGACCCATAGTCATCCTAAACATATTTCCTATATACATTATGTTCATTTGTAAAAATGGATAATGTTTTACTTCTTCTAATTATAAAAACCTCTCATTATTTATCAAGATAATAAAATGTCAATTTTCAATGAAATGTAAAGCCTCATTGTTCACCGAATAAATCATACTAAACATTATAAATATTTAATTGGGAAAATATTTGTTCACTATATTTTTGTGGAAGGGCTACCTTGATTAAATCACTCACAAATAAACCTGAATATAGGATATCTGTAATAAAATGTTTCTTCCCTAAGAAATAATAACATATTTTCAACATCTAGAATTACAAACCATTCAACAATCCTCTTCATACGTATTTCAATTAACTTCTATATTTGAATTATTTACAGAAGTCGATAATATTGAAATATTAATTGAAAAAAAATCCAATTTTTATATCTTTATCAACCTATCATATGATTATTTAAATCTATTTGAAATCTGGGTTGAGTGTTCCCATACATCTCCATTCAATGTACTATTAAATGATTCTTATATATATCTACTTCATGTATTCTGATTGAGAATCCAGTTTTGGAAATTATCAAATCCCAAATATTTTATCACCAAAGAGTTACCCATTTTCATTGAAATTTAATCCAATGACACTGGTAGCAATGCAATCAATATATGTTCCCATTTTATGACCCCCAATTTCAACTTCAATGAATTCTGTGACCCTAATATTATCTTGAAACCATTAACATGATCTCACACTTCCATTAATTGAAATAACCTCAGGTTGAATAAAATCCATAATTATAATCACTCATGCATAAAAAAGAATATTTTCTCATATTATAAGGATCATCTATCCCTAAAATGGATATACCATCCTTTCGATTATTCTCTCACTCTCATCCATTATCGTACATGCCTCATCTAATTCATACCATGATATCTTATTGTATCTGACACCACAATATAAAAATAATTAGCTATAACAAATAATAATTAATTATTCAATATTAACCCAATTGTAGTTAAAGAAAAAAATTCATTATCTATAATTGAATCCCTGAAAAATCTTAAAACCTTCTCTATCAATCATTTTGTGACTTCTGTTTACATTTCAGAAAAATGACACATTGAGTCAAGATGATTCACAAGGATTTAGTTAAATCATCATAGAAACTGTATCTTAAATGACACCCAATTACATATATGTAAATGAAAATTAATAAATAAAAAATATGATAAGAAAACAACTTAAAAAACTTCTGAAATTCCAATTAAAACACACCATAATACGGAGGATCATAAGAGAATTATGAAGCGAGGGAGATAGCCAAAATATCCATCTTCTAAAGCCATGTTCAATTAAATCATTTAATTATATTTCTCAAAAATTAAAAATCATCCCATGATAATAATATCCCAATAGTGTGAAATGGTGATAACACTATTCTCATTGTTCAATGATTCGTTATGAAAGATGGTAATGGAACTTAATTTTATGGTTGCAGTGACAACACACCAAGAAGAAGGCCCGAAATACATCCAAAAACCATCTGGATGTAATTTCCCTTTTTATTGAAAGTATCAAGCCGATAATTTTTGTAATCTCAAAATAAAATAAACCACTAAATGTAAGATCACTATTTTCAACAAGAAATAAAAATTATCTAGAAGGTGATATCAAGTCAAATATTTAGAAGAACATGGATTATTCAACCAATCACAATCCCGAAATTGTCCTCAAAATAATAAATCATGTTCACTGAAAAATCATATATGTTTTTAATATATATAATGAAATTATATTATATGATCACAAAATTGGTTTGTACATGGTTTGGACTACCATCCTCTGTTAATTGGAGAAGGATTTTATTATTTAATTTAATAACATGTTTATTTATGATAATAAATTATGAATTATATCATTATAGATCACTACTAAAATAGGTCAAATGGAATCTCATCATTCCCCTTAAAAATTAATAATATAGTGGGTAAAATTCATTCATCAGGTTTCAAATACATCTAACTACCATAGAGGCATATCTAATAGATATGGGTAATTGTTTTTCTCTTATAGCACACTATATCTTGAACAATAATCATTGGATGATTAACAGTTCCCCATAGAATCACTCTATTTAAACAAAAACATGCATGTAATGATTCAAAAAATAGATGTATCTTCATTCTAATGATGTAACTCCATCACATACACAACAATCAAAGAACTCTTATATGGAATGTAGTAGTCACTCACCGGGCAGTGGCCCCCAGATCATATGTGATGAATAGAGGCGAGCTATTTGGATTTCTTGGGTTTGGTTTTATATATATTCTTATTAATACTATTTTTTTAATTACATTATGAATATCTATTTTTGGATGTCTCAAACAGTGTCATTTTGTTTTTCTATCCTTTCCTACCCCCGGACTTCCCCTTGAAGCAGGATGGAATTAAATGTCACGCATTTGAGATTCCAGGTAAGGTCTAACATTCAATTAAATCAAAAAACTATAATAAATTTACTATATTCATGTCTATATTTCCATTAGGGATTCAATTCCAATTTCATCATATTTATTTGTGATAATTTTCAAAAGATGATGCAATTTTTTGGCATGTGTATAGCGTCTCTTGGAGAAAGTATCACACACCATTGTGAAAGAATTCAACTAATTTATATAAATTGGTATTTTTAATCAAATAAAATAGATTAAATCATATTTAATTATTTATTTTTTATATATCATGGGTTATGGATCTTATAAAATATGGAACAATGTATGTTTAGTGATAATTGGTATGCCTTTGGAAGTGAATCATATGTAATAGGAACATCCATGAGGGTGTTTAAAAATGATTAAAATTAGAGTTTAATATACTAATTAATTATATTTTTTTATAATTAATCATTGGTGCATTGTTGGAATGAGTTTGATCTCAAATGATACGAAGGTTCTTAGATCATGATTTTTATGAATTGGTTGAGGCTTAGAAATCCATTGTATGGGTATGTGTAGGTTCGAAGAAGATGTGAACTCCATTTATGTTGGATATTACTATCCTGAAAAACCTCATATATATACATATATTTACGAATATGTGTTCTCTTGTGTGTGAATATTTACATGGGCTTGGTAATACAGTATTAAGACCATGAGTCCCTAAAACAAGATGATATTGGTGTCATTATTCCCCAAACCTAGGATATGTGGTTGGGAGCAGTGGGATGTCCTTAAATGTATAAAACTGTGTTATCCAAGGGGTGAGGATTTGTGTATATATAGAAATAAACCATATACGGTATGAAAACATGTGATGGGTTATGAAAATAACTAGTTTTTCCCATAAAAACATTTAGTTAGGAATTTGATGAATGTGGTCGAGTTCTATGAGGTCTCTCTATAGAGATGTGATATGAGACTATAGATTGGGGAATGGGAACTTGTTAATTTATAATAATTTGATGAACATGAATTATATTTCCATAGTGATTTTTTGGAATGTCCTAGACCCATCAGTTGGGGCTATGGATGAGGGTGACCTTTGGGATATGGTTTTTATCATTCTGTGTATAAAAGATTATTTAAATTATAGATAAATTTGAAAATTAAAATATGATGAATGATTAATATATTGAAATATGATTATAAAAACTAATCTATATGTTTTGAGATATCAATTTTAAGTTTTGGGATATTGTTTGAGATTTTTGAGGTGTCTCGATCACTCGAGATTGTAGTGGGAGTGTTTGCGGCGGTTTTAATAGCCCGATATGTTGAATACATCATGGTAGTTGTTTGTGTATTGTAGTAGAAACAACCACTACCTATAGGAACGAACCCACTTTTGTCCCCCACTAGTAGTAGGATGGGATCTATAGGATTTAAGATTACATTACCTCTAATATCTTTTTTAGGGTAATCTCCCCACCTTTTCCTCTACCTTTCCCCATATGTCGGGTCCTCCCCTCTTATACCCTACCATTCTTCCCCAGGATTAAGTAGTGTTTACGATGATTTCTTTGTAGAAACTAATAGTACAATACACTCCTACATAATATCATCTTTCTTGTTCAACATATTTTATAACTTATTTTTATTTGGTTTTATACATAAATTGGATATTTCACTAGGGAACTGTGACATTATCATATTTCATACAATACATTATGAAACCTAGCTAGAGTATGGCCTAAGATAATATCTTTGTGATTCAATTAGTCTAATCATCAAATATACATGTCACTATATATATACACAACTTTTAATTTTATTATTAAATTACATTAGTTATGAATATGGTTTTGGGACTTATGGAAGGGGATGTATTGGAAACAATGGTCCATATTGGGCCACACATGACTAGTTAGACTTGTATTTGATGAGATGAAAAAAGATGATGTTTTTTATGATTTTTTTACTATTAATATGATGTGAAATAAGTAATTATAAATTTTTAAAAATAAATTATCTAGGTTCTTTTTCAAGATTTATATTCTAGTAAAGGTACAAAAATCTTTGATGAGCTTTCAAAAGACATAGTATCTATTGTCATCCATTTCAGATAATTTGGAAGAACACCAAATGAGGTCAGTGGTACTAGTACTCACCATATATCACAATGGTTGCTTATTTTTTATGGTATGTGTAATACAATGATTCCTCTAAGAGAGTTTAATTGGTGAACATGATATTTACCTAAGATAATTTGACCACATTTAATGTTATATGAATAAAATATCTTGTAATTAAACTAGATTCATTTGATCGTATATAGAGACAAGTGAATCAATGATTCAATGTTCTTTGATGAGATTCCTCAGCTATATATGGTAGAGGTTGTGAATATTTATCATTGTGGCCAACATAATAGAAAAATGATGTGTGTTCCACGATTGAAATTGAATTTAATATGGGTAGGGTGACTGAATGAAATTTTTGAGGCCTTGAGGAATATTAGGGTTCATTTTCATTCTCTTCTGAGTTTACCTATGTGTGGAACCCATGTGATAATTAATATTGGGCTACCCTATCGATGATTTCATTGGATGTGGCATCAATATAGTATATATAATTAACCTGAGTTCTTGGTTTACACCAAATACACTTGTTAGCATGCCTATGATTTAGATTTTCTTGGAGATAATTATTGGGTTCCCTAATTAATGACTGACCATGAGAGGGTCTGTATGGAAATGGGTAGTGATGGGTGAGGGTGTCACACTAGGTCCCAAAATAACATGTAATCTTAAAGGATATTTTATTCTAATGAAGGGTGTTATTTTTTTTATGATACAAATCTTCCATTGTTATTGAATTTTTTTTCCTGTTTTGTTTCCTAGGATGACCAAAAATAGATATCCAGCATGAAAATGATGTTATTTTATAGGATTCCTAGTAGTCATTGGTTTTCATCGATGAGATAGTAAGATGCCTGATATGACTATGATATGGTACAATGGTGTATTGGGGGAGGATTCCAAGATTGACTGAAATCCAATGATTAGTTTTAAGTGTATGTGTATTTCTATGTGTGGTTACAATGATCCAATGTCGAATAACATGTGACTGTGCATATATTAATGCCTGATATTGAAGATATTATTTTGATATTATGACAACATTGGGAGTTCTATGGTTCAATGATTCAAATGGAGATACCATTTGACCAATGATATTGTATGAGATTTAAATGGTCTGATGAGTTTAAAAGTTGATGTATAACCCAAATAATTGATTTTGGAAATCCCGAAGCTGGTAGTTACATCTTAACAATCAATTATTAAGAAATACCTTTCGATTTTGTGGATGCACCCCTGATATAGTGGATAAAGATTTGTGAGTAGTATGATGCCTAGGTATGTACCATGGTATCCTGTATGGTATTCCATTGGATTACCTAGGTGTCATCCATTCCATGATATATAGGATTTTCTAGGGCATCTCACTTTTTGGAATCTGATAGAATCTCGACATTATTAAATCTTATGTAAATTCAGGGGGATTATACATTGAGGATTAACAATAAGGGATACTTGTTGATGCCAAGGGTCTGCAAGTCATTGTGATGATGATGTAGGCATGATATCATCATTTATTAAATAGAAAATTCTCTGAGATTTTTGTCATTATTAGATACTCATCGGAACTGGAGATTCATTATATGGTTTATTGGGGTTTCATTCCTTAGTATTAAATATTGTTTTAGTGAATGGCCCACATTTTATAATTATTCCCATAATAATTGGTGATGATGTGGTTTTCATTGTAATCACGATGTTCAAAAAAATTGGCATCATATTTATAACGACCCATACTTTAAATACATTGTTTTTTCTTCAGAATTGAAGCATACTTATTATAAAATATAACAAAACGATGGTAGGACCGTATAGGTATAATGTCTTTAGAAACTAGGAAACATAAACAACTAGTTCATAAAGCATCTACATTGTCACCCATTTATTTCGTCATATCTAGAGTCCCTATTGGAAAATCCTACATAATAATCTTCTTCCTAACCTGGGGGAAAAAAATACAAAATGGTGATCTCAAATGCTCAGTAAGGGTAAACAAAGGAAATATCATATTCATAAGAACATAGCATTTCGAAAATCTTCACCTGCCAAATAGATCATAATATCATAACATGGAATTAATCATAGTAGTGAAATGTAATACAAATAATCCTAACATAAAACATGACACTTTTTGGAATACATACATAATCAAAGAGAATCATTTCGTAGTATCCAAGACTCATTGGAAAGACTATCTTAGCCGATAATGTCCATTTCTGAACCGAGTTCACACCTCGTTTCAGTCCTGTTTCACTAAACCATATTAACCTTCCATTTCATCCATGTATATATCATGAGATATAAATATTTACCCAATGAATTAGAGGGAGATATAGGTCACACCCATCTCATAGTGAACCCATTTTTATGTGCGCCACAAAATAATAATTCATACATCATAGCATAACCCATGTAATAAAAATGGGATTATTAAACATCGTTCCATCATAACATAATCCATATAAGATAAAAGGAAATCCTAAAAATAACTGCGTCATAACATAATTAAATCATTGTTAAAATAGGGATATAAATAGACCCCTATATTATCTTAGACAGAAAATAATTTTGACAAAATGCTTGAACTCCATTCTTGGGAAAAATATCATGTCTACTTCAAAAACATTTTTTCATTCTTAAAATGTCATATAATATTAAACTAAAAGAATTTTATTAAAAATAAACATTATAACATGTAAAAAATGATTCATGGAAAAAATGTTCTAAAAATCCATTCATGCCGTATAAGTTAAAAAAACCTTCTTCTCGTACTTTGGCCGGAAAAGTAAAAAAGTACCTCGTACAAAAAACGACAAAAGATTAGGTTCATATATTTTACTAAAAACATAACGAAAGGTAAAATTTGATTTAAAAATTTTTAGGAGGATAGAAATAATATTACATGTTTAGAAAACATGGATGTGGATGATAAATATTACCCAGTATATTCTGAATTATAAACAATCTCGAATAAAAATGAGATTGCGAGATTTTCCCTTACCATAGGTCCAATTTGCTTCGTACGTGTCCTAAAAACCTGTGTAAATATTTAAATAATGTTATTGACTTATTATATAATATTACTCATTGTTATGATATCATATATGGTCAAATTCATAGCTTCTTATTAGTAATAGTTCATTGCAACTTGTTATTCGGGTGTTTATTTCTTTTTGTTCTTATGCATGTTTTGTCGAATAAATTCGTATTCATCTTTTTAGGTTATAGATACTTCATTTAAAGAATGGTATCAGTGTAATATATATCATATTTATTCACTAAATTCATTTACATAATCATTAATCATTGAAGATCATGTAGAATGAATCGCATCACATCTTGGAGATGGTAGGTCGTACGTACGCACATGCAATGATATCATTCCCATGATCGTGGAATTATATTGAAGTGTATGTATATTATTTCACAATAAATTTCAATTTACAATAATCATATATAGTTATTCTTTACACCATTATTCCCATCCAAGTAAGATGGTGGTGGAAATCAGATTACACCACAATCTGGAGATGGTATGCTGTACGTACGCACGCGTGGTGATTTCATTTTCCGTAGGATGGATAGAAGGTGAAATAGGGTTGTTTCATATTTATAATAACATATTAGTATATGATTGATATTGATGTTATTACTTCATAATGAAACAAATAAATAAGAATAAGTATAAGAAGAAATCAATTTGAATGATTCAGTAACGGATATTACCTATTCTTCGACACACCTCTTTGAAACCACATCTTAGGGCACTAATGTTGGTCTTTGAAGAAGACTAAGACCACTAGGATGTTTCTATGGAAGTGAAGAAGAGAAATTGGCAGGGTTTGGCCGAGCCTGAAGGCACAAAGTGGTGTGAGGAGAAGAGGGAGGAGGTTCCCTTTTATATGGGAGGAGAGGGGAACCTTTGGAATTATAATAAATATTAATTTATAATAAATTCCAACCCCACTTAAAACCCACCAAAAATGGCTAAAATTCGAAGCTAAATGAGATAGGGTTGTAATATCATCAACCAATAAAATTTATACTAGTTGGGAATTTATTTTAAACATTATCAATATGATTTGTCTTTATATAATCTATTTAACTTTATTTTTGGTAATAATATTATAAATATTTAATCATTATAAATAATTAATTATATGTTGTGAATTGTCTATAATTTAACACTTTATTAAATTTTAGACCATATAAATTTTATTTTCTATTTTTTTAAAAAAAATTTGAATTTTAAACGATTTTATAATATGTAATTTTTATAAAATAACAATAGTGTCAATTTTGACACTATTTATTTATTTGAATTTAAATAACAAATACACAGAATATATGTTCGAAATAAAAGATTTAATAGATTTATAGCATGTCATATTTATATATAAAATTAGTGGAGCACATTAAATAGTTCATATAATATTTATTTTCATACTTTTAAAATCATTTATTTAATAATACAATCAATAAAATAATTTTAACATTACTGTTGTGTCATAATTAATGATAATTATTTAATCCCTAAAAATTTATAAATAAATTCATATGATGTAGATAAATTTATTATATATCCGGGGACTATTTATATCCAAATTTTTATGATGGTTATCACTAAATAAAAATTATTACACTTATAAGATTTAAGAGAGTGACCTATTGTCACATTCTTTGGTTTTAATAATAATTATATTATTTCATGGTAAAAAGTCCATGAAATGAATCTAGTAATACCCTTAGGTGATATGGGTCGACATTTATTCATCCAATAGGATTTTGGAAAGTGTTAGGTTAATTTTATAATTTTATATTACTCTTAATTACGCAATTTACCTTTAACTACAGTAAAAAAAATTACCGTAGTTACTATTCATAATATCAAAAAAAAGTAAACTATTAACATAATTTGGACCCACTGAATCCAAATATGGAATCCATTTTTCAAAATTCAATACACTGATGTTTTAGAAATTAATTTAAAAATAATCCCATTGTTAAGCAAACAGGTTTTAAAAGTTAAAACATTTCCAAAGATTTAAATGTTTTTACCGATGAATTCAATGTAATATTAATGAAAATGAAATACATTATATTAAATGGTAAAAATATATTATATTTATACTTTAAAACCATTAATTATTATAATTTAACCATATAAATTATTATGATGAAAAAACAGTTTTTAATTAAAATATAGCATGTTTTTACTATTCATTAAAATATGAAAGTTATCATAATAATATGAAACCTTTATCCAAAGTAAATTTTTATATCATTATTCCAAATAAGAACATTATTTTGTCAAATTGAACTTATAAACTTCTCAAAAACTAGATTTAATGTTGGTGCGCCATCAAAAGGAGGAAAAACTGCATTTTTTTTAAAAAATACTTATTTTACCCGAAAAATTTAGTTTGTTCTCATACCATGTCCTAAAAAACATGTAAGATGGATAATAATGTTATAAAATTCAAAATTCAGTTAATACAATTCATAATGGATAGTTTATAATATTATAATAATATATCGTTGTTTAGTGAAACTCGGTATTGCGTACTACACACGCTATTGAGGAAGGTCGCGATTGCATGTAATGCAAGCCAAGCTAGTGTTGTTTGCTGTGAAAGATTCCTTTGATGTTGCATATAAAATAATACATAAAAAATACTTCTCATAAAATATCAGGGTGTTACATTCTACCCCCCTTAAAATGAATTTCACCGTCGAAATTGGACACTTTGTAACAAACAGAAGAGCATACCTCTCGCTCATCACATACTCAAGTTCCCATGTACCTTATTCTAATTGGTGGATCCTCCATTAAACTATCACCAAGTGAGTGGTATTATTCTGTAGTAATTTTTCGCTATGATCCAAAATCTATATCGGTTGTTCTTCATAAGAAATATCATGCTCCAGTGGTAAAACTTATGAGCTGAGTACATGTGAAGGATCGAGTATGTACATTCTCAAGAGAGATACATGGAACACATCACGAACATGAGAGATATTTAGTGGAAGCACCAATCATTAAGATACCTTCCCAACACATTCCAGTATTTCTAAAGGACCGATATACCTAGGGATCAGCTTTCCATTCTTTCCAAATCTCATTACTCTCATCCCAGGAGATATTTGTAAGAACACTTTATCACCAGCTTCAAACTCTAGGACTTTTCTTCGGTTATCGGTATTACGTTTTTGTCGACTCTGAGCTGCTCTTATGTGGTTTTTAATAGATCAGAAATTTTATTCCATCTCATCAACAAGATAAAGTCCTAATAGCTTTCATTCCCCAACGTCACCCCAACAAGTTGGAGTTTGGAATTTCATTCCATAGATAGCTTCATAAGGAGCCATTTGAATATTGGAGTGGAAGCTATTATTATAAGAAAATTCCAGCAATGTAAGGTGTTGATCCCAACCAACGTTGAAATCCATAGAGCAAGATATCAACATGTATTCTAGAGTTTGAATTGTTCTCTCAGACTGACTTACTGTCTAATGATGATAAGCAGTGCTGAAACTCAACTATGTATCTAGAGTATACTGAAGACTTCACTAGAACATCGAGGTATACCTCAGATCCTGATCAGATATAATGGAAAGTGGTACTCCATGTAATCATACCACTACTTTCACATATATCCTAGCATGATGTTCCCGAGAGAAATATTCTCTAATAGCAATGAAGTGTGCTGACTTTTTAAGACGATCAAATATGACCCAGATAGCATTATTGCCTTTGGATGTTTTAGGTAGTCCAGTGAAAAAGTCCATAGTGATGTTTTCCCATTTCCGTTCTGGTATGGGTAATGGTTGTAAAATCCATTTAGTCTTATGTCTCTTAGCTTTAACGTGACAACAAACCGAGCATCAAAAGACATATTCACCAACATCACATTTCATGCCATCCCATCAGAAGAACTCTTCCAGGTCCCTATACATCTTCAAGCTTCCAGGATGAATAGAGAATGACGAAAATGAGCCTCATCCAGAAGCTCCTTCTTTAATTCTGGAATGGGAGTAACACATACCCGATTCCTGAACCTTATTATCCCATCACAATCAAAGTTGAATTCAGGAAAATTTCTCACCTTCTTTTGTAACTCTACATCTTCTTCTTCTTTTTCCTCTTTAATCTTCACATGCATAGATGGTGGAACATTCATTTGAGAAATATATGACTTTACACTTCCATTTTAATCCCATGATCCATCATCTGTAAATCCATAAATATTAGATCTTTTGTGATCCTCATCATGGATAAGCTAGCATGGCCTTGTTGACTTAATGCGTCTGCCACCTTGTTTTCTTTCCCAGGGTGGTAATGAATTGAGCGATTGTAATCCTTAATCAGATTTAACCTTCTTCTTTGGTGCATATTCAGCTTCTTTTTTGTGAAAATATAATTTAATCTTTTTGATCAACATAAATATCACACCTTTCACCATAAAGATAATGCCTCTAAATCTTTAATGAAAATATTACCGCAGCTAACTCCAAATCATGAGTTGGATAATTTTTCTCATGGATTTTCAACTATCGTGAGGCATAAGCTATCACCATATCATTTTTCACAAGAACACACCCAAGCCCCTTCTTGGATGCATCACTATAGATCATAATCCTTTCTCCAATACAAGGCATTGTGAGCACAAGTACTCTAGATAACCTTCTTTTTAACTCCTTGAAATTCTCTTCACCCTTCTCTCTCCAAACGAACTTAAATCCTTTTCGAGTCAACCTGGTGAGTGGATTAAATAATCTTGAAAAATCTCTCACAAAAAATCAATAGTATCTTTCCAGACCAAGAAAACATCTGTTCTCAGTTACTGTTGTTGGTCTCGATCATCTTTTGATAACACTTGTTTCTGCTGGATCCACAAATATCACTTATTTTGAGATTATGTGACCCAAAAATTAATCTTTTTGAATCCAAAATTAACACTTGGTAAATTTTGCATAAATCTTATCCTTTCTTAGGGTCTTTAATAAAATTCTCAAGTGATATTCATGTTATTACTTTCTCTTTGAGTAGACAAGAATATCATCTATAAAGACTACAAAAAACCGATCAAGAAGGTCTCTAAAGAATCTATTCATTATATACATGAAGATAGCATGGGAATAAGTAAGACAAAATGGAATCACTATAATACCATAGTGTCCATACCTTGTACGGAAACCCTTCTTTGGTATATCCTCTTTTTTGACCCTTAATTGACGATACCCTTAACGAAGATCAATCTTGGAAACGTATTGAGCTCTGTGTAGTTGGTCAAATAAGTCATCAATACGTAGGAGAGGATATTTGTTCTTGATAGTGATATTGTTATGTTCTCGATAATCAATGTAGAGTCTCATTGATCCATATTTCTTCTTAACAAATAGAACATGTGCTCCCCAAGGTGACACACTAGGTCATATGAATCCTTTATCAAGATTCTCTTGGAGTTGCTTCTTCAATTCCTGCAACTCAATTGGGGCCATTCTATAAGCTATATTTGAAATGGTCATATCACCCCGTATGAGTTCTATTGAAAACTCAACTTCATGATTTGGTGCATGACCTAGCAATTCCTCTGGAAAGACATCATCAAAGTCATGTACAGTGGGTGTATTCTTAATCGTGAGTTTCACCCCACAAAATTGAGATAATTAACATTAATTTTTTGGAATCAAGACCCATAAGATGGAAGAAATTTCCACTAGAAGGTTATATTCATCCTTTCATCGATATATGATAGTAGATTGATCGGGAATATTAAATGTGATTTCCCTTCGTTGGAAATTGATAAGAGCTCTGTATAAAGAAAGACAATTCATGCCACAAATCACATCAAATTCTTCTATAAGAAGGATCAGAAGATTTTCCAGAAGCACTTTCCCACAAACTTTAATCGGAGAAGAATTGTAAACTTTTGATGAGATTGTTGTGCCATTAAGAGTTTCACAACTAACTTGACATATAATTTTTGAGGTAGTATGGTGATACCTGTAGAAAATTATTCAGAAATAACATAGTGGGTGGATCCGAAATCAAATAAAACATTTTCTACTTTAGAGTTTTTGGTTTGTGTACCTTTCACCACATCATTATCGTACTCCTCATCTCCGATAGTAATTGCATGTGACGTTCCTTTGTCTTTGGCCTTATGATTTTGTTGATGTTGATCATCATCAACAACCCTTGGATTAGGACATTGATTGGCATAATTCAACATCTCATTGCACATGAAACATTGAAGTGTTGGAGGTGCATTCTGTGTATCCCTTTCTTTGTTCACATCATTAGACAACTTCTTCCCATTATTTCTACATTCAATTACCCGATGACCTTATTTTCCACACATAAAACATTTTCTTGTCCCTTTATGAAAATTCCATTCGTGTTTCTTTCCACAATTTCAGAATAAAGGAAAACTCATCTTCTTTTCGGTGTGGTCATTTGATAGTCCTTTGAATTCCATTTTCCTCTTCTTATCAAACCCATATGACTGATGGGTTACTCAAATCTCTATATCAACCTTGAGAGCACATCGAACAATTTCCTTATAGCTATTGAAGTCCCTTATGGCTAAATCCCTTGGAATACATGGTTTTATTACACTAAATAATCGATCGATCTTACTCTCATGTTGGATAATAATACCATAAGTGTACCTTACATGTCTTGCAAAATTTGCTTCATATGTACCAACAGATTCATCATCCTTTTTATTTAGTTCAAGAAACTCATTCTCCATCGTTGTTCGAATAATACGAGGGATGTACTTATTGAAAAATAAGTTCTTGAACTCGTCCGATTCCATGGACTCAATTTCATCTCTTGAACTCGTATTCTTGATAAGATTCCACCATTGATCAGCTTCACCTTCCAAACGATAAACTGATAAGATGACTTTATCATGTTCATAACATTGAAGAACTGAAAATATCTTTTCAGTGGTACTGATCCATTGTTCAGCCACTAATGGGTAAGTAGACCCACTGAATAAAGGTGGACACTACCTCATGAAGGATTCAACAGAATTTTTCTCCTTCCTTTGCTCATTTGGATGTACTGCATGATTCAAAGCTTGAGAAAGTTTTGTGAGCATGGCTACAATATTTTTAATTCTATCTCCCATAACGTTTGGTTGCTCAGGGCGACAATCTTTGCATTACCTGTTGCATTCAGCATTAAAACGGTTCCTTCGCGTTCCAACCATTGACTAAAAAAAATATTCATAGTGTTAGAAACACTAATCATAATATTAAAACCACATTCTAAAGAAAAAAATTTCATGATTTATGTCTTATCATAGGTTAGTCATGGCCATTTCTAGAACAATATGATTTTTTTCTTATGATTAGACATTTCCTGAGGGTTCTTACTAAGGATTTCACATCCTAGATTCCAAAAGATTACTATACCTTTCCAATGACACCAACTATAACGACCCATACATTATATAGATGGTTTATTACATTAGAATTGAAGCATAATTATTACAACATATAACAAAACCATGTTAGGACCATATATGTATAGTGTATTTAGAAACTGGGAATCATAAACAACTGGTTCATAAAGCATCTACATTGTCTCCCATTTATTTCATCATATCTATAGTCATTATTGGCATATCCTACTTAATAACCTTCTTCCTGACCTAGGGAAAGAAAACAAACAAAACGGTGACCTCAAATACTCAGTAAGGTTAAACAAAGGAAATATCAAATTCATAAGAACATAGCATTTCAAAAATCTTAACCTAGAAAAGAGATCATAATATCATAACATGGGATAAATCATAGTAGTGAAATGTAATCCCAATAATCCTAACAGAAAACAAGACACTTTTTGGCATACACAAATAATCCTAGAGAATCATTTCTTAGTAGTCAAGACTCATTTCCAAGACTATCTTAGCGGAAAAAGTCCTTTTCTGAACTGAGTTCACTCCTTGTTTCAGTCCTATTTCACTGAACCAGATTAACCCGCCGTTCCAGCCATGTCTATCTCATGAGATATAAATCTTTACCCAATTCATTGGAGGGAGATATAAGTCCCACCCATCTCATAATTAAACCATTCTTATGTGTGCCACAAAATAATAAATCATACATAATAGCAAATCCCGTGTAATAAAAATGGAATTCGTAAACATCATGTCATCATAACATAATATATATAAGATAAAAGGACAACATAAAAATAATTAACTCATAACATAATCAATTCAATGTAAAAATAGGAATAGAAACAGAACTCTATAACATCTTAGATGGAAAATATTTTTGATAAAACGCTTGAACTCCATTCTTGAGGAAAATATCCTTTCTATTTCAAAAATATTTTTCCTTTCTTAAAATGTCATATTATTTAAAACTAAATGAAGTTGATTAAAAATAAACATTAAAAATTTTAAAGGAAGCTTCATGGAAATAATGTTTTAGAAATCCATTCATGCTGTATATGTTTAAAAACATTCTTCTCGTACTTTGGCCAGAAAAGTCAAAAAGTACCTCGTACGAAAAAAGACAAAAGTTTCCGTTCCTATCTTTTAATAAAAACATAATGAATGGTAAAATTGGATTTAAAATATTTTAGGAGGATTGAAATAATATTATATATTGAGGAAACATGAATGTGGATGATAAATATTCACATTAAATTCTGAAGTATAAACAATCTCGGATAAAAATGAGATTGCGAGATTTTCCCTTACCATAGGTCTAATTTGCTTCATACATGTCCAAACCTCCTGTATAATGATTTAAATAATGTTATTTACTTCTTCCAGAATCGTACTCATTGTTATGATTACATATATTTTCATATTCTTAGCTTCTTATTAGTAATATTTCATTGCTACTTGTTATTTGGGTGTTTATTTCTTTTTGTTCTTATTCGTGTTTTGTCGAATAAAATCTTATTATTATTTTTAGGTTATAGATACCTCATTTAAAGAATGTTATTAGTGTAATATATATCATATTTAGTCATTATATTCATTTATATAATCAATAGGCATTAAATATCATGTAGAACGAGTCGCATCAAATCGTGGAGACAGTAGGTCGTACGTACGCACGAGTGATCATATCGTTCCCATGATTGTGGAATTGTTTTGAAGTGCATGTATACTATTTCAGAATCAATATCACTTTAAACTAATCATATATAGTTATTCTTTAAACCATTATACCCATAAATGTAAGGTGGTGGTGGAAAACAGATTACACCATGGCGTGGAGACGATATTTCGTACGTACGCACGCGCGGTGATTTCACTTTCCGTAGGATGGATAGAAGGTGAAATAGGGATGTTTAATATTTATAATAACATATCAGTATATGATTGATTATGATGTTATTACTTAATAATGAATCAACTAAAGAATAATATGTATAAGAAGAAATAAATTTGAAAGAACAGGTAACAGATATTTCCTCTTTTTCGATACGCCTCATTGAAACCTCCTCTTAGGGCACTAATCTTGGTCTTTGAAGAATACCAAGACCTCTAGGATGTTTATATAGAAGTGGAGATGAGAAATTGGTAGGTTTTGTCTGATAATGAAGGCTCAAAGTGGTGTTATGAAAAGAGGGAGGAGGTGCCCTTCTATAATGGAGGAGAGGGGCACTTTTGGAATTATAAGAAATATTAATTTCTAATAAATTCCAACCCCACATAAAAACCTCCAACATTGATTCAAATCTGAATATTAGATTATATGGGGTTGTAATATCATCAACCAATAAAATTTAGACAAGTTGGGAATTTATTTTAAACATTATCAACATGATTTATCTTTATATAATCTATTTAATTTTATTTTTGATAAAAATTTTATAAATTTTAAATAATTGTAAATAATTAATTATATGTTGGGAATTGTCCATAATTTTATACTTTATTACATTTTAGAGAATATAAACTTTAATTTATAATTTCTAAATATTTTTGTGATTTTTATACGATTTTATAATATGTAATTTTTATAAAATAACAATACTGTCAATTTTGACAATATTTATTTATTTGAATTTAAATAAAATATACACAAAAGATATGTTTGAAATAAAAGATTTAGAAGATTCATGAAATTTCATATTTATCTATAATATTAGTGTAGAACATTAAATATTTCATATAATATTTATTTTAATACTTATAAAATCATTTATTTGATAATTCAATCAATAAAATAATTTTAACATCACTATTGTGTCATAATTAATTACAAATATTTAATCCCTAAAAATTATAAATAAATACATATGATATAGATAATTGTATTAGATTTCTGGGGACTATTTATATCCTATGTTTTATGATGGTTATCACTAAATTAAATTTATTACACTTATAAAATTTAAGAGAGTGACATGTTGTCACTTTTTTTTGGTTGTAAAAATAATTATATTATTTCACTGTCAAAAGTCCATAAAATGAATCTATCCCAACCATTAGGTGATATGGTTTTACTTTTATTCATCCAATAATATTTTGGAAATTGGTAGGGTAATTCTATAATATTATATTTACCCTTAACTACTCAATTTATGTTTAACGGGAGTGAATATAAATTATCACAGTTACTATCCATAATATCAAAAAAAAGTAACCTATTAACAGAATTTAGACCCTCTAAATCCAAATATGGAATCCATTTTTCATATTTCACAACATAGAAGCTGCAGTAATTAATTTAAAATTAATCCAATTGTCATGAAAACTGGTTTTAAATTTTAAAACATTGCCAAATATTGAAATGTTTTTACCTATGAAATTAATGTAAAATTAATGATAATTACATAAATTACATTAAATGGTAAAAATATATTTTATTTATAATTTAAAACCATTCAATATTATAATTAAACCATATAAATTATTATGAAGAAAAAATTGTTTTTAATTAAAATATAGCGTGTTTTTACGAGTCATTAAAATATAAAAGTTATCATAAAAATATGAAAATTTTAACCAAAGTAAATTTTTATATACTGAATCCAAATAAGAATTTTATTTTCTCAAATTCAACTTATAAACTTTCCAAAAACTATATTTAATGTTGGTGCGCCATCAAAAAGAGGCAAAACTGGATTTTCATGAAAAATACTTTTTTTACCCGAAAAATTTATTTTGTTCTCATACCATGTTCTAGAAAATATGTAAGAAGAATAATAATTTTATAAAATTCAAAATTTAGTTAATACTATTCATAATATATAGTTTATAATATTATAATAATATATCATTGTTTAGTGAAACACGGTATTGCATACTACACATGGTATCGAGGAAGGTCGCGACTGCATGTAAAGCAAGCCAAGCTAGTGTTGTGTGCAGTGAATGATTCCTTTGATGTTTCGTATAACATATGACAAAAAAATATTTCTCATAAAATATCAGGGTGTTACAATATTTATGTACATAATGATGGAGGATTGTTTATTTATTGTTCAATAGATGTGAATTGAATAGTACTGGGTCATTCCACCCAACAAAAATAATATGGTGTAACTCACTAGGTCCCACCAATCAGACTATTTCATGAGTGTGACTATCCCTATCCCACATTCAATAGGATATGGGATGATGACCAGCACCATGAATGAATAACCTATACATCTGAACTATTATACCAATGTACAAATACACACACACATTTATCTAAGCGTATACTATTATGATAATGTAAATCTAAGAGATTCCAAAAAATTAATGATAAAATCTATTCCACATAAGAGAATGAAAATTTACCAAAAGCAGTGAAGATGAAGATAATATACCAAAAAAATAAAAAATAGAGTTCTACATACTATGATGGATGGGACCACATTAAAATTAACTCCCTATATAAAACCTCATTATTAAAAGAACATATATGATCTACTTTCTCCATTCCCTCCTAGTAAAAAATCAAAAGGTTCATCATATCTATAAGACATGCATTGTGGGAGAAAAAACAGTAAAGGATTTGTATAAAAATAAAATTTATGACATTTATAAATTAATGATATTAATTCATTAACTGTTTTTACCCATAACACTTATAAAAAATTAAAAATAGTAAATACTCATAATAGAAAATTGGTCTCTTCTGGCCTCCACTAATACTACAAGATATAAGATACTACTTCAGGCATCTAGTTATCCCTTATATAGGGATTAATTACACAATGGGAATATCATCACTGGTTATTCTCATCCAGGAGGTATTCATCATTGGGACCAACCAAGGATGTACTCATTGGCTATCATAAGATATCATCACCTCAGTAGGGAATCACTCAAAGTGCTACTAAGGGAAACCAACAACCATAATGTATATGAATTATATATTATTTATTGATTCCATATGTATGATGTTAAAACTGATACCAAAATCCAATACTAGGAATAATTGATGATACCAACATAGTCTCATAGGGGGATACACCAAACTCTATCCAATAAAGTATATATAGATATGATCAAAATCCTATGATGTAGATGTAAGGTCTCATTAAACCATATCATGAAAAGACCATGTACCCCACACAATTGAACCTAGTATATAATGAAGAGATGAAGTTAATAAATACATATCTATGGAATTAAATTGTTTTAAAAAATATATTTGATGTGTAATGATAAAATTTAATATTCCCATGTTTGGATCAACATCTCACATCCATTAATTAGGTACTCCATACTTACTTATTTATATGGTCATGTGCATATTTCTGGTTGTGTCTGAGTACATGTTTCTTCAATGTACTATAATTGTTCCCATGTTTCTAGTTATGTACATTTTAGTGTACACACATAGTACATGAAGATCATCCATCAATGGATAATATAGTGTGTCATATTGGTCACATAAATAGTGATTTTTAATTACTATAGATGATCTACAACCCCAGTCGAGGTTACTCAAATGGAATGTATCTAAAAATTGAACATCTTTTCCATTTGATTTTTAGAAACATTTTGATTGTTCTATAATAATTCGTGAACCACTATTATCTCAGAATTCTATGTGAATATCACTATAAAATTATGGACTTATTTTAATAAACCCTCATCACCAATGCTCACCAAAAACCAATATTTGATTCACTCAAAAATATTTCCATTAATCAAAAGACTCTACAAACCAATCCACCACCAGGTATCCCCAATGAAATAAGAATCAATTGGTCCCATCCTAATCAACCACTGATCTTTAATCATCCCCAGACCTCGATCACACACTCAACAATGAATGAAACATGTGTCAATGATTTGTTACAATGATGAATTGACTTTCCATAATCAAATTCCATGTATTCAATTAACAACAGGACAAAATAATCCAAATTATTAATTTGTGAATTAATGTTAAATGAAACCAATTTCCATTTTAATGATTAATAAACATCATTTTCTATTCATTTCATCAATGATCCTTTATAATATAAAAATTTAATGAAGGTGAATATTAAAAAATTACAAATAATGTACCGATAAAATTAAAAGAATATTGATGCATGTATAAATTATATTTTTTGAAATTTATATGCATTTGAAGTAGGATAAATTATATTTGGTGAATCTAAAAATTAAAACATTCTACCTAGAGTTTGGATTATTTATTGATATAATATGATTCCATATTTTCTTCTTTAGAGAGATACAAGAACAATGATGTTATAAAAGATCATTGTCGATCTTATTTGATCATCCAATAATATATAGTATGAAAAATCATCCCTCAATGATCTTCTCTAATATATTGGGTTATTTAATGAAGCTTGCAACTCTCCCATAACTGGGTATTTATACAGAAGTAAATTATTTCACAACATAAATGAAATAAAATAAAATAAACAATTTATTAATGTTTTTTCATAAGATAAAATTTAGAAAAAAAACATGACGCAAAAAATTAATCTATTTCACAAAGGCTGAAACTGTCGTTCTGAAAAAAATGATTCCCTTCGATTTCTTCTATGAGAATTCTATATGTGGTTATTTCACATTTTCAGGAAAACTAAGTGCTCATTTAATTATTATATGTAATATTATCCAATTATAAATGTATGTCTCACAAAAAAATGGAATCTTGTGACCTATATATTAATGGATCCAAAAATAATGATAGATATATTTCAAAATGTTTCATGGAAAAAATGAGTATATCAAATTTTCCAAAAATTATGTTTTTTCATAAAAAAATGGAATACTTAGAAATACGTAGTTATTGTGATTAGAACCTTGAATCATGTTGCAAGGTACCATCCTAAAGAAACTCATGTTTCCACTAAATGTAAACATACATATTTTATCTCCCTCAGATGATTCTCTTCTTTTGATCTTCAATAGCCACTCGATATTCTGCAAACTCATCTCCATAATCAATATAGTGATTTGACCATTTAATAACATGATATGATTTATACAAATATTTCCTTAGCTATAAAACATGTATGATGTCGTGTACATAGTCTAACTATGGTTATAGATCTTAGTGGTATGCCCCATAACCTACTATACAATGTATCACAAAAGGGCTAATGAACATTTGATGTAACTTATACCCTCATCTAAAAAATTGTAATCCACATTATCATTATACTATTAGAAACACATTCTCTCCCTGTTTAAACAATAGAGGCCTATGTTGTTGGTTTTCATTGGAATTTTTATGCTATATGTAGTCCTCATCATCTACTAGATGGTCAGTACTTTATCTTAGGTAGTTCATACCAACTATCTATATATGAGTGATGAATCATAAAGATTAGTAAAAATAAGTGGTGAATAACAGGTTACCCCATACAAGGACTCTAATAGTGACATACTGATGGTATAAATATTTTGGTAGTTTAATAAAAACTGTTCCAAGTATAGGTGATACTCCATATTATAGAAAATGTATGAAAAGCATTCCAACATCATTTTCATGAATACATGAATTGTATTCTTAGTCTGTCTAATTTTCTAGGGTAAAAAATAAATGTCTAATGATATATTGTACAAAAAGTAACCTATAATTATCACCATAATAATGACATGAGAAAAAATCATTTTCTAAAAATATGATCGAGTGAACTCAATAGATATAATCTATCCCCTACTTGTATCGAAATTTCATTCTCTCTTCAAAAACCTACACACAACTATATAAGATGTTTTCTGACTTTGTCTGTTGGGATATGATCACCCAGATAGAGTCACATCCTCTATATGTACGTGGTAAAAACCTAAAAATATATATTTATATCTCATCCAACTATTACTATCGAAAATTAAGGGACAGAGCTAAACCCACTATTATCAGCTACTAATCCATAACCTTTTCAAAATTGTGGGATCAAAAGATGAACATTGGTAAAAAATTATTTAGACATGGACATCAAAAATATTTTAAAACGTCGTGGTACATATATAGAACACCTAGATATACCTCCAAAGGTGTTTTTAAAAAATCCCTCATCATCACCTAATTTAACTACATTGGTACCAAATCTAATCATTCTAAATTCACAATATTCACCCAATATTAGAATATCCCTTAGGAGAACGTATAAAGCACTTATTAATACGCATGGTCTCATAGTCGATACCTCAATGCTAAGGATCCCTAAAATTTTTCAAAATTTGTTGTGTAATGACCATAAAATGATGATATTAATCAAAGTTCATGTCCACTAATGAATAATTAATTATGGATAGCTGCTCTAATGCCTCATCCAACTAGATAGAATATGATATTATATAGATATCATCTTCCACAATGTTACCCGTTACTGGAGTATATACTATATCAATGTTATAGTACTCGAGGAACTATATTTATCAAATATATATACTTTTAAAATACTTTAGGGAAAGTACATAAATGATATTGTAATGGTGACATTATATAATAACATCACACCAATAAGGATGTGTCAACATATATTCAAGGTTATGAGTAGCGATGTATTCTCAAGATCATGATCCATATATTTATTCTTGTCTTTTATTAACTACTAAGACTCATATGAAATCACAACTTGCAACTTCAAAAGTAAAAAACTCGGTCCAATTCATATGGTATTGCAAAACACAATGCACTCTGCACGATCATCCATAGATCTTAAAATGGGTTTCTATACAAACCACTACTTGAAGTCCTTAATGTAATTATAGGAAATTTCAATCCAATCGAGTGGTTTCATCTTATATGTCAATGAAGTCGAGGGAGATGAAATCATGGTGAAATAAAGAATAAATATTTAAAAGTAGGATTCCAACCAAATAATGATTTTCAACTATGTCTTGCTCTTGGGTAGCCCCCATGCTAACATAGCCTCCTTCTGGGGAAGTTCAAATGATACCCCATCAGGTGGAATAACATGTCCAATAATGTGGACCTACTAAATCAATAAATAATGCAATCTGTTCATTCCATAAATATGGTTCTTTTGGATTCTGTCTAGAACTATCTACATGTGTCTCACATAATCCCCCTTAGACTCCAAGTGTAATGAGATATCGTTATTAATGATAACAATAAATCAACCTATGAATGGTTGAATGACCCATGTCATGAGTTCCTTAATCACTAATAGGTTGTTCCTCATACTTATGGGAATAAAAAATAATTATTTTTCACAATAGAAACTTTTTAATGTCATCTTTGGTATATCCTTATCTTGTAGGTGAAGCATTTGAAAACCAAATCTGAGGTTAATCTTCTGGAACCTTTATGCCCTTGTAAACAATTCAGAAAGGGATTTCGTCCCTAATAGTGGATACAAATTCTTCCTGGATACCATGTTCATGAACTGAAAAATCATTCACTACAACCTTCTCTGATTTTAATTCTTGGTGAACAACACCATGGCCACATAGGTGGAAACATTGGGTCACATGTATAAATTACACTTCATATTTACCAATTAATCCATCATATCACAATGCTATTTTTTATTCCAAATATATATTGATATAGATATAGGGGAAATCCATGGGTTTAAATAAATTTTTAACTATACATCATGGCAGGTAGGCTAGTCATGCATGTCCTCACGAAATATTTGCTAAGACTACAACATATTTATAGAAAACTTGTAGAACATATGTTACACCCCAAATAGTTAAAGGGTTAAATTACAAAATGACATGGCTCATGTCAACAAGATGCACCTTCCTTTTCGGGAGCCTACCTGATTAGAACTCCACAGTTAAGCATGATTGACCTGGAGTAGTGATGAGGATGGGTGACCTTGAGGGACATTTCTGAGGGTGTGTGTGAGTAAGGGAAAACTCACTGTAAAAGACATGTGTTCGATAATGGAGACTATCAATTTTCAAATAACCTGTTTGAGCACTTGGGTGGGACCTAGGGTGGGGCCACCTGTCGGTAGGGAAACTGGTGGTACCTGGTAGGCCAGGACCAGACAACCATGTTATGCCATTGATGTTTGTGCTTTCACCATGACCTGGTTGTCACATTTGGTCAAAGAAGAGGATCCCAACCATATGTGAGGTGTGCAGCCTGGGTTGTGATGTGGGGACCACAACGAGGAGGTTGTGTTCAAAAGAGGGGAGTGGGTTATTATAACACCCCAAAAATGATAAAGGGTTAAAAGACTAAATGATATGAATCATGTCAACATGGTGCACCTTTTTTATGGGATCCTACCTGATTAGAACTGTACAATTATGCGTGCTTGGCCTGGAATAGTGGTAAGGATGGGTGATGTTTTAGGATGTTTACCACATAGTGTGTGAGTGAGGAAAAAGAACACTATAATGGACATGTTTTGGAATGTGGGGACAATCAATAGTCAGATGAACGTTTTGGGCTTTTGGGTGGGCCTAAGTGTGGGGACCGCATGTTTGCGGGGAAACTTGTGGTACCTGGCTGGCCAAGTCCTGAGAGCCATGTTAAGGCGGGGTGTCTATGCTGTCATTGGGACCTGGTTGTCTCACTATATCATCCACATATCCATGAGTTATTCTATCCTACTTTTGAGTAATAGGCTACACCCTCCTATGAATTTTCAAATCATACATTACATATCTTTTACTCTCATCAATGAACGATGAACTTGTCCCATCATTATATACACACCATATACTCCACATTAAACAATAAATATAATCATGAACTAGGGATAACATGTCCATTCATATGTTGAAATCATCATATCTCATCCACACTGCAAATAGATCACCTAAAAATATCACATATCAAAGAGTCAAGTAACAGTACCAGGAGAAGTGTATTATATTTTAATCACCCATTGTAAGGGAATGAAAATAACAAGTTTGATACAAGGAATTTACCAGAACATAAATGACTAAATCTAGAGATGTTGCATGAATGCAATGAATTTCAACTATGTCAATCGAAACATTATCTACGATAGAAAAAAATATCAAACCTCATATCATTCATTGAAAATTGGGAACATATGCCTCTAATGCATGTTGTTGCCTTCATCCCTTCCCACTATATCCATCTGCCTAACATGACAACATGGGGCTGGTGATGGAAATAATTTGAGTTGTCTATGGCATTTGAAGACTCAACCTGATCCCCTTCCACAACAACATTTCTTCGGATGTCCACACTCATATTTCTATCTCACCTAGGTGGTCCCAATACTATCTCCATGTGTGTTATGAATTGATTCGGAAAATATTATTTTAGATGTCCCTAACATCACAATAGATTAAATTCTTATCCCATAGATTACTCCAATCAACTTGAGATTGCTAGACCAGGGATCCACTATCTCGTGATTATTTCCTTAATATTATTGAATTCTAGTAACCCTAAGACTTCCATTGGATTCCAAAAGATGAGGTATCTACTCATAAGCTCACTCTACTATAACACATCTTCAATGTCCACTATATGAAAAATATCTCAACAACTAAATCCCACTCGATTACTCCCCTACATCTGTGAATTAAGATAGACACAAATAAAGACATTATATCTATGTTTAATTTTTATTCGATGGTCTATGACCTGAATAATAGTTCCCCCAACATATATATGTAGTATCGTTAGATATTTGTAAACCACACATAAAACGCCCTCATGATCACACTTCCCTACTATTGTTACAGAATCTCATAGATGAATAATAATCTAAACGTTTCTAGAATGGAATACTCCATGAATTGATCCATAAAGAACGACTATAAGAGATATATGTGATCATGTTACATAACCATTAGACACCTCCATCACCCCATAGATCCCCAAATAAAGCACATAATGAGGAATTATATTTTATCTGTATGAATCCTTATGAGTTGGAAAAAAATGGGTGACCCCTACATAAAGTTATCATCTACATGGGGGTATAAAACACACCACAAACAAGGACATATCATCTAATATAACACATGAAATGAACATATCCTATATGATTCCTAAACAAATACTTTTTTGATATATTATCCAATTCTAGTGGTTAAATATCATTCAAATCACATGGATGTAATACCACCTGTACATTGCCCTATACATAAGAGTCCACACTTACTGGATCAACCTCGTTATTACATTTTGTAATACAATACATTTGACTTCCTAACAAAACTCAAAAATAAAAAAATATATACCATAGTAAAAGTATATATATGGGGAGAAAACTCAATAATGACATGGGAACCAAATAAAATTCTTATATAGTGAATGTATTGTTGTTTTTTTCATCATATATCAACATGTACATAGTCAACAAGAAGGTTAAAAGAGTGATAATGAATGGATAAATTAGTCACCACACCATAACTGGAGTCCATGGCCTCACATCCTAACATGAAACTCTTTAAAAGAACTTTTATAAATCTTAAACCAATCTCATAGCTAGAAAAAAAAATAGGCTCTATTCATATGGTAAAATTGTCACCGTTGATTCTACTCTTCATGACCAGATCCAATAGGGCCTACCTATCTGGTCATAATACAAGTGTGAGAACCCAACACCTGACTCTTTATGGATTGGGTCTAGAGACCACTGGCAATTAGGCATGGACTATACATGGGTTGCATTAGACTATTGTATACCACCACACACACTTGTCTCGAAGAACATACAGTGAAGATGAGATAAATAAAATGATTGAAATAATTCATAGTAAATAACTTTTCCACATTTAGGTGTGAAAATGAAATGAAAGATATAATGATTCCAAATAGAATCCAAAATAAATAGAGTCCAACATACTCAGAAAAATGGGTCCACTTTCAAATAAAACTACCCAGAAAACAACTCAGTTTTTCTTACCCAACTATACTCTATCCACCCCATATCCTCATATGAAAACATCAAATTGTTATTGCATGCATGATACATGAAATATGTTGGGAAATACCTTCCAGTAGTGGGTATATCCTAACCAAATATGACAATTAAAAATTACTAGAAACAAAAAACCATTATAATTCATATCGGAATAGTAAAATAATAATAAAAACTATTATATTTTAATAATGGGATAAGAGACTAAAGTGTATTCAATGAATAATGAATTCCTTATTACAAATTTGAGGGTTGAATATAACACCTATTATAAGGGTAATCACTCCATAAACCTTGTCATCACTAGTTACACTCATCCAAGTGGCTAGGATCATTAGGACCCACTAAATATATTCTCACTATATCATTGAAAATATCATCATGTATGTAGGGGACCACACAATAATAAAATAGAGGAAACCAGTAAACTTATTAGATATGCCTTCTATATATGGGTTAAATTACCTATGCATGGTTGTCGTTAGAATAACATGAATCCTACCTCGGATTTACGGAGGATCCCACCCTGGTCCCATATAGGGTTTCACCAAACACTCTATAATACTTGACCAATAAAGGGGATCATAGTCCAATTTCATGAGTGTAATGAATCATTGTAACCTCAATCGAAAGAAACATGGCATATCACTAAACTGAAAATGGGATTTACCGAAGAGACAGTGGGATGAAATCCATCTCTAAGGAATTACATGTCCTGTAAAAGGGTACACGACATGTACCATGAAATCCAATCATTTCCATGATTGTATAAATTTTCCACTTCACATTCCCATGTACTCAGAAGATCCCCAAGTATTTAGAAAATTGTATTTACCATAAATTTAATGTGTATAATTTTGTTCATGTATACTCTAACAGTTCACGTATGTGTATCCACGAATAAGCATGTTACATCAAGAGTACATAAAGGGCATCCCTCCATGGGTCACATGGTGTGTAGTATTTAATATCTATAAAAATCCTATAATCAAAATAAGGTCGTCCTAAAAAATATGTATCTTTGGATTGCGTGAAGTGTATTATGGGTTTTGTAGAAACCAATGTTTTCTAATCCATATATATTAGCGGTGTTTTCCCCTTTGGATATTAAGTTAATTTAATTGAAAATAATGGATTAATGTTAACCACCTATTTCCATCGATGATAAGAAAGAAAAATGATTTTATCCACTCAAAAATCATTCCATTGAGTTGAATAATCACCACACGAAGCAGCCACTACATATCCACAAAGAAAACATAATCCATTAGTGTGATCCTAATCCTCCCATAGCCATCCTCTATAATCTTACTTCAATCATACAATCAATAATGAACCAACCTAACAATATTCATCTTTTTAACCAAATAACATTTCTATAGTGATATAATACATGGTATTTCTCAAAATAATGTCCAAATAGTATTCCTATAAAGATCATATTAATATGTAACTTCAAAAACCATAATCTATAATCATGATAAATTATAAAAAATAATAATTCATTTCATTCTCATCCGATTATCTTATAATATAAGACTGAACCTAGATAATCTGCAATAAATAAGTTATTATACTATTAAATAAATAGATCATCAATGAGTGAAATTATTTTTTTCTTTAAACGATCCATGTTTGACATGGGAAAAAATAAATATGATCTACCCACAAAAACCATCAATCCTTAATAATTTTCGGATTGGTCGATGATGAATAACGATTCATTTTTTTCAATGATGGAAAGATCTAGTGACTATATTGGCATCAATGATTAATGTGATACCAATTTGATTCTCCAATATGATGTCATCCATAAACATATATCTAAAGGATCATTTCTAGGTCTTTACAGTTACAGAGGTAACCTTGACACTCACCCATTATGGTGTATTTATATGGGAGCAACATATGTCGCTATGTCGATGAAATAAAATCAAATAAATAACTAAAAAATTATTTTTATTGGCCACAACATATTTTTGACATATTCACGATGATGAAAAAGGCAACATATTTCCTTGGGTAAAATCATAATTATATAATAAATAATGGAATCATATTATTTGTTAAATACTGTATGCCGTTGATATTATATTTTTCATGAGAATATATCATTTGTGAAATTAATAAATTTAATAATGTTGAAATATCAATTCTCAGATTACTGGGTCTTGTAATCAATGTTGTTTATGAATCATTCCCTTCAAATTTTACATAAAATGTTTCAAAATAATTAATAATAGAATCTATGATATTACACATTACACAGAATTTACATTCCTGTAGTAGACCGTATGTGTGGTTCCAATATGATTTTTTAAAATGCTGTGATCAAGCCACAATTTCACAATGGTACACAAAACTGTCTTACCATATTATTTCATGATCATATAGACTGGTGGATCCAGATCATGATTAGAATCATCAAGTGGGAATACTTGGAATAGATCATATATTTTGATGAGATATGGCTCAATGTTATAGTGTGTTATCCTAAAAAATTATCATATCACCATTTATATTTTTTTATTTCGTAGGCCATTAATGAGGAAGGTGATTCTATATAACTATATGCATCCATATAATATTATTTTTGATGGATGTATCTTATTTATTCTTCATACCCAATATATTTACAATCATGGGTGAATTTTTGATAGTCAATAATTTTTACAAAATCATATATTGGGGGTACAACCTCTCTATAGTAACGTCTTAGACCCATGTTTCTAGTCGATAGTTGCAGGTGTTTAGGGAGGATATTCATAGATCAAATTTTAGTTTGGTTTGGTTAAAATTAATATATTTTTAGGTCAGGGTGTTACATAGTTAAATAAAGTTGTATTTTTTTTAATTTTGGAGTTCTTAGATAGGATATATAGGGATGTGTCAGAGCATTTGATGAAACCCAGACTAGTGTATCATTAACCACATTCTTGGTAAGAAGCCCATGATACTATGGGAAAGGGTTAATGATATTTTTATGTGGTTATGGATGATATTGTTTTCAGATAAAGTGATGAACATGTGGCTTTATATTTATGATTTATTAATTTTATTGGTCTTGGACCATTACTATGTCATTGATTATTTATTTTAATGTTGTCCTAGAATAGAAAAATTTATCTTGTGCATCGTATTTGGCCTATGGGATTTTCATGATAATGAAATTATAAAATTACTATCATTACTAGTGACACAAACATGTATTCATCATGAATCATTAATTAAATATAATTTTTTCTACTATATAAACACATGGTGTCTCTCTACTCATGTAGAACGTATTGTATTCATATGATTCAGTCATGTGGTGGGTCATATGAATAATATGGTGTAATGATTAATGGATGTAATGGTGATACAATCCCATTAGTAGGGAATGAGTTTTTAAAATTAGGGGCCTGTAATGGGTATCCTTTCCATATTGGTATTACATATTGAGGAGATTTTTGTCTAGGTTTAGTAATTTTTTGTATCAGTAACAAACATTATGGTACATCCATATATAACGGGAAATGGTATTCTCTCTAAAAATTCCACATGTTTATTTTACTATGAAATGAATCATCTATGATGATGATGTTATATTAGAACAATCTAATATTAGTTATTATTCTTTTTTGTTTCCCCCATAAGAGGATTCCTGGTGAAAATAATTGTATTGGTAGGTTTTTATGATGACATGAGATGTTATAATATTTAGAGTCCCTTGGAAGGGTATTTTTTGGGTGATATATCTTATGTTCATAAAATGAAACCTAGGAATATTACTATGATTTTGAACTCTAGAGAGTATACAATATTTTGGTTTTGTAGGTGGACTTAAAGATCATGAGATAAATTATTTTTTCGTGTTTATGAGACTTGTGATAATCATGTGAACCCCATTAGGGGGTTAACCCATATTTATTACATCCTATTATGTGTGAATTATATGTATGATCATCCATTTTATATTATTATGTGAGAGTTTATATTGGGTATGTGGTATATCAGCAGAGGCCCCTTGTAATATTTATGATAAAATTAAAAAGGTAATGATGATTTGGAAATTAAGGTTAGGTTATGTGGAAGGGACAAGTATGATTCATTTACATATGAGTTTTCGATATTGTACTGAGTTGCATAATGATATTTCATGGAAGAATGATTATTCATTTGAAATGATCCTTATATGGTGGTTGAACATTTATTTTAACTAGTAATGGGTAGATTACCCAAATTCTAAAAAAAGAACACAAGTCCTTTCTTTTTGATGTGATTGACAAGTTATGGAGCATGGTTACTATTTTAGTTGTCTGAAACAAGTTATGAAAATACATTTCTAATTTTATTATGAGTTAATTTGATGTGATATGTATTTATAAGAATGAACACCTTGAATTTATTGATTATATCAAGGTAACACACCCCAGATATGAGTGGATCTATGGTATTTTGAATTAATGATTGGTCGTGTGTGATCTGAGGATTGATGAAATTAATGAATCACGTATGAAATTCAAAACCTGATTTTTTATGCGGATTTCCCCCTATGATGTTGGTCATTTTCGAAATGCATCATGTGTTTTATAATGATCGATCTAGGTTTTATTTAATGGAATGTTTTACCTTGGATGAAATGGTCATGTTTTGGGAGGAGCGACAAACATGTGTTATTTTAACAAGATAAGGTGGTTCTTGAAGATATGTATATGGTAATCCATATGTTGTTGATTTACCCAATATAATATTAGGGTGTGAATTTCACAATGGTTACAGAACATGTTTCCATTGATATTGTGAGGGTTCTTGGCGATGAGTGGGATGACCATTTCAAATCAATGAGTTAAAAAATAAGTTTGGGGTATAATGAATGATTAATTATTTTCATGATGTTCAATAAGTAGACTACATTTTTTGGAGTATTATTTCAGTCATATGTGACTTGAAACATGTGCTACAGGTGATTAAAATCTGGAAATTTCCCATGGGATGATTCTTTTTTGTAACTATGATGCCTATGATGAAACAAATTGATCAATGTTTGGATTCATTGTGATTATTCAATAAAATAAACCATATGAAATGGAAATTGCTATATAAAATTTTTATACGGGTGAGGTGGAATTTTAAGGGATATGAGGGTGACTATATTGTAAATATGTTATATCATAAGGTTGAGAGTGACTGTGGTTTTGGATGGTTGATGATTTAATAAGATAATATCACTAGTAGTTGGGCGTGGACTTAATTGAGAATGTTTGGATGTTCATATAATTCTTATAGACCATAGAGATTAGTGATCCAGTAAAATATTATTCATTGTATGATGGAGACAAGAAAATTCAATGTAGTTAGACTAAAGGAATAATGATTGATGGATTTGAATGAATTTTGATGTGGTGAACTTTATAGTACATTAGGTGTGACATTTGGGATATGATGGGTGTGTTTTTAAGAATTATACAAGGATTTCACGGAAAAATTTGAATGCTCATACGATTAATGGTTGATGGATTCTCGACAATTTTTTTTTTGTAATTTTAGAATGAATGGGGAACTGGTGTTTGATTACTATTTTAACATATATTTTATTATGGAATTAAAAAACCACAACAACAATTATGTTAATTAATGAGATAGTGTTTTGAAAGGAAATTCCAATGGATTTATTAATCAAAGAACAAACTCAGACTTTATTTTATTATTTATATATCTAAACCCACCCGCAGTTCAATGAAAAAATAGATAATGATATCACCATATCATTGGATAGATGAATGAGAGAGAGAGTCTTAATGATGTTTTAGGGTTTAATTAAATTGGTGTCTCATTTTTCTTTTGGTTCATTGAGTTATATTTAATGTTTTAATTTGGAAATTATTTATGAATTATATGATGGAACTTTTATTATTGTTTGAAAGAAATGGAATCATATGATTAATGATTAAAATTGAATGATTTTCATTGCAATTCAACGGTGTAACTAGATGCTTTGATTACAATTGGAAATAAAAATAATTCTGGATAAATTATGGGGTTCATGGAAAAACATCATGTGGATAATAATTTGTTTATGGGTAATATTTTTATTCAAGTTTGTATAGAAGGTTCAATAATTTCATGAGAAATTATAATTTACAAATCTGGTGAGGTTGTTAGTTTTTGAAAATGTAATAGAAAAATTAATTGGATTTTAAGATATAAGAATTTCCTATTTATAACATAGTTTTGGATTGAAATGCCTTAATGTGGGATTAAGGGCGATCTGGGTGGGGTTAGGGTAGTTGTTATATCCTAGTATAAAGAAAACCATTATCTATATCATGGTGTCTCCATGGGGGATAAACATGACCTATAGCCATTGGCCTACAAATTTACTGCACTTCCTCACTTAATAGTTCATTAGGGGTCAAATTATATTTTTCCCCCATGATTTTAAGAGTGAAACCCCTATTTTCCTCTTTCCTTTAATTTTTATATGACCCTCACTCATTAACAAAATCCATTTATAATATAATATTATGTTGTATTTTCTGGGGTGATTTTTAGTGGATCATTTTATAAACATGTCTTTCCTATTTCATTATTTCTCTATCCTAGATGCCAATAGTTTTCTATTTTAGGTCAAAAATTCATATTTTACAAGATAATAGTTAAATACAATAATTATTTGATTATTTACAACAATATATAATGCTGGTGAACAGAGATGGTGTTTGGGTGTTATCGTTTTTCCAATCGTTAATTTTTTTATCACACCACAATTTTATTGTTTGTTTTTAATTTAAATTAAATTAAAATTTTTATTTTAATGTTTCTACACAAAGCTTTTTAGGACATTATTTTTCTAATGGATTGTTGTGGACCTCTTATAACCTATTTATCACCGTTAATTTTTAATGTGATGAAGACATAATTTAATGGATTTATACCAATTTAAAATTGATAGTTTAATGATTTATTATTTTTTATAATAAACTTTTTTCTTATAATTTTGTGTGCTTTATAACGTTGGAAAGGATGGATGATCGTTGAAGGGGTTATACAGGCCTTAAAATTTTCATCCATCCCATGTAAATAAATTTGAAAAAGATTCAATGAGGTAGGTGGTCTTATATAATAACATACTATATAATTACTATTTAGTTTTAATGTATTGTAACTTGAGAGATCACCACTAAGGGAGAAGTCATAGTGAACTAGGATGTTAAATATTGTATATATACCACATAGAATAGAAATTTATTTAATATTTTAATATGTTTAATGACATTCAATGGACTATAAATATATCCAAGGACCATACGATCCATTATAATTTCTCGAGGGGAGTTGATAACTAATGGATAAGACTATGATTGAATATTTTCATGGACATCATAACAAAAAACCAATGGGTCTTCAATTATTTAAATTATAATGATTAGGTGTTTAGTGACCAAATAGAGATAGTGAAACTTTATAGTTATAAATTCCATATATTCCATACCATGAGAGTATTTCTATGTGGTCTGTTCATTGTGTCATGAAAGACTATCATACCATGTTCATTGATGTCATAAGATGTGATGGAATTAGATTCTAGAGTATTGACAAGAGTTTGTGTTTGAGATCATGGAACCTCATGAGGGGATCTCTGATGTGTATGGAAAAAATGTTTAGATGAGTGGGTTCTCTTTGAAAAACTAACCATACTAAGGTCTGTATGGAAAGGGAAGAGATAGTAGTGGGTGTGGACCTTGAAACAAATATAATTATTATCCCCAATGGGTTTGAGATTACATTTACTGGAATTGGAATTTTAAGAACCCGAATTGAATTATATTTTATTTATTTAATATCGTATGTGATATCCCCAGATGATTGGGAAGCAGTCATTGGACATAAAATGTATGTAACTAATCAGGAATCTTGGGGTATATTATTTTACATGGTTATGACCCAATGATTAATAGTATGATTGGAATTTTGTCTAATAGTGTATTGAGAGTGAATTTATTTCTTGGGTCGCATCAATTGATTTGGTTAAAATTGGATTGGATTCCAAGAGTTAGTGCTCAACATCCATCATTGGATCCCACGTGACAATGAATACATGAATGAGTGAAATGGAATATAATACATTGATTTTTTATAGCATGGTAAATTCTACGGTGTTTTAATTCAATTTGGGATTTTATTATACCATTATGAACACACATAATTCATGTGATATTAATAGTGGAATGTGGTGTTGCATTGACTTATATCCTAGAGAATTGATGTTAGAAATATAGAGTGTGACTATTTTATCACCATAATAAACACTACAGGAAAACATTATATTTGCGACGGGCGATTTGCGACGGGATCCCGTCACAAAAGAGCTTTTGCGATGGAGCTCCGTCACAAATCACCCGTTGCCAAAAACGGCGTCGCAAATAGGTGTTTTTGGGGTCATCCCGTCGCAAAAACAGTATTTTCAACGATATTTTTCCCCCATCGCAAACTAGTTTTCATTTATATATAAAAAAGGTATTTGTGACGGGCCGTCGTAGATATATTAGATGCGACGGGTTTCTAACCCGTCACAAATGGGAAATTTAAAAAATATTTGCGACGTAGATATTTGCAACGGACAGTCGCAGAAATAGTTTTTACGACGGGTATTCTTCCTGTCGCAAATGGGACAGTAAAAAAAAATTTCTGACGGGACACCCCGACACAAATATTCCCATCGCAAATACTAAAATAAAATAATAAAATAAAATAATTAATAAAAATCGTATAATACTATATAAAAATAATATTATTATTATTAATATAAAAAAATTCTATTATTATAATCTAAAAAAATATATAAAATATAATTATGAAATATTAATATAAAATAATAATAATATGAATATAAATAATATATTATTATATAATAATACTAATATTAATAATATAAAAAATTAATATAATAATAATATTATTAAATTATGTATATAATAATAATAATAATATAACGAAATTATATTATTATAATATTAATAAAAATATATATAATATAATTATGAAATATTAAATCAAAAAATAATAATAATATGAATATAAATAATATAATATTATATAATAATAATACAAATATTAATAATATTAAAAATTAATATAATATTATTTTTATTAAAATAAACATGGATATTTATGAAAAAATAATATTAATATTATTAATATTAACAAAATTATAAAATTATAAACTACTCATTATTAACAATAAATATAAAATATTAAAAGTAATATTACTAAAATAAAAAGACATTAAAAATATAATAATTAGTAATAAATTATTACAAAATATAAAAACAAATTAAATCATCCAATATTCATACCAATATGAAATAGGAATTGTAAATAGTTAATATGACAATAAACTACGAATTCAAATGTTTATTACATGTAAAAAATCACTGGGGGTGGATAATCTGGAGGACCTGGAGGAGGTGGTGGAGGAAACTTCATCCCAAAACACAGAGTCATGCGACGCATATACTCCATCTCCTCCTGATGTTTCTCCTCATATCGACGCCTCTCCTCATCTTGCTGCTAACACATCTGCTCCTTCCATTGATGCATGTCCTCATCGTTCTGCTGACGCATATGCTCTTGCCCCTGACCAAAATCCTCTATAAGCTGACTCTGAGCACGCAGCTTCTCCTGATACTGTGAGACAAAATATGGTGTCTCCCCACGAGCTCCTCTTGAGTCGGACGCCGACATCGCAATAGTACCATAATAAGCTGCAGAAGTCAAATGAGAGCTAATACGAACTACTCAGCCCATTTCGAAGCCATACTGGGTCGCCTGCATCCATGTCATCTCATCAAAATGGTGGGCACTAGTCTGATCACCTGTATCGTCTTGACTATCTGCCTATGTCAGAGAGGTCATGGCCTCATATGACTCCTTATATTTCAAATACAAATTAAAATAATGAAAATATTATATGCATTGAATTTGAAAACTGAAAAGAAAATAATACTGACCACAATATGATTTTGTGGTCACCACTAATCTCTCCAGTATCCGGATCAGTGTAAATCCTCCAAAAAACTCTGTATGTCATAATACCGGGCTGCTCGGCATCCTATATGAATATAAAATAAACTGTTTATATTTAATGTTTTATAAAATATTAAAAAAGTACATACCATACGCTCCCTGTGTGCACTAAATGTACGACTACTGGCTCAATGTGTCACCTCTTGTCTCCCCCGATTTTGTCGACCCAATACAGATCTCCTCTGAAACCCACCACCCTAGCAGTGTGTATATAATCCATCCCAAATGTGTGATGAAATGTACTATGGTCGGTGGGCTATAAAGGACTCATCAAATTCTATCACTCCAGCTTTCCTCACAACCTCCTTTCTCAAATTATGCAAAAACTGACAGAAACAGTCACACATAGACACCACCCATGCTGCGTGGATAGTGGAATGCATTCTATTGTCAATGGGATACCATAAACCGTTATATAGAGTTATTAATGAATTATATTTCAAAATAAATAAAATTTAATTACACACCATCCAATGATCGAACATGGCGGCTAGCACAGCAGCGGGAATCTGATCACATGTGAGCCATGGCTGAGAAAAATAATTGTGCAATATAGTGCTCCCCTGTCCAAAAGCGATATGCATAAAACTGTAGAAAAATAACAAATAATCAAACAATTATAATATAAATAAATTATAATGAAAGATAACTGAAATACACAGGTTACCATACCACTGCGTGTACGCATCAAATCCAAGAGGTGGACGTCGCTTCTGATAGGATCTGGAATCATTAGTCTAGCAAGACCACACCCCCTCCGAGTGCTCCCTATAGTGACAATAGCCTGAGGGTCAGATGACTCAATAACCTCATCATCCATAGGTAGATCAGCCTCCAAAAGCTGAGGATATGTTTCTGAGTCCATCTGAAACATGAAATGATTGTTATTAGCAAACAGTTGATAATAACTATTATGTATAGATATATATTTGTTATGATTCTAACCAGTATTTTACTGTGTCAATGTTCATCTTCATCGTCATCTTCATAGTTTCCAATTTCAATGTCTTCATTTTCCTCATCAACATCATTAATTTCCATATTAGTTTTACATTCATCATCTCTTGTCATTTCAAATTCAGTTGTAACATCATTGACAACATCGCCACCATTGACCCTTAACTATGGGGTGTCATCCTCGATATTCATGTCTCTTTGTGAAAAAGATGTGTTTTGAGGAGTGTACTGAAAAATTTCATTTCCTTGCACTTCAGTGGAACCACATTCAGTTTGAGTAAACTGATTTTCTCATGATTTAACTTTTATTATACTCCACCAATCATCCAACTCTTTTGTAGTAGCACAATATTTTGAATAATAAATTTGATGTGCATGATGAGCCAATAAAAATGGTTCATTTGTTTCAAGAATACTTTTATGTTTATTATCAACAATTCTATGAGTCGGATTAATATGCAAGCCTATCTCAGTATCCAGCCATCTAAATTTAAACATTGTTACATAATTCTGTCACTAATAACATAGTTCAATAATTTCTTCATGCATGCCGTAAAAGTCAACATCAATATTTCTATGATGTGATCCCTTCAAACAAAAACCACTATTCATTGATTTCTTTGATTCCCCATATGAAGTGTATGAAAGCGATAACCATTCACAACATATGCATTATAAGATTTAACCATTTTGGATTGTGGGCTACTCAATATATGCAATCGACTATCAATCTTATCAGCATGTACAGATACCTGAAAATTTGTAAAACATTTATCACTATTACAATTAATAAATATACTTTATATGTAAAACCAAAAAAGAATGTATGTTAACAGTTTTTGAAACCAGTAGGAAATTTTTTCTTGCCGACCTTCTTCTATGCCAACTACTTTAATTTGTGGAAATTGTTTCTTGATATAATCATCATATAACCTAGAAATACAATATGATTAATTTACTATAATAGAATCTATAGAATAAGGGAGAGGAGCACTAACTATAAAATTGGTGAAATTTCTTCACAGTTGAGCAGAACATATGTATGAGCTCTATGATGTTCATCATCTGAAAGCCATCTATCATGAACTCCACCAAATCCAAGTTCGAGAAGATTGACAACTTATAATTGATTGTTCATATCATCATAAAAATTCCCCTCGTTGCAGACCATGCGGTTAAATTTTTAGGAATATTCAGATTCAAAATAATGAGAGAAGAATAAAGCAATTTCTTCTTGCAAATAAGCTTCAACAATTGAGCCTTCAACTGATGCATTGTTACACACTTTTTTCTTCAATTTCTGCATGCATCTCTCAAATAGGTACATCCATTGAAACTGAACCAGACCTCCACATTTTTATTCATGTGGAAAATGTAATATCAAATGTTCTATTGAGTCAAAGAAAGCCGGTGGAATGATTTTTTCTAGTTTGCATATAATTACAACAACAACTTCTTCTAGTTTTTTTAGTGTATCGTAGTCTGTTGTCACCGCACACATGTCTGGGAAAAAATATGATATATCTGTTATCGAATCCCAAATCATAGAATTCAGAAAACCTCTTAATCCAATAGGCATAAGTCTTTCCACTATAACATGACTATAATGACTTTTTAAGATGGTAATATGGCCATTTTAAACACATCTACCCATGTTGGAAGCATAGCCATCGGGAAGTCTCAAATCTACAATCCACTGACAAAATAATAAGTTACTTTCTTTGGTCAGTGTATAAGCTGCTTTTGGCTCCATTAATCTCTGGGATCTGACATTTTCAAACAATTCAAGTTCTGGTCGCCTACAAATTTAGGCAAGACCTAATCGTGCCTTTACATTATCTTTTGTTTTACCCTGTGTATCCAAAACTGTATGAAATAAATTTTCAAAACATTTCTTCTCAATATGCATGACATCAAACATGTGTTAGACCAATAAATCATACCAATATGGAAGATTCTAAAAAATGATCTATTTTGTCCAATTGTGTTGTTTCCCAAAGCCATGAATTTTCTATTGGTTTATTGTCAGTCCAAAAGTGGTTGAAGGTAATGAAAATACAACTGATTGTAACTCTGTACCTGAGATCATTTTTGGAGGTTCATCTCTTTCAATTCTTCCTTTTCTGAAATGAGATTTATTCCTCCGAAAAGGATGATCGATTGAAGAAATATGCGATGACAGTCAAAATAGCAAGGTTTTTTACATTCATGAGCATAAATGCTTTGTTTTCTCCCATACTGTATGGAAATCATTATGGACCATGTGTACTCTAGCCATATAACATTTCATATTCCAAGAAGTCACTAATTTTCTACATCAAAGCAGATTTCATTACAAAATTCTATTTCACAGCAGCATCATATGTACCAACACCGTGACTCCACATTAAATTTAACTCATCAATCAATGGTTTCTAATAAACATCAGTAATCTTTTTTGGATGTCCTGGGATTAATAATGTCAAAAATATATAAGGCTCTTTCATCAACATCCATGGTTGTAAATTGTACGGAGTTATAAAGATAGTATAACATCAATATTAACTACCAAAAGATCCAAATGGACATAAACCGTCATTAGAAAGACCCAATCGCATGTTCTGGGATTATAAAGCAAAATACGGATACACTTGATCAAAATTTTTCCATGAATCACCATCAGATGGATGAATCAAGCTTTTACCACTTGAAATATTTGTTTTGTGTCATGATATCATTGTTGTTGTGTTCTGAGACATAAATAAACACTGCAACGTGGGTGTAAGCGGGAAATATCTCAACTGTTTTATAGGAATCAATCCAGACTTCCCTATTTGAGCTTCATTATACCTTGATTTTCCACATGTGGGACAACTATCCAATGAATCATTTTCACCAGAATATAAGATGAAATCATTTAAACATGCATGGATCTTCTGATAACTAAGTCCCAGATTACAAACCTGTCTCTTTCTCTCATAATAATTAGTTGGCAGCACATTTCCTTCAGGTAACAGTGTTTTAACCAAAGAAAATATCTGATCAAAACAGTTATTTTACATTCCATTATCTGATTTAATAGCCATAAATTTTTCAACTACTTCTAATTTTATTATCTTGTAACCATGATATAATGTATCCTCAGCAGACCTGAACAACTCATCAAATTCATATGGTGCCAACTCGGGAGTTAAATCCACATCATCCTCAATTTCAGTTTGTTGACCAGATGACCCTAAAACAACATGTACTAAATTCTGAAACTGTGATGGATCCGGAATAAAATTATTAGTATGTTCTATTGAACTGCGTTCACCGTGTTGATACCAAAAAATATAATCTGATTGAAAACCATAATGCAAGAGATGATTCCCAACAATGTCAAATGTCTCAAACGTTCTCAGAGCACATTTTTTACAAGGACACTTAATTGTCACTTCTGAAACAAATTCCAAGTTTGATGATGCAAATGATAAGAAAGCATCAACCCCATCAACATATACCAGATTTTAACTAGAACCGTTTGGATTTTTACTCTGATTTATCCAAGTGAGATCATCTAATAATGATTGATGTCGATTTCCTTGTTCCATATTCATATATATGTTTCTAGAAAATTTAAAACCATTACTATTGTTAAATAATTTGATATAAGAAAAACAATATCCTAAAAATAGAAGATACATAATTACAGTTATTTCTTAATAATTACCAATAATTATTGGTGACATAGTTAGTTTGTAATCCTCCCCACTAATTATTATTAATTTAGAAATACATAGCAGTACTTGGAAAAATGAAATATTCTTTAATAATGAAATAAGATTTTGTATCAATCATTGTGGAGATTATATTACTAATTATTCTAATTTGTTTCATGTGGATTTGCAGCACCTCTTTTGCAAGACGACTCATCTCCTTACAAGGAGATGATTCGTCAGGGAAAAGAGCCTCTTTTGTCCGATGAATCATCTCTTTTTAACTTTCTTTTGACTAAAATCAGTATGAAAAACATTCTCTGAAATATGTTAGAGCACATTTTTCATACTAATTTTAGTGGGAGAAAGTAGCAAAGATATGAGATTTTGAAAAAAAAGGTATCTACCAATCTGCTGGATATTGTGCCAATTTAAAACCATGTAGTAGTATTTATTTGATTTTTGATTAATTATTACTAATTATTACAAATCTTAATATTTCCAACAGATTTTTCTCTATTCTTAACATGTTCAAATCTTAAAGGGTTTTCAATTTTCAGGTCATGCCTAATAAAAAGTTTGCGTCACCCATGTCCTCTATAAACTCTATAATTGTCCTTACATGGTTGATCACCTCGCAAGTAGTGTTGTAATAGGACGACATAGGTAATGTCATTCTATCCTTTAAGAATCATTTCGCTTGACCATTTACATAGATAATTCTTCCTTGAAAAATTATGAGAACATCAGTATCTTTCCCTTAATTTTTCAAAAAAGAATGGTCTTTGTAAAAAGTCATGTGATATGATTCTTATAAATGAGAAAAACATGACTTGGGTTGTCCTATTGCAACGCTACATGCGAGGTGATCAACCAAACAAGGAAAATTATAGAGTTTACATTTCACATGGTTGACGCACACTTTTTATTAAGCATGACCTGAAAATTGGTGACCCTTTAAGATTTGAACATGTCAAGAAAAGAGAAAAACGTGATGAAAATATTGATAATTGAAATATTTTATAAATATTTTGTAAATGTAATAATATTAATATTTCTTTATAAATATTATACAAATAATAATAAAATAATTATATTATTAGTATTATTTAGGTATTAATATTAGAGTAATATAATAGGTTAGATTATGTTACTATTTATGTTACTAATTATGTTACTAATTATGTTACTAATTAGTAATGCGAAGATATGCATATAGGTCGGGTGGTTAATCAATCATTGAATAGAAAAAAACGTGATTGACCGCTCATCTTTCATTTGTGTGTTGAGGTTGACAAGAAACTTCTACCTCCACATGTAATATTTTCTTTTACTGTCAAAATTATAGGCCTCCTCACATTTACACTGGTGAGGAGGTTGATAATTTTGACAGTGAAAAAAAATATTATATGTGGAGGCAGAAGTTTCCTTTCAATCCTCAAGACAAAAATGAAATGAAAATTGAGGTAGATGAGCGGTCAATCACACTTGATAATTTTCCTAATTGGTTTTACTTGTTTAAAAATTATTTTATTTTTAATTGTTTCCTAATTATTTTATTTTTACTTGTTTACTAATTATTTTATTTTAACTTGTTTCCTAATTATTTTATTTTTAATTGTTTCCTAATTATTTTATTTTTACTTTTATCCTAATTATTTTATTTTTAATTGTTTTCAAATTATTTGATTTTTACTTGTTTCAAAATCATTTTATTTTTACATGTTTGCTAAATATTTTTTTTTAATTTTTTTCAAATTATTATATTTTTAATTGTTTCCAAATTATTTTATTTTTAATTGTTTCAAAATTATTTTATTTTTAATTGTTTCTTAATTATTATATTCTAAATTGTTTCTTAATTATTTTATTTTTAATTATATCCTAAATATTTTATTTTTAGATTTTTCCTAATTATTTTATTTTTTATTATTTCTTAATTATTTTATTTTTAATTTTTTCTTAAATATTTTATTTTTAATTGTTTCCTAATTATTTTATTCTTAAGTGTTTCTTAGTTATTTTATTTGTATTTGTTTCTTAATTATTTTATTTTTAATTGTTTCCTAATTATTTTATTTTTAATTGTTTCTTAATTATTTTATTTTTAATTAATTCCTAATTATTTTATTTCTTAATTGGTTCTTAATTATTTTATTTTTAATTTTTTCCTCATTATTTTATTTCAAATTTTTTTTTAATTATTTTATTGTTAATTATTTCTTAATTATTTTTAATTGTTTTCTAATTATTTTATTTTTAATTGTTTCCTAATTATTTTATTTTTAATTATTTCCTAATTATTTTTAATTATTTCCTAATTATTTTTAATTGTTTCCTAATTATTTTTATATATTTACAAATTATTTTTAATTATATCCTAATTACTTTTAATTTTTTCCTAATTATTTTTAATTGTTTCTTAATTATTTTTAATTATTTCTTAATTATTTTTAATTGTTTCTTAATTATTTTTAATTGTTTCTTAATTATTTTTAATTGGTTCCTAATTATTTTTAATTCTTCCTTAATTATTTTTAATTGTTTCCTAATTATTTTAATTATTCAAATTATTTCTAATCAATTAAATCTAATTATTTACTAATTATTTGATAATTATTTTAATTAAATCTAATTAAACCTAATTATTTCTTAATTATTTGATAATTATATAATTATTTCTAATTAAATATAACTATTTCTAATTATTTTTAATTATATATATTTATTTCTAATTATTACCAAAACAACCTCTGGGAGTGTCGAACCAAGAGTGCAGCAAGGCCCGTTGTCATGTACCAGGTTATCCCGAGTCAAGCTTGAAACACCATGTTATAGTTTTCACTCCTAAGTATATCTGTGCCAGAGCCGCCTCTACTTGTTCATATCCCGACAAGGATTATTTGGTACAACCACTTAATCAAATTATACTATATAGCTACTAAAAATTCTATTAATAAAATTAAAATTAACAATTAAAAATAAACTTAACAATTAAAAATAATTTAACAATTAGAAATAATTTAAATAATAAAAAATATATAAATACCTTCGATATTTTGAATCAATTTGCGACTCCCAACTCCTTCTCTCCTCTTCTCATACGAAAAAATTAAAACGAAAGAAATTTTCTACTTAGAACTGGAAGTTAAACAGAGAGAGGAAGAGAGATCTGAATGATTTGGAAAAAACGGGTGGGGGTATATATAGGTTAGATTATTTTCGACGGTGTTATTTACGACAAGATCCTGTCGCAAATACCTTAACCCGCATTAATTACGGGCGACGACTAAAAGGGGTTTTGCAAAGGGCCCGTCACAAATAGCTGCCTGCCGACATATTATTAGCGACAGGCAGATATCCCTGTTGAAAATTCCTATATACCACGGCCACTATTTGCGACGGTCCCCATCGCAAATACCGTCTCCCACATTCATTACGTGTGGAGGTTAAAAGGGTTTTTGCGACGGGCCCATCCCAAATAGCTGCCTGCCGATATACCATTAGCGATGGTCGGATATTCCCGTCGCAAAATCCTATTTACTGCCGCTGGTATTGGCGATGGGACCCGTTGCAAAAAAACCATCTGATTATTTTTTTTGTGATGGGACAATTGTCCCATCACAAATAGTATTTACCACCACCGGGTAGTTATGACAGGTAGAAGGCGACCGTTGCAAATAGGCTTCCTGCGTTTTGGCGCACAAACCACGCCATAGCTATTACGACGGGTCCTATATTGCCGTCGCAAATACCGGAATTCTTGTCGCAAATACACTTTTCGGTAGAGTTTTTGCAACGGGAATAAAGCATGTCTCAAATACCCCATCTCAATAATAGGTTTTTCCCATAGTGAAATGACAAGGATACCACATTGGATCTTTTTTATAAACCATTGATTGATTTTCTATATAGCCTTAAGTTGTTTTACAACCATGTAATTTATATAAGATTTAAAATGGTATTATATTAGATTCCCTAGATCATCATGAAATAATTCACATCTAGATATATCATGTATCATAGGGCATCCCCCTCCTAGGAATATCATAATGTCATGATATTGAGAATTACTAAGTACTAATGTTGGGTTTATCATATATTGACTGTGGATGAGGTATTCCTATTGAAACTACAAGGTTAGCTACTAATCATTATGGAGGAGTGTGTGTGGGATCCTCGGGGAGTCAAATGATGTTCAAATATGATGATATTCATCCTCAAAGTCACTCCATCAATGGATGAAGCTATTATGGTCTGTCGACATAACAAACCTAGCGATCAAAAATGGTAACTAGGCATGGGTCAGGTTATATGTGTATTCCCTTTGTGTGGTGGAGATACTATAGTAGGTTATGGTATCATGATCTATTTAGACATACACCATCATCCTGAAAAAATAGGAATTGTAGCAGATTATATCTTTATTTATAACAATTTATGTATTAAATCATATTTTCCTTTATCACATTCAATTATCACACCATTGTCAAATCCAAATAATAAAATATCCCAAATGTCAAAACATGCATGAATCAACCAGTACGCAGCTCACTTTCAGATTTTATAAATTCTATGTTATATAATATCATTCTTTTCACAAGAAAACACTTATGGGAATAATGAGATAGGTATAAAACATGAAAGGCTAAAAATCTATTTAGGATAGTGGACACATATCCAACAACAACATCACTCTATTCACATTCATATTGGAGACCTTCCCACTGGATATAAATATGTAAAAATAGGGGTTAATATTTAGTTAATAATCTCTTATGGACAATAATTATTCAATAAAATACCAATTCGTATCCTTTGAATCTTTATGGAATTACTGATGCATGTGGACCCAATAAAAGTCAAATTTGATCAAGTGATAATAATAAATCCAAAATTATATCCCCATAATAATATCATTCACACCTCAAAAACATCAATTAGATTATTCACCAATAATAATCACATCATAAACAATAATTCAGTCATCAATCACATACATATACAAAAACATAATCAGAAAATACAATGGAAAATATTAAGGGAATGACAACCAATCAATAAAAAACAACATCACATCATTCCAATAGGACTATTCACTCATAAATCACAGTTTTAAAATATTTAAATCATAATTCAAAACCATCTGAAAATGAAAAATTAATCCACTTGAAATGAAAATTAACACTAAGGAACAACCAAAAATTGTCAATGTAAATTCAATTTCTTTTCAAAAATAACATTTCATGTTTTTAAGAAGGAAAAACCCTTCATCCACAAAGGGTATACTATTTTGAATATAATTTTACTGAATTAATTTAAATAATAAATTAATTCATAAAACATTGAAATTAATTTGGAAATAAAAAGTTTTTAAAATTAGGGTCCCTAAATATCATTATATAAAACAAGTCTCAGAATGAAAATACACTCATTTCAAAATGGAATATGTATATGTTATTCTTTAAAAAATATGTAATTCCTTTTTTTCAAGTGTGATTTTATATAACACATGGAAATTAACCCACGTATGTGAGATTTCATTATTTCATTTTAAAATATATCTATAAACAATAAAAGGGTTTATAAATACATGAATTCTACTAGATTTATTTCTAAACCCATGAATCATTTAAAAAGTTATACATGAGTAATTTTATATTCACATTACATGTATATTAATCCAATTCCAATAACTAAAATAATTCCAAAAATTATAAAATATTTCTATGGGGATTGAATATGGTTTTAAATTCATAAAAATGAATTTAAACATCTAGTAACATTTAAAACATATAATAAATTTGGGAATCATAGAAATGGACACCTCAAATAAATGTTGGTCTAGATGAAATTGCATTAATCACTTCACATTCATTAGAGTATGCCAAAATATGCAGGATGTAATTCCAAAATACCCATCCTACAACATAATAATGAATAAATTATAAAATTTTGGTCAAATCATTCAGATGGGTTTTCAGTTGAATTAATAAGGTGATTAGGAAATGTTAAAAATGTTAAAAACAGAAGGGGTATAGGAGATGAGACCAGAATTCGAAGGACTAAAAAAATTTATGGGAAATCTAGTAGAAACATGACCATGGAAGGTGGCCAAAATATGGATAGGTTAATAACCATTTATTAATGAGATTATGGGAGGGGGTCATGCATGGGATGATTCACATGAAATAAGTTGTAGAAAAGTCGGTTAAAATCCCTAAAATGCCTTCATGATATTTGTAGTATGAAAATTAATACATCTATACATTATATAATTTGAACTATTTAGATACCAAATTATTCTAAAATATGTGGAATCCATTATGCACCTATATGATATTCAGGATTCACCATCATGGTTTCTGATATGCACGTAATATTGTTGATCTATATATTCTCAATCCATATGAATTGGATTTGTCATGAATGTACACTACAAACATTTTTGGTGCACATTTACTCATAACAGTTCACAATAGCTACTCTATTAATATTATTAATACATCACAATTACAGTCATCAAAACACTCATATGAATAAAACTTATAAAATTAGTTATGTAATTCAAAACATTGTAAGACAAAGGGTTTCAATAACTAGCCACTAAGTAATTTTATTACCATAAAATATCTGATAATAATTTAGATTACATAATGGAAAGGATATTTGAATAATGATTGAATAGAAATAAATCAAATAACTGATAAAATCTTAAAAAATATAATCAACATCCTCATTAAAAAACCCACTAATGAAATAGGGAATAAACTTCATTCTCCCCACAATTTAAAATAATTTAAATGTTGTAATAAGAAAACCTATTTCCATGAAACAAAAGGATGGTTCTATAAAAATGTACTCCCAAAATATCCTAATGGAGTAAAAAAAATTCACCATGTAAATCTGAATAATCCCTTGACATCATGAAGAGGAATACTCAAACAATACACCATTGGTCGTAAATGATTTAGATCACTAAAACTCATGCATTCCTCAATCCATAAAGATAGACAAATATTCGAGCATCATTGGGAAATTACAGGATAGTATGATACATGTCAAAATTGGTATACAATGTTGTTCATATCCAACTCCTCAAAAAAACATCACAGGAAAATTCATATGGAAAAAAACTTACTGGTATCCATAGAACAACTAGAAACAACATTACACAACATGTATCTGTACATAGACCATGTGTCAGAGCCACATCAATATGAACTATAATGAATTGGACGACATTATACTCCATCAAATAGAAGCAACAAACAGAATCGTGTGGTGAAAAAAATTAACAACAGAATCAACAGCTTAGTGGTCAATCAATTCTAAACATAATAAACACAAGTCACCAAATTTCTCATACAAATAATGATCTAAATAACATGAAAAAAATACTAAAAATTCATTTTCCTCTAATAGGGACACAACCACAAACTCCATGGATACAAAAAATTATATACAAACACCCATGAGACCTAAAATTATGGATCACCATATAGGTACTATTAATAAGTGGACCTAACTAATATATATTTCAATATAAATTCAGGATTCTAAACCACTAGACTCATACACTGTTGAATAACACCACCTCATATCGATCCAAAGAAAGAAATTATAAGAATTTCTAGACTTTCAACTCTAATTATATCATAGGTTATTTCAAATAGGGGAAGGAAGGATCCATAAGGTAAACAATATAATTTTAAATGGAAATTTCATGTGGGATGGGGACCACATCATTAAATCAGTGATTTATTTCATAATAAGGGTATGTCCTAAGAATCACACTAATAAATCCAAAAACTTATAAGGGATAATTCTAATTACATACATCACTAAAAATAGGATTTAACAAAATTCCACTTTTGAACACTGCAGAACCATTAAAATTGTTACACCATTCATTCAAAACAAAAAAAAACCATTTTATAACTCAAACCTCAATCTCTCACAAAAATTCAATAATCTTAAATTGTTTTCAAAAACAACTAACAAACTGACTATTAAGATATTTAGAACCAAAAAAACTTTTATGTGTTCAAAATGGAAAAAATAATTTTAATTGGAATTGATTTAAAATCATATATCTCTATGAAAAAAACTAATCAATGGTAAATATCCCAATTTGGGATGACACCAGTTTCCCTAAATATATAAAACCAAACCGTTAAAAGACTATGTCAACTTGATTTGATAAATCATTCATGCATAAATATTTTCACATATTCCATACAAAAAAATTGTTTTAGAACATTTTTTAAAACCATCATATTATTACAATAAATACATAAGTGCATGTGTTTAAAATAAAAACATTATATAGGAAATACATTTTACATCCATATGAAATGAATTTCAAATCACATTTATTGAATAATACAGAATAAAATTAGATAAGGTTCAATAAAAAACAATATCCATTGAATCCATCATATCTCCAGAATACCCATAAGACCTATCCAATTTCCATTACACATACATGGAATTAAATATGCTAAGAGTTATAAATTGAAAAATCAACATGTATGAGAGAAAATTATTGAATTGTGTATATATTTTATGAAAACCTATATATCATTAAATGGTTCCCAAACCATTTCCAGAATCCTATATTTGGTGTTTTCAGGGTTTTTATTCCCTAAAAACTAACCTATCATCTTGCATTCCTTCATTCACACCATACAAAGGAATCTAATAAAATTATAATGGAATCCCAAGACATACTGATGAGGATGAGAAAAACTTTTTTCATAAAATGATAATCCATAAATTTTATCCATAAAAACCCCAATCCAAGGAAATGTACCACATCCCATGGAAAATAAATGCTTGTGATAGACAAGTGATAACAAGACCCTCCCAGAACCTACCACCCACATTCTTATTGTGATTTTAAAGCCAATATAACCATAAAAAAGAATTTTACAACATCATTATATTCTATATAAAATAAGAATTAAATTTCCAACACAATTATTAAAGAAATGATCATGGATAACTCTCTAATGGAAACCAAAAACAACATGTCACTTTCCTTAAAAGAATTACTGAACACCTTGGGTGGAAAAATAGTTCATTGGAATCAAAAAACACATATTTAATTAGTTTCAACCAAATATATGAGTAAAATATAAAATAATTATATACAAAATCTATAATGGACTATACATATATCTGATGATCATGATAATAATTGGATAGGAATAAACATGGATACGAATAAAGGAAAACAACAATGATCACCAAAAACCTCCATCGCAACCCCTAACTATCCTAGATTGAAAGGAAAACCACCCAATGACAATCCCAATACATCATAATATCACAACACCTCAATACCCTAAAAATAAGTGAAATCATATTTGGAAATAGAATATCATTTAAAGGGACACATTATAGGTATCCATAGAATGTAAGGTCGGACCTATATAGGGTATGTAATATAAATTGATAGAAAAATGTGATGAAATACTATTTAACATTAGAAAAATAAATTATCTAAAGATCATATATGGATTTAAAAACAACCCTTCAGTAGAGATAATGCTAGCATAAGAACAAATTCATTCTAAATGCCACCTCTACTAATTAAATAAATTTAAATCCCTATGTTTTTTAAATTATAAATTTCTAGATTGATATTAAAATAAAAAAGTATTTCTATCATTTTTATTCAATTATTTCAGATTCATTATTCGGAACAACTAACATTTTGTGAAATAAAAAGCATGAGTAGTTAAATGTTTTAAACAACGCTTTTAAACAATGGAAAATACGACTTTAACAATTTTTTCCTTTAATCTGATGAAAATATCATTTACATAAATAGTATTTGAGAAAATTCATTTCTATTAACACTTATTGAAATCCAAACCATTTTTCCTTTACAAAAAATATGTTAAAAATATTTATAAATCAACCCAATTAAATGTAATCCAAAATAAAAAAAATCTAAAGACACAAATTTCATATAGAGAAATAATATTAATAAAGGTGAAACCATATAATATCTGATTCCATTAATACAATGACTAATATCCCCACATAGTAATAGAGTAAAAAGTAATAAACATGCATGTTTAATATAAAATAATGAGGGTATGACATATTATAAATATCATAAGGCAACACATGTGAGACTAATGGGAAAAGTAGATGACATGAAAAGGTTTTCCAAATATTATATATTTAATGGTCACACATCCATCAACTGAACCACACAATACCCACTCTCATATGTGACCCACCCACAACCCAAAAATATGTACTAGTGATGACTACCTATTTTATAATCCATATATAGCTAGAAACACCCCATAATAGAAAACATATATTTCTAGTTTTCGTCATAGAATTATTAATGTAGGTGGGACATATTCAAAAGAAATTTCATCCCATAATTGAATAGTTATGAATGGTTAACATAATAACCATATACATTCCACCTCATAGACCTCCAATAGAATGTTCCTCAACCATTAAGAATAATTAGAATTGGAATTCAAAAATCCATCGCATGGATATACATAAAAATATCAATAAATAAAAAGGGTATGAATAAGTTTATAAAAAAATCTATCGAACAACACATAATTATATTTCAATCAAGAATAAAACTTTCCATTTTAAAATCTAAATTTTTAAATTCAATTATAAAACAGTTATAAAAAAAATTATATCTTGGGTAAATTAATTCTAACATTAAGGTAATCCCATTCAACTCAATGTAAATTCCATATCATTTAATAATAAACACCCCCCCATTTTGAAACACTCATACCCCATAATCCAGAAATGAAAAATATAATATAATACCACTTTGTAAAAATAAATTCAATTTAAATTATCACATGACACATTAACTTTTTTCTATAAATCTAACTTTATTCAATATATTATATTTTCCTTTATTTTTATAAAACATTCCATTTTAAACCAACAAACTAATTTAAAATTTTAAATGACATTAGAATCACATTGAAAAATATTTAAATTACTTATTTTTTATGATAAAAGAGAATTTGAAGAACACTTGGAATGTGACTCAATTCCATTCCATGTCAACAAATAATTTAATATATAACATCATGTCATTCTATATACATGAAATCTTTACGAAATTTTTCTATGACATGTGTATCATTTTAAATGTTCTACTAGTTTAATGAAACAAGTACTTACCAAACTTTCTATGCCCAATCCAAGCATTAATCCCTTAAAAAAATTAATGAAGGACTATAATGGTTATATAAAATGATTCCAAATTCATAAAAAAATTTATACAGACAACGACATTAATAAGATGTAATATAAGAGGGGTTCATATATACACCTTTATCAAGTCATGGACATAAAAAATGAAATTGTCTGAATTTCATGTCAATTGGTAGAGTATGGGAAATCATTCCATAATTAATACTATTAGACCCACCACAATACCTAAAAATTAATAAATCACATATATTGGGTAAAAAAAATGAACTCAATATTGGTTGAATGAACATGATTATGTGGAGTCGAGAAAAACCCTAAAAATCACGGATAGTGGATAGAAGACATTATCTCAATATTTAAACCATGAATCCACATGAAATCTAAAGAAAATGTGATTATGGGGGTGTAAGGTGTTGATGGTTTAACCAATGTAATAATGGATCACTTTAGAGTAGGGGGTCCAATATATGTTAATGTAATGACAAAAGTGGGAGAAATTTCATTTACATTCCCTAAAAACCATTAATAATATTTATGGATAAAATTTTAATAAATGTCAAATGATTAAGATTTATAGAAACAATATATAAAACCATGAAACAACTATGTTTTCCCTACTACAAATGCTTTTGGAAACCACACAATTAACCCTAGTCAAGTAACAAAATTCATATAACCATTACAAAACCATGTCAATCAGATATTTTAAGTACATACACTCAACACATTGTCGGAACATTGTTTGGAGATATAATGTACAATAGATTCTCACATAAAAATTGTAAAATTCTAACTCTTAATTTTTATTAATCAATAATATATTTTTATTAAATATATTAATAAATATTATTTTAAAACATTATGTTTTATAGTTTTGGTGGATCTTATCATGGAATAATCATACATAGATGTGATTTATCATTCTAATTTCATATATCTCACCAATAACTCTCCTAATTAATTCCTTGAAACTCATTATTGATGTGATTGTTGGAAATATTGTTTTTTATAATGAATATTGATTTTTACTATGTATATCTGTTTTAGAGGACTTTATATATTTAATTTCAAATATATTATTTGATGGAAAGTACATTCTATATGTTAAAAATTTAGTTCTTTTTATATAAATATACTATCTCAAGAATCAAATCATAGTTCACTTTATATACATTAGCATGTCTTATGAAAATTGATTATTTTATATCTATATGTTTTTTTATTTTAATTAAAAAATTAGTGGAAAGGATAATGGTTTTAATGGATTTTATAATTAAAAATAGGTTTATTCACTACATGTGTTCAATTGAATTCCTCACATATTGTTTATAATATAAAATGTTTTTTAAAAAATGGAGATGTATTTTTTTTCTTGTGGAAATTTTTTTTAATTTATGTTCATGGTTCACATGAATATATTTTTTGGTAAAAATATCACATTGGGAATCTTTGGTTCATCTGGATATTGATATATGAAATCCATAGTGGGGACGGTACCACATAGAGTTATGGTGTTGATAATGACAAATTATAGAAGTAATTGGAATCGTTAGGATTCATATTATGTTATCAAAATGTTCCTTGGGAGTCCTAGATGAATATTTACATAATTTATTACCCAATTGATCCTGGTTTTATTATTTATTGTGACATTTCATGTTTTTATTTCACACATGTTTATCATTTGAGTTCCCAGGGATTTCTTTGACTTCTTACTTATATTTTTCTTTGAGGAATTATGATATGTTATTGGTTTCATAAAATATAACATGTGTTAATAGAAACCAAATTATGTTTTATGATTTTTTTATATTAAAATTATTTATAAGACTAATTTACTTATAAATAGGACACTAATTTTTTCATGGTGATAAATATTGAATTGATTGATGGTTGTATCATACTATATGTTTTCCTCACATCCAAAATATTCAATAGGGTGTATTTCTATTGGGGTTTATCAGTATACATGTAAAGGGAAGGGAGTTATTTATGTTTATGAGATATAATGGCTAATGTCACATCATGATGGTTTGGTATGCTTGTGAAGGAAAATCACATAGTGACCATGTTTTAGTATTGGAATAGCTTGTCTTCTACGTTTACCAAGTGAATTATTATTTTTGTATCAGGGACATGCACCAAAAGTTTTGGGATATTTACTTACTGAATATATATATTTTATTTTATATGATACATGTTCTGATGTGTTTTTAGGGATAAATCAAACTCATCTTTTTTATGTTTATATCATTAGGCTTTTCACTGACCCATGTATTTTAGGGACACACATTAAGCCTTATAGAAGGAAAATATGGGTGATGATCTAAGTTGATACTGATTGGTAAATTGAAAATTGTGTTAGGAGATGGATGATTATTGAGGTGTTTCTTATAATAAAGTTTTGACCTTCATGAATTGATTGTGATGTGTGAGTTGTCCCTGACTGACTCAAATTCATATCTAACCAAGAGTTACCTTGGGTGGTCTTTTAACTTTCATCAACATTTTTTGAATTATATTTCATTTATTTTGGTGAACCGTAATATATTTTTTAGTTAGTTTTTATGTATAAATTTTACACTAATTGAATTTCATATGATTTTATTAATAGATACTACCTCTTTGAAGGATCTATTAAAATAAAATTGTCAAACCTCATGGAAATTAGAACTAAAAACCCCTCATTTGACCCAATTATGTGGGTATGGTATTCCAAACTATTCAGTCCCAAGGTCATGTTGATATTGGAACCCAAGAATGAATGATCATTCATTATATTGAGTTTATAAAACAAAATACAGTTATATTATGCGGTGGCAAGTTAACACCAAAAATCGAGGAATTTATTTTTAGAATAGATTTGATACTAAACATTATAAAGAATGCATAAGACTATAAATTTTTATTTAAAACCTATATATATGAAGGGACATGAATTAACATCTGTGATTCATACATGGTAGCTAAATAACATGAGGACCTATCTTAAAACACCTTCATAAATACCATTAAAAAACCAATTATATCCATTGACATTTCATGTGGTGAAATATTAGGTGTTTCGACATTGTATCTTGTAAATCATTCAATTATTGAGTATAAAACTAATTTCACCTATCTTTTCCATTTATAATAATACGATTTTACTAATGAATTCCATTTTTCATATATAGATTTATTGGGGTTTAAATCCTGATATTTTATCATTTCTTTTTCATATATGCTTACTGGACATTGTTGACATGATTGATAAAGTGGATTAGGGAGATGAAAAACTAGGTGGGAAGATTGTTCATGGTGGCCCTTATGATGTAAATAGGGATAAAAATTATCTATCATCTGATCACAAATGGAATTAAATTTTGGGTTCTCAGTTTTCATGAATAATAATTTCTAGGGATTCTATGTTAAAACATCCATCAAATTCATTCCAATAAGGGAGGCATGTCCATAGTAAGCATAAATATATTTTACCAAAAAGAAGATTCAATTATTATATTCTAATTGATCAAAATATGAATTTTTCTGTAATAAATTAATATATAATTAAAGATTAATCAATCCATAATCTGTGATCCGAAAATGATAAAGATTAAAAAAAGATGCTAGATCTCATTATCATGAAAATGGGACACTTATTATTGATGAATTTGTAGGTATGTGATGAGTCCGAACACCATAATTTTGTAGAGTATCATCCAAAAGAATCTGAAGTAGGGATAAATACTCTGAGACGTTTAATGTATGCTTCATCCAATATGATCATGAAGTTGTTTGATATTGGTGCTACTAATTATTTTATATCATAAATAGTGATTTATGTTTTTATATTAATCACAACAAATATTCAAATTATGTTGCATCATTCTACTTTCATGGGAATGATAATTGAGAGTAATTTTCTATTTAAAAAGTACTAGATTATGATTTGAATCCACGAGGTCATTTGTCATTTCACAGTCCATGAACATGAGATTTTAAACATCATAATTTGAATTGATTTGATTGTATGTTTTATTGATTATTAATAATATTATCTTCCCAATTTCAATTATAATCTCTATATGATGATAATTATATCATTTTGTGTGAGTGTTAGGATAGATATTGAGGGAAGGTCCTTTTTATGCTAGAAATATCTAATCCCAATTGTAAGAAAACATTCATGATGTCATTAACATATGGTTCCAGTTGTAGTTAATGTGTACCCTGAAGTCATTTATTATTATTTTTTGGTATACACCCCTTGAGTGATGGAATGATTAATTTCTAATATATACTATAGTTGATTTACATCACATTTACATCTAAATTCAGTGATGACAATAACCTTAAGAGACATACAACTCTTCTTTTATGTCTATAGGAAAAGGTATTTTTTTTCTTCAATATTTTACCATGGGATCCACCATTTCTCTTTTAATGGAAGTAAGATAAAATTATCTGTTATTTTGTTTATTTTGGAAATAAAAATTTGATGATTCTTAAGAATATGATTCACTTTCAACAAATTGTTGATATGTTTCCTCAAATGTAAAGACCCGTAAAAATTCAAGGGAAATGTTTTCTTAATTTTCTTTGGTATTTTTCAAGAACGCGGTTTCTGACGGCACTTGATTCCGAGGCCCGGTGTGCCTGGAATTTCTATCCGAATTTTAGCTCGGGTATATTCAGTGAACGAACGAGCGGGTTTTTCTAACATTTGAACTATTGCTCGGAATCGAATTCCGAGGGCACCGATGGATTCGCAGTGTCAGTAATTTCATAGGAACACCTTTTCCGGAGTTGCGTTATCACAAGATAAGTTGTTAAAAATTGTGGAAGATGAAAATAAAAATTTAGCTACAATTTTTTTTCTTTCTAAGGGGTTAAGCCTTTGAGTGGACGTTGGGGTAACCACCCAACTTCCCATGGGAGGTTATGAAAATTGTGGGGCCCACATGAACCCCACCGCTTCATTTTCCCTAACCTTCCATAACCCTCCATTTATTAAGACAGCTTGGCATGAATTTAATTTAGTGTATTAATTAAATTTTTTAATTTCAATTCTTATTTCATGTTAATAAAATAAGTGAAGTACTTATTTTATTATTATTGGAACTTGTTTGTGTGGAGTCTTTGGGAGAAAAGGAAAGGCTCTTTAAGTCCATCTTCATCATCGAAGAATGTGAAGAACACATCGTTCTCCAACGAAGAATGCTGAATCCTCAGAGATCGACTACGCGAAGCCGTGTACCACGACGCCAATGACGTTCCTTCCACGACACCTTCTTCGGCGACCGTTATTTCCGCAACGAACCCTTGCTCAACAAATTCGACGAGGTAGGGAAATATTTTTGTTGATGATATTTGTGTTTTCATCCATAATTTTTCTTTTTTCAATTAAACCGCTTGTTATCAGTAAACGGGAGGGGGTCAGATCGCACAAGCACAACCGACCCTCCTCCCCTTTTTCTCTTGTCTACCATTGTTGGATTGGAATCGGAATGGTGTGTTGTCATCGCACCGCGTGGGGTCTTCCGTCAATAAATGTGCGGCACCATCACACCGCGCCATTGAATCGAACAAGGTCACGGCGCCATCGCGCCACGCCGGGGAACCCCGAAGGCACCGCGGCCAGAGGGGGCCGCGGAGGATGGGTGTGGCACCATCGCGCCATGCCGGACAGACCAAGGTCGTGGCCTTAGGCCGCGGTGGAGCAGGGACCGGCGGCCAGTTCCGGCCCGCCGACATCGGAGCAGGGGGACTGGCCAGTGTCTTTCCCGTGTCGGCAGTAGCCGGCTGGCCGGAGCGGGCTGGCTGGTCAGAGGAAGAGCCAGGGGTTCGTAACCCCTGGCTGGTCGGACAAGAACGGACCATCATCATGGGGGTCGCGGTTACCAAACAGGGGCGGCAGGTGCCCCCCCCCCATTTGCTCGGCCAAAACGGCCGAGCCCCCTGGCCCTGGCCAGCGTGCCGGGTCCCGCCCAGGCTGGTCTGGACCCAGACCCGGGTCAAGTCCACCCGGTTCGGGCCGACCCAGGTGGTCTCGGGTCGGGTCGGTCCCATCCCGAAACCCCCACTCCCGGACTTCTCATGGTCTTTTGCACATAACTAGTGCTGCAAACCTCTAATTGACGCGCCGTCAGTGGAGATATGATCCTTGGAATGAGACGGTCGTTTTTGATAAATTACCCTCAAGGATTCGGAGTACTGTTGGTTCGGCCGGGTTGGTTCGTACACGAAACTAACCGGGCCCTCGGAGCGGTAACACTTATAACATGAGCTCCGGACGTCCAAATGATGTGTCGTCGACTTTGTTGGATTCCTCTAAGTGAGATGGACCTTTTTCCTTACTCTGATCAAGGTTTGGACATAGTTGGAGTATGGTCGGGTTGATTTTGACTTAAAAATGAACCGGGCCCCTGGAACGAAAAATCCAATAACTCTCAGACTGGGCGTCCGATCGACGTGCCGTCTGTCGAATTGAGTTCCTTTTAACTATCCAGAACATTTGGATACATCAACTCCGGACTACGTGTCATTTGATGTATCAACCCCTCTGCTCATGGAGAGGACCCTCCCGAACGAGCGTACTGTGTGCGGGAACCCTAGAGATGGTTGCGACTGCGACGACGATGACAACATTGCAGAAATCCTCCATGGATTTGACGGCGACGACTACAACACTCAGCGATCCTACGTGGATTAGTGCTACTGATCCTGTGTGGGTCAGATCCAATGTGGGTCAGCGCTCAACGGTCCTGTGAGGGCCAACGCCTACAGATCCTGTGTGGGTCCAATCTTGTATGGGTCATTGCGGGGGTTAGTTACCTATCGATCATTTGTGGGTCATTGCGGGGGTTACTACCTATCGATCCTGTGTGGGTCCGACAGCTTAGATGAATCAGTGGATACATCTGATCATCTATATCGTCATACGAAGAATTATACCAGTGTGATCTGAATCTTGTTTTGCATTCCTATGTGGATTGTGTTATGCTATCCTGTGTGGATTACATTTTGCTTTTCTATGTGGACTGGGTTGTACTTGATCTCAGATGTTGGAGCCGGACGAGAATTGGTGACTTAGGTATATGTATGGGAATATACATAGGTAGTGTCGGATGTTACTTCGTGTTTGTATCGTTCCATTGTGGATTATCCTTTGTGGATAATAGGAGACCTTCAGGGGTCCCGGAGTCCCTACTGAGTAGCATATACTCACCCCTGCGTGGGCTATGCCTGTACTAAGTTGTGTTAGTTGCAGACGACGGACAACGCTGATCGTGGTTGAGGCTTGCGGAGCAGGACGGTACCTGGAGTTGGACCTGTTGGAACCACTCTATGTATAAGGTTGTATTTGTTGTCAATAGTTGTCAATGCAGATCAAAATGAAGGTGATCATGAAATACTCCGATGAAGTAGAGGAGTGGTGATTCAGACGATTGTTGTGCTGTTCGTAAGTTCAAAGAACATGTGTCAAAGGTGATACATTGTTTACAACAATGAATATTGTGAGGAGTAATCCATCCAAGGATGATTAAGGCAGGATGGTGTTTTTTGATGAAGACCATGCAATTCCTCCTTATTGCATAAGGACCATGGGCTTTGATGAAGACCATGCAATTTCTCATTATTGCATGAGAACAATGGGTTTTGATGAAGACCATGGAATTACTCATGATTGCATGAGAACCATGCAAGAGACTTCCTGACGAATTGAATCGGTTTGCATGAAGTACATCATACCGGTTGATGAAGAAGACAATGTGCAATGATTGGACATCTGAGGTAGTCATGACCATCACATTGTCATAGAAGATGATGATGATAAAGCTGTTCCTTTAAAGACTACATATCACAGTAGTGGAGGTTGTGATAAAAGCAGAAGAGTTGCTGAAGTATATAGATCACCAAGATGAAGCGTTGTTGAGGTGATTGTCCTTGTCTACAAAGCAAACAAACGACATAAAAATTTTTTGGCAAAAGAGTTTCTATGGAGGCAGGTCGAGTTCGAGGACTGTGGAATAATGTTCCATGTTTTTATTCAAGGAACTTCGACAAAGGAATGGATGATCTGGAGGCGGACTAAAAGAGCAGATACAAGGTGGCGCCGTTCTCCAGTGTTTGCCAAATTTTTGGGCCTCAAAATCGGAAAATGAAGACATGGATTGTCTGCAAAAGGAGGTTCGCACAAAAAGGAAGTGGTGCGCGAAATAAAAGAGGCTTGCGCGAAATACTTAAGTTAGGCGCGAAAAACAGCGGGATGCGCGAAATAGTTTTTCGCGCAAACAGTGTTTCGAAATCAGAGAGGTGAAAAATGGCAAAGGCATGGGCTGCACGGAAAATCAGGGATGTGCGCGAAATACTTAAGTTGGGCGCGGAAAACAGCGGGATGCGCGAAAAGCCTTTTTCGCGCAAATAATGTTTCAGAATCAGAACGTTGAAAAATGGTAAAGGCATGGGCTGCGCGAAAAATTAGAGCTGTGCGCGGAAAAATGGGAATGTGCGCGGAAAATGTTGTACGCAGAATAGCTCGGTGAATTTTTCGCGCAATCAGCGTATCGAATTGGAAATACAGAAAATCGGCAAAGGTAAGAGGCGCGCGAAAAATCAGAGATGTTCGCACCATGTGCGCGAAAAAGAAACGAACTGCTGCGCGTAAAGTTGGTTGTGCGCGAAATGTGGGTTTGAAGTTTTACGCGCACGAGAGGATTCATGTTCTAAATGATGATAAATAGAGAAGTAATAAGATGCGCGAAAAACCAAGGTGCTGCGCGAGATTAAAAGGAAGATGCGCGTAATTCACAGAACTGGGAGACAGTTTTTACGCGCAACAAGAGGGTTTTACGCGCAGGATCAAAAACGTCTATAAATATGAGGTGAACCCCTCTCATTCGAAAAGGCTCGACACTTAGACAAAACCTGAGCTCCGGCGCGCGGAAAAATTAAGGTACAGAGGGTTGCGCGAAAAAGAAGGCGTTGCGCGAAAAAGGGAAGTTTTGCGCGAAAAAGAAGAGTTGCGCGAAAATCCTTTTACGCGACAAAAGTTATTTTTACGCGCAAGGTTTGAATTTTACGCGCAAGCCCCCGGGAAGGGTGCGCGGAAAATTTGGGGGTCCCGCAAGCTTTTTGACAGGTGCTTAGCACTCTCAAACCTGCTTTGTGAAGAGAAGAAGAACGATCGTGCAACCAAAATCTGATCTGCACAGAGAGAGAAATATATCGATACACTCAGGTTTCAAAATTGGGAATTGAAGGAAGAGAAGGAGATTTAGTGCATTCAGGTATTGCACTGAAGTAGAAGATTGATTTCAAAAGAGCATCAACTCAGGACTCTAATGCAAGCAAAGTCTCATGCTGAACAGGAGACAAAGACTTCAATGCATATCTATTGAAGAGACCTTCACGTCTATAAACTGAGTGAGACTTCACCACCGGCAGTGAGCCAGGGGGAGTCAACGGGAATGACCCGAGGGACGCAGTGAGCTATCCCTAAACAATTGTAAAGGCAGTGAGCCTGGGACAGAGTGTCTGTACCCGAACATTTGTATCCGCAGCTAGTGAAGCATAGTGGATTTAGGTACGACCGGCAACCTGTCGGCGTATACTCCTTGGACGTAGCCCTTAGTGGTGAACCAAGTAAAAAATAGTTGTGTCATCTGTCTCTGCATGTGAATGTTTAATTGCTGATCATATCCATCATACAGGTTTATGTAGTTCCTACCAACGTGGGAACAAGATCCACAACTAAAAGAAGAAAAAGTTGCCACCCTGATTCACCCCTCCCCTCTCAGGGTGTCCCGGGGTCCTACAAGTGGTATCAGAGCGAGGTTAACGTATGTTGGATATTCTACAGTAATTCTATTGAGAAGAGGATTTGAGTTTCTTTCCTAAAGTCAACAATGAAGAGCAGTCTTGATGAAGTTTCTGAGCAGACGTCTACATCTAGCAAGACCATGACAAACAGGAAAAAGAAAGAGAAAAAGGCGCTGAAGAAGTCCCTTATATCTAAAGAAGATGCAATGTCTTGTTCTCCATGGCTTTCAAAAAATGAAGAAACATCAGGCATGGAAAGTATCGAGCAGGTGACTCAGAATTCTTCCAGAGGAAAGGATGACACCCCCAATTCATGCTTTCAAGAAAAACTCAAAACATATCTGCATGATATTCCAGAAGAAAGGGTTGTTATTATCTGTAGCCTATTTCAATCTATGCAGGTTGAGATCACTAGACTTGAAAGGGAAGCAGACAATATGGAAAAGGGGCTGGAAGGAAAAATTATGGAAAGTATGAAACTCACCAAACGGGTGAAAGCCCTTGAAGAAAAAGGTGAAGTCAGCAATACTCTAGAAGAACGGATCCATGCACTTGAAGCTGAGCTGAAGAAGAACAATGAAGTCAAGAATTTTTTTCTGGAAGAAACGTCCATTAAATTCAGGGAACTTGACTCTTTGTTACAAAACAAAGTTAAGATGCATGAAGATGAGGTTCAAAGGTTGAAGAAGAATTGTGAAGAGAAGATGATCACTATTGAAGATCAGAAGATCATCCTCAATATTGTGGGTCAAAAATTGGAAGCTCAATTGACCAAGATTGAGAACACACATATTGAGACTTCACAAAAGAATGAAATGAGTGATGCTTGCACTCAATGTTCGTTGGAGGAGTCTAAAGCTGAAATGCCTCCAACATGTGACAAGAAGATTATGACAACTCTTGATTATCCACATCAAGAATCAGTTACTGTCGGTACTCAATGCTCAATGGAGGATTCTATTGTCAAAAGACCTCCAACATGTGATAAGAAGATCATGACTTCGCTCATTGATCTATCACAGGCAACTGAGAAAGTGAAGGTACCATCCAGACCATCTTGTACTCATGTTTCTAAATACACTCCGACAATCAGTGCAGGTGGGAAGAAAAGCTCTAAACAAGTATGGATGAGGATAGGTGAGAAGAATAAACCTACCACCATGACTAGGGTGGATAGGAAGAAAAAGGAGGAAGCTTCTTCCTCAAATAGAGCACAAACTATTAAGCAGATGGCCCAACAACTTAATACTGAAGAAACAAAGAAGAAAAGATTTGTGGGCCAATGTTGGTGCTGCAATAGATTTGGGCACTGTGCACTGGATTGTTTTTATAATACCTTTAATGGAAAAGCACAGGGAAAGCCTATATCAAAGGGGAGGAAGCCAGAGAAGAAGAAGCAACATCCGCAGGTCCAGAAGCATCTGTTTACTGCAAACAGATTTGGAATTCTTGATAACATCTGTGATGTATGCAATGGAAACGGTCACAATGCAGGCACATGTCCACATCAACATGCTTTTACTGTCGAAAAGAAAAGAAGACCCTTGATGTCATCAAAGAATGAAGCAGCTACTTTGGGGAGAAATCAAGAGAATGTTGTGAACACACACTTCCCCAAGAAGATCTCAAGTAGGGAAGCTGAGAAGACCCAGGATTTTAGATCCATGAAATTGAAGGGTCATTCATCCAAAAGAAACACTAAGTGGGATGAATCTCAGATGAACCCATGTGGAAGATCTAAACCAGCTGCAAAAGTTCCAAATGACATATTGGTCATCTGGCCAGAAGATTTGAAACGAATGAGGAATCTTGAAGATGAAAAGGCCAGGGCTGGTGATAAAGGAAAAGGAAAACTTTCACATGATGAATACACGGTGCTTGGGAGATTGCAAACAAAGAGAAGCACTCGTGTCAAAGAAGTTCTGTGTGAGAGATGCAAGAAGTCTGGTCACATTGAAAAAGGTTGCCTAACCTTAATACCAGAGCAAGAGGCAGTCCTTAAGAGGAGTAAGAATGTATCATTCATGATGGCTGCTAAGCAGAACAATTCTCCACACAAAGTAGAAGAGAGTGTGAAGAGAGCCATGCCACACCAACAGATGTCAGAACATATGTTCAGAGGAGCAGGCATGAAGACTGGAATGAACAGAGGAACTTGGTTGAGAAAAGAACCTAAACCAAGCAAGTGTTCTTGATGAAGCAAGAAAGAACCACCTTATTCCCGTAATCATTTGTGTATTGTATTTGTGCTAACAATGCATGGAATTGAAGGTGAAGCATACTCTCAGGGGGAGAACCTGAGAAGTAGTGAATGCTGTCAACTCTTGATAGCGAATCTGAAGAAGTTTCCATCCTTAGTGGAGTCTTCAATTAATATTCAAGGATTATGATGATGAAGGATCACTCTTGATGAAGATGATGAGGAGTGTTTCCCTTGAGGGGGATAAAAATGAATAAGCTTCCATAATCACTCTTTCAATCAATATCAACTCCAGGTGGACTCAAAAGCAGTTATTCTGTGAATTTCTTGAAGAACACACCAATGGAGAAGGTATGTCATTTCTCAATCACTATCCCTTGGTTACTCAGATCAAATATTATTTTACAAAGGGGGTGTAACTGTATTGATCAGTGACATAAAGAGAATGGAAGTGCCCCAAGGTCACTTATCCTGTCAATTGCACTTGAATGTTTTTGATCTCTTTGCTGAAGTGAGTGCAGGAGTTTCAGGTTGATTATTATCTATCATAGTTGATCTTCCTCTACCTGAAATAGAAGTGGTAAACACTTGAAGACAAGATACATGATTTCTCATCTCATGTTGGTATCATGATCTGTGAATAATGGACAACATTGTTGACTTAATCAAATCCTCTTGTTTTCTACATCGAGCATTGCTCAAGTAGACTTAGAGTGAAATGATTAATGAAACTTTTCTTAAGTGAGGATTGATACCCTCCCTACCATGCGCTTTGTATTTCTTGTCAATAAGGGGGAGAGAAAGTGAAATGCAGAAGATTCTCATTTTGACATTGACGGATTCATTTCAGAAGATGTTTAAGGTATTGACAACAAAATACAAAGGGGGAGATTGTTGGAACCACTCTGTGTATAAGGTTGTATTTGTTGTCAATAGTTGTCAATGCAGATCAAAATGAAGGTGATCATGAAATACTCCGATGAAGTAGAGGAGTGGTGATTCAGACGATTGTTGTGCTGTTCGTAAGTTCAAAGAACATGTGTCAAAGGTGATACATTGTTTACAACAATGAATATTGTGAGGAGTAATCCATCCAAGGATGATTAAGGCAGGATGGTGTTTTTTGATGAAGACCATGCAATTCCTCCTTATTGCATAAGGACCATGGGCTTTGATGAAGACCATGCAATTTCTCATTATTGCATGAGAACAATGGGTTTTGATGAAGACCATGGAATTACTCATGATTGCATGAGAACCATGCAAGAGACTTCCTGACGAATTGAATCGGTTTGCATGAAGTACATCATACCGGTTGATGAAGAAGACAATGTGAAATGATTGGACATCTGAGGTAGTCATGACCATCACATTGTCATAGAAGATGATGATGATAAAGTTGTTCCTTTAAAGACTACATATCACAGTAGTGGAGGTTGTGATAAAAGCAGAAGAGTTGCTGAAGTATACAGATCACCAAGATGAAGCGTTGTTGAGGTGATTGTCCTTGTCTACAAAGCAAACAAACGACATACAAATTTGTTGGCAAAAGAGTTTCTATGGAGGCAGGTCGAGTTCGAGGACTGTGGAATAATGTTCCATGTTTTTATTCAAGGAACTTCGACAAAGGAATGGATGATCTGGAGGCGGACTAAAAGAGCAGATACAAGGTGGCGCCGTTCTCCAGTGTTTGCCAAATTTTTGGGCCTCAAAATCGGAAAATGAAGACATGGATTGTCTGCAAAAGGAGGTTCGCACAAAAAGGAAGTGGTGCGCGAAATAAAAGAGGCTTGCGCGAAATACTTAAGTTAGGCGCGAAAAACAGCGGGATGCGTGAAATAGTTTTTCGCGCAAACAGTGTTTCGAAATCAGAGAGGTGAAAAATGGCAAAGGCATGGGCTGCGCGGAAAATCAGGGATGTGCGCGAAATACTTAAGTTGGGCGCGGAAAACAGCGGGATGCGCGAAAAGCCTTTTTCGCGCAAATAATGTTTCAGAATCAGAACGTTGAAAAATGGTAAAGGCATGGGCTGCGCGAAAAATTAGAGCTGTGCGCGGAAAAATGGGAATGTGCGCGGAAAATGTTGTACGCAGAATAGCTCGGTGAATTTTTCGCGCAATCAGCGTATCGAATTGGAAATACAGAAAATCGGCAAAGGCAAGAGGCGCGCGAAAAATCAGAGATGTTCGCACCATGTGCGCGAAAAAGAAACGAACTGCTGCGCGTAAAGTTGGTTGTGCGCGAAATGTGGGTTTGAAGTTTTACGCGCACGAGAGGATTCATGTTCTAAATGATGATAAATAGAGAAGTAATAAGATGCGCGAAAAACCAAGGTGCTGCGCGAGATTAAAAGGAAGATGCGCGTAATTCACAGAACTGGGAGACAGTTTTTACGCGCAACAAGAGGGTTTTACGCGCAGGATCAAAAACGTCTATAAATATGAGGTGAACCCCTCTCATTCGAAAAGGCTCGACACTTAGACAAATCCTGAGCTCCGGCGCGCGGAAAAATTAAGGTACATAGGGTTGCGCGAAAAAGAAGGCGTTGCGCGAAAAAGGGAAGTTTTGCGCGAAAAAGAAGAGTTGCGCGAAAATCCTTTTACGCGACAAAAGTTATTTTTACGCGCAAGGTTTGAATTTTACGCGCAAGCACCCGGGAAGGGTGCGCGGAAAATTTGGGGGTCCCGCAAGCTTTTTGACAGGTGCTTAGCACTCTCAAACCTGCTTTGCGAAGAGAAGAAGAACGATCGTGCAACCAAAATCTGATCTGCACAGAGAGAGAAATATATCGATACACTCAGGTTTCAGAATTGGGAATTGAAGGAAGAGAAGGAGATTTAGTGCATTCAGGTATTGCACTGAAGTAGAAGATTGATTTCAAAAGAGCATCAACTCAGGACTCTGATGCAAGCAAAGTCTCATGCTGAACAGGAGAAAAGACTTCAATGCATATCTATTGAAGAGACCTTAACGTCTATAAACTGAGTGAGACTTCACCACCGGCAGTGAGCCAGGGGGAGTCAACGGGAGTGACCCGAGGGACGCAGTGAGCTATCCCTAAACAATTGTAAAGGCAGTGAGCCTGGGACAGAGTGTCTGTACCCGAACATTTGTATCCGCAGCTAGGCGGGACGTACTCGGAGCAGATGGAAAGACCAAGGAGCTGTGGAGGCTATCTGTACCCACCCTTCTAGTGGGTCTTCCAGTGGACGGCTCGAGGCTGCGGCTTTACTTTCAGTTTTTGTTTTCCCTTTCCAGTTGTACATTACTTTCAGTTTGGGTTTCTATTCTGGCCCACTTTCTTTTCCACACTTACTGTTGTACCCTATTTTTACTTAGTGTTTACTTCTGCTTTCTTGCTCTGAGGTGTTTATTTACTTACAAAGGAAATGCCTTCCCTTTTTACCGGGAATTATGCCTTGGTGCTAGTCGCCAGCCCCTGGCCTATGGAAGGCGGGCTTGGGGTAGTCACGACTTGGTCCCCAGGATGGTTCGTGACAAATTGGTATCAATGGTGTTTGGTTCTACCTCAGAACATTGGACTCCGATCATTCTTATATCTGAAACAATAATGTTAAGGGTATTGAGTGTGGTTATTAGTCCAGGGAGTCTAGTGTTGGTGCGGCAGCCGACGTATCCGTACACCAGGACCCTGACTTCTGATTTCTGACTTAATGCACGAAAACATTGATTGCATGTGTGTTTCATGTTTTCATTGTGATTACTTTGTGTCAGCTCCCTAGGTATACCGTTTTACCGTGGCGCACCTGTTTCTTTTTAGGATGGCCCCACGATGGAAGCCAGCTAGGGTTCCGAGCATTGTGCATGACGATAGCACACCGAGCGACGAGGCCTCGGTATAGGGCCCTTTGACAGTAGAGGCACCAGTTGTACCTCTACCTGCTGAGCCACTGATGCTACCAGCCCCAACCGCTGATGAAGCACGTCACCTTAGTGCACTGCACGAGTTTCAGCGTCAGCGACCGCCCAGGTTTCGTGGGGAGATGGACCCTCATGCAGCCGAGGATTGGCTGGAGGCAGTTGTATGAGCTTTCAGGTTAGTGAGGACAGTGGCAGACCTCATGGTGATCCTCACAGCGAGCCTCCTGCACGCGGCAACAGGCAGATGGTGCAGCTTGATGCTCCAGTTGCACGACGAGCCATCTCTCCTCTGGATGGACTTTGAGAGCCTCTTCCTCTCGGGGTTCGTCCCAGCCACCCTCCATGTGGTACGAATCCAGGAGCTTCTACAACTGCGGTAGGCCATCTTGACGGTCACCCAGTACTCTGCGAGATTTACAGATCTCTTACAATATTCGACGGACATGGTATGCGACCCATTCTTCCGGGCCCGGACCTTCGAGCAGGGATTGAGGCAGAAGATCAGGGCATTACTGATCTCCCGCAGCATTCCGACACAGGATGTAGTACTGGAGGGAGCCCATCTGATCGAGAGCTTCCTTGCTGAGCCTACATCAGCAGTGAGACCTATCGCAGGGTGGAACATAGCAGAGTCTTTTGCAGCAGTCAGTCGATGGATGACTCATGGGTCCTAGTAGACTAGACCCTTAGACAGACGACCTCAGGACACTGGCTCAGAGGTGCGGGGAACTCAGCGCGGAGCCAGTCTTTTGAGAGGCAGACAGTGCTACGCATTTGGCGGGCAGGGCCACAAGGATCGTGACTGCCCGACCCACCATACCGAGGAGAAACCGACAGTTGAGGGACCACCCAAGAAGAGGCAGAGGGTTGACCGTGGTGGTCCGTAGGGAGCAGGCGGACGAGGCGGAGGAGCTGGCCAAGCAGCAGGTGATGGGAGACGATTTGAGACACTTGCACCACCCCCACCAGGATGTCCACCCTGACTATAGGGAGCTTTCGGGCAGAGACATCCACAACTTCATGTAGCAGAGGCCTATGACCACGGCACGCCTGAGATAATTCTAGGAACTATCTGTGTCTATTCCACCCTTGCTGCAGTTCTTATAGACACAATATCGAGTCATTATTTCATAGCTGATGCCTTTTTTCGGAGCTTGGAGATTTGAACGGAGGTGTTGGCTCGATCCTTACGTCTAGAGACTCTATTGGGAGAAGAATAGATGATTACGCACTGGCGCCGGTAGTGTGAGCTTACTCTAGGTGGCGAGAGATTTGGCTGAGATCTTCTTGTAGTTGCGTCGAGGCCTTACGACATCATCTTGGGCATGGATTGGTTATCTACAGTCCATGCTCAGATTGGCTGTATTAGTTGCAAGGTGTTGTGTGTACACACCGATGGGAGCAGGTTCACCTTCACCGGCAAGAAGGGAGACTCCGCAGCACAAGATGGACTGTCGCAGAGGAGAGGATAGCCCATCACTAATCAGTTGGCTATCCTCATCCTAGGAGCAGTTGACGTGTGGTGTCCTAGTTTTCCTATAGTGGTGGATCAGTATGCGGATGTTTTCCTCGACGACGTTCCAGGGCTACCGCCTCGTAGATAGGTAGACTATTATATTGATCTGTACCCCGGGACAGACCCGATATCCACCCCATCATATGGGATGTCTCCCACCGAGCATCGAGAGCTACGGGTACAGTTAGAGGACTTGTAGGGAAAGGGATTCATCTGACCTAGTGTTTCACCCTCGGCTTCCCCGATATTGTTCGCCAAGAAGGAGGACGGGAGCATGTGACATTGTGTCGACTATTGTCGCCTGAACCAAGTAACAGTGAGAAACATGTATCTGCTACCGAGGATTGATGACCTCTTTCATCATCTCAAGGGAGCAAGGTGGATCTCAAAGATAGACCTCATGTCAGGCTATCATCAGCTCCGAGTTGAGGATGAGGACGTGCAGAAGACGGCCTTCAGATGTCAGTATGGCTACTATGTGTTCTTGGTTATGCCATTTGGCGTAACCAATTCTCCAACAGTGTTCATGGCCCTCATGAACATGATCTTTCATCCATACCTCAATATATTTGTCGTGGTCTTCATCGACGAAATTTTGAATTACTCGACGACTGAGGAGGAGCACGCCGACCACTTGCGGGTTGTACTAGAAACACTCTAAGAGAACCAGCTTTATGGAAAGCTCTAGATGTTTCAATTCTGGATACGCGAGGCCCACTTCATTGGACACGTCATTTTTGAGGCGGGAGTTGCGGTGGATCCTGCGAAGATCAAGTCAGTGCTAGCTTGGGAGCCACCCAAGAGTGTGACAGAGGTTCAGAGCTTCTTGGGATTAGCTGGGTAATACCGGAGATTTGTGAAAGACTTCTCCAGAGTTGCGACACCACTATCATCTTTGATGAATAAGGGGAAACCCTTTGTGTGGTCAGACAAATGTCAACAGAGCTTCCAGGAGCTGAGATAGAGATTGACCAGTGCACCTATCTTGAGGTTGCTGGAGGAGGGAGTAGGATACAAAGTTTTATGCGATGCATCAGGGACCAGACTCAGATGTGTATTGATTCAAGGGAGGTCCGTGATCACCTATAGATCATGTTAGTTGAGGCAGCATGAGCAAAACTACACTACCCATGACCTTGAGTTAGTAGAAATGGTCTTTTCTCGAAAGATGTGGCGACACTATTTGATGGGCGAGCGCTTTACAGTCTTTTCTGACCACCAGAGTCTCAGGTACATCTTCTCGCAGAAGTACATGAAACTGTGACAACGGCAATGGCTCAAGTTCCTTCAGGACTATGACTTTGAGATAGTCTATACTCTTGGAATGGAGAATGTGGTAGCAGATGCTCTCAGCAGGAGGACGAGCATTCAACTATTTGGGGAGGAAACAAAGCAGCTAGCCGCTTTGCAGATATCCCTCTTGGATAGCATTGGAGTAGCCTTTCTTCAGTCACTCAAAGTCACTCATCCACTACTGCAGTGGGTCAGAGAGGCAAAGCGTGAGGACACCGACTGTGAGACGCGGCGTACACATATATCCTCAGGACAAGCACCTGATGGGTTCTCTTTAAGAGAAGAGAATGACGTTTTTTTCAGAGGACGTACCTTGGTACCATTTGCTTTACAGGAGGAGGTTCTGAGAGAGTTTCACACATCCCCTTTGGCGGTACATCCTGTAGAATATGTACCGTGATCACAGACTCCAGCACTGGTGGCCGGGCATGAAGAAGGTTGTGGCAGAGTTTGTTTCTCGATGCCTCACCTGCCAGCAGGTGAAGGTAGAGCACCAGGTACCAGGAGGATTGGTACAACCCTTGGAGGTCCTAGAGTTGAAATGGGATGGCATTTCTATGGACATCGTGACTGGATTTCCACGCACTTCCATAGGCCACGACTCCATTTGGGTGATTTTCAACCGACTCACCAAGTTGTCTCACTACTTACCCATCAAAGAGCAGTGCTCAATGAAGAGCATGGGACGTCTCTACATTCAGGAGATTGTACGGCTTCATGGTGTGCCATAATCTATCATCTCTGATCGATATGCTCGCTTTATTTCCCGGCTTTGTAAGGGGTTTCAGTAGGAATTCGGGACGCAGCTACATCTGAGTACCGCCTTTCACCCTCAAACAGATGGTCAGACTGAGAGGACCATTCAGACTCTCAAGGACACACTCCATGCATGTGTCCTCGACTTTGGTCGCAGCTGCGAGGACCACCTACCCTTAGTGGAGTTCGCGTAAAACAATAGCTACCACTCCAGCATCGGGATTGCACCATACGATGCATTGTACGGCTGACCTCGCAGATCTCCTCTATACTGGACAGACCCTGGGGAGTCAGCACTTGTGTGACCGGAGATGGTCCAGGCCACGACAGAGAAGGTCCAGGTCATCCAGGAGAGGATGAGGATAGCTCAAAGCCAGTAGAATCCTTATTCTGATAGGAGGCAGAGGCCACTGGAGTTCGAGGATGGCCACCACGTCTTCTTGAGGGTCTCACCTAGACATCGATTATGGAGATTTGGCCGAGGTGGAAAGTTGTCTCTACGCTTCATCAGACAGTTCCAGGTCCTCAGCAGGATAAGTGAGGTGGATTATTGCTTGGCTCTACCACCTCAGTTGCACTGGGTGCGCAACGTCTTCCACGTATCCCAGCTGAAGAGATACGTGCACGACCCGACACATATCATTGATCATGGGAAACTGGACATTGATGATGTGTCGACTTTTGCGGAGGTCCCAGTGGAGATCGAGGATCGAAAGGAGAGGGTCCTACGTGGACGGTTGATTCCTCTAGTGCACATCAGATGGGAGCACGAGAACCTCGTGGAGAGCACTTGGGAGCAGGAGGCTCATATGCATGCGCAGTACCCAGATTTGTTCACCTAGTTTTTGATGTATCTTTAAGGGGATGTAAAGACCTGAGGTGGGAGTAATGTAAAAACCAGTAAAAATTCAAGGAAATTTTTTTCTTAATTTTCTTTGGAATTTTACAAGAACGTGGTTTCTGACAGCACTTGATTCCGAGGCCCGGTGTGCCCGGAATTTCTATACGATGTTTAGCTCAGGTACGTTCAGTGAACGAACGAGCGGGTTTTTCTAACTTTTGAACCAGTGCTCGGAATCGAATTCCAAGGGCACCGATGGATTCAAAGCACTGGTAATAACTTGGAAACTCTTTTTCCGGAGTTGCATTATCACGAGAGAAGTTGTTAAAAATTGTGGAAGTTGAAAATAAAAATTTAGCTACAATTTCTATTTTCTTTATAAGTGGTTAAGCCTTTCAGTGGAAGTTGGGGTAACAACCCTAATTCCCATGGGAGGTTATGAAAATGGTGGGGCCCACACAAACCCTACACCTTCATTTTCCCAAACCTTCCATAACCCTCAATTTATTAAGACATCTTGGCATGAATTTAATTTAGTGGATTAATTCAATTGTTAATTTGAATTATTAAGTCATGTTAATAAAATAAGTGATGTACTTATTTTATTATTGTTGGAACATGTTTGTGTGGAGTATTTGGGAGAAAAGGAAATTCTCTTGAATTTCTTCTTCATAATTAATGAATGTGAAGAATGCATTGATCTCTGATGAAGAATGTTGAATCCTCGATGATCGACTACGCGATGTTGTATACCGCGGCGCCAATGATGTTCCTTCCGTGACACCTTATTCTGCAACGACTATTTCTGCAATGAACCCCCACTCAAAAAATTCAATGAGGTAGGTAAATATTGTTTTTGATGATATTATTTTTTTCATCCGTCGTTTTTCCTTGTACAATTGACCCTCTTGTTATCGGTTAACGGGAGGGGTCCGGATCGCACAAACACGGCCGGCCCTCCTCCCCTTTTTCTCTTTTCTACCTTGTGGTGGATTGGAATGGGAATGGTGCGGTGATGACGCACTACAAAGGGGTCTTGTGGTATGAAATGTGCGGCGCCGTCGTACCGTGCAGGAGAACCCCGGAGGCACCGTGGCCAGAGCGGGGCCGCGGCGGAATGGCGCAGTGCCGCGACAGAGTAGGGACCGGCGACCGGTTCCGGGCCGCCGCCATCGGAGCCGGGGGACCGGTCAGTGCCAGTCCCGTGTTGGCAGCACCGGTCCGGCTGGATTGGGTCGGCCTGTCAAAGGAAGAGCCGGGGGTTTGTAACCCCCGGCTGGCCAGACAAGAGCGGCCCCCCATCATGGGGGTCGCGGTTACCAAACAGGGGGGGAAGGCACCACCTCCCCATCCGCTCGACCAAAATAGCCGAGCCACCTTGCTCTGTCTAGCGCGCCGGGCCGTGCCCAAGCGGGCTGGAACCGGAACCGGGTCGGGCTGACCCAGGGGGTCTCGGGTCGGGTCGGTCCGGGCTCGAAACCCCCACTTTCGGGCCTCTCACGGTATTTTTCCCATAACAAGGGTTGCAGACCTCTGATCGACGCACCGTCTGCGTCAATACGATCCTTGGAACACGACAGTCGTTTCGATATATTACACTCAAGGTTTCAGAGTACTTTGGGTTCAGCTCGGTTGGTTCGTACACGAACCCAACTGGGCCCTCGGAGCGGAAACTCTTATAACTTGAGTTCCGGACGTCCGAATGACGTGCCGTCAAATATTTTTGATTCATCTAACATAGACAGACCTTTTGGCTTACTCCGCTCGAGGTTTGGATGCAGTTGGAGTACGTTCGGGTTGGTTTTGACTTAAAAACCAACCGGGCCCTTGGAATGAAAAAGCCAATAACTCTCAGACCGGGCGTCTGATCGACGCGCTATCTGTCGCGTTGAGTTCCTTTTGACAATACGGAACATTGCGATACAATAACTCCAGACTATGTGTTAGTTGATGTATCAACCCCTCGAATCGTGGAGCGGAACCTCCCGAACGAGCTTGCTGTGTGCGGGAACACTAGAGCTGGCTTCGATTGCGACGACGATGACGACTATGCAGAAATCCTCCAAGGATTTGACGACGACGACTACATCACTCAGTGATCCTATGTGGATCAATGCTACCAATCCTATGTGGTTCAGATCCTATGTGGGTCAGCACTCAGCAATTCTGTGTGGGCCAGTTCCTACAGATCTTGTGTGGGTCCGATCCTGTGTGGGTCATTGTAGGGGTTATTACATATCGATCCTGTGTGGGTCCGACGACTTAGATGAATCACTGGCTACATCTGATCATCTCTATCGTCATATGAATAAGTATACCTATGTGAGCTGAATCTTGTTTTTCTTTCCTATGTGGATTGTGTTGTGCTATCCGGTGTGGATTACGTTTTTCTTTCCTATGTGGACTGGGTTGTTCTTGAGCTCGGATGATAGAGCCGGACGAGAATTGGTGACTTAGGTATATGTATGGACATATACCTAGGTAATGTCTGATGTTACTTCGTGTTTTATCTTTCCTTTGTGGATTATACTTTGTGGATTATAGGAGACCTTCGAGGGTCCTGGGGTCCCTACTGAGTAGCTTATACTCACCCCTGCATGTGATATGCCCACACTACGTTGTGTTGGTTGCAGACGACGGACAATGCTGATTATGGTTGAGGCTTACGGAGCAAGACGATACCTAGAGGTGGACCACTGGGCGGGACGTACTCGGAGCGGAAGGCTGGACCGAGGAGCTGTTGAGGCTATCTGTACCCACCTTTCAGGTGGGACTTCCAGTGGATGGATCACGGTTGTGGCATTACTTTCAATTGTAGTTTCCCCTTTCCAGTTGTACTTTACATTCAGTTTGGGTTTGTATTATGGCCCACATACTTTTCCGCACTTACTGTTATACCCAGTTTTTACTTAGTGTTTACTTTTGATTTCTTGCTCTGAGGTGTTTGTTTACATACAAAGGAAATTCCTTCCCTTTTTACCGGGAATTACGCCTTGGTGCTAGTCGCCATCCCCAGGCCTATGGAAGGCGGGCTTGGGGGTAGTCACAGCACGGGGCCCGAAGACGGGTCGTGACATCAAATTCTGTGAGCCTGATGGTTTTCAATGATTGATTATTTATTCACATATCATTAGCTAAGAGTGCAGGGAAGGTTATTCTAAAGACATTATTCAATAGTATTTATGAACATTATGAGTGTTCATTGTTGGAATTCATTCTTATGAATTCACCTTCATAATTTTATAAAATTGATGATATAGATAATTCAGCGTGTCATGGTATATTATTTATTTATTTTGGATAATATTTTTATATATTCTATAATAGAAGAATAATATATGGATCATTTGTATTTTTTTAATTTTATCCCTAAAAACTAGGAAATCATGTTTTATGTATCAAAAGATTTATAAATTGTAATTTTGTATGAAATAATTGATATTTTGGTCCTTGTTATTTTTTAGTTAGACATCTAAATTTATTATTAAAAAATATAGGTGGCTTTGTATTGGGATAAAATGAGGAATGTGTTTCCGATTCAGAGCTTCTTGGGAATATTTGGTTATTACAAGCATTTTGTACAGAATTTTTCCAAGATTTCATCTCATTTGATAGAGATGACATTGAAGGGTTTTATATTTTAATGAATGATAAGTACAAGATATAATTTCATTATTTTATGTTTATTTTGAATTAAACTCAATTTCATATTCTTATAGTGCTTGGGGTGGGTTATGAATCCTTTTATGATTCTCTAGGTAGGTGATTAGGCCTTTTTGATGAAAGGGTGTAATCTAGTTTCTTATGGGTCTAAAAGTTGTTACCTCATGAGGAGATTTATATAACTCATTATCTTAAATATTCTTTGGTGAATCATGCTCTAAAAAAGCGGTTCTAATATCACAATGTAGAGTGTTTTACCTTTATCAATAACAAAAATTCAAAAGATTTATTTTTACTCCATGTATTGAGAACCTATGGTAGAGATTATGGTTTGAGTAGATATTTAATTTTTAGGTTGAAAATTATTATTAACCTTTAAAATGGATTTTTTTTTGCTGATATATTGAGCATACTGATATCAACTCAAGGGATTGAGGTATTTGTTGAAGGATGATCATTGATTAGTTTGTTCACTAATATTATCATAAATCATAATTAATTAGATGGAGTTGTGTTCATATCTCATGTGAAATTAATTTCATTATTTTATGATGATATTTATATTTGGAAATAAATATTAATTTATTACAATTATTTCATTCAAATTTATTATCAATGGGATACCCCGAGTTACTGGGTTTGGTACCATACCGTTTTCCTGAGTTTCCAAGGATGGTTAATCATTTTTATTATATCATTGAATGAGTTGATGGATATTGGACATCATTATAGTAATTATTTATTAAATGGGAATAGTAAAATGGATCATGATTTTGAATATTATAATTTTAAGATGGGTATATATAGGTATATTTCAGACATTGTAACATGATACCTTACTTTTTAAGAGACTAAGCTGGATTACCAGGGACCTACTAATACATTGTTGCTACCAACCATTCAAATATCATACTTGAATTATTCATACATAGATTTAAATATCATTTTAATGAATAATCATAATTACAATTATGTAATTTGGGATATCGTTTATCAACTCTTGAAATCATCACATTTCAACACTAATATTAATATGATGAATATTAATGTGATTGAGAAACTTCATGCATTAGAGATCATAATGATCCATTGATTTACCTATAATATTTTTTATGAAATTTATTTATTATTTAAATACCATTTTTGGAATAATTTTAGAGAAAATAGAAATTTTTTAAAATTTATAAAGAATTTATCACCATCAGATAGATGAACAGACCGAGTTGTCTACTTAAATTATTGATGAAATCCGTCAAGATGATTATGCTTTATTTTGAAGGTTTATCATAAAATTATCTTCAATTAGTTTAGTTGACAATATATTTATTAGTATTAAATTAAAATGGTTCCACATGAAGTGATTCATGGGTGACTGTGTAGATCTTCATTATATTCTGTGGAGTGGGAGAGTGGTTTTTTGATAAACCAAGTCGTATTCAAGAGATGAAGAAGATGTTTATTTTTATCCAATCATAGTTAATGACATGTCAAAGTTGAATGAAATCATATTAAAACATTCATTTTCACAAGATTTATGTTATAGTTATTGATCATATTTTTCCAAGATTTCACCCTGAGTTGGGAAATGATTGATTGAGAAAAGAGAGTAAATTAGAACTGAGGGTTATCAACCCCTTCAATAAAATTTATAGAATTGGGAAGGTGGAATATTGGTTGGAAATAATATATTTTAGGAAAATGATTCATTATCAGTTACATGTTTCATAACTAAATAATTGTATTCATGATCCATCACTTTCGATTGGTGAGATGATATAGATCTTGAGGATGATACCTCTGGGTGTGAGCAATTAGTTTAGATTATAAATCCTCATAATACCATTTTATTTGGTAATAGGATTACATTAGTTCTTATATAATAGATCTGTAGATGATATAGCATTGATACATATGGGAGTAATGAAATAATGATGGAATATTGGTCAACCATATAGTGAATCTTGAACCTTTTTTGTTTTCTAGTGAAATAAAGTTTTAAGGTGGGGAGAGTTGTTACTTGCTTCTTTTAATTAGTATTTTTTTTCTTCTTTGTCCTCTCAGTTTGTTTTAAAGGTTTTATAGAGTCATGGGATGATATTATTTAATTTTTTAGACATATTTCAAGAATAGGTCCACATCAGGGTTATTAGTTACCATGTGATGTGGATTTTCTTGTTCTGGTGGTGTTTTTCATTATTTGAGCATTATATTACTTACCTTGTTTGATTTATTGAAAAAAAATGAAAATGGTTGCGTTCTTTTCTAGATGAATTTTAATTACATTAAAATAGTTGTTCTCACAATACATCCTTTCCCATGATATTATGTTCTATGATTTTGAAGGGATAGTAACAACCACATGATTTGGGAAATTGTCCAACATAAATAACACCCCAATAATTTAAAGAAAAAATCATTTATGGGAAAAAAATATTGTTTCTTTTTATCTATTTATGAAACACCATGTTATGCTAACATTACAACCTATAATGAGATTTCATTCGTGACACAGATGGACATCTTTTACTAAACAAAAATATTGTAATAAACTATTATTATTTAATATAAAATAGAACCTAGGATTTAAATTTTAGGTTATAAATAGTATTAGCTAAATTTTTTAGTTTCCAATATTCTATATCATTTCAACATTCATATTATGTATTTTTGAGGCATAATATTAGAAAAAATTCCATTTTTGGATTAATGGAGGATTTAAAAAATAAATTTTACCACCTTTTAATTGTAACCGCATTCAAAATAATATATTTGACACATTTATTTATTAAATTTGACAAAATAGACAACTTATTTAGAAAATGGATATAAAATTAGGTTTTTATAGATTTTTTTGATTTTTTAATATCATTTATTTTTAATGAATAGTGAAAAAACCGCATTTTAATTACATACTCTTTTTCATCTAGTTTATATATATTGATAGATTATCATTTTAATTGTATTTAAAATAAAATTAGATTATGTATTTATTATTTAATATAATATAGGTCATTTGAATTATTTTCAAATTAAAATTAGATACAAAAACATGACAAATTGTTATGGTTTTTACATTTGAAAATGCCGTATTTGTTTTTGAAGAGGGAATAATTTTAATTTAATTTAAAAATTAAATATTTAGAATTTCTAAAAATAGATTCTATAATTGGAATTAGTGGTTGAACAATATTTTTAATAGTTCCATTTATTTTTATGGATATTATGAATAGTCACTATAGGAAAAAAATTACGGCATTTACAGATAAATCAAATAATTAAAGGTAAAAATGTTATTATAAAAATACCTTAACACGAATAAAACATCTCTCTGATGAATAGATAATAGAATTACCACATATTTTTCTAAATGGAATAATTTTATTTACACTTGGCCATTAATATGATGGGTATATTATATACATTAACTAATGTGAAAAAATATAAAACACTTATTTTTTATAAATATAATAATTTTAATATAGATATATCTAGGAGTTAGAATATATAATAAATTTTCTTTGGTATATTAAATGAATTAACTACAAAATATTAATTTATTTATAATTTTTAGAGTATAAATAAATAACATTAATTAAGTCATAATATTGATACATAAATTAATTTATAAACAAAAATATCAAATAAATGATATAAAAAATAATAAAATAAATATAATTTTACTTCATTAATGACATCTGAAAATTTTATAGATAAAATAGACATCATAATGATATGTTGGAAGTATTTTTAGAAGTAATAAGGTTGGTTTGATATTTTTTAAAAATAAAATATCGAATATTATCCAAATTTAGAAAATTGATAAATTGAAGTAAATAATGTGTTATTAAATGTTAAAAAATTCATAAAAACAAATATTTTGGCCAAATTACTATTATAATGTTATATATATCATAAAGGATACAATTTTGTTTATTTTTTAATTTTAATGTAACTATCAAAATCCTATATTTTAAAAATAAATGTATGCCCGGTAAGAGTTAAACTACTTCACTAATGGATAATTCCCAAATACAAGGTTAATGTTTTTGATCTAATGATGTATAAAAATCATTTTATTGGATTATTTATACTTTTACTAATCATAGAACATAAATCAATCACATTTTTGATATTTAACATGAATAAATAATTTATAATATTTAAATAGTTTTGGAGTTTCAAAAAGTGCCCCTCTCTTCTCTTATAAAAGGGAACCCTTTGTTCGATTTTATACACACCTATAAAGACCATTGCATTGGACTAAACCTATCCATTGATTATTAAATATTCCCTCAATTCATTACAGCCTCTATACATTGGGCATAAATCCATCCTCTATCGATCTTATTTGCAAACCAAAATGAGATTCCAAGAAAAGAAGTATTTGTTTTATCAAATCATTCCATGTTCTTTTCTTCTTCTAAATTACAATGATATTTTATTTCCAAAAAAAGTAATAAATATAGCATCATAAATATAAATAGATTTTATTATACTCTGTAAAAAAACATATTCCACATCTTATCCATACTACAAATAATAATGACACCATGTGTGCGTACGTATGTCTTACCGTATCCACGTTGTGGTGTAATTTTTCATTCAATCCCAATTTATTTGGAAGGGTATAATGCTGATTAAAATGGATATAAATAATTTTTATAATATTATATTGATTGTTTATAAATAATTTATAATACAAATCATTTTTATTTATCTATTAGGGGAATGATATAGTCCCTCATTTGTATGTATTTCATGTCGTCTCCACGACGTAGTGAGATTTATTCTGCATGATAACCATTCAAAAGTAATTTAAAATTTTATATGGTGAGTAAAATAAAATTTGAACTAAAATTTATAATATATATGAATAAAATATGACCAAATCATCTAAAATCTGACTTACATGGAAAAATTGGAATGAGAAAATGAAGCATTTTACACCCCAAATAACGGTAACATAGAAATACTATTATCAAAATGATATTAGAGGATGTTATATGATATCATAAATATGTATATGGTCCAGGTAGAATAAAATTTCACTAGTTAACCATTATACACAAGGTTAACACACCCTTGAATAATGGAATATACAGTGTAATGGATAGTTTAAAAATATCATTATTATCCTATGTTATTTATATGTTTGTATCTAATGGGAAATATTTATTATCAATGTCCATGTTTCAGAAAATGTTTTTAAAAATATCATATAAAATTGTTTAAATTAATTTTTACCCATGTTTGACTTCATTAAAAATGTTTTTAAAGGAATATTTCCAACATTTTCCAAATGATGTACTTTAGTACATTTTCGAGAAATTAAGAAATGAATCATTTTTAACATACATAGAGAGAATAACTATTTTTTGCTGTTATAACAACTTATCATATTAAAGATTTACATAAAATATTACACGATTATTTTCTAGATAATTATTTTATTTTATAATTATTAATATTTATAATAAATTAAAAGTAAAATGGGGCATATATCTCAAACTCTTTTGATGAATTTATTATATTATTTAAATCTATGTTGAAAACTGTTGTTGTACTTTTATACTTCATTTTGTTATAATTATTATTGTAAAATATTCTATTTTTTATTGAATTATTTATGATATTTTTGACTATGGATGTTCTATTTTGATTCCATTACTAGATTATAATAATCATATTAAATTTTTTATGCTACTAATAATACGAATATTTATATTATGATTCACTATTTTCATGTGATGGTTACATTGGATATAGTCAGTGATGGGGGGGCTGTTATATCCCCTCAATAAATCAGTATGTCTGATGAGACAATAAAGTATCGTGAAATGATGCCTTGATTGTATGGTTATTTATGGTCTTATTAAGAGGTCGTGACGATATGGTTATTATGCATGACGTTATTAAATTTCTCGTTATGTGATTAGTATTACATGATAATATTTAAAATATCCATGTGAATGTTTATATGGAACTATTTGATTTAGTCATTCCATATTATGCTAAATATTCTATTCAAAAGGCTTATGTTTCATTTTTATTCCTTGCAATAATAGTTTGTGCTCATTAAGATATCTTTTACTGAGTTCATTACCCTTACTGAGCATCTGAGCTCACACTATTATTATGTTTCATATTTCCCTGTATTCTAAGAAGTGTATCATGATTGATGTGAATGGTTAATCTAGTATCATAAATTTATTTTCAAGAAATTATTATTTGTTCATATTATTTACCATCATTTAAAATTAATGTATGTAACTTATTTTCCAATACTACTAATCTAGTAGTCCAATCAAGATTTTATTCATTATAATAATGAAAATTTATTAAAATAATTCACCATCTCTTAGAAATTGGGGTTTGGGCATTAGAATTGGTATATGTTGATCTCTAGAAAGAAAATTGTAAATTATATTTAGATTAAAAAACATAACTATAAGAATGAATTTGAGGATAATTCATAGAATACGATTTTATAGTAAGATTTGGACTATGTTAACTTAGGTTAATCCTATAGATTCTAGAATGGGAATAGTATTCCATAATTTAGAGAACATATAATCGATTCATCATGATAATATCACTATGATTTGTTTTTGTTATTATTAAATTTATGTTTTGGTTAATGTTTAGAATCAGTAGTGATTTGCGTGCAACTGTTATAATGCTGTTGATTAAGTGAATTAAAAAGGTAAATAAAATTAATGTATTATTAATGAATACTATTTTTATGTTTAGTTAAGGTTTTATAAGTGTGTAATGATTAAGGATAATTTTTATTTGAAATAAATAATTCTTCATCATTGGTGCACTGGTTATAGGAATCATGAGATTTGTAATTATATTATTGTTGTACTTCTTCATCAGTGCTTTAGGTGTATGAATGATTTCATTATAGTTATTAAAGTGATAATGGTACATGAAAATAAGAGTAAAAATATTTTGTTTAGAGAATATAATGTACTTTGGAAATGTAGAGAACTTTTTATAAAGTTAATTTTTAGTAAAGTATTTAGTATGATTATAATTGTGGGATTGGAGTTTGTAGAATATTGGATATTATTTTCTTATGTTATTGTATGATTTATTCGATACTTTTGAAAACATTTTAGTTTCAGTAAACATTAATAAGATGAAAGAAATACTTGATGAACTTATAATTTATCAAAAGTATTTCATGCTTGAAATATTCATTTTGAACATTCATTTCCATGTGTAAGGGACAATGTGAAAATTGATCGAATTACAAGTCATGTATAAAATTTATGAAATCAAGTATGTTTTCTCAAGTTCCCATTTGGATAATAATATTATCCCTCATGTCTAGGAAATAGTATCTAAAAAATTCTATTATCAAAATAACCTATTTTTTTATTTAATCAATGAGATTTTAAATCATCATTGATTAATGGCATTAAGGACCTCAATTTCAATTTAATTATTAGTTTTTTGATTGATGACCTCTATCACTCCTTATAAATATTTAAATTTTCCCTCTAAGTACTTATCTCAACTGGCCCATAATGTTCTCTTATCTGAAAGCGTAATTTAGTGGAGACATTTAAATTTCCATTTACATGTGATTATGTTGTAGTTAAATAACCTTATTTCTAATATGGTTTTTCCATAAAGGATTTTTTATTATCATACTTTTATTTTCTCAGTTCAATTTCAAATTGGTTGGACGCAATTTATTGATGTATGGTAGAATATAAAACCCCATGAATTTAAAACATGTTCATTTATATTTAAATTTTATTTCATTTCTTTATTTAATTTTATGAAACACCGTGTTAATGTTACTCTAAAAAAATAATGGATTTTCCTGTGTTAAACGCATGGCCGAGCGTTAGCAAACAAAAATATATTTATATAACATTATTGTGTAATATAATCTATAACCGATAAATAAAATTAATTGTTAGGAACAGTAATAACCTTGTTTTTTTTAATTTTATACAATATATATTATTTTACCATTCACCTTATTTATTTTGAATACATATTATATGAAGCGATTCTATATTTAAAATAATATAATTATTTTTTTATAAAATGCAGTTTTACCACATTTTAATGGAAATCCCTTTTTAGATCCAATATTTGAAACTTTTATATATTAATGTTGACAAAAAATTATTTTATTTATAATAGGATGTATAAATTTATACTGTAAAATTTTTTTTTGTTTTTTTGATAACATTCATATTTTAGTGAACTGTGAACGTTACTACATTTTAATTGAAACCTTGTATTTCATAAAATTTATTTATATTGAAAAATTATTATTTTATTGTTTTAAAATTATATTTATTTTATGTATATATATTTTATATAGTTTATTTCATTGTATTTATTTTTACATTAAATTTTTATATAAACATATTCGTATATTTTGATGGTTTTTTACTTTTAAAAAATCCATTTTCTCATTTTACACTGGGTAATAATTTTAAATTATTTACATAAACATAAGTATTATCAATTTTAAAAAATGGATTCCATATTTTTAATCAGTGGGTCTATATTTTGTTAATAGGTTACTTTTAAATTTTTGGATATTGAGAATAGTAACAGTAATAATATTTTTACCGGCATTAAGGGTAAATATTTTTTTAATGATAAATGAAATATTATAAAATTAACCTAACTACTATCAAATTCTTATTAGATGAGTAAATTATACCATTATTACATATTCTTAGAAATGGAATCATTTGATGGAAAAATTTCCTTGAATCTGATGAGAATATTATAAAAATTAATGAATGTGACAAATAGCCACACTCTCGTATCATATATGTTTAATAAAATTAATATAGAGACATTTATGAGATAAAATAGATAAAAATTAATATATAAAAATATATAAAAATTAAATACATTATATGTATTTATCTAGAAATTTTATAGATTAAATCATTGGCATTTAGGATGACATAATAATGATGAATAAATAATTTTTTTAATAGAAATATCAAATAAATGAAAATAAAAATATAAAAATAAATATAATAATACATAATTAATGACATATTGAAATATTATAGACAACATCGATATGTCAGTGACATATCTGTTTTTGAATTTACTATGTTGTTTTGATATTTTTAAATTTAATCTTTTGAATAGTGTTAAAATTGTCATAAATAGTATTTTATTATAATTAATATTATCATAAATGTAATAAAATTAATAAAAACCTAATTTCAGCCCAATAACTATTATAATGTTAAATATGTAATTAATTATCCAATTGGGTATATATTTTCTATTTATAGTAAATATATTCACTATATATTATAAAAATACAAGAAAACCTGATAAGAGTTAAACTGATTAACTAATGGTTAAATAAAAAATATAAGGTTAATTTTGTGACATAAACATGTATAAAAACCACTGGTAGAGTTTATTTCGACAAATCCATGTCTTATAATCTAAATAACTCACTTTTTAGATATTTAATACAGAAATTTTTTTTATAATAAGTTAATAGTTTTCAAGATTCCAAAAGTGCCACTCCCCTCTATTACAAAAGTGCATTCTTCCTTCCCACATTTCCTCCCAAACTCATTATATTAATTATTGATTTCATATTTGTGATTAAATCCATTCTGTAGAGTCCTTTAGTGACAATAAAAATAAGATACCTAAAAAATATGTAATTGTTCTATCACCTCGTTCAATGTTATTTTCTTATTATACATAATATTTATATGTTTAGTCCAAAAAAAATTTAAAAAAACAATAATAAATATAATTATTTGTTATTGAAATAATTTTACAACTATATTTTTCATTTTATCCATCCTATAGAAAATAATATCATCATGTGAACATACCTATGACTTACTGTCCCCACATCTTTGTGTCATTTTTTATTCAACACTACTATATTTGTACGGGTTTAATGATAATTATAATGGATATAAATAATTAATATAATATGATATTTTTTATTTATTATTAATATACTATCCACTTCCATACAATTTAACCATCAAGGAATTAATATTGTCGCTCGTGTGTATGCCCAACCTGCCATTTCCACAACACGTTGGGATTCATTCCTCACTTTAACCATTCAAAAATCATTATAAAATTTATATGATGAGTAAAATTAATTATTATGAACATAATATCAATTTATATTTGAATAAAATATGCCATATGCATAAAATATAAGAATTACATGGTAAAACCTGGAAGAGAAAATGATGTACTCAACACCCGAAATAATGGTAATGCTGAAATACTATTAACAAAAAGATATAAGAAGATAATATATGATATCATAAATATGGATATGGTACTATTATAATTTAATAACATTTTTTAATCATTATACATTAGGTTAACAAAACCAAAAAAAATTAATGTACACGGTAAGGGTTTATTTCAAAAACTCCTAATATTGATGGTTTTGTATACGTAAATATCTCCTAGGACATCTTTATCATCCATGTCCATGTTTCTTAAAATTTATTTCAGTATATTATATAGAATATTTTTAAATAAATTTTTACTCATTTTATTATTTTTATAAACGTTCTTGGAATGAATCTTTTCATCAAATTTTAAATGTGGTACATTTTGACCATTTCAACAAATTAAGTAATGAATTTTTTGAACACATACGGTGTGAGTAGATGTTTTCAAACATTATGGAACCTTAACATTTTTAGGAATATAAAACAGCATTAAGAGGATATTTTCATATGATATGTTTTTTTAGTTTTTTGAATTTTATATAATTTCAACGTAAAAACGATATAATTCTCTCAATGTGTTTTAATGAATTTATCAAATTATTTACAACCATGGGAAAATCCATTATTGAATTTTATGCATGAATGAGTTTGGTTTATTTTAATTAATTATTTCATATTTCATTTAAGGTATTATGATATGTTTGAATATGGATGTAAAATTTTGATACCGTTCATGGTTTGTAGTTAATGTATTAACATTTTGTATGATATTTTTAATAAGAATTTTTAAATTATGTTTGACCATTTTTATATGGGAATTCCTTGGACGTAATAATTGGGGGGTATACTATAGATCCTAGATGAATTGGTAGGTCTCATGGGAAATACTAGTGTCTAAGCATGAGGCCTTGATGGTATGGTTATTTATTGTCTTAGAATGAGGACTTGACGGTATGGTTTTGATTTTTGATATTTTGAAATTCTTTATTATGTGATTAATATTACTTGTGAATAGTCATAATATCCATGTGAAATTTTAAATGGAATTATTTAATTTACTCATGCAATATTATGATTAATAATATTTTTAAAAGTATTTTGTTTATATTTTGTACTTATCCTTATAAGTTTATGCTTACTATGATATCTTCTACTGAATTATTTACACTTACTGAGCATATGACCTTACCCCTTTATTATGTTTCATGTTTCCAATGATGAAAACAAGTCTAATATAATTGAAATTCAAATTTAATCTAGGATAATAATTGTATTCAAAATGATTTATATTTGACACATACTATTAATTTTAATATAATGTCCATGTATGTAATCTATTTTCCAAGACTATTCTACTGATCGATCCATAAGGATTTAATTCCTTGTAAACATTCCAATGTATTAAAATAATGCACTAAATCTGGGAAAACTATGATTACAGAGTTATTTCATAATATTTCATCCAATATATCCTTCGTGAAAAAATTATATTTTCTTTTACAACCATTCAAATTTTAAACAGAAATATTACCCTAATCTATTACTAGATAGACTAAACCATTCATTTGATATCTAGATGGTTATACCTTCCCTTAACTATCCATCTTGAGCCTTGGAGTATCTATTAGTGGTTTGTTCTAATTTACTCAAAACATATCATTATTTTTCATGATCTATCCTTATCTTCTCATCACCATTATGTTATGAAACAATTATTTTCTATGGTTTCCACGGCTAGATTTTTTTTTGAGAGTATAATATTGTTTATAAGGATATTTTATTTAGATGACCCAATATCATCATTTTAAATGATAGTTTTTGTAGGAGATTATGTGCCCATTATTATTGTGGTTTGTGTCTCTTTATAATTTGAATTCCTCAAGTAAAAAAATTATATTTCTTATTTTGATTTGTTTTTCTATTTAAAATTGTTTATGCGACCTATATGAGGTATTGTTTGTGTAATTTTATAATTAGATGAATAGTTAATAGATTTGAATATGTTTTCATATTAATATAGTTTTAAACAATTCGTGTGATCAATGTTAATATTGAATGATTATTTTGACCCCAAATTTAATTTTCAAGAATGGATGTGAGATTATGTACTTGGAAAATTGTTTTTTTAAATTGTGTAAGTTTTTTACATAATCATTTCATCAGAAAAAAAATAAAATTGGGAACATTTGGGGAATTTGTTTAATGAAATTCTAAATCCTGGGATTGTGTGGAAACACATGGGGTGTTGGTTAAGTTACTGATAGACAATGGCCAGAAAAAAACAATAATATTGACATTTTACAATTATAACATTCCTTTTGTCTACTTAGTTTAGTATTACCATAAGCAACTGCAAAATTCTTCATTTTTATATACATGAAGCTGATGTTTCATTAATTGATTTCCAAAATATTTATATGATGAGTCTCCATATATTTTTTACAAGTATCACTATATTTATCATTCTTGATTTTTTATATTTTTAACAAAAACAAAATGATTTTAATGAAAATGTGTTTAATGTAAACGATTATTTTGATATGTTTTCTAATAATGATATAGCTAATGGTTTCACTCTAACAATAATTATTCATATTCCGGGTTGTTTAATCTTGTAATTTTTCATCTCACCATACACGTTCATTTTGTGTGTATAAAGAATATTTTAGTAGGAAATTGGTAAAGGGAAGTGTGTCCAATATCTTATTGTGTCCCCAAGGTTCATATTTCTTCATGATAACTTGGGAGATTTTTTATAGATGGTCACATGAAGACCTATTTTTTATCAAGGATATTTTTTCTATGTATGATTATTATTTTATCAAGTTTTTTATTATTACATGGTCATAATCAACTTTTTTCTGTTGTGACTTTTAATTGTTTATTTATATAATCAAATACACAAGATAGGTTTTGTCTACTTTTATGGTGAAATCATTTTAATTATTTTTATAATAATATTTTCATAATTCCGACCAACATATGGTTGTTGGGAATAAACATAAATCCTTGTGGTAGAATTTCTGGGATGACATATCAGGTAATCCCATGATGGTTTGTTAGACAATAGTTAATGAACATATTTGGAAATACCTTTATAACATGTCACATAATGTGAAAATTGTATTTTTTATAAATTGATCATTCTTATAGTGAAACAATATAAGAAAATATATAAATTTTTTTGTGATATATATTATTATTAAAATATAAATTTATTTTCCATCTTTTCATATTAGTTTTTCCCCCATGACACTTAATAGTCGATGATTTCATTGATATTTTAATTTAAATTTTGTATAATGTATTTATTTTGTGTATTTTTAAATATATTTTTCTATATAAAAAATAAATTTGTCATAAAATATAATAATTAATTTTATTTTGTAGTATAATTAAATGAAACATTTCATTTTTAAAATTTTCTAACAGTGATACACTCTGATATGATGGAAAAAATTTCATTCCATAATAAATGTACAATGTGTACATTTATTTAAATTAAAGATCACCATTGTTTTTCTTGGATGGGTGGAAAACAATATCAAACCCAAAAATTATCAAAACTAAACTTACTAATGTTGAATGAATGGAAAAATTAGTAGAAAATTTGGGTTGACATTATTAATACCTTCTCAAATATATATATATATATTAAATTATATAGTAATATTTTTAATTTTAATGAATGAAATTTTATTACCTTGATTTGAGATAATATAAGAAACTGCTTCTATTCCAATATATAGGCACATAAATGGTAATTTTAAAGAGTACTCCAATCATCAGAAATAATGTGATGAATATTTATTTAAGAAATTACATACCACTTTTCATAACTCTATTGAGGATGTTTTTGTGGTAATAATGAATTGATTTCATATTTTATTGACTAAATCATATTCTATGTACTCATCTGAAAAGAAATCATATATTATATTAATTTTCAATATACCATAGAAAATTTATATTTTTGTGAATCTAAAGAGAAATAATATTTTTTAGGTGGATAATCCCATTTATATGACCCCTGAAGTTGATGAAGTAAATAATCAATGATGAGATAGAATTGATGATAAATATGGGGATCAAATTAGATATAACATTACATCTGATGTGTGGATATTTTTTTATAAAAATGAAATGATGAGAAATTATTTATCATGATTTGTAATTATTTTACCAACATTCTTTGATTATTCAGGTATAAAATTTCTTGTTTTATATTGTTATTCATTATGATTTTATTTTAGTTCAATGAATTTTTGGAGATATTGGACATTATACATTTTTTATGATTATTAATACTTTTCAATTTATTGTTAGGAATTTTAAGGTTATGCAATCAATAATAATATTCAAAATCTACATAATTTTAAAAGTAAATATATATCTTGGAAAAACCTAATGGATAAAGCACTGATTTATTATTCTCAACATCAATATATTGAAAGAAATAAGTAAAATGAAATATTACACAAATTTATATATGATAATATTGTTATAAAAGTATATAAAAATGATATATTAACCTAGGTTAAAGATAAAAACACAAATTTGGTATATGTTTTTAAGGATAATTTTTTATATTTTTATTATTTATTTATAATTATAATGTTTTTTGGGTGGACTCTAATCTCACAAATGCTCACAAAAAATCCTATTATTTGGAAGGAATTGATTGATTTTGTAATTAAAATTTTACCAAATTTATATAATTTAACAGAAAATAAACACTATACATAAATTAAGAGAATGTATAATTTAGAACAACTCAAAAAAATTTGATAATGAATATATACATTGAAATATTTTATCAAATAATTTATCATAATAAATCAAAAATTCAAAAATCAATATTCCATATATAAATTCATATGAAATGTATCCTCAATGAGAAAATATTATGATAAAAATCAGTTATAACCACATAAATGAAATTATAAAATATATTTCTAATCTAGTGAATAAATTTCCAGATGTTTTAGCTGATATTAGGGGTAAAAATTTATATTTGGTGGGATCTCAATGATATTTACCATCTGTATAGATGAATCTATATCCCCATGAACTAGAAATTAATCAAGGATTTATTAAATAAAAATATCTTTTTCCTAACAGGAAGCCACTAAATAAATTTAACACTTAAATAAAATATTATGGATTAGTAGGGAGACTCTAGATGAAATGATTCATGATCCCCAAAATCAGTGTTAACATCTTGTTTTTAGAAATTCCATTTTAACGTTACGTCAACATGTTCATTAAATAAAATAATTCATATATGCTAATTTTGAATATTCGATATATTTAAAAGTTGTGTAATTTTATATTATAATTTTATTTATTGTTATATATTATCATATAATTTGTTATGTTAGGATTATTTTATGTTTTTTATTGAATTGTTTATTTCTTGAGAACTAATATATAAAAATATAATACTTCGGTATTTGCTACAACTTTTATGAGTGGTATGAACCGTGATGTTCACAGATGGTTGATTTTATAGATCATTCCTTTATATAAATTAGATATCTAGGTTGTTTAAAGGATCTATAATACTATAGAAGGCCTATTTTGGAGTTAGAGGTGTTTGAATAGTGTGTTTTTCATGGGTTTTATAAATTTTTATATGTAGAAATATTGAGGTTTTGAAGTATTTTTCAAAATGCTATATTGAAATAGATGAGTTCCCTTGTATGAGAGTGTGTGACCAATATAGTGGAGTTCACAATTTTTGATTTTCTAATTTATGAAGGATTTACTCAAATAAAATATGGGTATACATTTTTTTAAAATTTATAGTGAAGAAAAAATACTTGAAAGAAGTATTCAGTATTGAAACAGTGTTCTTCAATCGAAAAATATGATAGTATATAGTTCACATGATAATTTATTTTTTTGTAATAAATTCAGTTTTATGAATGCGAATGATGAGAATTATTTAATTGATGTTTTCTTAAGGATGTTTCATAAATGGATTTTTAGATGGCTATACACTAAAGAGATTTTATAAAGTATATTTGGTAAATTATTGGAAAATAATTCATGTTGTTAAGAAGTTTCTTATACAAATTTTCTTATAAATAACACACGAACCCATTCATTGAGAAACAAATATATCATAGAGAATATACACTGATTAATAAGGGGTTTGATGACGTAAAATTCATTTACAACATGGGATATTCATGCTGAATACATATTACTAAATTGTGGTGTTAGTGTGTGAAATTGATATCTTGAAGGTGTTATCAAAGGTATTTTTTATAAACGAGATTACATAGTATATATAGTTATTATGCAATAAAACCCATTAATTATACCCATGATGGATGTTTTCACATGAGGGACCTCAGAAAAGTATACTATATTGTCAATATTTGGGTGTATAAAAGTTATTAGGGTTGGTATGATGTGATTAATTCCATGATTTGTTAATTTATATAATGATTTTATGGTAATGTATTTCTTCATGAAAATACTTGTTTGGTATTAAGGGATCCCTTAGTAAATTGGATCATCAAATTCATCCTGTCAAAATAAAAATCAAGTTATAAAATCATTAAAATTCATAAATAATATTAAAGTCAATATACTGTGGAAAACTATATAAATAGTGGTGTGTATGTATGAGTTAACGCAAGAGATATGATAGAGTAAGTTAACTATCGATGAAATAGTTTTAAATGTAGTTCTCTTTTCATAGAGTTACCATTGATGAAGATTACCAATCTATAAGATATAGTGGTCATTAGTGTATTCTAATATCACTAACACATAATCAGCATATCCTCATTATATTTCTCATTAGTGGTGAACCACATAAATATAATGTTTTTATTAATATTTTTATATATTCAAAAACTTTTCATTATAATTAGTTTATATTAATGAGTTCCTGACAACATGGTACGTAGATCCATTTTTATCAATAGAATAATTTAATACACAAATTCACCTCAACATTCTCATGGAATCATATGTTACAAAAACTAGTATTTGGGAACCAGTTCTAGATATTAAATGATTCATCATAACTTATTTATGATTGATAATATAGTAAATTATAATGGATACACTCAATATTATATAATAAAACAAATGATATAGAGAAACATAATGATATCACATCATCTATATCTCATGGAAGATGTTCTCTCTGTTTCATTTCATGGTATTGAAGTATGTGATACAAGAGGATAGTCCATGACTAGAGGAGACAGGAAATGACTTTTTTTTAATTCATTGATTTTTTATCTGGAGTGTGTCATATAATATCTATATAAAATTTATTAACATTACTTTTATGAATTCAATGGTGGTGAAATTTTTCAACATAAATTAACGTGGTTTAATGGTAATGGAGGCCATGTTATATGTCCTATATGATGGATTATAATAATTAGAAATTATTAAACATTAAAATACTCATCGGTTATTCATCAAAATAACTCATTTCATTTTATCTCTTTGAGGACATGGGGAATATATAATGTATATTGATATTATTATGATTATTTTTCAATAGATTACTACAATGTACAATGAAATTATATCATTCAAAAAATGGAGATATTCTTCCATGATCTATCCAAAATATTTTTTCTGAATTATAATGGATTACAAAATGTGTTTTATTATATAATAAACATAAAAAAATTTAGGTAAAGAGATGAAATTCAGATTCATTGATACTGTTAACATATTTAAAACAAAAGTTTTTGGTGAGGATATTGATGTTGAAATTCTCTCTCTTATTGATATGAATTTAATGGGAGGAAATAGTTGAGTTGAAGTAATTAATGAATTATCTTTTTTCATTTGATGCAATAAATTTGGGAATATGTTTGTAATATAGCCAATAACATTTGATGATAAAGAAAACAATATACAAGAAATATAAAAGATATGGAGATTATTCTCTCTTAAAATAGACTCTAAAATGGGAGTTTATCAAGAATGAAATTAAAATTGATGATATTTCTAAGAAAATAATAAAATAATAATGATGAATATATAGAAAAGGGTGGGAAAGAATTCAATTTTGACATTGATGATGCTATGTTGGATATAATTGATAATTATCAACCCAAATAAGAATAATTCAATACACCTGAAGGATAAGGTAATCTCATGGAAGAACATAAAAGAGTTACTTATGATATTGATATTAAATTAATGAAAAATGAAATGAATAATAGTACTCTAGGGGAAACTGTTCAATATATTTATCAACTTGATGAAGATATTGATAATATACAAAAAGATATAAATAATTACATGTCTAGTATGCTATATTCATATGATAATTTTTATTAAATCATATTTATTTTTAAAAATAAAAATATTATCATAATATTGAATGAAATCCTAGATTTGATATCTAAGGTGGTTGAATACCTTGATGATGAGGTTGTTTCATTGATAATGAAACATAAAATAGCATTGAAATGTAGTGACACACATAATAATATACACTTTTTTTGGGAAATATATAGAGAATTGATTGAAACAATTGAGATAATATATGATTGTGTAAATAACATTCATAATGATCATATACCATGAATTATAAGTAAATATTTGATCAAATATATAAGAAAGACATCATAAGAATCATGAATTGCTCTATAAAAATAAAATAATCATTTATGGTTGTTTTGGAATTAAACCATATTCAGTATAAGGCCAATCATTGATGAAGTTGATTAATGGAAATTATAGAGATGAAAAAAATACAAGAATATTTCATACATTTGAACTACTAGGGAATTTGATAATGGCTGGCTATTAGAAAGGGAATAAAGTAGAGAATATTTCTCTATTTCTACAGAGTCATGTTTGAGGAAACCATGTTCACATTATTATATACATTGATGTGGATATAATATATTTGAATAGTGTATCTCCTAGTAATCAAAAAGGAATGTGAGGTCATATAGTTTGTATAATATATGTAATAATTTCTTTGAATATTATTTAAATAATTATAACATTGGGAATAATGTTATTGAATATAAGGAAATGGGAAGTTGAAATAGTAACAAAAAATCATAAAGGAAAATGAAGTCAAGAAACCCATGAATTGTCCCTCCAAAATATGTCAACCCTCTATTGGAAGACTATGGTTAGTACGTTTCAAAAAAAAAGGTGAAAATGGTGAGGTCATATTATTCTTATACATGACTTGGTATCTCATTACAAAAAAAGTGTATAATAATGAAGTGTAATATAAAATAAATTTCTCTCAAATGAATATTAAAAAATACAATGATTTTTAAAAGTGTGAGACTTGACAGATGAAAATAAATGAAAATATATTGATTAATATTATTGTTAGATATTATAGTACCATGTATTTTTGAATTGATAAATCATTGAATACCATTGGTCGTGGAAATAAGAAATTTTCATGCGATGATCTATAGAATAAACAATTTATCCATGTGTATTGGTTATGAAATATTCTTCTCAGTATGAATTATATTTGTGAATATAGTATTGATGATAAATTTTAACAGAAGCGGTATTTCATCATTAGATGATATAAAAAGCACTTATTAGATGAAATGGATATAGCAGTTATCATTACCTAGTGGAAAGTCATCAAATTATATGTATTATTATATTAGTTGATGATATAACCATATGGATTCATATGATTGTTTGAAAACATCAATAAATCATGGATGAATTATCAAAGATAATATTTTCATTTGTTACACAATATTTTACTAGAAAAAAATGAAATGTGGTGTGGTAGGTGTATAAGGTTGAAAATGGTGTTAAATCAAAATGAGATTAATAACATGCGTGAATTTATTCAAATTTTTCGCCTCACCGATTCATGTATCATGAGTAATATAACTAGAAGATATATAGAAATATATTTCAATATTTTAATAAATAAATAATGCTGAATTGAATGTCTGAGGTTTACAAAATGGAAGAGATAAGATAATGGATGTATACCGAGGTATCTACGAAAGGATAATAGTGAATCAAGGTGAAAAAGTATAAAAAACATCTTTTCATACAATGTAATGGAGTATAAAATTAATGGTATTGAGAACTATCATGGAAAATATTGTAATAAAACCTAAAAATTTATAAATTATAACTCCACACTAAAATAGAGTTTTTGAATGATGATATAAGATCATGATCAATATTGAAAAATATTTTCTCATTTATGGTGTCCTTACTCAAAAATACATGAAATACATAGATGAATATAAGGTTTACGTCAATAAAATGAGAAATTTCAAAACACTGGGAAGTGGGAATCCCATGTGACAAGTATTACAATATTAATCCAACATTAATAAAATTTCATGTCTTTAGAATTAGGATATAAAACCCAGATAAAAATAATATAATGTATTATATGATTATGTTATGGAGGATAGGTTAGTTCTATGATTTTTTAAAACATCTAGGGACAACCATTGCTATACAAATTTGATGGGTAATAATGTTGATATTGGTGATGTCCATGTAAATGGGGATAAATATATAAAGAGCTATATAGGTACAATCATCGATGTTTATTGTGATGTAGAAGAGAATAAAAATAAAATTAACTATAATTTCAAATATTGTATAATATTTTATTGTTGATATATGTTTAGAGGATGTATCATATGAAGAACATATTTCTGCAAAAATTTACCCTACACCTCAATGGGGGAACATGAAATCTAAGTTGACCCATCAAATAATATTAGGTATTAATTTTCATTTTCATGTAAATGAATGATGTGAAATGTAGAGTATAGTACATTTCTATCAATGATGTAACCAACATTATTCTAGGAAGCTATAAAAGAAGAATCTGGGGCTTGATTCATGAATGAAGAGTTATAGAAAAATGGAAAAAATAGAACATGAGAAAATAATAATATTCATAACCATTACAATAATATTGAAGCTAAATGGATCTTCAGAAATAATTTTCAAAAACATGAAAATATGATTTGGAATAATGAATGAAGGGTGTTAATGTGTTATTATCAAATTGAAGGTATTGATGTCGATCAGTGTTTTATTGAAGTGGATCATCAGAAGTCAATATCATTATTCTTCTCCATACATATATATATATATATATATATATATATATTGTTGTTTAAATATTTAAAAAAGTGTATATGAAAATAACCCTTTTTAATGGCGTGGTATTGATGTATTTGTATATTAAAAATATAGTGTGTTTGATAAATAGATACGTTCAAACAATGATCATTAATTTGAAAAAAAATTATTGTATACGCTAAATAAGGATCGTCATACATTCCATCCATTGTTAATTTTTTATTTTCAAAACACGTTTAAGGGGATAGTGAGAACCCATACACCATTAAACCCAAAAATATACTTCAAATATGTTGAAGAACAATTTGAGCCGATTGGAATCAAATTCTCTAATCAAGATCCTGGTAATAGAGTTTACATTGGATTTAGGGTAGCCCTTCAAGATGCCTTTATAGCGATGTGCCATGTTATCCCAAGAATTCATGAATTACTCCATGTTAATCTTCCCTATATTGATGCCTATGAGCAGAATACGAGCTTGCTTATCAATCCACTCACCTTGTTCTTTTTAAGTGATCTCAAGAATCATTTTTCCTATCATTTTCAACAATTTAATATCCATATCTTCCCCTCCCATTTCATCATCTGAGTGCAAAATTAGATCCATGTGTTTCAACATCGATGATATCTGTCAATGAGGGTCCAGTGGAGCTTGTCTCACGTGGTTGTTCAGGATCACTTATCTTCGTCCAGGGAGTGGTAGGGACACCAACCTCACCACCTACAGAAAGAAGTTCACTATATGTGTTGACCACTACAACCAAATTTCTCACAGTAATAAGATCCGTTGGGAGCATCATTCCCATACACGTAGATCATTCATAGATGGACAAGGTAGGTTAGAATACTCCATCCTACGTTTCCCCCTCCGGTTGTTATTGATAAAGCCATCAGAATCATTAGTAGTGAACATGCCCTTCCGTGTGGAGGATCTATGATATTCCTCTGCCATGGTCACTTCCTTGGGCTCAGCAGAGGCGTTCGGAACATCATCCATCTCCTCATTGGACTCACCCACATCTACCAATTGGTCCTATCCATGTGTATCCTCTTTCCTATTTAGATCACCACTAGCTTGGTAGTCATCATCACCCAACACATCATATCGATTTTTAAGGTCAATGTTTGATCTCCCATATATAACCTTATTTTCATAGGAATGTTTTGCCAGCATGGCCTACCTTATCACCTCTTAGGCTCCTTCCTATTGACAAACTCGTCCTATATATTGAAATTTAATTGAGGTTTCCTTTAGAGCTAGACACTGGGATTTCCCATGGGATACATTTTCCTCAAACATTCCCTCAATAACCTCTTTAACATTCTCTTTATTTATTGGAACCATATGGATTATTGTTTCCTCCAGGAGGGCCTCCTTCACTCCGTTATTATTACCTATAGCTGAGCTACCTTCCACCTCGATAGCACCCACATCATATGAAGTTTCTTTTCCCACCATTTCCACTGTGATGCACACCCCCTGGTCTCCCTTCAAACGATCACAAACATAGCAACATTTGGGTTTGGATAGGGGTATTTTACATTCCCCATAGAATCATGTGTTGTAAGACCAGAACTAAGACCTGGAACCTCAATATCCTATTGCTAATATTTGAAACCACTAGTGGCGGACACAGGTCCAAATTCCAAATATTTGTCGCTACCTTCACCCATACACAATCCCTTGTCGCCATCGCTTCAATCTGCAACCTGCCAAGGAGACATCCTACCACGTCTGTAAGATACCCCTCGTTGACCTAGCTGTTTTCCAAAATTACAAAAGTCAAACCAATTTCACATACTATAGGTTTTATGTGCTGAAACTCCCCCTCCACTGTAATCAACACAAACTCATTGGGAATTTTAAACACATCTAGTTCTACACATATGAGGGGAAAAACCAGATGAAAGAGCACCCAGGTTCTTGAATCCGCACATATAAATCTACCCACAAGGTGACCTATCATTCTCAAAATTGTAGGGTTTTGAAATGGTAAAGGTAGTTGCAGAAAACTATCACAAACCGCTGCAATTGGGAGTCACGATGCATTTTGAAGTCATACGACCAACGAAAGAGGTTAAATTGGAGACCATTGTAGCATCATGGTGCACTAGACCAGGAATTAAAAAGATCCTCCTTAGTTGAAAATTGAATCCAAGTATTCCTGGAATTGTGCAGACCCACTATTTCTCTATCCTTTAAATCCCATGACCAGAAGATGTACCTATTAAACGAATCCACCGAGGGATGTCAGTGCTTGAAGCACACAATTAGGGGGAGATCGAGCAGTACCGAAGCCTTGTTGAACTCTGAGGTTGAGATCAGAAGGTTTGGTAGGCCATTTATCACCTCCGAAACTTTAGGGAAAAAAGAAATGTGAGGGAATGAGGGATGAAAGTCGGGGTTCGAGAAGGGGTCGAAGGAGGGAGCCATTCCTGTGACAGATGAAAGAGCTCCCTCCCCAGTCGGGGGATGAGGGACCAGGATGGGAGCCACCACCATCTCCGAATACTAAAGGTGTCACAATATCTATCTATCCCCTCACACATTATATGAATGAATATATTTCAAAATGGAGATTTTAAAATTCAAAATATGTGGTTTACACCATAGTATATTTCTGAGAACATCAAAACTAGAACAATTCATGATGACTGTATATATTATTGATATTATATTTCATTGAATAAAAATGATTCCTATAGTTTTAATTTCTATGTTTATGATCAATTAGTTTGAAATATCATTTATATGTGGACTCACATAGTTTTTAGGACTGCAGGTGGTTCATATAATAAGTTATACATCTGTCTCTTTATCTATGTATGTGAGATATCATCCAATGAAATTCAATATTTATGATTCCAAAAAATGTTAGCACTGATTGTAGATAGAACCAATTTTGGGAATGAAGAGAATTTGGTTTTTATTTATAATAAATTGGAATATTAATAAGAATATTTTTGAAGGTATACCCTAAGATTACATGCAATTATTAGTCTTAGTGAGCCTATAATTATTTTTATAAAATTATTAAATATATTTCATATTACATATGAATGATTTTCCGGAAAAAGATGACTATAAATTTAGTTGAGTCTCCGATCATAAATCTTAAAACCACTGTCAAATCTATAGCATTGTTTTTACCATAGGCATGACCAAAATATTTTCTCTAAAGAAAATTTAGATTGGGAAATCATGGGTGGATGAATTAGGAAAATTAATTTAATTTAATTTTCTATGTTATCACCCTCACCCATATAAAATAAAAACCACATTTTATATGGGATAAATTAGAACATCCTTGAGTTTAGAAATAGAATTCCACCCTTAGCGTGACCTAATGGTAGTTAAAATTAGTCAGTCATTAAAGGAAGCTATTGGAGGGAATGTTGAATGAAAATAAATAATTTATTGATATTATTTGAATTAAATGACCAGAAATGTTTTCCACTATAATTAAGATGGTATGAAAAATATCTATTGTTTTCCACAAAACCATGAGATATTTTAAATGATGTTACATCCCATCTTCATTAGAGAAACGAGGTTGGATGAAGACCAAAATACAGATCAAGGTGAATGGGAAAATAGTAGAAAAAAATTTCATTTTCATCACTAGTGAATGAATTTCACCATTGGTCTATCTATAATCAAGGTAGAACTATTAATTTTTCATTTCCAGAAATATGATTGAAACATTGAGAATGGTCAAATATTTTTTGATCAATGTTTAAATGAAATATATTCCAATTCCATTTATTGAAAATAATTTTCTCCATTTATTTATTGTTTATTCCATTTTCTAACAACAAATATTTCTTAATGTATGACTATTGACCATAAAAAAATTGTTCATCAATGTTCTCAAATTTATTTTGGTGTATCTCCATATCATTATTCTCATTCATCACCATCATCCCTCATATTTATTGATCAACATTTTGAGGGATAGTTCGAGCTTGATTGAACCATCAATATAAGTATTTTTCTAAGAATAATAAGCAGGATGATGTTTAATGAATGGATCAGATTGATACAGTGGATTTGTGATTTTAATCATCCTACAATGAAAATTTTGATGGATTGGATGTGGCTGGGGTTACATCAATGGTCTTAATATACATTATTAGCAAATGGAGATGACATGCAATGTAATGAGATCAATTTTGAGTTGAGACTATTCGTGGGGTCTCGTGGAAGAGGCAAATTTTCATGGACATTTTTTTTCGAACTTGAATCTCTGATTAGGAGGATGAATGTAATGAACATGGTTTCCATTAATAATATTATTTTTAATAATAATAATGGTGATTAATATTTTTACAATTAATAATAACACAACTGTTGAGTTTAGTAAAATTACATTTGGAAATTAATACAAGGAAGATCATTGACATTGAAGGGGATATTAGTGATAATGGTAAAATTAGTGGGGTGAGTGAAGGACTAAGGGAATAAATGTTACACAAAAAAAGAGTAAAATAAAATGGAATGACAGAAAATTAGAATGTAAAAATAATGAAGGTTGAATATGCGGATCATGTTGGGAGAGTTCATAGAATAATTACAGAAGATGTGTGAAACTAATTCGAAAATAAGGATTATATATATATATATATTAGAATGTCAATCTGGCCATAAATTCATCATATGGTGTCGGATTGCTGAATTATCAACAACTACATGACCCTAGATTGTAGAGGGTACTTTTAATACAAATGTTGGATACATTTTTTGGACTCATGGCTCAATCCCAGGAACAACCATTTGTGCTCTATGTTGTGAATTGTGGAAATTTTATAATGTATCTGATTTTAGCTGGTTAGTAACCTATCATAATAATTTTTCAAACCCATTGGGCACATATACTATAGAAGAATGTAGCAGTGATGATGTTGTAGCAATATTGGGAACTGTAATGGCAACATGTCACTATAAGGGAAGTAGGGTACTTTAGCAATAGTGGGTATTGTGTGTTACTGTAGCAATGTGGGTACTATAGATATACTATTCACAGAATGTGTGCAAGCCAAAAACATTGGGCCTATGGTCTGTGTAATAGGATTAATTCCCACTGGGCCATCAGACTATGTAATGGGTCTCCCTATACCTAGTTAAAATTGGTATTTTCTTTGATTTAATAACAAATGAGGCTTCAGCCACAACCTTTTTTAAAAAATAATCATTTTTCCATGAAGATTTCAATAGAATTATGGGTTTGACCATCTTGTACAACTTTCGGAGGCATGTGAGTGGAATTATGTTTTTCCATCAGAACTGTGAGGTCTCACATGTTCATTTTGATATTTGCTGAGAAACGTCATATACTACCGTTACACACCATTTAGTACTACATGGATTGATATTTGTGTAAAGGAAGGGATAAATCAAGATAGAAGACTGGGACCACATGCTATGTGGGTCCCCAACACATCATGTACCTAATTTAGCGGATGTTTTGAGCCCTCATATCTCTTTTCCTGAATTCTTATTTTGTCTTGTAAGTATCGTATCCTGAGTGTATTTTCATAGTGAACCTGATGGTTCCCTCTCTTTTGGATTTTGGGTTAAAATGTGAGATGATCTGGGAGGGATGAATATTTAATAGGCACTTAATGATGATAGTGATTAGGGTGGGTCATTATTGGCACATATATATGGGAACCTCCATTGTCTTGGGTGTAAGAACTTAAACATTTGAGTGGGAGGTACTGTCAAATAGGGCATGGTTTCTCCGTGATATGAGTGGAACCCACAATTGGATGTAGGATGATGGAACTCAACACTCTAGTTGGGAACTCTATCAAATATGACGTTGGTCATTGATGTCATGATTGGAACAGCCTTGTCGGGTCCAGGAACTCACTATAGAATATTTCACATTTTCCAAATGGGGTGTATCTATTGGTAAAGGTGAATTTTATGTTGTTAAAATGGTTTACCAACATATATTTCCCTGCCACTAAACATTTGGTAAAGGTCACTATATGTTATTATGACTGATAAAACAGTTGTGTTAAAATTATAATAATACCAACAGACAATGTATATGTTGGTTAAAATGTTTAGCAACAATTTCTAATGACAAATCCCTCTGTTAGAAATAATATTTCCGACTTATAATATTTTTTTAAAAATTAAATTTAAATAAAAACATTAATTTTTTTTCTAGTAAAATTTCATAAAATATTTATTAATTTATCATGTATAATATAGAATAATTAAACCGAAGACTGATTTCACAATAATTCAAAAATAAAAAAAAATTATATTTATAATGAAATTTAATACAAAAATGAAGGATCCATCACAACACCCAATACATTGAACCATATAGTGACGCATAAAAAGACCCATAAAACAACCCATACAACGACCCATTCCCAACATCATCCATGCAAGCGTCATCACAATATCATGTCATCGATAGAAACAGCCAAGCCAGCAACAACCCCAGTCCATACCAACTCCAGCAACATCAATTTTAGCTCCATCACCAGCACATCTATGCTAGAAAGATGGCTCCGTAACGACGGGACATTGAGAACCAACGATGCATGCCAATGACTAATTCCATATACTCAGATCCTGCACTAGACCATCAATGCATGTGATCCAAGACTCTCGATCCAACTCTAACTCCATCAATTAACCACAATTTGTTGTCACACAACAAAAATCATCTTCTAGATATCCAACACACTCATAAGAGTAGAATACCAAAAAATAAGCTAACTATAGTACTAATAATATGAAAATCGATCCAGTGTTAGTACCAACAATAAACCTCAAGAAGCCACTATTCCACACCCATCATCTCTAATATCTACATCATGAAAAACCAATGTGAATACCAAAGAGCAGTGTGAAATATCTATATGAATTGAAACAAAATTATGAATAAATTAAAGTATAAAACAATGATTTTCATAGTGAGAATTTTTCATCATTCCTATTGACATCTCCAGAATCCATTGTCCGAATGACTCTAATATAGGAATAGATTGACTATTTTAAAAACATCATAAAAAGGACTAGAAATTTTTACATATAGAATTCATTTTAAAAAAAACGTAGCATTGTTTCGTCTATTTATGTTTAAATTGTTTTAAATGTTTATGAATATTGAGTGGGCCTATGTTATTTTTTGGTACCTTTGTTATTGTTGGTTCGATTGTACATGTGTATGTTCACAAGAAATGTCTGGAATTCACAGCTCTTGTTGATGTGTGGGTTTGTCTATATTATCTTGGGAATTCAATGCTCATTCCAATTCTGGCATTCCAAGATTCCAAAAAAATTGATGTATTTAAAAAATGATAAATCAGATATCTCACATGCACATCACATCATCCTTAAAAGCTGAAAAACTAGAAAACACGCTCAAATCTAGTTGAAAATTTTGGAGAAAATCATCCCAAGTATTGCAGAGGTGGTGGATTGAAATATTGCTCCTTCCTCTTCCAGCATGTGAATATTCCCACCAGAAGTGAAGTATTAACTCAATGATATATCATTTATCTCACCTAAATAACACATATTTCTTAAAATACTAAAAAACTATATCCACTCATAGATGAAGTTGACAAATTAGGGGAAAATCATCCCAGACATTGAATGGGAAGTTTATTGAAACTATCCTCCTTCCACTTCCTACAAGAAAATATGCCCACTAGAAGTTAATTAATCATTAAATGATGAATCATTTATGTCACATGAAAATAACATCATTCCTAAAATGTAGAAAAACTATGACCCACTCACTGTTCATGTTAAAAAATAAGGGGAAATTCTACCCAAACATTATAGGGGAAGTGGATTGAAACCCAACTGCAAATAGATTAGCATCTTGGTCTACTCACAATGCCATAAAAGTGAACCAAATTCAAGTGGTGATACACCCTCTAGCAGTCAATTCCTTAGGAGTTATAAAATATTTGTTGAAATAATTGAATTTGGACTACATGTAAACCAAAAATTCATACCAAATGGTTTGTATATGATGATATTCCTTTGTGTTTCGGAAAAAAAATACATCACTCTATTTCAAGAAATAGATCAACATTTTTTAAACCTTTTAAATAATATAAAAAAGATTATAGAGGAAAATTTGATGCCTACCTGAATATGAATATATTTGATCTAAGACTGTACTTTTTAGATGAATTGCAATTCTTTTTTTCAAAAAAGTACAAAAAATATAAATCTACCATGACAACTTACCAACAATTACACTCTATATCTAGAGAAACATGAATCAAATTATCTGTAATGTAAAATATATAATTTATTCACAAATATTTAATGTTTATATGTGTAAATCTTCAAAAAAATTATAAATCCATTCCTTGAAATGATCAATGATTTAGATGGATTATAATTTTTACCCCGAATTATTTCATTGGATGTGTTTCTTCCAAAAAACACATTATTCATATAATATATTATATTTAGAATTTTTTTTATATTTTCAAGGGGGTACATTTTGTAACCTACAATTGAAATAATGTTAAATAAATATTTCATCACATGTGAATCATTTGAATTAGTAAATATGTGGTTAAATGATGAAAATAGATTATGTTTGTAATTTACCTTCATATAAATCATAATTTCAAATAAATCATGTACCAAATGAAAACACTAGTGTTTCAATCGAGCTATGTCTTATTATATACTTTATTTATATGTGGTATTTAATGTAGAGGGTGTGATCTCAAACTGGTCTGAACATATTTGTTTATGTGGATATTAAAATAATTAATATCAAATGTAATAGAGTATTTTCAATGAACTGGAAATTAGCATTGGGTAAATAAAATTTCAGATGAACATAAATAAACCACAACAACTAATGTAATTTCTGAATGCTATTGAGACATTATTAGAAAAACCCAATTCACTTGTAATATAACTACATATAGTGATGGTTATTATTTATTATCTTAATGAATTAGTGATGGAAAATAATAATGAGGCATAAATTCATAGATAATCTTGTTATATATATGAAAAAATTTACACCATCAGTAGTATTCTACCAAAAGTCTCTCTTGGTAGCATTCATATAAGTCAATCGGAATGCCCCAATGACAAATAGGAGTCAGACTCAACTCTCTGCCCCCACACATGAGTTCTACCAGGATTCACAGATAGGAAAACGATGACAGGAGCAGGCACATACACCTTCTCCAAGCCCGGAATGGACGTATATTCCCGTTCCGGCAGTTGAAGTCACCAAGCATATTCTATCAATGGTGAAAGAGCAGAATCAAATCCCTTCTCATATTCTGGATGCCAGCCAGGATATTATAACAACTTCAGCAGAATCTTAGGGAATGAAACATAAATATATCCCTACCAATGGAGTGACACATCAAAAATTCACTCTGAAACAGACAGACACATCTGTTCCAGTCCAAGAGGGTTGTAGGGCATACTCCCCCATATCATATTGACAACCATGTCAGGAACATACACCTGATTTGAGTGGAGATCGTTAGCCTAACCTGGACATCTTTTCTGATCAAGAATATACAGCTGCTCAGAGCAGCCACTTTCATTAACAAGTGGTTTCCAAGGCGAGTAAGAAGTCGTCTATGAAAAAGACCCACCCATCACAGTCAGGAGATCACGATCCAATATGTAACAAGGCCTTGCTCGATGCTGGAGTTCTTGAAGCCCTCAGACACTTATCTGTTGAAATTAAACATTATACTCCCTCATTTCCCAATAGTGGGAACATTAATTAGGAATCTCTTCAACCGAAACTTATTCATGAAGGCTTGTTTCATGAAAATTTGGTCGATCTCGATGTTTAATATTCAGATGAGAGCCACAGAAACTCTCTGTGTGGTCAGAAGACCAAGGAGCAAGAGATCTCATCTTTTTCTGTGACCAATTATGGTGTTCCTCCCCATGATGATGAATTTCGCTACAAAATTCCTCTCCGTAGTAGTGATTCACATTGCCCAAAAAATGCTCCAGTGGACAATGTAGTGCCGAGAAATCCCTCTTTTCTTGAGGCACTTGCAAATGAGAAACAATTCATGTCTGAAGCTTCATTGCTAGTAGGTGAAATACATTCTCAATCAGAAGATAGACCAGGGTGTAGGTCATTCTCCGAACCACCCCTAAGTCATGCATCTTCTAGTTTGATCAATGATTTCTCTACCATTCTTGTTGAATCTAATGAAGCAACAAGGAAACACCATCTCTGGTCAAATCAGGTAGAATAATCTTCATCAAATGATAAAGAGGAAATGTTGAACATGAGAAAACAACTTGCGAAAGGTGATGTTCCAGTCATGTTTTGCCCTCTGGCTAACTCTCAATATAATATTCCAGAAATGTTGACGGAAGATGAAATTCATGATATTTGTCTCAACATATGGAAAAATATTTGTCATTTGAAAAAGAAGGTATTATATAATGATGAATATGAAAATTATCTTATGATAATAGAAGGGTTACAATGTCAGATTGATTTGGCGTCTCTATCTGTCTCTCGATATCAGAAGGCTGAAAAGCAGCAGAGTGCCCTTCAACGTTCAGGCCTTGGTGCACTGAGAAGATTGCGTCAGTTAATTTCCAATGCCCCATCTAGTATTCGTGTCAGTGGATGGGGTGTTCATGGGGTACTACATTTCATGGTGCTCTCTAGTCAGCAAAGCCTGCCGAAAATGGTCTCAGGCAATGTTATTACCCATGACCGGCCACAGTCAATTGGCTATATTTATAATCAAATGCTTGCCCAAGAACAGGCTTTAACTAGTTCCTCTCAAAATCAAGAATACAGAGAACAATTCGTTGAATTACTCTTGCATCATGCAAACGATAATATTAAACAGGTCTCTCGTTTGGAGCAAGAACATCACCATGTGACAGAAGTGTCAGAAATCATCGAACGGTCTATTGGACCGAGTGATAAAAGCAGATACAGGTTAATGCATCCAGCTAATTTCTGGACTAAGGCTCACAAGATAAAGAGGTCTTTCAAGAAAGTCTCATAAATAGCATTTCATAAACCACCCAACCTCGCCAGACTGGGGACTCTCTTAAACCAACCCTTGAAATCAGCAAATAGGATTCATGGAGTTCAGCGAGAACAGAAGGAACAGCCCCAGTCCACTGGACTAGGGACATTATCAAATCATCATTCCCCTCCTCAGAGAAAGTCAGTCTTTTCTCGATTTTGGAAGATAACTCAAGAGGAACGAAGAGCCAAATTATCTGGAGATTCCCTCCAAATTACGGTTCGTCAGGAAGTTCCTGAGGGGTCAAATCAACAAAAGGCAATGTCTCATAAAAGACATGGAAGAAGACAATATCACAGAATTGATGATAGAAGGGATGTAATGAATTATACATCAATTAATGTCATCAATTCCATTGTTGCTTATCTACCAGATGAGGCTCACTCAGGGGACTTAGATGAAGAGGTTCCTGCTCAAGAATATGTGTGCACCGACAAAAATGAAGATGATGTGTGTACATGAAGTCAAAGGATTGCTCAGAACCTAGGTATTACTTCGAGTAACCCACTTCTCCCTCGCCAAAAAGGGTCCAAAAAGGGAAGGGAAAGAACCATGTTACATATCCTTTCTCTAGAGACGGTCAATCGCTCTCACTAGAGCAATGGTTTGCACAACAGGAGGATGAAATGAAGGAATTAAGAATGATGAATGGAGAACTATTTCAGAGTAGTCTTCTTCTTAAGCATGCTGGAGTCAGTCTGTCAAAGGAATTTGTTACAGCTACTGAGATGGATCATGGATATCCTCCTCTATCCGTAAACCCTCACAGGTCTAATCCCACGGGTCAAGTGAAACAACAGTTGGCAGTGCTACCATTAGTTGCAGCACCAATCGCCACATCTGTCCAAGATCCAGTAATTGCACTTACCCAAGTCCAAGTTCAACCGGATGTTTCTCAAATGTTAATAACTACTATTAATTCATTAACAACTCGGTTAGATACTATGGAAGGAAAACGTGTGCACGTTAAACCAGAAAGGAATGTTTACCCTGAATGGGTAGATTCAATTTCTCTTCCATCCAGTTTTGGGAACCCTGTATTCCCTATTTTCAATGAATCAGGTGATCCTGAACAGCATTTGATGCATTATGTGTCTTGTTGCGATCCTATGATGGGAACTTCGGAGTAGAAAGATGTAGTGAGACTCAGATGCTTCGTGCGAACCTTGAAATTACCAGCTTTAGTTTGGTATACAAGCTTGCAATCCTGGTCAATTACCAGATGGGAGGATCTTCACAAAAACTTCCACCTTTAGTTCAGCTCAACTTTTCCAAAGACAACATTTTTTTATCTTAAAAATTTTAAGAAAATGGAGAATGAAGGGGTCTCTGATTTCATTGCTCGATGGAAGGGATTAACATATTCCTTGGGTTTATCACTCCCTCAAGAAGAATTGTTTCCAATCTGTGTGGAAAATCTTCGTGACGAATTACGCATGCCGTTAATCCTTATGTAATACACTGAAGGGTTTTGAGACCTTACATCAATCGCTCTGCAGTTTGAAGATTCCCTAATACAGGCTAAGGATAAATCTCGTATAATTTCATCATCTCTAGGAAGGAGAATGGGTAAAGAATAAACTATTACTGTAATGCTTAAACAAGCCTCTGTACCTGTTTCTACCTCAAAACCTCCATCTTCGTAAAGGGATCCACCTTCCGAGGGCCAACAACAAAGGCCATTTCGTACAGACGATCAAAGAGATCAAATACGAAAATAATTTGATGATCTGAAGGGAAAAACATACTCTTTCTGAAATGAAAAAGTTCTTGGTTATTTCATTTCGGCTCTGGAAAACAATTTGTTTCAATTTCCAATGCCCAAGAGGCCAAACAATAAAGGAGATGAAGACCGTCCCAATTATTTCCCTTTTCATCAAATGTTGGGGCATCCCATCCAGGATTGTTTTGTCATCAATGACCTCCTGCAAAATACAGTCAACTCATGAAAGGTCACATTGAAAGGTTCCTCAGCCTAGGTAGCATGTGTCACTGCTACAGTTCCAGAGGAGGAAGGTGAATGGCAAGAAGTCAAAAGCAAAAATGCACATAAGTATAATGATTGGATGGTCAGAAAGACAATCCATCGAACTCATGCTATTTCGCGAACACAATTAATGAAACCAATTGTGTCTTCTTACATGAATGTTGTTGAAAAACCCTCCTCGTCAGAGGGAAAGTCTTCAAAGAAATGGCATGATTCAATGAAACAAAAAGAATCAAAAGAAGATGAGTATGTGTCAAAGACTATGTTGTCTTTGAATTTTGTGGACATCATGCCATATACTTCAAAGCCACGAGCACTGCCCCACCAAACGGCATAGCCTAAACAGGCTAATCAGGAAGAGTCTTCATCAGATGAAAAGTTAATAATTGGTTCTATTAATATGATTCAATTAACAGATCCATATGTCAGTCGCAGTTTCAATTTCAATGATCCTGAATTCCCTATATCAAATAGAGGAATCAGAGGACATTCCAGGGACTCAGGATACAGGGGAATTCGTGGATCATTCAGAAGCCACTATTCCAAATCTACCCCTACTAGAACTGTATACGCATCAGAAACTTGTTGTAGAGTCCTTCAGTGAGCACAGCAAGAACAAGCTAGTTCTTCTACCAATAGAAAATTCAGTCCCGGAACAATTATTTTGGAAGACCTGTTGAAGGTTCCATCTTCTTCCTCTCCACAAGTAAAAGGATCTAATTGGTCTAATCATCCAAAACCGGGAATATTGCCAACTCCTATCCCAATAAAAGATGCCATTAACTTCCAAAGCATTTGCTTCCAGGGTACTTGCTAAACCACATATTCCTATTGGAAAACGCAGACCTCTGGATCAAAAGTATGATATATTGAAACACATGGCCCATGTACCAGCCATGTTATCAATTATGGATTCTCTAAATCTGTCAAAAGATATTCTGGAAGCACTCATCGAGGCTTTGTCAAGTCCTCAAGAGTTTGAAACTGAAATTACTGCAGCTGAAGTCTATCACATAGAGAATAATCTTTCAGAATTCCATGCAATAAAATCTTTTACTGATGAAGATGAAGATGATGTTGTGCATGGACATATTAGACCATATTACTTGTCTGGAAAGGTCAATGGCGTGGATGTTCGAAGATCTTTCATTGACAATGGTTCAGGAGTCAACCTCATGCCCATTCGTACACCTCGTTGATTGGACCTCACAGAATCTGATTTATCTCCTTCCAACATGATACTACATGGATATGATAAAAATTAACAAGAAACACTGGATGAAGTTACACTCAGAACACAGTTTGGAGTTCTTACATCCATTACATATTTCATGGTTGTTGATCAAGACACAGCCTTCAACATCTTTCTTGGAAGACCCTGGCTATATCAACATTTGGCTATCCCTTCATCATACCATCAATGTCTCAAATATTGTTTCGATGGTCAATTTGGGACATTGTATGGTGATAACACCCCGTTAAAAACATGTGAGTCTCAATACATTGAAGCGGAATTCTATCAGATGAAGCAAAGGGAGAAATCCTTAACAAAGGAGATTACCAATGTTAATGCTCCATATGGTTTGGAAAAAATTCCAGTAAATCCATTTACACTTGTGATTACATATTATGTGTTGCTTATCTGTCAAATTTAAAAGATAGACCCAAATCAAAATACTCTTATGGAAAGATCCATAATGTCAATTACGGCAATCGAGCCAGACAACATGGGAGAAATCGGTAATCTACCAAGCAGTGATGAAAGCACAAATGGTGACGTCTTCATTTCATCTGCTGAAATCCAATAAGTGTATGCTTCTCCAATTATGCCAGAAGAACTTATAACAACATCGGAGGTGAACAATTATGTCGATTCTCAATCCATCATCTCCACTTTATTACCCAAAGAAGACACTTCATCATCAATCGGGTCAGAAATGGAAGCTTCATCTTCAAGATATGGAAATTTTGACATCTCTTCGGATCATGAGAATTATACTTTATCATCTACTATGCATGTAGAAACGAAAGAAATAACACATGATGAAGAGGAAGAGGAAGATCTCAGAGATGCCCCTCTAGAATTTGAAGAGGGTATCTCTACCACTGTGGATGAACTCAGAAAAATAAATCTGGGTACAAAAGGAGATCCACATCCCACTTTAATCAGTGCGGCCATGACTCTTGAAGAGAAAGAGATATATATTTATTTCCTAAAGAAAAATAGAGATATATTTGCCTAGAACTATACGGAAAATCCTGGGCTTATTATTGATGTTGCTACTCATCATTTGGGTTTACCAGAAGAACATCGAGGATTTAAGAAAGCCGCGAGAAGAACACACCTAACTTATTCTTCCAAAATTGATGCTGAACTGGATACGATTATCAAAGCTAACATTGTCAGAGAAGTTCAATATCCCAAATGGTTGGCTAATATTGTCCCTATAAAGAAAAATAACGGACAAATTATAGTTTTCATCGATTTCAAAGATCTTAATCAGCAATGTCCTAAGGATGATTTCCCAGTTCTGATTACAGAACTTCTGATTGATGCAACAGCTGGCTATGAAGCACTTTCCTTCATGGATGGATATTTTGGATATAATTAGATACAAATGGCCCCAGAAGACAATGAATATACAGTCTTTAGATCCCCTCAGGGTGTGTGTTGCTACCAGGTAATGCCCTTTTGCTTAAAGAATGCAGGTGAAACTTATCAGCGTGCCATGAATCGTATCATCAAACCCTTCTTAGGGAAGTTTGTTGAATGATATGTAGATGATTTTTTATTTAAATCCAGGAAACATTCTAATCACCTAGCTGATTTGGAAGTCATATTCTTCAAGCTTCGACAATATAATTTGAAGATGAAGCCCTTAAAATGTGCTTTTGGGGTAACCTCAGGAAAATTTATCAGCTTTGTTGTATGCCATCGTGGTATTGAAGTCGATCCTTAGAAGACCAAGTAAATCCTTGGTATGTCACCTCCTCAAAATTTGATATAATTAAGAGGACTTCAAGGAAACATAGCCTATATTCGGCGTTTCATCGCCAATTTGGCAGGCAAAAGTTTACCATTCATTAAATTTATGAAGAAGGGATTCACATTCCAGTGGACTGAAGAATGTCAAGAAGCATTCGATATTCTCAAGAAATACCTCTTGAGTCCACCAGTACTCATGCCACCTATTGATGGAATACCACTTATCCTCTACGTGACAGCTCAAGAGGAATCTTTGGGTTCTTTTCTTGCTCAAAAGAATGATAATGGGAATGAAAACAGTCTCTACTATCTCAGTCAAACCATGCTTGAAGTAGAAACCTAGTATTCAAGTATTGAGTAGTGTTGCCTGGAATTAATCTTCGCAGTTCAGAAGTTGAGACACTACCTGCAACATCACGAGGTCCAATTGGTATCTCACAATATCCCGCTCAAATTTACCCTTAGTCATCCAATGCTTACAGGACATCTGGAAAGGTGGGAAGTTATTATATAGAAATTCGATATTCAGTATGTGTCTCAAAAGTCGATAAAGGGTCAAGCTCCGGCTGATTTCCTGACTGAACACCCTTCAGTGGAAGATACATCTTCATATATTTAACTCCCTGATGAGTATGTTATCTATATTCAATAAAGTCCTCAGGCATGGGAAATGTATTTTGATGGTGCTTCCAGAAGTCAAACATGGAGGAAAATGTAAAATCCTAAATTCAACAAAGTTGGCATAGGAATTGTTCTCATTTCCCCAAAAAAGGTAGTGTTACCTTATTCCATCTTATTGTGGGAAGGTGGTACCAATAATGAAGAAGAATACCAAGATCTAATCATATGCTTGGAATTACCGCTTCAAGCACAAGTGAATCACTTAAAGATGAAAGGTGATTCAGACCTGGTAATCAGACGAGTCAATGGGGATTATGCCATTATATAAGAAGAACTAATCTCTTTGTATGACTAAATTAGAGAGTTAATGGCAGAATTCCCTCTGGAGCTGACAATTTCTTATGTCCCAAGATCATAATATTCTCAAGATGATGCATTGGATAATATAGCCACTGCTCTGGAAGATCCAAATCGGGAGTAGACAACCATCAGTATTGCCCACCATCGGGCAATTTCACCTTATGTTTGAATCATAACAGAGGAAATTAATGAAATTTGTCCCATTCCTGGAACGTATGGTCATTCTATAGGATCGTTGTCACCTATTAGGTAATACCTTCAAAATGGGACACTTCCATCTGATAGAGCTGAGAAAGAACAAATCTGGTGACGTGTGGTTAATTTTACTCTTTATGATAGCCCAGATCACCTAGAGAAAATTCTCTACAAACATAGTTTTGATGGAGTTCTCTTCAGATGCAGTGATGGTGAAGAGATAATGGTTGTCATAAAAGAAGTGCATGCAGGAGTCTGTGGTGCCCACCAGTCTGGACATGGACTGTCTGATCAGATTCAAAGGCGTTGATACTTTTGGCCTTCAATGATACGAGATTGTGTCGATTTCACAAAGAAGTGGCATTCATGCCATGTACATTACAACTTCATTCATCATCCTCCAGAGTTGCTTCATACAGCTAAATAATCATGGCCATTTTCCACATGGGGAATGGATGTGGTGGGACCTTACCCTTCGGCTGCAGCCAAGCAATTTAAGTACATTCTTACTGCTACTGACTTCTTTTCCAAATGGGAAGAGGCAATACCTCTCAAAGAAGTCAATTCTAAATGCATTGTTAGCTTCATCAAGTCTTACATCATTACCATATTTGGTGTCCCTCATACCATATTGACAGATATTGGCACCAATTTCTGTTCATCCGAGGTGATGAAGTTGTATCAAGAATACAACATCAAATCCAACCATTCATCTCGGTATCATGTAGCGGCCAATGGCCAGATAGAAGCCTTTAACAAGACTTTTTCAAATATACTACAAATGATGGTGTATAAATATATGAGCTAATGGACTGATAAAATCCTTCATTCTTTATGGGCTTATCGGACTACCACCCGCACTACAACTCGGTCAACTCTATATTCATTGGTATATTGAACGGAAGCCATATTTCCCATTGAGGTTCAACTACACTCGCTCAGATTTGCCATTTGTGATCAATCATCTACAGATGAACAATCTCCAAAGTGATTGAATGAATTGGAATGGTTAGATGAGAAAATACTATGCACTTTTCACCACTTGGAAGTCTATCAGAATCGAATAGCACGAGCATTTAACAAAAACGTTCATCTTCATTCATTAACTCAGGGAGAATTGGTGTTAGTTATCAGAACTCCAATGATACCAGGAAAGAATCCTCCCAAACTCGAGCCAAAATGGGAAGGACCATATTCAATATATAGGGTATACTCCAATTGAGCTTATTCATTAATCTTGATGGATGGAGAACTCATCACTACTCCAACCAATGCCAGATTTTTGAAGAAGTATTTTGTATAAACTGCAAAGTACCTCTTTTGTCCTTGATATATGATGTTAAACTATACAGAAATGGTCTAGTATGACCTTAAACTACAACTTTCCCTAAATGGTCCTGTATGACCTTAAACTGCAACTAGGTCCTGTATGACCTTAAACTGCATCATCAAAGGTCCATGCATATGACCATAAACTTTTTGAAAGTCCCTTTTTGTCCTTGATATATGATGTAAAACTATACAGCAATGGTCCAGTATGACCTTAAACTGCAACTTGGTCCAACATGATGTTAAACTATGTCTCCAAAATGGTCCAGTATGTCCTTAAACTGCAACTAGGCCATGTATGACCTTAAACTGCATCATCAACGGTCCATGCATATGACCCTAAACTATTTTCAAGTCCCTTAAGACTAGAAAAAAGTTAAACTGTGACGTCCTAACTACATGACGCTAAACTGTATAAAAGTCCCTTATGTCCAGAAAGACGTTAAACTACATAATCATCAAAGGTCATGTATGACCGTAAACTACACTTTTTTCTACCATGACAATAAACTGCACCATCCACGGTCCATGCATATGACCTTAAACTATTCACACTTCCGTCCAACATGACACTAAACAATGGGAAAAAAATCACAAATGCATCCAACATGACATTAAATGGTGTACTCTTTTGTCCTCGCTGCATGACATTAAACTGCACAGTCCCCCTTTCGTCCAACATGAAGTTAAACTCTATTGTCCCCATCGTCCTAACTACATGACAATAAACTGTACAGAAAGTCCATGATACGTCTTACATGACATTAAACTATATTTTGTCCCTACTACATGACACTCAATTGTGTATCACCAATAGTCCTAATTGCAAGACTTTAAACTGCATAGTCCCTTTATTTTTCCTACATGACATTAAACTGTGCATCGTTAAGGTTGTTGTTACCTTTTGTTTCTCACAACGAGTATGACTCACGTGAGATTAGATCAAACCTCAACCATAACACTCTCTTTGGGCCGCTAACCATGTGTAAGTCCCAACAACATCATTCTTTTAGGTCACTGTCCCCAAGAACAACTTGATCAATAATTCATTCTTTAATTGAACTACACGAACTTTGATCCTTGCCTTCTAGACTGGGTATGTAGCCAACCTACCACGGTTCAAGCCCAAAACCAATCTTTTCACATCGGTTCACCTCCATCTCATACGATGTTGATTCGTGAAACCGCCCCTAGAATCAATATCTTTACATTGGTTCACTTTCGTCCATGTTATATGACGTTAAACTATACAACACTTTTGTCCAGTATGACAATAAACTACAATATTCTATGATACCCTCACCTGAGAGGGAATCATTATTTACATTAATTTTTTTTTCAATCGTTTTTCATTTCAAAGACTACGTCCATACATGGAAACCCCCAAACCTTTTATCTTTGGTTAAACCATAATTTTACTAAAGTCCCCTTTCACCCTTCACATGTAGGAACCAAATTTGTAGAATGTGTATTTCTAGAACTACGTGGGCTTGATTCCCATCCTTATGGGATACGTAGGAATGTTTGAGTGTCCCTCGAATCCAGCCCCAAGTATTTGGGCCTAACCCCAAATTCCACTTTCAGTCCCTTGGCTGAAAATTCCCCATGAAAACACACACTGTGTATTTTTTAAAATGGTCCAAGATCTATGACCCTAAAATAAAATCTCTAATCATTTTGTCCCACACGACATTAAACTGTAGTTTAAGAACTACGTATGATCTTGATTCCCATACTTATGGGATACATAGTGAAGTCGAACATTTCAATTCAGGATCCATCTACAACATGATTATTGTTAGAATTGATCTGTGTATCTCTGTATACATTGAACAATATCCATATTTATGTGTCATAATCCTAACCTTAAATTTTTTAAGATCCTCATAACCCTTTTTGTGTCTTCTAGTCACAATATTGTCAAACTTCTGAGCATTATTTTTCCTGACTATCCATCGCGTGCCCATAGGAGGCCTTGCATAAACAGTCTACATAACAGACTTGTTAGCCAAAAGATACTATTATTTGACTATGCACCCAATTCCCTTATGTGTCCCTACATAATTCAACCCCCTAACGGGTTTTTCAGATAGTGGTAACTTCATTCTTGGGAATAATGCCTCTTTTGTTCTTATTTTTCTTAAATAACAGTATGTAGGGATCTGCAAAAATAGCCATCCTTAACATATTTTTCCCATATCATTTTTCATTATCTAAAATTATTCAAGTCTATGGTTTATATTCTCCTTCCCTATGTTTGGGTCAGACCTTCTTACGATTGATATTCATCTAGTTCTTAGATAATCTTATTTGGAAATATCTTCTCCATATTCAAGTACCTCTTTCCATACAACAAACTCTATACATTGGATGATTTGAATCTCCATAAACATTCACTGCATTTTAGCACTTGGAAAGTAAATTTCTGAGAGTTCTTTTTCCTGACTATGCAGCACGTGCCCATAGGAGGCTTTGCATAACAGTCTACATAAATGACTTGTTTGCCAAAAGATACTATTTTATTTAACTATGCAGTCAATGCCCTTAGGAAGCCCTGCATAATTCCAACCCCTAATGGTTTTTTTTAATAATGGTAACTTAATTCTTGGAAAATACTTCTTCTAATGCCTTTTAGCTCTTTTCCATGTCATTTCTCAGATTCAAATATTCTTAAGTCATAGCTTACATATTTTCCCTCATACTTGAGTATGGTAATATGTTTTCATATGAATTTTCTAGTAATTGAGTCAATTCTAATCCATTTTGGTCAAAGATATTTTGACTTTAAACATTAGACTTTTTATGTCCGACGTGCATGAATTTAAAATGCCCACAAAAGGCAAGGGAACTCTGAATAAATGTCATGTTCTGAGCTCACTAATCATACATTTTGTATGATTTAGGTAACATTGAGAAATTAAAAGGTTCGAAGTTTGTAGGGTTATTTAAATTGATCCTAGTAAAAATAAAACTATGCTTACTAGGGCCATTGGATTAGGTAAAATCTAAAGCATTAGAAAAAGAGAATGTAGGTACAAATGAGTAAAGGTGAAAGTGTTTTTCATTGATACATAGGAGATAGAAGGACATCCACAGACTGAAGTCTCTTCTCTTTTTCAAGAATTACAAGAGGCTTTCAACATAACTATTCATTTGATTTACAGAATCCCAAGCTTCATCAACAACCACCTGTAATTCATTCTTTCAACTGGATAAAATAAGAGATGCAGTGATACCAACTATTCTTGGAACAGTTGTAAAAGGATGTTCTTGAGTGCGGTTTGAGGAAAATTTCCTGTTGATAAAACCGTGACTTTGTTTCTGTCCAAGAGACTTGGAAGATGGATACATGGATTTGGGAATTGAGAATTGGAAGTAAGGATCCATTTGGATAGAGTACTCTTTTTAGATATTGCTCTAATTCCCTGTTTTTCTTCTCTCCACCAACCGACAGCGGAAAACATTTCATCCCATGGGGTTACCATTTTCATATCTGCAAGTAAATGGCATGGATGGAGAATTTGAAAGCTCAAACCATTGTTGTTTCTCTTAATGCACAACATAACCAAAATAGAGGAGTAGTAGTGCAGCTGCATTTCATGTGTATACTTCTTTTCATATGGAACATTGACTCCTTGCACAGGGCCATGACCATACAGGGACCGGTAGATTGACTGTGGGAAATTAAGATGATATTTCTTCAAGTACTTATCCAAATCTGGGAATGTGCTATCGCATATATCATAGTAATCATGGACAAAAATGTTCATCAGGTCATCAATCCGCTTGCTATCCAATTCATCATCCGTTTCGATTCTCCTGGGAGCCCTTGAATCTGCACAAAAGTTGAATAAAATAACTCTTCAATGGGTTTATTTTTTGATAAAATTTGTGAATAAAATTAAGAAAAATGGAAAAGGCATTAAGGCGCGCAAGTATAAATAATGGCGTGCGAGTATGGATGTGTCGCACAAGTATTTGACGCGCATGTATCACCGCGCAGGCCCAGATACCTTGATAGTAGCATGACATCAAGGAAACACTGGAAAATAGAGCAATCTGCATGGCTAAGGTGACCTGCGTGGCGAGTGCTCGAAGGTTTGAAGTCTGGAAATCCGGATGCGTTGTACCGAAGTGAGGCCCTCTATTTATAGACACATCCAGATCCCTATGCGCCATACCCTGGGCGACTAAAGGCTATACCCCTGCGCGCCCGAAGCTCATTTGCGTGCCCAAACATGCGCGATACCTTTCCTTTGGATGTATCCTTTTTCCTCAGAGTCACATCCTCATTTTTTTCGGATCCAACTCTTAGGGAGGACTTTTGTTGATGCTCCTTTTTCACCACAGAGTCCAAATGAATGGAAAGGAAAATGACTTAGCACAAATTGATTCATCCTTTGAAGAAAATATCAAAAATGGACAAAGGGATGAACAAGGAGAAGATTGCCCATAAGTCGTGCAAGTTTCCTCATAGTCGTGCAAGTCCACTTGCGCGGTGCATTATGGTCGCGCAAGTCACTTGTGTGACCTAAGTGAAAACCGCCCCAGGTCTTCTCCTACCTATAAATAGACCCTGTGGGCCCCCCATTCGAGGAGGATTTTTTCTAGAAACTCAAATTTGAGCTCCTGGCGCCCTAGTCTCTTCTCAAAGTTTTGAAACACATATAAGGTAATTTCATACCTAGAACGGAAGATGTAAAGAGGGGGAGGAAGGCCTAAGTGTTGAAACTCATAAACACTTGCGTGCCTGAGTGGCCAGCCCTTAAGGGAAAAGGCTAAACATGAGCGCCGCCTTACTCCTTCAATTGAAATTGCGCGCCACTCTTCTGGAAGAACCTAAAGAGGATTATAAAAGTCTTTAATCAAGAGTTGCTCAAGTATTACCCTACTGGTTAACCATCTCACAGTTACCCATGTGTCGCACAGGTATACCTACATGACCATGACTTTGCGCGCCCACGCAGTACATGCGTGCCTACCAGAACTTGTGTGCCCCTGCCTTTTTGGGTTCCCTTCTTACCCATTTCGCCCCTCTTAAGCCATTCCACCTCTCCTATTCGAGATTCAATCTTCAAGACACTCTTTAATGCCATTTATGGCATGATTTCTTGATTTGGATTCCTTATCTGAAAGGAACTCTGTGGATTATCTCTAAAAACCTAGTGATTTATACATCATTATGTCACTCAAAAATTGAGATTTCTTTCATTCAACCTCATCCTTTAATATGAGAGAATCTCATTACCTGGGCCTCCTTTTCAAGAGTAATACCCAGTCTTAATTTCTCTTAACCAGTCCTAATTTACCTTTGATCTGGGATTTCTTTTCCGGAGTAAAACCCAATCATAAGTCCTCTCCTAATTTGGGCCTCCTTTTCCGGAGTAAGCCCCAAGTTAGAGTATTTAAAATCTCCATGAATCACATATACCTTTATGGACCCTACTCCTGGATTTCATCCCTAAAGTAAATCCTAACCTTCATTTATCTTGGCAGTCATACATACATAAGCCCCATATTATTTCTTATGATTGCATCTTTTATGGCACAATTGTCTAATTTTTACCAATACCTCTTGTTTCTCACATCGATCATGACTCACGTGAGCTTAGAGTGTAAAAGTAATTATGACATCCTTCTTTGATCCATCAATCAAAAACATCATACTCCCTTACCCAAACTACGTGGGTTCTAATTCCTTTTCTAAACAAAGGATCCATAGGTAGCCCGTCTGCGGGTTCGATCCCAACTCTGAAATAATCCATGTCCTTCTGAATGACTATAAATTTCGTGTGCCCCACTGAGTGGCATTAAAACCAGCATGGTCATCATAATGACAAAGATACTTATTTATAAATGTGTCGAAGGGTACCATTGACCAAGAATATCTAATAAATACAGATGATTCTCTATTGATGAAGAACCTCGAATACATATAAAAGATTCTCTAAATTTCCAACATATCGATCATTGATTGTCATATCTAAATGAAAACTCATTTTATATTTGGTAATGTAATAAGGATTCACGAAAATAACTTAAATCTATAATGATAGTCCCGGTGTAGACAATAATTCCCCTAAAAAATGTGTGATGAATCCGACCTCCCATCCTCTCGACCAATGAAAATTTCAAAACGTCATCAGTCCATAAACTAATGAGCACCTACCTTTGGAAAGTAGGTCTGAATAGATGTGGAATCGTTGGATGATTCTGGTTCTACAAACAAACCCGTTAGAAACCGATCGGAATGTTTGAACCTCCCATCAAAAGGAGGTCATCCTCGAAATCTGAGGGAATCAAAGGCTTTAAAAGAATTCATAATATAGGGGTAACAATTTATCTTCAACAACAAATGAATTCATTAAAAAGGATGTACAATGGTATATTTATTTTTTTAATATTATAAAACACTAAAATTTACTCAACATAATAAATTATGACTTGTCATCCCAATTAGAATAGGGGTGACCTTAGATTCATTTTACCAAATTTTCATTATCAAAGAAACCCTTTGGAAAAATCCAAAAACATCCATGATTAAATAATATATGATAAAAAATGATCATGTAAATGATAATTAAAATCTTATTTTCATTCTATACCCTCACTCTTATGGATTCTCATCCTTTATTTGTTTCACTATGGATCCCCACCGACCAGATTGGACCTTGGGCACATCCACCAAAATCCCTCTATTATGTATTCACTAAGGCATTATCAAAATTCTAAAGTAAATAACATATTGAAAATGTATACCCCACATAAACTTATTTCAATAGTTTATTAAATCATCTTGGTGCTTCCCAATGAGCACATATTCCTGCAACTCAAGTTCCTCATTATCCTTCATCGGTATTGGGTACTAATTATTCATTTGATGCTATGACTTGTGAATCAAAACAGACATACATGAATTCCTTGTGGAAAGATCTAAATTATAAGAAACAACTTATATACATTCCATAATGTCATGACCCATCCCACAGGGCCCATGTCGCGACTACCCCAAGCCCACCATCCACTGACCAGGGGTTGGCGACCAGTGCTTAAGGCAATATCTTGCAAATGGGAGGTATTTTCCATGTACTTGTACATTGAGAGTGTCCCTACATCCACCTGAAAATTTGAAAAGTAAAAAATTTGTAAAGAATTCATGTAATCACTATGTATACCACAACCATTGTACACATAAATTATATTACATGTTCAAAAACTAGGCCAGTATACAGGACCACCAACATAAATACAGAAAACAAGTAACACCCCTTGTATCAGAAACTCATCCAATAAGATCCCTACATAAAGGGTAGGTGGAGGGTAGGTACCACATGAAGTAAGAGTATGCCTCATCAGTCTGCTCTCACTGAACACCAACTAGTCTTGTTCCTCTCTAGACTCCATCAGAGCATCAATTTTAAGGACAAGACACGACATGTGATAGAAAATTCAATATAGGGATGAGTAAAACAACACTCATTAGGTGATCATGAATCCATAATGATAAATAACAAGAGAAGAACCACGATAAAATGAATAGTTATATCTACTAAATTTAATTCTTATGTATATACATTGAACATAAAAAAATAGTCATCTCATCCACTATGAATCATAATGTACTGGCATTATAACCAGCATCAGGATTAAATCTGAAACATAGAAAGCTAACACAGAAACCCGGAAAACATGATCCATGATCATATATATCTCACATGGAACCAAACAAGACATACACCCCATTATATTCAGTGATACCGTTCTCAATGGTACATCTGATAGTACATGCTCCATCGTGAACATTCTAATAGGTTCAACTATAATGCCCAACACTAGAGGTCCATTCCTCACCATATTGCACCTGATTCCATACTAAGGAAAGCAACGAGATGAGGCCCGCTTCTCAAAACGACACTTATTTGATGGAGAAATTCTCTATACTAACCTGTAATATCTCGCTCTCTCCTACAATGAGAGGTATGCACCTCGGTCTATCTAGGGAGAATTAGCTCTTATGCCGGCAAAATTCTCATAAAGTGAATGGGATTTTTCCTAACTACTGGATCAGATAGTTGATGGATGTCCAACTACCAATGAGGTACAACATCCCACCAAGTATGGGAGTACTTCTCAGTGACTAGAGAACCCATGTCATGGTACGATAGGTGGAAACCAACTTTATCGGTTCATGTGTGGAGGACGCATGACCTAGTATGATAGGGGAGTACTAACTCTATTTGATCATGTGTGTAGGACCAGCACCCTAGAACGATAGGGGAGTAACGACTCATACCATAAAGGAACTACACCCTATGTGGTCAGTGAATACCGACTCTATGATCGTAAGATGTTCAGGACCCGTGTTGTTGTCATATAGGTTAGTACCGACTCCACGGATAGTGGACCCGCTCCCTGGTCCCTCATGGGAGTAACTACTCTATATTCACGAACATCTCTGGAACCCGTGCCATAATCCTACAGGGGATTAACACTCATGCAGGAAACCACTCAAAGTAAACAGACTAGAAACCATGACGTGGGGAGTCCCCATCACTCTGTAATCATAGGGAAAAGGAGTAACCCCACCCTGAATCGTTAACGAAGTAACCTTCCAAAAATTTCATTATAAGAACCACCCGGTTCTACACAAAGTCAGCCTATACTAGTAGAGACTAATATTCCATCCAATAAGAAATAATCCAACATCTTCATAAAATAAATTGGATTGTTTTAATGGAACATCTTGTCTCAAGGGTCTCAACGTTGTATATGAACCTTTAATTAGATGTCTGGTCTAATAGATAATAGCATGTTAGTATACAAGGGCTGGTTGTGTCTAGTCCCAGACCGACCTGGTCGGACTAACCTATCCAACCTGACCTAAGGGTCCTGAATGACCCAACCATGGTCTTCAGACCTGAGCTGACCATTTCAGGTCTCGGCCGGCTGGTTCGTCCTAGTTGATGGGAAAGGTCCAATGGGCTTTGCTTGACCTAGCCTGGTGGGTCATGGATCCAACCTACCAGGTAGCCCTGCACGCCAGTTCCATCAAGCCTAACCCGCAACGGCGTGTTGGATTACCTTAATCTCAGGACCTTCATCCCCCCGATTCACCCCCTCCCCCACTTCTTGCCCATCCAATATAAGGAGCTTGTTTTCTAAACGCTCGGGATGCCTTTCAGCCAGTTTCTCCACACTGGCCCGACTAATTGAGTGGCTGGATTTTTTCATCCTAGCAGACATGGTCTGTAAATTCATCACCCTTATCCGGGTCATCATGTCATAAGACAAATTGACACAATACCAAAAAATGGATTCCACTATTGTTTGCCTGCCAGACGAACGTGGTGAACCTGCATTCCACACAGCTGATCCACGTGGCCAGCACCAACCCACAGCCCTACGGCAGGCTGGGTGTCTTGTGTTCCTCCTCTACTATGGCCTAGGTGTCACATACTTTCCCTACCTCCATCCACTAGCCTCCATACATGTGGATCATACTATCATTGCAGTGCACTACTAGCATTTCAACTCACTCATGTCGTAATGGTCGGGTGCCATTCCATCCTCCTACCGTCGTCACGTCCTACTATCTCCACTATGACCTCCTTCTACCTATGTGGCCTCCATCAACCACAGCTTCCTCCTTCTACAACTGTGACATCAAATCATCGCTTCTCTCCGATTTCGTGGCCTGCATGACCGTGACACATTTTCCAAGCGTCACCGCAGTCGATGCGCTACTGCCATTTTTGCATGATGAACAGGGAACATAATATATATATATATATGGAGGGATCACAAGAAAACCCAAATGAACAACTATCCTTTGTTTTTAAAAGTCTTGTATTGTTCGGGTCAGTAGGATCAGAATATATAAATTATAATTTTTAGTATTTAATTACTATATCCCTTAAAATTATACTTCCCAACCCCGAAAGGGAAATCTAATTACGGATTGACTTGTTAGAGTGATGACCAGTGTTCTTCTTTTAGAGGGGAGAAGAGATAAAAAAATCCTTAAGAAAAATAAACCCCTACATGGGAAATGATATTGCTCGAGGATGATGGTCATCGTCTGTTGTTCTCCGATCATGATCATTCCTCCATGGTGTCGTCAATTATGTCATCCATCAAAGAAATCCCTCGATATGTCAATCAGGAAGAGAACTCGTGGAGAGAATGTTGATTTTTCAATGTATTTTCCACTGTATTTAACCATTCATCATTTTTCGACGAAAATCCTCCAGAGATTCAAATTATTCTACCACATTCCAATGACACACCCCTAGTTAAATCATTAATGGAGGAATTTATTTTCCATTATCATTGTGTCGTATCAGCATTAAACTGATTCATTAAAGAGAAGCATTTATAATATTCATTTAATGATATTATTTTGTAGTCTCATCGACACACTGCACAGCTGACGTTTCACCACTCCATAGTGAAATAAATGAATAAAAAAACTTTTTTTTGTTATTTTATTTTTTTCATCATAAATGTCTGAAAATTATCATTTCGGATCGACCCTAACCGGTTTATGGTAGATGACTTCATGGGAAATTTCTACATTCTATGTTCAGTATTTCCCTTGTATTTTTAATCCAATCTACCTTAAAAATGATTAAAAAAATATCTTCATACATTTTTTTTAAATAAACATTACAATTGTTCAGAATTTAACTTTTTTCCTTGACCTGCGTTGTTCGAGATTAAGTTATACTTATGGATAAAATATCATTAGGAACTCAATAGTTCTATCATGTTTTTAATATGAGTTACCTTTAGATAGGTATGATTATTCATAAATAAAATAAATTTTTATTGAAATTATTTTATTTACAGTTAGGTCACAAAACCCATTATTCATACCTGACCTGCACCATCCGATGTTAGGCTCCACCTATGGGAAGCATACCCTCACAAACTCAACAGTACACTAGGATTTCCAATCCAAGTTAGCATTTATCATTTATAAGGATTTTGAAATAAAATATCTCTATTCAATTAATTTATTTACGGCCAAAAATTACAATCCATTATGGACCCATGATAGCCAATATTAGGCCCATCCTAAGGAATGAAAACCCTTACTACGTCAACGATGGTCTCATATTTTCAATCTATGCCACCATTCGTGAGTTATATAGATTTTATAAAAATAAAGTAATTTTATTTAATTATTTTATATACATATATTCAATTTTCAAGATTTCTAACTAGAGTCCCACACCAAATAAACTAAAGTCACACATTGGGTAAACCCTCCATCTTGAACACATTAGTTCCCTAAAATTTTAGATTTGGGAAACTGTTTGAGTGTTATTCATCATTTGATAAAAACCACTCTTGCACACTATTTAAAAAACATTATAATTTTTTACGAACCATTTCGAGCACACAAGACCTTGTAATCACACTTCATCTTAGCAACTGGTTTATGAATAATACCATTTAGTTTTTCAAAAAAAATAAAAGAATTCCAAGATATAACATTACTACCCACATTAGGGATTTACATACCCATAATAAAAAGAATGGTCTAATCAAACAAAAATGGGGTACTAAGGACAAATTTGATCCCACCTCCCCCACATTATCTCCTGGATATCCCATTGATGCCAAAAACAAATGCACTAGAGGAATCGACCATACATGAATAATCCTCTAATAATGAATCTTTATCTCTATCATGTACCCCAGAAATGCCACCCCAACCAAATATATGTATAAATTTTGAAGGAGAAACATTTTTTAATATGTCCCACCAACCCCACCTTGAACTCCATGGGTATTCATCACTTACCATCATAGGACTTCTGTCATCTCTATGCAGTCATCATCTACTCTTAGATGACCTTCACCTTCTTAGTGGTAGCCAGTAACATCTATGGACCCATGAGTGTTGTATCCCCTTGGTATATCTATCATAATGGTGACTTGAATGGTCATATGTAGAGTACCTCGAATGGTATCATACCGATGACCTCATGTAGTTGTCATAGTATATGTCCTCTAGCTCCCCGATCCTGGAATGAACCACCTGTCTCTCTTCAAGCTCATCTTCCACGAATGTCTTCATGAAGTACTCCATGCTCCCAAAATTATATTATCTAATACATCTTATAAACCCGGTCCATATTAGTAGCATGGCGGGTTGTAAAATCTCCGGTTATATGCCCCTTAAAATTGGAAGCATTACATCACCTCTCCTAAGGTTGATTTATCCCTCGACGCTACTCTAGTTCCATAGTCCCATTTATCTATGTTTAGGCATGTGTGTGACTCCTATGCCACAATCCCCTCACATTTCATCTATCAACTCCTGCAGACGGATCAAACTCGTGACTTCAGATGTGTGTTATGATTATCTATTTTTTAGCAAGAATACTCTCTACCACCAAGGCTTGCTCTAACACCCCTACATATGTGATATTATTCTGTGGAACCAACAATGCCCTGATATCTAGGTTTAATCACTTACTAAAGGATCATGCTGGGAAAAATTGCTCTTGTTCCAAGTTCAGGGAGTATAGTGACAAGACAAATAACCTAGTTGAGAACACATCCATGGTCATGCTGACCATTCAAAGCATTAAAAGATCGCAGATATGTACTGACCTTAGCGTGTCTAGGTAAATATATTCCCAGAATAGTTGTTCATACTCCTCCCATGTGAGTTTCGCCTCATCATATTAATGTATTGCTAATCTCAAACATCATCCCATAGATCCCTGATGAAGTCCCTCAACTAGTACAACGATCTGATTGGGAGATTTCTTCTCTAAGCGAAAAACATGAGTGACCAACTTGAGCAAGTCATTTGCTGCATTGGGATATATTTCACCACAATGTTAATAATTTCACTACCACTAGAACATGTGGACTGCAATCTACCTATGTGAATCCTCTTCCCTTACTGATGTTAAAATGTGTAGCTCAGCGAGTTGTGGCACCACCGGTAGACCACCTAGTAGAAACTCCCCATAAACATTTCCATTTACTATAGCCTCATCACAACGAAGATTGTCATCACGATCACTTTGAAGAATAATATCAAGCTATCATCATAGATGCATCCTCGAATGGATTAGTATGATCCACAGTTAATAGAGTATATCTGGACAGGTGACTCAAGAAGGAAATTGAAAACACAAACAATTCATATATGATGCATGTACCATTTATTTCCCAGTGTCTAGTATCGTAATGTTATTAGTAGAAAAGTAGGATAATGGATTCTCATTCAATGGATACTTTAGTTACTGCATTAACACTAGAACATACGGCCTGAGGGAAGAAATCATAACATCTTAACACAACTGCTATGAACCCCAGTCCAAGCTCAGAACACTATGGTGCTAAGGTAGAATTGACCACCTCTGAAACCATTTTGTCTCAACCTGTCCCTCAGGGCCCATTGAACGACAACCACAAACACGACTCTTAATGAGAAGGGGTTGGAGAATAACACTAAAGTAATTATCCTAGAAATTGGAGGAAATTTAAAATTAGTTGTACACACAAACACGCACACTCACAACCCCTTCCCACTAAGGTGGAATGTAAAAACTATGTAAATGATTCATGTAATAACTGAGAAAACCACAATCAGAGTACAACAAAAAGTATAGTACAAAGTGGAAAAATGGGATAGTATACAATCCCAAAAAAAGAAATATAGAACACATGTAAGACCCCACACCTCTGAAACTCATCTATAGAAACACTACCTAAAGGGTAAGTGGATGATAGCTGCTCAAAACCATAGAAGTAAGACTTATCTATCAGATCTCTTTGAATAGAACCTTGTCCTAGTCCTCTATGGACTTCTTCGAATAATCGGTAATCAGAAAAACAAACTGTGCATGTGGGAAAATCCTATATAGGGGTGAGTAAAACAATACATTGGAGGGGATCCTGAAACCATAACGTAAAATCAAAAGGGATAAAACACGAAAAATTTTACAGTCATTTATAATCTGGTATATTTCCATATAGATAACATGAACATCTAGATAAATTCATGTCATCCTGTATGAAACATCAGGTAACATCTATATAGCCAACATCTAGATTCTCAATGATGATTCTAAAGGCAACACATAAACCATGAAAACATGACCCACAAGAATAGACATCCATAATGGCACTGTTAGAGATATTCATATCATCAAGTAAATATTTACTATTACTAAGGGTATGTGTGAGATAACGTGCTCCATCAAGAACATTCTACTAGGATCATCTCTAATGCCAGACATTGGAGGTCTAATCATCAGCGTCTTTCACCCAATGCAAGACTAAGGAAACCCAAGTGATGAGGCCATCTCCTTTCCATTGTGCTCATTTGAGGGATAACTAATCTGGACTAAACTATGATACATCAGTCTCTTCAATAAGGTGTGGCCTATACCTCAGTCTGTCCAGGAAAAACTATTCCCTATCAAGGCATCCTAGCCATAAAGTGGTTTGGCCAGCTCCACTCCTCTTCTTCTGATAGACGAGGGAGATCCTACTCCAAATGGGGACCCGCACCCTACCTGGTATTTGAGTTCCACTTCGTGGCTAGAGGAAAGCACCCTGGTATGATAGAGGAGTATAGAATACTATCATAGATGGCCCTCACCCAACCTGGTAGGGGAGTACATAATCTATTATATCATGTGTTGAGGATACATTCCCAAATATAGTATGGGAGTACATACTCCTATAATTGCGGACTCGCACCCTACTCGGTAGGGGAATACCAAATATATGAACATATGATATAGAGGACTCGTCCCCTATTGCTATACTGGTGTGAAGACTCCATAGAAAGAGTACACGTTCCCTGGTATGACAGGGTAGTACATAATCCATCTTCACAAACATATCCAAGAACCCATCTGATAATCATATAGGGGAGTAACACCTTAGAGGAAACCACTCAATGGAAAAGAACGCACACCCATGTCACCGAATCTACCTAAAAATAAGGATAATAAGTAACTACGCCCAGTGTTATCAAGGGAGTAACCTTCCTAACATTTTATTATTAGAACGACCATGATTATTCCCAAAGTATGCTTATACTAGGAGTTAATATTGGTAAATTCAACATACGGTCCTACAACTTTATCCAAAACTCACTTAGTGAATTAATAAAGGGCCATCTCATCACAAGTGTCCTAACTCTATTTATGATGCATCAATCAGATTCCTAAATTAAGGGATATTAGAGTTTTAGTAAATAGATCATAGTTGTGCCCAATCCAAGTACAACTCAATCGAACGGACCTGAAAAACCTGACCAAGGGGTTAGACATGCCCCAAACATTTGAGGGTAACCCAAACAGACCTATTTGGGTTTGGGGTTGACTGCTTTGGCATAGACACTGGGCATTTGTATACCCGACATAGTGGGTAATGGTTCCAGCCTACCTGGTCTCCCATTGATCTGGTTCCATCTGGTGCAGCCCATACATGAGGGCTGGTTGTTTTTGCATCGTGAGCCTCCCAGCGGCCCGGTTTTCCGCACCATTCAGGGCACTTGAGCGGTTGGATTTTTCCTGCCAGGTGGATGAGGTCATTGATTGTGTCACCCATATCTCATTCAATGAGGTATAATATGTGTTTACCTACTCCCTGTTGATGGTTGAACTGTGGGTTCACCCACTGGATGAATGCGGGCGGCCGATGTTCTACACGGTTGTTCCATGTTGCCAGCAACGACCCGCAACACTTCCACGGGTCCCCTGTCTATCTCAGAATCACGTCATGGCCCATCACCACCACATGTAACCTAGTTGTCACAAGATTCTACTCTGTTTTATCCTGGATGATGCATCTTTGTGCCACGACTAGCCACCAACCACCTTTGCTGCTGCTCCTTCTGCCACAGCGGTGTGTTGCTTTTGGATTGAGTCCCTCCAACCACCATGCCCTAGGGCCTCTACTGCAGCCATGTTTTGTATCCTCCTAACACTATTTTGGCCTCGTGTCTAAACCTCTATCCATTTCCTTAGCGCACCTAGTCCCGACCCTTCTACCTGGAATCTCCTCAACTGATGTGTCTCCACTAGTGCTCCACGAAGAATACTGGTAGAGAGAGAGATAGGACATTGATATGACCATAAGAACACCCAAATGAACAACCTTACATTGTTCGTGTGGGGATGGTATTGTTCGTGTTAGTTGTATCACATTGTATAAAATATAATCCTTATGATTTTATCCCGATATCACCAAAAATTACATTTACCAACCCCACAAGGGAAATATAACCACTGATCAACATGTTATAGAGTTGATCCACATTTTCAGTTCAGAGGGGAAATGGGAAAAATAATTCACTTGTAAAAATTAACACATACATTGGAAAATAGATTGTTCTAGGATGATCATCAGCATCAATTGATGTTTTTTCCCTAATCCTGCATCCAAGATGTCTTCACTAATGCAATCCATCATCAAAAGTCCTCGATCTGTCATCGAAGAAGAGACCTCTCAATGAGAAGGGGGGTGTTAAAAGTCATTGGTGATTATCATTGGTAAATTGGAATTCATCGATGACGATCCTCCAGAGATTCAAAATATTCTTCCCAACAACCAATGACACACCACCTAGTTAAAAACATTATATATTGAATTGATATTCGGTTATCATTTCATATCAGCAGTGGTAAGCTGATTCATTAATGATAATCATTAATTGGATTCATTTAATGAGATTCTTCATCTCCTCATCCCCACACTTTAGTGTTGACATGCTATCACTCAACGATGGAGAAAACGAATAAAATTATTTTTTAAGTTATTTTAATTTTTCTTCCAAAATGACCGAAAATAATCATTTTTATTTGACCCTCGTCTGTGGATTCTACAACCTTTCTTGGAGAATCGTAACATTATGAGTTCAACGGTGCCCTTATATTTTTTATCTGAGAACACTTTTATATTTTATAGAAATCATATCACATGTTTATTTAAATAAACATTAAACTAGTTTGAAAATTTATTATTTCCCTTGAACTGTGTCGATCGAGGTTAATTCCCTCATATAGAGAATAAATCATTAAAGACAGTAAATGTGGCCTCATATTTTTAATATTCGTTTCCATTTGTGTGTAAAAAGGATTCAAAAATAAAATAAATTTATATTTAAATTATTTTATTTACAGTTACATCCCAAAAACAAAAATTCACACACAACGCACATCAGTCGATGATAGGCTCCGCCTAAAGGAAGCATACCCTCTTGAACTCAATTGTAATCTCATATTTCTAATATGAGTTACCATTTATGAGTTATATGGATTTGGAAATAAAATAAACTTATTCAATTATTTTATTTTTTACCAAAAAATACTTTCTACTATTTACCCACAATAGCCAACGTTAGGCTCTATTTATGGAAAAATGCCCTCACGAGATCAACGATGGCCTCAGATTTTCAATCCGAGTAAACTTTAGTGAGTTATAATGATTTGAATAGAATAAAATAATTATATATAATTGTTTTATTTACTGTAATTCCATTTTTGAGGTTTCTCACTAGAGGCCAACACCAACTATACATAATATTCACCTAGGGTAAATTCTTCATCTAGAATGCTACGATCCCATCATATATTTGATCAAAGAACCCTTTTGAGATTTAGGAAATAAATTTAGGAAAACATTTAATGTGTTCTATTTAAAAAATAACATTTTTTAACAGACCATTCTAGCCACTCTAGGCCTCAGAATAGAAGTCTATCATAATGCCTTGTCTTAGAATTATCCCATTAATGTTATAAAAAACTATTGAATTATAATGTAGTACATATAATATTTAACAAATAGACATGTCATGGTGCACGATTTCAATTACATAAAGGAAGATGATTCCAAAACATGGGCGATATATATAAGAAATATTAATATCAATGGATAACAACAATTTTTGACAACACTAATTGAAAAAAACAATCTCTAATATAATTAGTGATTAACCACATCATGATTTATATCACCCAAGTCAATGTAAATCTACACTAATCTCAGTCCAACCACTATAGACTCACCCACCTCTTTCAAATACAATAGTGTGAAACATGACATAAATTATATGATATAACGGGCATCCATTTGAATTGAAACGTGTATACTAATATTATTTTCAAAATCTACCAAGGATTTGTGTTCATCCAAATATTAAACAGAATAATGAATATATTCCATAATAATATCCATGTGAATCTAAATCATAATCTCAAAATTTTCACCTATTTTTGGATGATAAGTTATACATATCCTTAACATAGTTCCCACATCCTACTGTAATAAAAAAATGAATCTAACTATGAAAAAAATACGAATAACATATTATTATGGTAGGTAACACATTAAAACACATTTACTCCCACATATTCAACTTTCAAAACTTTTTCACCAACTTATACTCTTAAAATGGTATTTAATGTGAAACTCTCATCAACTACTCCACTAACAACCACACAACATCATTATGGCTCTAATTTTGTGTATTCACATTAAAAATTGATTATTTATCTCATACAAATTCCATATAATCATATTATATTGTTGATTTAGCACACTTATTCAATGAAACTCTTCTCTTCTCTTATCCTTGGGGAGATAATGAGAAATGAAACCCAAGATTTCATTAAAAATTAGAGAACACAAAAATTATCACCTAATATCATTAAAATCTTAGTCAAGCCTCGGTTCACAATCTAACATGGGTAATTGGAGTCCATCAGATTTTTCCCTTAGGGGTTTTTTACATTGAGAGTCGGTGTAGTGGGAAGGTGGAAATAATTTTAAAATAATAAAATTACACCCCTAAAATTTTGTTTTATATTTAAAAATAATCCCATATCTCTTCATAAAATATTAATGTATTATGAGAAAAAAACATTTATGACTTAGAAAAATTTGACATATTATATTGGAAAATAGTGTTATACACAATGTTTTCAAAAAAATATATAGCTATAGGTATCCCCCATATGCACAAGTAATAAATTTAATTGGAATGAGAAAAAAATATTTCTGAAATGTATGTTCATAGAACATCTGTATACTTATTACATTTGTATGAACATGGGTATAAGAATCATGGGGGAATCAAATTTCATGTGATGGACTTATTCTAGTGGTTCCCTAAAAATTCTGGTCATAGGTGACCCCTATACTAATAGTTTCCTTAAACTGTGGAAATATGCCTCTCGGGGAAAAACATTTCACTAGAAGAACCAATATCCATGGTTCTATGAAAACATGGTTATAAGAATGTTTTGATTTACCCCTATACCAACAGCTTTAGTAAACCATTATTATATGTTGCCTATACCCATTGTTTGACCAATCTATAGTTATTTGTCTTCCTGGTTTTGAACATAATAATAAGAATAATAAGAAACAATTCATTCAAATAAATTTATATTTATAAAAATATATGTGTATATATTTTAATATAGGATGAAAAAATGTGGTATTGGATTACGGTTAATTTTTTGGACTACATGAGGATGGTTTCCGGATCAATTTACAGTGGAGGATTTTTTTTAATGATAGATTTTTTAAAATAGATGATTCATTATCAAGGTAATGTCATTGATGTTTATCGATAAAGTGCTAGTGTAACACCCAAAAATTATAAATAAAAACATTGTATTTGAAAACACGTATTACATGAAACACCAATAACATAATGGAAAAAAATAACCATAGAAATTGTAATATATTTAATATTTTAAATAAAATTATTCAAGGAAATATCTTTCAATTCACGTGATACCATGTTATCAATAGTTTTATGCAATAATGAGTATCTTCAATGGCATGTTCCACTCAAGACTGTTTTTTACTTGAACAACAATAAATTAAAAAAAATTTATTTCATTTAATAAAGCTTATTCTACACACTAAATTTATGGTTCAGAATAATATTAACAAAAAAATTTATAATATAATGTTTTAGAAACTTAAAATAAAATCATTGGATGAAAATTAAATAGAAATAAGTATAACAACCAATTGAATATAAAGGGACCATTTTTATTGAAAAATTTGTTTATACACATGAAGATTATTAATCCAAATGAAATAAATAAATTAAAATTAATTTCTGATATTAATGTAATATAAATATAAAACATTCAATCAATTAATTTGCACATTCATAAAAATAATGGGTTGGATATAAGATATGAAAAAAAGCCAATATTACACATAAAAATCAATATTTTTTATAAAGGAATTTTTCTTTACTTTTTATTTGAAAACACATGTTTAATGAATGTTTAGGAACATATATATATATACTATTTCAAAATAAAAAAATCATTGAAATATGAACCTGAATATTATCTTACTGTGGATTTTTGGAATTTATTTGAAACATCATTTTGTTAATGAATGGTCAACAATAATGAATTTAAATTCAAAAATATATTTTTTTCAAACATTTATTATAAGAATTAATTAAAGACTAAATTAGTTATAAATATTTTCTATATAATTTATTTATTAATAAATACTATTTAAGTAATTTTAATAAATTTCACTTTGATAATGGATATATAAACATTGTAAACTATTGAAAATTTTTTACATTAAATATAAGCACTATTGTCCAATATATGGAATTAAATATAAATTAATTTTTACCACTCATGTGACTAGATTTTGGAAAAATGGTTTCCATATTTATAATCATCAAATTTCATAAGTGTAACAATTTAAACATATTTTTTTTTCAAAAATATTAGTGAATGTAATAAAAATTAATTACTACATTGAAGATGAAAAATAGGTTAATCATGGACAAAACCTAAAACATAAGATTCAAATGCCCTAAAAATAGTTAATAAGTACATTATATTGAAATATTTTTAACCTATACTCTATTATCTGAAATATGATTCATTATTGGAGCCACATTTCATTGAAAACCCTTGGATGGAGTTCATTTTTAAAAAATTCACAAGAATGCCACACCTCCTCCTCTATAAAAAGGCACTCACTCGTAATACCTCATCACATCTCTGTAAAAACATTTTATTAAAAAATATCAACCAAAAATAGATCCTAAAAATTCCTCTTCTCATTCTAGATTCCTCACCATGGTCATAAATCCTTCCATGGAAGACCTTTGTTTAAAACAAAATCAATTACCCAAATTTGTGGTAACATCCTTCCATAGGATCATTAGTTGTATTTCCTTTAAAACCTCCTAAATTATTTTTATTCTGTGATTATATTATAAAAGAATTCTTCTATGAATGAAAATAATATTTTATTATATGGTTTATACTTTCACATACACTCACTTCCATCTACATTGTAACGAATATACATTTCACATGTACAACGGACTACTGCCTCACAAAATGATGTCATTTGTTATTACATTACCACCACTCATGGTTGGGAATTATTATGGAAATAATTTGAATATATGGTATATATGATAATGAAAAATAATTTATTATTATTTAACGCTAATATAATAAATACTTGAATTATTAACATTTTTACAATAACATCGTTTGGGGATGTGTGGACTATCGCCCCCTCAATGTGACGTGATTATTTCACACTATAAATGGAATATATAATAGATAGTTTTATTAATAATATGTGACATATTTGAGATAAAAAATACTAATTTAATTATAATATATAAATATATATCATTTAAATTTCATTCATTTAATATAATAGAAATATGAATGTTCTGTTCATGCGTACATGCAACCTACTATCTCCATAAACAATGTATTTCCCTAATTATCTCCAAAAATTATGGATTATTCAATATAAATATGTAATTAATATATATGATATTGAAATAAAATTTTAAATTCTTCATATGATGAAACCATGATCTAAATAATACGAACAAAAAGTATAAAATTAAAAAATAATCAACAAATTAAGAAATTAACACAAGAAATAGTGAAAGCAACTAATGATTTTTATCAAAAGAGGAATAAGATATTAGAAAAAGATAATATATGAAATTTCATACAATAATATAATTCTATAATATGTTATCAACAATATTAAATCTATTAAACAAGAGTTTAATGTGCACAAAAGGAAACAGAAGGTAAGATATTTTCATCTCACTTTTTATATCTATGAGATAAATGTCATTTTGACAACTTATTTATGTGGTGTATCTACTGAAACTTTTGATATATCATATCATGAATTAAATTATATTAATTTTATTTAAAATATTCATTTAATTTTATTATTTCATTAGGCATATTAATCAATTGTTTCAATGAGTTTGGGGACAATTCGGAATGGATAATGATTAATTTCATCATGAAGAATTTAAATGAAATTTCAAATGTTCATCCCTTCTATATTCGATAAATTATTTTTGAACCAAATTTAATATATTTGGCATACATATGGCCTCATTTACATATAATATCACGATTCATTCATTCCCCATGATATAGTTTATTTTGAATTTGTATTAATTGAACATAGAATTTTTTAATTCAGTATAACCATTTAGAAACGAATTTCATATCCAAATTTCATTATTTGGGATATATTTATTCCTTAATTTCATTTTTGTTAAAATTTTATTTCATTAATATCATATTTGTATCATTTATTTACTTCTAGTTATATTTTGTTGATTTTCATTTGTCATGAATAATATATTAAATGGATAATTGTGACATCAATGTTCTGCTATATTCAAGTGTTTACATCAGGATCTCTTTTTATTAAATAATGTTTACACCTGAATTTACATTCAATGTAATTATTTTATCATTTTTAATAAACAATTAAATTTATTATCATCTAGTTATTCATGAGATATTTAATGTAATGCTACAATTTTCAACTCATTGATACAAAAAAATAGTTTAGAAAATGTTTTTAACAAAAGATAAAATTATTTTTATCAGTAGTCAAAGAATATGTTTATTACTAAAAATACTTTAAAAAACAAAAAGGTCTTTAACCATTCCAAATTGATTTATATAATAATTTTTTTTACGAATTTTCCCTTTTATTAAATTTTAAAAGTAATATTATAATCACTTTATTGAAAAAAGATTTTTTCCTATACATTTATCCTAAAAATAACTGTTATTATTACCTCATAAAGAATGTAAATATTTACCTAACATAATTTCTTTGAGGAATACTATTCATGTTTATATAGGTACTTTTTAAATTCAATATTATTATATGTTATTTTCAATGAAAAATATTGTCATAATTTTTTCCAAAATAAAAAATATATATTCCTCAATAATTTTTTAAACGTCTTTATAATATTTATTTTAATCAATGAAAAAAACCCATCGTTACTACTACAATGGAGATATGTTTAATTTACACCAACATTATTTTTCATACAGATGGTTATTACTGATTTTTCAAAGTATATTTTTCAAATTTACTTCCTTGATTCATTTTTTATTCCACGTGAAATATTAAATTTACAATTATCACTTTACACTGAATACCCCCTAATTATAAATATAATTTTTATTGGGAATTCTTTTTTTCAAACCATTTATCATTTTATGTTTGGTGTTTACTATTAGAAATATCTGATTATTTTTTGATTTATTGATAATTTTTAATTGTTTATTCAATACATACTTTCTGTAGGGATTATTTTTTTAATTAGGTCAACTATTTGATTTGACGAATTTTTTGTACATGCAATGTGGGATGGGGCCCATGAAATATATAACACATCAATTCATGAACAGGTTCTAATGATACAAATTATTTGTACAAAATAAATTTGGTTATATATTTAGTTTTAAACTATGTTATGAAATGTCAATATGGTATATATTTTATTTTTCCTCCAACCTGGAATCCTATAATTAATATTTTCCTTCATTTCGAATAAGTTATTATTTTCCTATGATATTTTTCATCAAAAAATTATGGGATGCATTTAATTCTCAGTTCATTTATTTAAGGGAATGTTTTTTCAGTTTCATAACTTAACATATTAATTTTATCATATCCATTTTTATGAATGGCATTTGATTCTAGTTATCTAACTTGACAAAATTTTATCTAATTTTTCTCAGCTTATTGATTTCATGGAATGCATCATCATTTATTACCATTCAATGTTTAATATTCTTTTTGATTCAGTATTTATTCTGTTTTACTTTACCATTACTAATTATTTGACCACACCCTTTTATTATTTATTTTAATCATGAATATAAGAAGTATATTATGAAAAATATGAAATGATATATTATATTGAATAATTTTATTATCATATAATGAAAAAAAATCGAGTTTTAATTAGTGTATTTATTTTTAATTGATAACTCGTTATTTACCTGGTTAAGAAGACTACTATAATATTTAGTCTTTTGGGATTGCATTCCAAATAATCATTCAAATATTATGGTTATATACACCATCTTAGTGGTTACTACGGTGGTTTTTCAATGGTTGTAATCAGAGGAATATTTTCATATGCCTTGGGAACTTGATTTAGAATAAAATATATTAGTGAACACAGTCTTATGGTTGATATTGAGAAAATGCAAAGAACAACATCATGAAATTTTACTAATGTTGAGATTATGTGGTTATACAAATAAATATATAATGATATGGAGAATATAAGTGAATGTGGTTATAGAACATATTTATATAAGGGTAAAAACTCTAATAAAGTTCGTTAGTCCAAGATCGAGCGTAACAGGTTACATGACAACCGGCGTTATACAGACCATGTTTTCCATTCTCGGGACATATTATTAAGATATGATACATATTATTTACAATAAATTGTAAAGGATTTTAATTGATAATGAAATTAATAACTTCTGAAAAACCTTATTCAATAGGACGACTACTAATGACATATAATGATTATATTATTAACTGGGATTTAGAATTAAATTGAATAAATATTTTTAGCATTTGTAAATAGTTTTTTGAATCATGAGACATATAAATATTGTTTATATTTTTTAGAATCACATATCTATTTATTAATGTAATTGTGAAAGATACCATCTTTGGATTATGATATTATGTTTGACAATAATACTATGTCTAAAAAATCTCTTTCAGTTTTATCTGGTTAATGAGATTATGGATAAATTCTGGAAATGTATATGTTTTAAGAGAAATTTTATTTAGTAAAAGTTAATTTTCATTATATGGACATCATTTTATAATTGTTGATAAACATTATGATTGATAAAAAACAAAAATTTTATTCATTATGTAATTTTTTTATTGAAAACAATAGTTAAAAGGGTATTTAATGATTAAATTTCAAGGTTGTACCTAATAATTTTTCGATGATTGTTGGAATTATATTAATTTTTCTAGAAAATAAATAAATATCCTAGGTGAAAAACCATCAAATATAGGATGGCATTACGACTTGAACACATGACATAAGGAAAAATTATTATTCAATATCAACCACTTACATACACAATGTCTAATTAAAAATGGCATTTTTCTTTATTGAAAAATTTCACAAATAATAATTAATCATAAACTAGTAGTATCCATTTCTATGTTTATAGAATAACTTATTAACAATATCTGATATTGAAAATATATAGTGGAAAATGTAATTTTTTCGACCTTATGAACTATTAAATGTGTATTTTAGTTCTTCATCACTAAAATTTATTTTTGAATATCCTTTTCATAATGTAATGGGTAATCGAGAAATAGATCAATGAAAAAAACGATGAAAAATGTGTTAATAGAATTATGATATGTTATTATACTTCCTTATATTCATATGTAGTTAATGAATTACTCATAATTTTGAAATTGAACATAATGTTTTTTCTTAATACCTATATTTTTGGTGAAGTAATGGTATTTTAAATAATCACGGATTTATAGCCTTGAGGCCCTCAAATATCAATTGATCATTTACTTGTTTGTGATTGATGAACTCTATAATTATTCTTAAAAATTTATATTCATTCTCCATCTATGTTTGGCCACTCTCAACTAATGTTATACTACATAGAGACCTTATTGCATCATAGTCTATGTGACCATTCTATTTCCCATTATCTCATTTCAAGAAAATGTATTATGAACCATGAACATGTTTTGAGATTTAAAAATTGTAAATATCAAATAATATTTTACCAATATTGATTATAAATTTTTAGTATATAATATATTTTATATGTGCAGAATATAAAAACCTAATGTTATAAAGTAATTAGATTGAAAAAATAACTATTAATATATGAGGTTGGGTTATACATTCAATATTTTTATGTATGGGGTGTCGAATAGACTCTATTTTTAAGATTATATTTAAACACATCATTTGTAATGTATTTTATATCAATACCTATTACTTGATGTTAATTTTCAACATAATACATCTTCACCCATCAATTCTCCACTTTCTAAATGATTATGTGATGTTTTATTTTAATATGGAATATCTCATAGTGAGTCATTATATTTTTTATGTTAATTATAGGTAATGAATTTTCATAGTTGACTTATGATCAAGGATATCAACATTACTCAATTGTATTCATGTTGTTACTTAATTTGTAATAACTACTTGAATACATGTGTGGATTTAAAATATCCATCCTCTATAGTGACCAAATAAATGAAATTTCATCTCTTGACCTACCAAGATATATACAATCTTACAAGATAAAAAATAAACATGATGTAGATATTTTATCATATATTGAAATAACCCAATCCACAAATTTATATCCTAGTAACATTTTTGATGATTTTACAATTCAAACATATCATAAATTTACTATTCCTTTAACATATCATTAAAATATTAAGTCTAAAAACAAGTGACATAATTTTTATTACAATTATACTATTACACCTAGAATGTGTAAGAGAATATGTAGAGTAATATATATATTAGTTATAAAAAATTCTAATTGTTATCGAATATTATATGTAATTAAAAAAATTCCCATAAAATCCATTATTAATTTCATTTGAGTAAAAACAAGAGTTATTTTCACCCTATAATACATCATTCGAAATATCATTAGATGATCTATTGAATACTTAAATTGAGAAATGAGTACACCATGAATTCAATATATCACAATGAATCCTAGGATAAATATATTCTCACTGATCATCAATACTTCAAGCACTCAATTCTTGAGTCATGAATACTATTTACATTGTGTATCATCTACTCCAATAAATATTGTAATCTAAACATAAAATAGAATGCTTGTTCTTTTATTATTAATATTATTAAAATAGTGTTTGTAATTAACTTCGCTTTACTGTAAATAGCTCTTCCTCATGTAATAAACAATTCATAAATACCATTACCTTGGTTCCTATATCAATCTATAGAAACCAACCTCAATAATAAAATTTATCTCCAAATCATGGACTTTAATTCCATCCCATTGGAAAATTTGAATCTCTTCTTATATGAATAAATCTTTAAATTTTTTACATCATATCTATATGTAAAATTATGAAAGTTCACGTCACCAATATATTCAAAATTAACAATATTTGTTCCCATTATTAAATAAGATAAAATTTCCCATAAATATAACTTCATTCTATCGAGGAGTTCCCCATTCACAATGGCCACTATTTTTTTTATAATCATTGTTTACACTTTTTAAAAAAAAAATTATTTTCCAATATATTATTTTTGTATATTTTATGTAATATTATTGAAAAAATGCACACAAAATACATATGATTCCAAGGCCCCGTGTGCATTAAATAAGTAATTGAATATTTGAAATATATTAAATAGCAATTGATTAATGTATTCATGAACATGGGGAATAAATATGGATATGAGGCCTTTATTAGAAATAATGTGATAATTGAGTACAAAACAAACGGTTTACCCTATTTAGGACATAACCTAAGTCAGAACAAGTTTTTTTGTGGAAAATCTATTGTGGGTGTAAATTGAATAAATTAATAAAACAAATAATTTTATTTGTTTTTATGATACGCCAACAAAAGGATGAAAATTATCTTAATTAATATGTTCATATATAAAATCTGTAGTGTTAGGCACAAAATTCTATATATCATTAGAGACCCTTTAAATCACATGGAATGAGATATCGTTGGTAGACGATGACTGAATCATTGATCGACAACTGAAATAAAAAGAAACCAAGGATTTCTATATTGATTATAAAACCACATCATTCTTCATCATTTATTGATCCCTTTTAGGTTAGGTAAATTATTTTAATATATTAATTTTTCTATTTAGGACTCTTATTTTTAACTTATATTAATCGACAAATGGATTGATTTTTAGATCATGTGTATTTCCCGGATGAAATTATTGAGGGTGATATTGGGAGATTTATTTTTGGATTATTTGTTAATTCATTTTGATTGTCAGGGAAATTAATTGATATCAATTCATACATTTATTGTGGTCTGATTCTCTCAATTTTGTTTCTATTTATTACCTTTGTTCTACATTCATCGTGGGTGTTCCTCATTTCACCTTATATTGGAAATATAGAAATAAATCTACTGTTTCACACCCATTTCATGGGGAAAATTTCCAATATCACATATTCAGGATTGGAATAATAGAACCATTGTGTGAGAATGGAAGCAGCAATACATCAGATGGTTTTGGATAACTATTTTCATGTTCTACGAAAATCATAGGCATACAACAAATATCAACATGTAAATCCACAATACAAGGATATTTAGTCTTTTTTCCATATATTAGTCTTAGAAAGGTCTGGAAAAAACCTAATATTTTTATATCCATCATTGGTATAGGTTTTTCTTGGGTCTCGATTGACATAGAGAGGATCATGTAAATCTTAAGAATCATGGTGTCACATGACCTTTGGGCACCTTGGCTACAAATATACGGTTCGTAACTATGTTATGAATCACATGGGATGTTACCACATTCACATGGATTGTGACCCTCCCCTATTTACTAAGAATATTACATAGTTGGTAGATGGAAATGAGTTTGAGTACAAAGATAGACGGCATCCCTTGTGCAACCACATAGACACAACATGATCAGGTATCCAAGGTCATACCCTTGTAGCGGTGCGGTACATGGGTAGAGAAAGTGAAAATTTGTATGGAATGATCTAATTCATGGACATGTCACCCTAGAGACATGGATTTATATTGGAAACGAGAAGTATAAAACATGTCTATATACATTGTACAATTCTGCTACATGTCATATATTTGGAAACTACTTGTCATGTGAGGCTCATCAAAATTATCTAGCATGGGTATATCGAGAAACGCTGTGTACCCACTATTACATAGAGTGTTCCCAATTAAAGGGTTCTTGTTGCTCATTTTTCATTTTCTGAAATGGTTTAGGTTTACCATGTTCTCGTGGTCATTTTTTATTACCATACAAAGAAGAATTATGTCCATATCACTCGATAGTGACACCCTATAAAAGCAAAATCTTAAATAGAGTTTTTGTGTCAGTCTGTGAAATTGTTGTGTGGCCCTATATCATACATTTTTTAGTTAGGATTTCTGGTATCAACATTTCTTCCATGACCATGGTGTTGATCCTCTATATAGCAGGACATATTTGTAGGTTTTGTGGTATATTTAGCCTATGATCCCCTATGAAGTAGAATGATCTAGAATGGGGTCTTGGGGTACTCTGTCGGTTCCGATTGTGATCCTCTATATGTGGATCAAAGTATATTTAGAGAAGTGGAAATTCATAAGTGGGGCCCAATGACCTAAACCTATTTTTCAAGTGCCACTGATGATACAATTGCTCGTTCAGTTATTTGTCGTGTAACATGCAATTTTTCTAGTAGAATCTAATAAATGTTCATTTTTATGACTGATTTGTTGTGTGGTACCATTCATAATTATATATGGTTATTTATGTTATATATATATATTAACATGTACAGTACTTATTATACTATACATGGTCCTTTTTGTTTACTGTTTTCATGGTGTAATATTGATTATTTCTATATTCAGCCTTATACGGCCTTTTCTTGCACATGTTGTGTCCTATGTTGATGGCGTATATTTTGGCAGTGTTCTGGGAGGAAAAAGGTGGGTGGAGAATATCAGTAACATTAAATAACATAGTGTTTTCATCCAGAGCTTGATTTTTACACAGTCCTAACATCAGAGCAGGGTGTGATTTTACAGTTTTTGGTTGGGCTTATATTTTTAGCATTTCAAATCTTCTAGTTCTTTTTCTATCACACTATTTATTTTTGATATTACATGTATGAGTTAATTTTTTATGTTTTCATACATATCAACATTGTATGGGATTCAAAATGTGTGCTTGTTTTTAGGTAAATTATGACAATTCCGTCAATTTATAGTATAATCCTTATTTATGCTAGTCTTGTTCCCCTATCCTATTTGAGGTGGGATTCGGGTTGTCATAGGTTAGACCTCAGTGGGTAGGGTTGTTATGGTGTCATGGTAGAGGGGATATCCCATTGGATCATAGTTAGTGAGTTTTTTTTGGGATATATTGTTTAGTGATTCATTTTTGACTTTCAGGCTATAAACTATAGTGTTGGTGGAGAGGCCGACATATCCATACATCATAACTCTGATCACATTCATTTCTACTCAGCACATATAAATAAATGTTACATGGTATCATTTTTCTACATGAATTATATAATAATGGTTGTTTTATCATGTGCTTCTTGATTCATCTTCCCATATATTCTATTTTGACAATGGTATATCTTTTATTCAATTATATAATCCACTATACAAATAGCCAACCACAATTCCAATATGTGATCATGAGGATGATCTCCCTTGTGACAAGGAATTTCTATAGGGTAATGTTGCATAGATAGAAAATCTGGGTGGTTTACCAAATATACCATCACCCACTGAGTATAAAATACATTTGGAAGCACCGCGTGAGGATGAATGTAGGTTGAGTTCATCTGATTGGTTTGAGAGGTAGACACCTCCAAAGAATAAGGGTGAATCCGATACCCATTTTTTTGAGGACTGGATAATGGAAATCAATCACATTTTCCACCAAGTGAGGTTTCCATTCAACAGGACGGAAGTCCTTATGAAAAGACATAATTATGGATCTTTTGGGTGATAGTAGTTCATTTTAAATTATTCTCATGATGTGAATCCTCATTCATGGATATAACAGATCATCTATTCTGATAGAATTTCTTTCCACCCCTGTGGGGATCATTGAAATGTAACATGATTCTGCATCATTAGTACGGTTTCATAGCTGTGGAGGAGTAATCATTAAATTTTACATATCCTTCATGTTGTTCCTTAAATATCATGTGTGTGATGTTCTTAAAACCTTGTCCCTATGAAGAGGGCTTGTGCTAGGATATCATAGAATCAAGGGTATGTCATTTAATTTCTACTTATGATGGATTTCTTGAGTGAGCCTTGATGGGGAAGATCATTATATTTGAGAAGACACTGGTAGTGGGAGCCAGAAGTAGGAACCCTATAGTGGAGACCTCTACAACAGGTAGACGACATCCATCATAGGTATCCAAGTGTGTCAAACACGTGAAAAGGTGATCCTAGGACATAGATTCTATGGTTAAGCGATCTCATTATGTCTTAAATCATATATTATATATTTAGTGTTTTTACAACGATATTTGTGGACATCAGGCTTAGGATATCCCTACCCATCATACTACTGATTGTCAGATGGTTAAGATACCTCCAAGCCAGATATAGAGGCATAAAAATTTTGGTCCATAGGGTGGAAGATATACTAGAGGTGCGAATGGGGAAGCTTGAGGTCATTGGAGATTTAACCATTTTCCAACCGAACCCAAGGGGGTCGATGCCACACTCAGGGAGCTAGTGGGAAGGGACGAGACCAACTATAGGCTATGGAGGCCTATGACCCTGAGGCTCTAGGGATGATACATGGTAAAATATTTTACATTAATATGCTGGATTTAGTATTTATAGACAGATATTCGATCCCATAATTTCAATCCAATTATATTTTTTGATATATAAGGATTCGAATAGATCCATTAGCTCTACCCCAACGATTGGGTACTCAGACTAATGATGAATTTGTTAGTGTTTACATATGTTGATAGTGAAATATGTTTTGGGAGGTGAGTTTTTTTGTAAGATATAGATTTTTTAATCAATGAGTATTTATGATGTAATCATATGTATGGAATGGAAATATGTAGTTCATTACAATATTGACTACATTTTATAGAGGATATTGTGAGTCTGTAATGATTTAAAGAGGTTTTCATCTATAGGTGACAAATATACCATGGAAGAACATGATAATCTCATGCATTGGAAGCTGCATCTGACTAGTCATCATTTTTATAGAATGATTATTTGACTAATGGAAGCATTATTCAATCAGTTCCCTATTTTGATGCTTGAGTATGAATAAGTATTTCCTATGGATATACAGAAATACCCTACAAGAGATGAAATTATACATCAAACTCAATCATTATATGGCTCCGATATATTTACAAATAAATCAGACGGCTCCCTTAGTGATTTGAGAGATGAGGACGTAGTTGGAGGATTTAAAGTAGAAGGGCTTTTTGAGATCTTGTGTTTCCACATGGGTACCCCAGTATTATTTTCCAAGAATGATGATAATATATTGAGGCTTTGTAAGGAATAATGATTCATGATGTAGTTGGAAATGAAGAATAAGTATACACTACATAGGATCGAGGCCCTCATGGATTAGTTGATAGGGGATTTATGGTTCTCAAAGTCTCACCTCATGTTAGGTAATCGACAACTAGGAGTACGAGACATAGATATAGAGAATATAGAATTCAAATGTCTCAATTGTCACTATAAGTACATGGTGATTAATTTTTTCATGTGGAATTCTTCAGTATTGTTCAGGACAACAACAAAATAGATTTTCCATCCATTATTAGGATGGTTCATGGAGTTGTTTATTGATGAAATCTTAGTGTGCTTAGCATTACATGAAGAACACGTGAGATACATGAAAATTTTCCTGGACACACACAATGTGTACCATATTTACTAGAAGATCATAAATTATCTATTTTAGGATAGAGAGGTCCACTTTCATGTACAAATAATCTCAGAGGGTAGAGTTGTAGTGGATCCTATAATGGTTTAGATGGTTCTTGTTTGGGATCCACCCATGTGTGTAACCATGGTATAGATTTTCCTTAGGTAGGAAGGGTACTATAATGGGTTTCTAACCAACATCACCAGAGTTGAATCATGATTGAAAATAATGAATCAAAAAGGATATCCATAATTAGGGATAGAAATGTGCTAGTAGTTCATTTAAATGTTATGAGAGCGGTTGACAAGAACTCTCATCTTGATACTTCCATAAGAGGATGTCAATTTCACAAGATTCTATGACACATCATGGAAAAAACATGGTTATGTGATGATGCTGGGGTATGTGGTTATTGATTATTGTTCATTCATGTTTAAACAAAACACATATATCTATAGGACCAATGAAATTTTGTTAATAGTGGATTTATTCTCATAGATGATGCATTGAAACGACCTGATGGGGAGGTAATTCACATTTACTCTAAATTAAATATTCACACAAATATATATTGTATTTGAAGGATATTTTTATAAGACGCAGGAGATATATTGAATTCATACAGAACTATGGAATTGAGATTTCCAATAGTTATGTAAAGGGGAACGTGGTTGGAGGAACTATTTGTAGTATAGATTTTTCACAATTGTTAGATGTGGTTTCAGATATGTTAGCCTTAATGAATTTTTCATTAATGGACATGTGTAGTAAATAATTTTTTCAGTTTATGGTTGTTTCCCCACAACAATTACATTATGGATTCGATAGTCCCCATGGATATTATTATTTTGAGATCATTCATGCACATATATCCCCAAGATAATATCCTAGTGAATATTCCAATTTTGGGTTGAAAATTATCCTTTTTAGAGGATGGATGGTGTTACCTTTGCCTTTGCAGGAGGTGGTGTTGTGGAAGATTCACACATCCAATTTGGAGGAACATACATGCGTTTTGAAGATGTACCAGGGACTCTAATATCACTTTTTTGGCCACGTATGAAGAAGGGATTTGTTGAATTTTCTCTCATTAACATTTGTGTCAGTAATTGATGGATGAGGACTATGTTCAATGTTGTTTATCTCAACCAATCAAATAGACATAGAGGAATTGGGATGCGATATGCATGGACATTGTGATAGAATTACCACTAAAATTTAATGGATACAATTCCATCTATGCGATCATAGAATGACTCACCATGTGGGCAGACTTCATAGAATTCCCATAGAAAAGTTAAATAGAGAAATTTGGATACCTCTACATAATTTAGATAGTCTAAATAGGTTTATTTTATATAACGATCATCTCTAACCAAGATTCTCGATTTAATTCATTGTTATAGATTGGATGAATAAAAGAATTTTGGAATCAGTTGCACCTGAAAACAATGTTTCATCTGTAGAATAATTTCCAGATAGAGTGGACCATCCATGTTATAGAGGATTGGATGTGGTATTTCATGTTGTACATTGATCATATTTGTGATATCACATATCCCTATGGAGTCTCCGTAAAATAATAACTCCCATTCCAAAATTGGAATTTAACCATTTGAGGATTTTTAATGGGAACCCAAGAGGTTTCCACCTTGTTGGACTACTCGAGGTGAGTCTACACTACATGGACCAGAGTTGGTAAGAGCTACTATAGAGAAGGTACATATCATATAAGAGTGAATGGATACTGTACAGATCCATTATAATTCATATATGTACTGATGAAAATGACCTCAGGAGATTCATGAAGGATACCATGTATTCTTGAGGGTCTCTCCTCAATATAGATTGATTATATTTGGCCGTAAGAGAATGTTGCCTACGAGATTCATGGGTACAATCCATATACTAAGTATATTTGAGGAGGTGGAATACTTCATAGCTCTACCACCTTATTTAATCTGCATACATGATGTATTCCACGTATTGTAGCTAAGAAAGTATGTTCCTGAAATGTTACACGTCAGTAACTGGGTTGAGATCCACATTGAGGATGGAGCAATAATTAATGATTAACTAGTATAGATTGAGGATCAGGTAGAGGGGATACATTATAGTTTATTGAATCCCCTTTTTTATGTATAGTGGAAGTATACGAATCATCAAAATAGCACATGGTAGAAAGAGGATTAGATTCGTTCTCAGAACCCACATATCATTATGTCACCCATGTTTTGGATTTTATGTGTGTTAATATCTAATGTCGGGTGAATGTCACATCTCATATTTTCCATATGTTATTTTTGGATAATATATGGATTGTTTATAAGACCATGAAATGAGACGGTCTACGATTCTGAGGATCGGTGGTCCAAGATTAAAAGATCAAAATATATCAAGTATATTAAAAATCTCATATGCATTGTTCTATTAAAAAAGTGTAATAACTCCAGAATAGAGGCTTGGATCAGATATCTAAGGGAACTATTGAGTTAAAAATGAGAGATTTACCCTAGGTGTGAGTAAACCTAAAACATCATTGGTGATTTCAGTAAATGTTGACGCATGCATAAAAAATAATTAATTAAATTTTCTTATTTATTTTGAAGACACAACAACATAGTGTCTAAATTTACACAATTTAAATAATTTTTTATGTAAAATTTTTCTGATGAGCCATATAACCCATCAAATCAGTAGAGATATTGTGCGAAGCATATAATTTTATCCAACTGGGGGATGATAACCTTATTAAGGATCGATGAATGTAACATAACAGAATGGAAGGATCATTCCAATGACTATGACACAATGTAATTTTTCAAAAGTGATTAATCTGAATCATACTGGATAATTGGTTTCATTTTTTTAAATTCCACATTCTTTATTTCCATGATGAACACAAATCAATCATCCAACTAATTGGTCCCTAGAATGTGCATATTTTCATGATGGGTTTTTTGAGGGGCGAATTTTAGAGATTTAAATTACATTGTTGATTTCTCCATTATTATTCTCATAAAACCCCTTCAAGATTGATGTGAAAATCAATCTAGATTAATTCCTATCATATCATCTTATTATTTAATCTGTGAGTTCTTATATCATCATGGGTTCTCCTCATTTTTCCTTCGGTTCAACATATACAGATTAATGGATGGTTGTGAACTTGTTTCTTACCACAATGATCCTATATCACCAATCTGAGATATTCATGAAATGGAAGTTGTGTAGAAATCCTAGAGGAAGTAAATAAGATGATTTTGGATACTATATTTCATGTTATTATACAATCATTAGTGTGAAATGGAGTATTAAAAATAAATCCTTTTTCCCATAACATTCCCCATCAGTTTTCTTAAGATATGTTTTGGAAAGGTCCATTCGAACTACAATATGCATGTTCTAGAACTGGTTTAAGATATAGTGAGGTATGTGGCGACATCGAGTGAAATTAGATAATTATGAGAAACTTGTCAAGAAATATGGTGGTACATGTCTTGTGGGACCACATGGATGTGACACAGAGGTTCTGTATAATGTAAATGATCACACAACATGGGACCCCTTTCACTCTATCTCTGATCCTCTATGATTAACATGGCCTGTACCAATATGGGTACACAAGCATGGTTTTGAGTACATGAAAAAACAATATGATTTGTAGTACCACATTTACATCACTTGTTCATTTGTACATGGTCTTACCCATGTAGTGGTATGTTGGTAGATTACACATGAAACTACTTGCTATATACAACTACATGGAAACAGCCACCTTGACACAAACACAGCCTATCAACAAAGGGAGGATACTGTGTATCTCTACACACCATTTACATATTCTGTAGGCCATGTATTTGATGAATACATAATGTGTGATTCTCTTCTATCGGGGAAGGCATGGAGATAACTAGACATGTCGTGATCCCTTTTGGAAAAACCATGTTCCACCATCAACAGTACTTATGGATGATCATTTTTTTGTTTTGTAATGTATAAGATGATTATGTTTTCATGGTAGTATTATCTATGTTTATAGTTTTATAGTACATCTATGTAATTGAATTAGGATCCAATATCATGGTTGAGAGTTATGTAAAGTTTTGGCGTTACCTTATGATGTTATACTATGATCCTCTATCATCCATTATTACAAATGTGGATATTCTAGAATAATCATGAACTCCATAAGTATGGATTTAACCTAGAATCTAAAAATCTATATTGGCAGGGTTTGAGATATCACTGACAAAAGATCCCATACAAACCAGGATGATCCATATTTGGTTTGTGGAGTCCAGTAATGGTTCGTTGCATAACCCCATAGCTTTCAATCACTATATATTTTGACTAGAGGGATTTGATTTGTAGAGACTAATGGGATATACATATTCATAAAGTTTTAATGTGTTCATGGTGTCAAAATGAGTATAACTACCCTCATCCCTATATGGGAAATTCCCACATGTGCCCTATATTAATAAGACAGTGACCCTTTTGATGGTGTAATATGTACACAAGGATTGGGTGGAGTGTGGATGGATCATGAATGACTGATAAGTTTTTATTGGGATCTTGTTGTTTACATAGTCCATCCCTTGTACTAGGATGGAAATTTAAAGTTCTGGTTTGGGATTGTATTTGGACCCTTTTTCACATTCAGTACTTTTTTCTATCATAATATGTTGTCAGATAATTGATGTATGCATTCATTGTATATGTTGGGTTGCATTTCATCCTTTTTTGTTTAGATACATTGCATGTGTAAAGGTACTTTAGCATAATGCCTCCCATTTTTGGGATAAGCCTTCATGAAATTGGTCGTTATCCCCTTGATTATTAGGGGAGGGCTTGTGGTAGTCATGGTTCAGACCTCATTCAGTCAGTTCCGGACACATATATCCAATTATAGAGTATCCATTTGATTCAAATGATGGTATTGGCTGTCATCATAAAAAAATATCCCATTTTGACAATTCCAAATTAGGCTAGGTTCATCAGTAAATTCATGAAATTAATTTTCATATCCATTAACTTCACCAATATATTTATTATTTTCCAATGAAAAAAAGCATTATATTTCCAATTATTAATTATTATTTGAACATATGTTGTACAATCCCTGATTATATTCTACCTATCATTCAGGGATTGAATATTTGTATTTTGTGAAGATATTTGCATGATATCATAATTATAATTATTGATTATTTTTTCCAAATTAGTATATTCAGTAAGAGATCCCCGTGAGTTTCTACACTCCATGTCACTTTTATCATGAAATATTTCAATATTTTTTCAAATAATCTCCTCATTAGCCACCACAATTAATTTCTTAATATTAGTTTACATTCCAAGAATCATGTTGTTAAATTGGTAATCATTTAGTTGTTTATGAGTACCTAATAATTAATAGTTCATATCCCTCTTATCAAAACATCATTTGTTTCTATTTATTATTATTCAAACATTTACATTGTAAACTAAATATTATTTCAATTCCAAATTATTTCCATACTCCAATTCATATTGATCCTTTATTTCTTTTTTGACATAAATTTTTTTCTAAATATATAGAAATATTTATAGACTACATCATTACTAAAATAATAGAATTGTTCTATTAGAATAGGAATTATTTTAGAGATAACGCTTATGTTGCTATTTTTCATATCAACCACAAAATTTGTTGGTAGGAGTTCTCACTACTAAATCATTGGGTATCATCCAATTTTTGTGAGATAATCCTCCAACTAGATATTAGTATAGTCAATAACATTATAAATTTATAAAATTAAATTTTTTTTGAAGAATATTTCCAAAATCCATCCAATATTGCGTTATATAATTTAACAAAATATCATTATATGAAATAATCAAAACATTTTCCATGAAACTAAAATTTTCAACAAAAATATCATAAAAAATTCTTCATTTAAAGAAACAAAACCTTTTTTAGGTATGTTAAATTTTATTCTCTTTTGGTTCATGTTACAATCGAGAATGTATTTACATCTTTGAAATAGGAGGATACATGTAATGATGAAGTCATGGATTTATTACAATTTAATATAGAGACCAGTAGCTTCTAATATAGTCTAGGAACTTACAAGAAATTTAATTGGATTATATATTGTTTATTGTCTAACAAACACATCATGTGAACTGAATAAATGGTAGGAGAGTTTTACACATTGTGTAGTGTGAAAATAAATTGTTTAATTTAAAATTTGATATATTTTACATGTAATATGAATTTAATGTTTTTCATGATGTTAATAGATTACAGATATTTTTCATACATGCATTGCATATTATAGAGAGCCTTACTGGGGATTTAAGATTCATTATATGTCTCATCCTTCCCCTCTCGACTAGTTTTCATTCCATATGAATTTTGAATGGGAATCCCAAACCTCTAGAACAATATATTATTTCTTTAATCTATAGGTCTAGGAATTATTTCTTAGTGGGAATTCCTTTGCTCTCATTTTGTCTGTATTTTTAGGATATTTCATTATTGATGGTATGGTTTTGAAATCAAATTTCATTGTATATATATTTTATTTAGTGTTTTGTAATTCCAAATCATCTAAACAAAGATCTTGTGGGTTCCAAATAACTTTTATAGAAGGAAGATAGGTTTTATATATCCCTAAGGTAGGTGTTTTAATCAATGTGTTCTAATTTCTTGAAATTATTTTAGTTTTGGTTGGTCCTTTAGATTTGAAATGGATTCTCATGTGCTAAAATTGATAGGGGAATGGATTTGTGTTTGAAATGTTGGGGATTAATTGAAAATAGAAATTCCATCACAAGAAATTTAAAATGCATTTTGAAACCCTTAAATGGTTCGGTTTTTCTTTGAAATTAATTTATATAATTTAAATCCAGAAACCATGGGATTATCGAGAAACTGTTATGAGTATCCATATTTTCTATGTCACAACTAAGAGAAAACCACTTGCATTTGTACGGTATATGGAAGACCTTGTTTTTTGTTGGATACATCCTTATACATTGATAGGCTCATGAGTGTGTTTTAAATATTGTTCCCTTGGAATGATCCTTGATGGAAGGATAATTTTTTTGGTTGTTTATTACATGATACATTAATTCATGGATGTTAGATCATATTTATATTCATATTTTAAATATTTACCTTCTTTGATTATATATTTAGAAAATATGACACTCATATTGAGAATATTGATATATCATTTGATTTTTTTTTCAAATATCAATATGTATATATACATATAAAATAACGTAAAAGTATTTTTTAGAGCACGAACATGTTATTTATTGTTATTTGAACTTCTGTAAATTCATGGGTATTATCCGATTGTGGCCTATTTCGAAAATAATAATTTTAATCTTGTGGTAGTTTTATAAGTTTTAATTATAGATTCAGATAAAGGAAACAGAATTCAATGGCTAGTCGGCTTATCATTACATCTCTATTGTAGATGAGGATGGGTTGGATGTTATGATTGTTCACATGGATAATTGTTTTCAAAAACATTTCATACATTTGGGTTTAAACTATTTAGATTAATTTATTTCTGTTTTTACACTTTTTACATTGGTTTAATTTCTCATTTTTCAGAAATTATTGACTTTTTTTACATTTTTTACACCACCCCACAATGGGATGACATGGGTGATCTGTCTAGTTAACATAGTTTAGTATGTAATAATATGGAATTAGATTTGTCACTCATCCTAATGTGTGTTAGAAATTACAAAGTTGGTTTACTGCCTTTGGATTATAGAATTAGTGTCATTGGAATTTAGTTAGTATGTGTATAAAATGTGCATAACCATCTCACACCACAATTAAATTGGATTTAAAATGTGTTGTCGGAAAACCATTACTAAATCCAAGATAGAGTATTTAAGTTTATTTGAATAAATTCAATAGGAAATTTGATGAAAATTAACCAATCTACAATTATTGGGGACATATTGGTTGATTGAATAAATTATTGCAGGATATTATATATATGGTAGTTCTTTTCTAAAGCACTTGTCCTCTTTATAGTAGAATTCATAAATTCATTAATTTAATAGTTGTAAAACTATGTCAAATCCTACTGATGGTTCAATGGTATTGCAGTTTCCCATTATTGATTTTTTATGATACTTGGGTTTTAAAAAATATATCCTAGAATAGTTATTCTGAATACCAGAGGGTCACCCGTGTGGAAGGTTTTACAGATATATCCTATAGTGAAGCCTCCATTGGTTTACATAGTGATCTATACCATTTGGAATCTGATGTCAATTGGAGAAGTGAGTTAAATATTAGTAGTGGATCATAGCTATAAATTTACCAAGTAGCATCAACCCTCCTTATATATTGATAACGGATCACTAGAGACATAAGAGTTTCTGGAATCAACTGATTATATATTCAACATTCTGAATAATGGTGAGGATTCCCATGTTGATTTTTCAACACATATACATTTTGGAATAAAAAATGATGGTGGGACTCGATAGTGATAGCTAATTTTCATGGTGGTCTTATAATGTTTTGTATCAATAAGATCATTAATATGAAGGTTATTCCAGAGACCATATTTTGGGGGAATAACTCAATGTTTCTTATGTTTGATAAATGGGATAGAATCATCCTAGAGTACTCCATCTTAGTTAATGATTTAGTTCATCTAGAAACATATATTGTCACTAATGACTACCAAATGGATTTGAGGATAGAGATATGGATAAGGGATGATATTTATTAGATTCTATTTCATTTGTGCCATCCAAACATTATGGTGGTAGTGGAAAATATTGCTCCAATTGAGTAATGAATATTTGGAAGAATATATCTAGTTGGAGATTCAGTATGTTTATTGGTTTTCTATGGTGATTCTTCAGGATAAAAAACGAAGAGAAAGTGTGGTATGTTTTTTCCAAACTACATTAAGTAGATTATTCATATACGGAAAATTTTATTTTCTAATAGGGAGAGAGTAATTTTCATACCATAAATTAATGTTCTTAGTATCCTAAGAATTGTCTTATTAATGGTCAATATATTTATCTAAAACATTAATGAGAGAAGATTCCCCTAGGATTTAAGGCCAAATTCACATTCACCAAGGGGTCAAAAGTTTTTTTGGGATTTTGATGGGTGCTGGGTATCATTATCAATCCATGGGGTGGGTCCATGTGGCTATTTTTGGATGACTATATATGGACGAGTTTTAACCTAATGAATCTGATGTAGGGATATGTACTGATAGTAATATCGTGTTTATGTCAACATATGTGGTAATAGCTTTGTTTGATACTATTTCAAACCATTTTTTATTTCCTCAAAATTGGATGATGTGTTGGAATTGTGGTAGTACATTATTTTATTATTTTTGTATATTTCCACATCATTGGGATTGTGGTCCAAAGAAGGTTTCAGCTTCCCCAAATTTTGAGTGGTCAAAAGAATCTTTGTGGAGTTTTTGGATTTCTTACTTCTTGATTGTGACATATTTTACATGTTTATTAGCATAGAAAGGATGATCAGCATGAAGGATCATATAGACTATAAATAATTTCGGGCATATTTCTAACATACTGAAGGGGTCCTTTATATTTTATATGGTGATTGGGACTATATATCATAAAGGGAATGTCATGTTTTTAATTATGCAGATATAATATATTGATATTTTTCAATAATGATTTGTGATTTTGTTGATCTTTAATGGGAGGTCTTCCACCTTCTATTATCTGTGGATATACATGGGTATTTTAAGAAGAATTATCTAGTTCATATACACAGAGTGATGATATATTTAATTTTTAAATACTCCCTAGAATGATTCCCATCAATATATCATCCACATGAATGAAACCTACTGAGATGGTTGAACATATATCCCAACATGAGGCTCTAGAGGGGAAATGATATATTATCCAAGTGTGTCTCCATTGAATTCCCTATTACTATTTTGAAAGAAGGTATATTGGAGACTTTGATTTCTAATTGATTATTGAATGTTTAATTGAGTGACAATTATGAATAAGTAACAATTACCTACAATTGATGATCTCTATGATCATCTTGGATGGGATTCTTGGTTTTCCATGATTGACCTGAGGTGAGGGTAACACCAATTAAGTATCATAGAAGATGATATTCTGATGATTTAATTTTATTTTCTATAGGAGTATTTTTAGTTTTTTTATTCCACTCAATCTCGCTAACACCAATATGGTATTTATATCTATGATTTGATGAATATTTTATCTGTTATTTGTCACATGTGTTTTTTTGTTTGTAGATGTTATATTGGTGGAATCTAGGTTAGAGGAGGATCATAAAGAAAAGTTGTATATCAATCTTTAATCCTTGAGAGAACATTAACGTTGAGGTATCATTTAAACATGTGGGTTTTTATATAAGAGGTGATGTTTTTAGGGGATTTGATATTTAAGAGTATATACTCAGTGGATCCTAATATGGTACTTGTAGTTATTTCATGAGATCAGCATAGAATGATGAATGTGATCCAGTGCTTCTGGGGTTTGATAGGTTAATATTGGTAGTTTGTTCTAGAATTCATTGATCTATCATCTGTGATATATGGTATTACCAATGAATGTGTGATGTTTGGATGGAACATAATGTTATAGAGATATTTTAGGATCTTAATATAAGGGTGAATTTAGTACCAATTTTGATTATTCTGAAACAAGGTTCGTGTTCTGATGTTTTTAGCGATACTTATAGCACAATTTTAGGTTGTGTCTTGATGCATGGGAATTAGGTGTTAGCTTATGGACAGTTATAATTATTCCCTCATAAGATTATGTACCAAACCCATTATGACGATTTATAAATTTTTTTCAATGCACTCAAAATTTTGAATCGCTATCTCATTGGAGAACTCTTTATAATATATTCATATCATAAAATCATGGAATTTATTTTTAATCAGATAGATATAAAAATGTGATATACTTTCATCTATAATAATATTTTGAACATTTATTTTTAAATCTTATATATCCTGAGTAAATGGAATGTGGTTTCTGATTGGTTGAATAGAAAATCCCTAATAGAATACATTAATGAATCAGTTCAGCAGTGGCCTTTGATTAATGATTTTTCTAAGATGAGCTTTGGAGTAATAGAGGTTTGTGTATATGTGTGATTTTCATGGTTAATTGTTGAATAATATTTGGATGAAATTGTTTTACTTGATATGATTTCATACATCAATATACAATTCATATCATAAATACAAAATTTAGGGAAGACTTCAAGTGAGGGGTGTCAATCTCACTGTGGAGATTTTTTCATTCGGAGTAGGTTGGTTGTTACATTATCCTTGTGGAAAGAGTTTTCAAATAGTGGGAATTAGTATTTTCAGTACATGTATCCTATTTTTAAAAATATGTACATTGATTTGAGATGTTAAAATAGGTGTCTATGAAGTAGGATGTTAGTTGGAGACTTTTTTATCATGGTATCTCTATTCTATGATTGTTTATATGGAACACCAGAGAGATATATGTTTTTCATCCATTGACCATTGTAGTATTTAATTAGGATTATATTTCCATGTATTTACTCATTGGTTTACCATGCAATCATACTGGGAAGGATTTCATTTGTGTTAGTATTTTCAAACTCACTAAATCAATGCATTTCTATACAATAAATTAAACACTGAAATTGCAACAACATGAAAACTTATTTTTCCATGATATATTGAGAAAAACTAGGGTTCCCAATATAGTAATTTCTAAGAGGGAACAAGGATCACAACCTGATTCTGGAAAGTATAATAGGAGGTAATGGGTACCATATTGAAATTGATCATGGCTTATCATCCTCAGATGGATGGTTAAATAGAGTGGTCTATCTAGGTTCTTGAGTATATAATCCAAGTTTTTATGCCCAATTTTGGTGCATCACATGACAATAATGATTCTTATGTCCTGTTTTGTAACAATAATAGTTATCAGGAATAAATCAAGATTCAACCCTTTATGTCTTTATATGGGAGGCTACATCGATTTCCCTTATGTTTGCTGAGTTGGAGAACAGTCCTTGAGTGGGAGAGTATTTTTTCTGTGATTAAAATTGTGGTTATGTCAATCTAGAGTCATTTTATCAATGAATAGATTCATCTAAAATCTTATCAAGTCCATCGTGTTCATCCATTGGTCTTTTTGGGTGGGACCATATCTATCTAACATTTTCACCTCTCATGGGAGATAATCAGTTGGATATGTTGTGTAATTTGGTACAGAGGTATCTAGGCCCATTTGATATTGTTAAGTTTATATGCATGGTGTCCTATTAGTTTTTTTGTAATATTAATTTAATTCTATATATATATTTTTGTTTTATATATAAAGATATATGTACTGATCATTTCCATATGATTAGATGAGAGGCTAATAATCTTGAGCTCCATACAACTTTGGTTGACAATATATTTCAGGTTACTGATTGCAAGGATAAAAAACTATTTGGTAAAATTATCCCCATGGTCTAGGTACTATTTAAGTGTAGACTAGATCTCAAAATTACATGGGAGGGGAATATTTTTATGCAGAAGTAGTTGCATTATTTTTTTCACTAACATTATCATTATATCTTTTTATAGACATAATGCTTTTATTGTGGGGATATTGTAATTCCGAATTGGATTTCTATAAGGTCTGTTCATATTTTTAAATTTTGGATGCATTAATCATTGAGATTTTATATTAAACATTGAATTGAGAGGATACAAGTAATGGTGAAGTTGAGGTTTTTCATAATTTTCAGTATAAAAAGATGAATTTTATATTTTTTGTGTTGTTACACATAATGTAATTGGATTTCTTAATGAGTATTGGCTTCAAAACATATACCTGGAACTAAATTTTTTTTGGAGTTGTAGATGGAGTGTAAGTTTTATACATGTTGTAATGTGAAGATCATGTATATAGTTAAAAAGGAAACACATTTTTTGTATAAATTAAATTGAAAGGGTTTCATTAGGAGTAAAAGATTACATGCATTGTTATTTCTTCTGTTACAAGTTATATGGTGTCATACAAGTGTTTTATGCTTTTTTGTTTTATACAACCATATCCTCTTTTCCATAAGACATACCCTAAGAATTTATGGGTCACTCCCTCCCATAGGATCTCTTTGTTTAGTTATTGATCGAAAGGTCTATGCACTTCATAACATCATGTATGTAATTCCTCTCATATAATAATTCATTTGTAGAATTGGAGTAATTTCATGTTGGGATTTGTAATTATCACGAACTGTCCCCAAGGTCCCGTGTCGTGACTTCACCAAGAATCCCATCCATAGGACATGGGTAGGAGACTAGCACTAGTAAGGCTAATCCCTAAAATGAGAAATCATTTCCTCAAAACTTGTATACACACAATAGGGAAATGTTCACATTAGTAAAACACAATGGAAGAATTATGGTACAACCACAACTAAAAAACACCACAATGTGTAAAAGTAAGAAATGAAAATAAAAGGGGTAGTATACAAGACCAACCAGAAATAAGGTACAACAAAAAGGAGAAATAGATCTTGAGATCCTATGCCAAGGATCCTACCTGATGTGGAGGTATATCTCATCTCTGTTACTCTCTACGTCAACCGGTCATCTATGTGCACCGTCTTGTTCCTAACTCCTTAACCTCAGTTAATGTTTTCTATCATCTACACAGGACAAGACAATGTGCAGGTGAAGTCCATGCATGGGTGAGTATATCAATACCCATTTAGGACCCTGAGACTCCTGATGGTCTCCTATAATTCCAAAACGGAATAACCAAAAAGTCTAATCTCAACAACAAAGCACAAGTAAAGACTGAAATCAAACCAGGTATATAACATAAGAAATTGGAATAATGATGATTAATCATAATTCTACTTCATCTTATTATATTGATAAGTTCCACTATTTGAACCACGAAGAAGTCTCTCTGTCATCGATCCGGACAGGATCATATGTCATCAGTCCACATAGGGTCATATGTTGTCGATCTACACAGGGTTGTAAGTCACTGAATCATGATGGGTTGCTCTATGGTCCGTCCTTCACAAGACAATATACAACAAATCCAAAAAGTTTCGTAAGTCGTCGATCCACAATGGGTCGTAATTTGTCTATTCAAACAATGTAATAAGTCATCAATTCAAACACTAACGTACATCGTTGATCCATACATGTTCGTAAGTCTTCAATCAACATAGGGTCTATGTTTCAGATCCACGATGTGCCTCTCTATGTATATTCATTTTCGGGCCGCGCTACTACTCATCCACACATGGTCGTTCTAATGCTGATATACTAAGGGTCATATGTCAAATGACAGCCATCCATATGATTCTGACACATTGTTCACATGATTTTCTGTGAAACTAATCCTCAAGATATCGATCATACCTCAACCACCAGAAAGTCCTAGGAAGATGAAACCTGATTAAATACCATGTAATAATGGTTCCAATGAAATAGATGATGTTTCAATATAATGTATGGTATGTAAGATATTTTCATTTTTTGGGGGGCCTGGTTGGATTCGAGCCTAATCCAACCCAAACATACACCATCTTTTTCCCAAACCCTTGTACAGTATCGTATGAGGACCTCATCGTCTTAAGGGTTCCAATTTCATAGACGGTTCATCAAACAAATTATTGGTTTTTGTGATACATCCCATTAAGAAAAACTGGTCCTAAAAGGGTCTGGGTTTGGTATGACCCTGTGGGACCGACCCGACCCTACCTGGGCCTTCTCGACCCAGTCTGGGTCGACCTGGGTCCAACCTGGCTCAGATCAGCTAGAACCGGTCCGGTCTGTTAGCTGGGGGCTACCCGACCATTGGGTGGAGACCAAGCACCCCACCAAATAAACTGAAGTATGTACGGTCTTCAACTGGTGGCATCAATCTAATAATGCCCCTTCAACTGATCGGTCCCATGGACTAGTCTATGGTCGGACCCATGGTTCGGTTCCACCTCTTCTACTATCGAAGCAATGATATCTCCTCAGCAGTACACAACCTCTGCACAATGCCAACTTCTGCGCGGTCGGCATCGGCCGACCTCCCCTTTTCTGCCACAGTGCCTTCAGGCGCTACCACCTCCAGGCAGCTGACGAGAGCCGGCCACCATCTCCTCCTATCGAAGTCACCGCCGCACCAGCAGAGATTCCGCGGGACTCTATTGAAGCTTCAGTGGTCGTTTTTCTTAACATAATATGCCTACTGACCTCCCGGGACGTCGCCTACACTGCGTGACCAACTGGTTATCCTTTCCTCCTTGTTTCTCAATCACCCACATAGAACGCATCCAAACCAATAATGACAAAGGGTCTGGGCCTTTTTCGGTTTTCCATTCACCATCTTTGTAAGAGTTATAATAAGGGAAGAGTTGAAACATCATTAAAAGTAGATGAAATCATAAGACCATATAAATAAAACAATAAAAACCCATTCCATAATCTCGTTATAAGACACTGTGGATGATGGAAAAGGGTCCACATTCCAAGATGTTCGTCATCGTTCGGTTGTTCCTCGTTCTTATTTGGAGTTGGGTTCTGTTGGAATTTGTTATTTCTTCCACATTTAGATCCCCAAAACATATTCCATAGTATTGTTTAAATATAAGGAAAAGAACCACCCACATTGTGTTTTACTAATGAGGATCATTAATAAACCATAATCAATGTTCAAATAATTCAATGAACATCGTGGTTATGCAAGGAATTTTCCCTGTCATTAAATGACTCACATTCAGGCCAGACATTACACCACGGTATGTCCATCTGCCACTCAATTGTTAGAAGATAATAAAATAACTCATGGTGTTATTTTTTTTAATGTCCAAAAACTAACGTTTTTGTCCGACCCTTTATAATCTAAGTTAAGATATGTCTAAGCATATCCCGGCACTGCAAATTAATAGGCGCCCTCATATTTTTAATCATAGCATGAGTTCAGAAGTTATAATTTTCTGCTCGCACGTTTACTGAAAGTACATTAAAGATTGTTCAAAAATATTTATTGGGCTCTCTATGCCTCGGAATCACATGTAGTTAATTTTCAAAGACTCGTAATATCCTAATTAATTTTAAAAAAAATATATTGAAAAATTCTGGGTCATTACATCCTCCCCACCATATAGAATTACATCCCTGAAAGCCACAAATAATCATGGAAAACAATCGTGGGATACTGAGCACATATCTGAGCCTCCTGCTACCATGTTCTCTAAAAAAGGTTCCCATGCTACCACTGAACTCACACCATAGAAATCTACCACCCATGAAGTACACACACTTGTAGATAAACTATCTACACCGGGAACACCACAAACATCACCCCATCGTCAATGTCCAGCTTTCCCCTATCAAAACATGGGATGGATCAAGCACGTACCTCCTTTGTTGTGACACATTTGAAAAATTAGGCACCTAAAGAATCTATGGTGGAAGGGCTAGACAGTACCCCACCTCTCCTACTCTTTTAATTTTATGGAAAGGCTCGATAATCCTTGGAGGTAGATTTCCACCCTAGCCAAATATCTATAATATTCATCAGGGTGGGACCGATAAGAAGACATAGTCCCCATCCTCGAACAAGAAGGTCCATATTCTCATATTGGGATAAGACATTTGTCGGCTCGATGTAGTATTCAACCATCCTGGATGATCTGATCCTTCTCATTGGAAGCCCGTACCAACTCCGTTCCCATAAGTGCGGACTCTCCAAGGTCTGTCATGAAGAGAGATCATATTCATGGTCACCAGTACAAGGCCTAAAATAGAACTATGCTGATGGTGGAGTGATAACTATTTTTTATATGAAAAATCTAACTATGGAAGATGGATCTCCTAACTGAGGCCAAAATTAAGGACTCAATCAGGAATCATGTCCTCAAATGACTATATGGTCTACTCAGTCTGACCATTTGTTTGAGGTTGAAAGGCAGTTCTCAAGCGTAAATGAGTCCTAAACACCTCGTTTAATCCCTCCCATAATACAAATTTTAAATGAGATTTCCAATATATGATGAACCATAATGTTACCTCGTGATGCTTTAAAAACTTCTATACATAGAGACATCTCATACCCTATTCTAATACCTGCTCTCGGATGGGTACAATGTAGGCACACTTCATGAATCTGTCATGATCACCCTGATGGAATCATGGACCCTATAACTATGTGGTATCCCTTTCATGAATTCCATGTATATTCCATCCCATTTCCACAATGGATCCTCTAGTGGCTGAGCGAAGCTTGCTGAAACCTAGTGCTCGACCTTCACTTTATAACAAGTGAGGCATCGTGAAACAAAATCTAGCACTTCTTTCTTTATCCATGTCCATCGTTACTGATTATAGATGTACTGGTAGATATCTATTTACACCAGGATGTACCACGAAAGGGAATGTGTGTAACTCCCTCTACATATCCTCTTTTAGTGTCTTAGGAACCATGGAACATCCCTTGAAAAGGATGGCTTGGTCCCAACATTCCGAAAATACTTTAGTACCTCGTCTTGAGTATATCTGAGCACAGAGGGCTTCATAGTCATTATCCCCACGGTGTGCCTCCCATACTCAATGAATGAGTGGTGGTGACATTCATGGTCTAGAGGTATGTTTATCCATCTCAATCCATGATGGCAACTGCAATGCAGCTGGATTATATGTCACCTCACTCAGAAACTATAACCCTGACCTCCTGCTGAGTGTATCGGCCACCATGTTTCTGTTACCCGGAATCAAGAACATCACAAATTCATCATCCTTGAGGAACTCCAGCCATTATCGTGGTCTCAAGTTAAGGTCCTTCTATGTGAAGATATTTCTGAGACACTTGTGAGTATAGTAGATAGTAAATTGTTCTCCCATAAAGTAGTGCCTCCAATTCATCAAGGAAAATACCACTACTGCTCACTCCAGGTAACGTGATGTGTATTTTTTCTCAGGTTACCTCTGCTTCTGTGAGCCATAGTTGATCACCACATTCTCTTGAATTAGAAAACTTCCTAGTCCGGTCCATGATGTGTCGCAGTAGACTGCATACCCAAATCCATCTTCTAGTAGACTCAAGATGGGGTCACTAATCAGGGTCCAACTCAGCTCTTGGAAAATCAACTAACAACTCTATGTCCACAAGAATGGTTGTTATGTCTCTTTCAATGCTGACAAGGGTTTTGTTACACAAAAAATTTTTGGTACGAATCTCTGGTAGTACCCAACCAACCACAAGAAGCTTCGCACCTCGGTCACACATTAGTGTGGCTCCCAAGAAATAACTGCCTCTATCTTTGATGGATCCACCAAAAATCTAGCCTATGTGATTTCATGTCCTAGAAAGAGGACCTCCCATATCCAGAACTGGCATTTTGAGAGATTTCCATTAATTTGGATCTCTCATAGGGTAACCATAACTATGTTTAGATTCATATCGTGCTTCTCCTCTAATGCCGATTATATAATGATGTGGTCAATGAAACCCACCATGAAGAGGTCAGGGTAATGCTTGAAGTTCATATTCATGAGCCCTAGGAACACTGGGGAGCATTGGAAATTCTAAAATCCAACAACATGAAATGACTGTGGTCATACCTGAAGCTAAAAGTTTACATTGGCACTTCCCTATCCCATGCACTTAGCTGATGATTGACTGATCAGAGGTGTATCATTGAAAACCAACAATATCCCTTCAGTTGATCAAAAAGATCAATAATCATTGGCAGTTGATACTTGTTCTTTACAATCACCTGGTACAGACACAGATAGTCCAAACAATGTATAAAATTCTAGTCTACCTTCTTGGAGAACAAAATCGAGGCATGTTATGGAGAAACACTTGTCCTTATGAATTCCTTACCCAACCAGCAGTACTAGAAAAATAGGTATTTGCGATGGGTCATTTGCAACGGAATCCCATCGCAAATGGCCTTTTGCGCTGGGGGGCCGTCGCAAATCGCCTGTTGCAGAAAACGTCGTCGCAACAACAATTATTTGTGACGGGCCCGTCGCTAAAGATATTATTTGCGACGGGGATCCTTCCCATCCCAAATATTACTCCGTATATTTTTAAAAACTTTTAAAATAGTAATTGCGACGGGGCCCATCGCAATAGGTATTTGCGACGGGCCCGTCGCAAATAGTAATTACGACGGGGCCCGTCGCAATTACTATTATAAAAAAATTAAAACTATTATTAAATTATTTTAATGAATATAATAATAATACTATATGCGACGGGTATAGTATCCTGTCGCAAATACTATAAAAAAATAAAAAAATAAATTTTTAATAAATTATTTTAATTAATATATTAATAATATAATTATAATTCAAAAATAAAGAATAATAAAATATTAATAAATGATTTTAATTAATATAATAATAGAATTATAATTCACAAATAAAAATAATAAATTATTAACAAATTATTTTAATTAATATAATAATAATAGAATTATAATTCAAAAATAACAAATAATAGAATATTAATAAATGATTTAATTAATATAATAATATTAGAATTATAATTCATAAATAAAAAAATATTCATAAGTTATTTTAAATAATATAAAAATAATAGAATTATTTTACATTCAAATTTTAAAAAAATTCAAATATTACAAAAAAATATAATTAAATTATAATATTATAAAATTTTAATATATATATAAAATTCAATATTATAAAATATAAATAATTTTATTATTCATATTAATATTTTTATTTCAAAATATAATGTTATTAATATTTTATAATGAGACAGAAACAACGAATAGAAAAAAAATTCATATTTTGATTTAACAAACTTTATAACATAAAAACAAACTCTAATCTGAAGGAGGGGGGAGGGGGGGTCTGCAGATGTTGGTGGAGGAAACTCCATACCTAAAGCATGAGTGATTCGACGCATGTAATCCATCTGCTCCTGGTGTTGCTGCTGCCACCGACTCATCTGCTCCTCTTATAGCTGCTGCTGGCGTCGACGCTCCTCCTCATCCTGCTGCTGCTGCTGACGTATCTGCTCCTGCTCTTGTCGGAGACTCTCTATTAGTGCAGTCTGAGATCGCAACTGATCCTCATACTGTGTAGCAGATGAAGATGCACGAGCTCCTCTTGAGCTGGACGCCGACATCACAGCACTGCCATAATAATCTCCGGGAGTCAGTCGAGAGCTAATACCAACTACCCAGCCCTTATCGATGGCATACTAGGTGGCCTGCATCTATGTCGCCTCATCAATATGACGACCAGTGGTCTGATCTGATGACTTGGCCTAACTCTCATGCCGGGTCTGTGACGCTGCGGCCTCATATGACTCATGTAGTTGCAATTTAAAATTAAAAATGTGAATATATTATATGTAGTTAATTTTTAAACTTGAAAAAAATAATACTGACCACGATGTGATGCTGACGATCACCTCTGAGCTCCCCAATAGCAGGATCACTATACATCCTCTGATATACGTCGTACTCCGTAATATCAGGGTGCTCGACAGCCTATAAGAATAAAAAATAAACTGTTAATATTTATAGTTATATAAAATATTTATAAATAATGTACGTACCGGATGCTGTCTATGAGTACTGTAAGAACTACTCCCAGCTGGATGAGTCGCCTCTTGTCTCCCCCGATTCTGTCTCCCCACCGATGATCTCCTCTGAAAGGCACCACTCAACCAGTGCGCACATAATCCATCCCATACATGGGATGAAATGTACTCTGGTCAGTGTGCTCTATATGACTCGTCAAAATCTGACCATCCGGCTTTCTTCATGGCATCTTTTCATAAATTGTGCAAAAACTAACTAAAGCGATCACGAATGGACACCTCTCATGCCTTGTGGATGTCGTCACACATGGTATCATTGATCGGATACCATAAACCCGAAAAATAAATCAAAATATCAAGTTAGAAATGAAATAATTTTCAAAATAAAAATTATTTATTTACGTAAGTACCAACCAATGGCCGAACATGGCCTGCTGCACATCAATGGGAATCTGCTCCCATGTTGTCCACGGGTGAGAGAAATAGTTGCACAAAATAGCGCTTCCCTGTCCGACTGCTATATGAAGAAAACTGTAAAAATAATAAACATTTATTATGTTAATAGATTAATGAAATCTTAGTCAAATCCACAGATTATCAGACAGGTTATCACACCTCCGGGTGCGTGGATCAAACCCAGTACGTGGACATCGCTCAGAGACGGGGTCAGGAATCATCAATCGTGCAAGACCGCACCCCCTCCGCGTACTCCCTGGAGCGCCTGGAGGCTGATGGTCATCTTCCAGCAACTCATCCGCGTCGAATGGCATGCTAACATCTGCAAACTCATGAAATGTGTCGTCGTCCATCTGAAAAAGAAAATGTTAATGTTGTTAGAAAATAATTGATAATTACTATTATGTATACATATATATATTATGATTGTATATAACTACCATGGAATTCTATAAGTGTTCATCTTCATCATCATCTTCATATATGTCAAAGTCATCTTCATATTCCTCCTCAAAATCATCAATATCCATTCGAGTTCCAGTTGCTTCATCTCTTACCATTTCAAATTCATATGTGACATCATTAACATCATCGTCATCACCGACTCTTAAATGTGGGGTGTCGTCATCGATACTCATGTCTCCTTGTAAAAAAGATTGATTTTGATGACTTTCTTGAAAAACTTCAATTCTTTGCACATCAGTGAAAGCACATTCACTTTGACGAAACTGATTGTCTCGAATTTTGATTTTTATTACACTCCACCAATCAGTCAAGTCTCTTGATGTAGCATAGTACTTTGTGTAATAAAATATAAAAGCATTACTGGTTTTGAATAATTTGTTAGAAAAAACACCCAAGCAAGGATAATTATAGAGTTTACATCATACACGACTGACGCAAACTTTTTATTGAGATAGACCTAAAAAATGACCCTTTATGAATTGAACATAATGAGAATAAGGCAAAACCTATTACAAATTTTGATAATTTTAATATTATATAAATTTTTTATTATTTTCATAGTACTAATATTATTTTTTCATAAATATTAATTATATAATAATAACATTATTACATTATTAGTATATTTTATTGTTAATATTAAAATAATTTATTTTTCTATATTAAAAACAATTCTCCTTTCATCTGTGTGTTTAACATTCTTGTCTCCACAAGTAATATTTGCATTCACTTTCACCTCTTTATTAGTGAGTAGGTTGATAATTTTGAAAAAGAATGAAAATATTACATGTGGAGACAGAAAACACAGATGAAAGGAGAATTGTATATAATATTGAAAATTATATTATTTTAATATTAATAATCAAATATACTAATAATGTAATAATGTTATTATTCCTAATTATGGGTAATTATTCCTAATTATTGGTAATTATTCCTAATTATTGGTAATTATTCATAATTATTGGTAATTATTCCTAATTATTGATAATTATTTCTAACTAATGGTAATTATTGGTAATTAATGGAAATTATTCTTAATTATTGGTAATTATTGGTAATTATTCCTAATTATTGGTAATTATTCATATAATTACCAATAATTAGGAATAATAACATTATTAGTATATTTTATTATTAATATTAAAATAATATAATTTTCTATATTATATAGAATTATCCTTTCATCTGTGTGTTTTCTGTCTCCACATACAAATATTACATGTGGAGACATAAAACACACAGATGAAAGGAGAATTGTATATAATATAAAAAAATTATATTATTTTATTATTAATAATAAAATATACTAATAATGTAATAATGTTATTATTCCTAATTATTGGTAATTATTCCTAATTATTGGTAATTCTTACTAATTATTGATAATTATTACTAATTATTGGTAATCATTACGAATCATTACTAATTATTGGTAATTATTCCTAATTATTGGTAATTATTCTTAATTATTGGTAATTATTACTAATTATTGGCAATTATTCCTAATTATTGGTAATTATTGGTAATTATTGGTAATTATTGGTAATTATTGGTAAGTATTGGTAATTATTGGTAATTATTGGTAATTATTGGTAATTATTGGTAATTATTAATAATTATTGGTATTTATTACTAATTATTGGTAATTATTACTAATTATTGGTAATTATTACTAATTATTACTAATTATTAATAATACTTCGTAATTATTACTAATTATGACTAATTATTGGTAATTATTATTAATTATTACTAATTATTGGTAATTATTATTAATTATTACTAATTAGAAGTAATTATTGGTAATTATTGGTAATTATTAGTAATTATTGATAATTATTACTAATTGTTGGTAATTATTACTAATTATTTGTAATTATTACTAACTATTGGTAATTATTGGTAATTGTTGGTAATTATTATTAATTATTACTAATTAGTCGTAATTATTGGTAATTATTGGTAATTATTATTAATTACTAATAATTATTACTAATTATTGATAATTATTACTAATTATTGGTAATTATTACTAATTATTGGTAATTATTAGTAATTATTGGTAATTATTACTAATTATTACTAATTATTACTAATTATTGGTTATTATTACTAATTATTGGTAATTATTATTAATTATTACTAATTATTGGTAATTATTATTAATTATTACTAATTAGTGGTAGTTATTGGTAATTATTACTAATTATTACCAATTATTACTAATTATTGGTAATTATTGGTAATTATTGGTAATTATTGGTAATTATTACTAAATATGGATAATTATCGGTAATTATTACTAGTTATGGATAATTATTGGTAATTATTTCTAACTAATGGTAATTATTGGTAATTATTTCTAATTATTACTAATTATTGGTAATTATTACTAATTATTGGTAATTATTACTAATTATGGATAATTATTAGTAATTAGTAAATTATGACTAATTATTCGTAATTATCGGTAATTATTACTAATTATGGATAATTATTGGTAATTAGTAAATTATTACTAATTATTTGTAATTCTTGGTATTTATTGGTAATTATTACTAATTATGGATAATTATTGGTAATTATTGTTAATTATAGATAATTATTTGTAATTATTACTAATTATTGGTAATTATAACTAATTATTGCTAATTATTGGTAATTATTAGGAATTATTACTAATTATTGGTAATTATTGGTAATTATTACTAATTATTCCTAATTTTTGGTAATTATTACTAATTATTAATATTCAGTACTAAATATTTGTAATTATTGGTAATTATTACTAATTATTGGTAATTATTACTAATTATTGCGAATTATTGGTAATTATTACTAATTATTGCTTATTATTCGTAATTATTACTAATTATTGGTAATTATTAGTAATTATTACTTATTATTACTAATTATTGGTAATTATTGGAAATTATTACTAATTATTGGAAATTATTACTAATTATTGGTAATTATTACGAATTATTAGTAAATATTACTAATTATTACTAATTATTGGTAATTATTGGTAATTATTACCAATTATTGGTAATTATTGGTAATTATTACCAATTATTGGTAATTATTGGTAATTATCACTAATTATTCCTAATTATTGGTATTTATTACTAATTATTAGCATTTATTCTTAATTATTGGAAATTATTACTAATTATTCCTAAGTACCATTAAATATGAACAATGAATACTTATAATTTAAATTTATTAAGTAACGAAACAATGTAAACATAATAAATTACAACTAATTAAGAATAATTGAAAATAATAAAAAATTTAAAATAAATATTAAATTAAAATGAACATAAATACCTTTAAAATTGATCTGAGGTTGATCTCTGATCGTTGTTGAAAACTTCAATATCAACTCCGGAAAAAAAAACTTAAGAAACGCTGAACTCTAAAAATAGAGTTTTGAGAGAAGGAGAAGATCGAGTTTGAGAATGAATGAAAAAAACGGATGGGGGGTATTTATAGATTAGATCATTTGCGATTGGTCTATTTGCGATGGGTACCCGTCACAAATACCTTAGCCCTCATTTATTACGGTCAACGGTTAAATAGTTATTTGCGATGGGAGCCGTCGCAAATAATGTCCTGCCAACATACTATTTGCGACAGGGGTATATTCCCATCGCAAATAGCTTTTACCGCCGCTGGTTATTTGGGACGGGTGGTTACCGCCCGTCGCATCTAACTTTCCCGTGATTTCCTTTTGCGACGAGGGTATATTCCCGTCGGAAATAGCTTTTACCGCCGCCGGTTATTTGCGACGAGCGGTAACCACCCGTCGCAACTAACTTTCCCGTGATTTGGCGCGCAAAGCGCGCCAGTCTTTTTGCGACGGGGAAAGCTAACCCGTCGCAAATAAGTTTCTAATGGGACTATTTGCGACGGGATTTATCCCAGTCGCAAATACCCATTTTTCCCGTAGTGCATTCCTCTTGTAGTAACCTCAAATCATGAAGCATTAAGGGGGCCAACCAGTATTATGGTGTATATATCAGTGTCCCTGGTTATAATATGATTTTGAATTCTACCTCTCTTTTAGGAGGTAATCCCCGAACATCATCATGAACGAAAACAGTATACAGGTCCACCGCTACAGGATAACATGGACTCATCCACTTAACTTCTTCCAGGGTAAGGATATACAACTAATGAGTGATCCAAGGAAGCATCCAATGAAAAACACTATCTTGTTATGAAAAATTTCCCTTCTCACCTATAGCACCCCAACTCCAGAATCCTAGAGTTGGTGTATTATTATGTATCATTGGCATAATCACAAAATATCAAGTCTCAAAATACTGATTAGTTTCGTATCCATGGAAGTACTAGATATATTCATATGGTTTACATTACATCCTAAAATGGAAAACAACAATAAAATTGTTTCTATAGACAACACTTAGATCCCATACACTAACCCTATAAGTCAGTCATAATATACTTCTTCGCATCTTGGGAAAAATAAAACATAGAAAGGGGTGAGCTCAAATGCTTAGAAAGGATAACAATATAGACAAAACATTAATAAATAAGCATAAACATTTAAGGAAATGTATAATAATAACGCAAAATCCTTTTAAATATGAACCTCATTATAATATGGAAAAGATAAAAAAATAAATAATGCCAATTATTTTTCACATGGATATTCTACTAGTCGAATAATCATATTCAATATCAATTGCCACATTCATAATGATGGAATTCATAATGCCAGAATTTCATAACAACATATTCAAGGCCTTGTGCCAATACTACAAATAATATTTTGTCACGGCCTTATTCCATGGCAGTAGATTGTCAAATGAGACCTACTAATGCATCGAGTAGATATAGGGGGCTCCACCCATCACTTACAAAGTTGAATACATTCCTCAGATGAAAAGGTACAAACATATCATAAGCATTTGTATTAATACTAGCATATGAAATGTCAATAATTTATCTATAAACCATGAATGGTATAAAAATAACACATCCATAGTAAAAAAATATATCAAAACCTTCAATACAATATGGATGTTTTGTATCTTAATTAACCAACTTTAAATAAACTTAAATTCCATCCAAGGTTGTTGACATAGATGAAATCAAAACATTTTTTAGAGAAATATCTCTAAATATATTGAAATCATTTAAAAGTCATATAATTATAAAAGAAAAAATTTAATTTGAATATATTATTATATTCTTGAAAGGGAAGCATCAAAGTTGTTATAACAATGGAAAATAGTCTCACCTGCCATATAAGTTATAAAAACGTTCTTACCTTAATTTTGTCGAAAAGGTCATAAAGTACTTAGTTTGGAAAATGACGGAATGTTTCCTTTCAAAATATTTTTAAAAAAGTCAAATAAGGGTATAAATTTCATTATCCTGTAGTCTAGTAAATAGTAAAATTTTTAGGAAAAACATTTTTAAGAAACATGGATGTGGATGATAATGATGTCCATGTAGATACATACGTAAAAACAAATTCAGATAATAAAGATATTGTGAAGTTAACCCTTACCTTATAACTTTCCTTGGACAATGGTATCTTAACCTCTTATATAATGGTGGAATAATAGTTATTAAATTATACAATATTGATATACAATAATAAGATATCATATATGATCTTTGAACATTACATTGTTAATAATATCTTAGTATTATCATCGTTTTGGGTGTTAACTAATTTGTTTTCTTTTATATAATTTATTAAATAGGTAATTTTTGTTATGGATAGGATGTATCTTATTCAAATTAATAATGATATTACATCTTTAAAAAATATTTTTAATCATAAAATGGAATTTTTTTGTCACGACGCGCCCTCGGGGTCCGTGCCGTGACTACCCCAAGCCCGCCTTCCATAGGCCAGGGGCTGGCGACTAGCACCAGGGCGTAAATCCCGGTAAAATGGGAAGGCATTGCCTTTGTAAAGTAAACAAACACCACAGAGTAAGCAAGCGGAAAGTAAACACTATGAAAAAGCAGAGTACAACTGAAAGTGCGGAAAAGTAAAAGGTCCAGTATACAAACCCAAACTGAAAGTAAAGTACAACTCGAAAGGGAAAACAGCAAGAGAAAGGTAATAGCCGCTACACCGAGCTGTCCACTGGAAATCCCACCTGAAGGGTGGGTACAGATAGCTCCTCTGCTCCACGGGTCCCGCCGTCCGCTCCGAGCACGTCCCGCCCAGTGGTCCACCTCCGGGTACCGTCCCGCTCTGCAAGCCTCAGCTAAGGTCAACGCTGTCCGTCGTCTGCAACCAATACAACGTAGTGCGGGTAAAGCCCGTGTAGGGGTGATTATAAGCTACTCAGTAGGGACCCCGAGACCCCTGAAGGTCTCTCAAATCCACAAAGGATAAACCACGAAGAAAGGAACAATCACGAAGTAATAACCGACACTGCTTAGGTATATGCCCATACATATACCTAAGTCATCAATTTCAAATACGCTCCAATCTCCGAGCCCAAGTACAACTCAGTCCACACAGGAATGTAAACGTATTCCACACAGGAAAGCAAAACGTAATCCACACAGGATAGCACAACACAATCCACACAGGAAAGCAATAGGTTTCAGCTCACACAGGTATACTTCTTCGAAAGACGATAAAGATGATCTCTGATCCATCTAAGTCGTCGGACCCACGAAGGATCGATAGGTAACTAACCCCCGCAAAAGACCCACACAGGATCGGGCCCACACAGGACCTGTAGGCGCTGGTTCACACAGGACCGCTGAGCGCAAAGACCCACATAGGATCGGGCCCACACAGGACCTGTAGCACTGATCCACGTAGGATCGCTGAGTGCTGTAGTCGTCGTCGCCGAATCCACACAGGATCTCTGTACTGTCGTCGTCGCAGTCACAGTAGCAGTAGTAGCAGTCACAGTAACAGTCGCAGCCAGCACTAGGGTTCCCGCACACAGTAAGCTCGTTCGGAGGGTCCTCTCCACGAGCCGAGAGGCTGATACATCAACTGTCACAAAGTCCAGAGTTGATTTATCCAAAAGTTCCATATCGTCAACAAGAACTCAACGCAACAGACGGCGTGTCGATCGGACGCCCGGTCAGAGAGTTATTGGCATTTTTGTCCCCGGGGCCCCTGTTGGTTTTTAAGGCAAATCCAACCCGACCGTACTCCACCTGCATCCAAACCTCGGGCGGAGTATGCCAAAAGAACCGTCTCACTAAGAGTAACACAACAAAACTGACGGCACGTCAATCAGACGTTCGTAGCTCAAGATATGAGTGTTTCCGCTCCGAAGGCCCGGTTGGTTTCGTGAACGAACCAACCCGGTCGAACTCAAAGTATTCCGAAACCCTGAGTGCGATATACCAAAACGACCATCTCGATCCAAGGATCGCGTTGCCGCAGACGGTTCGTCGATCGGAGGTCCGTGGTCAATTTATGGCCAAAAGACCGAAACTGATTCGAAACGGGGGGGTCCGGGTCCAGGCCGACCCGGCCCGGCCGGCCGGCTGGCCGGCGGCGCGGCGGCCTGGCACCGCACGGAGGCAGCACGCGGGGGGGATCAAGCCCCCGCTTGATTGAAGAGTCAGCGCGGCATTATGCCGCGCCCTTTTAAAAAAACGGCCCCCCCACGTGGGGGCCGGCTTGAAGAACCGGGGGGCCTCCTGCCCCCCCTCAAGGGAACCACCCTCCTCTAAAATGAGGAGGGTTTTAAAGCTGGCCGGGGGAATTTATTTCCCCCGGCCTTTGACCTTCCGGCCGGCCAACTGCCGGCTGGTTTTCTCCAACGGGACCGGAAAAATCCAGTCCCCTTCTCGGCTTCCGACGCCGGCGGCCCGGCCGCCGGTCTTCTCGTTCCGCCGTGGCCCGCAACCGGCCGCAGTATTCGTCATCCGGCGCGGTGCGACGGCACCGCGCCCCTCCGCCGCACCTTTGATTTCCTTCAACGCGGCGCGACGACATCACGTTCTTGATGATTCTTCTATGGCGCGGCGCGACGGCGTCGCGTAAAAATATTTGGGCGAATATCCGCGTGGTGCGACGGCACCACGCCACCTTGATTCATCCGCAAAATAAAACACCAAGAACGAAGGAGGGGGTTCGGCCGTGTTCATGCGGTCCGGCCCCCTCACATTAAAAGATAACACCACATAAAATATTCAAAAGCCTCACGTTATACATGCTACATCCACGAACAAGAATAAAATAATTAAACAAAAATCAACAACCCCTACCTTGGGTATAAGTTCGAAGATTTGTCAACGTCCCGCGGAAGACAACGTCGCGGAGGTCGAGCGTCGCGGTAGTCGTTCGTCAAATCCGATGACGAAGAGGTGCGTCCGAAGAGGTACGTCGATGGCGAATCTTCGTATGCCGATGAAGGGAGTCCGAGGAGGAAGCGACGTTCCCTCTCGTTGACACGGAAGACGAAGAAGAGAGGAGTGGCATTCTTCGTCGGAGCTTGAGCATTCTTCGTCAAGATGATCGTTCTTCCTCAAATATTGAAGAAGGAAGAAAAGCTCTCAAAAGCTCTCATGATGGCTAAAGAGTTCTAACCCAACAAAATAAGCTAAGAGCTTATTTTATTAAGTCAATCCAAACCATTTGAATTTCAAAGGTTTGAATTAAGACAACTCAAGCCATTAATTAACCAACTTGCCATCTTAAATTAAAAGGGGAGTTTAAGGGAGAAGATGAGAGGTTTAGGTTCGTCTGGGTCCCACCACACATAATCCTCTCAAGGGAGGTTATGTGGGTGTGGGTCCCACCCCTAACTCCCTTTGAGAGGAGTTAACCTACAAAAGTAAAATAAAAATAATTCTACATTTTTTTATTCAACATTTTATAATTCTCCCAAAAACTAACTTTCGTCCCGCAACAAACGCAACTTCCGAAAAGGTCTCCTTAAGCGAATATCGGCGCTGCGAGTTCATCGGTTCCCTCAGATTTCAATTCCGAGCACCGGATCAAATGTTAGGAATTCCCGCTCGTTCGTTCACTGAACGTACCCGAGCCAAACTTCGGAAATTGATTCCGGGCACTCCGGGCCTCGGAATCAGGTTCCGTCAGAAACCGCGCTCTTGTAAAATTCTAAAGAAAATTTAGGAAAAATTTCCCTTGAATTTTACAGGTCTTTACATTTTTCTTCAATGGATTATGATGTGGAATGAATCTCATCTTGTCTGTGCAGATGGTAATCCGTATGTACTCACATGTAACAATAACATTGTTTTGATATAAAAATAATATATAATTGGATGGTATATCATATATAATGAATCATTATCATGTTATATTTTTTATTTACATCAATTTCACATCATTATTATACCCATCCAAATAATAATGAATTGAATAACAATTACACCATGACGTGGAGATAGTAAGCCATACGTGCCAACGTATGGTGACATGTCATTCAAAGGATGGATAGAATAATGAATATAGTTGTACCATATTTATAAAAACATCACAGTATATAGATGATTATTTTAGAATGCAGACAACAAAAAAATATGAAGTGGGTGAATAAAGGAATTTGAAAGAGGTGATGAAATATTTATCTCTTCATCAAGTTCATACTTTTGATTTGATAAAGAGGGCTCCATTGGTTTCCTTTATGACAAAATGAAGGCCGCTAGGATGAAAGGAGGACAGTTTAATGGGTATTTGGGTAGGGTTTGGCTGATCCAAATGTCTTTGAAGATGTGAATTAGAGAGATGGGGGAGTAACCTTTTATAAGAGGGGTTAGGGGCACCTTAGGTAATGCTAGAAATATTATTCTATAAAAATATCCATTTCTATTTTTGATGGCCCAAAAATTAATTATTTAAAGTATAATGTGGGGATGGGTCTAAAACCATTCATAAAATAGGTTTTATAAAGGTTTTGGTCACTATATTATCCTTGTCTTTTAGATTTAACTCTTACATTAATAGTTTGACATTTACCATGTCTCTTCGTATTTTTATATTATAATGTTAATAAGCATACTATATACTTCCAAAAGAACCCTAAGTGGTTCATTAATGATTCAACTGTCATTATATAAGTCTTTTCACCGATCCTTATATTTTTAATTATAGAAATTTAATTAATAGTATAATATTTTTTTAAAAACCTCTTTTATGTCAACTTTGACACTATTTGGTATTTTGTTTTCTATAAATTCATAACAACAATAATACATCAAAGAAAATTCACCTGAACAACCATATCATGTCAGATTAACATAGAAAATTAGTGGAATGCATAGAAATTATAAAATTACATTTATTTGGATATTTATAATATCAATTATTTATTATTTCATTAATTTGATAATTACTGCATCATTATTGTGTCATAAATAAATTTAATTATTTAATGTTTAAAAATTATAAATAAAGTACCATTATATAGGAAATATTTTTATCTTTCTAATTAATATTTATAGTCGAATTTAATTAAGTATAACCCTATATTAAAAATATATTAGTTATTAATCTTTGATTTTAACTCTTTTAACTCTTCATTAAATAAAATAATAATAAATGTCCTCATCTAATCAAAGTGGACCTAATGTATCATATGATTTTCCTATGGTTTATTTTGGTTAAATTACACTTATCCAATAGAATTTCAATACGTGTTAGCATAATAATAATATCATTTTACCCATAATTACCATATTTACTTTCAAACGTGGTAAATAAAAGTAAAAAGTTACTATTTATAAAAAATTATTTTCATCTTATTGAACCACATTTTAGTTACTAATATCATCCATGTATCTCTGATTTTTGAAATTCAACTCACAAAAGTAGTAAAATTATGTTTTATGTCAATTTGCAAATGCTCCTAGGAGGTGAGTAAAAGTCGATAAAAAGTTCAATAAAATTTTTATATATCTAAAATTATTATAAACTGACACAGATGAATTACATTGAACATATATAGGTATTATGTATCAATTTTGACCAAAAATAAATTTAAGTAAAATAAATAAATAATTAAATAAATTTTCATTTTTAAACAATAACTCAGTGTTTTTCAATATTCATCAAAAATTGAATGTTGTTAGAAAAATTCTAAAAATTCACCCTAAGCTAATTTCTATACTATGAATCCAAAAATGAAGTCCATTTTGAATGATAAAATTTATAAATTCTCAAAAAGTGGGTATTACTATTCATAACAGCCAGTCTGATTGGTTGTGGTGTTTTAGAACTCACAGTTTCATACAACACACACTATTGTATTATTCAATGAGATGAATATTGTGGAAGCTCAAGGTGTTACATTCTACCCTCCTTCAAATAATTTCATCCTGGAAATTCCTAGAATATTGGATCATAAAAAGTGTTGGGTGGTTCCTACCCATAAGTTGCTCAGGTTTCCACATTTCCTCATCTATCTTATGGTTTCTCCATAGATCTTTTACCAGACATGTTTTCCGGTTTCATAGGACTTTTTCTCTTTTTTCATGAATCTTGACAGGCTCTTTGAAATAATATATATCTTGATCCATTTTTAATTCCACATAGGTGAGTACATGCATTGGGTCAGGCATGTATTTTCTCAACAGTGATACGTGGAAGACATCATGAACTTTGGAGTGACTTGGCGGAATTTCCAATTGGTAACCTATAGCTCCAATTTATTATAGAATTTTGAAAGGACTGATATACATGGGACTCATTTTAACCTTCTTAATGAAATTAATAACACCCTTCCATGGAGTTATCTTCAGGAAAACTATATCTCCTACATGAATTTCCAAATACTTTGTTCAATTATTGACCTAGCTCTTCTACCTACTTTGAGATTATTTGAGGTGGGTTTGGATTACATTCACATTTTCCATCGTTTCCTCAATAACTTCTAGGCCTATGAGTTTTCTTTCATTAACATCATCCCAATAGGTTGGTGAGGGACATATCTTTCTTTATAATGCTTCATATGGTGCTATCCAAATACTTGAATGGAATCTATTGTTATAGGAAAATTATACCAGAGGTAAATATTGATCCTGCATACATTGATAGTCAAGGTATCATGATCTTAACATGTCTTTTAAGGTTTTAATAGTCTGTTATGATTGTTTATCAGTTTGGGGGTGGTAGGAAGTTCTCAAACGCATTTCATTATCTACGGATTTCTGATAACTTTTCCAGAATCATGACTTAAAATTTAGATCATGATCAGAAACAATTTATATGGGTACTTCATCAAGTCACACAACTTCATAAATATATAATTTTGTTAGATGTTCATGTTGTAAATCTTTTCTTATAGCAAGAAAATGTGATGACATCATAAGACGATCAAAAAAGACCCATATTGCATTTTTCCTTCTAGGAGTATTTGGTAGCCCCATGAAAATGGCCATCATGATATCATCCCATTTCTACTCTGGTATAGGAAGAGGATTCATGACTCCTCTAGGCTATTTCATTCCAGCTTTTAGTTGTTGATAAACCATACATCTTGTCAAAAAGTCATCAATCTCCCACTTCATGTTGTCCCCCCAAAAATCTTCTTTCAAATCTCAATACATCTTGGTGCTCCCAGGGTGTATAGAGAAATTGGAGCTTTGAGAATAATCCAACAATTCATTTTTTTGATCACGTATATCGGGAACACAAGGTCTCTTCCCAAAATTCAAAATACCATCTTCATATACAAAGTCACTCAATTTCTCGCTATTCATCGCTTTAATATTCTTTTGAAACTCCACATCATCATATTGAGAACATTTTATCCTTTCCATTAATGATTTTTTGGAATCCATTTGAAAACTCATTGCTGTTTCACCTTCCATGGTTATTCCTATATCCATCTTTACTAGATCCATGTATATTGGATCCATTTCAACTCTCATATTATTCAAAAATCCATGATCCTTTCTACGAAAAGCATATTTTCCTACCCCGTGTGGTGGTTTATATTGTAATGATAATCCTTGAGTAGTTCAAGATATCCCCTTTGCCTCATGTTTAGTTCTTTCTGTGAGAAGATATATTTTAAACTCTTGTGATCGGTATATATCTCAAAATTTTCACAAGAGAGATATTGTCTCCATATCTTTAAAGCAAAGATTATAGCTGCTAACCGAAGATCATGAGTAAGATAGTTTTGTTTAGGAATTTTTAACTATCATGATGCATAGGCAATAACCCTATCATTCTGCATAAGGACACAACCAAGTCATTTCATTGAACCATCACTATAAATAACATACACATTATTCCCCGATGGTAGAGTCAAGATATGAGCATTGATGAAAATTATCACCATTTCTTCAAAAAATTCTTCACACTCTTCATTCCAAACAAATTTAATAACTTAATGTGTTATCTTTGTTAATGGGTTAGCCAATCAGGAAAAATTCTTGATGAAATGATTATAATAACCTGGACAACCAATAAAACTATGTAGCTCATTTATACTCATCAGTGCTGGACATTCATGGATTGTCATGGTCTTTGAAGGATCAAAAAATATTCCAGCCTTAGAGACAATAAGGACAAGAAAATAAATCTTTTGATGCATGAATTCAAACTTTCTAAATGTACCATACAATTCATTTCTTCTAATAGTATTCAGGATAATGCGCAAGTGATTTTTATGATCTTTGTTGATTTTAGAGTATACCAATATATCATAAATAAATACCACTACAAATTAATCAAGATATTCCTTGAAAACCATATTCATTATATCCATAAAGACTTAGGGTACATTAGTCAATCCAAAATTCATTTCTGTCAACTCATAATGCCTGTATCTATTTCAAAATTTTGACTTCGGAATGTCTTCCTTCTTCATGCACAACTGATGTTATCCAGATTGAAGGTAAATCTTTTAAAAATTATTGATCTCAATGAATTTGGTTGAATAAATCATCAATGCATGGTAGGGGATACTTGTTCTTTATTGTTAGAGAATTGATCTTCCTGTAGTCAATGCACAACCTCATAGATCTTTCTTTCTTCTTAATAAAAATAAAGTGGGCTCCCCATGGAAAAACTATAGGGTGATTAAAATCATTATTACTCAATTACTCTAGTTGTTTCTTTAGTTCCACTAATTCCACAGTGGATGTTTTATAAGGGGAATTCGATATGGGCCTTGATACTGGAATTAAATAAATGTAGAACACAATTTATCATTATATAAGATGTCTAGGTAAATCTTCTGGAAAAACATCAACACATTCATCCACAATAGGTTCATCCCCTATTTTAATAATAATTTCCTCACCCATAGTTATTTTATTTTCTTCTTCTATAATAATTGAATTTAGTTGAGCTATTAGGGGTGGATCTAGATAAGAATTAAGTGGTGACGATTCTGCTCGAAAGATAAGGTGTTCTTTATCAACGTCATTAAAAATCATAACCTCATTTTTCTAATAATAAATTCATGCATCATGGTCCGAAAGCTAATCTATACCAATAATTATATAAAATTAAATCATGGGTATTATAGTGAGATCAATAGATAAATAACATTTATATTCCCTAATGGGGACTGATTCACAAAACATGGTTACAATGACACATCCATTAGGTTTTTTTACTCGAAACTCCCTTGTTAAATAAAATTAGAAATATCTATTTTTCATAGCAAACTAAGAAGATATGAAACAATGCGATGATCTAGAATCAAATAAAGAATTTGTTAAACTTCAAGAAACCATGAAATTATCATCCACCATGTATTTCGGATCTTCATCATCACCAGTAGTGATAGCATAAGATTGGCCTTGATCCTTTGTACTTTTCTGAGGTATGTTTCCCTGGTGATTAGAACATTAATTTTCATAATCCTCCCTTTCTCTACAATTGTAGAATTAAATAGTGAAAACATATTTATTCCCCTTGAAATCATTGGCTTGGTGGCATTTTTCACTACATTTATTACAGACTCCTATTCCCTTAAAGCATATACTGGCGGTATTTCATCCCACATTAACTACAAGATGGATATTCAACTTTTCCCTTCTTCCCCTTATTTCAATTTCCAGAGTGTTCGACAGATCTTTTCTCCTCCTGTTTTTCTTTAATGTCATAAGACATAGAGAATTCGTTTTCTGTCTTGATAGCACATGAGAAAATATCTTCATACAACGGGAAGGACTGTGACAATAATTCTCAAGGGAGAAATGGTTTTATCAAATCAAAGATACAATCAAAATTATATCATGGGTTACGTATATAATCCATGGTATTCCTCTCTAACCTTGTAATGTTAGCCACATAATTTGCGACATTTTCATCCTCCTTTTTCCTCATACTCAGAGCTTGCCTTTCCATATCAACTTGATGGTCATAAGGAAAGTATTTATCTATGAAAAACTATTTAAACTCCCTCTATTCCATATTTGATACTTCATAATCTTCCTTTTTGTTTTGAATCAACGACCACCATTGATCAGCATTTCTAATGAGGTGGTAAACTGCCATGACATTTTTTCCCTTTCACTACAACCCAATGCATGGAATATTTTCTCTAAGGAATTTATCCATTGCTCAGCTACTAATGTATTTGTACTCCCATTGAATATTGGATGTTTTTTCCTAATGAAGCGATCTAACATTGATCCCCCACACCTTGGATCAGGGTGATCCATACGGTTAAGGTTATTATTCATAACCTGATTGAGTTGTCCCAGTATGGTGATAATATGGAAAAGATGAAAATCAAATAATTCCATTTACTTATTGACATGGATATTATACTAGTCGAATAATCAAATTCAATATCAATAGCCACTATCATAATGATAGAATGCATAATGCCAGACATTCATAACCACATAGTCAAGGCCTTATTCCCAGAATACAAATAAGATTTTTCTCAAACTAGCATACGAAATGTCAATACATTATCCAAAAACCATGAATGGTATAAAAATAAAACATCCACATTTAGACCTATCAAAAAACCATCAATAAAATATGGATGTTTTGTATCATAATAAATCAACATCAAATAAGGTTAAAATCCATCAATGGATGTTGACATAAATGAAATCAAAACCTTTTCTTCGAGAAATATATCTTACTCTTTTTAAATCATTTATAAATAATATAATTATAAAAGAAAAAATTTAATTTGAAAATATTTTTATAATCATGTAAGTAAAGATTCGATGTTGTTATAATGACAGAAAATACCCCACCCTCTGTTTAAGTTAAAAAACAATCTTACCTTAATATTTTCGAATAGGTCATAAAGTACCTTTTTTGGAAAACAACGGAATGATTCCTTTGCAAAAAATTTATACAAAGTCAAATAAGGGTATGAATGAATTGAACCCATAGTCTAGTTAGTCGAAAAAATGTTTGTAAATACATTTTGAAGAAACATGTATGTGAATTGTAAATATTTCCTAGTAGATATTGACGTAAAAACAACATCGGAATATTATTTTATAATTGAAAAAACAAAGAATGAGGAAGTGGAAGAAGAAAAGAACTTGAAAGAGGTGACGAAATATTTACCTCTTCTTCGGGTTCTACCTTTTGATTTGATCAAAATGGATCCATAGGTTGTCTTTCTGACTAAAGGATGACTATAGGATGAAGGGAGGATTGTTCAGAGGGCATTTGGGTAGGGTTTTATTGATCCAAATGGATTTTAATGTGTTAATTATAGAGGAGGGGGAGTGCCCTTTTATAGGTGGGGTGAGGGGCAACTTAGGAAAAGAAATAAATATTATTTTATAATAAAATCATTTTGGGATTCTAATGGATAGAAAACAAATTATTTAAAGGATAAGGTGGGGATGGGTCTAAAACCACTAAACCAATAGGTTTTAGATAGGTTTGGGCTACTATAGTAACCTTATCATTTATATTTAACTCTTAGTTAAATAATTTTACATATACCATGTCTCATTGTATTTTTATATTATATGGTTACTAAACTTACTATATACTTCAAATAGAACCTGAAGTGGTTCATTAATGATAAAAATATAATTATATAAGTCATTTGGCTGATTATTATATTTTACGGAAAAGAATATCAATTAAAAATATAATATTTTAAAAAAACTCTTTTATGTCAATTTTGACACTATTTGGTATTTTTTTTTATAAATTTCTTACACCATTATTACTTAGAAAATAATTCAACTAACCAACCCTAACATGTCATATTAACCTATAAATTTGGTTTAATTCATAAAAATTATAAAATTACATTTATTTGGATATTTATAATATCAATTATTTTAATATTTCCTTAATTAGTTAATTACAGCATCATCATTGTGTCATAAATAAATTTAATTATTTAATTTCGAAAAATTGTAACTAAAATACAATTATGTAGAAAATATTTTTATCTTTCTAATTAATATTTATAGATGTATTTATCTTATGTATAACACTATATTAAAAATATTTTAGTTATTAAACATTGATATTAACTCGTTTAACGCTTTTTTAAATAAAATAATAATAAATGTCATAATCTAATCCAAGTGGACCTTAAGAATTATATTTTATTCCTAAGGATGTTTTTGGCGTAATTAAACTTATACAATATAATTAAGACATGCGTTAGGGTAATAATAATACCATTTTACACTTAATTACCCAAATTACTTTTAACCGTTGTAAAATAAAGTAAAAAAGTTATTATTAACCAAAAATTATTTTCATCTTATTGAACAACATTTTATTTAATCATCTCAACTATGAATCTCATATTTTTTAAATTCACCTAATAGAAGCAGTAAAATTTTGGTTTATGTATATTTTCAAATTTACCTAGGAGGTGGATAAAAGATGGTAAAAGTTCAATAAAAATTTTATATATCTAAAATTATTATTAACTGAATCCAATGAGTTACATTGAACTTATATAGGTATTATGTATCGATTTTGACCAAAAATAAGTTTAAATAAAATATATTATTATTTAAATAAAAAGTCGTTTTTAAACAATAACTCAGTGTTTTTCACTTATCATAAAAAATTGAATGTTTTCATAAAAATACAAAAAATTTACTCTAAGCTAATTTCAATACCATGAATAAAAAAATGAAGTCCATTTTGAACGATAAATTTCATAATATTTCAAAAAGCTGGTATTACTATTCATAACAGCAAGTTTGATTGTTTTTGGTGTGTTAGAACTCGAAGTTGCATACACCACATGCTATTGTATTATTCAAAGAGAAGCGTACGATAGAGGTCTGGGGTGTTACATCACTGGTGAAAGAAAACATGATCTTATCCTGGAATTCATGCGATAATTTGTGTCTAAAACAGTCGATATGAGCATGAACTGTGGAAAGCTAGTCTAATCGAAAGATGACATCATTAGGCATCAATGCTGCTACTATGAGATCCCAACTAAAACTCTTGCCTCCTAGAGTAAGCTCACACCTCTAGATCAAGTGTTTAATCATCGAATCCTCTCCCGTAGGTGTCTCTAATCATAAGGATCTAGCCAATGGCTCTACCAGAATCTCTGATCTCTGAATGAGATTCTTTGTAATAAAAGAGTCACTAGAACATGTGTCTATATATCTTTTTCTATGGTGGAGTAGACACATATCCATCCTCGAATAATCTATGGAGAAATTTCATCACAGGACACAACTACCTAAAGCTGAGCTCATCACTATCCACATGCACACTAAAGTCAGGGTGGACCACCTAAAGGTGGTGGCGGTAGAACCTCAAACTGCCGCCCACCACCTAATGCATGACCTACTCCACTACCACAATATTTGTCCTACAGACCTGCCAGATGAAATCTATTCCTCTGAATTAGTGGTACATTGACCGTCTACTAATCATCGGTACAATGGGTTAGGCAGTCTCAAGCCAGGTTACCTTGTCCACCACACGAGAAGCACAGTCTGCTGTTATGTTGACCTACTCTGTCCCGTGATCTCCACACCTAAGAACCTACATCCTGGGGTCATCCAGAAGATTGTTTGGCCCACTTGGGTTCCTTTGTCATCTACCTACTCCCTGCTTCACATGACTTGACCATGTGTCATATGGGGGCGGCTCTCTCTTTTGGTTCTTGCTCATCTAGGAAGCTCTCCACACATTGTGATAGCTCTAGTACTCCAACCTATGTCGGTATGTTGAGGGATATTATCGACACTCTAATCACCCATAATAGACCCTAATCAATGGTATGGGCCTTGATGGAATGGTCTTATACCATGTTTGTGGAGTATCAGTATATGTCAGTGAATCTCATCGAGTATTGGGATATTGGAAGGATGACCTTCTAAGTGTCGGAGTTCCAGAATAGGATCTGAGCATAGAGATGATGGAACAAACTCTTCCCAGAAGAGGCTCTCAAATTCAAACCAGGTGAGTGTCACCTCATCATTAATATAGAGTTTAAGGATCCACTATCTCCCTATCATGACTTCTAATAGACTAGCAGCTAGGATTACCATCTGGTTTGCTAGTGTCCTAACTATGTGAAATATTATAGCCACTACCTCAAGCTAATCCTATGCCACTTTTGGATCTGTCTCGCCTTGAAACATTAGAGAACTCTTCCACTGGAACTCTTGCATCATGCTAAGCTGACATACACTGTCCACTGAAGGGGCTGGTGAAAACTTCTTCTCTATGGGTAGTTGTGAAATTAGTACACCACCCAAAGGTACCATCACCATAAGAGGGAATTACACCGATGCCTCATCGTTCAGTGGGACATCATTGTAAAATCTAACTAGAATCCCAGTTGGCTGTCTACATAGTGATATCCTTTAAAGAACCAGATGTTTCATGATCAATAGGATATATATAGTGAGTTGGCTGAAAAGATATCAAAATAAAAACTTTTCAAAAACACGCACAATTCGGGTTTTCATGTATCGAGTCCGAAATCTGAACTCAGGGTCCTGGTTTATGGATACGTCGTCTACTACACCTGCACTAGACATCCCAACCTAGAAACCGTACTCAAAAAAAAAAAATATTTCCCCAATGAAAATATAAAAGTCTTCTTTCATCGGTTGAACCGTCTCCTTTGATACCAATATGTCAGGACCCGTCCCCCTGGGCCCATGTTATGACTGCCCCAAGCATGCCATCCATAGTCTAGGGGTTTTAGTCTAGTCCTAGTAATTATTATCCCTAAGATGGGGAGTAATTTCCTCAAAACCTATACACACATATACATGGAACACAACACACATGTAAACCAAAATAGAATAAGAAAGGTACAAACAAAACTGAAAACCACCACTGAGTGAAAATGTAAGTAAAAAAATTTATGGAACCAGTATTCATGCCTGACCAGAAAAAAGTACTGAAAAAGGGAAATAACTATTAATATCATCTTTCTTATATAGTACCTGATGGGTAAGTACATCTCTTTTCTACAAGTATCCACATCAACTGGTCTCTTCTGTGCACTGTCTAGACCTGGACCCAAAACCTCGGTCAATGTCATATGTTGTCTACACAAGACACCACAAGGTGTGGGAAATCACATGCAGGGGTGAGTATAACAATACCCACTTGGGAACCTGAGACTCTCAAAGGCCTCTATGAATTCCATATAAGAATAATGAAAAAAAATGATCTCAACCACAAAGCACAAGAAAAGACTTATTTCAAATCAAGTATATATCGTACAGAACATAAATAATTATGATTAGTAATAAATCTAATTCATCATATTCCACAGAGAAGTTCTACTATTGAACCACAAATAATATGCACTGTCACTAATACACACAAGGTCGTATGTCACTGATCCACATAAGTGTGTATGTTGTTGATCCGCAAAGAGTCGTAAGTCACTGATCCATGATGGGTCTCGCTAAGGAAGATCCTTTTTAGGTATCAGTACTTCTGATCCACATAGGGTCATAAGTCATTGATCCATAGAGGGTTGTAAGTCGTCGATCTACACAGGGTTATAAGTCGTCGATCTGCACAGGGTCGCTAGCCGTCGATCCACACAGTGATGTAAGTCACTAATCCACAACGAACCACTCTAAGGCTAGTCCTCATCATGTCACTCTACAGCTAATCCACATAGGGTCATTTCGATACTGATCCACAGAGGGTCGTATGTCATTTGACACCCTACCACATGATTATTGCAGTTGGTGAGATTGTGTTTCCGAGAAAAGTCTTCTCAAGATAGGGGTTGTACCTCAACCACCACCATGTCCAATGAATAAGTAACTTGATGAACCGCTATGTCATGAGGGTTCCTATGCAATAGAGGGTTAATCAATTGAGCACGCAGTCTGTATGTTATTAGAATTTTAGTGTTGGGGACCAGTTGGATTCGAGTACGATCCAACACGTCCATAATCCAAAATTCTCCATTACCTATGTGGAGTATCTCAAAATGACCTCATCAACCTATGTGTTCTATAATTGTAGATGGTTCATCAACTGGATTTCTATTTTGGGAGATATGTTCCTTTAACATAAATATGAACTAAATGGGTCCAGGTCCTGTCCGACCCTATTGGACCAAACGGACTCGACCCAGACTGGTCCAACACGTCCCAGTCTAGGTCGCACATGGTATAACTCAGTTTGGTCCAGTGGCTGGGTAGAACCCACAAGCTGGGTGTGGACTCTGCTCCCCACTGAATGAACCGAGGTCCTTTCGGTCTTTAATAGGCGGTGCCACACGGGCACCACCCCTTCATCTCACTGGTCACATGGACCATTCTACAGTGGGACCCACTGTCCGGGACCACCTCCCCCATGGTCAAATCCATGGAATATATTCAACTGAGGGCTATTGTGGTGCGTCGCTGCCATCAACACGGCCAGCGTCAGCCACCCGTCCCCTATCCTCCATTGTGCCTTTGGGTGCGGCCAACACCTCGCGGTCGGCAAGATCCGTCTAGCTCCTTCCTAGGTCATCCGCAGTGTCATTCTGACCTAGCTTCCACATGCCATTGGTAATGCTACACAGGTCTGTTTTCTTTTCTTTGTACGCCTACTGGCCTCCCGAGACATCCCCTACACTTTTTGGGCCTCGGTTTTGCCTTTATTCCATGTTGATTGGTCACCCATGAAAAACACAACCAAACTAAGAATGAAGAAGGGTCCGAGCCGTCTTCGGTTTGGCCCCCACCCTCTGAATTAGCATTATAATAGAGTAAGAGTTGAAACATCATCAAGAGAAGATAAATTAAAAAACTATTAGAAATAAAACAAGATAAACCCCTTCCTGGAACTCATTGGATGTTGCTGGGGATTAGGAAGAAGGGTCAGCCTGTGATGATATTCATCGGAGTTCATTCATTCCTCATACTTAATTGGAGTAGGTTTCTGCAAACATTTCATCCGAGCGTCCCCATGTAAATCTCTAAAACCCATTCCAAAATGTTTTTTAAATAGAATAAAAGGAAACACCCACTTTGTGTTTTATTAATTTCATTCATAAATGAATCACAATTAATGTTCCTTTATTTCAATGAACATAGTGGATATGAAACCCAAGGGTCTTGTGATTAAATGACTCATATTAAATCTCTTCATTTCATTATGATCTCACAATCTATTACTCAATAGTGAGAAGATAATAAAATTATTCAAGTCGTTATTTCATTATTTTTTGTCATGCCCAAAAATTAACTTTTTTTGACCTTTAATAGTGGATGTTATGCTTCCTCTAAGGGAATCTTGGAACAATGAATTCTACAGTTCCATTGTATTCTCAATCTGAGTACTACATCAAAATTTATTAGTTTACGCTCGTAGGTTTACTGAATATATCTTAGTAAAAGTTCAAAAAATAAAATTCGGGCTCTCCGGGCATCTAAATCACGTTTCGTCAATATCAACAGACTCGTAATAATCCCAAATAATTTTAAAAAAATTATATATAAATATTCTGGAACTTTACAATAATCAGATTGTTTATTATATCAATCTATATTAGTCTTTTCCCATGAAATGTCTACTAATGGATTATAGCATGGTTTCAAATCCTTTATATTGAAGGATGTTAGGATATCAATAGACTTCATGATGTTTAATCTATCCTTGTGTTCATATTTTATTGATTTTTTATAATTCTTTTTTCCTTGATATTTGAAAAGGAATTTCATGTGTTAAAATTAAAAAGGGAATGGGTACATGTTTGATAATTGGTGAATCTTAAAAAAAAATTCAATTAATTGAAATATCAAATGGGTTTTCAAAACATGAGTCATATTTGATTTGTTTTGAAATGGCTTTAGAAAATGTGAGAATGGTTTTCTTAAAAACATATATTTTTCAAAAAATTACATGTAGATACCATAGTTGATTTGAGAGACATATATAGGTTTCCTTAGTTTTTTTGAAACCACTTAGAGGCAACCTATTCTGTCTAATAGTCTATAGAAGGCCAAAATTTTAGTTGGATCCAACCTTATTCCTTATTAGGCTCTGGATTTAATAGTTTATTTTATCCAATAATCATTTGAATATCTAGTGTGAGAATTGATATTTCGTGTTTTTTATTTCATAATATTTTATTTCAACGATGTTCAGTAACTTGTATATTCATATTTAATATCACTGACTTCTTTATTTCAGGCATTGGAAACCATGAAATGATATATTTTAAAATTGAAGGATCATTTGAATGTGGTTTCTAAATTAGTTCATATATATATGTTTTTTAATAATATATATTTTTTAATAATAAACATATACATTCTCTTTGTTATAACATTTTTAGATTCCATTTTGGTAAAATAAGGGAACTTGTTTCTCGCACCCTACATCTACCCCTTAGTGCTTCTGTAGAATTGTTTTTGTAATATTTGGGTAAATATAAGGGCATTCTGTAGCCAGATGGATTCACATTACATTGTTTTTTTGGTTTGGGGAAGATTTGGAGGTGTTTATTATTCACATATAGGAAATTATATATAGAATCTAAAAAATCTCAGTTTTATCCAACATGGAATAGTTTTATATCCATTATTTCCAATTTTTTACATTTATTCAACTTGTTTTTATGTTATTCATGGACTATTTTCTATATTTGATTTAACCCACAACATATATAAGTGAATTGGGTAATTATATTTGTTTGGTCAGGTTGGTCTGTTACACTACCCTCCAGTGGGTCTTGTTGGTATATGTCGACACACATCTATTTGAGGAAATAAACCAATTTTTTTTGATCTTTTATAAGTTTTTAAATAATATCATTGAAAATATATTGACGGGTATCAAACATATCTGTAAGATAACATGATATCTTAGGGAGATAATAGGAACCACCATATGTCCATTAATTTTTCACAGTAAATTAACACATTGTTCTATGATTTATGTGCAATAGTTTTTAACATTGACAAATAGATAACACATAAGATATTCAGTAATGTCTACATATAGATTCCCATTATTTTAATTCTCTCGAAATTTTTTTTCTCAATTTCCCATGATGGTTTATGTCTTCTTAGAAAAACATATTGAATGTACCAAGACATATAGTTTTTTGATACCTAGAAATATGTCGATGATGCATTTAATATACATGGGACTGACACATCTCGTAGCATTGCATCCATATTTGGATTTTCTGGAGTGAATAATATTTATTCCTTCACCATTTCAAAATCAAAATACATCATAATTTTTTCCATATTTCATTGACAATATCATTTTTTCCATCATTTGGGAAGTGAGTCAACTATCCCAAATCCACATAATAGAATGATGTGATGCAATTGGGGAAATTTATGAAGCCACATCCTACGTTTCTATTTTTTCTTTGTATTTAGAGTCAATTATATTTCTTGTTGAAAATAATTATATTCTATATATTATGACGGAAAAACACCATATTTCTCTCATGTAAAATTGTTTTTTAATTTATTCTTTCTTTATATTTCCCTCAACAATATAATAAGTCTTCCCTTGATTTTGTAATAAAAAATTGTTCTTTATTATTAATGAAAAATATATAAATATATTGGATAAAATTACAATTGAAATACTAGCCATAAAAATGATTTATATATTATTGATCACAATTATGCTACATTTATTTCCCTTAGGACCTTCAAGGACTATTGACTAAAGATAAAATGTTTTTGAACTATCACATGCTCTAAAAATAATGACTCTTTATATGTGGGTTTTTTTAATTTCATTTTGTCTGCACCGATTTTAAATTTTTTTCTATGAATTGTATGATCATGAATCATTTACAAATTTTTTCTCAGCATAGAAGGAGGTACCTGTGTACATGAATTGTCCATTATTTATTTTGGGTTTTGACCATTCCTCGTAACCTCTTCTTAGGATATTTTTTATATTCTCTAATAGAATTTTTTAATTTGTTCTCAACCCCCAAGATCCACATCAACTGTGAAAATATCTAATGTTATCATATTTTTCAACATAATCTAGGGAGTGAAATCTTTCTCATCTTCTTTATCAATTCATCATAATATGAAAACTAACATGACATGTCTTTCAATATGCTTGACTAGATCATCCACTATCTTATTGAAGCTATTTATATCCCATGTTTATTCATTAATTTTGATATTGTTTTAAATTAAATTATTTCAATTATTTTAATTTTTTATATTTTAGAATATTAATTTCTACATTAACATTAGTATTATTTTTCTTATTGTTTTATATTATGATTTCATCCCAAACAACTATTTTATATTTCATCATTTTTAGCTATAAAAATACACCTATTTAATCATAGATCCTAGTTCCTCTTATAGATCAAATCATCCTTCTTCTTATACTTAATAATTTCTTATCTATTATGATTACATTTAATTTCATACAAGTACCACCATAAAATTTCAAATTTAGTATTTAAAATCAATAATTTTATATACCGCACATTATTTTGAAAAATTATTTTCTAGTAAAAAATTTTATTCATCTTGAATAAGTTTCATTTAATACATATATTGTATTTTTCATAGGTGAATTATTTCTTATTGGGTCTTATTACATTATCATTATAATAATGAAGCATTTTCATAACAATTGTTAGAATGTTCCAAAACGTTATAATATATAATCACAAGAGTGGATGATTCCCATGAAACATTCCACATACATTTTCTATAATTGAGATATGGGAGGAAATGAATTTACCCACCATTTACTATTATTATACATCGTCAATTGTGATATTTTTTATTACCTTAAAATTAGTTTCATTATATTTTCTCTTTTCCACAACCTCATTATCCCCATATCTCATCTCATAAGTGATAGGAGTACTGTGAAATTTATCACATGAAAGATCTATTGTATCAAATTCCTCTAATGAAAAAAACATATCATTCAAACAATGATGAAATATTTGGATATGTTCTTGGATATATTTAAATAGTGAATGGTTTATCTTAAATAACACACTTCGTCCTAAATAACACTCACCAAATCAAGGGATGAATCAATTCCTTCATACGAGTGAATAACTATGTCCTCATAAAAGTTCCCAGTAATATAAAGTTTACATCCTTGAACGTTGTAGTTTCAATAATTATTTGATAATATTTTAGTGGATATAATGATATTAATAAAAATATATCACCATTTTCTATTTTTTATATAAATCACCTCAAATGGAATAAATTTTTTTTGTTTCCACATCCATTTCAATACAATATTCTTATTATAAATCCCTACTATAAATTATTTCATTAATAAAATGAATTTATACTATAAAAGAATTCATGCATAAATATATAAAATAGTGATTCATTGTTTTACTATATAGTTAAATATTATTTCCAAGGGATATTTGAATTGATTTATGATTAGAAATTTCAATTGATTCCACTAAGAGAGAACTCCCTAAACTTATCCATCAGATATGACACCAATTTGTTGGCCACACTTTGTTAAATTACCTATGTTTGGGAAAATATTGTTATGAAGAATTAAAAAACACACACCATTGATCATATTTCATTATTAAAAAACATTATTCATTCAAATACAAATGAAAATATATGAAAAAAATGAAAACATCCTGGATATTTAATAAATTTACTTTGTTATCCACTAAATAGGAGAAACTATGGTGAATGTAATGGTTGTGAACCAATTTACCAAATTCACTATAGGTCATTTTTGATACATTATTTAAATTGGAACAACTTTTCATCCTCATTTTTAAATTCTAGTATTTTTAAATCTCACAAATCACTCTATTGAGCTGAACACACAAATCCTCTATGGGAGTCATCTAATGATCTATATATTCTCATATTTCGATAAATAAACATTTGTGTTATTTGAATATATAATTTCTCCATGATATGAAATATATTAATCTATGTATATTTTTCATTGAAAAATATCATTTAAAAAAAATATTCACTTCATTCAAAAACTATTCAAATTCCATCAAATGTTCACATACATCAATTAGGAATTGTTCTTTAAGAAAAAGTCTTTTATAATTCCTAATACTCTCAATAACCTATTTCTACTATTGGAGATACAATGCACAATAAAATAACTCTCCTCTATAAGATACAATTCTTTTGAAGCTAAGAACCCATCGTGAATATAAATCATTCTGGAACAACTGTCATAATTAGCTGAATTTCTTCTGAGGAAAAAAAATATACAATGTATCTTTTCCACTAATGAATTGTGTGATTTATGTCCATATATATGAAAATAAACCATCATATCCTAGTAATAATGATGTTCCACTAAATCATTTCATAAGTATCACTATAACATGATGCCCATAATAAGATTTTATTACAATTCAACTCCCCTGATGGAGTCCATTGATTCATATTAAAACAGTTGAAAATAATTATTTTCCACTATTAACAATCATTATTGTTTTTAAATATGCTACATGATGTCAGAACCTTTACCAAATTTTGTCTCCTATAAACATCTCATATGGTTTGTGAGAACCTTTTTGGGTCACTACATACTTCATATATGATTTTAAATATTCATAGACCTCCATTATGGTTTCAAGTAGCTAATAATTGGTTCATGAACATACTATATATGAATATTAACTTTGAAAAAACATACTTTCAATTATATTGATAAAAGTTATAGGAGACACTAGTATATTATATATTTATTAATCCTAATACATTAGAAAAAACCCAATAAGTATTTTCTCAACCAGATTTTTCAAAAAACATAAAAAAAAGATCGATTCATTACCATATATCATGAACACATTTCTTGTAAAATTGTGGATGAAAATGGTAAAATGGATATATAATACCATATAATTATATTATTACTTTCATATAACAATTTTGTATCCCATAATTCATATCAACATACCAATAAAATATTAATTAGGATTTCAGATAACCTGTAATAGGGTTACCAACTAGGATGTAATGTAAATGGTTAAAATTATCACAACCTCTTGGCCCAATAACATATAAAAATACTAGTCATTATGAAATCCCATTAGCTTTCACTAATACCTATATTGAATACCACCCTAATCCCATTTTCTGTTTTTAAGATAACCATCCCCGATAATACCCTTACCAGGGGAATAAGCCATTAATTATTCAATTTTATGTATATAATCTACCCAATGTATGTACCACAATTTTATGTAACACTATTAGAATATAATCTCAATGATCATATTATTATTTCAGAAAAAGAATATTTATTCAATGGGATAATGATGTCAATACAATAAATAATGAACCAAAACAATATGCCAAAACCTTTGGAAATGATGTTTTATTTAATGGGTAATTATAGATAATAATGAAAAGAAAACCCCAAATATTCCATCTTTATAATAACCCCCATAACTATTCTGTAAATTTCAACTCATTAATTATTAACATGGGGTATATTAGAATAAGATTAGATAATTTTCAACATTTATATTAATTACATAAATTCTATATCACACTAATCAGACCTATCAAATTTCATCAACTTCTTGGTTAGCCGCATCATAGGTTCTTCAAGGATATTTAAATCCATAATGAAATTATTTTAATTTTCAACTATGATAACAAAATATTAAACCTCAAAAATATTTCAGGGCTATTGAGAAGTCATCACTACCTCCACTATAACTTGGTTATTTTAATTCCTTGTTTTGATATTAGATTAAAATGGAAGAGAACCTCCATAATCTAGAAGTTACAATTTGAGTAATTTCCAAATATTTTGTTTTTTCATTCCATAAAAATTACAGTATACAATTTTTTGATTCAAAAATAACTTTATTATGAATATAAAATAATATTATATTCAAACACCAAAATGAAGTATTTTGTGTATTAATGGAAAATCAATGTTATGAAAGATAATAACACCTTTTAAAATTTATTCATTAAAAATGCCATTATAATATTGTAATATATCATGTACCAACACTTTAGCACCATAATTGATATATCTTATTATATTTCCCACAAAAAAGTATATTTTGAATGTAAAAATATTTTAAAGAAACATTAAGATCACATAAACTTTTTCAAGAGATTCCCTATCCATGGTAATGGATACCTTGTCTTTACCATGTACAAATTCATTTTTTTAGTAATCACAAATCATAGGCTACTATCAAAATTCTTAGAAAAAATGATATGACAATAAAAGAGTTGTACTATAACAGATGAAACCATTCACCTTATAAACCATAATATATATCATAAACACTATCAACTGACAGGGTATCATATTATTGGAGGTATCTATATAGGATCCAGACCATGTATGATATTGATCATGAACACAACCCCTATAATAGATGGAAATCCTAAAAACTCATCTTGAAACACAACCTATAAAAAATAAACTATAATGGGAAAGGATATGTAAATATTAATGGATTCTCTATAATGAATAAAGTCATAAAATTATCTAAAATAAATTTTTTTGATTGAGTTTGGTTCATGATCTTCCAAATTCTCTTTTCTAGTATCCCAAGTGTATATATCCATTACAATGGAATATAAGAAACACATATTATATTATTGGTTTTGTGATCCTAGATGTGTGTCACCCAGTATGTACTGAATATGATGTCAAAGAAAAACATATTTAGGAATTGAAATTTATAAAAATTTAAATATCCCCCACTATCATAAATAATTATTGAAACCTTTGAATACTATAGAATATTTTCTTAAGATGAGTATAGGGATCCAATGGGCCTTTGGAAAATACAATGAATAACAAAGAGATAGAATCCACATCAATATAGATAAATGAACCATCCAAATTGGTTTCAAAGTAGGCAATGTAATGTGTTAAAAAAACAAAAATATACATATTGTGGTGGAAGGATCAATTTATTCATCAGCAATAACATTTTCTAATGATTAAAACCATCCTATGTCAGATTGAATTTCAAAACCTCATAATCCCTCAATCAACTGAAAAATTGACCACTAGGGTGTTTGAAACTTTTACATACCTTGATATTCTCAAATATCTCCTCCAATGGACCATTCATATCGTTCCTTTATATTTGTGATCTGAGGCCCTCAGAACTATGCTCTCAAATATATCATATACCCATAACCATGACCTCACCCAAGGAATGAAATCTTAAAACAAGAATGTTCTAGGTAGACCATTCTTCCACATAAGAGTAACTCACTTTGAAGATTTTAACATTTACTATAGTGATTAAAAACACCTGAAACTATTAAATGATTTTTGTAATTGTTTTTAAAAATAACTGAGAATAATTTTTATAATTTTAGAAGCATTTTGAGATATTTGGGAGTTATTTGGGTTCTCAATATTTTTTTGAAACAATTTTGAGATATTTATAAGATGTTTTGGAAGTATGATTTATGTATAGAATATGAAAAAATACGTCATACATAAGAGAAATTCTTAATATATAACTAATATATTTAATAGATTTCAGGAAAAATTATAGAGAAATATTAAACGGTACATGAGATGTTGCGATATGTAAAATTCAGTTCCATTATACATTATTGTAAAAACATAATTGTTTCTCACTAAAAATTTAATAATGTTCAAGATCATTTTTTTAATTTGTGAATGTTAATAGAATCATACAGGAGCATTATATGAATTTTTAAATAGAAAATAATGAGTCACAAGAATTATATATGAAGTACATTATTATGAAAATTTTTATATTTCACAATATATAGAACATGTGAATACTGAAGCCATTATTCAGTTAATTAAAAATAAAATGGTTTCAAAGGAGAATTTTGATTCCATATATAAAAGATGGTCTTTTACCATGATTTGTTATATCACACCATGATTTTTTTGATGATTAACAAAAAATTATGTAAATTATTTAATTTAATATATTTTTTTATGATTTTATGATAAAATCACTCTATGATTCATTATTATGGGGGAGTTTTTGGAAAAGTTCACACAATAATGATATTTAGTGAAAGTATTGAACATAATTGGAATATGATGGAATGATTTCTATTGCCACAAAAACATATTCACACAATAATGTTATTTAGTGAAAGTATTGAACATAATTGGATATTCCATTAATATGGAGGATAAATTTTTAATTATAGTATAATAGGATATACACCACTTGTGATAGATTCTCCCCTGATATTTAATGATCAGATAAATTTATAAGTTGATGGAAAAAGATGATAATGAAATTTTGATGTTGAAATTTGAAAAAGTTTATACAAATGTGAAGAAAATCCAAAACATATAATAAGATATGATAAAATCAAGAGACTATTATATTAATGGAATATCCAATTAAATGAAATAAATATATACATATAGAGATAAATGTTTGATATTATTATAATGTATTATGATGATACTTTTAATGAAATCATCATAATGGATAGCGAATTTTTAAGAAATATTATGGCTATTGGAGAAACAAAGGAAGACTCTACCATTTTTAAAAAAACTATTATGAATATTCAATATATATTATATGTAAATAATTCTTATTCTTATGAAATGGATTAAATATATATTAACTACTAACATGATAAACGTTTTATATATGTGATGTGGAAATCCATAATGTATTAAAAGAAATTCATGTAAGAGATTGACTTCAATGCTATGAAAAATTTTAAAATCATGGAAGAGGAGAAATTTCAATTAAATAAATATAACAATGGTAAATAAAATGATAAATAATATAAGAGGAATATGTATATTATCTAAATTATCATATAAAAATTAATATTTATGTATAAATATAATCTCATATTGAAATTTTTTAATTTTTTAAAATCGTCCAATTAAAAAAAATTAAAATAAGAGAAATGGAGAGTAAAAAGTTAATGAGAATGAATAAAAACATGAAATAAATAAAATGATAATATTTCATAAGTATGTTATGATATATTATGAGAGAAGTGAATGTTTTAAAATAAATAAAAAAAATTATAATTATAAAAAAAGCATTAATAATCTAATTAATGTATTCAATCCAATGAATAACTCTATTTAATAATTAGGAATAATAATTAGCATGTGAAAATTCATGATGAAACATCATGTAGTAATTTGTAATGAAATGAAAAAATCCCTACCACATGCTAAATAGGGAATATGATTTATGACTTGACTAAAACTCCCAACACGACAGGGAAGTAAAATATTTATATAATGTGGTTAATATTATAATGAAATGTAATTTTGATTTTTAAATTATGGATAATTACTAGACTAAGGAAATAAGCCATTTAAAAGTGAATTTAATTGAAAAATAAAATTTATTTAAGGACTTAGATAAGAAAATTCTTACAATCGATGAGGATTTAAAAATTCTGAATCTATGATTCTTAATGATTCAAAAACCATGATGAAATTGATATATTATTAGATTAATACTATAGTAAATCATAGTATTACATATCATTTTATTTTCTTTCCAAAAATTATCAATTAAAACATGATCTTTTAAAGAAAAATAATTAATAATATGACTTTTATAATATTATGGGTTCAATGGAAAATCATAAACAACATTTATTGAGGATAAATGAGAGAATATAATTTATAAACAAAGGAAATGTAGATATAACTCCAAAATAAATTTTCTTCAAGGGAAAATATAATTTATGTAGTTAATTTACCTAAAAAACAATAGTAATTTTATTGATTAAGTCATTAGATTCAATGAAGATCGAGTTTTGAAGGGCACTATTATTGTTCTTGATGTAACACCAGATCCAATGATCTATTGATCAAGTGCTCTAGGTCTATATTTAGCCTTGAATCATTGAAAACAACTCAAAATCTAGAGGATATTGACATATGGTTAGGGCCTATGAGTATATGATGGTGAGACTAGGCATTTATAATCAAATTGATTACCATGGAATCAAAGAATATATATACCATCAATCTAAAAATAAGTAAATAAAATAAATAATAATACATTTAAGAGGTAAATAGTTAACCATTTCCATGATAATTTATTTCATGACCATCAGTTGGTTATACATCGTAGAGTAATAAATTCTTGTCCAATGAAAAAAACCGAAAGGGAAAAACTATAATAACCACTAGGATTTACATGCACTAGAATTGGCTCAATATATTAGCTCCATCTTGACCAAAATGAATAATCTATGATAAGGTGCTATCATTATTCCATACATTTATTGATGATATTTTCATGGATACTAACCACCATTCCAAGTATGGTGTGAGTATGGAATTGTATTCCATATACAATGGTGTCTAAAATCACATACAGTTGGAGAGAATATGATGCATATGGTGTATGTAACAAAATATAAAAATTAAATATTTAAATAAATAAAATAAAATAACATGGATCCTCAAGCACCATGTTGACACTCATATCAGTCATACAAACTATAGATAGTTCCATATGTCTCAAAAAATATTCGGATGAACTTTCTAGTGATTATTACACCATAGAATTATTATTATATTCCCTTCATATAAAATATCATATATCAAATGGAATACATGTACTCAAACCAACATTCCTAATAATCTAGTATCATGTCGAATGTATTGATATCATCCTATAATTCCAAACTCATGTATCAAATGGAATTAAATGATATCATAATGAAATTTCCAATAATGTATACATTTATTTCTTCTAGAATATAAATTTTTAGTCTTGATATTTCCCAATTTTTTATCAAAATATTTCATAGATATCTCATTGATCTCATCATGAAATTTTTATTCATTTAAAATCACTTATATCTCATAGAATACAAAGATCACATCCTTACATTTTCATTTAATTACTTATGTTACTTCATATCCATGTGTCCTATTCAAGTATATTCATGGGAAAGGAATCCATATTTTAATGTTTAATTAATTCCCATAACAAAAAAAATCATTTTATTTTTTATTAAAATGAGGGTCCTAACCCTCCCACATAAATGGAATAATTATCATGGGAATGCTTTTCTACTAATCTCAATTTTTTATAAGTGGATTTTTTTGTTAGACAAAAAATATTGTGTGGTCCAAATAAACAAACTATGAAAGATAATATTACTATAATGATCTGTTATGTTGTTTTGTAAACTATTTTTTATTTTTCTATAATATAGATCGACCATTACAATAGTAATTATAACCCTAAAGGTTCATTGAATGTATAACATTAGACCTACAATGGGATTTTCATTGTCTTTAATGGGTTATAGTACCATTTTAGGGAACCAAATATTTAACATTAGGTTATAGTTTGAAATCCCATAGAACCTGAATAACGAAATACATCAAACATATTATAAAATGGTGAATCCTCATATGCTCGATAACCACCTGTCTAATGTTAGATGATAAAAACTAGTGGATTTCCTACCATTGAGGTGATATTAAATTAAATAAATAATGAAACAAAAAATGATCCATAAAATAGTGAATGCTTCCAATAAATTATGAGAACACACATGAATGTGAATTCATTTAATAAATAAGGAATATGGATCTTATAATTACAATTAGGCTTCAATAAAATAATTATTCTTAAATTGTATGATAATCCAAGAAATTCTACCATTATTGATGCAGAGGAGGATTAAAATATAATGAATGACTATTTTACAATTGATTTAGAGTATATTCATGTAAGGATTATTGCCTAAAATAAGAGACAATACCATTATTACCCTCTAAAAAACATATAACACTTCCAAAATATAATTATTGGATCTCACCAAGTTGATAGTGGGAATCCCATCTCAATACCTTCCCACAAAAAATCTACTAGCTATTATGTTGAATATAATCGACTAGCCATTGGTAGTCCTTCTTTAAGACTATATGATCAGAACATGTCGTGAGACCACTAAAAACAATTTAAACCCCCCTAAATGGATGTTTCAACATCAATAACAACACAACTATTATCAATATAATGATATTGATCTAGAAGGTATCATTGTATACAAAAATACATGAAACACATATTACATAACAGTAAACCACTATGGATGGGGTAGAGTTTATAACTCTATTTTGACACTTTTTACGATCACAAATGACCCTATATAACTGCATTCAAGATTCCACTTCCTCTGTAGGATAAAATTTTCACATTATGTTGACACACACAAGAATGTACAATAACCTGTTTAAAACTCAAGTAGTGCGTGAAGCCAATATATATAATATTTCTTCATGAACTATACAACTATTATCCACATATGAATCAACTAAATATGTTATTCCCTATCCAATATGAGGATAAATACAGTAATTTCCAAATAACATCCTCTATCCACTATAATGGTTATCAAAAAAAACTTCTATATAATTCTAATATGTGTTGTGTGGTCCAATATGAATGCCCACTAACCTGTGAATGGTAAAAAGTTCATAGAAGCACATATGGAACATTTGATTTCTATAAACCCATCCAAAATGTCTTATTAAAGGGTATTATCCATCTAAGAATATTTTTTGTTGAAACTATATTACCACTTAACCTCATAGATATAATTTTTTTCTATAACATTCATTAAAAAAATCTCATGTTTAAGAGATAATTGAGTCACCTAATTTATGAAATCTATATATATACACAAGGATTCATTATCTTAGTGTCACCTATGTAGACCAAACACATTCCAATTTTGATTGTGATATGATTGTTGGAGACTAGTGGGTCACTATTTCACATCTTGCACTTATGGAAGGTAGAGAAACTTATTAAAAAAATCATTATACTCTACATTCTTATTGGGAAATAAACTTCAATTATAGATCAAGTCAGATTTTGGTTGGAAAAATATTATCTTCCAATATATGATATTGATATTCCCACATAAACACTTCATTATTAATTTTTTCTATATAATCCATGTATTTGAGCATAAATGATATATTCCTAATCGAAAAATATGATGGTTGGTGACTCCCGATCATGAATTATATCCAAAAAATCCATGAATTCGAGATTATATAATATTGTCATGTCATTCAGATTCATAAGTGAAGGAAAAATAGATTTGGAGGTGAGGGATGATCACTCATTATAACCATGAACCCCCAAATAAATCTCTTTGAAGATATGAATCATCAACCATTAACTGATAAACTATTTAAAAACATGGTCATATGTTTTTTTTCTCATATATGAAGTCGCCACGTTCTTATTTCTATGAATATTTGAAATTTAAAAATAGATATTCTAGTTGTATTTAATGCCCTACTAATAATGTTGATTTATATCCTATAATGAGAATTCATATATTTAGATTTTCTAGTCCATGTGAATTTTGATCATATCACCTACTAGTGAACATGACAAAAAAACTAAACATTATATAATGTTTTCATGATTTTGGTAACATTTAGGATTATTCTATTCATGTATACTCATTTATTAGGGCCAATAATTTATAGCAAGCATTTTATATAATAGAACGACTCCAGGACCACTCCATGACTCATTGAATTTTATGGTAAACTCTCACATGTTATCATGTAGTATTGTGTTAATAATCATGGATAATACCTACCTAAAATTGGGAAATGAATCCCCACATGAGTCAGAATACACAATGTTATTCCCCTTATTGGATTCGACGGTTAATATGAAATGTTAGGATGTATAATTATGGGATAAATATCATGTATTATTCTACCAATACTAAGAATCTACATATAACAAACATGTCTCTTGGTAGTTCCGATGATACACATATATAAACATCTTGGAATGAATAGTTAAAACATTCTTGGAAGTAATATAACATAAAAAATGGAAAATTAATAATAGAAATGAAATATATAGTGTTTTTAAAAAGATGATGCCCCATAATCAATCCTAACAAACTATAAAATAATGATCATGTTTCTCACAAGACAAGTAGTACATTATGAATTAATTATTTAAAACATCAATTAGTAAAAAATGGATGAATTATTAAATTCATTTGGGAGAAAAAAATTTGTACTATATTCATTAAGATGATTGATATAACCATGTACTGATAAGAATAATATGTTTTTTTGAATGGTGTATGAGATATTTTCGATGTCCTCACCGTAACATTGTGATTTACATTACTCTATCAAATCATTGATAATAACTAGGAAACCATTAAATCATTTAAGAAGTCATTTATCTATCAAACCAAAAAACGATTCTTTATCATTATTTTATTCAACATTCTTTAAATGAAACATACCCATAGGGAACCACAATTATTTAAAAAAAATAGATTCGAGATCCAAAATCATATGTATTTGATCTAACGAATCCTAATGAATATATCCCCACTATATAAACATCATGTTCACATTACTCATCTAGATCTATCCTCCATGGTGGATTGTAAATAATATCTAAGCCCAATATATGTTTAATCATTTATTTAATCCAGCATTTTGGTTGTAGTCCCATAGAAATCTCCTTAAACACATCCTATGACTGATCCACCATAGATGGAAAGACCTTATTCTGATACCCTAAATCATTTAACATTATACAACATCTCATTGTGGTGCCCAAGAAGAAAAAATTCATAATTTATTCTCACAAGAATATGTTTTATATTCCACTATTTATGATATATATGATGATGACAATCAAATGATGCGAATTCCACATTATAAGGTATAATTCAATATTTTATCTATATGAGACTATCCATTCACATAATTAGAATATGTTCAAATATAAATATTTATTAGATAAATATATCACATAGGATATGAATTCCACCAATTTACATGAAAAACTCTAGAAAAAGATGGATTCCCTCTAATCATTCTCCCATTCATTTACATGTAACGTGATGATGATTATAAAGAAAAATAAAAACCAATCACCAATAGTTTTATTTAATAAAATATTTTTAATGGTACTATCCAATCTATACAAATAATTAGTTCCAAACCCATCATCTCTAAGGCAGTGAAATCCCATACGAATCAATTAACTCTGATTCCCAAGGATAACTCCTAATAAAGATGAATACTCTATAACCATGATCCTGCAGGAGAATTAATTGATCTAAGAAATATATTAATTTTATATATAAACATAATCCACTCAAAAATGTTACCAATATAATGGTTTGAGAACTGTTTTTATCAACCATAGAACAAGATAAACTATAGGATACCATTATTGTACCTCAAACTATAGACAATATGTCATCTGGATTCACATGAGTAGGTTGAAATGTTTGTAAGTATAATTGACTATATCAATATATTCTAACTCGTGTTCCATAACATTTACTACTATGACACATTTTGTGTTTTGGAATTTATATTTATTGAACAAATTAAATTTCTTCAATATCCTAGGTTTGGTACAACAATTATTTTTTACAAACCATTGAAAAATATTGATATTATCATTTAAAAATGTATATTATTATATAGTGATCAAATATTATGCAATGGATTGTAATAAAAATATTTTAAATTTAATGTATAATTATTTTATAAAATGATATCATATAGATAGAACAATACTTAATTTTTGATAATGTCATTAAATGTGTAGAAAAAAATTGTTACTAACAATAAATAATTTGTTTATTTTTAGAATAATATATTATTTTGTAATTTTTTTGGAAATTAATATAAAAAATTAATTAGCATTTTTGAAATAATATCATAATAATCTAAGGGGATATAGTTGTATTCTGCTAAAAACATTAATATTTCAATAAATTTAAAAAAATATTGGTTATTATTGAAAACACCATGATATTTGAAAAAATGAGGTTCCACTTTTTTGGAATATGGTCTCATTTTTTCCCTATATTTATTTTAATGAATCTTTTTTCATTAAATTCATTTGGATATTGAAGTTTAATTTAAGAAATTTTCAATATATGGAACAATATCCCTTCAAAAAACTACGTTCTCATCATAGAATTGGGATTATATTAAAATTTAAAATTTAAAAATTTATGAATGTAATTTGGAAAAATTAATTCCATATTTGAATTGAAAATAATTTATATTAACTGATAATGTTATCATATTTTTAACCATAATAAATATTAAAAATAATAAATATAATTATAGTGGTTTATCTAAAAATTGTTTTCATTGGTGTTAAACTAAAAAAAAAAGTGATAAAAATTACACAAAACATGTCCAAAAAACAATTGTACAGACATTTATAGACCTTATAACTTCTTATAACCGTCAAATAAACTTTTTGGAGCCATTTTGGCATGAGAAAAATGACAAAACACGATAATCTTTACATTTATTGCATATATTCCACTCACATCACATTTAAATGGGCATAAAATATCCTATCATTTTGACATTTTAAAAACAAATTAGTTCATCCATTATCATCATATGTCATGTAGATACTTCCCTACCCACATCCTGGAGTATTTAGTTTGATTATAAATCTAATCAATGAGGCCTGCATGTTGAACATAAAAAGGTTGTTCGATGAAGAGGCAAAGCATTTAACATTGATTTTTTTAAATATCCCTAAAAAATATTAATATATTATTTAATTATAATTATATAATAAAAAATTAATCTAATATATACATATATTAAATTATTTTATTTTATTATCAATCATCCATACCCACTTCTATAAAATGAGATAATACATCATTATTCATTAGTATGATGGATTACTGCTACACGAACTAATGTAATTTTTCCCATTACCACCTCTAATGACTGGATATAAAAAATGTATTAGAATTTTTAATATTATATTTTTCATGTTATTATAATTTTAGAATTATTTAATGACATAAATCATCATGCATTCAGTTATTTGGCAATACACTATTTTTTTCTCATTTTTACGGTGGACTACTGCATTACGACGTGATGTGATTCATTCACACTTTACATTATAATGTAATAAGTATTGGTTTTATTGAAAATATTTTATATAAATATCATATTTTAAATATATATTATTATATAGTGTTAATATATTACTTAGCAGTTTTTATTTTATTACATTCAGAAAACGTAGACAATGTTCATGTGTGCTTATCCAACACTGTCTATATGCATGATGTATTTCATCTTCTATTTTTTATTGATTACAATAAATAAATTTATAATCAATATTTATGATATTATAATAATTTTTTAGTTTTTTAATATTATAGTTACTTGATAAATTTAAGAGTACAATATATATTCATCTAACACATATAGAAAAAACAAAGCAATTATTTAAACATGACTTTAAGAAGTAATTGTTTATATATGGGTAATAAAAATTACCAAGTTAATAATATATTTTATTATATATATAAATATGGTTTTATAATATATTTATAACTAAAAAAATTATTATACATGAGGTTTTAAAATGAATGAATAATGTTGAGACTTAAGATAACAGGATTTTTATCAGTTTTACTTCCTTTAGAAATTTTTTATGTTATGCATCTATATTATATTATGAGGTGTATAATCATTCCTTTTTACATTATATGTCATTAATATCCTTATTTAAAGAATATTTAATTCTTTTTTTGAATTTAATACTCAATGGTACAAATGATTCAATTCATACTAAATAGGTAATGTTTTTATGTTACAATCTCCTCAATTTGCGAGATTTATTTTATAATGAATCAGATGAAATTAATTTCTGAGCCATATATCAAGATAACAATTAATTATATTGTAAAAATTTTATTTCCAAAAAATAAAACATTCCCATAATTTTTTTCTACTTATATACATAGATGACCAATATAATGTTTTTATGAAAAAACATTGTTATTTATCTATTCTATTGGAAATGCATTTTCATCAAAAACCATGATTTCTAAAAAATATTCAAAACTAATTTTAAAATTATATAATTTAATTATTATCAATAATTTGAACCATTATTAACATTTTTTAAAATATATAGAGGAATCATCATTGTATATTTATAAATCATGGTTCGTTTGACTTTTAATGAAAATTTGAATGGATTCCGTGTTTTTGTATATATAATTTTAATATAATTTCATAACCCATCGACCATAATTTTTTTTGAATCATAATTTATATTTATAATGGAATTTTTCATTATGAATTATTTTTAAAATATTTTAAGAATTATTAATATAAAATATTTGATTATTTACGAAAGGATATTTTCTATAAGAAATGTTACTATTTATATTGCATTAAAAATCATTGTTCATATAAGGTATATTATTTTGATGTTACTTAATAATTACTAGTTATATTATCCAATGCTACCATAATTATTATTTTGTTGATGTTTTATCTTTATGATGAAATATTTTAAGGAAACCTTTTTTCATCCTTGTGTAATACTTGTTAAAATTATTTCAGAACTCATTACATTTTTCATGGGTTATTAATTAATGAAATAATGAAATGGTAATGAAATATGTTTTCTTTAAAATAGTAATTTTCTAATAATTTTTTTATTAAAATACATTTAATTTTAGGGGTTATGATATGGGGGATTTTTTTTATATTTTTTCATACACATTTATGATTTTCCTTATCTGATGGGTAGGGCCTAAATCTTTATCAAATGAATTGCATAAATATTGATATCATATGAGATAAATGTTATAATAATGGGGAGTGTCAAAATTTAGTATGTGATTCAATCCAATATGATAGTATTAATATTAGACCTTGAAAGAAAATATTTTTTGGTGAATGAACCTATTCGACTATTATAGTATGAAAATGACCTTTGAACTAATAAAGAAATTATTTTCTATTCTTATTTTTAAAAAATAATTCCATTTCTTATTCCATTGTTGTGCTCAAATTTCTAATGTGATTTCATTCAATTATAATTAATATATTAGTTAATTCAATTGTTCCCGCCATAACCCACGATTGATGTATTTTATATAATGTTTTTGTTTTTCAAATTTTTTCCCATGTTCTCACACCATTTGTCACATGTTATGTCTATGTATCCCCTTTTTTAACCTTACTAGGAATTTTGACCACACTTAATTATATTTATTTTCCCAAATTTATGATTAAAATTATGATATATGATTTTTTTACGAAGGATTATATATATGAAGAATGTTTTGGGTTATAATAAGTTCACCTTTGAACTAGTTATTCATTCTTCCATGATTCAAATGGAATGATAATTTATGATCAGTGTAATTTCATTTGTAATGAAATAAATGCTCATGAAAAAAATGATATAATATCTTATTTTGAAAATCTTTTAACACTATAGTCAGTAAAAAAGGATAGGTTTAGTAATCCAATATAAACTATGAAGATAAAATTGTTTTACAACCAATAGGATTATCCCATGTTTTGGGTAACATCTATTGTTTTTGGTAAGGAATACACAATGATTTTATGCAATAATTCAGCCCCCTGTATATACCTCAATTGGACAGGTTTTAGAACTAATATATCATGGTTTAATATCTGTAATGAATTTTTTGGGATTGACTCATGAAATAACAAGTAAATAAAAGAGGTACATTCTAGACAGATATTATGACACTCTCTGGGGAATTAATTGTAAATTAGAATTTCCATTAGTATCCATCATGAATTATTTGAATAGATGATGGGAATTTATGGAAATGGATTAACCTAATGTTTCATTATATGAAGATTAATTTTATTAATTTATATATCATAAATTATTTTTCACTAAAATGTGGTATTCCACTATGACATCTATTTCTAAAATATTGATTTTTCTTTTGGTCGGTGGATGGAACCCAAAGTAATATTTTTAAAGATGTATGTGATTGATAATAAAATTATTCCCTTATAATGATGTTGAATGTTACATGATATAGAATGAAAATTTTTAGTTGTTATTTTCACACAATATTGTTGGGATATTAATCCTGAAGGACATATATATCATCAAAGGATAAAACAATATTTTATTGACTCAATAATTGGGAAGTATCCACCATATTTTGATTTGTTTTATGTTCTTCTATTATATAGGAAATGGATCACCACCAATGAAATCATATTTCCATCCATAATTTCTCAAAGCATGAGAATGTTATTTTGGTTGTCTACCTTTAGGATGGTGAAGAATATTAATTATTGTTAATTTTAAAATATATGAGGAAACATTGTGAGTTTATTTCATTGATTGATAAAATTTCATGAACATATTTTCTTTATGTAATTTCCTTGTATTCTTATGTTAAGGATAGTTATGTAGTTCCATGAACAAATGAAAGAGGATTACGAATCTGTTCATTCATAGGATGATTATTTTACATTACCTTTGAGGTATGCCCCTATTATTATCATCCATCTTGAATGTAAGGTTGATTGATTGTTAATTAGTTTAAAACAATTTCTTTGAAGGGTATTTACTATAAGAGGCCTAATTAGATATGAATAGATTTCACAATGTTCTATCAAGGGTGAAATAGAGGATGGATTTATGTATCACTCACATGATTTTGAAAAGTCGATAAAGATGGAATTCAAAGGAAAATGAAAATATAATTGATAGTAGTATATGTACTTTCCATTATTCTCGAAATGTGGGAAGAACCATAAATATAATTTTATTAAGTGTAATAGTTAGTGTTTTATGTGTGGTAAAGAAAGACATCATAGAATAATCATTTAATGTGATGGGAAAATGTCATGAAATAATGCTAAAAGAGATAAAGTTCCACAAAATACTCTTCCTACACTCTAGAGTTTCAAATTCAAGGAGTATGGGAACTATGATAACTTTTTCAAAAATATTATTCATAATGATTATTATCAACATTAGAAAACTATCAAGTATAAGGACATTAGAAAATTTTATTAAATCACTATTCATGATATATGTGTGATAACAACATGGTTAATGGTTTTCACAACCCATCCCCCTGGGCCCGTGCCATGACTACCCCAATCCCGCCTTTCATAGGCAAGGGGATGGTGACTAGAACCAAAGAAGCAATTCAATAAAACATGGAATGAATTTCCATTATATCTTGTAAATGCACACAACAGAGCACACTGCTAGATACAAAACACAACATAAACTATATAACAAAAGAGTTCTAAAATGTAATAGGGGCCGGAAAAACAAGTTGACCTGTAAAGTACAAGGAACTGGAAGTACATGTACAATTGAAGAAATAAAAAAATAGATGTTGGGCTATCCTCCGGGATTCCTACCTAAAGGGTAGGTATAGATAGACTCCTCAACACTACACTCTTACCAGTCTCCTTCATGTATTGACTCATCTTAAGGTCCACCTCCGGTTCTTGTCCAGTCCTGGTACTCTCAGCCTAAGTCAGCGCTGTATATCACTTGCATCCAACACAACACGGTACCGGCATAGCTCGTGTAGGTGTGAGTATAATGATACTCAGTAGGGATCTTGAGATCCTCATGGTCTCACAGATCCACCAGGGATAAACCACCAAAAAAGGAATCAACAGATAACACTACTTAAGTATATTCCCATATATATATATCTAAGTTATCAATTAATCTATCTCAATCATGAGGGAAAAAAAGTACTGACCCAGCTCAACCAGAATATTATTCACATTATCGAAACATAGTCTACTAGAGAACTCCTACTCAATCGAGTACATTGGGCCTACCACGTCACACTGAGCTACTTCCGACTAACCATGAACTGTGGAGGTAATCCTCTTGCCGAGTACCATGGGTCTGCTACGTCACACAGAGGTGCTCCACACCATGGGTCTGCCGCCACACCAAGGCGCTCCCCCTCATAGCCTCAATAGGTACTACTCCTGTCAAGTATCGTGGGTCTGACGCATCACAAAGAGAACTCCTCCAATGTGGGTCTTCCTCCATAGCCAGGCACTCCCCAATGGGCTAGTAGAATCACTCTGAGCCAAACGATTAGCAGTCGTCATGTCCCAGCCAGCTAAAAGGTCTCTGCACTCTGCTCACTCATCACTATAAGGATTTGTTCCACAAGCTATTGGTCAATACTACAACTGTCACGATGTATCATGAAGAAGTATTTCAAAGTTCCGCCATGTCAATGGGGTCTCAATGCAATAGATGACCTGTCAATCAGAAGCCCAGTCTGTGAGTTATTATTCTTTTAGTCCCGGGGGCCCGATTGGATTCGTGCATGTTCCAAACTGACTATATCAAAACTATACCGCAAAATTTAGTAGGTTATGTTCAAAGGGACAACCATGATCCAAGATTACTTGGGTTTAGATGATGGTTCTTCAAATAGACTCTCGGTGCCAATAAAATGGCCAAAAGAATTTAAAGGGGGTCGAAGTGGGCATAGGTCCGGTCAGACCCGGATAGACCGACCTGGCCCGACCCAGTCTGGGCCAACCTGATTCGGGTCATCCCGGCCTGACCCATTGGGTCTGAACTATCCCGTTGGAAGGGCCTCCATGTTGGGTTCGACCCTGCCCATATGGCCCATCCTAGTAGGCTTATAGGGGCTGCGGAGGCCCAAGAGGGCACAGACCAGTCGTGAGGGCGCGGAACGTCCGATGGTTGGTGTGATGGTGGTTCTGCCCGGAGGGCACCGCGAGGGAGTGGCTCGGCCCGAAGAGCTCCATGAGGGTGGTTTCGCCCGGAGGGTGCTGCGAGTGGGCACAGCTCGAGGCGGCTCAGCCCGTAGGCCAAGGCCGGTTCACCCGGGGCACCTCGATGGAGCGGGCCGGTTAGGTTAGGGCACCACAAGGGGCCGGAGGGTTGGCGCGGCCGGGGTGGTTCTGGAGGCTTGCGGGCAAGTTCGTCCAGTAGTAGTGCGGGGCGCACGGACAGCGGAGCTGTGGGGTTAACGGGGGCACGCAGGGTGCACAGACGGTTGAGCTACAGGGTGTGCGGGGCTTGCAGGGCGCACGAAGACATGTGGTGCACGAGGTTCATGGGTTTCCCAGATGGTGGAGCCATGGGGCTCATGGGGGCTGCATGTGGCTCAGCTAGGGGAGGTCGCGAGGATGCGGGGGGCTCATCCAAGGATGTCACGAGGGCGCGGCGGGGCAGCAGTGTCGTAGAGTGATGTTGTGCACCGTGGCCATTACCACTGTTGGCGGTGGTTTAGGTCGTCATTCTTGTCCTCCTCCATGTACATTTTATTCCTTATCCATCACAAAGAATACCATATGTGATCAGTATATAGGTCACGCCATGTAAGATTGGCCCGCACCCTCCACATTTAGAGTGGTAGAAATCGTCTCTACTTTAATCATGAACCAAGAATGAGGATAATAATCGAATTGATTCATGAACTTGAAAATAAACCCTACCTTTTTTGTTGTTCGTCAACGGAGTCATGGGTAAGAAGACATATCATTTGGAAAATATAGTCATCGGTGTCATCATCATTTTCGTAGATTGTCAGTTTGCGCTATGACTCGTCGTAGTCGAAGACATCCTATGTTGGAGGATGTCCTGAGGAAGAAGGTCGAAGTCAGGGTCCAAATTCATTGATATGGGAGCACGATCATTGTCAGTGGAATGCGTTCTTCATGGAGGAAACATTCTTCGTTGGAGAAGCTTTCTCTCAAGAGCTCCTCCCAATTCTCTAAATCCAAACCTTTTTTCAATTCCACCATGAAGGAAAATAAATAGCCAACATCAAAACAATTGATATGATTAAATTTTACGATGACACATAAAATTAATTGACATTATTTAATTTTATCTCAACACATAAAATTAATTGATAGCATTTCATTTTATGTTGACACATAAAATTAAATTTAAAATATTTAATTTAATGTTGAAAAATAATAATAAATTGAAAGAATTTTATTTTACGTTGACACATAAAAGTAATTGAGGGAGTTGAGATGTTTACTATCCCCCCCATTTTGAGGGATAAAACTCGGGTGGTCTCCACCACCATAACTCATGGGAGGAAAAGGTGTGGTGGTCCCCACCACCATAAACATTCATTGGCGGTTAATGAGTGGTAGTACCACCTCCAAATTCCACATGGGTGGTTATAAAAGATAAAATAAAATAAAACACGTAATAATATTATTTTATTATTTCCATGAATATCCAAAAACTAACTTTCACCCATGACCAACTATTTTTGAGATGAAAGACTTCTTATGTGAAAACAGGTGCAACGAGTTCAACGGTGTCCTTAGATTTTAATTCTGAGCACTGTTTTCAAATTTTATAAAAACATGTTTGAACATTCACTGAACGTACCTGAACAAAATTTCATAAATTGATTCTGGGCACATAGGGCCTCAGAATCATCTGATATTAATTTTTTAGGTCTCGTAAACCATTCCCAAAAATCAATTCATGGAAATTTTAGGACTTTACATTATCCACACCTCAGGCATTACGTCCCCGTAAGCCACATCTTAAACTAGATAAATATGTGGCGGTACTAAGAATGCATATGAGCCTCTCTCTCCCATTTTCTCTCTTGGAGGTTCCCATGCTGCCAACGAACATGCACCAAAGGTATCGAACTTACTTGAAGGACCCGCTCCTGTCGATACTCAATCTCTACTGGAACCTCTGTAAAAGTCACCCCTTCATTGACATCTAGCTCGACATGGTCAATGATATGAAAAGGGAATTCACATATTTAATTAGTTTAGATACGTGGAAGACGTCTTGTACCTAGTGGAACTGAGGTGGAAGAGCTATGCAGTATGCCACCTCACCAACTCTACTAAGGACCTGAAAAGTTCCAACGAACCTTGGAGTTAACTTTCTGCCTAGGCCAAATCTCTACAAGCCTAATCGGGGTGATACATGTAGAAAGGCGTGGTCACAAACCACAATCTCCAGAGGTCTCTGTCTTCTATCAGCATATGACTTCTTCCAGCTTTGTGAAGTCTTTATCCGCCCCTAGATTATCTGCACCTTCTTTGTGGTAGCCCATACCATCTCTAGTCCCACTATTGCTGACTCCCCTACATCAGTCCAGCACAAAGATGATCTGCATGGTCTCCAATACAACGCCTCAAAAGGTGCCACCCCAATGGTGGAGTAATAACTGTTGGTGTACGAAAACTCCAGCAAAGGAAAGTGATCATCCCAGCTGAAACTGAAGATGAGGACACAAGCACGAAACATGTCCTTGAGTTTCTGAATGGTCCACTTAGTCTGACCATCCCTTTGAGGATGGAAGGCGATTCTCAAATGAAGTTGCATCCAGAAAGAATCATGAAACCCCTTCCATAGATGTAAAGTAAAACATGCATCACGATCGAAGACAATCGTTGAAGGTACTCCATGTAGCCACCAAATATCATGCACATTGAGGCAACACAAGCTCTCTACTGAACCCTAATCCCTAATAGGTAGCAAGTGGGCTGAAAAGGTAAGTCGGTCAACAATCACCCAAATTGAGTCAATTCCCCTAGAATTACGTGGATTTCCTATCACGAAGTCCCTTGATATCCCATACCACATCCACTCTGGGACCTCTAAAGGATGAACCAATCCTGCTGGTGCCTGGTTCTCTGCCTTCGCTTACTGAAAAGTGAGGCACTGAGAGACAAACACTACAATGGCCTTCTTTATTCCCGGCCACCAGTTCTATCATCAGAGATCCTGGTACAACTTCACCACTCTTGGAAGTACCACGAGAGGGGATGTGTGGAACTCCCTCAACACTTCCTCATGAAGTGACACTAGTCCCATAGTACATACTCAGAAGAGGATGACGTGCTCCCCACTATTAGGAAATCAATCAGGTGTTTGCCATATGGATATCGGAGAACGTCGTGTCTTGTAGCTAGTGTCTCGATGCTGCACCTCCGTGACTCAGTGAATAAGTGGGGGAATGACTATAAGAGACTGAAGAAAAGTTGCTCCGTCTATATCAAGAAAGGATATATGCAAAGCGGCTAAATGCTCTGTCACATCGCCTAGATGTTGTGTACCAGATCTCTTGCTGAGTGCATCTGCAAAATTTTTCCCCTTCCCAGGAGTATAAACTATCTTGATGTCATAGTCCTGGACGAACTCAAAACAACATCGTTTTCTCCTGTTCAGGTTCTTCTATGAGAAGATATAACATAGACTATTGTGATCTATTTACACGGTAAAATGATCACCCATAAGATAGTGTCTCCACATCTTCAAGGCAAATACCACAGTTGCTATCTCCAAGTCATGGTTAGCTTAGTTCTGCTCTTGCAGCCTCAGCTGTCTTGAACGATATGTGATCATTACTCACTCCTACATCAGGAATTTTCTGAGTCTAGTCCCTGATGCATCACAATAGACTGCATACCAAACTCCATCCTTTGGAAGCCTCAAGATGGGGCACAATTCAGCCTCTACCTCATCTCTTGACAGATCTGTTGGCATCTCTCCGACCACAAGAAGGATTTCCCCATCTTCATCATGGATTATTTTGGTGATTCAACTCTGGAGAATTATGGTACAATACTCCGGTAATATGTAACTAATCCCAGAAAACATTTTACCTTCATCACACTCTAGTGTGGTTCCCAAGCAAGTACCACATCAACCTTCATTGTATAAACTTCAACTCCAGCCTCCGATATGACATGTCTAAGAAAGTGATCCTCTCGGATCCAGAACTGGCACATTGAGACCTTACCATAAAGCTGGTGCTCTTGGAGTGTGTCCAGTACTACTTGAAAATGATAGGAATTCCCTACCTCAGTATTCGACATGATCAGAATGTCGTCGATGAATACTATGGAAACGTGATCAAGGAATGGTTGAAAGATCAGGTTCATAAGCCCCAAGAACACTACAGGAATGTTGGTTACACCGAATGGAATAACCAAGAACTCATAATGGCTATACCGACATCTACAGACAATCTTTTACACATCCTGATCTCATAATATGAGCTGGTGATATCCTGACCGGAGGTTTATCTTCGAGAAGCATCGTGCTCCCTTAAGCTAATCAAAGAGGTTGTCAATCCTCATGAGTGGGTATTTGTTCTTCAACATCGTCTGGTTCAGGCACTAATAGTCAACATAAAGCCTAATGCACATATCCACCTTCCTGGGAGATAGAATTAGGTCTGACTAGGGAGAAACACTAGGCCTGATGAATCCCTTCCTCATCAAGTCCTCTAGTTGTACCTGCAGCTCGCAGAGCTCTGTTAGATCCATCTGATATGCTGGTGTAGATATCAGTATCATCCAAAGGTACAAGTAAATGTAAAATTCTACCTATCGTAAAGGGGGTAGACATGGATCTTCATCAGGGATGACATCCACGTAATTCTCCACCACTATAGGATAGCTCAGACTTACCACATCAACTGCTCTGAGGGTATGGGTAGCCAACTGATGAGTGATCGGCTGCACTGTCATTCGAGTAAGTCCATCCTGTGATTAAAAGGCTCCATTATCATTAGTGAAGGTAAAATTGGTCCCAGCCATGTGGACACACCACACATTGAAACTATTATAGCCATTATGAGCATGGACTGTAGATAACTAGTCCATCCGGAGATGACGTCGTAAGGCCTCAACACCGCTACTTTGAGTTCCTAACAGAAGCTCTCTCCTCCTAGAGTAATCTCACACAACCGGAACGAGTGTGTAATCATCGAATATTCATTTTTTGAGTCTTTATATATAAGGATCGAGCCAATGGCTCTATTAGAATCTCCAAGCTCTAAGTGAGTGCAGTGGCAATGAAAGAGTGATTGTCACCTGTGACTTTAAGTACTGCAGCTATGGTAGAGTAGACATAGATCGTACCTCGAATCATCTCCAAAGCACCATGATCATATCCCTAAGTTGCCTGGGGTTGAGCCCTCCCCTATCTACATGCTCTATATGGTTTGGGTGGACTTCTTGGTGGTGGTGGCAGTAACTCCTCAAATCGGAGTCCGCCGCTAGCTTCACGACCAACTCCTCTGCCACATCCTCCTACTCCCTACGGACTGCCTCGATCGAATCTTTGTCTCTTTCTGGGTGGTCCATCGACTGCCTGATGATCATCTGAATGGAGGGTGAGACAGTCACAAGGCATGTTACCCTACCCAATTCATGCATAACACTACTCTCTTATGGAATGTTTGTCTCCACCTCGGTTTCCCCGCACAACTGATCATGAGTCATGCGGCCGTCCACCTATATGTCTGGTCCACCTGTACCTCTGTGAAATCTATCTACTTCCAGCAGCAGAAGACTCTGATACATGTCTACTAGTGGTGGATATCGTGATTGGAGACTGTTCATCAAAGAAACTCTCCACTATGAGGGCTATCTCAAACACCCCCTCCAACATTGGGATGCTGAGTGAGATCACTGAAGCCATGATCTCCCTCGTGAGTCCCTACTCAAGGGTCTAGGCCTTGAAGAATGGATCTTGAACCATATTGGTAAAGTATCATGAGATTTCTATGAACCTCCTTGAGTACTGAGCTGCAGACATGTTTCCATGCTGCAGATGAAGTAGCTTCTGAATGCGCACTGCACGAAGAGTCACTAGGACAAACTCTGCTCGAAACAGGCTCCCGAATTCTGCCCAGAAAAGCGTCATCTCTTCATGAACCTGGTTATCAAGCTCCACCATCTGCCCAAAGCTTTTTGTAGAAGGATGGAAATAAGAATTACCATGAGGTATGTTGGTGTCCCTACCTGTTGGAAAACTCTCACCACAGCCACCAGCCAATCCTCAGCCTCCTAAGGGTCCGTCTCTCCCCTAAACCTAGGTATACTCTAGCACTGGAACTAATGCCAGATGCTCAAGTGGTGTCACCATCGTCCAAGAGGGCTGGTGGCATCGGTTGCCCAATGGGGAGTGGTACCACTGGTGCCTCTACTGGAAAAGGGCCCTGAACCGAGGCCTCATCACTCAGTGTGATATTTTGTCTGTACAACTCTCAGAACTCTAGCCGGCTGTCTACGTGGAGGCATCCTGAAAAGAAATAGGTGTGATATGGTTAAGTTTTATACCTAGTGAGTTGACCGGGTTGTGATGAATTACAGAAAACATTTTGAAATCACACACGCAATCAGTGTTTTCATGCACTGAGTCAGAAATTAGAGGTCATGGTCTTGGTGTATGGATACATCGTCTGTCGCACCAACACTGGACTCCCTATACTAAAAACCACACTCACTACCCTTAACACAATTAATTCAATGAAAAGGGAGATTAGAGTCCAACATTCTGTGGTAGAACTGACTGCTCTGATACCAATTTCTCATGACCAGTCCTCCAGGGCCCATGTCGTGACTACCCCAAACACGTCTACCATAGGCCAACGGCTGGCGACTATCACCAAAGGCATAATTCCCTAAAACATGGAAGGAATAGCCTTTATATCCTGTAAACGCAGACAAAAAATCACACAACTAGATAAAAAACACTAAGTAAAATGTATAATAAATGAGTGCTGAAAAGTAAAAAGGGATGGAAATACAAGCCCAACTCTAATGTACATGGAACTGGAAGTACTAGTACAACTGATGAAAGGAAAAAATAGTTGTTGGGTCGTCCTATGGGATTCCTACCTAAAGGGTAGGTACATATTTCCCCCTCAACACTCCACGTCCATCAGTTTCCTCCATTTACTATCTCGTCGCACAGTCCACCTATGGGTACTGTTCAGTCCTGGTACTCTCAGCCTTAGTTAGCTTTGTCCGTCGTCTGCATCCAACACAACAAGGTGCAGGCATAGCCCATGTATGGGTGAGTATAACGATACTCATTAGGGATCCCGAGACCCTCAAGGTCTCATAAATCCACCATGGAAAACCCACAATGTAAGGAATCAATAGATAACCCTACATATGTATATGACCATACATATACCTATGTTATGAAGTAATCTATCTCATTCATGAGGAAAACACAATATAATGTCTGAGCACAAACATGATTTTATTCACATTACAAAACCTTAGCTACTGGAGAACTCTTATTCAATCGAGTACAGTGGGCCATCTACGTCACATAGAGGCGCTTCCCACTATCCCTGTACTGCTGAGGTACTCCTCCTATCGAGTATCGTGGGTCTACTTCATCACATAGATGCTCTCCACACTATGGGTCTGCTTCCACACCCAGGCGCTCCCCCTCACTACCTGTAGAGGTATTCCTTCTGTCTAGTACTGTGGGTCTGTCGCGTCACCAATCACGCTCCTCCACTGGGTTTCTACCACCACAACCTGGCACTCCCCATTAGAGTAGTAGAATCATTCCGAGTCAAGTGTTCAGCAGTCTTCATGTCTCAGCCAGCTACTAGGTCTCCGCACTCTACTCACTCGTCCCTAGAAATATTTGCTCCACGATCTACAGTTCGTTTCTCCAACGGCCACGAAGTCCCATGAAGAATTATCTCAAAGGTCAGCAATGTCATAGGGATCTCAACACAATAAACGGTGTGTCAATTGGATGCATTTTCTGTGAGTAATTAGCCTTTTAGTTATGGGGGCCCAGTAGGATTCATGCATGATCCAACCTAACTCTATCTCAACTATACCCCAAACTCTAGTGGGGTATACTCAAAAGGACCTTCATGCTACAAGATTACTAGGGCCACTAATATTTCGTCAAATTAACATCTGGTTCCAATGATATTGCTAAAAGAAAGTAAAGGGGGTCGTATTGGGCCCGGGTCTGGTCCGATGTCAGTTCAGGTCGACCCAGCCCATTGGGATGGCCAACCTGTTGGGTTCTTCCTGGCCCGTAGAGGGCCAATAGGGGGATGACAGGTTGCAAGGTCATGGACATGCAATAGGTTTTCATGACGGCGGTTCTTCCAGGATGGCACCGTGAGGGTGGTTCGGCTCGTAGGGTGCTGTGTGGGTGGTTTGGCCCGAGGGAGCCGCGTCGGGGCGTGGATCGCGACAGCTCAGCTTGGAGGCCAGCGTCAATTCATCTGGGGTTCTGTGAGGGCGCGGGCCGGTTCGACCGGGGCTATGTGAGGGACCGGTGGCCCGGCGTGGCTGGGCCATCTTGGGAGGCCGACAGACCGGTTCGGCCAGCGGCGACATAGGGCGCACGGACGGTGGAGCCTAGGGGTGTGCAAGGGCGCGGGGCACGCGGACGGCGGAGTCGTAGGGTGTGCGGGGTGTGCATGGTGCGCGGAGCTGCATGGTGTATGGGAAAAGTGGATAGTGTGGATGGTGGAGCTACGGGGTGCGCGAGGAAAGTGTGGCCACGAGTGACTCAGCCGTGGGATGCCACAAGGGTGTGGGCGGCTCGGTTGGGGCTGCTGCGAGAGAGCGTTGGGGGGGGGGGGGTACCGTGAATCCGTGCCACACACCGTTGCCTTTGTCATGGCTGGTGTTGGTGTTGACCACCATTCTTGTGCTCCTCAACATAGGTTATCATCCTTCATCATCATGATGAACATCAATGGATATTGGTAGAGGGGTTGGGCCATGTTAGTTTGGCACGCACCCTCTATGTTTAGAGTGGTAGCAAGCCGCTCTACATTAATCATAAAACACGAACGAGGATAATAATAGAAAATATTAAGCATTTTAAAATAACCCCTACCTTGTTCGTTGTTCATCAACAGATTCATGGGGAAGAAGATGAATTATTAGGAAAAGACAGATTTTGGTGTCGTCGGTGTTTTCCTCGATCATTGGCTTGTGCACTGGCTCATCGTAGTCGAATATTTCTTACATCGGAGGAAGTACTGATGATGAATGTCAAAGTCGGGGTTGATGTTCTTCGTCAGTGGAGCACGTTATTCATTGGTGGAACACGTTCTTCATGGGGGAAGTGTTCTTCGTTGAAGAAGCTTTATCCCAAGAGCTCCTCCCAATTCTCTAAAGCCAATCCTCTTTGCAATTCAACCATTATGGAAAAAAACATGCAACATTAAGATAATTGATATTATTTAATTTAATGTTGACACATAAAATTAATTGATAGCATTTAATTTTATGTTGACAAATAAAATTAATTCATATAATTTAATATTATGTTCACACATAAAACTAAATTGTATGCCTTGAATTTTATGTTGACACATAAATTTAAATTGAAAACCTATAATTTTACATTGAAACAAAAAATTAATTGAGGGAGTTGAATGGTTTCCTCTGCCCCCTATTATGAAAGATAAACCACTGGTGGTCCCCACCACCATAACACATTGGTGGTTAAGCTATGGTGGTCCCCACCTCCAACTTTTACATGGGTGGTTATAACAGATAAAATGAAATAAAATCTGTAATTATTTTATTTTATTATTTCCCTGAAAAACCCAAAAACTGACCTTCACCCTCGACCAACTGTCGTCGAGGTGAAAGTCTTCTTATGTGAAAATGGTCACTTAGAGTTCAACGGTGTCGTCATATTTCAATTCCGAGCACCGATTCGAAATTTATAAAAACCTACTCGAACATTCACTGAACGTAACTGAATAAAACATCAGAAATTGATTCTGGGCACACCGGACATTGGAATCACACGCTGTCAATTTTCACGGACTCGTAAAAAATTCTCAAAATAAATTACATGGAAATTTAGAGTCTTTACAATGGTTATCTTTTTATCCACTCTAGAGATGACAATTTTCTATTTGACTATAGATCAACTAATTCTTCCATATATGAAGAATTTTATAAGGATACTAAATACTTCTCCAAAAATATTAGATATAAAATTATTATTTAAAACCCTATTGGTATGATTATCACATAACAATTATTTTATTACAATCATATTTATGTTTGTGGAAATGTTCTCACATTAATTTTTTAGTTTTTTCTCTAGATGATTTTGATGTTATGATATTAATGGATCAAATTTTACTAAATAAATCCCACAACAATTGTACTGGAATGAAAGTCAAATTTTTATCCCAATGAAACCTACAATCCAATATCATTATGGGGATAATTATAAACATAAGATGGAAATTAAATACATGTGATGGGAATGTTTTCGTATAGAAAATAGGAATTTATCACCTAGGTTTAGAGAGAGACTAATAATCCATGATATTATTATTTTTCATGTGTTTTTATGTCATTCAAAAACTATTTCCTAGTATTTTTTTAAATAAATGTTATTTTCTCAATATAAATCTATCGTCGTACTATGTTTATTTCAAATACTTCTTATAGAAAAAACCTAATTGAATTTCATAAATTAAATAATAAACCATTGTAAAATCATTAAAAAGGATTCATTCGGTGATGTTTATCAACATGGAGTTCACCCATTGTCATTTTTTATTATAAATAATGATTTATTTAAATTACTAATTACAAAGGGAGTTGAACTTGATCATAATAAGGAAAATGATTCATTTACCCAGTACTGATTACCTTTTTGACCAAAATTTTGAAGTTGAATACATTTCTATATTGACCATCATTTTGGATAACATAAATTGAGGTTCAATAAGGAGGATATACCAAAGGAAACGTATATAAAAGGTATGCACATTAATAATATATAGTGATCTTATTCAGAATTACAATTGCAACTTCTATCTTCTTGGATTTAATAATATAGGATTTTTAGATTACCAAAATATATTTTTAGTGGTAGGTATATATGATATAATTATACATTAAATTATTATGAATGATAATTAAAGACATATGTGGTTTTTTTGGACGACCTAGTGAAAAATAATTTTTTTGAATAATTTATAAATTGTGAATTTTGGAGGCAAAGATTTTCATTTTTGGCCATATAAAATCAATAGATGATATATATGTGTATCCATAAAATAGAAAGGCTATTAAACATTTTCATAGAAAAACCATGATGAAATATGTCTTATGTATTATTTTTTAGGGTACATATTATTAATAGATTGTGGAATATTACCCATGACAATCTAATCCATGAACCATGATACCTCTAATGGTGTCCAATTTCATCTCTAATGGTGAGTATGAGAAATATCTGAAGGGATTGAAGATAAAATTAGTCATTAATCATGTTCATAAAATACCCAGTATTAGAGATGGAATTGTATTCTACAGTGATGAATACATTTGGGTATTTTTATTTATTATTATGGAGAAAGTGTTGATAATAGATTATTCTCCAGGACAATTGGTGGTTTTTTAGTATAATTATCTAACACATGATATCAAGTTAGTTGTTGTAATTTTTGTATAATTGATAAAGAGGAATTATCTATTTTATTTACAATATGAGATATATATATATATATATTTATCAAAAAAATTACATATTCTCAAAAAAGGAGTTGAATATTCAATAGAGAATGTGGTAAGAGTTAATTAATGATTTTGACTATTTAATAAAACACAACCCTGGGAAAGAAGAAATGTGTCTACTGGTTTGAGTCGAAATGATCAGGATTGTATTTCAATGATATGGATTAAATAATATCCATTATTTCATTTATTTGAAAATGATTAATATAGATATCCCTAACAAAAGAGGGACATATTATTATAATGATATGAAGTGTCACCCATATATCCAATTGAATTTTTAAAAGGCCAATAAAGATGATGTAGAGCGGTAAAATTAGGTTAAAAATGTATTTGACTATAACAATGATCTTGATAGAATCGTTACACTAATGAATTGTGAATTTGTCCTTTCCCAATTATATTTCAAGAATTTTTAAGAGGAAACTCATAGTTCATGATTACATATTCATCCAAGAGACATGAATTTGTATAAAGAGTTTAATATATATTTTTGGTGCATTGGAATGAAGAGACAGATCACTGAATTTTAATCCAATTTAAATGTTTGTCAAATAGTTTTCATTGGGAAACAATATTTTATTGGGATGTTATATTAAGTACACATACCATAAAAGAAATGTTAATTAATCAACGTGAATTTTATTTTTAGACTCTCTAAAGAATATTCCTATCTTCACTAACTTTACAGGTTTTACAATATGGAAGTGGTAATTCAACATGGTGTACCCCAAAAAATTTTATATGATTTGGATCTAAGTGTTAAATCAGTGTTCTGGTGAAGTCTCTAACATGCTAATTATATATATATGAGTTTCACTAATACATATGATCCTCAATCATATGGCCAGTCTGAGAGAAAATTTTAAACCCTAGTGGATATGTTGAGATATTCTATTGTGGATTCTAATGTTGGATTGGATAAACACCTTAATATAGATGAGTGTTTATAAAAAAATATATTCCACGTGATTATTCAGATATATCCTTATAATTCCCAATTTTTTAATAATTATAATGGTCCAATTAGATAGAATGAAGTTTTTGAATGAAAGATAATGAAACCTAAAATAGATAATGAATTGGAAAAGATGGTTATAGAAATCATTAACACATGGGTTAACTAAAATATGATAGGATTAATATACTTATAATCAATTACGAGATCTGGAATTTGTTGTTGGCGACATGATATTTCTAATAATTTTTAAAATGATGAAGATATTGATATTCAAGAATTAAGGAAAACTAAGACTTGTGTATATCAATCTATTTGATGCTCCTCAACATATCGGGATAGTAAACTATCAGTACGATATTCCACCAATCCTATATGAAGTGCATAATGTGTTCCATTTATATAACCTAATGATGTAAATAACTAAAATATCACTTATACTTATCCTAATGTAATTACCAATAGAGTATGAAATATCTTATGTAAAACAACCAATGGATATTCTGAATCACATATAGAATGTTCTAAAAAGTTTGACCACTTACCTCGCAAATGTTTTATGTTGAAATAACCAGTCGGATAAATAAATATGAGAAAGTGATGATGTCACACAAAATAATTATCCTATTATTTTTTAATCCAATGTGACATAATTTTTAGGGATTAATTCATTTTACTTGGGTATTATATCACAATAATATTTTTTGAACTATTTATTTCAAATTAATTTTATTATTTTTGATATTTATCTTATCATGTTCTATTGAAAATAATTTATTATAAATTAAACCAAAATATTAATTTTATTTATTCATTATAATAATAAAATTACTATCATTCTGTACATTAAAAAATGAGGTTTTCTTTTTTTTATACACAATAAAGACATTACATGAGGGTTTGCGCAACATGCATGACCAAGGTTTTGTTATATATATATATTATTAAAATATGATGTAATATAGCCATTAAATTAGATTTTATGAATTTTATTAACTAAAATATATAAATATATGGTTTTAAAAAATCATTAATTAATTAATTAGTTTCAAATTATTTATAAAAGATTATAAGAACAAATTATTATAATTGGAGTATTTTTATGGAAACAATTTATATGCTCATAAGTTAATTTAATAAAAAAATTAGTAGGTAATATTAATGTAATAAATAGTTTATTAATCCAATTAAATATTATTTATATTCATAAAATTTTTGTTATAGTCCTCAGATAAGAATAAATAATATTTAACCCATAATTCCCAATAATTTATATTAAGCTATTTTTACCACCATTTATTAGAGAATGTATTTTAAATTTATTTTGATAATTTTATAGATTAAATATGTCATTATATATATAATATATTTATTAGAAACATAAAATTTAGTTTAGGATAATTTTTTTGTATTTTTCTATGATGTTTCGCATTTTTAATCAATAGTTAAAATTACTGGATTTTAATTTCAAACTATTTTTTCATCTAAATTACTTCAATAGGTATATTTAAATATTATTTGGTTTTATAGGATATTTATCCTTTTAATTTATCATTTAATTAAATTTTTTTCATTGTAAATAATTTCAAATTTAAAATATATATAAATGCTATGACGACATTTGATCATTTTACATTAAATGACCGCTTCATGTTTTTGTAATGTGGAATTAATTTTAATTACAATTTTATTAATTATGTAAAATTATTTATATCAAATTGAGTCCATTTTTTAATTAGATGGTCCAAAATAGGTTTTAATTTTAATTTAATTTTTAGAAATAACATTTTTACACATGTAAAAAAATTATTTACTGTTGTATTGGTACAATTTTGAAAAGGGATATAATTATAATTTAAAATCTAAAAATATCACACAAATATAAAATTTAAATAGATATTATTTTGTGGCTTGTACATTACCAGAAAATAATAGATTAATTAAAATCCAATGACATTTAATAAAATTCCACCTCTATATGATGATATTTAAATATAAATTAATTAATAAATTAATCACTTGAACCCAACACTCCTCAAGTATAAATAACAATCCTCACTTCCCCATTTCAACACACAATGATTTGTATCTCCTCAAATTTATTCCCAAACTAATTCCCATCACTATATCCAAAACAAAGTTATTTATGTCTCATCAAAATACCAAATCGAAGAACCACAATGGTCTTTAAAGAGGGTATATTGAAGAGGTAATTTTCTCAAAGTACCAAAATTAATTTGTTTTCATCTATATATTATCCACTGTTAATTCATCCAAAAATTCATGATAAATTACTAATATTATATATATATTAGTGTTGAATTTATATTTTAATGTTACTTATACATGTGGTTTCTCACCTCCTCTCTTACAATGAAACATAAATTATTGTCTATGTAATGTTGGTTAATCGACTTTGTAAACAATATTCTTGTTCTTTTTTACATTACCACCTTCAAGTATGGTCCTAAAAGAACTTTTATGATTAAATAATATTAATATATATATATATAGATATTATAAAATATTTCATATTATTGTAATTTTATAATAAAAATACCCTCTTTCTTTCCATGTATTATTAATATGATTATCTCATTGGAGGAAGTGCAGACTACCGCCCCTTCAATGTTGTGTGATATGTTTATAAACAACATGGAATGTATTATAAATGTATTTATTGAATTTATGTGATATATTTGATATAATAAATACAATTTAATAATGATATATATTTATATATGTGTTTTCATTTCGTTCAATCAAGACGAAAATGAAACAGAAATAGCATTCATGCGTACATACTGCTTACAGACACCACGAATGGTGTATTCTATTACAGGATTATATATTCCATTGATTATTATAAAAAAACTATAATGGATATACATGACATCAATACAATTATTTACATTCATAAATAATGATATATGTATAAATACCAATGATTTAAAAAATTAGGACTCATGCGAAGAAAAAGGATAATATTATCCTAAGTGAAACATCAATGTAGGATGATTTAAAAAAGGGTAATATATGTTAATAATCTAATAATATATGGTATTACATATAGGGATATGGTATTCTAAACCATATATTATAAATTTATATTTACTATAAATGTGGTTTGAACAAGTACGAGGAGCCGTGAGACTAAAGGTATCAGAATTCTGTCTCACTTTTAATATTCATGAGATATAAGAAGTTGTAACAAAGTATTTCTTGTGTGTGGATGTGTGTAATTTACATATAATAATTCATATATTGAATAAAATTATTGTCATGATATTTAATGATTCTTTATAATATATCAATCTAATAATATAAATGTACAAATATGAATCAGACACTTTGAATGTTTTATGAATTAATCCTTTCTCTATTTCAATATTGTTAATATTATTTTACATAACTATTTATAGGGATATAGTGGGATTGTTAAAGACATTTTATATCTATTTTTATGATTATAATTTTTTTGAAAATTAATATTTTTAATGTTTTATGTAAGAGATAATTTCTCAATATCATTATTATCCAATATTGTATATACATTAGTAATTACTAGGGTATTTTTATCATCTATATCCATGTTTTCAAGAAATTATTTTGTAAAATTATTATCTATTCTAATAAAAATATTTAATTATATTTTTAACCATTTTTTAATTTTGAATACATGGTTTGAATGGAATATATCAATCATTTTCAAGTGAGGTACTTTTTTATATTTCCATCAAAAGAATGAAAATAATGATTTATTTTATCTTATACGACATGAACATATTTTTTATGATTTCATGATTCCTTGTTTACATTAAGAATACATTCTAGTTTTCATGGTTATCGTTACTGAAATTATTTCATTATATTTTTTTTGTTATTTTTATGAAAATAAATGTTTTTGACTTATAAAGGATTTTATCCTGAATAATCAATTTCAACAATTTTATAAAATTATTTTCCATCTAAAATGACATTCTAGTGATATATATGTTATTACTATGTTATAATTATGTATATTCTTTTTATGATATCCATTCTCTCAACCTAGATTATATTATGATGGAATAATGCTTGATAAATTCATTTTATCCCTTGGGTTATGCTATGATGAAATGATTATAATACTGTATCCTTTTCAATAGGTTATTATATGATTACATGATTATGATACCCATGTAATTTCATGGGTTATGATATTATAGCTTACTATATTGTAGACGATGTATGTATGATTTAATTATGATATAAGTGGGACCTATAACTTCATCCAATACATTTGGTAAACATTCATATCTCATGAGATACACTAACCTAGTCTTGGGAGTGTCCCATGACTACTATGAAGGCTTTAGGAGAGAAATCATGAAACTAGTAAGCCCATTTGAGTGAACCATGACAAAAAATATGGTGTGGGGAGTGAAACCATTCTACTAATATGATTTATGCAGTAATGTATGGCTACTATGGAACTCATATTATAATATTCTGTGTTAACACCCAATTGCATATTTTATTCCTATGTAATTCATTCATTGCTTATGATTTTTACATCCTTATGAATCATGTTTAATAAACAACAGAAATATATTTCATTAGTGATAATTATTATATTTTACATGTAATTTATGATATCTTATTATCTTTTACATGTTTATTGTTACATGTCTCCACTATTTACCCCTATTGAGTATTTGATATCACCCCTTTTCATGTTTCCATCCCCATGTTATGATGAAAGGATTTATGTATATGTAATAAAAGAGGAGATATTTATGTTAGAGGTTGAAGATCCATCATCCGGACAGAAAATTAGTATCGATGTTTCCAAATACACTAATCTATTATGGTCCTCGAGAGAGTATTTTTGTAATTTACTGATTATTCATCTAAAATGATGTAATATCCATGTATGTGATATTTATGTTGATAAAGTATGTATCATTTGAAAGGATTATTTATCCCTTGGAATATAGGATGAGAAAACATTAGAGTGATCCAAAGGTATATTTCAATAGACATGTCTAGGGATGTATCAAATAAATGTATAAGTATTACTCAACGTTTAAGAAAATGACATTAATATTTGGTAAAAAATAGGGTACTGTTTCATAAAAAAACATCCATTAATAGATACTACATGTGGATGTGTCTATGGATCATATGGAAATAAGTGTGACAACTCAAACAAGATGTTCTAGTTCTGACTTGTGGTAATCTACTACATGATAACGTGCCCTATTGCACATCTGTTTTGACACTCCTAGGGGAAATGGTTTGGAAATTCACAAATTCATAAAAATCAATTAGTATAAATTTGAAGAGTCGATGAATATAAATATCCTTATATAAACATAAATTTACATTTATTAAATGTGGTTTATTTGTGAGATACCCTATAAGAAAATTTTCATGAATATATGATTCCTCGATATGATAAGTGTTTCATGAAAAACATATATTTGTTTTAGTAGGTGGAGGGAATCAGAAAGAACTAGTTTAACAATGATTATGATGGTAAATATATTGATATGTATCCAAATTATATTATCAATATATTGAATGATGTTGTGATCATTCATAAGTAGTTATCAAGGAACAAAATCAAAAATGTGAACCTGAACCAACTCTTGGACTAACAAAGGAAGTGAAAAGAAGAATCTCTATGTGGGTTTGGGTAATAGAGACCATGCGAGAGAGAATATTGGTTTTACGATTTTTTACGACTTTATAATTAATATCATAAGTGAATGTATTTATGGAACCAAAATATTATAAGACTATGGAAAAGAAGTAAAGAAAACAAATTACTGCAAGGAAAATTTTAATAGTTCTATTAACCAAAAGGAAGAGAATACTGGCCTCTGTAAGATATCATTGAAGGATCATAATTTTACATGTGGAGTAAACATTCATTATTAAACACAATTTTACAAGATGGAATCTCACGACATGAACCGAAAATGTGGTGTGAGAAATGGTTTCATTTTAGACGATGAAGAGGAAACAAATGAAATGTGAAAGGACGGTGGTACTGTGTAGCATTGTAAATGGAACAAGTATTATGATGAATAAACCAAATTTTTATTAGTTGGAAATCAAAAATTAGGTCATACGAATCATTTAATTTACATGGATAGTTCTATATAAGTTTTTCTCTTAGTATATACATGTTTTTTTCCAATTTTAACAAATTAATAGTGAATTGATTAAATGGAAATGTAAAATTTTGACTAATGGAAGATTACCCAAAATATGTTCCTCATGATAAGATAATTAAGTTATGATATGTCAGATATTATTTGGTATGCTGGATGCAACATAATGCCATATAACTGATAAAGTATATATTGACAAAGAAGTTAATGGATGAAGTTTGAAACCTCTTTAATTAAAAGAATGTATCATGTATGATTTTGAATTAGTTAGAATTCATGTTTTTGAAATTTAATTATGGTAATATAGGTTATTAAAATGTTTCCAAAGAATATTTTATGAGGTTGTTCATGTGTATAGAATGTGGAAACCATGAGCTATTTTGTGATATATGGGGTATCAATGTTATTCCAATTTTCGGACCTTATGTACACAATTTTGGGATTTTTTCTTCATTTATAAGTGTTATAAGGTTAAAAATTTATGAAAATTTTGAGTTAAACATAAAATGAACTACTTATGTATTATTTTTTTATTGATAACCAAGGTGAAAAGTCAATTTCGTGATTTACCCTATATTATGGATTTATGTATTATTTATTTTGGGAATTATAATAGTGTGTTTGTAGAAAAAGACATCATGTATGATTGGTGATAACCAATAATGTTTTTGAAGGCCATGGGACATAAACATTTTAATAATGGATGATAAGGGTTTTATAGATACACTAGCCAACAAGATTTCATTGTTAATGTATAATTATTTGTTATGAATAAATATTAATGTTGAATTAGTAGTCTTAAGTTTTTATGTTTATATATATAAGGAATATTTATTTAGAAGAGAAATAATATTTGTACTATTCATTATTTTGTGGGACATAAGATTTATTAAAATTGTATTTTAGTGAAATATAAATCAATGATAATTTCCCTAAATTTATTCATAGAGGTAATGGATGTGTTATAAATTTATCCAAGAATAACTACAATATTAAATCTTGTTTATAGAAATATATATTTAATTACTAAATGTTATGAAAGTGATCAAAAAATGGTGTCACAATGCCTTAAATTTTGTTGAACTATGTTCCCTTGAAATAATAATTGATTTATGAATTTTCGTTAATCAACATGTATTTTATCAGTCACCTGTAGGGATTAGTGAACTCAATCATACCCTATAAATATTTATGCTTTTATTCCATGTCCAATATTCCCTCCAAAACTATGTTATGCTATGTAGAAACCTATTTATATGTTAATATGGGAAAACATTATGATTCTAATATTCATTCAATTGGGGAATTTAATGCCACCTCAAAATGGTTATATTTTAATTTAAAATAATCAATAAATTAATCACTTGAACTAACCTCTCCTTATGTATAAATAATAACCCTAACATCCCCATTTCATCCTAAAAAGACTTCTAGATCCTCAAATATATTCAGAATCATCTTCTACATACTCTCTCCAAGTTCAAGTGAAGCTGGTCTCACCAAATAACAAAATACAAGGTTTTCAAGGGTATTTCAAGGAGAGGTTATTTGAGAATTAATTTTCACAAATTATATATCTTATTTTCATTTATTTTTCTACATTCACTTATCATCCATCATATGTGAATACATGATATGTTCAGAAATATATTTATACTATAGTTTTGGTTTTTATAGTTGAACATATCATATCCATGCTGTTTCTCACCTCCTCTTATTTAAATTAATGAAATTTTGTCCATTTAATGCTGGTTAATCGACTCCATAATAATGATTATGTTATTTATTCCACTAAATCCTTTAGGAAAGGTCTTAAGACTATTATTATGGATAAATAAAATTTATATATGTATATATATTAACTTATTTCATATTTTTTAATGTCGTATTAAACATACCTTCATGCCATCCATGTTGTGTTAATATGACAATCTTGTCTGAGAAAGTGGAGACTACCACCCCCTCAAAGAGATGTGATTCATTTATACAATATATGGAATATATTAATGATGGGTTTACCAAATATATTTGATATATATGTTATAATTAATATACAATAACAATTATAAATATATATATATAAAAATATATGTATTTTACATTCATTCCTTTAACTTAAAAAATATATGGAAATAGTTTTCAAGGATATGTACAGCTTGTCATCTCTATAATTAGTGTATTCAATTTCATAATTATAATTTCATAAGATTATTATAAAAATAATATAATGGATATAAATTAAATTTTAATAATTTTTTACATTACATATCATGATATAAGTTTATGGACTAATGATATATCAAATTTAGACACAAGCGATGAACAAAGTGAATATTATACCAAGTGAAATATTAACAAAGGATGGTTAACATGAGGGTAATATAAGGTTCTAATAAAACCATATATGTTATTAGATAAAAGTATATATTTATGTAAAACATTTAATATAAATTTGTATATATTATATATGTGTTTAGAATGAGTATGACTAGACTCGAAACTCATGGTTCGTGAAATCAGAATCACTTTTATTTTTCATGAGATATAGGCCATGTTCACAGCATATTTCAGGATTGTGGTATATTAAATTCCCCTATTATATTATATATAATGAATTAATTTATAATCATTTTATTTAATGAATCATTTTATGATAATTGGATTATGATTTAAAGGTTGAAACCGGTATGTGACACATTGATTGTTTAAATAATTAATCCTTCATCCATTTCAATATTCATGATATTATTTACATAAATAATTATATAGATATAAAATAATAAATACATAAATTTCATGTGTATTTTTAGATTAATTATATTATTCTAAAAAAAGAATATTTTTATGGATTTAAGTAATATATATTTTCTCAATATCATTTTTATATGACATTTTATATATTTATGTATTTACTAGGTTTTAAATATCATTAATATCCATGTTTTATAAAATTGAGTTCTTAAAATGTTTTAATATTCTCCTATGTATGTTTAAATTAATTTTTAACCATTATTTACTTCCGACTACGTGGTTTGACATTAATATTTCTTTCAATTTCCTAATGAGTTACCTGTTAAATTTTCCATCCAATATAATAGAAGAATGTATTATTTTTACCCATACAAAATGATTAGATTTCCATGACTTCATGTATCCTTGTTTCTATGAGGTTACTCTTAGATTGTTTAGGTTCATAATAAAAAAACATTTACTTTAAATTTTTTATAAATTTTTTGAAAAGACAAATCTTTCGATGGGGAAATAATATTTTCGTCAATAATTAATTTTAAGTGTTTTATCAAAAATATTTTCAATTTAAGATGATATTATATAGTATTATCTATATTATTCCTATAATATGATTATTTTTATTCTATTTTTGAAATCCATTTCTTTAACCAATATTATGTTATGATGGAATGATGTTTTAGAACCCCATATTATCTCTTCGGTCATGCTATTATGAGTTGATTACGAGATTGTATGTTTTCTATATGTTATTAAATGATTAAATGTTTGTTATAATAATTTCTTTTTATGGGTTATGATATGATTGTTTATTTATTTTGGAACATGTATGTTTGATTACATTATGAGATGGGTGGGACTTATATCTCCCAACAATGTGTTGATAAAAATTTATATATCATGAGATAGACTAAGATGGTCATGGGAGTGAATCATGACTACTATGATGGTATGAGGAGTGAACTCATGATACTAAGTTGGCCATGGGAGTGAAACATTACTCTATTGATTGTATTTTTAGTGATCTCGTACTATTATAATGGTCTTCGATGAAATGTCTTTGAAATTGTGAGAATTGTTTTTTATATGCCTCTGTTTTCAATAAATCCTTGTTTAATTCCTTTGTTTTTATTTCATGTATTTTTTTCATTATTTCTTTATGATTCTTGTCTAAAAAAATTTCATTCTTTATGTCATGATTCATAATTATGATATATGACATGTAGGGTGTGTTCTTGTATTTTCATGATCATGTTATTATACGATATGCTCATGTTTCTGCCTATATTTCTCCCTTATTTAACCTTACTAGTCATTTGAGCTCACCCCTTTCCATGTTTCCTTATAAAAGATATAAATAAAGGGTTTAGTTATAATTACTCAATGCGGATATCATTATAGTACTTGTTGAGGATATTTTATTAAGATAAATCATTTTCCCACCTTTTCCAATGGCAATAAATGAATACGGTCTCTAGGCATGAATTTTTGAAATGTAATGAATATTAATACAAAAAACTATAATATCCATGTATTTTAATCCTAGATTACTATATTTATAATGTATTATTATGAGTTTATATTAATATATATATTTCTAATAAATTAAACTTTATTGATTGTTTTCATTATAAAAAACACAGAGTTTTAACGAACCGAAAAATGAATACATTAGTTATTAAACATGATCATAATTGCATAAATATTAAAATAGAAAGAATGAATAGGTATAAAAAATAAATATTATTTATTGTTTTTTATAATTATAAAACATATTAATAAAAAATTATTTTATGTTCATTAATGTAAATATATTGTTTGAAATTGTTTTTGTCAATTTTATAAATTTTTTTGGGAAAAAAATAAATAAATTTTTCAAAATTGTAAAAAACTTTTCCGAAATAACATAAATTATTATTTAATTCAGCATATAAAAATTATCATTTAATTTTTTTAATAATTTAATGTTTACAACAAATAGTGAAATATAAGGCTTTTTTGAAGGAATTAATTTAATGTTAATGTATTTATAATGAAATTTTTTATTTTATAATGGGATTAAAATTATAATTACATGAATTATATATATTTATTGACAAAATCTAGTTTATTTTAATACATTTCATGATGAATTACGATACAAAAACTTTTTAATATTTGGAACATTTTCTTTTTGGAAAACTACATTCATTTCACAATTGGAGGATTAATTTTAAATAAAACATTTCCTACAATATAACTAGATGTTTGAAAAAATTGTAATTCATAATTGGAATCAGTATAATTTATATTATATAATATTTTATACGTAATTTTTGACCATAATGAATATTGAAAAGAATAAAAAAATTATAGTAAATAATGTAAAAATTGGTTACCAGGGGATCATCAAGAGACAAAAGAGTTAAAAAAGACTAAAATCATACCCAACACACATGTTATGGGGTTTTTTATAAATAAACTATAGGTTTTAACAATGATTAATTTTATTTCTTTGTAAAATGATAAAAAAATTTGTACACCTTTTTCATTAAAATAATTACAAATGTGTCACATGCCTCACATATAAAATACATCCCACTATCCACTAAACATCAAAAAATGAAAACCTTTTGGTTCTACCAATACCTTTCTAAAATTGATATAATAAACCCCTCCCCATATTCTTGTTTTTGAGGTGTGGTTATAATTATCATATATGATGGAATTAGGTTAATCCTAATGTGGTTGTGAAAAGAAATTACAATGCTTCTTACTATGCATTTTTTTATATATTTTTTACTCCATTAAATATTATTCAATTATAAGAATATAATAAATGAAATGTAACTAATATAATTATTTTTTATTATGTATATAGATTATACTATTTCCAAATCCTCTTCATTAAAATGGTGTATGAAACCAACCTTCGTTATTATGGTGGACTACCGCCTCAGGAACAGTGTTATTAATTTTCCATCAACACCTATTACATATGGATATGATGATGGAATAAATGTTTATATATAAAACTGATGCTATTATTATACATCTAGAAATATTATTACACATATACCCATTTTCATTACATTCTATTAGAATATAATAACATCTGTCGTGTGTACAGAAAAAAATCCCCTCTCTAAGAGATAGGATTACATATCCATTTTCATTGAAGGTCAAAATGATGGGTCTAATTAAATTATTTATATACATATATGGAATATTTGAAATAATATTTTTCCTATAATTGAAATATATTACATACCATTCAATATTCCAACCCATCAAGAAAATGGAATCAATGGTCCTGTTTACAAATTTCATAATGTCTCCTTGAATGGTGTATTTAATTTTTATTCTATAAAATTTATGGTAAAAAAAAAACAAATATAATTAAATTATATAATATTTATATCAATTTTAACATTATTGTGATTATTGATCCATGATAAAATTAATAGGACCATAATAATAAATGATAAACAAAGAAATTAGTACATAAAAACATGACATTGTAAAGGAATTATTAATAATGGTGTAATAAAAGGATATACATAAATAACATATCGAATTTTATTTATAATTATGGTTATTTAATTTATTTATAATTACATTATATTTAAAATAATAGAATGTGTAACATTTATTATATAAGTCATGACTTAAGGTAAGTGATTATATCTCAATTTTCATTCTTAGAGAAATATGTTATATTATCCACTTATCTTCTGCTATTAGGTGTATATACATCCCCATTTAATTTTTATATCCGGAAGAAACTTCTTATCATCATTTAGAATTTTTCATTTTATTTCAATCACTAATTTTTCATATAATTCAAAATATAGAGATGCAGAAAATATTTATTTTTTATAATTAAATCAATTATTAGGATTCATTATGATTATGATTCACATGAAAAAATATTATTCCAAATATCCTAAGAAACTCATTACTGTTGTCCGAAAATGGTTATCACATGATCACTTTTTTAAATTTATTTTCGTAAGGTTATATACTTGAGAGAAAAGAATAATATTCTTATGATATGGTGTCTTTATTTTTCTCTTCAGTTACAAATACTTTATATTCAAAATCCATATATTATAAAAAAATAAAATTTTCATACTTTATCCAAATGAATTATTAAATAAATTTTTACGCATGAATTTATTAACAATAATAATTAGAATATAATCAACATTTTGTTTTCCAAAACAATCCCCATTTAGATTTTACTAAAAAATTGGAAGGAGTATTCTGTTATGTGTACGTCCAAAAAATATTTTCTAAAAATCCTGAGCCATATTTTCCTCAAATGAAACTTTATATTTTTTAATTTTTATTTTAAAGTAAATATATTTATAAAAAATTATAATTTTTATATTTTAAAAAATTATTATTTGAGAAAATAAATAATCTGCAATAATGTTCTATGTGAATTTTCATAAAGAATAATGATATATATATGATAACATACTTTGATGTTATTTATTATTTACTCGTGATATTATCTAAATATACAATCATCATAACATCCCTTTACTGTTAATTTTAAAATGATTAGATGTTTATGAAACATTTCTCTCTTCAATGGTGTATACCATTATAAAATTCATATCAAATAATATTCTTTTTCCATGGTTATGATTTTTTGAAATGATTGAAAGAATATTAATCCTCACTATTTTCTATATGTAACTTTTAGATGATATTTCCAAACAACTCATTAATTTTCATGATTATTGTATAATGAATGTTAAATGATCTTGTGAGAAACATTTGATTTTTTTATTATATGAGGTGTATGAACTATATATCCATAAAATTAATTTGGTAAATATTGATATCTCAAGATAAAAAGTTGAACAAAATTGGGAGCGATTTAAAATATATATGGTAAATTATCCGCTATGATATTATTGGAATTGATCCTTCACTACTATGGTGTGTTGGGAATTGGGCCCATTATACTATTATTGTCTTATTAGTGCTCATTCATATAAAAAGGGAATTATAATCCAGGATTATTTTTATGAATCAATTCCATGTCTAATGACATTTTATACTATCAAATATCACGTTATTTTATTACCTTATAATTACTTTTTATGAAATATAACTCATTTCACATGGCCCATGATTACGATCTTTAATATAACAGGTATTGTTTTTAAATATTTTTTGTAAAACATTGATATTTTTTTATTAATATTTTGAAATAATTTAACAATTTTGATATTTTTCATTTCTTACAGCACTGAAGAATGATTATTTTATATTAAAGAATTATGCTTTCCGTTTTTATATGAAACACCAATTTAATTATTCACAACATGAAACATAAACTTTGTTCTTCTCAACAAGAAATACAGAGGATAGATTGTGTTATACACAACAATGACTTTCCCCATATGATTATATAACATGCATTATTGAGTATTATCAAAGAATAATACATTAATATATGTTAATTATTTAATATAATAAGATAAAAATGTGATGTTATGTTAGATTTTATGATTAGTATTTTCTAATTTAATAAAATATAGAGTTTATACAATATAATTTTAATTCATAGGTTACAAATTAATTATAAATTAATATGAAAACGGATTAAATATAAAAAGAATTATTACTATGATCACAACATTGTTTTAACCTTATAAATTATATTTTCATTTATGTGTTAATATGCACCATATAAAAAATCATTTTACCCAGAACATTGACCTGGAAAAAGTCACATGCACTATAGAGTTTCTAAAAAACGTCATTTTGTTATTTAAATTATTTAAATGAGTTTGTTATAACCGATACATTAAAACATATTAATGTGAGTAGTAATAAATATATATGAAATATTTATATAATGGATATATATATATATATTTAAACATAATGGTAATGAAAAATATAATTTTTGCTAAATGCATTCTAGGATTCAAAAATACTATTTTCTCAAGTGAACTAATTTTCAGGTCCATCTAGTACAAAAAATTTCATTATTTTTAAATTTTTAATGATATTAAAATTGGTAAAATAAATATTAGGTTTGAATTTGTAATTTATAAATTATTCTAGATTAAATTTTTTGTATTCTTAGAAACTTCATTTTTTACGAATAGTTAAAATTATTGTGTTATAGTTAAAAACTACATTTTTATTAAATAATAATTAAGGTATAATTATAGTTTAAATTTAATTTTTGGTCATATTTGATCAATAATATATGAAATTATAACATTTAGGCCATTATAGATAATTTCTATTTGAAATTGAATATAAAAACAAGACATTATTTTGATAAATTTTCAACATTAATTCAACATAATTGCAGCCAATGTACTAGGATTATCATTAATCATTATATTATCACTTTTTTGAATTTAATTTAAAAAAACTAAAACAATTTTTTTTAATTATAATATTTACGTCTAATAGGTTCAATTTATTTTTTTTTCAAAAATTAATAGTAAAATTTATTAAAATCATTAATAGTGATTAAGGTCAAATTAAGCTTAATTAGAGAGTATAACATAAAAATAAGGCCCTAAATGACATTGAATATTTTCCCAAATCCATTTTCAGTCAATAGTTCGGCCAATGAAATTAATTAACTTATTTAGTATTGTTTATTATATCTTTTTTAGGTAAGAACATGTGTACACCATACTTGTTCTCAAAAATTCAATGTGAGTCATTTTTCTTCACTTAAAACATCCCCCACCTCACCCCCTTCTGCACACCTTCAAAAACCACATATTATCATAAGATTTCTTCCCAATTAAGCTTCTAGAAATACTATTTTACTTAAATAATCATTTTGTATTGTATATGTACATCCAAGGATTCATTTTGGTACAATACAAAGGGGGTTACCTGGTTAAGAGGTAACGTCTTCTCCAATGCACTTTTTTTTATTTTCCTTCTCCAACCCATCCAAAGATATTTATTATATTTTTATATAAAAAACCAGTATAAAAAATAAAATAGTTTTTTGTGTAAATGTTTCACCCAAAGAATACACACACCTCTATCTAATGGGTATCTAACATACTATTTCTTAGTAGGGCGAACTACTGCCTAATGAATCGAGGATCCATGATTTTACATGACCACCTACCACGATGGAATCTAGGAAGGACACTATAATTTTAATCAGCATTAATTAAATTTATTATGTCTTTAATCTTATTAATTTGTTTTTACAAAACATATCATTTAACTTTCACTTTTCTTATAACATGATAACTTCATTTGGGGAAGTGTGAACTACCACCCCCTTAAAATAATACGATTCATTCATTCAAAACATGGATTGTATTTTGGATGTATTTTGTGAATATATAATATATATATTATTGAAAAAATATAATTTAATAATTATATATATTTATACATATATTTACATATAGGTCTTTTACGTTCACTCTATCAACATGACAAAAAAACGAAAATAGATTTAACACATACGTATTCCTACCGTATCCCTGAATAGTGTATTTCGTATCATATACATATTATATATATTATTATAAAATAAATATAATGTATATAAAATATATTTATATCGAATTTTATATTCTGGAAACCTTGCTATAAAGTATAAATTTTGATTTTATAACAAATTAAGACATTTGAGAATAATAAAGCTAATATTACCCACAGTGAAACCTTAAAATTGGATTGTTATCAAGTGGGTTATATAAGGTAACAATAAAACAATATAAATTATTAGATATATTAGTATTGATATTTAAAATATTTATAATCAATTTATATATTGAAATAAATGTGTTTTGAACACGTAAGATGAGAGTCAGGACACAAGGTTTGGGGATTTCATCTAACTATTTATTCTTTTAAGATACATGTTATCTTCACCCCTCATTCCTTTTTTGTGTTGAAATTACTGATCATGATGGTATTATATATATCATATATCTAAATTAATGTGTTTATCATGTCTTTTTTAGGAAATTTTATTCATGGGGTTTATGTTTCAATTGTTACCAAATTAGTAATAGTGTTTTGCCATAATTTTCCATCATGAGACTCATGTGTTTTCATGAAGCTAAAATATTTTTAAAAGAGTATATACTTCCATATTACATGTTCTATCATGCATACATTATTTAGGATATTTTACGCCTAATGAAATTTCATTTTCTTACAATGAGTGTATGATCACAAGTTTCTTGTTTAATTGAGTTCATTAAGACAATCTCATATCATTTCACAATTTTTTATATTTATCCTTTTTTTGAAGAATAATTATATTAAATCTCCTAGTCCATTCAATTATATTCTTCTACTATGGTAATTAATGAAAAATTAAATTATTTGTAACATTTTTTACTATTTGGTAAATAAAAATATAAAGAAATTATTTTTATGAAATCCCTACATCGCACTATCATCGGTTGAAAATATATTTCCTTTAAAATACCATTTTCTAGAACAGGATTACATGAATATTATACTAATCATTTCTTATAATTAAAATTAATTTGTACCATTATTTAGTTTACCAATGGTTTTAATGGATACTTTTTGTAGCTTTATGAATGAGGATATATTCTATCTTTAACACAGTGTAAATATAATGTGTATTTTTAACTTGTACGACATGTATGGAATTTTCCACTAAAAATCCATTGATGCATTTGTTTCATTTTTATATTTTATTTTTTGGATCAAAATGGATTTTAAGTGGAAATGGGTTTCAAAACTTTTTCAAAAAACATTTACATGTTCTCATGGAAAATGTTTTTCAATTCATTTTCAAAATTCTATTAGAGGATTCTTGGAAAATTTTTCTCTAAGTGTCATTAATTTTTTACGATTTCAAGGGGAATATATTTTAAAAAATATTGGATCATTATTTATAAGTTCTAAATGTATTTTAAATGATATTATTTTTAGTTTTTTTTCTTTATATGTTTTGAAATTGTTTTCGATGAAAATGGTTTTTAAGATGATTTGTTCCATATTTTATAATATTAAAAAGGAATTGGATTGCTTAATATTTAATTTCTTATTTATATGTTTTAATGTTATTTTCTATGAAAATGATTATAAATGATTTTAATTAAAAAAATATAATTTCAATGAAGAAAGGATATTTTCCATATGAAATGTATTGGAATGATATTTCAAAATTATTTTCCATCTAAGATGACATCTGTTAGTGTTACTCATGCCCTTCTATAAATGATATAATGGTTCCATTTATATAAATTATATCAATTGGTTATCATAATGTAATGGTCTTTATGAAACCAATTTCTCTTCCACATGTTTTATTTTTATGAAATATGTTCTTCATTAATGAATTATATGTTTATAAATTACTTATCTATTTCATGAGTAATATTTTTGAGAAATTATTATGAAAACTATATCATTTTCAAATTTTATTGAATGTTTACTTGTTTATGATAACAATTTTATTGAATGGGATAAGATATTTTTATGATTTTGTCTCACATGTATATATGACTTTCACTATAAGATGTTTAAGATCTATATCTTCTCCAATGAATTAGGTAATGATTTATATCTTAGTATGTAGACATATATAGTATTAGGAGTAATCAATGACAACTAATCTGTACATGATAATGAACCATGACTACCAACATTGTGGAGGAGTGAACTCAAGACACTAAGATTACTATGAGAGTGAACCATGACTTCCAATATGGAATGATGAGTGAACTAATGATATTAATATGGTCATGGGAGGAAACCATGGCTTCCAATATGTTACATGGAGTGAACCCATAATACCATGATGTCCTTGTATGAAATTACTTTTTCACTATTTAAATCATGATATATTTATTCATGTCTGTCATAGTCTGATGTTTTATTCCTACATCATTCTTTCACAGCTTATGTAATTTATTTCCATTTTATTCTGGTCTAATGAAATTTTATTATTTATTCCAATATTTTTGTATATGGTCTTATATATTAATGATATGATGTTTTATTTTTAGGATCAAGTTCGCATACCCATATGATCATGAATATTCTTTTATATCTCCCTTCTTTACCCTTACTACATATCTATTCCCACCATTTTTTATGATTCCTTCCACATGTTATAAAAATATTTATTTTTATTGAAATATAAAAGAGAGGTGATAGTCAGGAAGAAACTAATGGGTGATAATGTAGCTCATTTATGTATTATTTTTTATGTTTCCATGTTTACAAAGGGAATACACTTGTAGAATCTCCATGCTTATATCTAGCTAATATTTATGTATTCTAAAAAAATTGTGTAATGTTAATGTATCTAATGATCCGGATATCTAGAGCTGGTATCCAAGATAATATTTATCAAACCATTGGAATCTAGGATGATAAAAATTTAGTGAGATCTGTTGGTATATTTCTAAGGAGTTGTCTTTGGATTTCTTTGAGGATAAGAACAAATATGAGTTCATGTTTAAGAAAATTTAATGGAATTTTGGTAAATGGTAGAGTGGGAGGATTCGTGGAAATACATTCATGATTAGATATTACAAGTGCATGTGGATCTTTCACAGATGCACCTAGGCATAACAACTATGAAGATATGTCTCAACCCCAACACATGGTAATCTCGTACACTAATATTGGCCTTGTTGCACACCTGGTTTGACACTCCCAGCGGAAGTGATTTGGAAATTCAAAAAATCATCCCAAACCATCATGAAATATATATATTTATATATATATTTTCTATTAATAACTTCGGATTAACCTAGGGTTTCATATATTAAGAATGGTGTGATTATATAGAAATACCAAAAGTAAATCTTTTCAAGACTATTTGGCCGTCTACTATGAAAAGTAATTCTCACATTATTCTTATGATTTTAGAAAATGGAGGGTAATGGAAGGAAGAAGATTAATGTTGATTGTGGTGGATGATTTATAGATAAAAATTCATGTAGGATGATCACTGGAAGGAAATATAGTGCGATAATTCTTTATAAGTTTTCAAGGAACATGATTAACAGTGTGTACCATAACCAACTCTCAAACTCACCATGGAAGGGAAAGAATATGATCATTGAGTTTTTGGTAGCTGGAGAACACTGAAAAATTTGGATTCAATTTTCTTTATATCAATAATTTGTAATGAACCACATATGTATATGTATTAGAGGAAAAAGAAGATATTTTGATAGTGAAAAATAAGGTCACACATCAAGTGAATCTAAGGGACAAATGAATAGTTTGGTTAATGAAGTGGATGTAAATATTGGCGTCCCAAATTCATAATCAAATTCTAGGTGGTTTATGTGTGGATTAATTGTTCTTCATAAATCTCAATGTCCCAATTGGAAAATTAAAAAAGATAACCCTTACGTAGGTGTAAGCAATGGTAACACTGTTGATGATAATAAGAGTATAGATGAAATTTGAAGGGAATTATGTATTATGTTACATGATGAGGTAGATATGTTATTGTAATTATAATGATGTGGAATAATCAAAGTCAAATCGTATTTGGATTTAAAAATTATGTTATATGAATGATTAAATACACAAGGATAATTCTACATATGATTTTCACTCAATATTTAAATGTTTTCATTTAATTTTCCCATTTTAATAGTGGGGTGATTTAATTATACGGTGATATTTTAACTAAAGGAATGTAACCCTTAATATGAACTTTATTTTAGCATAATATTGTTATGAATATGTAAATTGTATGTATTTGATTACCATCAAACTAAGTATGGAATTTTTAATTGGTGGGATATACTATCATAGATTTATTTGACAAAATATTTGTATTTGAGGAATATATCCAATATAAATTCGAATAATGAATATTTCATTTTTTCGAAATGGATTTATGTTATTTATGGTTATTACTAGTTTTAGGGGAATAAATGATACAGGTATTCAAATGTATAAAATTTGAAACAACCTATACTTTATGATATATGTGGGTTCAATTTTATGTTTATTTTATTACATTAATTCTAAATCATTGTGTTTCTAGATTTTGACAGGGTTATAAGGTTAACCATTGATGAATATTTAAGTTAGTCTTTGGAGGAGGAATCTATGAGTTGATTTTAAAATAAAAATCACTGATAAAGGGTTATGTAGTGATTAAAATTATTTTTATGATGTCGATAATATTTTATTTTGAAATTATATTACTGTTGATTTAAAAAAAGGGTATAATTTATGTCTGGTGAAAACCAATCAGGTCTAGTAAGGTTATAGGTCATCAACCAATCAACGAAGGACAAATTTTTTTTCAATCCTACAACCAGATGACATGGTGTCTTGATTTATTTATTTATTATTTTCTATAAATAATTAATAATAAGGAAATAATAGTGTTACATTTTATGTATAGAGATTAATTAAATATATATCTTTAATTTTTAGAATATTCATAGAAAATTAGTTAATCTTTTCATTCCTTTATGGGCCTTATTATCTGCTAAAATTTTATTTTATTACATCGTGAGTCAAATTTAGGTTCAGAACATCCATTTCATGATGTAATGGATGAATTGTAAATAGTTATAACCAAAAAAAATTATTTTTTTATTCTTGGTTTATAAATTTGTTACTAAATGATAGGATAATGGTAAAAACTTAAATTATATTGTCCAATTACCTCATTTTTCTTTGAACTAACAGCCTTTTAAATCATCACATGTTTATGAAATTTAGGCCCTCAACTATTATTTGATCAATATATTTTTGTGATTGATGTTCTCAATCAATCTATATACATATTTACACATTTTCTCCTTGACCAATCTCCACTCTAAAAATATTTTCTTTTATATGGAAACTAGTTATATGTGACTTTGCATAACCATTATGGTCCCAAAATCCAATATTTAATGGAAGTGTTATAATTCATTTTTTGGATGTTGGTTTCTAGTATGGATAGTTTCAATTATTAAATGATTTACAATATATTAAAACATCGAGGGAAAATTCATTTTATGGTGGGTAGAAAGGAACACCGTGTAATTTAGTAACTTTTTTTCGAATTTATTAACAATTTCTGACATTTTTCATTTCATGAAACACTAAAAAAGTAAATTTTATTTTAGATAATTATGTTGGTATTCCATTATACACAACACCATGTTAAATTTTAACTACATGAATTATAAAACATGGACTCTACACAAAACACCATGGTTATATTTCATTATACGCAATAATGACTTTCCTCAATGTCTTGTGTCACACCCAAGAATGAGGTTTACCAATTAATAATAAATTATTAAAATATTGTTTTATAAAATAGTATGATAAAATAATAATGAAAAATTTAAGGTTATGAATAGTAATAACTAATTTATGAAAATAAATTGTTTATACAGTATAACAGGAATTCATAGGTTTCAAATTAATTATAAATTAATATGAAAAATGATTGAATATAAAAAAATATTAATATGTCCAGAAATCTATTTTTCCCTAACAAAATTTATTTTCAACTATGTCATTAAATTCACCAAATAAAACATTCTTTTCACACAATACAATAAATTCACATATTTTTCATGAAATATCGACTTTCAATGAAACTTTGTTTTTTTTCATCATATATATATTTAAAGGATTTAGATATTTCCTAGATGATAATACAATGTAATATGATTTATAAAAACTACATATGATATATTATTATAATTGTTTTATAAAAATAAAACATATATATAATGAAAAATATAACTTTTAAATAAACATTTATATGTTTTAAAAAAATACTATTTTCTTAAATGATCTATTTTGTAACACCAATTATTTTAAAATACATTATATTCAATAACCTGTGCCGCATGCAACACCTACATGGCTTTCATAACAAGAAATAGTGATTCTTAATGAAACAACACTTTAGTGTTAAAATTATTTAAATTATATATTCAAAACCTATCCATTAAATATATTAATATAAAGAGTAATAATTAATTTTTGAATTTTAATTTTAATTTTTGCACAAAATTAAAACATAATTATAATGAAATCTATATGATTTAGTAAAATAATTATTGTATAGAATATACTGTTTTGTTAAAGGAGCTACTTTTTATGTTCTTTTGCGAACAATAATAAATTAAATTTTAGACAGTCTTATAAATTTAATTTGGTAAAATATACAACATTTTTGAATTTGGAATATCGAAATTTCCTTATAGTGGATATTTTTAATTTTATGAATACTTTAATGTTTTGATGAATAGTGAGAAACACTACATTATTGTCAAAAACCCCAATTTTAAATTCAAAATATTATTTTAATTTTAATTAATTTGAAGGTAAAAAATGATATGTAATTAATTTATTCAAGTTTTAGGTCATTGTAATCATTTCAATAATATAATTATTTATAAAAATTCATTGATCTTTTTCACATTGTTTTCCCATCCTTTTAGGCGCATTTTCAAATTATCATTATAAATAATTTTACCCCTTATGTGAATTCAATTTCAGAAATTCGAAATTCACTATTGTATTGAGTATGAAAAATGTGGTCTAATAGGATATCAGTATTTTTTGGTGAATAGTTGTTTTAAATTATATTTACCATGGTTAAAAGTAAATAATGTAATTAAATGTACAAATAATATTATAATAATATATAATTAGCATAACACTTATTCTTTTTTAATTAGATATCTATGATTATAAAAAAAATAAATCATATATGAAAAAATATGATCCTTTTAAGACATTTGTGTTTGATTTGGAATCTTATTTTATTTTACTTAAAGAATACTAAAAAATTTCATATTCAAATATTTATAACATTTTTATTTTTAGTATAATTTTATATTAGTGATATGGGCTTCTACAAATAGTCTTTATAAATATATTAAATATAAAAATATCATGATAATTTATTTGATATTGTTATAAATTATATATGAAAAATTAAATATTGATACATTGATTATAAATTAATTGTTGAACTAATTATGATATAAAATAAATGATTTTAATAATATCAAAAAAATATAATTACAAAATTAATGTCTTAAAAAATTTATTTATACCTGAGAAATTTTAGTGACATATTTGTATTATTGTATAGAATTTATCATGTTTCTTTGATATTTTTAAAAGTAAAAATATTGAATAGTATTAAAATTGACATAACTATATTTGAAGATAAATACCATTCTATTAAATTATATTAAAGTCATGGAATTATATGTTTCGACCAAAAAAAATTGATCATGTCAAATATGTCATTAATAATCCAATGGGGGTTCATTTGGCATTTTATAGTAACTGTATTAACCAAATGGATTAAAAGTAGAAGAAGACATGTTAATAGTTCAACTATTTAAAAAATGGATAAATCCAAATGATATGTTTAATTTTCTGACTTAATCATGTGTAAAATTATTTTTTTGAGAGGAATTTAACCCTTCCTCATCTTATCCCTAAAATAAATCACTTTGAATCTATTTGAAACTGAATTTTTTTTATAAAAAATTAAAATTTTATGATCATCCAAAATTCACAATCACCTCTCACAAAAAAGGCCACTTATCCTTCTCATTAATTAAAACATTCAATGACCTCTGGTTTATGGACCAATTAATTAAATCCTCATGGTTAATTGGTATTTCACTAGAGACAAATTATTTTGGGTTTGGACTAATATCTTACATTCATAAATATGGTCTTGTCATGAGGCCATAACAAAGTGGTTATAATGTACAACATTATGCATTCCCTCATTATGAGATTATTTATTGAAATTTAATGTTATTATTTTATTATTATAATATTATTGTGAATTTTTAAATAAATTTATTATACATATTATATTCATATTATGTTCATGATTATTTTTAATAGGTGGGTGTTTTCGTTTTATACTTACTGTAAATGTTACTTCTTATTTATGAAAACATATACTATATTTTTTAAAATTATGAGCATATGAGCTCACCCATTTTTATGTATTATTTTCCCAGAATTCCAACATGTGTTTTATGATTTATATGTAATTTTAATCTTGGAGGATAAATGTATTCTCAATTCATTATCAATGTTGTATTTTATATTCAAAAATTTAATGCAATGTTAATGTTTGTAATTTATTTTCCAAGACTGTTAAACTAGTTGGTCCTTTGGGATTAGATTTCTTGTGATCATGAAAATGTATTAAAATAATGTGCCTACTCTGATAATCTAGGGTCGGGGCATTATGTTTTTCATTAGAAGAAGCTTATCAACTATCATTTAAAATTGATTTAGAAAGCGTAGATTAAAAATCCTATACATAATATAGACATAGATGATAAGTATAGAAAAACACATTGAAATTGTCATTATTTATAGGTTTTGTGTTTATTCCAATGAAATAAAACCCTTTATGGATACTGAATTATAACATCGATTTGGAATGGATGCACCTAAGTGTATTATCACTGACAAGGTGTTTTCGGTATGACTCGTGGTAAACTGGTATATGACAACTGTCTATACTATGAAACTAGTTTGAAAATCATAGGGTATATGATTGGGATAATTCAAATTTTTTAAAAAATTGTTATGAAGGATTTATGAGAAAATATGTCCTCAAAGAAACAATTTTTTTTTGAATTTGAGACAAGATACATATAAATCATCAATTTATGTAAAGAGTTTTTTTTAGTTTTTGGGTAATATATTATGATACAATAAAACCTCGTGTATGTGATCATATAGAAGTGGATCCTAGTAGAAGGAATGTGAACCTCACTGATTCATGTGATCCAATGAATAATAAGGATCATATCATCATGGTCTAAAGAAAGTATTTTGAAGGGAAATAATCTCTTATAGATTCTCAGCATAGGATAAAATATTATAAAGTGATAGATGAATAGGTATATAATACCTTTTTTATTATTTATTTTAAAGGAAGAATGCGAATAAAATGATAAATATGAAAAAGTTGGATAAACAGATAGAGGGAATTTCATATTTTCGCACATGAGATAATTTTGGAAGGAATCGACCTAGTTCCAGCTTGAGAGGAAGAATATTTTTCATCACCTGTGGAGAAAAAGGACACCATGGTCATGATTCAAGGGAAGAAAATAATTTTACTATAATAATTACTAACTATAATAATATGGGGATCTACTCAAGATAATTCCCCAAGAATCCAATGAATATACCCCAAAAGCTCCAAATTTGTCACAATCATGATTATACTTCTACCAAAAGTGAAAATGAAATATTAATGGTCTAATATTGGAATTGAATAATTATTTTATTTGAGTAATGTATCAATGATGTAATGGTTTTATTAATTTTGGAAATAAATAAGGACTGTATTGTAGTACTATATCATTATGGATTTGAGATTTAATGGTACCATATAATGTGACACAGTTGCAAGTTAAACATTTTGGAAAATATATGGTTGAGGGAATGGTAACCATCTTAAGTTTCTATACTAAGAAAATGATGTTTGAATAAATAGATGAATGATTTTGATTATATATATTGGATATTATCAACTACCTTTGAAATGGATAACATTTTGTTTATTCCATAATTTTAGGAGTTTACAATATTTTTATATATAAGGATTATATCCAATATTCTATGTTTTTTGTAAAGAATAATAATGAATGAAAATATTCAATTAGATATTATGGTAATTCATGGTTTTAGCATTATTTAAGAGGATACATGATGAAGGTTTTCAAAATTTTGGTATGTGGAAAAAGAGATCTACATTATGTTATGTTCAGTTGAGAAATGTTGTGAGATTACTTATAAATTTTTTCACCATGAGCTTAAGTAGATTTATTTTTGATAAGCCTAACGTTTGGAATGGATTTATATAGAAATTGGATCTTATTTTTTATGGTTATAACATTACTTATCATTATTTTTAGAATTTTATAATAATATAGTTTTAAGAAAAGGACAACACATATATTGGATGATAACCTATCTCATTAGTCAAAGCTGCGAGAATCGAAACAACCACTAAAGTGTGACGAAGTATAATCTCATACTATTGGCGAAATATGATATCCATGTTTGTAAAAAAAAATTATTTAATTTATCTGAAAAATGATACATAAATTCATTTTTAGATCCCTATATTTTTAAGATAAATATAATATTTTTGAATATTATTATTTAGAGGGAAAGATGAGTTTGTTGTAGAAATTAGTTAAAGGATTAGACTCAACATTTCAAGTATGTATTATTAATTATTTTTCAAATTATATGAATTAAATTCACTCATAGACTATAGGGAAATGATATTAAAAACCAATAAAATCTATAGTACATTTTTTAAAGAATCCAATGGTCAAATATATCTTTACCGACATTTATCATTGTGATTATGAAGTTTTTCCATACTATATTCCATATCTCTCACTATTAGAACATGATGTTTCAATTTTTGTTCCAAATCCATGTATTAATATAGGGAATCTTTGTATTTTTATCTATGGAAACCTTCAAACTTCTATTTTTTTAAATGGTTGTTTCATTAATCAAATTTATGATGTGAGATTTCAATAAATATATTTCTAAAAGTCCAACACATAGTTTTGGATTACGAGATTAAATTAAGGGGATAAAATTTATTTAAGTTTGGGGGAATGGAACACTCCAATATTTCTTGGTACTTTATCTTCAATAACTTATGTTTCACACAACACTGACATGTATTTAATAATACACAAGATTGAGTCTTTCTGAAAGATGACATTAGAGTTAAAATTATTTAAGTGATATATTCTTTACTTATATATTAAATATAATACTATAAATAGTAATGAATAATTTTTAATTGTTATTTATAATTTTTTCAATAAAATAAAAAATTATTACAATTAAATTTATATGTTTCAGTAAAATAAATATAGGTTTATAAAAATTATAATTTCCTAAAGTAAATACTTATTATTTTCTTTGTGAAGAATAATAAGATTAATTTTAAACACCAATAGAAATTGAATTTGGTAAAATAGATTTCATTTTTTGATTTCTAAATATCATAATTGGATTAGGGTGAATTTATGGTATTTTTATGGAAACTATCAATTTTTGATGAATACTGAAAATGATGCATTATTGTAAAAAAACCAAAATTTTCTTTTAATTATTTATTTTAAAATAAATTTATTTTAATTTCAGAATTGAAAAATAATGAATATATATACAAAATATAAGTCATCGGAATCATTTTTAGAATATAATATGATAAAAAAATTGTTGAATGTTTTTAGATAATTTTTACTCGACTTCTAGGAACATTTTCATATTAGCATTAAACATAATTTCACCACATTTGTGAATTGAATTTCAAAAATCTGACAAACATGTTTTTAATCAGTATGAATAATTTAGTCTAATAGGATCCCAAAAAAAATTAGGGTAGTAGTAACAGTTGAATTTTTTTACCCACAGTTAATGATAAATAGGTTAATTAAGGTAAAAATAATGTTATAATAATATAAAATTACCCTCAAAATTTTCCTAATTATGTATATAAGTATGTTTAAAAACCAAACCTAGGTCAAAAATATGATCCTGTTTAAGACATTTGTGTCTGATTAAGGAATTTATTATATTTTTTTTAAATATGTGTTAAAAATGGAACATTCAAATGTTAATAACTATTTAATTTTTAACACGTAGTAAAATTAGTTGTATGGAAGAATATAAATATAATTAAAAATAAAAAAATTTATCTACAACATTATAATTTATTTATAATTTTTTTCACTAAATAAATAAATTAATTGTTTAGACAATAACGATGCCAATATTTTTAAATTAACTGAGATTTCATAAAATGATATAAAAATAATTAAAATAAATAACATTTGAATCAATTTATAAAACACACTAATTTTATAGATAATTTAAAAAAGTTATTGAAATATTTGAGTTATTTTATGGGTGTTATCATGTTGGCTTTATATTTAAAAAATGAAATTATTGAAGAGTATTAAAATTGACCATAATGTTAATTAAAAATCAGCACATTTTTATTAAATGATATAATAAGTAATAAAAATATATGGATTAGCCAAATGAATTTTTAATTTCCAATATGTCATAGATGATCCAATTTATGTGCTTTTTGTCATTTTATAGTAAATATATTAACATTATAGTGTAAAAATACCAGAAGGCACTCTTAGTGTTAAACTGTTTTACTGTTTGTAAAATCCCAAAGAAACGATTAATGTTCTGAACTAAAATTTCCTAAAATTAATTTTTTGAGATGATTAATAACATTAAATATATTATCCTAGAAATATATCATTTTTACTTATTTTTAATCCAAAAATGTATTGTAATAACATTATTTTTTATGATCTTCCAAAAGAGACCATCACCTCTCATATAGATGAAAACTTCTCCTTATCAATAATACACACATCCAAACCCCTTGGGCCTGTCCAACCCATCCCATTTTCACTCCCAATATCCCTCACAAAATCCTAGCAGCTAGACATTGGACATAAATCTATCATATGGATTCCTTTTGTGAAAATCAAAGATGATATTCCAAAAAGTGGTAATTATTTTATAAATCCCTTGAATGTTCTATTATTCTTCTACATTCTCTTACTGCGTTTTTTCACTAATAATGTAATAAAAATATAATCTAGTATATTTTGAGAAATTTTTATTATTATGGGACCACCATATTCATCCTTTAACCAATCCTACAAAAAACAGTATCAACATTTGTTGGAATGTATAGCTTAATGTATTCACACCATAGTGTAAATTTGATTAATGTATATATTATTTATATCGGTATAATGAATGTTGGTCGGAGTGGTTTACTCAAGAGGGGGGTGAATTGAGTACCAATTAAAATTTCTGTATTTAAAACTCTGTCTTAAAGACCCCCAAATAAAATAATAAATTAAACTGTAGTGAATTTATATTAAAGTAGAGGTTCTGTCAGATTCTCAAGGGATTGATTAGTTCCCAGTTAATCAACATAGGAGTGTGTGATTATCTTTTGAAACTAACTTACTAATCTACACTTAACATAAACACTTGCTAATTTAATTATCAAAGTAACTTTAAAAACAGTATTGGTTTTAAAGTGATTAGCAACGGAATAAAACATTGAAAGAGATGGAACAACAATGTAACCAAGAGGTTCAGTCTCAAGACGAGACTTAGTCCTCTCAAAAGTTCATATAAAAATGATCCACACCTTGGAACGAGGTTCAACAATTTACAATTGTCCAGGTCCAAGACCTCTACCATTGTTCATCATGGGAAACAGTACAACAGCACCCAGCTGTCCAGGTCACACACGACCTCTACCACTGTTATTCGTGGGAAAGAAAGAATGAAAGATTTTGGTAAGGATTTAAAAATCCTCCAGCTTAAGTACAGGAGACATTGTATGTGTTCGATACAGCAGATAACACACACTGCTCGAAAAGTATAATAATAAATCACAGAACAAGAAATGTAGAGTTTAGAGATGGTTCTGGTGATTTCAGTGTAGCTCTGGACTCCTTTGGATTCGATTAGAAGTGAGTCTGGGTCCTCTTCTCGTTTCTATTTGAGAAACAGAGAGCCGTATGCTCCAGGTTCACAGACAGTGAAAATGTAGTCGATGAAGCTCTTCGATATTCTTTTGTATGCACAGAACTCTTCTTGAATAGGCTTGATTTTATATGTGATTCTGTCTTGCTTGGTTCTTCTTTTATGCACAGAGCTCTTCTTGAGTATGTTGTATGTCTTCCTTGTCTCTGTGTGTGTTGTCTCTCTTCTCTTCAGTAGAGTCTTCTTGTATTTATGTCACGTGCAACAGGGGACATAAAAGATTTCCTTTCTGCAGGTACGAGGTACGGATTCCTGACATCCGACAACCTTTATCAGATATTTGACAAGTCATTAAAATGTATGATATGACCGTTAGATAGATTTAATAAAGATAAATAAAGAAATTCAAACAGTGAGTCGAGTGATCGGTAGGTAATCAGCATCTGTAGCTTGGACATCGATAGCTTGAACATCGGTAGCTTGAACATCGGTAGCTTGAACATCGGTAGCTTGAACATCGGTAGCTTGAACATCGGTAGCTTGAACATCGGTAGCTCAATGTCATTAGTTGCATTGACTCTATCGGTGGCTCTATGCGTCGGTTGGTACATGCTTGTATCGGTGACTTTGTTTATCGGTAGCTCCATGCGTCGGTAGCTCCATGCGTCGGTAGCTCCATGCGTCGGTAGCTGCATGCATCGGTAGCTCCATGCATCGGTAGCTCCATGCGTCGGTAGCTCCATGCATCAGTATCTCCATGCGTCGGTAGCTCCATGCGTCGGTAGATCCATGCGTCGGTATCAGTAGCTGTGAGTCTGTATCGGTAGCTTCGTCCATCGGTGACTCTTATTCCATCAGTAGCTATTTATACTTACACCGGTAGCTCTATGTTTGTATCGGTAGCTATCTGTAAGTCAGTAACATACATTTATAAGTACATCGGTAGCTCTGTGTTAAGTATATCGATGACTCTATCTGTCGGTAGACTAAATCTATCGGTAGACTGGGTACCGGTAGCTCTTTATCAGTAGCTATAGGCAGATTACTTATCTGTTTTATGCAGAACACATCCGTTTGTGTTAGAATTAATTTATAACTTGTATGAACATGGATAAATGAGGATTAACATATTTCAAAGACTATTTTACAAATTATTATTGGTTTGATCACAGATTTGAAAGAATTAAAGTATAGATCAATGATACTTAAGAATATCATAGAGAATGAAAACATAATTGGGATTTCAACACATATGAATACATGATTGAGATTATCAAAATAGGTGAGGTCAACAATCTCCCCCTTTTTGATAATCACAATTTATGATATGGGCATTTAACATAGTGAAAATATCATAGTAAAGAGTATAATATTGAATTCAATTTTCTCATTTAAAACAGCATCAGAGATAATAGAAATAGTATGATATAGACATAAGTTATCAGAGGTAACAATCATAAGGTACTAAATAGACATAAGGTATCAGAGGTAAAAATGAAAAAAAGGGTTATTTTTCTCTATTGAAAATATTTTTCATTCTTCTCATTTTGTTCTCCCCTGATTATTGTTCTCCCCATTATTATTCTCCCATAAAATGTTTCTCCCCCTTTGTGATAATCAAAAAGTTGGAAGGCATATATAGGAGACAAATAAAACATGAGAAGTAAAATGAGTTCTTCTGTATTAGAGTAGTCAAAAATTACAAAAACAGAATACAAATGAATTCCTATCAAAAATCCTGGCCACTGGATCAAGCCTCATCTGCAACGTGAGATTTTCCTTTGGGATCAGAAGAAGGTTCGGGTGGTGTGGATGCAGGTGAAGGTTTTTGAATGCCAGAGAAGATCAAAGGAGGCTGGGCCACTGACATAGAGTCAGGCCTGTAGGTTGAAGATCATTGGGTGATCATTGGTGTGAGGCTTCGAATAGCTTGAGCAGGAGTTAGCTGGACTATGGAAGCAGCTGAGGCAAAAGCAGGCAAAGCAGGAGGTACAATGACTGGTCTGGCATCAACATGCAAGAAGGGCAGCAACAAATTTCTAAAATCCATAATAATTCCTCCTCCTCTTTCCATAGCAGAGATGAAATCATCTTTGTTCTCCATGAATTTCTCTAAGGCAGGAGTCAATTCTCTTAGTTTGCTCACTTGTTCTCTAAAAACTTGAGTTCCTGGAATGAGCTTCATGTTTTCCAACAGCAGCTTGAAGTGGTGATCGAGTTGATTCTTGGTGAAAATTTTGGTGAAATAGTAGTCCACTTTGCTCTTTATGGATTCCTGAGAGGCAGAGGCTTCTCTCATATAATCTTGAACAATCTTCATTATTTCTCTAGCATAATCTCTTGTAGAAAGCACCACTCGGCTCAGCTCTGATGAGTCCACAGATCCACTGGTTGAAATAGAACCAATCTCCTCCTTCAACATTGCTCGAACTTGATTCAGATCAACTGATAGTTTGGATATGAGAGGGCCAAGAGAGAAGGAAAAAGTTTCTTTGAAACTCTTAGACAAACCACTGATTAGGCTTTGAATTTGAGAGTCCTGTAATTGAACATGATCCTTCACTGAGGTTTTGAAACTTTCAAACACCTAGACAAACTGGCTTACTACACTCATCACATAAGCTAGGTCCTTGTCAGCTTGAGACTTGGAGTTCATATAAGAATCCAAAGCAGCAACTGATGTCTTGAGAGCTTCTAGATCTGCTTCGATTCTAGAAGATTGAGTCTGGCACTCTTTCACTTCTTCCATAATCTCAGACATAAAATAAGATAAATTACAAGCCAGAGATAGCTCGAAGGATCTCTCTAACATTTTCATTTCTTCATAAAAGAATTGCTTCATCTCAGCAACTGATACACTGAATGATTCTTTTAGCTCATTCTTCATGGATTCAAGATCAGATTTAGAGACAAAATCATTAGGGACAACTGCAGCAGATTCCTTTGATGAGGCTAAACTAACTACAGAATCAGTCATTATTGAATTAATTGAGGATGAAAGGGAGGTTTCCATTAACTTCACTTCTTCAACAAAACTGGTTTTGAGGTCCTCTTTCAGCTTATTCAAATCATGAAATCTGACCACATCATCTGGAAACAACTCAGAAGCAAGATCATAATTGGTCTTCGGTCTATTCACAGTCATCTCATTATCAGAATCCGGATAATCCAATCCATAGACTATAAACCCTGGGTCTTCTACCCAGTCTCCAAGATCAACAGCTACTGTAACATTTCCAAGAACAGATTGATGCTCCCCCTCAATGGGTGCATTCTCATGTATCACAACAGCATTCAGTGCTGGATTCTCTTCATCAGAATCTTCTACTACAAGTTCCATCGGTGCAGCATTTAGAAGATCTTCTGATACAGGTACAACTTCTTCTGTATCTCTTTCTACTTCAGCAGTCGGCATAGCTGAGCTTCCAATCAAAGGAATCATACTTAACCTACCAGAAGTAGGAGATTCAGATACATTCTCCTTTTCCTCTTCTTCTTGGTGAGGCACAGACTGGTCTTCCTCATAAGTAGACAAAATTTCCTCTACCTTTCCTTTCCTAGAATAAACCAATTCTACAACAGGACTTGGGGGCAAGTCTGGATCTCCTCCAAAATCCATAGGAGTTTCTTCTTCTTCTTCTATTTCATCACTATAAACTGGTTCCTCTTCATTAGGTCTCAGATTCAGATCTCTCATATCCTTTGGTCTTGAGGGATGATCCACAGGATTAAACCTATCATATATCTTCTGATCATCACTGACCCATTCTCCCTTCCATGGGTTCCAATTAATTTTCATGTACTTACATACAGTCGAGGTGATGCAGAAATTGTTCTTGACTACAACTGTCTCATATTGAGACTCAGCTATTCCTTTCACTTTTATCATTACTGAAATCATCTTGGAAAAGAACAAAGCATTAGTCTTTGACTTTGGTCTAATCATGTCTCCCATTTGAAGCATTAACAATCTGCACAGATTGATTTTTACCCCATGTCTTTGAAAATGAAGAAGATAGATATCTTGATATCTCAGATTTGCAAAATCTCCTCGCCTCGGTATCAACACATGCTAAACAAACTTGAAAAGCAGTCGATTCTCTCCATCCATTTCAGCAGCAACCACTTGCCTTTGATTTCCATTACCGGTCAGCTCTTGTAAGGCGGTTTCATAATCAAAGATGTCACTGCTAGGTGGCATTGCTCTTGATACATACCCAGAGACACCTTCATGTGGTACTTTCAAACTCTCAGCCCACTCTACTGAAGAAAAAGACATCTCTTTTCCATTTACGAAAGAGCTTACCCGATTCTCATTTTCAGACTTCTCGAAGGTTACAAACTCGTAGAACTGTTTTACCAACTTCGGGTAGTATGGGCCATTGTTATTCGAGAAACAATCCGCCCATTTCTGGTCCTCCAGAATTTCGAGTACTAACGATTTTCTAGGAAGTAGCCATTCCATGCACAGTTCCTTCTCGATTACTATGTCTCTATTCTGCAAGTGAGGATTCACTGGTCGCTTTCCCGATCTAGTTCTGACTTCACTAACACTGGCTTTATGCTGTGTCTTCTGCTTATTATCTTTTGGATCTACTCTTTCATCTCTGACGATAGGAATCTTAGTTTTTTCTATCGCGGGTTTAGGGTTCTTGGTCGATTTGGGAGCAAAGGTTCGAGGGTGAGAGATTTCGAGCTCGGTGAGGTAAGAAGTGTCTTAGACTTAGTTTTATCATTTAGAAATTCGAAATAAACGACTAAAATAGAGTAAGATAAAATAAAATAAAACGATTCATATTCTTGGCAGCAGACAGATGTTTAAAAAAAACATTGCATCGGTGAGAGTTAATCATCGGTGAGAAAAACAAATCGGTGAGAATTGTACATCGGTGAGAATTTCCACATCGGTGAGAATTTTCACATCGGTGAGAATTTCACGTCGGTGAGAATTTCACATCAGTGAGGATTTTCACATTGGTGAGAATTTCACATCAGTGAGGATTTTCACATCGGTGAGAATTTCACGTCGGTGAGAATTTCACATCCGTGGGGATTTTCACACCGGTGAGAATTTCACATCGGTGAGAATTTTACATCGGTGAGAATTTCCACATCAGTGAGGATTTTCACACCGGTTGTGATTAAACATTCCCAATTCGTGTCTTATGTAACTTAGCCTATCCGAACTTAAAGGTTTAGTGAAAATATCATCCAATTGATGTTCAGTGCCAATAAATTCAAGAGAAATATCACCTTTTTGATAGTGATCTCTTAGGAAATGGTGTCTTACATCTATGTGTTTGGTTCTAGAGTGAGATACAGGATTCTTAGAGATGTTTATTGCACTGGAGTTATCACAGTTGATTGAAACATGTTTAAAAACATATCCATAGTCCAAAAGAGTGTGTTTCATCCACAGAATTTGTGCACAGCAACTACCAGCAGCTATATATTCTGCTTCGGCAGTAGATAATGCAACTGAGTTCTGTTTCTTACTACACCAAGAAACTACGTATTTTCCAAGCAAATGACATGTTCCTGATGTGATTTTTCTATCTAACTTACAACTAGCAAAGTCAGCATCTGAATAACTCATTAACTCAAAGGATTGTCCTTTTGGGTAAAACAAACCTAAGTTAACCGTGTGTTTAAGATATTTAAAAATTATTTTAACAGCAAGCAAATGAGATTCTTTTGGATTAGCTTGAAATCTAGCACACATACACACACTAAACATAATATCAGGTCGACTAGTAGTAAGATAAAGTAAACTACCAATCATACCTCTGTAATTTGTTTGATCAACTGGTTTCCCAGTTTCATCTGCATCCAATTTACAGGTAGTACTCATAGGAGTTTCACTTTCCTTGATACTATCCAGACCAAAACGTTTTAAAAGATCCTTTGTATATTTAATTTGATTCAAAATAATACCATATTCATTTTGAAATACTTGAAATCCAATAAAGTACTTAAGCTCTCCCATTAAGCTCATTTCAAATTCATTTTGCATACTTTTTGAAAAATCAGTACATAAAGAGTGTTTAGAAGATCAAAAAATAATATCATCAACATATATTTGTACAACTAAAACATCTTTAAAAATTCTTTTAATGAAAAGAGTTGGATCAGCAATCCCTTTAGTAAAACCTTTTGAAATAAGGAAATTGCTAAGTCTATCATACCAAGCTCTTGGAACTTGTTTTAAACCATACAAAGATTTAGAATGTTTAAACGCTTGATTTGGAAAATGGGGGTTAGTAAATCCAGGTGGTTGTTCTACGAAAACATCTTCAATTATAAAACCATTTAGAAATGCACTTTTCACATCCATTTGATATAACTTGAAATCCATATGTGCAGCATATGCAAGTAAGATTCTAATGGCTTCTAGTCTAGCTACAGGTGCAAAAGTTTCTTCATAGTCTATACCTTCTTCTTGACTATATCCTTGTGCAACTAGTCTAGCTTTGTTTCTAACTATATTTCCAGATTCATCTACTTTATTTATAAAAACCCATTTTGTGCCTATTGTCAAAGTGTCCTTAGGTGTGTCAACTAATTCCCAGACTTTGTTTATTTCAAACTGATTTAATTCTTCCTGCATAGCTATCACCCAGAATTCATCATTGATAGCATCATTGATATTTTTGGGTTCTAGCTGTGAAAGAAAAGCTTGATGTTCAACCTGGTTTCTTAGAGAAGCTCTAGTTTGTGTTCCTCTATCAAGATTACCAACAACAGCTTCTAAAGGATGATTCTTTAGAATCCTCGTTGATCTCGTAAAGGTTGGACTAGAAATTTCAGGTTCATCTATAGGTTTGGGTTCAACAGAAGCAGATTCTGGAAAAAGTCCAGAACTGGATGCTTTTATAACAGGTTCTTTAGATTTATCATTAAGGTCCATAATAGACAAATCTTCTTCAAGATTCTCAAGAGAGGTTTTAGGCTCATGTGGATCAGTTTCATCGAATTTGATGTGAACAGATTCTTCCATGCATTTAGTTTTCTTATTGAATACTCTATAGGCTTTACTTGAAATAGAGTAACCCAGAAAAATTCCATCATCACTTTTGGAAGCAAACTTATCCAGATTATCTTTAGTATTCAGAATAAATACTTTGCAACCAAAAACTTTAAAGTAATTAACCTTAGGCTTTCTATTGTTCCACAATTCATAAGGGGTTTTCTTAAGAACATGTCTAATTAAGACTCTATTAATAACATAACAAGCTGTATTTACAGCTTCAGCCCAAAAATAAATAGGCAGGTCATATTCAATGAGCATGGTTCTTGCAATTTCTTGAAGGGTTCGGTTTCATCTTTCTACTACACCATTCTGTTGGGGTGTTCTAGGGGCAGAGAAGTTATGAGTATAGCCATTCTGTGAGCAATAAGATTCAAAATCTTGATTTTCAAACTCACGACCATGATCACTTCTCAAAGTTTTAATCTTAAGTCCACTAAGGTTCTCTACAGATTTAGAGTATTTAACAAAATAAGAACAAGCTTCACTTTTGTGAGCTAGAAAATATACCCAAGTATATCTAGAAAAATCATCTACAAGAACATAAACATAGTGCTTCCCATTTAAACTAGAAACTCTTGATGGTCCAAACAAATCCATGTGAACCAATTCAAGTGGTTGAGAAGTCGAAACGTCTTTCTTTGATTTAAAAGAAACATTGTGTTGTTTTCCCTTTTGACAGGGGTTACACACTCTATCATTTGGGAATTATAATTTGGGTAGGTCTCTAACTAGATTTTTTCTAGACAGTTTTCTAAGTGAGTGAATGTTGCAATGTCCCAATCTTCTGTGCCATAGCCAAGATTCTTTATGAAAAGCATTCAAACAAGTAATATTCTTCTTAGCTAAAGAATTCAGATTAACAGCATAAACATTTTCATTTCTTAAGGCTGAAAATACCAAAACATTCTTAGAATTAAAAACATTGCAAGAATCATTTCCAAATTTAACATGAAAACCATCATCACATAACTGAGAAATACTTAATAAATTGTATTTAAGGCCATCAACAAATAAAACATTAGAAATCAAAATTGAATCATTGTTACCAATCTGGCCTAGGCCGATGATTTTCCCATTTGAATTATCACCAAAGGTGACAAAGCCTCCATAAACATTTATTAAACTCTTGAAACAAGAGAAGTCTCCTGAAATATGTCTTGAACATCCACTATCCAAATACCAGGTCTCTTTACAGGAGCTCTTTAAGCAAGTTCCCTACAAAACAGATTTAGATGGGAGATGATTTTGGTACCCAGATTTTCTTGGGTCCAGACAGGTTAGCCAATAACACTTTTGGTACCCATATTTGTCTAATGGGTCTCATATAATTTTTAGAATTGACATGCTTTGAAAGATAAACTTTATTAGATCCATAGCTATGTATATAACTGGTCGAAGCATATGAAGATCCAGAATTACCTTCATTCTGTCCAGATTTAGAAATGAATCTAGTTTTGGCAATTTTCCTTTGTCCAGGTTGGTATCCTATACTAGTAGTATATTTAGGTGGTATTTTCTTTCCTAGCATCTGTGTTAGAGTATTTTTGCCATTGGTGAACTTCTCTAAGTCGTTCTTGAGTTGCTCATTAGATAGTTTCAGTTCAGTGTTTTCTTTTAACAGTTGAGCATTTTTCTCTTTTTCAATAGTGAGTTCGGTTTTAACTGTAGTGGTGAGAGCATGCTGTTTGTTTAATGAAATGTATTTATCCTTAAGTTCATTACATGTCTCTTCCAGCATATCACAGTACTCAAACAATTCATTTTTAGACATTGTTCCAGAATCAGAATCAGATTCTGCATTATCTCCAGAGTAATAATTTAAAGCAGGAGTTTCAGCAGTTACCTAAGAAGTGTGTGTCATAAAACACATGTTGGCTCGATTCCTTTCAGAGTCTTAAGATTCAGCTTCACTTGTGTTGTCTTCTGAAGCACTCCAAGTAGCCTTCATGGATTTCTTAATCTTATTGTCCTTATATTCATATTTCTTTTTATACTTCATCTTTGGACAGTCGGCTTTAATGTGTCCTTTTCTCTTGCACTCATGGTAGACAACATCATCTGATTTGTCATTCTTCTTCCAATCCTTTTTCCATTTACCTTGGTTATAATATTTACCCTTATAATTTGGTTTCCTAAAGAACTTCTTTTTCCTATAAAATTTCTTAAATCTTCTAGCAATGTGAGCCATCTCAGCATCACTGTCAGAATCACTTTCACTATCTTCACAGCTTGAACTTTCAACTACATCTTGAAGCTTTTCTTTGTCCTTATTCATTGAAGTTGAAGATTTGAAAGCGACAGACATTCTTGGAGGTTCATTTTCTTCCTCTTTATTCACTTCAATCTCTTCTTCATACATCATCAGCTTGCCAATTAGTTCCTTGACAGGTAGAGCAGCAATGTCACATGATTATCTGATTGAGACAGATGTGCCTCTCCATCTATCAGGTAGACATCTCAAAATTCTCATAATTTGTTCCTTCGATGAGACATCCTTTCCCAGCGAGATCATTGTATTGACAATTTCATTGAACCTGAGATACATGTCAGAAATGGGTTCGTCAGGCTTCATTTTAAAATTATCATACTTGATAGTATAAGTGTTCAATCTCATTTCTTTAACATTCGTTGTTCCTTCATGAGAAACAGCTAAGGTATCCCAAATTTCATATGCAGTTTTACAAGAAGAAATTCTATTAAACTCTTCATCTCCTTGAGCACAGTACAAGGCATTCATAGCTTTACAGTTGTTATTGTAAGCAGTCTTTATAGGTTCATCCCAAGTAGATCTAGCAGTAGTAGGAATTTTGTATTCTGATTCAATAGCAGTCCAAATATCAAAACCTATACTTTCTAGATGAATTTTCATTTTTAGTTTCCACTGAGCATAATTAGTTCCATTGAAGAAAGGTGGCCGGTTTGTAGCAGCACCCTCAAGTCTATTGTCCATGATGAGAAAATTTTGAAGAGATAAAAATTTAGATATAACAGAAATTTTAAGAACATTAAAATACAACTAAAATCACAGTTCAAAAGCAGAGTACTTTTAGAGAGTATTTTCAATCCTCTGATACCAAGTGTTGGTCGGAGTGGTTTACTCAAGAGGGGGGGTGAATTGAGTACCAATTAAAATTTATGTATTTAAAAACTCTGTCTTAAAGACCCCCAAATAAAATAATAAATTAAACTGTAGTGAATTTATATTAAAGTATAGGTTCTGTCAGATTCTCAAGGGATTGATTAGTTCCCAGTTAATCAACACAGGAGTGTGTGATTATCTTTTGAAACTAACTTACTAATCTACACTTAACATAAACACTTGCTAATTTAATTATCAAAGTAACTTTAAAAACAGTATTGGTTTTAAAGTGATTAGCAGCGGAATAAAACTTTGAAAGAGATGGAACAACAATGTAACCAAGAGGTTCAGTCTCAAGCCGAGACTTAGTCCTCTCAAAAGTTTATATAAAAATGATCCACACCCTGGATCGGGGTTCAACAGTTTACAATTGTCCAGGTCGAAGACCTCTACCACTGTTCTTTGTGGGAAAAAGTACAACAACACCCAGCTGTCCAGGTCACACACGGCCTCTACCACTGTTATTCGTGGGAAAGAAAGAATGAAAGAGTTTGGTAAGGATTTACAAATTCTCCATTTTAAGTACAGGAGACAGTTTATGTGTTAGATACAGCAGATAACACACACTGCTCGAAAAGTATAATAATAAATCACAGAACAAGAAATGTAGAGTTTAGAGATGGTTCTGGTGATTTCAGTGTAGCTCTGGACTCCTTTGGATTCGATTAGAAGTGAGTCTAAGTCCTCTTCTCGTTTCTGTTTGTGAAACAGAGTGTCGTATGCTCCAGGTTCACAGACAGTGAAAATGTAGTCGATGAAGCTCTTCGATATTCTTTTGTATGCACAGAACTCTTCTTGAATAGGCTTGATTGTATATGTGATTCTGTCTTGCTTGGTTCTTCTTGTATGCACAGAGCTCTTCTTGAGTATGCTGTATGCCTTCCTTGTCTCTGTGAGTGTTGTCTCTCTTCTCTTCAGAAGAGTCTTCTTGTATTTATGTCACGTGCAACAGGGGACATAAAAGATTTCCTTTCTGCAGGTACGAGGTATGGATTCCTGACATCCGACAACCTTTATCATATATTTGACAAATCATTAAAATGTATGATATGACCGTTAGATAGATTAAATAAAGATAAATAAATAAATTCAAACAGTGAGTCGAGTGATCGGTAGGTAATCAGCATCGGTAGCTTGGACATCGGTAGCTTGAACATCGGTAGCTTGATCATCGGTAGCTTGAACATCGGTAGCTTGAACATCGGTTGCTTGAACATCGGTAGCTTGAACATCGGTAGCTCAATGTCATTAGTTTCTTTGACTCTATCGGTGGCTCTATGCGTCGGTTGGTACATGCTTGTATCAGTGACTTTGTTTATCGGTAGCTCCATGCGTCGGTAGCTCCATGCGTCGGTAGCTACATGCGTCGGTAGCTCCATGCGTCGGTAGCTCCATGCGTCGGTAGCTCCATGCGTCCGTAGCTCCATGCGTCGGTATCGGTGGCTGTGAGTCTGTATCGGTAGTTTCGTCCATCGGTGACTCTTATTCCATCGGTAGCTATTTATACTTACACTGGTAGCTCTATGTTTGTATCGGTAGCTGTATGTAAGTCAGTAGCTTACATTTATAAGTACATCAGTAGCTCTGTGTTAAGTATATCGGTGACTCTGTCTGTCGGTAGACTAAGTCTATCGGTAGACTGGGTACCGGTAGCTCTTTATCAGTAGCTATAGGCAGATTACTTATCTGTTTTATGCAGAACACATCCGATTGTGTTAGAATTAATTTATAACTTGTATGAACATGGATAAATGAGGATTAACATATTTCAAAGACTATTTTACAAATTATTATTGGTATGATCACAGATTTGAAAGAATTAAAGTATAGATCAATGATACTTAAGAATATCATAGAGAATGAAAACATAATTGGGATTTTCAACACATATGAATACATGATTCAGATTATCAAAACAGGTGAGGTCAACAATGAAGAATATAAATATTATCATTAATACATATAATCATGTGTTCAATGGTAATCACAGCCCTAACAAGTACATTTATTAACTTACACTAGCACAATGGTCTAGGGTCGATCCATATAGAAGGAATGTGTGTATACTATGGATTTAAACAAAATAAAATTCAATATCTTTAGTAGAGAAGGGAGTGAACATGCTGTTACATTTTATTATCTTTTTATTAATGAATTGGAAACAATATTAAGTAATAAGTTTTGATATAAAGAAAAAAAAATTTACCCTAAATACATATAAATAAATAGAAATACAATAATCTAATATTAAAAGGTTTTACTATGAAATGATGATTATATAGTCACTCATGAATTATAAACAACTTGTATAAATAGATGTTCTCTAAAAAAATTATAATTGATTCAAACTACAAGATATATTGAAAAATCTCTTACGCTCATATATTTATCATACAGAGGATTGATTTTTGGATTTTACCACTCTAGGAATCAACTGATCTGCTATGGATCTTGAAAAGAAAAAAATTGGAAATTAACATGCCATTGAATTCCAATTGTATTGATTATTGAAGAAAAAAAATTCAATATCAATTACACCAATTGATCTTCAAGATTGAAAATGAACACATTCATGTGTGAATGATCAAAAGAATAAGAACATTATAAGTATTACCAACTGATTCTAATTTTGAAAAAATAAAGGAACATAAAGTTTAATAGAAATTAAACTAGTAAGTTTTAAAACATCTGAGCTGTGAAATTTCAGCCTATGATCATATTCTATCAATCATTAAAAACACATGATAACATAGTACATGAATTATGAACAGATTAAAGAATAACTCCCCTAACCAAACCCTTCTTCAATGATCCTTTGTCTCCTTATCTTCTCATGTGCTGCTCTGAGGTGTCAATGCTCTCAAATGGTGTGTTCCTTAAAGTCCAAATGAGAGTCCCTCTCAATAATTCCCACTATAATGTTTTTTAAAACCAATTTCAATTCTGGAAAATCATCCCTTATTTTCCACCGAATTCATGAGTGACTCACTTGAGCACCAAACACATGAGTTTTTTCATGAAACTCACATCATTTTTGAAATTACATCATAACTAACTTCCACTAAGTTAGTTTGTAATGTCTTGACCCCATAATCCTAGAGTCGGAGCATTGTTTTATTACATTGTCATGATACAAAGAATCATGTCTCGAAGGACCGATCAGTTTAGCTATTTTGAAAAATAGATTACATACATTAAAATTACATTACGATTTCAAACATAAAATATAGCATAGATTTTTTTTGAGAACTCCATTATTCACATTAAAATAACCCTACATATCATTCATAATACACTTCTTTGAATCCTTGGAAAATAAATCATAATAAAGGAGTGAGCTCATATGCTTAGTAAGGGTAAATAATTTAGCGGAAGATATAAACTTTTTAGGCAATATGTTTAATAAAAAATAGCCTTTTTAATCATAATCTTGAACATAATTTGGAAAAAATATACCAATCATCACCATATAAACATGAACAAGGATATTTTACTATTCTAATGATACCATGTAATATAAAATTTCATAATGAGGGAATTTATAACTCCAGACATCCTTACCATATACTCTAGGCCTTGTAACAAGACTAAAAATAATTTTTTTTCTAGTCCTTGTGCCATGATACTAGTTTGTCTCTTGAGGCCTTCTGACGCAATGATGAGCTATAGTAAGATCTATCCATTAATAACTACATCACTGCATTCTTCATATGTAAATGCTGAAATATAACCTAAACAGTTGTATTAAGACTACAATACGTAATATTAATACTTGAACAATAAACCTTGAATGGTATAAAAAACACATCCACAATCAATCATTTCAAAATACATTCAATAGAATATGGAATATTGTATTATAAAAAATCAACCTTAATAAAGAATAATATCCAGTAAAGCATTTTGACATTATTGAAAATGATCAGTATAACTCTTTGAGAGAAATATACTTTTTTCATGAAATCAATTAAAAGACACAACATTTAGAAAGGAAAAGATTTAAAAGTCATTTTTGAGTCAACGAGTCCCATACCACGTTGAAAATTTTTAATGGAATAATCAATTTTAAACAATAAGTTCCATATAAAGAAATATTAAATGTAATTTTTAAATCATGGACATTAGTTAAAAAGATATAGGAAAATAATTCATTTAATCATTTAAAAAGATGATATTGATAAAGAGTACCTTCCACAAAAAATTAAATTATTCATTTTGAAAATATTTTTATGATGCATTGAAATGGATGATAAAAATATTCTAGTAAATACTTATGCATAAACAATCTCGAATAATAATTAGATTGAGGAATTAACACATACCTTTCATTTTCCATTGGTTGAGGGTACATTAAAACTCTTGTATAATTACAATATTAAGTTTTTAAACTATAACAGAACCATATTAATATTTATTATTTCATATATGATTCATTTATGGATTTATACAACATATTTAATAATAATATCCATATTAAATTAAAATTTTGGGTAATAATAATTTTCTTTATCGTACCTGTTTTAACTTATTATTCGTGTTCGTGTCATTTAGATCATGATTTAAATACATCTAGAATATAAAACATGTATTATATATCATATATATCTAGAATATAAATATGTATAGTAGATAAATATATGAAATTGAAAACACTGTTAATGGAGATGGTAGGCCGTACAAACGCTTAAATAATGTTTCTGTTTTTATATAGTATAGAACATAAGTAAGTGAATAAGATATATGAAAGTATATATATATATATACATATATATCTCTAGTAGTATTATTATGTCATATATTACATATTTATTAATAATATATACTTTTATAATCTTAATTGAATGGTGAACGTGGAAATTAATCTCATTGTGTCGTCGAGATGATAAGACATACGTACACTCAAGAGACGATATCATTCCCATCATGATTAAAAGGTGTAGAATTGGATGGTATATTTATTTTATAGATAATTAATAATGTTATTTTCATTGTTTATATATATATATATTAGTCATCATTATATCCAACCAAATAAAATAGTGTTGAATAACAAATTACACCACGACGTGGAGAGGGTAAGCCGTACGTACGCACACATGGTGACATTCTAATTTATAGGAAGGATAGAATAATAAATATGGTTTTTATATATTTATAATAACATCATAGTATGTATAACATACTGGAGTTTTTATTTTGTTATGGAATAACTAAGGAATATAATGTGGAAGATGAAAAGAACTTTAAAAGATGTGATAAAAAATTACCTCTTATTTGGGCGATTCTTTTGGATTTGAACAAAAGGGATACCTAGACTCACTTTATGCTCAAGTAATGGACTATAGGTTGGAGTGAGGGATGTTCAGAGGGGATTTGTGCAGGGGTCGGCCGAGCCAAATGGAATTGGTATTGTGAATTTGAGAGAAGGGGATGTGCCCTTTTATTAAAGTGTGAGGGGCACATTATAAAAAACATGATAGATTACTTTATTATGAATTAGTATTCGATTTCTAAGGGATAAAAATTATTTTATTTCGATAATTAGGTGGTTATGGGTCTAAATAATCTCATCTAATAGGTTTTCGAAAAGTTTATCTTACCATATTAACCTTATCTTATAGATTTAACTCTTAGTTAAATAGTTTATCATTTGTCATGTCTCCTTGTATTTTTATATTATTTGCTTAATAAACATACTAGAAAATTCCAAAAGAACCCAAAGATGTTCATAAATTTCTTATCTGAGATTATATAAGTTCTTTGTCCGATCCTCAATATATTAGGATTATTATATAATTTAATAAAATAATATTTTATTTAAAAACACATTTATGTGAATTTTAATAGTATTTATTATTTGGTTTTTTCGAAAGTCCTAAAAACTTTATAGCTAAAACAAATACATTGAATCAAACCTAATATGTTATATTAAACTATAAAATTCATTTACGTCATCAAAACATTGAAATTATATTTATTTTAATATATATAACAAACATTATTTGATTCCATCATTAATAATGTAATTATTGCATCCAAATTGTGTCAAAATTAAATTTAATTATTTTATGTATAAAAACTGTAACTAAAATACCATGATGTCGGAAATAAATTTATCTTTCTATGTAATATTTATAGTCGAATTTATCTTATATATTACCCTATATTAAAAATGTTTTAGTTATTAAAATTTAAAATTTACAATTTTAATCATTCATTAAATAAAATTATAATAAATGTCATAATCTAATCCAAATGGGTCAAAAAGGATCACATGTTTTTCCTAAGGTTGTTTATGGTCGAAATAAACTTATCCAGTATAATTTGGGCATGTCTTTATTATTATTATAATATCAATTTTAACTTTAATTACATTATTTACGTTTAACAATGGTAAATAAAAGTCAAAAGTTAATATTGACCAAAAATTATTTTCATCATATTGAACCATATGGTACTTAATTATTTCAACTATGACATTTTTATTTTTTAAATTTAATTAATAGAATTGATGAAACTACGTTTTATGATAATTTGAAAATGTTCATAGAAGGTGGGTAAAAGTCGTTCAAAATTACAATAAAATTTTATATATCTAATTTTTTATCAAATAACTCCAATGAGTAAAATTGAAATTATATAGGTATTATATATATATACTTACATGAAATAAATTTATATAAAATAAATAATTATTTAAATAAAAAAGTCAGTTTTGTAGAATAACGTAGTGTTTTTCAGTATTTATCAAAAATTAAATGTTTTCAAAAAAATCACCATAAGATAATTTTGATATTAATAACTCAAAAATGAAGTATATTTTACCGAATTAAATATATAAAAGTCTCATTAGTTAAATTAATATTAATTCCCGTTTTTAAAACCAAAATACTAGTTTTTAAAAAGTTAAAACTATCAAAAGATTGACATTTGTTTATGTCAAATTTAAATGTGAAATTACATATAAGGACATAAATTGTATTTAATCATAAAAATATAATAAAATAATAATTCCAAACAATTGAAATTCATAATTTAGAACTATAATTTATTTTGATTGAAAAATTGGTTTACAATTAAAATTTATTATTTTTCCCTATACATCAAAATATGAATGTTATCAGAAAAATACCAAAAATTTATCCAAACTATATTTTTAAGACCCAATTATAAATATAAATTTATTTTCATTATATTTAATATATAAAAGAGTCAAATATTAGTTTTAATGATGGTACTCAATTAATTTTGGGTAAAATAGCAATATTTAGTATAATACAACTTTTATTTGATAAAAATGAATTTATTCATGTATTATGTCTAAGAAACACATTATATGAATTCTAAAATTATAAGGAGTATATAAAATTACAAATTAAGTGAATATTATTCATAACTACTTTTTGAATGGTTTATTTGGTATGTCCTGGTGCACACTAACTCAGTATTGTGTGTAGTTCTAGTTATTGAATTATATTAAAGAGATAGAGTACTATGAGATATTGTGGTGTCACATTCTCCCCTCCTTCAATAAATATAATCCTCTAAATTTGAATGTTTTAATTTAAAATTGAAGGTTAAAATAGGAAAATATCGACGTGGAAACCCCACATTAGAAATTCAGTTAATAAAATTTAGTCTTAATAAGAGGGAAAGGGATAATAAATAGTCACCACCAAATTATATTCTCTATTAGGAAATCATTGGTGTCAATTAGAGACCTATAATTGGAGGAAAAACTAAAATATTCATATGGGTGATTTAGGTCATCCATTACCAATAAATATAAAATTGAGGGCTTCAGAGCCATCAATCTACGATGAATTAAAATATCATCGGTTCGACAATTCATAAGGTATTCAGATAACAAATTCGTGGTTTTAAGATCCCTTATCTAATGTTTAAGAATTAATTTAATCATATAATAAGAGGATAAAAATATAGATGACATGTAGAGTTTCATCCTTCAAATAATTCCTACTACAAACAAATCTTTCACTCCAAAAGATAACAAAATTCAAAAATATTCTATTTATCCTAATCGTATAGGGTTCTAAAAATAATGAATTTATAATTCATTTGTTAGACTATTTTAAAAAAAACTACATTATACAAAACATGAAAACACATTGGTCAATGTTAGTTGATGTACACTTATCACCCTTCGATTGTGGGTCCAAGTCTCATGGCCATGCCAGACGCGATGGGTTGTTGCAGAACCTAGTTTTCTCTTTTTATAACAATACAAAACTAATATTAAGAAATATATTAACCTTAACAATATTATCCAATTTCAAACACAATCCATTCTAAACATTACACTTATACAAAATACTTCTATCCATACTCACAGTCCAAAATTTATACAGAAGGTAATCACAATGAAGATCTAATTTCCCTCATAATAACCTGTGAATACGTTCATCATATATTCTTTTTAAAGAAAGTAAAACCCTGAGTTACCATAAATCCTTATTAAATACGTTCATTCTCCCTTATTTCTTATATAATACTAGATATAATCCTTATATCTATTTTTTTTAAAACTCTATCAATGATGGAATAAATAACCATTCATCATTTTTAAGGTAGTCATGAATATCCGATATATTTTTTCCACATCAACCATATTTTTATCCAAAATAACTAAATCAGTATCAAGATAATATTAAGGATTATCATTCCTCTAAGCATTTATTTCCCAAAAATAATAACCTTCTACTGAATCACTTTTCTTTGTACTATATAATCTAAAATCACCAATGAAATAGTACTGAAGTATAATCCTTATTTAGTTTATAATACTTATAGCTAGTACATAATTAATATAATACTAAAATGACATAATTCGTAAATCATTATTTTTTATTGGGGGTAGTAACATAACATGATTATTATCTAATAGCATCATTTGGGCATTCTATGATGAATTGGACATAGACATTGGTAGTGTCCCAACTCCTAGTATATGAAGTATTGTACATTTGAAAAATATATATTACCCTTTAAATAATGTACATGGTGTCCTTTTTCTCCACACCTATAAAAAATTTGCATTCACTTCAAGCATTTACCGAGGTGATTCTTTTAATAGTTATCACATATGGGAAAATCCTTGTTTCCCCTCTTCCCGTTATCCATCTTTCTGACTACCATCATTATCATTTCATGCTTCTCTTCAAATCTATATGACTCATTGATTTATTTACTTATCTTATTAACACATGATACTAATTCTTTATATGATGAGACTATGTGGGAGACTATTTCCATATTAAATGTTGTATTAATTATATTAAATATACGATCCTTATTACACTTTGGATCATGTGTATTGAGGGGGTTCTCTTCCATTCTACTGGGCGCCATTTCTAAACAACGACATACAGTAGGTTAGTTTATGATTAAGAATGCATAATTCTGGACTAGTAAAATACGTATCATAAATTGAAAATATTATTCATATAATCTAAAATAAAAAAAATGTTTTCTTTGAGAAGTATTTACACCTAAATCCTGAATAATTGCTTATAATGATAAAGTGAATTATCATTAGAATATCCCCTAGGATTTTCGTAACCAAGAGTGCCACAAGGCCTATTGGTGTGTACAAGGAGACCTCGAAATAAGCCCAAAAATCCTTTTTGAATATTCCACTCCTAGGAAAATATGTGCCATAGATGCCTCTACCCACTCGTATCCATAAAAAGATATATTTCTTGTAAAATTCAAAAAATATCTACATTTACAAAATTATGGGATGTTCTTCTATAATAATCTCAATTTTTTATCATATTGTAATTTTCTCTTATCACTCTTTGACTAAATCTATTTCCAAGGTTATTGCTAAACATCCTATGATAAAAACTATAATTCCATTACCCCAGAATCCTAGAGCTGATACATTATTTTAATAAATTTCCATGATACAAGAAATAAAGTCTCGTTGGACCAATCAGTTTAGTAGTATTGTAAAGACTTTACATAAATTAACCTTACATTAAAACATCAAACATGAAATACAACATAGCTAGGTCTTTGGGAATTTCATTATTCTCTTTTACATAGCCTGGAATATCAATCATAATTCAATTCGTAGAATCCTAGGAAAATATAACATAAAAAGGGGTTACCTAAGATTCATAGTAAGGGTAAATAATTTAGAGAAAGCTATAAAATTTTCAGAAAAGATGGGTAATAAAAACAAAATATTGATTAAACATAATCAATAAAAGCATTTGGAAAAAATAAATCATACATCACCATATAAACATGCACATTGATATTCTACTAGTAAAATAATCACATGTAAAAACTAATTTCATAATTATGGAATGCCTAACACCAGACATCATTACCACACATTCAAGGCCCCAGGAAATGACTACAAATTAATGTTTTGTCATGTCCTTATGCCAAAAGACTATTTTGTCTCATGAGACCTACCGATGTATCAAGGAGCTATATCGGGCTCCACCCATCACTTACTAAGTCCACTGCATTCCTCATATGATAATTTTGAAACAAAACCTAATCATTCATATTAAAACTAGCATACTAAATTTTAATACATGAACCATAAACCTTGAATAGTATAAAAATAACTCATCCAAAGTAAAAAATATAAAAAACAACTAATGCAATATGGAATATTGTATTATAATAATTAAACCAAAATCAAGAATAATATCCAGTAACAGATGTTGACTTAGTTTAAAATGATTTTTAAAATTCCTTGAGAAAAATAACAATTTTTCATGAAATATTTTTAAGGTCACAAAATTTAGAATGAAATGTATTTTAAAGTCAATTTTAAATAAAATTGTCCCATACCACTTTGAAAGATTATAATGGAATAAACATTTTATATCAATGATATTCAATTAAATAAATCCTTAAATTCATTTTTGAAACATGGTCATTAATAAAAAATATTTAGAAAAATAACTCATTAAAACATTTAAAAAGATGATCTTGATAAGGATTCCATTCCGAAAATCATTAAAATAATCATTATTAAAACATTTTTTTGAATTATCTACATGGATGTTAAAAATATATCAGTAACTACATATACATAATCAATCTCGGATAATAATGAGATTGGGGAACTAACCCTTACTTCGCACATTCCTTTTGTCAAGGGTAACTTTTACCTCTAGTATAACGACCATAATATGTTATTATATTATTCCAAATCCATATTAATATTTATTATTTCATAAATTATTCATTTATGACTTTATACAACTTATCTACCAATAATATCTAAGTTATATAAAAATTTAAGGTAATAATCTCTTTCTTTATCGTACGTGTTTTACCTTGTTATTCTTTTTTTGGTCATTTCTATCATGATTTGAATACATCAAGAATATAAAAAATTATTTTTTTCATATATATATATATATATATAGAATATATCTATTTATAATTGATAGATATATGAAATGGAAAACCCCATTTATGTAGACGGTAGACCATACGTACTCATAAGCGTTGTTTCTGTTTTCATATTGTATTGAACAGAGGTAAGTGAATAAGATATATGTATGTAAATATATATATATATATAATAGTATTATTATTTCATATATTATATATATATTAGAAATATATTTTTATAATCATCGTTGAGTGGTGAATGTGGAAATGAATCTTATCGCGTCGTGGAGACGGTAAGCCGTAAGTACACACGAGCAATGATTTCATTATCTTAATGATTAAAAGATGTGGAATTGGATGGTATATTAATTGTACCGATAAATTATCATGTTATTTTAATTGTTTATATACTTATTACACATCATTGTATGCATTAAAAAAACACACTGTTGAATAAAAAATGACACCACTCTGTGGAGATGGTAAGCCGTACATACGCACACATGGTGACATTATCATTCATAGGATGGATAGAATATTTAATATTGTTATATAGTATTTATAATAACATCACAGTATTTATAAGTTATTTGAGTTATTATTTTGGTATGGAAATAACAATTAAAGAGAAAGTGGAAGTAGAAAATAACATTGAAATAGGTGATAAAATAATTACCTTTCCTTGGGTGTTTACTTTTTATTTGAAAAAAAGGGTTCCATAAGATGGCTTTATGATCAAGGGAATTACTCAAGGAAGAATTTCGGGATGTTTTTAGGAGATTTTGGTAGGTTTTGTCGAAACCAAATGGATTTTGAGGTGTGAATTTGATAGAACTGGAAGTGCCATTTTATAAGGGGGTGAGGGGGGGCTTTGGAAAAAATAAATTATTATTTTATTATATAATCATATTTAGATTATAATGACTAAAAATGAATTTTTTTTATCCTTAGGTGGTTATGGGTCGAATTAATCTAAAAAATTATGTATTAGATATGTTTAGGTAGCCATATTAACCTTATCATTTAGATTTAACTCTTAATAAAATAGTTTTACATTTACCAGGTCTCCTTGTATTTTTATATTATATGGTCAATAAAGATAATAAATTTCATTAATATTACCCCAAGAGGTTAATTAATGACATATCTATTATTATATAATTACTTCTGCAAAACATTATATTTTTAGGATTATTTAATAATTTAATAACATATTATTTGTTTTAAAAACTCATTTTTTTCAACTTTGACACTATTTAGTATTTGTTTTTTTATGTCATGCAAACTTGATGACATCGAATCAAATACATTGAATCAAATATAACATGTCATATTAACTTAGAAAATTCTTGTATGTGATCAAAAAAATTTAATTATATTTATTTTAATATTTATAATACACTATATTTGATTATTTAATTAATAAGTTAATCACATCATCATCATTGTTTCATAAATAAATATAATTATTTAATTTCTATAAAATTGTAAATAAGATACCATTGTGAAGTAAATCATTTTATCTTTTATGGAATATTTGTGGATTAATTTAACTTATGTATAAACCTATTTTAAAAATGCCTTAATTATTGAAATTTGAATTTTACACTTCTAACGCTTTTTTAAATAAAATAATAATAAAAGTTATAATCTAATACAAATGGGTTAAAAAAAGACTCATATTTTATTCCTAAGGTTTTTTATGGATGAAAAAAACTTATCAAATAAAATTAAGACATGTTTTATGGTAATTATAATATCATTTTGTACTTTAATTGCCATATTTACTTTGAACCATGTTAAATAAAAGTCAAAAGTTACAATTCAAAAAAAGTATTTTCATCATATTGAACCAAATTTTACTAACTCATTTCAACCATGTTTTTCCAATTTTTTAAATTAAATTCACTAAAATGTTAAAATTACGTTTTATGCATATTTGCAAATGTTCCTAGAAGGTGGGTAAATGACGATAAAAATTTGAATAAAATTTTATACATCTAATTTTATTATCAAATGACTCAAATGAATTACATTGAACTTATATAAGTATTATATATCTTTTTCACTTAATATATATTTAAATAAATTCAATTATAATTTAAATAAAAAGTCGGTTTTAAACAACAACGTAGTGATATTCAATATTCATCCAAAATTAAAAGTTTTCAAAAAAATACCTAAAATTTAGTATAAGCCAATTTTGATATTTTTAATTCAAAAAAAGTCTATATTTAAAAATTCAAAACAAACAAGTTGCATTAATTAATTTAAAATTTATTTCTGTTTTTAAACCAAATGGCGCGGTTTTAAAAACAAAAACTCTAAAAAGATTGACTTATATTTATGTCAAATAAAAATGTGAAATTACATAAAATTGCATGAATTGTATTAAATGATATGAATATAATCTAATTATACTTAAAAACCACTCAAATTCATAACTAAACACTATAATTTATTTTTATTAAAAACATTATTTTCAATTAATATTTAGTATTTTTCACTATTCATAAAAATATGAATTTTATCAGAGAAGTACCAAGTATTTATCCAAACTATATTTTTATGTACCTCATCTAGAGAATAATTTAATATCATTAAAAAGAATTTATAAAATTGTCAAATATTAGTTTTAAAAAGGGTTCTCTGTTAAAAGGCTATAAAATTGTATATTTTGAAGAATATATATTTTATCTGAAAAAACGAATTTGTTATTGTATTATGTCTAAAAAAAAAATTATAAGGATTATAAAATTATAAGGAGTATATAAAATTCAAAATTATGTTAATACAATTCTTTACCTCTGTAAGAACCCGGATCTTCATTTCAGGTATGTTTTTCCTTTTCTAGTCGTTTTTGAGAAAAGTGGAAAATCTGGAAATTTCCTAAGTACACGTCGTGTACATTATAAGTATTCGTCGTGTTCTTTGATTAAGCACCAGGCCATGTGTTGGCAGTGTCTGGGAAACACACATAGTGTGTATGGGAGATGTGGAGGCCGCATAAAGCGGATTACAGCAAGGCCAAGTAAACGATCTGTACCTCAGAAGCACACACCATGTAATCTGTTTTCATTAAATGGACCGGGGTCACACATAATCACCAGAACGACCTTCTTCTAGGACTCGTTTGGCTGAGAGCTTCCGTACGACCGTGATTCTTCTCAGAGCCCCCGAGCTTCCATCCGATCTCATTTTCAGTTGTCGTTGATTGTGTTGGGATCGGCTCTGTAAGCTCTCTCTTCTACATTAGCCTTGCTCCATGATTTTCCCTCTTTCTCAAGATATCCTAGGTTGAGTGTTTTGGAATTTTTCTCAGATCTTAGACATTCTAAGGGGAATCAATCATCATGGTTCATGTATATCAATCTACTAGGATCGAGGTAGGTGGTTTGTGCCTTTCTGTAGGAATCCATTGAATATTTTTTGAAATTCCACCAATTCCCTTGAACGGGGTATTGTGTGTTTCTAATATTTTCCTCTATTGTCTGCCACTTTTTCTTGATTACATGAGTATAGTTCAATTCGTGCGACTAGGGTAATTTTTTCTGTGCTATGGATGTTATTCCATGCATGTTTTTCCTGATAAGAATTTTTCCAGTTGCGATGCCTAGTTGTAGTATTGTGGAACTGATGTTCTATTATGCTGTTGTGCTTTATAATTATAGCCAGGTAGTTCTTGTGGTTTACTTAGGTTGATATGTGTGCTATGCATGTTTGTTTTACAGAGGGTTGTGATAACATAGTTTAGTAGACCAAAGGAAGAATGGATGTAAGGGATTCTCTAGAGTGTCTTTAATTTACGATGCGATGCCACATGGGGAATTGACGTTGACTGCTTCCTCAAACTGTATGAAGTTCCTTGACATGGGCCATGGGGGAATGAGACATTTAGTGCTTTCCAAGAGAGCCTTTAGTACGATACATGACCACATGGGGAATAGACAATGATTGCTTCCGCAAAGAGTCTATTATTTCTTTAGCTGAGCCAGAGGGTTGGGACTGTGTGTTCCTCCCAGAGGGTTGCTAGTAATTGTAGGTTGAACCATAAGGGTCAGGCTATGAGAACTACCCAGGGGGTTACCTATTGTTCTACTTGTTGATTGGCTGTTACTTGTGTACTTTATATGCTAGACACTGTGGATTGTAGCTACTGTGTGATTTCCTGTTTACTTCTTCATGTAATTTAACATGTCATGTATTCAATAACTATTAGGCACAGATCTTTGGGTGGTTTCCTACTGGGACCTTTTCTCACACTATGTTTGGGAAATGCTTTCGGGCTAAACAAACTATTTTTTTGCAGTTATAGATAAGGGAAAGCACCCTTCTACATCAGGTACTTGACTTGTTGTGGACATGGAGAGCTTGGGACCAAGCTATGGCTTGCGATGCTGATGGGTTTACCTGTTTTATTTTTCACTTTTGTTTAGTTTTGTATTCAACATTGTGACTTGTTTGGTTTCATTAATAGACATATGTATCACACATCATTTTATATACATGTGTGTGTGCTCCAGTTGTTTACTGTTAGTCTTCCGCTATTTGTCGTTTACTCTTGTGTGAATGTTTACTATTTCTTCTACTGTTTTTTTCCTTCTGCCGTGTTCTATTCCAATGAGGGCATAGTTTTCCCACTATCACACCCTAGGCCCTCTCTTCTAGTCGGCAGCCTATGGAATTTGGGGAAATACTGTTGAGGCCATGTGACAAACAGGATACGAGGCACCTCTGGGGGGATTCCGGAACTAGGACGTTACAACCTCTTTTCAAACATCTAATTTGGTATGTCATCGTGTGCTCAAACATGGTGTTTTGTGTAGCTCAAATTATTGAATTACATTCAAAGAGAAAAAGTACTATATAATATTGGGGTGTTAAATTCTCCCCTCCATAAATAAATTGATTCCCTGCATTTTGAAATTGTTCTTCGAAAATAAAATGTTAAAATAGAAAAATACCTTTGTGGAATACCAACATCAAAAATAGGGATTATAAAATATATTCTTAATAAGTGGGAAAGAGAAATGAAAATGTCTCCACCAAAATATTATTTCGATTAGGAGAACATTGGTAGAAATTAAAGACACATAATTTGAGGAAATACATACATATTGATAGGGATTGATTGAGAACATCAATCCCAAACAAATGTAATATTGTGGGCCTTAAAGATATCAGTCTCGTATGAATTAAAATATCATCGTTTCTATAAAACATAAGATATTAGGATAAAAAAATTTGGATTAAAGATCCCTTGATTAATGTTTATGATTTTATTTAATCATAAAACAAGAGAAAAAAATACATGAAAAGTAGATTTTCATTCTTCAACTAATATGTAACATCCCAGTTCCAGAAGTCACCCAGAGGCGCCAATATCCAATTGGTCACATGGCCTCAAGCGCAGTTCCCCAAACACTAGAGGCTACCGACTAGCAGTGAGGGCCATGGGTGTGATAGTGGGTAAATTATGCTCTCATTGGAAGAGTACAAAACGGAAGAAAAAAACAGACAACAGCAAAAACGGAAACCATCCATACAAGAGTAAATCACAATCAGCGGAAGACTAACAGTAAACAACTAGAGCAAACACACATGTATATAAAATGATGCATGATACAAATTTCTAGGAAAGAATCCAAACAAGTCACAATGTTGAATACAATACTAAACTATAGTGCAAAATAAAACAGGTAAAATCCTCATCATCACAAGCCATAGCTTGGTCCCATGCTCTCCAGCTCCACTGCAAGTCAAGTACCTGAAGTAGAAGGGCTCTTTCTCTAATCTATACCTGCAACAATATAGTTTTTTGGGACCAAAAGCATGGCCCAAACAGGGTGTGAGAAAAGGTCTCAGTAGGCTTCCACCCAATGATATGTGCCTAAAAGAGTGTGAATACATGGAAAGTAAATGTACATGAAGCAGTAAATAGGAAAGCACACAGTAGTTACAATCCATGGTGTCTAGCATATGAAGTACACATGTAACATCCAATAAACAAATAGAACAATAGGTAACCCCCTGTGTAGTTCTCACAGACTAACCCTTATGGTTCAACCTACAAGTACTAAAAACCCTCTAGGTGTAACACACAGTCTCACCCCTCTGGCTCAGCTAAAAAAATAATAGACTCTCTAGGTAAGCAATCACCGTAAATTCCCTTTGTGGTCTCGTATTGTCTAAAGGCTCACTGGGGAAGCACTCAACATATAATTCCCCATGTGCCCCATGTCGAGGAACTATAGACACGCTGAGGAAGCAGTCAACGTTAATTCCCCCTATGGTACCACATAGTAAATTAAAGACACTTTGGAGAAGCCCTTACGTCCATTCTCCCTATGGTCTACTACACTAGGTTCTCATAGCCCAGTGTAAAACCAACATGTATAGTGCACGTATCAATCCAAGTAAACCTCAAGAACTACTTGTCTAGCATTCTATGTCACAACAGCATAACAGTACAATCGTTCCACTATCCTGCAGCTAGGCATGACAACTGGAAAAATTCCTAACAGGAAAAACATGCATGGATAATCATTTAGAGCACTTTAAAAATTACCCTATTCACAAGAATTGACCTCTACTCATGAAATCATGCAAAGAAATAAAACAACAGGGGAAAATAGGAAAATAAATTCCATGTTCAAGGGAATTGGTGGAATTGCAAAAAATATTCAAAGACATCCTACAGAAAGGCACAAACCACCTACCTTGATCATATGAGATCTATATACTTGAACCGCATTTATTGATTCTACTTAGAAATTCAAAGATCTAAGAAAACGTCCAAAACACTCAACCTATAGTATCCTGAGAAAGAGGAAAATAATGGAGAAAGGCTAATGAAGAAGAGAGATCATACCGAGGCGATCCCAACACAATTGACGGTGGCTGAAATGGAGATTGGACGAAAGCTCGGGGGGTCGGTGAAGAATCGCGGCCATACGGAAGCTCTCGGCCGAGCGAGACCTAGAAGAAGGTCATTTTGGAAATTAGGCGCAACCCTTGTCCATTTAATGAAAAAAAATTACATGGCATGTTCTTCTTGAGGTACACGGTGTGTACATTTCCTTTCCATACTCCGCTTTATGTGGCCTCCACATCGCCCCTATACACCGTGTGTGTGGCCCGGACACAGCCAGCACACGACCTGGCGCTACATCAAAGTACACAGCATGTGCTTTGGAAATTTCTAAATTTTAATAATGTCTGAAAAACTACTAGAAAAAGGAAACAAAGCAAAACTGAAGATCTGAGTTCTTAAAAAATTCCTCCCATAAAGAAATTCATCCTCGAATTTCCCTAACAAGGAATAGAAGAAGAAACCACGAACAAGTCCGACCACTACGATCGTACATCAGCATCCCTCTCCCAGGTCTCATCTTGTACTCGCGCGTGCTGCCATATCACCCGTACTAGAGTAACAGACCACCCACTGAGAACCTTCGTACTGCAATTGACATTCCGGATAGGATGCTCCTCAAACGACACATTCACTTCAAGCTCAACCTCTTCGGGTTTAAAGACATGAGATGAGTCTGAAAAGTAACATCGAAGCTAGGAAACGTGGAAGCCATCGTGCATGGCATGATACCTCTGAGTTAATTGCAACCGATAGGCAACCATCCCAACTCTCTCCAATACCTGAAACGACCAGACGTACCACGATGAAAGCTTACCATGTCTCCAAATCCTTTTGTGTCCCATCCTTGGTGCGACATGGAGGAAAACCATATCTCTGACCCCGAACTCCAGAGGTCTTCTCTGCTGATTATCATAATACTTCTATCGAGACTGTGCTGTATCTATCTTCTTCTGAATCAATTCAATATAATCAGAGGTCTCCTGAACAAGACACTATCCCAGCAATGCTGCATCTTTTGCCTCCATCCAGTATAAAGGTGATCGACATGGCCTACCGTACAAAGCCTTATAAGCTTCCATCTGAATAGTCGCCTGAAAAATATTGTTGTAGGCGAACTCCACAAGAGGGATATGCTTCTCCCAAGAACCTCTAGAGTCTAGAATGCATGCTCGGAGCAAATACTCAAGCACCTGAATTATATTCTTGGACTGGCCATCTGTCTGGGGATGGTTTGTTGTACTCAAAAATACCTGTGTACACAAAGCCCTCTGAGGCCCCTACCAAAAAAGTGAAGTAAAGCACATAGCCTTTCCTGAAACAATGGAGTGTGGAACTCCATGCAGATGTAAAATATCTCAGATGTATAGTCGTCCCAAATCATCAACACTGAAGGTCTCCTTGATCGGTAAGAAGTGAGAAACCTTCTTAAGCCTATCGATGACAACCCAATCAACATCGTTCCCTCGAGGGACACTCTGTAATCCAGTCATGAAGTCCATCGTGAAATCCTTCCACATCGACTCTAGAATGGGTAACTGCTGTAAAAGGCCTACTGGTCACTGATGCTCTGCCATCACCTGCTGACAAGTAGAACACCTCAAGACGAAACCAGCAACATCCCTCTTCATACCTGACCACTACTACTGGAGATGAAGATCCTGACATGTCTTGGTGATTCCAAGATGAATTTCCCAAAATGCGAAATGAAAATCCCGCACCAGCTCCTTGATTATGCCTTTTGGCACCCATATGCGTCCCCGGAAATGCAAGATCTCATCCTCGCCCACTATCCATCTAGGAAGAGGGCCATCTCCTGACATACTAACCCAAAGGACTATACCTTATGAATCTAATAGTTGTATCATCTGTACACGATCAAGAAGTGTAGAGGTAACATCTACATAGGATAGGTATGTCTGTCCCTGTCTATCGTACACCTCTAAATGAATCTTCACGAACAGAGCCATAAGCTACCACTCATTGTTGGCCTCCCGAACTGCCTGAATCTGAGTTCTCCTGGTCAATGCATCTACCACTGTGTTTCTCTTTCCTGGCATATAGGTAGGCTCAAAATCAAATGACTGATGATACTCAACCCACCTGCACTGTCTCAGATTCAGATCACGCTGGATGAAATGTTCTTGAGACTCTTGTAGTCGGTTAAAACCTCAAAGTGCTCTCCCAGAAGGTAATGAATCCAATAGCGCAAGACATGAAAAACTACTGCCAACTCCAGATCGTGTGTTGAGTACTTCCTCTAATGTGGCCTCAACTTCTGAGACCCATATGCAACGACTCCATATCCCTACAAAAGCCTAGCACCCAGCGCGATACCTGAAGAATCACAACAAATAGTATAGCTCTTGCCTATCTCTGGAAAGACTAGTATAGGTGCTGACGTCAGGCTTCCCTTCAGCTTTTAAAAGGATGAATCACATTAATATGACCATAAGAACTTCGCCCCCTTCTTGTTCAGACATGTCAATGGTGCTGCTAGGTGTGAAAAGTCATGAATGAAGCGTCTGTAGTTTCCATCCAACCATAAGAAAATTCGTAACTCAAAAATTTTCTTTGGATGCTCCCATGAAACTACAGTTCTCACATACTCTGGGTCCATATATACTCCTACCTCTGAGATGATGTGACCTAGAAAGTGAATCTGATCCATCCAAAAGTGGCACATCGAGAGTTTAGCATAAAGACGAAGCTCTCTTAGTGTACTAAGATTGATCTCCTGAGGGGTAGAACGGTCGTGTCGAGTGTGAGAGTACACCAAGATATCGTCCAAGAAGACCATGAAGAATGAATCCAAGTAAGGATGGAACACTCTGTTCATTAGTGCCCTGAAAGCTGCTAGAACATTCGTGAGACTGAACATCATAATCATATACTCGTAGTGACCATACCTACTCTTGAAGGCAGTCAGAGGTATAAATGAAGGTCTAACGTTCAACTGATGGTAACCAGACCTCAAATTGATCATTGAGAACACACGAGCTCCTTGAAGCTGATCGAAATGATCATAAATACTCAGCAAGGTATATCGGTTCGTGACCGTCAACTGGTTCAGCTTCTGATAATCCAAACAGAGCCTAAGGGTACTGTCTTCCTTCTTCGCAAACACGACTGGAGAACCTCAAGGAGAAGTACTAGATCATATGAAACCCTTCGCCTATAACATCTCCAACTGCTTTTTGAGCTCCTGCAACACAGGTGTAGCCATCCGATATGGAGGAATGGACACCAATTCCACTACTAGCATGAGCTTAGAAGAGAATTCTACCTCACGCTCCAGAGGAATACCTGAAAAATCCTCTGGAAAGCCATCTCTGAAATGATCCACCACTGGAAGAAAGTACTACTGTAATGTCCCCTGATCATCCAAATAAATACTAGCAATCTAGGCCATAACCCTTATAATACCATGATGCTTGAGTCTTGCTCGACTCTCCTGAACATCCCATTCACCTCTATGAAGAAACGTTTCACCCTCAAGTGAAATGTAACTCACCCTCCGGTGATAAAAGTCGAAGACTGCCTGGAAGGGAACCATCCAGTCCATCCCATGAATGAAATAATATAATTTCATCTCAAGGGAATATAGATACCATATGAAACGATACCCTACAACCTCGAGAGGGAACTCTCTGCACTGACGTACACTAGATGTCCTCATCCAGAAAGGTGTGTCTAGTGTCAACAGGTCTGTAGAAGAAACGATACAAATCCCAAGGCTCTCTATAACACCAACAGAGAAAAAGCTATGTGTACCACCAGTATCGAAAAGAGATGATGATAAAACTGAGGCTACTAAGATTGTACCTCAAACTATATATGGTCTGGGATCCTTTTCCTGATAGGTATTCTCGAACGCAAATGTCTGGCCTGCCCTGCAGCCCTGTGACCCTGCCTGACCACTCTGATCTAATCCTCCCTTATAATGCTGAAATACTGGTGACTTAACGCCACACCGTTGACCTCCACCTCGGCCTGAACGGCCGTAAGAACTCTAGTTCCATGACTAGTGAGAAATAGGTGGTGCTTCTCTTGAACGAGGAGTCATGGAAGAACCCTCGTCACCAGCTACTGGTGAGAAAACCTGAAAAAAACACTGAAGGTGACCCATTTATCTGCAAGATCGGTACTCCAATGGGTCACTCTAGAACTACGACCTCATGTGCCTTGTCCTTCAACACTAGTAGCGTACTACCTGGCTACCTGAAGATGTGTCTCACCTCCTTGGATCACCATGCATAGACTCCCTACGGCGCTTCATACTATCAACTGGAGGAATACTAGCTCTAGAAGCCGAACTACCCTGGCTCACAGCTCTGAAGTCTCTCAGATTTCACTCCTCAATTAGTGCTTTGTTGATGATGGAAGTGATTGATGTCAACTAGAAGATATTCACCTTCGAGAAAATCTCCCGCCTGAGGCCATCCTCAATATTCACTACTAAGAACATCCTATCTCCACACCAGAGGGTTCTGAAACGTTGCAGCTCGGTGAAACGAGAGGAATAATCCTTAACATAAATAGTACCCCACTCTAGACTAATGAACTCCCGTTCTCGATCGGCCATCAGGGTCTCTAGGTAGATGTAATCATAAAACACACGCTGGAACTCCACCCAAGCCATAACCTACTGATGACCCACCTGTGAGATCACATCTCACCACCTCTTGGTGGAGCCTCGTAGCATATAGGTAGTGAGCCTGACTCACCTCTCTAGATGAATTTCCAGATGTTCAATGATAGTCAACATGGCTTCCATCCAAGACTCTACATCTTGTGGTCCTCCATCCCCCGAGAAAGTCGGAGGATGCAGGTGCTGAATAACCCACTTCAAGTCTGCCATAGTCGTGGTAGGAGGCGGTGCTCCCAGAAAGGTCTTCATCATCCTCATAAATCCTTCCCTAAACTACATATCCGGCATATGATCACTATCTTGCAATGAACTCACAATCGGAGGACGTCTTGGAGGCATAGCTCTGAAATATCAAAATCATGCCTTAGATCAGGAATATCATGGATAGAGAAAAAAGGAGTACAAAATGGAATTAGGAGAAGGAAACACTCATGTTTTACAAAACATGACTACATAGTGTGTATAAACTCCACACGGCGTGTACATATCTCTATTCCCCTACTCGAGTCTCCTTGTACGGATAACCCACATGGTATTCTTAAACTGAGACAAAACAACATGTTCCCTGTGGACACAGAATGTAGTAGACAATGTTTCAATGACCTGTGTTGTTAGTTACATGGTCGGTTACACGGCTGAGGCTACACAGTGTGTTCCGAAAAAACACGACGTGTACTTGAAGATTTTTCCAAACCCATTTTTTTCGAGACACGGTCGGGTACACAGATGACCCTTACAAAGCGTGTTCTGATCAAACATGACATGTATTGGAAGAGATAACACCATTTTGTTTTATTTATGACACGATTGGGTACCGAGAACAAGGATAAATGGCGTGTTCATACAAAAAAATGGTTTGTATTACACGAGCTTCCATGACCCATGTTGTTAGTGACCCAACCAAGTACATGGCTCACTACTACATGGCGTGTACCTACCGTACATGGCGTGTCCCTACAGATTTTTCACAACCTTTTTTTTCTTCTCACACAGTCAATGAATCGGTTTAAAAACTACACGATGTGTATATATATATTACACGCTATGTATTTTCGGTTTTTCCGGGAAGTAGCTTTGAAACTGCACTGAAGACCAGAAAAAACTAATAACCAATATGAAGGTGCCAAATTCCAATATGTGAGGGCTCGTACTCCCCGTGAATCAAAGCCTGGAATCTCCTACATATCATAAATAAGGGAAACAAGTCAATGATCCACCATGTTCCAATTCATGAGGGCCCATAACACCAAAAGAACCCAAATTTGGAATTCATTTAAGCAAGGTACAATACAAACAACCTCTCTATCAATCTACATGGATTCAATCAAAAAATCTATCACAATAGTATGCATAAATTACACAACGTATATCCAAAAAACATGCAATTTCTAATGCACCCTAGATGGAATGGAAATAATGCATGGCATGAGTTTTCTAACAGGATCCTATATGATTCATGAGATGGAATACCCTCATCTCATCAGGTTCTGACAGAAATAGAACCACAATATCAACAACAATAACAACACAAAGCATTTGAATCACTCTTGGTGAAATCTGATCAATTGTAACATTGAAAAACCAGAAAACTGTAATAAGCGAGGATGATTGGCTTTTCCCGGTACACGGGTTAGCTACTCCAAAGCACAACATAATACCAAGTACTGAATATGTCATATCCATGGATAAAGGCTCCAAAGAGTAAATAAAGGGAAATGAAACCCTCCAATACCACTTTGTAATGTCCCAGGTTTGGAAGCCACCTAGAGGTACCCCGTATCCAGTTGGTCACATGGCCTCAAGCACATATCCCCAAACACCAGTGTGTCCCGACTAGCAGCGAGGGCCTTGGGTGTGATAGTGGGGGAACAATGACCTCCTTGGTAGAGTACACAGTGGATGAAAAACAAATAGAAAACAAAAGAAACTGTAACCATCCAAACATGAGTAAACAACAAACAACGGAAGACTAATAGTAAAAAACTGGAGCACACACACATGTATATAAAATGATGCATGATACATATGTCTAGGAAATAATCCAAACAAGTTACAATTCTAGATAGCATACTAAACTAAAGTGAAAAATAAAATAGGTAAACGCCTCCGCATCCCATGACATAGCTTGGTCCCATGCTATCTAGCTCTATAGTAAGTCAAGTACCTAAAGTATAAGGGTGCTTTCTATTATATATACCTGCAACAATATAGTTAGTTTGGGCCCAAACGAATGGCCCGGACTTGGTGTGAGACATGGTCCCAGTAGGAAACCACCCAAAAAATCTGTCGCTAATAGTTAGTGAATACATGGAACGTAAAAGTACAGGAGGCACTAAACAAGATAGAACACAACAACTACAATCTACAATGTCTATCACATAATGTACACAAGTAACAACCAATAAACAAGTAGAACAATAGGTAACCCCCTAGGTAGTTCTCATAGCCTAACCCTGATGGTTCAACCTACAATTACTAGCAACCCTCTGGGAGGCACACATAGTCTCACCCCTCTGGCTCAGCTAAAGAAAGAATAGACTCTTTGTGGAAGCACTCACCATCAATTCCCCATGTGGTCTCGTATCGTACTAAAGGCTCTATGGAGAATCACTCAACGTCTCATTCCCCCTGTGGCCCATGTTGAGGAACTACGGAGACTCTGAGGAAGAACTCAACCTCAATTCCCCTGTGGTTTGTCATCATAAATTAAAGACACTCTGGAGAAGCGCATACAACAATTTTTCCTATGGTCTACTACACTAGGTTCTGACATCCCTGTGTAAAACAAACATTCATAGTGCATGTATCACCCCAAGTAACCCTCATCAACTACTTGGCTAGAATTCTAAGGCACAACAACATAATAGTACAACCGTTCCACTATCCTAAAACTAGGCATGACAACTGGAAAAATGCCTAATAGGAAAAACCTACATGGGAAAACATACAGATCACAGTAAAAATTACCCTATTCACAAGCATTGACCTCTACTCAAGCAATCATGGAATGCAGGAAAACAACAGGGGAAAAAATAGGAAACACACAATACCCTATTCAAGTGAATTGGTGGAATTGAAAAAAATATTCAATGACTTACTTTAGAAAGGCACAAACCGCCTACCTCGATCCTAGGATATTGATATACTTGAACCACGATGATTGATTCTCATTAGAATGTCAATGATATGAGAAAACATCCAAAGCGCCAAACCTATGATATTTTCAGAAAGAGGAAAAATCACTGAGGATGGATAATGAAGAAGAGATAGGTTATTGAGGTGATCCCAACGTAATCGACAACAACTGAAATGGCGATCGGACGGATTCTCGGGGGCTCGGAGAAGAATCACGTCCATACAGAAGCTCTCGAATGAACAAGACCTAGAAGAAGGTTGTTCTGGAAATTAGGTGCGACCTCGGTCCGTTTAATGAAAAAATAAATAAAGTACATGGAATGTACTTCTGGGTTACATGGCGTGTACTTATCCATTTCGTACTCCGCTTTAAGCGTCCTCCACATCTCCCCAATACACTATGTGTATGGCCCGGACATGGCTAGCACATGGCCTGACGCAACATCAATGTAAACGGTATGTACTTATAATGTACACAACATGTCCATATGAACTTTTTAGATTTTCATCTGTTCACAAAAATGACCAGAAATGGAAAAACATACCTAAAACAAATATCTTAGTTCCTTCATAATACCTATCACAATCTAAACTATCAGTCCATAAAATAATAGAATTCAAAAATATTATATTTATCCTAATTGTATAGTGTACCAAAAATAATGAATTTATAATTAATTTGTTAGAATATTTAAAAAAACTACATTATAACAACCATTAAAACTCGTTGGATAGTGGTTGGTGATGTAACCTTGTCTCCCTTTAGTTTTGAGTTCTAGTCTTGTGGCCTTGACGAATGCGACCGGTTGTCGCCCGACCTCCGAGTTGTCATTTTTATAACAATCCAAAAATAATCATAAGATATTATTTAACCGTAACAATATAATCTAATGTGGAACTTAATCCATTCTAACATTTACAGTTTTATAAAATATTTCATTTCAAACTCATAGTACTAAAAATATAATGAAGGTAAACACAATGAATATATATTTTTCCACGTAATAACTTGTGAATACTGTCATCATGTATTCTATTAAAACATCGTAAAACCCATAATTACTATAAAACCATGTTGAATAGGTTTATGACCTATTATTACTTATAGAATAATATATATATTCCTTATATCCAAAAAAATTATGAATACTCCACCAATGATGGAATAAATAACCCATTAATCATTTCTAAGGCAGTCATGAATATCTATTATAATTTATCCACATATAATATCTCTTATTTCAATATCACTACCTCCATATCAAGACCATATTAAGGTTTATAATTCCTTAAACCATTTAGTTCTCAAAATGTTTAACTTGAGGTTCAATAACATTTCATAGTACCATATATTCTCAAATCCTCAAAGAAATTGTATTTCATTACAATCCTAATTTACAATATAATTCTTATAACTTATTAATCATTAATACAATACTCAAATGACCCAATTATTTAATCATTCATCGTCATATGTGGTTTTATCATAAGATTTTTATTATCCAATAGCATCATTTGTGAATACACTAATGATTTGGACATTGATTCTTGTCGTGTCCCAACTCCTTGCAGATGAATCATTTTACATTAGAAAAAAATTCATACCCTTGAAATCATGTACTTGGTGTCTTTTTTCTCCGCACTTATAGAACCTCTCATTACTATCATGAATTTACCATGTTGATTCTTTACAATGTTGTCACATATGGGAAAATCCTTTTTTTCCCTGGTCCCTTTATCCATCTTTCTCACTACAATCCTTTTCTTCACTTTCTACCAATCAAAGACATAAGACTGAGAGAAATATTTACATATCTAATTATCACATGATACTATTTTATCATTTGATGAGAATACGTGGGAGACTATCCAACATCACCAAATAAACATGAACAATGATATACTAGTAGTAGAATAGTCACATGAAATAACTAATTTCATAATGAGGGAATGCCTAAACCCGGTCATCATTACCACATAGTCAAGGCCTCGTGCCAATACTATAAATAAATTTTATTTCATGACCTTGTTCCAAGACACTAGTATGCCTCATAAGACTAACTAATGCATCAATGAACTATAGTGTTCTCAATCGATTGCTTACAAAGTCAATTGTTTTCCTCATATGAAAATGTTGAAACATAACATAAAAATTTGTATTAAAACTATAATATGAAATGTTAATACATCAACAATAAACCATTAATGGTATAAAAATAACACATCCAATATCAAAAATATAAAATAAACCATCAATACAATATTGAAGATTGTATTATAATATATGAACCAAAATCAATAATAATATCCAAAAGGGATGTTGACTAGGATGAAAATTATCTGTAAAAATCTTTGAGAGAAATATCGTTTTTCATTAAATAATTTAAAAGTCCCACAATTTAGAAAGGAATACAATTAAAAATAAATTTTTTAATAAATGTTTCCCATAAAAATTTGAAACTTTTTAAGGGAATTAACATTTTAATTGAATAATGTCTATATAAATAAATCCTTAAATTCATTTTGAAAACATGAAGATTAATTAAAAATATTTAACAAAATAAATCATTAAAACTAATAAAAGGATGATATTGATAAAAACTACCTAAAACCAAACATTAAAATAATTATTTTGAAAACATTTTTATGAAGCATGAACATGGATGATAAAATTATCCTATTAAATACTTACTCTGAAACAATATTAGATAATAATGTGATTGAGGAATTAACCATTACCTTTCACTTTCAATTGGTAGGGGGTACGTTTATCCTTTGGTATAATGACCATAGTATGTTATTAAATAATACCAGAACCATATTCATATTTAATATTTCATACATGATTCATTTATGAATTTATACAACTTATTTAATAATAATATCCTTGTTCAATTATCATTTTGGGTCATAATTGATTTCTTTATCGTACATGTTTTAACAAATTATTATTCTTCATGTCATTTAGATCATGATTTATATATAATATATGTTTAGAATATAAATATTTATAATAGATAGATATATGAGATGGAAAACACCATTTATGGAGACAGAAGTCCATACGTACGTATAAACGTTGTTTCCATTTTCATGAAGTATTGAAAAGAAGTAAGTGAAGATGATATATGTAAGTAAATAAGTATTTATATATATCTACAATAGTATTATTATGTCATATATTACATACTTATTAATAATTTATATTTTTATAATCATCATTGTATCATGAACGTTGAAATGATTCTCATCGCGTCGTCGAGACGAGAAGTAGTACGTACACACAAGAAACGATATCATTTCTTTAATGAATGAAAGGTGTATAATCTTATTACATATTAATTTTACAGAGAATTTATCAAGTTATTTAAATTATTTATATTAATATTACGAATCATAATATCCATCAAAATAACATATTGTTGAATAAAAAATTACCCCCATCGTGGAGACAGTAAACCGTACGCACGCACACATGGTGACATTATCATTTATATGATGGATAGAATAATTAATATGGTTATAACATATTTATAATAAATTCAATGTGTGTAGAAGGTATTGGAGTTATTATTTTGTTATGTAAATATAAACAAATGATAAATTGTAAGAAGATAAGAACTTTGAAAGTGGTGATAATATAATTACCTCTTCTTTGACCGTTTCCTTTTGATTGGAAGAAAAGGGATCCTTACGATGGTCTTAGGCTCTAGGGAAGGCCTACAAGATGAAGTGAGCGATGTTGGGAGGATATTTGGGTATGGTATGGATGATAAAAATGGATTTGGATGTGTGAATTTAAGATAAGTGGAAGTTCCCTTTTATATGTGGGGTGAGAGGCACCTTAGAAAAAACATGAAATATTATTTAATTATACAATAATATTCAGTTTATAATGACTCTAAGTGAATTTATTTATAGAATTAGGTGTTTAAGGGTCGAAATAATCTCAAACAATAGGTTTTATAAAAGTTTAGGTTAGCATATTAACCTTATATTATAGATTTAACTCTTAGTTAAATTGTTTAACATTTACCATGTCTTCTTGTATTTTTATATTATATGGTAGATAAACTTACTACAAAATTCCAAGAGTACCCCAAGTGGTTAATTAATGAAAAGCTATTATTATATATACTCTTTGGCTGAATATTATATTTCGAGGATTATCATATAATTTAATAAAGAATATTTGATTTAAAAAATAATTTATGTCAATTTAAATAATATTTATTATTTTGTGTTTGTGAAATTCATAAAAACATGATTAATTTGACAAAAATACATTTAATCAACCCTAAAATGTCATATTCACCTAGAAAATTAATGAATGTCCTTAAAACATTGAAATTATTTAATTTAAATTTTTATAATACCATATATTTTATACTTTCATTAATAAGTCAATTACTGCATCATCATTGTGTCATAAATAAATTTAACTATCTAATTTCTAATAATTGTAAATATAATACCATGATGTTGGAAAAAAATTTATATTTCTATCGAATATTTATAGTCGAATTTATCTTATGTATAACCCAATATTAAAAATGTTTTATTTATTAACATTTATTCATTCACACTTTTAACTATTCTTTAAATAAAATAATAATAAATTTCCTAATCTAATCTAAAAGGGTCAAAAGGAAGATATTTTATTGATATGGTTTTTATGGCCGAAATAAATTTATCCAATATAATTTGGACATGTGTTAGGGTAATTATAAAATCATTTTTACTTTTAATTACCCTATTAACGTTGAACCGTGGTAAATAAGACGAAAGATATTATTCACCAAAAATTATTTTAATCTTATTAAACAACATTTTACATACTGATTTTAACCGTGTCTCTATGATTTTTGAAATTCAATTCACCAATGTGGTAAAATTATGTTTTATACAAATTTGAAAATGTGCCTAGAAGGTGGGTAAAAGTGTTAAGAAGTTCAATACAATTTTATACATATATTTTTGTTAAATGTCTCTAGGGATTCCATTTATACATTGGTAGTGTTTTGGTGTCGTTTTTCCTTTCAATATGGTTTTGAAATGGGTTTTATAGGAATAGATTGGGTATACTCTTTGGAATTTTTTTATGAGAGATTTGAATGATTTAATGATTTAGTTTAGTGGTGAAACCATATTGGAAAACTATTTTGGAGTGTGTATATTCTGAAATGATACATTATAAATGTGATAGGGGTATTTTTTTGATGTGTTCCATCATGGAAATGTTTTAAAAAATATTTTATGGATTTAATAAAGTGTGTAAGAGATGTGATAGTGACGTGGGATGTTTTGTGTGAGTGTAATGTTGAAGATGGAATTCGGTTCTGAAAAGTGTATTATGTAACATGTGAGTGCACTGTAATGTGAGTTTTAATATAATATAATGGTTATATAAAATTGTTTAATGGATTCATGGATGTGTTAATGAAATGTGAAAAGTGTTGTGGGCTATTTGGGAGTGAGGCAGATTTCATAATCAATTTGAATGAAAGGTGGCCTTTTGTGACTTGTGTGGTATAAATAATGGTTTTTTGGTGATTTTTTATGAAGAAATGATATTTTTATTTGGAAAGTATATTTATTGACATGTTGAAATTTTTTTATCTCAAATTGAAATCCCATGTATCTTTGTGGGTGGAAGTGTACAAGTATGCTAGTGAATCTGTGTGGGCTTGGCCTCTATTAAACTTAGAAATATTGATGCTTAAAACTTTAACTAAACTATGATGATGATGATTTGGGACCACTAGGTTATGGGTATGTTCCCTAATAGTGTCTCATGCATGATAATAGATATTATTTATGGTTACTCTCACTGAGATACATGGTACCTGGGTACCACAAATAGCTAGTGCCTAAGGGATATTTCATATTGCATGTTCCCATTAGATCTTTTATACACAACATTGGCATAAAATATAATGTTCTGGGAAATTCAGTAGCATTGGAGTTTTTTTTATAAGTGTTGATTCATTAAATTATCCCACTTGAAAACATAATTTTTTTAGGTTGCATATTTTAGAAATTGTAACTAGGAATTACATGTTTTTGAAAACATGCATTCTTTTCATCTTGGAATGTTTATCGAATAGAATAACATAGTGGTGGTATACTACTAGGATTTGGCTCACACCCTACATACACCTTTGGCTGAAAGTATTCTTGGTAATTTTGTTGTCGCAAATTTGGGTACAACATGTGTGCCAACCGTTCGTGTTTTTATCGATCATTCGTGATACGATGTTGTAGAGATGGATTGAGGGTGGTGTCTCATTCCATGTGGAGGTTATTTGGATGTCCTTATATTGTTTTGTACCATTTTAATGGTCTTTAGTCATAGTTTTAACTTAGCTAATTATGTTTTGAAATTTTGTAAAAGACATTTTCAGTAGAAAAATCTAGATTTGTTTTACTGAGTTTATTTGTTGTTTAATGTTTATAAACTTGGGTAAATAATTCCCAAAATACATTTTATAATACCCAGGAACATGTGCTATCACATGGGGATCGAGAACACCCTTTGGACCTTGTCTCGGGCTGGTTTGGGTGCTGGTTTTGATAGGTACCTGATTCGGTTTGTGACAAAATGGTATTAGTGGAGGTTCTCTCTAATTGGGTCATGTTGTGTGGGGAATAGTCGCGATAGTCTGGAGTTAGGATTTTCAGAACATGTATTTCTGGTTATGTGTAATGTGGATGACCACCACACCCCATGAATGGATTCATGTCACCAGGGGGGGGGGGGTTGGGACTTTTCTTAGTTCTTTGGTTGTCATGATTTCATGATGAATTGGGGAAATGAAAAGAGAGTTGGGTTAATGTTCTCAGTGAGATCCTACAGTCAGGCACACCATGTGGAGCTGTATATATTTCCCTTGAACAATATCTGTTATGGTTAAGTTATTGGATTATGTCTGCTAATGATATGTCCATGTCACCCACCAAATCAACTTTCCCCATTCATTGTCGTGTGTCCATTAGTTTTGAAATCTTGGATGTTAGGTTTTAAAACAAAAATGACATAGTTTTAAGAAGCGTATGTTTTGTTTGAAATTATATTATAATAAATACCGAATGTTTTGAATTTTGAAATCCTATAACTGATCTTTCAGATTGTTTTTGAAATGAAAAATGTTGTGTTTACATATCTTTTGAATGCAATAAATTTGTGTAAAAGTTGGTTTTGAAAAATAATTTTCAATAGAGTTTTATAAACTATCGAGAGGTGTTTTAATGGGATAATTTTTTTTCGAAATTATTGTGTCTGACATGAAATTGAGTTTTCATTTATATTATTTTTACTTTCTGAAAATCATGGTATGATGTAATTTGGGATTAATTTCGTGGTTAGCGGTTTAGAGAAAAAGGAGGTATTCATTGACAATTTTGGTTTTGAAAAGTTGATATAATTTTTTATTTTAACATTTTCTTTCTATGAGAGACAACATGAATGGGGTTATATGGGATTTTGGATGGTTTATGGAATGGATGTGTTTGATGTGGCATAAAAACATGAATGTGTGAGACCCATGGGGTACCATTGGTGGATATGATAACTGATGAACCATTTATTTTTGAAAAGATGATTTTAAAGAATAAATATGATGTCTTGATGATTAATTTGGGATGGTGTTTATTATGTGTTTTTAATGTTGTAGATATTGTAAGATGTATTGAGTCTATGAACCCCTTCTGTTTGAACTGTGTTTGGGGTTTGTGTTTGGTCGGTATGTTGTGTTGAAGGGCTCGTTAGTGGAGTCTTCTAATAAATGTTTTTGGACGCCTTTACGATGGTTCCCTTCATCTTTATGGATCTGTTTTGTGGTATATTCTGATCAATATACAATCTTGTTTGGGTCCTTGGATTCAATCGTTGAATGAGGTATTCCCTATTAAGAGTTAGATCACAACTGTAGTGGATCTCAGATTGTTTCACCATTTGATGACCCACTAATTGATTAATATAATAAATATTTTTCTTGAGTTTTTTATATTGAGTCTACACCCTTTATTTTCTTGGTTTTCTGTATCCTCTTTTAGTGGCAGAGTGATCATGGATAGTTGAAAGAGTCCATAGCTTCTTATGTTTCTTGATTTGCAGAATGTGGAAGTGGTCTGGGGTCATTAGCATGAATGAGTATCTGGATGGTGTCTAAGATGTCCTATCAGCCCTTCGTAGTTTCACTGAAGAATGAGTTCATGTTATACTACCAGTGTGAGAAATGAGGCCATTAAAGGATATTGTGGAAACATTCTATAATTGTGTGTTGTTTGGGTATGTTGTATAAGGTCCCTCCCCATGCATTGTGTATAAATGTCGCGATGGTAATGTTCAGTGATTCCTTGTGATGTCATATTCTCGATTGACCATAAAGATGAATGTCATGAAATCATATGAGAGTCTCAGTTATGTTGGGAGAATGTCTCCCTTAGAAAAACATCAAAATCATCTATTTTAGAGGAAGGAGAGTATAGGTGTTCTTTACATCTTTTGTTTTTTACCTAAAGAAACAAGGTGTGATGTGTGTGCATCTTCTATACCCCTGTTTTAGTGAAATATCGAGTTAGGGTAAAGTGAGTTTGAATTGTGTTATGATTTGGAAATATTATCTGTGATTGCAGTGTAGTTTTTTGTGGCACAGAATGAATAATTCTCATTTAGGTGGTTTTAGTAGCCTAACTGTAAGGCTGAAGATGCTTGAATCAATTGATCTCCAGCCATAGGACACGTAGAGAATCTGGCTCATAGTCAACGGGAATCCCAGGGTCATTTAAACCCTTACACAATTTCATATCATCAATATGAGAGATGGGAAGAGTTTAAACCTCTGGTGTCATCATATTTTTTCTTTTGTTATCATTCATTGGAAATAGGTTGTGGGTCATGTACCCTTGTAATCGCCTAATTTCATTCCCTCCCCCTTTGGGTTCCATTAAGACATTAGAGAATGGAGGGAAATTTGGATAGACATGTTGAGCACATAGTTAGTGCACAGTTAGTACTAATCATGTGCTAGGAATCCATGAAAAAAAATGATCTGCACAATTACTGCATGGTTTCCCAAACCTTGCGGATTAACCGTGCTCCCTTCCCAATTCTTTAATTATTTTAGGTCTTTCTGTGCCACCCCATGTTGGTCGGTTAAGATGTTTGGTTCTTATGGTGGGGAAACCCAATCTGATTCTTCATGTATGTCCTTACATAAATTTTTAATGGAATTTTAACCTTTGTACTAGGGAATCCGTCTAGTCCTCCCCCAGTTAGTGTCTTAATTCTATCTTAGAAAAATATAAGTTGTCTTTTTTGTCGGGAAGCCTATTTCTGTCCCCACGTACCAATAACTCATATTTATCCATGATCTTGGCATCACTGTATGTACTCTAATTTGGAACTATCTCGATACCAACTTCTTCCTTGAGGTAATTTTGGTATGGGATAGCGCCCAATGGGTTAGTTAATGTATGATAAGTGTGACCTTGTATGATGTTTTTGTTCGTTTGGGTGAATTTATTGAGTCTTGTTCGGAAATTGTTTCTGGAGTTTTCTTTTGGGATAAACAATGAATGTGAATGATCATTTCCAGAATGTGGGTTATGTTTTTTTTGTGAGGGTAATCATTCCTTAATTGTTCATGGGGGGGTGGTGTTTGGCCTTTCGGGGTGATACATGGAAAATAAGTATATCATTGTTTATCGGTTAGGTTTGGTTTTTGTATTTGGGATTGATGTGGAATTCCGAGGACTTAATGATTTCATGGTGGGGATAATTGTCATAGACATGAATTATTTTAAAGCCTAATTTAATTTAATTTTCAATCATGATTTCTTGGGCAGTTTCTCAATCATTTATTGACGAATGGGCGTGTTTTCATGAATTGGGGAAAAACGTGAGCCCAATTACAAAATTAAAAATAAATTTTGACACATTTATTACTCACAAAAGTTTCAATATTTGTCATCCTTTCCAATTCCTACTTGAAATGACCTATCCTATTAACACCACCATATTAATTTTGACCATTTATTAATAAACAATCACGATGGATTTGGGTTTTTATATTACTGATTGGGCCGGACAAAATACCCATTTCCTACATTAAAAATACTTTTTAATTTATCCTTATCTCTTTCAATATTTATGTTTTTTCTGTTATTCCAAATCTCGAACTAGCCCTTATAACCAAGGCACCCCTAATGCTCTCTTACACCTCTATGGAGCTGTGATTCAGCATGCATTAGGATGAAGTCACTCTAAATTTCCTAATGCTCCCTGATTTGAAGAGGTAAATTGATTATTTCATAACTCATTCATTTCTTACCTTTTTTCCCATTCCAATTCATTAATTATATTTTAATCCTTATTATAACATCCCTTTAATGTTTTGATGTCTCTAAATGTAGATACTGGTGTATTTTTTGTGATTTCTTCAATTTGTTCCATGTTAAATGGCTCTTTCTTGGTTTGTTACTTTTCCGTTATCGTTTCATCCTTATTTAATTATTTTATAAAATGTCCAGAAGTTAGAGTTCTAATATATGGTTTGATTTGGTGTGTTTTTGGTCAAATATTGTTGTCTTGGGCGGAATTTATCTTCCTTGTGGTGTGGTGGTGGTGTGGTTGATACTTCACACCATGTTTTGAGAGATTCGACACTTTCGGTATGTGAATTCATTGTTAACAATTATTTTATGAGTTAGTTTACTTTTTTCTAGTTTTTTATTTTCCCCATATGCTGTGTGTAGTGAGAAAACCATTTTTACAGTTTGGTTAAGCGTTTAATTTTATAATTGTATTATTGTTGAAGTTGTGAACTTTTCGAAAGTAACACATGTGGTATTATTTTGTGGTTTTTTATAAAATTAGAAACTGATTTATTAGTTGTTGGAAGTGGATGAAATATCTATTTTTTTAATGCCTTATTTTCATTTTTTCCTTATAAGGGGGTGTTTGAAATAGTTTTGGTTTTTAAAACGCCGTTATACTTAATCATGTCATTTTATGAAAATGTGTATTTTAATTTGTATATTTTCTGGTATTATTCAATGTGATTTTAGAACACTTGAATGTGGTTTTATAAATGTTTCTATGGATTCCAATTAAACTTTTGTAGTGTTTTGGTGTGGTTTTGTCTTCACAATATGGTTCTAAAATGGGTTTTATGAGAATTGATTGGGTATACTCTTTGGAAATGTTTTAGGAATTATTTAAATGATTTAATGATTTATGTAAGTGGTGAAACCTTATTAGCATACAGTTTTGGATGGTGTATATTCTAAAATTGAACGTTCTAAATGTGATAGGGGCTGTTTTGTGATGTGTTCCACCATGGAAATGATTTATTAATATGTTTTATTGATTTACTAAACTGTTTCGAGGATGGGAAAGTGATGCGGGATGTTTTGTGTGAGTGTGATGTCAAAAATGGATTTTTGTTATGAAAAAGGTATTATGTAACAAGTTAGTGGGCTGTTATGTGAGTTGTAACATATTAGAATGGTTTTATAAAATTTTTTAATGGATATGTGGAAGTTTTAAAGAAATGTGAAATGTGATGTGGGATATTTTGGTGTGAGTCCAATTACCAAATCAATTTGAATGAAAAGTAATCATCTGTGACTTGTGTTGAATAAATATTGGCTCTTTGGTAAATTTTTGGTGATGAAATGTTGTATCCATGTGAAATGTAAATTAACTGACATGTTGAACATGTTTGAGCACAAAGGGAAACCCCAAGTATCTTGGTGGGTGGACGTGTAATATTGTTCTAATGAATCTATGGGGTTTGGACTTAGTTTCACTTATCCAGATTGATGCTTAAAACTCTAAATAATCTATGATAATGATGATTGGGGATAACTTGGTTATAGGCATGTTCCCTACTAGTGGCTCATGTACAAGAACAGATATTTTTTATGGTTACTCTCTCCGAGATATGGGGTACCTGGGACCCATAGCTTGCTAGTTCCTATGGGTTATTTTATATTTCATATGCTCATTAGATCTTTTATAATCACCATCAACATACAATATATTTGGCTGGAAAATTCAGTAGCATTGGAGTTTATTTTAAATGTGTTGATTCTTTAAATTAGCCTACATGAAAACCTATTTTTTAAGTTGTGTATTTTACAAATTGTAACTACAAATTACATGTTCATGAAAACATACATGTTTTTCGTCTGTAGATGATTATCACATTTAATATCATTATTATGGTATCTTAATGGGATTTGGCTCACGCCGTACATACACCATTTGATTTAAGTAGACCTGGAAATTTTGTTTCTAATGGTTTGGGTACAAATTTTGTGCCAACAGTTCTGGTTTTTACTAGTTTTTCAGGATGCGGTGTTGTGGAGATGGCATGAGGGCGGTGCCTCTTTCCATGTGGATTTTATTGGTCTGTCATTATTTTTTGTACCATTTGAATGGTATTTATGCAAATTTTTATCTTATGTAATTTAGTTATGAAATTTTTTGAAAGACAGTTTTAGTTGAAAAATCCGGATTTGTTTTATTGAGTTAGATTGTTGTTCAATGTATATAAACTCAGGTAAATCATTCCCAAACAAAATTTTATGATCCACAAGAACATGTGCCATCCCTTGGGGATCGATAAAAACATTCAGGCATGTCGCGGGACAGGCCAGGTGTTGGTTTTGATGGAAACCAGATTTGGTTTGTGACACATAAAAATAATTTTAGAATATATTTTTATTTCTAGGTATTACATTAATGGTGAATAATATCACATTTTTGAAATTAAATAAATTTTCGCCATGAAATAATTATATTTTGTTTCTTTAAAATTCAAATTATATACCAATAGTTGGATATATATATATATATATATATATATATATTAGAAAATTAGTAATTTTTAAAGATATTTTTATACTATAATTTTTGCAAAATTAATATCACTTAAATTAACCTAAATTAGATACATATAAATATGATAATATTCAAATAGTTTATTTATATATATATATATATATATATTTACTAATTAATGGAACCAAAAAATTAGAGTAAACTCCTTCTTCCTACTTGACTGCTCAAACCATTTGGAATTAGAGTGATAAATATTGAGATATAGATGGATTGGGATGTGCATCATTATGTGAGTGAATGGGGGTTATATATATGATTATCATTAAATATATGTTTATATATGTGATATGATACCTATATAGGTAGGGATTCTATGTGAAATATGTGCTTTACATTTTTTTAGGGTAAATCATTGAAATAAATACAATATCACTTTGTCCCATAAGGATTCTACCGATATGGTGACAACCATTTATTCATTTATAGATACCCAATCATAATGGTGTTTTTTAATAAAAATTATTTTATTAGAATGTAAAATATTATATATTATTTTTCAATTTTAATGCAGCCTTCCAGTAATCATCATGAACTAATGAATTCTTCAGAAATAAGATGGTTTGATTAGGATGAAAACCATTGGTGGGTAGATAAGAATAACTATAGTTCCTTTTCCATGGAAACAAGTTGTGAAAGTATGGATCTATGCAAAGGTACATCATGTTTGTGACTCCTTGACGTTATAGGAGATAGAGAAATAGACTACTGAAGATGGCTAATATGGACATCTTCTGGTGTACCGTAGATTATGGATGTGCATTAGGGGGTTGAATCATAGGGTAAAAAAAGATTATTAGGAGATCGAATGGCTTGTACCAATTCAGTTGGAAGGATGATATATATCCATCTATTTTATGGACAATTGAATTGTAACAACAAAGTGTTTACCATATTGATTTTACATTGGTGGGGAATCCATATATAATCCCATTCTTTAACACTGTAAAAAAAACAAACGAGGTTCGATCTAGAACACTTATATACTTTCAAACAATGGCCACCCAATTCAATGCATTCAAATGGGCCTATACATAGCCATGCATGCTCTTATCCCATGTTACCCTTCTCTGGACATGCATACCACCTCTATGGAAAACAATTGTTAACCCTTATATGTGGTCGAATAGATTGTATCAAACCTGTGTTAGTGTGTCCTTTAATGCCATAGTGGTTCACCAAAATTTAATATGTAGAAAGATTTTGAGTATGTAGCTTTTATTTTCATTTTATTTTCATCAATTTCATAATTATATCATCTTAATTATTAAGAAACCATATCAGTAATGTTATTCTACTAACGAAGTTTGTTTATTTGATTTTAGAATAAAATTATTAATAAAAAATGTTTTAATTACAATTATAACTATATTTTAATATTTCAGCATAATGGATTTGATTAAAATATTTATTATAAGATATTGAAACACAAATATAATACAATATTTTTTATTTTTCAAAACAAATTATAAAATTATTATAGCAAACAATTACCATATGTTTCAAAGAAATATATTTTTTAGAGTAATAATATTATAACTAAAATATTTTTGAAAAAATAAATAGAGATACATTTAAATAATTTTAAAACAATCATAATTTTGATGATAATTTTATTAATAAAGTCTATTTTGTAAATATCTATTTCATATTAAATGTTATTTTAATTAATTTTTTAATAAACTATAATTTTTTATGAAAATGAATTAGTATTTTTGAAATAAGAATATTTTTTTATTAACATATTTAGTAGAAATAATAAAAATAAATATTATATTTATGGTGAAATAAAGAAAAACATATTTTAATTATATTAATATAATTTTTATCTATTAATAAAAATCTCATTTCTTTGAAGATAAATGTTAAAAAATTTCATATTTCATAAAACATTTATTAATGTAATGTTAAATTTAATGTTAGTTTATTCTAATTAGAATGTTGATTTACTTAATTAAAATTTATTAGATGAAACAACTCTTAAATTCTCGATATGTCACGTTCATTCCATTTTAAATTAATTTTTGACCTCTAAATTCTATTGTTGTTCTTAAAGATATAATGAATTTCCATTTTCATAATAATGAAAAATAAAAAATTTGATTTTTATATTCGTGTATACTAGTAAATTATCTAGATCCATTTAATAAATTTTCAGTTTCATAGATTATTCATTCAAAAATATTAATAACCAAATATGACCAAACTGTTCCTCTGATACCATGTGTAGAAACTGGAGACATGGACTTCCAAATTCAATACAAAATAATTATATATGAATGTTTCATTAAAGTACTATAAATATATAGTCATTTATATAATTTAGGATTTTTTCTATTATTGGATTTGGATGGAATGTACTAATTATTATAAACTATAATTGATTATATTATAATTCAATAGATTAACATTCGTCTGTTCTCATGTTAGCTCATTATTTACTATAAACACCATTGAATTTTCTCATTGATCTCGAATGATTTTTAAAATTAAAGGGTTAGAGTAAAAAATCTCAATAATTAATTTCGAAACCCATTGAAAACTTTTACTAAAATACAATTTTAAAATAAATTAAATTAATTTTATGAAATAAAATAACATTTGAAAATACATTTTCATTGGAAAAATTATATGGATGCACTTATTCAATGTCTAATATCATATAAAATACATAAGGTTGGAAAAAATTATTTCCAAAATTCATTTTAAATTTATAATATATTTAGAAATGCATATTAATTTATAATATTATTTTCAAATCAAATTTAGAAAATATAATATCATTAAAAATAAATAAACAATAAATAATTTGTTTTATTATAAGGTATTATACACAAAAATAAAATAATACTGAGGGGACACAAAGAATAATAAAGGATACCAAGGGACTACCCATCCTATAGGGTTCAATTCACTCCCAAGATCTATATGTTAATTACATTGTGCATGTTCCATATTTTTATAAAAATTGTATCTTTCCTTTATATATATTTATATATATTTCAATCATTTTTTCCTTTGAAATGAGGACATTAAATTATAATATATATATACTTATAAAATTACTTTCACATAAATATAAATATATACATCCCTAGGAATTCATTTCCTAAATTTTGTACAACGAAATATTAAGAAAAATTGACTTTACATTTTTCATGGGATGTTAATGAATCAATAAATAACATCCATGTATTTAATATTTCATTAAAAAACATATAAATTTTATTTTATTGAAATAAAAAATAAAATGTTAGGAATTATAATTAAAAATTATCACATGAATAATGAAATATGTTAAAAATTGAATAAAAATAACATAATTTAATTTTTTTTGAAAGATATATTTATCTCATAAAATATTAGATATAAGGTTTAGATCATCCACATAGAATAAATATAATTTTAAAACATTATTCCTGAAATAAAATAGTATGTTAAATAATAGAGAATTTTTTTTTTCACAAATCAATGATAATAAAATTTACATTTAAATATAAATATTCCCTTACCAAAAAATATTAAAACTAATATATATTACACAAATAATACTATAGAATTTAATATTTTTAATAATTTATTTTACAATTGTATAAACCTAATATAGCATATTACTTATTCGAATGTATGGAAACCAACATTGAATAATATCATAACATGGTCCATGTATACATTTCCCACGCTACGTATTACTGTTTTTTATTTTGAAAATTCAAACTATATGACATTATTCCAACATATATATCTTACAAAATTAAATGTTTTAAAAAAAGGATATTTAATAATACAGTTTTTGGAAAATATACTCTATTACTAAGATATAAATTAAGAATATATATATATACAAATTGGATTATATATATATATTCCCTTACCCATTAATGGAATCCAAAATATCATATAAAGATCACTCTACTAACTTGGGAAGTCAAACTAATTGATAAGAGAGGGAAAATTTAGAAAGAGGTGTATTGGGAACAGCTTCTTCCAATGACTGAATGTGGGTTCTACCTTTAATGATATCTTCCTATATATAAATATACATTGGTTTTGATACCAGTATAGGTGGGGTATCATCATGCAATAGATTATTATGATCTTTATAGGGATAATCATTGAATGTCTTATAGTATGCCTATGACATATAAGGCTTTAACCGAGTTGTTAAAATCCATTTCATCATGTATGAATAAATGATAAAAATAGAGGGTTCAAAACAAAATATTTTGTATGTAAATGAATTATTAAATATATGTTTTTCATTTTAAACTCTCATTTTCAATATTTCTTGATAACCAAGGTTTTCTACTGGTTCTCAATGTTTTCAATAGGCCATGCACCTATTGTTGTTAGATCCGAATATCAATTATTCTTGTTTAATGAAAATTGGTAGTGGATGTAGGGTACTATGTCTATGTTGATCATGTTATTTATTCTTACATTGAAGTGTGAAGGGGAATGAGTCAACAATGGATGGAAACATCATATTCATCAGGGAGTAGAAATGAATGTGGATGAACATTAGGGGGACGAGTTGTGTGGTAGATGAAAATAACATGGAGATCAATTATGTGAGATTTGTTCTATCAGAGGGGAAAAATATATCCAAAATTTTTAAGTAAAAATGAAAACTAAAAAAAGAGATTGTCCCATATTGATTTATCCATTGACTGGGTGCTCAAATATATTCTGAAGGCTAACATACGATGTGAAGAATAAAAAATGGTTTATGCTCAGAAACTCACACACACACACACACACACACACCCTGGTGGTCAACAACCCACCAAACCTTTGTTCATAACCATGATTAGGCATAATAATGTCGGTTATCAGCCCATTATAAGATTTTTATTACTTCCCTTCTAGCACTTGAGATTTCCATTATTGACCCTTAACCATGCTTAACATTTTTGGGTACCACATGGGTTGAAGGATATGTTGTTTTAATAATGGTTTTAAAATAACATCTATTAATAATGTTTTATGTATTAATATATTATTTTATTTCCATTTTCAAAAATTTTATCATTAAATACTCTGTATTAATAAAATATAATTTCATTATTTATATTTATCTGACCACACTGTTTTATTTAATTTTCATCATAAAATATTAATATAAAATGTTTTAATACATTAATTATAAGTTTATAATATCTCAATATAAGGGATTCAATACTAATTATTATTATTAGATTAAAAAAATAAAATATAACACAATATATATAGTTTTTGAAAAAAATAGTAGTTAATTACATCATGAAATTACTATAATATTTAGAATAGAAATTATTTTTCATTAGTAATAAAACTTTATCCATAATATTTTGAATAATTAAAATAAATAAACATTTAATAAATTTTATAATAATATTAATTTTTAACAAACTTCTATTAATATATTATATAACTAAAAATGGAAGTTAATATTTAATGAAATTTTATATAAATCCATAATAACCTGAACTTTTTATTTAATTGTATTGTAATTGATGAAAATACATTAAAAGGCCTTACTAATATATTTAATAATAATAATATATCAATATAAGAAACGATTTGTTACAAATTTAATAAAAAAACTATTAATATAACAATATATTTAAATATCCATAAATAAAATATAATTTATTGAAAGGTAAATTTAACATTTTATATTACTTTTTTAGAAAATAAAAAACAATTATTGAAATTTGTTAATTTAAGGTTAAATAATACATTAGTGTGTTCACATTATAAATTCAATTTATATAATTAAATTTTATCATGAAAATGAATTATTAAATTGTATATATGTTACATGGATTTCATTTCTGAAATCATCTTTTTAATATTAGTATAGGGTTTTTTTTCTGAAATATTATTTTTTCAACGAAATGTCAAAATGTTCTTGATTCTATTGAAAACAACTATTTTATTTAAAGAATTTTTAAAATTATTTTTTGTTTTAATTTGGTTCTAAATGTACAATTTGTGAAATTATAGTTCTTTTGATTCAACATGGTCCATTTTAAGCTATTTAATATTGAATATTGATGTAAATACATTTTCAACATCTATTATTTTCTCTTTGGAAAACTAATTTCCCATCACGACAACAAGATTAATTTTAAATTAAAATTTTATAAATCTATAAATTTAATTTAGAAAAAATGAATCAATATATTTAATTATAATATTTTATATTTCCTAAAATGGTTTACTGAATTAGTAAAAATTATAATTAGTAATTGCAGTAAAAGTAAACTACTTTAGTGAATGTGAAAAATGGTTTACTGGGGAGGTAAACTAAAAATATAAGGTGTAAAATGATATAAAAAAACTCTAAACATCCATTCTTTGTAAATTTTATTACTTTATAACCAATATTTCTCTATAATTTTCAAATTTTTCACTTTTTGAAATCTAGAATATGTGGGAAAAATTTTTTTTTTTCCGAAATACCATGTGTTTCCTCTTCCTAATATATAAAAAGTCACCACTTATCGTATATTTTACAAACTTCAAATCATATTTTCATAATCCAATAGTTAAAAAATATCATCCAAAAATCTCTTCTCACATAATAGGGGTTTTGGTGTGATCATAAATCCAACCATGGATGGTTTTATTTAAAAAATTACAAGGTCCTCTGAATAAGAGGTAATGTTTTTAAATATGAGTTTTTTCCTTCTTCTAAATAAATAAAATATTTTTCCATTGTGATGATATAACCATTCCATCAACTCTCTTATATGTTCCTGTTATTTTGTAAATTTTATAATATATGTCAACCTCCATCTACTTCAAATGGGATAAAAAGACATTATTCATGTGTATGATAGACCACCACATCACAAATCTATTTTATTCTTTTTTCATCACCACCTATAACAAAAATATATAATAATGGATAATATTTCAGTATAGTATATATATTTTGTTATTAAATTTTTTTAATTATTACTTCACATATATTATCGTACATTCCATTCTATAGGAAGATGATAATGTGTCTTATGTATATTGTTCGATATCACCTCATAAAGCGATGTGATTGTTTCACACTTTACTTGTAATAAAATAAGATAAGGTTTTCTTGAATATATGGGATATATATATATATATGTAATATAAAAAATATTCTATAATGGTAATATATTATTTACAATTTTTTATTTTTGAATTACTTGGTGAAATGAAAATAATGTTCTTGTGTACATACGGCCAAACATATCCCTAAATGATGTATTCCATTTTCTACATCTCATATATATAAATAATATAAAATAATAAATTATTAATATATAATATATTTATATAATGTATAACATTTTGGGGATGATTGAACCATGATTTAAAAAAGGGCACCAAAAATAAATAAAAATTCAAAACACACATAAAAGATCAATTAGTTATGAATTCAAACATTTTTGTAACACTAAATTTTCAATAGATAGGTAATAAAATGTCATTGGTAAATTATATATATTATTCTATATATAAATAATTTTCTATAATATATTTATAATAATAAAAAAATTTATAAGGCTGGTTTTAACATGCATACAGGATATAGAGACTTAACGTAAGAGATTTTTTTCAATCATTTATAATTTTTTAATACGCAAGACATAATCACCAAATATTTATTGTATGTGGTGTATATAATTAACTTTAACTTATGTTATTATTATTCACCCAAATATTATGTTCATTTTTATACCCATTTGATTATATCTATTTAATGGGGATTGTAATTCAATTTAACCAAACATCTAAGTGGTTTATATTATATTGTAATTTTTTGTGACTAATGTTTGTGATATTTATTCCATTGAGGAAATATTATCAAATTTCTCTCAAAAAAATAATTTAATTTATTATTAATTTATTATTTATTTTTAATTCTCGTTCACCCATAGCATTCCTCTCTATATAAACCAAATATTACTAAAAAATATTTTTATGAAAAACCAACATTATTGTTATATTTTTTCAAACAAATTGTTATTCCAAAACACTTTTTCTATTTTATTCAAAAATGTTTTTAGAATTTTTAATTTTATATATAAAAGGAATATTTACCCATTTATTAATTTTACATTATTTATTAATAGAAATATTCATTTTGTTTCCAAAAATAAAATCACGATTTTCTGTTACTGAAAATATGAAACGAATAATTTATTCTTTGTGTACTACATGAATGTAATTTTATAAAGTTCATAAAATTATAGTCCTTGTAGATTAATTTAAAAAAATTTATTTCATTTTTAAATAATAATAATTCCTAATTTTTTATAAAACATTAATTTAGAAATAATTTACTTCCATATAATGAATATTTTCTTGATGAATCATTCCATGTTATTTTTCATAGAAAATTATTTTATATTTTAAATGATTTCCTTGGATATAAAATATACATTACTAGTGATATGATCCCATGATAACATTCTTATTATTTCTAAAAATGTTATTTGTTTATAATTATATAATAAATATAAAACCAACTTATGTTGGTATGTGTTATATCATGATATTATTCATATGAATCCATCTCCTATAGCCATGGGTTATGATATGAAGAAATAATGGGGTGATTATGAAACCTATTAATTTTCCAATGGATATGTAATGATGAATTACTCATGAAATCCATTTATTTTCATGGGTATAGATATGATGAATGTTATATGATATTGTAAAACACACACACAGATATATATATATATATATATATGATTTCCAATATGTTTTTGGGGGGACCTATATCTCTCCCTAATGAATATCATTAATATTAAAATCTCATGAGAAAAAGAAAAATGGAATGGGGTGTGTACCCGATTCAATATTGGAATATTTCTACTATGGAGGCCTTTGATGTGAACAATGATTACTATAATGGTTATAGTATTGAACCCACTACACTATTACAGTATTGTAAATGTGGCTGGAAAAAATTAGCAAATGATTTTAAATACTTATATTTCTACCAAAAATCCATTCATTTCGAAAATTCAATGTTCTTATGGTTCATCTTCATTGAATCAATTATGATACGTGTATTATAAACATCCAATATTAATTCCATGAGTTATTTTAATGATATATGATATAATGGTTAGTGTTTTCAAATGTTATTCTAATTTTATCATACCTTTATACCGAAGATATATTGTTATCTACCATGTTTACTATTACAATGAATCTGATCTCACCTTTTCATTGGTTCGTTTCATTATGTTATGATGAAAGGTATTATGTATGATAAGTCTATGAAGGGGTATAATCCTGTTGAAAATATTGAGGGATTACATAAATCATCTATAGACTAGTTATTTTTCGGCATATTTTTCAATGAAACTTATCATAAATTATTATAGAACGGATCCTTTTGTAATGTAATTAATATTCATTTATTAAGATGTGATATTATTGTATTAGAATTTTTTGCCTTTAAATTGTTACAATTTTGTTATATATTAATAATTTCCATTGATACAATGATGTTTTATAACAATTACTTATACACCCTACCTAGTAATTAATGTGTTATCTAATAAAAATAATGTCGACATCCATTTAGTTGGATAATTTGACCTCGATATTAGTTTTAATCTATAATTAAAATATTGGATGTAGCTATAACTTTAAAATAATACAAATAAATATATCAGAATCCAATCAAATAAATACAAGACATTAAATAAAAAAAATTAGATATACATCATTCAACGAAATCTATCAAAAAATACCCACGGGACATCGTCTAATACATGTTGTATAAAAGATTAATAAATAATAAATGGTAATATCTATAAATGAATCCAGTATGTCATGAAATCACTACTCTCTCCACCAATATTTGTCTGTTCACAATATTTAGATAAGCACATTCCCTTGGTTGGATCCATAAAAAACACCATAACATACATTAAGGTGACCATGTAGGTTTCGAGTAATATATGAATTATGAAAATATCAAAGCCTCCCAAGAATAATTTATGAATAAAAATGAATACTCTTGAATTGGTGAATAATAAATAAATGTGAAAAAATATATCCTTGTATGGTTGACATGTACATACCAAGATTCAATAAACACCAACAATCTATTCTTCAACTCTATAATTGTTGATGACTAATTTCACTCTGTGTGTAAACATTATAACATGAATGATACCTTATAACTCTTATCAATAGAACAAAACAAATAACAATCCTATACCGATTTACTCATTGGATTTCATATGAAATCATTCTTGTGCCAACACCCTCTCACTCTTGGAAGCACCATAGAAACAAAACCATTCCATTAACCTAACACTCATGGTGTGGTTTCATCACATAAAAAATCGAAATTATCATCGCAATTAGGATATGGTTACAATGACACTTCATGATCCACTATTAAATGGCACAATTTGTGTTCACAAACTCAATAATTTTACTTAAAATATAATATATAACAAAGTTACATATCCATCACATAATTCCATTTAGAAAAACACTTTACCAAATAAGTCATCACATATGAAAGTGTGTAATAATGATATCCAATATTAGATTACAAACATAACCTATATAGGTCATAAATACTATATGTTAATTTTCACAAAATACCTATGTTGTATCCAAGAAATTTCATTGCTAGAAATGGAGTATGGTTTATGTTTTTTGTCAATCCTTTCATGGATGATCAGGGAGATTTTATGGAAAGAGATCATATAGTTCAAACCATAAGTAATATTGAAGGTTGATTCATTTCATAGTGTTTTAATAAATTTTGGGGTCTAACATTTGGTGAATGGAAATCATTGTGAAAAGTGATTTTTCTTGAAGGCCATATGAAAATTTGGCTAGTGATGAAATTTGTAGAGCTGAGATTCATGAATTGTGTATTGAAATGAAATAATGAATTCTAATAGTGATCTCTACAGGTACAATGATCTTTGTGAACGATGAAGTTAATGATAATTTCAGGTGGATCAATCAAGTTCCATAATGGGTTTGATGGAGAAAATTGTGAAAATGTTAAATTTTAGTCATGATTTGTGAAGGGAGGAGTGTCGAAAAGACATGTTTTAATTATCCAAAAAACACGTTGGAGGTGGTGGAGCTTTGTGATCAGTCATGATTTTAAATAGGAGTCTACCCCTTCTCATTTGTTATGAAAATTTATAGATAAAATATGGAATCACTCTGATTTTACAATGAAAGGGGTCATCCATGAAATTGGGATTCATTTTGAGAATGAGCTCCACAAAAATACTATTATAGTCTTGATTGAAATCCATAATTCTATTAATTAAGAAATTCACAATGTTGGGTTGTTCCCTATTGGCTACGTGAGAATTGGGAAGTATGTTTATTCTGCAAAGGCAGTGTTCATCGTGATGATAGGTTTTTCGAAAAAGATGAAGGAGATATACAAAGTAGTGGTATTTTGAAAAGTAGTGAACATTGAAAAGGAGTGAAATCTACAAAGGAGTGATCTCTACGAATAATTTTGCTTCATGAAGAAGATTCATGAAGTATCTTTTCAAATTAATGTTTTATATTATTAGGTTTTAGTAAAGAAGTATCTTAGTGAGCATCTACTCAGTTCATTATTGAAAGAAGAGTCCCAAGAAAAGTTAAGGAGAATGAATTTAATTATAATCTATTGAAGGGACATTATAGGTGATAAAATGAGTTAAAATTCATCCAACACATTTTTCTTGGGGGATTTGAAATATGTGTTTAGTGGGACGTACTTAGATATCCTGGAATTCCGGAAAATTCATTATTCTTGGCACATAGTGACTATGACTGAGATTTTATATTTAACACCAAGTGAGGATCTATGTATTTTGGAATGACCAACACACTATCAGCATGTGCTTTTAGGAGGTTTCCCTTAGTGGATAACCGTGCAAAAGTGTTATGTTGTGTCTTTGTTTATGAGTGTTCGATTATAGATCATTTCCATCATACAATTTTAATGAGTTCGTACCAATGTGGAAACAAGATCCACTTCGTCGAATGAAAATGTTGATACCATGATTCACCACTGAACACTTAGGATGTTTTGGGGTCCTTCAACCTACTGATTTTAATTAATTCTCCAATGATATTTTCATGTCACAAGCTAGCCTAAACCGCAATTTCAAAAAAATAACTCACAATAGGATTAGAAAATATAGAAAAGAAAACATCTTGAAATTATTATATGTGTTCGCTCCGCATTTAAAATCCACTTTACCTATACATACCCATAATAGGTTCAATTAAAATATCCCAGACCCACACTACATATTTGATAACAATAGAATAACAACATTATATGAATGCAAGAACTCATATGAAAAATAGCTTATAGGAATGAATGAAAATATAATAATATCATTATGAAATTATAATTTAATATTATGAGATATAATATATAGAAGGGTGATATCAATTTCATCAACATAAGTGAAATATCATAAAATCATTAACATTCTATTAAATATTTGTATTTGGATGTAACTAATGGGATACAATAAGAATATAAGAAATCTAAGGAATCAATGATGTTAATATTACCAAAATAGAACCCAATATATGAATGAAATATAAAAACAAGAAGAAGTGATATATGAGAATATTTATATGGAAAAGGGATAATTCTAATATATGTTTGGAAATGTTGGGGTATATGTACATGAGGGAGAGGATTTATGGGATCAAATGATGAAATTATCATAAAAAACTATTCAAAAACCTTGTTTACAACCATTTTGTACCCTCATGGCATGTATCAGTTACATGGTGGTCTACCAACAACCTGGTTTACCACATTTGGTTAGATGGTGGGGCTCTATGCCTTAAAAAACTAGCTTCCTAATGGATTTGTATTTGGTACATGATTGCCCTATTTCTTAGTCTTCATATGCCTAACTATAAAACCCTATCTAAAAAATTCTTTTATACCCACTTCCATTTGAATACATCCCAATATATATAACAATATATATTTTTGGAATAAAATCATTGAATCCATACAGAACGTATATTTTTCATAGAAAATACCACAAAGACTCATATGAGGTTAATATTATCTAATAAATTAGAAAACATATATTATTAAGATGACAAGTATCATAACATATATTTAATATTAATAACCCTATAGTAGATGATTAATATAATCAATGACAATCTTATTATTTAGACTCTTCTTAATACATTAAAAATGGAAAAAAAATCAATGATAAATATGACAAAACCCCATAATATCTTTCAAATACAAGGAATTTATTAACATACACAACATTTCAGGGAGATACATAGGTAAACAATAACTCAAACACTGAATGATCAATTTCTCCACCTTGTTGATACATAAATGTATATTGAAAATGAACCTATCACATTTAGAATAATCTCATAGAAATATTTCCTTTGAGCGATTATAGTTGAAGAAATATTTGAAATCTCCAAAATTTATTGACATGATTCCACATTAAACATTAATAAATAATAATTTCATCAATAAGACCCACCACAAACTAATATACAAACATGTATAGAACTGATATTTTGATTCCCATGAATCTTTTTGGGGTTTTATCTAACCCTTTAAACAACCACGAATTTAAAGTAACCACCACAACACCTGAAAGAAGTTTTCAATATATCAAACTAATTAAACCATATCTATTGATATCATAGTCTAAAATAAATCATCATTAAATAATTATATTCCTAGACATATTTTATCAAATCTATAATACTTAGGGTGGGTAACCATTCTAAATAGTTAAATGATTAATCTAATATTAATCGATGATGAATTTTAAAGAATAATTTTATTTTGTTGTCAAAAATCATTGGAGAAAACCTAGGAGAAACCTTACACCATCTTTATCACTAATATAATACATCAAAGTTATATTTATATAGCTATAACAATATAAAAGTATATATACAATATATATAATTAAATTTTAGAGATACATTTATTTTTAATGCTTTCATAATGAGGATGTCACATCTAGGGTTAGTTTCCAAATATATTTTGGAAATACATCAGGGTAGATCATTATAAATCATGAAACATCCAATTCTAGAACATCCACATATTCTATAATCAACTAAATTTCATTAAAAAAGACTCTAAATTCCCGAATCTTGTGATCAAAAAAATACTTCCTTGCCTCATCCATTGAATAAATAAAATATCATCTTGAAGATATCATTAAAAAATGTAACTGATTTCAACCAATAAATTCTTGGAATAAAATAATATAGTTTCATTAGTGATAATAATATAAAATGGATCATATTGTACTACCCCCATTATCATCTAATAATACAGACACACCTGTAATAATCTATCCTAACCTCCATATTGAATTTATGCAAATAAATGAACTAGAATTTTAACCAATATGATTCCCAATTCATTGAACACAGTGGGTTCTTTAAATGAGTGTTAAACTCATGAATTAAAAAGAAATATTCTTGGGTTTAAGATAAGTCTTTGGTACCAAAAATGGTGTTTGATCCTTATGGATATGGAAACTATATGAAATGAATTTTACACTTCCTAGATTAAATGATTGATTTTCATTTATGATGACAACCTCCATAACTATTATCAGTAAAATATTACTATATAGAGATTACATCAAATAGAAATATTATACATTTTTCATCTATACAGTATTACACAAATTATTAGGTAACTTACTTATATGACTGAAGAGGTGCATAGTAAATTTTAAAAACTGATGAATCTAATTCTAATCACAAGATATATACTTATAACTATGTAAATTTGGACACTGATTTTTTATATGGACATGTAATCCATTAGAAGAAAGAGCGATACCAAAAATCCAAGTGGAATTATATGAATTTATTACTTTATGAAATAAAAAACAAGAGAGACGAGATTGGTTATAAGATGACATATACTTCTATTATCCTAAAATCAAATAAAAATTATCAATAGATCTATTCAATATGGTGTTATAATAAAATCCCACATGATATGAATTGGTCTATGTTGGAATATTCATAATTCACTCATCCTTATCCAACACCAAATGATATATTGACAATTAATCTAGGTTCCTCAGAATTTATATCTTTATAAAGAATTCCTCAAATGAATTATAGAACCAATACTTCCAATCTATAATAATTATAGATACATATTAATAAAACCATGGATAATGTTAATAACTTTAAAACATTATTTATACCCTAATAGAGAGAATAAAAATCATACCACTAAGGATTACTTTATGGATGATTATTGTTTGTCATCATAAAATTGATCATAAAACTTATTCCCATATACCTCTGAGACATTGTTGTCAACCTGAAGAAAAATTTATTCTAACAAAAAAATCAATAAAATAATTTAATATGAATCATAATTGAATTATTATTCTTTTGTTGTTTCAAATTTAATCTCATATTGGGATACTACTTTTATCATGTTATCTTATGAATATATATATTTATTCCCTTCATATTGCATCAACACCATATTCAAAAAACAACAATAATATATTTATACAAGAATTATCGTATATTGGTTCTACCCACCCATTGTCTTCCATTCAAACATTATATTATATTTCTGATTAATAATATTTTATATATTCAACTATTATAAATACAAACTATTTTATACCGCCAAATATTATCCCAACAGTCTAGAAAACTTTAGATACTACTATATTATAACATACCCGCCCACTAGAACCCATCAGGGAATGATATTAAAAGTGACATTGAACCTCAAAAACATCCGCCTATATGCCTATAATTAATACCCGGTAAATAATATATATATATATAATGATCAACTCTATATAGTAATGTAATATAAATAAATCAATAGGTTTAATGTGGTATTTGTGAAACAATAATTAAAATATTCATTGAGACATGACCTATGGTAGTGACCCCAAAATAACCTTTCTACATCATTCCATAGGTTATTATGTAAAATACCAATAAATAAATAAATATATATATATTATTTGTATTACATATATATCATATAATGGTGATAACCCAAGTCTACTCATCATATTCTACATTAATCCCCTCATAAAAATTTCAAATAATCATATAATTTTCATAATGTGTAAACCAATATAAAACACATAACATTGACTGGGTAATCTATCAACCATTCACACTAAGGCCCACTCACATAACACCACCCACTTGTATAGTGAAATAATATCATTGGAATATATGATAGGTTATTCCATACACACATTCCTATTGAACTAGTCGACCTCACACCCTATTGTCGTATATCTTAAAAGTATCATCCCTTGTAAATCTCACATATCTATATGACCCATAATAACATATCCACATCATAATTATAACAAAATATCATAAAAATACTATCTATCAAAGGAAAAGATTAATATAATATTCTTATATCACTTCACAGTGGAGAAAACCATCTTGAAGTCCTTCAACCTTTTACCATCTTCCTTCCACGTTTTACACAAGAATTCCCCATAATAGATATAGACCATAGCATCAAACCATTATACCCTATACTAAATCTAGAATAAATTGATGATATGCGAGAGTAATCATCTATATTTAAGATCTATATCCAATATGTGTGATAGAAAATTATGATCGCAAACCATTTTATATGTGTCAGTTTCAGTAATCATATCATGAATTGGTGTGTATGAAATAATAAAAATATAATGGATATATGATAAAATAAAAGATGAATGTAAGAGTCTACTAACTAACCCTATAAAATTATAACTATATTTTTCTACACCCCACATCAAATCCATTACTAATAAAATCAAAACTATGTTTCAAATACTTAGTTACTATATAATAATCAAACAACTTCAAAAACATTTCATTCCTTATACCATAATCCATATTTGTGAAAAATATTTAACAAAATATTAATAATTAATAAATTTTAAACATGTTCATGACTTCAATTTTTTCTACATTATTAGTTACTTTTTTATTCATTATGTAAAAATCTTATTCAATCATCTTATAAATTTCCAAACAAAACCAATTCAGAGACAATAATTCATTTTATAATCATTAATTTAATATACCAGACAATATTTCTAAAGGAATTATTTATTATAAAAAATAATTATTCTGCAATATTCCATTACACAATTATTTAATATGTTCAATAATATAATTACTCCACTAAAATTAAATATCATTATAATGTAAAACCATTAATCATTTCATTAATTTCATCCATGTTCTATATTTATGTTCTTTTATGACTAAAACACCAATCATCCTCTTTAATAATTCATCAAATGAAATTATATCCCATTAAAATATTGACAACAACAATTTCTCTATTTCCCAATATTTATCTACACTTATATTATCCACCACATGAACCCCCCCCCCCAAATCAATATATCATCAACATAAAAAACCAAAATGAAGAAATATACCAAGTCTACACTAACCATTGTTTGGATAACCAGAGAAAAGTAAATTGTAAATAAAATTCAGTAATGAAAATATACAACATCATGAAATAAATTTCATTCATTCATATATAGATAATAAACATTGTAGGTATAAAAAATATCAATTTAATAACATATTTCTTAATCTCACTTTTCATTATCAATTTTATTTGAAAAAAAAACAATTATGAACATGATAAATTATATCAAGACAAATTAATTTTTTTATCACAACAACATATTCAATTCATATAATCAATAATAAATAATAAATAACATAGAAATAAAATATTTTAATTCCATTCATATATCTATATTCAATTAGACAATTATGGTTTATTAAATTTATAATCCTATTTCATATAATTTACCCATTGAAAATAACTGTATGATAATTAGACATTTAACCGTAATAAAAGAAGAGAAACATAAAATTCCCTACCTCAAATAAAGATTAAATAATCACCATATAATTTTGAGAATATTGAAACCACCTAAACCACCAATAACCTCAATGAAAATACTAAATAATATGTGAACCATAATTCAATATATGGTACATGAAAAATATAATAGAATATAAGATTATATATTCTACTATAGATTTTCAAAATATGAATGTTGAGGGGGAATAAAATGTGAATGAAAATATGGAGAAAGTGTATAATAATTTCACTTAGATCAACATGGACCGATCATACTAACAAAAAAAATTAAGATTAAAAAATTGTTTAAAATGTACTAAAAACAAGTGTCTGGTTACCATAGGTTGGAGATTAGTAGAATAAAACTAATAAAAAGTGGAAATATGTTTGATTTATTTTGCTAAAAATATAGAATATAACTCATAAAAATTATAAAATAATTTTATTTTATTCAATTGTGTAATGGACATGAAAAACATATTTAATATTGTGTTACATGTGATAGTAAGAATAGGTTTTGTTACACACAATATTGTGTTACATAAATAGTTTGTGTTACATGAATTAAAACCTTTTACTAAAAACAATATACAATTAATATTGGTATTTAACATGACAGTTTTTTCCTAGACATTTGAATGGTGAGAATTAATGTGACTAACTGAAATATGAAAATACATATTATACACATGTTTATTTCCTAACTATATTTTATCACTAAAATATGTATCTGTTGAAGGAAGAAGAGATATTTTATTAAAACCTATAATTTTTAAAACTTTTATAATGTTTCCATGAAAAAAAATTAAAATTATTTTTTAAATTTGAATAATAATATTATATTAGAGTGAATTATATTGATTTTTTGAGATATTTATTTTATTTGATAAATTGTAATAATATTGGATTTTAATTGATAACCTAATTTGTTTTGAAAATTTTTTTTGGTAATGTATAAATTTAAATTTGTTTTAATGTAAAATTCGATCAATGTTTTTATAAATACCTATAATTTAGGATATAATAGAATTTTTTTAAATTATTCTGTAAAATCATTCTAAACTATTGAACATTTCTACATTAATAACATCCTTTATTATTGCATCTGTGGGATAAATTTTAAATTAAATTTTGAAAATTATATTAATTGAATAAGAAGAAACATGATTCATTATTTGGAATCCGAATAAATTATATAGTATACTAATTTCAATGTTTTATTTAACTATAATTTTATGTGTCAAAAAATATTATAAATTATTGTGATTACGGTAATACATGTTTATAAAGAGTTAAACATTACAAATAAGAATTAAAATAACATACAAACTAAAATCTCAACGATTTTCATCAAAAATTTCCACCATTATGACCTTAGGCTCTATTTTAATTATTTAGTGGTTACTATTCCATGAAAATGATTCATATAATATGTTAAATAAAGGAACATATTACTATTGAACCTTAATTATCTTTAATATCTATAATGCATTTTGATATTTTGTAAACATCCAAGGTACGGGTATAGTTATAATTATGAAAAATAATTTATATTGGTTTATCATGAAAATAATTTCAATTTTATAGAGATGAAATAATTACTTTAAATGCTTAAGAAACACTAATTGAAGACATATTTTTTTAATAAAAAAATATAATAAAAATGATATAATTAGAAATAATTATTTAGTTAGATTAATTTTTTATATGGGTATGTATTTTTACACTGGATTAAATATAACATATTTTAATTACATCATTATGTTCAAAAAATTTTATTCATTTTTAATGAATAACGTCATATTTTAAATTAATTTGATTCTATGATAAATGATATTATTTTAAATGAATTAATGTTATTAAAAATATTATCATCTAATTTACTTTAATATGTTAATAAATATAAACTAGTTTATAGTAATAGAACAGTTTTACATCTATGATAATTATACTAACTCGCAAATGGAAGAAAACCATTTTAGCGAGGTATAAGATAAAAAAGTATTATTTCACATTACCATTTATTGTGTTAAAAATAATATTCCAAAAACAAAAAATTTTCATTTGATAAATTTTATTTAAAATATTGAATGAGTGGTCCATGTTTTCTAATACAGATAAATTTATTATAATCATACAGGAAAAATTAGAATGATTATAAAAACATGTAATCATTGTAAAAACAACAATGGAAAAATTGGGTAAACATAATTACTAATGAATATCAATATATAAATTTAATGTTTTTTCAGTTTTTTTGGTTGAAAATGGAAAATTCAACACTTTTATTTATTATTTATTAGTTTTGCAGGAACATAAGGTAAGGGATAACTCTCAATATCCAATACATATTAATATATGCAACAATACCACTCTTCCTCAACTATTAAAAGGAACTCCTCCATCACATATTCATTTATTTACAACCAAATTTTCTACACAAATTATACCAAAATAACATATGAAACTCCCTAAAGTCATTATATAATTATTATTAATGGTTTATATAAAACCAAAATATTTATTGCAGAACTACAGACGATACCTAAAGAAGTGTTATTGTTCTTCAATGTCGATCATTATATTATTTCATTTTTTCACTCCATCAATTATTATTAAAAAACATTGATATAAATTCCTCAGCATCTCCCATATAATGGAATGTTATAATTATAATAATTATATGACAAAAAAAGAATCTACACTTCCATAAAATGGGTAACAAAGTCACCATTTTTTGGTACAGTGGAATACTACCTCAATATCTGATATTGTTTTTTTAATTCCCACCTCAGATGGATGGATATATTGTGGGATATAATGTATATATATATAATATTAATAAAATATATATACTTATTTTATAAATACATAACAAAAAAACACAGATATATATATAGCTTAAATTTCAAAGGAGATATGGTAACATCACCCGTGTCATCAATAGGTTACAATCACCCGGAGTAATTTGATTCATCATTCAATAACAGAGAACAACAAAGGTGATAAATATAAAGTTACTGATTGTATGTGATATATATATATTTATGAAATTAATATTATATTATTGAAATATTAATCATTATAAATATATAAAATATCCATTAATGTATTAACAGTTTTATATTATTACATTATTCATGTATGTGTGGAGTACCACCTTCCCGAAATGACTTGACTCCATTTTCACCACCACTCCCTATGAAAGATATTAATGAGTAAAATTATAGGATTATTATGGAATATAAATATATATATATATCTGATATTATGAAAATTATTTAATGATAAAATATTTCCCACAACATTTTAATACTTCTCATTAAAATTTGGAAAAATTTTCCAATGCGTACATATGTCCTAACATCCCCATGATCATATCATACATAATTATTCACAACCATCAATAATTATTGGTGTTATATGTATAAATGATTTAACAATTTTACAATTTTTTAATCATTAATATTATGAATAATATTTGATAATAAAATATGAAAAAATGTATCATTCATGATCATTCACGCACAAGAAACAGTATTAGATAATATAAGAATCAATGTAAATAAAGGAATATTATAAATAATTGTGTCATAATATTTTATTAAAGTATTATATTTGATTTAATAAAATTTTAATATAGTCCTATAATAATGTTTTTTATAAATCTAAAATATATAATTTTAATAAAAGCTCAACCAAAAGTAAGCTAGAGGTATGGGACTTATTCTTAATTTACAATCTATTGATAACATTTTTTGGGTATATGTAACGATTCACAATACAAGGTGTACATAATGACCTTTTGAATAGTAATAAAATGAATCATTAATAAATAAATACATTTTATGTTTCAATTATAATTACATTATTAAAGGGGATGTAAAATTAAAATTACTATGTGGTAAAAAAATATTAATCAGAATAAATTTCGTTGGGAAATGGTTATATTCTCTTGAAACTATCACCTTCTTATAATAACTGTTCATTGGATGTAAAATTTTTCTAAATATTTATATTATTCCATGATGGATATTATTATCTCTAATAAATATAACAAATTTTATATACAGGTTTTTATGAATATTATTTGATTAAATTTAGAAATATTGATAAATCTATATCATTTAATAAATATAGATACATGATGATAATACATTTTGAATCAGGAATTTAATCGATTATTTTATATATGAGGAATAAATTAGGGCCAAATATATTAGTGGGTTATGAGATTTTATAGCACCTTGATGAATAAGTATGTCTCATGAGACAAACTAGATATCCATATTAATTGTGTTTTAAATATTCTTTAAATCATATTGGGAACGATTTTGAATGCAGAGGTATCATGTTTTTCGGTCATGAAGTAATATTATTAATCAATGACTTCATTCAAAATTTAGTTATTATTATCCATGATATTTTCACTATAATATTATTTAGGAAATAATTTCTATCAAATTATATTTATTAAATTCATATTCTTCATTGTTATATACCTTCCCATGATTATTATGCTTATTGATTCATGATATATTTTGATATACATAACCCTTATTAAGAATTTGATGACACCATTATTTTGTTTCCATTCCATAGGATATGAATAAAATATTTTTGAATATCATTTGATGAATGTATTTAATTTGTCAGTGTTATGTCCTTTTTTTGAATCCGAATGTAAAATAAATACATGCTTGTATCCACTTGCCAAAAAATTCAAATGTTTTTAGTCATTTAGGTATCATTCCTTTTATATATGAGAGTTTAATAAAGTACGGTATTACCATCGAGCATTCACGGGATGGTTATTCATATTTTTTATCAAAATATGTTTACTAGAATCTTGGGGAATTTGGTTTAGGAGAACATAGATTAATGAAATTTAACCTAAGATATACAATACTATTATGTATAAAATAAGTTGTTAATTTTATGATAAGTATAGTTTATGTTGTTACTCAAGTAATAAATCCATATACTAAAACTACAAGTAAACTATGTTTTGGTACATAGGTACATAGGTGTATTAAATCTAAAAAAGGTTCATCATTGTTAGCTTGAGTCTTACATGGTACATGAAAGAGTTACTTATTGTACACTTATTTTAACAATCCACTTTGATATTACATTGATAATTTACATTTTCCTAACAATCACCATTGATGGTTTTGATGATAATGCTATCAATATAGAAACCATAAATTGTATTATATAATATCTTATCATATATATTTATCTAGTGTTGGGATTATGAAATATGATTTCAAATACCTATTTTATTAGTTAATACTCTATATAATTTTTTAAATGGATCCTAGAAGGAATAAGGGAATAAATAATCATTACCAATACTGATATTTCCATGATTATGATTCCAATGTGACTGGTAATGGAACTCAGAAATTTATGGCTACCTTGGTGAATGATAATCAACTTATGAAAAAAAACCATTATCTGTTGATGCAACCTATTATATAGTGAGATTATCTAATGTTGGAAAATATTATGAGATAAAGGACACCAAAAATAAGTTGGACTAAAGATCCCATAGACTATAAGCAAGGGATAAAGTCTCCAGAGAAGATATTTATGGAATTATGATCTGGTGAAATGTGAATGGTTAGACTCATAGTCAATTACTTCAAAGGAGATGATAATCAATTGTGTTCATTGATCTAAAATACAATGGTGGAAGTGGAAATTGTTTTTTTAATGGAACTATTTTAAGGAATCATTCATCAAAAATTATTTCCCACAATATATAAAAACATGTATGATGAAAATGAAACACCAAATAATGAAAATGAATAAGAATTTTTTTCTGAATATAAGGACACATTTTCAAACTATTTAGGTATAATACAGATTTCATATGTAACACACTACTAAATATAGTCCATTTATTTGATGGACTTAAGACATGTATCCAATGGAATGTGTTATATCATTATTTTTCTTCATAAGAGGAAATAGTTTTTCTTTCTATCAAAGTAGAGAATAAATTATTTATGATTTATGTATTCATTGGGAAGGAATTGAATAATGGGATGAATTAAAGAAATGATATAGGGATGAAGGGGAACAAGGATAATAATGAACATGAATTTTTTTTAAGAATAATTCATGAATATTACATAATCATGAAATCAATAAAACCCAGAACATCAAGAGATTTAGTGTATTTGGGGATTATTAAAATTAAATAACAACATAATACATAAAATAAAACATCTTTATTGAAAATATCTTTTACATGACCATAACATTATTTCATACATAGAATTTATTGGAATAACATGAAAACATACATAAGACAAGGGTGATCAATAAACCTCAGTGAGGGAGTAAAAAAGTAATAAATGAAGAATAAAATAAATGTTTGGAAATATGTATGTCAATGAATGACAATAGGAACATGAACATAAAATAATGATATAACATGGTTATCATAACATGGAAATGTGGAAACCACTAAAAACACTTCATTATTAACATAATGGAATAAAATATTCCCATGTCCCATCATTTTAGAAATAATTACTAAAATGGATCAGGTAAACCCATGTACCGTCATGATGTATCACAATACTAAACATTATGAAATTCATTGTAGCACTATCATGGTGAACCCTTATTAATCATTTCAATCTCATTTTTATGTGTGCCACATATATCATATAACATGGATTCATTCGAAAACATTATTTATTCAAAAAATATATATTTCAAAATCCATAAATTAATTTATATAATTAATATGAATATTTTTATAAAGTTTAATAACCTTGATATATAAATTGAAATGGCATTCACTACATGATTATTATGACAGGGAATATCATGGTGTAATTTTGGCAGCCTAATGACATGACATAAAAATTAATAAAAATTGTTGATGAGAGGGAAAAGGTTATCCCATCATATATACATGAAAGGGAATGTAAGGGGTCATATAAATACATTTCACAACACAAGTAATTATGAAATAGAAGGTGTAACATAATAAAGAAACACAAAGGAATAGAAGAAATTGAATAACTCTTATGAAATTTCGGATCGTAACAGGTGTAAATGGGTGGGATTGATGAGAGAGAAAGATGCCTCAAATAAAATAATAATAATAAAGGATATATGGTGAAGAAGAAAAAACATAACCAATATTTTTTAATAGAAAATAAAAGGGTTTACCAATTTTAGGAAACTTGGATAAAAATTAGAAAAGTAGGATACCTGAACATTACTGTGAAACATAAAAAGATTGAAGAGGGGTTTCTAGAGTGCCTGAAGTTCCTTTTAAGGTATCTATAAAAGGTATGAAAGTGTATGTATGTGATCCATCAAGTTTAAGTGGATTGATTTGGAATCTTGGGAGGGTTTATATATGAAAGGATAGGAAAAGTAGTTAATATTTTACAATCACAGGTTTTGGAATCTATATAACTAAAAAATCATAACCACAAAACATCCCTTGGTTTTCACCCATGGGGATTTTCAAATAGGATATGAAAACCTAATTTTATAAGGTAAATGGCTAAGAATATTAATATATTATATTTTCATATGTGGATGTGAGTCACATTATTGATGAAATGAATATAAAATCATAAAATACATGATAAATATTTGAGTATTCATTCAGGTATTATAAAATAAGTAAAAAATTAAAAAATCTCATTATTTTAATGTGAATACAAATAATGGTCTTACAATTCCAATTATATTATTTATTAAATCAATTTTTGGTCATTATGATGTTATAAAACACATATTTTAATTATTGATTATTTAATTTTTAGCCAGAAATTTGACTAGCATAAAAAGGTATAAATTTTTTACTATTGGATAATTTTGAAATCTTAATTCAAAAAATAATACTGATTTTATCTAAATAATTTTCTAAATATGTTAACTTTCCCATTTAAATGAATACTGACATTTATAAAATTGATGGATTTTCAAAAAAATAGTTTTCAAACCATAATAACAATTACATATGACTTAAAAAAAATATAGAATTTATTATTAATAATAAAACTAATTTGATATAAATATTTTATTAAAATATTAATTATCTTAAAAAAATTTAATTCATTTATATAAATACTATAAATAAAAAAAATTACTTTTTCTTTTTTAGTAAAAAATATAACTCTTATCAAACTGATTTCCTAAAAATTTAGAGCTAAAGATTTAATAAAATAATTATTTATAAGAATATTTTTAATATTTATAATATTAACGAATTCAGATTAATATATTAATGTATATATTTCTCAAAAGGTCCAGTTTTACTTGAGGGATCAATTTATCAAATTATTTGTTTTTTATGAAATACTATTTTCATAAAGTAATTAGTGGAAAATACTTTTATTTATTATAAGGGATTATATAATATATATCAAATAACTTGTTACATAACCCCTTATGACACCTACATAACACCTATGGGAATGGTTTGTGATGTTGATAGACAATTGGGGCATATTGGAAAACATCTCATGAGTGTTAATTTCTATTAAAATCATCTTATCCTGTAGGCGATTCCATATAAACTTAATGTGTTGAATCTCGGCAAGGGCTTGGTCATGAGTGAAGCCCAGTGAGGCTACCTCCTTTTTTAAGCACTGATAAATGATCTTCGTATATCTATAGTCCACTAGATGAGTCCACCATCTCCATTGTCAATGTCTAAAGGATTTTTTTAAAAACCATATATTTATATCTGTTGTTTGATCACTCTTCAAAGGCTACATTATCAATGGTAATTATATATAATGGTCATTTAAATTCAATAAAAAAAATATTTCTTGTGTTATATATATATATATCAATAATACATTGAAATAAAGTGAATTTTATTCATAAATTATAAGTTCATTACAACCTTCCCCACTTAATAAATTTCTCCCTGAAAATTTCTTATTCCCACAATAAAACAAACGCAGGTAACTTTTCCTCATCACTACGCCTAGTTAACTCATTTTTTCTTCAAAAACATGTGTTCTCCACAACAACTTGACGAGGGGAATCAACATATTTCATATAAAATTATCTCTATGATATAAGATCATAATAATCTTCTCATCCTAGGAGAGGTCATTACCCAATGGTACCACCTATGGATTGAGTACATGTGATGGGTGACTTATGAACTTCCTCAAGAGTTATACATGGAATACATCATGTACTTGAGACAGGTTTGGTGGGAGGTAAAGTTGATAGGCCACTACTCTGATGCAATCATGGAAATCAAAAGGTATGATGTACCTTGGAATAAGAATCCCCTTCATCCCAAATCACATTAGTATCTTCCATGGAGATATATATTGGAAACCCATATCTCATACATCAATATCTAGGTCTCATCGAAGGTTGTCCGCATTGCACTTTTATCGAATCAGAGTAGCATTGTTGTATTGCAGGATGGTCCTAACCTTTTCCTCCATCTCTTTGACCATTTTCATAAACAGAAGTTTTCTCTCACCAACATCATCCCAATAATCTTGTATTCTGAACATATTCCTATAAATCTATTTAAAAGGAACAATTTGGATGATGTAGTGAAAATTTTTGTTATAAGAGAACTCAACCAGAGGAAGATTTGAATCCCATCCTCTTTTGAGGTACATTGATTAAGCTCTCAACATGTGCTAATGTGTCTTGATTCCCCACTTAGATTGGACATCATTTTGAGGATGATAATATATAATGAAGTTCCGCTAATTATTCATAGTGTCTTAGAGATTCTTCAATATAAAAGAGGTAAATCATGAATCTTGATCCGATACAATCAATAGTGGTACTCTATATAGCCTTACCACTTCTCCGATGTATATCTATTCCAGTATATATAATGAGAAAATTCTCTAATATCAATGAATTGTGGAGTCCTTGTATGATTATCCATTAAAACTATGATAGCACTACTTCCTTTTGATGACATAAGAAGTCCGATTATAAAGTCAACGGTGATGTTCTCCCATTTTCATTTTTTTGTCAAATTTTTTCATCATCCCCATAGATGTATGCCTCTCATCCTTCACATTCTGACATACTAGGAACTATTATGAATATTTGTTGATATACTTTTTCATTTTATCTAACCAATAATTCACTCAGTGATCCTGATACATCATTTTATTTCCTAAGTGAATGGAGAATTTTGAATGGTGACCATTATCCAAAAAAAAATTCTTTAACTATGGATTTGATGGAACACATATTCTTGATCCAAATTTCATAATTCATTCTTCATTAACATCGAGCATTGATGATTCAAATTTTCTAATATTTTCCACTTTCTTCTGAATTCATACATCATCTTTTCTATCAACATTTATCCTTTATAAAAGAGTTGGTTGAGCAAAAAATTGTCATAGTATTATTGATGGTCCATTCCTTATGATTATCATTTCCATCATTAAAAAAATTAAAATGATGGGATCCCCTTAAATTCTAATCAATGATAGAATCACTGGGTCCTTTATTCATAGAGTATTAGTCAACTTTTTTTCCTTTCTAGGGTGGTAATAGATTGAGTAGTCATAGTAATTGATCATCTCAAACAATCATTATTGGAACATATTCATCTTTTTCAGTTTGAATATATGCATAATGATTTTGTGATCTATATATATTTAAAACATATCCCCAAAGTGGTAATTTTGAAAAATATTTAATGTCAATATCCCTTAATCCAACTCTAGATCATGTGTTGGATAGTTCTACTCATGAAAATTCAATTGCATTTAAGCATTGGCAATGACTTTGTCATTTCACATAAAAAAAATTCCATGAACTTCTTCTAAGCATCAATAATTAACACAAAGAGTTCTCCACTTGTTTGTAGTGTAAGAACGAGTATATTGATAAGTCTCATTTTCAACTCCATAAATATTTCATCACATTAATAATTCCATGAAGAATTGAATCTCTTCTGAGCTATCATTGTACGATAGATTAACAATCGTGAAAAAATTATTTCAAATTGATGATAATATCAAGTTATCCTAAGGAAGTTATGTATATCTATCACAAATGTTGTCCTTGGCCATCCCTGAATTTCATTTTTCTAGGAGGTATCCAACGATATACACATTCTTGTGATAATATGCCCCGAGGATGATACTTACATCTACCAGAACTCAATCTTGTTGTACTTTTCATAGAGATTAACCTTTCTCAAGGTCCCTAGTATAGTTGATAGATACCCCTCGTGCTCCAATATCGTTTTGGATTATATTATAGCATCGTCTATAACAACTACCAAAAATTATTCGACGTAATATCTGAAAAAACTATTAATCAAGTCCAAAAATATTAATGGAGAATTTGTGGGTCTGAAAGGCATTATTTTTAATTAATAGGGATTTTACCTTTTATGAATGAAGTCTTGTTGATTTCCTCCTTCTTCACCCTTACTTTTTAATATCCTAGTATTAGATGCATATTAGAGTGGTATTGCGCTCCACATAGCTGGTCAAACTATTCCTCAACTCATGGAAAAGGATAGTTTCTCTTTATCATGAAATGTTTTTAGCCCATGATAATCAATGCAATGGAGCATTGACCCATCCTTACTCTTGATAATGAGGAATGGTGCACACCATAGTAAAGTAGTTGCGTGTATAGAATCATTATCCATAGTATCTTGTAGTCAAATCTTTTTCTCCTCAAGATCCAAAAAAACCATTCAATACAGATTCTGGAATATTGGCAATGCCCTAGGTGTAATATCAATAGATAATTCAATATATATTCATGGAGGAAGACTAGGAAATTCTGTGGGAAACACATGAGTGAATTCCCTCACAATAGGCATGTCATCAAGGATGATTCCTTCATTAGAGTAAATCATATGGGAATGATATGTGTGAACATAGCGAAGTAATTTCAATTCTTGGGATGACGATGTTATAGGTGATTCACCCCCCTTCATTCACATGTATATAAATAGAAGTCGATCCACCATATATAGAGTGATATATGCATAACGATAATTAATGTTGTCTCTATATAGGGAAAGAAAACCCATGACAATTATTTAATCAAATTCCTACTTGGGGAGTATGAAGTTATTTTTCAGGAAATTCAATCAACAAAATTTTATAGAGAAGGAGTTATATTAATGGGATGTAATAATTTCCCCATTTTTTGTACTCACATACATCTCAACTTCCATGATTTTTGGTCGTGTTCTGATTGTTATTCTAAACCTTTGGGATAAAAAATAAATTTATAAACCAAGGAATACAACCCTTCCATTGAATTTTTTATTATGGATATACATTATGAAATATATATATAAAGGGATGAATATTTTTAAACTATTATACACATAAAGTGAAATCCAATAAAAAAAGGGATAACATATAAATTACATTTGTTTCCTTATATTTTGAATTTCAAGGATTCAATCTAATATATCTATGATTTATTTCCTAACATATATTATTTTGGAATTATTTTATACAATGCCTATTGTTATGCACCAGTTACCATTCGAGTCTAGATTATAGTGGTATTTATATATTTTAATCCCAGATAGATATATGATAGAGCGATATCTAGTTATTTATATTCAAATATGAATGCATTTTCATGATAAACCACTTAATCTATACTCACAAAACTTTAGGGATTATTTTTTTATACCCAGTCTTATACCTAAGGAATTCACTTGATTTTTGTAACCATAATCCAAAAAATTACAAAACATCCCTTTGAACCCACTATAACTACCGATAACATTATTTCATATTTATCCATGATGTATTACGTAAGAATACACTCAATACAACACATAATATCAATAGATCTAGTGTCTTTTGGTCTTATTAACATTACAAGGCAATAGATGACATAAAATAAAACAACTTTGTTGAAAAAATCTTTTACATGACCACAACATTACATAATACTCATAAATACATGGGATAAAATCAAGACATACATAATATAATGGTGATCAATAAATCCCATTAAGGGATTAAACAAGCAATAACAAGAATCATAAAAAACATTTTAGGCGGTAGGTTTATCAATGGAGCACTAGAGAAACATGAACATAAAGGCATGATATTCCTTGGTTATAATAGCATGAAAATGTGGAAAGAACATAAAAAATTTCATCATTAACTTAATATAATAATGTAAAATCTTATCCCAATATGACATATCATGATAGTAAACATTATCCAATACATTGGAGTGCAATCCGGGCATTCCCTTCATAATCATTTCAATTTGATACTTATGAGTGCCACATATATTATATAACATTGATTTGTTAAACATCATCATTTAATCCTAAATAAAAAAAATGTAGAATAAATGCATGAGAATATATAATTAATATGTATATATACATAATGGTGAATATCCTTGATAGGGAAATGGTCATGGTATTCACTACACAATGATTTCGGCATGGAAAATTACAGTGCAATTTTTGTTGCCTAACAGCATGACATAAAAATTCATAAAATTGTTGATATGATTGAAAAGAATATATAATCATATTTAAATTAAAATTAATTTAATTTGTCATATAAAAAAAATTCAGCATAATTAATTTGGAAATAGAAGGCATAAAAAAATAAAGAGAATTTAAGAAAGATGATAAATGAAATAACTCTTAGAAAATATAGTCGTGGTAATAGGTGTACATGGGAGAGATTTATATGATTTAAAGAGGTATCCCATAATTAAAACATAATATGGAAATTATTGGGAGGGTTTCAAAAAAAAATACCCCATCAATTTTAATTGATGAAAATGGTGTAATAATATAAGAAAACATGGATAAAAATTAGAAATGAAGGAAACCCTTTCATGAGTGTGTGACATCCAATGCATGAAGAAGGGATTCATGGGAGAATGGGGTACCTTTGGTGGATTATTGAGATGGGAGTATATAGTTGGTAAATGATAAAAGTATTTTGAGTAAAGAGAAGTTGGATACTTGGCAGGATTATAAATAAAGTGAGTAGATAATTCTTTAATAGTCCCTAATCATAGGTTTTGGAATCTATATAATTTAATATTCAAAACCGAAAACCATACCATGTTTTTTTCCATGGTTTATTTCTTAGAGGATTGTAAAAACATATTTTAATAGGCTAATGGATTAACATATTAAAAAATTAGACTTGCTTATGTGGATGTGGGTAAGATTATTAAAGAAATGAATTTAAAATCACAAAATATATTATACATTTTGGAGGATTCAATAAGACTTTATAAAATATGTTTAATAAATAAGATATTACATTATTTTAATTGGAAAAAATATATTGGGATACGAATACCCATTATAGCATTTATTATAAAATTGTGAGGTCATTATGATGTGATAAACACATATATTTGTTTGTACGATATTTAATTTCTACATAATAATTTGACTCACACAAAAAATTATAAAAATAAAACCGTTGAAAAATTTTTATGTCCTAATTTCAAATATAATATTAATTTAATTTAAATAATTTTATAAATATTGTAATTTTCAATTTGAAAATCAAAATTGACACTTTTTAAAAATTCACTAGTGTTGAAAAAAACTACTTTCAAAACTAAATAAAAATTAAATTGACATCCAAAAAATTATATAGTCATGTATTATTAAAAAAATAAATATGATAACAATATTTTTTTAAAATAACAATTATTTCCAAAAATTATTTTTTCAATAAAATAAATTCATTAATTAAAAAAACTTTCTATTTTATCAAATAAAAAACTATTATAAAACTGATTTCCAAATCATTTATAGATACACAATTGATATAATAATAATTTATAAGAATTTATTTTGTATTATTATTAATAAAAACTTTATTTTAATATATTAATATAAATTTCTCAAAAGTACTATTTTTACCCGAATATTCATTTTATCAAATTAAGTAGTTTTTATGTAAGACTAGTCTCATAAAGGAATTGATGGAATAATACATATATTTATATAAAGGGATTACATAATAAGTAACTAATACCTTGTTACATTACCACATAAAACACCTGCATAAGACATCACTGTAAGGTGTGCGATGGTGTCAAACTCTTGGGGTGGCTCAGATAACCTCGTGCGGGTGGTAATCTCTATTATATTGAACATATCATGTTCACAATTTCGTTCAAGCTTAACATGTTCATGCTCAGATTGGGCATGTTAAAGAATAAATCACAGTGAAACTACCTCCCTTCCAAGCTCCCAAAATTGATTTTTGTAGGGCCTGGGTCTACTGGATGAGGTCATCCTCTCCATTGTCTATATGGAATGATTTTTTAAAACCTTATATTAATATTAGTTGTGTGATCACTATTCAACAATTATTTATCAATATTAATTAAGTATAATGGTGATCTAAACCAAATAATAAAAAAATTGTTAATGTGATTTATATAACCATATGACATTAAATGAATGTTAAAGTTATTTTCTAATGATTGGGTCGTTACAAGGATTACCCCACATGTGATACTATGGAATGAATCACCTTGTGAAATTCCCGAAGGGATAAGGACTTTTTTTATGTTTAAGGAAAAGTGTCACAAAGAAAAAATCTAAATATATGAAATAAAATTGTGATATATATTGTTTCAATTATAATTATTTGGGGAATTATACTATTGAATTCCCCATGTGTCAAGATAATATTACTTAGAATATTTTAAGTGATCAAGGTAAAGCTTAAGCTATTCATACAAAATATATAGAATTATTAATGATATTTTATATTTTTATGTAATAACGTTATTTTAAATTTGTTCTATAGGTTCTAATTTGGTTATATGAAATATCAAATGTAAAATGAAAATAATGAAGTATTATTTCATAAATTCTTTAAAATAATGTTTTGAATGGATGAAATTATAGTGATTCAGTAGAATAAAAATAATCCCAGAAAAAAAATTGATTTATTAAAAGATAATCATTTTTATGTTTATGATTTTGGGATAAGGATGTTTGGATACGTATATGTCACACGCCGGCCCCTGGGGCCCATGACGTAACTACCCGATGCCCGCTTTCCTTAGGATAGGGGTTGGAAAGTATCATTGAAAGGGAATATACCATAAAGGGATGGAATTGTCTTTAAACCTGTACATAGAAAAACATGTTTCACAATAAAATAAAATCACAATGTATAATTTTCTATAGTATAATGGAAATCTAAAAGTAACAACTGGGCCAGTATATAAACACAACTGAAAAGATAGAACAACAAAAATGAAAAGGGCTCTAGAGGTAGTCCTTAATGGATCATACCTGAAGGGTATGTACAGATCATCCCCGCTAGTCTCTATGTCAACCTGTCACTACATCACACAATCTAGATCTATCTCCCAAAACCTAGTCAAGGCTACCCATCGTCTGCATATGACACAATAAATTGTTGGCAATTCCTATTCATGGGTAAGTATAAAAATACCTAGTAGGGAGCCGGAGTCCCTGATGGCCTGCCAAAATTCCGCAAATGAAAAACCACAAATCATGATCTCAATCCCTTTGTACAATGTAAAAGACATCTCAAACTTGGTATATAACATAATGAACGAGAATAAAGAAGATTATTCATAGAGTTAGATCATATTATTTTTTTGATAGGCTTTTGATTCTAGACCACACAAGGTAACTAGGTTATGAACCACATGGGATCGCTTGGAGCTGATCCATAGAGGATCGCTTAGTGTTGACTAACTAAGGATAATCATGTGATGTGCTATGGAGGATCACAAAGTGCTGACCCATAGAGGGTAACTTGGTGATGTCCCATTGAGGATCTCTAATTGCTGTCCCACAAAGCATCCCTCATTGTGTCATCATGTCACATCCATCCACTGGATTACCGCACCTTGCACGCTTGATTACGAGAGGGTCTACTATCATGCCATTGGTCATACCTCACCTGCTATGATATCACATGAAGATGTAACTTGACGAACCGCCATTTCATAAGGGTTCCAATGCAACAGACGAAGTGTCAATCAGATTCATGGTTTATATGTTGTAGCCATATTTTACTGAGGGTCTGATTGGATTTGGGTTCGATCCAACCTATTAATACACCAACAATTTTCAAAACTCCAGTAGATTTTCTCAAGAGGACCACCTCGTCCTATGGGTTTCAGCACCAAAAAACGGTTCATCAAATGGACGTCATGTTTAGTAGATATTTCCTTTATGTGAAACGAGACCTAAATGGGCCCTTATCCTATTCGATCCATCCCAACCTAGATCACAGGTCCCGGTTCAGCCCGTTGGGTTGTGGGAACGGTCTGATGGCTACAGGCTCGACTCGATTGGCTGCGGGATTGGTCCGGCCCACTCAGCTTGGCGATGCCTGCCAGTCTGTTGGATGGACCAAGACTGCTGGCTAAGCGTGGCCCGCTAGCTGGGTGAGGGTTCTGCTCTCCTCCAAAATGGACTATAGTATGATCATTTCATCAAACAGGTCACACCAGGCTAGAACCAACCCCTCCAGCTGACCGGCCTAGCGGGCCTATCTTCTGTGGGACCCACAAACACGGTCCTCATCCACTACGACAACTCCTCCATGCCGAAACGCCGCTTGTGTCAGTCGTCCACCCCTATCTACCTCGCCACCTTTGGGCACCGACACCACCTCTGGTCACCTACACCTCCTCTGGTCATAGGCGTCGCCGTAGACATGGAGCTTCTATGGGCCTCCTCTGATGCTTCAGAGGGACATTTTCATTTCTGAATGCGCTTATGGGCATCCCGAGAAGCTGACATCAATGTGTGGCCACCATTTTCATCTTTCCTCCCTATTTTCTTGTCTTCCATGAAGAATGAATACAATATAAAGATCAACAGAGGGTTCAGGATTTGTTTCATTTGGCCTGCACTGCCAGTGCTTGTGTTATAGAATGGGAAGTGTTCCACTTAATCAAGGGTAGATGAATCATAATAGCTGTGAAAAAACCCTACCTATAACTTGATGGAAGGTGGTGCATATGAGGGAAGGAGTACTCACATTTAAAGGGTGTTTGATTATATTTGTCGACTTCTGGATCGAATCCCCAATGGCGTCCCCAAATTCGTCATTCTTCATTGTTGAAATACATCGCTAGGGCTTCTTCAAGAATTTTTTAGTGGGTTACCAAAACCCAAGACAAAGAATAGTTTAAATAAATGAAAATATGTTCTACTCTTTACACATTTATGTGGTTCATTAAAGAATAATTAATGAACCCATTAATCTCCCAATGGAGCAGTTACTAAACGAAGTGTAACCAGTCATTAAATAACCTTCATTAAAATGTCCAACCAAAATTGTAGTCCAACCACCATCTCTCAAAGGTTACAAAAATAAATAAAAAATATTATGGACCTTTTTAAAATTATTTTTTGTAATGTCCAACAATTATCATTTTCTTCTGACCCTTTCAAGTCGAAGTAATGATTTTCCTATGCGAATCTCAGTGCTGAAAATTCATTTGTGCCCTATGATTTTTAATTTGAGCACTAGTTGTAATGATAGAAATAAGTGCTCTCACGTTTACTGAATGTTCCTTAAAAAAGTTCATAATTTTTTATAGGAACTCGGCGCCTCTGAGTCATGTGGCATCAACTTTTTCAGACACGTGATAATCACAAATAATTTTAAAAAATAATAAGTAAATTCGGGATCTTTACCTGCACTCCACCTTAGGGATTTATGTCCCCAAAAGCCAAAAAAATATAGGGAATCAAATTAGGGGTACTGAGCATGAATTTGATCCACCCCATCCCCTGTGCTCTCCGGAGGATATCGTTCCACCACCATACTCGCATTAGAGGAATCAACTACCCACAAAGAACCCTCCTATATTAACCCTCTATCTCCTCTGGAAAATCCATGAATGTCACCCCATTGTCAATGTCCTACGTTGTCTGGGTGATATCATGTGATGGATCTTGCACATACCTCCTCAATTACAACACATTGAAAAAAGAATGCACCTGGCGCATCAGTGGGGGAAGTGATATGTGGTACGCCACCTCACCTACTCAGATGAGGATCTGTAAATGTCCAATGAACCTCAGAGATAGATTACATCCCCGACTAAATTTCTGAAATCTTCGTTGGGCAGAGAAATGTATGAAGACATGGCCTCCCTCCGTAAACTCTAAGGGTCTTCATCTCTTATCGACGTAAGACATCCCCCAACATCGTGCAGTCTTAATTCGCTCCTCGATGATCTGAACCTTCTCAGTTTTTAGCTCGAACCAACTCTAGAACCATAAGTGCTGAGTCCCATGGGTCCTTCCAGTATAGAGGTGATCAACATGGTTTCCCATACAAGGCCTCAAATTGTTCCATATCGATGGTGGACTAATAACTATTTTTTGGTATAAGAACTCCACCAGTGGGAGGTAGTCCTCCTAGCTATGAAAAAAATCATGGACACAAGAATGTAGATTTTCCTCAAGTTTCTATATAGTCTACTGTGTCTGACCATCTAACTGAGGATGAAAGGTGGTTCTCTAGCGTAGTTATGTGCCCAACGCCCCTGGTAATCCCTTCCTCAACAGGGATGTTAAAGAAGCATCATGATCTGAGATGATCTTCAATGGTACCCCATTAAGCCATATAATATTCTATATATAGAGGCATCCCAAACCCAATATTTTTAACGCCCCATGTTTTCATATCATGTTATTCCTTCAAAGTAATTAAATAACATGCACTACATGCAACACCACGTTCAAGGACATCACGACTTACCAAACTAGTCGTTCAAAAGTGGTTATGAATAGAATTAACTAAATTTTGATCTTAATATAATCCTTATATTTTTAGAATTCATATAATGAGTATCTTAGACATAATTAATAAAAACAAATTCATTTTTTTCAGATAAAAGAATTATTTTTTTAATGCAATTTTACGGCCTTTTAATGTCGAACTCTTTTTAAATCCAATATTTGAAAATTTTTTATTTTCAATTTGAAAAAATAAACTTCTTCAGAATCAAGACATAAGAATTTATTTTCAATATTTTATTTTTGTGTTTTTCTGATAACATTTATATTTGGGTGAATAGTGAAAAACACTATTTTTTAACTGACAACAACTTTTTTAATCAAAAAATTTTGTAGTGTTAAATTATACATTTTAAAGGTGTGGATGTATAAATAGATTATATTCTAACCATTTAATTTAATTTTATTCATTGGAAATAATTTTACTTTGAAATTGAACATAAACAAGTATCAATCATTTATTAGTTATTATATCTTAAAAACACGTTTTTTGGTTTTAACAACGGGAATTAATTTTAAATTAATAAATGAAACTTATATGTTTTGAATTTGGTAAAACAGACTTAATTTTTGAATTAATAATTTCAAAATTATCTTAGGGTAAATTTTTTAAAATTTTCTGAAAATATTCAATTTTTTATGAATAGTGAAAAACACTGAGTTATTGGTTATGACCGACATTTTATTCAAATAATTATTTATTTTATTTAAATTTAATTTATGTAAAAACCGATACATAATACCTGTATATGTTCAATATAATTTATTGGAGTCATTTTATAATATGTTTACTTATAAAAAAATTTTATTGAACTTTTTACTGTCTTTTACCCACCTATTAGGAACATTTACAAATTTACATGAAAAATAATTTTACAGCTTCTGTGAGTTGAATTTCAAATATCTGAGATACACCGTTGATATCATTAAATAAAATTTGGTTCAATGAGATGAAAATAATTTTTGGTGAATAGTAACCTTTGACTTTAATTTACCACTATTAAAAGTAAATAGTGTAATTAGAGGTAAAAATGATATTATTATTGACCTACCTGATGTCTTAATTATATTTGATAAGTGTAATTCGACAAAAAAACCTTAGTAAAAAATGAATCTTTAGGTCCACTTGGACTAGATTAGGACATTTATTTTTATTTAATTCAAAGAAGTGGTAAAAGTGTAATATTCAAAGTTTAATAACTATACCATTTTTAATATAGGGTTACGCATAAGATAAATTACACTATAAATATTCATTAGAAAGCTAAAAATATTTCTAAATATAATGATATTTTATTTATATTTTTTAGAAATTAAATAATTTAATTTATTTATGACGCAATGATGATGCATTAATTACCCAATTAAAAAAATATTAAAATATTTTCTTTTATAAATATTCAAATAAATGTAATTTTAGACTTTTTATGAATTCCACTAATTTTCCAGGTTAATATGTCATGCTAGGGTTGGTTAGATGAATTTTTTTTGAGGTAATAATGCTGTTATGAATTTAGAAAAAACAAAATATGAAATAGTGTCAAATTTGACATAAAATATTTTAAAAAAAATATTATATTATTAATTGGTATTCTATTTTTAAAAATCTAATGTTCATCCAAAAGGCTCAAATATAAATGTCAAGGTTAATATAATGTCAAAAACCTATATATAACCGAATAGTTGAGTGGTTTGGTCCACATACCCACCTTAGCCTTTAAATAATTCATATTGGAGCCATTAGATACCGAAGATTATTTTATTATAAAATAGTAATTTAAGTTTTTCATAAGGGTCCCCTCACCCCTCTTATAAAAGGGAATTCCTCTTCTCTCAAATTAACAACTCCAAAGCCATTTGTCTTGGCCAACCTCTGCCCGAATATCTTCCCAACTATACTCCCTTTTTCTTAGAGGACTTAGTTTGATCAGAAAGTTATCTTAAGGAGCCCTTTTGATCATATCTATAAGAAAAACCTGAAAAAGACGTAATGATTTCACCGCCCTCATTCTTGTTCTTTTTTTCATCCACATACTCTTTCTTTGTTATTACCATACCGAAATAATAACTCCAATACGTAATATATACTATGATGTAATTGTAAATATGGAACAACCATATTCATTATTTTATATATCCTATGAATGATAATTTAACCATGCGTGAGTACATACGGCATACCGTCTCCACGCCATGGTTAAACGTACCCTCAACCAAAGGTCATTATACAGGTGGTTAAACGTACCTTCAACCAAAGGAAAGTGAATGTTAAGGGTTAATTTCAAAATCTCTTTATTATCCATGGTTGTTTTTATATAAGAATATACTGGGACATATTTATTATCCATGTCCACGTTTCATGAAATATTTTTTAAAGGGATTCTCTTGAGGGACTTTTTTACTGAAACATCATTTCGAATATTTTAAATATTTATTCCCTTAAATCATTCTCATTAATGTCCATGTATTCAAAATGATTTTCAAGGATTTATTTATATGGATATGAATGCTTTTAAAATGATAATTCCATTAAAAAGGTTCAAAATGGGATGAAAATTTTGATTTAAAAATTTCTTTAAATATATTCCTTTTTAAATTGTGTGACTTATAAATGTTTTCATGAAAAAGATATAATGATGAATAATATGTATATCAATAACGAAAATAACAAGATAATGTCTCTATAAAATTAATATTCCATCCAATTCCAAACCTCTATGGAAATGATATAGTCGCTCCTGCATACGTACAGATTACCGTCTCCAATATGCGATGAGATTCATTTCCAAGTTCATCATTTATAGATATTGTAAAAATATATATTACTAATAAGTATGTAATATATGACATAATGACGCTACTGTAGCTATATGTATTTATATATCTATATATTTATGTACATACATATGTCATATTCATATACTTCCTTTCAATACGATAAGAAAAACGAAACAGTGTTTATGCGTACGTACGTCTGACCGTCCCCAAAAATGGGTTTTTCCATTTCATATATCTCTCTATTATAAATATTTATATTCTAAATTTATATGATTTATAAATACTGGTTTATATTCTGAATGTATTTAAATCATGATCTAAATGATACGATAAAGAATAACAAATTAAAATATGTACGATAAAAAAAGAGATTATTACCTGAAATGATAATTAAACATGAAAATCATTATTAAATGAGTATTATAAAGGCATAAATGAATAACTTATGATATAATAAATATGAATATGGTTCTTGTATAATCTAATAACATACAATGGTCATTATACAGGTGGTTAAATGTACCTTCAACCAAAGGAAAGTGAAAGTTAAGGGTTAATTTCACAATCTCTTTATTATCCGTGGTTGTTTTTATATAAGAATATTCTGGGACATATTTATTATCCATGTCCACGTTTCATGAAATATTTTTTAATGGGATTCTCTTGAGGGAATTTTTTACTGAAACATCATTTCAAATATTTTAAATATTTATTCTTCTAAATCATTCTCATTAATGTCCATGTATTCAAAATGATTTTCAAGGATTTATTTATATGGATATGAATGCTTTTAAAATGATAATTCCATTAAAAAGGTTCAAAATGGGATGAAAATTTTGATTTAAAAATTTCTTTAAATATATAATTTTTTAAATTGTGTGACTTATAAATGTTTTCATGAAAAATGTATATTTTTCTCAATGATTATTAAAAATCATTTTCATCTATATCAATATCTGTTGATTGATTTTAAACTTGTTTGAAGTTGATTTAATATTTTACAAATATTCCATATTTTATTGAATGTTTATGTGATATTTTTGACTATGGAAGTGTTATTTTACACCATTCCTAGTTTATGGATTAAGTATTGGCATTTCATATGCTAGTTTTAAAATGAATGTTTATGTTATGTTTAAACCTTTTCATATGAGGAATGCATTGGACATAGTAATTGACGGTTGGAGCCTGCCTTAGCTCCTAGATGCATCGGTAGGTCCTATGAGACAAACTAGTGTCTTGTAACAAGGCCATGAAAAAATCTTATTTGTAGTCTTGGAATAAGGCCTTGAAAATGTGGTTATGAATGTCTGGCATTATGCATTCCATCATTATAAAAGTGGTTATTGATATTGCATGTGATTATTTGACTTATAGAATACGCATGTGAATAAGTAAATTGCATTATTTTATTTTATCTTTCCCATATTAAAATAAAGTTCATGTTTAAGAGGGTTTTGTTTTAGTCTTTTACATTGCCTTAAATGTTTATTCTTATTTATGAATGTTTTTTCTATATCGTTATCCTTACTGAGCATCTGATCACACCCCATTTTATGTTCTACTTTTTCTACGATGCGAAGAAGTATATTATTACTAACCTATAGAGATAGACTATGGGATCTTAGTGTTTTCTATGGAAACAGTGTTGTTGTAGTTTTCTATTTTACGATGTCATGTAAACCTTATGAATGTATCTAGTACATCAAAGGCTACAAAACTTATCGGTCTTTTGAGACTTTATCATTTCTGATCATGAAAATGATACGTAATAATGCACTGACTCTGGGCATCTAGATTCTAGTCATTATAGTTTGTATCAGAGGATTTTTAGTATATACTGTGGAAACTATATTTAGATAAAATATGATTAGAGCACATATCCCAATTATAGAATTTGACGATTTGTATAGAATAACTTTATAGAATTTTCGTATTGTAGAGATTTTTTGAGTTTTTCCAGCAATACATCACTGTCTGGAAACGAGCAAGTAGAGACGACTATGAAATAGATGTACCTAGGGGTAAAACCCAAAAAACAGCTTTGAGCTAGACTCGAACAGGAACTGGTGCATGACAACGGGCCCTGTTGCACTCTTGGTTACAACACTCCCGGGGGATATGCTTCGGATAATTCTCATTTTCATTACAAACCATTATGAGGGTTTTATGGGAATATAATTTTTCACGGAAAATTTTTTTTTATGATTATGGAATATATCCATAAACTGTTCAATTTAAGTTAGGTATTTTGAATGTTTGGAATTATTCATTGCAATTCATAAACTGACCTAGTGTATGAAATTGTTTAGAAATGGATCCCAGTAGAAGGAATGTGAACTCCAGTACTATGTATGATCCATATAGTAAGAAGTATCATATCTTTCATGGTATTAAACCAACATTTAAAAGGAAAATAGTTTCCCATGTATTCTCAACATATGATGAAATAGTATCATGTGTTAATAGGATAAGTAAATAATTCTCGGAGTCCTGTGGCTTCGAAAGGAAGCAAGAGAAGAAAAGGAAGGAATATAGAAATATGGATAGAGGGAAGAGGGAAATAAAGGATTTTCTCAAATGTGATAACGGGGGAATGAATAACCTTGGTAAATGATTGAAGGGAATGGGAGATTGTTATAAATGTGGAGAAAAAGGACACCCGATACGTGAGTTAAAGGGTAAGACAAATGTTTCAAATGTATAATGCTTCCTCTACAAAGAGATGGGAAACTACGTGAACTAATATCAAAATCATCAGAGTATACCCCAAATGCATTTATTGGATAATAATAATGTTATGATACTATCGATGATGATGGGGAATGATTAGATTTCTTACATTTTTTTAATGTAATGTGTCATTTTAGTATTATATTAATGATGTACATGTTATAATAATTATATAGTATATAAGGATTATACTGCAGTACTATTTCATTAAGGACTTGATATTGTGTGGAATAGAGAAAAGTGACTCAATAGAATGTTAAATTTTTGGAAAATATATAGTTGATAGAAAGATAATCCATAATATGGTTCTGATACTGAGGTAGTGATTTTGGAATAATAAATGATTGATTTGGATAAATTATATTGGATATTCTTGACTACCTGGAAACTGATTAATGATTTTTATATTTCATTATTGTTTGAGTTGACAAAATATTTTGGATAGAAGGAGTATATCCAAAATTCTATATGGAATAATGGAGCATTAATGTAATCAATATAGTTTTATGATAATTCAGGATGTTGCAGTGTTTTAAAAGAATACATGATGAAGGTGTTCAATGTTATTACGTGGGAAAAAGAATCATCATTGTGTTTGGCTTCCATATAAATTTTGGACTGTGATTTTGGATAGAATAATTTTTTATATTCCTAGTTTGAGATTATTTTTGGATTTCTATAAAAAGGACAACCCGGAGGGCGGGTGGAAACCCATCGCGTACGACAAGGCGGCGAGACATGAACCCACACCTAAAGTGCGACAAGGCTATATCACCAACTACTGGCCCACGTGATGTCCAAGATTGAATAATTTAGTTTTTTAAAGGTTAGGTAGATGAATTATAAATTTATTTTTTTGTAACCCTATAAAAATAGTATAAATAAAATATTTTTTTGAGTCATATTATCTTTTAGAGTGAAAGATGAGTTTTTGGTAGAAATTAGTTAAAGGATAGAACACTACATGTAATGTATATATATTTTTAATATATTATTATATTAAGAAATTAATTCTAAAACTTTAGGTATGCGATCTTAAAACTAAATATATGTTATCATAATACCGTATGTTTTGTTGAACCAATGATATCTTTAATTATCATAGATTGATTGCTTTGAGGCCCCCAATACTACAATTTTCTGTTACTGATGACCTCAATCAATCCCTAAAAATATTTATGTTTTCCATCAACAATGTGTCCATAATTTCCCTCAATGTTCTCCAAATAGAGATCATAATTTGGTGCTGGCCATTTCATTCCCCTTTTCCTCTTATTAAGACAATATTTTATCAACCCAATTCCTGATGTGGGTTTTCCGACAAAGGTATTATCAATTTATAAACCTTTATTTTTGAAGAACAATTTCAAATTGTCAGGACACAATTTATGGAAGGGGGAAATAATTTAACACCCCAATATTTCATAGTACATTATTTCTTCAATGTATTTCAATAACATTCACTACACGATACACCGAGTTAAAGCACCACACGACTTACTAAAGTAGCCGTTAAAAAGTGTTCATGAATAGTATTAACTAAATTTTGAACACTATATAATCCTTATAATTTTTAAAATCCATATTATTAGTTTCTTAGACATAAAGAAAATAAATGATTTTTTAAAGATAAAAGAAGTATTTTTTTAAAAGATGCAATTTTATCGCATTTTAATGGCGAACTCCCATTAAATATATTATTTGAAGCTTTGATATATTCCATATGACAAAATAAATTTCTTCATTAGAATCGAGACATAAGAATTTAGTTTCAATAAATTTTTGGTTTTTTATGATAACTGTCATATTTGAGTGAATAGTGAAAAATACCAGATTTTAACTGAAAATAATTATTTTAATCAAATTAATTTGTAGTGTTAAATTTTAAAATATATGTGTTTGGAAGTATAAATATATTATATTTTTACATTTTAATCTGATGTTATTCATATAAAATAATTTCACTTTGAAATTGAACATAAACATGTATCAATCTTTTGTAAGTTATTATTTCTTTCAAATAACCTTTTTGGTTTTCACAACAGGAAATTATTTTAAATTAATAAATTCAACTTATATGTTTTAAATTTTGAAAAATATACAAAATTTTTGAATTCATAATATCAAAATTATATTAGGGGGATATTTCCATAATTTTTTGAAAACATTCATTTTTGATGAATAGTGAAAAACATTGAGTTTTTAGTTAAACCCGGCATTTTATTTAAATAATTATTTATTTTATTTAAATATATTTTATGTCCAAATATATACATAATACCAATATATTTTCAATACAATTCATTAGAGTCATTTTATATTATGTTTAGATATATAAAAAATATATTGAACTTTTTACTGTCTTTTACCCACCTCCAAGAAGCATTTGCAAATTTACAGGAATCATAATTTTACCACTTCTATGGGTTGTATTTCAAAACACTGAGGGACACGGTTGATATCATTAGTCCAAATGTGTTTTAATTAGACGAATTTAATTTTTGGTGAATAGTATCTTTTGACTTTATTTATCATGTTTTAAAGTAAATATAATAATTAAAGGTAAAAATGATATTATTATTACACAAACACATTTTCTAATTCTATTGGATAATTTTAATTCGAAAAAAAACATCCTTAGGAATAAAATATGATCATTTAGGTCCATTTGGATTAGATTAGGATGTTTATTATTATTTAATTAAAAGAAGAGTCAAAAGTGTTAAATTCAAAGTTTAATATATAAACCATTTTTTATATAGGGTAACACATAAAATAAATTCAACTATTAATATTCATTATAAATATAAAACGATTTCTTAAAAAATAATATTTTATTTATATTTTTTGGACATTAAATATTGTAATTTATTTATGACACAATGATGATGCAGTAGTTACCTAATTAACATACTATTAAATTATTTGATATTATAAACATTTAAATAAATGTAATTTGAGACTTTTTATGAATTAAAAAACATTTCTAGGTTAATATGAAATGTTATTTTTGGTTGGATGAATTTTTTTAAAGTAATAATGATGTTATGATTTTAGAAAAAACAAAATACCAAATAGTGTCAAAATTTATATAAAAGTGTTTTTAAAAAGAATTTTATATTATTAATTGGTATTCTATTCCTAAAAATATGGGGTTCTAACAAAGAGCTTAAATAAAATTATATATTCCATTGATGAACCACTTTGGGTTCTCTTGGATGTTTATTTTAGGTTTATTAACCATATAATATAAAAATACAAAGAGATATGGTAAATGTCAAACTATTTAACTAAGAGTTAAATATAAAAGATAAGGTTAATATAGTGAACCAAATAGTCTAAAACATGTTGGTTGAGTGGTATTCAACCCATCCCAACCATATCCTTTAAATAATACATTTTGAAGCCATTTTAGGCCGAAAATGATTTTATTATAAAATAATATTTTATGTTTTTCCTAATATTCCTCTCACCCCTCTTATAAACGGTCACATCCCCTTCTCTCAAATTCACATCTCCAATTCCATTTTTCATGGCCAAAACCTACCCAAATATTCTACTAAATATCCTCCCTTAATCATAGATTCTATATGTTGATCATAAAACCAACCTAGATAGCCCTTTTGATCAAATCAAAATGAAGAACCCGAATAAGAGGTAATGATTTCAAGACCCTCATTCAAGTTATTTTCTAATTCCACTTACTCTTTCTTGGTTATTACCATACCAAAATAATAACTCCAGTACCTTATATATACTGTGATGTTATTATAAATATGGAACAACCATATTGATTATTTTATCAATCATATTAATGATAATGTCACCATGCGTGCGTACGTATGGCTTATAGTCTCCACGGCGTGGTGTAATTTGTTATTCAACACTATCTTATTTGGATGGATATATTGATTAGTAATAAGTATATAAATATTGAAAATAAAATCCTAATGTATTTGTAAAATTAATATACCATCTTATTCCACACCATTAAGAAAATGATATTGTCTCTCGTGCGTACGTATGGATTACTGTCTCCATGACGCGATGAGATTTGTTTCCAAGTTCACAATTCATCGACAATTATAAAAATATATATTACTAATAAGTATATAATATATGTAATAATAATTCCAATAGATATATATATATATATATATATATATATTCATACTTATATCTTATTCACAAACTTTTTCTCCATATGATATGAAAACAGAAACATCGTTCATTCATACGTACGACCTATTATCTCCATAAATGGTGTTTTAAATTTCATATATCTATCTATTATAAATATTTTAATTCAAAATATGTATGATTTATAAATCATGTTTAATATTCTAGATTTATTTTAATCATGATGTAATTGATATGATAAAGAATAACATGTTCAAATATGTATGATAAAGAAAGAGATTATTACTCGAAAGGTTGATTTAACATGAAAATCATTATTAAATAGGTACTATAATATCATAAATGATTCATGTATGATATAATAAATATGAATCTGGATCTGTTATAGTCTAATAACATACAATGGTCATTATACAAGAGGATTAACATACCCTTGACCAAAGGAAAGTCTACGGTAAGGTATAATTTTACAATGTATTTATTATCTGAGGTTATTTTTACGTAAGTATCTACTGGGAAATATTAATTATCCATTTCCATGTTTCATGAAAGAGTTTTCAAAGGGATTATTTTAAGGGAATCTACTACTAAAACATCATTTCAAATTATTTAAATATTTATTCATTTAAAACATTCTCAATAAGGTCCATGTCTTCAAAATGGGTTTTAAGTATTTATTTCGATGGAAATGAAGGTTTTTAAAATCATAATTACTTTAAAAAGTTTCAAAGTGGTATGGGACACTTTCATTCAAAAAATTTATTTAAATTTATTCCTTTCTAAATTGTGTGACTTTTAAATGCTTTCAGGAAAATTTTGTATTTCTCTCTAAGAGTTTTACAAATCATTTTTATCTATTTCAACATTCATCGATGGATTTTAAACTTTTTTGAAATTGATTCATTATGATACTAATAAAACATATTGTATTGAAGGTTTTTTTGATATCTGTGACCGTTGATGTGTTATTTTTACACCATTCATAACTTTTTGAAAAAGTATTCACATTTCTTATGCTAGTTTTAATACGAATGTTTATGCTCAGTTTAAACATTTTCATATAAGGAATGAATTGGACTTTATATGTGACGGGTGGAGCCTGATATATCTCATCAATGCATTAGTAGGTCTTAGGAGACAAACTAGTGTCTTCACACATGGCCTTGTCAAAATTGTATTAGTAGTCATAACACAAGGCCTTGACAATGTAGTTAGGAAAGTCTTGTATTAATCATTCCAACATTATGAAAGTTACTATTGATATTGCATGTGATTTTTCGAAAAGTAGAATATCCATGTGAATAATTAAATGACATTATTTGATTTTATATTTACCATATTATTCTAAAGTTAATGTTTAAAAGTCTTTTGTTTTAGTTATATAGACTGCCTTAAATGTTAATGCTTATTAAAGATTGTTTCCGTTATAACGTTATCCTTACTGATCATCGGATCTCACCCCATTATATGATTTATTTTTTATAAGATGAAATGAAGTATATTATGAAAGACCTACAATTATAGTCTGTGGGATATTAATGTTGTCTATGGAAATAGTTTTGTTTCAGTTTTCCATTTTACAATGTAATGTAAACCTTATGAATGTATGTAGTACTTACAAGGATACTAACCTAATCGATCTTTAGAAACTTGATCTTTATTTCTCATTCCAATGATACATAATACTTCACTTACCCAGATCTTATGGGGTTGAAGCATTACATTAATAATCCATAATCTCGGATGGGTAAGATATAAGTCTTATTGGTGAGTCAGTCAATGATCACCTAGATGGAATCGAGGATCCTGGATGTACAAGGTAGCCTTGTCACAAAGTCCATGGATATTCCATCCCACTTCCATTCTTGCACCTCATGTGGATATTCTAAGCCTACTAGAACCTAATTCTTGGCCTTCAATTACAAATAAGTGAGGCATCATGAAATGAACTCGGCCACTGCTTTATTTATCCATAGCTACCATTACTGATGCTGGAGGTCCCGGTACATCTTTTCCGCACCATGATGTATTGTGAAAAGAGTTTTGTGGAACTCCCTCCACACCCCCTCTCGTATCATCATAGGTATCATGCTGCATCCTCTGTAAACGATGATGTGCCCCCCCCACCTTCATAAAATCCTTTAAGTGCTCATCTTGAGGATATCTAAGCACGTCGGGCTTTGCATTCAATGTCCCCAAGTTGAGCCTCCTTAACTCACTAAATTAGTGGTGGAGTAACTATCATAGAATAGAGGTAAGATTCTCCATCACTATCCATGAAGGATATCTGCAAATAGGATTCCTTTTCTATCCCCTCACTCAGTAAAGGTAAAACATACCTCGTGATGAGTGCGTCTGACACCAGGTTCCCCATACCTCGAGTGTAGAAAATCTAAAATTCATTATCCAAGAGGAACTCCAGCCATCACCGCTATATCAGATTTTAGTCCTTATGTGAGAGGATATACTTGATACTCTTGTGATCAGAAAATACTGTAAAATGTTCACTCATCAAGTAGTGTTTCCATATCATCAACATAAAGACCACTTCTTTGAACTCTAGGTAATGGGTAGATTAGTTCATCTTATTTTGTCTAAATTTACATGAATTTTAGTCAATCAATACACTCACCAAAATTAGAAAACATCATCATATGGTCCTAGCTGAATCGTAGTAGAAAACATACCCAATGCCCTCTTATGAAAGACACAATATGGGGGACTCTTAAGTCTCCCCCTCAGCTCCTAGAAAGTCTTCTTGAATCTCTATGTCCACAAGAAATGTTGTAACTTCACTGTCAAAGCTAACAAGGGAGATGCTAGACTGGAAAGGTCAGGTGTAAATATCCGGTAGTACCCAGCCAACACCATGAAACTCTGCACCTCAGTCACACTCTTAATTGTCTCCCAAGCAATAACTACCTTAATCTTCACCAAAAATATGAAAACTCTAGCCTCCATGATAACAAGGACATGATAGTGGACCTCATGTATCCATAACTGGAACATATAGAGAAAACCATAAAGCAAGTGTTATCAGAGTGTATCCTATACTATTTGTAGAGGAGTGGCATTCTCTTCCTCCAACGTTAAATACACTCACATGTCTTCAATGATGACCACCACGAATAGATCAAGTTAATGCTTCAATATAATGTTCATGAGTCCCATTAACACTAAAATGGCGTTGGTAACACTGAAACACATCACTATGAACTCATTGTGTCTGTACATGCATATGAAGACCATCTTAGGTACATCCTCTTCTCGTACCCTAAGATGATGATAGCCATGTCTGAGGTTTATCTTCCAATACCATCAATCTCCCTTCAGATAATCACATAGATCATCAATCATCAAGAGCCGATACTTGTTCTTCACGGTCACCTACTTCAAGACTTCATAGTCAATAAAGATCATCAAACTCTCTTCTTCGTTCATGGGAAACGAAGTCAGGGCTTCCCTAGGATAATCACTAGGCCTTATGAACCCCTTCCCATGTCTGTCCTCTAGTTGTACCCTCAACTCAAGAAGCTCGATTGGAGCCATCTGATATGCTTGTGTAAATATCAGTGTCATCCTAGAGAACATGTTAATGTTTAGGTATACCTCTCTATGAAAAGGTAGTCCCATAACATCATCACGAATGACATCAGCATACTAGTCCACCACTATATGATAACTAGGAATTATCTTGTCAAATTCGTCAAGGGTAAGGCTATCCAACTGGTGAGTTATTGGATGATCCCTCCTACTAAGGAGTCCATCCTGAGTACCAAAGGTTCCATTAAAACTAGATAAAGAAAACTTGGTCCCATAATCAGGGTCACACCGCACATTGCATGTAAAATATTTGATTTGAGCATAGATTGTGGATATCCTTTCCACATAGAAGATTACTTTCTTAGGCCTCGACGCTGCTACGAGGAGATCCTAGATGAAGAACTCGCCTATTAGAGTTATCTCACACTATCAGAACAGGTTAGTAATCGTGGAATCCCCTCTCATAAGAATCTCTATTCATAAAAATCAAGCGAACAACTCTACCAAAATCTCTGAACTCCAAACAATATCTATGGTAAAAAATAAGGGACTAGAACCTGTGTATATATAAAATGAAACTAGGGTGGAGTTGACATATATCATACCTCGAATAAACATTAGAGCACCGTGGTCATAGGACTCAGCTTCCTGAATCTGAGCTCGTCCATTTCCACCTTCTAACAGAGGTCAGTGTGGACAACCTATAGGTGGTGTTGGTGGAACCTCAAACTGTCACCCACCTCATGTTGCATGACATTATCCTCTGCGACATCTACCGCACAACGAAACTTCTTTATCAAACCACCAGCATTAACTCGTCAGTCCCTCAAACACCTTATGATCATACACATGGAGAGTCTGATAGTCACGATCCATATTACCCTATCCCACACAAGAGTAACAGAATCTAATCCTCTGATGACCTCCTCTCCCTCATGAGCTCCGCACCACTAACATTGCATTCTGGGGTCGACCTCCTAGGGGTCTGGCCCATTTGGGCCTCTGATTACACTCCCTAATGACTTCTATAGATGATTCAAATGCATTTTATCTGGTAGAAACTATCATTTCATGTGCAGGTTTGGAAATGAAGATCTCCACCAATAGTTCTCTCTCTAGCACTCCATCCTACATCGGGATGTTGAGAGATACCAACGATTCTTTGACCTCTCTTTTGAGACTATACTCAATGGTTCTAAACATAAAGAAAGTGTCTTTTACCATGTCGGTGGAGTAAAGGGTTATGTCAGTGAATCTTACAGAGTACTGGGCTACTATCAGGTTGCAATGTTGTAAGTGAAGGAGCTCCAGAATACGCATAATGCATAAACTCACTGGTACAAACTCCGCCCTGAAGCGGATCTCGATGTTTGATCGAGAGAGTGTCACCTCCACATGTTTCTAGAGAGATAGGCTCCACTATCCACATATTATTACATGTAAGATTCTAGAAACATGGATCACAATCTAGTTGGCTCATGTCTCAACCAAGCAGAAAACCTGTTCCATTGCCTCCTACCAGTCCCCAACTACTTGGGGATCTATCTCTCCTTGAAACCTCAGAGGCCTTTATCTCTGGAACTTGTGCAATGCACTTTGTTGGCTTGAAAAGTTTGTTGGTGGGGCTAGTGGAATCTTCTCTCCAATGAATATTAGTGTTGTTGGTACACCACTAGAAGGTGTTATCACCTTAAGAGGTCCTTGAATCAATACCTCATTGATCAATGGTTCTTCATCATGATCTCTTACTAGAGTCATGCATTTTTTTTATGAAGATTCATATAGTAAAGAAAGAGATTCACTTTGGTCATTAGGTTATTAAAATTGAGTTGGCTCAAAGAGATTACATGAAAAAAAACATTTTCAAAACACACACAAATAGTGGTTTCATGCACCGACACAGAAATTCGAATTCATCATCCAGGTGTATGGATACTTCGGCTTCCAAACAAACACTACACTCCCAAAACTGAAACCCAAAACCCAGACACATAACAATATTTATCCATTAAAAAACATTGACACTTAGTCATTCTGGTAAAACTAAAAACATTGATACCAATTTTTCATAACCCATCCCTAGGGGCCCACATTGTTACTACCCCAAACAAGCCGTTCATAGGCTAGAGTTTGGAGAATAACACTGAAGAGACATATCCCAAAAGAAAAGGAATTGAATTTAGGAATGTACAGACACTAACTAGTTACATGAAAAAGGAAATCCCCAATGTAGAAATGAAAATACTAAAAATGAACCCTGAAAGTGAAAATGGGCCAGTATACAAACCCATCTAAAAAAAGAGTTCATCAAAAAAGAAAAAATCTATAGAGGTTGTCCGCTGAGGATTCCACAAGAAGGGTAGGTAATATTTATTACATTTAATATATGCATGAACCGGTCACCCCTATATATTGTATAGACCAGGCTCCCAAAACTCGGTCAAGGTTGCCTATCATCTGCAGAAGACACATCAAGGAGCAGGTGATTCTCGTGTAGTGGTGAGTCTAACATCACCATGTATGGACCCTGAGACCTAGTATGGTCTCCCAGAATTCCATAAAAGAAAAACCACAAAGCATGATCTCAATCACAGAGAACAAAGTAAAAGACAACTCACAATAGATATATAACTTAAATAACATGAACATAGAAGATTATTCATTGAGATAAATCATATAATTATATAGATAGGTAGTTGTTTCTAGACCGAAAAATGTCACTAGGTGCTGTCACATAGGGGATCTCTGGGTGATGACCCATAAAAGATCATTAGGTGATGACACACGGTGGATCACTATGTGTGGAACAACAGATGATCACTATGTGATGACCCACATATGGTGGATATGTTATGACCCAAAGAGGATCGCTATGTACTAAACTAGGGAGGATCTCATTATGATGACCCAAAGAGGATTGCAAACTACTGTCCCAAAGAGGATCCCTATGTGCTTCATCTCATCACAACCAGCAACTGGAATCCTGCACGTAACTCACGTTATTAAAGAAGGATCCGCTCCTCAAGTCACCATTCCTACATAAAATGCTGCGAAGTCCAAAATAGTAGTAACCTGATGATCCGTTATGTCATAAGGGTTCAAATGCATTAGGTGGTATGCCAATAGGATGCCATGTTTTTATGTTATAGGAATTTTAGTACTGAGGGCCTAGTTGAATTCATGTTTGATCCAACCAACCGTACTCCAACATTCTCAATAACTCAGCTGGAGTATCTCTAATGGACTGCCTTGTCATAAGGGTTCCACCACTGTAGATGGTTTATCAAAAAAAATCCGGTTTATCAGATATGCCCCGTTAAGAAAAACTGGGCCTAAATGGGTTCATATCGACCATCCCCAACCTGACATGCTAGGGCCAGCCCGTACCGGTTGGCCCCAGACTGGTCTAGCCCACAAGTCCATGGGCTCAGACCTCTTACCAGAGGCTCGACCCACTGGGCCGCAGGACCGACCCCACCCACCCGAACCACCTAGCTCAGTGAGGGCCACTATTACACTGGACCACTCCGGCCCACTATCTTGGTGTGGCCCGCCTGCTTGGCATAGGGCCTTTCCCTCTCTAGAAAGGAATACGGTACTTTAAGTTCTTCAAACAGGCAGCACCAGGATGTCATCACCCTTCTAAATGATCAGTCTAGTGGATCGGTCTTTTGCTGGACCTCAGACATTGTCAACCTCTAACGCTGTAGTAAACTTGGACAACTTTTTTCAGTCGGCCTATTTATGTCATGGCGGCTTTGGGTGCTGCGACCTCATCATGGTCAGTTACTGTCAACCTTCTCCTCCTTCGGTCGGCGGTGTCGCCACAAAGGTAGAGCATCCGTGGGCAACCAATGATGCTCCAGAGGTCTGTTTTATTTTCTAACTGCATATATGAGACTCCCAATATGCTTCTATCACTACATGGCCCACGTTTTTGTCATGTTGCTGTATTGTTCGGTCTTACCTGAAGAAAAAACAAATAACATGATCAGTGGAGGGTATGATAGTTGGTGGGTTCAGTCATAATTCTCCATATTAGTGTTATAGAATGTGATGGGTTTACCATTATTAATGGTAGAGGAATCAAAAGTACTCTTAAACAAAACACCTACATGATAATCAAAAGAATGTGTCGTGGATGAGGGAAGGGTAACATGTGTTTGAAGGGTTTTCGTTGACGTTTGTCGATCTCCGGATTGAATCCTCAATGGTATTGCAAAATTCTATAATCTTCATTATATGAAGATGTCGGTAGCACTTCTTCACGATTTATCCCCTGGGATCCCAAAATCCATGCTAATGACAAGATTGAATAAATGAAAATAAGTTCATGTCATCGCACAATTATGGGGTTCATTACTGAATAATTTATAAAACAATTAATCCTTCGATGGTGCAGTCACATAACCATGTGTAACTGATCATTTAATTACCTTTATTAGAATGAATAAACAAGTATGTGGTCCTTCCATTTCTCTCACAGGATTCAAGAATAAATAAAACAACTCATGGAGTTAATTTTTTTAATGTACAAAAATTATGGTTTTCATCAAACACATCCCAATTAAAGTTATGATTTTCCTAACAAAATCCTGGCACTCCGAATTCATCGGTGCCCTTAGTTATATAATTTAAGAAATGGTTCAAAAGATATAAATCTCCGGTCAAACATATACTAAATGTACATTTAATAAATATCAAAAAAAATTTCTAGGAACTCCGGCCCTTGGAATAAAATGCCGTCAGTTTTTGATGACTCGTATTAATCCCAAATATTTTTAAAAAATAAATATATAGAATTTCTAGTCCAGACATGATATATTTTATATGTATAATATATATTTGATAATGATGAATACAATGGAAATTATTCTTACATTATCAATATACTCGTTTATAATATCATTGATAGTGATAAGAAATTATATTTAAAGAATATATATAGTAATGTGTGTTTTATTTAAGGAATAAGGATGGTTTCATGTTTTAAATAGGGTTTTATTATATATAATGCCATTACATTGTTTAAATATAAAACATGATGATGTTATCCACATGATTCGTATGTGATGATTAAGACCCACTATATTTTTTATGGGGAATATAATGATACCTTAGTAAATATCCTTATAAATTATTTCAGATATATTATTGATGATATTTTTGGATTATTAAATGAATTATGTTGAGCTTCACGTGTTGTTGGATGAAATTACATAACCATATTAGATATTAAATATTTTTTATGACAAATAATAATACTTATCCTTGTTTTATAGGTCTTAATATCAATTAAAAGTAAATTTTACTACATCATGATTAAGAAAATTCATTTCTAGATAGTAATTTCATATTATAAGGACTGAATTGAAAATTAATTTAAGAAAAACCAAATGTTTAAATGATTCTTTTGTATTATAAACCTATCCATTATGTATAATGGGATATATTCATAGGGAATAAAATAATTCATTGTCATTAAGAAAAGGATCATGAAAAAAATATAATCCTATTATATCCATTCATAAATAATCAAATTAAATTTTATATCAACTTAATATAATTTTTGTGATACCCATAACATTCCATTGGTCATTCACATTCTTTTGATCAATTGAATCAGTTATTTTCTATAAATATTTATTCCATTCATACATGTCTACAACTTCAATTATTGTGAATGTACTCATAGAGATATTACTAGTCCTATGTTATTCAATATGAAACTTGGAATTAGTTTTATCTCTTATAAAGAGGATATTTTATTTAACCTTTCATGAATTGGTGTTATCAACAAGTTAACTTTCAAATAGAAATTCCTGGATTCGAGGGATCGAGTTTAAATTGTGGGAAATATATTTATTTAAGACGGGGTGAATGCGATTCTTCCAAATTACTAAAAACAGAAAATTTATTTAATAGATTATGCTACAAGAAACATTGAAATTTTATTTGTTACATGATACAATATGTTTATCTTGGGTTACATGAAACAATGTGTTTCTATGATAGATTGTGCAAAGTACAATATAGAGTTTTACTAAACCATAATATAAAATTTATATTTTTTATTATGATAGTTATAACCAAGATATATGAATGAAAGAAAATAAAACTCAGTTCTATCATATAAATATATATAGTATTAAAATTTTCTATTAATAATTACTTTATTATTATCAAAATAAGAATCACATGAAATAAATAGAATAATTTTCTAAAAAAAAAATTTCCTTAAGGATTGTTTAATCATGCTCAGCACACATAATTGAAATTTATTTCTACCATATTAATAAATTTTATATGCAAAAATAAACCTCATTTTTTAAAGTGTAATACAAATATTAACATAGGGTGAATTTTTGTATCTTTCTAAGAATTTTCATTTTTAATGAAAAGTGAACAATATAGAATTTTAATTGAAAATTGATTTTGTAATCAAATAAATTATATGTTAAAATTATATTTTCAGTTGGTTTTAAATTAAAATGTGCTATATTTTATATGAATTTTAAAAAAAAAATCTTTAGAAAAAAAATTAATTTAATTTTAATAAAAAAAACTATAATTATTTGACTATTTTAACATTAGAAATAGGCATTCTCATTGTATCTAAGAGATTATTTTAAAATTACATTATGAAAATTCTATTGTTTTAATTTGGAAATATTAGTTACATATTTTAAAAAAGTAAAATTTTTATAAATATGAATATGTCAAATTTTTAGATAAATTATTATTGAAAGAAGAAAATATTATTTAACATTATTTAGGTAAAAATGAATTTTTCAACTGCTAAACATAATAGAGTAAGTGTTAAATTACATAAAAATTTGAAAAAAACAATAATACTAATATATTTAAACCCTATTCACATTAATATTGTTTTTAACTAGATATTGGGATAATATTTATATATGGTGACCAATATAATAAATCAGGTAAGGAAGAAGAAAAAAGATACATTAATTTCTTTTATATATAAACACCATTTTTATTTGTAAAAGAATAACCCGTTCTTTTATAAATATAATTATGAAATTTAAATTGATTTATTTTATCATTATAATTTTATATGGTTTTTTGTGATGAAATAATTTCATTAGAATCATTGGAAACATTAAATAAAGATTTATTTAATTAATAATAAAACAAATTAAATGATACTAAACACATTAAATGTGAGGTCAATTGAATAAAAAAAATTAATTATTTTTTTAGATTACAATATCACTTTACACTGGTTGAAATAATATATATTTCATTTCCATTAATTAATTGATATGTTTAAATTAAAATTAAATGAATAAGATCATCTAGGACATTAATGTTATTTTATTGTAAATGATATTTAACTAAATTATTTAATATTACAAACTATACTATAATATAACAAGTTATTATTATATGTTATTAAATATTAACTATTTTCCATTCATAGAATAATTTTTCTTCTAAATTCAATACATTTAAATCTTAATGATAAAACCTCTACCAATACGGTTAAGGTTAAAATGATTTTTTCTCTATTACACACACTTTTTCTAAAATTGATTTTCATCACACATAATAATTTTATTTGATAATATTTTTTATATTTATAATAAAATAGTCCCAATTAAATTGTAAGTCTCATTTTAATTTAATTTTAAATGATAAATTACATAGGTTAGATGAAGAAGTTAATATGGTAGGACCAAAGAGTATAAAATTGAGAAACTATAAGAACAATGGAATGACATGTCAAAACTAAATTCCTTACATTTGTGGATGAGGTTATTATATAATAAAGAAATAAAAACCTCCATTATATATCATTTATTTGGAACAAAAGGTATGTTTTTCCTCCCAATAGTGATACTTAAGAGGGGTTTGAAAATTAATACACTTCCTCAACTATAAATGATTTCTTACTCCCGTCTCTAATTAAATCCTTTTATGACATTTGGATGACCAAACATTGAACAAATAACTTCCCAATATCTATCATCTTGAACATGTATCATTATATTGGGGGGAAATATAGCAATCAAAAAATTCTTTCAAACCTAAGTTGGATTTTTGAAGAATCACTAATCTTCTTCAATGAGCATCAATATCTTACATGTTTCTTAAACACCCAAAACATTTATTAAACGATGTTTACATAAAATATTATGTGTATTAAATTTATTTTTATCCAGATATAATATGTTAATTATAATAAATCTACATTTCCATAAAATGGGATATAAAATAATGAATCATGTGTATGGAGGACTACCTTCTCGCAGAATTTTGTCTTTAATTTTTCCATTTCCACATTGGAAATATGGGAATTATGATGGATCTAATGTAAATTTATTATATTTATGAAATATTCAAACTGATGGACTAACTATAATACATAATCTTTATAACTTCATATCTTTGGGAGATACGATAACATTACTAATGTGTGCGGTAGACTACCACCTCACTAACTGATATTATTCGTCTTTTAATAATGATTCACATGGCAGATGATGAAGAATAAGGTAATTATTATATGTAAGATAAATGTAATAAATATGATAATCATGAAATTATTATTCATTATAAAAATTTAATATATAATTTTAATTGTTTTAATTGTTAAATTTGATAACTTCGTTTGTGTACGTGTGGCCTACCTCCTTCAAGAAGTTATACGACTCTCTTATAATCTCCACACCAAATGAATATATATATATATAAATAATTATATAAATAAGATTTTATATATGACATTATGATCATTATTTAGAGATAAAATATTACTAACTCTATTACCCTAATGATCACTGAAAAATGGAAAATGTTGCTCATGCATATGAATGACTTATAGTCTCTCTGTTGGTAGCATATATCATTTTTAACATCCATCAATCAGGATTCAATTTATACTTTTTCATTAATGTCAAAATATAAAAATTATTTCATTATTAATATTCTTAAGATGATATAAATATACATTATTGAAAATAAATTGAACTTTCATGTTGAAACTCACCTGAGAAACCATGACTATTAACCCCCAAAACAATTAAAATAGTGTAAGATTATTAATGAACACGTATAAGTTGTATGGAAGGATATTATATGATATTTTAAATATTAATATGGATTTATAATAATTAAATAATATTTTAAAATAAATATATAAGAGGTGAACACATGAATAAAAAATGAAGCATTATGTTAAGGGATTCATCATAATTTACATTTAATTAAGACTTATTTTTTTTATTCAACAACTAAATATTACGTGAGGCCACCACAAAAAATTTAATAGTTAACATCAGGATCTATTCACAATTCATCTTATTTTATGTTTAGATTATAATTATTTTATATAATGTGATGTGACATTGGAATTAAGATGTTAAAAATTTGTTGAAAAATCACATATTTTTTTGATTGTTTATATTCTCTCAAAAAAATCACATTCATGTCATAATTATAAATTAGTAAAAAAATTATCTTAAGTAGAAAATTTATTTAGTGATGTATTTTATTTTTTCCTAAATCATATTTCTATTTTTACATAAAATAATTACATTTAATATTATTTGATTAACTAGGTAAATATCTATAAATATATATCTTTCACTCTATATGTATATTTGATGATAAGGTATATGGATAAATTAATTAAATATATATTTTGGTATTTTATGACTTGTTTGGACCTGATGTGACAGGTGGGGCCTGGAATTATATATCTCATTGTTACATCATCTGGTCTCATGAGAGAAATTAGTCGGAGAATTTAAATTTGTTTTTAAATTTTATTTAAATTGTCTTGGGGATGTTCATGATGATAGAGATATCAAGATCTTGAGACATGAGGCAAATTAATTAATCATATTTTTTGACAATTTCATGTTCATTATTCATGAGATTTACACTATTATTATATCTATGTATTAATAATTTTTTATTGAATAAATCAAATATTTTCTAAGTTATTTGGCATCCTTATGGGTTATAATTATGTATACATAATGTATTCCATTCTACATAACTCTTACTAAGAATTTTATATCTTCCTTACATTCAAAACATTCCCATGAATATGAAGATGATATCAATGAATGGTATTTAACATATTTGGTTCATTTTCTATTACTATGTACAATGATTCAGTTCCTAATCCAAATGTAAAAATTGTATAATATGATCATCTTTATTTCCAAAGTTGATTAAATTTTTATTCTTTTAGAATGTGATTCCTTGTATCTATGCCACAATAAAAAATTATGGAAACAATGTTGACAATCATTATTCATAGTCATAACATGGTAGATACCACAATATAATATTGAGGACAACATCCTAACACAAAAGTCTCAGATAAATGTGATCAAAAAACAATAGACAGTAAAATAAACACACCCCCTAGAACCCCATGGTAATAAAAACCACATTTGATATTTTTTTAATTTCATCTTTATATATTAGTTTATCAATGTTTATTTTAGATTTTAACATTCTTTCAAGACACAAACTACACTAAAATGAAAGAAACATCCCTTTCCATTCAACCCTACATCATATTCTTGACCACGCCATTGAATACATTTGGAAATGGTCATAAAGAACTATTACATTAGATATAAGAAATCCAACATTAACTATTTCATAATGAAATATATACAAGTAAACATTCCCTATCAAATAACCACCTCCATGAAATTCAATTTAACCATGACATATCCTTATATAATTTAGACATAAACCTATCAACAATTTAAAAATAAATAAATTAACATTCTTGACCCAAATAATATGAATACATCATTTACATAATAATGGATTTAAAAATTCTTGTTTGGACATAATGATTCCAGTCATATCTGTTTATCTCCCATATTCATTGAGCTACACTCTAACACCTTCATCATTATAAAAACACAATATAGAGGACTAGATAAGGTCTATAACTATATAGTTAATAATTAATTTCCATTTATTAATCAAATTATAAATAATTTATCTATTTAAATTGAATAAAAAATATTATGAATTAAATTCCTTCATTCCAATTTCCTTACCATATTAACATTTTTTACTCCATAAAATATATTTAATGTGATTCCACTCATAAATATCTAATGTAATTCATTTTTAATACATAAAACAACAATATAGAAACAAAATAATAACTAGAAGGAAAAACATTAATCATAACTAAACAAAATACCCAATGATTTAAATAAAATATTTATCCTTGTAATTTTTAATTCCATACAATTAAAAAAATTAGATTATATAATTTAAAGAACATAATAAAATATTAATATATATGAGAAAAAAGTATAAACGTATTTTGAATGATGCTCAAATTAAACAAAAAATTAATGAATATATTTCAGCATCCAAACAACTATCATCCTTAAATGATCTACTATTAATACCATAATACATTTATACGTCATAAATCATAATAAACATATAAATCAATAATATATATAAACACATTTATACTACTTAATTATATAAGGATACAAAGATTTAAATGAAAATGAGGAAAAACTGAACCCCAAATCAATATTAATCTTTCACAGAAAGAAATTATCCAAATGATCCATAATTGGAATCTAAAATAAACAAGAAGAAGACCCATATATCTTAGGGTTTGAGAGAAAATTTAACTCAGTAGATGGAGAGGATTGAAAATGTTTTTAAATAATCCATTGGAATCCAAAATGAAACATAGAAATATTAAACCATATGTTTGGTTCTATCATTATACACCATTCCGAATGTCGTGGAATTTGAAATGACTCTCACACATGAATCTCAATAACAATTTCACATTATTTAATACACCTCGAAAAAATTGTTACATTGTCATTGTAATCTATTAATATTTTCCCACATCCTCAATGACATAAGAAATATAATGTTTCAATTTTCATTAATCCATGTAATTTTAGAGCGTGAATTAAATAAAGGATGTATTATCCTAAATAAAGTAATATATGACATACATTTAGAAACCATGACTACTAAAATAATGAAAATATTCTTCAAAATAATTTAGATTATAACTATAAGATTTCCTCACCCAAAAATTGAGAAATTTCTACCGCACTCATTATATAAAGATTAATCAACCACTCCAACATGACCAAATCCAAAATAATGAAACCTGAAGTCCAAATATATTGTGGTAGTGTCAGCAAATTATTTTATTTTCCTTAATAAACCCAAATCTCATCTCATTACCGATGATATCCTTCTAATATTAGGATCTATACCTTTATGACCTCAAAATCAAAAATTAAATTAGTAGGAGAGTAAAATAAAATATAAAACGATATTTAAAATATTTAAAAATCATTTTTACATCAAAATAATATAAATTATGAAAAATAATTAAGGATTAATAATCCATAATAATTAGGAAACCATTACCCATAATAAAAAACCAAAATTACTCCAAAATTATTTTATTTTTAACAATTCTAAATTTAAATATTCAAAACAAGATAGAAAAATATTCAATTTTCTAAATCCAATCATATATTCATTTTTATCATTAAATTTTATAATTTTAATAAAAACCATAATAATCAAAATGTTTTCATGTTTCGTACCAATAAAACACATTATTATATAAATTGAAAATATCATTGAATTAATTAATCATTCATGTGGACAATAAATTAATAAATTATATTTTCATGCCCGATACATTAAATACATAATGGAATTACATTATTTCTTATATAATATATCTAATGTCTAAAATTCCAATATATTATATTAATATATATGTATGTATATAATTAAAACTAAAATGATCCACTATTATTTTCTATTGATGTCACATTACCCAATTTTATGTTTCATCAACATTTAATATTGATTAAAAAAATCAATACATAATAAATCAATTTTAATAATCATCTCATGACACTAAATTAAAAAGTAATCAATCATTTAAAATGAATCACATTGAATCGTCATCTGTATCAAACAATTTTCAAAAAATTAATTCTTTATTAATAACACATGTAGGATAACAGTTGTTTTGTCATTAGTAATTTAATTTTTTTTGGAATATAATGCTTATTATTTGTAAACAAATTGAAAAAATTTACACAAATACATGTTACATGTAGTTAAGTGATAAAACGATGCTTTATAACTCGCTGTTTAAAGGTTATGGGGTTGAAGCGGTTGGGGTGGTGCATATGGTTGAATATTTTTTATTTTAATGGATAATATGTGAATATTGTTAATAAGTTGACTTAAAATAAATAGTTTGTATATTTTATCTTCTTGTTCAAAAAAATTTTCAAAAAAATATTATTATAACTAATTTTTTTATTTAATAAATTATTCCTTTTGCAACAAATATATTATTATTTTTTTCTGTTATGAATCCAAATAAAATAAATCTCTTGGTACACACAGATTCTATATAAATAATCAAGAATCAATGTTTTTATTTCATGTACTAGTGTGGGAGAAACATGTTATTTCATAGATCGATGTTGAGTGAAATATGAATTCTTTTGGTCTTGAGAGGATTATATCTTGTTGTCTCTCATTCATTAGTGTGATGGAAGTGATTTTTTTAACCTAATATTATGATAATTCCTTAGAGATGATCCATTTTTTGAAAAAACTATTTCCCCTATAAATAAAATTTTAAAATTTGAGTTAATCAATTTGTAATTACATATATCGCTTTTATGTAATTGTTCATTCCATATAATCTCCACATTCTATAGTAATAATAACAAGAATTTTTAGAATAATAATATTACGATTATTATGTTTTCTGGAAATATGACAAACTAATGTATTAATTTATCACATATATTTGAAATTTTAACTCAACACATCAATACAATTGGTCATTTAACAAGAGTTAAATAATTTTTTTTATATATAATTTAATATTATTATAATATTAAATCAATAAATAAAAAAAGTTTGATTAAACATTTGAATAAATATTTATATGATGTTCCAATTTACTGAAGAATTCTTGTATTCAATTCATTATACTCATTAATAAATACGAATATATTTTTAATACATATTGATAATTGATAAGAAAAAAACAATATTATTTTCATTCACATGTGAATACGTATTAATTTAATATTCATGTATTATTTTATATTAAAATTAATATATTGTGATTGAATTAAATTTATCAATATAAATTTATAAAATATTCATCCACAATGTGAAAATATAAATTATTAAATATATTAAATTGAAATATATTATAATTAATATTTGTCATACTCATAGTGTCCGAAAAATTTAAGAATATTTATCGTTTGAATTATATTATCTTCACAATATTCCTTGATATGTTACTTATATAACATCAAGGAACAAATGGAATGAATTTAATGTCACACAAATAAAACACCATTCAAATGCTTGTTTTGTAATATATTTTTTTTCTCTAAATATACATTCAACCATGTTTCATAATTGTGACATCAAGGAATGATCTTGATTTATCTTTAGTTGACTCATATAAATGAACTCACCAATAAAATATAATAACAATATTTATTTTTACAAAATTACATTTCAATTAGAATTTAATATATATATTCTTTCAATAATTCAATAAAAATCATATTTTGACCTAATATATTAACAAAATATCACATATGATTCACCCAACACAATATAAATTTACATGATCTTATGTCACTAGGTTTTTATCAATACATCAATGTATATGATTCATGATATAATTTATTTATAATACCCCATATACAGTCCATTATATACCTCCAAATATAGGAATACCCACTGAAAAATAAAACATGTGGATTTGATAATACAAGATTTTTCAGAATAATGTTTTGTTTTTTAGATTACCAAGTGTGAATTTCATGCGAACAAGACTCAATTCTTTATGAGTCCCTGACATTGAATCATTAAAATTTTTATTTTTCCCATAATATTTTTTTGACTTTTACCATAAATAATTTCTATTTGTATATCATAATAGAATTTAATGGTTCCCATTATATAGGGGTTATCATATAAAAATTAAAATCAAAAAATAAATGAAAATAATATTATAAATGTTATACAGAGGAACAGTAATCAACGAAGTATATTTTTATTTACATTCTAATAATGGAAAGTAAAATGTCAATTAGTTTGGGGGAAATATAACTAACCGACTCCTATTTTCACTATACGTAATAATGAAAAAATTTACATTTTCAATATCTCAAATGATATTAATTACAATATTTAGTATAGTGTTTAGTTAATGTGTCCACCATGTTCTATTATTTGGTAACTCCACATTCTATGACCCCATCCTATGGAATAAATCCATCAAAATAAGATACTTCTGATCTATATAAATTTTTTATTTATTATATTGTGTATAGTTTTTTGAAACAACTATTATTGTAATAGAAATATAATGTGTGATGAAAACATTAATTATAGGTACAATGTTAAAAACAATTTTGTATGTTTACATCAAAACTACTTTATTAGTTGCATCATATGCTGATATATACTTGTACTCTAGTATAGAATCGACCAGAAATAACTACTTATATCTATTCCATTTCACACATTTAAAATAATAGTAGATCACATATCCTAACTATTATATCATATCCTTCTGTTATATTGTTATACTCGAATGATTGTATCCCTTAATACCTACTTTCATAAATCCCCTAAAAACAAGAAACTTGTATTTTGTATTCCTTAATCACATTAGCTTAATTTATACATCCTCTGAATATATACTTCCATTATATATTATTATCGTTCTACTATTATCAATGATTTGGTAATATAAATATATGTACATAACATCAAATACATTAAATAAAATCACAAATTACCAAATGATATTTTACCCATTCTATCTCTCCCTTTTTTTGTATGAGTACATATTTTTATGGAGGCACATATACTATTTGATACATTAAATAATCCCATATTATATATTTATATATTTATTATCTTCAATACATTTTTATGTGTCTAACATGAAACATTAGATGAATCCTCTAAAATTTATAATGAGGGATCATGATCCCAATAATATACGAATATCAATCTATGTATTTCATTTAGAATCATTCTCTATATGATATAATACTAATGTTATGTCTAATATCTTATTTTAATTCAATAATATATTTTTGGCATAAAAAATTAAGAGCGATATTTTGATCCTACTAACTAATTATAATGATTTTGTTCAAAACTATTCTCTAGGAATCCAAATTACCTTATGACTTCGTCATCAATGATAATGAACCATTCCCCAATCCATAAATTGATAATTGTATCATGACCACATTATTAACATCATTTTGGGTCACACACCCTCTAGTTATTTAATATAGCTTCCATCTACATGGTTTCCATTACATAATTCTATTTTGATCTATTTATTGATACCTTATAGGGGAGTGGTACATTGTCTATAAATAATATTTTTTCACCATACATAGAGAATAAAAAACCATATATATTTGGTTCTATATTTCATCTAGTTACCTAATACTATATTTTTTTCAATATAATATTTTATTTAAATAATAATTGTGTAAATTTCCATTAATCCTACTCTTTTGATTCTATATCATTGAATTCAGAAATGTCAATCTTCCTCTAAATATCACATTTATATATCTTATCTCAAATAAGTATCAGTAATGTAGTGAATATAAAGCCTTTTTATCTTCATGGCTGAATAGATAATTTCCCCTTATTTTCATAGGATATAGTATAATAATAATTTTACTTCTTGTAGATGTATATTTTTTTATATATGTTTCTCTAAAACGACTTTGAATTCATACACTCATAATTTTACAAATTTTATTTATTCTCAAACAATATCATTTATGGAATTCCATTTTCTACATTAGATGAATATTGGTTAGTGTGTATTCTATAATCTATAATCTTTATCTATAAAAGGTTAATACATGAATTCCATAACACATAATCAATCTAACCATATACGACATGATAGAGTTACAACATTCAATTACACTAATAAACTATATTTTATATGGTGGTTTGATTTGAGTTATTACCTAAACCCCATAGATAATTTTTTAACCCATGGTTAATATATTAACATCCAAAGTATGAGAGATGTTTTTTATATTCTTACTATGGTCATTCTCCCACACATTATGGTCTTCCATACAATCCTCTAAATAATTTTACAAAACTGTGCATAGTAATATATTTTAATATCATACATAAATTTTATTATTAATTATTATCCATTTATATAATTCACTAGAATAGGTCAAAAATTATAAGTATGACCTAATTATAAATTCTCAGTAACACTTTCCCCTTTTACATTGAATAAATATTTTTTCATTTTATCTTTAAATATGTGTTATATAGATATCTATGGGTTTTAGGTAAATACATTGAAAATTTTATTCTTAACTTATCATTGGTAGACACTTATTTTTTTCATGACTAATTTAATGATATAACAACTTAGGAAGAAATCAGTCTTGTGAAATTTTGGTATTGTCAATACATTACACGTTATATTCATATTAAATTATTTAATGATCATTATTAAAATGTAACATCCCTATAACATAAGAAATTTTTATGAAATTATAAACTATTATTTCCAAATATAAAATCAAATTTATCTTTTTTTGAATGGTAAAAATTCGTCAGTTATTGGGTATACTGTTAATATAATAATTCATATTTAGAAAAAGATTCAATCATGTCAATAGTTTGAGATAGTAGTATCCATTTTATAGTATTTCCATCATTTCTCCATTTTATCTTAGAGATCCACCACACATTTAAAAGTAAATAAAAAAATATATTTTTGATATTTTATATATTAATGTGTGTAAAAAAAAAATTTATAAAAAAATTGTATAATTGATTAAAATTGATGATAATAAAAAGACGAGATTATTTTTTCATCTTCCTCATTGAGGAGAATATAATATTATAGTGGACATTATTTCAATAATAAAAAGACACCACTTTATACACATTACCTAATTAGTTGATATTTATTCTCATTAAATGATATTGAAAATGTTATTTACACCTGGAATTAGTCATAAGGTTTTTCCATTCCTTTCATATTGTTGACCATAAGGAAAATGTTTTCCATAAGTAATATATTTATACTGTTATTGAAATTTTTTCAGGGGACTGATAGAATATTAGTTTTATTTTTAGTATATAAATATACAATAAATGTTTGGAATAACTAATTATATTAGGAATTTATAAGGTCGGATCAAAATTCATCAAGTATCTTGGTACCCATAATCATGAAATAATAAATATAAATAGTCATATTATGTTTAATAAGTATAGTTAGTGGATCTTCTCCATGATTGAACTTATATATTGTGTTCGAGATTTCAACCCACATTAATCATTCTTTCATTGGATATAAATAACAGAAATCTGACAACATTCTTTATGTATAAATTTATTAATGAACATTCACAAGAATACTAGCCATCGATAATAATAAGAGGCATTAGAAAACTAATGTTTCGACCATGCCTTTTTAGAAGACATTTTAATCCTCCACAAAAAAATTGTTTGACTGGCCAGTAGGAATAAGGATCTATGTAATCAAACATCAACTATTAAAATAATATGATGCACAAGATACTATACTTCATTGAATGATATTGTTATTTAGAATATTATCTTTGTTTAAGATAAATTCAAACGATAATGTCCTTCATGAAATTCAATCCATTTTTTAAAAAAAAAGTAATATTATTTTATAATTCTATTACAAATACCAAGTGTCATTAAATAAGTTAATTTTTTTATTCTACCCCTATTTTATAAAATCACTATATATATTACCATTAGATATAAAAATACTTTTAAATGGATATTATAACTATATGATTCTATATTGATTTTTTTATAAATGAGATGATGTCCACACAAGATTTTTCTAAATTATTTTGGAAGTTTGGAATTCCAATATCATTATGTCTTAGTTCCCTAACTTGTTCAGTGATCTCTCCAATGTAGCGACACTGAACTCATAATTTCAATATATTTTCCTTCATGTTACTCCATGTTTTGTTAGGGACACTACTAGTTATGTTATCATGGTTAAATCAACCAATAAAAATGAATATAAATCCATAATAAATGAATGTTTCCTTAGAAGGGACATTCCTATATTTTGATATAGCGTTGTATCCTAATTGATATAAAAATGTAGAATCTAACATTATATTATCGTTTTTTATTTTTTTTATTAGATATAAAAATTGATATTATAACTTTTACCTTTTAATTGATTCATAATATTGTTTTAAATTTACACACATAATTATCCATATAATATATAGTAATTAATGAATAATAATTTTCTAATTTCATCAAAGAGAACATGTTATTTCACGTACTTTATATGATCACAATTGACCCACAAATAAAATAGATATTTTATAAAAGAAATAGTATCAAATAATTTTTAAATGAAATAAAAATTTAATATTAACATGATATTTTGTTGTAGATGTTAATTTATTTTGTGGAAGATAAGAAAATGTTTGCCTAAAGGGAAAATATATATTTGATCCATTGCGTAGATCTAGGTGCAAAATTCAACAATTAACCAATGTCTCTTCTTCTTTAGATTCAACTTAACTTAGTACTAGATATTCTCTCCATTTGAGGAACCATATCCTTTATATATTATTAATCAAATAAAATTGATTGGATCGAGGCTTTATTATATTATAAATTCTATCATAAAATCCCATTCCCTTAAATAGTTATGTTTTAAGGATGATAAACATATAATATTTCATATAAATAATAAATTACCAATAATAATGTATATGTGATGTACGAATGAGTCCACACATCATGTACCCTTGTAGTTAGTTTACAATCATGTCCATTAATTTATGTATATAGATGAAAAATAATATAGGTGACACTATGTGTTCCTATAAATATCTTATAGAATCAATTTCTATAATATAATATATATTTCATGTGTACTGTCAGAAAACATTGTTTGTGAATTACACAATTCATGGTAAATGACATGTAATTTTTATATACATTTCACATATTCATGACATGTGTTTCAGAGTATACATATCATGTAATTATTTGGGGAAATATGAATATTCTACATGCCATGTATTACCACACGACATGTTTTGAATATATGTGATGTAACACTACTGATTCATTTGATTTAAAGAATTTATATGAAAACCATGCATATAGTGAATTAAAAAATATATTTAAAATAATAGTTAATGTACATATTACACACAATGCAATGAAACTGACATATAGTGTACAAATGTAGAAAAACATTATCACACGAAATGTATAGAATGATACATTCCATTTAGTTCATCTTTGATTTAATTACTCCTCAAGTTTGAATCACATGATATTATTGTCTATATGTGTATTTTGAAAGGGTTGGGATGAGTTAATTAACTTGTATAACTACATAAAAATCATGCAATCTATTTTTTCCCACATAAAAACCACTTTTATAGACTCATCAATTATTTTACATTGGTTTTTTGGAGTTATATTGTTTGAAAAACTAACTAAATACCATATAATCTCTTATGGACTATTCCACATTGATGGATGTCATTACACAAAATGTAATTACAATACATACATTTATAAAATAAATTTGAATGATTTATATGTTGTCATTTCCATTTGGGGTTTTATTATGTGAACACTAACTATATGAAATGTTGTAATTATGAAGACACATGTTGAATGGAAATCAATAGGTGACGTGTAATGAATTCATCCAATGAACCACACTAGTTATTCCATGATTTATTTTCCCCACACTTGTTTGATTAACCATATTTCCATGAAAAGTAAATTTTGATCAGATGTTTCAAATATACGTCTCATTGAAAAAATCAACAACACATTCAAATTGTATAATGAAAAATATGAAAATATTATGCTTAATTTTAGATTCATGTATTTCATATTAAAAAATATTTTTGAAAAATTAAAATTCCTCAAAAAATGACATATAATTAATAATTATATTTATACCACTCTAATAACAATAAAATGGGTTGGGGTAGAGCAGAATCATCCTAGCTAGTTACACATAATCTTTTACATAACTTTTAGTTGATAAAAACAAAACAAAATAACAAATTAGAACCAAAATCATCATTGAGAAAATATTTACACAATTAATTTATATATAATTTAGGATAAAATTATCTCTACTTGATTATTCATATTTGGGTTGATCAATATGGGTTCCTCTCTAATTGTATGATTGTTATGGTGAACAAAGCAAACCACAATTTCATTATCAGTATCCACACATGCTCCATGAGTCGCTAAATGATTCTCTTGATATTCTAATTTCTAGTGAGATTGTACATATAACATTTAACAATTCTTAATTGTCCATAATGAAAAATATTTTATGCTTAAGATGATTACCTCGTTTTATCTCATCTTATTGAGATGAAAGGCTATGGATTTCTCTATTAGTCTAGATAAAATTATTTAGCGATTTTCTATTTTTTATAACCACTTATATTGATTGAAATATTATAAATATTATAATATAAATAGTGTTTTTTAAAATATTACGTTCATATATTCCATTTACATAATGTTTTATTCTATGTAAACCCCTTGAGGAATGAAAATAATTATAAAAATATAATTATTATCTCTTGAAATCCAATAACCTCAAATATTTATATATATCCTCCAATAAGGATATTAACCTAATAAAAAAATCCACCAATTAATTTATAAGTACATTAAATATATATATATATATATTTAAATGAAAAATATCATAATATTATTCACTAGGTAAGTAAATAAATATTAAATTCACCAATTGTTTTCAAAAATATTAATTTTTATATTCAAATAATATATAATTTACTTATATTTATAATTTCCGCAAACTATTTATTAGATAACAATTTCATATTTGATAATAAATAATATATAAGTAATTAACAATTTCAATAACTAAAAATTAATTTTTTTAAAAAATTTATCTCACATATATTTTTACCTTCAAAACCCACATATTTTATATTTTATATTAACCTATTTTGAATAAGTATCACATAACATACTAATCATAAAATTTAATTTTAATAATAAATTAAAATATATTTTTATTGAGATTACGAATACACTATGTGTGAAACCACCATGGTCCTTTTATCAATTGAATTGGGTGAGCATTTCTAAAATCTAATATCAGGGTCTAAAAAATCATAATGTTACCCATAACATGATATTAATGGTACCATGAAAATAGAAATATATAATTATTACTATATAATATAATATCAGAGTTTTATTTTATCTTCTAGAAAGTCTCATACATGTCCCATCAATAGATAAGACTCCTTTATCCCACTCTAAATTCCTATAATAAATTAACTGATGAAATATAATGATTGTATATTATATTAGAAATCTATTATAACATACTTCATTTAATGTAATTTAATTATTACCATCACGACGGTTTAATTTGTATTTGGAATGTGTTGAAAGTTATTGATGGATAATATAGGGATTTTTGTAATTTTAGGTTACACTATAGACACGAACACAATATGGATTTAGAAGTTTAATCCTAGAAAATAGTATTGGAAAAATATTACACAAAATCAACCATTATAGTTCATGGGTTTAGTCGTGTAACATTATAATTATTCTTTTTTTCTATATCTAGAATGCCCTCACCACACCATGTTGGATAGAATAAGGAGTCTAAAAAAGGTAATTATTTTCTTTTATGACATAAAATTTTGATCTAATAGTTCTCATGGGAGTATCATGACCATACCAATGATGGGTACATTGGGAATCAATACACTATGTGTGGTTTGTTATTACAAATATCATATGGATAAATCGATTGATAATCATTTCACAACTCATGTATCTGAAAGGAGAATCCATGTGGGGGTCTACATAATGAGTTGTTGATTCCCCTATAACTACAATTTCAACATCTAATCTTCTTTCATCCTTATCCTATTTTGAATTATTTAGACACAAATGTTATTTAGATGAAACAAGGGTGTATATTTGGTAGAAATTAATTATCTAACTAGGGATAGAGATTTAGTTCATTGTATAGGGTCATGTTTGTGTTGATATTGGGTATTTAATATATAATTCTCTCTTATCATGTAATCTTTCTATGTGTGACATGTATTATTATTTGTGTTGTACTTTTATATAATATTTTTTATGTATTTAATTGACTAATTTGTGTGGTTATATGCTCTTGTAATGATTACCATCTTAAAGACATTTCTTGATCCTTTTTATGTTGGATTTGAATCCTTATTATGTAATTCACAACATAAGATTATGTCAATGGGAGTAAAAACATGTAATGGGTGATGAGATGATACAAATAATATCTCTCACATTTTATTAATGAATCATAATTACTTAAACCCTCATAATTTATCAATTTAACATACATACAACAATTATTGATTTTTGGGTTATTTTGGGAGAAAATCATAGAAGTGCTAAATTTGGGAATTTTCACTGATTTTTTCAAAGGGGTATTTTAGGAATAACAATTACAATTTATATAAATTTTATTGAATATTATTTTATAGTATTAATTGAATAATTTTATAAAATTTTTTATTTAGGATAAATAGTTATTTCATCAATATTGAGGTACAAAAAATCAGTTAAGTTGAAACGTTGTTCAGGAAGACAGCCTAGAACCAACCTTTGTAACGAATGAATAAGTTGTTATTCACCCATCTAATTGAGGTTGTTAAGCCTGGATTAGAAATTATATTCCAATACTCATTTCCCATGAGCCTGTACCTGAGTGGTAAGGGATCATTCTTGGCATCCAAGAGTCCCGGGTTCAAAATAAGGCCGAGGTGTATTTCTAGGTACTATAGCAGTACAGTAGCAGCCACTGTAGAAGTCATTGTAGTACATACTATTTGGTACTATAGATACCAGATCTATTCACCCAATTTGGGCCTTCGGGCCACCCGTTTGGGCCTATGGGTCTCCAGGGATTTCGGGCCTCTAGGTTTTCGACACCGAACAAGCCCCAGAAGAGGATTAGATCAATAGGAGTAGGAGCCACCAGAAGCAGAGCTAACCGGATTTGAAGAATGAGAGACTATGGTAGCCGCCATCAGGACCAGGTACTGTGCAACTTTGTACGGGGAAATGCTATCTGATCAGTAATGCAAGGTGGGGAGCTAGGTGATCAATGACACTAAAAGACAGGGATGACAGTTCAAGTGGGTTGGGCCTGCAGGTCATATATTGGGAATGGTATACCTCTGGGACTTCGGGTCATGTATTGATGGTTTGTCGGGCCTTGTGCCTTGGGCCTACGGGCAATTTACGGGTTCCCCTTAAACCCTTTAAAGGGGGATTATCCATAATAAAAATAAAAAAAGGCCTTCGGGCCATTCGGGTATTCCACTACTCATTATACTATGAAATAAAATGGATTTTAGAAACCATTAATGTGTCCATTCAATGAAATAAATTTATGGATGTTTCATGGAAATATCATATATATAAATTCATGGTAAATAAAAAATATTTATATCATATATTCATTGGAAAAATATACATTTTTTATTGTTGTTGAAATAAAATGGCATTTATCAACAAAATTTAGGAATGATGGAACATCAACCATTTCAATGGGAAAAATTCAATAACATTCAAAGGATTGATTTTGGCGTATAAATGGATTAAGATATCCTCCTTCCCAAATCAATACATTCCATCTGAGGCACTAAGGAGTCGATCTCCACAAAGGGAGTCTGAACAAAAATCATCCCATTTTCTATTTTTGATTTATTATTTCCAATTTTTTTTGTTTTCAATTGTAATTTAGATTTATAATCAACTCATGCATTTCTTTTTTATGTTTACATATTCTTCACCCATATTTTTCATCCATTTTTATCTGGTATTATTTTATTTTTCTATTATTTAATTATTCTCATATTTACACCTTGAACTGTAAGCACAAAAAAGAGGGGATAACTCGTGGCACATGCCGAGCGAGGTATGTAGAAATTTAATTTATTCTTCTCTTCAATTCATAAGTTTTATTTAGATTGTGATGTTACAAAATGATGTGTATGGGTGTAGCGATCATCCAACTTGACATTGAATCAAACTCATTTTTATTATTATAATAAATTTTTTCCTTCATTATATTATAAAAAAAATCTCTTCATATGATAGTGTTGATCCATTCAGTAGATGTTACGAAATACGATTGTTCCAATTCCTCGAAGATGTCCAACTATTGATCAAGCTGCAACATTAATCTTTATTATAGGATAAGGTGGAATTAATATTGAAAAATTAATTCTATAATACAAAAATCTAAATAACATAATATAAATTCATGAATGAGATCTCAGAACTTAAATATCAAATAGATTTTAAACACAAACAAGGAGATTGATGAATCCCAAAACCAAACTATTAATGCTACCATCAATATTCATTAAATATATTATTTTTTCGGGGCATGTTGGTTTTGTCTTTATTTCTATTAAAATTCATTATCATCCTAGATTAAATAAAAATAAAAATAAACTAAATTGTTTAGGTGAAATAAGTTATGTGGTTTATAATTTGAGAAAGCTCTTTAATTGACAAGAGTCGGGTCAGACCCTTCGCTGCATTAGGAAAATAGAAAAATATGCTTTTTCCATGGCCTACAACAATCATGCCTTATGAAACACTGTGAAAATATATTTTTATGATGTGGACATGATTGATATGGGATGTAACATTATATTTAAATCTATTTATCATGATGCTTCCAAGATATTGATTTAATGTGTGTTCATTTGTTATTCGTGATATTCATATTTGATATTGATCAGATGTCTGTACATCTGTATTGTATGAGTCCCAAATTTAATATTCATTATGCATATTTTCTTGTTTAGCCTATGACATTTATGAAGGGTATTTTTTAGATTTTTGAGACTGTGTTGCCCTTGTGAAATGTAACTGATATTGATCACATATGTGTGCTTGTTTATCCAATGTTACTAATGAGAGGTCCACCTTCATGTTATGGTTATCCCATAGTGGTTTATCATGTGTTACATGGGATGATGAAGAAAAATTAAAGAGGCACAGTGATGGGATGTAACATCCTTGAGGTTGGACTAAATGGAAGTGTGTAGGTATTGTGGTTCAATATCCAATATTGATACAAAGACATGATATGATGAACTTATGTAATGAATCATGCCATGATGTTCCAATGGATTGACTCAATACTTATTTCCCATGTTTTATCCTTGGTATATATGTGGATACCTTTTGGATGAACCAAATTCAATACATCCATTATTATTTTTCATTTAATATACATATGAAACAAGTATATATGGGGTTCATTGTGTCATGTTTTTTTCAAGATCACTCATCACATGATTTATTGTTAATTAATTGGAAATATAAATTTAATCATTGAATATAAATAAAAATAATCTCTATATATGTTGAGGAATCATTTATTTTATTTTATTTTTGTTACACAATAACCATATACGAACATCATGATGTGCATGTCGACTTCATGATCATTAATCTAAGAAACAAAATAGGTCATGGGACTCAATGATGAGGTGAATGGTCATATTTTATATTGATGAAAAAGCATTAAATTCAAGAGTGTTTCCATTGAAATATTATTTACAATCATATTATCAGTCAAACACTTTTTTTAACTACAAAAATATGAGTCATAGGTTAGTTAATTTATTTGAAATGATATACTTATCTTGTCATCTATTATAATATTTTTTAATTTAGTTTTAATTCTCCTTTTACTGTTATAGTAATTTTTATGACTTGTTTAATTATATTTATTTTTATACAGTGTGTATAGTCCTCCTGAATAATTTTTTGGATGATAAAATTTAATTGTTAATCTCTTCTATATAAGGAAGTTCTCTTACGGTCATGTGGGAATGCAACCCAGATTGAGTGATTCAGGTCATGGCATTATGAAATTTTATAAAAGGGGTATTTTTTTTCCTTTCTTATTTATTAATTTTGAGGAATCCTATAAAAGAGTTATGATATGTGGAAGCTAGGTAGTGATGTCATGTAGGTTCTTGGGTATCTTGTTTGTCCTGGACCATTGAGTTACAAACAATGGGAATGAATGCACTATTATAGTAATATGATAAAAAGTAAATCCAATGTATCTTGTGTTATTTCATTTTATAGTATTTGGGAGAAAATAGTCATTATCAATTGGGATATATGATCAAATTCCACATATATATATATATATATATTATCTTTCATTTAATTTAATCTCCTGATCTATTATATTTAATTCTAGAAACTATTATAATTAAATAATGAAAACATGAAAAATATAATTCATGATGTTAAATGTATATTAATTTGATTAATTCTTATCTATAGAGAATCTACCATGAGCCTTGGGTATCCCTGGGAAGATTATACCCTATTTTTGATGGTTTCCTCCATGGATAGGTTTTCCTTATAAATACCTCATGTGTTCATATAAATATCATAGGATGATATCATAATTAAGATATTATAGTTTGTATACGAATATGATAAAATATTAGAAAATACATCTTAAATGATTTCAGATGGGACAACTAACTGATGCATTTCATAATGATCATGGTGTGGATAATTATATTGATTCACCACCAAATATATTGAGTTGTGTATCTAATAATTCTCTTGTATCTTCATCAGTGGTTTAGGTGGAAAACCTGGTAAAAAATCTAGTCTTCCACATAAATTTTTTACATGGTAGAGGTGCTACCAGGTGAATGATAAATTAATCTCGAGAAATCTCTCTTTATTATTCCCATAAATGTAATGAATGTAATGGAAACAAGATTACGAGAATTTGATTTATATCATGGATAGTATATTCGATCTAGTATAGACCTAGGCAGATTGATGGGTAAATTTGGAAACATTTATTCTTTAGGGGCCACCAAGATGTGCTTGGATGCTATGTAATTGTTATGAATATGATTTTATCATACATGGATGTACATAACGGGATTTTTTAAGGTATTTATTATGGGATAGGTTAAACAATTACTAAGATCAAAAGTTTGAAGAGCCTTATAATGGACTGATGTTGGTGTCTTTATATTCTTATCATTTCATGGCCTTTCATCACTTGTATCCTCTCATAACAAATAATTATGCTTAAAATCTATAAATATTGAGATCACAAATCATCTAGACGTGAGGCATCAATTAGGGATCATTAACATGACCATCTGTCCAAATAATCTTGATATGGACTTAGTGGTTGATATTGGTCCTGAATTGGAAAAATATTTGTGTCTCCACCAGATCCTGGTGGATTTGTATTCATAAATTTAATGTTGCTTTTGGTTCCTCTTATTGAAGAATTATGAGGAATAAAAAATATTTTTTGAATGGTGTAGGAGTCATTAAAATCCAACTCTATTCCTCTAGTTCTATAACTTTATGAGGATGTATTACTATGTTTCTTCTTATTTATGGATCTAGATAGGTCAATTTATTTTGAGATCATTATGATTTTAAGAGTTCAACCTATACTGATTATACAATATAGTATGGTATAGAAAAATATAAATTATCACAATGTTTCAATAAATGATTTTGAATTAATTTTATTTATCAGATCAAGATCATATCCTTAAGGTACTCTACTATTTCTATCAATACGGATGAGTACAGCAGTGTAATTTTTTATTGTGGGGAAAAATTGCTAAACCTGATGAAAATGAAGAATAAACACCCATTACTGATGGTTGTTTAAATTTTTGATATAATGGGTGAAACCATACGGTTCTACACTATTGGATAATTAACTAGTACCCTCTATTTTAGGGTTACTATAGAGACCATCACTTTTCCTAAATTAATATTACATAACATTTGATAATTACATATATAATTATACAATTAGACGTATGAATACCGAACAAATATAGTTCCATTTAGAAATGGAAATATGAACAATTATACATAACTGAGCTAAATTATCTCCCACATGGATTTTCATGACTAGAATCCATTACATACACATAAAACATAATAAATAACTTCATAACATGTGTAATAAAACATCAAATGGTGTGAGTTCAAATTCGTAGAATTTGAAAATTTGGGTGATATCTAACCATAATCATGAGCATAAGGGTAGGATAACATGATCATTGAAATAGAATATCATACCCAATATATCAAAGATCATATAAATGAATCAGAGAATACAGTTTGAATGTTCATATAACATGAATCATTTCCAAATAAAGAACATAATACATGGAAACATTACATAGGAATAAAAATTGGAATTTTGGTAGACACAAAGGAAGATAATATTATTTTCAATATTTCCAGTGTATCATTTCCAAAACAACCTTGGTAGCATGGGTTCACTCAACAATACATTTTAGGAGTAATATTTCATTGAAATTAACATTTTAGTAGAATGAGCTAACACCTCTAGCCATTATGGTAGTCAAGGATCACTCACATTACCATATTAGTAATTTATGTTCATTAAAAAGATAATATTATTCTATATCATGAGATATAAATATTTAAACAATGCATTTGAGGGATATATTGGTCTTATCAATCTCATAATTAAATCATACATTCATGATTTAAAAAATCTTAAATAATCATATCCTAACTCATGTAACTAAATAGGTTTTAAAAACATGTTATCATATCATAAACTATGGAAATAGATAGGTTTCATTATCATTTATTCATAAATATAACCCTTGAAATGAGGTGGGTTTCAAAAGTATATAACATTAGAATGAGAAAACTATTTCAGGATTATCACTCCACCAAATTATATTTTATTAAGAGAATAAATATTAATTGAAACAATGATTGATTTGCCCAAAATTTCAAGAGTAACAACAATGGATGTTAACTTAGAAGATAAATTTTTTGAAATTTCTTTTAAAAATATTTCTTGAGGAAAATATCCATTCTGTATTTAAAATTATTTTTGAAACATTTGAAAAACTGATCAAAATAATATTTGAAAATATATTTGAAATTTTAAAAAGAATAATTTCAAACTATAAAACGTTTTTAAAAACTATTTTCCTTGAAAATTGACTTCAGATATCATTTATAGTCATTTTGTGAAACTCTTTGTATTTTTTTTAAAAAATCGTTTTTGAATATAATATATTTTTGATCAGAGAGAGATATGGTTATATGACATATGGATCATAACATTTCCTCAATAAGAGCACAAACATAATTAGTCATCAAAAAAAAGATGATATTATCTCAATAAACTCTTATAATTTGGTAAATTGGGATCATACTCTCCAAATATGATTTTGAAATTAGACTAATTATTTTATATAATAAAATAATTATATTTCAAGATATAAAATGAGAAATGGATTTTTATACACCATGATATATAATTTAGGTGCATAACAATTCATGAGCCTCAATGAAGATAAATTGAGACATCACTATTTTACCAATATATTTACTTTTGAAACATAAACCCCCTCAAATATAAAAAATTAAATTAATATGGGAATACACGTAAATTAAATTATAATATAAATTCAATTATATCTTGTTATGAAAAAACTCCACCTAAATGCAATGAGTGGTAAATGATGCTGGTATGTCATCAAAATAAAAAATTGAGATGAAAACCCCTTCCCTTATATTTTGATTGTCTTCATAATCATTCAAAATAGTTTAATAATAAATAAATTTATTTATAAATATATTATAGAACCATATTAATTTATATATTTGGTTTTATAATGGAATTAATTTTATCGCTTGTTAACAATCCTATGTTATGTTTTCACTTGAGGTAATATTCTCTTTATTCATCACATATGTGTAAATTTGTTATATATTTGGTACTTATACAATATATCACTATTTGAAACATCTAAAACATGATATTAATAATATATATACTATTATAATATATTGAATATATATGTATGAAATAGATTACACCATTCATGAGTAATGTAGGTCATACGTATTCATAAATGATTTTTCTATTTAATGGTCATGTTGGATGAAATAATGTAAAAGAAATATATATATATATAATTATAAAAATATATTTGTGATATCATATATTTCTTAAATATTAAATAAAATAATATTTAATACAATCCATGTTTTGTGTGAAGAAATAATATCACTATCAGTGGCCGCAATCCAAACATCCCCAAAACAAATTATCATATTATACCAAAATGGAAAGTAAAAAGATTTGTGTTGTAAATGGAATAAAGGAGATTCAATAAAAAATAATTATAATATATAAAATATATAAACAGAGTGTCCATCAAAATTATTAACAAGAGTGTCAGGAAGGAAAATTGAATAATCCTTGTTTATTGATGCTGTTGTACATCTAACATATAAACAATTTGTTCATTGTCCATTTGATTGAGGTGTTTTTTTGTGTAGGTTGAAACCATAGCATTAAAAAAATCCTATTATATTTAGGATACATTTTTTGTTATAGAAGCATGTAAATAAAAATGTAGAGGGCGTCGAAAAAGAAAACAGAAGAAAGGACTGGATAGATGATGTTAACTCTTAATTGGGTAACTCATTTTGGTTTGTTCCAAAAGGATTACTTAGTTTTTATTTTAACCAAGAAAAGTATTTTAAGAGAGTAGGAAGGATTTCATTTACCTTTATTTGGAATATATTGTCTGAACATAAGTCATTTTAGTGGTGTGATGAAGTGGGAGTTGTGGTGGATTTTTATAGGAAAAAAATGACACACATGGAATTGGTGAAGAGAAAATAGGTGTACACATGTTCTTACCTAAATAATTCTAGACAGACCAACCTAAAACATAAATAAAAGGTCTATGGATGATTCAATGAATTAAAATGTGTTTTGGAAAGGTGGATATGTAATTTGGGACCTACAATTAATGTTTAGTCCCAAATTATGCATAACATGACTTTAATCATTGTGATTAATTTTAAACACTTTAAATAATTATTTTTCGTAAAAATTTAATTTGATATTATTAAACTCTAAATATTGTAATTATTTATATTTTTTATTCCTATTTTAAAAAATATATTCACCTATGTAAAAAAATTGTGATTAATTTTAATCCTAAAGACATGTCGAAATTATAGGTTTTTTATGTAGAAAAATGTTCATATGTTTGTTATGATTTTATACTCAATTTCAATGTGAAATTTTTTATAATAAACTAAATTGATTTAATATATATTTATTAGCTAATATTACCTAAAAATAATACCATATAATTTATCATTATTTATAATTTAAAATAAAATTTACTTTTTCAGTAAAATGAATAATTTTCGATATTAATCAACAAGTGATGTTGCTCAAAAAATACCAAAAATTAACAATAAGATAATTTCTTTAATTCTAATTTCAATAATAAAATTTCATTTACAAAATAATATTTCTATATCTTTCAAAAATTAGTTTCATTTTTTTCACATAAGCACATTAAAATTTATCCACTAGAGAAAACAATAATTTTAATCATTAATGTACATTACCAAAAATCATATCATTAATTATAAATATTATTTATTCATATAAAACAATTATAAAAATTATTTGAAAAGTTTTTATTATTGTTCAATTTACTATGTTTAATGGATTGGTTATAAATATCTCAATTAAATATTTGTAACTATAGATTGATGTTTTATAGAGTCATGATTGTTGTGTGAAACATTTTCCATGTTGGTGTTCCGTGTAATCCATTCCATGTCCATGTCATGTAAATGGATTTTTTTTCCTAATTACATACAAGAAATAAATGAAAATTTACATTATTTAAAAAATGGTCCATAAAAATTTGTTTGATACAATGTACCCCCCTTAAAATGAATTTCACCCTCGAAATTCATCACTCAGATAAAAAACTGAGGATACTTATGCTTCATCATAACCTCAAGTTCCCATTTTATGTACTCTAACTGGTGATTTATCTAATAAAATTTGACTAGCTGAGTGGTCTTATTTATCAAAGTATTTTTTATATTCCAGAATATCATCATGTTTCTCCATGTAATAATGACCGTTCTCCATTTGTATGGCCTATAAGTTCATTATATGTGATGGTTCAGGTACATACATTATTAAGAGAGAGACATGGAATATCTATTGGGCTTGAGTAATGTTTGGATGAAGTTAGAAGATATAGGCTACAATCCCAATACAATCAAGAATCTCAATGGGTCAGATATACCAAGGGCTGAGTTTCACATTCCTCCTGAATCTGATAATATTAAACCAATGTTATATTTTTATAAACAATTTTTCACCATATTCATATTCTAGGTATGATATGTGGTTATCTAAATAACATTTATAAAAAGTTTTATCTTCATTGATACCCACAAAATGGTTTCAATAATCTAACCCATTTCATCAAAAATATCAGGTCCCAATAGATTTCTTTCTCCATACTAATCCCATCATATTAGAGATCTATATTTCATCCCCTATATGGATTCATATGGTGCCGTATAAATTACTGAGTGAATTTTTTTATTGTAAGATATTCAATTAGAGTAAAGTTTTGATCCAAAACACTGTTTAAATCCAAAGAATATGATCTCAATAGGATTTAATTGTTCATTTACACTGTCCATTCATATGAGGATGATAAGAACTGCCACAACTCGATTTTTTATCATGTGGTAGATGCAAACATCAGCATAACATTAAGGTGAAGCTTGCATACAAATCCCATAAAATTGAATGTGTAAATCTATGCATCCTTGTGACTTATTTTATCTATATCCTAGAAATTTTACATTGAGAGAAGTATTCTCTATTATCAATGAATCATGCTAGATTAGTTATGTGATCGACTAGCACCCATAAAGAAATAAACCCGTTAGAGATTTTATATTAACCCATGTCAAAATAGATTGTAATGTTCTCCCATATACATTCTTATATGGGTAGTAGATTCAATATACCATTTTTCATTTTACTTTTCTCCTTATCTTATTGGAATACCAAGAACCTAAATAAAGTCTTTGTGATATTTATCTTCAGGAACTCCCACCAGAAATATTTTTTAAGGTCCCTAAACATATTCATACTTCAAGGATGAATAGGGAATGAAGAACTATGACCTTACTCTAACAGCTCATTATTCAAATATGGTATGGAAGGACCACATACATGATTCCATAACAATGTCATTCTTACCTAATTATGTATAAACATAGTAACATTTTTGACTTTATTTTATAGCTCTACATCTTTCATCTATGCCTTTTAAAGATTAACATATATAAAGGGTGGAACATTCAGCTGCGAAAGACAAAAATTTTCCACTACCTTCTGGATTTCATATATAATTCATTTTTAAATCCATAAACATTGGATATTTTTGGATGCTCATCATGGATAATCATGCAAGAACCCTCTGAACCATATCATCGGCCACCTTGTTCTCTTTACTAGGGTTGTACTGTATTGTTTAATTGTAAACAAAATTCAACTCTAACCATCTTCTATAGTGCATGTTCAACAAATTTTATTTGAATATATACCTCTACCTTTTATGATCAATATATATATAATTACTTTCACTATAATGATAATTAAATAATATATTTAATGTAAAAATTAACATTTATATATCTAACACATGAGTTTTGTATATTTGATCTTGAATCCACAACTATGATGACACATTACTAATAACCATTTCATTTTTCATAAGAAAACAACACAATCCATTAATGGATTCATATAACTATATTACAAACTGTTTCCCACTACAGGGAAATGTATGAACAATATCACTTAATAACAATGTCTTCATTTCCTTGAAATTTTCCTCACATCTGTTGGTCCAGGTAAAAATCACTCACTTTTGAGTTAACTTGGTAAGAGGATTCGAGATTCCTGATATATTTTCACTAAATTATCAATAATATCCTACTAAAACATGAATTCTATGGATCTCATCCACTATGGTTGTTCTAGGATTTCATTTAATAGTCTTTCTCTTTAATGGATCTATTACAATACCATGTCATGAGATTATGTGTCCAATAAATGAATCCTTTTTGTAGATAAAATTTACAATTTTTAAATTATGCCTACCGCTTTCCCTTACGTAGGGTTTTTAGTATAATTTTCAATTTATCCTCACGCTCTCCTTGGTTGATTGAATAGATAATTATTTCATCTATAAATACTAAAACAAAATTATTTAGGTAATCTATAAAGGCCACATTCATTAAATCCATGATGATAGCTATAGTATATGTAAGACCAAAATGTTTCATTATATTCATAAAAAAATAGAGGCCATTATATATGGTGTATTTTAAATTGTCAAGAAACCACGTATGTGTTCTTTAAAGAACTGAACTTCACATTTTGGTGGAGTTCGAGAAAAATCTTCCCGAAAAAAACCAAAATATCATGAAAAATAGGCATATCATCGATGATAATTCCTCCTCAAACCTTTCAAGTAAACAACCATTTTGAATATGAATAATGACCAATACATTTGTTGTAATCTATATAAGAAGCCTATGCTAATAATCACATTCATGGATGATCATAATAGGGTTAGAATTATAAAATGTAACTTCACTACTCAGCAATTGATGTATGGATTGTGTAGAAAAATAAAATCCATGTATAAGATGGCATCAATTTCTATCTAAGGAAGAGATTAATTATTTTCACAAAGCGTATTCCCAAAAAATTCAATTGGAGGGGAATAATATATTTGATTTGTAATCACTGTACCAATAAGGCTTTTCACTATTAATTTCACATCTAATAGTTTTTATGGAAACATAATGCTATTAGAAAATTATTTATATATTAAAGGTTGGGTAAATCCATAATTAAATATGACATTAGTAGTTCTAGAGTGGATGTTAACTGCACCTTTCATCAGATCTTTGTCGCATCCCTCATCAGAAATTGTGATTGCCTGAAATTTCCCCATTTTCCCATTTTAATAGGTTTTTGATGTAGATCCTCATCACCAACCCTTTCTTTTTTTGTGTTTTACATAATTTCCATTCTCAATACACTTGTAGCACTTAATTGGGGGAAGTTCATTAAAATCCGATTTTTCTCCATTCGAATCATTTTCTAATTTCTTCAAACCACATTTGCAAACAAATTTCCAATGGTCATCCATTCCACTCATAAAAGATTTATTATAATCATTAAGATAATTTACTCATTTATTATTGAAAAACATTGATCATAAGGGTATGCTCATAATATTTCAATCATGGTTTTTATATTTTAAATTTAACTTATCTTCATTTTATTATCTAAAGCAAGAGATTGATACGTGACTCTAACCTCAATTTCATCATTGATTTATCATCACACAATAAAATTGAATATAATAAAGTCTCTTATGAAATTGTACATAATCAATGACACCATAGATTTATCCTATTTTATTCTATACACACTATATTTATATCCATCATGATTGTTCGTGAAGAATTTCGGGATTTCCAAAGCATATCTATCAGAAGTGTGAAACCACGGGTTCGGTATTGTGTGTTGTCGTGTAAAAAATTACCCAAAGTGAGCCCTGAAATGTATTTTCAGAGTTCATACACCCAGATACATCAGTCATAGATCCAAATACAAATTTAGTATCAAGATTTTAATTTTTTATTGGAAACCAATCTCTTAATCCTTCCACTAAATTATAGGTCATGTTCGTATATTGTTCATTACTTGTAAACATATCCTTGAAAATTTCATTAGGGTTATCTTTTTGGTTTTATAATACATGCCTGTAATGTTTAACTATTCTTTTTTTCTGATAACAACTATATATAACCACACTTTTTATACATTATAGTTACATTAATTTTGTGGAATACTAAAAAATCATACCAATTGGTGCCAAAAAATCATACTAATCTGGAGACTTTGGTATCATGGAAGCATAAACACTAATACAGAAGTGAGCTAAATTAACTCATATTTGGGCCTTTAAGACTATAAACCTTCTTAGACATATAAATCATAATACATGTCTTCAAAACATGGGGATGGAATAATAAAAATCGGTGAGCTAATATGACCAATATTAGAAAACTGGGGAGAAAATTAATCTTAATCATGAGCATAAGGTTATGAGAACATGATAATGAAAATGAAATATCCTTTCCTAAATATAAAATAAATGATACACAAAAAATTGGAATAAGAAATTGAATTTCATAACACATGAATCCTAAGGAAATAAATAGCATAATCCATGAAATTATAACACTGGAATAAACCATGTTATTAGTAAAGACACATATTCACATAATATGATTTTTATATTATCTGAGGAATAAATTACAATGCCATCTTGTTTGTATAGGATTACTCCTTATACTATATTGGTAGTCATGTTTCTCTCCTATGACGATATTATTAGCATGATTTAACTCCTAATACCCTCTTGGTTGACACAGATCACTCTAAAGACCATCATTGTAGTTAATTTTTATTCCATGGACCCTATAAGTCTATATTAGGTGTTATATACCTTTACATAAGGAGTTGGCATGAGATATAGGTCCCAACTATAAAATAATAAAATAATACAAACATATTATAAATGATTATAAACACTCATATCATAACCCCTGAAATGATATTGTTATTATGAACAAGTAACCACATCATAACCTATGGAAATAGACAGATTTCATAATCAGTTAATCATAAACCTATCTCATTAAAAGAAGTGGGTTTTGAATTTCTATAAATAATGAAAGAGAAATAATTTTAATCAACATAATTTCCTCAAGTCTTGATACATTATGAGAAAATATGAATGAAAAAATGGAATGATTTACCCAAAAATCATGAGTAACACAAAAAATGTTATCTTAAATGGGAAATAATTCATAAAAAAATAATTCAAAAACAGATCATGAAGAAAATATCATTTCTATATTAAATATGATTTTTAAACCATAAACCCTTTTGGAAAAAAACATTTCATTGAAAATAAATTTTTTAAAAAATATAATTGATGAATTGAAACTCATAAAATGTTTTCAAAATATTTTTTCCTTAAAAATGGGCTACAATGATATCTGGATTTTTTTTGGAAAATGGTAATGAATTTTGAATCATGGTTTTGTAATAAAATAGATTATATACTAGAGAGAGGGAAGGTCATATTTTACATAAAACGTTATCATAACTACCAATTATTGGGAAAATGGTACTAATACATGAGGATTTACTATGTAAATAGAATATAAGGAATCTCTTGTGGGTTCTTGAAATATGGATCATACGATTTCATCAAGGGATGCTTGAACTAAAACAATCTTGAAAAAATGATGACATTGTCCAAATAAACTATTATAACAAGGTAACTAGGGCAAATAATATCTATATGTAAAATGTAAATTACATGAATCTTAAGAAACCATGAATGATTGTAAATTAATAATATAAAATTTAAAATGGAAGAATATACACTTCGATAGTGAATTTAGGTTCGTACCAAAACATGAGTCTAGACAATGGCAAATTGAGACAACTCTATTTTAATAATTTTGTATCTTTTGAAACTTAAGCATCATTAATTTAAGATAATTAAATGGATATGTGAATTCCACTTTATTATATAATTATATACTTATAATAAAATCATGGGATGCATATACACCAGTGAAATGGAATGAGTAGTGTACCAATCATGTATTACATGAGAATTAAAACTGAGATGTAATCGCCTTAAAATATATCATGACACTAATAGTACTCATTCAAAACTCCTATACAATAATTTAAATTTATTATAAATATTTTATATAATGTTATTATTATATAGATGTTTTCATTATGACCATATATTAACTACAAGTTAAAAATCTTATGTTATCGATTCACTTCCAGTAATATTCACTAAATTTTTAACAAGTGTCTTTCTTTATTATGACATTGGTAATTGTAAATTATATCATGATTTATAGAATTTGATACATTATTTAATATATTATATGTATCTTATTATTATTATAATAATCTATAAAATATATAAGTCTGAAACTGAATACAGCTTTCCTGGAGATGTTATGTTATATGTACGCATTAACACTTTTTCTATTTAATTAACATGTTGAAAGAAGGAATGTAAAATAAGTATACTTAAATATATATAATTATTAATGTCATTTTATGATATCATATATGTTTTTCATATTCAGTAAAACAATTTATAAAACAATCCATGTTTTTTCTGAATGAATCGTACGACATTGAAGGGAGGGGGTAGTCCAAACTCTTTCAAAAGAAATAATCGTATTCACTCCAAATGGAATATAAAATGACATGTGTTGTAAATGGATTAAAGAATATTAATGATATAATGTATATAAAATATAAAATATTTAAACAGTGTGTCCATAATAATATCCACTAGGAGAGACTATTTAGAAAATTGAACACCCCCCATTTAGTTTGGCGGTAGTTCATTGTTCACATAAAAAGATATATTTATTATACATTAGATAGAGATGTGTGTAATTTAATGTTGAGAAATTTTCATAAAAACAACCTATTATATTTATCATGCTGAAATGTTTATCCTATAATGGAAACAATAATTTGGTGTGGTGGATAATTACCTTAAAATAATGGACTTGAGAAAAGGTGTTACATCTTAATCGTGTAACTCCTTTTCATTTATGAAAATGGAATCCATAACTTTTCTTATTACAAAGAGAAGTATTATAAGAGAAAGGGTGGATTTATGGGATGTGGACTAGGCCGATCTTGGATAAACATAGGTGGTGTGAGTGTTTTGAGGAAATATGATATTTTTGGCCTTTTATAGGGATTGGAAAGGACACATGCGGAATTTTTTAAAATATTTTAGTTGTATTCATGTTCATACCAAAAAATAGTAATATCAACCCTAAATAAATAAATAATGGATGGTTTATTTAATATTAATGGATATAAAATTGGTTTTTTACATTCCTCTAGGTCATTTGGGAAATTATGATTAAGGTTTATCCCATAATAATGCTTTATTAATCTTTAACAATTGTGATTACTTTTAATCACTTTTACTACTCATTATAGTAAAATTTATCTTGTTATTAATAAATTAAAAATTTTATATTGATTAAAATGTTCTATGTTAGATTGTCTAATTTCCATTAATTGATGAAATAAATGAGGGTAAATTATAATCATGTAGACATGATGAAAGAATAAAGTTTTAATGTATAAAAATGTTTAAATGTTTGTTATGTTTTTATATTCAACATGAAAGTGAAATTTTTTATAATGAGATAATGTTTATTAATATATGTATAATTGATATAATATGACCATAAAGTAAATTCAATGTATAATTTAACATTAACAATTATTTAAATGAAAAGGCAGTTATTAACTAAAATATAGAAATTTTCAATATTTATCATAAAATGATGTTTCTTAGATTAATACCCAAAATTCACCCTAAGTAAATTTTTACATTATAAATTAAAAAATGGAGTTTATTTTATGAAATAAACATTAAAAATTTATATAAAATTAATTTAATAAATTTCTATATAATGAGAGTGAAAGTAGTTCATTCGAGAAAAATATATTAAAACATAAATGGATGATACCAAATAAACATATCATTAATTTTAAATATTATATTTATAGATTAAAAAATACAAAAAAATATTTGAAAATAAGATATTTCTATTCATATTACTATGTTTAATAACTAGGCTATAGTTATCTAATTTAAATAATTAAGACTACAAAAAGATGTTTTATAGAAACATTCTTGTGGGATGTAATGTATGCCATGTTGGTGTTCTATGTATCGTACGACAAGTCGGTGTCATGTGAATGGAATTACACAATTAGAGAATTGTAATAAATAAATAGAAATTTTCATTATAAATAATTTTCCATAAAAACATGTGGTGTTACATTTATATATGATGATATTCCAAAGATATTCTTACATCGTAGATACATAATACAAGAGTATGTTTTCATACTCGTTGGGATATTTAAAATTCTATGGTGTTCATGGATATCAAAAACAAAATATTCCACCCATATTTGGACTCGATAGTTGTTTTTTAGTAATATTATCATACAAATAGAAACCATGGATATTCGACCTAGACTCCAGGATATGTTTTTAGTCCACATATGTAAAATTGAATATATTCCATGATGATGAAGTGTTAATAATGGTTCTCAGATGTATAAATAATTAGGAATGTCATACATGAGGCAATAATTTATATTTATCTGTAAAAAATAATATTAATAAAGAACATGTAAATTGTAAATTGAGATATCTAGAGGTCCACTATTGACTAATCCTCAAATAAATAATTAGATTGTCCAAATACATACAAGAAATTGTAATCTGATAATAAATTTATTTCATGGTATATTTTTTAGATAAAAACGTGTTCCCAAAATATGACATAGAAAGATGAAAATAGGGAATGTAATCCTTTATATAATAATTAAATGAGAAAATTATTATTTGGATCTCTCCCAATTAGTGGCCAATATGTAGGGAGTAAACTAGACAACCATATAGGTCATGATACATAAGATAAATTTTTCGGTAGATATAATTCTTAAATAATAACATAGTAAGATTATGATAAATATGACAACTCATTTTTGAGATAATTATGTGCTTACTTATCATATCCAAGAATATAATTTGTCCCATATTTCCAAAATATCAAAAATAATTGAAACATAAAAAAATGAACACACAAACACCAATAAATAAGATGAGTTCTCATAAACCAATATGACCATAAAATAAAAAAAATTATTCATATCGAATCCATGAAAAATACAGTGCACTTAATAACAATAAAAAATAATTTTTATCAACTCTTTACAGATATCAGAGTACATATATATCAAAAAACAATTAACTAATAAATTTTTATTTAGTTCATAAATTGTATAATTATTATTTAAAATTGTTTTATTGATTACTTAATATCATAAAATTGTTAACTACTTATATATATATATATATATATATTGAAAAACCTTATCACTTTAAAAATATATTATATAATTAATTATTTTACCAACAATTCATATAAATATACATAGGTTCCCCTTTTTGAAATTAAATTATAAATATAATAATGATCCATCGTAAATAATTATTTATGGTGTATAAAATTGTATAGACCACAAATCAAATAGTTATAATAATCACTATTAACTTAGACGCAAATGGGTAATCAATTTCCAACTTTGTAATCATAGAAAATAGATTAAAATATTTTTTATTATTAATAAATGTCGGATAAAATAATAGTTATATTGGAAAAATATTTAACATAACCTAGATGTGTGTCAGATAAAATAAAAATTAAGACCCCATTGTTTCCATCTTTCAACACGTAAAATTGGAACAAAAAAAGAAATAAAATCAGAACCAACATCCATTAACTCAATTCCATAACTAGTTATTATCATTATTCGTAAGACCTTTCTTCCATTGATGTAATAGAATGTAAAAACAAACAATTCCCAATTTATGTTTTTATTTTTACCCATGTACAAAGTTAAAATCAACAGAAGTGGGAGATTAATGGGGAAAATGATATATTTATCACTATGAATCTAGAATGAATTAATTTATAGAAAAAACATCCATTGATACTTGAGAAAGAAATTATGATATATAAATGAAGGAGAATGGGTTAAATATTCCCCTTTCATAAACATGATTGTGATGATAGGTAATCCCCCAAAATTTTATTTTTTTGACCTTATTTATAATTACTAGTATTTATTGAAGGTATTATAACAAAATTTGAAAAAAAAAATAAACATTCCCAAAGGGAAAAAATTGTTTTGTTTACACCATATTAATTTTGATCGACTCATATAACAAACCCTTATTTTCTAATAATCCACAATTTTACATTTCTATATTACCATATTATTAAGTGATTATTTTTCATCATCTTTATAGAAATGGGGATCAATACGGATGTTGAATAGATGTAAATCCTTATAACCATCATGGACATTTTCATACCAACTATCCATCATCAATTTTTCATTAATATATAAAATAGTATGCCCATCACCATTTCAAATGATTTCTGTGATGTACATTACATACACAAGGAGGACGCATTTTTTTGGAAGCACCTATGCCCATACCAAAAAATATTTTTATTTAACCACATATTTCATTCAATAAATATATTGAATGTCTTTTTTAAAATACAAAACCAAACTAAAATAAAAATGAAATTTATTATATTATAATATCACAATAAATGTAAAAATTAATGCATAATTTTATTCAAATAAGTATAAAATTATATTATATATGGAATGAATCGATATTTAAATATGAATTATAAGTATTTTTTATGTATCTTTATGATAATTCTTAAACATCATACCACCTACTACAACTAATTATGGTAGGAAATATTTTACAACTATGATCAACATATTTAGATTCAAATAAATAAATGAGACGAATGGCTTTAGTTAAGTGGGTAAGGTTATATATAGAAATATTATATGTTTATTTAAAATAATTTCATTTTTCATATGTCCATTTCATGTATATAAATTTGATATACATATATCTAATAGCTATATTAATGATTTTATAATATCTGTGATGAATTTAAAATTTAAAAATAAAAAATATATTTTGTATTTAATTATTTTATAAAATATATATTCTAATAAAATATGATATAAAATTTAATTTTTTATCATTTTTAATGAGGTTTGTTCTATTTTTTTATTATTAACTTATTTTAAATTTCATTATAAATATAACATATTTATCCTACAATAAATGGATTGATAAAATTAAATAAATGGTTAATAGATAAATAATTAAATTAAATAAATATTAATAAAATCAAATAGTTTTATAAAAACCATGTTTGAATGACTTTTTTTATCCATGTTTTGCATATATTAATCATAATAATTTTATTTTTTCAAATATAAATAAATTAATAATACTCAAATTATTAATAACTGGCTAGAAATGAGAAGGAAATCATTTTGTTTTTAAGAATATATTTTATTAAAACTCGTGTTTTAATATATTACATGTTTTATTTTAAAATAAAATCAATTATAATTATAATTATAATTATACTATATTGATTAAAAATAGAAACTTTTTTTTAAAACATGATATGAGGGTTAATATTATTTTATATAAGTTAATTTCCACAATATATAATAAAATCATGTAGAGTTATTTTAATGGTTTTGAATGACATGTAATGAATTTTGAATGGAAATTTTTATAATAAATATTTTTATTTGTCCTTTTATAGATGTGGGAATTAGTTTATATATTTTAACTTATATTTCCTCACATAACTCATTAAACTCTTAAATATTATATGTTTACCCATCACAGTACTAAAATTTCCATAGGGATGTCATTCATTTCCACCTATAAAGGGACATACATTGAACCCATTATAAACAAAATTAACAGACTGAATTTTATTTAATCATTTTACAAATTTCCCCCCCAAATTTTCTTCTCCACAATCCTATATATTTATTTATCATATTGAATCCTTAGTGTTTTATTTCAATGTAATTCGATGTGGGATGGAGTTATTCCATCAAAAAATGATTTCTTATTCATTTATTTTAATAACATTCTCATCAGTATTTCTATTAAATCAAATTCAACACTCTAATAGTGTATTTTTAACACAATTATACTTTATATAAAATATATTGAATTCATATTAATTAATAAACTTACTCATTAAATGGCATAACACGTTCTTGTTTGCGTTGGTTCTATGACATACATGAACGGTTTCATAACATTTACATCATACAATATAAAAAATTGTAAAAAATTGGAATTTAGATTTATTTTTAAATATTTATATTATTATAGGTATATTTATTTATATTAGTAAAAAATTATTCTTATAAATTTTATACCCAAATATTTGATAATTTTCAACCTTTAGTTCTTAAAATTTCACTGTAACAACCATGTAATAATATATGAACTATGATATCCTATAAAATACATCTATGTATTCTCAATTAATAGTATATAATTTATCAAAACATGAGAAGTATACATATAAGAAACTTTTAATCTAATGGAAATGTGGATCATGTAGAATATTCAACCCGGAGTGATCAATTTTGTACTTTGAATGTCTATAAATTTGGTAATCATAAATTATATATTGAATGAAAGAACATTAAAAAATATATAATATTGTCTTATATTTCAACAATTCAATCTATTAAATTTGAGGATTTTTACATTTTTGTGTTAATTCAATTATTTCATCACACATACATAAAAAAAATATATCTCAAAGTAGATACATCTGCTAGAAATACATATATCCCATATACAAATTCTATAAATATAAAACATGTTACTTTTCATTAAATATAATCAAAATTTTCATTATGGTCTAATATTTTTCCATACACTTCATTGAAATCCCAGGATTGTTTTTTAAATTTTGTATGGGAATGAAATGCTTATTAATTGACATATAATATGAAAAACGTAACCCATAAGTATTTGAGAACACATAAAGAACATCCATTTTATCATGTAAAATTTAGACCCAAAAATATTTCATTTAAAGGAAATCCAATTCTGTTCACAAATATTTTAATCAAACATCTCATATGAAATAATTAAGGAATTGTAAATTTCCAAAATATTACATTGAAGCTAAGAATAACTTTTGGATCCTTTTAGAAATAGTTATTAATTTCACAATGAAGAATTATTTTATACAATATATTAAATAATTTTTTTTGGATTACCTTGTGAAATAAAATTATTTCAATAATAATTTTAAAAGAATATATATATTGAGATAGATTTTTTCATTTTGGAGCTCTCTGCTTCGGCGGAGAGCTCTCTCGCTCTCTAGGGTTTCGACCCATGTGATGTTTTCTTCCTCGGCGGATGCGGCCTCTTGGCAACGGCGGGGCTGCGACGTCTTTGCAGAGCGGCTTAGGTCCTCATCTGCTTCCAGTCTTGCGGGATATTTGTTGGTATCTTTCCTGATCTGCTTGAGATCGGAGATCACGATTTGGATCCGGTGCGGAATGATTTTTCCCGCGGCTTCGGCCGCGGCTCCTCCTCGGCGGCGGTTTCTTCCTCGGCTTCCGACAAGGCGACGAGGCAGGTCTGGAGGCTTCAGTTTCGGTCTCCTATTTGCAGCAGCGCAAGCATCCCTGGCGAAGGCGGAAGATCTGGGTTTTCCACTGGTGGACGCGATACTACTGCGTGCGGGAGGAGTCTGAGGCTTCTTGTTGGCGGTGGGCATCCATACTGGACCAGATCTGGTCGGATTTGGCGCTTGGAGGGGTGAACGTGTCTTGGTTTACCCTCAGTGGTCCTGGCAACGGCGGGCTGTGGTTCATGGGAACGCTGTGGGCAGTCACGAGCAGTTTGGGTGGGGATCGGTGCGGCGATGCGGCTTCACAGCGGTGCGGCGGGCTGATGGCGGTGTGGTGGTGCCGCGTTGGGTGGTGACAGGCGGTAATCGGCGGCAGGGGCACCTGCCTGTAGCGAGTATGTGGCGAGTAATCCCGCTCAGGTGTTTGAGCAGATGCGGAGGTGCATCGCGGCGGGTGGATCCACCGGTCAGGATTGGCGATGGTGATGATTCTGTCAGACAGCGGCGGATGGCGTCACGGCGGTTCCGATGACATTGGTGGTTCTGCGGTGTTGGACCTGGTCTGTTTGGCCTTCGGGTTGTGTTTCCTCTTTTCTAGTGATGTTTTTCACTTGTAATGGATTTTCCCACTGGGATCTTCTATCGTCTGATGCTTTGGGTGCGTGTCTCTAAATGGGATTTGTCCCACTGGGCCTACGGGCTTGTAATGGGTTTTACCTTACCCAACCCAAAAGGAATTTCTGTCTTTTTTCTTTTTCTTTAATAAAGGGGCTTGACCCCCAACCTTTCTGGCTATATATTGAATTGAAAAATTAGAGAACTATTCTTATACATCTCATTCAAATGGAATAAAATGTGTAGTAAATTTAAATAATTTATTTGGATAACCCACATATGTTAACTCATTACAATTACTAAATGTATTGGATAGATATATCTAGATCACCCAATATTATTTCATACTAATCCAACCATTATTGGGTTATAAAGGAACCACCCATCCATTGATTATAGGGGAACCTACCATCATTATAAAAAATATATATGAAAAATAACATAATCACGTCACATTAATGAATCCATCAAAATATTATTCTTTTCATCCATTTGAAAAATATTATGAATATTGAAATAACTAATACATTTAATAACTATTTTAGAAAAATACTCAGAGTAAATATAATATGTTTTCCTTAATGAAAACATTCATGAATGTAATGGGTTACTATTATAAAATAATACTTTTAGTTTTGGGAGAAAACATTTATTTAGTATACATTAAAATTTAATGTTACTTTTATTTCTTTTTTTTCAAAACCATCAATATAAATTACATTAAATTTTTTGTTTTGAAATAATTTATAAATTTTTATAAAGTTATTTAAAAATTAATTCACAAATCAATTATGTCTAAATAAATAAATTAGTAAAATAATTTAAAAAATCATACAATGTATTAAATGATTTATAAAAAATATTTACATAAATGAATTGAGTTTTTTTAAGTATAATGTCACATACACCAATTTTGTCTCATATTTTTTGTTCTTTTCTAATAATTAGATAAACTCAATATGATTGTTAATAAATCCTTACTAGGATGGATTTTTATTAATATTGGGACAATAATACATAGGGTTATATGTTTGCATGTAATTTTTGTTGTATGTGGTAATGATTGTGTTCTCATGATATGTGTGGAAGAGAGGAGACGAATTTCCCTTATATGATTGAGTGGAGGGATACTTTGGGATTCACATAAAAGAAATAATGATATAAATATCATAGTTATTTCATGTAGAATATAGGAAACCCAAATTCAAATATCTGTAATGATAAGGTCTAAAGAAACTCAACCAATAACATTTAGATAGGTGATGGGTATATTTCATGAATTTTCGATTAGTCCATCCTTGTTAACACATTATATCCTAGATTATGAACACTATATTATTGGAAATTATAATTTTTTATATGAGAAAATATAATAGGGAATTTCTATGAAATATGTATTGTGATGAATAAATAATTTTGAATCTATTTTTTCATGGTCATATTTTATAGGTAGAACAATCTTTTTATAATAATAGAACCTAAAGTATATGAAAAAATATTTTTAGAGAAATATAAGACTTATCTGTGAAAATATATTTCCTTAAAATAATTTAATAAATCAATTTACAAAAGATATTATTTAATGGTTAAAAATAGTGTTTTTAGTGTTTTTTTTGGAATGATAAAATGAATCGAATCATCAAAAAATTCAATTAAATTAACTAAGTCAAAAAATATTCTTAATTTGAATAACATATATCTTATTTTTTCCATAGATAAGAATCACATCATAAATTCAATGTTATGTAATCAAATAAAATATTTAAAATTTTAAATATATATTTGTTGAAAATCACATTTAATTCGATACAGTCTTTAATATTGGAAATTTTAACCCTTATCACTTAATTGTTAACCCCATTAAACTCATTTTAACATTAAATATGGTAATGTTTTATTACTATTTTTACCTTTAATTATAATAATAAATAAATTGAACCTATAAATATATATCAATAATTATGATTCAAAATAATGAATCAATTTTATTATATTTATTTCAAATATGTGGTAGGCTTTAATATAATTAAACATGGAAAATGAAATTAAAGCATTTTTTGAGAGAAAATGATTTTCCAAGAGAAAATGGTTTTCTGAATAAATAATTTTTCATAAAAAATTGAAGTATAATTTTTATTCAATTAATAAATATTAGATTATATTCCATCAAAATTAACATGTAAAATATTAAATATAATCAAAAATAATATTTCACAATGAATAATTGTGAAATGAAAAGTTTTTTTAATAGAAATAAATATTTTAATATATATATATATATATATAAACATCTCAAAAAATTAAATAAAATTAAAACTAATAAAAAATTTTATAGATTAATTAATAATTAATGATCATATTGATAAATCAAAATTAAATTGTTCTCAAATAATTTTTTTAATTAATATTTCATATTTCATCAAATACAAATTTATTAAAAAGAATTCCTTTTTACCATTTACAAACAAGTACAAAATATTTGATAAATGATTATATGATTATAAAATATAAATAATCAATGTTAATAATTCATCGAATTGATTTGTTATAAAATAACATGGTTTGTTACATTATACTCACCTTTTTCAAATTTTGTCCTCACAATATTATTCATAACTTTAACAAATGATGATATCATTCCCTTATATAATTTTATAATTTCCATGTTTTTTATTTAACCATATGATTTTTCCATGATTCTACACAATTATTAATGACCATATTTTATAAAAAAATTATCTATATGGTCAAGAATATGAAAAGGGTATTACAGATCATAAATTTTCTCTTCCATCATTAATACTTCTGGTCTAAAAAAGTGTTATGGATTTGTAATAAAATTTCCTAAATAAAAAAGATGAAATAGGCCATGTTTCGGAGATAAACATTGTGGCGTGAGCACATCATTGGAAACCAATGTCAAATTCAATGGGATATTAAATGGTCCTTACAACCTTGGAATTACGTTTCTCTTTCAAACACTCTTAAAACATTTACATAGAGACACCTTAGAGAAAATATGACCACCTACCTAAAAATGTTTGTTAACTCATATATGCATGTTTGTGCTTATATGATGACTTGAAAATAGAGAACAATGAGTCTCACCAAATTGTTTATTCTTCATATTTGTGTTACATGAAGTATATTAACATTTAAGAATCTCAAAACACTATCTCTTACAACATTATATTCATCCAATTTAACATTATTAATCATTAACACCTTTTTCAATAATTCACATTCTTCATTATTCTATTTCATAACACTGTATAAAAATGACCATTATACACACACCTGAAAAAATTAATGGGAATTTATAATTGAAAATTTATAATAAAAATTATATTTTGTAATTCACCAAAAGGATTATGTCCCTTATGTGGAATGGTTAATTTAACATTATTTTTCCAGATTAATGAATCGACTATACTATTTTATTTACCTTGATGATAATGAATTTTGAATTTATACTTATTTCTAAATTATAGTTATCTTCTCTCTCCCATGATTATCATGTTTTGAGTGAATATATTGATCAAAAATATATGATCCGTATATATTTTTCAATTTTCTCTACATAAATGATGTGTCAATTTTTTTTATAACACTATATCCTCAGGTTTATGGTCATGGATTGGATAATTTTTGTCATGAGGTTCTTTTTGGAGTGAATTATAAGTAATAACTCAATCATCCAATATTTAATAACAACATACCACCGAGAAAGTTGAATATTAATTGATATAAAAGTATATATATTTTGATATAAGGGATAATACTATATAATTGATTATTTTTTAATTTTAGGAATCATTAATTAGATTTATTTGAAAAATAAAACATAGAAGATTTCATGTTAAATTGTTAATCTAGATTTATAACCATGTAATGTTTTCAAAAATACCATTATCATTGACTATATTTTTTATGGAAATACTGAATCATATAAAAATTAATGGGATTTTTCTCATTCATCAACAGCTCTAGTTGTTTTATGCCAAGAGTTATTCTATATTTTTATGATATGTTCAATGACAGAAAATTGATTAAACCAAAAGTAAAATATTTAATATTATTTAGATCAGTTAATTTCTTTTTGGAATTATGGGATTATCATTATTTTTAATCAAGTTCTTCATAATTTAAGTAAAAAATAATGAAAAAATTCCTCAAAATATTAACCCAATACGTAATTAATAAAATCAAGGAATATAACTAGATCGTTTTTTAAACCAATTATGCATTATCATTATACCAAAATTTTCATACATAGAGATGATAAAAAATCAGAATTCGAATTCAATGTATTGGTATTCTTAATAGTAAATTTATTGAATGATCTATAATCCATTCATATCCTCAGAAAAAATTACTTATTAATAAATAAAATAGGGGAACCCTATGGTCATGTGATATAAACACGAAAGCCTTTATCAAGAAATTTAAATAATGGATTTTGCAATTCCAAAAATCACTCATGATCTATTTGATATATTGGTTTAGAAAACTTGATAATCATTATTAAAAAAATTAATTTTAAACATATATTTTTAATATGTTCTAATTGCATGTATGTCATCAAGAAAAAACAAGTTATTATTTCACTAAAAGTGTTACATTGATAAAACTTTTTACATTTTCTTAAATATTATTAGAAAGTTAACATTCATCTCGATATTTTAAAATTTTCACTTATTACTGATATTTATTAAATGGTGTTAAACGATTACTATTACAAATAGTAAGTAATTTTAAAAAATAATTTTCTTCAATAAATAATTATCATCATTAAAAATTGAAATCCAATACACAATAAAAATAACGTCATGTTTTATTATGGGAAATCAAAAAAAAGGACTTTAGGTGACACCCTTCCAAATATGATAAAATAAATATCTTTTTATATTATTCATCCCATAATCCCAAAGCCATGTGTTATTAAAAAACTATGATAAATATATTTCATGAGATTAAAATTTCATTTTACAATTAAATTTTCTGGAAAAAATATAATATGTGTAACTAGAATAAAAAAAAGATGTTATCATAATATGAATAAATATGTATTGTTCCACTTAAAACATCATTAGATTCTAAGTATATTCCAATGTAATTATAATGGATTTCACAACACCCATGTTCTCATATTAATGATCCTTCCCATAATTCTTCCACATCTTTTGTAATTTAACTATACAATTACCCATCTCACTATATATAAAACATTGAACAACATTTGTATAAAAACTATTCTTTGGAAAAGAAATATATTTATATTTTAAGTCAATACATATTCTCCCAAACATAAAAATCTTTAAGAATATCCTTTAATATCATATTACATTACACATTGACATTTTTTAGACACCAATAACAAATCTAAAAAAATTAATTTATATTCATTATATTTAATTTATGGATTATTTATAATTACAAACATTAGGAAATTTTTTCATGTTTTCATTGAATGAATTATCATCTAAAAAATCTATTATTTCATTCCTGGAACATTGAAGAAGTTTCTCATAATGTTGTAATTAAGAAGAGGACAATTTACTTTAATATCATATCATCGATCAGGAGTCAAAATGTTTAATTATAATATTATTATCAGAAATAATATTTTTTGTACCATTCTAATTGTGTAATGTTTTATTCAAACATGAAAATAAAATAAATCTATGTTTTTACCAATTACATAATTTTTTTTCATTCTTTATGGATAAAATATACGATAATATGTCTCATTTTAAAAAATTATTAAATATATCCCATTCATTGGACGGAATCTATTCTCTCTCTATCTTTCTTTCTATTCCATGTTTTTTTAATCATTGAACACCGTTTATTATCTTAAACATAAAATTTTAAATTTAAATAGTTTAATTTTTATGACCATAATAACCCGTAAAAGGTAATATATTTTATAAATATTATTTCATTCCATTAGATAACACTATGTTTCAGGATCCTATGAATTATAAAAGTATTTTATAGTAAAAATTTACATTATTGACATGTGTCTCTGTGATTGACCTAGATTATATCTAAATTGAAAACACCCCTAAATTGTATTTTACATCAAATTTTTCATTAAAAAAAATAGACACCTAGATCCATTTCAATCTATTTCAAGTTGCTGACATAGAAGGAAATCTTCCTCTTACGACATTCCCACTTTGGCTTCCTTGTTTCCTCTAAAAAACCATTCCTAAGATATTGTATAGAAAAATTAATTTGTTAATATGAAAATACTATATCATGATAACCATTAATTTATATCACTTATATCTATTAAAATACTTTAACATAACTTCAAATATTATTTAATCATTTCCTCTACCACAAATTATAAGAACCTACGATTAAAAATATCATCATATAGAAATTTTTTGAATATTTCAATCCCTTATATTTAATGATCATTAAATTTTATAGTATTAGAGATTAATGTCATCACCTATATATAAAATATATTACGTCATAGATTAGATACATAACATGGGTATCAATTTTTCTATAATACAAACATTTTAATATATATAATGTTTTCTTTAAATGACATATCATCATAATTTTAATCATAAACTCATCGTTTTAACTAATAATCAATAATTCCATATTAAAACATTTGAAAACATTGGATGGGAATAAAAATAACATTAAGTGATTTATATAATAATGGATGAAACTATTTATTCCATGAATAAACTAAAAAAATTTGCATTTCAAAATAATCATTGAGACAAAATTTATCATTTTCTTTCATCATAAATAAATATCATTTATCAATGATCGTCATAAAATTTAACAGAAAAATCTTAATAATAAATAAATTTAATTCTGTTTTCATAAAAAACATGACATGCACATGTTTTTTAAATAATATATATATTTCACCCATATGAATATTTATATATGTTTATTTAACCATAATATCATGTAACATGCCCTCTCTTGTCAACGAGGTTGGTCACACATGTAATCCCATCAAAGGGTGGGGGTAAAACAATTATAAAGAAAATAGTCTTGTAAATAATAAAAACAAGTTATTCAACCGAAGTACAGAGTGTAATCAACATAATATACAACTGAGAAAATTATGATAAATAAAAAATAAATATAGGTCAATATAACATATCTACACATGACTAGAAATCACCTAAAAACTATCCCAAAAAAAATAGAAACTTATAGAGAACAAAAATAATTATTGAATGGTCTTCCTAATACCTGAATCCTCAAAAAAGGTATACATCCACCCACAATAAGAATTTGTGTGTGATAAATATATCCTGGTAGGATAAAATCAATGGATCTATATGATTTGTAATTACACGATTACACAATTCAAAAAATTGAAACACATTATTTTTATATGAATTATTATAAATAAATAATTTGAGATCCTTTTTCAAAAAATCATTGAGTTTTCCATAATACAAGTAATATTTTACAAATCCAGAAAGTGAGATTATTATATTGATATATAAATATTAAAGTGACAAAATATCAATGAAATAGACTTCCATTATTAAACAAAAAAAAACTAAAATTTACTAACCTATTTGTCTCTTGTATACGGGAAAATACAAAGCAGACACTTATAAGTGTATCAAGTAATAGAGAAAGATTTATCTAACATTTAGGCATTCCATATTCCATCATCAATCAAGTGGATTCATCATTAATGTGTCACATAAACTAAGGATACTGATGTTTCTGTCTCGACATACTGATATTCATCACTATACACTATTAATGAATTAAATTTTTAAAAAGAATACATGATTTTTTATAAAAATAATTCCACAAAAAATGATTCATGTTTTAATAGTCTATTTTCCATGTCAAATAAATCTAAGTATGAATTGAAATAAAACCCTTCATTAAACAAAAACCCATTAAAATTTTAATTTCAACACCTGGTATTTTATTTCAAGTAACAATAAATTTTAATGAACAATATAAAAAACATGAAATTAGTCTTTAATATAAAATACACATACTTCAGGAGTGTAATAAACAGAACCTCCATTAATAACGATGGTTGGGAACCAATGTTTCTTTTATTAGATGATAATGTATGACTAGTGACTGAAAGGTATCAATATAAAACAATATATGAATACTAATTCCATAAAAAATGGCGCCTCAACCACAAAAAATTGCGAAATGAGGTGGTATACGTATAAAGGGTTATGAATCATTTATCCCTTTTGATCACTCACTGAATGAATCAATCCAAATTGAAGGAAGACGACCAAAACATCCATAGGTATGAGATCCAGCTGATTGGAGAAGTTGGAAAGATAGAATAAAGCCTTAATCACCCACACAACACCCTAAAGACATCTACACGTGGAATTAAACTGGGTAAACTATTTTATATGTTGTGAATCTTTTAAATTTTACGGAATTTGGAAAACTCTTAAACTCTTTAATGAAACCCAAATTTTCTATTTACATGATGTGTAAACCATACACAATATGAAAACTATCAGGCTGTGAATTTAACTAGGGGGATGAGTCCAGCAAGAATTTCACATCACAAAACCCTAATACACAACATCTGATAGTATTTTGAATAGGAAAAATGTTGAAAGAAATATTTAAAATATATTAAATCCTCATTATCACCGTTACATGTATCCTTCCAATTTAGGTTAAAATTTACCAACCCAAAAAAAATCGATAACCGAACAACATAGATGAAAACATAACTCCTAGAATGATATTGGCATGTTACAATACCAATATGATAAAATATTTCAACACCACGAAGGATATAAAAATATTGGATCCAAAATAAAATTATTCTAAGTTCATATATTATTCAACAATCACTCCCACTCTTGCATCTCATTGAAATGCTATCCAAAATTCTACATTACCCTAACAAGGTGGGTAATTTATCTTCCTAATTCCTTATCATTGTGACCCATACTCTAAACTGTCTTCTCAACCAAATTTGTATTAGGATAAAGAAAAACATCCTCCTATTTAATCTCATGGGAATGATTAGTTATACATATCCTCAACTGGAAACATGATCCATGTAATGGATTCAATTAAAGATAAATGGTAAAACCATTCAATAATATACCCTCCCGAGTAACTAAAAAATTTCAATGGGGAAAAAACATTTATTAAAACATAAAAAACATTCCCAACTATTGTTTTCACAAATGATATGAAACACTAATAAAGACCTAATCACAAACCTCAAACTCCAGTAGCTGACACCAATGGTACACATATGATTTGTTACAACTCCATGCTATGATGAAAAATATATAGATAAACTAAACAACCAACGATGTATCTGGAACAACGCTACTCCCAACGTGGGGTCACTCTCCTAATTACATATAACATAAGGGATATACACATGCTTTCCAATACAAATCCTCAATGGGAACCATTCTAATCAAATATTAGTATCAATATTTATAAGAAAACAAAACCAAAATAATTTTTATATCCCAACATCAATTTAAATGAATCATATAATCCAATAATGTATAATCAAGATTATGGGCAACTCTCTATGTTTTTAAATCCATTTTTTGGATGATTTTCCAAGCTCAATTTAATATGGGGTCCTATTTCCTACCAAAAACCTTACAAATCATACATCTGAACCTCAAACCTCTATCTGAAATAGTTTCTAAGGGAACCGCATAGAGCGTCACAATATATCATAGTTATAGGTCCCAGGCTATTACACCTTCATTTTGTCATATATTGATTACCTTTACTATTATTGAAGGAAATTATCAAACTAATGAATTAAATATTGAGAAAACACTCAACCCCTCTGTTATAAATACCACCCACATACTCATTTCCTTACACCACCCAAACATCAATCCTTTTCCATATTCTTCCCAAACCTCTTCCTTATCCCCTACCCCATGTCTAGGAGTTCTTGGTATCATCCAATGTCTAATTTTATGTTCCCTTGTGATGAGCTATATAGAATAATTCAAGATGAAATTTGTTCTTCAATATTGTTTTAAATTTCTTTCAAATTTCATTTTCTTATTTTATTATCATAAAATTATCATATTGAAATTATGTTATAACTCTAGTATGACTTAAATAATAGTATGACATTATGTCCACATAATATTATTCATTATAATCCTCTTATTATTTTTTTATAAAAATACAAGTGTTTCATATGATGTGTCCATTTACCTACATCGTGGGTGACACACATTTGTTTTCCATGAACACCTTGATGGTTGCAAATAAAACCATTATATGGTTCAAAATTGATTTCAATATTTATGTTGTAACCCATTTTATGTTTTGTTAATATATTTTATACATAATAATATATGTTAAAACAAAACATGTTCGTCGTGATCCAAACCCCATTCAAAATAACTTAAAACGATCATCATTGAATTTTAAAATTATTATTATCCTCATGGTATATAAAACGTTTCAATATAAAATCATTTATAATATAGAATGATAAGTAATTACATTTAATTTAAATTATGGATTACAATCAATGACCTACATGAACATCTATTCCTGGGTACAGGTGAATGGTTCAAGAAAACTAAGAATAGGTACACTCTCAAACAATGAAATTAAACACTAAAACTCTTCCAATTTTCCATAAAAGAACATAATGAAACCATACATATTTGTATTCATGTATGAACAGTTATAGATTTATTAATTAATGAATCTGATATCATTATATAAGACATGAAATGAATGAAATAGTTCAGATATAAGGAAAGGGGAATTCTTGAACCCAACCCTCATTCATTTTGTTTTCATCTTTCACATCATTTTAATTATAGTTGTTCCTTATAAATAATATATTCATCATTATATTAATTTTTTTGGGATATAAATGTGCTATACTTGAGTTGATGAAAAACACACTATTCTGAAAAGGAACACTTCTTTCAATAATACACCTTCTACTTCTCTTTATTTCCTCCTTCACTCGTGGTTGATGAATCTTTTGTCAGGTATAAAATCCCCTTATTAATATTGTAACCCAAATTTTATGAATATATTTTAATGAAATTAAACAAAATCCTTTCAATGGGTTATTGATGTTCTTGATTGATATATGTTCTATGGGGCATGCATCATTATGTAAATGTTATGATGTGATGAGTGTGCTCAGAATTATATAGTGCAATGTAAATGTTTTGAAGTGAGGGGTCTTCTTGGAGTTAAATAATGATTTGATGGAAAGTGTAATGTAAATAAACTAATTATAAAATTAAAATATTTGTGAACAGGATGCTAGGTATTTTCACAACTATGTTTGGTAGTCAACCACTAAGTCACAAGGGTTTATTTTTGTGAATTTCCACATTTTACGACTTTTATTAATTAGTTATATATTTTATATGATCTTACGCCTATGTTTTGTTGATAATGGTTATTCTTACCCAATGTTGTATTTTCTCATTTTTTTCCTCTTTCTAGGATTTTATATCACCTATTATTGATGTATATCTTTTGGTGAATACCATTACTAAGGGGAACTAAAGGGCCAATAAAAAGATAGAGAAGATGAAATTAATTAAATGTTTGTGTTATATGTTTTAATGTTTTGTATGGTCATAGTTTTCCCAATACACAAAACCATTTTATCATCACGGTGTAAATTTTTTTTTCATTATAATTATCAAAAAGTAATATTCATATATCAGGGTTACTATTATTGGTATCATAGGCATGGTATAATTAAATAGGAAATTTGGAATGGATTACATAAGTAAAACCCTTATTATGTAACTAAGTATTTGAAATCACACTAGATGATTTGTTAAACACATGGACCCAAAATATATATTTATTTTTTGTTAATTTTAGAAAATAATAAATTATTTATTCCTAAATTGTTAACTTATTGTTTCTTCTAACATTTTCTACATTAAAATATAGTTGGAAGCAGGAGAAATCGGGCCAGCAACCCATTGAAGGGACAATGCAACAATTTCCTGAATGACATCCACAATTATCTAGGAGGTGGAGTTAAAAAAAATCATGGAGATAATTACCCAGTTGTCTCAGGTTATGAATAATAACTCGAATAATGAGTAAAGAACTCCTTTACCAAAAAGGATGAAACTGGTTGTTGAGGTTTTTATGTAGAAAGGACCCCCGATGATTAGTGCATCTTTTGGACCAATTGTTGTGGAATAGGGGTTCAACTAAACGAAGAATATCTTTTCTGTACATAAATGTTCTGATATAGAGAAGAAGAATTCACCCATTTATCAGCACATTAGAGTGGCCAAACTATGGGGGGGGGGGTCTTTGATTGATAGCACCATGATGTGAGAAAAATGTAATAGATATAGTTTAAATAATTTATGATATTGTTTCATAACATGGATATCCCATGAACTCTTCATACGAATAAGGATAGAGAATTCATAGGTTAATGAAAATGGGAAGAGAATATATCTCATCATACCAAGAGAATTTCACAAGGACATTAAGGTATGCTTTAGGATTTGTTGTCAATAGTGATAAAAAAATTATATGTACATTATTGGATTAATAAAATCATAGAATGTATCTTTAAATTCAAATCTATGTGAGTTAGGAAGACTTTTTCAGTTTGGAATCAATGTGGATATGTAGTTTGGAAGATTTTCCCATGAATATGGTTATAATAAATGAAAAATAGAGTTTCCTGCTGGAGAATATAATAAGAAATGTGGAATGAAATCTCAACCATCCAAATGTCAAAAATATGGGAAGAATCATCATGAGAATTTCCTCTAATGGATGGGGAAATGCTTCATGTGTGGGAGAGTAGGACACCAATCTCAAAAGTGGAAATAGACCAGAGAAGGATTGGGAATGTTTTGGAGGAAAGGATATCACCTAAAATGGTACAATTCAATAGCTATATGGTGAAAAGAAACTATGAAAGACAATGTACTAAACCTCGAGTCCCCATGGGTAATTAGAATCAGTAGCCAAAAAAGCCAAAAAAATAAGGGATGGATTATTCCATCAATACTGTAGAAGTGGAACATAAAAATGAAGTCATAAATGGTACACTACTTATAAAAAATCAATATTTCTTAAGATTAAATGTGGGAATACTATAATTCTATGAGGGATAAATACCACCATTTATTAGATCAGTGAATAAAATTAATTTGATACAATTTACAAAAAGGGGGAGGATGTAACATACCATGTAAATAAAGAATATTCAATCCCATATTTAATAATATTTGTGATTTAAATAATAATTTTACTTTAAAGATGATTTTATGTTTGATGGTGAACCCAATACATAACAACATGTTTGAATTAAATCTTATGTTTCCCACAATGTTGAGCTATACTGAAAAATAATAATATAATATTATTATTTTAAATGGTATTTAATGCATAGTAGTTATATTGGAAGAAATAGACATAAATAAATACAATATTATTACAGGTGATTGTTAAATGTTTTTATATTTATCCAATAAAAGTTAGAGGCTTAAAATGTGAATTAATCCAATTTTAAGCACAAATTGTATAATATTATTTAAAATGACGATTTACTTCCTTTTGATGGAGAATCATTTTTAAATATATTTTTTGTCACTTTTTTATGTTCTATTTGAGAAAATAAAATTCTTCTTGATAATAGGGACATCAAAATTTTGTATGAATGATTTTTTTTTTGTTTTGATAAAGTACATTTTTTAATGGAAAATGCAAAATACAAGATTTTATTTTAAAACTAGATTTTAATCTAATTTATTTATATGGTTAGATTAAATTTTATCTGGTTTTAAAGTGTAAATAGAATATTTTTTTATTTAATTTTTTTTAATTTATGTATTTACACTTTAAAATTGGACAGAATCAATTGTTAATGTTTTGATAGTTATTATTTTTTAAAAACACGCTCTTTATTTTGAAAACAATAAATTATTTTAAATTAATTTCTACCAATTCAGGGTTATGAATTAGGAAAAATGGGTTCAATATTTTTAATAAGTAGTCATAGATTTTTTATATAGGAATCTTTTATTTTTAGACATTATGAATAGTTACTTTAGTAAATATTTTATTTACCATCATTAAAGGGTAAATATGGTAGATAAGGGTTAATGTAATATTACAATAAAATTAAATTACCCTTACACTTTTAATTACACTATTTTATATGATTATTATTACAAAGGTAATCTTTTGGTTGATTTAGGGACTCTATGGAACCACATTGGAGTGATAGTGACACTTTATATTAATTAATTTAATGCAATCACAAAAATAACATAAACATTATTGTTTTTGTGAATCATTTTTATATGGGGTTATATAAGCAATCTATTCAACTATAAATATTTATTTTATATAAAAAACTATTTCCTACATCATGATATTTTATTTAATAATTTTAGACAAAATATAAATTAATTTATTTATAAGGAAATGGTGATAAAGTAACTTCTTTATTAATAATGGATTTAAATAAATGAAATTATAAATATTAAAATAAATTTATAGTAAAACTTTTTATGCCGTAAAAAAATTTATTGATTAATATTACTTATTATATTAGAAATAATGTGGTTCTTTCGAATGAATATATTTTGTTTTGATTTTTTAAAATGTCATGAAATGAATAGTATTACAATTGACATAAAATAGTTTTTAAATCGATAATTATTTTATTAAATGAGAAAATATTACTAAAAATATATGATTCAACGAAATGACATATATTATGTTAAAATATCAATTAATGATCTATTTATTGTAGGTTGTTATTTTATTGTAATTATATTAAATATATAGTATTAATATATAAGAGGACATGGTAAAAGATAAATAAGTTGAGAAAGGGTTAAATAAAAAATTAATGATTTAAAAAATCCCAATCATGTCCAATTTATATATTTTTATTTAATTCGACTTATTTAAACCTTATATTAAAAATAAATTAGTTTTTTAAAGATAGAATATGAAAATAATTATATAATAAAATAATATTTTCAAACATTCCTAAAGAGCCCCTCTTTTGCCTTATAAAATAAAATAACCTCTAACCCTTACTCACACCTCTTGAGCTCCCTTATAGCATGTAAAAACGTCTAAAATAATCTCTAAATATACCTATTTTCCTTATAGAAACCTTACCGTAGCCATAAATCACTTTAAAAATGACTTTTGGTTAAAACCAAAGGGAGTTACCTAATTTAAAGGTAACATCTTCTCTCATGTTCTCTTTATTTATTTTACTTCTTTACTCCCAATAATATTATAATACATTGATTAAATAAAGTCACCAGTATTGAAAATATTATAGGTTTTTTTATGATATGGATTCAAACTAAACATACACACACCTCCATCTAAGGGATACGAACATACTATTTCTCTGTACGATGAACTGTTGGATCATTAAACAATGACTATATAATTACCTCTACAACCTCTAATGGTGGAAATTATGATAGAATTTTATTTATATGTGACATATATTATATTAACAATGTCTCTATGATTCTATATTTTTATTTTTATCAACCCTTTATAGTTTCCAAAATGAGTAAATACGATAATTTCATTTGAGGACGTGCATACAACCGCCCCCTCAAAGTGATAGGACTCATTCATGTCGTACGTGGAACATGTAAATGATGTAAATAATGAAATTATATATGAAATTATACTACAATCATAATATACCTAAGTATCATTATATTTTCATTCCATTAAATATGAAATTTAAATTTAAGTAGTGTCCTTGCATACGTACACGTTTCTATCTCCTAGAATGGTGAATTTTATTTCACATATCCAAAAGTTATGTTATATTATAAGTGAACATATATAATGTATATGTATGATATATATAATATCTATATCATTAATATAATTATGGATATAATGTAATTTTTACCACATGGATAGAATTTAGTAATGGGATGTTCATTTTGGACTAAACTACCAAATATTGACAAAATGACTGTTAAAAAACATTAGTGATTATGTAATATCTATAATGTGTAAATAAGTAAAATAAAAGGAATAATAAACTTGAAAAAAATATCTTTATAATGTAGACATTATCTTTAGTTTATTATTAATGATATTAAATAATTAATGAGTCATGTTGGACATGAGGTAATGGACATCGTCTCAATTTCCTTTTATTGAGGCATATTTTGATTTAATCACGACATTATTTTATAAAGTGTATAAAACACTATTTATTTTTAATTTATTCAGTGGTAATTTTTTTCAATGTAGTGTTACAATTAAATAAAAATGAAATGATTCATTTTATCATTCCCGGTGACAATGACCATTTTCCACCGTGAGCATTATTTTATATTTGGATTCCTTAACAAGCCATGATGTTCTTAAAAAGATAATAAATACCATATACTATTATACATATTTTAGTATTGAAAATTGTTTTGATAATAGATTTTTATGTCAATATATTTAAATTATATATATTTAATAAATATGGAAATGTTATTATTCCTTTATGTTAGTTTTATGTGTTATGAATATGTTTCTGTTCTTGGAAATTGTTTACGCATACTATTTGATCCGTGATAAACCTAAGGTGGGTAAACCAAATATAGTGGTCCAATGAATTGGGTAATAGGACAGAGATAAACATTAATGTTTCTCCAACAATATCTATAGAATATACTATGATGGGTATTCCAATTGTAACCCCCTGTATAGTTGTGAAAGCTAAAATCCATGTATGTTATGGATGCCAAAAGTAACCTTTCTGATTTATGATTTCATTGTGTTATTCCAAAATAAGATGATTTAGTAAGGTATGTTCTAGTAGGTTATGATTTGTATGTATTGACGGTTTGATGCATTTCATTCATTATTTTACAACCTTTACTGTGATTTTTATTCTCATACCATGTTTTTTGAATTGTTTTTCACAGGATATAAGGCATGATAAGAGAATAGAAGAATTCATGAAGATTTATATCAAGAGTAGAATTATTTTTTTCTATTATGATTTTTTATTTTATTAAAAAAATGGATACTGAGTAAAACTGTATAATTTTTAATATTTGAGATATAATGTAATAGTTATGTAAAAATTCTCTAAAACTATAAACATTATAAGATCATAAATGTTATATCTTTATTTAACTCAATAATAAGTGATGTATTAAGGTCAGTTCATTGTAATTTAGCTAAAAATGATAAAGAAGAAACCACCATGATTAAAAAAAAATTCTCATTCACACAATGGGATCCACCATCATTGAATAATCAATTAAAAAAATTAATTCCCTATTAATAATAAATATATTATAGAATCAATTAAAAAAGATAATCCATCATGGGAGAAGAAAATAGCAACATGAAACTCACATAACTCACACATTGCTCCAAATACCACAGAGAGATTTTCATCAAGAGGAATATAGTACAACATATAGTATTATGATCATGAATAATCATCACCATAAGGCCAAAATATTTGAAAATGTAGTGAAATAGGGCGTGCACATCCAATAAAACAGAATAATAGATGAATAAATCTTATATGATGAGAAATTGTGAAAGGAGAATGAATAAAAATGGCCAAAAAAGACCTTAAATGAGGTGATATCCCAAAAAAATCATAGGAGAGTCCCTTACTTTCAAAAGTGGTGCATGCATGTCAAATGAACAGGAATCAGATGTGGAGTTCATAAAAACCTATAGGGTGTGTATATTTCAAATAGTGAATCATATATCACCTTATCAAATAAAAGATATTCTTATTTACCATAAAAATAAATCGACCATTTGAGTATGTGAACGGGTTTCATGACACGTTATCATTTCACACCATGTACCAATTTAAAAAATCATCATAGAAATGGTTTCACATCGTGTGAAAAGTTCATAATGTTATAATTCCTAGTATTTAGATTCTATAAGATGACATAGAAAACTCCCCCAATTCATTTTTGACACCAATTAAAATTTTCATAATAATGTTTTATATACATATATATAATAAATTAATTTAAAAAAAACATACACCAAAAATATTAGTTTATCTTCCCCAGCAGACACTCTCTATCAATAGTGGAAAAAAATGAACTCAATAAAAACATGAAATTAAAATGAAGATTAAGAATACCTAAAATTGGTAATTGGTTATTACAAACACCCCATTATAAAATGATCATTTCTAATGTCATCATTTGAAAGAGTGGAGTTCTCATGGATCTGAGGCCACTATTTTACCATTGATTAATCAATCTACCATGTTTTGTGATACTATGATCGGTGTCTTCATAATAATATGACCAAAAAATCAGCATGGGATAAAGTACATTCACATAATAGTTAGTGATCACCAATGGATTATCTACTATAGAAACAACATGATCTATGTCAATTTCTCCCCATATCAGATAATGAGAGTGATCAAGATAGAACATCCAGTGCATATTAATGTTTAAAACACGGTGAATGAACATCAAATGAATTGGATATTAGGGTAGATAAATATAATTCCCAATATACTCAATCACCTCAAACAGTTCAAAATATAATATATCGGTCATTCTCTAAATTTCCTGAAAATGATGATCCAAACTAGGAGAATAATTTATTAAATCGTGGTAACCAATGTAGTACTATAAAGGATTATTCAAATGATCCTATTAATGTTTCATGAAACTATGAGTTGTATCAATATATTAAGGTAAATCATGAAATACCACTGATATCTATTGAAAAGAACTCTACCCTAAAAATGGGGGCTCACCCAACTGATCTCGACAAATATGTGACTTATATTTGAAACAATTAAAATACTAGAATGTGTACATTATGAATACTGAAATATACCAATCATTATAATAATATATCATTTAATGATGTTTTTTCCACTATACTACAAAATCGATGAAAAAGGCTTAGAATATATTTTACAGGATCTAAACTGAATGATCAGATTGGGCGTCTATCTATCAATTGTATGTGGTACACTACCTGGCATGAAACCTCATCAACTCATGGGGAGTGTTATATAACAATAAGTTATGCTTGGTATCCCTATCAGAATCAATGGTACGTAGAAACCCATGTATCACCTCAAATGTTTGTACATAAGTATTATATACATCTTCATTGATAGTTGTTTCACTGAGTAGAATGAATTTTCATACATTTTAAGAAAATAAACCAACTACAAGATATAAATCCTCCCTCGTGGATAATTTTTTAATCAATCCAAATAGTCTATATACATAAATTCCCATTTTCAAATCTGAATTGAATGAAGTGTGTGAAATCCAAAAAACTTCAAATGCTCCACCTTTACTAGTTGGAAGGGGTAACACTAGGAAATTTTATTTGTAATTTCATTATTAATATAAATGAACAAAAATCACCATATCATGTCATAATACATATTTATAGTTCATTATTGAACTACATATGAATAAATTTGTTAATTACTCAAAATTGAGGTTCTCAAAGTTACTAGGAAGACAAACTGATCAGCAAAATTGAAAATATCATTTAAAGAGAGAAAAAAATAGAAAAAGGAATCACAAAATATGGGGCCTATCAAATTATCTTGAATTCTTCATATTTATGTTATTACTATAGAGTGGACTCGAGGAGGGTGATGATACCTATACACTGGTTAGAACAAAACTTGAAATTTTCTACTAATAATCATGGTGAAATTTAAATAATATTCTCATAAGGATAAAATCATAGACAATTATATTATAACCTATGATTGTGCATTCATTATGAGGGAATCATCATTGAAAATATCATTCCCCTGTGTGGAGGTGTGTTCCAAGTCAAAAATAAAAAATTTATCCACAAAATTCATTTATATAATATTTTTCCTTTTTGAGAAATGATATAGATCAAATTAATATAGTAGAAAAAATTTTGGAAATAATCCTCAAATATATAATTACTTTAATATTTAATCACCTGAAAAATGTGTATTAATCAAAAAAAGTGTTGGAAAATTTATACCATGGAGTCAAATATCGTGCAAGGTATAAGACACTACATTTTCATCATGAATAAGCACGATAAATGAGACAACAGATGTATAATTTGATAAAAAAAAACATAAACCATACTTGGATCAAATAATAGAATAAAAAGAGATGATGTAAGAATACATTTCTGTTTATTAAAATAATTTTTAAACTTATCATCACATGGGAACTACATCAATTTTTTATGAAGAGAATCCAATGGAGAACCAGACATTGATAAATCCTTGATGAAGTATCAATTTAATCATGTAAGAAAATTAATGATAATAATGATTCAGATGCTCCATGGATATACACATGAAAAAAAATCATCCACCATATCAGGATCAGTGGATAATATAGAATAAAAAATCACCTTCCCAAAGAAAAAAATTAATTTATTTATATGTTTCATTTCAGAAGTATTCTGTAAAAATATTGACACATACTACATCCAATATAATCAAATATTTTTAGTGGTCATGCTTATATATTGAATAAAACAAAATATCATCCAAAACACTATAAAAATGTGTGATGATAAATACTATATATTTGACACAATAAATAAAAAATAAATGTTATAGTGTTATTTAGTAAAAACAAAATCACAAAATATTCTTAACGGACAAACCAACACAAGAGAGTCATCTTCATAATGATAAACTCCGAAAATACAATCCACCTATAACTTAAATGATCATTAAAATGGGAAAAATATAATTTTCAATTTCATTATTCTTAAAAATAATCCACATTGTTATGATGATACTTATTAATAACAATCAACATGTTTAAATTCTGTTAGTCCATGGACAATAGGAGTACCCAGTTATCCATTATGTAAAATAGAAATAGATTTTATAATGAAAAACACTAGGATGAAGAAACCTTTCATCATCAGATCATGCAGCTACTTCATGATCCCTTATATATCTTTAGGAACCATACAAAAAAATTATTGTGGCCAGTTGTGTATTTGTAACCAGATAAATCAAAAAATTTACCTCCCACTATAGAGAAAGGACAAATAAATCGTCTTTGAAATAATCATAAAAAATCCATGGAAAACAAAGGAATATTATATAAAAAAATCATCAATGAAAACTATTAATATTCATATCATAATCATTATCATTGGGTGGGATACGTATGCTTGAATATACCTCATATCCTGCTCTCCTAAACACACATGAGATATCTCATTGAATGAAAGGAATTTTAAACATTGATGATAACAATAAGCCTAAAAAAATCAATGATATATTAATAATTTATTTTGAATAAATAAAATATATACATATAAATAAAAATTAAATAACATTCTAATACTACTTTAGTTGTCGAAAACTAATAATAAATACATTCAGACCCATTCTATTTCCTATTTCCAAAGGGATTTTCTAACAATATACCAAAGGAAATGATTTCCATTGAATGTTTAATCATATATATAAAAATATATGATATAAACGAGTGAGAGAAATATTTTTAAAATAATTATTTATTAATAAACATATAATAAACATGGTAACACTTATATCTATTTAACCTTAATATTCATCCACTGTAAACATACCCACTGCATGAAGGTGTTTCACTTATGAGACAAACTACTACAACCCTATAAACATCAACGAATTTTAATATGAAGCATTAGACAATGGATAACATGATCTATGGACATAATAAGGAATTTTCATAACCTAAAAATGATTTATAATTTCCGTAGAGTCCATAATTATTACACATCATCACATGTTCATATTAATAATTATAGGGGTGACCAACCACGCTACAGTGATAGAAGGTCAGAGAGACAGTATATATTATAATTGAAGTTGAATATAAGGGACACTTTTATAAATAAAAACAACTACTCTGGTGATAAAAATTTCATATCCTTTTTATCCCATTCACCCTATTGTAGATTCAATTGGGTAGATGATAAGGGGAAAACAAACCATCCATTCTTAAAATATTTTCCTCTTTTATTATTTCCATGTCCATTGCATTTCCAAAATTAGAAACTGTGGTAAAGAATAAATGTGATATAATTTCCAATAAGAAACCATAAAAGTAATTTTGAACCTTCAATTAATTATTCTTTATGAACAATAGAGAAAAAATAAATATCCCCCTGAGCAAATTTATTTAGGGAAACACTAAATTCCCCCCTTTCTATAAAGATATGATATATATACATCTACATAATAAATGAATTTTGAAAATATTTCTATAATATGATGGTTGTGAAACCCTTTCATTTCATGAACCCATGTCAATTATCATATACAATTGCATCTGGCCATTTTTTATGGGGTCCTTGAGTTTAAAAACAGCAATCACTAACATGTTATTCACATCTCAGACTAAGTTTTCAATGATATAATCAATCGTGTCCATCCATTCATCTACATCTCGGGGTTGACATATACCCGTAATGATGGTGGAATTCAATTTACAAGATCCCATTATCAATCAATTTCTCATAATACAGTTAGAAAAACCTCAAAAACATTATTTTTTAACTGTGAAACATTTTGGTCTATAGTATGAAAATGTCCACATGATAGTCGTAATACTATCATGGTCTATATGTTGATTCCCTTGAAGTGAATCTATTATACCCACATAAAGAATAATTGTAATATATTTCATATGCATACTATTTCACACATAAATAGATGAAAATAATAGAAAATAATATCATATTACTTAATTATAGAATAATATATTAAGAAAATAATAATAAGATATAGAAGTCAATACAAGAGACATTTGTTCGAACATCTCAATGTATCTTCAGTATCATCCTGGAATGAGTTGGTCAAGAAGTCTCATTAACATAAAATTCTAGTCCAAAAAAACCTATCCCTAGACTACTAACTTCCAAAAACTAATAACAACCTCCTCAGATACCAAACATTGATGAATCATCCACAATAACATAACAAACTTGTACCAATCCCAACCAGAAACATACCCAATGTGCATTCTTGATACCCACTTGCTAAGGAATGTAATCCTATAATAAAAAAATAATCAATGCATGAATGAAACCCAACCTAAAGTGTAAAACAATATATATATATACACACACTGTATTAAGAACTAACTGGTGAGTAAAAAAGTAAATATATGTCATTGAAAAATGAATCAGTAGATATGATACAACTAAAAAGAATATAAATGATTTCCATTGAAGAATTCCTACTAAAAAGAAAATTTAAAACCAAAATAGCTACTTCATGTGATGTCAAGGTAAAAATACAAATCATTCAATAACATCTACTTAGAAAATTTTGACATAAACCTCTCTTTCTCACTGTAGTGCCTTTCAATTCTTTACCTAAAAATGTATAACATTGTCTAGAAACCTCAAATAAAGTGAATACAGTGTGATCTAAACTGTATAAGTTGGATCTCATCCATTTTTCTTCAATTGGTATTTTTACAAAAATCATAACAATTTCTAGCATAAATGATAATACGACATCATTATTAATTGAAATATTATTATTTAAAATTTATAATAAATAAATCCACAATATTCCATTTAAAATAATCCTTGTAATATAGTTTCAAATAATATAGAATTTATGAATATATCAATTCATGTATCAATTATCATATAAAATCGAATTTAGTATAAGTGAAATCATAGTTCAATTAAGATTAGAATGACAATGTATTATGATAGATAGAACACTGGTACATCCTATATAGGAAATAATTTTCATCATGAATACATATATATTCCATTAATCTAGATATTGAAGGAACTACACACAAAATAAACCTCCCAACTGGTCAAATTATTCCCTAGAACCACTATCATCAGGGTTAGACGAAAACGCCATGAGTGAACCCCCTAACATTATTAATTTACGAAACAACTAGTTATGATATCCACCTATATACCCAAGGCATCACATGTGATAAAAGTTCCAAACCTTTTCATCATACCCTTTCATTGAAAACCATTTCATAAATTAATTTAACACTTCATTAACAATTCAATTTATGTTTCTACAAATTAATTGGAATATAATATTTATCTATAAACTCATTTCCACAATTGCGTAATTAAATAATTCTTTAAACTTCATTTATGATAAAATTTATAAATGTATGGGCATTAATGGTATATCCCACACTGGATAGATATAGAACCACCTACCTCAAACTCCAGTCATACACTCCTATAATTAGATCTAAAAATTCATAATAATTAAAATAAAATAAATGATGCACCAGAATCACGCCATAAAATTAAGAGTAAATTAAAAAAAGAAAATAGTCAAAATATAAGACATAGAATCACACAAATCATAGAACACACACTCAACAACATAATCAACACTAAAGTAAGCCACTAGTGGAAGACCAAAAAAATGATAGGATAATGAAGAAGATTTGTCACTATAATAGCAATGGATATAAAAACAGTGTTCAACAACACTATTAAAAAAATGTACTGCGAAGAAATAGAGACAACTCTACCCTATTGAAATGATGCTCTACCACAATGAAGATAAATTACTATCTAAAATGATCTATATGGATATGAGATCTCAAAAATATCATGTAATAACCCCTTGGTTTTTTGATATGATCCTGCATATAGACTAAATGATAATCATATGTGAAAAACAAAAAAACAAACATGTTGTGAACACAACATGGTATGACTCTTGGGGTCATGTTATAAAATCATAGAAATTCATATAAGATAAAAACGTGTATCATTTTTTAAAATAAACATGGATCGATATTATTAATAAAATAAAAAATTTCATGATGTGTAAAAAATTCATTCCTTATTCTAATTCCCTACATAATCACAATATAGGTTTAAATTCAACTCAAAATATAACAACATGAATATTTATAATACCATAATTATTAATAAACATTAAAAAAATAGAATTCATCCCCTCAAACCAAAAATGGTATTCTATTAATCTATTTTAACATTTATGCATAAACTCTATTAATTATAAAAAAATCCACAACAGACCATTTGGAAATATTCAACTCATAACACACATCATCCTGGGAAAGACAAAAATACACATGACTGGTTATGAAAAAAATAGAGATGAGTAATGCCTAAATGAAAATAATGTGATGTCACAAGATATAATTCCAAGAGTTAAAAAATTATGAAAATGTTAATTGATTAATAATAAGAATAAAACCTCTAAAAACAAATCTGAACTCACAATACCAGATTAGTAGCTGAAAAAATAATCTATACATTTATTGATTTGATATCGATAAACATGAAAACAAATCAATAAATGTATAGATTATTTTTTCAGCTACTAATCTGGTATTTATTTGATATCGATAAACATAAAAACAAATTATCCATCCAAAACACGAAACATAAAATGAAAAATAGATCATGAATATAAGTAAGAATAATTTATGTTTTTAGTATTATATTATATAGAATAAAATGAAATGTAAAAAATATATACCCTATAATTTATACACTAATACTCAGTATAATTTTATGAAATTGAACATGTAAAATTATACTTATTTTCTTTTATAGAAAAATATTCATTATTTTCAATATGACATCATCATTTTTAATAATCAACATAACAATCATTTGACAAATATTTGGAAAAACTTTTTTGTCATCTAATTAAATATAAGGGACATAAATAAAATGTATATAAATATTTTATACTATTTCCAACCCATGATAAAATAACAGGTTTTTCCGTAATCATAATAAAATTTGAGTTCAAATTATAAATTAAATACAATTAAAATTTAATTTATTTACCAAAGTCCTTTGTAAGACACGTTATGTGAAAAAAAATAAAAAATCATTATAATGAGGCTTTTTCAGAAAAGCAATATAACCCATGAATGAAAATATGATTTAGTCATTCCTTCTAAACATAATACGCATAATCATTCAGTTAAACAATGAAAACAGGTATCAATTATGAAATAATAACATACCCAGGAAACAAAGATACCAATAATTTAGAATACAAGGAGAATACCAATGAAATCAAGTTGATTAGACCCTCAAAATAATCTAGCGAAATTAATTAACCTACATGGTAAATTAAAATATAATTTTCTATATAACATAATCATTTCACAATGCATTGGATAGCTATATTGAGCTCACCTATCATCCTAATTAATTTAAAAGGAACATAAAATTATTAACAAATTAGAATCTTATAGTACGATCATTATTCTAAAAATATATATATTTGAACCCTTAAGATTTCTTTCAGACTATTATATATCCTTATTTCTGAAACCTCATTTTATAAAATATAATAACCATAAAAAAGGGAAAAGATAAAATTTATTAAATAAAAAATTGAATCCTTTTAATTAATATAAATATAAAATAATTGTTGTAGTGGGGGATGTTTTTTTCTGGTATATAATTTAATAATAGATAATTCTTTTTTTCATTTTTAATGAAATTCATGACATTACGTCTAAAATATATAAAATTCATCATTATGAAATACATTAAATTAAAGTAAAAATAGTAATAAAATTCCAATAATAATTAATTTATGTCTTTATATATAAATATATAAAATGTATTTATGAATATTGACATAGAAGACAAATATTTAGAAATCAATCAATTAAACCATTCAAATCATGTTTTTATTTTATTGTATCCCATATATCGGGTCCAAAATTTCATTAATTTTTTTAATCTGCATGAATGTTTAAATTATTAATCTTATTTACTTTTGGAATATATTTTTCATGTTTACTATTCATTTAATTTCACTAAAATTCTTGTTATTCATAAATACATAATTAATTAGGTCCACATCGATTGTTTTTGGAACATTTAACTTATATGTCTATAATGACTTTTGTCTATATATTTTGGTAAAATATATTATGTTAATAACAATTACACAATATGAATATTTTTGTAATTTTCAAATTTATACAATAGAAATAATTTTATAATATTCCAAGTTAAATGATTATTATAAATGAATTATGTTTCAATCAAGCAGATAGTAAGAAATAAGTATTTATAAAAAACTATTTTATTTTTCAATTATTGTGAGAGATATAATATAAGATTAATTTTCACATCCTAAAATTATTTGTGTATCATCGTTACCATATATTCTATTTTAATTACCCTATATATTTAATCCTTGTGAAGAGGTTATGAAAAATAGAATACATTAGTCAGTGAGGTGGTTGTCTGCACATATAAAAAAGGAACATTTTTTATTGAATGATATATAAATAATTATAATATTTAATTGACATTATACAGTTAAATATTTTATCATATCTATCATATTTGTTCATTTAGATCCATCATTTCGATCAACCATTATAGGTGGCGAAGGAAAATGAATTTCATAATTTTCAAAGGTAGTAGGTTTTCAAAGACACAAATAATGGTTCTATTTCAAATTTGATGGATATGGAGATGGATATAAGATATTCCAACAACATAATAAAATAATCTATATGATATATAAAAATTATTTTATATATAAATTGTTTATTGATGATAAATGGAGATAAAGGAATAAATAAAATTAAAACATCCATTTAATTAAATTAATTCATTTTCATATAGCCTCATTACCATTACACATATTGATGTGATATGGGAATGGTGTTTCAAATACAAGAATACCATTATATTTGGATAAAATATCCGAATAGATTTCCTTTATTAGGTTAGGGAATGGACAGTAATTGAATATATTCAAATATTTAGATATTATTAAATAATTTTCATTGTATTGTGTTACAAAAACAAAAAACTATTTACAAAAATGTTATATAGGGCCAACAAATTTAAACGAATAACATTGTTATGATATTTTATGTCCTAATTACATAATTTATTCATTGGATAACATGATTAACCCTTTAACTGTAGTGACACATTTTTTAATTAATTTATTATTCTTAATTAGAAGGAATGAAAATTACTTCATTTATAAATATTAATATGATGAATCAAAATATATAATCAATTATATAAAATTAAATTTTTATATATTTTAAGTCAAAAAATTTAATGAATGTTAAATACACATTGAAAATTGTTTTTTTAGAAAATGTCTTCTAAAGAATAAAACTGAATTAACATTTATTAAATTCTATGTAAAACCATCAATTGAAACTGAATAAACATTTATAACATTTTTTGTATAAGAATGTTTTTTTAAATGTGTTTTAATCCACAATAATAACATATATCATAAAATAGTATAATATTGACTAAAATTTAATTAACTATATTATTTATAATTAAATGGGACTTTTATTAAATTGTGAATTTTTTTTAAAAATAATTGGACTATTTATTTAATTTATTTTTTATATAGAATATAGATTTTCAAATTAATTCATTATTTTTCACTATTCACTTAAAATATCAAATTTTTTAGAAAATTCTAAATAATTCACTCAATGGGAAAATATAATTGACCATATTAAAAAAAATTAATTTTTTAAATTATTTTTGAAAAATTGCTGAATTTATTTTTTAAGTTAACCAATATAATAAATGAAAAGAAATACATAAAACTATTACCATTTATTTTTTTATTAAAAAATTACTGAATATTATTATAATGAAAAAACCTTATTTATGGAAATTTATAAGTATTAAAATTTATCATTTCTATAAATAAAATGGATTATTACATTCTTTTCTACTTTCTTTAAATTTCTTCATCTAAATTTTAGTTTGTTCCAGATAAAATAGATTAAAACATTTTATTTAATAACCATATTTGGGAGTGGAAGATAACATATATGTTCTTGAAAAGATATTTTCTTTTATTTTGTAAGTTTCATTTTCTAAAAACATAATTCCTCAAAATTATTATTTAAATTCTTTTAATGCCAAAATAGGAAAATATTAAGGTCAACTAGAAAAAAGTAATCAGGTTTCGAGATAAGTGAAACCTTGGAAGGATGTAAAAATATAGACAGAGATGAGAAACATAACATTCAATCAATTATATAAAGACATATAAACCATTTTTATTAAAAATAAAATATAAAAGCATAAAAAATGTGCCAAAATAGAGAATCAATTCATTAAAAATGAATGTAATAGGATGGAATTATTATTTCATGAACATAGTATTATTTTAATGTTATTTTTTAAATATCATGAAATAGGATATCATAAAATATTCATGGATGGAATATTTTTATTCCAAAATAAATATTTCATCCTTTTGTAGGTCACCAAAAACAATTTCAATTCTATCACATATCATATTCCATGAAATTAATATTCAAGATGAATTTTTCATTCCTAATGATATAAAATCAACTTATAATCGATCACATGATCCCCATATGGAAAATAAGTAATTCATATGGTTATAAGTCTTAATACAAATCTAAAATATAAATCATTATGTAAGATAATATATAATTTGAATACATAATACATTAATCATAAAATTCACAACAATATAACCAATAATTAAAAATTAGACATTCCATAAATAACCCCTCATAAAAGTCACCAATATATTCATGACCATGTTCAAACCCCAAAAAGTAGAGGTACTTGATGGAATATTATTATGATTTCATCTAAATATTTATCTCTATAAAAATATGCCTCTAAAAAATTCTTATAACATTATATATATATATATGTTCTTATCATATAATCTATAAAATTTTAGAATTTCTTCCAAAAAAAGAAAAATCACTATAAAGTCAAAATACAATAATATATAGATCAAAAATATATTTTTTCCCTAAACCCCCATTAAATAAAAAACAGATTTTACATTATCAATAATAATATAATGTGAAAAAAACATTGAACATAAAAAATAATATTAATCGTATACTTATTAAATCAAATTTTATTCAAACAATTATCTATATAATAAAACATATACTCCCAAAATATATTAATATGTTTTACCCAATTAACCTTAATTCTATATAAATTAATGAACATATTAACCATGATGGTTATCAATTACTTTAGAATTATTTCAACAAAATATAAAACCATTTTTCTTCAAATAATCATTAATAGTTAAAATTATAATATAATGGATTCATATATATCAAAAATTCATGAAAACACAAAAAATATCTCCTAATGTAATCCAATAAAATAATACCCACAAATTTACTAATTCATCAATTTTATTATCATTGTTAAATAAAATACCAATATATTGTAACTCTTTAGACACTATGTGTAGATAAATTTAATAATTTAATGTTATTCATAGACTATTGTCAATTAATTTTCATCATATATCTAAAATTTCACTTCAAAGAGTCAAAATCATGAATCAAGAAGGATTCTTAAATCTCAAATTTTCATGTTTACTACTATAATCCTAACCATCTTATACCATTGAAATATAGAACACTAATCATTACAACCCAAATTTCATTCATGGATACAACATGATCTTCTAGGAAAAGACCATAAATTGTAAAAATTCATCAAAAAAATTCCAATTTCATTTACATCCTTTATCTTTATATCATCATAACATTATGATTTAAATAAATGTTTTATATGACTTATTTTATAAATAATCCAATATATTCAATATAAAGATTTGATACATCTTCTCATTGTTCTTTAAAATAATTCTAATCAAAAATGTTTTTATAGTATTTTTATAATAAGGGTTTTTATTTATTAAAAAAATCAGATAATAGGATAAGGGCAGAAGCTACTTGAAGTACACCTTTCTTTTTAACGAGTAGAGATATGAAAATATATTTTCTATTTTATCCATTATAAAAACATGATAAATTCTATTATGTAATTTTATAATATTTATGTGAAAATATAGTTTTCTTTATAAAACACAATCAATGGTATCCCAATGTACTTAATGATGTCATATTTTAGAAGATACTAGGGCTGCATTATCATGTCTTTCGATCAGAAGATTAATTCCAGATTAAGAGTATAAATCTTGAAATTTTATAAGTATTATTGAAACATTAAATAATTTAATATAAAATAGGTTTATTTTTGACTTATATCCATAAATAATTAATATGTATTTTACCAATAATAAATAAATCTTTTTTTGAATGAGAAATAATTTTATTAAATAAAATCAGAGTAAATAATTAACTAATTTTTTGAATGTATTACATTATGACTGCCTTCTTGTAAATATATAACAACATATATTAATAATAGTTTGTATTTGATCATCTAGAAATTCTATTACCTTATTTCCAAATACTATTAAATTTACATTTGAAACATTTCATTTAACCAAATCATAAACACTCGGAGGGCCTATACAGTTTAATATCCGGGGGCACACTTAACATGCATCGAGGTGAAGATCGAGTTCATTACCAGTCCATATCATTATGTATTATTACCTATAGTTAAATAAATTACATTGTCAAACCACTTTATATTATCAATAGGTTGACATAATTTCTTTGAAAACAACAATAACATTACTTCTCCGAATTTTTTTAATATTATCCTATACATGGATTTATTAAACCGTAAATGTATATAAAAATATTAAACTATTCAGATATAAATCATCCAAAACTATAAAGTTAACTAAAATATTATATATTATAAAATATTACATCAATTAACCTATACTCAAATATTGTATATAAAAAACAATTGCGTTATATTTTTTAAATTGATACTGAAAAATAAGAAGCAATTTTATACATCATGAATATAAAACATAAAATGAAAAAATTGAAACACTTACATACCCCATGATCATTTAGGTAGAGAGTTTTATATAATTAATAAAAACTCATATATAATATACCAATACATTAAAAGTGTGGAATATCCAATCTATATTTATTTTTAATGGTAATTTTAGGATAAATTACATTTTCATTTCCTAAAATGTTTTCCCAATTATTAAAATGGATTATCAATTTTTCCAAATGTTCATTTTAAACCTATGAAAAACATATTATATTTTAATTTGTGAAAAAATATGAAACTATTAGACTAAAACAAAATTAAATAAATCTCAATGGAAAATTTTAAATCTTTGATATCATATATAATTGGTTTGTTTTATCATGTCAATGTTTTGTATACAAAATTTGTTAATTACTCATGAATTATGATATAGAACCTGATGTTTTTAATTAAAAAATTATACGAAATAATTAAGGAATAATAATTATAGATATTGATTCTTATGAAACATTAAATCCCTCAAAATATATTTTCATAAAAATATTTCATTGTTTCAATAAAAATGAATAATCATTACAATAAAAAACATTAGTTTACATCCTGAAATAATAATATTTTCATGAAAGTACATTAAAATTAATATAAAATTCATATTGGTTCCATGGTGCGTAATCTTCATAGAACCATTACATGAAACCTTACAAATAGAATTTCAAAAAAAAAACTAATTCAATATAAATTATCTAGCTAATATATGAATTACTAACTGAATTGGAGAGTTATATCAAGTTCATCCATTAAAATAAAAATATTCAATAAGCCAAAACACACATCATAAATATTTTATCTTTCATTTAAATCAACTAAATCTTATATTTAATCTTTTTATCCTATAAAAAAATATATTATATTGATATATCAAATTTTTACCCCATTTCTATAATTAAAATTCTCATAATAAAGAAAAATAATATATTCTTATAAAGAAAAATATAAGTATTATAAATTAATACAAGTATATAATAGATTTATTTGGTGGTGGGAAATAAATTTTTATTAAATATGATATAATATAACATTTTTTCATTCATTAAGTAAATTCAATGATGTTTATATTGAACATATATAAAGATAATTTTTTGAATCCTTCAAAAGAAATAAAAAAAATTCTATTATCATTCATTAATATCTATATAAATACATAAAATAAATAATTATGTAAATATTTTTTGTGAAGAAATTTTTTAGAAAATAAATGATTAAAACATTTAAAATGATATTTTATTTTAAATTTCCTCTTACATTGAATCCATCATGTCATATATGTTTTTATTCTCACATATAATAATTTATCAAATTGTTTTCCTTCTAAATAACATTATTGGGATTATTATTAATTTTATTTATTTATATCAATTTTATAATTAATTACTTATTCTATTAATTATATATCTTGTATTTTTTGAAAACATTGTAATGACATGTACAAAATGACACAATGGGTTGAATATGGTCAAAATAATCTTTATTATTCAATTTACATAATATTAATGTTTTTATTATTAAAAAATTAATAAATTATTTATTATTTTTGAAACAAATATTTTTTATGGTTATGAAAAATGAATTATCCTTGAATCATCGAGATTGTATATTGTACGTACGTAATTGTATAAATTGAAATTTTTAAATGAACAATAAGAAATGTAGATAAGTATTTTTTTAATAAATACATAATTATGATTATATCATAAACAATATAATATTGTTTTAATTATACACACATATATATATATATTCCAGTTGAGGTGGTAATGAATCATAATATATATTGGTTCGTGAGGTGTTTATTTCATTGCACACATGACTAACATAATTATTTTATATTGAATTGTAAAACAAGAAGAGTAATATTTAGTTACCCATCCAAAATAAAATTTATATCTTATGTATCATATTATTTCATTAATATAATTTTGATGACCAACCATAATATATGGTTATGAAAAGATAATTACATCGGTTTCTTGAGGTGATATTCCATCCAAAAAATGAACAATGATTAGATTTTCAATTTTATAGAATAATTAATGTATAAACGTTATCAAATCAACATAATTATATAACACTATATGGGAGATATATAATTTATTATATTATAATTTTCAATATGGGATAAATAGGGGTATAATAAAAAATAATATAAATTTTTTAGTTAGGTGATTTACCCCTTATTTAGATATCCTCAATAGGCTTAAATAATTGAATATATAATTTGAGTATTATAGTCAATCAAGGGACAATATGAATTGGGATTGGATTTAGGGGTGATATTTGGTAGATATTCAACAATATATGAGAATTATATAAGAGAAAGAATGTGGTGGGGGATGTCAATTTATAACTGAGGGACAAGAAAAACGTGGAATATTTTAAAATATTTAAATATTGTAAAATAATTTTATGGATAAGCGTCAAATAAACAAATAAATTTATATCATAAGGTGATAAGGAATTATATAAACACATACATCAAGTATTAAGATGAAATTTAGGGGAAAATCACTTAGTTTTATCAATAGTCATCTTTATTCAATATTTTATCATTATGAAAACTTTTTTATTGAAATTACTTATCATAATCACCAAAAATGAAATTTTTCATATTAATATATATATATATATATGTCAATGTGAACTTTAAAAATTTAGTCCCTTTTTTAAATATATTATTTTATAATTTGAATAAATTAACTTTACCTATGTGTGAAAATTTTAAGTAAACCTCATTTGTATAAAATGAATTTAAAAAAAAAAATCAGAACATATATCCCAACTTCATTTACAATATAATATTGTTTTAAGTTGAATAAAATGAAATTATTTGAAATGAATATTTAATACTACTTCATATATCAATAATTATATTGTTTATAATTGAATTGAATTTTTTTAATTTATTGTCGAATTCAAAATAGGATTGTAGTTTTGAATTAATTGATATAATTATAAAAATTGATAATTTTTGAAAAAATGGTATTTTTCATGAATCACTGGAAAGTAAAATAATATAGAATAATCCAAAAAATATATCACTATAAGATAATTTTGTCTCTCATATATATTAAATCATATAAAATATTTCTATACCAAACACTATAAAATATAAATTAATATTTTTTATAAAATAATATTATATTTGTAAAAAAATTATTAATATAAAAATATTTCCTTTTTGATTCAAAATTCACTTATTATGGTTATAATGAATATAACTCTTCTTAATATAATTGATAAGGAATAAAATAGATCAATATCAAAATTACTATGGTTTTTCATAATCTAAATTTTTCAAGGTAAGAAACAATTTCTATTATAGAACCCCGAAGAATAATTTATCATTTGAAAAGTTGATTAACAAAATGTCTTTGAAATCCATTTCTAAAAAGATATGTTTTTAGATATAAAGAAATTTTTAAATTTTATCGTTTGATTCTAATTAAAATTAAATATTATGATTATTCTGGTTTATTTGGGAATGTGTTATTGGAAATATTATGTTATGAATATTTAAAACATAAATTACATTGTTGAAAGATTATTCAATTATATATGTCTCAAAAGTTTACAAAGAAAAAACAGAGATTGTTTTAAAATAGAATAATGATATGTTTAATGTGGTTTAATAGGATCACACTAAACATATGACTATAAATTTTAAATAATGAGGTGGATAAAAAATTATAGTTGAAATGATTTCCACGTAATTCACCTACAAAATTTTAATGTTTCATATATAAATAATTTGAACACTTTACTGATAAGTTAACTGTTACAAGGGTAAAAGAGTTCAATAAATTATAAAAAAACTAAAAACTATGGCATAAATATTTATATTATACTATCACTTCCCCTAAAGTGAATCATGATAATAATGTTTCTAATGGTCAATATTTCACATATTCATGAAAAATGATACCCATATTTGATTATAGAGTTACAAATTTCATAATATAAAACTATTTTTCAATGAATACAAATTCACTATATAAATGATTTTATGTTTAGTTACTTGTAAAATGGGTTATTTTTTTCATGGTTTATCACGTGTTTATGACTCTTTCTTTATGAAGATTTTTTTGAAGATAATTCCATAACTTTAGATATTATTCCTATAGTAGATTTTTTTGTTATATTAACAGTGGATTGAAGCTATCTGAATATATGAAAAAAATTATCAGGATAGTGATATATCCTAATGTATTTGAAATCACACCAATATAAAATAAAAATGATATAATTTTTATGAATTCTATTTGTTAAATAATTTTGTAATATGGTTTTTAATATATAAAAATGATGTTTATTAGGGTAATATTTCTAAATGAGAAGTCAATTTTAAATATAAATAAATTGTATAATAATTTTTTTATGTTTTTCAGAAACTGTATTTTGGTAACAAAACTGAATTTGAGTTTGATTTTTCAATTGCACTCATTCCAGAATTAAATGTTTTTATCTAAGTAGATTCATATAATGAATCCATTTTAATTAGAATAATTTCCTATCAAACATAAAAATATATATATAAGGGTCTCATATCCACATGTTATTATTTATAGGCGGCTTGAAACTATTTTTTAAAACAAAGTCTAATTAAAAGTATTTTAGAAATGAATATAATGCGAATAATAGAATCGGTATAAAAAATAACTATTTTCTACCTTTTATTTCAAAGGTTATTCATAACTATCCTAATCTAACCCATCGAGTCCCGCCTAGTTGGTGGTACGTTGAGTGATGCTCATAAAGTCCACCACAAATATAATAGGGATTATGATAATTGTTGTGTATGAAATTTTGAAGTGGAATATCTTATAAAAAATATGATTAACCCGGAATGAAACTAAATCTATGTAATATTCATTGATATACTATCAGTGTAAACATCTTGAGATGAAACTAGTCAGGAAACAACCTCTAGGAAATCACTGGAGTGTAAGAGAGTAATGAAAATATAATAAGGGGAAAACACACACCCACATATAAATAATGGCCTAATGTTAATACAACTAGATAAAATGTTTACCAATGAAATAAAAGATCAAATTATATACGAATTTTCACATAACACATTCATCAAGCCAAAGAACTTCAATTATCCTTGGAATTATATTTCACTGAGTTCACCACAACTATTCTTATAATCATTATAAGTCCCTAAAAATTCAGTTGAATATCATTTATGGTTGACTAAATATATTACTATTATTATTCCTTGAAACCAAAAATTAGAGAAATATAATGAAAAAACATGCATATATATACCTTATCAATAGAAAATTAAAGACACAATATTAATTCTCTTTAAGAAACACAAGTTAATGAAAAAAATGATCACTATATCCAAATTACATCTTCAAATGATTAGAAATAATCCATCACTATATATCTATATATGATTCCAAGCACCTTAAAAATCAATAACAGAATCTGAGTATGGGATTAATAATCGCTATTATAATCAATAGAATACACAACAGTAACTGAAATGGATGACATATTCATCATTATAACTAGATGAAGGGGGTGTGAAACTATTTATATAGAGGTAAAACACTGTTTTATTGTATATGAGATTATAAATCATCGAGTGAAAGTTATATATGGGGCATTTGACCTTGTGTGATAAGAGAGTATTGACCACAACATCACTATGATGATAACACACTCTCACTAAAAAAACAATCATCCATAAAGGAATAGTAATGCTCAAAACAACTAGTGATATATATATTATTCAATAGAAATTTATACAATCAAAATATATGAAAGAAAATTTTTAGAAGAATCTAATAAAAGGGCCCAAATACATGTCCTAATGAAAAAGATACAAAAGGTGTATGTTCATAAGGATGGTACTGGAAGTGTACCTATGGTCACACTAATCATGGCTATCCTATAAATGTGGACATGTCCAATCCTCGATATTGTTTAGCGAGCAATGTGGGACTAAAAGTAATGTATAAGTGGTGAAAAAATCACTTAGACACTTTGGAACTTCCTATTTACTTTCAAAAAATTCCTATATACTTCAGAAAGTGACTGTTTACATTGGTTTTCCCCAACTAGAATGGTCATGTATGGGTACATTGTCCATGTTCACAAACATAAACATTCCCATGTACTAAATGCATGACCATATTCCATGTAATTTTTATTATAAAGTACATTTACGGTACACTATAATCTATCATTGATGAGTCACACAATGTGTATGGGGAATACATGGATGTTGATATTTATCATCACTTGAAACCATTTTTGCTTCTTTGAGAGATCTATAGGTCATGTTCTCATAGACTATAGACTTTTCATGTCAGGATTCTATTAGGTATAAAAATTTATTCATAACTTTCTGATGATCCATATTCACCATCTCTTATGCCTCGGTTCGTTAAAGGGAACTCAAATCTAGGGATTTCCATAGTTTATCAGTCATCGGTGGTCTTGTTTTGGAAACATGAACCTCATGAGGTTCATACTGTTGGATTTTTAATTTCCCACATATGAATAACCAATAAATCTCCTCTAACTTGCATCTTATATAGCCCCATTATTTATAAAATCAGGATCTTTCTTCAAAACAGCAATCCAAACATCATGCATGAATCCTCCAGCATTACTATGATCTGATCATGCTCGAATTCATCCTGCGAAAATCAGTCCATATAACTATTGTAAATTGGAGATGAATATGATGAAAATTATTGAAAATGAATAAGAACCATGTCATAACCAGTTTTTGTTGATACATTCATGTATATAGCTCATAATGTGTCGATGGTTTGGGTGAAGCATGGAATAACAAATGAAACATTAAACCTGTGTCTCTATGATATTTAAAAGTGAATCATTTGATTTATGGAACATGTGATAAATATTGTATTTAAGTCATAATCATTGTTAAATTATCGATAAGTGTGAAAAACATTATCCAATGATTCCTACCTGAGGGGTGGAACAATCATTGCAAAATAATTAATTCCATTTTAATGTTCAAGAATATCTATTATTTAGATAAATTGTCTCATGATTCCCCGTGACCATTTAACATTAATTTGTCTTCCTGATTTTCTACTGCCAATGCAGAATGGTACCATATTTTCTATAATCTCTTATGGTGATACATAGATCCAATGGATTTTATATAAAAAATATTTATAGTGATATTTATGTAATTATTTCATATAAATAATCTAAGTATTTATTTATTTATTTTACGTAACTTGCCACCGATGGTTTCCCACTACTGAAAAATCAATGCTGACAATGCACGCATTACACCTACGGTAGTACTGACATTCTAAAATCAAATGTGGTCATTGATTTCTCATATGAGGATCCAAATATTTTTAAAATTTATTATTTTTAAAATATTAATTTTTATTCTTTTATATATATTAATATTTATAATATAGTAATTTTGACATCCTATGACCCTCAAACACCACACTAACTCCTATGAAAAATCATGAGACATATATAGAATCAGCCAATTTATTGAATTCTGAAAACTGGATTCATTACAACTTCTCCTCCATCAATGATCTTTTACCCAAATATCAAAACCAACATAAAAAGGTGGGTACATTGAGCCCACATCTAAATCTCATTGTCCCTGGAGTTCTCTTACATTATTATATACTTTAAAACTATTCAATATATTTGGATTTTATATTCAAACTAGATCATCTATTGATGGTCACGAATCACCAACAAGTACACTATAAATGTCTCTCTATCGTAGAAGTCCAGCATGACCATATAAATAACATGCATGGGTTAGAACATTAATCTATAATATATGGGCCATGGAATACACCTTTCACTTATTGAATTTTTTTTTGAATGTTAGTATATTAAAAAACCAATCCATACCTCTATAGGATCATGAGTAGCTTGATTAACCTTGGGTATGTCTTGTCTCCACAATGAAATCACTTAAATTCTCTTCATAGGGAGAATTTTTGTAAAATAACATGCTTGTATTTCAAACTAAAATGGCTTATGATATTGATCTTTGTAAGATATATATTAGCTCTATAATTTCATCATATTCTCATAGATCACCTAAACAATATAAGTAATCACATGTACCATCTTTGTCCCAACATGATGTGTATCATCCATCCCAGGCCACTATAATGGAAAACTGTATGGTCACCCATAAATGATCATGAAATTTTCCATTAATATAATAGATTGATATTAAATAACATAACAGAACTCTTCTAATAGAATCTAATACTACCATCTTTGTATATAGTCTAACACATTTTTATTTTCCATATCAACCATGAATTATATAGTTTACTTGGTCATTACAACTGTATATGAGTGAAATTAAATAATCATTTGTATTTGGGTCCAAAAAAACTTATATTGAACTATACATAGAATTATAATTTACATATAGTCATTGTTGGAATTGATATTCAAAGGTAACCTAATTTTAAAGAAATCTCACACAGATATCACAACCTGAAACTGTTAGCTGAGTAGTTTTCTTAGAGAAAATGAATGTGTGATGAAATGATATAATAGTCCACATCGGCCCGTAGTGCATCATGGTCACTCATTACCTATGGAATACATATAAATAACTATTTATATTGCGTATAAATTTCATTATGGGATATCTATATGTTGATTAAATCCTATTGGAACTTGATTTTAGTATACTCATGCTGATATGAAAGACCCAAAGAGACAAATGTAGAGATAATCCACCTCATGATAGCTTACCAAGACTACCACTGAAGGACTCTAAACATATTTTTCACACTAGGACTTATAAAATCATGAGATGTGTGAAACTACTTCAAAACATATACTCAATACATTATAAGAACCATAGTTCATCCTTAAAAAAATATGACATGATTTCTCCATCATAATATCTACTTAATTAATCTCTTAAGGATATCTAGTATTAGATAACCATATTGATTATATCACACAACTGGATTCCACTCACATTTTGATGAAATAATTGAGTATCCATTATCGATTAAAGAAAAATGTAAACCCTTTCTCCTTTACCAGGGTCATCTACAAGAAAGGTAACTGGTCAGATGCTTCCTCCACATATAGATAACGAGACATCCTTCTAAGAGAAGTTGGAAATACATTGAACTTAAAGGATTATTTAATATATTGATATTATATTCTTTCAAGAAATCCAAATAATGATACCATGAAATTTCGATGTATCTATATGTGAATATACTCATGAAACACTTGTGGTATAAGTCTACTGGGGATCACATTAACATAATATAGTGCCTCCATATATTTATAGTAATGATTACAACTAATAACACTATGTTAAAGGTTACATTAATCATCACATTCTATCTCAACTACCATGACCCATCAGTGATCACTACCATCCTCTACATATACACCCAATAGATCCCATCTCTAGAGGCATAAAAATAAACAACACACTCAATGCCATACTCTGGTAGTCGCATGACATGATCACTAGTCAACCTATACGTCATCTTCATGAAGGATTTATAGAAATATTCATTCATGGAAAAGGGATCTAATTTCATCATCGTGGTGGTGTAAAGAGATTCTTTATTGGAATAGAATTCAAAAAAATAATAAACTACCCAAATAACAATGAAATATATACACCTATGATTTCATACTTGATTGACACCAAAAATGGACTGCTTCAATATTCACTCGTGAACATCACATATTAAATATCGAAAAATAATGATATTTTCAAAAAAGTGGTTATCAAAAATTGAGTATAGGACAACCCTAAAATGTCAATAATTCTCCTATTATGGTATAATGTAATCATGTATGTCATTGATGAATAAAAATATGAATGAGTATATGTACGGCTGAATGATATTGTTAATAAGATACATGAACAGAGTTGTGTAATTAATTACACTGAAATGCATTAATTAGAACTCAAATTTTTCATAGAGGCGCCTTAATTATGTATGTGTAATACCATCCTTGTGAACAATGTACTAATGACAGTTGAACCTAAGATTCATCATTGAGAATGAATAAAAAAAATTCAACATGAAAATGTGATCATTGATCCATCATAAGGAGTAAATGATCTTTATCATTACCTAATTTTGAGGAGGATTATTTACACCAATCCTCAAAATCATGTATGAATTTTTCAAGAATAAATCATGAGCTACGTTGTGAGGAAAACTAGGTCCAATAAAAAACCCTTAATGGTCCCCTAACTAAACCCTATAATTTCATAGATCAGTAGGGTCCATCTATTTTTTGTCTGATTTTTTCAATGAATTAATTATGTTTAAATTGATTTTGAAATCTATGTCCATCCATGAAACTAGTTTCATAAAATTCTTTTGAAAACATCCTTATAATCCTATACTAGCCTGGGAATCCATATTTATTAACATGAATCTACACCAAGGGATATTATGACCAACATATGTTCTATTTCATGTATGTTTATAACCATAAGCCATGCTGGATATGAAATGATATCTCTGTTCCCCACAAAGGATAATATCATAACATTTGTTTGAAATATTCTGACACTCATGAGATAACAGTTAATAATTCCACATATGATGGACAACTAGTCGATTCTTTTGACAATCTAATAAGGTTTTATCAGGATGAATAATATGATCCATGATAATATGACTTAAATTAAAGCCAAATATCAGTAAAAGAAGATTTTGATATATGTTATTTAAACCAAGTGGTATCCTCTTGAAATTATTGGAATAAATATTTATAAACTATATGATCTATATATCTCAAAAGGGAAATATAGATAAAGTGATAAATCACTAATGTGTATACTATTAAATGATAATGACTTCAAAAGATACATATCATATCTTGAATCATCTTGATTATATCATATTCATAACCCTCCAAAGATTGTAACTAGCCAAAACATTACTAGCCATCTCCCGGAGCATAAAAATGGAATACCGGTGTCAGTGGTGTGGTGGTAGCATGCAGTTTCATCCTCCAGAGTTGTTTATCCCTAGGAATATCCACCTATTTCTATAAAAGAAGGACATCCATGAGCGCCTCCTTGACCAACCTGAAGTGATCCTTGATCACGTTTCTAACTCTATCATAGTGTAATATCAATTGTCTTCATATGCAACACAAAATTTCAAGTTATTAATTCTCGAACAATTTTACCTAACCCATAAAAAATGTAATATAGTCTATTATTGTTGATTGTATCATCTACATTAATAATGTTCCCAAAATATATATGTCTCGGTCTAATTGTGGATATGTATCTTCTTCCCCAACAATGATGTCAATTGTCTACTACCTATTGAGAATCAATAAACCCCAAAATGAAAACTACCATCTTCAACATCCTGATTCACCACATCAAGTATTCACTCTAAATCCATATCTAGCTCTATCACTCCATAAAATAGAGTAATTCTTATATAGATAATAGTGGAATAAATGTATTTGTGAAGAACATAGTCAAACATTGAATTCTAGGTGAAACTATATTTCACATTATCAGGGGAGTACTATATATGGATAGGTAACCTCATGAAATATATAGACTATCAAACTACCCTATTATATCTCAAGATTAAATCCATTCCACATATATGATTGAATGGATGTTTAATACTAATCATTAAAAAATGGAATGAAGTGTAACCATGTCAGATTTTCTTCACCATGATTCTTTGTGATCAAACCCAACATGCACCCAACTCATCAATGAAGAATAGTGGATATTGTTGTAACCATCCCATAAGTTATGTCATAATAAATATATAATGAAAAGATCACAAGATATATAAATCCATTCAATTCTAGAGTTTTTGGATCACCTTAAAACATTAGTGGTCCATATTATTGGAAATTATATAAAGAACTAATCTCGTGAAAATTATCATCATTCCATTTTATATATGTCAATTCTCTAATGGATATATGATCCATTATCTAAACCAAATTGGTGAAATTTCATGATAGTTTCTTGGAACAACGGTATTATCAGTCAATTGATCATCTTCATTTCTCCACATAAAAATCATATCTAGTTTTCATTGCAAATGAATCTTGAAATTTATATATGAATAATATATATATATAAGAGCATATATGGGGAGATTACAAAATAAAAGAAATGGTAGTAAAAATACAGAGTCTAATACGATGAATTTTATATTTTCCCATACATTCAATGACTCATTATGTCGAATCAATAAGAATTTATTTAGTGTATTTATGAATGGATAAGATAGATCCAAAACAAACATTGGGATCCCTTGACTGAAATCAACACTCAAGACCGAAAGAGACAATTTATTGATTTTATAAATCAATTACTCACAATATATTAAAAATCTATTTGCTAACCCAGGGGAAGGACCTCCCCTTATAACATTATGTCAAAAACAAACCACACGTGATTTTTTTCAAGTTCTAAGCCATCTTAGACACCCCAATCCAACCTCCAATTGATTACCATCTAGAGAAAAGCATCGACTAATAAATTTATTAATTGAATAAAATAGACTACATACATTTTTTCATACACACAAATTGAGAACTGAATTATTACTTATAAATAATAAAATATGAAATAACATGAATATAAAAAAATCGTGAAACATATTCAATATTATAATTAGAGTAAAACATAAAAATAAAAAAAATAAATATATAAATGTGAAACAATAAATTATGTCCCAAAATGATAAAGTAGAAAAAATGACGATTTAAGAGACACCAACTCATAATATCAATGATTGATCAAAAAACATAGTCAACTCTTATGTGTAGAACTATAATCTTCTAAATCATTTTTCACTGATATCAACATTGATATTCCTATCATCATCTCTAGAAAAAACACATTGGGGGGAATCCCCAAAATGGGTAATTATTAACCTACACAGTAGGATGATTGAAAACATTAATTTCAAAATAGAAGTATTCCATAGATACATGAACACATAAGAAAGAGGTAAACGAAAACCCAACATATGCCCTCATAAAAAACGTAAATTATACAGATAGGTTATTTCTATTTCCACATCTCAGAAAATAATTATGAGTCATTATGAAAATCCAATGTTCGAACAGTAAATATTTGTATAATTTGCAACACCAAATAAATCATAGTATAGGGGATTTACCCATACTGTTGCACTCCACGGTGGATGGATCACTAAATCTCATATAGTAAAACCTCTTAATGAATTCTTAATTATGTCAGAGTACCAATCCATAAGAGTAGAAAATATTCCTAGATATTGTTTAGTGGACTTCTAAATCTACCTATTTAAAATAATGGGACACATTATCTTTTAAAATAGGGGATACCATACCCAAAATCACTTTGATGATCACACATTATCAATTCATTCAAAACAAAATAAATGAATAATGCATCATGATTTCAAAAAACTCATTTCATGTTTATCATTCGAAAAAAATCATATAATTATATATATAGATAACATATTAGTATACGATAATAATAGGAAATAATTTATTTCCTCAAAAAGATGGTACATAGGTGGAATGTTATTGAGGAAGGTACACGATGTGTATCTAAGGTCACAAAGTGATGACCTAGCTTTGGCATCTTGTTGTGTCCTCAACTATGCATAGTTTTTATATCTATATTTGATTACAAAATAAATACATGTGGTTAAAATTATGACTTGGATACCAGGGGACTACCCCTTTCATTACATCAAATTCTCATGCACATTGACACATATCTAAGTATATTAACTTATTCCAATGTACAATTGTAGTGCGCATTTATACTAGACATATTCAGGTACCAATGTTCTGTCTAAGTACATGAACATGATCATGTAATATTGTATTTCACATACGAATACAAGGTTTTATGTCGATGTACCCCCTGGGTTTATGCTATATAGTCATCATTGGGTCCCACGGTGTTTGTGGTATATAAATGTTGTGTGTTATTTAACATTTCAGAAAACCCTATATTATATAACTATGGTACTAAAAAATGTATTCCTATAAATTTTATCATATTTTTAATCTTTTATATAATTCATTTATAAATGCACATGTCTCATATGTACCTCCACCACTACCAATTTCACCTAGATTCATGATGGACAATATAGATCTGTGGCCTTACACTATCAATCCATTATCAGTGGAAACATTCCATCCACTAAAAGCCGATTAGGTTCATTCTATCACACTATTACCCTGCCATGGATGACTATCTAAGAACTATACACTAATTAATTTCTTAAAAAACTACAACTATCATAACATCACATTACATCATCAATACACAAATACTTATGTCATGCTTGCATCCTCCTTGAATATTATGGGTTGATCACACTCGAATCCAACCTGTACACAAAAAAAATAATATCCTATGAATAAATGGTGAATAATGGGAGGAAAAGTGGAGGAAAATAAATATAAAATGTGAAAACTATCGCAATCAACTGAATCCCTGGCCAATAATAATAATTTTTGGGAATTAGGGGTAAATCATTCAACAATGAATGAAACAATAAATTAGGATCAACATATATTTATATACTGTTATTTTGATTTATGGGATCCACGATATGTTGGGATGATACTCTATAATTCAGTATCAATAATAAAAACGAATGTAAAAATATAAAATAAGAAGTCCAATCTCAATATTGAATAGTTCATTCCCACAAGACATAGATAACGTTATGCAACACTTGTTATCAATCCAATGATTCCCAATGATCAGTCATCATTGATCCCAATTCTCGACATTCCAACTCAAATGATGAATACTATGTCCTTCTCTCTAATATCCAAGGGTTATATAGTGACACCTGGTTATTTACTATTACAACATATTTATAAATAGATATAGTTTTTAGGACTATTAATGAAAATATATAAATAATTTTACATTTTTTAATTACCCCCATCCAGCAATTTCCCTAAACTAGAAAACCAAGAAAACCACGTATATGTTATGATAAGTGTAAACCCCCAATATGGAATCCACTATGTAATAATATTTCCCATATGATGTCCCTAATAAGAGAAAAAACTTTTATTACAAGAAGATATGTTAATGTGATTTAATATATATTAATATTTTTTAATATATTTATTCTGAGGTCCTCATACATCCAAACCTGAAAATAACTATGTCGAAAATCCAGTAGAAATAAAATAAAATATTAAAATAGATAAATTATTTAAAAAAAATTATTAATTACACTACCATATATGGATTCAATACATCCTAAATATGAACCATCAATGTTGATGTGATCAACTATGGGTGATAAGGGAAGATATTAACAAAAAAAGATCTGTATATGTTATATACACTAGGATTTCATTTTGATGGAATAAGAATATAAATATTCCAATGTTATATTTAATGATTTTATAAATAGTATTTCGAGATATCCAAAAGATAAATTTGATTTATTTTTGGAATTTTCATATATTATAAGTGAAAAGAATAACACTTGGAGTTTTTAAGGATAGTACAAAAGGATTAGAAAAAGGATTTACGTTATATTGTATTCATATAAAATGTGAATTATGGTTTAAATAATTTTAATTATAGGATAATATGACACCATGATAAATTATATATATATTAATCATTAAATGATGAATGTGATTGAATATTGGTTGATAAAAATATTTGGAATGGTAATTTTTTATTTTTTTGGTATATTATTGAATCTATTGATCATTTTTAAGGTATTTATAATGTCTATAAAAACCACACACCTTGTAATAACATAATGGTGTTGGGTTTCCCTAAATAGTTCAATACAATGAAAATAATAATGAACATAATAGGTCTTCATTCAATGCACATGTACTCAAACAACCCTATAGTGGATTTGGTTATGTGATATAAATATATTCTTCAAAAAGGTATTATGATTTGTCTTGTTCTTGAATTACAATGTAATAGATATGTCTCACATCATTTTGTAACACATGATAAAAATTTCATGATACATGACCTATAGTGAGAAGATATAATTTTTTAAATTAAATATTTTGAGAAATTATATTTAAGATGAAAATACTTATATATACGACTAATAAGACCTTAATGTTTATATTCACTAATATGATGCTGAAAATGTACAAAATGAAATATTTTTATTCAATAAGGGTTTCTGGTGTTTATATACATTAACATGCTTGGAAATATAATATGGTTGTTGATGTTTTGAGTATAAAATACCATTATTCCATATATATGATGAGGATCATAAAAGACCGAATCAAAATTGAGATAAAAATGATGGATTTATAAATTACAATGTAAAAGAATAAATATGATATTTTCAAAATAATTAATAAATAGAATATCCATGAATTGATATGTTAGGTTAAATGGTGATAATGAGATAAATATTGATGTAATAAATATTAGAAAGTTCATCCTGCAAAAATATCGAATTAATTATTTCATCTCAGACATGCATCCAATTAATAATAAAGCTAAATAAGGATCTTTTAATTAATACAGAGAGCTTATATTATTTTTTATCCATGAAAAAATATAAATGTAATAATTTTATAAGGACAACTTATAGTTTGAAAACATTAATATAGATATTTTAGTGTATATTTCTCAATACATGGTCCTACATTTTGCCTTGGAAGAATTGTACAGATCTAATTTGAGGATGAACGTATTTCCTATACATATATTGAAGTAGGAGAATGACACTATATATTTAATCATTGATCATACCAAGACATTTAAAGGTAACAATACCTTCTACTTTATCATGTAATGATTTCTCAATTCAACATGCGTAATTTTTATTTGATTTTATTTATCCCTAAAATAACATCATACTCTATACACAATTATATGATGAGGGATCATGGGGAATAAATTTAAATTTCATCTGTATGAGATGAAGGGTTCCAATTAACATTCTGGTGAAGAGACCAAATATAATTTTACATAGAGTTAATCTATTAAAAAATATATCTACCTTAATGTGATGTTTAATAAAATGTTGAATTTAGACAATGGATGATAGGATATAGTGTATCGTGGTGAAATTATATATAGGAAATGATCAATATTTTCCACCGGAAAACCCTATATATAACATCAATATCAATATATAATTTAAATAGATCTATATATTTGTCTAATTGAGATGATATATAGAACTAGGATATTTTTGATTGATGTTAAGAATAGAATGGTCTGGGAACAATTACTTCACATAAAATGTTAGATAATGATCAAACCATTCAGTGACATATCCATGAAGCACAATGTTTTCAAAATTTCATTGTATAGAATTATTAATGTGATACAGAGTATATACTGGTTATATATTATTCCTATCATTATCAGAATAGAATATTTTTTTTATCATGGATGAAGGTGATTCTAGTCCATTGATACATCAACCACTTTGATATTATTAATTCTGTTGGAGTGATATATTATCACTATTAATTCCCATGAAACCACTCAAAAGATAGTGATGTGTTCCATGTATTAAATTTTTGGATGTTTAAATGATATCTATCACATATATTTAAATCATAAGTATTAACATTATAACACGATCTATGTTATAAGTAATAATTACTAGAGAGCTTGGATCAATGTGACAATATAAAATGTAACAAGAAAACACATGTTATTAATGTTTTGTAAAGAAATAATATATTCTTGAACTTGAGGCATAAACATTCAAATATAATCTAATTAATATACCAACATCAATTTTCATACTATTAATGAACTTATAAGGGAATTTAGAGAAAAAAATGTAATATCAGAATTCATTTTCATATATTTGATAAATAAATAACTTCAGAACCCATATTGAGCCAAAGTAATAAATTATACTATTTTATTGGAAAAAAATGAAAAGAAAATGTAAAAAATAATATGTTTTTTGATATTAATATTAAATAAAAAATTTAATCATATTTTCCAAATAAAAACACATGTAAATTAGAAAAACTAAATTGAAATCACCACAATATCGGTTCTTATTAATGATATGAAATGCATGATGCAATTTAGAAACATGTTAATCATATTGAGATATAAATTAATTAACACTATAAATGGTTTCTATTATGATGGTGGGGCTATATATAGGAATATGAAGTGAAATTAAAAATGTTAAAGTTTTGTTATTACTATGTTTGAGAATCATTATAGTTATTATTGTATTTTAATATCAATTAGGATATAAAATAGATTTCAAGTGATAAATATTGGGATATCTATGATGAATGACCTTGTTTTGAGTATGGTCCCCCCATTAACTACATGTAATCACCAGTCAATTTTATTGGAGAAATTCCAAATTTATCTCAACCCGATCAAAATGAGGGGTATGTTATTTTATTAGGAACAAAGCCTATATAATTATTGTGATACATATACTCATTAATTATAAAAATTTTTTCCCAATGAATATAAGAAAATATATTAGTGAACATTAATATAACAAGGAAATTCAAATTATTTGAAAGCACCAAATAGTTAATTAAGAACTACAAGTTTGATCACATTAATTTTGGTGTAATACAATCCTCAGTAATTTCAAAAGGAATTTTGTAATCCGTGGATCCATCATCATGGAATATCATTTATTGATTATATAAAACATAAATTAAGGATATATTATATGTAATCACAAATATAGTTTAGAAAATTTTATGTATTTATGAAAAAGATGATACCATTAATTTTATCTATAGTCCTAGTGGTTGTGGAAGTAACTAATAATCGATTACAACCGATTTAAAAATATTCATTAAATTTTTACTGATAATTGTAATTCAGTATTAGATGGAAAATATAGACATACAATAATCATTTCCTTATCAAAAAATGATTATTCCAAAATGGCAGGGCTTCAATGAACTATTTATATCTAGGAAAAGGTAGAAATTTGTTTTTTTAGATAACGAAAACCATTAAAAAAGTTAATATAAAAATATATATTATCTAGTTTAAATCCAATAAAATAATATATAATTATAATATCGATGACTACTTTTTATGAATCAATGAAATATTAATCAAAATTAGAGTATTTGGAGATAGACTAAATGAGTCCATAATTTTGAAGAAGGAGATTAGGAATATTCATGATATATTTGATTAAAAATTTAATCATTAGAAAATATACAAGATATATTACATATTGAATTACCACATGTTCATCTTTCTTATGATATGTGAATGTCTGTATCAGTGAAAATGTAAATCAAATAAGAAGTGGATTTGGATTACATGAATAAACTCAAAATCAAAAATGACAAAGATGAAGAATTTAGTGATTTAGATTATGATGAAGAGTAGGATATTTTCATAAATAGAATTGTGTCTCTCATTATCTGTAAATTTATAATATAATAGATTAGTTAAAAGAAATAAAAGGAGGATGAAAGTGTTTTAAATGCCTAGAAACTAGGTTTTTTGTATTTAATTAAAAAAAATAAGAAATATAGAGATTACAAAGATGATGGAACAGATAGAATGAATTATAAAAAATGTTAAATTTTCATGAAATTTCCTCAAAATAAGATAAGGGAAATGAAAAAAATAATAGATGAAAAATTATATGTTTCATGAGTAATTAATAATAATGTTACTCTTATACGACTATTGGATGGGAATGATAATACCCTCAAATGTCCATAAAATTCATTCATCATGTTTTAAAATTTAAATAATAGTAATTTAGTGAATACTAAAAATGGGAATAGTAAATATAGAACACACACTGATATCTGAAAATGATTTCTATTTTGTGAAGAATACTAAACTCAATAATGAAATTAGAATATTAAAAAATTATAATTATTTATCAAAATTTAAGGAATAAAAATTATTAATAATTATGGTGTTAATTAAGAATGTCCAATGAAATAATTAAATATAAAAGTTTTCTAGAATAATTTTTTTACGTTCTAGATAAAAACTAAATACATATAAATATATCGTAAATAAGACAAAATAATTATATATTGGAGACAAAAAATCCCAAAATAAATTTCTCAGGGTCTCCAATAAATATATTCATTTCAAAGATGAATCAAAACAATTTTATAATATTATTAAAAATGTAGTGTATTTTGAATGATTTCCTTTAATATTAGAAAATAAATAACTTATTTAATTTAGTATATGTGATAAATAAATTTGTTTATATACTTATTACTTCAGTAATGAGGAAAAATATATTCTAAAATAACATAGGAAAACGATAGGTTTATAAGAACCATATATCAAGAAGAAAAACCTACACAACAATAAACTGTGATAACCAATTCCTAAAGAACAATATTTCCAAAATGGATATACAGTAAGTCATTATATATATTTCCTTAAATGGAATAAATATAATTAATCCCCGCATTCTAAACAATGGTTTTTTCTCACATATGTCTATTGAAGAAAAAATGTGAAGAGTTTTTATGATAATTATAGAGGAAATTTGAATTTTTTAAATTTCATTTCAAAAATAATTACAAGAGATGGTACCATTGAGATAAAGTTAAAAATGTTAAATTGTAATTATTATCATTTTCTATTTAAAAGTTCAATTATAATACTATTTTTTATATGAGAATACATGATGATATAAATCATGAGGTTTTCAATGAAAAATCATGTTTCAGAATTAGATAAAATATGTACAGATTATCCATAATGTTGAAATAAGTAGTGGAAATCTATTTTAATTAGTGATACGACCATTTCCTATTTTTTTAGTTCCATATAAATGAAAAAAATAGCATAAATTATTATCATACTTGATTAAAAGTCAATGGGATTATTGTCAAATAATCATGTGGAAATAGATCTTTCCTATATCAAAAGATAATGTAACAGTTTTTTGGAATATTTCAGATATGGATTATTATTCGTGGAACTCATAAAATAATTGAATTTGGTCTGGTTGTCCACATGAAGTAAAAAATTAAAAATTATTTTATCCTATGAGACATAGATATAAAAATACTTTTATATATTTAAATAAATTATTAGATGATTATAATTACATGAATAATATAATTTTCATGAAATTGAATATATATGTAGTTAAAATTTTAAAAAATGTTAGAATATAATATCAGTCGGTTATGAGAGATTATATAAATTACTAAATTATATAATTTTAAGGATTTCACTTTTTTTGATTTACAAACATATTTTTACAGAAAAAGAATTAATCATCAATTCAACAATCTTTATAATCATTAATAACAATTAATTAATGATAAGAATTAAAAGAGTCTGGTATAAATGAGAATATCAGTGATGTTTGAACACAAAATCACTAATTCTTTCTGAATTGATGATATATGTATTAACATATATTTATATATATAATTAAAATTTTATAATATGAGTAATAAAAATTAAACTATTTGAAAAATTTTTAGAAGATAAATTGTCTTGTTAAATATATTATTGTTTTTAGTAGTACATGAATCCTAAAAATAAAAATTCACTGGTTTATTAAAATTTATGGGAAGATATGAATAACTGGTCTAAATGGGATATTTATCAAACTGAAGAGGGTATAAATTTCTGTATGAAATCTATATAAGTATTATGATTATTTAATTTTTAATTTTATTGAATCGATCAAAATAAATTATGGAATATGGCATTGAATTTATTAAAAATATGGTTAAATGTTTGCAGGTTTATGATAAATAAAATAAAAAATTAACATCAAATTAATTAAATTATGTTTCTATTTTCTATGGTTGAATAAATTATAAATATTATACTTTTTTGATAAATTTAATCCTCATAGATAGAGAAATCATCAATAATTACAAAATATCATTCGAAATGAAGAGGTTGTAATGATGGTAAGATAAATATTGAGAATTTAAAATCATAAAACACTTATTACAATGGTTAAACTAGAAAAAAAGTATTGAGGATATTATGAATATGGTGTGGATTAATTCCATTTAAGGTGAGCATTAAATTGTTTATAGAAATGATAATTAAAATCTTCTACCGTCATTTTATGTGGAAAATTTAATAGTTACAAATTTTATATTCCAAAATATTCTTAATGATAAAGTGTGGTGTTATGGAATAAATATATATCAGTATAAAAAAGTATTCACATTAAAAGGGAGTTTAATTATAATGAAATTTTGTATCACTGGAAACATTAATAGATTAAATAATGTTTCATACGTTGGTAGCGTAAATATATGAAAAATTATTTTTGGATGGATGTTAGGTTTTCATTCCAAAATAGAATACGTAGTAGATTATTTTATTATTGAAAATTACGAAGGCATCATACCTGATATATATTAGAGAATTTGGTTTAAACGGAAGATATTATATTATTTTTTATGTATTCCCCTAGAAAATGATACTAAAAATTTGGATATTTTATTGATGAAAGTGTAGTTTTTGAAATGATAATTTTCGAATAGTTAAAATGTTTAGGATTTTTCCATTGGAAATATAATTATAAAAGTTTATTTGGATGACATATAATTTTACAATGAAAATAAGTAGACCTATAATTATTATTCACAGGGGATGAATATATATTTTAAACTATCAATTATACCTGAAATGTAATATTTTATAAGAATATATGTTTTAAAAAATAATAAATTATATTGTCTTATCAAATTTAAAATAGGCCAAAAAATAATTGACGAAATTTGATAGGAATTATTATAATAATTTTTACCACAATTTTTTGTTGGAATGAGTCCAAATAATGATGAAGCTATGATCAATTTAAATAATTGATATTTCTAAATGATAAATACAATTAATAAATATATAGTATCATCAAGGATACTCGTATATTCTATAGTAACTCTATATATATGTTTTAAAACACATACAAATAAATCCTATATGGTGGAGTAAAAATTTATAACATATATTAGAGGAGTACTAAATTGTGGTTTTATATATAGAATCTGTTGGTTGGTGTAGTTTACTCAAGAGGGGAGGGGTCAATTGAGTAACTATAAAAATTTATGTTACAAGAATATTATTTTTAAAAGAAATAGTTTCCCAAAAAATAGATACAACCCAGTTAATCAAGGATATATCATTATAAGCATTTGACTTTTTAAAAAGCTTCTTATAAGATTGATTAATTTCCAGTAATCATAATTTTTATTATTAATATTACTTTTGAAGTTGTCGCACTAAGAAAAACTAGTTATAACTTCCTTCCAAGATGAACTATCAAAGGGAAATTAGTGATTTCTGGATTACACAATAGAGCAGCAAAAGAGAGAAGACTAAATTTGAACAACACAACAGATATGAAAGAAGTTTTTCAGTCTCAAGCCAAGACGTAATCCACTCCACTTGGTGATCACCTTCCACCGAGTAGTTTATATATATAAACTTTTATCCACACCCTTGATCAGGGTTAACAACAGTACAGAGACTGTTCATGTAACATAGGGACCACTTCCATAGTTTTCATGGGTAATCAAAACAATAACCAGGCCGCACAAGGACCACTTCTGCAGTTGTTGTGGGTAAACAGAAGTATTAAGAGTTTGGTGTAAGGATTTCAGTATCCTCTAATTTAGCTCGGGAGTTAGTGTGTGTCAAAAAAGACAGGGGCACACACTGCTCATAATGTAAATAAAAATATTGTCACAGTCATGAATCTATTTAAATATGAGGTTAGAATGATTGTGTGCAATGTCAATTTAGCTCTGGACTCTTTTGGATTGAAGTATATGAATCTCTATGTGCTTCTTTTTATGTCGTCTGAAAAATAGAGTGTCGTGATTCCACTTGTGTTGTTCACGAGTTTTTATAATGCAGAGATGTTCTCTGGATTCTAATGTAATTTGTTTATTCTTCAGTATAGAAGGATTTCAGGAATGTAACAATTGTTCCTTTTGAAAATCATTCAATATTTTCCTCAATGTCGTGCTCATGGGCGTGTTTTTCATTCAGTATAGCTCTGTTTGTTCTTGGGAACCCTTTTCTCATTATCTTATAATTCATGTGTTTTAGCCGACACTATCCATGTGTTATACACATCGTTCCTCGTACTATGTCTAAAATAAAACATTGATTATGTCAGTTCATTAAAATTAATAAATATGAATGTTAGAAATTAAATTGAAAGACGACAAAATAGTTTATGAAACGATGTCACGGTAAGTTATGAAAATGGTGTCTCCTTCACATGGTGTCTAGACATCATGATATCTGAGTGTCACGATGTCTCATTTACGGTGTATGGTTTACAGTGTATGGATTCATTGGGTCCTGATTCATGGTGTCTTGCTTCACAGTGTCTGGTTTAAAGTGTCTGGTTTACAGTGTCCAGCTTCACGGTGTCTAGTTTACGATGTGTGGCTTCACAGTGTCTGGTTTACGGTGTCTGGCGACAAGGTGTCTGGTTTATGGTGTATGGATTCATGGTGTCTAGTTTACATTTTTTGGCTTCACAGTGTCTTGTTTACAGTGATTGGATTCACGGTGTCTAGTTTAAGGTGTCTGGCTTCACAGTGTCTGGTTTACGGTGTCTGGCTTCACGGTGTCTTGCTTCACGGTGTCTTGCTTCATGGTGTCATGTACATAGTCAAATAACTGGTTTTATACATAAACAGTGATATGCATGAAATGGAGTGAGCATAAACTTTATAAATCATGAGATATCTCGAAAAACAAATACACATGATTGGATATAATTTATGAGTTAACTAGGTTGAATAAGATTTGTGATCATTTATACAAGATTAATACATGAGGTGTTCAAAAATTTCTCCCTTTTAGATAACCACAAATAATGTACAGTTAAAGTGTTAATTGGATGAAACTATAGTGAAAATAACATATAAAAACTTCTCCCCCTTTTGGGATTATCAATAATTTGAATGAATAATATATCAAACAATGTGCATTCCATTAAGATTAAACATAGGGTAGTACAAAATAAAAGAGATTTTCAAAAACAATGGCATCCCCATCAAAAAATAATATGCATTGATCTTCTTCATGGATTCATTTTCTCTTTGCGTTTAGCTGCTGCAGAAGATGTATCCATAGGGGAAGTGGATGATGTTGAATATGGCAGAGAGGTGGTAGATAAAGAGGGTAAAGGGAGACCTTCAATGACTGAGAGATAGGGTAGGAGCAGTATATGATCTATGTATTTGCTGATCAAGATTCACATGCCTGATCTGACTGAGTGATTGGCCAATAGACATGGTATTTGAGGCTAAGGAAAAGGTGATGGTAGGTAGCCTAAGTCTGAGAGGTACAACCGCTGGAGAAACAATTTTTGTACTCTGGACATAAATATAAGCTCTTAGGATTTTGATGAAGACTGCAATAAACTCTCCATCATACTGCATGGATTTTTCAAAGTCAACACTGTTTTTCATAAACTTTTCCAATAATCGGTTAATCATGGTTAGCTTATGGACTTGGTTTTGGAAGGATTGAGTGACCGGAGGAATTCACAAATTCTCTATAAGGAATTTGGAGTGGTTTTTCATTTCAGTCTTGGAGAAAATTCGGTTGAAATAGAAGTCTACTTTCTTAGAAATCTCCTAGTAGGAGTCATTTGCATTCATGGAGTGAATTTGTACAACATCAAGAACTCTATCACTATTATTGAAAACGTCAGATAGAGAATCCACATTAATGCCACCAAAAACATTATGAATCTCTTCTTTGACTGTAGATCTGAGCAAAGTACAGTCCAAGGAATGTGTAGAGGATTGACCAGAGGTATTGGAATCTTTGACGGTTGTTGTTAGATATTTGAGCTGATTTAGTTCCCTTTAAAGACAACTAGTGTACTCATTAGTGAGTTTATTAAGGTTCACAACATGTTCTCTCATCTCCATCAACGTTTGTTTGTGAATATCCACAATCTTTTCATCAAAGGATTCCATATAATGATGAATCTGAGACACAACATTTCGAGGGATTTGAGAAATGGTGGGTGCTAGATGAGTAGTAATATGCTCTGATCTCGAATGCAGCTCTTCTTGCAAATATTCAACCATGCTTTTTAGGGTTCTGATTTCATTACAGAGAAGCTTATTTTAAACTCATACTTCTTGAATCTCATGGAGCATATTATCTTGTATTTTAAGAATACTATTTTCCAATAATAGTGATGCATCTCTCTCACATAAATATTTCACATTATAAGGTTGTGAGTTCATAAGATTCTCAACGCAAGATAATAGAGTATCTCCAAATGATTTCAAATCATTCTTACTTACAATGGACGGTTGTTCAAATAAAGGTTCAAGTGTAGAAATTGGTACATGTTCATGTTCATGTTTAGGTTCTTTCTGAAGTGAAGTGTTTGTGAATGATTTCAATTGAAATAAGGAATAATGATCAATCCTGATTTTAGTAACCTGCTGAGACACATTCACATAATAAAAACTATGAAATTTGTACTGAGTGTCCATAGGACTGGACTCAGGTGGATGTGAGGCTTCATCATACTCATGATTTGGGGTTTCCTCCCCCTCAATAGGTGCTTCCTTCTAAAGATTGGGAGGCTTAGGAGATTGGTTTAAATCCACACACTCAGCTCTATGTTCCTCATTAAATTATTGTCTAGCCAGCTAAAAGGCCATCTAAATCCTTCCTTCAGCAGAGGGTATACTTTTAGTAATAGTTTTTTCCACAGGGAGTTCATCCATATTCACTTCTTGCACAACAGAGAGTTCTTCTTGATTTTCTTCTTGCACAACAGGGAGTTCTTCAAAATTAGGATCTTCCATGGATTGCTTCTCAGATTCTTTGACAACTGATTCTTTTTCATCCTCAGCATGTATTTCTAGATTGACATTTTCTATTGGGGAAGAAACATCTTCCTCAATAATAACCTGAGGAACAATACTCCTTTCTTCCTCAATAATAACTGCTTAACTATGTGGTACTTCAACCTCTTCTTCCTCTTCTTATGAGTTCTCAGCATGTTCATCTGGTTCCAAACCAGGATATGAAATGTCTTTTGGCCTTGATGGATAATCCACAGGATTAAACTTCTCATAAACCTTTTCATTGTCTTCCACCCATTCATTTTTTCAAGGATTCTACTTTATCTTCATTCTCTTGATGAATGATTTAGAGAGACAGTACTCACAGTCCATATGAACTTCTTCATTAGGTCCAACCACGCCTTTTGCAAAAATAATGGCTGATATAAGCCGAGAGTAGAACAGATATGTGGACATGGATGTAACCTTGATCAACTCACAGATATGGTGAATGATGTACTTACACAGGTTGATCTTATGTCCTTTTTTCAAAAGTTGAATCAATAATACATTCTGATATTTTAACACTGCAAAATCACATTTTCTTAGACTAACCATATTTTGAACAAACATAAACAGAAGCCTTGTTTCTCCATCTATTTCAGTAGTGATTAACCATATCTTGGTTTGATGTCAAGTTATTGTTTGCAAAGCAACTTCTAGATCAAATAAATCAGTTAAAGGTGGAGGTCCTCTCTAATAATCCTCACATATTCCTTCATGAGGTATCATAAGGCATGCAGCCCATAACCTCAAATAGAAGGAGCATATTTGGCCATTAATCCAGCTCCTCACAACATAACATTCACTAGAGTCAAAAGAGAACTGTACGTACATGTAGAGATGAGCTACTAACCTAGGATAGATGGGTTTATTCTCCCTTGAGAACCACTCTAACTGGACATGTTCTTTTAACACTTTAAATACCATATTTTTCTAGACAGAAGCTATTCAGGGAAGATTTATTTCTCTAGTACAACAATGCAATTTACCATATTCATATTTAGAGGTCCTTCAGGTTTCAGCTTATGTGGAATATTCTTTTTCTTTAGGAAGTGCTTATCAGGTGTGGATGATGATGGAAGTTTCATTCCTGGAATCCAATAATGGTTCAAGAGAGAGAGAGAGGTAGAGTTCCAATGTTGAAAGGGTTTAAAACGAGTGAATAGAAGAATGTTCTGGTGAAGAACCAAATGAAACATTTTGTTTTATCATTTCGGAATGTCAAACGTCACAAAAATGCAAACGCGGGAAAGTAAAAGAGGTGAAATGATAATTTCCGCAATACATGTTTAACGGAAAACATAAAGAATTTTCACGGTGATACCGTGAGTGGTTGTTGCGGTGAAACAGTGAGTTATCGTCATGGAGAGACAGTGAGTTGTCATCACGGTGAGACAGTGAGTGAACCATTCAGTGTGTGTTATAGTGAGACAGTAAATATCAGACCGTAAGTACAAATTTCCAACGGTTGGACTGTAAACATAAGAGACAGTAAATGAGAAACTGTAATAATGAAACAATAAAGTATAATAAAGAAAAATGTCAAACAGTAAGACAAGTGAGATATCTAATTAAGATTTATCATTCCAAGATCATGTATGATGTAGTCTATTCTTGTAGAATTTAATGGTTTAGTGAATATATCAACAAGTTGATATTCAGTACCAATTAATTCCAAGGTGTTATCACCGTTATGGTAATGATCTCTAAAAAATTGATGTCTTACATCAGCATGTTTTGTCATAGAATGTGAAACATGATTTTTTGAGATGTTAAAAGCACTTGTGTTGTCACAATTTATTGGTACATGTCTGAATTGATATCGATAATCTAGTAATGTGTGTTTCATCCACAAAATTTGTGCACAATAACTGCCATCAGCTATGTTTTCATATTCTGCAGTAGATAATGCAACAAATTTTTTTTTCATACTACACTATGATACTAGTGACATTATTAAAAGGTGACATGTTCCATAGGTGCTCTTTCTATCTAACTTATAGCCACCGAAGTCATCATCAGAATAAATAATTAGTTCAAATGATTGTACATTAGGATAGAACAGTCATAGATTGGGTGTATGCTTGAGGTATTTTAAAATTCTATTTACAGCATTTAAATGAGATTCTTTAGGATTTTCATGATAACGATCACACATTCACACACTAAACATAATTTCTAGATGACTAGATTTTAGGTAGAGTAAAATTCAAATCATTCCTCTATAAGTTGTTTGATCAACAGATTTTCTATCTTCATCAAGATCCAACAAATAGGTGGTACTAATCTGAGTGTCACTATATTTAGTACTATCCAATTGAAAATGTTTTAGATGATCTCTAGTGTATTTACATTGAGTTAAATAAATTCCATCAATATTTTCAAAGATTTGAAATCCAAGGAAGAATTTTATTTCACCAATTAAACTCATTTCAAAATCATTTTTCATCATTTTAGAAAAATAAATACATAATGTATTTTTTGAAGATCCAAAAATATTTGAACAACTAATACATCATTATAAATTCGTTTTGTAAAGACGATAAGATCAGAAATTCCTTTTGTAAAACCATTGGAAATGAGAAAAGTACTGAAGATGTCATACCAAGCTATTGGAGATTTGTTTAAACCATATAACGCTTTTTATAGTTTGGAAATATGATTGGGAAAATGAGGATTTATAAATACAAGGGGTTGTTCAAAAAATACATCCTCAGTTATATACCCATTTATGAATGCATTATTAATATCCATTTGATATAGTATGAAATTCAGATGTGCATCATAGGAAAGCTGGATTCTGATAGCTTCAGGTCTGGCTACTGGAGCAAAAGTCTCCTCATAGTCAATTTCTAATTCTTGACTATAACCTTTTGAAAATAATCTAGCCTCCTTCCTTACTATATTTCCAAATCCATCTTCGTTATTTCTAAACACCCAATTAGTCCATATAATTAATGTTTCCTCGGGCCTTTCAAAAAGTTTCCAAACATTATTTCATTCAATATTATTAAGATCTTCATGCATAACCATTACCTGAAATTCATCATTGATGGCATCATCAATGTTTTTAGTTTCAAGTTGTGACCAGAAGTCTTGATGTTCAACCTGATTCTAAGAGAAGCTCTAGTTTTTGTTCTTTTCTCTAGGTCCTCTACAACAACATCTATGGATGGTTTTAAGGGTTCTATCCTTTCTAGAAAAACAGGGACTAGTGATTTCAGTTTCATCAATAGATTCGGTTTCACTATGAATCAATTGTAGGGAATTTTTAGAATTGGAAGTTTTCACATATTCTTTCATAGAGGATTTTGTGTATTTTTAGTTTATTATTAGATTTGATACATCATCCTCCATATTTTCTAGGATGGTTCTAGGCTCATGTGGATATGTTTCATCAAACATGATATGAAAATATTTTTCCACACAGTTATTTCTCTTATTGAATACTCTATAACGTAACTTAATATTGTGTAACCTAGGAAAATTCCTTCATCACTTATGGATAATTTTTTTTCAATATTATCCTTAGTGTTGAGAATAAAGACTTTTCAACCAAAAACTCTAAATTAATTAACCATAGGATTCCTATTATTCTAGAGTTCATACTAGGTCTTTTTGATAATTTGTCAAGTCTAGAATCTATTGATTATATAGCATACTGTATTAACAGCTTCAACCCAAAACTAAACAGGTAAGTCATATTCACTAAGCATTGTTCTACCAATTTCTTGCAGTGTTCAATTTCTTCTTTATACAAAACTATTCTGCTGAGGTGTTCTAGGGGAAGAGAAATTGTGACTATAACCATTTTGTGAGAAAAAGGAATCAAACTCTTGATTTTCAAACTCACGACCACCATTACTTATTAATGATTTATCTTTAAGGCCACTACGATTTTCTACATATATGGAATACTTAGTAAAATAAGAGAAGGATTCACTTTTGTGAGCCATGAACAAGGTCCAGGTATATCTAGAAAAATCATCTACCAAAATATAAACATAGTGCTTCCCATTTAAACTATAAAATCTAGATGGTTCAAACAATTCCATGTGAACTTATTCGAGAGAGTGAGAAGTAAAAACTTATTTATTTGTTTTGAAAGGGATTTTTTTTTGTTTTCCCTTTTGATAAGGATTACATACTTTGTCATGTGGAAATTCAAGTTTGGTTAAGTCATTAACTAGGTATTGTCTAGTTTTCTATATAAGAGAGTGAACATTATAGTGTCCTAGTCTCTTTTACCAGAGCCAAGATTATTTTTTAAATACACTTAAGCATGAAGCATTTTGAGAAGCTAAGTAATCTAAATTAACAGAATAAACATTTTCATTCCTTGATTAAATAAATACTAGTTCATCTTTATAATTAATGACATTAAAGGAATCATTTTCAAATTTAACATAATATCCATCATCACATAATAGTGAGATACTAAGAAGATTTTATTTGATCCATTAACAAACATTACATTAGAAATTAAAATCGAATCAGTGTTAACAATCTAGCCTAAGTCAATGATTTTCCCTATTGCATTGTCACCAAATGTGACATGTCCTCCATCTACCTTTATCAGGTTCTTGATGCATGACTAGCCTCCTGTCATGTTCTGTGAAAACCCACTATCTAGATACCATAGATTTTTTCAATATCTCTTTAAGAATCTATCCTATAACATGATCAAGTAAAGAACGATTTTGGTAACCATACTCATTTGGGTCTAGTAACATTAGTAATAAGTGCTTTAGGAACCCATATTTATCCCATAGGTTTCCTATAAGCGTTATGTAATGTATATGTAAAATAAAAATTATTTGGTCTACAAAAAATTGAAACAGTATAATATGTATCATGAGTTGAGCTAGTTGAGTTGTGTCAAGAACTGGGAACAAAAACATATGTCATAGATTTTGAAACAAAATTTTTTGTACCAAGGGTTCTTCTCCAGGTAGATAACCAATGCAAGTATTGTATTTCGGGGCAATTGTTATTCCTAGAATTTGGGTAAGGGTATTTTTCCAATTGGTAAAAATTTCTAAGTCACTTTTTGATTTCTCATTAGTCATTTTTAATTCATTGTTTTCTTTGAGAAGTTGAGAATATTTCTCCTCTTTAGTAGTATGTTCAGATTTAAAATTTATAGTGACAGAATGATGTTTCTTCAATGATTTATATTTATCATTCAATTAATAGCTTGTTTCTTCAAGCATGTTACAGTATTCAAACATTTCTTCATTATTCATATTTTCAGAGTCAATTTCCTCTTCAGAATATTATGAATTATGTAGAGAAGAGTTCAGTGTTAACTTAGATGTGTTTTTCATAAAACACATATTGTCTTTTTTAGCCTGTTCATCATGTGATGTCTCTGAGCCTCATGAACTATCCTTAGAGGCACTCCAAGTTTCATAAATTTCCTTTTTGTAATTCTTGTCCTTGTCCTCATATTTCTTCAAATACTTGAGCTTTGGACAATCATCCTTAATATATCCATTTCACTTACATTCATAACATGCAATCTCATCATTTTTGCAATACTTTTCTATTCCTTTTTCCTATTTCCTTTTAGATCATACTTTCCCTTGATGTTTGGCTTTGTGAAAAAGTTCTTCTTTTTGAAAAATAGTTTGAATCTTATATCCAGTTGAGCCATATCCTCATCATTGTCTGGTGATGATTGTTCAGTGGTGGAACGTTCTACAGAATCTTCCAATTTCCCCTTGACTTTGTACTTTGAGGTGGTGGTCTTTAATGCAACAGATTTCCTCTTTGGTTCATTTTATTCTTCATTGTTGACTTTTAGCTCATCCTCATACATCATCAGTTTCCCAATGAGTTCTTTTACATGTATCTTGTTGATGTCACACTATTATCTAATAGAGATAAAGGTTCCCCTCCATCTGTTAGGTAGACATATAAGTATTCTCATGATCTGTTCTTTGGAATTGACTTCTCTTCTAAGAGAAATCATTGTGTTGACAATCTCATTGACCCTAAGATACATGTCAGAAATAGGATCCTGAGGTTTCATTTTAAAATTATCATATTTTATAGTATAAGTATTATGTCTCACTTAAATTACACTAGATGTGCCTTCATGTGAGACAGACAAGGTATCCCAAATTTCAAGAGCAGTTTTACAAGAAGATATCCTAATAAATTCTTCATCACTTAAAGAATAATACAAAGCATTCATACCATTGTAATTGCATTTGTATGCAAGATTGGAAGGTTCATCCCTTGTAATTCTATCAGTCATATGAAGTTTTTATTCATCTATAATGGATGCCCAAATTTCCAAACTCATACTCTCTATATGGATTATCATTTTAATTTTCCATTGAGCATATTTTGTTCCATCGAATAATGGTGGTCTGTTGGTTACATCACCTTCCAATCTATTATCAATACTAACATATTACATTAAAAGAGCTAGAAATATTGAATTAACAAAAAATTACAGATCTTTAAAGTACAACTACAATCACAATTTATTAAGATTACACAAAGTCCTAATAAAGTACAACGTTTGATACCAAATGTTGGTCAGAGTAGTTTACTCAATAGGGGAGGGGTGAATTGAGTAACTATAAAAAATTTTGTTAAAAGAATATTATTTTTCAATGAAATATATTCCCCAAAAATAGATATATCCCAGTTAGTGAAGGTTATATTTTTACAAGAGTTTGACTTTTTAAATAGCTTCTTAGAAGATTGATTAATTATCAGTAATCTTAATTTGTATTATTAATATTACTTTTGAAGTTATCCTACTAAGAAAAACCAATTATAACTTATTTCCATGAGGAACTATCAATGTGAAATTAGTGATTTCTTGATTATGAAATAGATTAGTAAAAAGATAAGACTAAATTTGAATAGCACATCGGATATGAAACAAGTGGTCCAGTCTCAAGTCGAGACCCAATTCACTCCACATGGTGATCACCTTCCACCAAGTAGTTTATATAAATAAACATTTATCCAAACCCTGGATCAGGGTTAACAATAGTACACAGACTGTCCAAGTCACACAGGGACCTCTTCCACAGTTTTTTTGGGTAAACAAAATAATAACCAGGCCCTACAAGGACCTCTTCCATAGTTGACGTGGGTAAACAAAAGTATAATGAGTTTGGTGTATGGATTTCAGTATCCTCTAGTTAAGCTCAGGAGACAGTGTGTGTCAAAATAGATAGGGGAACACACTTCACATAATGTAAATAAAAATATGATCACAGTTTAGAAAGAATATAAATATGAGGCTAGAATTATCGTGTGAAATATTAATGAAACTATAGACATCTTTGCATTGAGGCAGATGAAGCTCTGAGTCCTTCTTTGGAAGTTGTGTGAAAAATAGAATGTCGTGTTTCAGCTTGTGTTCTTCACGAGTTTTGATAATGCAGAGATGTTTTATGGATTCCAGTGTACATAGTATGTTCTTCAAGAGATTTGGATTGCATGCATGTAACAATACTTTCTTTGGAAATATTGTAAAATGTTCTTCACAGTCATTCTGATGGGCTTGTTTTTCATTCAGTATCACTCTATTTGTTCTTGGGAACACTTTTCACTTTATCTTCGAATGAATGAGTTTTAACCGACAGGTTCCATGTGTTCTACACCTCCTACCTCATACTATGTCTACTAAAAAACATTAATTTTTTCAGTGCATTAAAGACATCAAATATGACCGTTAAAAATTAAATTGAAAGATGAGAAATAATTTAAGAAACAATGTAACAGTAAGTTATGAAAATGGTGTCTCCTTCACATGGTCTCTTGACATCACGGTTTCTGAGTGTCACAGAGTCTCATTTACAGTGTCTGTTTAATGGTTTCTGGCTTCACGATGTCTTGTTTTACAGTGTCTTTCTTCATGGTTTCTCATTTACTATGTCTAGTTTACAGTGATTGGCTTCACGATGTCTGGTTTATAGTGTCTGGCTTCACGGTGTCTGGTTTATGGTATCTGGATTAATAGTGTCTGGTTTATGGTGTCTGGCTTCACGGTGTCTGGTTTACGTTGTCTGGCTTCACGGTGCCTTCTTTACGGGGTCTGGATTCACGGTGTCTGGTTTACGATGTCTGGCTTTCTGGTGTCTTGCTTCACAGTGTCTTGTACATAGGAAAATAACTATATTATGACTTAAACAGTGATATTCATAAAATGGATTGAGCTTAAAAATTATAAATCATTAGATAACTTGAAACCTAAATACACATGATTGGATATAATTTATGAGTTAACTAGGTTGTATAAGATTTGTGATCATTAAATCATGATTAAAACATTAGGAGTCCAACATAATCTATGAAGATTGGAAAAAATTGGGTGTCATTAATGCACACTGGGCTTTTGATTTCACTATAAGAAAATATATTTGATAAGGAACATTTTTTAATATGAAAGCTTTAATTTATAGTATTGTAAGAATTATATATTGGTAAATGTTTTTACAATAATTTATTAATAATTTTATTATACATATAATAATTAAAAAAATTTGTGGGTTATGATTCAACAATATGATATAACATTAGAGGGTTTGAAATAATTATTGCTTGTGGAAATCGATGTGAAACTGACATATTTAACGAAATTTCCCAATTTTCATGCTGAATGAATGATTATATAAAATATATTTTTCTGAATGATAATATGGAAAATTAATATCTGAAATTGAAATATATTCTCAATAATACTATTATTATTGATGTTTTCCTACTTGAAAAATGTAATGAATGATTTATATAGTTATAAATAAAATTTCATGTTTTAACATCCCCTATTACATTTGAATTTATAGAATGATCCAAAAAAAAATTATTTGATTTTATTTTCAACAGGTGAGAGTAGTTTTAAGTTGAATTATTATTTCAAAATTTATATTTATGATTATTGGAACTAAGGGGGGTTAATATCTTCTAATATCATTGATTGAGATGGGATAATAAATAATTCACTTGGGAAATAATTCCTTGTCACAAAATAAGGTCATTATATAAATAATTTCATTATCTAGCTATAAGTATTCAAGATTATTATTTTTATGAAGTTATGTTATTTGATAATGATGTTGTGATATTTATTTATCATTATAATGATTTATTGATATTGACAATAAAATAAAAGGGTTTATTGGAAAACCCAATAAAATTAATGAATAATCGTATTTTTATCGACAATGTATAAGATTCATTGAAGGATTATGATCATATAAAAATTATATTTTAGAATATTTTGTGATTTTTTTGTGAGTTGGAATGTTATTGGTTTTTTTAAAATAAAATATGGTTTATTAGATAAGTTTACATTAGTTCTTCAATAGATAAAGTTGATGTTTGTAAAAATATATTTTACAGTATCGAAATATAAAATTAATTAGAAATGGACATGGTAAATATATTTTACATGTTTAGGGATAATATAATGGTTATTTAAACTTGTGATTTGATTTCTGAATAAATAAATAAAATGTTATTTAACCATAGTGTTATTAAGTATAATTATATAATATATTTTGATTCAATAGAGAATATTGTCAATTTCATAAGGTTCATCACTGAATTCATAAAAGTAAATAGTAGGTGATAATTGAAAAGGTATTGAAAATATAAAATTAATTATAGTTTCCCTATAAATATAAAGTTTCATCATAACCTAACATAGGAGTCAATTCCATTTTCAAAAAGTTATATAATAATATGTGATAAAATTTTCAAAGTCAGGAATATGAATAAGAATATTAAGAGTCAATAAAAAAATTATTTCATTTACACTTAGGTGAGAATTATTAAGGGACACGGATCAATTTCATTAGAGTTATGTTCCTTTTATAATGGTTACATCCAGTGAAAACGTTTAGGAGTAGATTAATTTCCATAAGAATCTTCTCAATGTCAACTGGGATGATGTTGTGATAATCTAAAAATAAAAAATAACATGATGAGGACTATATTGTGATTCATGATTGATTTGTACATGATATAATTAAGCTATTAGTTATCCAATATTATTTAATTATAAAATTAAAAAATTTATAATTATAAATAGTGATCACAATTAGATAATTAATATGGATTTTTATATAATTTTTTTATAAGAATAAAATCGTATTTGGGAAAACTGATCATAGGATCATTAGAAAACTAACATTAATTGTCCAATAAGAGAGGTCATGGGAGATTATGTTGTATAAATTTAACATCCTATGTTTTCAAAAGAAAACACAATGTTTCATAGAGTCAATTATATTTTACATCTATCTTAAACAAACTATATATTATTATTAAAATGTAAACATTGAATCATAGTGATTAGAATAGATTGAATAAAAATTATTAACTTAATCATAAAAATAAATTTCTAATATATGTATATAATAAATTATTTGTAGACAAATTAGTGATAAATGACTATTTAACTTATTTTAAAATAAATGAAAATGTTATTCTAAAAACTATTGGAACACACAGAAGTGGTTGTTATACCATGGAATAAAAAATAATTTTTTTTGTTTTATATTAAGGAAATTTTTATATAATACATTAAATATAATGTTTAAAATTCATTTTATGTGTTTTATATACATTATATTATAAAAAATTCAATTTTATGCATAAAAGAAGTTTTTTTTTCAGAAAATGCACTTTTTCTAGATCTTGAGGGAATAATTGTTTTAAATATTGTTTTTGAAACTTATTTATATTATAAAACAACACATAAAAATATTCATTGAAATTGTAATATCAATATTTATAATGATATAATGTTTTTTCATTTTTTGAATAAACTAATTTTGTTGATGAATAGTGAAAACATATTTCATTTTAATTGGGGGATATATTTTCTTAAAACAAACATATTGTTCAAAATTTAATATTTTTATGATTTAAAATTATTATTAGATAATATTTTTATCATTTAATCCATTATATGTTAGTAAAATAATTTTCTCATAGAATTTCGATATACAAAAATTTCAATCATCAGATCGTTTTACTTTAAAAACATTCATTTTGGATCCTTCAATGAGATTAACATTAACATAATTGTCAACATTTCTATGTTTTTTTATAATTGGATTACATATTTATAATAATAATTCCCAAATTAATTAAATGGGTCCCTATTTATCGATATTATAAATAGTATGTTTTGTAAATTTTTAATTATTAGGGTGATGGATTAATCTGGTAATTAAGGTTAAAAATATTAATATAAATATTATAAATTCATATTAAAATATTCCATATATTGTTGTATTATAATTTGTATTCCCTAATTAATAATTTTTCTATTTATGGGAAAATTTGTAGAATTTGTTTAGACTATATTCATTCTTGTATTATATTCAAGGAGATATCAATGTTGAAAAACTTTTATTTTTATCATGTTCAATATTTTTAATTTGATATTTTATAGGTGATATTTTCATATATAAATAGTAATATTAAAGCTAAAATATTCATATGAATTATGAAAATTTATTTATATTGTTTACTGATAAAACAACTTTATTGAAGGGTGAAACAATAATGATGACGAAATAACTTGATTAATAGAAATATACAATAAATGTAGTTAAAAATATTAAAATACAAAAAAATTCATATGATTAATAACATCCAGAAAATATGAAGATGAATTTGATTTTTTATTAATGTTTTGAATGTTCTGGTTAAAAGATATCATGTTGTTCTTATATATCTAAAAATTCATGTAATGAATAGTGTCAAAATAGACAAAAAATAATCAAAAAATAAATATTATTTTATGAAATGATATAGAATTCATGAAAATAAAAAATCCTGAAAATTGTTTTTATAAGACTCCCAAGGACATTAATAAATAATTTAATTGTGTTTTATAATTTTATAGTCATTATATTAACTATAAAATTGAATATTATAAGACATTAAAGTATGAATTAAAAATGTTAAATAAGGGTAAAATGTAAATATATGGATTAAAATTTTAAAAAAAGTCCATTGTTAAATATATAAATGAATATCTACACATAATTATTCTATAATAAAATGTAATTATTTTTTAGATATTTTTTTAGAATATTAGTCTATGTCAATTCAATAATATAATGAATTCCAGGATTTCCCCAAACCGGTCATATAAAAGTACCCCCTTACATATATTTTATTCATATTTCATAGCCAATTTTATCATCCATTATCAATACAAATACATTCCTATAATCCCTTACCACATTCAATATTCTTTATTATAGGAGGAGCATCGTACATTGAGGTGTTAAGGTGTTAATAAAAAAAGACTGTCTGAGGTTGTGGTATCAATTTTAATTAAATGATTCTTATTTATTCATCCAATTCTTAAATTCATAATCAATGATGATAAAATATATAATCTAATAATCTAAATATATATAGATGTTATTATTTTAACATCATGACATATATCTCTTTTAACTTCCATCAAATGAGAAAGAATTAATCTTCATGTGTAGGGTGAACTAACACCATGAGAACTGATACAATGTGTTTTATGTCACTTTCTCATAAGACTGGTATTGATGGTGGAATTAAAAGTTAAATATTCTTTTAATTACATATTTATCATAAATAAAATATAAAGTATCATTATAATTCATAATTTTTTATGAAAAAATGAAAACATTGGTCGTCCGTTCGTGTGAACTTTTACATCCTTAATGCAATGGAATTCATATTTCATCACCCCATCATATACATTGTATATATATGTATATTCAAAATTTTGATATTATATATATGTTATTATGATCATTATATAAGGATAAAAATATACCTACCTCCAATCTGTACTGATCATTGAAAAATGGAATTTTTTCTAACGTGTATGCACGAACTACCGCCTAACACAGTTCCTTTTTCATTACCCAAATTAATAGAGAAAATTCAATGTATAATTGAATTCAAAAAATTATTATTATTTAACCAATATTATTATGAGATGTTGGACCAACAATACCATTTACTATATAAATCATATCAATGATCATCATTATGTTTGTAAAATTAGATTTTAATAAACTCATGTTGACCTTAATGTTCTAAAATTATTATTTTCTAATTTTCATCATTTGGTTGAAATATAGAATATTTTAACTGTTTTTTACAAACTAATATATCTGAATATTAATATTTTAAATTGTAACATTCATTATATTTAACGTTTAAAAAAATAAATGTTTCTGACACATATGAAACGAAAAAACATTGCCTCTTTTGTACTACTTTAATGCATTAGTGTTTCATTATTTGGTTTTCATAATAATTTATAATGAATATAGTTTCATTAATTTATTAATGGGTTTGTAAATTTTTTTGAGAAAAAATATTTTTATAAGAAAATTGTATTTTGATATCCATATTTTTTTTAAACAAGGGTTATAAGAGTTTTTAAGGGTTTATTAATGATTTATTCTATGGATACTATATTAAAATTTTTGGTCATCATTATAGATCAAGGATCAGACCAATCTCAATTATGTTAATGCTTGATTCCCATTATAGGTCATGAGAAACACTTTTCCAATATATCGATTATAGAAGGGGTTATCCACATTTTATCCAATTAATGTATTAGGCAATCCAGTTATTGAAATCGACTATATGATAATAGCATTTGCAGTGGGGAATGAAATTGTTGTGGGGAAAAGATGTCCCCTGATGCTTATGTGATATTATATTCATTCAAACGAGTTATTAAGAAATGGATTTCAATGGTTTATAATGCCTTCACCTGACTAATGATATTATTTATTTATGTCCCTAACTGTGATTTTATTCTCATTCCATGTTTTAATTTTTTCAATAGACATTATAATTAGCATAGAAAAAACATTTTAATAGAGAATATATTAATTATATGAGATAAAAATGAATCGTGTTTTATTTTTAATGGGTTTTCAATGGTGAAATAACTGGATACTGAGTATAAGTGTCTACTTTTATGCTCTGAGTTATCTATGTGATCTTTTTTTTAGAATTCCATAAAACCAAAAATTGGAAATACTATAGAATGTTACTTTTAGTTCTGAAACACAATAATATGTAATATTTATTTTTGGGTTCTTAAATTTGGTATCAAATGATGTTTTAGACCACATTGAAGATTGGGATGTTATCTAATGAGTTAAAGATATCACTAGTGCTATATAATTTTATGTTCTATCATATGTTCAATGACATTAAAAACCCTTATTTAGGATTTAAGTAATTAAATTTTAATGCAAATAACTATATTTTCAATGACATTTTGTTTTGAGGTGATTATGTTTTATTTGTTTTTTGGGTGAAAAATGAAAGGTATGAGAGAACCTATTGCATTAAAAGATGTAATGGTTATATTTGAATAATTTTTCATATTAAGGGAATTTTATAATAATTATATAGATTTATAAAATGTATATCCCATGTAAACGGTGATTACCAATCATGTCCAGAAAGGCCACATGAATTTATCCCATAACAAAATTTAGATAAGGGTATATTTCATACCATTTTCTAACATGAAGTTACTAGTTATTCTAAATATTTGCTTTTTTAAATGAGTTGATGGAATTAGAATAATTTTTTTTGTAAACTTATGTTTTATAAAAATCATACCTCTGGGGTTATGAAATGGTTTTCTAATCATGTGATTAATGATTTTTTAGAATATTCTCACTTATTTAGAAATTATATAATATTATGGTATATATAATACTATGAGATTTTATTATATGAGTAATGGTTCGATTAATATTTTAAAAGAAATTTTATTATACAACAGATTTATATTAATTTAGGTTATTTTTAAAATGGTTAGAATATCTGGAATTTTATTTAGCCAATTTCATTTCGGTATATGATTACTCGAGTAATATATTATATTTTAATATAAATGTAAAAATTTATTTTTGAAAAATATGTTATAAAATACTTCTTAATTTTTGGTATCAATCTTAGTTTGGACTATTTTTTTAATTTTAAGAACATTTATTTTTCAAATGTTCCTTGTTGGACATTGGGTATTACTAAATAATGATTTTTTTGATAAATGATGTTTTTCATCATATAAATCTTTGTAAATTTTATGGAATTATATTTTATTATCTCTATCATTTGGGTGTTTTTTAATCTATAATGTCATGATAAACTGGTAGTTAATAATTTTTGGAATATTTTATTTTCTAAAAGGTTATTTTAGTGCTTCAGGCCTGAATTAAGCTTCATAAATAATCATAATTTAGAGACAAAGATGAGTTGTTTTTCAAACTTTATAAAGGATAGAACTCTACACGTCAAGTAATTATATTTTCTTTTTCACAAATTTCATGTAGTATTATATTTTCTTATCTATATGTAAAGGATATAAAAACACAATCATTATATGTTTCTAATTCTTACTATGAAATCACCAACCTTCTATCCCCTCATAGATTTATTGTTGTTTGATTGTTAAATTTCTTATGACCATGTTCACTATAAATTTCTATCATAACAAGACCGTTATTTTTTACTTCAATTCCAACATTTTCATACATGGAAACATGATATGTTTTATGTTAGGTTACATTTATACTTCCATTTCTTTCATTAAAGTGGAACATTTTCTTATCCTATTTCTGATGTGGGATTTCATTTAATGTTATATGAATAGTAGAAATTTGATACCATGCAGGATATAAAATGGTGATGATTCAATTTATTAAGCCTGGGATATTGAATCAATTTTTATTAAATGGACTACAATTTTCAATAGTAATATGATACAAAACAACGAGCCTAAAAAACAACTAAATATTATTAGCTAAATGTTACCATTATATCCCGGCAGATAGAATGTAGGGAACAAAATTTATTAACAGAATTAAAAAAATATTGTCAAAAAATTTATATATTTTAAATACTTTAGTGACTAATTAATTTTCAATTTAAATAATAACCATTCTAAAATAAAAGGAAATGTATTTCTAAAAATATATTTAAATACACAAGATTGTGTTTCAAACATAGTAAAAAACACATTTTTTATATTATATTATTGAAATTTAAATATAATATATTTCATATAATGTTGAAAGATCTTCTTATAATTTTTATATGTATTATTGGACACATTTATATACTATAAACGGAAAAAATTCTTCTTTCAAGGTTAAATATTATAATTTCCATTTTTTAAATTTTTTATTTTTCTGAAATGATTCTTTTTTTATCAATACTGAAAAATATTTCATTTTAATTAGAAACTTCATTTTCTTAAAATTTATTCATAGTTTCAAATTATATTATTAATAATTATTACCTAATAGTTAGATATTTTTTTCAATTAATCCAATTTATGACATTTTATTAATTCTAACAATTAATTTGGATATAAAAAATATTTAATCTTTTAAACTTTTGTATATAAAAAACATGTTTTCTCAATCCGTAAATATGATTAATATTAAATTAATTATAGCTAAATTTGTTATTGTATTTTTACATATATATTCCATAATTGGAATAATAAGGTCTATATTTATAAAAATGGTACCTTTTATTTTTCTACATTATCAAAAATAAATTTGTAATATTTTTTACTACCACAGTTAATGGTGCATCATGTAATTAATGGTAAAAATAATTATATAAATATTATATAATTATATTAAAAAATTCCCTAATTTTATTAGATTATAATTTTTCATCTATATATATTATATGATCATTTTGGGGACCATTAATGGTCTTTCGGAAGATAATATATCCATTAAAGTTTTATATTAAAAAAATACAATTTTGAAATAAATTTGTTTTTATAATGTATTTTTTAATGAGGTAATATTGGTGATATGTTCGAATATAAATGATAATTTTGTTAAAAAATTTTGATCTACATCATTTTAATATATTTATAATTTTTAGTGATATAATAATTACCTTAAATATTGATGCAAAGATGACGCAGTAGTTGATTAATTAATATAAATATGAAATAAAACTTATTAAATAAAAAAATAAATATAATTTTTCATAAATAATATCATCCTAGAATTTCATTGATTAATTATAACTATTAGTGATAATATAAAATAGTTTTTCATATTCCTGGTATTTATGATATTTTAAAAATTTTAATTAATGAATACGGTCAAAATTAACATAAATTATATCATAAAATGAGTAATAATTAATTAAATTATTTAACATTCCACAAGTATAGAATCAATCCAACTAATTTTTCTAATTAAAAAAATAACATCAATGAATCTTTTATTAGTCTCTCTCAATTTATAGTAATTATATGAAACCTTAAATTTTGAATTACGTAATATTGCAATATGAATTTTAAAAGTTAAATAAGGTTAAAAACAAAAAAATAATGATTAAATATAGTAAAAACACGATTATTTTTAATTTTATGAATGTATTTTGACCAATAATAATCATATTTTATAAATAAATCTATTATTATCCATTTGGAGTATAAAATAAATGTTAATTAAACTAATTATTTGATGAATTCCAAGAGTTATTATTCCCTCTACAATAAAAGGGTAACCATTCATATCATTTCATCATAATTGAAAACCTATTTGGTTTATCTGTGGTATTTAACAATTCATTTTTAGAATCCCTCCCCATATTATATTTTCCTTAGTTTATATAGAATACCTTCCATTGATATATTAAGGATTCAATCAATGTAGATCTTTTGAAAAAGTTGAATAGTTTTTAATTAAGGGTTTGTATTACAAATCTTCTTCCAATTCATTCAAATCTCCTTCAATAATGATTAAATAATAACTCAAGTATAAAATATTTAATTTTCTTTTCTTTTGTTAATACCATCACCTAAACCCTTATCATGTTCAATAGAATGTGAAAAGAATTATTATTTTGGAGTACGACATACTACTTCCTCATGAATCGATAAAATTAGTTTTAAATAACCATCTCTCAAGAATAGATATAATTATGGAATTAAATTTTAAATATGATATTAATGACATATTTATCTTTAATAAAATTATAATATATTATCCCATTTCTTACATATTCTTGTTCAAAAATTGATAATTTTGTTCACACATACATGTGAATTATATCCACTACGAAGTGATGTGAATCATTTTTCATCACCACATCATCTGTACGATATATATAATTTTATTTATACTATAAATATTATATTAATTATATTATTAAAATTATATAATGATAAAATTATTCGTACATATTTCTATAATGATCATTGAAAAATGGAAATGTTATTCATGCATACGTACGAATTATCATCTCAATGATTGTAAAATATATCATTTTTCATAACCATAACTATTTGATAGATTTAAAAGTATAATTTGTAAGATTGGTATAGAGTAAGAGGTTTCCAACCTCTGATACCAATTGTAGGATCGAAATATAGTATGAGATGCTCAATATACAAGAGGGGGGGTGAATTGTATACTTTAAAAATTCCTTTAGAACCTTTAAAGTTAGTTAAGAATAACTATGTTTTCCTTAATCAAAGGAAAAGGCTAAGTATAACAAAGTATAACTAAGTAAATTCACAACACCTCTAACACTGAAAGTAAACTAGGAAAGAGATTCCGAATGTAGGTTCCAGAAATATGGTTCCAGAGATTGAAACATAACAAACAATTACAATATGAGATTCTACCTTAAAGCGTATAGAATCTAAATGAATCAGAGTACAAATAAGAAAGTATAAGAAAGTTATAACTTCCTTATGATACAAAATGCAGTGGAATAAAAACAAGTAGTAAAACTACTAGTAACAAGATATAAGTCTTTTAACCCAAAGATAAGGGTATCCAACAACCTTGGATAAATTTCCCTTGATTTATACTTTCAAGTAAGTCGGTCTTACCCACATCAGGGTAAGACCTCGATACGAAGATCGGAGTCTCTGTCTTGCTATCCCCGCAAGCCCTCAACTTCAAGGTAGTTGGCAACCTCTGTCTTCCTCAGCATGAAAGCCCTCGAACATTAAGGTAGACGGCACCTCTGTCTTCCTATCCCCGGAAGCCCTCGAATGTAATCACCAACATTCGGAGTCGCACAAAGCTTTGAGAGTTAATAAGAGCCTCTCTCTCTCTAGAATTCACATCAACAACATATATGCACAAAACCAAGTTGTTTATCTGTCATTAGTTCCGAGCTCTTTGAAATGAGCTCCTATTTATAGGTAAGGTCGGCTCCTTCTCCAACGGTCATATTTTCCTTAATGATCGGAGGGACCTGTACACGTGTCACTTAGACAACGGTTAGTTTATAACAAAACAGACGACATCATTTCATAACAAAACAAGTGTAACAGAATGTATGACATCGTATTAAACTCTAACATAAAATATCGGAATGAAAGATTCAGAGTGAAGGTTCGGAGTGTAAAGAACAATAGTAAAGAGTAGAAAAATTTTAGAAGTGTACGCAATATAAAAGTTCGAAGTCAAACAAAGATATTTTTCGGTGTCTAAATTAATTCAGAGTGTATAAAACAAAGATACTCAAATTCTGTTTAATAGGTGAATTCGGAATGGGAATTCGGAATAGGAATTCATCATTAGAAATCGTAATGACAATTCTTCATCAGAATTCGTAATGGGAATTCAGAATGAGATTTCGTCATTAGAATTCGTAATGAGAATTTTTCATCAGAATTCGTAATGAGAATTCGTAATGATAATTCTTCATTAGAGTTCGTAATGGGAATTCTTCATTGGAATTCGTAATGAGAATTCTTCTTCAGAATTCATATCCTGAATCTGGAATAAAACTTAGCCAGAGTTCATATCCGGAATTCGGAATGAAACTTCCTTATAGTTCTTATCCAGAATCTGAACCCTAAAACAGAATGCTTTATATCAAAGTTTCAATGATTCCGAGAAAATGAATCTGAATCTCATACTTAAGAAAAATATGGATGAAAATGTGATAAGGATAATTTTTCTTATAAAAGTGATTTTCCTTAAGAAAGCAATTTTCCTTATAAAAGCAATTTTCCTTAAGAAATCAATTTTCCTTATAAAAGCAATTTTCCTTAAGAAAGCAATTTTCTTAAAGATAAGGTGTATGTGATTTTCAAAACAAGAAGGAATGGAAAAGTCATAAGGAAAACCTTATTGACTCAACAATCTCCCCCTTTTTGGAAAGCACAAACATCCTTATGAAAAAAAATCTAAGAATAATGAAACATATTAATGCTTATCTCCCTTGTTTTAAGGATATAGATGAATACGACTAACTCCCCCTTAGGCTTTGAAACTCTAAGGATCGTATTCATATTTCCGGCATGATATTTCATAAGAAGGACTTCTTTAAGAAACCCCCCCCCCTTAAACAAACTCTTATTAGAGTTCTTTTTCCTTGGGTATTTTTTCTTTCTCCCCCTTTGATAAACTCTTATTAGAGTTCCACTTTTTCTTAAGGATCTTTTCCTTCTCCCCCTTTGTGATTTTCAAAAAGATTTGGAGGGAATGGAAAAAAATAACAAAGTACCTGAAAGATTAGTAATGACAACAATAGAAACGAGATACACAATTTTAATTAGATTGGGAATGTCAGTAACAAAAAAGAATACAATGAAAAGATCGGATTTTTTTATTTCAGATCTTTTTCTTTCGACATGAGCCCCTTAAGAATAGTCTTGATCTTCTTTAGGTCTTTATGATCTTCTTTAGCTTGCTTCTCTAAGACCACTATTCTTGCGGATTGAGATTCAATCTTTTCTTCCTGGGCTTTCATCTTTTCTTCCTGAGCATGGATCTTTTCTTCTTGAGTCTTCATCCTTTCTTCAAAATCGATCCGATGATCCCTTTCAAATTTCCAGTTATGAGAAACAGAATTCAGTTTCCCATTCAGATCCATGACTTCTTGAATCCGGAAGTTCTTTTCTTCAGTCATCTTTTCTTCAAAGGAGGAAGTCATCTCGTTTATCTTCTTGTCCTCGGTCTCAAAGGCATCTTTAACATTATCGTGAAACTCATCAAGCAACCTCATCTCTTCCACAGTCTTCTTCGACCACCTTGTCATCCTCTTGCATGATCTTTTATGAGCTTTGTAACCAACAAAGAATGTTTTGAACTGAGCCTCAATATCAACGCACTTATCCATAACCATAGATATGGAGTCGGTTTTCTGATTCAATGCATGTTGGAGCATCTGGCATCTTGAGTCAATACTAGAGAAGGTCGGAATGGTTCCCACCAACTTCTTTAGGGACTGAACAACAAAATCATTCCCCAACGAGGATGACTCCAAATATGAAATCTTTCTTGGAGAGTTTTCTTCCTCAATAAGCTCCAACTTTCTCTTTGAAGAACTACCAGCTTCCTTTCTCATCCTCTTTTCTGTACTCGGAGTATCAGCAAGAATTTGTTTCCCCTTATCTTTTTTTGGAATAGAATCATGTTCCGGAGTTTTCATCTCACTATCAGAAACTTGAACAACAAAATCTTCCTCATCAGCAACTTCCTGAACACCAACCTCTGCGTTTTTCATCTGAGCAATATCATGTAAAAGGTGTTCTTCTTCTCCATAATAGGCAACTTCTTCTTCTCCTTTCTCTTCTTCCATTGCTAGAGTAACTAGTTTCAGGATTCAGCTTCTGATGTTTGGAGTGATATGTGTTCCGAAGGTGTCCCTTTGTAATCATCTACTTGTTTCAGCACATCTCCGGTTTCACCACTTGTTTCAGCGCCCTCTTCTATTTGTTCCACTTGCTCAACGTCCTCAGAATTCTTAGCAACAACCTCTTCCGGAGCAGCGATATTCCTTCCTGGAGTCTCAGGTAGAGATTCCAGGGAGAAAGATCTTGCAACTGGAATAGTTGCTGAAACCATTTCATTGAATTTTAACAAGGCCTGAGCTACCTCAGCCTCAGACATCTTCTTCTTGAGCTTCTTTTGCTTTGCTTGTCTTTCAATCTCATCAGTAGTTTTCTCCTTCAAGGCCTTAGCCTCTGCAGGGTCCAATCCGAACTGCGGATCCCCTTCTTTCCTTTTCTCTTTATCATCTCTCCACTTTGTAACAACCTCATCAGGATAGGCTTTCTTCTTCTTAGGCTTTGGAGGTGCGGAATTGACTTCCTTAGACATAGGATTCTCTGCTTGTACTTCCACTTCTTTTAGCTTTCTCTTCCTTACTGGCTTAGATGATTCCGGTTCAGTAGCTTTCGGAGCCGTTTCTTCTTGATTTTCAAATCGAAGAATTCACTAGTTTCCTTGTTGAAAGCCACATTCATCCTTTTCAGAGTACCATCGCTGACAAACATGATCATGCAAACTCTTGGCTTAGATTTTCAAGCCTCCTTGAAAGACTCAAGGCACCGAACAATCAACTTGGAGAGGATTGCTGGATACATAATAATCTGAGCTCTCAGATTCCCCTTCTTCAAATTTTCAATAGTAAGAAGAATATGCTTCATCAAGTTGAACTTCCATAGATTTATTAGGAAATATAAGATATAGATCTCACTTTTATTCAAGCTATCCTTATCACCTTTCCTCGGTACGATAAGTCCTTGCACCCATAACTCCAGAATCCGGAAGTTTGTAGATAGACTTGCAATCTTCGGAGCCTTGTCATCAGCCAGACCGAGAGTTTCTAAGGCCTTTTCCTTGTTGAAGCTACCCTTAGAGTCTGGAAACACATGCGAAATAAACTCAGCTTCTCCTTCATAAGACAGCCCTACCAAGCTTGCAGCCTTGGTGTGAGAAAGCTTGTAAGTCTTTCCATAAGACTTAAAAGAGAACTTCTCCCTATTATCTTCCTTGAAGAAAGAAACTGACTCATAAAACTCGACAAGTAAATCTGAATATACTTCATCTTGGTTCCCGGTTTTTGATACCGCAACATCTTCCCAGCCATTCAACTTAATATTCTTTGAAATGATAGAATCATAGTTGCTGAAGAAAACCGGATGGACTATCCTTTCTCTGTAAACTAACCACTGAGAAATAGGCTTAGTGTATGACATTTCTTGAGATGCTAACTCCGCAGACATTCGGATCTGAAGTTCTCTAAGAAGTTCGAAACGGAGACAACTATAGTTCGGAACGGCCTTAAATCAGAGAGTCAGAGCTTCAGGATGCAAGATCTTGAAACCGATGTGGGACGTGAAATTTGGGTCCCCTTTATATAGGCGACGAGATGACGGTTCACATTCCATAGTTGATCTAACAGTTGGAAAGAGCTGCGATCAGATCTGACAGTTGAAAACTTGAATCCGATCTTTTTGAGTTTTTTATTAAAACAAATATTTAAGAAAACTATAATCTGAAATCTTAGTACAAGAAAATTCCAGCAAGTAAAATATGACTACAAAAACATGAGGAAGGAAATCATATCTTTCAGATTGGCTTAGGGAATTATTCGTAATGGCTGCTTTCTCAAAAAATTTACTGTGAAAAATAATCTTAGTACAAAAAATATATTAAGAAAAATACATTATGAGTAAAAACATCGATACAAAAACATGGTTATGAGACTGCCAGTATGTAAATGTTCATTCCAGAAATTTTCAATAAGAACACTCCCATTCCAGAAGTATTCTTTACAAAACTATTTAATCAAAAAATTTAGTTCCGGAAGTTCTATTCCGGAAATCTTCATTCCGAAATGTTTGAAAACAAATTTTGAAAAACATTGTTAAATAAACAATCAAATGTACTCCCCCTATAAGAAGGAGTTTATTACTGTAAGGAGATTTTTTCAATATAAAGTTAATTAAGAATGATTACCTTACGGTTATCATTCCTAACTTCTGTTTAATATATTCAAATCTATCAGAAGGAAAAGATTTTGTGAAAATATCAGCAAGTTGATCTTGCGTTCCGATAAACTGAAGAATAATATCTCCTTTAAGTGTGTGATCCCTAAGAAACTGATGCCTAATATCTATGTGTTTTGCACGAGAGTGATGTGCAGGGTTTTTACTAAGAGCAATGGCACTTGTGTTATCACACAAAATTTGAGTTTTAGTAAAACTCAAGCCATAGTCTGTGAGTGTGTGTTGCATCCACAATACTTGTGCACAACAACTTCCAGCTGCTACATATTCAGCTTCATTAGTGGAGAGTGCTACAGAATGTTGCTTCTTGCATGACCAAGAAACTAAAGAATATCCTAAGAAATGACAAGTTCTGGATGTACTTTTTCTATCCATTCTACATCCACCAAAGTCAGCATCAGAAAATCTTTTTAGAACAAAATCATTTCCAGAAGTATAAAATAATCCTATATCCATGGTTCCATTAAGGTAGCGAAATTTTTTTTTACTGCCTTTAAGTGAGATTTCTTAGGATTGGATTGATATCTTGCACATAAGAATACTGAAAACATTAAGTCTGGTCAACTAGCTGTTAAGTAAAGTAGACTTCCTATCATACCTCTAAAAGATGTTTGATCTACTGGTTTCCCAGCTTCGTCAAGATCTAAAGAGTTTGAGGTACCAATGGGATTACTTATACTCTTATTGTTGTCATAACCATACTTTTTCAGAAGATCTTTAATATAATTATGTTGAGATATGTAGGTTCCTTCTGGTTTTTGAGAAATTTGAAAAATAAGGAAAAATGTTAAGTCACCCATCATACTCATTTCAAATTCAGATTTCATTAGACTTGCAAAAGAGTCAGTCAAAGATTACTGAGTTGAACCAAATATAATGTCATCAACATAAATTTGAACAATCAAAACATTTTCCTTATATTTCTTTATAAAAAGGTTTGGATTTGCATTTTTCCTTAACATAGTTTTTTTGAAGCAAAAATCTAGTGAGTCTATCATACCATGCTCGTGGGGCTTGTTTAAGACCATAAAAAGCTTTGGTAAGTCTAAAAACATGATCAGGATGTTTTGTATCTTCAAAGCCAGTAGGTTGTTCAAAAAAAAATTCCTCTTGAACATAACCGTTACGAAAAGCACATTTCACATCCATTTGGAAAAGTTTGAAATTAAAGAATGCTGCAAAGGCAAGTAGAATATAGATAGATTCAAGTCTAGCTACTGGAGCATATGTTTCTTCATAGTCTATTCCTTCTTGTTGATTATAGCCTTTAGCAACAAGTCTAGCTTTATTTCTAACAATGACTCCATTTTCATCACATTTATTTCTGAAAACCCATTTTACTCCAATAACAGAAATTTCCTTAGGTCTTTCAACCAAGGTCCAGACTTTATTCCTTTCGAATTCATTTAGTTCATCTTGCATTGCTTTAATCCAATCATCATCACCTAAAGCTTCATTTGTGCTTTTAGGTTCTAATTGGGAAAGAAATGCTAGCTGTTCTACTTCATTTCTTAAGGAACTTCTAGTCCTTATAGGTTGATCTACATCACCAATGATACTATCACTGGGATGATTCTTAAGAAACACCTGATTTGATTTTTGTAAAACATGTTCATCAACATAGGGTAGAATGTCTTCTGCGGTAAATGTTTCAGAAGTATCTTCTAGAACAATTTCCTTATCCGAAGGTTCTTCTATCAAAGGTTGATAATCAGTTTTTGAAAACACATCTGAAGATGTAAGTTGAGATGGTTTAAAAACAAAAGGATCTGATTCATCAAATTTCACATGAACTGTTTCCTCAACAGTGCAGGTATTTTTTTTGAAAACTCTATAAGCCTTAGAGGTTGTGGCATAACCTAAGAAAATTCATTCATCAGAATTTGGTGCGAATTTATGTAAGTTATCTTTATTATTCAAAATTAATACTTTGCAACCAAAAACCTTGAAGTAGGAAATTCTTGGTTTTCTACCATTCCATAACTCATAATGAGTTTTATTATGAAAAGGTCTAATCAAATCTCGATTTATAGTATAACAAGCAGTACTTACAGCTTCAGCCCAGAAATGTCTAGCAATAGAATATTCACTCAACATGGTTCTAGTTATCTCTTGAAGAATTCTATTTCTTCTTTCAACTAAACCATTCTGTTGAGGAATTCTAGGTGCTGAAAAATTGTGAGTAATACCTTTCTTACTACAAAAAGTTTCAAATTCAGAATTTTGAAATTCTCCTCCATGATCACTATGAATAGTTTTCAATGGAATGTTTTTCTCATTTTTAACTTGATCTATAAAATTTTTGAAATAAGGAAAAGCTTCAGATTTCTTTGCTATAAAATAGACCCAAGTAAATCTAGTGTAGTCATCAACTAGAACAAACACATAGTATTTGCCTCCAATACTTCCAGTTTGTGTTGGACCAAAAAGATCCATGTGCACTAACTGTAATGCATCAGTTGTTGAGACTTCACTGATTGGTTTAAAACTAGATTTATGTTGCTTGCCATATTGACAAGGATTACAAACTTTAGAAGAATCAAATCTAAGCTCCGGTAGATCCTTAACTAGTTTCTTCTTAGAGAGTTTACATAGGTTTCTCATATTACAGTGTCCTAATCTTCTATCCCATAACCAAGAATGATCTTCCATTTCACTTAGGCAAGGTAAATCTTGGCTTCTTAGGTCTTCTAAGTTTAAGGTGTAAACATTCTCTTGCCTATTGGCTGAGAGAAAAAAATTTCCTTGGAATTGTGAACTAAACACTTATCATTCCTAAAATTCACAAGGTAACCTTCATCACATAACTGACTTATGCTAATGAGGTTGTGCTTAATCCCTTTAACAAAAAGAACATTTGAAATTAAGGTTTTACCTAAAAACACAATATTACCAATACCAACAATCTCTCCCTTAGCATTGTCTCCGAATGTTACCTTTCCTCCTTTCGTTTTGATAATCTTTTCAAAAAAACTTTTGTTACCAGTCATGTGTCGGGAACATCCGCTATCCATGTACCATGTATTGTTGCTGGTACTTTCTTTATTATCCTGAAATCAAGAAGAAAATTAGACTTTCGGAATCCAAACTTGTTTGGATCCGAGATTTCCAGACAATAAAATTGTAGGAATCCACATTTTCTTGGAAAAGTAAGCTTTGTGAAATCCTAGAGATTGGGTTTTTTTTAAGGAACAACTTTTTGCCCAGTTACCACCACATTGACATTTGGTACAAAATGGGGCACTTTGAGGAACAAAATAATTGTTACCGAAAACTGGTTTTGCATGGGTATAACCAAATCCGGATTTATTTCTTAAAGGTCGTATTTGGGAATACATCCTATCAAAAATTTCCTTACCATGGGTAAAGTTTGATAAACACTTCTTTAAGGAAAAAATTTCGGACTTGAGTTTTACAACCATGTTTTTATCCTCAATATCATTAGTTTTAGAACTAGAGTTAGGCTCGAAAACATTTTTTTTAGAAATTACTTTTTCTAATTCTTTAGAATGTTTGTTCTTTTCAGAACTTACTTCCTCAATATTTTTTGAAATACTTTCAAAATCTGCATTTTTCTTTTTAAGATCTTTAGAAAGATCTGATATCTCTTTTGTAAGAATTGAATTCCTAGAGTTTGCCTTATCAAGTTTCATATTGAGTTTGGAATTCTCAATCTCGAGAAGATCAGCAAACCTAGAGACTTCTTCATAAGTAGGTAAAGTATTTTCTTTATCAGAAGATGATTCTTTATCAGAAGAGTTATAATACTTACTATCATTAGAATTTAAAGAAACATTGGTCAATGATTCAGCATTTCGTACCTTAGCCATAAGACAATGATTATCAATAGGTAATCTGGCTATAAGACCAAGATTATTCTGTCCTGAAGATTCATAATCAGAAGATTCATCTGAAGAGTCATCACCAATGGCACTCCAGGTGTCATTAGCTTTCAGAACTTTCTTAGCTTTAGCTTTATAATACTTCTTTCTGTTCCTGTCTGAATGTATTTCCTTCCTTTCTTTCTTTTTGAGCATAGGGCAATCTGGTCTAATATGTCCAGCTCTTTTACATTCATAATAAGTAACTTCTCCATCTTTCTTATCTTTCATGTCCTTCTTCTTATACTTAGATTGAAAATTTCTATGTCCAGCTATCTTGTTCATCCTTCGAGCAAGATTGGCTAATTCATTTTATGAAACTTCACTCTCACTAGATTCGGATTGGAAAATGACTTTCTTAGACTTGGATCTAGAAACTATCTCAGGAGTCTTAGCTTTCATTTTATTTGAAGTTGTAGTAAAAGCAACAGTACCATTTCCATTCTTCTTCTTGATGTTGCCAGCATCTCTCTTCATTCTTGTTTCATGTTGTAGAAGAGTTCCAAATAATTCATCAAGAGTAATTTGAGTGAACTTCCTGTTTTCATCTATAGATATTCTCTTGGATTCCCACTCATTGGGCATAATGTCAATTATCTTGTCCACAAGAGCTTTATCATCTAAGCCTTTCTCTCCCATAGATTGTAGACTGTTGACAATGGTCATAAATATTTGTTGAACTTTACAGATAGTTTCTCCATAAGGAAAATTGAAGCCATGATATTCAGCTCTAAGCATAGCTCTTCTAGTCTCAATCACTTTATAAGTCCCAAAGTGTGTAACCTCTAACTTCTTACATATACAATTAGCTGCTTCACAAGAAGAAATTTGGCTATATATATTTCTAGTCATTGAACATAGTAATGTGTTGTGTACCTTATAGTTGAGTTGATATTCTTGCTTTTCCTGGTTAGTAAAAGATCTGACTTCCTTGTCAGGAATTTTATAATCACCAGTAAGTATGACAAAGTTGTCTACTCCAGTATTTATAACAAATGTCTTCATACGATCTCTCCAGTATTCATAGTCATTACCATCAAATATAGGTGGTCTTGTTGGATTTAGATTGTCAATAGATCCAACATTAATTCCTGCCATACTAGAAATAACTTTCCACACAAACTTGTTAGTAGCAAAGAATCGTAATCACAATGTTCCTAATGAGAAAGTCCGGAATGGACAAATTCGGAATGACAATGTTCGGAAGGATAAAGTGAGCAAGAAAAACTTGTATGTGAGTACAAGTATTTCAGAGACCTGCTCTGATACCAAATGTAACATTGATATAGAGTAAGAGGTTTCCAACCTCTGATACCAATTGTAGGATCGAAATATAGTATGAGATGCTCAATATACAAGAGGGGGGGGGGTGAATTTTATATTTTAAAATTTTCTTTAGAACCTTTAAAGTTAGTTAAGAATAACTATGTTTTCCTTAAGCAAAGGAAAAGGCTAATTTTAACAAAGTTAAACTAAGTAAATTCACAACACCTCTAACACCGAAAGTGAACTAGGAAAGAGATTCCGAAAGTAGGTTCCGGAAATATGGTTCCAGAGATTGAAACTTAACAAACAATTACATTATGAGATTCTACCTTAAAGCGTATATAATCTAAATGAATCAGAGTACAAATAATAAAGTATAAGAAAGTTATACGTTCCTTATGATACAAAATGCAGCGGAATAAAAACAAGTAGTAAAACTACTAGTAACAAGATATAAGTCTTTTAACCCAAAGAGAAGGGTATCCAACAACCTTGGATAAAGGTCCCTTGATTTATACTTTCAAGTAAGTCTGTCTTACCCACATCAAGGTAAGCCCTCGATACGAAGATCGGAGTCTCTGTCTTACTATCCCCGCAAGTCCTCAACTTCAAGGTAGTTGGCAACCTCTGTCTTCCTCAGCAAGGAAGCCCTCGAAATTTAAGGTAGTCGGCACCTCTGTCTTCCTATCCCCGGAAGCCCTCGAATGTAATCACCAACATTTGGAGTCGCACAAAGCTTTGAGAGTTAATAAGAGCCTCTCTCTCTAGAATTCACTTCAACAACATGTATGCACAAAACCAAGTTGTTTATCTATCATCAGTTCCGAGCTCTTTTAAATGAGCTCCTATTTATAGGTAAGGTCGGATCCTTCTCCAACGGTCATATTCTCCTTAAAGATCGGAGGGACCTGTACACGTGTCACTTAGACAACGGTTAGTTTATATCAAAACAGACGACATCGTTTCATAACAAAACAAGTGTAACAGAATGTACGACATCATTTTGAACTCTAACATAAAAGTTCGGAATGAAAACTTCGGAGTGAAGGATCGGAGTGTAAAGAACAATAGTAAAGAGTAGAAAAATTTTAGAAGTGTAAGCAATATAAAAGTTCGGAGTCAAACAATGATATTTTTCGGAGTCTAAATTAATTCAGAGTGTATAAAACAAAGATACTCAAATTCTGTTTAATAGGTGAATTTGGAAAGGGAATTCAGAATAGGAATTCATCATTAGAAATCGTAATGACAATTCTTCATCAGAATTCGTAATGGGAATTCGGAATGAGATTTCTTCATTAGAATTCGTAATGAGAATTTGTCATCAGAATTCGTAATGAGAATTCGTAATGAGAATTCTTCATTAGAGATCGTAATCGGAATTTTTCATTGGAATTCGTAATGATAATTCTTCTTCCAAATTCGTATCCTGAATCTGGAATAGAACTTATTTAGAGTTCATATCCAGAATTCGGAATGAAACTTCATTATAGTTCTTATCCAGAATCCGAACCCTAAAACAGAATGCTTTATATCAAAGTTTCAATGATTCCGAGAAAATGAATCCAAATCTCATACTTAATAAAAATATGGATGAAAATGTGATGAGGATAATTTTTCTTATAAAAGTGATTTTCCTTAAGAAAGCAAATTTCCTTATAAAAGAAATTTTCCATAAGAAAGCAATTTTCCTTATAAAAGCAAATTTCCTTATAAAAGCAATTTTCCTTAAGAAAGAAATTTTCTTAAAGATAAGGTGTTTGTGATTTTCAAAACAAGAAGGAATGGAAAAGTCATTAGGAAAACCTTATTGACTCAACATAATTAATGTTAAAAATTAATATTATATAAATATTTCTATTCAATATACTATTTACAAATGGATACAATGAATATAGAAGTCTGATCAAGGTCATTTTGAACTCAAGTATTGAATATAGTCCAAATATCATATAGAACAAAAATAAATAAGTAATTTCTAATAAATTGATAGTAAGTGATATAAACTAAGACATAAAAATAAAAAAAGTTACTAAATCATGTAAATAAATAACCTATAATCATTATTAAAAAATATAAATGTTGTATGTGATGAGTCAATCTCAATGTATGATACCTTTTAACTAAATAATCCATAATTTAAATTATATAAATATTTATTTTATGAATAGATATCATTAATCTCCATTTTTAAAAATAATATTTATTAATTTATTCATATGGTGAGAATGTTTTAAAATTCGAATTTTCTAATTTATCTTATAATTTTTTTAAAAATGTAATTGTTTTATTGTTTTATGTAATGTAATTTTCTTAAAAATATTATTTTTAATATTCTAATTACGTTCTTATTAGAAAGGTAAAATAACTTTTTTTTCTAACATATAAGTCATGAATATTATTTACAACCTTCACTATGCATTAATGATTGATTTTTATTGTAAGAATATTTCATGCTTCTTTTCCATTAAAATGGTCTTATTATTATGTATGTGGTGTATTTGGATTTAAAAATTTATTCTTAAAATAAATTGTATTTTTCATATCTTAATGTTTTTTAAAAATGGGTCTAATAGAGTTTTCAATTTTTTTATTCTTGATTTATTCGATATAATTTTTTACAGATGGTTGTTCCCCATTATTTCCCATGTGTGAGACAGATAGAGATTATATGATCGTTTGAACCCCATTATTGATCATGATAAATGCGTGAGACTGATATGACTTATACAATGGGATCCCATTATAGCTCTTCAATACATTGGGTACTGTCATGATGAAAGATGATCGTATTATTATTCCATTTTATACGGGTCAATATAAGAGTGATATCTAAATGATTTTCCATGGAACCGAGGTTATTATTATTTTAATTCCAATGTGTTTTTAAGATTATATTTATAATGGGTTTTCATGTTTTCCACTGGTTAACTACATAATTTATTTTTTTACATTATTGAGATTTTTATTATCATTAATAGTATTTTAAAAAAACAAAGGTATTTAATATTTTTAACATGAAGGATGTTTTCATGATGAAAGTATTGAATATGTGTCACAAAAATAAATCATGTTTTATTTTAAAAAGACTTAATTTATTTTTTGAAAAATAGGATGCTGAGTATATGTGTCAAAATGATATGTATCAATTTACTATGTAATATTTAGTCCTAATTATCTTAAATTACAATCTAATAAGATCCTATAATGTGAATTCTAGTTAAAAATAGTATAATAATAAATTTTTTAGGTCAGTACATTTTAATAAATCAGTATTTTGAAAATTCTATAAAATAATCTTGAAATTCTTTTTTAGAATTTAGTTATTGAAATATTTTTCTTGGAATAAATAGTAATTAATAAATTAGTGCTAAATGGAAAAATCATATGGATATTATTTTAATTACGATTGGAATGTGAATGCAGAGACTAATCATTGGGATTTTAGATCATGGAATTTAAATCTATATAGATTATGTATTCAGTTATTTATAATTGGGATGTATAACACTAAACATATATTATAATTGAGCAAATACCATTGATCATGATTCATCATTTAATATCATATGTTGACATTATGAAATTGATGTTCGTATATTGATTCATTTTATTCGATGTATTTAGAGGAATATAATTAGAAACCATAAATTATTTAACCCAATCTATTTAGATCTTACTCGCCAATATCAGGTTTTCCTATAAAGCCTTGAAATTATAATACATGAACATTGTATTTCGTAGTGTGTATTTCCCAAAAGACCATGTGTGTATGGGAATATAATATTCTTATACTTCATGATATATTTAAAATTTTATATAATATTAATCCATGATATATCATGAAATACACACAATTTTGAATTATCGTATGATACATGAAACAATGACTTTCTCAAATAGATTGTGTTATACACAAGACCATTTTCTACTGAAAAATAATATATTATTAAAATATTAGAATTAAATATAATAGCATATAACCTAGTTTTCAAGTTATTATTTATGAAAATTATTACAGAAAAAATGAAATATATTGTTCGAAAAAATATAATATAAAATCAATGGTTACCTATTAATTAAAAAATAATATATAATCCAATTGAATATATAGGGCATGTTATTATAGAAAACTATTTTAATGACCAAAATAATATTTCTAGTGATATTAAGATTTTTTTATTATATATTGAATATAATATTTTTTAAATGCATCCAATATATTTGATAGGAATTTGATAATAACTAACACAGTATTTTCATTAAAATAAATATTTTTCTATCGACACATTTACATCATTTTAATAAATAATTAATTTTAAATAAAATGATTGAAACCTGAATAAATATAATATTTACAAATTAAAATATTTTTTTTGAAATATATTAATCAAAATAATATTAAATTTAACATTATTTATTTTTCTTTGAAATATAATTTTTTGATGAATAGTTAATAATACTAAATTTTAACTCAAATGTGATTTTCATCGAAATTAATTATAATGTTAGATTATTTTATTTATCAGTTTATCTATAAATTTACATAAAATAAAAATCATTAAATATAAATTACTTCATTTTAATATGTTTTAATTTGAAATTGGATATTAAAAAATACCAATCATTGGAACATTTTATCTTTAAAACACTGCTTTTTCATCTCGTCTACAGGATTAAATTTTAATTATTTTATGCTAGTATTGTGATTGGACTAGGAAAAATTTATTCCATATTTCAAATTATAATAATTTATATTTTATAATTAATAAATTTAATTTTTATCAAATATGTTCTAACAAACAATATTTTTGATAGTACTTAAAATTTATTAAAATTATTATGAGAAACAAATTCATCTAACAATGACTAAATATTAATTGTTTGTGGAAAAATGTCCTAGCCACCTGTAAATGTTCCATAATATTATCATATATCAACAATATAATTCCTTTTATCTAATTTATTAAATTACTTCAGCTTCTTTTCATAGGAAAACTATGGCTGAAATTCATATTTCAATATTTAACAATAATGGCTCTCCTCATCCACAGTAAAATGTAAGTCAAGACACCCACTTCCTTGAATATATCAAGACACTTAGGACCAACCATGATCTACCAAAATAGATAATTAAAATACATACCTTCATAATATATTCTCCATATTGGGAGGAAAACCATCAATAGAAGCTATTTAGTGCTAAAAAAATGGAGTTACCCAATGAAGTGGTAACATCATTCTTCAAGCTACATTGATTTATTTTCAGTATACACCACCACAACTATACATATTATGTTATTATATACTATATATATTATCCTAAATATACTTATTTTAATTTATCCATTGTTTTCGACCTACACATATATATACTTCCATCAAATTGGTATTATACTTATGATTTATGTTTACAGTGAACTACCAAATCATTAAACAATATCGTTCATTTTTTTCATTACCACCTCTCAGTGTTGGTAATTATGTTGGGAATGAAGTATATATGTTTGATATATATGATATTTATAACAAATTTATTCTTATGTAATTTTTATATAACACGTTCCATTATGCCTTCCATTTTTTGTAAATAGGATTACATCGTTTGTGGAAGTGTGGACTACCGCCCCCATAGAGTGATGTAATTTATTCGAACAATAAAAGAAAATTTTAATGGATGGTTTTAACAGAACTAAAACAATTTTATAAAATATATATGTAAACAGAGTTAATATATATATATATATAATATTTAATTTTCTTTCTTTTAATTCAACAATGATATTGAAATAGCGTCTATTCATTTGTACGACCTATTATCTCGATGAATAATGAATTTAATTTATTATCTAAATAAATATATATTAGATATATTGGAAATTTTAATCATGTTTTATTTTTTGGAGTTAATTAAACCATGATAGTGAAAACATGTAACAAGTTAACACATTCTCAACAAACTAGGAAATTAATGAAAAAAATAATGGAAATAATGAACGTATGTTATCAAATAGTTAATAATATATTATAAACAAGATAATATCTGAAATGAAAAATATTGATATGGTTATTTAATAAGTAATTTAAAATTTAAAACCCATACACATCTGTTTAATGAAAATTCACCCATCATTAAACACAATTTAAGGGATTTTCATATAAATTTTTACATTTGTGTGATAAATATCATATTCACCACTTAAAAGAGTTTTCCTAGTAGGAAAAATTTCATAAAAAAAATTCCTAGTAGCTTATTTTTTTTTAAACTATTATTCTTTTATATCATTTTATATTCATGGATCTGAGGACCTCAACATTACATTTATAATTCAGTTGTTTTTTATTGATTACTAAAATCACTCTAAAAAAATATTTACACTTTCCCTCCATGTACAAAACTCCACCTTCCACAAATATTCTCATACATTGATACATTGTTATATTTTATTCCATTTATCCTTTGAAATTACCACTACACCATTTGTAGAGGATTTTATATGAACCCTGATCATGATGTGGGATTTCATCCTATTAATATCAATTATTTTTCAAAAATATTGAATTTATATTGTGAGGAATCATTTAATTGTGCTGCTAAGAATGTAACAACATAAAATTCTAAAATAATAGCATTTTATTTGATGATTTGTATAGAACACAACACTAAATACATATGTAGTATAAAATCCCAATAAGTTGTGATATTGTTTCTATTAATAAAAATCCACGATATTTCATGAAATAATTACAATTTTTAGTTATTTTTAATTACGCACAATAATGAAATTCATCAACAGCTTGTGTTACACAATGTACCATGTTTTAAAAAACAAAAATATAATATTAAAATATTATTATTTAATATAATATAACACATAATATCAATTATGTTAATAGTTATGAATATTATTAACTAAATTATAAAAATACATGGTTTACATAAATATATGAATAATTTATTAGTTAAAAATTAATGAGAAACTAAAATATAAACCACTTATATATAAAAGGAAATGGAGAGACCCAATGATTGAGGTACATGTATATTACATTACTTTTGAGTAATACTTAATACATAAAAAGTAAAAACACTCAAGGACCATAATAGTTTAGTGTCTTTGGAAACTCAGAACACAATATTCTCATCGTGGTGAAAGATCTTCAACATCTCCTATAAAGATCTACCCATTTTTGTTTTCTTACCTAAAACCTTTCTTTAAATAATAGGGAAAAGGAAAAATTTAAAAGGGTGAGATCAAATGACAAGTAAGGGTAAGCATGGAGAAAACAAAACAAATCATATAAATTTGAACTTAAATACATGAACATAATGTTTAAACATCAATATCTTGAGCAAATGACATAAAACATGGAAGTACATAAGGCATAGATCATAAAGAAACATTATTCCTGATAAAATTGCATGATAATAAAACATGTAATTATGGAAACCATTAAGAACTTGTTATGATTTCCATAGTAGACAAGGCATTTCTTCCAAGACTATCTTAGTGGACAAAGTCCCTTTCTGAATCGAGTTCACTCCTCATTTCAGTCTAGTAACACTGAACCAGATTAACTTACCATTACACAAATGTCTATCTCATGAGATATAAATCTTTACCCAATTCATTGGAGGGAGAAATTGGTCCCACCCATCTCATAATTAAATCATTTTTTCTTGTGCCACAAAATAAACTTAAAACATTCATCATAACCTTTTGAATAAAATAGGTTTCATAAACATCATCCCATCATCACATAATCCATATAAAACAAATGGATATTTCATCATAAGAAATGTGAAACCATGTAATTCATAAATAAATTATACTTGAAACATACACATATGAAATAATGTCATCTTTGATGGAAAATGGTTTTGATAAAACACATGAAATGAATACATGAGGAAAAGATACATTCCTATTCAAAATAATTTTCTTATCACAAAATTCCAATCAATTTTAAAAGAAAATAATTTTTTTGAAAATAATCATGTAATATTTCATAGGAATCTTCATGCAAAAAAGGCTTTATAAAACCGCAAAAATCTGTTCATGCCGTATAAGTTATAAAACATTCTTCTCGTACTTTTTCCGCAAAAGTCAAAAAATTACTCCTATGGTAAAAAAATGATTCCATACATACCATGTTGTAAAAGTCAAAAATGGTTAAAAAGGACTTTACACATACATGAATAAAAATTTATAAAACATGGACATGGATGATAAATTTAACCCCAGTAAATACTTACGTATAAGCAATCTCAAATAGAAAACATTTGAGATTGCAACATTATCCCTTACCTTATGTCCAATTTCGTCCATATGTGTCTGAGACTCTTGTATAGTGGGTTTAAACATATTATTAACTTGTAACATAACCATAATAATATTTATGTAACCATATATGCTTCACTTGTTTATTTATATTACCCGTTCATTTGTCAATTCCTTGTTAAAGCAACGTTTGGGGTAATATTATTTTCATTTGTCGTATGTGTTTGGACTTGTTGTTCATGATAAAATTATTAATTATATCATGAATTACTTACTTCCAGAATGTAAATCATGATTTATATATCATATATATTCAGTATATATATATATATATAATATATAGATGAATGAAATTAAATACACCGTTCATGGAGACGGTAGGCCGTACATATGCATGAATGTTGTTTTCCTTTCCTTGTTGACTTGAATGGAAGTAAGTAGATAACATATATATATATGTATAAATAAATCTAGTATCTTAATTATTTCATATATTTCATTATTATTCATTATATATACGTTATAATCATTCTTGAATGGTTATCATGGAGAATTAATCTCATCGCGTTGTGGATACAGTAATCCTTACGTACGCATGAGCGATGATATCATTCCCATTATTGTTGAATGAAATTGGAGTGGATGATGTAATATTTCAGAATTATTTTTATGTTATAATAACCATATATAGTTATTCATTACACCATTACACCCATCCAAGTAATGTGGTGGTGGAAAACAGATTACATCATGGCCTGGAGACTGTATTCCGTATGTACGCACGTGCAGTGATTTCATTTTCCATAGGATGGATAGAAGGTGAAATGGGGTTGTCTCATATTTATAATAAAATATTATTATATTAGTGATACTGATGTTATTACTTTATAATGAAACAACTAAATAAGAATATGTATAAGAAGAAAGAAAATTTAAAGAGTCGGTAGAAGAGATTACCTCTTCCTCGACGCACCTCCTTTAAACTTCTTCATAGGGAACTAGAGTTGGTCTTTTGTGTAACATACCAAGTAATTAATGAATAATATATATTTTTATCTATGTAAATTAATGAATTAGATAGTGTTTTAGAGGCTTAAAATTAAAATAAATCCAATCTTAAGCATGGAATACACTAATATTTTTCAAAGATTGTTTTACTGACTTTTAATGGAAAACCATTTTTAAATCAATATTTTGACAAATTTATAAGCTATTTTTGTCAAAATAAACTTATTCTTTATGATTTGGACATCAGAATTTACTTTGTGTGAATTTTTTGTATTTTTCCGATAAAGTTCATTTTTTAATGAATAGTGAAAAATGTTGCATTTTAATTCAAAACCTCTTTTTAATCTAATTTATTTATATGTTTCGATTATCTTTTGAATGTTTATAAAGTGAAATTAGAATATATTTTTACATTTAATCCAATGGTGATCATTGGAATCAATTTCACTTTGAAATTGGACTTAAACTAGTTTCAATCTTTTTATACTTATTGTTTCATAAAAACACGCTATTTTCCCTGACAGCAGGAATTAATTATTAAATTAATTAATATAACTTATATAATTTGAATTTTGTAAAATAGACATCATTTTTGAATTCAGAATACTAAATATAGATTAGGGTGATGTTTTGGTATTTTCCTGAAAAACATCAATTTTTTTATGAATAGTGAAACCACTAAGTGGTAGTTAAAGATACTGATTTTTCTTTTAAATTAAACTTTGTCACTTCTGTGATTTGATTTTCAAAATTCCGACATACATGGTTGTAATTAAGAATTAAAATGTGGTTCATTGTGATAAAAATAATTTTTTGGTGAATAGTAACTTTTAAGTTCTTAATCGCGATTAGAGATAATTAGTGTAGTTTAAGGTAAAAATAATGTTTTAATATTACGAGATGAGCTGGACACATGTACTACTCTTATTGTATGTGTCATGTCCGAGCAAGAAAATCCATGGGTCAACTTGGGGACCCCATGGAGCCTCTTTGGAAGGAAAATGATATTAATATCATTTAATTCAATGTTAAAGTAAAAATGTCATAAGCATGAGTTATTTTACTAAAACAATTTTTACATGGGGTTTTACATGTCATATTTTTGACTATAAATTTTCATTGGAAAGATAAAAATATTTCCTACATCATATTATTTTTTTTATAATTTTTAGACACTAAATAAATTGAATTATTTATGACATCATGATGTTGCATCGATTACCCCATTATTTAACGATTTAAATAAAATGAAAAGATAATGTAAAATATAAGACCTACACTTGCCAATAACCTATTATTTGGGTATATTTCGAACCCTTATCACCTTATACTCGAATTATATCAATGTGGGTCCTTTTAAATCCGAAACTCATTTTAAAATAAAGTAACATTTATTTACCTTCCAAAAGTGCCCCTCCTCCCCTCTTATAAAAGGCCCCCACCTCTACCTCCTTACTCACACTTCCAAAGCCTTTGGCTCGGAAAAACCCTGCCCATTTTGTCTCTACACATCCCTCTATAACTATTTGAATCCCCCCTTTGGGTAGAATTATCCCCAAGGAAGCCTTTGAGCTCAAACCAAAGGGAGTTACCCGATTTTAAGGTAATGTCTTCACTTGAATCCTTTTGTTTTATTATTCTTCTCCAACCCCCTAAGCTCTTTTTAATCATTTTTTTTGTAAATACTCTAGTATATTCAATATACTAGGATGTTGTTATAAGAAATATTCGAGCTACACTTACACACACCTACATCTAATGGCTAAAGAACATTCTGTTTCCGTGGATGGAAAATTTCTGCCTCACGAAACGATAATTGTTCAACACTCATATAACACCTTCAAAAGAGGCCATTAAGATGTCACTAGGTTTATATATGATATGTAATATGTTTATGTTTTACTTAAGCTTCTGTATTTTTCATTTATGACATACCTTTATGGTTTCCATTATGGGTAAACACGATACCTTCATTTTAGGAAGTGCGGACTACCGCCCCCTCAAAGTGATTTGATTCGTTAATGCCATATGTGGGATGTATAAAGGATGTAATTAATGATTATATATATTATATTATACTGGAATTATAATATACCATTATATCATTATGATTCCATTTCATAAAATATGAAATAGAAATGAAAGTAGCGTTCATGCGTACGTACGACTTACTGTCTCCATGAACGGTGCATTTCATTTCTTACCTCTAAAAGTTATGTAATATTATAAATGCATGTATATACTGGATATATATGATATATATGATGTCTAAATAATGAGTATAACTCTGGATATAATCTATACATTAACAACTTGTAATTATAAAGAATTTATTTTTGAATCATGTACCGATGATCGTTAAAATGACCATTAATAACGTAAATAATTACGTAGTGTTCATGACATGGTAATAAGTGATATAAAAGGAATAATGAACTTGAAAAAGGTTCTTAAGCAAGAAGAAATTTACTCATGTTTATTATTCAGGAGGTTAAAGAACAATCGAGTCAAGTCGGACCTGAGGTATGGGACTTCGTCTCAATCTACTTTCATTGAGGCATATTTTTGTTTTATACACAACCTTATTTAATACAGTGTATAAAACCCTTAACTTTTACATTTATTCAAAAAGAATCTTTTTTATATTATGTGTTTACTAAAGGACAAAAGAGAATGTTTTTGTCGTACATATGTGGAGACAATGACTTCTCCACCGTCGTGACCATTATATGAGTTTCGGCTTCCTCTACAAGCCATACCTTTTTTAAAAGAAAAATAAATACCATGTTTTACTTTTCTTTTATTTTGGTATTGAAAATGGTTTTCATAATGTTTTTATATCAATGTGTTGTATTGATATCTTGTGATTTAACGGTGGAAATGTTATGTTTACTTTGTGCATGTTTTATGTGATACGATTATGTTGTGGTTCTTGGGAATTTTTATGAAGAAAGGTGGTTCCGTGATAAACTAAAGGCAGGTGAGCCCAATATAGCTCTCCAATGAATTGGGTAACGCGAAGGAGTGAAACATTAAGGTTTCTCCAAATAGATTTAGGAAATACACTGTGATGGGTATTCCAAGCATAACCAAGAGGGTTACACTCTATGTAAGAATGTTATGAATGCCTCAAGTTACCTTTATGTCTTATGATTTCTATGATTTATTCGTGATTTGATGAGTTATGTTAATGTGCTTATGTTTTATGAGTAAAGTATGATTTCATTGATACTTATGTATACATGTACTCATGTTTTCGTTCCATATTTTTATATCCATTACTGAGCATTATATGCTCATCCCAAGTTTTTTGAAAGATTTTTCATAAGTCAAGGGAAAGGTACATGATATGATGATAGTGTCAAGAAAGTGTCAAGAAATAATCTGAATACTATCTTTTATTGTAACCACTTTGTTTAAATGTGGGATGTAATTCATGTTTTATGATCTAATTCTCTAAAACTCTAAACCTGAAAATATCCTCAAGGTGTATTCATGAAATATCTCAAGATTAAGTAACGTTTAACGCTGGGGCCTTATAGTTGGTATCAAAGGTCTGTTTAGATAGCTTTATGAGTTAGAATTCTATTAAATGATTATCCAAAAAAAAAAAATTTGGTCAAATTTTAATGATATAGCATTTGAACATTACCATGTTTCTTCATAAAAGACATGTTTGTTTAGAATGGTTTTCTGCAGAGGAAACAGGGAAGCAGTGCTAGGAAGGCATAAAGAAGGAAATAAGCTTCCGAATCAGCATAATGAGATGGTCGGAATTGGAACTAAACAGTTTGTTGCTGTAATGGCGCAGTTGACTCAAACGATAAATGGTGGCGGTTTCCATGCAAGAGATCAGCCAGATCAACCACATATGAACATGTTAGTGGTGCAACATTTCATGAGGCAACATCCCCCATCATTAAGAGGATCATATGAATATGTGATAGCGGAAGGGTGGATTAAAGTACTAGAGAAGATTTTCGATGTCATGGGGTGTTCAGACAGTCAAAAGGTTAGTCTTGCTATTTACCGTTTGGAGGGTCAGGCAGATCAGTGGTGGTCGATGGTTAAAAATATCAGGGACGCTGATGAGATTGATGCTCTCGACTGGGATGAATTTAAAGGTATGTTTCTTGAGAAGTATTTTCCTAAGTCTATTCTAATTAGGATGGAAAAGAAATTCTTGGAATTGAGGCAAGAGGAAGACTCAATGGCTGCCTATGAAGAAAGGTTCACTCGATTGGCATGGTAAGCTCCAAATTTTATCCGAGACCATGATCGTAAAATCAATCGTTTTTACTCAGGATTAAAGTCAAAATATCGAAGGGCATTGGCTTCTCGTGAGTTTAAAAGTTTTGAAAATATTTTTCGATATTTTGAGAATGTGGAGATGGAGTTTGCTGATGATCCGGTGTTCCATAACAACCAACAGAAGAAGAGACCGAGGTGGCAGGAAAAAGGAATGAATTCTTCAAAAAGCTCTGACGGTAAGACAACTAAGTTCACAGTTTGTGATAAGTGTGGTAAAATGCATGATGGGGAATGGCTTTTGAATTCTAGAAAGTTCTACTTATGTTTTAAGATGGGACATAAGGCTCGTGATTGCACTGAAAAAGATCAAGGTGATGGTAAGTCCAAATTTGATTTACAGTTAGTAAAAATATTTATGTACGTTGAGATGGGTCACTATGCAAATGAGTGTCCGATGAAGAGCTCGAGTGATAGGAAGTAGTTAGACTATAGGAAGAAACGGGTGGTGAAATCCTTTGCAACTACTTCAGCAGATGTCGGACCATTAAATGAAGTTCTATCAGGTACTTTGTTTGTTTTTTCAGATTATGCCAGTGTGTTGTTTGATTCGTTGTCTACACATTATTTAATCTCTGAAAAAATTTCTAGTAAAATGGGAATACCATCTCAAGAAATGACTACTGAACTTTTGGTAAAAACACCTGGGTGAAATGTTGAGGAAAAAAGAATTTATAAGAATCTTCCTATCCTTATCTATGGAACGAACCTACTTGCTAACCTTATTGTTTTACCTCTAGTAGAGTTTGATGTTATCCTGGGTATGGATTGGCTCTCTGTTTACCATGCCAAGATTGACTATAGAGCTAAAGAAGTTTCTTTTCAGAAAGACATTCAATTTGTGTACAGGAATGAACCCTTACTATTGAAAACTTATCAAGAGGCCGAGAAACTTGTAAAAGATGGAAATGAATGTTACATTGCACATATTGTTGAAAACAAGGGAACTGTTCAGATTAATGATGTGCCAGTGGTAAATGAGTATCTTGATGTTTTTCCTGATGAGTTGCCTGGAATAATACCAGATCGGGAAGTTGAGTTTACTGTTGACTTAGTTCCTGATGCTAATCCAATTTCAAAAACCCTTATCGAATGGCTCAAATTGAACTTTTAGAGTAGAAGGAGCAATTTCAAGATTTATTAGAGAAAGGTTTCTTACAACCTAGCACATCACCATGGGGTGCTACTATTTTATTTGTTAAAATGAAAGATGGTTCAATGAGACTTTGCATTGATTATGGAGCCCTGAATAACATCACTATTAAGAACAAATATCCTTTGCCTCGTATCGATGATTTGTTTGATCAGCTCTAGGGAGATCATTATTTTTCAAAGATTGCCCTGAGATTGGGGAACCATCAGTTGAAGGTAAAGGAAGCAGATGTTCTAAAGACTGTGTTTCGTACAAGATATGGCCATTATGAATTTGTAGTAATGCCTTTTGGGCTAACCAATGCACCTGTTCTATTCATGTACTTAATGAATAGAATTTTCCATGAGTTCTTGGATATGATTGTGGTGGTTTTCATTGATGATATTTTGGTGTTTTCTAAAAGTAAAGAAAATAATGAAAGACATTTAAGGGTAATTTTGCAAACAATAAATGAAAAGAAATTGTATGGGAAATTCAGCAAGTGTGAGTTTGGGTTGCAAAAAATTTCTTTCCTCGGTCACATTGTTTCTAATGATGGGATAACTGTTGATCCTGCAAAAACAAAGGTTGTTGAATAAAGGCCAAGACCCACAAATGTAATTAAGATTCGTAGTTTCCTTGGATTGGCAGGCTATTACCGAAGGTTTGTTAGAAATTTTTCACGGTTATCTAGTCCAATGACTAAGATATCTCGGAAGTGTGTTATGTTTATTTGGACAAAAGAATGTAATGATTGTTTTCAGGAACTGAAATGAAGATTGTTGAACGCTTTAGTTTTGGCACTACCTTCCAGGAATGGGGTGTTTGTTATCCGCAGTGATGCTTTATTGAAAGGACTTGGTTGTGTCCAAATGCAGAATGATCAGCTAATTGCTTATGCTTCATGACAGTTGAAAACTCATGAGGTAAATTACCCTACACATGATTTGGAATTACCTGCTGTTGTTTTCGTTTTAAAAATTTGGAGGCATCATTTATATGGAGTAAAGTGTGAGATATATAACGATCACAAATGATTAAAGAATATATTTACTTAGAAAGAATTGAACTTGAGATAGATGATATGTCTAGAATTAATCAAGGATTATGATTGTACAATTCATTACCATCCGAGAAAAGAAAATAAAGTGGATGATTCTTTGAGTTGAAAAATTAATGCTTCATTAATAATGTTGTGTTTGGAACGTGATCCATTGGTTAAGGATTTGATGAACTTTGGAATAGAAGTTTTTGGTGCAGGATTTCCTTCTGTTTTGTTTCAGGTATCAGTGAAATCTTCTCTATCAAACAGAATTAAGAAAGTACAGAAGAAAGACAACGAGTTGTAGAAAAAGGAAGAGATGGTTCAGAAGGGTAAGTTGCCTGAATTCAATATTGATAATGATTTTGTTTTGAGATTTTGGAAGAGATTGTGTGTGCCATGTGATTCACAGTTTAAGAGAGTGTTGTTATATGAATCTCATAGTTCTCTGTTTTCAGTTCATCATGGCAGTACTAAGATATACAGTGATTTGTGGAAGTAATACTGGTGGGATGGAATGAAAAGAGATATTGCTGATTTTACTGTGAATTGTTTGACATGTCAACAGGTTAAAGTATAGTGGAATTTACCTAAAGGGATGTATCAGCATTTACCAGTACCAGAATGGAAATGGGAGAATATATCGATGGACTTTGTTGTGCGATTACCGAAGACGTCTTGAGGTAATAATGCAATCTGGGTTATTGTTGATCTCTTGACTAAATCTGCTCATTGCATTGCTATACGAGATAATTTTTTCCTAGATCAACATTCCCCTTTGTATCTTAAAGAGATATTCAGGTTACATGGAGTTCCTATCTCCATTGTATCTGACTGTGATCCCAGGTTTACTTCTATCTTTTGGAAAGGACTTCAGAAGTCGTTGGGTACTGAATTAAATTTTAGTACAACTTTTCATCCTCAGTCAGATGGGTAGTCAGAACGAACAATCTAGACATTAGAGGATATGTTATGTACTTGTTCGATGTAATATAAGGGATTTTGGGACCAACATCTATCTTTGGTTGAGTTATCATATAATAACAGTTTTCATTCCAGTATACAGACGGCATCATTTGAGGCATTATATGGGAAGCGGTGTCGTTCTCCAACTTTTTAGGATGAAGTGGTTGAAAGGAAGCAAATGGGACTAGAATTGGTAGAAGAGTTGGTAGAAAAAGTTTAACTGATACAGAAATAGATTAGAACAGCTCAGAGCAGGCAGAAGAGTTATGCGGACAACAAGAGGAAGGATCTCTCTTTTGAGGTAGGTGATCATGTTTTCCTCAAAGTATCACCATGGAAAAGTGTGATGCAATTTGGTAAGAAAGGAAAGATGAGTGCAAGGTTCATTGGACCATATGAAATTCTGGACATAGTTGGATCAGTTTCATACCGAGTGGCTTTACCTCCGAGTTTATCTCAGGTACACAATGTTTTTAATGTTTCGATGCTGAGAAAGTACATGCCAGATCCATCTCATGTTTTGAGTCCAGAGGTAGTTAAGCAGGAAGAGAACCTATCTTATGAGGAAAAATCGGTCCAGATTCTTGATCATAGGGCGAAAGTGTTACGGAATAAGGTGATTTATCAGGTAAAGGTTTTGTGGAAAAACCACATGATTGAAGAGGCAACATGGGAATCTGAAAATGCAATGAGGGATAAATACCCCCACTTATTCCATAAGTAAATAAATTACGAGGAATAAATTTTCTAAAGGTGGGAAGGATGTAACATCCCAAGTAAGTAATGAATAATATATATATTTATCTATTCCTATTAATTAATTAGATAGTGTTTTAGAGGCTTAAAATGAAAATAAATCCAATCTTAAGCATGGATTACACTATTATTTTTAAACGATTGTTTTACTACCTTTTAAGGGAAAACCATTTTTAAATCTATATTTTGACTATTTTATAAGGTATGTTTGTCAAAATAAACTTATTCTTTATTATTGGGACATCAAAATTTACTTTGTGTGAATTTTTGGTATTTTTATGATAAAGTTCATTTTTTAATGAATAGTGAAAATTGTTGTATTTTAATTCAAGCCCTATTTTCAATCTAACTTGTTATATGATTAGATTATCTTTTGAATTTGTTTTAAAGTGAAATTAGAATATATTTTTACCATTTAATCCAATTGTGTTCATTGGAATCAATTTCACTTTGAAATTGGACTTAAACTAGTGTCAATCTTTTAATACTTATTGTTTCATAAATACATGCTATGTGTCATAACAGCGGGAATTAATTATTAAGTTAATTAATGTAACTTATATAATTTTAATTTTGTAAAATAGACATCATTTTTGAATTCAGAATATTTAATATATCTTAGGGTGATGTTTTGGTATTTTTCTGAAAAACATCAATTTTTGATGAATAGTGAAACCACGAAGTGGTAGTTAAAGAAACTGATTTTTCGTTTAAATGAAACTTTGCCACTTCTGTGATTCGGTTTTCAAAAATCCTACATACATTGTTTTCATTAATAAGTAAAATTTTGTTCAATTACATTAAAATAATTTTTTTGTGAATAGTAACATTTAAGTTCTTAATCGCGATTAGAGATAATTATTGTAGTTTAAGGTAAAAATAATGTTTTAATAATATGAGATGAGCTTAACACATGTCATACCCTTGTTGTATGTGTCATGGACGACCATGAAAATCCATGGGTCAACATGGGGTCCTCATGGAGCCACTTTGGAAGGAAAATGACATTAATATCTTTCAATTCAATGTTAAAGTAAGAATGTCACAACCATGAGTTATTTTACTAAAACAATTTTTACATGGGGTTATACAAGTCATATTTCTGACTATAAATATTCATTGGAAAGATAAAAATATTTCCTACATCATAGTTTTTTTATAATTTTTAGACATTAAATAAATTAACTTATTTATGACATCATGATGATTCATCGATTACCTCATTATTTAACGATTTAATTATAAAGAGTTTATTTTTGACTCAAGTACCAATGATCGTTAAAATGACCGTTAATAACTTAAATAATTATTTAGTGTTCATATAATGTTAATAAGTGATATAAAATGAATAAGGAACTTGAAAATAGTCCTTAAGCAAGTAGAAATTAACTCAAATTTATTATTCAGGAGGTTGAAGAACGATTGAGTCAAGTCGGACCCGAGGTATGGGACTTCATCTCAATCTCCTTTCATTGAGGCATATTTTTGTTTTATACACAACCTTATTTTATACGTTGTATAAAACCCTTGAATTTTACGTTTATTCAAAAAGAATATTTCTTATACGATGCGTTTACTAAATGACAAAAGAGAATGTGTTTGTCGTACGTATGCGGTGACAACGACTTCTCCACAGTCGTGACCATTATTTGAGTTTCGGCTTCCTCTACAAGCCATACCTTTTTTTAAAAGAAAAATAAATATCATGTTTTACTTTTATTTTATTTTGGTATTGAAAATGGTTTTCATAATGTTTTTATATCGATGTGTTGTATTGATATCTTGTGATTGAATGGTGTAAATGTTATGTTTCCTTTATGCATGTTTTATATGATACGATTATGTTTCGGTTCTTGGTCATTATTATGAAGACGGGTGGTTCCGTGATAATCTAAGGGTGGGTGAGCCCGATATAGCTTTCCAATGCATTGGGTAACACGAAGGAGTGAAACGTTAAGGTTTCTCCGAATAGATTTAGGAAATATACTGTGATGGGTTTTCCAAACGTAACCAAGAGGGTTACTCCCTATGTATGAATCTTATGAATGCGTCAAGTTACCTTTATGTCTTATGATTTCTATGATTTATTCATGATTTGATGAAGAATTTTAAAGTGCTTATGTTTTATGAGTAAAGTATGATTTCATTGATTCTTATGTATACATGTACTCATGTTTTCTTTCCATATTTTTATATCCTTTACTGAGCTTTTTATACTCATCCCACGTTTTTGAATTGTTTTTCACAGGTCAAGGGAAAGGTACATGAAATGATAATAGTGTCAAGGAAGTGCCAAGAAATAATCCGAATACTATCTTTTATTGTAAACACATTGTTTAAATGTGGGATGTAATGCATGTTTTATGATATAATTCTCTAAAACTCTAAACCTGAAAAGATCCTCAAGGTGTATTCTTCAAATATCTCAAGATTAAGTAACGTTTAAGGCTGGGGCCTTATATTTTGAGAAGAATAAAACCTCCAAAATGTTTATAGGTAAGTTTAGAAGAGAAATGTGAAGGGTTTGTCTAAGCTTCCTGGATCAAAAGGGTGTGAAGAGATGAGGGAATGGGTGCCCTTTATATACGAGATGAAAGGGGCACCATAGGAAAACTTAAAATATTATTTTATAATAAAGTCATATTCGTTTTTTAATAGCTCCAAATTGAATTATTTCTAAGATAAGGTGGGGATGGGTCGAAATCCTCTCAACAAATAAATTTTAAACAAGTTTAGGTCATTATTTTATCCTTATCATTTAGATTTAACTCTAAGTTAAATAATTTAACTTTTACCGTGTCTTTTTGTTTTCTTACACTATATGTTTAGTAAACATATTATAACAAAACAAACGAACCTCAATTCATTCATTATTAATATATATATCCTTATTTATGTCATTTTCCGTAACCTTATATTTTTAGGAATAAAATAACAATTAATAATATAATATATGTTTTAAAAACTATTTTATGTCAATTTGGAAACTATTTGGTACTTTATTTTTTTGAAAGTAATAACAGCCTGATTAGTTCTAAAAAAGTTAATTAAATCAATACTAACATCTCATATTAACCTATAAAATTAGTGTAATTAATAAAAAGTCTAAAATTATATTTCTTTGGGTATATATAATATCAATTATGTTAATATTTTATTAATAAGGTAATTACTGCATAATCATTGTGTCATAAATAATTTAAATTATTTAAAGTCTAAAAATTATAAATAAAATATAATTATGTAATAAATCATTTTATCTTTCTAATGAACATTTATAGTCAAATTTATCTTATGTATAACCCTATATTAAAAATGTTTTAGTTATTAAACATTGATTTTAACAATGTTAATTTTTTTTTAAATAAAATAATAATAAATGTCCTAATCTAATCCAAGATGACCTAAAGGGTAATATTTTATCCCCAAGGTTGATTTTGGTCGAACTAAACTTATCCAATAGAATTAAGACATGTGTTAGCGCAATAATAATATCATTTTTACCCTTAATTACCCAATTTACTTTTAACTGTGGTAAATAAAAGTAAAACATTACTATTCACCAAAAATTATTTTTATCTTATTGAACTACATTTTATTCCTTGATATTATCCGTGTCTCTCAGATTTTCGAAATTCCACTCACAGATGCGGTAAAATTAATTTTTATATAAATTTTCAAACTCTCCTATGAGGTGGGTAAAAGACGGTGAAAAGCTCAAAAAAATATTTATATGTCTAAAATTATTATAAAATGACCCCAATGAATTACATTGAACATATAGAGGTATTATTTATCAATTTTTACCTAAAATAAATTTAAATAAAATTAAAAATTATTTATAAAAAAAGTGGTTTCTAAATAGTAACCTAGTGTTTCACTATTCATAAAAAAATTGAATGTTTTCAGAAAAATACCAAAAATTCACCCTAGGCTAATTTCGATATTCCGAATCCACAATTTAAGTCCATTTTGAAAAATAAAATTTATAAAATTTTAAAAAGTGTGTATTACTATTCATAACGGCTAGTTCATCATAATATTATAATAATATATCATTTAGTGAAACTCGGTATTGCGTACAACACACGCTACCGAGTAAGGTCTTGATTGCGTGTAATGCAAGACAAGTCAGTGATGCATGTAGTGAATGCTCTGTTTGGTGTTTCATATAACATAATCGAAACATATTTAATTTATATATTAAAGAAAATCTAAACATAATGTCGCGAAAAATAATTTCCACAAAACGAACATGAAATTGTGTGTAACAAGAGCCAAGAATAGTGTTGTGTATACTGCAATCTAATACTGTGTTGCGTATAGTGCAAACTAATTTTTTTGTAGCATACAACACAGGATATCAATGAAATTAAAAAGAATAATTCTCATAAAATCTCAGGTTATTACATTCTACCCCCCTTAAAATGAATTTCTCCCGTGAAATTAATTCGTGTTATAAATGGTTTACTACTTGATAGTTTCTTTCATAGAAACTCACATCATAAAAAGGAAACCCAAAATTGAACATTAAAAACTAAATTATGAAACATAACAGTTACCCAAATTAACTAATCACTAGGTTTCCACATAGGAGAAAAAAGGTGAAAATATGATTATGGAAGAAAAATATAACCATCATGTTCTGATGGAGAGTGGTAGAGAACATGGTTGTGAAAAAGACAACAATCAAAAAAGCCATAAATTTGTGATGATCTATGGTACCATCTGATTCATTAGATATAAGGGCACTAGGACAACATTTTTGGTTTTCAAGATCATTTTCCTGAAGTTAAATAATTTTAAATTGAAGAAATGCTTACTTTAATGAGGTATAATCTCTCCATTGTTCATTCCTTGAATAGTTTCCACTTAATCTCTTAAATAAATGAAGTTGAATTTTTCATTCGTGAAGTGTTAGCAGATCATGTGATATAATGAATGGTCATTACATATGTCTCAAACATAAGGTTAGAAAAAGTTACCAAATATACATAAGTCCATCTATGGTGAGTTTAATCATATATGATTCCAAACAATGGACATATAATTCATCTATCGTACTGCTTAATAACACTAGTCTCTAATAACCATGGCCATCCTGTATGCCAGTGGTAGGAAATAAAGTCTTGTCGCACTTCGGTTGTGGATTCGATTCTCAGAGCCTTATCCGACGCGACAGGTTGCCGCCTATCCTGCAGGTTGTCCTTTTTCAAAAACTACATTATTATAACATTACATCAATAATATAAAAAAAAAGTTTTAGCCTTAAACAATACGAACTTATGTCCAAAATAATTCATTCCAATATTTAGGCTTATCCAAAATACTTTTGTCCTTGCTCATAGTATAAAGAAGACAATTACTAGAAATGTCATCTGTCGAGCACGTCAATACCATCATTTATACCTCATATATCATACAATATATCTTATTGGTCAAATTACAAACATGTGAATACCTTAATCATGTATTCTCCTGAAAAATGAATACTTATTGACCCTTAGTGAAAACATGAATGCTGTCAAAATTTAACACTTTCCACATATCAAAAACCCAAATTTTCTATATACTCAAACCACGATATAACTTTGTCCTTATATCAATCATGGGCTAATGAATACTATTAAACATTTCATTTTCACCTTATCATATCATCTTCTCTCCAAAATCACATTTCATCATTACTGGTACCATAAATTTATTGAAAACCACAATAGACCAAAACATAAATATTCCAATATTCCACGAGACTATATACAACATTATTTTGGAATCCCATTACATAAACACTTAATCATTCCACCACATCATTGTCATATTCAACATCGCCAATAGTGATCTCATGTGACTTCCCTTTATCCTTTCCCTTAAGAGGTTTCTCACGTTGGTCATCATTAACCCTTGGATTTGGGCATTGATTAGCATAATGCCCAATTTCCTTGCAGTTCATGCATTGAAGTGATGGTGGTGCGTTATCTGCATTCTTTTCTTTATTCCCATCATTAGAAAACCGTTTTCCATTACTTCGACACTCAGATTCTCAATGGCCTTCTTTTCCATACTTAAAACATTTCATAGTCTCCTTAATACAATCTCCACCATTCTTCTTTCCACACTTTGAGCATAAAGAATCATTCATCTTCTTTTCACTATTATTCTGAGATTTTTCCTTGAACTCCATCTTTCATTTCTTGTCAAAACCATGAGATAGATATGTAACACCAACTTCCATTTCAACCTTGATTGCACAACACACAATTTCTTCCTATCTATTGAAGTCTCTTATAGCTAATTCCCTTTTAAGACCTGGTTTTAAGCCACTAAAAAATCTATCAACTTTACTTACATGTTGGATAATAAATCCAGATGCATACATTGCAAGTCTTGTAAAATTTTCTTCGTATATACCAACAGATTCATCATCCTTCTTCTTAAGCTCAAGGAACTCTGTTTCCATCTTTTTCCGAAGAATACGATGTAAGTTCTTACTAAAAAACATGTTTTTGAACTCGTCCCATTCCATGGATTCAATTTCATCTTGGGGCCTTGTATTCTTAATTAGAGTCCACCATTGATCAGCTTCACCTTCTAAACGGTAAATAGCTAGAATGACTTTTTCATGTTCTAAATAGTGATGTATGGAAAATATATTTTCAATGGTACTGATCCATTGTTCAACAACAAGTGGATTAGTAGACCCACTAAAAGATGGTGGACGTTTCCTCATGAAGGACTCAATCGAATATTGTTCCCTTCTCTGCTCATTTTGGAGTCCATAATGATTCATAGCCTGTGTAATTATAGCAATAATATTTTTCACTCTATCTCCCATGAAATGGGTTTGTTCAGGAGGACAATCATTTAATTGTCCATTACATTGATCAAAACAGTTCCTTCGGCTTCCAACCATCGTCTACAACCCAGAAAGAATAGTGCGAGAGGCAAAAATCATGCTAGGTAAAACAACATAATAAAGGTGGAGTACCATCAATATCTAACATATTAGGTTAAATTCTATTATCCTTACCATAATTCTAGGACTATAACCTATACATATACTTATCCTTAGGGATATCCCTAGACATACCTTAGAAATATCTCTAGGGATTTCTCTAATGTTTTCGCATCCTAGTTTCCAATGTTTGACAAAACGTTTCCTCTAATACCAACTGTATAGACCCAAAGCTTGAGGTACATAGACATTACATTACTTTTGTGGAATAGATAATACATAACAATAACCAAAACTCATGGACTGTAATAGTTTAGTGTCTTTGGTAACTCGGAACACAAGATTATAATCATGGTGAATGAATTTCAACATCTCCCATAAAGATCTTCCCCTTTTTGTTTTCATACCAAAAAACTTTCTTTAAATTCTGGGGAAAAGAAACCATATAAAAGGGTTAGATCAAATTCTCTGTAAGGGTATGAATGGAGAAAATAAAACAAATCATATACGTTTGAACTTAAATACATGAACATAATGTTTAAACACTAAGATCTTGAGAAATGACATAAAACATGGTAGTACGTTAGGAATAGATCATAAAGAAAAATTAATCCTGATAAAATAGCAATGAGAACAAAACATGTAATTGTGGAAACCATTAATCACTTGTTATGATTTCCATAGTAGTCAAGGCATTGTTGCAAGACCATCTTAATGGACAAAGTCCCTTTCTAAATCGAGTTCACTCCTCGTTTCAGTCCTGTAACACTTAACCGGATTAACTTACTATTCTAGCCATGTCTATCTCATGAGATATAAATCTGTACCCAATTAATTGGAGAGAGATATAGGTCCCAACCATCTAATAATGAAATAATTCTTACTAGTGACACATAATAAACATAAAACATTCATTATAACCCAAAGAATAAAATGGGTTTCATAAACTTCATCCCATCGTCACAGAAACCATATAAAACAAATGGATATTTCATCATAAGAAAAGTGAAACCATGTAAATCATAGAGAGAATATATTTGAAACATACACATACGAAATAATGTCATCTTAGATGGAAAATACTTTTGATAAAACACTTGAAATGAATTCTTGAGAAAAATATCCTTTCTTCTTCAAAATCATTTTCTTATCACAAAATGACATTTAATTTTAAAAGAAAAGAAATTTTTTGAAAATAATCATGAAATCATTCATAGGAAGCTTCATGGAAAAAAGGCTTTATAAAACCGTAAAAATCTGTTCAATCCATATAAGTTAAAAAAACATTCTTCTCGAACTTTTGCCGGAAAATTCAAAAAATAACTCGTATGGTAATCAAAAAAAAGATTCCTTACATACCTTGTAGTAAAAGTCAAAAATGGGTAAAAAGGACTTTAAACATACATGAAAAGATTTTTATAAATCTTGTACATGGATGATAAATATAACCCCAGTAAATACTTATGTATAAGGAATCTCGGATAGAAAACATTTGATATTGCAACATTATCCCTTAACTTATGTCCAATTTCTTTCATATGTGTCCCAGACTCTGGTATAGTGTGTTTAAACATATTATTAACTTGTAACAGAACCATAATAATATTTATTATATCATATATGGTTCACTTATTTTTTTATATTACCCGTTCATTTGTCAATTCCATGTTAAAACAATGTTTGGGGTAATATTCTTTTCATTTGTCATACATGTTTGGACTTGTTGTTCATTATACTATTAATACATATATCATGATTAAAATACTTCCAGAATGTAAATCATGATTTCTATATCATATATATTCAGTATATATATATATATATTAGATAGATGAACGAAATGAAACACACCGTTCATGGAGACGGTAGGCCTTACGTACACATGAACATCGTTTTCCTTTCCTTATTGACTTGAATGGAAGTAAGTAGATAACATATATATATATATGTATACATAAATACATTAGATTTATTATGTCATATATTTCATTATTATTCATTATATACACTTTATAATCATTCTTGAATGGTTATCATGGAGAATGAATCTTATCGCGTCGTGGAGACGGTAATCCTTACGTACACACGAGCGATGATATCATTCCCATAATTATTGAATGGAATTGGAGTGGATGATATAATATTTCGGAATCAATATTATCTTATAATTACCATATAGAGTTATTATTTACACCATTATACCCATCCAAGTAAGGAGGTGGTGGAAAACAGATTACACCATAGCTTGGAGACGATATTTCATATGTACGCACCCGTGGTGATTTCATTTTCTGTAGGATGGATAGAAGGTGAAATGGGGTTTTATCATATTTATAATAACATATCAGTATATTAGTGATACTGATGTTAAAAATTTATAATGAAACATCTATATAATAATAAGTATAAGAAGAATGAAAATTGAAAGAGTCCGTAGAAGAGATTACCTCTTCCTCGACGCACCTCCTTTAATCATCTTCCTAGGGAACTAGAGTTAGTATTTTGAGAAGTACAAAACCTCCATAATGATTCTAATGAAGTGGAGAATCAAAATGGGTAGGTTTTGGATGAGCGTCATGGCTCAAAAGGGTGTGAAGAGAAGAGGGAAGGGGTTCCCTTTTTCTATGGGAGGAGAGGGACACCTTAGGGAAACATAAAATATTATTTTATAATAAAGTTATATTCGGTTTTTAATAGCTCCAAATTGATTTATTTTTAATCTAATGTGGATATGGGTCGAAAATATCTCATCCAATAGATTTTAGACAAGTTTAGGTTACTATTTTATCCTTATCATTTAGATTTAACTCTAAGTTAAATAATTTAACTTTTATCATGCCTTTTTTGTTTTCTTACACTATATGGTTAACAAACATACTATAACAAGCCAAAATAACTCCAAGTTGTTATTACTAATATATATTTCCTCGTCTATGTCATTTGGTAGAAACTTATATTTTTTGGAATAAAATAACAATTAAGAATATAATATTTGTTTTAAAAACTATTTTATGTCAATTTTGACACTATTTGGTACCTGAATTATTTGAAAATCATAACAGCATGATTAGTTCGAAAAAAGATAATTATAAAAATACTAACATTCCATATTAACCTATAAAATAAGTGGAATTCATAAAAAGTCTAACATAACATTTATTTGGGTATTTATAACATCAATTAGGTTAATATTTCAGTAATAAGGTAATTACTTTATCATCATTGTGTTATAAATATATTATATTATTTAATGTCTAAAAATTATAAATAAAATATCGTTATGTATTAAATCATTTTATCTCTCTAATTAATATTTATAGTCAAATTTATCTTATGTATAACCCTATATTAAAAATGTTTTAGTTATTAAACATTGATTTTAACTATTTTTATTCTTCTTTAAATAAAATAATAATAAATGTTCTAATCTAATCCATGTGGACCTAGAGGGTAATATTTTATCCCTATGGTTTTATTGGTCGAACTAAAGTTATCCATTAGAATTATGATATCTGTTAGATAATGATAATATCATTATTACCCTTAATTACCCTATTTCCTTTTAATAATTGTAACTAAAAGTAAAAAAGTTAATATTCACCAAAAAATATTTTTATCTTATTGAACCAAATTTTACTCCTTGATATTAACTGTGTATCTTGGATTTTCAAAATTCCACTTACAGAAGCAGTAAAATTAATTTTTCTGTAAAATTTCAAACACTCCTAGGAGGTTGGTAAAAAACGGTGATAAGTTCAGTAAACTTTTTATATGTCTAAAATTATTATAAAATAACTCCAATGAAATATATTGAACATATATAGTTATTATGTATCAATTTTTACCTAAAATAAAATTAAATCAAATAAATAATTATTTATATAAAAAGTTGGATTTTAAATAGTAACCATGTGTATTCACTATTCAGAAAAAATTGAATGTTTTCATAAAAATACCAAAACTTCACCCTAGGATAATTTTGATATTCCGAATCAAAAAATTAAGTCCATTTTGAAAAATAAAAATTATAAAATTTCAAAAAGTGGGTATTACTTTTCATACTGGCTATTTCATAATAATATTATAATAATATATCGTTTAGTGAAACTCGGTATTGCGTACAACACATGATATCGAAGAAGGTCTTGATTGTGTGTAATGCAAGACAAGTCAGGGATGCTTGTAGTGATAGCTCCATTTGGGGTTTCGTATAACATAATCAAAACATATTTCGTTTATAAATTAAAAAAAAAATTTATACTTAATGTTGCGTAAAATAATTTCCACAAAATGAACTTGAACTTGTGTGTAACAAGAGCTAAGAATAGTGTTTCCTATACTGCAAGCTTATACGGTGTTGCGTATAGTGCAAGATAATTTTGGTGTAGTGGAAAACACTAGACATCAATGAAATTAAAAAGAATAATTCTTATAAAATCTCGGTTTGTTACATTCTACCACCCTTAAAATCAATTTCGCCCTCGAAATTCGTCCGGGTTATAAATGGTTTACTACATGATAGTTTCTTTCATAGAAACCCACATCGTATAAAGGAATACCAAAACTGAACTTTAAAAAATTATTTATGAAACATAACAGTTACCCAAATTAACTAATCACAAGGGTTTCCTCATAGGAGAACATATAAGAAAATATGATTATGGAAGAAAAATATAACAATCATGTTCTGATGGAGAGTGGTAGAGAACATGGCTATGATAAATCCAACAATCAAAAAGACATAAATTTGTGATGATCCAAGGTACTATCTGACTCATCAGATATAAGGGCACTATGGCAACATTTTTAGTTTTCAAGATCATTTTCCTAAAGTTGAAAATTTTGAAATAGAAGAAATAATTACTTTATATCAGTATAATACAACTGTTGTTCGTGCCTTGAACAATTTCCACTTCATCTCTTAATGAAATGAAGTTGAATTTGTCATTCGTGAAGTGTTAGCAGATCATGTGATAGAATGATGGGTCATTCCATATGTCTCAAACAGAGGGTTAGCAAAAGTTATCAAATATACATAAGTCCATCTATGGCGAGGATAATCGTATATGATTCAAAAAATGGACTTATTATTCATCTATCGTACTACTTAATAAAACTAGTTTCTACTAACCAGGGGCTTCCTGTAGGCCAGTGGTAGGAAATAAAGTCATGTCGCACTTCGGTTGTGGATTCGAGTCCCATATCCTTGTCCAACACGACGGGTTGTCGCCCATCCAGTAGGTTGTCATTTTTCTAAAACTACATTATTATAACATTCCATCAATAATATCAGAAAAAAGTTTTAGCATTAAAAACAATACTTACTTATGTCCAACATAATTTATTCCAATATTTAGGCTTATCCAAAATAATTATGTCCAAGCTCATAGTATAAAGAATACAATTACAAGAAATGTCATCTGTCGAGCATGTGAATACCATCATTTATCCCTCTTATATCAAATGATATATCTTGTTGGTCAAATTACATACATGTGAATACCTTAATCATGTATTCTCTTAAAAATGAATACTTATTAACCCTTAGGGAAAACATGAATGCTGTCATAATTTAACACTTTCCACATACCAAAATCACAAAATTTCTATATACTCAAACCATGATATAACATTGTCCTTATATCAGTCATGAGCTCATGAATACTATTAAACCTTTCATTTTCTCTTTATCATATCATCTTCTTTCATAAATCACATTTCATGGTCACTAGTACCATAAATTTATTGAAAACCACAACAGAACAATACATAAATATTCTAATATTCCTCAATACTATATACTACATTATTTTGGAATCCCATTACATAAAAACATAATCATTCCACCACATCATTGTCATATTCAACATCACCAATAGTGATCTCATGTGACTTCCCTTTATCCTTTGCCTTAAGAGGTTTCTCACATTGATCATCATTAAACCTTAGATTAGGGCATTGATTAGCATAATTCCCCATTTCCTTGCACTTCAAGCATTGAAGTGTTGGTGGTGCGTTCTCTGCAGTCTTTTCTTTATTCCGAATATTAGCAACCCTTTTTCCATTACATCGACTCTCATCTTCTCGATGACCTTCTTTTCCAAACTTAAAACATTTCCTAGTCCCTTAAATACAATCTCCACCATTCTTATTTCCACACTTTGAGCATAAAGAAACATTCATCTTCTTTTCCCCATTATTCTGAGATTTTTCCTTGAACACCATCTTTCATATCTTGTCAAAACCATGAGATGGATATGTAACATGAACTTCTGTTTCTACCTTGATATCACAATGCACAATTTATTCATAGCTACTTAAGTCTCTTATAGCTAATTCCATTAGAAGACATGGTTTTAATCCACTTAAGAATCGATCAAATTTACTTTCAGTTTGGATAATAAAGATAGATGCATACCTTGAAGGTCTTGTAAAATTCGCTTCGTTTATACCAACAGATTCATCATCCTTCTACTTAAGCTCAAGGAACTCCTTTTCCATCTTTGTTCGATGAATACGAAGGATGTTTTGATTGAAAAACAAGTTCTTCAACTCAACCCATTCCATGGATTCAATTCCATCTTGGGGCCTTGTATTCTTAATTAGAGTCCACCATTGATCTGCTTCACCGTCTAAATGGTAAATAGCCAGAATGTATTTTTCCTGTTCCGAAAAAAGAAGTATGGAAAATAACTTTTCAATGGTACTGATCCATAAGTGGATCATAAGACCCACTAAAAGACAGTGGACGTTGCCTCATGAAGGACTCAATAGAATATTGTTCCCTTCTCTGCTCATTTGGATGTCCAGAATGATTCATAGCTTGTGTAAGTATAGCAATAATATTTTTCACTCTATCTTCCATGGAATTTGTTTTTTCAGGAGGACAATCATTGAATTTTCAATTACATTGATCAACACGGTTCTTTCGAGTTCCAACCATCATCAAAAGCCCAGAAATAATTGTTTGAGAGGCAAAAATCATGCTAGGTAAAACAACATAATAAAGGGGGTGTACCTTCAATATCTAACATCATAAGTTAAATACTAATATCTCTACCATAATTCTTGGACTATAACCTATACTTATACTTATCCATAGGTTCATCCCTAGACATTCCTTAGAAATATATCTACGGATTTCACTACAGTTTTCGCATCCTAGTTTCCAAAGGTTGACTAAACCTTTCCTCGGATACCAACTATAGACAACCAAAGCTTGAGGTACATGGACATTACATTACATTTTCTGAATACCTAAAAAATAAAAAGAACCAACACTCAAGGACCGTAATAGTTTAGTGTCTTTTGAAACACGGCGCACAATATATTAATCGTGGTGAAAGTTCTTCAACAACTCCCATCAAGATCTTCCCCTTTTTGTTTTATTACCTAAAACCTTTTTTAAATCCTAGGGAAAATAAAACATATAAAAGGGTGAGCTCAAATTCTTAGAAAGTGTAACAATGAAGAAAATAAAATAAATCATATACATTTGAACTTAAATACATGAACATAATGTTTAAACATCAGGATCTTGAGTAATGACATATAACACGGCAGTACGTAAGGCATAGATCACAAAGAAACATTAATCCTGATAAAATATCATGAGAATAAAACATGTAATTGTGGAAACCATTAAACACTTGTTACGATTTCCATAGTATCCAAGGCATTGCTGCCAAGACCATCTTAGTGGAAAAAGTCCCTTTCTGGATCGAGTTCACTACTCATTTCAGTCCTGTAACACTGATCCAGATTAACTTACCGTTCCAGCCATGTCTTTCTCATGAGATATAAATCTGTACCCAATGCATTGGAGGTAGATATAGTTCCCACCAATTTCATAATGAAATAATTATTACTTGTGCCATAAAATAAACATAAAACACTCATAATAACCAAAAGAATACAATGGGTTTCATAAACATCATCCCATCATCACATAAACCACATAAAACAAATGGATATTTCATCATAAGAAAATTTAAACCATTTAAATCATAGTGAAATTATACTTGAAACATACACATATGAAATAATATCATCTTGGATGGAAAATGGTTTTGATAAAAAAAAAATTTAAATGAATTCTTGAGGAAAATATCCATTCTTCTTCAAAATCATTTTCTTATAAAAAAATTACATTCAATTTTAAATGAAAATTATTTTGTTGAAAATAATCATGAATTATTTCATTGGATGCTTCATGGAAATAAGGCTTTATAAAACCGTAAAAATCAGTTCATGCCGTATAAGTTAAAAAACATTCTTCTCGTACTTTTTCCGGAAAATTCAAAAAGCAACTCATATGTTAAGCAAAAAATATTCCTTACATACCATATAGTAAAAGTAAAAAATGGTTAAAAAAGACTTTAAACATACATGAAATCAGTTTTATAAAACTTGGACATGGATGATATATATAACCCCAGTAAATACTTACATATAAGCAATCTCAAATAGAAAACATCTGAGATTGCAACATTATCCCTTACCTTATTTCCAATTTCTTCCATATGGGTCCGAGACTCCTGTATAGTGGGTTTAAACATATTATTAACTTGTAACAGCACCATAATAATATTTATGTTATCATATATGGTTCACTTATGTATTTATATTACCCATTAATTTGTCAATTCCATGTTAAAGCAACGTTTGGGGTAATATTTTTTCATTTTTCGTACGTGTTTGGACTTGTTGTTCATGACAATATTATTACTTATATAATGATTTAATTACATCCAGAATGTAAATAATTATTTATATATCATATATATTCAGTATATATATATAACAGATAGATAAATGAAATGAAATACACCGTTCATGGAGACGATAGGCTGTATGTACGCATGAACACTGTTTTCCTTTCCTTATTAACTTGAATGGATGTAAGTAGATAACATATATATATATACATATATGTATACATATATCTAGTATCTTCATTATGTTATATATTTCATTATTATTCATTATAAATACATTATAATCATTCTCGAATGGTTATCATGGAGAATGAATCTCATCGCGTCGTGGAGATGGAAATCTGTACGTACGCACAAGCGATGATATCATTCCCATAATTATTTAATAGAATTGGAGTGGATGATATAATTTTTCAGAATCATTATTATGTTATAATTACCATATATAGTTATTCTTTACACAATTATAACCATCCAAGTAAGGTGGTGGTGGAAAACAGATTACACCACGGCGTGGAGATAGTATTCCGTACGTACGCACGCGCGGTGATTTCATTTTCTGTAGGATGGATATAAGGTGAAATGGGGTTGTCTCATATTTATAATAACATATCAGTGTATTATTTATACTTATATATTACTTTATAATGAAACAATTAAATAATAAGAAGTATTAGAAAAAATAAAATTGAATGAGTCGTTAGAAGAGATTACCTCTTCCTCGACGCATCTCCTTTAATCATATTCTTAGGGAACTGGAGTCGGTCTTTTGAGAAAACAAAAACCTCATGAATGTTTCTAGGGAAGTGGAGAAGAGAAATTGTTAGTGTTTGGCAGAGCTTCAAGGCTCAAAATGGTGTTAAAAGAAGAGGGAAGGGGTTCCCCTTTTATAAGGGAGAAGAGGGGACCTTAAGAAAACTTAAAATATTATTTTATAATAAAGTCATATTCGGTTTTTAATACTTCAAAATTGATTTGTATAGAATACAAGGTGGGGATGGTTCAGAATCATCTCATATAATATATTTAAACAAGTTTAGGTTACAATTTTATCCTTATCATTTAGATTTAACTCTAAGATAAATAATTTAACTTTTACCGTGTCTTTTTGTTTTCTTACACTATATGGTTAATAAAATTACTATAACAAGTCAAACGAACCCCAAGTGGTTCATTATTAATATATATATCCTTATCTAATTCATTTGGCCGAACCGTATATTTTTAGAAATTAAATAACAATTAATAATATAATATTTGTTTTAAAAACTATTTTATGTCAATTTAGACACTATTTGATACTTCATTTTTTTGAAATTCATAATAGAATGATTAGTTCGAAAAAAGTTAATTAAATTAATACTAATATGTCATATTGACCTATAAAATTAGTTGAATTCATAAAAATCCTAAAATTATATTTACTTGTCTATTTATAACATAAATATTGTTAATATTTCATTAATAAGTTAATTACTACATCATCATTGTGTCATAAATAAATTAAATTATTTAATGTCATAAAATTATAAATAAAATACTATTATGTATTAAATCATTTTATATTTCTAATAAATTTTTATAGTCGAATTTAACTTATTTATAACCCGATATTAAAAATATTTTTGTTAATAAACATTGATTATAACTTTTTTAATTCAACTTTAAATAAAATAATAATATATGTCCTAATCTAATCCAAGTGGACCTAAACGGTAATATTTTATATTTAAGGTTTTTTTGGTCGAACTACACTTATCCAATAGAAAAGGAAATGTTTTAGGGTAATAATAATATCATTTTTACCCTTAATTACCCTATTTACTTCTAACCTCGGTAAATAAAAGTAAAAAGTTACTATTCACCAAAAAATTATTTATATCTTATTAAACTACATTTTACTCTGTGATATTAACTATGTCTCTCAGTTTTTTTAAATTCCACTCACAAAAGCAGTAAAATTAATTTTTATTTAAATTTTCAAACTCTCCTAGGAGGTGGGTAAAAGACGGTGAAAAGTTCAATAAAATTTTTATATGTCTGAAATTATTATAAAATGACTCCAATGAATTACATTGAACTTATATAGGTGTTATGTATCAATTTTTCCCTAAAATAAATTTAAATAAAATAAATAAATATTTATATAAAAAGTTGGTTTTTAAATAGTATCCTAGTGTTTTCACTATTCATAAGAAAATAAATTTTTTCAGAAAAATACCAAAAATTCACCCTTGGATAATTTCGATTTTCCGAATCCAAAAATGAAGTCCATTTAGAAAAATAAAATTTATAAAATTTCAAAAAGTGTGTATTACTATTCATTATGGCTAGTTCATAATAATATTATAATAATATCTCGTTTAGTGAATCTCGGTATTGCGTACAACAAACGCTATCGAGGAAGGTCTTGATTGCGTGTAATTCAAGCCAAGTTAAGGATGCATGTATTGAAAGCTCTGTTTGGTGTTGCGTATAACATAATCAAAAAATATTTCATTTATATATTAAACAAAATCTATACTTAATGTTCCATAAAATAATTTCCACAAAATGAACTTGAAATTGTGTGTAAAAACAGCCAAGAACAGTGTTGATTATACTAAAAGCTAATACGGTGTTGCATATAGTGAAAGCTACTTTTGGTGTAGCGTACAACACAAGACATCGATGAAATTAAAAAGATTAATTCTCTAAAAATCTCGGGTTGTTACAGTAATGTTTTAATATAAAACATTATTTAATCTCAAATTTTTTTGTTTAGTGATATTAATTTAGTATATATTTTTCATATTAAAAATATTGTATTAATATTCATCCCATTGATTCGATAGGCACACAATAATAAACAACTTGATTCTTCAAAAAAAATATTTTTATAATCACAATTTTACCTCTTTTTATATACGAAACTTTTCTAAATAAAAAATATTTGAAATTTTAAAAACAATTTAAATAAATATAAACATCAGTTCTTAAATAGAAAAATAAGAATTAGGTTACAATGTTTTTTAGTAATTTTATATGATACTTACTTATTTTACAAATATTGAAAATATTACATTTTAATTCAAAGAACACTTTTTAGTATAATTTATATATTTGGAAAAATTATGTTTTTGATAGGTTAAAAAGGTAAATACTCTAAATTTTACACAATTAAGTACAATTTAGGCCATTTTAATCAAAATTAATTATATGTTGGATATTAAGACATATCAAAATTTGGAAAAAAAATTCCTTAAAAACTTGCTTTTTGGTCCTGTATGTGGGATTAAATTAAATTTATTTTATGCCACATCTGCGATTAGAATTTGTAAAAATGGATTTCATTTTTAGTATGATAATAATTTATAATATCTAATGTTGTTAACATAGTTTTTACCAAAAAGGCTAGTGAATTTAAATAGAATTATTTAAAATTGTGAAAAGAAAAATTATTTTAACAAGGGAAAAAACCTTATATTTAATATGGTAAATGAAGTAAAAAACTTGTATAAAATCCATTTTCTATTATTATATAGATCCTATAATAACATTTATAAAAAATTTCTGTTCTTTGTGCATATTTCATAAAAAAATGGGTGTAATTCCCTTTAATTAATTAGAAAGAATGACAGTCTTCCTCTACAATAAAATGACAATCAACCCTCTAAATTTCATACACCTCCCAAGACACATTATCTCGACAAATATCAGTCAAAATAGCTCCTAGAAAATCCTACCAAAATCCTTGTAGCCTACATTTGGTAATAAATCTATCCTTGGAATCCCATTGTTTTATACCAAAAGGAGATACCCAAAGAAGTGGTATCATCTTTCAACAAGTTCTTTTCCATTAATTTTATTGTCAACCTAAAAACGTTTTCTTATTACATTGTTATATAATAGGAATAGTATAATAAAAAATATATATTTTCATATTATAATTTTAACATAAAATATTACACATACATCAATCAAATGGTTAATAAACATACAATTTAAGGGTATAGTGAACTACCACCTCACAAAATGAAGTCTTTAATTTTCTCATTATAACCTCTCATGGTTGGAAATTATTATAGAAACATTATTAAATATGATATATTTTATATTCATAATTATTTTATTCTTTTTTAATTTTTATATAAAATATAGTCTTATTCAATTAATTCTGTGTAAATACACTGAAAGAATATGTGCAAGTGTGGACTATCTCATCCTCAAAGTGATGTGATTCATGCAAACAATACATGAAATGTAAAAAACATTATGGTTTTATTTAAATAATGAAACATATATGAGATATAATTGATAATTTAACTATAATATAAATATATATAACATTATGTTTTCATTATTTTCATATGAAAATGAAATCAATGTTGTGTTCATGCGTACATATGACCTATTGTCTCCATGAATGATTCATTTCATTTCTTGTCTCCAAATATTATGTATTATTCTAAATACAAATAAATTAAAAATATATGAGATTAAAATAATGGATTACATTATATATATTATAAAACCATGATACTAAAAACATTTATCAAGTTAACAAAATACTTAACAAATATCCAATTGATGCATGAAATAGATAAAATAAAGACATATTTTTACCAAACAGGTAATAAAATATTATAATAAATTTATTTATAATTTTAAAAAAATTACTATATATCTGTTATAATATTTTAACAAATTTAAACTAATTATAAATGAGATTAAATGATGTTCCCAAAAAATCGAAATACTGTGTAAGATATTTTATTCTGACTTCTTACATCTATAAGAAAAAATTTATATTGACTACTTATATCTTTAGTGTAGTGTAACAACATCTAATATTGAAATTTCATAAAAATAATTTATTTCTCTTAATGTAATCATGATTTTGAATTCAAATTATTTCTTTTAGAGTAATATGATTTATAATTTACTATGTAGTAAATAATTTTCTAACATTATTTTTTTTCATTATATTTTACTACTTTCTCTTTGTAATTAATACCACATGATTATGTGTGTAAAAATTTTTTTAATATATATTTTTATATTTATAAATTTTTTCTGTGTATTTACATTTGGAAGAATAAATTTTAATTTATTCATTCCCACATCAATGTTATAGTTTTTTCAATGGGTTATTTCACAATATTAGTTTATTAGTATTTTTTACTAATAAATTTACATCAATGGAAATTATTTTGTAATTGTATAATAAAAACATTAATTATATTGTACGTCTATTATTAATGAGATTTTTCAATTTATTGTTTCATTTTTCCATTATTTGGTAGCCAAAATAATTAATTTTGTTTTTGAAAATCAGACATTGTTTACCTCATTATTAGGATAACATGTTTCTTCTAAAAACCCAGTCATTTAATATAAGGCCCCAGCCTTAAACCTTACTTAATCTTGAGTTATTACAAGATTACACATTGAGGATCTTTTCGGGTTTAGAGTTTTAGAGAATTAGATCATAAAACTTGAATTACATTCCACATATAAACAAAGTGGTTACATAAAGATAGTATTCTTCATTCCCATCAATAGAAACACATTTGAAATAAAACATGGATTATTTCTTGACACTTCCTTAACACTATCATCATATCATGTACCTTTCCCTTGACCTGTGAAAAACATTTCAAAAAAACATGGGATGAGCATAAAAAGCTCAGTATGGGTTATAAAAACATTGAAAGGAAACATGAGTTCATATATATATAAGAATGAAATCATACATTACCCATAAAACATAGGCACTTTAACATACCTCATAAAATCATGAATAAATCATAGAAATCATAAGACATAAAGGTAACTTGAGGCATTCATAACATTCTTGCGTAGGGAGTAACACTCTTGGTTACGTTTGGAATACCCATCACAGTATATTCCCTAAAATCTCTTCGGAGAAACCTTAACGTTTCAGTCCTTCGTGTTACCCAATGCATTGGAGAGCTATATCGGGCTCACCCGCCCTTAGTTTATCACGGAACCACCCGTCTTCATAATAATGACCAAGAAACATAACATAATCGTATCACATAAACCATGCATAAAGGAAACATAAGATTTCACCATTTCAATCACAAGATATCAATACAACACAAAAAAAATTGTGAAAACCATTTTCAATACCAAAATAAAAGAAAAGTAAAACATGGTATTTATTTTTCTTTTAAAAAGAAGGTATGGCTTGTAGAGGAAGCCGAAACTCAAATAACGGTCACGACGGCAGAGAAGTCGTTGTCGCCGCATACATATGACAAAAACATTCCCTTTTGTCGTTTAGTAAGCGTTTCGTATAAATAAGATTCTTTTTTAATAAACGTAAAAGTCAAGGGGGTTTATACACCGTATAAAAGAAAGATGTGTATAAAATAAAATATGCCTCAATAAAAGGAGATTGAGACGAAGTCCCATACCTAGTATCCGACTTGACCCGACCGTTCTTTAATCTCCTGAATAATAAACTTGAGTTATTCTCTACTTGCTTATGAATATTTTTCAAGTTCATTATTCCTTTTATACCATGTTATGAACATCATGTAATCATTTATGTTAATAGTGTTCATTTTGTCGGTATTTGGTTCTTAAGTCAAAAATAGACTTCTTACACTTACATGTTGTTAATTTGGTCAAAGTTTCGTTATATCCAGAATGATATTAATGATTTGGATTACATATATATATCATATATATTCATCATATACATGTATTTATAATATTACATCACATTTAGAGGTAAGAAATGAAATGCACCGTTCTTGGAGACGGTAAGCCATACGTACGCATGAACGCTACTTCCATTTCTATTTCGTATTTTCTGGAATGGAATCATAATGATATAAGAGTATATTATAATTCCAGTATAAAAACATATATAATATCATTAACTTTATCCTTTACACATCCCACATGTGGTATTAATGAATCAAATCACTTTCAGGAGACGATAGTCCGCACTTCCTAAAATGAAGATATCGTGTTTACCCATAATGGAAACCATAAAAGTATGCCCAAAATGAAAAAAAAACTGAAGATTAAGGAAAAAATAAACATATTATATATCATATATAAAAATAGTGACATCATAATGTCCACCTGTGAAGGTGTTAAATGAGTATTGAACAATCATCGTTTCGGGAGGCAGACTTTCTCCATCCACGGAAACCATATGTTCTTTAACCATTTGATGTAGTTGTGTGAGAGTTTAGCTCAAATAAATATTATAACAACATCCTAGTATATTGAAGATACTTTTTTTGTTACAAAAGAAGTAAATAAAAAGAGTTTAAGGGGTTGGAGAAACAAAATAAAACAAATGAACATGAGAGAATGAATTACCTTTAAAAGTGTAACTCCTATTGATTTGAGCCTAAAGGCTTCCTTTGAAAGGATTATGCCCAAATGGAATTCTCTAGGATGAGGATATGGATATGGAGAGAGTAAATGGGTAGGGTTTGGCCGAGCCAATGGCTTGAGGAGTGTGTGAAATGAGGTAGAGGTGGGGGGCCTTTTATAAGAGGAGAGGAGGGGCACTTTTGGAAAGTAAAGAAATATTACTTTAATTGAAAATGTGTTTCGGTTTTAAAAGGTACCACATTGATATAATTCGTGGATAAGGTGATACGGGTTCAAAATCCACTCATCCAATTGGTTTTGTACATGTGTAGGTTTTATATTTTTCATTATCCTTCCATTTTATTTAAATCGTCAAATAATGATGTCATCGCTGCATCATTATTATGTCATAAATAATTTAATTTATTTAATGTCTAAAAATTATAAAAAAAACACTCTGATGTAGGAAATCTTTTTAGATTTCTAATGACTATTTATAATCAAAAATATGATCTTTATTTCCTCATGTAAAAATTGTTTTTGTAAAACATATTATGTTTGTGTCATTTTTACTTTTACATTAAATAAAAAGTTATTTATGTCATTTTCCAACCAAAGTGGATCCATGGGGTCCCCAAGTTGACCCATGGCTTGTCTTGGTCGTCCATGACACAAACAATGAGGTTAGGACATGTGTCAAGCTCATCTTATTTTATTAAAGCATTATTTTTACCTTAAACTACAATAATTACCACTAATCGCGATTAAGAACTTAATAAGTTACTATTTACCAAAAAATTATTATAATCTCATTGAAGCACATTTTAATTCTTAATGAAAACCATTTATGTCGGATTTTTGAAATTCAAAACACAATGATGGAAAAATTTCATTTAAACGGAAAATCAATCTTTATAAGTACCACTTAGTGGTTTCACTATTCATAAAAAATTGAAGTTTTTCAGAAAATTACCAAAAATTCACCCTAAGATATATTTGATATTACAAATTCAAAAATGAAGTGTATTTTACAAAATTCAAAATATATAAGTCACATTAATTAATATAATAATTAATTCCCGCTGTCAGAGCAAATAACGTGTTTTCATGAAACAATAAGTATCAAAAGATTGACACTAGTTTAAGTCCAATTTCAAAGTGAAATTGATTCCAATGACCACCATTGGATTAAATGGTAAAAATATATTCATATTACACATTAAGACCAATTCAAAAGATAATCTAATCATATAAATAAATTAGATTAAAAAGCAGTTTTGATGTAAAATGCAGTATTTTTCACTATTCATTAAAAAATGAACATTGTCACAAAAATACCAAAAATTCAGACAAAGTAAATTTTATTGTCCCAATCATAATGAATAAGTTTATTTTGACAAACATAGTTTATAAAATTGTCAAAAGGTAGATTTAAAAAGGGTTTTCCATCATGAGGCAGTAAAACAATCTTTTAAGAATATTAGTGTATTCCATGATTAAGATTGGATTTATTTTCATTTTAAGCCTCTAAAACACTATCTTAATAATTAATAGACATTGATAAAAATATCTATTATTAATTACTTAGTTGGGATGTTACATCCTTCCCCCTTTAGAAAATTACATCCCCGCAATTTATTTACTTATCGAATAAATGATGGTACTTATCCCTCATTGCATTTTCAGATTCCCATGCTGCCTCTTCAATCATGTGGTTTTTCCACAAAACCTTTACCTGGTGAATCACCTTATTCCGTAACACTTTCTCCCTATGTTCAAGAATCTGGACCGGTTGTTCCTCAGAAGATAGGTTCTTTTCAAGCTGAACTACCTCTGGACTCAAAACATGAGATGAATCTGGCATATACTTTCTCAACTTTGAAACGTGAAAAACATTGTGTACCTGAGATAAACTCGGAGGTAAAGACACTCAATATGCAACTGATCCAACTCTCTCCAGAATTTCATATGGTCCAACGAACCTTGTACTCAACTTTCCTTTCTTACCAAATCTTATCACACTTTTCCAAGGAGAAACCTTGAGAAAAACATGATCACCTACCTCGAAAGATAGATCCTTCCTCCGATTATCCGCATAACTCGTCTTCCTTCTCTGAGCTGTTCTCATGTGTTTCTGAATTAGCTAAACTTTTTCTGCAATCTCTTCTACCAATTCTGGTCCCATCAACTTCCTTTCACCCACTTCATCCCAGAAAGCTGGAGTTCGACACTGCTTCCCATATAATGCCTGAAATGGTGCCATCTGTATACTAGAATGAAAACTGTTATTATATGAAAATTCAACCAAAGAAATATGTTGGTCTCAACTTCCCTGATAATCCATAGAACAAGCTCGTAGCATATCCTCCAATGTCTGAATTTTTTGTTCTGACTGCCCATCTGATTGAGGATGAAAAGCTGTACTAAAATTTAATTCAGTACCCAACGACTTCTGAATGCCTTTCCAAAAGTTAGAATTAAACCTGGGATCACGATCCGATACAATGGAGAGAGGAACTCCATGTAACCTGACTATCTCTTTAAGATACAAACGGGAATGTTGATCAAGAGAGAAAGTATCTCGTATAGCAAGGAAATGAGCAGATTTGGTCAAGCGATCAACAATAACCCAGATTGCATTATTACCTCGAGATTTCTTCGGTAATCCATCAACAAAGTCCATGGATATATTCTCCAATTTACACTCTGGCACTGGTAAAGGCTGAAGCATCCCTTTCGGTAACTATCGCTCTTCTTTAACCTTTTGACATGTCAAACACTTCACAGTAAAATCAGCAATGTCTCTTTTCATTCCATCCCACCAGTAATACTCCCACATATCTCTATACATCTTAGTACTTCCCGGATGAACTGAAGACGGAGAACTATGAGCTTCACATAACAACTCTCTCTTCAACTGTGAATCACAAGGCACACACAATCTCTTCCCAAATCTCAAAACACAATCATTATCAACGTTGATTTCATGCAACTTACCTTTCTGAACTAGCTCTACCTTTTTCTGCAACTCACTGTCTTGATTTTGTGCTTTCTTGATTCTATCTGATAGAGATGATCTCACTAATACCTGAAAAAAAACATAAGAACTTCCTGCACCAACAACATCTATGCCAAAGTTCATCAAATACTTAACCAAAGGATCACGTTCCAAATGCAACATTGTTAATGAAGCATTACTTTTTCGACTCAAAGCATCAGCCACTTTATTTGCTTTTCCCGGATGGTAATGAATTGTACAATCATAATCCTTGATTAATTCTAGCCATCTCCACTGTCTCATGTTTAACTCTTTTTGAGTGAATATATACTTTAAACTTTTGTGATCGGTATATATTTCACACTTTACTCCATACAAATGATTCCTCCAAATTTTTAAAGCAAAAACAACAGCAGCTAATTCCAAATCATGTGTAGGGTAATTTACCTCATGAGTTTTCAACTGTCGTGAAGCATAAGCAATTACCTGATCATTCTGCATTAGGACGCAACCAAGTCCTTTCAATGAAGCATCACTGTATATAACAAACTCACCATTCCTGGAAGGTAGTGCCAAAACTGGAGCATTCACCAATCTTCTTTTCAATTCCTGAAAACAATCATCATATTCTTTTGTCCAGATAAACTTAACACCCTTCCGAGTTAGCTTAGTCATTGGAATAGATAACCGTGAAAAATTTCTAACAAACCTTCGGTAATATACCGCCAAACCAAGGAAGCTACGAATCTTGGTTACATTTGTGGGTCTTGGACATTCTTCCACAACTTTTGTTTTTACAGGATCAACAATTATTCTATCTTTAGAAATAATGTGACCAAGGAAAGAAATTTGTTTCAACGAAAACTCACACTTGCTGAATTTACCATACATTTTCTTTTCTTTTATGGTTTGAAAGATAACCCTTAAATGTCTTTCATGCTCCTCTTTACTTTTAGAAAACACCAAAATATCATCAATGAAAACCACCACAAACTTATCCAAGAACTCATGGAAAATTCTATTCATTAAGTCCATGAATACAGCAGGTGCATTGGTTAGCCCAAAAGGCATTACTACAAATTCATAATGGTCATATCTCGTATGGAATGTGGTCTTTGGAATATCTTCCTCCTTTACATTTAGCTGATGGTACCCCGATCTCAGGTCAAACTTTGAAAAAAACTGAGCTCCCTGGAGCTGATCAAACAAATCATCGATATGAGACAAAGGATATTTGTTCTTAACAGTGATATTATTCAAGGCTCTATAATCAATGAAAAGTCTCATAGATCCATCTTTCTTTTTAAAAAATAAAACAGGAGCACCCCATGGTGTTGTGCTAGGTCTAATGAAACCTTTCTCTAATAAATATTGCAATTTCTCCTTCAACTCTAAAAGTTCAATTTGTTCCATTCGATAAGGGGGTTTTGAAATTGGCTTAGCATCAGGAACTAAGTCAACAGTACACTCAACTTCCCGATCTGGTATTATTCCAGGCAACTCATCGGGAAAAACATCAGGATACTCATTTACCACTGGCACATCATTAATCTGAACAGTTCCTTTATTTTCAACGACGTGTGCAAGGTAACATTCATTTCCATCTTTTACAAGTTTCTCGGCCTCTTGATATGTTATCAAAAGTAAGGGTTCATTCCTGTAAACAAACTGAACGTCTTTCTGAAAAGAAACTTCTTTATCTCTACAGTCAATCTTAGCATGGTCAATAGAGAGCCAATCCATACCCAGGATAACATCAAACTCTACTAGAGGTAGAAAAATAAGGTTTGGAAGTAGGTTATTTCCACAGATAAGGATAGGAAGATTCTTATAAATTCTTTTTGCCTCAAAATTTCCCCCATGTGTTTTTACCAAAAGTTCAGGAGTCATTTCTTGAGATGGGATTCCCATTTTACTAGAAAAGGTTTCATAGATGAAAGAATGTGTAGACCCCGAATCAAACAACACACTGGCATAATCTGAAAAAACAAACAAAGTACCTGATACAACTTCATTTGATGGCCCGACATCTCTTGAAGTAGTTGCAAAGGATTTCACCACCCCTTTCTGCTTGTATTCTAACTGCTTCCCATCACTCAAGCTCTTTACCGGACACTCGTTTTCATAGTGACCCATCTCATTGCACTTATAACATTTCACTAACTGTAAATAAAATTTGTTCTTACCTTAACCTTGATCCTTTTCAGTGAAATCACGAGCCTTATGTCCCATCTTACCACATCGGTAGCACTTTCCAGAATTCAGAAGACATTCCCCAGCATGCCTTTTGCCACATTTATCACAAACTGGAAACTTAGTTCTCTTACCATCAGACTTTTTTGAAGAATTCATACATTTCTCCTTCCACCTCGGTCTCTTCTTCTGCTGGTTGTTATAGAACACTTGGTCATCAGCAAACTCCATTTGCACCTTATCAGCACATCGAACAAGCTTTTCATAACTTTTAAACTCACAAGAAGCTAATGCCCTTCGATACTTTGGATTTAATCCTGAGTAAAAACGATTGATTTTACTATCAAGGTCTCGGATAAAATTTGGAGCATACCTTTCCAATCGAGTGAACCTTTCTTCATAGGCAGTCACTGAGTCTTCTTCTTGCCTCAATTCCTGGATTTCCTTTTCCATCCTAAGTCGAACAGCCTTAGGAAAATACTTCTCATGAAACATAACTTTGAATTCATCCCAGTCAAGAGCATCAATCTCATCGGCGTCCCTGATATTTTTAACCATATACCACCACTGATCTGCTTCACCCTCCAAACGGTAAATAGCAAGACTAACCTTTTGATTGTCTGAACACCCCATGACATCAAAAATCTTCTCCAGTGCTTTAATCCATCCTTCAGCTAGCACAGGGTCAGATGATCCTCTGAATGATGGTGGATGTTGCCTCATGAAATGTTCCACCACTGACATGTTCCTCTGCGGTTGATCTGGATGATCTCGTGCATGGATACCACCACCATTTATCGCTTGAGTCAACTGAGCCATTACTGCAACAAACTGTTCAGTTCCAATTCCGACCATCTTAGGATGCTGATTCGGAAGGTTATTTCCTTCTGTATGCCTTCCTAGCACTGCTTCCCTGTTTCCTCTGCGGAAAACCATTCTGAATAAACATTTCTTAGATGAAGCAACATGGTAATATTCAAATGCAATATCATTTCAAAGGAATTTTTGTGGATAATCATTTAATAGAATTCTAACTCCTAAAGTTATCTAAACCGACCTCTGATACCAACTATAAGGCCCCAGCCTTAAACCTTACATAATCTTGAGTTATTACAAGATTACACATTGAGGATCTTTTCGGGTTTAGAGTTTTATTGAATTAGATCATAGAACTTGCATTACATTCCACATATAAACAAAGTGGGTACATAAAGATAGTATTCTTCATTCCCATCAATGGAAACACATTTGAAATAAAACATGGATTATTTCTTGACACTTCCTTGACACTATCATCATATCATGTACCTTTCCCTTGACCTGTGAAAAACATTTCAAAAAAACCTGGGATGATCATAAAAAGCTCAGTATGGGTTATAAAAACATGGAAAGGAAACATGAGTTCATATATACATAAGAATGAAATCATACTTTACCCATAAAACATAGTCACTTTAACATACCTCATAAAATCATGAATAAATCATAGAAATCATAAGACATAAAGGTAACTTGAGGAATTCATAACATTCTTACATAGGGAGTAACCCTCTTGGTTACGTTTGGAATACCCATCACAGTATATTACCTAAAATCTCTTCGGAGAAACCTTAAAGTTTCACTCCTTTGCATTACCCAATGCATTGGAGAGCTATATCGGGCTCACCCACCCTTTGTTTATCACGGAACCACCCGTCTTCATAATAATGCCCAAGAACCATAACATAATCGTATCACATAAAACATTCATAAAGAAAACATAAAATTTCTACATTTCAATCACAAGATATCAATACAACACAAAAAACATTGTAAAAACCATTTTCAATACCAAAATAAAATAAAAGTAAAACATGGTACTTATTTTTCTTTTAAAAAGAAGGTATGGCTTGTAGAGGAAGCCGAAACTCAAATAACGGTCACGAAGGCGGAGAAGTCGTTGCCGCCGCATACGTACGACAAAAACATTCCCTTTTGTCGTTTAGTAAACGCTTCATATAAAAAATATTCCATTTGAATAAACGTAAAAGTCAAAGGGGTTTATACACCCTATAGAAGAAAGTTGTGTATAAAATAAAATATGCCTCAATGAAAGGAGATTGAGACGAAGTCCCATACCTCGTATTCGACTTGACCCGACCGTTCTTTAATCTCCTGAATAATAAACATGAGTTAATCTCTACTTGCTTATGAATCATTTTCAAGTTCATTATTCCTTTTATACCATGTTATGAACATCATGTAATCATTTAAGTTAATAGTGTTCATTTTGTCGGTATTTGGTTCTTAAGTCAAAAATAGACTTCTTACACTTACATGTTGTTAATTTGGTCAAAGGTTCGTTATATCCAGAATGATATTAATTATTTGGACAACATATATATCATATATATTCATCATATACATGTATTTATAATATTACATCACATTTAGAGGTAAGAAATTAAATGCACCGTTCATGGAGACGGTAAGTCGTACGTACGCATGAACGCTACTTCCATTTCTATTTTGTATTTTATGGAATGGAATCATAATTATATAAGAGTATATTATAATTCCAGTATAATAACATATATAATATCATTAACTTTATCCTTTACACATCCCACATACGGTATTAACGAATCAAATCACTTTCAGGGGGCGGTAGTCCGCACTTCCTAAAATGAAGATATCGTGTTTACCCATAATGGAAACCATAATGGTATGCCCAAAATGAAAAAAATAAGCTTAAGGAAAACATAAACATATTATATATCATATATAAAAATTGTGACATCGTAATGGCCACCTTTGAAGGTGTTAAATGAGTATTGAACAATCATCGTTTCGGGAGGCAGAATTTCACCATCCACGGAAACCGTATGTTCTTTAACCATATGATGTAGTTGTGTGAGTGTGTAGCTCAAATAAATCTTATAAAAACATCCTAGTATATTTAATATACTGGTATGGTTACAAAAGAAGTAAATAAAAAGATTTTAGGGGGTTGTAGAAACAAAATAAAACAAATGAACATGAGAGAATGAATTACCTTTAAAAGTGTAACTCCTTTTGATTTGAGCATAATGGATTCCTTTGAACGGATTCTGCCAAAAGGGAATCCTCTAGGATGAGGAGAGGGATGTGGAGAGAGTAAATGGACAGGGGTTGGCCGAGCCAAAGGCTTGATGTGTGTGTGAAATGAGGTAGAGGTGGGGGTCTTTTATAAGAGGAGAGGAGGGGCACTTTTGGAAAGTAAAGAAATATTACTTTATTTGAAAATTTTTTCAATTTTAGAAGGTCCCAAATTGATATAATTCGTGGATAAGGTGATAAGGGTTATAAATCCACTCATCCAATTGGTTTTGGACATGTGTAGGTTTTATATTTTTCATTATCTTTCCATTTTATTTAAATCGTCAAATAATGATGTCATCGCTGCATCATTATTATGTCATAAATAATTTAATTATTTAATGTCTAAAAATTATAAAAAAAATTCTATGGTGTAGGAAATCTTTTTATATTTCCCATGAATATTTTTAATCAAAAATCTGATCTTTATAACCCCATGTAAAAATGGTATTTGTAAAACATATTATGTTTGTGTCATTTTTACTTTTACATTAAATAAAAAGTTATTTATGTTATTTCCCAACCAATGTGGATCCATGGGGTCCCCAAGTTGACCCATGGCTTGTCTTGGTCTTCCATGACACAACCAATGAGGCTAGGACATGTTTCAATCTTATCTTATTTTATTGAAGCATTATTTTTACCTTAAACTACACTAATTACCACTAATCGCGATTAAGAACTTAATAAGTTACTATTCACCAAAAAATTATTATAATCTTATTGAACCACATTTTACTTCTTAATGACAACCATGTATCTCGGATTTTTGAAATTCAAAACACAATGATGGCAAAATTTCATTTAAATGGAAAATCAGTCTTCATAAGTACCACTTAGTGGTTTCACTATTCATCAAAAATTGAAGCTTTTCAGAAAATTACCAAAAATTCACCCTAAGCTATATTTGATATTACGAATTCAAAAATGAAGCCTATTTTACAAAATTCATAACATATAATTCACATTAATTAATTTAATAATTAATTCCCACTGTCAGAGTAAATAGCGTGTTTTTATGAAACAATAAGTATGAAAAGATTGACACTAGTTTAAGTCCAATTTCAAAGTGAAATTTATTCCAATGACCACCATTGGATTAAATTGTAAAAATATATTCATATTACACATTAAGAACAATTAAAAATATAATCTAATCATATAAATAAATTAGATTAATAAGAAGTTTGATGTAAAATGCAGTATTTTTCACTATTCATTAAAAAATGAACATTGTCAGAAAAATACCAAAAATTCACACAAAGTAAATTTTGATGTCCCAATCATAAAGAATAAGTTTATTTTGACAAACATAGTTTATAAAATTGTCAAAATATATATTTAAAAAGGGTTTTCCATCATAAGGTAGTAAAACAATCTTTTAAGAATATTAGTGTATTCCATGCTTAAGATTGGATTTATTTTCATTTTAATCCTCTAAAACACTATCTTAATCATTAATAGACATAGATAAAAATATCTATTATTCATTACTTACTTGGGATGTTACATCTAAAATGGTTAAAAAATGTTGTCACCTTTACAAAATGATTTATTTTTGAAAATTTTATCCTTTCTTAAATTATAATTGTTTTATATGAAGCCATATTGTTTCTTTCTGATAAACGAACATTCTTATCCTTAAACCATTCAAAAATAATATTATTTTATCATTATACTATATGTATTCATATACTCGTGTCTTTTTTATTAATCATGCATTCCATTAATGAAATGATTTTTTTATAAAAAATTATATTAAAATTGGTTTCATAATTATAATGATATTTTGATAAATAATTATTTAAAAATAAAATTATATAGTATTTATATTCCTTGTTGACAAAAAACATTTTTTCCACCACTTGGGATATATTGTATAAATACTATACTAATTATTCATATGGGTGTTTTATGTTTTATATAACCACGAATAGTATTGAAATTAACTACATTGATTCCTTTTATAAACTTTTTAATATTAAATTTCTATGATCATTTGGAATTGGATTTCACATAATTATCAACACCATATATCTAACAATTTTTTTTCCTAAACTATATTTCCTTTTTTGAGACTGAGTTCATAGAGGCATGATATATCATGAATCTACTTATTTTAAATATATCATATGTTTCATTATATTCCCGGAGAATTATACGTCAAATTTTTCAAGGTGGAATGGGACACTTTGGAATGTTTACATATTATTTTCCTTAAGAACATCTTAGTGATTTTTCAATTGTATCTATATTCATCAACATCTAAAAAATATACTGTTAGTTATTCCCCATTGAGGAATCATAGAAAACTTTGTATCAAATATTCCATATAGATATTTGATAAATAAAATTTTTACATAATATTTTTGATATATGTTCAATGATTTTTACATGTAAAACATGGTGGGACATAATTATATATATATATCCCCTCAGTGAATTAATAGTATAATGGGATGATTTAGTTTTAATTCATTAGATGGGATTTTATCTTACATGATATAAACTGTGTTATGGCTGGTCTTAAGGATAAGGTACACAATATTTATGACATATAGTGTCCTATAGTTAACCATTTACCAATTTAAATTAAGTTATTATTTATCCAATATATCTTTCATAGAAATATCTATGGATTTATTTCATTCTATGTACATTAATTAAATGGTGTGTTTTTTAGTTATTCACAATTCTATATTGATTATGCCATATTAATTTATTTGAATGGAATTGTTTTTCATTTATTAACATTCTATATTATTTATCTATTTAGTTTGTTGATTATATTTAATGTGTGTTCATTTATTATATTTATATGTTGTTTATCCATTAAGATTATTTATTATATGTCATGTGATTTCATTTTTTTACCATTCTGTGATGAATATTATCATCAATTAATTATTTCTTCCACTATTCCTATACCATACTGAACATATCATCTCACTCATATTTTGTTTCCTTTCCATAGGAATCCAAGAGGTATACTAACAAATACATGAAATGATACACTATATGGGATAATCTTATTATCCAGAAAAAATATTATGTTTTTATTTTGGAGTTTATTTGTAATATAAGAGACATGTGTGATTCTAGTTTACCAAATCTACTAATCTCTTAGGTTATTATAGATTTTATTTATTGTAATAATGCCAGTGTAATAGTATTTGACTTCATCACTAGGATTTGGGGGGTCCAGTCTCTACATTAAATTATAGAGAGGAAGAAGATAAAACAATATTGTAATATTGGTCGAGATATTGATAACCTTTTTTGATATTATTATTATGATTTGTATGATTCCTATAGAAATATTTATGTTGATACCTACACAAATAAATTTTAGCTGGTAGTTTATTATAATATAGAAAATTGGAATTGATCTCATCACAATCATGAAATAAAATATGTACCCACATTGGGACTGACCCTTGTAAAAATTTAGTCTTCCATATTTTCTTAACTTATAATTTTTATCTGGTATGGAAGATAATTAATATATTATGGGAGTACACTCTATCAAGAAACAACTATTTTTTAATAAAATATATTGTAAAATAAGTCACACTAATTCAACTCCCATCAAAATGGAAAATCCATTTGAAATTTAGTTTTGAATGTAATATGGAAAATATGGTTTTTGTAATATATTATCCCATATTATGATAATATTATATTTGATTCTTTTACATATATATATCTGGTAGTTATATTGATATTTTATAATATTCATAAAGAAGTTGTCATGTAATCATAGATATTATATATAGTATGTGATTAACATCTAAATTTTATAGTCTAACTACATAATACATATCAATTTATATGAATATATATTTTAATGAAATAAAATTTTACTAAAATTATTTCAATTAAATAACTATATGAAATAAAAATATTTATAATTTCTTTAAAAAATTACTTTAATATAACTGTACAAATAAAAATAACATAATAGTTAGTGTATAAAATTAATCTTTAACAAAATATGATAAAAATAATTTTTTCATTTATTTGTTCATAAATAATCATAATAAATTAAATTTATCAATTATAGAAATTAATTTTTATATATATAGATAATTAAATAATTTAATATCAAATCAAATATAATTAATTACTTTAAATAATAGTAAAATAATTTATTGTACTATAAATATTTTAATATATATATTTCATTATATGTTTTAAGTATTCATATAAAGGATAAATTCCATGAAATTAAAATATAAAATTTATTAAATGGAGTTTAAATAGGTTATTATCCAAATTAAGTTAGTTGTCTTTGAATATATATTTTATTTTTCCAATAAATAAATACACAGAATTAAATAATTAAATGAAGAAATCTGAGGTAAAGGGGGTAATCTAATATGAAATTATTCCATTATAAATAAAATTTTAAGAAGTCATTATAAAATACATTTTTTATTTTTTATGGGGATAACTTTTCTAACGAAATTCACCGTTCTCTCATCTAATTCCATGTTAAACCTTCATGCATCCCATGTTTTCAATGAAATTTGGTTGTTTTTACCTAATATTGGTCATCCAATAAAAATTGTAAAAAATATTTTCCAAAATTTTTATATTTCATTTTAACTCAAATTATTTCATATAATTTTTATTCTAAAATTTATTATATTTTAATTCTAAAAATGAGTAATATATAATTTTGTTTGAGGGAAGTCATTGTGTTAAAGGTTGTTTCCATAAAAAATAATTACTTACTCTTTACCTATTTAATTTATATAGACATTTAAATTTCTCTTAAATTATATCCAAAAAATTATCAAATATTTTTAAAAAATAATTTTTTTCAAATATTTTTTCAATAACAAATATGCATATCATTTCTCATTCATTGTTATAAGAAAATAAATTTTTATGTGTTTTACATAATACATGAGTGATGTTATAAAATTAATATCATGAATGACTGATCAAAAAATATGGTAACATTTTAATAATAATTGTTAATTAATTATATGTTAAAAATTATTAAAGATATCATGTGTAATTATTTTCATTTGTAAAATTAGTTATTCGTATTTATTCATGAATTAACAATAAATATAATTTCATACCAATCATTAAAAACCATCATCGAAAACCCCCTGATAAATTTATCTAAATATTTAAAACAATAAAACACTTTTATACAAACTTCATTAAGATTATATATGGTATTCTAACATGATGAAAGATCAGAAAATAAAACCTCCAAAATAAAGATAATACAGAATAATTAGAACATCTAACACATAAAATTTTATTTTTAACCACTGTAGACAAATAATTGTATTATAAATTATAAATTATTGATATTAAGGAAGTAATATATAAATAAAATTTCAAACAGATTTTAAAAAGTCAAAATTTATTATACAGGGAGTTAAAGTATGTTGAACCTATGGAGTATCCAGTGTAATAATTTTCATCATAATTTCTCATTTTTGGTGTAATGTTTTATATTATACTCTAATTTGAATTCATATATACTATATAATTTTCCATTTGAATAATTTTAAATTTAATAAATTTTTAATATATATATTTGTACCTACACTTATCATTTTATTTGTCATTGTCTTTTGATACTTACATTACCAATTTTGATATGGGGTTCTATAATCAATGACATTTCCAAGATTCAAAATCACTTTTCATTGAAAATATTCTTCAATTTTTGATTTTTATTATATTCCTATTTCTCATACATCATATTGTGTTCCATTAACTATATATTAAAATTTTATATCAAAATATACATTTTTTATTAATTTGTAAAATTGATAAATTGATGACATTATTTATAGAAGTTCAATATAAGTATAATATTTTTGTAAACATTAAATTCATATTATTTCTTACCATAATAATTATTATTTATGTTTTTATTAAAAATATGTATTATATTCAATAAATTATTTATATACCATTATCTCCATTAAATCCAAATTTTATAATGATTATTTTAATATGGATTTCCTTATTATTATTATAATGTAAGAAAGGTAATTTCCAACATCTATACATCATTCACTCAATATTTCATATAATATAAAATTTATATATTTCAATTGTTTTTTATTTTAATATATTGATTGAAAATATAGTTTTTATAATTATATTATCATCTATTTAAAAATACAATTGAATGTGACATTCGCCTTTGTTTCTACAACAATCTAATTAAAATGAAAAGAAATATCATTTCATTATTTATATTTAATTTTAATATATCTATATATATATGATTTTTTTACTATAGGATTATCTTTTAGCTAACATATACAATATGATATGTTTACACGATTCTTCAAGTTTAATTATGTTTCAGTATCTTCAAGTATAATTTTAGAATTATTTTAATATGGTATCTTATGGAAACTATAAGTAACAAATTTTTATTTGCATGTGTTGATGATGATTTAATTATTGGTTTATGTCATATAATTTATATATATGTGTGTTAATGTTCATTGATGTATCAATAAAAAATATGTATCCCATCAAATCATTTTTTGTTGATTTATATCTTACAATACAATGATAGGACATATGTGGTTCACCACAGTCCACTATGTTTTTTGACATATGTAGTTAGCTCCATTCTAATATGTTATGGTATATAGGTGGTCAAACCAAGTCAACTGTATCATTGTATTTTTGGTTCATCGAGATTACCATGAATTTATTATTGATTTTATTTATCTTGTCATATGTTATTATTTTTTACCCTATCAATTGAGAAAAATTATAGATTTATATCACCCTGACTCAGGATTATAGATTTATGTTTTCTTATTCACATGTAATTGTATATATAATTCTCTCATGATGATTCATTTAAGGATCTATGTATCTATTTAGTGATCCGGGACTATATTACCATGATTTATGATCAATTTATTTTCTTCCTTTATCAAATTCACTTAATCATGTATTACAATAATGTTCATATTTTATCACTAGTTTATGATCTAATTCACAGTGAGTAATTTGAATATTTTGTCTCCTAAATTCTATTTGACATAATTTCCCTCATTAATATTTCCATTTCCCCATGAACATATATAATAGAATATTATTAGGAGGAAATAAATATTGGATACTTTTATTTAATATTTTTAATTATTATTTTGTAATAAAAATTCTATGTAGGTGATATTAAATTATATAATTCATTCATTTCCAAAAAGGGTGTCTTATTTGTGATATTAAATGTATAATTATAGGAAATAATAAATTATATATGTATGTAGACAAAAATTCACCTCATTAATTTTACCATTTTATGGGAATCCTATATACTATGTTTGTTCTCACCAAACAATATAATGAAAATTTCCACCTCATTCATTTTCAAAAATAATTTTTATATTTTAAAGTTCACATATCTATAATAAAAATCTTCCACACAGAATTCCATTATACATGGAATGGATTCCATGTAGCATGTGTTCATTGTCTTCTATTATCACGGACGTATCACATGTGGGTCCTGATCATTTATAAAATTTCATCATCCATGGAAGATAAATTTTCACAAAAAACATTAATTTAAATAATATAATTAATGAATATAAAACTAAAATTTATTTATATTAATAATATTATTCCAAAAATGGAGTGTTAAAATATTTTTTTAATATTAATTTATTGTTGGATTAGTATGACATCTAAGGTTTTGATTTTATATTATGTTGATATCCTTGATGAATGATATATATTAATACGAACATTGGTGAAACATGAATCTGTTATATTACTATTCATTTAAGTTATATTTTATAAATTAATATATATAATTTGTAGTGTCTAGATCTAATTTTTTTCATTGATGAGTCTATCACCTATACCTATAAATTTATCAAAAACATATAAACAAATCATCATTTTTCAAGGTTTTTCCTTAAAATAGTTTATTGTATCCTCATAATGATATGATAAATAACATATACAGACCTAAACTAATATCCTAAAGATAATGAGATAAGGAATGGTGTCAACCTTTACCCTTAAATTTTTCTTAATTGATTATTTATTATATTTTTTTATAATACTCCTTCTAATTATATTGGAATAATATTTACAAATGAAAAAAATATATACAAAATTCAAAAAATTTCTTGAATTTAAGAATTTATTCTTTTTATTACAATTTTTTATGAACAAAATGATACAATAATATCTATATTATATTAAATTTTCTATGATCCACCCAAATATTCATATTTAGAACACATTCTTATAATTATAATAATCCTTGACAGTTGTGTTCTATAACAATATATTTGTATCAATAAATTTTTTATATTTATTCCCATTATCATAGGGATCAAATGCAACATTGAACTTGTATATCCAAAGGAAATTAGTATTCCATATATATATATATATTTAATTTTTTTAATTTTTTCATAATATTTTTGAAGAAAATTATCAATGATCTTAAAATCCTTAATCTAATCCTCTAATTTATAAATCTACTATTCTTATTAGTATATTTTATCAGATCCCCTTGATTTGTTATCATATTTTTTCCTTTTTTAATAATTATTTATTTTTTTCAAATTAGAATTACAATATATATGTATATATATAATATAATACAAAGTCTGTTTTATGATGTTACTCAGCTAAAGTGCACTCATACAAGATTAGAAAATAACAATTTTCAATACCATGTGATCTTTAATTAGTCATACATCATCTTTAACACATTTTAATAAAAAATATGTAACAGTTTCATATCATAACATTATTAGTCAATGACATGTTTAATTATAATTTTATTGAAATTTATACAAATATATACATCATATATAAACTATTTTACCATATAAACTTATATTCACATGTGTTGGAATTTATATTCTAATCATAAGTTAGTAGTGGATTTTTTATTCGAACATTTACAAAAACATAAGAATACATTAAATGGAATCGTACACCTTAAATGATCTTATGATCATTTACAAATACTTCTCAATTGATGTTTAAAAAATTCAACACCAATAATTATTTACATAAATATTTTAATAATTAAGATTCCTTAATGTCCCCCATTATATTTTTTATCATCTCAAATAACACAATTATAAAATCTATTAAATATGAAAGAAATTATTTTTGCATGTCTACTACATAAAATATAGTTCTTAGGAAAATTTCACACCCATCGTTTATGTAAATTAAGGAAAATAAAATTCATTCTCTCCTCCAATAAAAATCATCACTACATGATATATAACTCATTTATTTAAATGAAAATATATTTAGATAATTATATATATAGGCACGTAATATGATTTATGTTTAATCCAATTTTCTTATATTTGTTTAAATAATATTTTAGGTATTTCAACATTTCAAAATGTATGTAGTAGAGGATAAACATTCATTTTAAGCAGTAAATATTCAATTAAATTATTCAAAAAATACAGCATAAGTAAAATATAAATATTTTTTCTCAAATAAAAATAAAAAAATATTTAAAATTTAATTTATAACCTTCTATATGATAAAGTGATATATAATTTCAAAATTCATTGTAGTTGATTAGTGTAATAGGTTATTTGAAAAAAAATTAATCTTAATTATCGAATCTAATTCTAAATGGTTTAAAAACATGATCCATCAAAACATGAAGCTTAAAGATCTTCTAAATCATAAATATTCAATCCTTTATATCATTCACATACTCAGATTCTATATTTTTTACTATTACAAAGTGTTTTATCATTAAATATGAACTAATACATATTTATGAAATAAAAATCTATATACTAATTTTTTTATCATAACTTTTTTATGTCCTATTAGAATCTATATACCCAATGGATATAATTTATCACATATTCTATAAATAATTAAATATTTCAATTACCCATTTCTATATCTTGGAGTACTTTACAGTAATGAGATGTGATTTTTTAATATTTTTTTAATTAATTCATATATGGTCACATAATAGGCTCTATCTAGTTTATATTATGTTATACCTATTAGTGTAATAATCATTTATTAAATATAATTATCAAAAATTTATCCTAAAAAATATTTTCCAACTTCTCAAAAATGTCCATATCCTTTATAATGTATTTAGATACATTTATATTAAATATAACCCCAAATTAGGTAATACCCATTGATAATGGATACATTAAATACTAAATGTTAATACCAATTTACACAAGGTGAACATTAAATCATTGTATCCTAACTGATTAAACAATCTAGTTATTTATGAATTTTGTTAGAGAAGTTTCATAATGGGAGACCTTGATGGAATATTCATTTGATGTGTGTGTGTGTGAAAAATGTACCTTGAAAGAACATGTGTTGTCGTATTGTATTATTCTTTATTTTTATAGGAAATTATATTATGTAATATCCTAATGTTTTCTAGGTATTAAACCAAGGTATTATTGAGGACCTATGGGTTAATGGTTGGTATATTATGTTAACCATGAAAAAGTAAGAGTATAGAAACTAAATTTTTTACATTTTAAAAAGTTGCACAATTCATTTTTGTATTAATATGAAATTAGATATATTTAGCTATCTGAGGATTGACTTGGGGTATTATTTGGATGCGTCTCACCATGTGATGTTTTCTATGTTTTAAAGGTAATGTTGGGAAACAAAAACATCAAGGACATCCTCACATTAAAAGAAAATATGAAATCAGAGGGTTGCAACACAAAATAGGAATACAAAGAAGTTCCTCAAACCAGAATCGACATCATTATGACACACATCCACCAAAGTATGGATATTCAGTAAATTGGCTCTTGCAAGAATGCATAGGCCTTGTATCGGTGGCTATTCCATACACTCTCAATCAACAAAATCAAAAAAATCATGCCTGGTGAAGATGGCCAGATCTATTTTCATCTAATGAAAATCCTTGTAGATTGTCTAGGATCCCTAAAAGTCCATCCATTTCACCTCCAAAAAAAATCAACTAAGAGAGTACCCACATATTCAAATCTAGCCACTCAATAATCTCCCCAATAAACCACCAAATACACTTCCATACAATCTAAATCCCAGTTCACCAAATAAAATCCTGAAAACAACTTACAGAGGCACAAAAACTCTAGGCCTCCACCTCCAAGCCAATAGAACTGTCCCTAAGCACACTAGAGCATGCCTGGACCGACATCGAGCCAGGAAACATCCGAGCAGAGATCTCAGAGCCAGAAGGCATGCGAAATCTACCTCTGAGAGCAGCCGATGATGGACACATTTCCCGTGTTTTGTTCGAGTGAGACAAAATAACAAATAGTGAACATGTGGATTCCTATGGGGAAAATCATTTTTTTATAAGTGGACCCTAAGAGGTAATATATGATGCTTTCATGAGATGAAATGAAGTGTATTGTTGGGGACAATGTAGTAAAAATAAATAGTTCATGGTTAGAGGAGGCGTGTGATAAAAAATTATAGGTTATATTTCCCAAGAAATAATAAAATAAATTATTTCTTTATTATTACATAAAATCGTAGAAATATTCTCAAAAAACTAATTAATGAAATAACAACATGATTATTTGTTTTTAAATTAATCTATATGTGAATTATTTATACCATTTAAAAATTATATATTATGAATTCATAAGGCAAATATGGATTCCTTAGTTCATATTTTAAAATATTGGTTTTTGTAATCATTCATACAATGTAATTAATGTCCAATAAAGATATTTATTTTTAGCAATTTTAAGAATCATTTAGACTATTTCAATTAATAAATGGATCTAATAAATCTGTGAACAAATAAATAATCAGTATTATAAATATAAACCACATGTTATTAAATGAAACAATAATGATTTCTACTATTATTGAAAGTAAATTTATCATTAATTTAAAAATATTTGTTATTTTAAACTGTTAAAATTAGATTAAAAACATTATTATATTAATGATCATAATAAGTGAAATTGTTTTCAATAGTAAATCCCATTAACAAGAATGTAACATTTCTATTGTAATATTTTTTCCTTACTCCTCACCATTGTAAATAATTATGTTTTTAATGACTCACATTATCATTAATATATTTTTTACATTTGATTATAGAATAATTTCTCTGGTGTCATTCATGTTAATGAATTTACCTTAAAATGATCCCACATCTACTAACTCAATGAATGTTATTGGATGTTTTCATATTTTGTTATATGTAGCGATAAAATAAATATATCATGGAATCTAAATATTTAATTGTATTATGGGGTCATTGCTAAAGACATAAACCTATGTATCCCCATCGTATTCAACCCTTTATAACTCATTCATTATGAGGTTATCTATAACAGTAGAAAATGGTACCCTAAAGAAGGTATAAATGGTTTTTTCATTTGTATTATTCCATATTTCATTAATTAATTTAGTAATAATAATATTGATTCCCTTCCAGACCTACTTGAGCTTCCAGAAGATTCCATGATTCAGATCATGAACAATGTACAATATTTTTTTGGTATGTAGGTTCTCTTTTCATGCATGTATTCGGAATCCTCAAGTGGGATACCATTGGATCTATCACTAGTTACTCAAATGGTGATCATTTACCAAGATATTCTTGTGACATTTCCATTATTTTAAGAAAAATAGTGAATCTCCACATTTATTTTAAATAGTATAGTCTAGTGATCTTATGATAAATTTCATAAAATATTCAAGATCAAATTATTATTGAAAAATTAATATCTCTCCACTATAAACCTATATATTAAAATAAAACCATTTTTTCATAAAAATCTTAACAGAAAGGGGAATATTGAAAATGTTGGTCCAAAATAATAATTAGGATGCAATATTCCCAAATACAATGGCCTTGTTTTTCATTGAGAAATAATAAAACCCTACACATTACTGTATAATTTTCTATTTCAAGATATCATTTTTATTTTTAGAATGGTATTTGATTAATTTTTTTCATTGCTTCCCTACAAATTGGTTCTTAGTTTATTTTTCTGAGAAAATAGTTATAGTTCTCAAAGCTTCTAGATAGATTTTATAGGGAGACATGATGTACATTATTCTCTTCACTAATTCTCAATACTCTAATAGTAGAAATATAGAAAATAGTATATAATTAGGTTTGAACCACTTTTCAAAAAATTTGTATGGAACTCTTATCTTTTCATTGTTTTATTATTATAAAACATTTTTTAGGATATAATGGTAAATTTCATTAAGTGGATTCAACATATATACATTTTTATGAGAATTTCTGTGGTAAATTGATCACTAATTCAATGGTAAACTCTTTTATATCAAAATCATATACATAAGACCACGTTTTAGACATTTTTAATTTGAAATTAATGACTTGAAGTTACATCTAATTCTATTATTATTGGAAGTCATTATCATGGAATAATTATAATAATTCACTATGATAATAGAATCCATAATATAATGTAGACAATTATCTAATATAAAATATATCTTTATTCTTTTTGTGGGTACATTAATAAAAAAAATTATGTTATAAACTCTATTTATATATATACAAACGATGCTATTCAGGATCCCAATGTTTTATTAAATCACATTGAAAAATTTAACAACCCATTCTATTGAAATTCCATTATAGAAGTAAATTATTATTATAAATTCTAATACTGTTCGACATCAATATCAATGTGCAATGAAATGGTCATAAAACATTGGATGAAACTATGAATTCAATCCACACATAGATTTCATGGGATTCCATCGATGATATTGTATACAATTTATTTTTAAAAGATAAAATTCTTGGATCACAGCTGACTCGGTCCTAGGAATACCTTCATTATCTTCCCTATTATAAATAAGAATTCAAGGCCCCAATTACCTACATTAGGATCATGTTTGATTATTGATAGGTCATTTTGATATCCTCATCAAAAATTATATTTTACCATGGTGATCATATTTTATTAAATCCATTCTTAGGAAAATATCAAATTTGAAATGGAAAATAGCTTTCCTTGCTTCCTAGAAAACATCTTGGCATCTATGAAATGGAAACACCGTGATATATTTCTTATGGTAGATGGAGAAAACCAGTGTTATTTATGACTATAAAAAGTGCGGTTATTCAAAATCAATATCTTATACAATATTATTCATATTACCAATGGAGATAATCTATGGGTAAATAATTTTCGGATTCACCAATCCATAGAAATTTTTGTTTCGTCGTGTGGTGCGATTAACATCCGGATTTTCCCACAATCATGGATATGAAGAGAAAGGGGTCACAAAATTCATCTGTATTATATAATTATTGTGTCCTAAAAGATAATAAATAGATCATATGTAACTTAACAATGATTGGGATATAATCTTCTTTTATTTCTTGTTGGGATAACATTGAATCTCTCATATAAATAAATATTATGATCAATTCATTCCTTCCTGTTATAGATCTGAGGATAATAACTAATATCACCACATTATTTGAAATGGGTAATTGGATTATTATTTTATGAGAATCTAGGAAACTCATAATAACCTCAACATTACTAATAGAAAACATTTAATCAATTATGAAGAAAAATATGTTTTATATAATATATATTATTATAAGCAGTTGTTATGGTTATATAAAATGTCCTTGTTTATATTGATATATTTTTTTGATACCCCTTTAACAATAATATTATTTTTCCGTGAGTATCCATGACTCATCCATCCCTACGTCTGAAATATAATTCAAATTAATTACATTACAATGGAATTATTCATTTTGAAGAATTAATCAATGATCATTATTATTTTATTTTAAATTATTATTGTGATTTTTATACTGAATTAAGCATAGTTATTATAGAAAAAAATAATAACCTAGTTTTTTCTATATTTCAAATGAAATGAAATTTTTTATCGAATGACTAAATCACACTCAGTTAGAAATTTAAAATTTATTAAATTTGAATGACACTACTACTGTTCTTTTAATTAAACTATATATGATTGAAAAATAATTTTCCAAAATAATAAAAATATTAAATATAATATTCCTATGTAAAACATGGTGGTTGATAGCTGGATGAACATTCAGAATGAAGATATCTTTCATTAAATTTTATATTTTGAAGGATTGTTACATATGTTGTGAATTAATGTTTTTCACTATGGATACAGATGACATATATCATTTTAAGACATAGTATCTTCCCTAACCACCTTTTATTTCATTAAAAAATTATATTATTCTATCATTATTTCCAATTTTATCAATCTATTTATTTAGAAAATTTGACTATACATTGTATTTAATTGCATTATCAAGAACGTTTTCATCAATCTGTGAGGTTACATTCTATTTACTATTGGATATTATTATTATTCTAGTTTGAATATGTGTTTAATTTGTTATTATAATATTTATAAGTTTATCATTTATTTTTAATCATCCATTTTTTAACATTACTTAAGAAACAACATTAACACATGTATGATCTGAATGTAATTGACAATTGTATGATTTATCTAATGCATCCCCAAGACACATAAAATTAAAATTTTACATTTCATTATTTTTATATCATTATAAAAATAATTATATATGTCAAATTTAGTGGGTTATTTAAATTATATTTACATCAACATAGACTATAATCATTTAAATAATAAAAAATATAACATATTGATTATTCTATATGATAAATATCCCTTGAAAATATCTTCATTATCCTCCTTATTTAAAAATACAGTATAAATATTATTTTTTTCATCAACCATGGAATGTGAATCATAATAAACTATTTTACATGTGGGGTCTGCATATAACATTTTTTGAAGCAGCCATATTTAATCCATGTCTCATTAAATAATTATATCAATCGGTAATTTTGTTTTTTTGGGTCATTAAGAAGTACTATATTAATGTTTAATATCTTATCTCAATAGATATTAATCTAATTAACTACATTTTAAATCCCTTCCACTATCTAACATCATATTTTTATTAAAAAAATAAAAATTCTTTTTTCTCCATATCTTTTGAAATAATTTACTTTCCCTATAACCTCATACCTTTTTTATATATATCAAATTAGTATTCTAGTGAATCCATCCAAAATTACACTGATTTATGTAATTATATTGTGGTACTAATGTCTCATTGTCATAAAAAAATCCTACAAAATTAATTAAATTAAATTGTTAGAATTTATATCATATTTATAATGAATTTTTTAAACCATATTTATTTTTTTCAAGTCTCACAGTTGATATATTATTCCACTTTTTGTTTCGTAATATGTTAATTATATTATTATTACAAAACAATAATGATGCAATTTATCAATAATGAAAATAATCTCTTCAAAAATCATATTACCAAATTTTGTTATAAAATCACAATAATCATGCTTATTTTCATTATGACATAAAATTTCATAGGTCCTTTATTCATTATTGAAAATTAAATGTTCTTTTAAGATCCTTATAATTAATGAATTATTCATAAATATATATAGATCACCATTATCATATAATTTTAACTCACATAAAATTTGATGTTTATGTTACAAAAAAACACTTATATAGAAATTATATTTTTATCTTCATTAACATCAATACTAACTACATTCACATTCAATTAACTATAATTAACAAAACTAAATTTTCCTCTATCAAGAATTTAAAAAATCACAATGATTAGTGTATCTACATCTAGATGTTATGAGTATCTACTAATAACAATGAATTAGTTATATTTAATGTATGCATGTAATGATTGTATAACCATAATGAGAGTCATAAAATTTATTATTATTAGAGAATTATAAACCTCAATAAAATTATATAATTTTGTTTTATTTTAAATAATTCTTGGTTATACTTAATAGCCAAGTCACATCTTCCATTAAAATAATCTAGTATTAAAATATTATCAATATCATATACAATAGTTTTAATTATTACATTGCTCTGTAATATTTAACATATTGTTTAAATATTACATTACTTGATAATATTTGACTATTAAATACTCACCCTCCTCGATAAAATACAAGTAATATTACAATACATATTTATTATATTAAAAAATCAACGAGACCACTTCTTAATAAAAAAACATGATCTTTAATGCAATTTTCAATTGGTTGTAGGATCCATTTCCTAATTTATAAGTTTAATTTGAGAAATATAATGTTTATATTTTTTGGAAATTATTTTGTTTTTGAAACTCATCCACATACAATAATCTAGATATAGTTTCTTATTGAATTTTCATAGAGTATATATTCTATTTTCTGGAATAGGAATTGTTAACAAATATTTAATGATTCATAAATTATTGGATGTGTATATTACATTATTATTTTATGTGAAAGAACATCATATCTTGTGTTGATTAATAATTAACCTAATTTTATTTATAATCATCATTAATCTTATTTACGGTTCCATTATAGTAATCGCATCATGATTATAATTTACCTAGTAATGTGTTATTTCAATGTAATTTAAAACAAAAATATTTGATAATATTATCTTTTTTTGTATGTCTATCATTATGAAATGGTATAATATTTCCAGCATATTTGTTTTGAATCTAAATAATATAATTTTAGATTCTTAGGTACATTTTAAAAAATTATATTTACTATTTTAGGTTTTGAATTATATTAATGATAATATCAATAATCAAAATATAGTATATATTTAGAAAATATAGATTTTATTTCTAATAATTAATGAAATATTATAATTCTTTTTCAAATTGATCATTTAAATTCATGTTGTTTCAATAATATTCTCTTTTCAAAAATAAATAAATATAGTATTATATTCAATATCTACTTTTCTAAAAAAACAATTTCCCTTTCCTCTTGAAACATAGTTTTTATCCAAAACGATTTTCTGTATAATTTCTGGAATTCAAAAATGTAATAGATATTTTCATATTATAAAATTTAATTATCATCCTGAAGATTAGTATCCACAAACAATTTATTTTAATAATCAACAACATAAATTCAACTAGAATCATAGTAGAATAATTTCATTGGAAATTTATATTTTTTATTTCCAACATTAATTTGATTAAAAATTAGATAAAATTGAAATATTTTTGTAGTAATCATCATCACTTTATTAAGTATTTTTAAAATCATTTTATGACTTATCTTTCATATCCTTGAAATTTAATTTTCTCATTACTATTTCAAAATTTCAACATCATGGTTTATATACCTTTAAAAAATCAGTACATCTCTAATATCATTTAAAAATACAATTCTATTTTTATAATCATAAAAAATTTATTAATAAATTTATATACTAATTGGAATATATTGAAATTAAATTATTTTGGAGAAATATATCATATATTTTGATCAATGGTAGAATCCTCTATTATATCTCTTAACCATCTATATTAAATAAAATTTAATTGAATATTATAATGAAATCATCAATTATCTTATCATAATCAATCATCATATAATCAAAATGTACTTTAAAATTATAAAGAACCAAAATTTCCATGTATGTTTTATAATATATAGAAATTTTACAAGTCCACAAAAATTGACGGAGAGTGATTTTGAGGCCCAGTGTGCTCGGAAATAATTTCTTAACATTTTTCATGTACGTTCAGTAAAAGTGTGAGTGGGTTTTTTTAACTTTTGAACCGGTGCTTGGAATTGAAATTTGAGTCCACCATTGAATTCATAGTGCTGGTTTTTTTTTAATAAGACATTCACCTCTATGGTGGTTAGTCGAGGGTAAATGTTAATTTTTGGGTTGTTTTTAATGAATAAAATAAAATAAAATTGTGTACTATTTTATTTTATTTTTTTCATAGGAACTCCCATGTAGATATTGAGAGGTGGAGACCACCTGATCTATAACCTCGCAAGATAGGTTATGCTGGTGGGGACCACTCATGCCTAACCTCCCATGTGGGTTATTGTGGAGGGGACCACTTAAGACTTAAACCCCCTTGAACTCCCCTATTAATGGGGAGAATCCACTTTAGCTTACCCACTTTAGTGGTGCCACCACCTTTAATTAATTTTATCATCTCAACTAATCAATGAAACCAATTTGAAAATTATTCCAACAACATAATAGATAACATAATATATTACTTCGGATGCCTCTTTATTTTGGTGGAATTTTGAGGAAGGAACCTTGGGAGAAAAATCTCCCATGAAGAACTTCAACGATGAATACCGATTTCAACTCCGACTTCTTCCTCGGGAAATTAGTTGATGAGGAACATCTTCAACTTCAATTAACAGTCGATCGAGGAAATGAAGACATCACTGACATCCGTCTATTCCCAACAACATTGTCTCCTTCCTTACATAAAATCCTCAACGAATCAAAACAACAAGGTAGAGGTTGTTATTTAATTAATGAAATTCCTCATTCTTGAAAAGCATAGTGAATGCGGATAAACATAAACGAGTTGATCAACAATTCAATGAAATATTAAAGGTTGACGATTCTTGATTCATTATATTGTTGAGTTTCTTGCTACCACCCTAACGTGGAGGGTACCGGCCAAACAAACATGGAACGACCCCTCCATCATTATTCTTTATTTTTGTGTTCTTCGTGATGGTGACGGCGATCGGTGCCAGCAGTTGGCACCTGTGGAACTCGAGATTTTAAACGAAGACAACGAATGAAAGGCAACTGGTCAAGTTGGCCATCGGTGAAGGCATGACGTTGTGCTGCCCAACGACCTCACCACCCTCAGCACCCAGCACCGTCGTGCGACCTCGCCGCCCGCGGAACCCCATACCGCTCTACGGCCTCGCCACGTGCGACACCCCCCACAACCATGCGACCTCGCCACCCACTGCACCGACGCACTGTCCCATGGATCTACCACCCCATGACCCCACATCACAGCCTGCAGCCCCACCGCACTGCCCCACGGTTCTGTCATCCAGGGCCCCGTTGCACCACCATGTGGCTTCGCCGCCTTCACGGCCCCGCAGCCACTATGCCGCCCAGCTAGTCCGCCAAGCATGGGCAAGTCTGCGTCGGTCAGACAAAGTCGCACCGAACCCGGACCCCCTACGACCCATTTACACTCTTTTGGCCATAACATTGGCACCGTACATCTTCTGGATGAACCATCATCAGTGCTTAAAATCATGGAGAGTGACGTTCCCTTTGAGTATACCCCTCTGGAGATTCAGATAATGCTGGAATACGGTCGGGTAGGATCAAGCACGAATCCAACTGGGTCCTTGACACTAAAATGCTAATATCATACAAAATGACCATCCGATTGACGAACCATATATTTTGTTGTGAGCCCTATGTCGTGGTGGTACTTTGTGTTACTTCTACATGACAATTCATGGTAGTTGGAGTTTCAACCAATCGTTTGAGGAGCGGATCCTCCTCGAGATGATAAAGCATAGTGCGAGAACCTAGTAGCTAGCTGTGACATGAAGAATAAAGAATGATCCTATGTGTGTCAACACATAGCGATCTTGTGTGGGTCAACATCTCGTGATGTTGTGTGGGTCAGACCTATGAGATCCTATGTGGGAAATCACCGAGCAATCCAGTCTGGGTCAGCACCTAGAGATCCTCCTAGTGTCAGCACCTATTGATCCTACGTGGGTCAGCACTGAGTGGGCATATGTGGGTCTGCACTGAGCGATCCTGTGGCAGTCAGCACTTAGAAATCATGTGTGGGTCTGCACCGAGCGATCTTGTGTGGGTCAGCACCGAGAAGTCATGTGTGGGTATGCCTCTTAACAAAGTATGATGATTCAGTAGTTATATCTAATGTAAGAACCCGATTTTTTCTATTAAATACTTTGTAATATTCTTGATGATATTCCGGAGTAGTGCCTTCATACAGCGTGCGATTCCGAGCCCCAGAGTGGCTGTAATTAAATTTTTAGTGCGTTCACACTATAAATGATAAATAAATGGGATAACTCCTAAACGGAGCTTCAGATCAGAGATCCGAGTGTATGGATGGGTTCGTAATGGGGTTTTTACCATTGGAACGACATAAAACATGTCAGCGCGTGACTTTTGGACCCCTCGCCCGCTTCTGGAATGTTAAACGAATAAATTAATTAATTAATTTATTTGTTTAATGGTGAAACTCGAGTATCTCTTAAATAGTTTCTCGGATTAGAAAACTGAGGGAACCATTGTGTTCGGAGTGTGCCATTTACCCAAGGAGGGGTATATGTTTCGCGAGCACATGTTGTTTGTGAAAAATGGCTCCAGGTGCGTTTTCGTAATTTAGAGGCATCAGACGTTAAATTTTATAAATTTTTAACGGGGTATCAGATTAAAATTATGAGACCTCCGTTGTTCATGGGAGGTGGTGTTTACCCTAAGGGAGGCTTAACCGTGACCCCGTCGAGAGGTTGGGTTCGGGACGACGGGCGGGTGGTTAAGCGTTTTCTATTTAAACGCTTAACACACCCACCTCCCTCTTATCCTTCCCATTCCCCCTGGCAGCCCCTCCTCTCCCTCTCCACCTCCATTCCTGCAAAGCGACTCTGGCGAGGTGGTCCGACGAGGCGCGGCCACCCCGGTGGGTTAACGGCGAAGCGACGGGCTTAGTCCCAAGAGGTAGGTGGAGTTTGTTTGAGTTTTAAATCCCGAACCCCCCTTTGAACATCAATTTTAGTATTGGTTCATTGTTTAATCTTCGACCAAATCCCTTGGTCGTGTAGTATGCATTTTTCTCTTTCCGACGCTTGTTTAGGAAATGAAATTGGAATTTGGAGGCATTCACAATAGTTCGCCAAAGGTTGCGGGAAATTCGGGAGGTTCTGGGTGTTTCCCGGCGGGTTCTGGCGGGCCGGCGGGCTTAGGCGGCGGCGCGGCACCTGCAAGCAGCGGCGGTCCGAGCTTGAGGCGGCAATGGCGGCGGTTTCCATGGTGGTGCGTCGGCTCGGCCTAGCACGGTGGCGGCGCGACATTCCAGCGGTGGTTTGGGGATCCGAGGGTGGCGGCTCCGGCGTAGGGAAAGGAGGAGGAGGGGTCGTGGGGTGCGCGACCCCACGTGCGGCGACGGCGACCCGCGTAACGCGGGTCGCTGCGGTTGAGGAAAGGACGGGACATCAAGGCCGGTCGGTGGAGACATGCCGCGGCCAGCTGTCCGCGGCGGACCAAAATGGACCCGCGGCCGGGCCGCGGGCCGGCTGTGGGCGGACCGGGCCGGTCCGGCCCCAGGGAGTTTCCCATTTGGAATTTCCAACGATCGTACCTCTCACTACGTGCATCCGCATTGTGTGCCATCAGTGGCAGTGTGGACCTTGCATCGTGGGAAATGATTAGATCTAGTTTTGGGAATTTTTTTATTCCTCAAACGAGGGTCCGCAGAGGCGGGACGTGTGCTTAAGAGGACGAGCGTATTACCCATGATTCTTGTTTTGGACAGCATGGATGCATCCGACGTCCGTTTTAAGCGCCGTCAGTGGCGTTGGGACCCTGGCATCGAGGTGGAGCATTCCAAGGTGGTTTCAGGTGTTAAAGCCAGAGTTGAGGCATGGGCCCCATGGCCCGTCTTTTGAGCTGTGTGAAGATTTTAGCGAATTTTTCCTCAGATGTACGTTAGGGGCGTGCGAGCTGTCGATGTTGGGTGTTTTTTTGAGGGCATCGCGTTGGAGCAGTCCGCCTTCTTTAGTTCTTCACGATGGTGCGGGCCCCACGAGGGTCGTTTGGGCGTCGACGGTGATTTTCCATCTCAATAACCGGGTGGCCGTTTTGGACAAGTGAGTAGTCCACCTTGTGTGCTTTTACGAGTGGATTTCAATAGTGTGATCTGTTGGCAGCACTTCGGGACAGGGATGTGGGTCCCACGCAGCACCGCTCATGTGCGGTGTGCCAGAATGCACCTTTTTCTTCGAATATCCATTGCACTCAAGTGAGTAGTGCTCTCGTCGTGTTTTCTTGAGGGGATCTCAATGGTACGATGCACCCGACTATTTTCGGGGCCGAGGCTCGGGATTACGGGACGTCGTTCGGGTGTGAGGCGGTGTTGGCGACTTTTCCATTGGATATCCATTTGGGGCGAGTAAGTAGTCGATCACGCATGTTTTTTCGTGAGGATTACAATGGTGAGATCCGTTTGGTTGTGCGGAGCCTCTTGCACGATCTTGTTAAATGTGGAGGTGCTCCGGTGGCGGTCCTTCTACCATGTTTGTAGCGGACCATTGGCGAGTGATCGCGGGCACTCCTGTGTGAGTGATGTAAATGCTTGAAGTGATGTAGATGGTTGTGCCTCAGCTAATGAGGTGGCAGGTTGGAAAAGTTATGTTTACGCCCTTCATGTTGATGTTGGGTTGCCATGTGCACGATTGCCTTAGGGCTGGAGATGCGGTGTACTCTGGGAGTATACGAGAGCGCTTGGAGGTACATGTGGTGCACCAGAGAATGTTTGTGCGCTCAGTTGGGGTTGAGGTGGGGCCACACATTGTGTGGGCCCCACATGCATACTGGGTTTTTCTTTGCGTACTTTGACCTCTCGCGACGTAGAGGGTCCCTCTGTGCTTGTTTGTTTGACCAGCAATGAGGAGTTTTCCCCTGGCTCTATGCTCATTTATTTGACAAGCAGGGTTGAGTGGTCTCCCCCTGGTATTGTTCTCGATGGATTGGCCGAAAGCGGTGCTGGTGACACCCAGTGATGGAGCAGACACTGCACCTCTTTTGGGTGAGTTGTTTTGGAGTTGGGTGGTTGCGCGATAACCACTCCATGTTCGGTTGGCCAGTGATGTACTCTCTAGTAGACATGGCTAGAGATGTTCTGAGTTTTTACCCTCTAGAGGGGCTGAAGAGTGGGTTACTCATCGGCTTTTAGGGTTTACCCTCCAGTAGTGACTGGGCAGTGGGTCACCCGATGCTTTTAGGTTCTACCCTCCAGTAAAGACTGGGCAGTGGGTCACCCGACGCACTTAGGGTCTACCCTCTAGTATAGACTGGGAAATGGGTCACCCGACGACCTCTTAGGGTCTACCCTCCGTCAGGGATTGGCAGTGGGTTGCCCGTCGTCTAGTTCCAGGTCTACCCTCCAACAAGGTTGGGCAGTGGGTCACCTGTCGACTTATTCCTGGTCTACCATCCAGCGGGGCTGGGAAGTGGGTCGCCTGATGATGTTTTAAGGTCTACCCTCCACCGGGGTTGGGCAGTGGGTCGCCGGATGATTTATTATGGTTTACCCTCCAGCAGGGCTGGTTAGTGGGTCACCCAGTATCTTATTATGGTTTACCCTCCAACAGGGCTTGGCAGTGGGTCACCCAGTATCTTATTATGAATTACCATCCAACAGGGCTGGGCAGTGGGACACTCGTTGATATTCCAGGATCATTCCTTTCTTCTAGGATAGCCTGTAGCTTTCCTCCGTGATTAACGGAGCGGGACCCTTGGTTATACGAGTCAGTATTGTGATGGTCTTTGACTTTGACGAGACCTCTCAACTGCGGGGCAATGACGAGGTGGTTTGACATTCCCATATAACTCTCAAGTACGAGGGGAACTTTCCCCACCGAGACGCATACTTGTGACGCGATCTAAAACCGTGTGGGTGAGTCAATGCCGCCCAAAGCGGATAGTGTCAAGGTGGGGTGATTGAGCCCCTTGGCTTGTAGTTCGGGGCAGACGTGCGGGATGTTGGGCATCGATGGTGTTACTTCTGGGACTGTTGGAGACTCTTTGCATGGGCTGAGCTACGGGACGAAGATCCCATTACGAGATTGTACGGGCTTCTCGTAGAGCATATATATTTGTATATACCTTGTTCGAGTACCCACTTCTTGGGTTTGGTTACTCTCCTTCCAGGAGAGGTGAAGACGCGCAGGGTATGCCTCGTGCTTTCCATGTCTAGCTTCTCGTGGTTGGATGAGTCTACCCTCCTTCTATAGGTAGCGATGACTTGACGGGAAGTTCATATTCTCACCATTTCTAGCTCCTTATGTCTGGACGAGTCTACTTCCTTTCTCTGGTTTGGTTGAGTCGGACTCTTTATTGAAATTTCAGTTGTACTCCTCTACTTTCCATGTTCGATCTAATGCTGACCCTTCGGTAACTCCTTTGTTGCTCCCCCAAGCCTTCAGGGTATCCTACTGAGTATTTTTATACTCACCCATATTTGGGCTTTTCCAGCACTTGGTGTGACCTTGCAGACGATGGACAGCTGGAGTGTGACTTCGGTGGAGCATAGGAGCTTGGGCGCTTGGACCACATGCGGTTGTCGTAACTGGGTTCCAGGTGGGGAGAACCGTCACCTATTTGTTTTGTCTACCTGTTGCCGGGTTGTGGAACTTTTTGGTTGGGCATGTATTTTGCCCCTTTTTCCTTTTCGGCACTTTTCTTGTACTTTTTAGAGGTCGATGCACTTTGTGGTATATATATAGCAGTTTCCCTTTGCTTTTAATATGCACTGTTTCATTGAGTGTGATGCGTGTGTGTGTACAAGTACATAGAAAAAGGCCTCCCCGAGTTGTTGTGCCTTCGGCGCTAGTCGACAACCCCTGGCCTATGGAGGCGGGCTTGGGGTAGTTGCGACTCGAGCCCAGGTAGGGTCTGGTCGTGACAAAGTGGTATCAGAGTTGGTTCGTTCCTTGGGACTTTTCACGGGCGTCCCTAAAAGAAGAATTGGTTGGGATTTAGGGCAACAGTGTTAACGTGTCTCAAGAGCGGCTCTCAGGCCAGGGAGTCTAGTGATGATGCAGCAGCCGACGTATCCATTCACCAGGACCTTGATAACCCGCTTATCGACTCGGCATGCTGAGATAGTTGTTGCAGGGAAAACTTGTTTGTGCATAACATAGGACCGAGTCTTGACTGTTCTTCTTGAGTCAGCTCCCCATCGTTGTTGTTGTTGGTATATACATATACGCTCATCTTACCGTGGCACTCCATGATAATATTCAGGATGTATCCGGGAAGACTGCCAGCCAATATACTAGCTTGGGTGCATGACGACGACCCTATGAGCTGTGAGGCTTCAGTACATGACCCATCATGCGAGCTCTTTTTTCAGGTGGGCCGGTAGCAGCACCCCCACCTGTTGAGAAGTAGGCAGTTTCAGCAGAGCAGGACGAGCTTGAGCGTAGGTTGAGCGCGCTCCGTGAGTTCCAGTGGCAGGGACCAGAGAGGTTCAGTGGGGAGCCAGACCCTCAGGCAGTAGAGGGTTGGCTAGAGACCATGGTTAGCCTTTTCAGGCTTATGCAGATGCTGACAGATCATAGAGTGGCTTTGGTAGCATCCCTTTTTCGTGGATCAGCTTGGCATTGGTGGAGTCTGGTGACTCAGTTTCTTGATTAGTCATCTCTTTCATTGGACTACTTACAGTTGTTGTTTCATGAGGAGTTTTTCCCCTCATGCTTGCAGTACTTTTGGATTCAGGAGCTCCTGCAGTTTCAGCAGGGTGGGATGATGGTAGCTGAGTACGCAACTAGTTTTGCAGACCGTGCACGCATTTATCCGGACTTGGTCCATGACTATAACCTCCAAGCGCGGAAGTTTGAGCAGGGTCTCCGCCAATAGATTCGTGTTGTCGTAGTACCCTTGGGCATTTCCACATATGCCAGGGTGCTAGATCAGACACTGGTGACAGAGAGATTCCTGTCACATTCTGGAGTTGGTGGTGGTAGCATGCACATTGAAGCTGAGACGTCTGTCGCAGCCAGTGGGCGTCGGCAAGCAGAACCTCGACACAGGTGTCTTACTAACAATCGGACTCAGGGGCATGGTCGTACACCACAGTGGCGCCGGAGGGAACCAATTTAGCCTAGAGAGATTCGGTACTATACTTGTGATAGGCGAGGTCACTTGGAACGAGACTGCCTGACCCGAGCTGCTGGGAGCTTCGGGCAGGCAGCAGGTGCACCACCACGGTAGAGGCAGCGCCGTGATCGGAGTAGCGCCCATAGAGGTTGAGCTAGTAGAGGAGCGAGAGGAGCTGGTAGTGGGGGATGGATTTATGAGGTCTTCCCATAACCCCTATGAGGTCCACGTTAGGCTCCGGGAGATGAAAGTTTGGACCACAGACAGCCACGAGCTTTGGATGTATATGATCCGACAGAGGATGGGATGGTGAGAGGTACCCCTTGATACTCTTCTACTTCTTGCAGTAGAATTGTTAGGCTCGGCATGTGAAAGGCTTTTCTCCCTGCTACTTGTTTGAGGTGTTACCAGGGTGACGCAGGGTATCGGGTGTAACCCTGTGTTGGTAAGGAAAAAGGCATGGGACCTTTTTCTCTAGTAGATGGTGTCGACTCCTTCACCTTTCGAGCGGGTAAGAGAGCCCCAGCTGTGAAATATTGCGTGACCAGATATCTTTGGGTTCTTCAACATATGGATATTCTGAAGGAGGGAGTCACCGGGCCTTGTCTCATACCCAAGCGGTGATTCTTATCGCAGCGTGTGACGTAGATGTTTGAACAGGGAGGTGAGCTACCCCCGAGAGCCTTAGGGTCGTTTGAGACCATGCAAAGGGATGGAGAGGTTGTCTACCGCCTCTCCCTAACCCCAATGTTTGGATTGGGTGCACGACGTCGGCAAGGGCTGACCTCACGTGAACGGATCTATCCTTTGGTCTGTGTGCGGTGACATAGAGCTGTGCGTGGGTTCTTCTGGGAATGGGAAAGCCATGTGTGGGCTTAGTACCCCATGTTGCTCCCTATTAATGCTTTTGGGGATGAAAAGCTTCATAGAGGAAATGATTTAAGAACCCAGTTTTTTCTACGAAAGTCTTTGGAATATTTTTTATGATATTCCAGAGCAGCGCCTTCAGACGGCGTGCGATTCCGAGCCCCGGAGTGGCCGGAATTAAATTTTCAATGCGTTCACACTGAAAATGCTAAATAAATCGGATAACTCCTAAATGGAGCTTCATATCAGAGATCCGAGTGTACGGATGGGTCCATAATGGGGTGTTTACCCTAGGAACGACATAAAACATGTCGGCCCGGGACGTTTGGACCCCTCGCACGCTTCTGGAATGTTAAATGGATAAATTAATTAATTAATTTATTCATTTAATGGTGAAACTGAAGTATCTATTAAACAGTGGCTCGGATTGGAAACTCAAGGTCACCGTTTTGTTCGTAGCATGCCATTTACCCTAGGAGGGGTATAAGTTTCGCGGTCACGGGCCGTTTATGAAAAATGGCTCTAGGGGAGTTTTTGTAATTTAGAGGCTTTAGACGTTAAATTTTATAACTTTTGAATGGGGTCTTGGATTAATATTATGAGACCTCTGTTGTGCTCGGAAGGTGGTGTTTACCCTAAGGGAGGCTTAACAGTGACCCCGTCGGGAGTTCGGGTTCGGGCCGACGAGCGGGTGGTTAAGAGTTTTCTATTTAAATGCTTAACACACCCACCTCCCTCTTCTCCTTCCCCTCCCCCCTAGTAGCCCATCCTCTCCCTCTCCTCCTCCATTCCGGATAGGAGAATCCGGTGAGGCAGTCCGGCGAGGCGCGGCCACCCCGGCCGTTTAATAGCAAAGCGACGGGCTCAGTCCCAAGAGGTAGGTGGTGATTGTTTGAGTTTAAAATCCTGAACCCCCCTTTGAACCTCTATTTAATAATTGGTTAGTTGTTTAATATTACAATAAATACCATGATCGTTTATTACGCATTTTTCTCTTTCCGACGCTTGTTTCGGATTTGAAATCGGAATTCGGAGGCGTTCACAATCGTTCGCCGAAGGTTGCGGGAAATTCGGGAGGTTCTGGGTGTTTCCCAGCGGGTTCCGGTGGTCCGGCGGGCCTTGGCGGCGGCGCAGTACCTGTAGGCTGCGGCGGTCCGAGGTTGAGGCGGCGGCTCCTAGGGTGGCGTGGCGGCTCGGCCTAGCGCGGTGGCGGCGCGGCATTCCGGCGGCGGTCCGGAGTCCCGGGAGTGGCGGCTCCGGCGTAGGGAAAGGAGAAAGAGGGGGCGCGGGGTCCGCGACCCCGCGTGTGGTGACCGCGACCCGCGTAACGCGAGTCGCTGCTGATGAGGAAGGGATCGACCATCAAGGCTGGTCGGTGGCGATAGGCCGCGGCCAGCTGGCCGAGGCGGACCGAAGTGGACCCGCGGCCAGGCCGCGGGCCGATAGTGGGTGGACCGGCCGGACCGGGCTGGTCCGGCCCAACAGAGTTTCCCCTTTGGAATTTCTGACGTTGTAGCTCTCTCTATGGGCCTCCGTTTTGCACGCCGTCAGCGGCAGCGAGGACCTTTCGTCATGGGGAATGTTTAGAGCTAGTTTTGAGAATTTTTTTATTCCCTAAATGAGGGGCCGAAGAGGCGCGACATGTCTTTAAGTGGACGAGCATATTCCCCGAGATTCTTGTTTTGGACGGCGCGGACGCATCCGACATCCGTTTTGAGCACTCTCAGTGGCATTGGGACACTATCATTGAGGCAGAGCTTTCCAAGGTGGTTTCAGGCATTGATGCCGGAGTTGAGGTGTGGGCCCCACGGCCCGTCTTTTGAGCTGTGTGCAGCTTTTTGCGACATTTTACTCAGACGTCCGTTCTGGGCGTGCGAGCTCTCGATGTTGGGTGTTTTTCCGAGGGCATCGCGATTGCGTAGTCCACCCTCATTAATTCCACATGATGGTGCGGGCCCCATGAGGGCCGTTTGGGCTTCGACAATGATTTTCCATCTTAATCACCAGGCGGCCGTTTTGGACAAGTGAGTAGTCCACCTTGTGTAATTTTATGAGAGGATCGCAATGGTGCGATCCTTTGGGAGCACTTCGGGATAGGGATGCGAGTCGCACACAGTACCGCTCGTGTGCGGTGCACCAGAATGCACCTTTTTCTCCGGATATCCATTTCACTCATGTGAGTAGTGCTTTCGTCGTGTTTTCTCGATGGGATGGCAATGGTGTGATGCCCCTGACTGTTTTTGGGGCCGAGGCTCGGGATTACGGGACGTCGTTCGGGCGTGAGGCGGTGTTGGAGACTTTTCCATCGGATATCCGTTTGGGGGAGAGTAAGTAGACGATCTCGCGTTTTTTTTCGACGAGGATTACAATAGTGTGATCTGTTTGGTTGTGCGGAGCCTCTTGCACGATCTTGTTAAATGTGGAGGTGCCCCGGTGGCGATCCTTCTACCGTGTATGTAACGGACCTTTGGCGAGTGATCGCATGCACTCCTGTGTGAGTGATGTAAATTCATGAAGTGATGTGGATGGTTGTGCCTCTGCTGATGAGGTGGAAGGTTGGAAAAGTTACGTTTACGACCTTCATGTTGACGTTGGTGTGCCATGTGCATGATTGCCTTAGGGCTGGAGACGCGGTGTACTCTGGGAGTATATGAGAGCACTTGGAGGTACGTGTGTTGTACCTGAGAATGTTTGTGCACTCAGTTGGGGTTGAGGTGGGGCCACACGTTGTGTGGGCCACACGTGCGTTCTGGTTTCTGCTTTGCGTATTGTAACCTCTCGCAACGTAGAGCGTCCCTCTATGCTAGTTTGTTTGACCAGTAGGGTGGAGTTTTTCTCCTGGCTCTGTGCTCGTTTATTTGACCAACTGGGTTGACTGGTCTCCTCCTGGTATTGTTCTCGATGGATTGGCCGGTAGCGATGCTGGTGAAACCTAGTGATGGAGCAGATGCTGCTCCTCTTTTGGGTGAGTAGTTCTAGATTTGGGTGGTTGCGCGATATCCACTCCATGTTCGGTTGGCCAGTGTTGTACCCTCCAGTGGAGATGGCTAGAGCAGTTATGAGTTTTACCCTCCAGCGGGGCTGGGCAGTGGGTTACTCATCGTATTTTAGGGTCTACCCTCTAGTAGAGATTGGGATGTGGGTCACCCACCGCTGTTATGGTCTACCCTCCAGTAGAGACTGGGCAGTGGGTTACCCGACACACTTAGGGTCTACCATCCATGAGAGACTGGGCAGTGGGTCACCCGACGCACTTAGGGTCTACCCTCCAGCAGAGACTGGGCAGTGGGTCACCCGACGACCTCTTAGGGTCTACCCTCCGGTAGGGCTGGGCAGTGGGTCGCCCGTCCTCTAGTTCCAGGTCTACCCTCCAGCAAGGCTGGGTAGTGGGTTTTCTATCGAAATATTCCAGGTCTACCCTCCAGCAGGGCTGGGAAGTGGGTCTCCAGATGATATTTTAAGGTCTACTCTCCAGCGGGGCTGGGAAGTGGGTCTTCGGATGATGTATTATGGTTTACCCTCTAGCAGGGCTGGGCAGTGGGTCACCCAATATCTTATTATGAATTACCCTCCAGCAGGGCTGGGCAGTGGGACACTCGTTGACATTCCAGGCTCAGTCCTTTCTACTAGGATAGCCTGTAGCTTTACTCCGTGATTACCGGAGACGGACCCTTGGTTATACAGGTCAGTGTTGTGACGGGTTTTGACTTTGAGGAGACCTCTCGACTACAGGGCAGTGACGAGGTGGTTTGACGTTCCCCCAGAACTCTCAAGTACGAGGGGAAATTTCCCTACTGAGACGCGTTCTTCTGATGCAATCTGAAACCGTTCAGGCGAGTCAGTGCCGCCCAAAGTGGATAGTGTCAAAGTGGGGTGATTGATCCCCTTGTCTTTTAGTTTGGGGCAGACGTGCGGGATGCTTGGCATCAATGGTGTTACTTCTGGGACTGTTGGAGACTCTTTTCATGGGCTGAGCTACGGGACATAGATCCCATTACGAGCTTGTAAGGGATTCTTATAGATTATATATATATGTATATTCCTTATTCGAGTACCCACTTCTTGGGTTTGGTTACTCTCCCTCCAAGAGAGGAAAAGACTCGTGGGGTATGCCACGTGCTTTCAATGTCTAGCTTCTCGTGGTTTGATGAGTCTACTCTCCTACTATAGGTAGAAAAGACTCGACGGGAATTCCATATTCTCACCGTTTCTAGCTCCTTGTGCCTGGACGAGTCTACTTACATTCTCTTGTTGGGTTGAGCTGGACTGTTTACTGAACAACCAGTTGTACTCCTCTTCTTTCCCTATTCGCCCTGCTGCTCACCCTTTGGTACCTCCTTTATTGCCCCCTCGAGCCTTCAGGGTATCCTACTGAGTATTTTTATACTCACCCCTGCTTGGGCTTTTCCCGCACTTGGTGTGACATTGCAGACGACAGACTGGTGGAGTGTGACTTCGATGGAGCTTAGGAGCTTGGGAGCTTGGAACGCATGTGGTGGTCGTAGCTGGGTTCCAGGTGGGGAGACCCGTCAGCTGTTTGTTTTGTTTACCTGTTGCCGGGTTGTGGCACTTTTTGGTTGGGCACATATTTTTCCCCTTTTTCTTTTTCGGCACATTTCTTGTACTATTTAGAGGTTGATGCACTTTATGGTATATATATAGCAGTTTCTCTTTCCTTTTACTTTGCACTATTGTATTTAGTGTGATGCGTGTGTGTGTACAGGTACTTAGGCAAAGTCCTCCCTCAGTTGTTTTTCCTTCTGCGCTGGTCGCCAACCCTTGGCCTATGGAGGCAGGCATGGGGTAGTTGCGGCTCGAGCCCGGGTGGGGTCAGGTTGTGACATTTAATCATATCTACTACCGTACTTCTGTTATACATGGTGTGAGATGAGTTCTTACCTATGTGGTACTTTCCTTCAAGGTAATACCGTTTATGGTATTCTTCTCTGTGGTGTATCTGTGAGGTACTTACCTTCGTGTTATTCCTTCCATTGTGGAACAGTTGAGCTTTCATCTTTTGGGATAGACCATGTGTTTCCTCTGGATTGAGATGGGTATACATGATAGCCTAGGTATATGTATGGGCATATACATAAGTAGGGTTGACAATTGACTTCATGCTTTTTTGTTTATCCTTTTTGGATTTTTTGAGAATTATGGGGTCTTGGGGTCTCTACTACGCATCGTTATACTCACCCATGCATGGGCTATGCCCACACCTTATTGTGTTTGGTGCATACGAAGGACAACATTGATCGATGATGAGGGTACCAGGACTAGACGGGCCCAGAGGTGGACTATATGGTGTCTCAGTATGCCGAGGAGACGAGCATATGTGGAGTGCTGAGGAGGCGATCATAACCTACCCTTTATGTAGGAATCTTGGAGGATGACCTTGTAGATTCATTCCTTTTTCTTCAGTTGTATATTTTCAGTTTTACTTGTACCATTATAGTTGGGCTTGCATTCCGACCAGTTTTTACTTTCAGCACCCTTTTTTCTATACAGTTTACTTTTGTTCGTATCTTGTTGTGTTCTTTGTTGTGTGTATTTAATGGTCATAAATTTAATGCCTTCCTGGTTTTATGGAATACGCCTTTCGGTGCTAGTCGACATCCCATGGCATATGGAAGGTGGGCATTGGGTATTCACAGCCTGGGTCCCGGGGGACGGGTCATTACAAATTGGCATCATAGGAGTCGCTTCCACCATAGAATATAGGACTATGATTATTTTAAATACAATAATGTTAAGTATTGTGAGTGTGGTTATCAGCTTAGAGAATACAGTTTTGGCAGCCGGCGTATCCATACACTAGGGCCTTGACTGCTGATTTTTGACTCAGTGCATGAAAACACTGATTGTGTGTGTGTTTGGAAGAGTTTTATTTGTGATCTCTTTGAGTCAGCTCACCAGGTATAAATTTTTGACAGTGGCACACCTGTTTCATTTTTGGATTCCTCCATGTAGACAGCCTGCTAGGTTTACTGATATAGAATGCAATGATTTCACACTAAGAGACGAGGCATAGGGTCAAGGACCTCTTCTAGTAGAGGCACTAGTGGAGGCCCCAATGGTACCATTACCCATTGGTCCACCGATGAAAGCTGCCCCCAAAAAGAGAGGGTGCACACCGTTTGAGCACGTTGCATGAGTTCTAGCACAAGAGGCCTCCCATGAACAGGGGAAAGACAGACCCACAAGCGTCTGAGGATTGGTTGGAGTATATGGTGATAATTTTTCGACTTGTAGGGATACCAGCTGATCTCATGGTGATTCTTGTAGGCAGCCTTCTATAGGAAGAATCAGGAAGATGGTGGACCATGGTGCACTAGGTTCAAAAAATGGTGATGATTCTCTAGGGGAACATTGAGATCAGGTTTCAGGTAGAGTTTGATCCAGCGACTCTTTATACAGTGCGTATATAGGAGCTTCTTAATCTGCAGTAGGGCAACATGACTGTGGCTCAGTACTTACCGAGGTTCACTAACCTCTAATGCTACTCCACTGATATGGTGTGAGACCCATTCATTAGGGCCCAGACCTTCAATCAAGGACTCAGGCAAGATATCCGGGAATCAATTATTTCTCTTAGCATCCCAAAGCATTCGGGGGTGTTAGATAGAGCCCTCTTAGTAGATATTTTCCTTGATGAACAGTCCCCAGCAGCGAGACACACCACCAGTCATCACGTAGAGTAAACTTATGAAGCTGGCAGTAGACAGATGACATAGAGGTCTAAGAGGACCAGACCTACAGGTGGATGACCACATGATTCAGAATCAGTTGTACGGGTCTCCCGTGGCAGATCTGGTATGGCCAAGATCATGCAGTGTTACGCATGCGGCAGGTAGGTTCAGATGGCTCGTGACTGTTCGACTCACCATATGAATGATCAACAAAGGTTCAAAGGACCGCCCAGGAAGATACATATATTTTACCGAGGTGGTCTTCAGGGAGCAAGAATACATGGTAGAGGAGCTGCTCAAGGAGCTAGGAGTGGGCGATGATTAGAGATGTTACCACCACCACCACCTGGTGGTCAATCCTAACCATGGGGAGGAGGAGGACATGGGTGAGATCATCTCTAGGTAACAGTGGCCTATGATCATGACTCTATGTAGATGATATGTTGTACAATATGTGTCTACTCCACCTTAGATGCAGTACATATTGACACAAGTTCCAGTAATTCTTTTATTACCACTACCATCGTTCAAAACACAGAGATTACAATGGAGCTATTAGATCGATCATTATGGCTAGAGACACCTGTGGGAGTGTATTTGATGATTAGACACTGGTTCTGACAATGTGATCTTACTCTATGAGGTGAGAGCTTCAGCTGGGATCTCCTAGTAGCGTCGTCAAGGCCTTACAATATCATCTTGGGTATAGACTGGTTATTTACAGTCATTTCTCAGATAGATTGTATTAGCTGCAAAGTGCATTGTGTCCGTAATTATGGGACCAGGTTTACCTTCACCGGTGAGAAAGGAGCCTTTGTAGGATTTGATGGACTAAATCAGAGGAGAGTGCAGCTGATCACTCATCTTTTGGCTCGCCATACCCTCAAATAAGTTTATGTGGAGAGTCTGAGTTAACCTATAGTGGTGGACCAGTATAAGGATGTCTTCCCTAATGATGTTTCGGGTCCACCTCCTTGCAGAGAGGTGGAATTTTACATTGATTTCTACCCCAGGACGACACTGATATTTACACCAATGTATCAGATGGATCATGTGGAGGTTCATGAGCTGTGGGTATAGTAAGAGGACTTGTAGGGGAAGAGATTCATTCTGCCCAGTGTTTCTCCATGGGTAGCCCTGATTTAGCTCTCCAAGAAGGTAGATTGTAGATTGAGACATTGTGTCGAATATCGGCACCTGAACCATGTGATTTTGAAGAACAAGTACCCACTCTCAAGGATTGAATTCCTCTTTGATTAGCTGAAGGGAGATCTTTTGTTCTCGATGATTGACCTCATATCCGGATATCACCATCTCAAACTACGAGATGAGGACATACAAAAGACGACTTTCAGATGTTGGTACAACCACCACGAGTTATTGTTTATTCCAGTCAGTGTAACCAACACTCCAGTAATGTTTATGGGACTCGTGAACAAGATCATTCATCCATACAATGATTGCTTTGTATTTGTATTCATCGACGACATTCTGATCTACTTGGCTACTGAGGAGGAGAATGCCTATCATTTTCATGTAGTACTGGACACACTCCGAGAGCACCAGCTTTATGGTATGCTATTGAAGTTCTAGTTCTAGATCCGAGAGGTTCACTTTCTGGGACATCTCATATTAGAGGCTATAGTTGTAGTGGATCCAGCAAAGATAGATGTGGTACATGCTTGGGAGCCACCCAGGAGTGTGTCAGAGAAATGCATTTTCTTGGGTTTCACCGGATTATACCGGAGATTTGTTCCAGCTTTCACTAGAGTTGAAGAATCACATTCATCATTGATGAATAAGGGGAGAAACTTCATGTGGTCAGAGATATTCCAGTATTGTATTCTGGAGTTGAGGTAGTGTCTCACTAGTTCCCCCTATCTTGAGGCTTCCAGAGAAGGGGGTAGTTTACTTAGTCTACTACGACAGATCAGGTACCAGACTCATATGATTCTGGATATAGGATTGAGCGGTTATCGCATATGGTTCTCGACAGCTAAGACAGCATGATAAGAACTACACTACCCATGACCTATAGTTAGTAGCAGTGTAATTCACCTTGAATGTGTGGCGCCATTACAAGATGGGTGAGCATTGTATAGTTTACTCATATCATAAGATTCTCAGGTATATCTTCTCTCAGAAAGACCTAAACATAAGACATCGACATTGGCTTGAGTTCCTCCAGGACTATGACTTCGAGATAGTCTATACTCTTGGGAAGGGGAACATTTTAGCAGATGCACTCAGCCGGAGATCTGAAATAAAACTGCTAGGTGAGTAAACAGAGCAGTTTGCACCTCTACAGATATCCTTCGTGGTACGTGATGGAGCATCGTTCCTACAGTCTCATACATTTACTCCCTGACTTCATCAACGAGTCGGGGAGACATAGTATGGGGACACTGACTACATGGAATGACGTGCTTAGATATCCCGAGTAAATGCACCTGATAGATTTTCTAATGGTAGGGAGCATGTCATCCTCTTCAGTGGATGTACCATGGTACTAGTGTCACTTCAAGAGGATGTTTCGAGAGAGTTTCACACATCCCCTATAGTGGTACATCCAATAGTGTTGAAGATGTACCAGGATCTATGACGATAGAACTTGTGGCCGAGAATAAAGAAAGAAGTAGCATAGTTTATCTCTTGGTGCCTCACTTATCAGTAGGTGAAGGCATAACATCAGGTACTAGTAGGGATCATTCAGCTTTTAGAAGTCCCAGAGTGGAAGTGGGATGAGATATCCATGGACTTTGTGACAAAAATTCCATGAACATCCAGGTGACATGACTCGATTTGGGTGATTGCCGACCGACTCACCAATTCAGCCCACTTCATCCTGATTAAAGAGTAGGGTTCAGTAGAGAGCTTTGGATGCCTCTATGTGCAAGAGATTTTGCAGCTACATGGAGTACCCTCGACAATTGACTCTGATCGTAAAACACATTTACCTTCCCATCTATGGAAGGTGTTGTAGAATGATTTCTGAATGAAGCGTCGTTTGGGAACCGCCTTCCATCCTCAGATAGATGTCCTGACTGAGTGGACCATTAAGACCCTCGAAGACATGTTGCGTGATTGTGTCCCTGACATCGGTCACAGCTCGGAGGAATACTTTTCTTTGGTGTATTTTTCATACAAACACAGCTATCACTCAACCATTAGGATGGCACCTTTTGAGGCGTTGTACAGGCGACCTTGTAGATCAACTTTGTGCTGGACTGACCAAAGGGAGTCAACACTAGTGGCACTAGAGATGGTATAGGTTTCCACAGAGAAGATAGAGATAATATAGGAGGGGATGAAGACTACACAGAGTAGGCAGAATATGTATGATGATAGAGGATGGGGACCTCTGGAGTTCGTGGATGCTGACCACATCACTCTACGAGTCTCACCTCGACAAGGTTTGCAGAGACTTTGCTGAGACGACAAGTTATCTATGAGGTTCATTAGACCTTTTTAGGACATCAGTAGAGTTGGAAAGGTGGATTGCTACTTAGCTCTTCCACCTCAGTTTTATCGAGTGCACTAAATCCTCAATGTATCCTAGATAATGGGATTCATGCATGACCATTCCCACATCATCGACCATAGCAATATCGACCTCGACAACGGGGCGACATTTACAGTGGTTCCAGTGGAGATTTAGGATAGATAGTAGGGGGTCCTTTTTGGTAAGTTGATACCTCTAGTTCATGTACATTAGAAGCACTAGAACCTCTATGAGAGCACATTGGAGTGGGAGGCTCAGATGCGTTCTCAGTACCCCCACATGTTCCCTTAGTTTGAGTTGTGGCTTATGGGGACGTAAATCCCTGAGGTGGGGAGAATGTAATGGCCCGAAATTTCAATGTATTTATAAAAATATAATGGAATTTTATGAGTCATTGAAAATTGATGACGTGTGATTCTGAGGCCTGGTGTGCAAGAAATGTATTTCTGAAATTTTTTCTAAGTATTTTTAGTAAACGTGTCAGTGAGCTTTTTAATCATTTTAATCAGTGCTCGAAACAGAAATATGAGGGAACTGTTGAACTCGCAGTGCTGATATTTTCTTTATAAGACTTTCACCACGATGGCAGTTGGTCGAGGTTAAATGTAATGTTTTAGGTTTTTCGTGAAATAATAAAATAAAATAAAATTATATAACATTTTATTTTATTTTTCTCTTTTGAAATCCCATGTGGAAGTTGATTGGTGGTGACCACCTGAACGAAAACCCCTCAACATAGATTATGGTGATGGGACGATGCTGCACATCCCCAAGGCTCTCCAACACCTATGGCCTCTATCACCCCGTAGCCGCTGCACCCCGTGGCCCCCCAACGCCCGCTGTACCTCGCGTACACCGCGGCACATTGCCGCCGGTAGTCTCATCACCCATGAAACCATGTGCTGCCCCACGGCCTTCCACCCACACCCCTGCCACGCACTCTGGCAGGTCCGCCACCCTGTGGCCCCACCGCACCCTCCGCGGCACCACCGTCCGCAGCCCTGCCAGGCTGCCCAGCTACTTCGCCGCCCTCATGGCCCTGCAGCCTCTGCGTCGCCAACTGGGCCACCCACCGTGGGCCGGGTCAGACCCAGCGGGTCCAATCGGGTTGGCCCAAACTAGGTCTCCCCAGGACGGGTTGCACCGGGTCTGTCCGACCATGTCAGATTGGACTCAGACCCACTACTACCCATCTACATTCTTTTGTCCATAACATTAGCACCAGACGTCCATTTGATAAACCTTCAGTGGTGCTAGAAATCATGGAGAGAGATGATCCCTATTTATATATCCCAATTAATATTTGATTAATGTCGGAAGACGATTTGGTTGGATTGAGCATGAATCCAATCGGGCCCCATGGACTAAAAGATTAATAACATACCGACTGAGAATCTAATTGACGCACCATCTATTGCATTGAGACCCCTATGACATGGCGGTCCATTGAGATACACCTTCATGAGACTTTGTGGTAGTTGGAGTATCAACCAGTGGCTTGAGGAGAAGATCTTCCTGGAGGCCAGCAAGCCTAGTGCTGGAACCCAGTAGCTGGCTATGACATGAAGAATGAAGAGTGAACCAATGTGGGTCTGCACTGAGAAATCCGGTGTGGGTCAACACATAGCGATTCTGCGTGATTCAGCCTCTCGCGATCATGTGTGGGTTGGCACATAGCGATCATATGTGGGTCAGCACTGAGCTATCTAGTGTGGGTCAGCACCTAGAATTCCACTGTGGGTTAGGACCTAGCGATTCATTGTGGGTCAGCACCGATCGATCCTGTATGGTTCATCACCTAGAGATCCTAGGTGGGTCATCACCTAGATATAATGTGTGGGTCAGCACTGAGGGATCACGTGTGGTTCAGCACCAAGAAATATTTTTTGGGTCCACCTCTTAAAAGAGTACAATGATTCAGTAGTTACATATAATCATCTCTACTCCTTTTCTTAAGTTATACATTGTGTGAGAAGAGTTCGTACCTGTGTGTTTCATTCCTTTATGGTAATACCTTGGATGTATTCTTCTTTGTGGCGTACCTATGTGGTACTTACATTCATGGTATTCCTTCCTTTTGGAATAGTTGAGCTTTGGGCTTTTGGGTTGTACCCTGTGATTCTTCTTGATTGAGATTGGAATACTTGATAACATTGGTAAATGTATGGGCATATAATTAAGTAGGTTTGATAGATGACTTCATGCTTTGTAGTTTATCCTTTGTGGATTTTGTGAGATATTGAGATTCTTGAGGTCCCTACTGAGTATCATTATACTCACGCCTGCATGGGCTATGCCTGCACCTTGTTGTGTTTGGTGAAAACAACGAATAGTCTGGATAGAGGCAGAGGGTACTAGGACTAGACGAGGCCCGGAGCTAGACTATACGGCATGTCAATACGAAGAGGAGACGGGCAGACGTGGAGTCCTAAATAGTGGATATGTACCTACCCTTCAGGTAGGAACCTCGGAGGATGTCCAAGCAGCATCTTTCCTTTTTATTTAGTTGTATTTTTTTAGTTGAACTTGTACATTTAATATTGGGCTTTTATATCTATCTCATTTTACTTTTCGCACACTTTTTTCTATATAGTTTACTTTTGCTCGTATTTTTCTTTGTGATTGGTTGTATGTTTTCATAGGTCATAAAGGAAATGCCTTCTCGGTTTTAGGGAATATGCCTTTCGGTGCTACTCGCCAGCCCCTGGCATATAGAAGGCTGGTATGGTGTAGTCACAGCATGGGCCCTAGGGGACATGTCATTACACCAATTCTACATTTTATCTTCTATCACATTAAAAATACATTAGTATATATTATTATTTAATTCAAAATATTAATATTACTTTAAAGTCAATTTATAATTGTGAAATAATTTTCATATAGGGTAATTCAAATCGAACTCATTAAATTTTTAATAATTATTAAATGTTTCTTTTGAATATGTTCCATGTAAAATCCTTTTGTGAAAATAATTTCTTTTTACCTCAATCATAAATTTTATATTTCATTTTGTATTATTTTTTGAATCCTAATATTATTCATACACCACCCCCTACTCAAATAGGTTATTCAAATTATCCACATTGAGGGGGAAAAGTCTTCTCCATTGGATCATCCAAGGGTGATACACCCCACATAAGACACATATTACACTTATAAGAAGTACACACTCTCTTTGTGGAAAAATCAATGGTCGTATTCCATTCATAAACTACATGTGGGTTCTCTACTTGAGTATTAATTCATACACCATTCCCTATTTATATATACTTCATCAATAATAAATGCACCATTATCTTTCAATGAATAGTATTCAAACGTTATATTAAAATTCAAACATTATCTCATAGATCCTCTCATCTATATCATACCTCTCTAATTATTCTCTTGGGTACTAAATTTGTTGATGAAAATAATTCTATCTTCATTTTAAATTGAGATTTGTTTTGGTATTGGGAAATATCATGGATGTTACCTCTATTCATAAATTTAGTCTAAATATACATCAATCATAGTGGTTCATATATACATAATCATAAATAAACTATCCTCTACCATAGTCATTTATATGCTAAAATATCTCAAATTCATTGTGAATCACATATAGGGGGATTATTTTATATCATTCTAGTCAATATAATGTGGGTACTGTTGAAAACGAAATTAATTTATCATACATTTTTACATAGATATACACAACATTTTGGATCCCTAATATGAAATGGTATAGGTCTATCTCATTAGGTTACCTTCTAGTTTCAATTTAATCATAATTAAAATTTTATACGAAATAAATTTAGGAGTTTCTTAAGTGATGCAATTAAAAAAAATTGAATGTGATATACCATGGTTAAATTGATCTATGTTGTAATGGTTCTCTATCAAAATATAAAAAAAACATCCCACATCAACCACGATTTGAAATATCATTTTATAAATGGGTATTCTCTAGAAAATACGTGATCCATTTTCTATTTGGTGGGTATTGGGACACTATGATTCCTCATGAAAATGGAAATGATTATCCTCATAGGGACCTCGTGTTCTTAAATCATACTCCAGATTTATTTTTTATTTTTTAAAAAACCCACTTTAAGGAAATGTGGGAACCATTCAGAGACATTCACTACAGTGCACCATCATACACAACCATCCAAAAACAATGTTTCAAAATTCAAAATATTCATACAACACCAACATCATCGTGCCTCAAACTGTCTCCACGAACCCTGATTCAAATTTCAAATAGCACATCATCAATGCCATGAGCCACGAACCAACCATCCAATGACATACAAACACCATCTTCGCGTACCCTGATTCAAATTTCAAACAACACATCATCAATGCCTCGAGCCACCAACCATCCAGCCCGTGTCATAAAAACACCATCAGTCGAGTCATTTCCAACCACCGTGAACAATGATGTGGGAGATGAACATGTATTCGAAAATCAATTCGTCATCACTGAAAACCTCCTGAAGCCGCCCCACACAGACTCACTTCCCAAAGAACCATGGAGACCACCGATCAACTCCACCTCAGAGTGAAAGGTATGAAATTGGATCCAGAGCAGAGAAAAATGAGGTCATTTGAAAGATCAATTTATAGAACCTCCTCAAAAATTAAACTTCACATAACTGGTCATGTCAATAGCCATCAAACATCACGAACAGGAGCCACTCAAGCTTCTCAAACGGGCATGCCAAACGCATCATCCCAAACCAACTATCACTGGAGACATCTGATATGACCACTGGAACCCTCCAAACCCCGGAAACGGTCCTCCACTTCTAGTAGGGAAGACACCATCCAGGAAACGGTGAGTCGCCCAAGAAACTCTTCATCGCAGCCTAATAACTGACAACCAACAACAAGGTGATCAACCACCATCACCAACCGCCATCATGTCCATCGACGAGAACAAACACATTTTAACCCAAAATCTAAACCATATACCTTGAATCCAACACTAATACAAAGATACCCGAAACCATATACATGAAATATCACCAAATAAAATCAAAATAGGTAAATCGCTCTTTGTAAAATCCCATAAAACCTTCACCAGTGGCTATGAGGAAGAAGCCCGATCAGATATGAAAAATGAGAACCTAACCATGACATTGCTGATTCCAAAACCAAAATATGTCATCGATCCAATCATAGAAGTGAATTGAAGACTGTCGACTACCAAACCTCAGAACCCAAAACTTCTTAGTAAACTCCGCTCAAGATCCAACATGGAGAGGCCCGGAGGAATGGTAGGTCAGAGCAGGGATCTAGTGGCCAAGGGCTTCACCCGAGAACATCTGTCGTCATCAGGACCCCAAACCACCCTAAAAGAAGACATCATCGACACGGCTGAAATCTAGAAGCGCATACACCCAAGTATTCCATGACCACCGCCAGACCAACATCCCACCACAAAATCTGACCCTTCATCATCGAAATAAAAAACACAAGCCTACCAAACAATCGAGAGTATGATCAAGACAAATGAAGCATCCACGAGAAAACGTAACCAGAGGAGAGAACAAAGGATAAAAAAGAGAGAAGGGAAATGAGGAGGGGGAAGGCACATGAAAACGATATTATTTCCCCTCTAAATCACCAGTGCAGAGAAGCCTAGTGTGAGTGCGGGAAGGGAACGACGCTGCTCATCGACCACACATCATCATAATTCGCCAATTTTAAAGGAATCCACATTCCAAGAAGAATTTTATCTGAATTCTGTAGTATAGATTATTTAAATTTCTTCTAAACTGCCACCACATCAACTCATTGTGGAATTATGTAGGAGGTTAATGTTGAATCAAGGGTTTGGGTAACATTATATCCACATACATGGTCCCTCAAACATGCTTGGGATTGTTGGAGTCCACCTCTCCGGAATAGGTAATTCTATATCCAATGTTTTTATCACCAATAACAACTAGGCTTAATCTTGGATTTAATTTTTTGATCCCTAATATACGCATTTTAGTTCCATTCATATGATGTGTCTTGTATATGGTCCTCTTTGCAACTCTCTGTTAGTATTAGAAAAACATTATTTTCAGTCCACTACACTACTCTAATCGACTCAACAATAGAATCTCCAAGTAACATGAATACAATCCATTTTTAATAACAATATGGGTTATATGAAAAAATAAGGATAATACTTCTACATGTATTAGGAGGCATTAAAATCATTAAAAACACCCTCTAGTGATAGTAGAGTAACAATTCAAGGAAAAGATAATTCAATCCCATAAGTAAAATTATAAAACACTATAAAATATATTATATTGGTCTGTATGAAATAAAGACCCTATATATTATTCCATAAATATTTTAATGGAATTCACGGGGATAAAGTACCTAATCAAAATTTGACTAAATCTAGAGGAACATTATACAATATAATACCTACGTAACTTCCATTATGGATCTGATGTAAAATTATATTCTTCTACAAAACATGCGTTGTAACCATTATATTTAAAACTATATTTATGAAAAATTTATATATTTTCATATATGTGTATTATATAAAAACATTTTCTCTATGATGATACCTATCTATTTACACAAATTCATTAATTTAAATATATCCCTCTTTAATATGTTTATTCCATCTACCTTTTTATATACCAAATGTGAATCCATGGATTTAGATGCACATTTGGTAGACTAGTAAAATTTAAACATGATATCTCACATTTTATTATTGTATTAAACATAAACACCAGTAATGGTAATTAATATTAAATAGATGAGTGATGCCTCTATAATAAGGTCATTTATGATATTAATAATTTCACGGCCTAAAATACTGTTATTGACATGAAATATTTTCGATATATGTATACATTGAAAAATAATATAACTGGTAGTCACTAAATATACACATTCCTTGAAAAGAGTTTGTCTAATATAAATATTATTTCATTCTCCTAGTTTTCCTATTCATTCCCATATATAGAACAATTTTGAATTAATCTATTCATGTATTGCCTATGGGAGTTGATACACACCAGTATTTGACATCTGGATTTACCAAATACTAGATCTAGTGATTGTATTTTGTTAGTTTTTAGCAAATAATTCTCAACAGAACACATCATTAAAATTAGTATATGGTGGAATTAGGTCATAAACTTCTTAAACAGGTGTTGAAAGAGTGTTACTCTCTCTTGAATTTTTTTAATTAAATCAAAGAGTTAGATAATGACATTATTAACCTATATTGAATCATTTATGAAAAATGGATCATGAATATTTTATTAAATTATTTATATAAACTCCTAATATATTTGTGTACATATAATGAAATTCCATTAAATGAGAATGAGTTTAATGACCCAATTAAGATGACCAAAATTCATCATACATCCATGAATTAATTAATGAAAATTTATTAATTGTTAATCTATATAATGAAAAAGAATACAAATTAAAAATAAATGATATATTTATCTACATTACATTGTAGGAAACGTATTTCAGTATATTATGTTATGAAATATGTTTAAAAAGACATTGATTCTATCCTATGGATAACACCAAAAAACATTGAAACATTTTTTTCTCTGTAAATGACTGTATGAATGGCCATCATGTATCTATTTTTTGATATGACTAATATATTCTTTGATCTAAATATCATAAACATGTATATTGTCCCATGAATAGATGGGTGTCCTAGTGATTTTAATGTGAAATATGGGGATGTTATCATAGATTATCTCAAGAGAGGTAGCATTGATAATTATTCTAGAGGAATGTTGAATAGAGAATCACAATCTAAATAATATATTATTATTTTGAATGTAATCCCCCTAATGAATTTTATCATGGTTCAGTAGGACGGTTAATTATATTTATATTACATTGTTTATTCAAAATTAATTAATGAAGGAATTTAAAACCTCTTACATCACATAGTATACAAACTACAACATTTAATTTGTTCGATGAGGAATATTCCTAGAGCTATTTAACATAAAAATTAAATGATACATAATAATAAATGAAACGAGGAATAGAATAAATATCATAGTTCATATTGAAATTTTATATGATTATGACACTATCTAGTATGAAATTACCATATAAATCATTGTTTATTATGTGTTTTTATACTGGTTTTGTAATTTCTATTTTCATAGTTCCTCTACTCCATGGTTCTCTATATCGTTGCTGAGAAAGAGTACTATCATATTCAAATATAATATATAGATTCATCTGGGAATCCCATTCACTACTACAATATTTTTCTACTAATAAAGCTCTATTTTAAAATAATGGTAGATAAATTTTTTATAGATCGATTATACAGTATATAATAAAGTGGGTTACACATAAAATGACTTAATTACTCATTGATGATGAAATGACCAATTTTATTAATAAAATAAATAACATGATAATGGGATTATATAAACATATGGTTGAATATGATAAATATACTATATAATGGGTTATTCATAAAAATATAAATGTTTTTATCTAGAATTATTTATATAATATCAAAAAATTTGAGATTCTATAATAGTTGGTAATAAATAATTTCCTTTTAACACCAAATATCCCTAGAATCCTATTTATATAGGATTGATCAAAATTTTAAAAATTTATATTAGTTTTTAAAAATTAATGGGGATTACTATCGTTGAAATAGCTTACATTATTATTTTCAGGACAATATCACCTTAATAGATTAAATCCAGACCTCCATAACAATGTATGTCATGTATAATATACAAGTTCCAAAAGGATATCTCATAAATAATGGAAATAAATTAAAAAACATACATTATATATCTCGAAAAAAAATTAATGGAATTGGATTATCTTTAGAAATCATTCCATCAAATGTAGAACATTAGGAATCAGGTCGCCTCGTTCTTCATATTCTTGATAATAATTTTCATAGAATGTCATTATTTTTCATTCATAAAATGTAATAACTTTTAAGGTCCCCTCCTACTTCATATGCATCTCTCCAAATTTGTGAAAAGATAAATATTTATATTTTCTTGAATGGTAATTATTTGATAAGGAAAACTTTCCCCAAACAATTACATGCCCAACATCTAATTCAATGTATCAAAAACATCATTAGATTTATAGATTATGTCATTTATAATAAATTCCATAATATCATAAATGGCATCTTGTTGGTTGATGAATATTTTAAATTCATCATGCTAATGTATTTATAGTTTCAATGGAAACATTACTATTTGGATCATTTCGATTAGAGAAGATCCATGGGGTATAATGTGTTTGGAATTTTCTATATTATTTAAACCATAATACCACTTATGGAATGTGGGTCACATTAAAATAACCACATAATATAAAATAAATAATAAATTACACTATTTATTATCCAAAAACATTTGTTGAATATTCTCTTTTTAATATCCCATGTACTTTTAAAATTATTAATTATCAATTTTTAATTAAATGGTAAATTATTTATAAATTTATAATGTAATGGGTTGTGTTTACAAAAATAAGGAATCAATAAAAATAAATTAATAACCAAAAATATTAAATTTTAAATAATATTTTTTTATATTAGAAGTCAATGTATGATATATTTATATGAAAGGGAAAATAAATAGCTTTTTTATGTTAATACATTAAGTGTTGGTATTTTTATAATCATAAATAATAAATTTTCGGATATTATATTTATAAAAGAGAATTCAATATATTATTTCCTCAATACAAAATGCATAGGTTTAATTTGTTAGATATTTATAAAATTGTTGAATTTTAATTGAATATTGAAATACCGTAATTTATTAAATTTAACAAGTGGATGAATTATTAATTTATAGATGATTTATGGAATATTTATGACCAAAATACGAAATTATAATTCTATGTTTACTGTATTTATTAATGAGAATCAAATTTTTTCATATATTAGGGACAAAATAATTAACTAATGATTAAAATAATAAAAAATCCATTATCCTTCAATTTTAATACCACACTCACCTCCTCTTCTCCTCAAAAATCAAAGACTTTTGTAAGGATTAATTTATAAAAAATTAAATTCCCCTGACTCTTAACCACATTAATGACTTTATAGTACTCTAATATTCCAAAACCATGTTCCTTAAAGAGGTTCTCATGGAGAAGAATTGATGTGGTAAAATACTCTTTCATTTTGGTATATTTTATTTTCAATTTATTTTTTTGCCATCTCTCCTAACCTCCCTTATCCAAAGTGACATGATAAATCCAATATAAAAAATATACTATTTATTATTATTATTTAATGTAGTATCAATAATCAAACCTATCCTCTTCTAATATTATTCATAAAAATTAAGACATCATTTGTGATTAGACGATTTAACTACATAATAGATTACATGTTTTAATTTTCTCTTACATCCTTAATGTATGTCCATAAAACCAATTTTACTGAAACAACATATTTTAATAAACATATTATAATTTATATAATATTTTGGAACCATTAATTAATCGTGATATTTAATGAAATTACATAATTCCATGATAGTCGTAAAACTGCCAAAATAAACTAAATCATTTTCATTTACATTTTATCAACTAATTCATCCTCATAAAAGAATGAAAATGATATATGATATCATTTAAAATTATGAAAACATATTAATTCCATTTAATTCTCTATTTGGAATTTTTTTTTCATTCGACAAAAAATCCGACAAATAACCAACCAAAGAATCTATGAAATAAATACACCCAAAAACATTGAAAATAATAAAATATTATTAATTAATGGTAGTAATTATGTTATAAAATATAATATAAGTAATTATAAATATTAACATGGTAATGTAATATATTAATTATAACTTTTGAACTATTTTTTGTATGTTTAAACATATTATGTAACTCAAACATGAGGTAAGGGTCTTTACGATAAAAAATCCTCTTTAATGTCCATTTTTAGAAAATTCAAAAGAAATGTTTTTATAATGTATGTATTCATGTCTTATAATTATGTTTTGGTTACTATAAAATGTTTATGATTCAAGGTGGAACCTATATCCATATCCAATTTTTTTGGGTATGTTTATGTTAAAGGTCGGCAATAATGGTTACTTCAAGAGTAATAGTTTTGGTAACACCATAAGGCAGCCATGAGGGTTACATCATAAGGTTCCCATGAGGGGTGAAAATCAATTTTTATCTATGAGGGTTAAAATTTTAATTATGTAATACTCCAATATGCCTAATTAGTTTATTTACATTTCCTATGTTTTCTTGAAATTCCTTATTTTGAAAAGTTAAATATATGATACTTTTTGGGTGAGAAGTACGTAGTTATGAAAATGATTTCATATTTTTAAAAGTTTTCATGAATTAAAATTTTAATTTACATTATTTAACTTAATGATATTTTTTGTTCTCATCCAATGTTTATAAAAAATTAAAAGGGTTTAACTATGGGTGAGAAAAACTGAAGAATCTAAGTTGAATGTTTGGATAATGTTTATGAATTTTTTTTGCTTTATTATAAACAATTTTATTTTGAAATAAATTTATATTGAATTAGTATTATGCATAGTTTATGATTTTGGGTTCATGTTTTTGAATGATTTCCAAATTATCTAAAACTATATAAAAATATCATAAGGAATGTACGAAAGTAAAATATTATTGAATTTACTAGATTATTTAATGTTTATGGTTGGGTCATTATAGTAGGTATTTGAGCACGTTTTAGGAAACATTACGGGTTTGGATGTTCTTAATAGAATAAATAAATGATTTTACCTTATGTTTCAGTTTAAATGTTATAGATTTTAAAGGTTTCCATGTTGATTTATCTATGATATTTCTATTCTGAAAAGTTCTCTTTAGAAGAAATTGGGATTATGAAGTAGGAAAGAACATATAGAATGATATCCACATGAATCTGAAAAAAAACAAAGCTATGAATTACATTAATTAATTTTATAACATTAATGTCTTAGAAAATGAAATCTATAAATGGTGGGAATAACCATTCATGAGGACTGCGAGAGATACCATAAATGAACATGATGATAGAAGAACATTTTTTTAAGAAAAATCCTCATTTCAGTGGGTATTATGATCTAATGGGTGATTTATGGGTGGGTTAGAACCCCAGATATAATATTCAATTTAGTAGGGTGTTCATATAATCCAAAGGTTAGAATTTCAATTTACTATTATGATGGTGGTGTCTTCAATGGTGAGAAATGTTAGGGATATCAAGGATGTTGATTCCATGCAATGGGATGAATTTAAGAATCATTTACTTGAATAATACATTAATAATGTGATTCAAAATAGGATAAAAATAAATTACATTACCAAAAATAAATTAATATGATTCAATGGCCGTGTATGGAGAACAATTCACAAGATTGGCATGGTATGCTTGAAATATTATATGGGATCTTGATAGAAAAATCAATCATTTTTACCAAGGATTGAAGCCAAGATACCGAAGGTATTAGACATATTAACAATTAAAAAGTTATAAGGAACAATTTTTATGTGCAACAATAGTATAAATAGAGTTTTCCAATTATAATGTATACTTTGAAAAAAACGATAAGAAGAGTTCTAGATGGAAATCAATAGGTAACATCCAATCAATGAAATATTAATATATGAAAATTTAGATTTCATTTCCCAGTAAATGTAGTTAAATGAAACTCAATGAAAACATTAAAAATGTTTGTAAGATTTTAAAATTTGGTAAATGTGTACATATGTATTGAGATTTTAAAAAAGATCTTAGATGTGGTAAGTGTAATTATGATAAACAATTATAATTTTCTTAAACTGTGGTGAGATATGTCATTATGAGAATACATACCCAATGAAAGATATGAATAATATGAAGACCCCAAATTATAAATAGATTGGTGTAGTGAAATTCTTTTGTGACATATTCTGTAGATGTTGGGACACCCAATGAAGTTTTATTAGGTACAATTTTTCTTATCTCATATTTTTCTATTGTCTTGTTTGATAGTGGGTATACATATTCTATTATTTCTGAGAATTTTTATGGTAATTTGGATATATCTACACATGAAATGAATTTATATATTATAGTAAAAACTCAAGGGGGAAACTTTATGTTAAAAAATAATTATTAGAATTGTCATTTTGTTATATTTTCAAAAAACATCCTGAAAACCATGTTGATTTTCCATTGTATAGTTTGATTTTATTCTGTGTTTAGAAAAGATTTTTTTATCACGTGTAGATTGATTGTAGGGATAACAAATTTTTTTTCAAAAATACATTCAGTCCTTAGGAAAGATTGATCCTATACCATTGATAATTCATTAATATGATATGAATCTATTAAATATGAAAATGAATGTTTTCTTGAAAATATTTTTAAAAACAGTAGAATTGTTCAGGTTAATTATGTTCATATAGTAAATTAAATTATAGATGTTTTACATTAGTACTTAATTTATTTTATACCAGGTTGAGAATTTGAATTTAATATTTACATAATTTCTGATGTCAATGTAATCATAAAATTCCCTTGTCAAATGTATCAAGTAGAACTTATATAATTGAAAAATCATTTTCATGTGTTTCTTTATAAAGGAACTATTCATTAAAGAACATTACCATGGGTCCTACTATTATGTTAATCAAAAATAAATAAATATCCATGAGGCTATGAATTTTTTGTCGATAATTTAATAATATAACAATAATTATGAATTATCTATTTCCTCATATGGATGAATTATTTGATCAGCTCCATGAAGGTCCTTTTTTTCAATACTGGAATGATATTTGGATACCTTCAGCTAACACTGATGGAGGATAACATTATAAAAAAATTTCCTTATTCCATATGGTCATTATATGTTTTTCATTAACTTTTTATTGATAAATTGACACTAATATATTTCGAGATCTTCAGAATATCGTCTTTCTTTAATATTAGGATATGATTTTTGTTTTTTTACAAATAATATTTTGGTGTTATAAAAAAGTTATTGAGATCAAGAAAAACTTTTATAGATTTTCTGGAATCCTCTCAAATAAAATTAAATATATGTTAAATTTACTAAATGTGATTTTTGGTTGCAAAAAATTTAATTTATTTTAAACATTTTAAAAAAGGATTGTATAGTAGTCGATCGAACAAAAAATAGTATTCAGTGATTAAAAAAGACCACAAAATTTTACACAGATTCATAGGATTCTCATATTATTATTCCATTACTAATTAATTGTTAAAAACATTGTACAGTTGTCTAAATATTTAACTAAGCTAACACGTAAATGGGTTAAATTTATCTGGATAGAGAATTGAAATGTTTTTTTTCAATAATTGAATAGATGATTTTTGAATGCTCTAGTTTTTAAACTGCCTTACATAAATGGTTATAATTTTATCTATTGTGATGATTTATTTAAGGGAAATGATTTTTTTGACTCAAAATGAATAGGTAATTTATTATGCTTCAATGAAAATTATGACCAATTAGATAAATTATCCCACACATTCTTTAGAATTACATGATATGATTTTAACATTAAAAATTAATAGCCATAATTTATATAGAGCTACATGTTAAATATATACCGACCATAAAATATTTATTTATATATATACTCAAAATTAATTAAATATGAGAGAGATAAGATGATGGGAACTGATAACGAATTATGATTTCATGATCATATACCCATATGGAATAAATTTTTTTAGATTCATTGATTTGAAATCATGATATATTATTAAGCATGTTTATTTAAAACATAACCCCTTGGTTAATGATTTGATGAATTTTGGCTTGCATGTTGTTGGTGTAAGTAATTCTTCATTTTTATTTCATGTTTTAGTGTAGTTATCTATATCATCTTGAATTATGAAAGTGGAGAAAGAATATTGTTAGTTACATATAATTGTATAATTTTAGAATAATGTGGTTTTTCAATACATTAAAATTTTGGAAGATTATATTTTTTGATTTTTGAAGATATTATCTGATCTTTTTGAGTCATAGTTGAAGAAATAGTTAATATGTAAAACTTTTAGTTCATTATTTTATGATCATCATGGCGTCACAATGATGTTAAGATACATTCTGCAGTATTACTAATGGTATGGTATGATAATAGATATTACTAATTTTAACATTAAATTATTGAGTTCTCAATAGGATATATTAGAGAGACAACTACCTAAAGGGATACTTTATCCTTTTCCAGTTCCAAAGTGTAAAATGGAAAATATATCAACATAACAAATAGTGGGTATAAAAAATATTTTCATGATAATAATTAAATTGGGGATAATGTTGATGAACTGACTAAATCATCAAATTTCCTTCTTATTCTAAATACTATTCTTTTGAATCAAAATTCTCAGATGTACATCAAATAGATTATTAGGTTACACAGTGTTTCTACCTCCAATGTATCAGACCATTATTCTAGGTTTGCTTATAACATTTGGAATGGTCAATGAAGTTTTTGGGAACAAAATTATGTTTCAAAATAGTCATTCAAAATAAATTATAAGGATATACATTGAAATGTATTTATTAATTAGGGGATATTATTCAATATTATTCAATTTTAATTCTAGGGAATTTTGGATAAATCTATTTCATTTTTGTGTTTTCTTATAATACAATTTTTATTCTAGTAAATAGATGAAACAATTTGAGGTATCATATGGGATGCGGGTCAGAACTCCATCGTTTTTTCATGATGATGGGGAAGTGGTGTTGATGAGAAAAAATTAGAGGAGGTGGTTGATAAAGTGAATATAATGCAGAAAAACATGACTATATCATAGAGTATCTAGAAAAGTTATGCACATATTAGGATGAAAAAATATTATTTTGACATAGGTGATCATTTTTTCATTATATTATTTTATTGAAATAAAGGTATGTGATTTTTTGAGAGAGTAAACTAAATTCCACAGTTCATTGGACATTATAAAATCTTGAAGAATGTTGGACCAGATTCATACAAATTTTCATTACATAAAAGTTTTTTAGAGGGAAACTTTCATTTCATGTTTATATGCATAGAAATTGTGTTCTAGATTCATCTCATGTTTTGAGAAAATAATTAGTTCTGATAGAAGAAAAAATTTCTTATTAATTGAAACCTCTAAATATTTTTGATCGTAGAGAGAATGTATTACATAATAAAGTAATTCACCTTTTATGGTTTTGTGTATAAACCACACAGGATAATAAGAATCATAAGAATTGATATGCTATGGGAAACATATATATCGCCACTTTTTTAATAAGTTAATAAAAATATAAATGACACAATTTTACAATGACGGGGAGAATGTAACATCCTAGGTACTTGAAAAATATTATTTTCATTCTAGAATAAAATAGTATAATTATTTAGAAATTTATAATAAATGAGTTTTATTTATGTAAAATAAGAAATCAATAAAACTCGAATAATAAACTCACCTATTAAATTATAAATAACATTAATGTATTTATATGTAAATAAATGATATAATTAAATTAGTGAATATAAAAGTAAATGTTTTGAAAATAATAAATTAAGTGGTGATATTTTTGTAATTCGAAAATATTTATTTAAAATTTTATAATTAATATAATTATTTCATAATATTATATTTTAATAATATATATATACATAAATTATTATTTTAATGTCATGTGATTATATGACAGTTTAATAAGAGAACATTTATTTTTTCAAAGTGTCATAAAATCATTTATAATTTTTTTTCAATTTTTTTCTAAATTATTTCATTAATTAGATATTAAATTTATATTTTTTTTGAAATTTATTTTCATAAAATGAAATCTTTTTTCTAATTATGCATGTCTAAAAAAATTTAAATATTTTTTGTAATTTTAAAAAATAGTGCAATTTTTTTGTGAATAATCGAATATGAAATTAACAATATTTTAAAACTACATGAATTATTGAATCATATATGAAGTATGTTTGATGTAAATTAAAAATATAGAAACATAACACCCCTTTAATGTATTAATTCATGGGATTCAAAATCTATTCAATGCCTTGAACAAAAATAATAAACTAATAAATAAAATAGTAAAAAAAATCCCTCTCCTCCAATGTAAATATCACCCTGAACCTCCTCTTCTCCTCACACCTCGAAACCTTTTATCTAGTTTAATTTCAACACAATTTCCTTACCTAGAATCTTACCCACGTCCATGACATTCTAGACATAACAAAAGACCAAAACCATTTTCTTTAAGGAGGTTCTCAAGGTTAATAATTCCAAATGTAACATGCACGTTCATTTTATTTTATTTTATTTTAAATTTATTATATTTTTATTATTTTATAAAATCCCCTATCCATAGTGAAATTATAACACTATAATCATAAATACATTGTAATGTAATGTTAATTCAATATGTATTATCAAACATCTCCACGTCTCCCCATACTCTAAAAATTTTAATCATAATCTATGAGGTGTCGCTTTTCTGAAATTATGAATGATTTGTTTTCATTTTCAATTACCATCATCAATGATGATAATAAAACAATTTTTACTGTAAAATTATATATTATTATAATTATTATAATTTCTATAATTTTCTAGAATCTTTATATAAAAATGATACCAAATAAAATTATATAAGTTAGTAATGGTTGTTAAAACCACAAAAAATCATTTTCATTAATGTCTTATTGACTAACTATCCACATATATGAATACTTCATATAATGTATCAGTTAAAATATTGTAAACTCATTAATACACAATCATTCCAATTTATCTTTTTTATTTAATAAGAAAATAAATAGTGAACCAACTATAGAAACCATGCAATAAATGCACCTGAAACATTGAAAATAGTACATTATTATTCATAAATTGAATGAAATATGTTATTAAAAGATCATATGTGGATTTTTAAAGATAAATTTGCTTCTGTAATATATTAATTACACTATTCATATCATTATAAAATGGGTTTTGAAATTTTTTAAGTAAGATGAACCCATGTTAAGGGAGTCTCTTTTTAAAATCCTCTTAAATGTATCTTTTTACAAAATTCACAAGAAATATTTTTATGATGAATGTATTCTGGTATAATGATTATTTTTTTTGGATTGTTTATGATAATAGGTGTGACCTATATATACCTCCAATTCATTGGGTATATTTATGTTGGAGGTTTGTCAAACTGGTTTCTCTAAGTGTAACTATGATGGTTACACCATAAGGTAGCCATGAGGGTTGCATCATAATATAGTCATGAGTGATAAATTTTAAGGAATACATTACTGTTACAAATCATATAGTAGTAGTGAGGGTTATGATATTATGTACACAATTCCCAAGTAACCTAATTGGTTTATTTATATTTCCAATTTTTTATGGAAATATATTGTTTCTACAAGTCATTTATAAGATAATTTATAGGTGAGAAGTATGTCTTTTTGAAAATAATTTCATATGATTATATGCATTCGTTGACTAACCTTTTAGTTTTTTTAAGTATCATACTGAAATTTTAGTACACATACCTTGTTTTAAAAAATTATAGGTTTTATAAATGAGTATGGGAAAATAAGAGTCTGAGATAAATGTTTTTAATATTTTTTAGTAAAAATTTAACTTTTTATTTAAAACATTTAAATTTTGGATGCAATAGAAACTATTTTATTAGTACCCACATTAATTATTATGGTTTTATATGTATGAATTATGTACCAATTTAAAAAAAAATAAATTTAAATGTCCATTGTAAATGTATTAAATTTATTTCTTGTTGAATTAACTAGATTATATACTACTTATAGATTCGTCCTAATATTTACACAATTAGAATCAAAATAATATCTTTTTATAAAATAGTGAGTGGAATTTCCTTATATAAAATTTATTTAATGGGGAGGTATCATTGGAATACATACTACCATTTAAAAATTGATCATATATTTGAATCATTATTAGTAGGATAATAATTTAATTCTATTATTCTAATGGGATTTAATGTACCATTACTACCCATATTTTAAACATTAGGAAAACCTGGAATGACATTACATTCAATGAATGGTCCAACAAAAGCCAATGTTGGATGATTATTAGTCTTGTAAGGATATTGACACATGTACTAAAATTAATTGTCCTATGTAACAAATTTTTATTTTTGGATTCTATTGTGTCTCTCCTACATCCATTTTTTATTTTAGTCACTTGGAACATGGATTCCTCTAACATCAAGATAATACTAAATAAAGATTGATCCCTTTAAAATCGATATATAAATTTTCATATAATCACTCATAAACATTATTTTGAGTGGTTTTAGATTATATTGATTTTATAGGATAATGATATTAAATCCCTAGTAAAGGAATATCGTTTATTAATTGTATTGATATGTTTAATAAAAATTATCTCTCTTTTAGTTGACAAATGTTTCTTGTATTTGGTATATAATATTTAAAAGACCTCATACTCAATCATTTTTCTATGTATTATAAAATTTAGTAATGTATAAACTACATAATACCTAATGGGTTTATTCAATAATACTTTATTGAAAAAAATATATAATACACTCTTGTGACAAATAGTGATAATGCTCATTGACTTATTATTTTATATTTGGTATCTATTCTATGGGAACGTAATAAGTAATTATAGGATTATTCACTTGAAATTTACTATTTTAGGAATCTATAACCACTTATTTAATTTCTTCATTGTATATAAATATTAAAATATTTATCTTTTATTCAACCAGACACCCTTTCGTGATAAATGTGTAACTAACAATGGTTGTACAAAAATTTTCCATCCAATGAGATATATGATATGGAAAAATAAAAATTATTGCATTCATGATAGTTATTACCATAATAAGTACATATTCGTATACTATTAATAGTATTATTTTTATTTATACATAATTTAAGATTCAAATTGACCCCTGATTTTAGGCCGAACAAATAATATAATGAAATACTTATTATATTGGTTCAATAATGCTCACCATTTTTTATGATATAATGTCAAACAAATTATCAATGCCAAAAAAAAATTAGGGTATTAATTTTTATTTTATCACCACATTACACATATGTTGAATAAAATTAAAAACAAACAATTTTCATAGGATTTTAGAAGAATAAAAAACTGAAATTGGTTACTATTGAGATTATGGGTTCTATGAAAGCTGAAAAAAATCATCAAATAATTTCCCAGATTTAATACTATAAATTTATTATTTATTTTGATACATCTTATTATTCCATAAGTTTCCAATAAATAAATAATTTTTAAAGCATTCATTTGGAATAAAATTATTATTATTAATAAAAGGAATGTCTTCATTTATGGATTAGAAAATTATTTAAAAAAAATTATATTAGTTTTATATAGAGAATATTATCATTAAATCAAATAAATAAATGTCGCAATACTAATATTAATATGATAAACCATTTTAATATTTAAATAAATCAATATCCTATCAATTAAATATAATTTATATAAAACATAATTAATAAGAAATTATTATCATCTCTATATTATTTTTAAAACCCCTATAAAGATAAAAAGGAGTGTTTCGTAGTTATAATATATAACCTGTTTAATTTCAGTCATTTGAATTTCTTATTTTTAATGAAATAATTATTATTATTTAAAATAATCATGTATCATTGTTTAAATATTGAGATAAATATATTCATCAAAATATCCATAATTCTTATAATATCATTTTATAAAACATATAATAAATATTTTTAATTTATATGTCACATAAAAAACATAAAAATAAATACAAAATTAATTTCAGATCAATAAAAAATATATTATATAGAATTGGGATTAATGATATATATATATTCATTTCACTCAAAAATTATATATATAAATTAAATTTCAATTCTACTTGAGAAAAAAATTATTCTTTTATGTACATCAATAATATTTATTCTATCATATATTGAAAATCAATATTTTATCTTCAATATTCCCTAAAATGATTAAATTTAATTTTAATGGAAAATATTTAGTTTTTAATCATGATTTACCATAAATAAAATGATGGACTATGAAAACATACTTTTTAAAAAAATTAAAATTCAAATAAACTCATATATATGTAATTTATCTTTTTAGTATCACATATGAAATAAAATTAAATTATACTAAATAATATTAAAAAGTTCAATGGTTTCAGAAAACAATTCATTATCCTTCCTAGATTTTTTTCAAAAAATTTAACATCAGAAAAACCATTTCATTTATTTTGGGTCTCATGTGACTCCCTTTGTTTCTAATGTAGGGTTATATAATATGTAATTGAAAACTATTTTCCAATTTTGTTGAAAGAAGGTTAACTCATCTTAGAAAGGTACTTTTTAATATCCTAGGAATAATTTAAATATTTTATATATGTTTTTGAAATCATTAATAGAAAAAATAATAATTTATATTATGTGAAATAGGTTTATTGAAATCATGTATCAAATATGATATATTATATGATATTTTATTGACACTAATTTGATCTTGATAATCAATTATCTTTACATTAAGTCCTCATATGAAGGAATGATAAAATTTACGTACATGAAGCGAGTAATTAGACTCTTATGAAAATTAGAAATATGGGTTCAGTAGCCTGGATTGATGCTAAAAAAGGGGATTCCTATATATGACTATGAAGGGGATCATGATCTATATAGATTTTTCCTTTAATGTGTCATGTAATACCATTTTGGGTTCTATGAAAAGGTTTTTAGCTCTTCCTTTTAATTATGATCATCCCTGAACACATGTAAGTAATTTATTTACCATATTGGAATAGAAGGGGAAAAAGTCATAAAAACTGTTTTTATGACTTCTGAATGAGAGGAATGATGTGTATTGTCCTATAAAATGTTGTAGGTATTGAAATTTATATAACTAATAGTATAATATCAACTCAATTCATTTTAGGAAACAAAGAGAATATTATTAAATATATTTATTTATTGAAACAATCATTATGATATCATTTTTAGGTGTTTTGGAGAACATAAAAGTTAACCTCAACTGATGGTATTTTATGAATCAGAGAGGGAAATGTTAAATCATTTTATTTTAGGAAAATAAGTGGTGGATCATGTTTGAAAACATTTTTGGAATACTACCATAGGATCAAAACATAATGTATTTTAGGAATTAAATTTTTCAATCGTAACTCAACATATTTTATGTATCCAATAGGATTAATGTAACTTAATTAATTATTAAATTATGGTTGTTTTAATAAGATTCGTGTCCAAAAACATAGTTTAATCATCATTAAAAGTTATATATTTGAGAATATTTATTAAATGGCAGTGATTGATGGATTAATTTTGAAACTACAAATAAAACAAAAATATGACCCTTCAATAATACCAATTTGTGGGTGTAGGGATGGATCCCATGTTTTATGGACTTGATTGTTTTAGTTAGTAATCATATTAGGTGACATAGTTGAATGGGTTCTTTGTTATGTGACAAGGAGGAATGAATTACCTATTAGGTGATCTGTGTGAAGGAGTACTAATGTGTATCCCAAAAACGAAACCCAACCTTCCCCATTATGGTAAAATAAACACAATATCAAATTAGGAATCATAGAGAAATTGAACCAAAATCAGTTGAATTCTAATAAGGAGGACCATGGAATGGATCCAAAATTTAGGAAGTTATACAGTAATGATATTTTTCAATATTATCCATGGTGGGATAGAAAATGAATCCTCGTAATTATCTCTATATTTTTTTTATTTAAACGTAACAATAAATAGGGTTATGATATGGTTTTTAATGTAGTTGTATGATATAGTCACTTTGTTTCTATGGGTGTTAGTTCCATTACAGTTCTTCTACAATTAGAGTAAAAATTATATCTGAGGTGATAATTTTGTAATTAAAACATATCTTAAATTCCAAGAATTGGGAAATATATTCTTGTATCTATCTGAGAAGCCAATAAATTGATTTTTGTGTGAGTAAAATTTCATCTTGGTACACACACCACTATATTTTTGTATGGAAACTGTTTCAACTAGTATATAATAAGTGTTAATGTTTAGAACTCAAACGGTTTCATTTAAGAATTAACATATACCAATAAAATGGTGTCTGATAATAAGGCCTAATGAAAAAGGGTTTCAGGATATCTAAACATGTCATGGTGAATAATTTTGGATTTTCACATGTATTTTTTCATTACATGGGTTTTTACAATGAATACTTTCCATCAGGAAAAGTCCAACACAAAAAGGACATAACATTTGGTCCAAATGTCCATTCATGATCCGTAATATTTCTAAAAATAAATTATGTGCAGATAAATATGCCACTAGATATATGTTTTTACAATAATTTCATTCTATTTGAAAAATATTTTTAATATTCAACTAATAGATAAATTAGCATATCTTTTATAATGACTTTTATCACTGACCTACACGTAATTGGAGGTACTCACCACTATTTCTCTTTATCATGATATGATTATGACGAAACTCTATTTTTTGGTCTGAAATTTATAATAAGATCCATGGAGAAAAAATTTAGTTCATTTTAAAAAAATTGATAGTATTTCATCTCAAATTATACCAAATAAATTGAAATTTGACACATGTCCATTTTATCCTGAAAAGACTATCCCCATTCACTACTGGAAAACTAACCTATACCAATGGTTTGGAACTGTTGTTATAGGCCTCCAAACTGTTGGTATAGCCTATACCAACGGTTTGGAGAACCTTTGCCATGTAATCTGTTGGGATAGGTCTATACAAACGATTTTCCCAAAACCGTTGGTATAGACCTATCCCAATGGTTTTGGAAACCGTTGGTATAATTAATATGAAAATCTATACCAACAGTTATGGAACCGTTGGTATATGTATTTAAAAAAACATTCACTGGGATCTGATCCCAAGACCCCTAGTTTATTATTCAACGACTTAACCACTAACAAAAAATGACTTTTGTGAATATAATGACACAAATATATATATGTATTCTCATAATGATTTTAAATTTTGATTTATATAATGTTCTGGGTAAGAATAAATGATAAAATATCAAAGGATATATACCAACGGTTGTCAAAACTGTTGGTATAGGCCTATACCAACGATTTTGACAACTGTTGGTAGAGATTTTGATTCTGGATTTTGATTCTAGGGCAAGGTTGATTTGTGGGGGACCTTTACCAATGGTTTTGGAAAACCATTGGGATAGGTATACCCTTTTCCAATGGTTTTGGACAAACCGTTGGGAAAGATGTCCACAAAGTGTACTTTTCCCAACGGTTTGGACAAACCATTGGGAAATTGTATACCTATCCCAACGGTTTTCCAAACCCGTTGGGAAAGGTGGCCAAAATGTGGGCTTTCCAACGGTTTGGCCAAACCATTGGGAAAGGTGGCCTCAAAGTGGGATTTACCAAAGGTTTAGCCAAACCGTTTGGAAAGGGAACCTATACCAACGGTTTTTAAGAACCATTGGCATAGAAGCATTGGGAAAGGTCATATTTCCAGTAGTTATTTATTAATAACCCCCAATTACCCCCTTGAATTAGATTTGTTTAGAAAATAAGAATAAAATTTTAATTTATTTTAGATCAGGTTAATAAATGTATAAGTATCAAGTATCATTTATTGAGTTCCCTCTTCAAGAAGATATTCACCAGGAGGATGATTTCAAATCAAATATTGTTTTCACCAAACCATAACCTCAAATCAGGTTGTTTTAATTTCCTTGAGGATGATCTCAAATCACAAATCATTGGCACTAATTAGATAACATCAAACAAGTATCTTTTTATCATATCATAGTGTTCATGGTGGAATTGTTTTTAATAAATAAGACCAAAGAATACGATATAATTTAGATTTTAATCAATGTGTAATTTCTTTTTTGGTTTAGGATAGTTGGTCCAGTTCCCACTATTTATCATATGATAAAACAAATCAATACACATGTATTAATTTGTAGTGGAATTATAGTATATGATCAGTATTAACTATAATATCTAAATTTTCACTCATAAAAAAGATCAATGTTTCAATATATGTTTATCAAAATACATTTTTTTAATTTTTAATATTATAATTATGTATAATTTTTTACTTTATTTTTCATATATTTCTAAAAAATGATTATTCAAAGAATAATCATAATTTATAAATTCATTTAACATTATATTAATATTCATGATAATATTCTAATTTTATAATTATATAATTTATTTAAATTATTACTATACTTAATGTATATTTTATATTATAATTTTTTGGATTATGGATTGATCCTTAAGCACGGGTCAACCAATAAATAAAAAAATTTGGATAATGAATTAGATATATTCTATAGTCAGTGAAGAGTTATAATATCAACTGGTAGATTATAAACATCACATATGGTATGACCAATATATATGAGTGATTTTAATAATATGTAATAAATATAAGAGGAAACATATTATTTACATGAGACCCGTATTTAAATCAAATTACACTTCCATTGGTATATTGAATCTTATACGTTTATATTTCATAATGACCCAATAGTGACATGTAAATTTTTGTATTTGCCACTAAAAGGATAAGGGAGTTCCATTTTTAATATATAAAATATTTTATCTCAATTCCAAGAGCACTCACATTTTTTATATATATTATTTCAAATAAATCAATTCAAATGAATGGGTTGATATGTATAAAGTATTCCTTTTTTAAATAGATATAGTTGAGAGATACTAAGTAACATTGCGATATATATTTTAATTTGAATCCCTTTTCTACTTTATTTCCCATATTTAATCTTCATATTGAGTATTGAAAAATGAAATGCAATGTAGATTTACAAAAAACAATTGAATATTTTGAAATTACTATCTTGCTAACTCCAAAAGTGTCATATATTTTTAAATAAGGAAAATATGACAAGGTAATCAATCTAGGTTCATTATTCTCGACATGAATGGCCTCCCTTTACCAATGGGTTATTCACATTGTTTCATGGATAATAAATTTAGGGAATAACTAATAAACAATTACGCATAGTTTTTATCAATGAAATTAGGAAACCAATGATAATGTGTAGTAATTACTTGTTATCATAGAGGTGTTGTGAATGTTCATCAGAATTATTTAAGTGGTGATAAAGAGGAATCATTTGAATGGAAACTCATATACGTTGTGATGTTTAATAAGTATAATAAATAATGTACATTGCTTCCTTGATTCAAGAAAGGATAAATAATTATTGTGAACTTATAAAAGTGGAATTAAACTCACTGTATGGTGGTTAACTATTTATTTGAATTCGTCTTCTTGTTTAGATTAATATATCTTGTGACAAAATGCTAGGAAATTTATAGTTGAGATAAGTCAAATTTATCATTCAATTAATTTAATACACTGATCAATACATTGTATTATATCTCATTAATTAATTTTATGAGATTCATCTTGATAGAATGAATAAATTGGTGGTTACCTTTATTTTCAATTTTTATTTATTGTCGATATTTTCATGATTACTTTGTTTCTTATTAATATTTTATTTACGTAAGGTTATGAATTTGGATAATTAGTGATAATTTTTTTAGGTCACATAGGTATGTTTATGGTGATTTATGTAGTTCTTGTTTCATGTTTCAGAAAGATCTCACCACGCCTAAGAGATTCTGATATTTTGTGATTTCAACATTAAATGAGAAAAATATCAATTCATAATATATATATATATATAATGATAAAAATTTTAGATGGTTGGAATAATAAATTATTTAGTTCTACAATCTCTCAATAGATTTCAAAATATATTTTGATTTCTTTGGAAAATCATTAAAATTAGATTCGCGTGTCACAATATTTTAAATATCATCAATTTAAATAAAAAACATTATTAAAAAAATTTGAAATTAATAAAATTATTTCCTCCTAATATGAAAAATTTATGGAAAAACTATTACTACATATCTTCAATAATTTAAATTGTTTTATATACTAACATGTGATAGATAAATTATAAATTTTTATAAGATTCCATTAATGGAAGCTAATATTCATAATTTCTGTTTTATTAAAAATTTAAAATGTTTTTTATATAGATATGATTCAAAATAATCACCACATTTTTTCCTCTAGTTTAGTTCACATTATTAAAAATATAGTGAAACATGAATCCAAATTTGAGGGTTTGTGAAATAAATCATAAGAGATTTTGAAATATATATGGAGATAATATAACTAAATAAATTATTCACACAACAATCTCTCATTTTTATCATTATATATTAAATTAAATACTATATTATTTTAATAAAATTATTATAATCTTTGAAATTCATTAGTAATGGAAAATAAAAGATAAAACATAGAAAAAATAAATATAATATATTTATTTTTTTCACAAAACATTAATTCTCAAAATAATCAACTATTATGTCCAAATTATTGAGTCAATAAGGTTTTCCTTATGACTTTTACATTCCTTCTTGTTTTAAAAATCACAAAAACCTTATACTTAAGAAAATACATATTTTACTTCTATATGGAAAATTTCATTTCTAATGTAATTTTCTCCTACCATATTTTCATTTCTCATATGAATATTTTTCTTAAGTATAAATTTCGAATTCATACCTAAAAACCCTCAGAATCATATAATATTTAGATATGAAACAATCTGTTTTAGGATCTGAATTCTGGATTGAAACTGTAATGAAGTTCCATTATGAATTCTGGATATGAACTCTAATGATGTTTCACTCTGAATTCTGGATACGAACTCTCATAATGTTCCACTCTGAATTCTATATATGAACTCTCACATGGTTCCACTCCGAATTCTGGATATGAACAACTATGAGTTCAACTCCACACTTCTATGAGTTCGACTCCGAACTTTTATGATTTCAACTCTGAACTTCTATGAGTTCGACTCCGAACTTCTACTAGTTCGACTCCGAGCTTCTATGAGTTAGACTCCAAACATCTCTGAGTTCGACTCCGAACTTCTACTAATTTGACACTGAACTCTATAATTTCAGATTCCAAATTATAGTGAAACTAGTCTTTGAATTTCATTAGAAATTCAGACTCCCGATTTCTACAAAATTTAGGTTTCGAATTCCTATAAAACATAATCTTAATATCTCGTTAATATAGACTCCAAATTCCATTTTTGGTTAGACTCCAAACGTTTGTATTCTTACATTATGATCTTTAGTTTTTCTTATACTTATATTTGTTTCATTACAAAATGATGTTGTGCTTTCAGTTATTGACTAACCGTTGGTTGATTGACACGTGTATAGGCCCCTCCGAAATTCAAGGAGAAATATGACCGTTGGAAGAGGGAGCCGATCGGTGGATCTTAGCCTATAAATAGAAGCTCATTTGAAAGTTGACTACACAACTTTAACACATCTTTGAGATCTGTGTTTACATGTTGTTGAAGTGATTCCTAGAGAGTGAGAGAGGCTCTTATCGACTCTCAAAGATTCGTGCGGAACGTTTGAACAGCTTGTTCAAACTTTTCCTTGTGAAGACTTGCTTTGTGCGACTCTGATTATTGTTGATTATAATCTAGGGCTTCTGGGGATAGGAAGACAGAGGTTCCAACACCTTGATGTTGAGGGCTCCCTTATTGAGGAAGATCGAGGTGCCGACTACCTTATAGTTTAGGTCTTACTGGGATAACAAGACAGATTCCGATCTTCGTATCGAGTGCTTAGCCTGGTTTGGGTAAGACATACTTTCTTGAAAGTATAAATCAAGGGAACATTATCCATGATTGTTGGATACCCGTCTCTTTGGCTTAAAAGAGATATTTTTTGTTACTTTTAGTTTTACTAATTTTTTTCCACTTCTTTTTTGTATAGTTAAGGAAAGTATAAATTTCTTATACATCCTTACATGTACTCTGATATAGTTTGATTCTATACGCTTTAATGTAGAATAATAATCTTTATAATTTTTGTTAATTTCCATTTTTGGAATCAATATTCCGAAATCCATAAAGTCTTTAGTACTCATAGAGGTCTTGTGAATTATCTTTTTTAACTTTTTTAAACATAACCATTCTAAAATTTCGAATGGGAAATTTTAAAATGTACAATTCACCCCCCCTTGTATCTGAGAATATCATTCTTATTTCGATCCTAAGTTTGGTATCATAGAGTATATCATACTCATATTCATACCATCCTAACAGTTGGTATCAGAGTATTTGGTTCAATATGAATTAATCTCACGATTAGATTCAGAAGAGAATTCTCGGATTTGCTTTTTCAGATCCACATATTCAGATTCATATTTCCAGATTCATATTTTTATTTAGAATCTGTTTTTCAGAATCATAGTTCGGATTCATTTCAAAGATGTATGATTTTTTTCTAGCATAGAATATTTTTTTAAACATTTACTACTAATATGTTTTTGTGCCAATGTGTTTTCTATGGATGGTAGGTTTAAATGTTGGTTATATCAACAACATAAATCATACCAGACCACTTATTTTTTATGGTAATGATTATGAATATTGGAGAGATCGTATGAAGACATTCATTATTAATACTGGGGTAGATAATTTTTTATGCTTACCAGTGGATATAAAATCCATGACAAAGAAGTAAGTTCTTTTACTAATCATGAAAAGCATGATTACCAACTTAACTATAAGGTACGCAATACTCTACTTTGTTCAATGACTAGAAACATATAAAGCAAAATTTCTTCTTGTGAAATAAATAACTGTATATGAAAGAATCTTGATGTTACACATTTTGGTACATCAAAATTCATAGAGACAAGAAGATCCATGCTCAGAGCAGAGTATCATGGTTTTAATTTCGCTTATGGAGAACCAATTAGTAATGTACAATAGAGATTCATGACCATTGCGAATAGCTTATAATCTATGGGAGAGAAAGGTATATATGATGAATCCCTTTTTGACAAGATCATATATATCATGCCCAATGAGTAGGAGTCAAAGAGAACTACAATCGATGAAAACAGAAAGGTTACTAAAATTTATCTTGATGAACTATTTGGGACTCTTCTTCAACATGAGACCAGAATCAAGAAAGATAGTAACAATATAAAGAAGAAGAATGGGAATGGTAGTGTTTCTTTTAATAAAACTTCAAATAACATGAAATGTAAGACTCATGAGAGAGTAACTAGATCCATAACTAAGAAGGTTACTATCCAATCTAAATCTAGTGAGAGTGAAGTCTCCTAAAATGAGTTAGCTAATCTTTCTCAAAGGATGAACAAGATAGCTGGACAGAGAAATTTCCAATCCATGTATAAGAAGAATGAAAGGAAAGAAAAGAATGATTCTGAGGTCACATGATATTAATGCAAGAGATCTGGACATATAAGACTTGATTTACTTATGCTTAAAAAGAAATAAAGAAAAAGAGAGGCATTCTTAAAGGAACAAAAATATGTTTTACAATGCTAAAGCTAAGAATGTTCTGAATGCCAATGATACCTAGAGTGCCAGTGGTGGTGAATCTTCAGAAAGAAAATATTCATAATATGATTCATCATCTCAGAAGAATAAGGGATTCATTGCCACTACTTCTTTCCCACATACATGTCTTATGGCCAAGGTACAATGTGACGAGGTTTTAACAAATTTATCTCTTGATAAGAATTACTATTCTGAAAATAGTACTTCTAATGAAGATACTTCATCTTCATAAAATGTAGAACCTTTATATGAAAAGTATCTAGATTTTCCAAGTTACATGGAGAAAAAAATTGTAAAATTTCTATGAAATTAGACAATGAAAATACTAGGGAATAAATTATTACAAAAGAGATTTCAGATCTTACTACAAATATTAGAGATAAATAAACCTTTTAGAAAAACTTTCTAAAGACCTTTTGAATGAAAATTTTGATAAGTAAGAACATTATAAGGATCATAGGAATTCTATTTTAGAGTTGAAATTTTTTGAGATAATCCTAACTCTAAGGAAATGATTCTTGAGGATAGGAATTTAGTCATATGACTAAAATATGAAATATTTTCTCTTAATAAGATTCTTTCAAATTTACCTCATGGAAGGAAAATTTTGACAAGATGTATTCTCAAATAAAAGTTAAAGTAAACCCTACTGGTTTAGGTTATACTCACCAAAAACCAGTTTTCGAAAACAACTATTTTATTCCTTCCAGATCCCCTTTTTGCACAAAGTGTCAAAGTGGTGGGCATTGGAAGAAAAATTATTGCTTGAATAGAGTTAAATCTCTTGGTTTTCATAAAGAATATTTTTTTAAACAAATTTGGATACCCATTATTTTTTTGTCTAACAATTTCGGATCCAAGCAAGATTGGATTTCGAAAACCTAACGTTTTGTTATTTTCAAGAAAACAAGGAAAGTACCAACAATAATACATGATACACGGATAGTGGATCTTCCCGGCGTATGACTGTTAACAAAATAAATTTTGAAAAGATTATCAAGACGAAAGGAGGAAGATTAACATTAGGAGATAATTCTCAGGGAGAAATTATTGGTATATGTAACATCTTTCTTCTTGGAAAACCCCTGATTTCAAATGCATAGTTTGTTAAAGCTCTTAAGAACAACCTCATCAGCACAAGTCAATTATGTGATGAAGGATACTTTCTGAATTTTAGGAATGATAAGTTCTTAGTACAAAATTCCAAGGGAGAGTTTATTCTTTCTTCCCATAGGCATGAGAATGTTTACAAACTAACCATAGAAGACCTTAGAAGTCAAGACATACCTTGCCTTAGTGGAATGGAAGATCACTCTTGCTTATGGCATAGATGGTTAAGACATTGTAACCATAGTAACTTATGTAAACTTTCTAATAATGGTTTAGTTATGAATTTACCGGAGCTTAGATTTGATTCTTCAAAAAACTGTGATCCCTGCCAATATGTCAAGCAACATAAATCAAGTTTTATATCAATCAGTGAAGTCTCAACAACTGATGCACTACAGTTGGTGCACATTGATATTTTTGGTCCAATAAAAACTATATGAATTAGAGGAAAGTACTATGTATTTGTCTTGGTTGATGATTACACTAGATTAACATGTATTTATTTTCTAGAAAAAAAGTCTAAAGCATTTTCGTATTTCAAAAGTTTTAGAGCCCATGATTAAAATGAGAAAAATATTCCATTGAAAAATATTCATAGTAATCATGGACGATAATTTAAAAATTCTGATTTTGATACTTTTTATAGTTTAAAAGGTATCACTCACAACATCTCAACACCTAGAACACCTAAAAAATGGTGTTGTTGAAAAAAGAAATAGAATTATTTAAGTGATAATTAGAACCATGTTAAGTGAGTATTCTGTTGCCAAACATTTTTGGGCTGAAGCTATAAGTACATCTTGTTATACTATAAATCGAGTTTGAATTATAAAATTTATTAATAAAACCCCTTATGATTTATGGAATGGTAGAAAACATAGACATCACTACTTTAAGGTTTTTGTATTAAAGGTATTCATTCTAAATACTAAATATAACTTAGACAAATTCAAACCAAAATCAGATGAAGTAATTTTCTTAGGCTATTCCACAACTTCTAAGGCTTATAGAGTTTTCTAAAAAAACACTTGTACTGTTGAAGAAACAGTACTTTTCAAATTTTATGAAACTGATCCTTTTGTTTTAAAACAACCACAACATACATCTTCAGATGTGTTTTCAAAAACTTATTATCAACCTTTGATAGAAAATCCTTCTCATAAAGAAATTTATTCAATAAAATACTTATGAAACATTTACAGCAATATATTTCCTACCCTATGTTGATGAACAGGTTTTAAAAAACCCAAATCAGTGGTTTATAAAGAATCATCCCAGTGATAGTATCATTGGTTATTTGAATCAACATGTAAGGACGAGAATTTCCTTATGAAATGAAATAGATCATCTAGCATTCTGTTCCCAATTGGAACCAAAAAAATCACTAATGAAGCTTTAGGTAATGATTATTGGATTAAAGCCATGCAAGATGAACTAAATGAATTCAAATTGAATAAATTCTGGACCTTGGTTGAAAGACCAAAGGAAACATCTGTTATTGGAGTAAAATGGGTCTTCATGAATAAATGTGATGAAAATGGTATCATCGTAAGAAATAAAGCTAGATTGGTTGCTAAATGATATAATCAACAAGAAGGAATAGACTATGCAGAAACCTATGCTCTAGTATCTAGACTTGAATCTATTCGTATTTTACTTGCCTTTGCAGAATTCATTAATTTCAAACTTTTCCAAATGGATGTGAAATGTGATTTCCTTAATGGTTATGTTCGTGAGGAAGATTTTGTTGAGCAAACTCCGGGAATTGAAGATACAAAACATCCTGATCATATTTTTAAACTTACCAAAGATTTGTATGGCCTTAAACAAGCCCCACGAGCTTAGTATGATAGACTTACATGATTTTTTCTTCAAAATAACTATGTTATGGGAAATGCAGATCCAACCCTTTCTATAATGAAAAATAAGAAAAATGTTTTGATTGTTCAAATTTATGTTGATGAAATTATATTTGGCTCAACTCAGCAATCCTTACCTGATCCCTTTACAGATCTAATGAAATCTGAGTTTGAAAGGAGTATCATGGGTGAGTTACCATTTTTCCTTGGTTTTCAAATTTCACAAAAACTAGAAGTAATTTACATATCCCAACATAATTATATTAATGATATTCTTAAAAAGTATGGGTATGACAATACTAAGAGAATATGTACTCCTATTGGTAGATCAAACACAGTTGATCTTGATGAAGCTGGGAAACCAGTAGATCAAAAATATTTTAGAGGTATGATAGGAAGTCTACTTTACATGACAGCTAGATGACGAGACATGATGTTTTCAGTATGAGTATGTAAAAGATATATATCCTATCCTAAGGAATATTATTTAAAGGCAGTGAAAATAATTGTTCGCTACTTAAAGGGAACCATGGATCTAGGACCATTTTATACTTCTGGAAATTATTTTGTTTTAAAGAGATTTTCAGATCCTGAATTTGGTAAATGTAGAATTGATAGAAAGTGTACATCCGTAACTTTTCATTTCATAGGAGATTCATTAGTTTCTTGGTCATGCAAGAAGAAATATTCTGTAGCACTTTCCACTGCTGAAGATGAATATGTAGCAGCTGGATGTTGTTGTACTCAGGTGTTGTGGATGCAACACACACTCATAGATTATTGCTTGAGTTTTACAAAGAATCAAATTTTGTGTGATAACACAAGTTCCATTGCCCTTAGTAAAAACCCTTCACATCACCCTCATTCAAAACACATAGATATTAGGCATCACTTTCATAGGGATCACACACATAAAGGAGATATCATTATTTAGTTTATCAGAACACAAGATCAACATGCTGATATTTTCACAAAATATTTATCCCATGATAGATTTTAATACATTAAATAGAAGTTAGGAATGATAACCATGACGTAATAATCCTTCATTAAATTCTTGTTGAAGAATTCCCCTTATATTAATAAACTAATTTTCATAGGGGGATTACATATTTTATGAAGTTTTTTTTAAAATATCTTTCGTATTGGTGTTTTTCATGTTTCTTTTAATAAATATTTTTTTGAAAATTTTCGTAATGATGTTTTTGTACTGGAAATCGTCATAATGACGTTACAATACTAGAAATATTCGTAATGAGAATTTTCATAATGATAATTTTCATTATGAGAAATTTCGTAATTAGAATTTTCGTAATGGGAATTTTCGTACTCATTTTTGTCATAGTGAGTTTTTTGTAGTGAGTATTTCGTAATGATTTTTTCATAGTAAAATTTTCTTCAAGAAGAATATCACCAATAATTAATAAACTTCCTAGCCAATCAATAAGGTATGACTTCATTACTCAAGTTTTCGTAGTCATTTTTAGTTTCTAGTAGTTTCTTTTTTTTATAAAATTTATCGGATTCGTTTCTTCATAAATATTATTGTTTTTGTTAAATCCTCAAAAGATCAGATTCAATATTTCCTTGCATGTATAATTTCAACTGTCAGATCAGATCATAGAAATTCTCAACAGCTAGATTTCTTTTGGAAGTTGAAAGGTTAGCTCCATCGCCTATATAATGGGCACCCCCATTTGTGTCCCACATCGATTTCAAGCTCTCGCATGATGAAACTCTTACTTTGTTATTAAATACCATTCTGAATCATTCAGTGCTCCTCCATTCTGAATGACTATAGAAGCCACTTCCCAAGATATTTCTACCATGAAGACAATTTCAAAATGGCATGTGTATAGAGAACGACTGGTCACTTCCGAACTTTTACAAGTATGATTCTATCATCTACAAGAACATCAAGTTGAATGGTAGGGAAGACGTATGTGTATCCAAGAAAGGTGATGAAGATGTGGTCTATCCGGAGTTACTTGTGCATTTCTATGAATCTACAAGCTTCTATGAAGAAGAGGGAAGAGAAATTTTTTCTTTCAAGTCTTATGGGAAGGCATACAAACTTACTTACACCGAGGAAACAGGCTTGGTGGGGCTGGAATATGATAGAGAGGCGGAATTTTTCTCACATAAACTTCCAGATGTACAAGGAAGTTTTGTTAAGGTGAAGGCCATAGAGTGTCTTGTACTTCATGATTCAATGACAGCCATGATAGCTCATCTATCCTCTAATAATCATATTCTTCAGTTGTGGGTGCAAAGTTTCATGGTTCCGACAAAGGGTGACGAATACACCCTGAAGAAAAGTGATATATATTTAGTAGAATTCTTGGTGAATCTATGACAAATCAATCTGATCAAGCACGTTCTTGTGACAATCAAGAACATCAATGAAGGAAATTCGAGAGCTCAAATCATCATGTACCCTGCGTTACTACCAAAGCTAATAGTTCGGTGTCTGGATTCTTTCAAGATTGCATGAAAGTCTAAGGTTCGGAATTACATGGTTGTGTTTGTAAGTGATGATACTTGTAAAAGAATGAATATGTCCTATTACAAGGAAACATGAGAGTTTTATAATTTTCCATAGGAAGAGGCTGAAAACAATCCGGAAAATGTGGAGATGGTTGGGCCAGTGATGAAAGTTGGTAAGAAGAGAAAATTGAAAGAAGTGGTTGCTGAATACAAGACCCCCAAAGATAAGGGAACCCAATCTGCACCTCCCAAGACAAAAAAAAAGAAATCATATCCAGATGAAGTAGATTCTAAATGGAGAGAAGATAAGGAGAAGATGAATGAAGAGGATCCACAGTTTGGATTATACCCTACTAAGACTAAGGCCTTAAGAGAAAAATATGCGGATGAGTTAGAAAAATAGGACAAAGAAAAATGGATGAAGAAGAATATGTCAATGGAAGATATTGTTCAATCTCACTTAAAGGCCACAGAAGTATCTTATGAGAAGATTAATGTTCCCGAAACTTTTCTTTTTGATCCATTATCGGAGACCCCTTGGAAGAAGTACTTCACTATGAAAAAGTTCAAAGGGAAAGAGGTTTTTGAAGGTGTAGAGAAAGGAGCTGGTGAAGAAGAAGAGGATGAAGATGTTGAAGAAATAGACAAAGTAGAAGAATGATAAGTAGTATAATAAATATGTAGTGATCTAGATGATTTAATTAAACAAGTTCATTATTATCAAGAGAAGGCAAACCTTTCAGAAAAACTACCACACTGAACTTTTGAGGCCGAGTCCTCAAAGCCTATCACTACAGGAAAGGGAGATAAGGAAGAATGTAAGAAATATGAAGATAAGAGGAAGAAAAAGAGAATGTTTTATCTAAAGAAGAAAGCTATGAGAAGCACTTTCTTGAAGAAGGAGCAGAAAAGGAGAAACCTGATGAAGATAAGATAGTTCAACTATCTGAAAGCGAGGAAGAATCTCCTAATGAGGTAGTACCAAAAGTTGATAAGGGGATGAAAGTGCTTATGGACACCCCACCAAAAGACATCATTAGGAAGAAAGATTTTGGTGGTTCTTCTTGAAGAAAGCTGGAGAAAATTGAAGAAGAACAGTCCCAAAGAATGGTGTCTAATTCAGAATCATCATCAATGGGTCATGATTTTGTTTTTGAGTATTTGAAGAAGTTAGTGGACACAATTCTGATCTTTCCCACCATAGACTCCAGATGCCTGATGATGCAACATAGCCTAAATCAGAAATCAGAATCCTTATCCATGGTGATGGATAAGTGTTTGAAGATTGAATAAGATCATAGAAATTTCCTTATCAATTATTATGTTCATAGGAAATCATGCATCAAAATAACTCTATGGTCAAAGAAAGTTTATGATTACTTGGGTAAGTTTGATCATTTTCAGAATGATGTAAAAGAAGTTTTTGATACCGAGGATGCCAAGATTAAGAATCTTCAGGAAAAGCTGGCCCTTGAGAAACATTCTCGAAATAAATAGGTGGGGGATTTGAATGGAAATCTTAACTATTTTGATCAAAATTGGAAAGGGGAAAGAGATTTTTGGATTGACTTTGAAGAGAACCTGTAAAATAAAGATGAGTTACTGAAGATTCATGAAGAGGCCATGAAGGCTCCGGAAGAAGTCCTGAAAGATCAACAAGAAAGGATCACATATTTGGAGAAGCAAGCCGAGGAGGAGTAGAAAGATTTCAAGATGATGAAAACCCTCTTTAAGAAGATGATCCCAAAAGAAAAAGAAGACAAATAGACTCAATATGATCTTTTGATGCATTTGATCATCCTTGTAAAAATAATTCCAATTATAATAGAACTATGGTTTCTTGTTTTCCTTGCATGCCTTTACAAATATTTCAGGTACCAAATTTATTTTCCATTCCCTTAAATTCTTCTTGAAAATCACAATGTGGGAGAAGGAAATAGAACTAATCAAAAGGGGGAGAAGGGAAAATCTAAAATGAAGATGAAAAATTTCTAAGTGAATAACTATCCTTAAGTAAGGGGGAGTTTCTTATTATGACGTTTTTCATTCCTATGATAATGAAAACTCCATTCCAGAAATTCAGAATACAATCCTTAGAGTTCCTAAGCCTAAGGGGGAGTTAGTTATATTCACCATCATCCATGAAGAAAGGGAGATATGTTTTAATTTCTAATTCTAATGAAAATTTTCAATGTCCTTATATTATTTTTCGAAGGGTTGTTTGTGCTTTACAAAAAGGGATAGATTGTTGAGTCAAAAAGGGTTTCCTTATGACTTTTCTATTCATTCTTGTTTTCAAAATCACAAAAACCTTATACTTATGAAAATCCATATTTTATTTCTATAAGGAAAATTTTCTTTCCAAGGTAATTTTCTCCTACCATATTTTCATTACTCATATCATTATTTTTCTTAAGTATACAAATTGGATTCATACCTAAAAAACCTCAGAATCATATAATACTTAGATATGAAGCATTCTGTTTTAGGATCCAAATTCTGGATACAATCTCTTATGAAGTTCCATTCTTAATTCTAGATACAAACTCTAATGAAGTTACACTCCGAATTCTAGATACAAAATCTCATAAGGTTCCACTTAGAATTCTGGATATGAACTCTCATAAGGTTCCACTCCGAATTTTGGATACAAACTTCTATGAGTTCGACTCCAAACTTCTATGAGTTCGACTCCAAACTTCTATGAGTTCAACTCCGAACTTCTATGAGTTCGACTCTGAACTTCTATGATTTCCACTCCGAAAATATACTTTTTTCACTCCGAACATCTATGAGTTCGTCTCCGAACATCTATGTGTTCAACTCCAAACTACTACTAGTTTGACTCTGAACACTATAATTTCAAATTTCAAATTCTAGTGAAACCAGACTTTGAATTTCCATAAAAATTCAGACTCCGGATTTCTATATAATCCAGGTTCTAAATTCCTATAAAACAGAATCTGAATATCTCTATATTATAGACTCTAAATTCCATTTTTGGTTAGGCTCTGAAAATTTGTTTTCTTACATTCAGAACATCAGTTATGCTTATATTTATACTTGATTCATTACAAAATGATTTCATGCTTTCAGTTATTGACTAATAGTTGGTTCAGTGACACGTGTTCTGGTCCCACCGAAATTCAAGGATAAATATGACTGTTGGAGGAGGGATCTGACCGTTGGAGCTTTGCCTATAAAAAATATCTCATTTGAAAATTGACTACACAACTTTGACACTTCATTGAGATCTATTATTACATGTTGTTGAAGTGATTTATAGAGAGAGAGGCACTTATCAACTCTCAATGATTCATGAAAAAAGTTTGAACAACTTGTCCAAACTTTTCCTTGTGTAGACTTACTTCGTACGACCCTGATTGTTGCTTATTACAATCGAGGGATTCTGGGGATAGGAAGACAGAGGTTCCAACACCTTCAAGTTGAGTACTGCCTTGCTGAGGAAGACAGAGGTGCCGACTACCTTATAGTTGAGGGCTTGCAGGGATAACAAGATAGATTATGATCATCATATCAAGGGATTACCCTGTTGTGGGTAAAACATACGTTCGTGAATGTATAAATCAAGGTACCTTTATCCAAGGTTGTTGGATACCCATCCCTTTCGGTTAAAAGAGTTATTGTTTATTACATGTAGTATTACTGCTTTTTTTTCTGCTGATTTTTTGTATTGTTATGGAATGTATAACTTTCTTATACTTCCTTACGTGTAGTCTCATATAGTTAGATTTTATACGCTTTAAGGTAGAATCTTAATCCTTGTAACATTTGTTAAGTTCCATTTTTTGCAATCACTATTTTGAAATCAAGAAAGTCTTTAGTACTCATATAGGTCTTGTGAATTATCTTGTTTAAATTTGTTAAACATAAACATTTTAAAATTTACTAAGGGAATTATTAAAAGGTACAATTCACCCCCTCTTGTATCTGAGAATATAATTCTTATTTCAATCCTACATTTGGTATCACAGAGTATATCATACTCAGAGTCATACCATCCTACCACTAATAATATACAATATTATGAGTTAAAATATGGATTGATTATTGTATATGATATTAATATATATTAACATGTGTTTATATAAAATAACATTTAAATCAGTTAGATACTAAATGATGTACCATATTAACGATATGAGTACCGAAGGCAGAATTTATTTTGAAAAAATATACCTATCTCATTGAAGTTACAACAAAAGTGTGTTTGTATAAATTATAATAGATTTATGTAAAAAGTGGGATAATTTTCTAAGATCATTCATTCATAATTTATTCCACCCATCAAAAAGAAAATAAATGATGAAAAAGATTTAATACATAAAGATTACTATTGGAGAAACATTTTATTATTATTATGATAGAATCATAATGTTTTTTTATATCTATCTACATAAATATTTATAAGAGAATAAGTTTTTTATATTTTTTAAGTAATTGAATCATGAAAATCAATTGATCATTCTGGATACATATTTATATTGATATCTCATGAAAAATACTCCTCTGAATTTAACGTCCACTTTGATATGATATACTAGAATACCCAAAAAAAATTATGAGGTATTATACAACATGATGTTTTAATGAGGTAATTTTATTGATTCCCATTTACATGAAAATAGAATTAATAACTGTCTGATCAGGAGAGATAGACATATTTGAATGAATTTAGTGAAGCAACCGTCATAACCCCTCAGGTCAGTGGTTTCATTATATAAATATATATTTACAATGATTTTTTCATGAATGAATAATATTTTTATTCCGTGAGTCAAATAAAATTTCAATTTTCCGGTAATCATCCACTCAATTAGTATTATTAAATACTATAAGGATCTAGAAAACATTGGAATCCATTTTATCAAGATATCAAACCTACATCATTTCAATAATTGATAACTCTATTCTAATCATCAGTATGTTATCAACCCTAATGTGTGAATAAGGAACAACCTAATAAGGATATAAGATGACAAATTAATGAATATGTGGACACTTAATGATCTACCCCAATAGATATAGGAAAAAATATAATTATTTTGTAGAAACTATTTGGTAATAAATGTAATCACTAAATATTTTTATGAATCAGGGAATTGGAAAAATTTAAGCTTAATTAATTCAAAATAATATAGGAAATATAATCTAGAATGTAGGCCAGCATAGAAAGAATGAGAAAATCATCAATGAAAATATTAATTTTGAGGATGTATATACTTAGGAAAAGAATCATTATTGAATTTATTTTATCAAAATGTTGGAATAACTACTTATTCAACTACCACAATTTCGATCAAGGCTAGTCCATATCAGAAAATAATCCATGAAGTATTTAATGAAATATTTAATCGATAAATTCCATAATGTCTAAATTACGAGAAAGGATCAGAACTGGACAAAAGTCCAGTCCCCACAAATGTATTAAGGAAAATAAAGATGCAGAGTACAGAGAAAAGAAAAGGGACATAAACACATCAAGATAGGGAAATATCAGAAAGTATCAAAGCCTTCATTTGCATCATCCTCAGAGGGATCTTCTGGATCCGCTGATTCCCATTCTGATTGGGGAGTATAATTGTTCAAAAGAGTGATATACTGATTCCTACGTTAAAAATATGCATTGGACATAGAGTTTGATGGCTTTCCCCAATTCTTATTATCATGAAATTTGTCTTTCTTGGCCGAAGATCTCATGGAGATAGTCCTTGTAACATTGGAATAGTCCTTTCTGGGCTTCCTCTAGTGTGGGGAAGTGGAGGCTTCCCTCTTGCCGGAGGGGATTCTCTTGGCACCACAAACAATTTCACTGTATGAAGCTTTATGCCCCACAACAATATTTTCTTTTCCCTTGACATATTCCTCATTCCCATTCACACCATCATCACTCTGATTTTTTCCACTTCCTTTTTGGTGTTCTCCCACAAGTAGGTTTAACAAGCTGCCTCCCTCTAGTAAAAGAAAAGTGCTTTCTGGTAATTCATCCACATTATTCTGTGGCTCTGTGCCATTCCTCATGCTCCCAGGTTCATCAGGAGCAATATCAACTGTTCCAGTCTCAACAGCATTCAGTTCCTCCTGGCCTGCATGTTCCATCACTGAATTTTGGTCATCATTCCCTGATTTTACATTTTGTCCAACCACAACCTCACTCGAAAGATATTCCAGACCACACCCCATATATTGATGACCTGCATCCTTAAAAATGTCATGAAACATCATGGGGAATTCCAGTTCATCCATACTGACATGATTCTTAGAGGAGTCCACTCTAATACCAGCATTGATCCTACCAAACACAGTAGAAACCAGAGGATTCTGATTTACCGCAGGGAATTTTTGTGCATCTATACCGTACCCGACAACCGACACAAAATCTTCACCAGCGCTGGGAATCAACTCAGGTTCTTTCGGATGAATACCACAGCGACAACAAGCATATCTGTGACCCAGTCATTGACATAACGAATAGAACTCAAACCAATGATCTAAGACAACCGACTACTTACAACGGATCTCTTTAGCGGCCTCAATCCAGATGGTCTCCACCAATTTCTTAGAAACATCGAATTCGACAGACATTTTAGGGTTAACTGGGTGGCTGATCAAAGATGTACGGAAATCAACACATAAAAATCTCCCTATCATATTTCCCAGAATACGAATAACCTCAATGTTTTGAAATGAGAGGGGATATAGGGGAAAACTGACCCAAACCGGAACCAAGGTGAATCACGATTCATATGACATTCATAACACCTTATGAAGAGGAAGAAGACATACCTTCCATACTTCCTTGGAACAGAGGAAAGCGCACAGACCAGATCCTCCGAAGAAGAACAACGAATCATGATGGTTCGTTTGTCCAGAAATCCAACAACGGGCTAGAGTTGAAGGCCCCAAGTCTTCGCAATAAAATTATTGAAATCATCAACCACAGGATGGGATTTTCTGAATTGCGTGATGAGGGTCAGATCGAGGAGGCTCTCAGCTTCCGAGATCTCAATAGAAGAAAGAGGGAAAACCGAATCTCCATTCCCGATGTCGTGAACCTTTGGTCCAATGATGATCTCCGGAAAGGGATGATGAAGGGCAGTAGATGTGCGTCGGTTCTGAATTAAAGAAACCCCATCCTCCCACCCTCCCACTAGCTATAGAAAGGGAGGGGTCGTAGGCCCTATTACCTCCTTATCCATAATGTCTAAATTAACATCCCCCTTATGGGATTCATTAACCATGTACCATACAACCAAAAGTTTCTAATGTAAAAATTTATTAACCGTATCTGTTTTCTTCATTATTAAGGGGTTTTTTTAGTTTGTAATGTCTCCACCTTAATCTCCCATCATCCTATGATAAAATTCCATGTCCCAGGTATTCTATATATCCAATACAATACTGTATGTAAACAATCACTTATTATATGTATATTATCCAGTGTTTTATAATAATCATTCCTTAATATATATATATAATATTCTATACATATTGGTTATATAATAACAATAATATTAGTGGTCAAGTTCGATATGTAAGGAATAACCAACTAGTTTGACCTTTTAATGATGTTTTATTTAATTTGAAGGATTTTATATTCATACCAATGTTTTTGTCCAAAAAGTATAATAAGAAAAAATATAATTAACATGAACTTATTATTCTTGGATGAAATTTTATAATGAATAAAAATTCTATAAACAAATTTCATTAGTAAAATACTATTAGGAAATTAAATTAGGATTTTGTTCATTTTAATAATCTTGACTTAATGATGTTTCCCCAGAACATATCTATGTTATCGTAATTAGATGTTAGTTTTATAATATATAAAATGAGTTGATAAATATGAATTATAAAATTTGATCTCAAATGATGTTTTCAAACTCAATAGAAGGAAATGTTACTATTTTCTAAATATTATTTGAACTGAAACTCAGTTTACATGATTCATATTTTATTAAGGATTAAAATTATGACATTGATTTATTATATATTGGTGATATTGATAATAATAATTTTATTTCTTCTATACTGATTGTTCATCTAGGGGAAAATAGTTAGTACTCTAAGTAATAAAATCAACAATATTTAATTAAAACACATTCAATTAAAAATTCAATAACATAATATAATGGATGGAAATAAATTTACTATAATTATATAAACCAACATCATCATAATTCAAGAGATAAAACATTATCAAATTATTATTAAAAAACATTAAATCATGTAAATAATAGATCCTATATCTTTTTATTAATTGGTGATCATATTCCATGTTTACCCCAAATATGAACTCAGACACATGGAAAATGAAAAAGGAGTATATTACAATAAAAATACAAAATAATTGGATGAAATTAATTTATTTTAGATAAGTTAAAACAAATCACCTAAACTATATATTTCTTTAACATCCAATGATTTTTTTGAAGTATTATTTTTAAAATTAATACATTCTTTTTGATATATTATATTTCACAAAAAACTATGGGTTTCTACTATTATACGCAAACCAAATCTTATAATGTGTTACATGAATTCTTTGAGCTTTGCTTATTTTAAAGGAAACATCATTTTTAAATGATTCGTGTGATACTACTAAAATATTGTTATTTTAAATAATATATATCACATATCCATTTGAATAGTAATATATATTGAGGATAAATTAAATTATTAAATTAATTATTTTACAAATTTATAGATTATTTAATCTTTGGTGAAAATTAAATAATAAATTAAAATTAAAAACATTTAAAAATGAAATATTTTTTCCAAAATCAATTTTTTCACACAAAGACACATTTTTCCTATTACATTTATTTAATTAATTTTTTAGGAATTAAATTAATGAAACTATTATATTATATATTCATTGAAATCATTAGAATTCATATTTTATAATTTATATACAATATTTAATAACAAATACAATTTTATTCTAAAATATATATTTTTCTAAAAATGTTTATAAGGACCGGGGCTTAAAACATTACATAATATTGAATTAGAAGTATAATTCAAATTGAGTATCTTTTAAATTTTAGAGTTTTAGAGAATTAGAACATAACTATTACATCTCAAAAGATTATAAAGTAGACACTTCTACTCAGTTTCCATTTTTTCATAAAAAAAATCTTCAAAAAACTAATCATGTTTACTTCAATGTTTTAGACAGCCTGACTTTTCCTCAATCCCATCCTTGACAATATTCATATTTATGTCTAGTGAAAACATTTCAAAGCATGGGATGAGCATAAAAAGCTCAGTAAGGGTTATAAAAAATTTAAAGAAAAGAATATATCATAAATAAATACAAAACATAAACTCTTTTACTTAACTAATGATATCATAAAATTTATAAATAACACATATAAATCATAAATCATAAAGTTAACTAGTGTCAGCCTCAATAGACATACATTGTTGCTATCACAGCAACATAGGGAGTTATTTTGGAATACCCATCATAGTTTATTCTCTAAATATCATAAACGAAACATTCATGTTTACCTCTATCACGTTAACCAATACATTGGAGAGATATCTTGGGCTCACCTTCCCCATGATTATCATTGAACCACCCGTATACGTAAATAATTCCCAAGAACCATAACATGATCATACCACATAACACAATCATAAAAGAAATATAATATTTCCACATTTAAATAACAATATAACATTTAATTATATTAAGATATCAAAACCATTATCAAAACCATTTTCAATAAAAAATATTCATACAATAGTATATGATATTTATTTTCCTTTTAAAAACATTATGGCTTGTTAAGGAAGTCGATGATGAAATAATACTCGCAGTGGCGGAAAGGTCTTTATCACCGCTTACGTTAAAAAAAATATTTTTTTTTGTAGTTTAGTAAAATTATTTGTCGAAAAAGATTAAAATTGAATGAAATGAAATTTCAAAGGTGTTTGTACAACATTTTAAATAATTTCATGTATTAAAATATGCCTCAATGAAAGCAGATTGAGATGAATCCCCTTACCTCGTGTCTTACGTGACTCGATCAATCTTTAATCTCCTGAATATTAAGGTAAAGTAAATTTCTACATGATTAAGAACCTTTTTCAAGTGTGTTTTTCCTTTTATATCACTTAATACTATATAAAGAACATTATGTAATAATTTATGGTAATAACATCTGTTTTTTCAATATTTGTAACTTGATTCCAAAATGAGCACCTTATATTTAAAAGTTATCAATGTGGTAAATATTCCACTATATGAAAAATGATATTAATTATTTATATATCATATATATCATATATATTCTGTATATTTATATATTTATATATTTATAATAGTACATATCATTTGGAGGTAAGAAATGAAATGCACCATTCATGGAGAAGGTAAGCCGTACGTATACATGAACACTACTTTCATTTATATTTATTATTTTTATGGAATTAAAACATAATGACACATAGATATATTACAATTACATTAAAATATCATATATAATATCATTAAATCCCTCCTTTATACGTACCACTAATGGTATTAATGATTCATATCACATTGAGGGGGTGGTAGTCCGCACTTCCTCAAATGAAATTATCGCATTTATCCATAATTGAAAGAATAAAGGTATTCTATAAAAGAAAAATACTGAGGCATAATGAAAACATAAACATAATATATGTCATATATAAATATAGTTCTATCTTAATGTCCACCATTATAGGTAGTTGGAGATAATCGAACAAGCATCATATCATGACGTGTTAGTTTTCCATCCAGAGAAACAATATGTTATTCACCAATAAGATGGAGGTGTGTGTATGTTTAATTTTAATCCTTCTTATTAAACCATCCTAGTATATTGAATATACTAGTGTTGTTATGAAATAAAGTAATAAAAATATTTTGGGTTTTAGATAAATAAATAAAAGAAAAGAAGTTAAGAGAAAACGTTACCTTTAATTTGGGCAACTCATGTTGGTATGAACCAAATGGGTTTCTTGAAGTGCCTTCTACATATAGTATGGATTCTAGTAGGAGGAAAGGAAATTCAGGAGCATAATTTACTAGATTTTGGATGATCCAAAAGTCTTGAGAGGTGTGAGGAATTGGTTATAAGTGAGAGATTTTTATAAGGTTTTGGAGAGGCTCTTTAGGAATGTGTGATACTAATATTTTATTATATAATGATATTCTGTATCTAAATGTCCAAAATCATTTTAGTCAATGATATGGTAGAAATAAAATCATTCAATAAGAACTAGATGGGTTTTGGATGTTATTTTAATATTTATAATATTATTTATTTAAATCATTTATTAATGAGGTAAACACTGCTTCATTATTGTGTCATAAACTTTTTTATTTATTTGATTTTTAAAAATTATTAAAAAAATGCCATAATGTGGGAAATAATTGTAGGTTTTTGATGAATATTAATTTTTGAAATGATAACTTATATAAAAACATGTAAAAATTAATTTACAAAGAGATATTTGTTTATGTCATTTTTAACTTTACTTTAAGTTAATTAAAATAAAGTGTCATTATCATTCATTAGTGGCTCCATGGGGTCCCAAAATCAATCCAAAGATTCCCATTGTCAGAAATAAATCATTCAATAAGGATAGGACAAGCGTCACATTAATTTTAAATTATTATAATGTTCTTTTTACCATAAATTACCCTATTTATCTTTAACAGCGGTAAATAAAAGTCAAAGGTTACTATTCACCAAATATTATTTTCATCTTATGGAACAAAATTCTACTTACTAATAAAAAACCATGTATGTTGGATTTTTTAAATTCAATTCACATAAGTTGAAAAATTCTATTTAAATGAAAATGATAGTTTTTTAACAACAACTAAGTGGTTTCACTATTTATCAAAAATTAATGTTTTTCAGAAAACTACCAAAAATTCAACCTATGATATATTTGATATTCCAAATTCAAAAATAATTTCTATTCTACCAAATGGAAAAATAAATTTTTCATTAATTAATTTAAAATAAATTCCTATTGTTAAAACAAATACCATGTTTTTATAAAACAATAACTATCAAAAGATTGATACTTGTTTATATCAATTTCAAAGTGAAATTAATCCCAATTAATAACATTGTATTAAATGGTAAAAATATATTCTAATTTAAATTTAAAATCAATTAATAATATAATCTAACTATAAAAATAAATTATATTAAAACACTTATTTTTAATTTAAATGCAGTATTTTCTCTATTCATTAAAAAATGAACTTTATTAGAAAAATTCCAAAAAATTTAAAGAATGTAAATTTTGATGTCCCCATTCTAAAGAAGGATTTTATTGGGTAAAATAAAAAGTATTAAAGTAACTAAAACTATATTTAAAGAGGGTTCACCATTAAAAGGTGGTAAATCGACATTTTAATGTAAATTATGCTTAAAATTAGATTTATTCACATTTTAAGCCTCTATATTTTATTGGATAAATGTAAATACATTTAATAAAAATGTATAATCATATTTTAGTTAGTTTTTTTTCATTCCTACCAATAAAATGTCTAGTATTTACTTATGATTTAAAATAATTATATTATGTTATTGTTGTGCAATGTGAGTTTTCAATGAAACTCGTTGTTCCGTATCGAGTACGCTATCGAACATAGCAACCCTTTTTAAGTAAAATTAATATTTAATTCACAAATATTAATAAATATGAAAATGTATTCTTCTTTATTTACATGGAATGTTACATCCTTCCACCCATTTGAAAATTGTGTCCTTACAATTTATATTCACATATCAAATAAGTGGGGGTATTTATCCCTCATAGAATTTTCTGATTCCCACATTGCCTCTTCAACCATATGGTTTTTCCACAATACCTTTACCATGTGAATTACATTTTTCAGAACCACATTCTCTCTATACTCATGAATCAGGACTAGTTGTTCTTTATAAGAGAGATTCTCTTCCAACTGAACTACCCCTAAGCACAAAACATGACATGGATCTGGCATATACTTTCTCATCATCAAAACATGAAAAATCATAATGTACCTAGGATAAACATCGAGGTATACTCACTCTGTATGCAATTAATCCAATATTCTCCAGGATTTCATATGTTCCAATGAACCTCAGACACCGCTTTCCCTTCTTACCAAAACAAAACACACTTTTCCAAGGAGAAACTTTGAGAAAGACATGATCACCTACCTAAAAAACAATGGTCCTTCCTCTAGTTATCTGCATAAATTTTCTGCTTTCTCTGAGCTATTATCATGTACTTCCAAATCAACTAAACCTTTTCTTCCATAACTTCTACCGATTATGTTCCCATCATATTCCTTTCACCAACATCATCCCAAAAATCTATATTTTAACAATGATTTCCATATAATGCCTCAAATGGAGCCATCTGTATGCTGAAATGAAAACTTTTGTTTTATAAAAATTCAAAAGGAGAAATATGTTGGTCCCAACATACCTAGTAATCTAGTGAACAATCATGTAGCATATTCTCTAGGGTCTAAATTGTTCATTCTGATTTCCCATCTGATTGAGGATGAAAAGTTGTACTAAAATTTGATTCAGTACCCAAAGACTTATGAAGGCCTTTCCAAATGATAGAAGTAAACATGGGATCACGATAAGATAAAATGAAAAGGGGAACTCCATTCAACATGACTATATCATTAACATACAACCGATAAAGTTGATTTAGGGACAAAGTATCTCGAATAGGAAGGAAATGAACAGATTTAGTCAATCGATCAACAATAACGCAGATTTCATTATTACCTTAATATGTCTTTGGTAATCTCACAATGAATCCATGGATATATTTTCCCATTTCCACTCTAGCACAGGTAAATACTGAAGCATCCCTTTTGGTAGCTGCCTCTCTTCTTTAACATGTTGACAAGTAAAACACATCATAGTTAAATCTACAATATCTTTTTTCATTCTATCCCACCTGTAATACACTCCATGATCTCTATACATCTTAGTACTTCCATGATGAACTGAAAATGGGGAACAATGACCTTCACATAACAACTCATTCTTCAACTATGAATCACAAGGAACACATTAACTCTTTCCAAATCTCAAAAAATAGTCATTATCAATGTTAAATTTTGGAAACATCCCATTATGAACCAACTCTACCTTTTTCTCTAACTCACTGTCTTCCTTCAGTGCATCATTAAATCTATCTGATAGAGATTATTTCATTGACAGCTAAAACAAAAAAGAAAATTTTCTGCACCAACAACTTCTATGCCAATGTTCATCCAATCAAATCCAAACGATCTTGTTCCAAACGTATCATGGTTAATGAATCATTACTTTTTCGAACCAAAGAATCATCCACTTTATTTTCTTTTCACGGATGGTAATGGATCGTACAATCATAATCCTTGATTACTTCCAGTCATCTCCTCTGTCTCATGTTCAATTATTTTTGAGTAAATATATACTTTAAAATTTTGTGATCAGTATATAATTCATATTTTAATCCATACAAATGATGCCTCCAATTTTATATATAAAAAATAACATCAGCTAATTCCAAATCATGTATAGGATAATTTAACTCATCTGGTTTCAACTGACATGAATAAAAAGAAATTACCTTGTCATTCTACATTAGGAAACATCCAAGTCCCATCAACAATGAATCATTTTAAAAAACAAACTCACCATTTCAGGAGGGTAGTTCCAAAATTGGAGCATTCACCAAGCTTCATTTCAATTTCATAAAAAATCATCAGATGATTATGTCCATATGTACATAACACCTTTCCGAGTTAACTTATTCATTGGACTAGATAACAATGATCAATTTTCAACAAACCTCTAATAATAACCTTCCAAACCAAAAAAATTATGGATATTGGATATATTTGTGGGTCTTGGACCTTCTTCAACAACATTTGATTTAGTAGGATCAATAGTTAATCCATTTTTTTAAACAATGTGACCATGAATATAAAACAATTTTAACCAGAACTCAAACGTGCAGAATTTCACAAAAAGTTTCTTTTCTTTTAAGGTATTCAAGACAACCCTTAAATGACTTTAATGTTATTATTTAATTTTGAAATAAACCAAAATTTCATCAAGGAACACAACCACACAATTATCTAAGATCTCACAGAAAATTCTATTTATAAGATCCATGAATAAAGAAGGGGCATTAGTTAAACCAAAATTCATAACTACGTATTCATTTTGGCCATATCTAGTACGAAACACAGTCTTCAGAATGTCTACTTCATTCACTTTTACCTGATGGTACCCCGATCTCTAGTCATCCACCAAAAAATACTGAGCTCCCTGGATTTTCACAAACAAATCATCGATATGAGGAAAAGGATACTTTTTCTTAACTATGATGTTATTAAATTATCTATAATTAATTCAAAGTATCATTGAACCATATTTATTTTTAACAAACAATATAGGATCACCCCATGGTGATGTTCTAGGTAGAATGAAACCTTTATCTAATAACTCCTACAATTACTTCTTTTACTCTATGTGTTCAATTTGAGCCATTTGATACGGGGGTTTTGAAATTAGCATAGCATCCCTGAACTGAGTCAATAGTAAATTCTACTTCCCAATTACCTATAATATCATGCATCTCATTTGGAAAAACATCAAGGTACTCATTCACCAATGGAACATCCTAAATCTGAAAAGTTCCTTTGTTTTTAAAAATATGCGCACAGTAACATTAATTTACATCTTTTACTAGTTTCTCAGATTCTGGATATGTTATCTAAATAAAGGGTTCATTCTTGTACAAAAACTGAAAATCATTATGAAAAGAACCCTTTTAGCTCTAAAATCAATCATATAATTATAAAAAGGAAGACTATCCATACCCAAAATAACATTGAACTATACTAGAGGAAAAACCGTATATTTTTCAGGTAGATTCTTTCCGCACACAGGGACAAGATGGTTCTTATGTTTTCTTATTGTCTCAACATTCCATCCAGGTATTTTTACCATATGTTCTGTATTCATATCTTAAGATGGAATTCCCAATTTACTAGAAATCTTCTCAGAAATGATAGAGTGTGTAGATGCTGAATCAAACAACCCATTGGCATAATCTGAACAAACAAACACTATACCTAATACTACTACATTTGATGTCCCAATATCTGTTGAAGTAGTTGCAAAGGATTTCACCACCCCTTTATACCTGTTGTCTGGCTGTTTTCCCTCTGTTGAGTTCTTAATTTGCCACTCATTTGTATTATGACCAAATTGATTGCACATAAATCATTTTACTAACTGTAAATCAGATTTTTTCTTACCATTACCCTATTCTTTTTCAGTGTAATTACAATCCTTATGTACCATTTTTCCACATGGGTACAACTTACCAGAATTCAAAAGACATTCCCTAGAATGATTTTTACCACAATTATCACAAACTGTTAACTTAAATTTCGTACCATCAGACTTTATTGAAGAGTTCTTTCCTTTTCTGCCACCTCAACATCTTATTATGTTGTTTTTTTGAAGAACACCTCACCATCAAAAACTCCATTTCCACCATCTTCACACAACCAAAAAGTTTTTCATAACTTTTTAATTTAAGAGAAGCTAATTCCATTCAATACATTTTCTTTAATACAGAGTAAAAATGGTTGATTTTACCATCAATATATCATATGAAATTTGGATAATACTTTGTCTATCGAGTGAATTTTTCTTCATAAGCAGCCACTGGGTCTTCCTCCAACCTCAATTGCTGGAATTTTTTTTCCATCCTAAGACGAACCACCTTAGGAAATTATTTCTCAAGAAACATACATTTGAATTCATCCTAATCAAGAGCTTAAATATCCTCACGATCCATGATATTTTTCACCATTGGCCACCACTGATCAGTTTCAACTTCAAAATGGTAAATAACAAGACAAACATTTTTATGTTCTGAACACCCCATGACATAAGAAAATTTCTCCATTACTTTAATTCACCCTTTTGTTATCATAGAGTTAGCTGATCCTCTGAATGATTGGGGATCTTGCTTCATGAAATGCTATACTACTGACGTGTTCTTCTGTGGTTGATCTGGCTGATCTCGTGCATGGATACCACCACCATTTATACCCTGAGTCAAAGTTTCCATCACTACAACAAACTGTTCAGTTCTGATTCTGACTTTCTCAGGTTGCTGATATAGAAGGTTGTCTTCTTCCTAATTTTGTCCCAATATAGCTACCCTTTTTCCTCTTCATAAAATTATTTTAAACACATAAATATCTTATGTGTAGAATCATGGTAATATGTAAATGCTATATGATTTCAATATTAACATAATTTAATTTATGGATATTAATTTAACAATACCCTAACTCATAAAGTTATCTAAACCGACCTTTGAATCCAACTATAAGGACTCATCCTTAAAACATTATTTAATATTGAATTAAACGAATAAATCACATTGATGATCTTTTTAGGTTTATAGTTATTGAGAATTATGACATTGGAATTACATGTCAAAATATTACAAAGTAGACAATTCTACTCAGTTTCCATTTTTTTCATAAAATAAAACTCTTCAATAAAAAGATCCATGTATACATCCATGTTTTAGATACCATGATGTTTCCATGATCCCATCCTTGACCCTATTCATCTTTATGTCTGGTGAAAACATTTCCAAACATGGGATGAGCATAAAAAGATCAGTAAGGGTTATAAAACATGTAATGAGGACATTAGTTCATAAATACATACAAAACGTAAACTCTTTTACTTACCTCATAAAATCATAAGATTTATGAATAACACATAGAAATAAAAAATCATAAAGGAAACTTGTGGCATCTATAACATACATACATTGTAGCTATCACAGCTACATAGGATGTTACCTGGGAATACCCATCAAAGTATATTCCCTTAATCGCTTAGGAGAAACATTCGTGTTTAACTCTGTCACGTTACCCAATGCATTGGAAAGCTATCCCAGGCTCACCCACCCAAGGTTTATCATGAAACCACCAGTATAAGTAAATAATTCCCAAGAACTATAACATGACCATAACACATAACATAAGGATAAAGGAAAGATAACATTTCGACATTGCAATAAAAATATAACATTTCAATATATTAACATATCCAAACCGTTATCAAATACATCTTCAATAATAAAAAATACATAAAATAGTATATGGTATTTATATTCACTTTAAATACATTACGGCTTGTTATGGAAGTCGAATATCAAATAATACTTGCAGTGGTAGAAAGGTCATTTCCACCGATTACGTTAAAAAGAATTTTTTTTCATTTAGTAAAATGATTTGTAGAAATAGATTTCCTTTGATTGAAATGAAATGTCCAAGGTGTTTATACAGTGTATAATATATTGTTGTGTATTAAAATATTCCTCAATGAAAAGAAAATTGAGATGAAGTCCCCTACTTCATGTCCGACTTGACTCGATCATTTTTTAATATCCTGAATAATATAATAATTTTAATTTCTAATTTCATAAGAACCATTTTCAAGTTTATTATTTATTTTATACCACTTATTACCATGTTATAGGCATTATGTAATCATTTATGTTAATAACATTCATTTTGTCGATATCTGGTACTTGAGTCATAAATGAACACGTTATATTTACATGTTTTCCATGTGGTCAATCGTCTATTATATCTAGAATTATATTAATTATTTAGATATCATATATATCATATATATCCAATATATATATATATATATAATAGTATATATCATTTGTTTGTAAGAAATGTGATGCACCGTTCATGGAGACGGTAAGTCGTACGTACCCATAAACACAACATTTAATTCTCTTTCTTATTTTAATGGAATTAAAACATAATGATACATAGGTATATTATAAATCTAATATAATATCATATATAATATAATTAACTCCATCCTTTATATGTACCATATATTGTATGAATGATTAATATCACTTTGTGGGGGCGGTAGTCCGCACTTCCTCAAATGAAATTATCGTGTTTACCCATAATGGAAACCATAAAGGTATTCTAAAAAAGAAAAATATATAATCATAAAGAAAACATAACCATAATCTATATGATATATAAATATAGTGTAATCTTAATGGCTACCATGATAGGCGGTAAGAGATAATAAAGCAATCCTCGTCTCGTGAGGTGTTAGTTTTTCTTCCACAAAAACAATATGTTCTTCACCAATTAAATGGCGGTGTGTGTATGTGTAGTTTGAATCCTCTCATAACAACATCCTAGTATATTTAGTATAATGTTGTTGTAATAAAATAAATGAATAAAAAGAGTTTACGGGTTGCAGAAGAAAAATAAAATAAAAGAAGATTAGAGAATTCATTACCTTTAATTTGGGTAACTCCCTTTGGTATGAACAAAAAGGATCTATTGAAGTGCCTTTTTATTTAGGTAAGGCATCTAAGAGGAGGAGGGGGATGTAGTGAGATTAACTGGTTAGAGTTTGGACGAGCTAAAAGGCATGAGAGGTGTGAGGAATTGGATATAAGTGAAGGCTTTTGAAAATGCAGAGGAGGGGCTCTTTAAGAAAGTGTGATAATATGATTTTATTATATAATGATATTTGGTTTCTAAAGGTCCAGAAATCATTAATGAAAAATATAATATGAATCATGGTTGAAATAAAATCATCCAATAATAAATGGAGAGGTTTTGGATATTATTATAATCCTTGTAATATTATTTAGTTAAATCATTTATTAATGAGGTAAACAGTAAATCATTATTGGGTAATAAATTATTATTTTTATTTAATGTCTAAAATTTACAAAAAAAATATCATTATGTAAGAAATATTTTTATATTTCCAATGAATATTTATAGTCAAAAATACAACTTATATAAAACCATGTAAAAATTATATTACAAAGAGATATTACTTTATTCCATTTGTCCTTTACATTATGTTAATTAAAATAAAATGTCATTATCATTCATACGTGGCTCCATTGTAATATCCCAGGTAAATAAGGAATAGTACATTTTCATATTTATTAATATTTTTGAATTAAGTATTAATTTTACTTTAATGGGGTTTCTAGGATCGATGGTGTACACTCTTAAAATATAGTTTTTGTAATTATTATAGATTCTATTGGACCAATTAAATATATTCTTTATAATCGGGACATCAAAATTTACATTGTGTAAATTTTTGGTATTTTTTCCGATAAAGTTCAATTTTAATGAATAGTGGAAAATGTTATATTTTCATTCAAAACATATTTTTAATCTAATTTATTTTTATGATTATATTATCTTTTTTATCGTTTTCCAAGTTCAATTAGAATATATTTTTATCTTTTAATCCAATAGTGGTCATTGGAATTAATTTCACTTTGAAATTGGACTTAAACTAGTGTCAATCTTTTGATATATATTGTTTCATAAAAACACGCTATTTGTTTTGACAACGGGAATTAATTATTAAATTAATTAATGAAACTTATATGTTTTGAATTTTTTAAAATAGACATAATTTTTGATTTTGGAATATCAAATATAGCTTATAGTGAATATTTGGTATTTTTCTGAAAAACATCAATTTTTATGAATAGTGAAACCACTACGTGGTAGTTAAAAAAACTGATTTTTTGATTCAATGAAATTTAACTCTTTGTGAATTGAATTTCAAAAATCCGACATACATGGTTGTCATTATGAAATAAAATGTGGTTTAATGGGATTAATATAATTTTTTGGTGAATAGTAGGTTTTCTGTTTTATTAATCGCGATTAAAGGAAATTAGTGTAATTTAAGGTAAAAATAATATTATAATAATATTAAATTACCTTTACACTTGTCTTAACTTTATTTTATGTGTCTTGGTTGACCGAAACAATCCATGGGTCAACTTGGGGACCCCATGGAGCCAGTTGGGTAAGAAAATGGCATTAATAACTTTTTATTTAAAGCTAAAATAAAAATTTCACAAACATGTATTGTTTTATTAAAACAATTTTTATATGGAGTTATAAAAGTCATATTTTTTACAATAAATATTAATTAGAAAGATAAAAAGCTTCCCTAAATCATGATATTATTTTTTATAATTTTTAGACATTAGATAAATTAAATTATTTATGACACCATGATGATGTAGCGATTATCTCATTAATTAACGATTTAAATAAAATGAAACGATAATGAAATATCTAAGACATAAACTTGTAAAAAACCTATTGGATGGGTTTATTTAGATCCCTTAACACTTTATCCTCTAAATATTTCATTTTGGGACCATTAAAATCCGAAAAAATATTATAAATAAGTAACATTTTATTACTTTCCAAGAGTGCCCCTCATCCATCTTATAAAAGGCCCCCAAATCTACCACCTTACTCCCACCTCTTATGTCATTGGCTCAGACAAGATATTCTCATTTTATCTCTCCAAATCTATCTACTCATCTTATAAGCCTTACCATATGCAGAATTCTCTTCAACAAACCCTTTTGGTTCAAACCAACATGAGTTACCCGATTTAAAGGTAATGTCTTCATTTGTGTTCTTTGTTTTATTTTTCTTCTCTAACCCCCTAAACTCTTTTTATTACATTATTTTGTAAAAATAAGTATCTTCAGTATATTAGGATGCTTCTATGAGAATTATTAGAGCTAAACATTCACACACCTCCTTCTAATGGTTAAAGAACATACTGTTTTTGTGGTTGGCAAATTTCTGCCTCACGAAACGATGATTGTTCAATCTTCTTTTAACACCTTTCATGGTGGCCATTAAGATTTCACTATATTTATATATGATATATATTATGTTTATGTTTTCTCTATGCTTTTTTATTTTTCATTTATGGAATACCTTTATGGTTTCCATTATGGGTAAACACGATAATTTGATTTTAGGAAGTGCGGACTACCGCCCCCACAAAGTGATTTGATTCGTTAATGCAATATGTGGGATGTATAAAGGAAAGAGTTAATGATATTATATATGATATTATACTGAAATTATAATATACCTTTATATCATTATGATTTAATTCCATTAAATAAGAAATATAAAGGAAAGTAGCGTTCATGCGTACGTACGGCTTACCATCTCTATGAACGGTGCATTTCATTTCTTACCTCTAAATGTTACATACTATTATAAATACATGTATATGGTGGATATATATGATTTATATTATATCCAAATCATGAATATAATTCTGGATATAATGGACCTTTGACCACATGAACAACATGTAATTGTAAGAAGTCCATTTTTGACTTAGGTACCAAATATCGACAAAACGTACTTTATTAACATAAATGATTATATAATGTTTATAACATGGAGATAAGTTATATAAAAAGAATAATAAACTTAAAAAATGTTCTTAAGAAAGTATAAATTAACTTTAGTTTATTATTCATGAGATTAAAGATCAATCGAGTCAAGTCAGGCATGAGGTAAGGGACTTCGTCTCAATCCCCTTTCATTGAGGCATATATTGTTTTATACAAAACTTTATTTTATATGGTGTATAAAACCCTTTGACTTTTACTTTTATTAAAAAGGAATATTTTTCTATGAAGAATATAACTAAACTACAAAAAATAATGTTTCTTTTAACGTATGTGGTGACAACGACCTTTTCCGCCGCCGCGGGTATTATTTGGTCTTTGGCTTCCTCAACAAGCCGTAATGTTTATAAAATGAAATAAATACCATATACTCTTTTATGTATTTTCCTATTGAAAATAGTTTTTTTAATTATTTGTTATGTCAATATATTTAAGTGATATATTGTGATCTAAATGTGGAAATGTTTTCTTTCCATTAAATTTGTTTTATGTCTTATGATTTTATAATGGTACTTGGACATTTGATGGGTGGTTACGTGATAAACCATATGACGGGTGGTTACATGAATACCAGGAAATGGGGTTATGTTATAACCTACAATGCATTGGGTATGGAAGTCGGCCGTATGGCTATTCCATTTAGTGATGTGTGTGGAAGTCGACCGTATGGTTATTCCATTTAAGTATGATTATGTCCCAAGTTTCATTTTTATGTTATGTGTTATTTATATGGTTTTTATGGTAATAATTTGGTTAAAAAAGGGTAATTAATGATATTTTATTCAGTGAAGAGTTTATACTAATTCATAAAGGATAAAAGTATTACTTTGATAAAGTATTCATGGTTTACTTGTTGTTTTGAAAAACTAGCAGTTTCCCTTCTTTGTATATCCCTTACTGAGCTTTTTATGCCCATCCCATGTTTTTTTGAAATGTTTTCCACTTGAAATAATGTTTAATAGGGTCAAGGATGTGATCAAAGAAAATTGATGTTGTCTTAAACATGTAACTAGACATGATTCTTTTTTAAGAGTTCATGTTTTGTAAAAAAACGAAACTTTGTAGAAGGGTCTACTGTGTAATCTTTTGAGTTGTAATAGTTATGATCTAATTATATAAAACTCTAAACCTGAAAAGATCCTCAATATGAATTATTCATTTAATTAAATATTAATTGAGTTTTAAGGCAGGGGCATTACAGTTTGTATTAATGGTAGGTTTAGACAACTTTAGGAGTTAGGGTATTATAAAATTAATATCAATAAAGTAATTAATGTTAATATTGAAATCATATAGCATTTATAGATTACAATGTTGCTTCATCTAAGATATGTCTGTGTTAAGAATTATTTTTCATAAATGAAATAGATAAGCTTTTCTGGGAAGACATATAGTGGAGAATGACCTTCCAAATCAGTAACCAGAGATGGTCGGAATCAGAATTGAGCAGTTTACTGCAGTGATGGCTTAGTTGAATCAGGGGACAAATGTTGGGTGTTATTATTGGTAAAATTTTTGTTTATTCAAAAAGAAAGTAGGAACATGAAAGTCATTTAAGGTTTATCTATAAAACCATAAACTAAAAGAAACTATATGGAAAATTCAGCAAGTGTGAGTTTTGGTTACAACAAATTTCTTTCCTTGGTCACATTATTTCAAAAAATGGCATAACTGTTGATCCTACTAAAACAAAAGTTGTTGAAGAATGGCCAAGACCCACAAAAGTAACTGATATCTGTAGTATTCTTGGTTTGGAAGGTTTCTAATGAAGGTATGTTGAAAATTTTTCACAGTTAACTAGTCCAATGACTAAGGTAACTTGTAAGGGTGTTAAGATTAGCTGGACAAAAGAATGTGATGATTGTTTTCAGGAGTTGAAAAGAATATTGGTGAATGATCATGTTTTGGAACTACCTTCCAGGAATGGTGAGTTTTTTGTCTACAGTGTTGCTTTGTTGAAGGGACTTGGTTGTTTCCTTATGCATAATTATCAGGTAATTGTTTATGCTTCACGTCAGTTGAAAACTCCTGAGGTAAATAACCCATACACATGATTTGGAATTAGATACTGTGGTTTTCACTTTAAAAATTTGGAGGAATCATTTGTATGTTGTAATGTGTGAAATATAAACTGATCACAAAAGTTTAAAGTATATATTCAGGCAGAAAGAATTGAACATGAGGCAGAGGAGATGGCTGGAATTAATCAATGATTACGATTGTACAATTCATTATCATCCAGGAAAAGAAAATAAAGTGGCTGGTCCTTTGTGTTGAAAATATAACTCTTCATTAACCATGATACGTTTGAAACAAGATCCTATGGTTTTTGATTTGATGAACTTTGGCATATAATTTTTTGGTGCAAGATGTTATTATATTTTGTTTCAGGTGTCAGTGAGATCATCTCTATCAGACTGAATTAAGAAAGCGCAGAAGAAAGACAGTGGGTTGCAGAAAATGGTAGAGCTGGTTCAGAAGGGTAAGTTTCCTGAATTTAACATTGATAATGATTCTGTTTTGAGGTTTGGGAAGAAATTATGTGTGCATTGTGATTCACAATTGAATAACGAGTAGTTATGTGAGGTGCATAGTTCCTAGTTTTCATTTCATCCGGGCAGTACAAAGATGTACAGTGATCTGTGGGTGTATTACTGGTGGGATGGAATGAAAAGAGATATTGCTGATTTTACAGTGAAGTGTTTAACTTGCCAGCAGGATAAATCAGAGAGGAAGTTGCCGAATGGGATGCTACAATCATTACCGGTTCCAGAGTAGAAATTGGAAAATAAATCCATGGACTTTGTTGTGGGATTACCGAAGATATCTCGAGGTAATAATGAAATCTGGGTTATTGTTGATCACATGACTAAATTTGAAATTTCCTTGCTATACGAGATACTTTTTATCTAGATAAACTTTCTCATTTGTATCTTAATGAGATAGTCAAGTTACATGGAGTTCCTCTCTCCATTGTATCTGATCGTGATCCAATGTTTACTTCTATCTTTTGGAAAGACCTTCAAAACTCGTTGGACTCTGAATTAAATTTTATTATAGCTTTTTATCCTCAATCATATGGGAAGTCAAAACGAACAATTCAGACATTGGAGGTTATTCTATGTGCTTTCTCGATGGATTATCAAGGAAGTTGGGACCAACATCTTTCTTTCGTTGAGTTTTCATATAATAACAGTTTTCATTCTAGTATAAATATGGCTCCGTTTGAGGTATTATTAGGGAAGCAGTGTCGAACTACAGATTTTTTGGATGAAGTAGGTGAAAGGATGAATATAGGACCAGAATTGGTAGAAGAGTTGGCAGAAATAGTTCAGCTGATACAGAGACACATGAGAACAGCTCAGAGCAGGCAGAAAAGTTATGCGGACAATAGGAGGAAGGATCTCTCTTTTGAGGTAGGTGATCATGTCATCCCCAAAGTTTCACCATTGAAAAGTGTGATGTGATTTGGTAAGAAAGGAAAGATGAGTCCAAGGTTTATTGGACAAAATGAAGTGCTAGAGAGAGTTGGATCAGTTGCTTACCGAGTGGATTTACCTCTGAGTTTATCTCTGGTACACAATGTTTTTCATGTTTCGATGTTGAGAAAGGATATGCCAGATCCATCTCATGTTTTGAGCCCAGAGGTATTTCAGTTTTAAGATAATCTCACTTATGAAGAACAACCAGTCCAGATTCGTGACCGTAGAGAGCAACTGTTGCGGAATAAGGTAATTCACCAGGTAATGATTTTGTGGTAAACCCATATGATTGAAGTGGCAACGTGGGAATCTGAAAATTCTTTGAGGGATAAATATGCACACTTATTTTGATAACATAATATAATTTCTAGGATTAAATTCCCAAAAGAGGGGAAGGATTTAACTTCCTAGGTAAATAATGAATATGAAATTTTCATATTTATTAATATTTCTGAATTGAGTATTAATTTTACTTTAATGGGGTTGCTATGTTTGATGGCGTACCCTCTCAAAATATAGTTTTGGTCACTCTAATAAATTCTATTGGACGAAATAAAATTCTTATTTAGAATCGGGACATCAAAATTTACTTTCTGTATGTTTTTGGTATTTTTTTTGATAAAGTTCATTTTTAATGAATAGTTCAAAATGTTGTATTTTAATTCAAAACCACTTTTTAATATAATTAATTTCATGAATATATTTTATTTTGAATTGTTTTTAAAGTTCAATTGGAATATATATTTACCATTTAATCCAATAGTGGTCATTGGAATTAATTTCACTTTGAAATTGGACTTAAACTAGTTTCAATCTTTTGATATATATTGTTTCATAAAAACACGCTATTTGTTTTGACAATGGGAATTAATTATTAAATTAAATAATGTAACTGAAATGTTTTTAATTTTTTAAAATAGACATAATTTTTGAATTCGGAATATCAAATATATCTTAGGGTGAATTTTTGGTATTTTTTTGAAAAACTTCAATTTTTGATGAATAGTGAATCCACTACGTGATAGTTAAAAAAATTGATTTTCCATTTGAATGAAACTTTACCAATTTTGTGAATTGAATTTCAAAAATCTAACATACATGGTTGTCAGTAGGAAGTAAATTTTCTTTCAATGGGAATACATTAATTTTTTGGTGAATAGTAACTTTTAGGTTTTATTAATCGCGATTAAAGGTAATTACTGTAATTTAAGGTAAAAATAATGTTATAATAATATGAATTTACCTTGAAACATGTCCTACCCTTATTGGATGGGTCATGGATGACCAAAAAAATCCATGGGTCAACTTGGGGACCCCATGGAGCCACTTGGGTAAGAAAATGACATTAATAATGTTTTATTTAAAGTTAAAATAAAAATGTCACAAAAATGTATTATTTTACTGAAAAAATTTAAATGGGGTTATAGAAGTCATATTTTTGACTATAATTATTCATTATAAATATAAAAAGATTTCCTACATCATGATTGTTTTTATTATTTTTAGACATGAAATAAATTAAATTATTTATGACACCATGATGATGCAGCGATTAACTCATTAATTAAGGATTTAAATAAAATGAAAATAAAATGTAAAATAAAAGACATAAACTTGTCAACAAACTATTGTATGGGTTTATTTCGAACCCTAATCACCATATCCTCAAAATATATCCTTTTGGGACCTTTAAAATCTGAAAATCATTTTATAATAATGTAACATTTTATAACATTCCACAAGTGGCCCTCTTCCATCTTATAAAAGACCCCCATATCTACCACCATACCCACACCTATCAAGCCATTTTCTAGTCCAATATCTTCTCATTTTATCTCTAAAAATACCTCTCCTCATCCTGGAAGCCTTACCTTAGGTAGAAAGCTTTTCAAGTAACCCTTTTGGTTCAAACCAAGAGGAGTTGCCTGATTTAAAGGTAATGTCTTCATTTGTGTTCTTTGTATTATTTTGCTTCTCCAACCCCCTAAAATCATTGTATTCCTTTATTTTGTAACAACACCAGTATCTTCAATATAATATGATGTTTTTTATGAGAGGAATTCGAGCTACAATTACACACACACCTCCTTCTAATGGTTTAAGAACATACTATTTCTATGGTTGGGGAATTTCTGTTTCACGAAATGATGATTGTTCAATCTTCTATTAAAACACCTAATGGTGGACATTAAGATGTCACTCTGTCTATATATGATATATATTATGTTTATTCTTTCCTTATTTTTCAGTATTTTTCATTTATGGAATACCTTTATGGTTTCCATTATGGGTAAACATGATAATTTCATTTTAGGAAATGCGCACAATCACCCCCTCAAAGTGATTTGATTCGTTAGTGCCATATGTGGGACGTATAAAGTATGGAGTTAATGATATTATATATGATATTATTATGAAATTATAATATACCTTTATATCATTATGATTTCGCTGCATTAAATATGAAATAGAAATGAAAGTAGCGTTCATGCGTACGTACGGCTTACCGTCTCCATAAATGATGCATTTCATTTCTTACATCTAAATGTTAGGTACTATTATAAATACATGTATATTATAGATATATAAGATATATATGATATCTGAATCATGAATTTCATTCTGGATATAATGAACCTTTGACCACATGAACAACATGTAATTGTAAGATTTCCATTTTTTACTTAAGTACCAAATATCGACCAAACGAAATTTATTAACTTAGATGTTTACATAATGTTTAAAACATGAAAATAAGTTATATAAAAAGAATAATAAACTTAAAAAGGTTCTTAATAAAGAAGAAATTAACTTTCATTTATTATTCAGGAGAATAAAGAGCGATTGAGTCATGTCGTACACGAGGTAAGGGACTTCGTCTCAATCTCCTTTCATTGAGGCATATTTTGTTTTATACACAACATTCTTTTATACGGTGTACAAAACTCTTTGAATTTTACTTTTATTCAAATGGAATATTTTTCTACGAAGCATTTTACTAAACGACAAAAAGGAATGATTCTTTTAATGTACGTAGTGACAAAGACCTTTTCCGCCGTCACGGGTATTATTTGGTCTTTGGCTTCCTCAATAAGCCGTAATGTTTTTAAAATGAAATAAATACCATATAGTATTTTATGTAATTTGGAATTGAAAATGGTTTTTATAATGGATTTTTTATGTCAATATATTTAATTGATATATTGGGATTGAAATGTGGAAATTTTTTCTTTCCATTATATTTGTTTTATGTCTTATGATTTTATAATGGTACTTGGACATTTGACAGGTGGTTACATGATAAACCATATGATGGGTGGTGCATTGAATACCAGGATGGGTGGTTATGTTATAACCTCCAATTCATTGGGTATGTAATTCGGTCGTATGGCTATTCCATTTAGTGATATGTGTGGAAGTCAACTGTATGGTTACTCCATTTAAGTATGTTTATGTCCCAAGATACCATTTTATTTTATGTGTTCTTTATATGGGTTTTATGGTAATATTTTGGTTACAAAGGGTATGCAATGATCTTTTATTCAGTGAAGAGTTTTTAGTACATCATAAAGGTGAAAAGTATTAATTTGATAAAGTATTCATGGTTTACTTTTTGTTTTGAAAAACTAGTAGTTTTCCATCTTTATATATCCCTTACTGAGCTTTTTATGCTCACCCTACGTTTTTTTGAAATGTTTTTTCACAGCATATAATGTGGAATAGGGTCAAGGATGGGATCAAGGAAAATTCATGCTATCTTAATCACGGAACTAGACAATGAATCTTTTTTTAAGATTTCATGTTTTGTAGAAAAATGAAACCTTGTAGAAGTGTCTACTATGTAATCTTTTGAGTTGTAATAGTTATGATATAATTCTCTAAAACTCTAAACCTAAAAAGATCCTCAATGTGAATTATTCATTTAATTCAATATTAAGTAAGGTTTAATGTCGGGGCCTTATATCCATGGGGACCCAAAATGGACCCAAGGATTCCCATGGTCTTCTGTTACTCATAAAATTAGGTTGAGACATGTTTGAAGGTAATTTTTAATTATTATAATTTTTTAACTTAATTTAAACTATTTTCCTTTAATAGTGGTAAATAAAAGTCAAAAGTTACTATTCATTAAAAATTATTTTAATCTTATTAAACCAAATTTTACAAAATAATAAAATCCATTTATGTCTGATTTTCTAAATTCAATTCTGAGAAGTGGTATATTTTCATTTAAATGAAATGTTTAGTTTTTTTAAGTACTACTAGGTGGTTTCACTGTTCATAAAAAATTAATGTTTTTCACAATACTACAAAAATTCAGCCAAAGATATATTTGATGTTAAAAATTCAAAATTATTTTCAATTTTAAAAAATTCAAAACATAGATGTTGGATTAATTAATTTAAAATTAATTCTCATTGATAAAACAAATAGCATGTTTTTAAGAAACAATAACTATCAAAAGATTGATACTTTTTTATGTCCAATTTCAAAGTGAAACTAATTCCAACAAATAAAATCGGATTAAATGGTAAAATTTTAATATAATTACACTTTAAAACCAACTAAAAAGTTAATCTAACCATATAAATAAATTATATTAAAATTTAGTTTTGAATTAAAATACAATATATTCGCTAATTATTAAAATAATGAACTTTATCAGAAAAATTTTAAAAAATTATACAAAGTAAATTTTGAAGTCCCAATTCTAAAGAAGGATTTTATTTGGTTAAATAGAATGTATTTAAGTGACCAAAAATAGATTTAACAAGGGTTCGCCATTAATTGGTTGTAAATCGTCTTTTTAATGCCAATTATGATTAAAATTATATTCATTCATATTTTAATCCTCTAAATTTTAGTGGATAAATGTAAATACATTTAACAGTCATGTATAATCATATTTTAATTATTTTTGTTCATTCCCACCTATATAATGGCTAGGTGTTAACTTTCATTTAAAATAATAATATTATATTATTAATGTGCAACGTAAGATTTCATAGAGACCCGTTGTTGCGTATCTGCTACGCTATCAAACATAGAAACCCCTTTAAAGTAAAATTAATATTTAATTCACAAATATTAATAAATATGAAAATGTTTTATTCTTTATTTACCTGGGATATTACAATGGTGGTTCATCAAAATATTTGAAGTTATAATAATTTTAATTTTTAAAAATTTCAGAAAATTTTAATAAAAAAAATCAATTGGGATTTTTAATTCATAATGTTTAAATTGTCTTGGAGTGATTTTCATATAATACATTGAAAATATATAATTTTTAGTTAATAGTGGATAAAACATATTTTTTATTAAAAAATAACCTTTTTGTTAAAATAATTTCAAAGTTAAATATAATTTTATTTTATTGTTTAAAGGAATAATAGTTAATTATTATATCTATTAATCTAATTTAGGTTATTTCAACCAATTTCATATTGAGTTTATTTAAAAAAATTAAAACACTTCATTACTTTCTATTTGTAAATAACTTTTTTTGCTTGTTTGCATGATTAATTTAATGTCAATAATTTCCAATTATACAAATTTATTTATTTAAATAATATAACATATTTAGAATCATTATATTATTTTTTTTATAATAATTCCATTTAATTTTTTTGTTATTGATTATAGAAGTTAAGAAGAAAATGGATTTACAGGGGTTAAATATAAAATATATGTGTTAAATAACAGATAAAAATTTTAAAACCTCATTGTACTGACATATATTATTCTTATAGACTATATGGATATATAATGGTACATTTTTATCATTGTTTCATTTTAAAAACATGCATGCACCATTTCCCTTTTGAAATTTACAATTGTGTCGGTCATATAACATATAAAATACCACCACATAACCTCACCTGTTCACAAATCTTAAAACAATTAGACCATCCAAAAATGATATAAATACATCCAAAATTCCATTATATATTCATATAAGACTTATTCTTGTCATAAATATATCATATGAATCCATTTGGTGGAAACCCAAAAAGAATTTCTGAATAACATGTAGCATCCATAACTGAAAATTTTATTTTAGTTCTTCCCAAACCTCCTCAAATTTATATTAAAGAATACCAATATAATATCTTTATTATATTACATAAAAAATCATTTTATTTTGATAATTTAATTGTTAATTTATTCATCCCCTTCAATAAAATGGGATACAATATCATCATTCGTGTGTAAGGAGGACTATCACGTCATGAATCGATGAAATCTGTATTACATCACTACATATCAATATTGTAAATTATGATGTACATAATTTAAATTTATGATAATTATTATATTATTTAAATTTTTTAATTAGGATAAATCATATAAGCTCTTACCTCATGACCTAATGTATAATAAAAATTTCACTAATTTGAATGGAAGAATAACTCCTCCGAAAATGATGTCATTTCGTCCTCAATATTTTTTTTTTCAATGATTCTAATATTGATAAGTGATATAAATAAATATGATATTTTAAATATAATAAAATTTATAATATTAGGATATCACATATTCCATCTTACTTTTTATTCTATGGGAGATGTGATAATCTCGTGTGTTTGTGTGTGTCTGTACAATTAATAGCCGCCTTATGGAAGTGTTGTGATTCATTTTTCATATACATCATTTTTCATATAAAAATTGTGTGGTTTTAATTTAGAAATGAATAAATAAATATACATGATTTATATTAAAATAAAAATATTTTTTAATTGTAATATATTAAATAAAAAAATTATTTAATTCCAATCAGAAACCGAACCCCGTGATCATGAGTACATATGACCTATCGTCTCCATAATTGATGTATTTCCTATTCTATAAAAAAATTATCGGAAAATATAAATACATAAAAACTAAATATCTATTATATTTAAATAATGTCGAAAATTGAAAATATTATGGAACTCTGATCAATGTAAGAGAAATAGAAATAATAAATTAAAAAATAAATGAAGAACGAGGCAGTTATAACACAAAAAATTATTTAATAAAGGAATTAGAGATATATGATAAATAAAAGATAATTAATTAATAATTTTGGATATGAAATATATATTTATTATTAATTAATATAATTTTAATATATATATATATATATATATATATTATATGGTATGATCAAATTTGTAAGAAGGATTTCGAGAAAAACAGTATAGGGTTCACGTATCACTTTTATTTTTTATGAGTGACATTCCATATTTTACACGTGTTTATTTTATATATTGTATATACATCCCATTATGTAATTTATGATTAATATCATTAAAATTATTGTCATTTAAATATTCATTTTAGGATATCTCTTTCATGATTTTTATGGTACAAAATTTACAAAAGTGTTAAGGGGTTTATTTTTTAAAATTTCTTTTGTTGAGCCATTTGTTCTATCATGCACATATATTATTATTTGTGGGGTATATAATTCACCATTTATATATTATATAATGAATATAAATATTATAATTTTATTTAATTTTATATTATATTTTATAATTTACGGGGTCTTATGATTCAAAATTTACCAATCGAGAAGGGGGTTGACACTATAATATATTTAAATATCGGATCTATTTATGATTAAACTTCTGACAATGAAATATTATGATTTAATTATAAATATAATCATGAAATCTATTATAATATGTATATTTATTTAAAATACATATTTTACCATTATTTACCTCATAAAATCAACTAATTACTCCATTAGATTTTTTTTAAAATGACTTTATTTTAATATTTATTCTAAAAGCCTTTTCATGCTAATCAAAAATTTATAAAAACATTTTGAAATATGTTTTAAAATTCGAAAATTGAATTTTTTTTTTCAAAACATATTTACACATTTTAGACCATTCTACATGTTATTTTTACGTATATCTTTATGTTTTTATAAAAATAAATCTTTTATAGGATGTACCAAAATTGTGAAAGGAATCATTGTATTAACATATCGAGAAAGAATGAAATTTGTTGACCCCATAACAATTATTTTCATTAAATATTTCTATATATGTTCAAAATGTTATTTTAAAAAACATAAGTTTTTTTTAAATTTATTTTTCATAGATGGAAAGATACTTTTTTGGGGAAATATTTGAAATGGGTTTTAAAGGCTCATTTTTATTTTTTCATGTTTAATATGAATAAAATGGATTTTGAAAATCATTTATTTTTTAATTTTTTTTTCACTGTATAAAATCATTTTTCATTGTGATTTTTTTAAATGATTTATTTCAATTCATTTATGAGTTTTAAATTTTATTTTAATATAATTTTTTTTTAAATATTTCAATAATATTTAGTTATAAAATGTCTATTCCAATTTTGGTAAGTTATCTTTATCTAAAATTATTTTTAATTATTTTTAGAACTTATTTTATAAATTTATATGGATTTTTTAAATAAAAAGGATACGATAACATTTTATGTCAAAAAATGTGGTCTTCAAATTGGGAATACTATTTTTGAAAGTAAATAATCCTTATAATATTTCTATGTAATTTTCTATCTATGATGGTATCATTTGAAGTTATTTTTGATTTAGTGGGGAAATGATCATTAAATATAATTCTTATTCATTATCTAAATGGTTTATATTTATGGTGAAATGATATTAAATAAATGAGTTCCTCTTCCATTATAAATATTATTAGAGATTTCTTATGTAACCTATATATTTTTCAATGGGTAATTCTTTTATGAATTGATGAAATTATTATGAAAAAATTTATTTTCCATATGATATTCTATTATTAAATTTTTATGAAATAGATTTAGTTTAATGTGTTATGATATGATTATTTTTTTATAATATTTTGGCCCATGCATTTTTGTTTTTCATTATTTGATAAGTGGTACCTAAATCCCAATTCAATGCATTGGGTAAATATTGATTTCAAATATGATAAACATGACTAGAATTAGTTGTAAACAAAAATGAGTAAGGGAATATGTCCATTATAAAATTAATGGGAGTGAACCATGATTTCAATATTATTTTTGGGAGAGAACAAAATACAGTATGGTAGATTTTGAAATGTTCCTTTAGTAATAATTAAATGATTTTATATTCATCTGTGTATACTAAAGACATAATTCTAATTAAAATTTTTATATATCATGGGTTATGATGCTTGATCCCATTATGATTCAAGTACAATGAATAAAAATGACTATTTACATGGATAATATTTCTGATCTATGCTATCTAGGTTTTTGATTTTTAATGTTATTATCAAATTCTCATACCCATATTCTCATTTTCTATTTAAATATTCCTTTTTTACACAAATTGATCATTTTTCCTAAACCTTTATTATATTTACATTCCTTATGTTATAAATAGGGGATTTATGAAGAGTGTGTTTATGAATAGTACTAAATGATATTATATTTGTAGTAGACATTTAATATTATTCCTGAAACATTATGATAGAGAACATAGTCTCCATGGACTCTAAAAATATATGGTCTATGGGCATGTATTTGTTAAATATATAGAATATTCCTCTAAAATGATGTAATATTTATATATGATAATTTTGGGAATTTCACAATGGTTATAGAGGAACAGATTAGATAACCATTACAAACTATGATCATAAAAACATTGCAAGATCCTTATTGGTATTTGGATGAATTTTTCTTGGGATATATCTATGGAAAATCATAAGGATGAGTTAAGGTGTAGGAAATATATTGAAATATTGGAAAACATTAGAGGAAGTTGATTTCATAAAATTTAATCCCTATCATGATACTACAAGCGGATTTATCCCCGTCATAGAGGTACCTAGTGGTAATAACATCGAAAAGGGTGTATTGACTTTGACTAAATTGTCACATGGGGAAAAACAATAGGCCATACTGAAATCCTAGATTGACACTTTGAGTGATATGAATTTCAAATTAAAAAACTATTTATGAACTGTTATGGATAATTTGAATATTGAACATGAATAACCCAGGAAAATCATATGGTGTCAATGTTCAAGAATAATTTATTATTATTGAGACATCCTAAATGTTATTTTTAATGATTATGTGGTTTTTTTACTTTGAATATTTTTCTCACACAATGATGTTTAAATTTATATATTGTAAGTAACAAGAAGTAAATATATTAATATTGAATGTGAAAACCCACATTATAATGGGAAACAAAATTTTATGATGGTAGGAGTGATAAATTATTTGATTAAGAATAATCGTTTATTAAGATATGTGATTAAAATCATTAGCCAAAACCAACTCCCAGATACAAAAATTATGAGATGGAAAATTTATTTTGAAATCATTGGTGGTGGGGAGCATGTATGAAAGAAGAATCAGCATCTTATATATTGATAATGTTGGAAAATAACTCAGTGAAATATATAAAATGGATGAGAAAATTTTTTCTCTGTGGAGAAGAAGGGAATACAAAAATTAATAAATGATGAAAAATTAAAGGCATAGTTAACACAGTGGATATTAATATTGGTCTCTAAAATGTACTATAAACACATTAATGTTTTTACTATAGAAATAATATTTCTTAGGGAAATTGATGTCCTAGGGGAAAATATCAGATGATGAACTGCATATCTATATATGTAATAGTTTTTTTTATGATGATAAATAGGCTTCATATGAAATATGATAGGAATGAGGTACTAAATAAATTTTTATTAAAGAATGGTTAATTCTTTTAGAATACATAGGATTTCCTAAAGTGTAACTAAATTAGAATCAGTGAATTTTATGTTATAAATCCTAAAATATATATGAGTGGTTCATAATAAGATTTTCATTAATTTTTGACATAAATGTTTTTAATAATACTAATAAATTAGAGAAGTTATTTAATAAAAATGTGATAATTCATAGAAATTATGTTATTAAGGAAAAAATACCCTTTATAAGATTTTGATAGTAGTATAATAATTTTGTTATAAATGGATTATTGATATTTATAATTAAAATTAGATATAAGTAATTACCTTTCCACTAACTATGGATTTAATGAAAAAGTGTATTATGTTACCATTGATGTAATTTATATAATTTTGTAGAAATATTTAATATATTATATAATTTTTGGTTTTATTATTCAAATTATGATAATTTTATGTTTCCATTAATTTTTATGGTTGTTTAATATATTTTATTATTTTAAGAGAATATTTGATCAATGTATTGAAATATTTGGTATGTGACATTAATAGATAAATAATGATATTTTAATTATTAATGTAATGTTTTACTTTGGAAATTTAGTTACATTATTTATAATATTTTAATTATGGATGGTTCATAAGGATAACCATAGATTTAATGAATAAATTTGGAAATAGAATGAGGTTTCAGAGATTAATGTTTTATTTTACCATATAATTATTTATCCAAAACATTTGTTATCAATTTTTTATAATAATACTATATTAAACGAAATGAATTATAATTATATCAGTTTTCTTATGATACACAAGTCCATGACAAGTCATAAAAGTGAAATTAATATATTATAGTTATAGATGATGGTGAAATTTATCAAATCACAATCAATGGATAATATTGTTCTTATGAAACTGAATGAAATCATATAAGTAAAACTTACTGGGAATTATTTAGGAATTAGTAAATGGAAGAAAAAACGTTATTTATTTAATGGGTGTGCAATGTACCACCATATGATTTTTTGAAATATATTTACATCAAATAAACTAACTATTTTTGATATTTTACATTATATAAAATATTTTTTTATAACTCCAGTTACATGAATCTATCAGTTTAGCATGTTCTATAAATAACACTATGAATATCATTCAAAACACCCAGAATTAACGAATTGTGAAAAATTATTAAAATATCATTATATAATATGGAATTTATCACAATGTCATTGGATTGGATGGTGTTGAGTCAATAAGGTTTTCCTTATGACTATTCTATTACTTCTTGTTTTGTAAATCACAAACACCTTATACCTAAACAAATCTATATTTTACATCTATAAGAAAATTTTATTCTTTAAAGATATTTACCCTAACCTAGATTTCCTTATACATAGAAATATTTTTCTTAAGTATGAAAATCAGATTCATATTCAAAACCTCAGAATAATATAATTCCATTATATGAAGCATTCATCTTAGGATCTGAATTCTAGATTTGAAATGTAATGAAGTTCCACTCCAAATTCTGGATGAGAAATCTAATGAAGTTCCACTCTGAATTCTAGATGAGAATTGTAATGAAGTTCCACTCCAAATTCTTGATACAAACTCGCATATAGTTCTTCTCCGAATTATGGACTCCTAACTTTTACTAGACCGACTCCGAACTCTTATGAAGTTCGACTACGAACTTTTACTATTTCGACTCTGAACTCTTATGAAATTTGACTCCGAACTATTAATAGTTCGACTCCAAACTCTTATGAAGTTTGACTCTGAACATTCATGAGTTCGACTCTGAACTCTTATGATGTTCGAATCTGATCTTTCATGAGTTCAACTCCGAACTCTCTATGTTTAGATTTCGAACTCTGCTGAAACCATGCTCCAAATATCCTTAGAAATTCGGACTCCGGACTTCTATAGAATTCAGGTTCCAAATTCCAATAAAACATAATCTGAATATCCTTTTTTAATATAGACTCCAAATTCAATTTTTGTTAGACTCCAAACTTTTATTTTCTTACATTCCAAACTGACAGTTTCTCTTATGATTACACTTGTTTCACTACGAAACGATGTTGTGCATTCAGTTATACATGTTTTGTTATAAAATGATGTCATCCATTCTGTTTCTAACTAACCTTTGGTTGAGTTACATGTTTAAAGGTCCCTCCAAATTTTAAATAAAATATGACTGTTGGAGGAGGGAGCCGCTCGTTCTTACCAAGCCTATAAATTGGAGCTCCTTTGAAAGCACTGAAAAAATAACTTGATCACTCTAGAGACCACATGCTGTTAAGGGGATTTCTATAGAGGGAATATTTTCATGCTTTATGCATACTGAATTTCCCATTCATATTTCTTCGTATGACTTTAAATGTTGGTGATTATATTCAAGGACTTCCGGGGATATGAATAGAGAGGAGATGACCACCTTAATGTTCGAGGGCTTCCTTGCTGAGGAAGATAGAGGTTCCAACTACATTGATGTTGAGGGCTTGTGGGGATAGCAGGACAGAGACTTCGATCATCATATCAAGGGATTACCCTTGTGTGGGTAAGACAGAATTGCTTGAAAGTATAAATCAAGGCACTTTTATCCAAGTTTGTTAGATACCCTTTTCTTTGGGATAAAGAATTTATATCTTGTTACTTGTAGTTTTACTACTTGTTTCCTGCTGAATTGTGTATTGTAAGGAATGTATAATCTTCTTATATTTTCTTAAACGTGTACTCTGATTCATTAAAATTGTATAATCTTTAAGGTAGAATCTCATTATTGCAAACTTTGGTTAATTTTCAATTCTTGAATCCATATTTTCGGAACCAGGTTTTTCAGAATCACTTTCCTGATTTAAGCAACTGCATAGAACTAGACGTTTGTAACTCCATACCTTATTCCAATTCTCCAATTGGTGTTATAGGTGTTGTGAATTTGATTAGTTTATCTTTTTTAAATATAGATCATTCCTTATTTACGGAAAATTTTTATAGTGGACAATTCACCCCCTCTTATATATTGAGAATCTACATTATTATTTCGATCCTACAATTAGTATCAGATCAGGTCTCTGAAATTATTATACTCACATATAAGTTTTTCATGCTCACTTTTTCATTGTTCTTAATCCTTTATTAAAAATATAGTTTTGTTCCAAACATTTTTATTCCAAACTTGTTCATTCTGAGCTTATTCACTCAAAACATTGTGATTATGATGTTTTCCAACTAACAAGTTTGGTCGCCAATTTTTTTCTTAGAGATTGCAGGTATGAATATTGGTTTGAGAGAAAATCATAATCCTACAAGACAACAAATTTTTGATGGTAATGATTATGAATAATGGAGAGATCGAATGAAGGCTTTTGTTATCAATAGTATAGTAGAGAATTTTTTTATGCTTACTGGAAGATATAAAATTCCTGATAAGGAAGTAAGTGCTTTCACAAACCAATAGAAGAATGATTATCAATTAAACTATAAGGTATGCAATACTCTACATTGTTCAATGACTAGGAACATATATAGTCAGATTTCTTCATGTGAAACAGCTAGCTGTATATGGAAGAAACATGATGTTACACATTTTGGTACATCTAAAGTGATTGAGTCATGAAGAGCTATGTTGAGAGAAGAATACCATGGTTTTAATTTTCCTTATGGTGAACCCATTTGTAAAGTACATGAGAGGTTTTTGAAAATCGTAAACAGACAATAATCTATGGGAGAGAAAGGTATGGATGATGAAGCTCTTGTGGATAAGATAATTGATATTATGCCCAATGAGTGGGAATCAAAGAGGAAATCCATTGATGAGAACATGAAGGTCACTCAAATTTCTCTAGATGAGCTATTTGGAACTCTTCTTCAACATGAAACAAGAATGAAAAGATATGCTGGAAACATCAAAAAATAAGAATGGAAATGGTAATGTTTATTTTACTACAACATCAAATCATTTGAAAGCTAAGACTCCAGGGAGAGTAACTAGATCCAAGTCTAAGATGGTTGTTATCCAATCAGAATCTAGTGAGAGTGAAGTCTCAGATAATGAGTTAGAAAATCATTCTCAAAGAATGAACAAGATAGTTGTTCAATGAAATTTCCAATATAGGTATAAGAAGAAGGAAAGGAATGATAATAAAGATTCAGAGGTCACATGCTATGAGTGCGAGAGAAGTGGAGACATACGACCTGATTTCCCAATGCTTGAATAGAAATAATGAAAAGAGAGGCATTCTGAAAGGAACAAGAAGAAGTTTTATAAGTCTAAATCATAGAAAAGTATGAAATCTAATACTACATGGAGTGCTAGCTGTGGAGATTCAACAGAAAGTGAATCTTCAAAATACGATTCATCTGCTCAGAAGAATATGGGATTCATTGCTAATACTTCTTTTCCACATACATGTCTTATGGCTAAGTTACACTCTGTCAAGGCATTATGAAATATATCTCTTGATAAGAATTATTATTCCAAAAATAGTAATTCTAATGAAGATACTTCATCCCCAGAAAATGAAGAACCTTCATATGAAGAAGTACCTAGTTTTTCCAAGTTACATGAACCAAAAAAATGTAAAATTTCTAACAAATTAGACAAGGAAAATACTCGGGAAGATGTTATTACAAAAGAGATTTCAGATCTTCTTCAGATCTAAAATATAAATAAGAGCTTATAGAAAAAATTTCTAAAGACCTTGAGAAAGAAAATTCTGATAAAGAAGAAATTTCTAAAGATTATAAGAATGCTATTTCAAAAATAAAAATATTTGAGGAAAAATCTAACTCTAAGGAAATGATTCCTGAGTATAGGAATTTAGTCATTAGACTAAAATACTAAATTTTTTCCCTAAAGAAGCCCCTTGAAAAATTTACCTCTGGGAATGAAAATTTTGACAAGATGTATTCTAAAATTAAACCGAAAGGAAACACTACTAGAGTAGGTTATACTCACCAAAAACCAGTTTTCAAAAAAAACTATTTTGTTCCTTCTAGATCCCCTTTTTCACTAAGTCTCAATGTGGTGGGTATTGGATGAAAAATTGTTATTTGAATAATGTACAATCTCTTGGGTTTCATAAAGCATATTTTTCTAAAAAAATGTGGATACCCAATATTTTGTTATCTAAAAATCTTAGATCCACACACCTTTGATTCCTAAAGTATAAATCTTTTCTTGTTTTTAGGAAGGTACAGAAAATACCAACAACAATACATGGTACATGGATAGTTGACATTTCTGGCACATGACAAGTAACAAAAGATATTTTGAAAATATTATCAAGAAGAAAGGAGGAAAATTAAATTTCGTAGATAATGCTAAGGGAGAAATTGTTGGTATAAGTAATATTGTTCTTATTAGTAAATCTTTGATTTCAAATGTTTTTTTTTGTTAAGGGTCATAGGCACAACCTCATTAGCACAAGTCAATTATGTGATAAAGTATACATTGTGTATTTTAGGAATGATAAATGCATAGTACAAAATTTCAAGGAATAATTTATTCTTTCAGCAAATAGGCTAGAGAATGTTTACGCATTAAACATAAGAGACCTTAGGATCCAAGGCATACCTTGCCATAGTGCAATGGAAGATAATTCTGGGTTATGGCATAGAAGACTAGGTCACTGTAACATTAGGAACTTATGTAAACTCTCTAAGAAGAAACTAGTTAAGGAGCTTATATTCGATTATTCTAAAGTTTTTGATCCTTGTCAATATGGAATGAAACATAAATCTAGTAATAAATCAATTGGTGAAGTCTCAACAGCTGATGCATTACAATTAGTGCACATGGATCTTTTTGGTTCAACACAAACTAGAAGAATTGGAGGAAAATACTATGTGTTTTTTCTAGTTGATGATTACACTAGATTTACATGGGCCTATATTCTAGAAAAGAAGTCTGAAGATTTTTCTTATTTCAAATTATTTAGAGCCCATGTTAAAAATGAGAAAAACCTTCCACTGAAAACTGTTCATAGTGATCATGGAGTAGAATTTCAAAATTCTGATTTTGAAACTTTTTATAAAAGAAAAGGTATTACTCACCACTTTTCAGCACCTAGAACACCTCAACAAAATGGTGTAGTTGAAATATGAAATAGAATTATTCAAGAGATAACTTGAACCATGTTGAGTGAATATTCTTTAGATATACATTTCTGGGCTGAAGCTGTTAGTAATGCTTGTTATACTATAAATCGAGTTTTGATTAGAACTTTCCTTAATAAAACTCCTTATGAGTTATAGAATGGTAGAAAACCTAGAATTTCCTAGTTCAAGGTTTTTGGTGGCAAGGTATTAATCCTGAATACTAAAGATAATCTACACAAATTTTCACCAAAATCCGATGAAGGAATTTCCATAGGCTACTCCATAACATCTAAGGCTTATAGAGTTTTCAATAAAAAAACTTTTATTGTTGAAGAAACATTTCATGTAAACTTTGATGAATCTGATCCTTTAGTTTTTAAACCATCCCAACCAACATCCTTAGATTTGTTTTCAAAAACTGATTTTCAACCGTTGATAGAAGATCCTTATGATCTGGAAAATGTTCAAGAAGATGCTTCTGAAATAGTTACCCCAGAAAACTGTCTACCCTATGTTGATGAATAGGTTTTACAAACCCCGAGTCATGTTTTTCTTAAGAATCATCACAGAGATAGTATCGTTGGTGATGTAAATAGACCTGTAAGGACCAGAAGTTCCATGAGAAATTATGTAGATAATCAATCATTCTTTTCAAAATTAGAACAAAAAATCACTGATGAAGATTTAGGTGATGATGATTGCATAAAATCCATGCAAGATGAACAAAATAAATTCGAAAGGAATAAATTCTAGACCTTGGTTGAAAGACCTAAGGAAACTTCTGTTAATGGAGAAAGTGGGTCTTCAGAAACAAGTGTGATGAAAATGGATTCACAGTAAGAAGTAAAGCTAGACTAGTTTCAAATGGATATAATCAGCAAGAGTGAATAGACTATGATGGAACCTATGATCCAGTAGCTTGACTTGAATCTATTCATATCTTACATTCCATTGTGGTATTCTTCAATTTTATACATTTTCAAATGGATGTAAAATGTGCTTTTCAAAACAGTTATGTTCAAGAGGGTGTTTTTGTTAAACAACCTCTTGGGTTTGAAGATAAAAATCATCTTGATAATGTTTTCAGACTTACTAAAGATTTGTATGACCTTAAAAAAGCCCCATGAGCCTAGTATGATAGACTTACTAGATTTTTGCTTTAAAATAACTATGTTAATGGAAAGGAAAATCCAACCCTTTTTATAAAGAATGATATGAAAAATGTTTTGATTGTTCAAATTTATATTGATGAAATCATATTTGGTTCAACTCAGCAATATTTAACTAATTCTTTTGGATGTCTAATGAAGTCTGAGATTGAAATGAGTATGAATGGTGAGTTAACATTCTTCCTTGTTTTTCAAATTTCCCAAAAAACAGAAGGAACCTATATATATCAACATAATTATATTAAATATATTCTTAATAAGTATGGATATGACAACACTAAGAGTATAAGTACACTCATCGGTACCTAAAACTCTTTAGATCATGATGAAGTTGGAAAACCAATAGATCAAACATCTTTTAGAGGTATGATAGGAAGTCTAATATACTTTACAGTCAGTTGAAAATACATAATTTTTTCAGTATTCTTATGTGCAAGATATCAATCCAATCCTATAGAATCTCACTTAAAGGCAGTGAAAAAAAAAATTTGCTACATAAAGGGAACCATAGATCTAGGATTATTCTATACATCTGGAAATGATTATGTTTTAAAATGATTTTCGGATGCTGACATTGGTGATTTTAGAATGGATAGAAAAAGTACATCCATAACATGTCATTTCTTAGGATATTCATTAGTTTCTTGGTTATGAAAAAAGCAACACTCAGTAGAACTCTCCACTTCTGATGCTGAATATGTAGCAGCTGGAAGTTCCTGTGCTCAAGTGTTGTGGATGCAACACAGACTCACAAATTATGGCTTGAGTTTTACTAAGAATCAAATTTTGTGTGACAACATAAGTGCCATTGACCTTAGTAAAAACCATGCACATCACTCACGTGCAAAGCACATAGTTATTAGGCATCAATTTCGTAGGTATCACACACTAAAAGGAGATATCATTCTTTAGATTATCATAACACTAGATCAACTTGCTGAATTTTTCACAAAATCATTACCCTCTAATAGATTTGAATACACTAAACAAAAGTTAACAATGATATCAGTAAGGTAATCCTTCTTCATTATCTTCTTTTTGTACAATTCTCCTTACAGTAATAAACTCTTTTTCATAGGGGGAGTACATTTGTGTGTTAGTTTAAACAAACTTTTCGTTGACATTTTTATTTTCAAACTTTTGTAACTAAAATATTTCATAACATGTTTTTGGAAATTCCTAGAATGGAAATTCTCGGAATAGAAATTCTCAAAACGGATATTTTGGAATGTAAACCCTCGGAATAGAAATTCTCGTAATAGAGATTTTCGTACTGAAACGTTCTTAATGAGAATTTTTCCTAATAAGAATTTTCGTAATGAATTTTCCGTAATGAGATCTTTCGTAATGAATTTTCCGTAATGAGAATTTTCGTAATGAACTTTCGTAATGAAGATTTTTCATTATGAGTTTTTTTTCAAGAAGATTATTACCAATTAAGAACAAGATTTCTAGCCATTCTGAGAGGTATGATTTCCTTAATTAAATATTCGTAGTCATATTTTTCTTTCTAGTATTTTCCTTTGAGTTTTAAAATTATTCGGATTCTAGTTTTCCATAAATCCGAATTTTTTTCTTAAAACCTCAAAAGATCGGAGTCATGATTTCCTTGTGGGAATGTTCTCAACCGTCAGATCAGATCAGTAGGATTTTCAACCATTAGATGGTTTCTTTATGAACAAAAGTCACCTCCTTTTCCTATATAAAGGGGACCCTATGAGTCATACCACATTGTTTTTTCAAAGAATTCATGTCTCGAAGCCCTGACTCTCTTCTTAAGGACCATTCCGATCTTTGACAAAGTCATTATGAATCTTCCAGAACTCTCTACTCCAAAAGTATGTTGAAGCTACATCTCAAGATATGTAAACTACAAATCCAATCTCAAAGTGGTTACTCTTCATGGAAAGAATAGTGCATCCGGATTTTTACAAGTTTGATTCTCTTATAACCAAGAATATCAGATTGAATGGATGGGAAGATGTTTTCTTGTATAAGTAAGAGAAACAAGATCCGGTTTATACAGACTTACTTATCGAGTTCTACGAGACTGTTTCCTTCCAGCAGGAAGTAGGCATAGAGACTTTTTCTTTTAAGTATTATTGTAAGACATAAAATTTATCCTACACCAAGGCTGCAAGCTTGGTGGGTTTACCTTACGAAGGGGAAGGTGAGTTTTTCTCACAAAATCATCTGGATGAGCAAGGAAGCTTCAACAAGGTAAAGGCATTGAAATGTCTTGGACTTAAAGATACCAAGATGGCTAATATTTATCATCTCACTCCAAATAATCATATTATACAATTTTGGGTACAAGGTTTTCTTATACAAAGAAGAGGTGACAAGGATAATCTAAAGACGAGTGACATCTATGTCCTAAATTTCCTGGTAACTCTAAGGATGATAAATTTAATGAGTCATGTCTTGATTACGATTAGGAATATAAAACAAGGGAACGTGAGAGCCCAAATCATTATGTACCCTGGTTTACTATCAAAGCTGATAGTTTGGTGCTTATAGTCTTTCAATGATTCATGCAAGTCAAAATTTCAGAATTGTATGCTTATTCTAGTTAGTGATGATACACTGAAGAGGATAAAGATGGGTTTTTCTAGTGAATATGGATAATTCTATCCTTTATCTATGTAAGGTTCTGAGGCAGCTAAGAAATATTCACAAACTCTGGAACCATCTAAAAAGTCATGGTAGAAGTGAAATTTTAAGGTAGTGGATACTGAAGGAAAAACTCTCAAAGATAAGGAAACTCAGTCTGCTCCCCCAAGCTGAAGAAGCATAAAAAAATACAGATGAAGTGGCAGTCAAGTGGAGGGAAGACAAGGAGAAGAGGAAAGAAGGGGATCCACTATTCGGATTATACCCTGCAGAGGCAAAGGCCTTAAAAGAGAGAGCTTCAGATGAATTAGAAAAGTAGGAAAAATAAATGAATTTGAAAAAGAAGTTGTCTGAAGTTGAATTGGTGCAATCTATGTTAAGAGATACCGAAATAGATTCTAAGAAAATTCCCACTCTGGATTCCTTTGATGTTCAACCTTCTTTACCAGAGACTCCAGCAATGAACTATGTCACTTTGGAAAAATCCAAGGGTAAATAGGTAGTTGAAGAAGTTGAAAAAAGGCTAGTAAAGAAGTATAAGAAGAGGTTTTTGAAGAAGAAGAATAAGAAGGAAGTGATGATCTTGATGATTTGATCAAAAAATTAGAAGAGTATAATGAAAATGCTGAATACATAAAATTACCCACTCCATAGAAGACAGATGAGAAAGAATGTGAGAATGATATTGATGATCAAGAGGAAGAGAAGGAAAATGTTCTGTATGATGAGGAAGAATCTTATGAAAATAATTTCCTTGAATAAGGGGAATAAAAGGAGAAACCAGATGATGATATGGTTTTTCAGTTATTATAAAGTGAGGAAGAATCTCCAAATGATCAACCCATTACGAAAGCTGACAAGGGGAAGCATGTTCTGATGGATACTCCAACAAAATAAATTTTTAGGAAGAATGAGGTTGGTGGTTCTTCTAAAAGAAAAATGGTTCCAGTTGAAGAAGAACAATTTCCATGTAAATTATCGGATTCAGAGTCATCAGCACATGGTCACGATTTTGTGGTTGAATCCATGAAAAAGTTGGTGGACACCATTCCAATTTTCCCCACCATAGACTTCAGATGCCAGATGATGTAGCATAGTTTGAATCATAAATCAGAAGCCTTATCCATGGTGGTGGGTAATTGTATAATGATTGAGGAAGACCATAAATGTTTCCTTATCAATTATGATCTTCACTTGAAATCTTGCAGCAAGATAGCTTTGTGGTCTAAGAATGATGAAGAAGACATGGATGATTATGATAATTTTCAGAATGAGCTGAAAAATGCCTTTTAAACTGAGGATAACAAGATCATGAATCTTCAGGAAGAGATGATAATTGAGAAAAGCACTCGAAATCAATAGGTCAAATATCTAAATGGGAATCTTAAGTCCATAGCTCAGAACTGGAAATGGGAAAGAGATTTCTGGATTGAGTTTTAAGAAAAGCTGCAAAAGCAATAGGAGTTAATAAAAATGCAGGAAGAGGCCATGAAGGCTCAGGCTGAAGCTTTGAAAGTTCAAGATGATAGGATAAAATCCTTAGATAGGAAAGCTGAGGAAGACCAAAGATACTTAAAGATGAAAAAAACCTTGCTGAAGAAGCTAATCCCAAAGGAAAATGAAGACAAATAAACTCACTATGATCTTTTGTTGAATTTTTCATTCCTTGTAAAACTTTTCTCAACTCTAATGAAATTTTGGGTGGGTGCATCTTGTCTTGTAATGTACTAATGTTTCAGGTACTTTATTTTTTCCATTCCCTTCAATTCTTTTTGAAAATCACAAAGGGGGATAAGGAAAAAGAACTACTCCTAAGGAGAGGAAGGAAAAAAGAACCACTAAAAAGAAGAGAAAGAAAATTTTAAAATGGAGAAAGGAAATATTTCTAAGTTAAATATTCATAAATTAAGGGGGAGTTTCTCACTACGAAGTTTTTAATTCCCATGATAATGAAAACTCCACTATAGAAATTCAGAATACAATAATTGGAGTTTCAATGCCTAAGGGTGAGTTAGTTGTATTCACAATCATCATGAACAAAGGGAGATAAGTTTTAATTTCAATGTCTAAAGAAAATTTTCAAAGAAAATATATTATTTTTTGTAAGGATGTTTGTGCTTTCCAAAAAGGGGGAGATTGTTGAGTCAATAAGGTTTTCCTTATGACATTTCCATTAATTCTTGTTTTGAAAATCACAAACACCTTATACCTATGAAAATCTATATTTTACTTCTATAAGAAAATTTTATTTTTAAAAGATATTTACCCTAACCTGGATTTCCTTATACATAGAAATATTTTTCATAAGTATAAAAATATGATTCATACAAAAAACCTCAGAATCATATGATTCCAAGATATGAAACATTCTACTTAGGATACAAATTTAGGATGTGAACTGTAATGAAGTTCCTCTCCGAATTATGGATGCAAACTATAATGAAGTTCCACTCTGAATTCTGGATGAGAACTGTAATGAAGTTCCACTCCGAATTCTGGATATGAACTATCATATAGTTACACTCCGAATTCTGGACTCCGAACTTTTACTATTTAGACTCCGAACTCTTATAATGTTTGAATCCGAACTTTTACTAGTTCTACTCTAAACTCTTATGATGTTAGACTACAAACTCTTCTGATGTTTGACTCCAAACTTTCATGAGTTTGACTCTAAACTCTTATGAAGTTCCACTCTGAAATTTTACTAGTTCGACTTCGAACTCTGTGAGTTCAGATTCTGAAATCTGGTGAAACCAGACTCAGAATTACCTTAGAAATTCAGACTCCAGACTACTACATAATTCAAGTTCTGAATTCCTATAAAACAGAATCCGAATATCCTTTTTATTACAGACTACGAATTCCATTTTGGTTAGACTCCGAACTTTTATTTTCTTACATTATGAACTAACTGTTTTTCTTATTCTTACACTTGATTCATTACAAAATGATGTCGGGAATTTATTTATACATGTTTTGTTATAAAATGATGTCAACAATTTTGTTTCTAACTAACCATTGGTTGAGTGACATGTGTACAGGTCCCTCCAAATATTAATGAAAATAAGACTATTGGAGGAGGGAGACGACCATTCCAACCGAGCCTATAAATAGGATCTCATTTGAAAGAGCTCAAAAAATAAAATGATCACTCTAGATACCACACACTGTTAAGGTGATTTCTAGAGAGAGAATCTTTTCATGGTTTGTGTGTATTGAACTGCTCGTTCATATTGCTTCGTGCGACCCCGAATGTTGGATATTACATTCGAGGACTTATGGGGATAGGACGATAGAGGTGCTGACTAACTTAAAGTTCGAGGGCTTCCTTGCTGAAGAAGACAGATGTTCTAGTACCTTGAAGTTGAGGGCTTGCGGGGATAGCAAGACAGAGACTCTGATCTTTGTATCGAGATATTGACCTAGTGTGGGTATGACATACTTTCTTTAACGTATAAATCAAGGTACCATTATCCAAGGAATTTGGATACCCTTCTCTTTGGGTTAAAAGATTTATATCTTTTTTCTTATAGTTTTACTATTTGTTTTCTGATGCAATGTTTATTGTAAGGAAAGTATAATCTTTTATATTTCCTTACACTTGTACTCTGATTCATTTAGATTCTATATGATTTAATGTAGAATCTCATTATTGTTAACTTTGGTTGAGTATCAATTTCTGGATCCATATTTCCGGAACCGGTTTTTTCAGAATCACTTTCCTAATTTAAACAAGTGCATTGAACTAGAAGTTTTTTAACTTCATACCTTGTTCCAATTCTCCAATTGGTGTTATAGGTGTTGTTAATTTCCTTATTTTAACTTTTTTAAACTTATATCTTTCCTTGTATAAGGAAAAAAGTTTCAGTTTACAATTCACCCCCCTCTTATATATTTAGCATCTACATCTTTATTTAGATCCTACAGATGGATTAATAGTATTGAATAAATTATTTAAAAAATTTTGATGAAAAATATATATATGACTAATTTTTTTATGACTATAAAATATTAAATGAAAATAAAAAACATTTTAAAATAAAGGAAATTTTTATTTGAAGAACATTTTTAATGGTATAAAATATGCTTTCCACAAGAAATTGAACAAACAACTTCTGGTGAGTGATTTGAATGAAATTTATAAACTATATATTCAATAAGATACTTATCTTTATTATAATATCTGTTATATACAATAGATAAAAGTAAAGCCATTTTTATATAACAAAACTATATTTTTAAAAATGTTTTGTCTCATTTTTCAATATAATTTTAATAATAATTTTTTAATGTCCTAAATATTTCATTCAAAAAATTTCACTTATATTATAATCATAATTTAAAAATATACATTGAGTGAATCATTGATATATTTTTTAAATGTTAATTTTTTTAAATATTGAAAATTAATGTTTTTAGATAAAAAATACATTTCAATCAATGAATTTATAAGAAATATTTTATTTTATTATGTGTCTGAACATAAGAGTAGATAAATTGTTTATCTATAAATCTAATTTATGAATTTTTTATCATATTAATATGGAATTTATATGTAAAAACATTATAAAAATGTAAATCATTTCTCTTTAGAAAGATATTTTTTAAGCATATATAGAATGATTTTTAAATATTTTTTAATATCTAAAATGAAATTTTGACAAATTGTTTTTATATTTAGAATATAAATAATTTATATTTTAAACTATCTAAATAATAATTTTTTACTATTATGAATAGTAGAATCACAAAAAAACTATATTACTAATGTCATGTTTAAATTGATTTTAAATGGGTAACATAAATTGATATAATGTAAATTCATATAGAAAAATATAAAATACTAATATTATGGAAATAATACTAAATTTTTACCACTATGTTTTGATAATGTAAAATTTTTTATATTATTGAAATGTAAGAAATGTGGATATAACTTTTTTTAAAAAAATTAGAGTGTTTTTCTCACATCACTTATAAAAGGCCACCCTCTCTCTTCTATGCTTCACACATCTAGAAACTATTGGATTGAATTTTCCTACCCAAATAACATCCTTACATCCCTCTTATTATCAAATATTCCTAATTTTTTTAGAAAATAATTCTTATAAATCATTTTTATGAAAAATAATATAAGTATTATAAAGAATATGTAGTGTCCCTATACGAGTGTTTCATTGTATTTCATCATCATCCTCCTTAATTTATTGTTAATATATGATGATATAATATACTAGAAATCATTAATATGTTAATATGTAATTATATTATTATAATAATATAAATTCATATCATCTTTTAATAGATGGGATACATATCTGTCCTTCATTTGTACGGAAGACAACTGATTCATGAAAAAATTTAATTTGTACTCACTCACCATCCCTCAATACATTATCTAATGATGAAATTATTATTTATATATTATTTTTATGATATTACAATACATATATTATTATAACAAAAAATCTATCATCGTTCCTTCTTACCCGTTGGAAGAAAAATATTATCATTACTGCGTATAGGGAACTACAACCTCGTAATCATATGAGTTTTTAATTTGTGATTAACATTGATGGTAACAAATGTAATATTAACAGAATATATATTATATTTTTAATAATATTATACATTTTGAATTATGATAATCAATACATCCTCTTATATAGAATTATTTGGGGGATATGATGTCATCATAACTTTGTAAGGCTAATTATCACCTCACAGAGCGATGGGATCATTTCTTCATGTAATATTTACAAAAAATGAAATAATTATAGGCTTAAATATTTATATGAGATATCTATGACATTAAAGTTATTTTATAATTGTAAATTAATATATAAATTTTTTTATTTCATTCTAATGGGACAATTGGAACAACAATCATTTGAATATACTGCCAACCATCTCTATGTATGATTTATTTCATTTTTTATTTCAGTCATTTAATGGTTAATCTAAAAAAGCTAAAAAAAATTCATTTTTGTAACATTTTTCTCATTATATATATTATTGATCCATTATCACTATTAGTAAAATTTAATAAAAAATCAAGATATCAATGAAAAACTAAGCAGTTACTACCGGAAATTTGATTTTATGATAGAATAATTTATAAATAGGTAATAAAAGGCCATAATTAAATCACATAATTTATGATATATGTATATATTTCTGTATTATATTTATAATAAACATATATTTATTAAAATGTATTATCCAATTTTATTATAGTATGTTTAGACAGAAGGTAAGTGAATTCCATATAAATTTTATTTTATACAAGCCGAAAGCAAAAATAACCACAGGTTTCCATTATTATTTTCATATACTACACATTAATTAATTTTTCGATGATTACCCTAATAATTATAGTATCTCTCATATTTATTTTAGGATCTATCATTCCTAGGATTTACGGTTCAGAATTTACCAATACAATATTGTATTTTTGTCTCAATTTTCTTAATGTGAGACATATGTTGTGTTATGAAACTATCATATTTCAAGATGTGTCTTTTCATAGACATTAAAAAACTTTTTCATGAATATAAATATATTAATCACAAATAATGATTTAATTTTTGTTATTTATTGTGGATAACATTCAAAATTAACAGTTGTTAGAGTGGTTTGTTGGAAAAATCTCATTTTTATTTGGTTTGTTTATGATCAAACATTTAATGATGATCAGATAATATATTTTCTTGAGATCAACATGAATTTTATTCCCCTCCAAATATATATTTACAATAAATATTTTCCAATCATATTTATATACATATGTACTCTTGATTCAAAAATAATTTTTAAAAATTGTGTCGGTTTCCCTCTTTGGTCGAAACCCCATTTTCATATATTTAATTATTTTGTATAAAAGACATCAATAAGGATATAAAATACTATTGATGATTTAATAAATATTTTTTTACCTTAGTTTGATCACATAAAATATTTTTTAAATAAAATTATTATGATGTTTCCAAAACAATTCCAATTTTGTTTTATAGAAAATGTTTATGAATTCCTAGTTTTATCAGATATGGTATTGAAGTTATATCACATAAATCTGACCCTTTTCTTCATTAAATAATCCATTATTATTCATAAGGGTTATTTTAAAATAAGATTATTTTTGTAGTGATTTATGTTTTAAAAATATTTTATAAAACGAAAAGGATATTTACCTAAAAAAATGTTTTAAATTAATTTTAAATAACATTTTTTATGATTCCATGGGTAAAATACAAGATTAAGATCATGAAAATGTATTATATTAGAAAATTTATTTTCAATGATTATGGGTTATTTTTCTCTGGAATGGTTTTGATTTAATTCCAGTATTCTAATATAATATTTCATCTTTATTTGAAATGAAATTAATTAATATGGATTTTATGATAATTTAATTTTAATTTTTATAAGTGGAAATTATATTTTCACAATTATATTTTTAAATGATCTGTATAAAAATTATTTATAAATTTTTATGGATACATTCCCTGAAAATTATTTTCAAAATTGTTTTATGTATTAAAAATCATTTTCACAGTGTGAAAGATCATTTACACTTAAGATGTTCCATGTCATATTTCAAAATCATTTTCCATATAAGATGAAATATTTTTATATTACATATGAATTATTCGGGATATGATCCGACAGATTCATTCTTAATAACTATCTGAATGTTTTATTTTTTCTATGAAATTATTTTTATGAAACCATTTCCTCTTCAATAGATAATAGCATGAAAAAATGATTATGAGACGAGAATTTATATCCATATTTCATTTTTTTATGAAATGTGGAATCAATTATTAAACATCTTTCTTCTATATTGGATATTCTATGATGAAATTTTTACATAAAATAATTTCTATTTAGAATTTTTTTTATGATGAATTATTTATGATATGATGTAAGATGTAAGTTTGAAATTTTTTTTTTCAGAGGGTGGGACATGTATCTCTCTCTAATTAATTGAGTAATTATTGATATATAATCTCAGAAAAAGTATTATTATGGGGAGTGAAACCGGATTAGCTAGTGAATTAGTCGACTATTACAATCTTGGTAGTGATCTAATATTACTATGATGGGGTTGGGAGTGAACCCATTCCACAATTATGGATTTGTAAATGAACATTGAATACTAAGAAAATTAATTTATATTATTATTTGTATGCTAAAAATATTATTATTATTCTAATGTAATGATCTCATAGCTCATGTTAATTGATCCATTTATGATTCTTTTTTTTAACTACCAATATTGATTCAATGACTCGGATTTACTATTTATGATAAGTTGGGTATTATTTTAATATTTTATTCACATGTTCTCATTCATACATTCTCATTATATATTTATATTTATATTCTTTTACCTTACTATGCATCTAAGATCACATTTGTATATTTTATATTTTAGAAATGTTATTTAGATATGTTTTCTTGTAGAGTATGAAAATGATGATTACTAAAGGGGATGATCTTTATGGGTGTAAATGAACATATTTCTTGAACTAAGAATGAATGGAATCAATTATTGAGATGTATTAAACCTATATGGTCCAAAATATTTTACTTGTAAAATGTGATTTATATTAATCTAAAGCATTATAATATCATTGTAATTGAATTCTAGATCATTACTATTTTACAATTATTTAGAACAATAAAATTATTAAATGTTCAGTGGGTAATACTCATTACACTCTCTTATATAGATTTTATTTTTACCACTATGATCCCATTTAAATTGAGGATTATGATAAAAAATATTTTTTAAAGAACAAATGGTACGTGCATGTATCATTAGATATTTAATGGATTATAAAACCCACCAGTTACATTCCTTTGGGGAATGACTGTTATTTTTTTTTAACATTATATATTGGTTCATTGAGATTGTTTTTTTTCAGAAAAATCAATGTTTTTTTCTTCACGGGAACTATTTTTATCATTTGTTAATATGATTTTGAGAAAATGATTCGACATGATTTTGTTTATGAATCGTAAAATTGAAATTTCATATATAATTATGTTATTATCCAATTTTATTTTATTATATAAAAAATATTATTAATGTGGATAAATAAAATATTAATATAATCACCACTTTACCATACTAACTACACAATGAAATTTTTGAAAATTTTGAAGCCATCTTAGAATCTATTAGAGGTCCACGATGTTTTTGAAAAAAATAAAAACCAATTTGTTGAAAACATAATATGGATAATTAGTTTTTTTTATTATTTTAAAATGATGGTTTTTTTAATGATATAATATAAGGCTAAAAAATCCATCCATTATTCAACAATAATATTTGGAGTTTCCTTTTAGAATTTTATATGATGCATCAAATCATGTAGAAGTTGATGTGTTGTCATTAATAAAGGAGGGTAAAATGATATTTTATTTGCCTAAATATCATTTAATTCATCTCATGTAAAGAACAAAATATTATAAAATTATTTAATTGAATATTTTTATTATTATAACTTCCATTTATATCTATTAGTTAATTAATTTACTATGTTTCAGAGCATGTAGTGTAATCTTAACTACTACATAGCATTGATTTGAAACTATGTTTCTAATGATATATGATCCTATTTAAGTTGTTAAATGTAAAAATAAATGACAATAATGCAATTTAGTCAATTACCTAAACATTTTGGGACCTTTTATATGTTTTAATAAATTAGATAAAATTTTTAAAAAAAGAGATAACTATGAGGATAAATGCAATAGTTTTGGTTTTGAATAAGGAAAACCGTGAATTATGTATTGTTTGTCCATGAGGACTCTAACATCATTGTTATGAAGTGTCATTGCGAATGAATGTTTTTTAAATAATGGTAAATGAACTGTAAAGGTTACAAAACTATGAATTGAACACATTATCTGAGTGAAGTGACACAACGATGAATTTTTTTCAATCAATTAAATGTGAGTATGTGACCTAGTTGAAAAATAATATTTTTTAATAAATCCTTTTAATATCATGTGAATGGAGTAACATTGAATAAATGTTTCATTATGTGTATTAATCTTATAATCTCATCATCAATGGAAAAGTGTTTGTCCATAGATCTTGGAATATTTTTAAATTTTCTTCTCTTGCAATTTCTAAATAAAGAAATGGAATAGTTTTTTTGTGTCCAAACATTCATCTTCTTCATGTTATTATTAATTGGATTTCAACTATAATAGAATATGTTTATTCCTTTTATAGAAATTTTTTTATTTGTCTTTGAAATAGAATGGTATAGTGATTACAAACATGACTAGTTCTTTGGTCATCCTATATGTGTTTTTAATAAGGATGTATAATTTTTCACTTTTATTTTTAGATTATGTACATAGATATTTTACAAAAAAAATTGAATAGATTTTAATATTGGTTATATTATTTTAATTTGATAATATTTTAGGTTATACATTATTTAATAAAATGGTGTGTCATATTTGGAATTAGGTACAAAAATAACTGGATATGAATTGTGTTCCCAAATCAAGTTAGAGTATAATTGAATAGAAAATAGATTATATAGTTTATGGAAATATTTCATTGAACAAGTTAGCACTCATAGTTTATATCCACATATAAGAAATATTTTTCAGTATAATAAGACCATCTATTTATATTTTTATTATACAAATGATTATCGAAATGGGCGGAATATGTACCATAGATAGATGATAAGAGTCCAAAGTTGACATAATTTTGTAGGATAAGACACTATGGTAAAATTAAGTATTAAAGAAGAAGAAATTTACTAGGTTATATTAGGATATTTTATTTGGTCATCACAATGAACCTAAGGAAAATTGGAGTCAATCCAATCATAATTAATGAAAGGTGATTTTTTATCATAGTATAAGTGAAAATTGATATTAGGGATGGTATATGAATTCATAACCATAAAATCTATTCAAAAGGAAAATTATTAGATAGTTCAATATCATATTGATGAATATTTATATATTTTGACATCATTTATGAGATTCCTTAAATCCATTAATATTTCCTAAAATTTAGTTGAATAGAAATTAATAGGGATGGTCCCTTATAATGATCTCTTAATATTTCATTATTCAATTAAATATAATTAATTTAAGGTATAATGAATACATCATGTATATGGATACATGTTCAATTCCTGATTAATATAAATGGTTCTAGAATAATTGATGGAGTAATGATCATCATGGTTTTAATCACATTGTGTACTCTTAAAATGAGTTCACTTTGATAAATTGGGATTTATGCTACCCCAACTATATTATTAAACTTCTATATAAAATTAATAAATACCAAAGAATATATAATCAATTTCAAAATATTAATTTCCTATTATGTAATTTATTTGGACCCTCAAATATACCTTATGGGAACATTTATATTTTATCAGTCTCATTAAAATAATTTTCCATGATATGAGGGATTAAATAAAAAAAGTCCTTCTCAGAGTGAATATAACCTTTTCTTATTTCAATTTTTTATTGAACAAATTTTTTTTCATGAATCCCAAATACTCCTTGGAATGTATGAATACACTGTTGAATTTTTTATCTAGATCATATTTCCCTAATTCCAATCAATATAGCTAAAATGGTGAAGATATCAATTAATGGGATATCAATGAGGCCTCTCAGAGAAAGTAAATATTAAAATGTATTTTTTAATGGACCAAATGAGAGGGTAAATGATATGTTAATTTCGTAAAACGTTTTTAAGGGACATAACTACATGTATGAAAATTATAATATGAGGATATAATTTCAAAATGAAGAAAACATTCCTTAATATCCTCTCAAGAGTTATCAAGATGAATGGGTAAATCATCGATGAGTCCATTCATAATGATAGAGTATTTAATAAAATAACAACATGAAGGTAATTTCATTCCTTATCTAACTCTAATTAATTTAAATTTTTTCACACATCAATTGGATGATCAATTCTTCAACAGATATAGTCATTAATGATTCGTATGGTTTATTTGGTGGAGAGATGGAATCACCCATTCTATTCGTAGTGGTATGCTGATTGTTTTCCATCAAGAGTCTAGGTATGAACCCCATAGGATTTATAATTCCTTTAAATATTGATTAATGTTATTCTTCATATATAATAGTTTGAGTTATATTTTTCATATATATATATATATTATCATAAATGTTTTTATTCTCAACATCAAATTCCTTGTTAATAATAATGGTGTTAGATAACTATATTGATAAAGGTGGGGAATCACTAAACCATTATTTAGTGACACTTGAATTACGAAATGTGGCGTACTTTTGAGAAATATCTGAATGAATATAAGTTTCAATATACTTATTTGTATTTCATTTGTTAGCACTAATTTAATATTCCATATCCTCAATAGATTAAATTATGAAGGAATCAATTGATCTCATTTTATAGTGAACTTATTTTTTAGTGTGATGTTCCATAAAATAGGAAATAGTCATTGAGGAGAATAAGTGATCCTCATTAAAAATGATCTCATTTAGTGAAATGGTTCTCATTACTCCATTGATGGGATAGTAAATTACATGAAATTTTTACATTTTTTGATATTGTTGGGGACCCCGTTGGATTTATTTTAATGGTGATTTCATTGGATATTTGGGGTGAGATATATAATTCGATTTATAAAAATTTGTTATAGTAATTTTAGTTTAAATTGTTGATTCAATTATTACATTATGATGAATTGTATAAGACATATTTTCATTAAATTATTTTATTCTTACAATATTTTCAATTTCTCATATGATGCCTCCCATTATCCTTTTTTGTTGAGAATATCTGGAAAACATGCCATAAGATTATTGGGACTTTCAAATGGTTTATTATCATAATTACATATCTTATATAGATAATCCTATAATTAGTAACATTATTTTACAATTTGGGGAATCATATATTGGTAAATTCAATGAATTTGGTGATAATTATGTACTACCTTATTTGTGTTTTAAATATTTGGTAACATGATCAATATCTTATACAATGAAAAAATATTGTATCCTCAAACATGTTTACTATAGAAAGAACAAACCATGTTCCTACTAATTTAATGTTAATGAAACATCAATGTTTAAAATAAATACTTAGTTTTTCACTTCTAAATGTATCAAATATTTCTTCTGATATTTCATACTTCCACAGGTTTTAAAAAATTTCTCTTTCTGCCTTCTCCCTTGTTAACTAAATAGATCCATCTAATATTTTTTAAAATAAAAAATTCCTAGAATCCATATATTTATTTGGATAATAAGGGTCATTTATTCATCTTAATTGTTCATTATATAAATCTCTAGTCATAAATAATTGGGATGTTTTATTTTTATGAAGTGTGTAACAAAATTCTATCTACAAATAAAATTCATTTCCCACTCATTCAATTTTTTATTATTGTTGAAGGCATTACGTATGTTTTTTTCTTAATTGTAATGAAAAAATGGTACATGAATTTCCACTATAGTTCTTCTTATCTTGTAATGAACTCAACATTAATATTATCATACTAATGAATTCTGGGTTCTTACAATGTCAACAATACGAATTTGATATTTTATTACACCAATTGTACTAGGGTCCCAATTTTTGGGCCTTATTAGAAAGAATAATGAGTTTTACTACATTAGATATTAAATTCCTTTGAATATTGAAAAACAATAATTTATAATATTTGGATTATAAAAAATCAAATACACGCATTTTGGTTATAAAATTATCTCCATATATACTAGCCCTTTTCAAAGATCAATAACAATAGCCTATGGATTATGGGTATCTAGTAAGTCCTCTAATATTATCACTGTAACATCCAAAATTTTATCAAAAGAATTAACATTTTTATATGATGGATATAGAAAACATATGAACTACTTATGTTTTATTTTGACCAATTTTATTAAATGACAGTTATGTATCTTTTCCATTAATAATATAAATGTTGAACATCAAACACATTACTAGTAAAATTAATTTGTTTTAAAAAAATTCTTGCAATAGAGGGAAAGGAAGTGAAGGAGTCATCTAGTTGTATTATACCATATAAATCCCATTTTTCAATGAATCGAAAAGGAGATATAATTTCTAGTATTTTCCCTAGATGAATCCCATGTTGAGAATCAACAACATAAGTATTAGTGAAACATTTTATGAGAGAAGTTCAAGCTCATAGAGACCTCCACCCAAACTCTCACGAACCGAATCGATCGGCACCAAAAATGGAACCAAACCAAGGACATGACAAGGCCCAAAGGGCGTTCCCGATCCCCACTGGTGAATTTTTGTAAAAGATTGTTTGGTTTGAAAATCCAGATTTGTTTCATTGGATTATTTTGTGGTTTTATATTTATAAACTCGGGTAAATCGACCCCAATTTTCATTTTATGATACCTGGGCACTTGTTCCAGCCCATGGGGATCGGGAATGCCCTTCGGGCCTTGTCACATCCTTGGTTTGGTTCCATTTTTGGTGTCGATAGATTTAGTTCATGACAAAATGGTATCATAGGTGGTTCAGGTTAACTCTTTGGGTCATGTAATTTAGAAAAGTGTCAGGATAGTCTAGAGTTAGGATTGTTGGGACATGGAATTCTAGTTATGGGTAGTGTGCCTGATCACCACACCTCATAATGGGATTCAAGTTTCCAAGAGAAGTGGGGATTTATCTAAGTCCTTCGGTTTTCTTGGTTTGATGATGATTAAGGGAAATGAAAAGAGAGTTGGGTTAATAGTCCTAGTGAGCTCGCAGGGATGGGAAAGCCATGTGGAGCCAAGGATATTCCCTAGAACACTCTATGTGATAGTGAAGTGATTGTAATATGGCCGCCAACCATATTTCCAAGTCACCCACTGAAACTAGTTTCCTCTCACATTTTTTTGTGCTTAGGTTTTGAAATCCTGGCACTTTGGTTTTAAGAAGTGTAAAGTTTTTGTGAAATTATTTTCAAATAAAGAAGGAATGTTTTGGTTTAGGAAATGGCGGAACTGAATTTTCATAATTGTTTTGAAATGTAAAATGGTGCTCTTACACCTCTTTGAAAGTAGAAACTATATTGATGTTGGTTTTGAAAAGTGTTTCCAATAGAGTTTTCTAAACAATAAGTGTGTGTTTTAATGGGATGAGATGTTTTGAAATTGATGGGAATATGTTGAAAGTGAGTTATTTTCTAAATGGTTGTGACTTTCTAAAAATTTTTGTAAGATGTGAGTTGGGATTTTTATCTCGTGGATAGCGGTTATGAGAAAAAATTATGTGTTGGTTGACGGTTTTGGTTTTGAAAAGTGGAAAGAATTTTTGTTTTAACCTTTGGTATTTCCATTAGCGACCACATGCATGGGGATCTATGGGATGATGGATGGTTGATGGAATGACTGGATGAGTTCCGGGACAGATATGAGGAGGGTGTCTAGTGTGGCACACAAACATGCATGTGTGAGGTGCATGGGGTACCATTGGTGGATACACATACTGCTAAACTGTTTGTTCTCAAAGAATTACTTTTATAGAAAAAAATTATATCTTAATGAATATTTTTGTATGGTGTGTATTATGGGTTTTGAAAATATTGATGTTATGGGTCGTTTTGATTCCAAGAACCCCTTCTATTTGAACTGTGTTTTGGGTTTGTGTTTGGTTGGTAAGTTGTGTTGTAGGGACGGTTAGTGGTCTCTATTGAAAAATGTTTTGGGGTGCCTTTATGGTAGTTCCATTCATGTTTTTGGAGCTGGATTATGGCGTGTTTTGTCCAATAGACCGGATTGGTTGGGTCCTTGGGTTCTCTCATTGGATAAGGTACGCCCCAATTAAAGGTTAATGCATACATGAAGCGCAACCCAGATTGTTTCTCCATTGGAAAATCCTCCAGTTGATCAATATAAAGAATTTATTTCTTGAGATTTTTAGATTGAGTATACACCCTTTCCTTTATTGGTTTTGTGTATCCTCTTATAGTGGGATATTGATTATGGATGGTTGAAAGTGACCGTATCCTCTTATGTTTCCTAATTTTTCGAAGGCGGAAGTGTTCGGGGGTTGTTAGCATGGATGAGTATTTGGATAGTGTCTAAGAGGAACTCTCGGTCCTTCATAGTCTCTTCGAAGAAAGAGTTCATGTTAAACACTAGTGTGGGAAATCTGGTCATGAGAGGATATTATGGCCACTTTCTAGAATTTTGTGTTGTTTTGAGATGTTGTACAAGTTCCCTCTCTATTCATTGTTTATATCAGTCGTAATGGTCATGTTTAGTGATTCCTTGTGATGTCATGTGCTCGATTGACTGTAAAGGTGAAAGTTGGGAAATCATCTGAGAGTCTCTATTATGTAGGGAGAATGTCTCCCTTGAAAAAAAAATAATAAAAATTCCATTTTAGAGGAAGGTGAGTATAAGTGTTCTTTAATTCTATTGTTTCTCACCCAAACAAACAAGGTGTAATGTTTGTATATCTTCTAATCCCTTGTTTCAGTGAAATATCGAGTTAGGGTAACGTGAGTTTGGAATCTGTTATGTCTTGGAAAAACATATCGGGGATTGCGGTGTAGTTGTTGTTTGCAATGAAATAAGAATTCTCATTCAGGTGGTTTCCAAAACCTAACTACGAGGCCGAAGATGCTTCAATATTATGGGCTCCAGCCATAGGTCCCGAAGAGAAGCTGGCGCATAGTCCGGGGAAACCCCAGTGTCATTTAAACCCTTGTGCAAAGTCCTATCCTCAATATGAAAGATAAGAAGATTTTAAACCTATGGTTTCATCATATTTCTTCTACTATTCATGTTCGGTGGAAATAGGTGGAGGGCCTTGTACACATTTCATCGCCCAATGTTATTCCCTCCCCCTTTGGTTTCCATTGATTCTTTAGAGAAAGGTATGATGTTTGTCTAGACAGGTTGACCACACGGTTTGCACATGGTTAGTAGTGACCATGCCCACCGAAAAAAAACCATGTAGATAGATGAATCTCCACTATTAGTTATTGGTTTCCCAAACCGCGCAGACTAACCATGTGGTCGTCCCCCCAAATTATATTTTGGGGTCTTTCTATACTGGCCCATGCTGGTCGATTAAGATTGTTGGTTCTTATGGTGGGGAGCCTATTTTTTCCCCGTACCAATAACTTAGACTTATCCATGTTCAATGATTGGTGGTACGTAGTCTCATTTGGATCTATCAAGATACATAAATCTTCCTTGGGTAACCATTGAGATTTGAGAGTGCCCAATGGTTTAGTTATACCAAGGTATGTGTAACCTTGTTCGATGTTGTTGTTCATTTGAGTGAATTTCTTGAGTCTTGTTCAGATAGTGTTTGAGGAGTTTTCCTTTGGGATAATGCCTGAATGTGCTTGATTGTTTCAGGAAAGTGTTGTATGATTTTTTTGTGAAGTATTCCTTCCTTAATTAATAAATGGAGGTGTTTTCGCCTTTGGGGGAGAAACATGGAAAGGGAGTACATCTTGGTTTTTCAATTGGGTTTGGATTTCTTATCTGTCCTTTCTGTAGTTTTATGGGGAAGGAAATTATTCATGGTGGAGAGAATTGTCACATACATGACTTATTTTGAAGTTAAATTTCATTTATTTTCCTTTGATTCTTTGTTTTGGATGGTTTCCAATGGTTTTATAGAGAAATAGACGAGTTTTCATGAGTTGGGCCAAACTGTGAGCCCAATTCCATATTTAAAAATAAATTTTGTTTCCATTATAACTTTTTCATTTTTTAATATTTTTCCCTCATTACAATTCGTTAATGGTCTCCTCTGACCTATTCACACCAAAATATAAATTTGGATCCTTTATAAATCCATAATCATGGTGGATATGAGTTTTTATTTAAGATATTGGGCTTGCCCGGTGGCCCATTTCCTGCATTAAAAATAATATTTAATTTTTTTATATCTCCTACACTATTCGTGTGTTTTCGGTGATTCCATCTCCCCCTCGACCCTAAGAAACACAGGCGTGCTCCCATTTCCTTTCCCCCCTCCTTGGAGCTCTTTTAAATCGAAAATTAGGTATGATCTTCATAGGGTGTCTCAAATCGGCCAGAATTGAAGAGGTAACTTCATCCCTTCTTAACTCTCTCAATTTTTACTCTCTTTCATCCATTACAGTTCCTAAATTACCTCCTAAATCATTTTCGAAAAATCCATGAATTTTGGTTGTTTTCAATTTCAGCAACTATTGTTTTTGGAGTGATTAATTCTGGATACTTCAAGTAGGTGAGTCTATTTCATTCCTCTTTTAAATTGCTTAGGGTTTCTTCCCTAATTCATGAATTATAAAAATATAAGAAGTTAGGGTTAGTTCCTAGGTTCTAAATTAATTTATTTTGGGTTAAATATTGAGGTTCGTGGTTTCTTTTAACTTACTTGAGGTGCGGCAGTCGTGCGGTTGATGTTTCGCCCCAATATTTGAGGGTTTTGACACATTCAGTAGATGATTCCGTGGGTAACCATTTAATGATGAGTTATTTTGCTTGATTAAATAATTTTACATGTTCCTTATGTGCTTTGAATTATGAGAAAACCATTTTTGGTAGCAATAGTAAAGCATTTGTTTTTAATGTTACATTTTTATTTGATGTGTGTATTTTTCAAATGTATTTCATGTGTTATATCTTGTGGTAGTTTTGTAAAATATGGAAGTGATTTATTAGTTGTTGAAAAGGGATTCCAATTATTTTTGGGTAATGATATAGTTCCATGTGGGCCTAAAATTGGGGGTATTTGAATGGTTTTATTTGTATAACCTTGTTATACTCCTTGAAAGTGTTTCATGGATTTGTGTGTTCTCATGGGTATCTTTTGTGATATTATTCAAGGTGATTATATAACATTTGAAAGTGGATTATTACAAGTTTATTGGGATTCCAATTCTGTTTTGGTAGGGTCTTGGTGTGCTTTTGGCTTAAAAAGTGGTTTTTGAAATGGATTTTATGTGCAATGTTTGGGTATACTCTTTATAATTGTTTTATGAATGTTTTTAATGGTTTATTGGGTTGTGTAATAGGTGAAACTATATCAGAAAACTGTTTTGGTAGGAGTATATTTTTAAAAGGTCCATTTCATTTGTGAAAAGGCTACTATTTGATAAGTATCATATTGGAAATATTTTATTAATTTTTTTGAAGGAGATATTGGGGGGTGAAAGTGATGTGAAAGTGATGTGGAGTGTTTTGTGTGAGTGTGATGTGAAAAATTGAATTTTTGATTATGAAAGAAGTGTGATTTTACATATGTGTGGGATGTTATATGAGTTTAAATATCTTATAATTGTTTTATATAATTGTTTAATGGTTTTGTGGAAGTGTTGAAGAAATGTGAAATGTGTTATGGGCTATTTTGGTGTGATTCGGATTTCAAAATCATTTTGAATGAAAAATGTATTTTTGTGACTTGTGGGGTATACATATGGGCTGTTTGGTTAATTTGTGATATGGAAATGATATTTTCATGTTGAATGTATAATTCTTGACTTGTTGAACTTGATTGAGAACAAGGGGAAAACCGGGGTATCTAGGTGGGTGGACGTGTACTAGTATGCTAATGAATCCGTGGGGTTTGGCCTCAGTTTCACTTAGCAAGATTGACGGTTAAAACTCTAACTAAACTATGATGATGATGATTGGGGACCACTAGGTTATGGGTATGTTCCCTACTAGTGGGTCATGCACGAGAATGTATATTTTTGATGGTTACTCTCCCCGAGGTACGAGGTACCTCTGACCCACAGCTAGCTAGTTCCTAGGGGTTATTTCCTATTTCTTGTGCTCGTTATTTACTTTGTACTTACTGTCGACATACGGTATAGTTGGCTGGAAAATTCACTAGTATTGACATTATTTTAAAAAGTGTTGATTCTTAATGATATCCCACTTGAAAACTATTTTTATTCAAAGTTTCATCTTTTAGAAATTGTAACTAGCTTTTCATGTTTTTGAAAACATGCATGCTTTTCGCCTTTAAATGTTTGTCACATAGAATATATTAGTGGTGGTATCCTACTAGGCATTGGCTCACACCATACATACACCCTTGGGTGTATGTAGACTTGGTTATTTTTGTTGTCGTAGGTTGGGTACAGTTTTATGTTCTAGTGGTTCGGGTTTCTAGCAGGTCCTTGGCGGTGAAGTCTTGTGGAGGCGGCTTGAGGGGGGTGCCCCTTTCCATGAGGGTTCTTGGGCTGTCCTTATTTGGTTTTGTAACTTTGGTATATACCTTTTGAGTTTTTTTAAGCTATGTAATTCAGTTCTGAATTTTTTTAAAATATTGTTTGGTTTGAAAAATCCAGATTTGTTACATTGGATTCTTTTCTTGTTTTATGTTTATAAACTCGGGTAAATCGTTCCCAATTTTCATTTCATGATACCCAGGAACTTGTTCCAGCCCGTGGGGATCTGGAACGCCCTTCGGGCCATGTCATGTGCTAGGTTTGCTGCCATTTTTGGTGGCGATCGATTCGGTTCGTGACACAAACCATGTTCACCGAACATCCCCATGAATGCCCCACAATCACACACCATAATATTATGGGTTATACTCATGTAATAAAGGGATATGTTTGAAGACTATATCATTAGGAATAAACACATTTTGTTTTGTAAATATTCAATGTATTATCTTCCTACTATTGATACATTATAAATGATTTTTAAATCACAAATTACATTTTTGGGTTAATATACATATTCTGTTAAGAAATATATTTTGATGAATTAATGCATTGTTGAAATAAATAATATTTTAATAAAATAATATTGTCTTATTAATTTTTTTATTTATAATTGATCCTTAAATTTTTATGAAGTCAAATGTAATGTTTAATATGGCTTGAAAACTATTATTGTAAAAAATATCAATTCTTAATAAATATCGGTTATTATTTTAACAATAAAAATTCAAGTATTTATAAAATTATTTATATAAATTGAATATAATTTCAAGAATTGAGATGTCAAAATTATCCAAAGGTGAATTTTTCTAAATTTTCTGAGGCAGTTGAATTTTTTTGTTATCATTAAATATCGTATAAATATATGTTGTGTTTTATGACAGTATAATGGGCCAATAATTATGTAATAAATACTATTAATGGTTTTTTTCAAAAAATATATTTTTCACATTAAAAATTTTGGTTTTATATTTATTTGAATTATATTTTAAATTTATTATGAATCATCCATGATATATAATATATTTTATAATGTTAAATTAATTACATTGATTGTGTGACTCTCTATAACATAATAAAGGGATATATTTTATTATATTCACCCATTTTCATTATGAAATACTATATACCACTCCCCTTATATAGAAAAAATAGTAAAAACAATGGGATTGTTTGTGGTTTTGAATTATTTTATGTAGTGTCCAAAACTAAAATAACAATGATTCCTCCCTCTTTTCATATATAAACCCTCCCAAGATCCCATTTATCTTCAATATACTCCTCGAATCCTTTCCCCCATATTCCTTATACTTCCTAGATTCCATACATGGTTCCCCCAATATCCCAGGAGTCATCTCTTAATCTTTTTCATCACACATCCAGTTTAGATATTTCTCTAAGCTCCATTGATTTCCATCACATTCTTTGATATTATACCATTTAATTTCAAATTTGGGTATTTACATTCATTAATAAATATTAACTTACTGTCCAATTTATGTTATTTGTATTGGGGATCATTTATCCTTCCTTATATGGACTCTTACTTAAGCCATTACAATGCGGAAATTCCATGTGGGGTTTCACTTTTCACATTTCCATTCAAGAACTTCATTTATATTATGTTTCTTAAATTCATATTTCATGTGTTGTAATATGATTATCCACGGTCCTCTTAATATAAAATTTATGTATAAATTATTATATCTTCCTTTCACTCCAATAAATTCCCCTATACTTCTTTATTAAAACCCATTACAATGCTGAAATGCCATAAGGGATTATATATCTATTTTTTTAATCAAGCACTAAATTTATGATACGCCTTCTTAAATTCTACTTTCACACATTGGGATACATTCTCACCCATACAACATATGTGAATCATGATTTAAAAATTATTATGTCCCCGTTCACGTTCATTTAACCCTCATTTGAATCATTATGTACTGGCTTCACCATGCAAAATTTTTGTAAGGTTACTTTTTTCCTTCTCCTCTTTCTTCAAGTTTCATTGATATATTATGGATTGTATTTCCATTTGAATATGTTATTGAATGTCCTTAAATACTCTTATCACTATAAATTTCATTTTTACTTGATGATATATAAATTTCACTCTTATCAACCCATTTTTTTAATTTCAATATGATGTTGTTATGTTAATGAAATTTCACTATGATTTGAATAGAGAAATAATTATGTAGTGAATACCATAATCATTTGGCTAACTAGGGTAGTCACCTTTTGGCCATATAATTATTTACATTGGATATATATTTATTTACTCTGTATTTCCCTCATAATGTTATAAATTGTGACGATTAATGTATCTATGTTGTATGATCTATGTGGTGCATATAAGCATGAAAACGAAATGATTATTAAGCATATACCCTGATAACATACCAATGAATTGGGTAATTTTTAGTATAATTATATGTCCTATAAAATTAGTGTTGAATCATGATCCTCTATGTGTAATGATATTTTACTCATAATATTTATTGTACAATGGGATTTGAATCATGAACCTCTAAGTGTAATGATCTTTAACTCATGCACCTCTATGTGTAATGAGCCTTGACTAATTATAATATCTTGTTGTATGTTGTTTCCTCTTTTCCCATGTTATGATTATCATTCAATATCATTCATTGTTAATCATTTCGTTTTATCTCCCATTGATAATCCTATTATCTCACATCTATTGTATTCCTCATGTTATGCCTTTTTTATTCCCTCAATAAGATTTATAGCCCACCCCTCTCATATGTATGTCCTTATGTATTCTCATCCAGTGTTAAATAGGATTGAATGTTTTGGTACTATAAAATATGATTTCAATAATGATGTTTCTTTTTATGTTTTAATTTTTTATGTATTGTACCTACTTTAACAAATAGACTATAACTCTCAATAATATGGGTTCTGTTAAGTGAAAATTTATGTTATAAATTATGATTAAATATAGACTAAATAGTAGGGTTGTTATACTTGTTATAAGAGGGAAAATATGTTATTTTTTAGATCAGGTTTTGAAAAACCTTGTGGAAACATATATGGAGAAGTCTATGTGACAGAAACCATCACTAAATTTTGGTTAGTATTGGGTATGTGGATTATTAATCAAATACATCCCCATCAAGATACAAAAATTCCAGATGGTTCTAGTATAGATGTATATTTGAGTAACATATCTGATAAGTTGTTCTAGGAATTAAATGGCATTGCCTGGTATTTGAATACATGCCTTAATGATAAATAAGTTCTACCATCCCAGAGGATATTATTTGTTAAATTCAAAATCTCATTATAAACAATTAATAAGTGGACACAAAATCCCATAAGAATATATGTTATGAATTATATGATGAATAACATAGACTAAAGCGTAGAAACTCATGTTATAAAAATATAAATGTACATTATATTTTATCTATTTAATATCATTATATTCAACATTATGAGTTTAATTTTCTAAGATAATCATCACTAAATTTCCTTTTATAACAGACAATAGACTGAAATATGAAGAATCATGCAGCAATAGATGAGAAATGATTTTTTAGGATTCACCCAAAGTGATACTCAACATGATGGGAGAAAGAATAAAAACCATTTTCATGATACTCTGTAAATTATCCCATGTAATAAATAGATTCAATGACTAGGAGGAACACCCCCCCCCCTCTTAAGAGAGGGAATCCCACAGTCAAAAGCTTCATGCGACAATGGCCTCTAAAATTCAATGGATCATCTGATCCATTCATTATTAAAAATGGATAATTTCCTTCGAAAAGATGTTCTAAATACATTTATTTTTTGATCAATAGAATTTTCATCTTGTTTTTTATTTTATTTATGTTGAATATGATCTATTTTGGTCATTTATCCAGAATATGAATCCAGAGGAAGAGACTGAATCCATGGAGTGGATGGAATAGTAGATTTTTTTTGATAATTATTTTTCCCACACACTCCATCATAAGATGTAGGGATATTTTTCACTCCATTAAATGGATAAAGAATATTTTGGGGTGGAAAACTCAAAATTCACAACACATTCACGATACACCTCAAGTTTTTTCATTACGCCTCAATGTAATTTATTTCACTTCTTTGGTGGGATAAATCCCATCCAATTAAAAGCATTGGAAATTCCTACGTTGATTGATAAGAATAATTTTTTTGATGGTACCTCAAAGATTAGATGAATATCATTGAATATAAGGGGTATTATGGGGATATAAATCTAAATTTGGACATTAATTTTGGTGGTTCTATGGATAAATCCAACAGTGCTAAAATATTATAGCATCCCACTTTTCAAAGGTGCGGAGAGAAGCACAGCAAAATTTTCCTAATGGTATCAAAAAACATTAATATGTCAGGAACAGAAGGGAATATAGATAATAATTTCTGATTGGGGAAACACACCAATGAGAAAGAGGAAAGGAATTATCCAGTTGACTCTCAATGCTTTTTTTATTTCTAAAATTGCATGGAACCAAGGAACATTATGAATCAGTGAACTAATACAAGGGTTTTTAGTGGTAACCAACATACTCAAAGGTAGAAATGAATGGATTTTCCAATACTACCAAAGATGTGAATCTTGAAATTGAATTTTTGATAGTTACTCTTGTTATTCATTCAAGAATAGTCAACAGAATTTTTCATTATTATTATATGTAGTCACATATATCACAAATTTTTTGTAGAACCATTCCATCACCAACCTAAATAATGGATGTTGATTTAATTAGTGAAAATGGATGATGGGATTATTATTTCATCCCATATACATAACTCTCCCAATCTTAATTTTTGGAATGATCTTCCTGATGAACCTTTTCATACTTCTATTGGATGAATTTGATGCAATTATATGAATGTATTGGATTTACCTACATATAACCAACATAAATTTATATGACAGGTAATTCAATACCAATATGGTAAATTTACCCCAATTATATACCACTACATGTAGAAGGATGTATCTTATTTAGCATTATCGTCTGAACCATGGATTTTAATGCCCTATGAGCAAGTCTATCATGATAAAATGATTCAATATAAGGTATGTTCATCCTTGAATACGTGCCTCTTTTGAGGGAATATGATCTTGTGTTTCTCAAGAAATTTTTAGACTTACTCCTAGCCATATGTCAAATTTTTTATAAAACATATACCTAGGGTGTTTCTAATATCCAAGATTCCATTTATAATGGATTTTGTTTAAAAAAGGAGATAATGACACAAAAATAGATAAATTTTTAAAAAAATTACCATGGTATGAACTATTCCACTTAGACTTGAAAAAGGATGGGTTAATGCACTATTTTATTGACTATTGTGATATCAAAAATACCATGACAAAAAACATCTATCAGTTTCCAAAAATTTAGGAATTTTTTGATTAGATATGTGGAGAACAATACTTCTCCAATGTTGGTCTATAGTCGGGATATTACCATGTATGTTTGAAGAAGGAGGATATCCCCGTGACTACATTTTGTATATGGTATGGGAATTATGAGTCTATGTTGAGGCCATTCAAACTCACTAACTCTCTAGGAGTATACATAGACATCGTGAATAATGTTATTAGATATTTCCACAGATATTTAGTGGTTTTTTATAGAAGATATTCTAATATACTCCAAAACCAATGAGTATCTTGAGCAGTATCTATGTACTATGATAAATCCCTTGATAACATAGATTCTCTTTGAAAATTACTACATGTATGAGTTTTTTTAAGGATTTATCATTCTTCGGGATCATTAGGAAAATCAATGGGAAATTTGTGGATCTATATAAGAAAAAAATAAATTTGTTGGATGGATGAGGATAACATCTATGAAATATATCTATATCTTCCATGGGACAGAAATATATTATCACAGATCTGTTATAAATTTATAAATATTTTCAAATCCACATACTATGATAACTAGGAACGGAGTCAAATTTTCATCAAATGCAGAATGTGTAGAATGCTTTGTGGAGTTGAAAAAGTGTCTAGTCACTTCCCCTATTATCACAATACTAAAATGTGTGGAACTGGTCATGATTTTTAGTGATGTTTCAAACAAGGTAATGGTATATGTGTTGATGAAAAATAAAAATTTCATTTCTTACACCATAATACAGTTGAAAATTCACAATGAAAACTATTCCACGAAAGATCTAGAGTTAGAAGGTGTGATCTTTGTTATAAAAATAAGGTGTCATTATTTCATTGGTGAGACATATGAAATATATACAGATCAAAAATGTATCAAATATATATTCACATAAAAATAGTAAAATATGTGTAAAAAATTATGGTTATAGTTCATCATGGATTAAGAAGGCTCAATTCAACTCCATCCTGGGATGTATAACAAGGTGGTTCATGCTATATATAAAAATTATCACTAAATTTTAATATTGATGATAATCCATAATGATTGGATATTCATAGAATTGATGATATGGAAATTGGAATCATAAATAAAGGAATGTCAGAAATCCTTTTACATACTATTTCTCAACCATCTCTTTCGAAAATGATAATGGATTCTAAAAAAGATGATGTTGGAATTAAAAAAAAGTGGAATCTATCAGAAAAAGGGAATATATAGAGTTCAATGTTATTGTTAAATGAATTGTAATAATTGGGTCAACATTTTGTGTTCCATCAAATCCTGAGACAAAGAATGAAATTTTGGATGATTCACATAGTCTGACATTCTCCATTCACACATGAAACGCCAAGATGTATCGAGATATCAGAGTGCACATATTGAAAGATTACATGTAGAAGGAAATCTGTCAATATACATCAATGTGTTTGGAATGTTAACAATGAAAATTCTGAATAGAAGATGTCTATGAGGATGTTTCATATCTTACCCATACCTTCATGGAAATTGGAAAACATAAACATGGAACTTGTTATCGTAATTCTGATGAAATTCAAAGGATATAATGCTATATTGGTTTTTTTGGATAATATTATAAAGACACGTATCTTAATTGAGATTCAAGATGATTTCTCACTAGATCAACTGGAATAGATATACATAAGGTAAGTGGTAAGGATTCATGGAGTATCATAACTGATATTTTTTAATCAGGATCCATGATTCACCACTATGTTTTTGAAATGTCTCCTACATGACCTAATAACTAATCTTAATTTCATTATGAATTATCTCCCTCAAACTAATATATATTCTAATCAAACTATCCAAACATTTTAGAACATGTTGGCTGCTTTCCCTATGGAATTCAAAGGTGGATGGGACCAACACAATTATTTGGTGGAGTAATCCTTCAAAAATAGAATCTATTCTAGCATTCAAATAGCCCTTTAAGATTCCATTTATGGGAAGAGGTACAAACCACCATCATGTTGGGATGATGTTTGGGAATTAAAAATTTTAGGTATGGAAATGTTTGATGAAATGGAAAGTATAGTTAATGATTCACAAATTCAACAAATGATTTATGATGAAAAAATCGACATGACCTAGATTTCAATGATTGAGAAATTGTATTCCTATTCATAACTCCATGGTAGATAGTGATGAGATATGGGAAGAAGGAATGCTTATTCCAAGGTACATAGGTACTTTTGAGATCCTTTTTTGCTTTGTAGTAGTGTGCTATAAACTAGCACTCCCACTAAATATATCTCAAGTATCTGATGTATTCTATCTATCCCTATTAAGGAAGTTCATCCCAGACCCCTCACATGTACTCAATCCAAATGTGGTACCATTGGAGATTTACCATTCATATGAGGAGAATCTGGTGATGATTATACGTTAAATACAAAAAGTTCAAATATATGATAGTGCCTATGATCAAGGTGTTGTGGTGAAAGAACAAGTATGACGAAAGAGCATGTGAACTAGAAGAGGTGATTAAGTTGAGTTACACTGATTTGTTTTACTATGGAAAAATGAAATTTTGAGGGTGAAATTTCATATGGGGAGAAGGATGTAACAACCCAAACTATATTTAACAATATCTACATTTGGATTTGATTGATACATTAAACACATGAAATTATTTTGTTTTATTTTATCCAATTGGAATTAAATTACAATTACATATCATTACTACTGAAAATATATCCTTTTAAAATTGATCAAATGACCAATATATATATAGGGGTTTATTTAAATTGTTGACACCGAAAAAATAATTGATGTCCTCATCAAGTATGATTCTAACCTATGAATCCAATTTATCAAGTCCTTAAAGGGATATATCATTTAGGATATATTCTCTAGAACAATCCAAAGTTGATATCCAAAAACATAAGCATGATTGAATCCATTTATTAGATATGTTCAAGCTTATCAATATCACAACCCAAACCATGAACACCAAATAGCCCCATTCATGCTCCCACCACCATGCACATTACACATAGTGACTATGAAAGTTTAAAAAAGGGATATGTATCAAGACCCTATCAATATTAACATGTATTTTATTCTTTACATAGAATATTGAATGTATTTTCTTCTTATTATTGTCACATTATAATTTATTTAAAATTAAATAATAGAATTTTTAGGTTAATATTAAAATTAAATTAAGAAATATATTTTTATTAATTAATGGATTGTTGAAATAACTAACATTTTGAGAAAATATTACTATTAAATTAATTTTTTATATATAACTGATCATATAATTTTTATGAACTAAAATGCAATTTTTTATCATGGATCAAAAACAATTTTTTTCAATTCCCATTAATTTTTAATATTTTAAAATTTAAAATTTTAGTATTTAGAAACTTATTTTGATAAAATGAATATTATTCTATTAATCAATATGTTGAAATTTTCTAATGGTGAATTTTTCATAATATTCTGATATATTAGAATTTATAGATAAAAATTAAATACAGTAAGAATATAAGGCTTGTTTTTTGAAATCATATTGGAAAAATAATTATGTAGTAAATACAAAAAAATGTTATCTTAGTAAAAAAATATATTTTTACTTTAATATACATTCATTTCTTGTTTATTTTTTTATTTTTTAAATCCATTACAAATCCTCGAAGACATATAATATATTTTATGATTTTAAATTATTTTCCACAAAAGTGTAACGCACCTCCACATAATAGAGGAAAATATTCTATAATCATTGGCCCATGGACATATAAAATTATTTATACCACTACCATTTTCCAAAAACCATTTTCAAAATTCATGGTATGGTTTGTGAGATTTTTTATTTTTTATGTAGTGCAGAAAACCAAAATAATAATGAAATCCCCCTACTTTCATATATAATCCAACTCAAGAACCCAATTAACTTCACTAAAACACCATGAATCTCATCAAATTTCTTCTATCTACTATATTGATTCCTACAAATTTTCCCGAATTTTTATAAGAATCATTTCCTATTCCATTGGCGTCACATATCCAAGTATGGTATTTCTATCCTCTCCTTTGAATTCATGCACCTTTATTGGTATTAACCATTTTAATATAAATTTCATGTATTTTAATTCATTTATAATCATTACCTTACTATCCAATGGAAGTTATTATCATGTGGTATCATATACCCCCAATATATAGATCATTACCTAAGATGTTACTTTGTCGAAATATAGTAAATGATTTCTCTATGTTCATTTCCATTCAAGCACTTCATTTATATTATGCTTCATAAATACAATTTTCATATGATGGTATATGATTTTACATGGTCCTATACATTCCATTATATATATATATATCTAAATGATTATATTACCCATTAAATTTCAATAAGCACAACTATAATCTTTTATTTACCCCTGTTACTATTCCATGATTCTGTAAGGGATTCTCTCTCTCCTCTTTTAATCACAAACATCATTTATGTTTGGCCTTTTTAATTTCTATTTTTAGAAAATGGGATACATTATCAGCTCACCCCCAATCAGTAACCATGATTTATAAATTATTAGACCCCCTTTCACTCTTATTTAACCCTCCTAAGAACATTTACATACAACCGTCACCATGCCGAAATTTTGTAAGGGTATATTTTCTTCCTCTTATTTCTTGAAGATTATTTATTATGATAAACCTTATATTATAAATTAATTATGTTTGGGAATTTCTTTTAATAACTTAATCACTGTCCATTTCATGTCTAAATGATGATATACCCTCTTTTCTCTCATTAATTTATTTATGAATTTTTATATGAAGAGGTTATGATACTGAAATTGCACCACAATTTTCCATACCAAAATCATTTTCTAGTAAACACCATACCCATTTCTCTATTAATGGTATTCACCTATACATATATATAGTAATATATTGTGGATCTATATGTACACCTTCTAAATTTCATATATTATGCAATAAACTATGATGATTTAATAATTCATGTTTTATGATCAATGTAGAAAACTAAATCATGTAAATGAAATGATAATAAAAGGGTGTTCCCTAATATCACTCCAATACATTGTGTAATGTTTGGTATAATTATACATCATGTCTAATGGGATCTGAATCATGATCCATAGTGTTCACTGAGCATCAACTAATGCTACTTCATGTGAAATTAGTTTTGACTCATGCTCTTCCATATTCTATGAGATTTGACTTGTGCTCCTCCATGTGCAATGAGACTTAACTCAGAATAAAACCTATATGTACTTATTTTCTACATTTCTCATTACATTATTATATTGAGATATCAAGCATTATTATTCATTTTTCTTTTGTTGTTCAATTTTTATTCCTATTGTATGATGTGTATTTTCTTCCTCATGTTATTCCTTGTATATTCCATTACCAAGATTTATTTCACACCATTTTTTATTAATGTCCTCAGGTTAACCCATGCAATGTTATGTGTGAATGTATTTTGTGTTCACGTAAAATAAATTTTAATTAATTATGTTTTTAATTGTTTAAATTGTTATATAAATAACCTAACATAAAAAATAATGTAAAAATCTTCATCTTCTAAGTTTAATATTGTGCAATTTTTTATAACAAATCATGTTTATATATGAGATAATGGGAAGTCTTGTTATATTCTCTTGAACAGAAACACATGATAAAATGTACTCTAAACCATGGTGTTATATGTGTATTTTGGTTTTTGTGATGAATAAATGATTTATCATCAACTAAAAATCATATACTAGTTTATAATGTTACCACTAATGAAACTCATTATAGTCAATCATATCTTTTGATTACTTTTTTTGATGATGTGACCTCAAGTTGACAGGGTGGCTCATTCTACCATTAAGTGTTAGGAAATCATCTCCCAATGAACATGGATATAAGTAATATGTATGATACCATCCTTAAACACATTCCTATTTGGTATGTTTCGTTAGATAAATTCAACAACGATATACTCAAATTTATTTTGTTTGTATTTGATTTTTTTAATTGATTATTTTATTTATATAGATTTACAACCTTTGGCTGGTGGGTGTGTAACGAACCATACTTGGATAACCTTAAACATTACAGGACCCAAATCTCCATTAAGATAGATAATTCGTCAATATAAACATTTCAAGTAACATGTTTTAAGTGTCATGAATCCATATGATAGCATTAGAATTTTATTAAAAATAAGAATCATATTATAAAATTCTTGGAAAGTACCCCTATATAGACCATACATATTTTTGGAAGACCTTTAATTATCAATTAACATTTCATTATAAATAAAAAAATAAAATAATTAATTACCAAAAAAATTATTCAAACCATTTATTTAAAAATCATTTTTTCATCAAAAATAAATACATAAATTATGAACATCCAAATATGAAATAAAAAATTAATCCGTAAAAACAAACTTTATGATTTGACAAAATCAAAGTACATAATATAATAATAATAATTCAAACATGACTATAATAAATAACACATTACTATATAGATGATACATAACATTCCAAAATCATCCCCCTCCATATGTCCCATAACCATTCATCACCTAAAAATTATATATATAATGAAATAAGTTAATGAGTAACCACATAGTGTAGATTTCTTGAACAAATAACGAAAAAAGTTTAAATACACTGATATTTAAAGCTAGGTATGAGTGAAATTTATCCTAGTAGAATCTCTCCAAGGATTCAATGAAATTTGATAAAAGTGACATTTTATAAAACCATTTTCGAAATATATTTATAAAATAATTCTTTACATAAATATTCATAATGAAAATATATAACATATAATTCCTTTTCATAATATCTTTTTTTTAATGAACATCTCTTTTAAATTTATATAAAATTCAATTAAAATGTTAAACTATATATTTACATATAAGATAATATGACTTTTTCGATAGAATATTCATTTACTTTAATAAGACTTGATACACTATAAATAAATCACCAAATTCCCATTTTATGCCATCATATTTTAATATAAATAACAACATTGTAAATTAATGAAAAAAAGTGACATAGTCAAGGATTTAAAATTCCATAATGTTTAAGAAAATTAAATTAAAATAATTAAATGATTCGAAACAGTCCAACTAAAATAGAGGAACATAGACAAGTAAATTGGGAAATTACTCTTGGTTTGATTACCAATAATAACCGAGGACAATAAGAAACTAACATAGTTATAAATGGAGAAAATATTAGACATTATCATGGAATGAGACCAACTGTTGGAATTTGTTTGAATATACAATAAAACATGTTTCATGACTATCCCACACCAACATCATTGGGATGAGACAGGCCACCAAGCCCAATATAACTTTATAGGGGGCCTGGTAGAGTGTATTCCATGTTGGGTAGAAAATATCTAAACAACAAAACATATTTCAAAGGATTCAATGTATTCAATAAATTGGAGGTGACTCAATAATCAAACCAAGTGTATCACATGAATTCGTAAGGAATATTCAATAAAAGGCATCTCACCTACACCCCCACACATAAAAATATTTCATTTTAAAACCATTCATAAGAAACAAAAATTTCTAGATAAGAATCAATCAAATATCAAAGGGTTAAAAAATGGTAATCGAATAAGGTTCCCAACGTATAGATAATTAAAAAAATATCTTCAAAAAATCTTATGGAAAATTACAATCAAGTATTAATCATTAAAATTGTATCTTAAGATTATTATCCAATAATGATAATTGAACTATTGATAAAAAACATTTATAAGGCCTTTTGTATACCAATGGGATGTTTATTATTCATCAGTAACCATTCCAATATAGAAAAATCCAAGGAAAATATCACTAGTGTAAATTATACCATTATATCTAATTTACTCTTGATAGAAATCTTTTAGGTATCAATATATTCACAGGTTAGTCTAAATCAAAACATATCATCATTTTACACATAAAACAATATAGGACCACTAATTATTGTTATAAATTATATAAGAACAATTCAAAACACATTATGGGAACTATATATATATAATTTACCTTAAAATATTTTTAATTAAACTATACGATCCTACATATATATTCCACATTCTTGGAATGAAGACACTAACCCTAACACAATGTTTATCTTCTTAAATATGACATATGATCCCAAAGAAATTATATAGATGATGTCTACAATACGTAGACATCCAAATGATATATGATATGCCTACCCTGAGCCCATAAATTTTTCAACCTATAATAAATGATTATTTGGGTAAATATTATCTGATAGAAAATGATTAGGGAATAGATTAGAAGAGGTATTGATAGAAATAGAGGATATTATATTGAGAATATATGTTCAAACAATGCGAACACTAAATATATACTATATGAGAAGTCATGAATGTTGGCTAATGCACATATGACGTTTAGTAGATCCTTTGTGAAAAAATAAGATCCTAAATATTTAAATTAGTTGATGAAAAATTTGTGATATTACAAGTTTCTATTCTAGGAAGAGCACATGTTTTAACCATATAGTTTGGTCAATTTGGTTCCAATAATATGGATTTCACAATAGTATCACTGTAAACCCAAACAGTTTAGATACATTGTATACTAAACAGTGCAGAAGTTGTTGTCCACTACCACTACATAAAATGTAAATGTATGGTTTCTAATACGGTTTTAGTTTTGTGGATCAAAAAATGGTCTAATCATGTATGAAAATAATAAAATAAAAAAGAATCTAAAAACTCCAAAAGTATGTGTAACAAAATAATATATCATAAATCATGTATAGATGGAATTTTCCCAAAAATAAGTTTTATAAAAAAATGACCCATGATGACATGGAAATGACTAGTGATAACAAATAAAAAACATATAATTTAAATGAAAAATCAGGCCATTACATGTCTCCCCACTATCATGGTTCAGAACTATAATTAAATATATAAAATAAAGAAATAAAAATAATTATAATACCTCAAAATCCAATAAAATAAGTGGCTGTGATTTGGGAAAAAGTAGTCAACAATCGTAGAGAAACATCTACATGAAAATACTCTTTAGTATCATATTACAAATCACCCTAAAACATTCAAAATCATTGAGCCAAATATCACTCACTCATATGGGAATCAAAAACATATTGTACACAATATCCTATTTATGCGTACCAACTATTTAAATCAATACATTAATTTTATATTTTTTGAAATGGATATTCTATAAAGACCTAACTCAACAAATACACGGATGTAAAATAAAATTCCTCAATTAATCACTTTTAAAAAGTAATCCTGTAGGTGACACTATAAAATAATCGAAAATACCATCATAATTTCAAAGCCGAGGTAGGAAAACAAAAAAAAAATCTAAAACTACCCCTAGACATGGGATGAAAGAAAACAAAGCTTGGGAAATGGAATCAATGTAAAGAAAAACCCATAACCTCACTCATAGGATACCACCCATGGTTTAATGAACATAAACTAAATAGTTCAAAATATAAGAACTACTAAGCCACAATTACTCTAAACAGTATTTATCCCACCAACTAATTTCCATGTTTGATATACAAAATTTGAGCCCTAATTTATAGGCCACAAAAAACTACGTGGAGTATAATTATACTGAAGAAAAGCAAATCTAAAATTATTTAACATATCACAATGTCCAAGAAATTATCACCCCATGGAACAAACAATATAGGAGTTCACTCAACCACTCTAAAAAATCCATATCAATAAAAAATAAAACAACCAATAATATTCGTCCTATGAAACGAAGATCTAACAACTGCCATGAAAATTGAATATGGTTCCAAAATTAACCAATTATATCATTCACTCTTGAGGATTTAGGTGTTTCTAGATAATTCATGTCTCCCTAAACCTTTTCTAATTACTTTATTTCCCAAATCGGACCTCTTCCACCATTTAATCAAGGAATACACAATTTTATAAAATAAATGAAAGAGTCCAAGAGAAAAAAAATCATTCATTACCACTCCATTGTAAGTGTTGATATAGACTATAAAAATAAGACCTATATTTTTTAAATTGATATAATGTCAATAATATTACATTCTAAAAATAGAGTATATATTATTTTGTATGGCCTTAATAGTAGTCTTGAATCATATATGAATAATCATTTGTCCATATAATTTATCTTCCACAATTTTAATAATGTTTCTAAAATAATACGAGGGGGATATGAAACTAACACTTACTAAAAGAATAAAATAATAAAAACATTAACAAATTCCTTCATCAACATGATAAATCATAATAATGATTTAAATATTTTTTACCAAATAGATTTTTTAAATTTTCTCATGAAAATTTCATTATTTTAGAATAGTAAAAAAATGATGTAATATTTTATATTATATTAGATATATGGTTACCTAAAAATTTATTTATCAAAAATAAAATTGATACTTGTTATCACATCACAGAAAAAGAGAGCCTAGGGTATTTTCATTTTATTTTCAAAAACCATCCAATACAATTTCCATAAGACCAACATACCTATTATAAAATTTTATAAACGTTCTAATGAAATTGAACATGATATTTTTTTAATAAATTTAAAATTCCATTTCAAAAAAATCATAATAATATAATAAAACAATAATTTTACAAGATCCCATGATTACAATAAATTATGATAAAACATCAATCAAAATCCAAAATTATCAAAGTTAGGCATATTTAACAAATTGTAAAATAGAAAATGTATGAAAATGTCATATAAACTATGATGAATCTATCATTAATGGTAGTAAATAACATTAAAATCTTTTTATACACAAAATTGGTCATTAAAATTAATATAATATAGATGTAGTGTTGTATAGGGTTTCCCCACATAGATTTTTGTATTAAAGAACAATAGTGAATCAAGATATATAAAGACCTGAAAACCATCTACATTGGCTCTCCATGTTTTAAAATACTAATTAGGTCAACCAAAAAACCTAATTTTTCATCCACTTTCATCCTAACAATAAATATATTTCTTAATTTTCCCAAAATCAACATAAATAGTCAAAATACTTTCATTATTAATGAATATTTAACAATACAAAATCCAATAAAACACAAAATTAAAATTAAAATATAGAATATATATGTTTAGATAGACATTATCTTGAAATCCAATTATTAAAAACCTAATCAACAAGTAAATTTGTTTTGAGAATATTTTGTAATCATTTCTACCAAGCCATGACCCATATATTTGGTAGGAATCTTAAGTACCAGGTATCAAAATAAGAACCCATTATCTAAAACACTTTAAAAATCCAACATGGTATAACCTGGTATATCTACAATCATGAATGTCATGTGGTTACAAATATTGAATTATATCCCCTTGGGGCCGAAACTAGTCCCTATGAATCATTGAACACATTTATATTAGTGATTTCACCATGAAATCTATGTCATGGTTGTAGATCCTTTTTCAATAAAATATAATGGAAGATCCATATTTTGGATTACTAGGTAACATAAATATACATAACCATATAAATATGAAACCCTAATTGTTAAATACTAATATAAATGATTCAAAGATTATATAAAAATGAATAAAATATCTAAAATATGTAAATCATTGAGTTAGTAATAAATATTGAACAACAAAAAAATGAACATTAAAATCCACCATTATTAATTAATATATATATATATATCATGCAATAAAATAAACACAATATAAACATTAATGAAATAAATTAAAAATACATAAATGGATGATGCAATGAATTAAAAAATTATGACACTCTAAATGTCCCATTACAATTCACCACCTCTTGGAAGATCCATAAAGACATAATATATAATGTTACCATTAATGGTAGATTCGAAGAACCAGCATGAAACAGAAGGCTTCATACACTAGGATGTGTAATCTGGGTGTGAAGGAAACTCGTCGCTGATGATTATTTCCAAGGATTTCTTGTAATTCCCTAAAATATGAAGTTAAAATATGTATATATATATAACCAAATTTAGTAAATTTTATCTTTCATAAAATAATACAAATGAAATATATAACATCAAATTTTTTACACATATCATTAAAATCAACATCCATTTTCAATCACTATAAACCATCATTTTATATGTATGGACATAGATCAATGGAAAGGAAAAATAGATTTATTGGAAATCCCAAACCAGTTTAACTCTTTTTTTTTAAATTTTTGAAACATTTCATAGAAATAAAATTACAATTGAGCACATTATAATTTAAACCACACCAAGATAGAATAAGGTATAGATAATGTGTTTTTGAAAATAAACCATATGATAACAAAATAGAATATAATAAAATAAAACTAGTATATTATTCTATTAAAATACAATAGAATAAGGAGAAATAAAAGATTTTTATGGACTATATCCCTTATAATTTAACATTGATAATAAAATAATGGCATTAAAAACTCACAAGGATAGAAAAATAATATTATCCAATACATTACAATAATATGGTTCAAATATTTATCATATGTTGCATCCTATAAGACATAAAGGCACTCGACATTCCCCTGCTTGCTTCTTCAGGATGGTAATCAACAAGTAGTCCTATCTTACACTAATTGGTACACTAAAAGTATCTGTATTTTCTAGAATAGCATATATATATAGGCAATATAATAGGTTAACAAGCTTCCTATATAGGTAATCAAGTCTATGTGAGTCAAAAATCAATCCAAGAGAAAAATAATCATCAATAACGAAATAAAAAACAAATATAACCTCTAAAACACAAAAAACTACCCCGAATTAAAATTTATAAATGATTATAATTTATAACTAACATTACTATAAAAATAAATGGATGAAACAAAAAACATAAAAATAGGGTCTCAAATTATAGGTCATCATAAAATGTCAACACATATATTTTTTCTCTGAAAACAAAGAGGGTAACTAGAAACTTTTTATCGGTTTCGAAAATATATTTACCTAATTCAAGACTAAAATTATGTATAAAAAACAATTTTATAAAAATATTTTAAAATAAATTTAAATTCAAATATTTAAAATGAATTAAAATATATAATCCTTAAACAAACATTTAAATTTCATTTTCAATGAGAAAATATCATCTATAGCTTTTAAATATTCACATAGGACTCTAAGATATAAATTAAATAATTGAAAAATAATACCATAGAGAATATATTTTTTGAATTGATATATTCCATGAAAAAATTTCAAACCCCATAAAGGGCACAATATATTGCTATTTGTTTTCAAAAATAGGTTATATAGAATTAAATCATCTAATTTTATCAAGGAATTGGAGTATATAAAATTAAAAACATTAAAACCATGGAGAACATGTAACATTTAATGGAATATAATATAAAATGTTGGATATGATGTATACAATTCAAAGTCATCAAAAACACAATGATTTAATCTATATTAAGACCTAAAATTAGTAAATAAATAACATAGGGTTCATTAGTAAAATTTAACCCAAGATAAAAATCAGATAGAAGGATGAATGAAAGTGGAGGAGAGATGAAGATGTTATTACGTATACTATCTATGTCTAAACGATTTAATATACCATTGAATGGATCATATATGAATATATAAAGGATGTAACGTTTATCATGGAATATTTATCAAGATAAAATTAATGAAATAAGATCATAAGGCTTCAAAATAGAGGGTGGAAAATTAAATAATTATAAAAATTAAAAATGGGATTTAAAATGTGGTTTAGACACACCATTTAGTATGTTTCTTCAATTTCATGATGAACACTAGAATATATTTTGGTTACCACCTAGTATGGAAGCTTGATTTACCGAACCTTATACAATCTATTTTCTGGTGCCACTATGCACAATGGACTCATTTACTTCCTACATGGATTCATAAGGTTTGGAACCAACCTTGTTCTACCATTTTATTAAAACCATGCACAAAAAAAGTGAACTCAAAATCACCTAATGTAAGAGTAACCGCATGGTTTCAATCATAGTGTTCATGAAAACCATGCGGAGAGGAAAAAAATAAAAAAAGTAAAATACTTAAATTAAATTGATTTAGAAACCTATAAAAATATTAACAAATTAATTTTGAATATAAATTTAAATTTGATTTGTAATATTGTTGCATATATATGATGAAATGCCATTTAATTCTTCATTGGAACTATCTCATTGACATTTAAATAGTAGAAAAACAATGGAGTTCCCTAAATCATGGAAAATTATTTTGTTATGGGTGTACCCACATTCTTCACAGAACACAATCTGCATATAAAAATATTTAAAATTACTCATCTTTTTAATCTCATTTTCTAGTATCAAGTTATTAAACATCATATCGTTCAGTAGTAAAAACATTTATTAAGGTGAAAAATATTATAAAATAAAATATTTTTTTTCGTGGAGACATATTCAAAATATATCTTTATATTACTTCTACATTGTCGATACTATAGGTTACTATGGTAAAAATAATACCCCAATCCCTATAGAAAATGGTTATAACAGGGATGTCATAAATGTAGAAAAAACTATCACTCTAATCATTTATAATGAAATAATTTTATCACAATATAGATATATTTGGTAACTAATACATTAAAATACATATAGTTTAAGTATCTATATCATTCATGAGTGGTCTATTATATAATTAAATAAGGAAAAATATGGTACATTTTGATTGTTATGACTAATAGTTATATGAAATATCCTTGGTTCCTCTAAGGAGATATGTAATAAATAATCAAGGATGTGGAAAATAACATTTATATAGACCTATATTTGAGTTAAAATGGTTATCATTCCTAAATGTAATATTTATCTAGTTATTATATTGTAGATAATGGATATAATGTGAAATTCATCTAGAACGTTGAATGGAATTGAAATCAACAACTGATGATGATAACATCGCTGATTGGTTAGTGTTCTATTGAGAATAATTTTTGGTCTAATATAGATTTAATATAAATGCTATCCACTATTTTCCAGTAATATAATCTAATAATTAACATTGTCTTCAAATATAATAAAAAATTAGTTTTTTTATATTGGGGGATCCATACATTATTATTATTTTTTACATGGAGATGAAATAGTCGAACTAAACCCCTCAAAACATTTGTGATCTATTTCGAGGATTTTAATTATCTACTAAAAGATGTACTCCTACACCACTCAATTAAAATTTTATATTTTTAATCACTGTTTCAGTGATAATTGTCATCAACGGATTAGATTTGAGGTAGTTAGAAAAACATATATTTACATAGATTTATTTTCTATCAACTAAAATTTATGGAAACCCACACATCTATGAAATATGAACTAGGTTAGTTAGTTATCATGACCTATTATGATATTTTCATGACGTATTCTTTTTATATTATAATGAAAAACAACCCATATTAGTTAAATATTAAAAATAATAAATCTTTGTCATTAAAATCATTCTTATGTAAGGGAATTCCATGTCAGGATCTACATTTTCATTATACATTTATGTACTAAATATATTGAAATTTTTAATATATAACTCACATGAATTGTAACGACCCAAATCTAGAGCCCTTCCACTGGTGCCCCATACCCGGTTCGCCACATGACCTCAAGCGCATTTCCCCAAATGCTAGAGGCTGCCGACTAGCAGCGAGGGCCTTGGTATGTTATTGGGGAAACTATGCCCTCATTTGGCAAGGTATTCAAGGAATGAAAAACAACAGTCAATAGCGGAAGCAGTAAACATCATACAAACACCAAAACAAAACAGCAAGTGCAATGAACATATAATGATAACTATAATGATGAAGTAGGTACAAGTATCTAAGGAAAGCAGCAAACACAAAAACTTGCTGAAATACAACTGAAAAACAAAGTACAAATGTAAACAACAACTCCAGTAGCATCACAAGCCTAAGCTCGGTCTTATACTCTCTAGCTCCAACCAGAAATCATGTACCTGAAGTAGAAGGCCCACAATCCCTATTCACACCTGAAACCATATAACCTATTTGGGCCAAAAAATTGGACCCAAACAGGATGTGAGACTAATCCTAGTAGGAAATCACCACAAGATCTGTTCCCTACTATCAATGATTAATATAGAAAAAGTAAAAGAAAATAAATGCAGTAGAGAAACGAAAATACACTAAAGTAAACAATCCTACAAATCTCCATTAACATTTATTTAGCAGTTCACTACAATCATTTAGCTACCAACCAAGGAACCTAGCAACAACTCTACACTCCCAAGGCAAGAAAGTAATCACAACAGGTAACTCAGCAGTCTACCTAAACAACAAGCAGTACAAAACCAAGCTTGTTCATTGGTTTGGTGGACGGGTCACAACCAACCAACAAATAAAGAACTGACTCTCTGGGTGGCTCCTACTAGCAAACCCCTTTAGTCAAGTAAACGTACAAAGGCACAGACACTCTGGGAAGCTCTCACAGTCAATTCCGAAGTGGTCTTGCAACGAAAGATATAGACTCTCTGAGGAAGAACTTACATCTAATTCCCCCTATAGTATTTCTACATAACTAAGGTCACTCTGAGGAAGAACAATGTCTCATTCCCATAGGTCATGCGATCGATACTAATTATAACAGACACTCTAGGGAAGCCCTAATCATCAATTCCCCCTTTAGCCTTCCACACCAGTTTCACTTAGCCCTAAGTAGTTTTGTTGTGGGTAAAAAATTGTTAGCAGGCTAAGTAAGTTCAGCAACAACTTGGATAATAGCTACAAGAATCCACATGCATTCAGACAGCAAGAAATACATGAAATCAATTCACCATGCATACTAGCAATGTGCAAAAGGGTTGCCTCATAGGGAAAACTACCCCAAACGGCAATTAACAGCCAAAAAAAGGGGGAAACACCCATGGGTTAATCCTCAACCATGCTAACAAGCAATTATTAATCATCCAATAACATCAATCTTACAAGAAATCTATGGTAGATAACAAAACAGGATCGAAACCCTAACCCGAGATTCCCGATACATGGGTATCCATCACATTTGCACAAAAAACACAAGGACATTCAACGTAGGGAAAAAAACCACCAACCTCAATCATAGGAGATTGATATTCTTGAACCTCGGCCTGTGAATCAGCCTAGAATGGAGTAAATCTACAAAAACATCTAAAATGTTCAACATCAGATAACTCTTACAAGTTGTCGAATCGGGAAACAAGGCTAAAGCAGAATGAGAAACTCACCGCTACACTTACAACGCAATAGATGGCAGCTGGAATGGAGGTCGGATAGAGGCATAGTGGCTCAGAGAAGATTCGGCCATACGGTCCCTCTCAGACAGACGAAACCTGGAGATGAAGACGCTTCTGTGTGTCAGGCGCGACCCCCATCTGTTTAATGAATAAAAATAAAGTACACAATGTGTACTTTTAGAGTACACGACGTGTACTAGGTCTTTTCCGTACTCCTCCAAAATTGTCCTTCAGGTCACCCTTACACACCATGTGTGTGTCCCAGACATGGCCAGTACACAGATTTTGTGGGAAAAAAGTACACTTCGTGTACTCAGAATGTACATGGCGTGTACTTCAAAAATTTCCAGAAAAAATTCATTTTTGTCAAAAACTCCAGAAAAAGGAAAAGTGTACCTGAAAATAAGATCTGCATTCTTCCAAACATCCCCCATTAAAGAAATTAGTCCCCAAATTTCCATAATGAGTTGAAGAAGAAGAAACCCCAAACAGCTCTAGCCACTGCGATTGTATATCGGCCTCCCTCTCATAGGTCTCGTCCTGTACTCACCCGTGCTGCCATAGCACCCGTACTAGAGGAACAGACCTCCCGCGGAGAACCTTCGTTCTTCGATCAACAATATGGATAGGATGCTCCTTGAACGATGCATCCCCATCAAGCTCGAATTCCTCGGGATGAAAGATGTGAGACGGGGCTGAAAAGTAATGTTGGAGTTGAGAGATGTGGTAGATGTTGTGCATGGCATGATACCTCTGAGGTAGCTGCAACCGATAGGTAACTGGCCCAACTCTCTCCAAGACCTCAAATAACCTGACGTACCGTGGTGAAAGGTTACCCTATCTCTGAATTATCTTGTGTCCCAACCTCAGTGTGACACACAGGAAAACATGATAACTAACCATAAACTCTGGAGGTCATCTCCGCTGATCAGCATAAGACTTCTGTCGAGACTGCGCTGTCGCCATTCTCTTCTGAATCAGCTCTATCTGCTCTGAAGTCTCCCGAACAAGACGAGGTCCTAGAAAAGATTCCTCTCCTACCTCCAGCCAGCATAAAGGTAAATGGCATGACCTACCGTACAAAACCTTGTATGGTGCCATCTGAATGGTCGCATGAAAACTGTTGTTGTAGGCGAACTCCACCAGATGAATATTCTTCTCCAAAGAACCGCCAAAGTCTAGGATGCAATCTCGGAGCATATCCTCAAGCACCTGGATCATGCGCTCAGACTGGCCATCAGTCTGGGGGTGGTATGCTGTACTCAAAAGTACCTGTGTACCCAAGGCCTTCTGAAGTCCCTGCCAGAACTGAGAGGTAATGAGCGCATCCCTGTCGGAAACAATGGAGTGTTGAACTCCATGGAGACGAACGATCTCCCGGATGTAAAGTTATCCCATATCATCGACAATGAATGTATCCTTGATTGGAAAGAAGTGAGAAACCTTTGTATGCCTATCGATGACGACCCACACCGCATCGTTTCCTCTCGAAGATCTTGGAAAACCAGTAATGAAGTCCATCGCGACGTCGTTCCACTTCCACTATGGAATGGGTAGCTGCTGTAAAAGCCCTGCTGGTCGCTGGTGCTTTGACTTCACCTGCTGACAGGTGGAACATCTCATGACAAAACCAGCCACATCTCACTTCATACCTAGCCACCAGTACTGGTGGTGTAAATCACAGTACATCTTGGTGATGCCAGGATGAACTGCCCAAATAGAGGAATGGAAGTCTCGCATCAGCTCGTGGTGTATATCTGCTCGCACCCATACGCGTCCCCAGAAACGGAAGATCTCATCCTCGCCAATGGTCCACCCGGGAAGAGGTTCCTCTCCTGCCACACTTTCCCATAGGACAATCCCTTCTGAATCTTCTAGCTGACTCATTCAGACTCGATCCAGAAGTGCAAAGGTAACAACCATAGAAGATAGGAATGTCTGCCACTCCCTATCGTGCACCTCCAAATGCATCTCTGAGAACAGAGCCATTAATTGCCACTCATTAATGGCCTCCTGAACTGCCTGTATCTGTGTTCTCCTGCCCAGTGCATCAGCCACTGCGTTGCCTTTCCCAGGCGTATAGGCAAGCTCAAATTTGAAGGACTGGAGATACTCCACCCACCTCTGTTGTCTCAAATTCAGGCCACTCTCTGTGAAGATGTACTTGAGACTTTTCTGGTCAGTGTATAACACAAAATGCTCTCCCAGACGGTATTGTCTCCAGCAACGTAAAGCATGACGAACCGCAGCCAACTCCAGGTCGTGCACAGGATAATTCTTCTCATGTGGCCTCAACTGCCGAGATCCATATGCAACCACTCGATCCTCCTGCATAAGCACTCCTCCAAGTATAATGCCAGATGCATCACATAAAACTATATAGCTCTTTCCCGAAACCAGCAAAACTAGTATCAATACTGATGTCAATCTCCCCTTCAGCTCCTGGAAGGCTGAGTTACAGGCTTCTTACCAAAAAAAACTTCACCCCCTTCTTATTCAAGCCCGTCTACGGTGCTGCTAGTCGTGAGAAGTCATGTATAAAATTCTTGTAGTAACCAGCCAGCCCCAAGAAGCTTCATACCTCGAAGACATTATTCGGTTGCTCCAAGGTAACTACTGCTCTCACATTCTATGGGTCTACTGATACTCATGTCTCTGAGATGAAAAGGCCTAGGAAGTGAATCTCATCTATCCAAAAGTGGCACTTCGAGAGTTTAGCATTAAGCTGATGCTCCCTCAGTGTACTCAAAACAATCGCAAGATGGGTTACATGGTCGTGTCGAGAGTGAGAGTACACAAAGATATCATCCACGAAGACCACAACAAAGGAATCCAAGTACGAATGGAACACTAGGTTCATCAGTTCCATGAAAACTATTGGTGTGTTCGTAATACCGAACCGCATAACCATATACTCATAAGGACCATTCATGGTCCTGAAGGCTATCAGAGGTATATTTGAAGGTCTAACGTGATACTAATGGTAAACGGACCTCAAATTGATCTTTGGGAACACCCATGCTCCTCGAAGATGATCAAGATGATCATCAATCCTTGGAAAGGGATATCGGTTCTTGGCCTTTAACTGGTTCAACTTCCGTCAATCCATGCAATGGCTAAGGGTATCGTCTTCCTTCTCTTCAAACAGAACAGGTGAACCCCAAGGGGAAGTAATGGGTCTACTGAAACCCTTTGCCTGCAACTCCTCCAACTGCTTCGTGAGCCCATACAACTCAGGGGTAGTCATCAAATAGGAAGAAATGGACACCGGTGCTGCTCCTGGCATGAGGTCATTCAAGAATACTACCTCACACTCTAGAGGAAAACTCAAAAAGTCTTCTGGGAAGACATCTAGAAAGAGATCAACCACTAGAGAAAAATTGAACTGTGAAGTCCCCTGGTTATCCAGATAAATACTAGCAATCTGGTCCGTCACTCCTCATAGCCCATGATTCTCATGTCTGGCTCGACTCTCCTGAATATCCCACTCTTCCTTATGAAGGAAATATTAACCCTCCGGTGATATGAAAATCACCCTACGACGATAGAAATCGATGAATTCCTGGAAGGGAACCAACCAGTCCATACCGAGAATGATGTCGTAGCCCGTTATCTCTAGGAAATAGATGTCCCCTATGAAATGATACCATTCAACCTCAAGAGGGCACTCCTTGCATAGACGTGCACTAGATGTACTTATTCCCAAGGGCGTGTCGAGAGTCATCATGTCAGCATACGAAAAGACATAGAGCTCAAGGCTTTCTAGGATAGTAACAAAGATAAAGCTATGTAAAGCACTAGTATAGAAAAGGGATGAAGATAAAACTGAAGCTACTAAAATCGCACCTCATTCTGTAGAGGGTCAGGGATCCGGTTCCTGATGAATCTTCTCTACATCAAAAGTATGGCTTGTACCACGACCCTGTGCAGCCTGAAAACCCTGAGCTGCTCTTCCCTGAGCCTGACCACTGCGTCCATGACCTCTACCCTAACATGAATGACCTGCAGAACTCTAGCCCCCATCCTGCTGTGGAGCTGGTAATCCTGCCCCTAGATGCGGGGTTGAAACTGATTCTCCTTCACTAGCCACTGGAAGGGGAACCTTGCAAAAACTCTGCAGGTGACCCATCTTGCCGTAGGATCGGCACTCCACTGGTCCCTCGGGCACTGGGGATTATTATGATCACTCCTCCCACAATGATAACACAGCACTTGGGTTCTAGAAGGGGCATCTCGTCTACTAGAAGGGATACATCTCTTCCTCGGGTCGCCTCGGGTAGACTCTCGTTGGCGATTCCTACTGTCTGCCTGGAGGGAATCAGCCTTGGATGCTATACCGTACTGGGCCACAGCTCCAGTATACCTCAGGTTCCTCTCCATGATGAGTTCCTGGTTGACTATCAGAGTAATAGAAGACAACTGAATGCCATTCACCTGTGATCTGATCTCCAGTCTGAGGCCTTCCTCAAACATCCTCTCTAGAAACAGCTCGTCATTCCCCAGAAGGGGAGTGAATCGCTGTAACTCAGTGAAGCGAGAGGAATACTCCATAACTGAGAGGGTACCCTGCTGTAGGCTCATGAACTCCCTGGCTCTGTCGGCCCTCAGTGTCGCTGGGTAGAAGTAGTCGTAAAATGTACTCTAAAACTCATCCCAAGCCATAGCCTGGTGGCGCCCCGTCTGATAGACTATGTCCCACCACCTCTTGGAAGAGTCTCATAGAATATACATTGCGAGCTTCACCCTCCTCTCTGGAGGCGTCTCCAGATTCATGAAGATGGACAACATGGCTTCCAGTCATGACTCTGCAGCCTGAGGTCCTCCAACCCCTGTGAAAGTGGAAGGATGCTGCTACTGGAAGACCTACGTCAGCTGTTCCATAGTAAGGGAGAGATGCTGAACTCCCTGGAAGGTCTGCAAGAATCTCATGAAACCCTATCTGAACTGAGCCTCAGCACCAGTTTCTGTAATCACTGTAGGTGACATGTCTGGAATGATGGGCGGAACTACTGGTAGTCCCTGATCAGTCATATCAGTTGCACGATCGCTGGGGTTATCCTGGCGTGCAGCAGGAGGATGTCTCAGTGTCATAGCTCTGAAAGACCAAAATGCACCTTCATTAAAGACCAACACAGTTGCAACAAAGGTTAGTAAAATGGAACAGGAGGGAAAATCCTTTAAATCTGAAAAAACATGACTAAACTGTGTGTTTCTTAAAAGTCTACCCAGGGTTTGTACCTTATCCATACATGGCCATGTAAACTAGCCAACTACACAATATGTTCTTAGACTACATGGCGTGTACTGGCCCTTTTCTCCCTGCCCGGTTAATCCTACACGACTACGTCACATAGACTATCCCAGCTGAAGACTACATGGCGTGCTTGAGGTAGACATGGCGTGTAATGGACATGCCTTATCTGGGCCATGTTGTAAGCGACACGACCTGACACATGGTCGACACTACACGGCATGTTCCCTAGGGACACGGCATGCAGATGAAGGGAAACCTCAGCCCGTGTTGTTCGTGACATGGAAGGTACTCGACTGATCCTTAAACGACGTGTTCCAAAAAAACATGGCATGCATAATAGAAGATAACATCGACCTGTGTTTTTCAAGACATGGCCAGGTACCGGGGAAAGGATACACGGCTTGTGCATACCGAACACGGCGTGTAATAAACATGCATTAACTGGCCCATGTTGTTAGTTACACGGTCGGGCTCCTAGTTAACCCCTACACGGCATGTACCTAAAGTACACGGCGTGTTTCTGAAAACCATTTGCAGCTCTGTGTCCCTATCCACACAGTCAGTGACGCGGCCAAAAACTACATGGTGTGTATCTATAGAGTACACACCGTGTATTCTGGGTTTTTCCAGATAGTAGCCTCAGAACTACACCGGAGCCCAGAAAACATAGAAAAAGGAGGTTGAGGTGCCAAATTCCGATCTGTGGGGGCCCATAGTCCCTGCAAATCAAATCTTGGCAACCTAAAAATGCATGTAACAAGTGAATAGTATAAGAACTCACGTCCCACCAAATTCCAATCCTCGAGGTCCCATACCACCTCTACGATCAATGTTTGGCATCCGTGATAAGACGTCTCCAAACAACGATACCCTATCAACATAATAGGTATTCTATCATAGTAGTTATCACAATATCATGCATTTTCTATCATAACTCCTATCACAACAGCATGAAATATCTAATGCAACCTAGATGGTAGGGCAAAATGCATGGCATGTGATCTTCTGACTTGTGCCTATATGATGCATGAGATGGCATAACCTCATCTCATTGGGTTGCAACAAAATAGAACTGCAATCATATAAACACTAACAACACAAAACAAGTGCACCACCCAACGGTGAAATCAATTAAACTGTGACATTTGCAAAACTCAAAACTTGTAATATTAGAGGTAATCTGGATTTTTCCCTGTACACGAGTTCTAGAATGCGCGAGCACATCTTTTTTCCATTCACCTATTCTGTCCTATCCTTGTCTAAAGTCGCTAAACAGTATGTGAATAGAAAAGGAATGAAGACCTCTAATACCACTTTGTAATGACCCGAATCTGGAGCCCTTCCACTGGTGCCCCGTACATGGTTCGCCACATGACCTCAAGCGCATTTCCCCAAATGCCAGAGGCTGCCGAATAGCTTCGATGGCCTTGGTAAGATATTGGGGAAACAATGCCCTCATTTGGTAAGGTATACAAGGCATGAAAAACAACAGTCAATAGCGGAAGAAGTAAACAACATACAAACATCGAAACTAAACAGCGGAATTAATGAACATATAATGATAATGATAACGATGCAGCAGGTACAAGTATCTAAGGAGATCAGCAAACACAACAACATGCGAAAATACAACTGCAAAACAATGTACAAATGTAAACAAAAACTGTAGCAGCATCGCAAGCCTAAGCTCGGTCCTATGCTCTCCAGCTCCATCCAGCAATCATGTACCCAAAGTGGAAGGGCCACAATCCCTTTCCACACCTGCAACCATATAACCTCTTTGGGCTGAAAAGCAGGACCCAAACAGGGTGTGAGACTAATCCTAGTAGGCAATCACCACAAGATCTGTGCCCTACTGTCAGTGAGTAATATAGAAAAATTAAAAGAAATAAATGCAGCCGAGAAATAGAAATACACTAAAGTAAAAAATCCTACAAATCTCCATTAAAATTTATTTATAAGTTCTGTACAATCAATTAGCTTTCAACCAAGGAACCTTTCAACAGCTCTACACTCCCATGGAAAGAAAGTAAACACAAAAGTTACCTCAACAGTCTACCTAAACAGCAAGCAGTACAAACCCAAGCTTGTTCTTTGGCTTGGTGGAATCGTCACAACCAACCAACAAATAAAGCACTGACTCTCTGGGTGGATCCTAATAGCAAACACCTCTAGTCAAGTAAAAGTACAAAGGAACAGACACTCTGGGAAGATCTCACCGCCAATACCCATGTGGTCTTGCAATGAAAGATATAGACTCTCTGAGGAAGCACTTACGTCTAATTCCCCCTATAGTCTCGCTACATAACTAAGGACACTATGTGGAAGAACAATGTCCCATTCCCATAGGTCCTACGATCGATACTAATTATAACAGACTGTATTGGGAAGCCCTAATCGTCAATTCCCCCTTTAGTCTACCAAACCAGGTTCACTCAGCCCTGAGCAGTATAGTTGTGCGTAAACGGCTGTTAGCAGACTATGTATGTTCAGTAACTACTTGGCTAACTGCTACAAGCATCCAAAAGATTATAAACAGCAGGAAATACATGTAATCAATTCAACAGGCATACTAGCAATGTGCAAAAGGGTTACCTCGTAGGAAAAACCGCGCCAAACGACAATAAATAGCCAAAACAAGGGGAAACAACCATGGGGTGATCCTCAACAATGCTAACAGGAAATTATTAATCATCCAATAACCTCATGAATACAAGAAATCTATGTAATATAACAAAACATGATCAAAACCCTAACTCGAGATACCTGATACATGGTTATCCAACACTTTTGAACCAAAAACTCAAGGACATTCAACGTAGGGAAACAAACAACCTACCTCAATCCTAGGAGATTGATATTTTTGAACCTCGGCCTGTGAATCAAGATAGAATAGAGTAAATATGCAAAAAAATCTAAAACGTTCATCCTCAGATAACTCTCATAAGAGGAGGAATCAGGAAACAAGGCTAATGCAGAACAGGGAACTCACCGCTTTGCTTCCAATGCAATCGGCGGTGGCTAGAATGGAGGTCGGACGGAGGCACGAAAACTAAGAGAAGATTCAGTCAAACGGTCTCTCTGGGTCGAATGAAACCTGGAGAAGAATACACTTCTGTGCGTCAGGCATGACCCTGGTTCGTTTAATGAAAAAAAGTACACATAGTGTACTTTTAGAGTACACGGTGTGTATTGGGTCCTTTTCATACTCTTCCAAAATCGTCCTCCACGTCACCCTTACACACCGTTTGTGTGGCCCGGACATGGCTAGTACACGACTTTGGCGGGAAAAGAGTACACGTTGTGTACTCGGAAAGTACACGACGTGTACTTCAAAAATTTCTAGAACAAAATTCATTTTTCTCATAATCTCCAGAAAAGGGAAAAGCGTACCTAAAATGAAGATCCTGATTCTTACATGAATCTCATTATTAATAAATTTATGGGAAATTTGGAGGAGGTGGAATCCATTTTTATTAATTGCGATGATGTGAGTTTGATGCATCCCATTTAGGCTCTTGTTGTCTAGTATAAGATTCTCTTATAGATTTAAGAAGTTTTTATGAAAACCATAAAATTAATAATACTTATTAACCATTATTTAAATAAATGTTTTGAACCCAATAATATAATATTACACTATATATATATTGTATTATATTTCATTTCATCCTAGTATATTAAATCAATATTTTAGATTATTATAATATGTACTCAAAATTTTTTCACTATATTTGGAGTAATTTGTATACTATAAAAGGATGATTGAGTTTTTTTTGAGTTAAGATATGACCTATGAAAGGTTAATCAAACAAATATATATATATATATATATATATAATGAATATGAATACATTTATTTTTGTTATAATTAATAAGTCAAATTTTAAATTTTCTAGTGACATGACATAAACCATAGTGGTTCCTTTTTAGGCCATGTATCCAAAACTACATCCATGTTGTCAGATGAAATATTTCATAGAATACAAGGGAAAAAGACCAATAATTTTTTCATTAGACATACACAAGAGACAAAATTTATTTTTTAAATAACACAATTTGTTATGTAAATAATTTATCAAAACTAACTGTTTAATATAAACTCAAATAATTTTAGGAAACCATTAATTTTATCATAACTCATGATTAATTGAAAAAACATATAGAGTAGCTCACCTCTCAGAGTATTAATATACCAATAATATCAATGTTCCAAGATCAAAAATTATAAAATCATTGTGCATCACATCCCATATTAATCAGGGTAATGGAGTCCCTTATTAATCATGGGAACGTTGTCCCTTATTTATCAATGGTGTGATACCCCTTATTAATTATGGGTATGTATTTATTTATTGATCACAGGCTTCACATCCATTATTAATCATGGGAACAGAATCCATTATTACTTATAGCCATAAATACCATTATTATTAATGGTCATGAAATCCATTATTCTCTTATGATTTATGGGCATAGAATACCTTAATATTCATGACACATATGAATGCTATCCCTTAAATAAAATGGGAATATTATTATTATTATTTGTATATGGATGCCTTGACACTAAGCCATTGGTCCATAGTAGTTCATTTATATCTCTGAATAAATACTCCCTTGTATGATTATATATACATGAAAAAAAATTCAATGACATTACAGGTTAGGGAAATGTAGGTATTTTCAACCATGTTTCCTTGAGGAACCTGAGCCAACTGAAAATCATTGTGTATATCGATATTTTTAACCTATTAGCTATCAAAATTAAAATCATAACATGAACTATGTGACAGTAGATATCATGTTGTGCTTTCCTTCATGACTGTGTCCCATATTCAATGAAAAATGATCATTATTTAAAATATTAAACCACTTGCATGAATTGGAGGATTCAGGGACATTATATATAAAAAATTATTATAATATCATAATTAATGATAGATATTATATTTATGGTGGTTTCTATCCTCACCAACTGAAAATCATAGTGTCACGAAAAATAACGCCCCTTTTGTCCAATGATGGGAGTCTTAACATTAAATAATCTGAAATAAAACACATATAATAAGGATTCATAATGTTATTGATGGTGAATATCAATCATATATCTGTGTTACATATAAAAATTGACATAATTATATCATTATGTTTTTAAATTGATGAACAATGTGATAAGAACACTTTTCCATCATTGGAGATCACTTCCATCATGCCACACATTATAAACTCTCTTGTGTCAGTAAATGATTGATTTAATAGTGGGTATTGGAACACAAAAACCAATACACAATGGCTTCACAGTACATTTATAACCTATATGGGCCCACCTACACAATCCCACATGCAATCACCTTGGCTTGTTCTCATTAGGGCCATATATGGACAACAAAAATTTCTACTACCATGCAGGCTCATTGAGTTGACTCTATTATGTAGTTGACATCCTCTTAAAACACAACGAGATTAATATGGATCCAATAACATTAATTTATCCATGATTTATATGAAAACCTAGAACAAATCACATTGTGAAATATAAAAAATATTCCAAATAAAAAAACTGACATTCTCAATATTCATCAATTTATCTTCAATTAATAAATATACATTTTTTCAGGATCATCGTCTATAATTAATCAACAAAAAATATTCATCAAAATAAATATTTTAATGGTACCCCCATATTGTGTGAAATTCATCCTATGCAACACATGTAATTAGCATTAAGGATTCATTTAATAAGTCATCATTTTTTATATGGATATTTTTTCAATGATTGCTTCCAATTTCTGTATCAATAAAAAATAGTTATTCATGAACCATCAAATTATATATTAATAATTAGAAAAAGAAATTAAAATAAGATTAAATTGTAACATCAAGGTTTATTAAAATGAAATTTAATGATTGATAAAGTAGAGGATGCACAACACCGAGCCTAGAAAAACAACTAAATATTAATATCATGTAATTGTTATAGTGATGAAATTATAGTTATTGTAATTAATATTATTGAAATAATTATGAAATATAAAATAGACATACTCATTAATAATTTAATAAATAATTATTATAAAATATTGTGCTTAATATTAGTGAGTCATTTTTTTCTATAAATACAATTCCATCTAGAGTAGTATATTAATTTTTTTAGTGAGTGAAAAATTTAATTTATTTTTTGAAATTTTAAAAAAAATTATTGAAATAAATATCATTTTTTAAAATATCATTTTAAAATTATCCAATGGTATAATATTGAGAATATTCGGAAATGTTTCATTGTTCATTAATCATGAAAATATAGATTTCTATTAAAAATTATATTAAGTTTTCAATTATTTTCCAATAAAAATTATATTTTTGTAAAGATTTAAATTTCTTCCACTTGATTTAAAATTACCCAATAAAGGATTTTGAAATAGATTTTATGTTTTAATTTATTATAAAAACATTTTTTTATAATGGTAATTTTTCCAAAAATAATTTTTTCCATTGTGTTTTACCAGTTTAATATTAAATTAAATGTTACATATTTTGAGTTTTGAAATTTTCTAAATTAATTCCAAATGTAAAATATGGAGTTATAAAATTATTATGTATGTCACTTTGATTTACGGATAACATCATTACCAAAAATAATAATTATTTTTTCAAAAAAATGGTAAATAAAATAATTAATCGTAAAAATATAATGATAAGGAAAACAAAATGACCATAACACATCGCATATTTTATTGGACGAGTATTTAAAATTCATTATAATTCAGTTTTATAGTATATATATTTTTTATTCTAGTTTTATGTGATTATAGAATTAATAATATATTAGTCAATGAAAATTTGAATATGCCACTCAACATGAAAATTCATTTTTTGGATTATCAAAATCCACTTTAAGGGTGAGCGGGAACCAGAAAGATACGCAACCCATTACACATTTCAAAATTTAAAACCTCCACAAAACTCGACGACAACATTTCAAAATTAAAAAGATATCAACAAAACCTGATGATCCACATCATCACCATGAGTACCATTGCTACTTGCGATTCATCATCATCACCAGTACTGCTTTTTCATCTCCATCTGTCACCACGTCTTCATCATCATCCTACTACCGCACCGGTGACCGCTAGAGACTGGGGAACACTAGTTCCACTGTCATACTCAACATCAACACCATCTTCTTCACAATCATCATCACCATCCATGCAGGCATCGCACACCACATCAGTAATGAATAATACCAAAACCAGATGTCAAAATAACTTTTCCATAGAATAAACATTAAACAAATAAAACATTTGTAGAAAATCACTAAAAACATTCTCCAAAATCATTGGGGATGAATTAACAAATAGATCTAAAAAACCAGGAACCGTCTTCACCAGACGACATCGACTCATCCCACACAATATTTCACTCATATATTTAATAAATATTTCATTTTTAACATATTCTTGTCCAAAAGATATATTTTTGGTTAAATATTAATATTAATATAAAATATTTATATTCCTTATATCAATTTTTTGATAATTTTTAGTGATGAAATAAGTTCATTAAATTATTTCACAACACCAATAAAATAATTATTTTATTAGGGGAAATATAAAATACATGTTATCAAAAATATTAAAATAAATATACATAGTGATAATGAATAAAAACAATTAAATTGGACTTCTACATGTTAGGTATGTAAATAAATAGTTTTTGATAATTATAATAGTTATCATCATATTATTAATGTCAAAGTAATGTATAGTACATAAAATTGACAATATGAATATTTTTTGGTAAATATTTTTTTATTAATAAATAAAAAATAAAAAATGTTATTAAATTCATCCAAATGATTGGGATATTGTTTAAAATATAAATCGTTTTATTTTTTTGATTTTTTTTACAGAATCTTTATTACCTTCAATTATTAATTATCCGTGTTCCCACTATTTGAATTAAATGGGTTAAATAGGTCCTAAATCCAAAAGTTAAGGATATAACAATGATATAAACTACATATAAACATTTATTCAAAAATATTTATTTTGAAATTTTAACCATTCTTTAAAATTTTAATTTTTTATTTTATTTTTCTCATGAAAATTTCATATAAATTACTTAAATCAAATATAGATACAAAATAATGAAGTCTTGGTTTTTAATAACTTTAAGGTCTACACATATCAACAAAATCAAGATATAGAAAAATGGAAAATTTATTTCGATATTAATGAAATTATATTCAGTGTAGAATTTTTTTTGATAATTATTGAAAATAATATATTTACGTTAGAGTCTTAGTAAATGAAAATACATAATTTATCTAATTGAAAAAAATATAATAAATTATTTTATAAATAATAACTTTATATAAATTTAATGATTTAATTTTCAAAATTAATTTTATAGATATATATTACATATTACTGTGGTTTTATCTTATTATTGTTTAATTTAAAAAATTTCAAGATGTATTTTTATTCATGATAAATGAATAGTGTAAAAAACTGTTATTAATGGTAAATTATCAAAATAATATTTTTTTTAAATTTCTAAAAATTAATAACAATAATATAGTAATATATTTAAATTTAATATATTTCAAAAAATAACTAATTTTCCATTTATGATTCATTATTTAATTTAATTTAAATTTATTAACCCTTTCTGGTTAAAGATGTTATTACTAATATTAATAAAAAAATTAATAACAAAGGGGTTAATAAAATGGTTAATTTTAAAAATGATGCCAAATCATGTATAAATTATATTTTTATATGGGTTAAAAAATATATATTATCATATCATATAATCACATTACATTTGGATTAATTGGGTGTGATAAAATAAATTATTATATTTTAATATTGTGACAAATTCCAAAAGTGCCACTCATATCAATTATTAAAGGGTGCCTCCTCTCTCACCTATTAAAAAGACATTGAGACATTTATCTCAACCATATCTTACAAATATATCTTCCCCAATTAATTTTACAAGATTTTGAGGTAATTATCCCTCCAAAAGTCTTGCCTTATATTCCTTAGGATGAAATCTAATGGAAGCACTTTGAAAATGTTGATTCATTTTAATCAAGTATTTGAGTTTTATTTCTTCTTCCCCTTCATTAAAATACTGCTTAATCAGACTAAAATAATAATATAGTTTCATATATACACTTTTTTTTATATTAGCGGCATGACCAATGTCCCTCTATGCATCCATAAAATGGTAAAATAATTCATCGTTCATATGTATGGGGTACTACAGCCTTGCGGGTTGATGAAATTCGTTTTCCATCACTATCTATCAAGGTTGGTTAAAATTATTGAAATATGAATTATATATGATGTCATGAAATATTTATTTTCATTAAGAATTAATATATAATTTATGTTATTATAATTCCATTTGTAGAAAAAGGATAATGTCATTTGGGTGTATGTGTGGACTACCACCTCTAGGATGTGATGTGATTGATTTTCATCACCACACTATATGATTGATATATATATATATATATGTGTGTTATAATAATATTTTATATATTATTATTTCTCTATATGGTTAAAAATATACTTATATTCTCTACATATTGATCGATTAAAATTATAAAGGTTACTCATGTGTATGTACATCCTTACATCTCTACAATTATAAAATTATTCAATTATCATAAACATATTTAATGATTTTATATCAAAGTATAATTGTTGTACATAAATGGTAATTATTTCAGGAATATCATTCTATAGATGATTGAGTGACGACCAAATTGAACATATTATACTTGAAAAAACTATTTTGTGCATAGGTACTAGATATCATTTAAAAGTCGCATCTGAAAAAAAATTAGAAATTTCAAATAAAAAAACATGATTGATATAAACCGAATAATAATCTATGAAACATTAATCATGAAATTTAAAATTAAACACTGTTTAAAATTTAAGAGGATACATAACTTATTTTACCAGTCAGAATCAATGTAAGGGACTCTATAACTAAAATACCTCATTTAAAATGATTTAATGATTTATTTTAAAACTAATTCTCTATCAAATATGTGTTTATAATAATAATTTTATGGGTTAATTTATATGAACATATATTATCTGAAAATGTATTTTTATAATTTCACTAATATATATTTATAATGTAATCTTTTATGATATTATGTATTGTATTATCCTCAAAAAAATTCAATTAACTATTATATTTAAAAAATTAATGATGAATGTTTTTTAATTTACATGGACTGGGTAGATTTTCCCAACTTCATGATGAATTATTAATAAGTTGATTTATTTATAATTATATAAATATATATATATAAATTATCAATGATTTTTTATATATCTGTAGCTATTCCATAATATCTGATTTAAAAATAATAATGGTACATTATATTAGAATTTTCATATGATAAATGGATTGGTGTTTTATATTTATTTTGTGGTTCATGGGAAAAGTTATGAAAAAAATCATCAATTACAAAAAGCTTCACAAGTTTCCAGGATAACCAAATTTGTGGATGTTTCATTATTAACCAATGTTGAGTGTTTACATGATAAACCAAGGATAGGTTGTTATGTTATGACATCTAATGTGTTGGGTACTAATGAGCTAGAGGTTTACCATATTTCATTCTCCATTTGTAAGTGTGATATGGGAAATTTTTTCCCATTTAACCAATATAACTTTTATTTATTTTATAATTAATATATATGGAAATAATTTTATTCTCATTATAATATAATGATATTTTTTAAAAGATGATTAATTTTCATGTTTAAAAGGTATGTATCTAAGATAAGGATTTTATTGGTTCTTCACTAGACTAATTGTTTTATTTCATTTCTCTCCCAACTATTCTTTTTTTATCATCCCAATTTTTCAAATGTTTTTCATATTATATTATTGATTATTTTTGACTAAGAAATTTTTATAAAGAACAATTTCAATAATATATTGAAGTTAAATCGAATTATATTTTTATGAACCTTTTTATGAAAAATTGGATACTAGGTATTTTTGTGCACAATTAATTTATTGGTCTAAAATGTAAGAGACTTATAAAAATATATAAATCTATAATCTTAATATATCATCAGGAAAATAATTTTATTTATTTCATTAAAATATCTATAATATTTACTATTATGGATGGGTCCTTAACGTTGGTTTTGGAGCTATGTTTAGAAAAATTATAGATTATGATTTTTCCTTGTGATGTTTTCATAATGTGTATGGATACAATAACATATTTATAAATTTTAGGTTGATAAAATTATCAATTTATTAGTATCATATTTTGATCATTTATGTGATATCTTTTGGGAAATTTATTTATTTATTGTAATAATGGGTTACGATATTTTGGGATTCTATATAAAAAGAATGAGATAATCTCTGATATTAAAACAATTGATTAATTTTTTATATGTTGTGGTTATTTGGATTATTTGTTCTATTTTTTGGAATCTTATATGATTTATATATTTTCATAAAATGAACACTTGTAAGCCATTTGAAAACACATAACATCCATCAAGGCTGCAAGGATTGAACCCAAAACTATAGGGTGTTAAGTGATCATCATATATTACTAGTCTACGTGATGTCTATGACAATATTACATATTTTAGTTCAATGATTTTATGGATTAATAATATTTTTATTCAAAAAAATATGAATTATCATATAGAATAACATTTGATTTATACATTATTTGTTGATTGAATGATTAATTTTACCACAAAAAATGATCATAATAATTTTTTGAAGCATTATAAGAATATTGTAATCATAATTATATAGTATTTTGTTTTATCAATAATGATTGAAATATATTATGGATACATATATAATATAAATATGGATTCTTGGTGTTTTGGTTTATTTATAGAAATTATTTTCATATCGTATTTACTTATTGATATGGGTATATAATTTTTCGTATGATGTATTGATGATATTTAGACAAAAATATTAAAATTTACTTGGATGACAATGTTATCAAATCCTTATAATTTTTTTGTTTTTATATCATAATCTAGAAATTTTTTTGGAATTTTTAAAAAATATATTTTTTTATCTATTAATATTTTTATATTACTATTTAATTGCCGAGATTAAAGTAGATTCCAATCATAAATAGGATTTATATTTTTGATAAATTTGACAATATATTTCTAAACATTTCTTTTTTTAAACATATGTGTATATATATATGAGGAATAAATAGTTATAATTTTTTTGGATTTAGTGACTTTTAAAATTTGAATCTATGTTTTCATGCATAAGAATAAATTCTTGCTCATAATTTGGAGAAAAATATGAGTTCGGGGTGGAAATATATAAAAGAATGAAATTATAATTTTCATGTAGTTACATTCCCTTATGTTTTAACTCTATATAGTAAAATAATTTCTCAACTCTATGAAAATTATTTTCAATGAAAAAAATTAGTCATTTATATTTCTTATAGAGAATTGAATGACCTTTTATCCCATCATAGATTTACATATTATTGATTGACCAATTTCTCATGACCATCTTCTCAATAAGTCTCTATTAGTAGTTGGATGTTATATTCTTTATACCATATACAAATTTTTATACATGGAAAACTAGTCACATGTTATTCTAGATTTCATTTATACTTCACAATAAATATTTTCAATTGAATATTTTATGATTGATTTATTCGATATGGGATTTCAAAAAATATATTATGAAAATTCAAACCATTCATACCAATACCAAATTAAAATTTAGATGATAAAAATATAAATGTTGGGGGGGGGTGGTGGATCATCCTTGGATTTGAAAATGAAACACAACATTTGGTGGCATACAAGATACACAACACTGAGTCTAAAAGAACTGTAGAATAATGTTATTATTTGAAAATGAAACACAACATTTGGTGGCATACAATAGGATTAGGACATGTGTTAGGGTAATATTAATATCATTTTTACCCTTAATTACCCTATTTACTTTTAACCGTGGTAAATAAAAGTAAAATGTTACTATTCACCAAAAATTATTTTCATCTCATTGAACCACATTTTACTTACTGACATAAACCGTGTCTCTTGGATTTTTGAAATTCCATTCACAAAAGCGGTAAAATTATGTTTTATTAAAAATTCAGTTTTTTTAACTACCACTTAGTAGTTTCACTATTCATCAAAAATTGATGTTTTTCAGAACAATGCCAAAATTTCATCCTAAGCTATATTTCATATTCCAAATTCAAAAATGAAGTTTATTTTACCAAATTCATAACATAGAAGTTGCATTAATTAATTTTATAATTAAATCCCGCTGTTAAAACAAATAACGTGTTTTTAAGAAACAATATATATCAAACGATCGACACTTGATTATGTCTGGTTTAAATGTGAAATTACATCCAATGACCAATATTGTATTAAATTGTAAAAATATATTCTAAATATTCTTTAAAACCACTCAAATTAATAATTTATCACTATTAATTATTTCGATTAAAAAATTTGTTTTTAATTATAATTTAGTAATTTTCACTATTCATCAGAATATGAAAGTTATCCGAAAAGTACCAAAATTTCACCTTAGACTAAATTCGATACTCCGAATCCAAAAATGAAGTCCATTTTGAGAGATAAAATTTCTAAAATTTTAAAAAGTGGTTATTACTATTCATAACGGCTAGTTTTAATAATATTTTAATAGCATATCGTTGTTTCGTGAAACTCAGTATTGCGTACTATACACGCTACCGAGGAAGGTTGCGATTGTGTGTAATGAAAGGCAAGTCAAGGATGTGTGTTGTGCAAGCTCCTTTTGGTGTAGCGTACAACACAAGACATTAAAAAAATCAAAAAGAATATTTTTCATAAAATCTCGGGCTGTTACATTCTACCCCCCTTAAAATGAATTTCGCCCTCGAAATTCATCGGGGTTATAAATGGTTTACTATTCGAAAGTTTCTTTAATAGAAACCCACATCGTAAAAAAAATACCAAAACTTGGCTTTAAAAACTAATGTATAAAATGTAACGATTACCCAAATAAACTAATCACTGGGTTTCCACATAGGTGAAAATATGGATATGGAAGAGAAATCTAACCATCATGTTCTGATGGAGAGTGGTAGAGAACATGGCTATGGAAAAGCCATCAATCACAAAGCCATAAATTTGTGACGATCTAAGGTACCATCTGATTCATCGGGTATAACATTACTAGGACAACATTTTTGGTTTTCAAGATCATTTCCCTAAAGTTAAAAATTTTAATTAGAATAAATACTTACTTTATTTTGGGACAATCTCACTGATGTTCGTGCCTTGAAAACTTTCCACTTCATCTCTTAAATAAATGAAGTTGAATTTGTTATTCGTGAAGTGTTATTAGATCATGTGATAGAATGACGGGTCATTCCATCTGTCTCAAACAAAAGGATAGAAAAAATTATATACATAAGTCGATATATAGTGATATTAATCATATATGGTTCATAAAATGGACTTATACTTCATATATCATACTGATTAATATAATAAAACTAGTTTCTACTAAACAGGGAATTCCTGTAGGCCAGTGGTAGGCGATAAGGGCCAGTCGCACTTCGGTTGTGGGTTCGATTCCAACAGCCTTGTCCGAAGCGATGGGCTGTCGCCCGTCCTGCAGGTTGTCCTTTTTCTAAAACAATATTACTATAACATCCCATCAATAATATCGAAAAAAACTTCTATCCCAAAATAATACTAACTAATGTCCAACATAATCGATTCTAATCTTTAGGCTTATCCATAATACTGCAGTCCACTCTCATAATATAGTGAAAATGATTACCAGAGATTTAATACTGTCGTTGATCCCCATATATCATAAGATATGTCTTGTTGGTCACATTCCAAACATTCAATGGCCTTAATCATGTATTCTCTTGATGAATGAATACCCATTGAACCTTAGTGAAATCATGAATACTGTTAAAAGTTAACACTTTCCACATACCAAAATCCAAAAACTCTATATACTCAAACCATAATATAACCTTCTCCTTATATCAGTCATGAGCTCATGAATACTATCAAACATTTAATTCTCTCCTTATCCCTACATTATGCGCATATCATCTATATTCCAAAAATATCTGAATAACATTCCATGGAAACTGGTAATATTAATCATACACTTTCAAAACTCAAGAAAAGAAAATAGTGTAACAATCCTTAGATGTCTCGTTATTCCAACATTACACATGATAAACATGTAATCATTCCACTACATTCTTAAACCATTGTCCAAGATTCAACAATTCTTTCATCTCACATATCATTTGTAGTCTCTTCATCATCATCAACATAAATACTTCCCATACGACCATACTGATTCTCTTCATGAGAATTTCCCTTAGGGAATTGGTTTGCATAATGCCCGTACATTCCACATTTAAAACATTTAACCATTGTTGATGTCGTAGCAATACCATTATCCTCATCCATGGTGTTAACTGAACCTTTTCCTTTGCATTTATTAGCATTGTGTCCCTCTTTTCCACACCCAATGCATCTTCCAGTTCCTTTGAAACATTCTCCTTGATGCCTCTTCCCACAGGAATTACATAGGGGAAATTGAACTTTCTTTCCTCTATGATCATCATGAAACTCCATCTTTCTCTTATTAGCCGAGTCAGGAAACTTACCAAATTTTACTTTATTGATCATATTATGAGATTGCTGATTTGGCATAATAATTATGTTTGGACTTCCAAATCCCATTTCATTATGAACAATATCATTCCATTGCCCATCATATCCTCCATTATCGTGAATCATCTTGTTTCCAGCCATTTTCTAAAACCCAAAAAGAATAGTGTTAGAGGAAAAAATCATAATAAATGGGGAGTAACTTTAATATCTAACATCATAGGTTTAATCTAATATTGTTACCATAGTTCTAGGACTATATCCTATATATATACTTATCCTTAGGGACATCCCTAGACATACCTTAGAAATATCTCTAGGGATCTCACTAACGTTTTCGCATCCTAGTTTCCAAAGGTTGACTAAACCTTTCCTCTTATACCAAATGTAGAGACCCGAAGCTTGACATACATGGATATTACATTACTTTTGCGGAATACTTAGTACATAACAAAACACACACACAAGGACCGTAATATTTTAGTGTCTTTGGAAACTCGGAGTATAATCTTCTAATCGTGGTGAAAGATCTTCAATATCTCCCATAAAGATCTTCTTTTTTTTCTACCTAAAACCTTTCTTTATATCCTGGGGAAAAGAAAACATAAAAGGGTGAGCTCAAATGCTCAGTAAGGGTAAACAAAAGAAATATCAATCACATAATTTTCATAAGAACATAACATTTTTGGAAATCTTAACCTGCAAAAGAGAGCATAATATCTTAACATGGAACAAATCATAGAAGTGAAAATGACATCCCCATAATCATAACATAAAACTTGAAACATTGTGTAATGCACACATAATCATGGAAAATCATTTCTTGTTAGTCATGACTCATTGCCAAAACTATCTTAGTGGACAATGTCCCTTTCTGAACCGAGTCACCCTCGTTCCAGTCCTGTTTCACTGAACCGGTATAAGCTACCGTTCCAGCCATGTCTATCTCATGAGATATAAAATCTTTACCCAATGCATTGGAGGGAGATATAGGTCTCACCCATCTTATAATGAGTCCTTTCTTATGTGTGCCACATAATAATAAACCATACATCATAGCGTAACCCATGTAATGAAAATGGGATTCTTAAACAACATGACATCATAAAAAAATTCATATAAGATAAAGGAATTCATAAAAATATTTCCATCACAACACATTCAAACCAATGTAATAATAGGGATAAAAACAGAACCCTTTTATTATCTTAGATGGAAAATAATTTTGATAACATACTTGTACTCCATTCTTGAGGAAAATATCCTTTCTACTTTAAAAACATTTTTCCTTTCATAACATGTCATACAAATTTAAAATAAAATAAGTTGATTAAAAATAAACTTGAAAACTTGTAAAGGAAGATTCTTGGAAATAATGTTTTAAAAATCCATTCATTCCGTATAAGTTAAAAAAAACATTCTTCGTACTTTTGTCGGAAAAGGCAAAAAGTACCTCGTACGAAAAACGACAAAAGATTCCTTTCATACATATTACTAAAAACTCACCGAAGGGTAAAATGGATTTAAACAATTGTAGGTGGATGGAAATAATATTACATATTGATTAAACATGGATGTGGATGATAAAATACACCCCTGTAAATACTTACGAATAAACAATCTCGGATAAAAATGAGATTGTGATATTTCCCTTACCTTATGTCTGATTTGCTTCGTAAGTGTCCGAACCTCCTGTATAATGATTTAAATCATGTTATTGACTTATTCCAGAATCATATTCATTGTTATTATATCATATATGGTCCACTTATGACTTTATATTACCCGTTCTTTTGTAAATTCATGTTATAGTAGCGTTTTGGGTAAAATCGTCTCATTTGTCGTTTGTGTTTTTAACTTGTAATTATTCATATGATTACATAGATCATGATTAATTAATTAAAGAATATAAAAAATGATTTATATATATATTCAGAATATACATATATAATAAATCAGTAAATGGAAAGAAATACACCGTTCATGGAGACGGTAGTCCGTACGTACGCATGAACACTGTTTTCGTTTCCTTATTGAATTGAATGGAATTAAGTAGATGAGATACATATAAATATAAATAATTCCAGTATCATTATTAGGTCATATATTTCATTAGTACTTATTATATATACTTTATAATCATTCATGAATGGTTAATCATTGAGAATGAATCTCATCGCGTCGTGGAGACGGTATTCCGTACGTACGCACGAGCGACGATATCGTTCCCATGGTCGTGGAATTGTGTTGAAGTGTATGTATACTATTTCAGTATCAATATCAATTTATAATAATCATATATAGTTACTCGTTACCCCTTTATACCCATCCAATTAATGTGGTGGCGGAAAATAGATTACACCACGGCGTGGAGACGGTATTCCGTACGTACGCACGCGCGGTGATTTCCTTTTTCCGTAGGATGGAGAGAAGGTTAATTAGAGTTGTTTCATATTTATAATAACATATCAGTATATAAGAAATTCTTATGTTATAACTTTATCATGAAACAACTAAATAAGAAGAAGTTGAAGAAGAAAGAAACTGAAAAGATCGGTAATGGATATTACCTATTCTTTGGAACGCCTCTTTGAATCCTTCACTTAGGGAACTAAGATTGGTCTTTGAAGAAGACCAGGACCTCTATGATTATTCTAGGGAAGTGGAGAAGGGATTTTGGCAGGGGTTGGCCGAGCATGAGTGCTCAAATTGGTGTGAGGAGGAGGGGAAGGAGGTTCCCTTTTATAAGGGAGGAGAGGGGCACCTTAGGAATATCTCAAAATATTATTTTATATTAAAGTCAAAATCGGTTTATAATGGTTCCAAAGGGACTTATTTCGAAGCTAAAGTGGGGATGGGTCTAAAGCCTATCAACCAATAGGATTTAGACAAGTTTAGGTTATTATTTTAACCTTATCAATTAGATTTTACTCTAAGTTAAATAATTTAACTTTTACCGTGTCTTTTTGTTTTCTTACACTCTATGGTTAATAAACTTACTATAACATTCCAAACGAACCCCAAATTGATTATTATTAATATATATATCCGTATCTAAGTCATTTGGCCGAACCTTATATTTTTAGGAATAAAATAACAATTAATAATATAATATTTGATTTAAAAACTATTTTGTGTCAATTTTGACACTATTTGATATATGATTTTTGTGAAAGTCATAACAGAATTATATGTTCAAAACAAGTTAATTAACTCAACACTAATATATAATAGTAACCTATAAAATTAGTGGAATACATAAAAAGTATTAAATTACATTTATTTTGGAATTTATAATATCAATTATGTCAATATTTCATTAATAAGACAATTACTGCATCATCTTTGTGTCATAAATAAATTAAATTATTTGATGTCTAAAAATTACAAATAAAATACCATCATGTAGGAAATATTTTTATCTTTCTAATGAATATTTACAATCGAATTTATCTTATGTATAACTCTATATTAAAAATGTTTTAGTAAACAAACTTTGATTTTAACTCTTTTAACTCTTCTTTGAATTAAATAATAATAAATGTCCTAATCTTATCCATGTGGGCCTAAATGATAATATTTTACACTTAAGGTTGTTTCTGGTTGCGATACACTTATCAAATAGAATTAGGACATGTGTTAGGGTAATATTAATATCATTTTTACCCTTAATTACCCTATTTACTTTTAACCGTGGTATATAAAAGTAAAAAGTTACTATTCATCAAAAATTATTTTCATCTCATTGAACCACATTTTACTTACTGACATCAACCATGTCTCTCGGATTTTTGAAATTCCATTCACAGAAGCAGTAAAATTACGATTTATGAAAAATTCATTTTTTTTAACTACCACTTAGTAGTTTCACTATTCATAAAAAATTGATGCTTTTCAGAACAATGCCAAAATTTCATCCTAAGCTATATTTCATATTCCAAATTCAAAAATGAAGTTTATTTTACCAAATTCATAACATAGAAGTTGCATTAATTAATTTTATAATTAAATCCCGCTGTTAAAACAAATAGCGTGTTTTTAAGAAACAATATCTATCAAAAGATTGACACTTGATTATGTCTGGTTTAAATGTTAAATTACATCCAATGACCAAAATTGTATTAAATTGTAAAAATTTATTCTAAATATACTTTAAAACAACTCAAATTAATAATTTATCACTATTAATTATTTCGATTAAAAATGTTGTTTTTAATTATAATTTACTAATTTTCACTATTCATCAGAATATGAAAGTTATCCAAAAAGTACCAAAATTTCACCTTAGGCTAAATTCGATACTCCGAATCCAAAAATGAAGTCCATTTTGAGAGATAAAATTTCTAAAATTTTAAAAAGTGGTTATTACTATTCATAACGGCTAGTTTTAATAATATTTTAATAGCATATCGTTGTTTCGTGAAACTCAGTATTGCGTACTACACACGCTACCGAGGAAGGTTGCGATTGCGTGTAATGCAAGGCAAGTCAAGGATGTGTGTTGTGCAAGATCCTTTTGGTGTAGCGTACAACACAAGGCATTAAAAAAATCAAAAAGAATATTTTTCATAAAATATCGAGCTGTTACAAATTTAGTAGTGAATAAAAGGACCATTTCCATATCAAGGGTATTCACCATTATCCACATTTATTTATTGATTATAGCGTTTAATTTATTAATCCAGATTGCTTTATCATTGAATAAATGATTATGTTTAATGAATTCATATAATATGATCCATGTGGCACACATTCACATGAAATGAAATGATTAAGTAGGGTTTGACCTGATATCGATTCAATGAATTGGGTAAATATTAGTATCATCATACATCATGAGAAATGATAGTTTAATCATTATAATTAAATTTCAATGGGGGTTCAGTCGTACTACATTTGAAATGACCCTTGTCCCATGATAAAATCATGTTCAATGTTATTTCCACATTTCCATGATATGATCATTCCTTTAAGTTCATGCATCACTTATACAACATTAATATTCCTACATAATAACATGTATTTTATACATCATGTTCTTCCATTTTACTCCCTTACTAGGCTTTATAGATCACCCTTTTATAATGCAGGACATCAGGTTATCCCATGCAAAGCTAAGTACAAAGGAATGTTGTGGTCATGTTAAAGATTTTTTCAATAAGATATTTCATTTTATGTTTTAAGTTGTTATGTAATGTTCCTAAGGCCCAAAGACACAAGACCTCTCAATCTTCAATGTGGTATCATGTTATTGTTTTATATAAGAAAAAATTTCTAAATTTGAAATAAATATCATGGATTTTATAGTTGGAATGAAAGTGTAGGTTTAGTTGTTTTTGGGATTAGGATTAGAAAACCCTAGTGAATCCTTAGAGATAAGAAAAAGTTTAACAAAAACACCCCTAAATTTTGGTGAGTACTATGTAAGTGGTTTATCAAGAAATTACATCCATGTATTAATATGAGGAGGTAGAGGCAGCTCTGGAAGAGATGTATCATGGAGTGAAAACTCCTACAAGGTGTTTCGGGCTTGACTCAGGGTATCCTTGTTGACCAAAACGTGACTTGTTGCACTCTTGGTTACGACACTCCTAGCGGATATTCTTTTGTTAATTAAAAAACATATTATGAACCAATGAAAAGGGAATAAAAAATTCCATTATGAATATATGTTAGGAAGTAGATCATGGATAACATATATTGAAATCCATAAATTTATAATTCAATGAAATAAATGTAATTTATAAGTCATCCATTTTTTCATTGGATTACCCTTTATGTGTTACCCATGAAATTACTTTTATTCCAGCCAATGGCCGGTAATAGGAGAAATCAAACTAACAACTGTTGCAAATATCAATGTCATGAGTGTTCAAATGAGATTTGAAATTTGATAGGAGAATGGATCACAAATTTTTTCAAAATAATCTCTCAGATAACTCTTGTTTTTAATTGAAACATGGGTCAAGATTAACATTCATCCCCCCTATGAAATAATAAGTTGCAATACAGTTCTTCACAAGACAGAAGACTCTACTTTTAATAGATCATTCAATCCCTCAATCGTTGATCAATGGATCAACTCCATTGAGAATAAATTCATTATCTTTCAATGTTCAGAACAAGAGAAGGTACTTTTGTCTACTAATTCTATAGAGGGTGAAGATTATAAAGGGTGGAAATTGATTAAAAATACGGTGCCTGAAGATGTGATCAAGGTGATGGAATGGAAATATTTCTGAAAAAAAAATTGATAAATAGTTTCCATGCACCCTCCGACTTAAGATAGAAAGGGACTTCCTTGACATCGAGAAAAGAGATAACAAATCCATCATAGAATATGAGGACAACATCAAATGGAATTCACAATATGCTTCTTTATTTGTCGTTAACCCTAAATTAATGGTATATTTCTTCTTTGGTGGGATAAAAACTATCCTACGGAAAGCCCTAGTGATCACTGACTTAGAGAGATATGAGGAAATTGACCGATGTGCCCACAAAGATGAAATATAGATCTATGAATTTCAAGGTTATTATGGGGATAATAAGGTTAAGGTGAACTTCAATTTCATGGGTATGATCGATAAATCCAAAATTAGTAAGAAAAACAATCACCTCACTTTACAATGGTATGGAAAGAAGAACCCTAGAAATTTAATGGATGGTACGAGGAAATGCATAATTTGTGGAAGAGAAGGCCGCCTAGCCATTAACTAATTAAAAGAAAATCTCACGGCTACAACATAGAAGAGGAATGCTCTGTTAGACTCTCAATTTTATGTTCATTGCTTCAACTATAGAGAACAAGGTAACCTTGAAATCTAGTGCCCTATGCCATGGGTTTTCTATGGCAACCAATAACCTCCAAGGCCGAAAGGGAGTTCTTTTTCAATCACTTCCACTAATATGAACCTTTAAAATTAAGTGGTTATAGGTACACAAGTTATTCATTCATGAATAGAATGTTTAATTTTTCATTCTAGTTATACGAAATCTTTATAACACGAAATTCTTGTATAACAATCCCAACACCCCAAAAAATCATTGAAGTAACGATTTTGGTGAGTAAGAAAAATGGGGCAATAATTGCAACCCATTAATATAAATCCTCTCCTATCACAATTTGTGGGATTAACTTCCTGAAGAACCTTTTCATTCTCATATAGGGGGAATTAGATGCAATTTTTGGCATATATTGGATTTCTATTTATAGATATATAAAAAATTCCATGAGAGTGAAATAACTCCCTATATGGAATATTGACCCCCCAATTCTGTACAAGTGCATGAAGGAGGAAATATATTCATTTTAACCATCATCTCAAGCTTGGATTTTACTTCCCTATTATCATGACTATATGGATCAGAATATTGTGTCCCAGGAAGAAATCATCCTCGAATACATGAATATTGTGGGGAAATTCACGGAAGTGTTTCTTAAGGAATTTCCTAGTCTTTCACATAGAATAGTTGATTAGTTATCAGTTGAACTTCATTCATGGAGAGTTTCTAATATCCAATAATCTATATAGAATAGAAATTCTGGAGCTTAAGGAGATGAAGAAACAACTACAACTGAATCTGGATAAAGGGTTTATATGCCCAAGTGCTTCACCATGGGGTGCGCCTATCCTATTCGTCAAGAAGAAAGATGGGTCAATTCACCATTGAATTGATTATTTTGAGCTCAAGAAAAACACCATAATGAAAATATATACTCTACCAAAAATTAATGACTTGTTTGATTATCTACATGGAGCACAATAATTCTCTCAGGTGGATTTTCAGTCGAGATATTTTGATGTAAGGGTGATGAAGGAGGATATCCCCAATTTCTTTTCGTACAAGATACGTTCACTATAAATTCATAGTAATTAATTTCAAACACACTAATTCACCAGAAATCATTATGGGATTGATAAATATAGTCTTTATTGATTACCTCGACAAATTTTTGGTTGTCTTTATATATTATATTCTAATATACCTGAAATCTAAGGAAAATCATGATGAGCATATAAGAACTGTTCTAGAGACCATGTGAAAGGTGATTCTATATGAAAAAGTACCTCAAGTGTGAGTTATGGTTTAATGGGGTATAATTCATTGGTCACATCATCATAAAAAAAGTGATATCTATGGATCCATCCAAGATATCTGTAATTGAGGGATGGCTGAGGCCAAAATCTGTGACAGATATCCGTATCTTCTGGGGGATAACAGGATATTATCAATGATTTGTATGAAATGTCTCATGATTTTCCAACCCTATTACCAAGATAACACAGAAGTGATTCAAGTTTTCAAGGATTGATGAATGCAAGGATAGAATCAAGGAGTTTTAATGGGGGATTATCACTTCTACAATGCTCAGACTACCCACAATTTCAGATCATTTTTTCAGTATTTAGTGCTACTTTGATGAAGGTATTGGGTTGTGTGTTTATGAATAACTACAATGTCATTGCATATGGTTCATGTAAATTGATATATCATGAGAAAAACAATCCATTACATGAATTGGAGTTGGATTTAGTGATATTCAATTTAAAAATTTGTTGGAATTACCACTACAGGGAGAAATTTAAAATATACAGAGACCACAATAGCCTCAAGTATATATTCACATAGAAAGAGTCGAACATGCACCAAGGAATATGGATAGTGTTGATCAAAGACTACAATTGATCAATCTATTACCACCTGGGGAAAGTGAACAAGGTGGCAGATTCTCTATGTCAAAAATACCTAGATATTCAATAATTAATGAGATTTGAAAAATATCCAATCTTCTTAGATTTGATGAATATGGACATGGGAATCATAAAGAAAGGAACATCAACAATTATTTCACAAATGATTCCTCAATCATCTCTTTGTTAAAGGTTTAAGGAGTCTCAAAATGAGGATTGGGTTATTTATAAGAACGTGGATACTATTAGAAAAGGGAAAACCTCGAAGTTCAATGTCAATGAATAAGGAACTGTGAGATTTGGGTCAAGACTATGTGTTCCTTCAAATATGCAGTTTAAGAAGGAAATTTTTGATGGTGCTCATAGTTTGAATTTTTCTATTCACCCAGAAAACAAAAATTTCAATCGAGATCTCCGAGAGAATTATTGGTGGGAAAACATGAATAAGGATTTCAGTCAGTATCCATCGAAGTGTCTAGTATGTCATCGAGTGATGTATGATAAGAATAAGTCTAAGGGGATGATGAAACCATTACCTATAACTACATGGAAATTAGAGAATATAATAATTGACTTTGTCATTGGACATCTAAACATATCAAAAGGAAACAATGCTATCTGAGGTGTTTTGGATTGTCTTACAAATACTACACTCGTCATTACAATTTGGGAGGTTTTCACACTAGATCAACTCACACAGATATTCATATGAGAAGATGTGAGGCTTATGGTAGTACCACAATCTATTGTATCTGATCGGGATCCAAGATTCACCTCTATGTTTTGGATATGTCTCCAACATGGTTTGGATACTGAGAGGAACATCAGTTTAGCTTATCATCATCAAACTGATGCTCAATCTGAGTAGACTTTCCAAAGAAATTACGACATGTTTAGAGTGTGGTCAACAGACATCAAAATGGAATTGGATCATCATATTCCTCTATTTGAGTTCTTATACAACTATATTTTTCACTAAAAAATCCAAATGGCCCCTTATGAAGATGTACATGGGAATAGGTGAAGCACACTGACATTTTGGGATGATGTTAGGGAGAGAAAACTCCTAGGTCCCGAAATGGTCAAAGAAATAGTGGATAAGGTTAATACTATAAAGTAGCACATTAATGCAGCTCAGGTTCATCAAAATATCTATGCTGATCACCATTAATGAGACCTAGATATTGATGTCGGAGACTTTGTATTACTCTGCATATCACTATGGATGAGAGTAATGGGATTTGGTAAGAAGGGAAAGCTTAGTCCAAGGTACATCGGCCCCTTTGAAATCCTTGATCTCATTGGTGTAGTGGACTATAAACTATCACTCCCACCAATCATATCTGAAGTACATCATGTATTCCATGTATCACTCTCGAGGAATTATATACCTGACCCATCACACATACTCAATCCATAGGTGGTACCATTGGAGAATGACCTCTCCGATATAGAGAAGCCATTAAAGATCATATATTGTAGATAAAAAGATCAGTGAAATAAGATTATTCCCCTCATCATGGTGTTGTGGAGAAATCACAAGTTTTAAGAGGTAATGTGGGGATTAGAGGATGCGATGAAGTAGAGTTACCCATATCTATTTTAGTGATGGAAAAATTTATTTCGAGAGTGAATTTTTTTAATTAGGGAAGATTGTAACGACCCAATATTTTAAAATTTCATCTTGATCTAATTAAATTTCTTATTATGTATCATGGTTATATAAAAATTGAACTTCCTCGATATAATGTTTCTGAATTTTAATATACATTTATTAATTGTGACTGTTTCTAATATTACCATTAAATAGTGATCACATGTATTTTATAAATATAGGGCTTTAACCAATCCAATTTATAGAGAAAATTGATGTGATGACCTCATATAGTAGAATTTCTTCTTAATAACCCATCATTCAGTGCTCTGAATGGATGTGGCATCACTTGGATTCACTCTCGAAAAATCCCATGTTGAGCTTCAATATGTTATGCTTTAGTAGAACTAACTACATTAGAAGTGGACGTTAATAGAGATTACCACCCATGTGTTGTTATTCGAGCCACCCCAAGAGTCGGTCACCATCTCAGACCTTACCCTTCAGACTTTTGTGGGTGTTATGAGGGGTTATATAATGAGACCACAATACCAGTGTGGCTCATTAATGACAGTAAAACATGGTCGGTTGAGGTGGTGTATGATTTTCTTCTTCGAGCAATATAAAGGAGGAGGATAGATGACATCTTCATGCTACTAGGGTAGTGAGACATCAACTTGGAGGGATACAAGTGCCACAATGGTCCTAGTCAATAAGGGGGGGTGACTAGAGATATAGATTTTTCAACAATCTTTTAATTTTGTTTGATTTTTCTTCCTCCATATGGAAAAATGTTTTTAAAGGATGTTTTCTTACAACACATTCATTGAAAGAAATTCCCCAGGGGACTCGACCCTGTGACACACAACCTAAACCCCAACCCCCTTTGTCACCCCAACCACCTGTGAGGGTAGTTGGGAAACCCTTTTTTCTATCATCAAATTTCAAATGATTTAAACACTTACTGATACCCCATAATAATAATTATTATTATTTTCTAGGAAAAATGATATTCCACCTCCCTTAATTGGATTTTTTAAAAAATTTACTTCACTAAAATTTGTAAAATTTTAATGATGTTATGATCTTTTTATTTCAAATAATTCCATAATAGTGTGTAATTTTGAACCATGTTGGAGAATACTATTATAAACATATGTTTCTGAAATAGTGGGGTCTTTTAGAAAATAATAAACAACAAATATTACACATTCCAAATATATGTTTTGTATTTTAATACTCATCTAATCCACATCATTTTTTCTTTAAAAAAATATTTTAGATTGCCATAACATGGCCATTTGATGTTATATAAAATAATGGTAAAACCATCAGGAATTATTGAAAAGATTTTATTTAATTTTAAAATGATTAATATTTTCTATATGTATAAAATTCAAGAAATCCCAATGGTATCAACTGATGGTACTAGGTCGCACATCAAATAATGGGTGGTTATTGATAATTTTTTTCAAAATTAATGGGATGAAACATGTAATCATTTTTTATCCAACCCCCAAATGGGGTTCAGATCTCCAATGTGATAAAATATAATAAAAAATAAAAAATTTAAAAATTATTTTTTTCTAAATGAAGTTTACTTAATTTTAGTTAGTGACCACCGACCATTTCTATGTGGTTTTTAGGTCAACTGCCTAAAGATTATCCACAAGCGATTCAATAATATTCACGATCTTAGTTCATCAAAATCGATGTGAGAAATATATTCTATAGGAACCTTTTTATTTTATTTAATTTTCTCTAGCCCCGATGGGGTCACCCTATTTAATTGGTTTTTTATAAAACACACTCATGGAATGAAATGTGCTTGGGGACACTTCATCGTGATACACAACCCAAACCCTATCCCCAAATGCCACCCAACTACCTATGGGGGATATAGGGGAAACCATTTTTAATTATAATTTATAACAGTCTTTATCAATTTTAGCCACCCCATAATAAAAATAAATATAATTATTTATTCCGAATGAAAGTTTCACCTTCCTTAGAATTATTCCAATTTTTCTAGAACTAATGTAAGAAATTTTTTATATAGTATTATCAAAATTTTGGGTCTCCAAATTCCAAATACATGTGGAATTTTGAACCATTTCAGAGAATATTGTTCTGAACATCATCATCCATAACATTAGTGTTCCTTATAAAAAAATAAACAATAAATAACACACATTCCAAATATATGTTCAATATTGTAACACTCATCAAAACCACCTCATTATATCTATAAAAAATATTTTGGGGGGGGGGAATAATGTGGCCATTTTATGTTGGATAAAATCAAAGTAAAATACATTCAGAATGATTTAAAATGGGGATTTAATTTTATAAATATTAATTATTTCCTAGAATATTAATTTCATGTAATGGATATTATACCAATTGAAGGTACCAGGAATCATATATGATACTAGGTGGTTGTAGATTAAATTTTATCAAAACTTCAGTGTTGAAACATGTATTCACTATTGATATGAACCTCGTTAGAGGTCCGAATTTCCTACATGAACTAATATAATAAATAATTAAAATGAAATAAAATTCCTTGTTCATAATTAAGACCATCTAACTATAGTGCATAATTGGGGACCATTTATTGATGGATCCAAAGTCAAACCTTCCTAGATTTGTCCAGACAGGCTTCAATAATATTATTTATCTTTGTTCATTGAATTTTTTGTGTTATTAAGAATAAATAATGAATTATTTTGGTGTCACATTTATTACATTAATTTCATACCATAGATCCCTAAAATTTTATCACGTTTCTATCACATGATGATGATATTTCTCTTACAAAAAAAGTGGTTGGAGATACACCCTCTCATTTCTTTGGAATGAGCATTTCAAGGAATGATTTTTTTTAGGATTCTTATATTGTTGGAAGATAAAATAAATGGAAGGGATTATCCAACACCTATAAATAAATCGCCCACTAAATAAGAAGTAAATGCTATGTTTATAAGAACACACTTCATGATTAACAATATTTAATGGATGACTCTCAAACCCCATGGTGTGGAAATGCATGTCCAATAATCATATTCACTATAATATGGATGAATATTGAATAAGTTATTGTGTGCGATCCTCTTTGAAATTATCTCAATAGTAGTTAATAATACTCAGAGCTCAATAGCGGATTTTAGTAAAACATCAATTCCTATATTGAAATAAGTTGGATTAATAATAATGAAAACCATCTAACGAATTTGTACTTTTTAATAAAATCTATTTGTCTCATGATATCTTGTTAAACATGACACAAACATGGGTTGTCATCTAATATTGATTTGAAATTGTTATATCTTCTGGTTATAACTTAACTTACACTAACATGGAAAATATTTAAGAAGATAATTCCATCATAATAAATAACGCTTGAGATATCTATTCCCTAACTTATATATGAAAAATTGCATATCAATCAATAAACCATTTCCATAATATAAAACCCAGATATTTTTTGAATTAATGTTTTGAACTAATAAAATTTTATTTATTTTTTTATTTCATTGAAAACCAATCTAAAATTTTGTTACAAGAAACATAGGGTTATCTTGGGTTACAAAAAATAGTATGTTTTGACAAAAGTAGTGTAATGACCCCAACATTAATTAATGAAAATTCTACTAGATCTAATTAAATTTAATATTATTTAAAATGGAAATATAAAACATATAAACTTCCTTGTTTTTATTTTTTTGGATTTTTATATACCGTTAAAATTGATATCGTTACAAATACAGTGTTGAACAGTTATCGCAAGATTAGTATAAATATAGGGATTTAACAAATTCAATTTACTCATTTAATGGAAGCGAAGGCGTTATACCACAAAATCACACCATATGAAGACCACTTATTGTATCTCATAAATGAGGAAGCATCACTGGGCTACACTCTGGACAAAACTCAAGTTGACCATCAACACGTTAAGCATGAATGAAATTACATACAAGAGAAGAAAAAGTTAATATGGATTTCCAATTGACCAATGTTATCAAAGCCGCCCCATGATTTTGTCACCGTCACTCACCAAACCCTTTGGAATTATGTTGGTGTTATAAGGGGTTATATTAGAAGACCATAGAACTAAATTAAGTGCATTAATTTTTTATTGAATATTGAATACAGATTCATTTTATTATTGTTACTTTGTAAATGGTTTTTAAATCACAAATAGTATTTTTAGTTAATATTAAATTAAGAAATTTATTTTTAAGAATCGATAGATTTTATAATTAAATAATATTTTAATATATTAATATTAATAAATTATTTTTTATTTAATATAAATGATCATTTAATTTTCATACAATTGTAATTTATATTATAGTTTGAAAGCGGTTTGTCAAAAAACAAGAATTGTAGATAAATGTTGATTTTTATTTTCATATTTAAAATTAAAATCTTTAAAAAATTATTTAGATAAAATGAATATTATATTTGGATTCATGACATCGATATTATATAACTATAATTTTTCATAATTTATGTAGATAGTGGCATTTTTTGGTATAAATTAAATACCATTTAAATATATAATGTGTTTTATGACATCATAATGACCCAATAATTATGTAATAAAATTATATAAATGGTATATTCGAGCAAAATATATTTTATCCTTTAAATAATTTGATTTAAGATATGTTTTATTAATTTTTTAATTTCTTAATGGACCCTCCATGATATATAAAATATTTTAACATTTTAAAATGATTTAATTGAGAGTGTACCTCACATCCACTTAATAAAACCTAATATTTTAATACATTCAGGCATATGTATTATAAAATAATCTTTCCACTAGAATTTGAAAGTATCCTTTGGAAAACACCATGGGATGGTTTGTTATTTTGATTAGTTTAATGTGTAGTATCGAAAACATAAATAATAATCAATTCCATCTACATTGTTATATAATCCAACTCAGCCTCCCATTTCTCTTCACTCAAACCATTTTTACCATGGACAACCTCTGATCTCCTCTCTATATAATCTTCCCAAGGTGCCCCTATCTCCCAAGAAGCCTCTATCAAGCCTCTCCCAAGCCATTTAGATCACTCTTCCATGTAAGGGATGTTTAGTTAATAAGGTTTCCTTATATCTTTTCCTTTCCTTCATGTTTCGGGAGATTGTTGAGTCAATAAGGTTTCCTTATGACTCTACCATTCCTTTATGTTTGGAAAATCACAAACACCCAATCTTTAAGAAAACACCATTTTCCTTATGATTTCCCTTAACAATAAAAAATTACTTTCCCCAAGGAAAATTTATCCTTAACATGTTTTCATGGTTCATGCCTTAATCCAACACATTTTTACTTCTAAGAGTAAAATTAGGTTTCAGATTTAAAATATCAGAATTGTATAAATACATAGATATTGTGCATTTTGTTATCTGGATTTGAATTCTGTTTATGAATTCTCTGAATTGAGACTCCGAACTTTCTATGTTCAGACTCTGATTTTTTTAGAATTCTGATTCCTAATTCTTGAGAAACAGGATCTGAATATTCATATAATATATATTCTTATGGATATCATTCTGTGATTCCAAATTCCATTTTTCCATAGACTCCCAAAAATTTATTTGGTTGAGGAACCATATTTTTACTTACTATTATTTGGGTTATAAAACGATGACGTGGTTTAGGATTCTAACCAACCTTTGTTTGAATGACACATGTACATGTCCTTCCAAAATTCATGGAAAAATATGACCATTGAAGGATGGATAAGACAGTTGAAGATATGACTATAAATAAGAGACCATTTGAAAGAGATCAAATCATTGACAACATTTATGAATAGTTCTTTGAATCTAGAAATTATATGTTGTTGAAGTGTTTTCTAGAGAGAGAGAGGCTCTCTAAGCTATCAATGCTTCGTGCGGATGTTGTGAAAAATATGTTCAGGTGTAAACAACTTGTACAGACCAGCATTGTGTAGACATCAATCATGATGATTGTATGCTTTCAGGTTGGGTGGACTGAGGTTCTGACTTCCTTTAAATTGAGGGATTATAGGGATATCATGATAGATACTGATCTTTGGATTGAGGCCTTACCTGGGTGTGGGTAAGAAAATCTTTTTTGATATTATAAATCAAGGGGCCTTTATCCAAGGTTGTTGGATACCCTACTCTTTTGGTGAAAAGATTTATATAATTGTTTCTTGTACTATTTCAAGTTTGTTTTCCACTGTATTTTGGTTGTTTAAGAAATTGAATCTATTCTATACTATTTTATACTTATAATCTGATTAAATAGGTTTCTATAGTCATTAAGGTAAAATAATTATTTTGTTAAATTTTGTTATGTTTCATTTCTAGAACCACATTTCTGGAATCTCGTTTTCAGAACTACAATTCCAAAATCAAGCATATTTGTAGAACTTAGTGGTTTTGTGAATTTACCTTGTTTAACCTTGTTAAACAAAAGAAAGGTTTCTAATCAACATTAAAAGTTCCCAATGAATTTTCAAAGTATACAATTAACCCTCCTCTTGTATTTTGAGATTCTATATCATTATTTTGATACTACAATTAGTATCATTTGGATCCTACAATTGCTATCAGAGGTTTGGTAACCTCATATTTTGAACCAGTCCTACAATTGGTATTAGAGGAGTCTCTGAAATACTTATATTCACATATAAGATTTCTTTCTCACGTTATTTTCATTTTTCAATATCTTCCATGCTTAGTATATTTTATCCTTGTCTACAATCTTTTTTTACTGACAAGTTTGTGTGGAGACATTTTCATGAAGATGAGTGGAATGAATGTTCAATAAATTGACATTATTAATCCTACTAGACCACATATTTTTTATGAGAATGATTTGGAATATCAGAGAGATCATATGTAGTCTTTTGTGATTAAAAATGGAGTGGAAAAATTTGTAATTCTTACTGGAGATTACAAGATTCCTGATATGGAAGTTAGAAATTTTACTAATCAGGAGTAGTCAGAATATCAATTTAACTATAAGGTATTCAATACATTGTTGTGTTCCATGACCAGGAATATATATTGTGAGATTTATTCATGTAATGATGTGTATTTTATTTGGATGAAGATTTATGTTACACATATTGTTACTTCAAATGTTATTGCAACAAGAAGAGCTATGCTTAGAGCAGAGTACCATGATTTTTTTTCATTCCTTATGGAGAACCAATATGTCTGGTACAATAGAGATTTATGACTACTCTCAAAAACTGACAATCAATGGGAGAAAATGTTTTGGATGATGAGACACTTTTAGACAAGATTATAGAAATCGTTCCAAATTAGTGGTAATTAAAGAGAATTTCCATTGATTATAAATAAAAAGTCTCATAGATTACTCTTGATGAACATTATGGAACACATATTCAACTTGAGACTAGAATGAAGAGAGATGCTGATAATGTCTAAAAGAAGAATGGTAATGGAGGTGTAGCTTATACAACCACTTCAAAACATGTGAATTCCAAGACTCATGACATGGTTACCAGATCAAAATCCAAGAAGGCTGTTGTCCTATCTGAATATACTGAATGTGAACATTCATAGAATGAACTATCTAATCTTGCTCAAAGGATGAAAATGATTTTTGGGCATAAGGAAATTAAATATAAAAATAAAAATAATGATGGAAAAGATTAGAACGATAGAGAAGTGACATGATATAAATTGAGAAGAACATGTCATATTAGACGTGGTTGTACCATACTTATGAAAAGAGACAAGAAGGATATGAATTCTAAGAGAAACAAGAGGTTCTATAGATCAAATCATAAGAAAGTCCTTAAATATGATGACACTTAGAGCCCCAGTGGTGGAGATTCTTCTAATGATTCTTCATATTATGAATCTTCTGAGAAAAATTATATTGGTCTAATAACTCGAGCTCCATTTCAAAATCAATGTTTTATGGATAAGGTACCAACAGATGAATCCTTAACCAATATGTCTTTGAGTGAAAATTTTCCTCATAAAGATTTTTCTATAGATTAAGAATCATCATCATCAGATAATGGTAATGGGTTTCCTTCCAATGAGGATGTTTCTAGGTTTTCTAAGTTGCTATAAATAAGAAATTTTAATGTTTCTAAGAAACTAAAAAACGAAAATTCTTTATAATTTATATTAAAAAAAGAAATTTTGGATCTTACCAAAGATCTCGATAAGAAAAAAGATGTTTTATAAAATCATTCTTATAAACATTAGGAATAATATTATGAGAAGGATATGCATTCTATGTATCTTAAAAAACTATTTTTAGAAAAAGATGTCTTAGAGGATAAACTTAAATCTATGTCTATTATTCCAGAGGATAGGAATTTAGTCATTAATCTAAAGTCTGAAATATTTTCATTGAAGACACTTCATGAAAATTTTACTTCTGGTAAGGAATATTTTAACAAGATGTATTCTCAGCTCTGACCTCATTGTAATAATCATGTATTTGGTTATTCTCATTAAAACCCTATTTTCAAAAACAATTATTTTGTTCCTCCTAGAGCCCCTTTTTGTAATAAATGTCAAAGTGGTGACCACTGGATGAATAAGTGTTCTTAAATAATGTACAATCCATTAGGTTTCATAATTATTACTTTTCTAAACAAAAGTGGATACCCAAAATTTTATTGTCTAACAATTCCGAATCCAAGAAAGTTTGGATTATAAAAGTCTAACTCTCTTATTTTTAAGAAAATAAAGAATGTACCAAAAATAATGAATGGTACATGGATAGTGTATTTTCCCAGCATATGACAAGTAACAAAAACTTCTTTGAAAAGATTATCAAGAAGAATAGTGGAAAATTAACTTTCGGAGATAATACTAAGGGATAAATTATTGGTATAGGTAACATTGTTCTTTTGGGAAAAAACATTGACTTCAAATGATTAATTATTTAAAGGTCTTAAGCACAACCACATTGGAATAAGACAATTATGTGATGAAGGATATCTTGTGAATTTTATTAATGACATGTTCTTAGTACACAATTCCAAGGAAGAGTTTATTCTTTCTTCCCTTAGGCAAGAGAATGTTTACACACATAACATAGAAGAATATAGGAGACATGACCTAACTTGCATTAGTGAAATGGAAGATTATTCTTAGTTGTACCATAGAAGGTTATTACATTGCAACCTTAGGAACCTTTGAAAACTCTTTATGAAAAGACTAGTTAAGGATCTACTGCAGTTTAGATAGGATTGTTCAAGATTTTGTAATCCTTGTGAATATTAAAAGCAACATAAATCATGTTTTAAATTATTTGGTGAGGTCTCAACCACTGATGAATTACAGTTAGTGTATATGGATATTTTTGTTCCAACTCAAACTAGAAGCATTAGATGAAAATATTATGTATCATTCTTAGTTGATAATTACACTAGATTTACATGGGTGTATTTTTTAGATATGAAATCTAATGCTTTTTATTATTTCAAAACATTTTGAGCCCAAGTTAATAATGAGAAAAACCTTCCTTTGATAACTATTAATAGTGATCATGGTGGGGAATATCAAAATACTGATTTTGAAACATTTTTTAGTTGAAAAGTAATTACTCATATCTTCTCAACACCCCAAAATCCTAAAAAAATAGTGTTGTTGAAAGAAGAAATAGAATTATTGAGGAGATAACAAGAACCATGATGAGTGAATATTTGGTACCCAAAAAATTTTGGGGTAAACCTGTAAGTACATCTTGTTATACTATAAATTGTGTTTTGATTAGACCTTTTCTTAATAAAACATCTCATGAGTTATGGAATGGTAGAAAACATAGACTTTCCAACATCAAGGATTTTTGTTGCAAGGTATTCATTCTTAATACTAATGATAATATATAAAAATTTGCACAAAAATACAATGAAGGAATTTTCTTAGGTTACTTCGCTACATCTTAGGGTTATATAGCTTTCAAGAAAAATGCTTATTGTGTTGAAGAAACAGTACATGTAAAATTTGATAAATCTGATCCTTTTATTTTTAATCAACCTCACCCAAGATCTTCATATGTGTTTTCAAAAATTTATTTTCAACCATTGTTAAAAGATCCTTCTGATAAGGAAAATGGTGAAGAAATTTGTTCTAAATCATTTACCCTAGTAGACTTCCTACCGTTTGTTGATGAACTAGTTTTACAAAACCCAAATTTATTGTTTCTAAAGAATCATCCCAGTTATATTATTATTGGTGATGTACGTCAACCTATAAGGACTTGAAGTTCCTTATGAAATGAAGTAGAAAATCATGCATTCCATTCCCAATTAGAAATAAAAATCACTAATGAAGCTTTAGGTGATAATTATTGGACAAAATCCTTGCATGATGAGCTAAATGAATTTGAAAGGACAAAATACTCGACCTTGGTTGAGAAACGTATTGAAACATCTATTATTGGAGTAAAATGGGACTTCATATATAAGTGTGATGAAAATGGAATCATAGTGAGAAATATAGATATATTGGTTGCTAAAGGAAATAATAATCAAGAAGGAATAGACTATGAAGAAACATATTCTCTAGTAGCCAGACATGAATCTATTCATATTGTACTTTCCTTTCTGGCATTCTTCAATTTCAATCTTTTTTAAATGGATGTTAAATGTGATTTCCTTAATGGTTTTGTTCAAAAGGACGTTTTTGTTGAACAACCTCCTAGTTTTGAAGATACAAAACATCCTGAACATGTTTACAAATTTACCAAAGATTTGTATGGACTTACGCAAGCCCCTTGAGCTTGGTATGATTGACTTACAAGATTTTTGTTTCAAAATAATTATGTTAAGGGAAAGGATTATCCAAATATTTTTTATAAAGAAAGATAAGAAAAATGTTTTGATTTATCATATTTATTTTGATGAAATTATATTTTGTTCAACATAGAAATCATTAACTTATTCCTTTGTGGATATAATGAAATGTGAGTTTGAAATGAGAATGATGGGTGAGTTGAAATTTTTCCTGGGTTTTCAAATTTCTCAAATACTATAAGGAATCTATACATCCCAACATAAGTATATTAATGATATTCTTAAAAAGAATGGAAATGACAAACCTAAGAGTATAGGTACTCCCATTGGTACCTCATATTCACTTGATATTGATGTAGCTAGAAAACCAGTGGATCAATCATCTTTTAGAGGTATGCTTGGAAGTCTACATTACTTGAAATCTAGTCATCCAGTCTTAATGTTTTCGGTATGCTTATATGCAAGATATCAATTTAATCCTAAGGAATCTCATTTAAAGGAAGTGAAAATGATTTTTTCTACTTAAAGGGAACCTTGGATCTAAGACTATTTTACACTTCTGGAAATGATTTTTTTTTAAAAAGTTTATATGATACTGATTTTGGTGGATGTAGAATGTATAAAAAAGTACATCTGGAACTTATCATTTCGTATGAGATTCAATAGTTTCTTGGTCTTGAAAAAAGCAACACCCAGTAGCACATTCCTCTACTGACGCTGAATATGTAGAAGCTAGAAGTTGTAGTTCTCAAGTGTTGTGGATGCAAAACACTCACATAATATGAAATGAGATTTAACAAAAAAACAAATTTTGTGTGATAATACTAGTTCCATTGCTTTATGTAAAAACTTAGCACATCACTCTCATTCAAAACACATAAATATTAGTCATCAATTTCTTAGGGATCACATAGTAAAAGGAGATATCGTTCTTCAATTTATCGGGACACAAGTTCAACTTGCGGATATTTTCACAAAATCGTTACCCACTATTATATTTGAATACATCAAACAGAATTTAGGAATGATAATAGTATTGTAATCCTCCATGTTAAGATCCTATTGAATCCAATCTTCATACAGTAAGAAATTTTATATCATAGTGGGAGTACATTTGTTTTTTAGATTCTAAATTTCGTTCAATAGTCAAAAAAAATTTTGTAGTCAAAATGTTTTCATAGTCAAAATTTTTTCAACGTCAAAATTTTTTTTCGTAGTTAAATTTTTTCATTGTCTAATATTTTTTCATTGTTAAATTATTTTGTAGTCTAAAATTTTCCATTGTATAATTTTTTTTGTAGTCTAATTTTTTTTCTTTGTCTCAAATTTATTTTTCCAAAATATTTGTAGTCTCATAATTTTCGTAAAGAAATTTTTCATACTCAATATTTTCATAATGAAAATTTTTGTACTTAATAGTTTTGTAAAGATGATTTTCGTACTTAAATTTTCTTAATCAAGATTTTTTATTTAGATTTTTGTAATGAAATCTTTCTCACTTAATACATTTCGTAATGTGTTTTTTGTAATAAGGATTTTCATAGTCAAATTTTTCGTAATTAAATTTTTTGGAATCTAAATATATTTTCGAATAATTTTCCTCATTAAAAATAATTATCCCAGTAATTCGAAAGGATGTTTAATTTTTTAATTTTTCGTAATCAACTTTTACATGTTGCTATTTTCAAATATTCATATTCACATTTTCATTGAATCAGAATGTTTTTATTAAAAAACCTCAAATGATCAGATTCTATCAAAATTTCCTTCTATCTATCATCTCAACCATAAGATCTGATCAGAAGTGTTTTCAACCATTGGATGGAGTATAAAAGTTGAATAGTTTCCTTAAACAACTATATAATGGACCCTGTGATGGTTTTCCCACATCAAAACTAATACTTGTGTGTGCTGATGGTCTACCCTCCTACAAAATCTCATTCCAAACTTCCCAGATGTTGCTTACTTATGAATGTTTGCAGATGTCTCCTCTCTGAAAGATATATCAACTCTCAATACAATCTCCGAATAGTAGATATACAGAGAAAGGTTAGTGGATCTGATGTTTTTCAAGAATTATAATTCTATTATCATGAAGAATATAAAGAAGAATGGATTGGAATGTGTTTTCCTTTCAAAACCAAAAGGCCCGAATTTGGTTTAAATGGATTTTCTAATAGGTATTTATGAGTCAGTAGTTTTTATTCAAAGAAGAAGGAATGAGTAAGTTTTCTTTCAATTTCTATGGAATGACTTATTCACTTTCCAAAACTAAGGCTGCAAGCATGCTATATATTCCGTATGAAGGGGAAGATGAGTTATGTTCCTATAAGCCTCCTGATGTCCAAGAAATATACGATAAGGTGAAGGCCATGGCTTGTCATGGTATATCAGAGGTATAGAAACCAAAGATTCTTAACCTGAATACAATTTATTAGATTCTTGAATTGTGGATTCAAAGATTTATCCAACTGAGAAATAGAGACAAGGACACTTTTAAGAAGAGCGATATGTACATCTTTGATACCATGGTAAACCAAAGGAAAATAATCTTTTTCATGCATATTCTTGTTAGGATTGAGTATATAAATAATGGTAATCTGAATACTCATATTATAATGTTCCCAAGCATTCTCTCCAAAATTATTTTTCAGTGCTTAGAATCCTTCAAAATTCTCTATAGATCTAAATCGAGGCATTGGGAAGTCATGTTGTTGAGTGATGGTGCTCTGAGAAGGATGAATGTTGGCTTTTCCATGGAATTTGAAGAATTTTATGATTTTTCTGAGGAGGAGGCAGAAGCATTACAGGAGAAACAAGAAGTGGAAGAGACTTCAAAAAGGGTGGAAGGAAGAGGAAGTTGAAGGAAGTGGAGGAGATGGAAAAAAACCCCAATGGTTAAAGAAACCCAATTATCTCCACCGAATCCAAAGAAACAATAATCTTATTAGGATGAGTTTGTAGCTATGTGGTGGGATGTCATGAAAAATCTGAAAGAAGGGGAGCCTATGTTTGTCTTGGACCCTGTTGAAGCAAAGGCTTTGAAAGAAAAAGAAGAAGAAGATCTTGAGCGACCAGAGAAAGAGAAGAAGCAAAAGAATAAAATGATTGATGGAGAGGTAATGCAATCACTTTTGAAGGCCATTGAGAAATCCTCTGAGAACATTCTATTACCAGAATCCTTCCAAATAGAATCATTTCAATAAATCCCAGGAAAAAATTTTATATATCAGAAAAATGTCCAAGAGAAAGATGTCCATGAAAAATTAGTATAAGAAAAATAAATAAAAGAAGAATAAGAAGAAGGTAGTGGTGATACTGATGATCCGATAAAACAGGTTGATGATTTTCATGAGAAGGCCCTTCAGAAAAATTATCATTATTAACCTCTCTAGATGAATCTTCAAAGCCTGTTACTCATGGGAAGGATGAAGATATGGGTGAAGACAAAGTTGAAAACCCATATGTAGAATAAATCATCAATAAAGTTGTCATTCATCTAGAGGATGATGAGGTAGGAGCAGTAAAGGAAGAGATATATGAAGAATTTTTTTTTCAGTTGTCTGATAGTGAGCACGAATATCCTGAAAAAGTGGAACCCATTCTGAAGAATGATTAAAGAAAAAAAGTGGTTGTTGATAAATAGACCATGTCTATGTTAATGAATAATGATGTTAGTGGATCTTAAAAGAGGAAAACTTCAGAGATACAAAAAGAGTCCTCACCAAGAAAAATTTCAGATTCGGAATCATCCTATCTGGGACATGATTTCGTAGTCCAGCTTTTGAAGAAGATTGTTGGCAATATTCCAATTTTTCCCAGTATTGACTCTTGATTTCAAATGATTCCACATTCCTTAAATCAAAAATCAGATTCAGTATCCATAGTGATTGTTAAGTTTATCAAGATTTCGGTAGATTTCAAAACTTTTTCCATAAACAATGAAGCTGACAAATTATCTTGGAATAAGATGACCATCTGGTCAAAGATAACTACAGATGACATGGGAATTCTTCATTAGTTCCAAGAATGTGTCATAGATTCATTTAGAACCGAATATGTGAAGATCAAGGATCTCACAAATAGTTTTGAGGTAAAGATGAATTTATAACAGAATTCTCAGATTCAAGAAGTGAGAGATCTGAATGGGATGTTATATTCAGTTGCTCAAACCTAGAAAAGAGAAAGGGATCTCAGGATTGAGATAGAAGAGAAGCATTCTAAGTAGGAAGAAGCCTTGAAGGCTCAAGCATAGGTTTTAAATCTCAGGAAGAAAGAATGAAATCCTTAGAAAAGAAAAACCAAAAATTTGTATTAGCTTCTTCAAATGAGCATAGGAAGATCTCAAAAAACTCAAGAAGATCAAAACTATAGTAAATAAGATTATTCCGGAGGATGAGGAATGAAAATTTTATTCAATTCCTATTTTTTTTGTTTTCCTTCATTGTATAAATTTTTTTAATCGTAATGAAATTTTGGGATTCTCTTTATCTTTTAGATTCTCCAGTACCAATGTTTTAGGAACACATTTCCTTTTCTATTGGTTGGAGTAGATTACTAAATAGTGGAGGGGTGAATTGTGTAGCTATAATTTTTTTTAAAATTATTATTTCTAAATGGTTTTTCTCAAAAGATTAGATACAACCCAATTAATAATGGTTATACATTTATAAGAGTTATTATGGTTAAATAACTTCTTATAAGATTGATTAGTTCTTAGTACCTTTAATATTAATTATTAAAACTACTTTTTATGTAATTATACTAAGACAAGATAGTTATAACTTCTTTCCAAGAATAAATATCAATTTGAATTTAGTGATTTCTGAGTTAGGTTGAAAAACAGTAAAACATAGAAAAACTAAATTAAGCAGCACATCTGATATGTAACAAGTGGTTCAGTCTCAAGCCAAGACCTAATCCACTCCACTTGGTGATCACCTGCCACCCAACAGTTTATATAAATAAACATTGATCCACACCCTAGATCAGGGATAACAATAGTATGAAGCACTGTCTAGGCCACACATGGACCTCTTCCACAGTTCTTCATGTGTCCAATATACAAGGCAGCACATGGACCTCTTTCATGGTACTTCATGGTTATACGCAAGAGTAAATGAGTGTTTGAGTAAGTATATCATTTATCCTTCAGTTTAATGCGGGAGATAGAGTGTGTTATAATACAAAAACACACACTGCTCGAAAGTTAATAAAAACATACACAATCAGAACAGAACGATTGAGATGGGTATAGAAGGGCTCTAAGTGATGGTCTTTGCAGCGTTTCACTTCTGAGATGAAGCAGATGCATAATTCGAGTCCTCATCTATAAAACAGATTGTCATGATTCATATTTTGTTCTTTTTGAGTTTTGACAGTGTGAAAATGTTCTCTATTATTCAAATGTGTTTCGTTTGTACATCAGCAATGTAGAGTTTCATACAATAGGCCATTATTTTTGAAACATTCTCTATGTGTGTTCTTTACTATAGTGCTCATGCCCTCTGGGTTTTATTTCTCATGTATCTCTTATTTTTGGGCAATAGTTTTCTTTTTTCATAGAAATTATGCGTTGGGACTGATAGGTTGCATGTATTCTGCACCTCGTATCTCGTACTGTCAGATGATATGTCTATAAAGAAACATTAATTTTGTCAGTGCGTTATTGTCATCAAATATTACTATTATACATTAAATTTAAAAATGAATAAATATATTAGGAAACAATGTAACATTATGTCAGGGAAATGGTGTCTCCTGCACATGGTGTCTGGATTGGTTATGGTGTATGAATGTCATGGTGTCTCGTGGTCACTATGTCTCGCGTTCACGATGTCCCACGGTCACGATGTCTCATGGTAACAGTGTCTCACGGTCACAGTGTCTCATGGTCACAGTGTCTCATGGTCACGGTGTCACAAGGTCATGACGTCTCATGGTCACAGTGTCTTGCAGTCATGGTGTCCAAGGGTCACAGTGTCTCGCGATCATGGTGTCTCTGGGTAAGGGTTTCGCACATTCACGATGTATCAGGGTCACGGTGTCTCATGGTTACAGTATCTCTATGTTCACGATGTCTACTTCACTGTGTCTACATCATGGTGTTTGCTTCATGGTGTCTGCTTCAGGGTGATAGAAACAAATAACTAGTTGCAGACTCATGGTGTCTTAGACTTTTCATGAATATAGTATTCAGACTTAAGAAATGATGATCATATAATGGATTGGAATTAATCATTTTTCAGATAAATTATTTTAATATGAGTCACAATATAGTATAAAGTAGTTAAACTGAATGTAGAGCAATCCTGATCGTGAAGGGATCTTCTTAAAGCATGAGTATACATTAAACATTAATTCACATGATTTCATATAATTTATAGGATTTAACCAGGTTGAATAAGATTTGTGATCATTAAAACGTGATTAGTATATGAGGAGTCCAAGAATATCCCCCATTTTGATGATCACAAATCATTTAAAGTTAAAGTTTATATTTGATTCCACTGTAGATATAGAGATAAATGTTTAACATATAACATATATATATTTCTCCTCCTATCGGGATTATGAAAAATGTGAAATAAGAGAACTCAAGAAAAGTGAACATGTTAAAAAAGTAAATGGGTTTCAGCACAAACGGAATATATAATAACAAAATCAATTTCATCCTTATAAAAAAGGATTAATAAATGTGCTTCATCATGGGATGTCCTTCTCTTTGCCTTCAGAAGTAGTAGCAGAAGAAGAAGACATAGGAGCAGAGGTTGAAGATGAAGATGGGAGTGAGGTACTTGAAAGAGAGGGGAAAGTTAGGCCTTCAAAAATAGATGGAGCTAGAGTAGGAGTAATTGAAGATTAAGGCAGTTATTGATCAAGAATCACAGGCCAGATCTGATATAGTGATTGGCTGATAGACATAGTTGTAGAGGCCAGGGGAGGAGTGAAGGTAGGCATTCTAGGTCTCAGAGGTGCAGCTCTATGAGAAACAACGGATGTACTCTGTACATGATGGTAAGGCCTCATAAGCTTAATGAAATCTACAATTCTCTCCTAACCATACTACACGGCTTTCTCAAAATCATCCTTGTTTTCAATAAACTTGTCCAAAAATCGAGTAAACACTGTGTGCTTTTGGACATGGGTCTTGAAAACTTGGGTCATAGGAAGAATTCAAAGATTTTCAACAACATACTTGAAATGATTTATCATATAAGTATTTGATAAGATTCAGTTTAAGTAGACATCTACTTTCTCAGCAATCTCTTAATGAGCATCATTAGCAATTTTGGAGTGGATTTGGACTAGATCCAGAACTCAGTCACTATTCATGATAACATTAGAGAGAGATGTGGTGTTGAAACCACTGAGTACATTCTGAAGCTGTTCTTTGACTGCTATTCAGAGCAGATCACTATCTAAATAGGGTTTAGAGGATTGACCAGAGGCTTTAGAAGCCTTGACAGTGGTGGTTGTTGGAGTTGGTGTTCTACAACCAACTACTTTGTACTTTATTGATTAAATTAAAGCCTTATCACATCTCGATTGTTCTTGTGCGTGACATGTCATGTGATAATGTCCTAAGGACAGCTGTTGCATTAAAGGGTCGTAGCGGATCCCTGCTATGATGAGAACCCAAAAGGGCCATAACACTGTTCTTGAATGTATGTTCTACGGTCGGATGATATTATTTGAGGGACACAAATAATACAGGTCATTAGGGGTGAGGACTCATAAAATATTGAGGGACCTTCTCATGGTGTGTGCCCTTTGTAATATCCAGGAGGATATTATGAGAACGAGACCCGCCAGTAGGAAATCCACATTTCATAGTGTCATTGGATGTTCCTATCTACGGACGTGTGTATTGATACTTAGAATTTAAGATTATTATTAATGGGTATTACAACTCGTGCACTTAGATGTATTGACGAAAACTGTGACGACACACTGTTCGCAGCGAGGTAGGATACATTGGGTGTGACACGAGTAATACCGCATTAATAGATAATGCGAGAAATGATTTGTCCCTTCTGTTCCATAACAGAAGTAGATATCTCAGGACCTTTGATGGAATTGATATAGCCTAAATAAATCCATGGCCATGGAAAGGTATGGGCAAGTTCAATTCCGGGAAGTCAAAGAAAGAATAATCAAGAACATGGGTTGATGGCACTAGCATGCAACCCGCTTGATTTGAGATATCGAGACAAAGGGATTATATTACATGGTAAGCATTCGTAGGAGGTGACACGTCATTGCGGCGTTAACTTCTTTCTCTATGGGTGCCTTGGCGTGTTGCTAGACGCTAACCTTGACTTTAGGCAGGCTCAGCCTAATTCCACTAAGAAAGAGGCCTAGAGGGTCACACACTAAGTGTGTCCATGTATCTCAGTTAAATATTAATTTACCAAGTTAAATAAATATTATTCCTGAATTTGATTTAATAATTATTTAAGGATGTCTGATCGCATTTAATTTGACACTAGTTATTCAAGAAAATATACTGTGGATAAAATAATATATATATTAGAGATTAATGCAGTTACATTTAATTAAGAAATAAATAGTCATTACTCAAGGTCTAATAAATGTGGTGGAGAAAAATGGAAAATAAAAGTACACGCCGTGTATATAAAATTTACACGTTGTGTAGTTTTATGGAAAACAAGTACAAGCCATGTATTAATTATTACACGCCGTGTATTTTTTCCAATTGGGATTTTGAGGATTTAATATTGTTTTATTAAATGATATTTATTATAATCAGCCTGGGCGCATGTCAAGGAATTAATAATTAGACATGGGGGTTTTCAATAAGAGTTAATTAAATAAATAAAACGCATAACGCGTTTATTTATTGTAATAACTTTATTAACCTCAAACCTGATTATAAATATCCTCGCAACACCAACATTTTCTGTGAACCATTGTTGTGCACAACGGATTTGGAAATACTCTCAAGCCAACAATGAATTCCCTTTCCACCAAGAACGCCCTCACGTTACGAGAGCAAGATCCTCCACCGGATCAAGGCGGTCAAAGGCGGACAACGCAAGCGAAGGTTCTTCTGCGATAGCACCCGGAGATCTCTTCGGTGACGTCCGAAGATACGTGACACTCGTGTGGATCACCGCTAGAGGAATCCTACACTTGGATTCTTCGACGCAATGACGGATCACCTAATCATGACCGGACACATCAACGAAGAACGAATTCCAATGAGGTAATTCTTATGAATTAATTAAATTAATTATAATCAACATATGATGATACTTCTCGAGGGTTCCGGGACTCATCTTTTCTTTTCGTTGTTCGTTCTATTCTGATGATTCGGCATTTTATATCGTGATGGATCTCGGATTGAACATTGTTTTAATGAAATATTTGTTTCTTTCAGATACCTTTTCATCTAATAAATCTAGATAAGGTTGAATCTGAGACACAACAACCAAGGGGGTTTGAGTAAAAGCATGTTCTTTAAGAGGAGAAACAATATCTGATATCTAGTGCATATCTTTTTGCATGTCCTTAATCATACCTCTCAGAGTCTTCACTTCATCACTAAGTATTCGGTTTTCAACTCCAACTTCATGAATCTCATGAAGCATTTTTGGTTGAATCTTCCAGATTATCTTTTCCAACAACAGTGAGGCATCTATCTCACATAAATTGGTCACAGGAAGAGGTTGGGTATTCCGATGTTTCTCAAATCTAGACTAGAGGGTAGAACCAAAGTCCTTTATATCATCCTTACTCACCAAGGAATATTGGTCTGATGAAGGTTCAAAAACAGGTACTAGTATGGTTTCAGGTTCCTTTGCATGGGAAAAATTAAAGATAGATTTCAACTGGAACATAGATCAAATGTCAAGGCATTTTTCTGAGATTTAATGAGATTCATCCAATTCATAAAAGATTGGGATCATAAATTGAGTGGCTAGAGGACTTGAAAAAACTGGATTTGGTACTTCAGAAGATTCCATGTTTGGTAGTTGCTCCCCCTAAATGGTTGCATCCTTCTCAAGAATGGGAGGCATAGGATTTTGATGTTATTCTAAAAAATAATCTCCTAATTCCTCCGGCATTTCCTATCTAGCCAACTAAAATGATAGCTCCATCCTCTATTCAAACGATGGGATGATTTATAGAACAGATTGTTCCATATGGAGTTCATCAAGGATAGTTTCTTTCATAACAGGTAGCTCTTCCATTATAGGTTCTTCCATTGAAATTATTTTCAGTTTCTTTGGTTACAAATTCTGTTTCGAGCTCAGGTTGATCTACCAGATTAATATCTTCTTTAAAAGCTAGTCATTATTCATCTTGTAATTCATGAGGAACATTAGGATTATCTTCCTCAACAGAAATGGTTTCATTAGGAGGCCCAACAACCTCTTCATCTTCTTCAGAATAGTACTAAAACATCTCTTCAGGTTAAAAACCAGGATTAGAAATATTTCTTGGTCTTGAGGGATGTTCCACTAGATTGAGTTTATCATATATTCTAGCATTGTATTCCAACCATTCCATTTTCAAAGGATTCCAATTTATCGTCATTTTTTTTATAGATGCTTTTTAGAGGAAGAATTCACAATCCTTAATCACTTCCTCATTAGGCCGAACCAAAATTTTTGCAAGAAGCATGGTAGAGAATATCCGAGTGTAAAACTGGGATGTTTACTTCGATGTGAATTTGATGAACTCACACATATGGTGTATGATATACTTCCACAGGTTGATCTTATGCCATTTTTTCATAAGGTGGATTAGAAACACATCCTAATATTTCCAAACAAAAAAATCACCTTTTCTGGGGATAACCAAATTCTGTATAAACATGAACAAAAACCTTGATTCTCCATCTAGTTCAGCATTAATGGCCCTTCTATGGGTGCCATTTCTAGTTAAGGCTTTCAAAGCATCCTACAGATCAATGAATTTGGTTGAAGGTGGGTGTCCTCTCTGATAATCCTCACAGATGCCTTCATGAAGTATCCTAAGGTATATAACCCATAACAACCAAGAGAATGAGCATCTATGCCCATTGATTTAGCTTCTTATGAAATATCCATCATCAGACTCAAAGGAGAATAGAACATATTGATAAAACTGAGCTACCAACTTAGGATATATAGGTCTGTATTCCATATAAAAGCACTCTAACCAGCCTTTCTATTCTAAAACATTCAAAACCAAAGACTTAATAGATATATTCTATTTGGGGAAAACTTCATTCTCAGGTATGACTACTTGGTTTGCTATAATTATATTTATAGATCTTTCAGGTGCTGGCATAGGTGCAATTTTCATCTTCTTTGAGCTGTGTTTTTTAGGATTCAATAACAAAGGGAGTTTCTTCCTGAGTATCCATAGAAGGATCGATAGAGAGAAAATGGTTGTATGGTTGAAGAAGGGTTCGAAATTTTTTAATAAAATAAATCTCGAGTGAATAATCGAGTGATACTTTCTTTATTTTATCAATTAGGAATTCCAAAAGTCTCAAAAGTAAATGTCTGAGAAAACAAAAAAGGTGAAAAGTACAATTACCAAGATACAGGTTTTATAAAAAAAATCATAAAGAATTTTTATGGTGAGACTTTTTCTGGTCATTACGGTGAGACAGTAACTGATAGTTATCGTGAGACAGTAATATAGTGAGACATTAAATGCACAATACAGTGAGATAGTAAATAAACTTCACGGTGAGACAGTAATCCTGAACTTTATGGTGAGATAGTAAACATGAACATTACTATGAGAATGTAATACCAAACACTATCTTAGAAACCGTAATCATGAATCGGTAAAGTATAAAATAGTATATTATTGACAATAAGACACGAAACAGTAAGACAACAATGAGTAAGACAAGAAAAAGTAAGATATATATTTGAGGTTTATCATTCTTAGTTCATGTATGATGTATTCTATTCATTCAGAAGATAATGGGTTGGTGAATATATCAGCATGTTGATACTCAGTACCAATTAATTCTAATGTGATATCACCCTTTTTATAATTATCTCTCAAAAAGTGATGCCTTACATTAATATGCTTTGTCAGATAATGTGAAACCGGATTTTTTGAGATGTTAATAGCACTTGTGTTGTCACAATTTATAGAAACATGACTGAATTGATATCGATTATCTAGTATTGTGTGTTTCATCCACAAAATATATTCACAACAACAGCCAGTAGCTATGTATTCAGCTTTTGTAGTAGATAATGGAATAGAATTTAGTTTCTTACTACACCATGATACTAGTTACCTGCCTAAAAATGATATGTTCTAGAGGTGATTTCTCTATCTAACTTATGACCACCGAAGTCAGCATCAGAATAACGAAAAAATTCAAATGATTGTCCTCTATGATAGAACAACCATAGATTTGGTGTGTTCTTGTTGTATTTTAAAATTCTCTTTACAACATTTAAATGATATTCCTTAGGATTTTATTGAAAACAAGCACACATACTCCCAGTAAACATAATGTCTAGATGACTAGTAGTTAAGTAGAGTAAAATTCCAATCATTCATCTATAAGTGGTTTGAAGACCAGATTTTCTATCTTCATCATGATCAAACATACAAGTGGTACTCAAGGGAGTGTCACTAATTTTAGAGATATCCAATACCAAACGTTTTTAATGATCTATATTATATTTATTTGAGTCAAAACAATTCCATCATTATTTTTATTGATTTAAAATCCATGAACGAATTTTATTTCACCAATTAAAATCATTTCAAATTCATTTTCCATCTTTTTAGAAAAATCAACACATAAATAATTTATTGAAGATCCAAAATAATATCATCTACATAAATTTTAACAACTAAAACATCATTAGAAATTCATTATATACAAGGGTTAGTATCACCTTTTCTTTTTGTAAAACCATTGGAAATATGAAAATTACTCAACCTATCATACCAAGTTCTGGGAGAAATCATTAAACCATATTAATCTTTTAATAATTTAAAAATATGAAATGGAAATTTGGGGTTTTTAAAACCAGGGGTTTGTTACAAAAAAACATCCTCAGCTATATACCTAGTTAATAATTCACTTTTAACATCCATTTGATATAGTTTGAAATTCAGATGTGTAGAAAAGGCAAGAAAGATTCTGATGGCTTAATGTCTAGCTACTTGGTGCAAAATTCTCTCCATAATCAATTACTTCTTATTGAATATATCCATGTCCAACTAATCTTGACTTGTTTCTTACTATGTTACCAGCTTCTTCTACATTATTTCTGAAGACTCATTTATTGAATATGGGGAATCAATCCTTAGGAGTTCCATAAAGTTTCAAAAATTCATTCCTTTCAAAATGACTAAGATCTTCTTGCGTATCAATCACCCAAAATTCATCATTAATATCATAATAAATGATTTTAGGATAGTGTTGTGACTAGAAGGTTTGATGTTCAACCTAATTTCTAAGAGAATATCTAATGTGAGTTTCATTCTCTAGGTCTCCTACAACAACATCAAAGGGATGGTTATTATGAGTTCTATCTGCTCTAGAATATGAGGGACTAGTGATTTCAGGTTCATCAATAGATTCAGGTTCATTGTGACTTGATTCAAAGGAATTTCTCGTAATGGAAGTTTTCACATATTCTTTCATAGAATGGTTTCATGATTTTGTATTAAGGTTAATATTTGATACATCATACTACAAGTTTTGTAGAGTGGTTTTATGCTCATGTGTATTTGTTTCATCAAATTTGACATGAACAGATTCTTCCACACATTTAGTTCTTTTATTGAACACTCTATAGGCATTACTAGAAAAGGAATATCCTAAAATAATATCTTCATCACTTTTGGATGAAACTTTTTCAGGATTGTCCTTAGTATTAAGATTATAGACACTACAACTAAAAACCTTGATATAGTTAACCATCAGTTTCCTATTTTCCATTTTTCTGAGGTGTTCTAGGGGTAGAGAAACAGTGACTATAACCATTTTGTGAGAAAAATGATTCAAACTCTTTATTTTCAAACTCACAGCCATGATCATTTATAAATGATTTAATTCTATGTCCACTATGATTTTTTACAGAATTGGCATATTCAGTAAAATAAGAACCGACTTCCCTTTTTTGAGATAAAAAGAAGGTCCATGTATATCTAGAGAATTCATTTACAAGAACATAAACATAGTGCTTCCCATTTATACTAGAAACTATATATGGTCCAAAAAATCCATGTGAACCATTTCGAGAGGCTGAGAAGTTGACACTTCTTTCATTGGGTTGAAGGAAACATTGTATTGTTTTCCCTTTGGAAATTTATTACACCCATTTTCATTTGGAGACTCAAGTTTGGGTAAGTCTTTAACTTATCATTTTCTAGTTAGCTTTCTAAGGGAGTGAACATTACATTGTCTTAGTCTCCATTTCTAGATCCAAGACTCTTTATGAAATACACTTAGGCATGAAACATAATGAGAACCTAAAGAATCAATGTTAACATAGTAAACATTTTCTATTTTTAATGAAAAAAATACTAATTCACTTTAAGAATTAAAGATATTGCAGGAATCATTTTCAAATATAACATTAAATCCATAATCACATAATTGTTAGATACTATGAAGATTATATTTTAATCCATCAATAAACAGTACTTTAGAAATCAAAACTGAAATAGAGTTATCAAATTGGCCGAGGCCAATAATCATTCCTTTAGAATTGACACCAAATGTTAATTGTCCTCCATCAATGTTTCATAGGTTCTTAAAGCATTTGTATTATACTATCATGTTCCTTGAATATCTAATTTCCAAATACCATTGAATTTTATAGGAACTCTTTATGAATCTTTCCTACAAAAAGATTAAGCAAAAACAGATTTTGGTACCCATACTTGTTTGGGTCCAGTAATATTGGTGATAAGTGATTCAGGAACACATATTTGACTCATCATTTTTCCTATAATAATTACACAGAGTTCTTAGAAAATATACTATATTCAGTCAACTAAAACTTGAAATAGTAGAATATGTATAATGATTTGAACTATATGATTTGTTTCTAGAACTGAGAGTAAAATTGTATGTGCTAGATTTAGAAAAAAAATTTGTTCTACAAAGATTTCTTTTTCTAGGTGGAAAAACAATTCTAGTGTTACATTAAAGAGCAATTTGTTTTCTAGAATTTATGTAAGTGTATCTTTCCTATTGGTATACATTTCTAGGTCACTCTTTAAATGCTCATTAGACATTTTAAATTCATTGTTTTCTTTGAGGAGTTGTGAATATTTCTCTTTTTCAGTTGTGAGTTTAGATTTAATAGTTACTGTAAGAGCACACTGTTTCTTTAGTGATATATATTTGTCTTTTAGTTCATTGAATGTTTCATCAAGCATGATACAATATTAAAAAATTTCTTCAATAGTCATATTTTCAGAGTCATTCCCATCTCCATAATAGTATGAATTATGCACAGAGGATTCCAGTGTTACCTCATATATGTTTGTCAAAAAACACACATTGTATTTTTTATTCTGTTCATCATGTGACATCTCTGAGTCACTTGATGTGTCCTCAGAATCACTCCAGGTTGCTTTCATTGAATTTTTATACTTAAGGTCTGTGTCCTCAAATTTCTTTTTGTATTTGATATTTGGACAGTCAACCTTGATATGTCCTTTGCGCTTATATTCATAGTATACAATTTCATTAGTCTTGTCACTTCTTTTCCAGTCCTTCTTCCAATTTCATTTTTGGTCATATTTTCTCTTGATGTTTGGATTTCTAAAAACTTTCCTCTTGTTGTAAAATATTATAAATCTTATGGCTAATTGATAAATTTATTCATCACTACCGGATGATGATTTTTCATCACTGGAACTTTCTGCATAAGCTTACAGTTTCTCTATTTCTTTGTTCTTAGAGTTGGTGGTCATGAATGTAAAAAAATTCCTCTTTGGCTCATCTTCATCCTACTTTTTCACTTTCATCTCTTCCTCTTACATCATCAATTTCCCAAAGAGTTATTTTGTAGGTAGTTTTCTGAGGTCTCTTGATTCTATAATAGAGATATAGGTTCCCCTCCATCTATCTGGCAGATATTAGATAATTCTCACGATCTGTTCCATGGTAGTGACTTTTCTTCTAAGAGAAATCATTGTGTTGACAATATCATTGAACCTCACATACATATCAATGATAGGTTCATCAAATTTCATCTTAATATTATCATATTTAATAGTATAAGTATTATGTCTCATTTCTTTTACACTAGTATTTCCTTCATGTGAGACAGACAGGCTATCCCAAATTTCATGGGCAGTTTTACAAGGCAAAATTCTATTGAATTCCTCATATCCTAAGGAAAAGTATATAGCATTCATTTATTTGTAGTATTTATTGTAGGAAATTTTTCTAGGTTCATCCCATGTGATTCTATCAGTACTCGAGATTTTATATACATCAAAAATGGATGACCAATTTTCAAAACTCATACTCTCTAAAAGAATTTTCATATTAATTTATCATTGAGCATAATTGGTTTTATTATAGAATAGTGGTATATTGGGTGAAGCGCCTTCCAATATGTTATCCATAATAAATTATTACTTTAAAAGAGCTAGAAAATTAGAATTAACAAAAATTTACAGATCATTAATGTTTAATGATAATCACAGTTGAATACGATTAAAAATAGTACTAATAAACAACCTTTTATAACAAATGATTATCAGAGTATATTACTTAAGAGGAGAGGGGTGAATTGAGTAACTATAAAAATATCTATAAAAATTATTTCTAAATGAATTTTCCCAAAAATTAGTTACAACTCAGTTAATCGGGTTTATACTGTTATAAGAGTTTGACTGTTTAAATAACTTCTTAGAAGATTGACTAGTTCATAGTATCTTTAATATTAATTATTAAAACTACTTTTGAAGTTGTTCTACTAAGAATAGGTAGTTATAACTTCTTTTCGAGACTAACTATCAAATTGAATTTAGTGATATATGAGTTATGAAGAAATAAAACAAAATAGAGAAAACTAAATTAAGCAGTGCATCGGATATGAAACATGTGGTTCAGTCTCATGCCAATACCTAATCCATCCCACGTGGTTATATCCTACCAACATGTAGTTTATATAAAGAAAAATTGATCCACAACCTGGATTGGGGTTGACAACAGTACGTAAGACTGTCCAGAACACACATGAACCTCTTCCATAGTTCTTCATGGGTACAAATTATCAGGCCACACAAGGACCTCTTCTACAATTCTTCATGGGTATACACAATGGTAAATGAGTGTTTGAGTTAGGATATCTTGTATCCATCTCATTAATGCTAGATACAGTGAGTGATATAATTTAGAAGTACACACTACTCGAATGATAATTAAAAGATACACAATCCGAGTAGAAAGATTGAGATAGGTTTAGATGTGCTCTGAGTGTGGATCATTGCAGCTTTGGACTTCCGAGATAAATAATATACAGAATTTGAGTAATCTTATATAAAATAGAGTGTATCTATTTAGCTTATGTTCCTCATATGGTTTGATAGTGTGATGATGATCCCTAAGCTTCAAATATGCTTTGTGTGTTCTTTAGTAGTGTCGAGTTGCATGAAATATGCCTTTCATATTGAACCTTTTTCTATGTGTGTTATTCTCTATAGTGCTCACTCCCGCTTGGTTTTCTTTCTCATGTATCTCTTATTTCTTGGTAGCACTTATCTTTTATCTTGGAAACCATGTGTTGGGGAAGACAGGCTGCATGTATTATGAACCTTGTACCTCATACTATTAGATGATATGTCTACAAAGAAACATTAATTATGTTAGTGAATTAATATCTTCAAATATGGCCATTGGAGATTAAATTGAAAAATGACAAAAATATATTAGGAAACATTGTCACAGTATGTCATGGAAATGGTGTCTCATTCACACGGTGTCTGGGTAGGTCATGGTGTCTGAATGTCACAATTTCTGATGGTCAAGGTGTATCGTGGTCACGGTGTCTCATGGTCACAGTGTATCATGGTCACGCTGTCTCATGGTCATAGTTTCTTAGGGTCAAAGTGTCTCATGGTCACAGTGTCTCGGAGTCACGCTGTCTCATGGTAACGTTGTCTAGCGGTCATGGTGTTTAAAAGTTAGGGTGTCTCGCTGTCATGGTGTCTGAGGGTCACGATGTCTCATTGTCACGGTGTCTCAATGTTTATGGTGTCTGCTTCATTGTGACTACTTCACAGTGTCTACATCACTGTTTCTTCTTCACGGTGTCTCCTTCACAGTGTCTGCTTCATGGTGCCAGAAATTCATAACTAGTGGCAGACTAAAGGTGTCATATATTTTTTAAGATAACTGTATTAATACATAAGCAATAATGATAATAGATTGGATTTGACTTAATCATTTTTCAGAGAAATCATTATAATGTGAGTCAAAATATAGTATAATGTAGTTAAACTAAATGTAGAGTAATTAAGATCTTCAATAGCTCTTCTTAAAGCATGAGAATTTTTTAAACATCAATACACATGATTTGATATGATTTAAAGGATTTTAATAGGTTGAATAGGACATGTGATCTTTAAGACAAGATTAGTACATGAGGAGTCCAACATTTTCCATTCCCTGTATTCCTTTTTGAAAATCACAATTAGGGAGAAAGGAATGAAAAAAAAATTTACAATGAAATGAAAAATTTCCCTAAGTAAAGGGGAGTTTGTTTTAGGGGGAGTTCTAATCCAAGAAGGATTCCGTATGGAATAAAATGATAAGTCTCAAATCTGAAATAAAGAATATGATCTTTAGTGTTTCCAAAGCCTAAGGGGGAGTTACTGATATTTATAATTGCCCATGTGTTAAGGGAGTTATGTTTTAATTACATGTCCAAAAATTTAAACGTCCTTATATTTTTCTGAAAGGATGTTTGTGCTTTCCAAAAAGGGGGAGATTGTTGAGTCAATAAGGTTTCCTTATTCATTTTCCATTCTTGCATGTTCTGGTAGATTTTTGAGCCAATAAGGTTTCCTTATGACTCTATGATTCCTTTATGTTTTAAATATCATAAACACCTAATCTTTTGGAAAACTCCATCTTCATTAACATTTCCCTTAATAAGGAAAAATTTTCTTTCCCCAAGGAAAATTTATCCATACAATGTTTTCATTGTTCATGTATTAAACCCACACATTTCTACTTCTATGTGTAAAATTCATTTTCACATCTAAAATCTAGAAATTGGTTAAATACATAGATATAGAGCATTCTGTTTTTAGGATCTAAATTCAGGTTCTAAACAATATGAATTCAAACTCCAACAATCAATTTTCAGACTCCAAACATTCTATGTACAGACTCTGAATTCTTTATAATTATAATTTCTAATTCTTGATAAATAAAATCCAAATATCCTTGTAATATAGACTCTAAAGTTTAACTTTCATAGATTCCGAATTCAATTTTTCCATAGACTCCGAAAAATTAATTTTGTTGAGAAACCATATTTTCACTTACTCTAGTTTATGTTATAATATGATGTTGTGATTTCAGTTTCGAACCAAATATTGTTTGAGTGAAATTTGTAAAGTTCCCTATGACATTCAAGAAAAAATACTACCATTGGAGGAGGGAGTTGACTATTGATGATGTGCCTATAAGTAGGATCTCATTTGAAAGAGACCACAACTTTGACAACATTAATGAACATTCCATTGACTCTACATATTATATGTTTTGTAATTATTTTATAGAGTGATAAGATCGTTCAACTCTCAGTGCTTCATGCGAATGTTGTGAACAATGTGTATGGGTGTGAAAAACATGTTCAGACTTGCTTTGTGTAGGATTTGATCGGGCTGATCATGGGCTTCCAGTTTGAAGACAGAGGTTTTTATTTCTTTCTAAACCAAGGGCTTGCGGGGATAGCAAGATAGATATCGATCTTCAGATTGAGGGCATACCTGGTTGTGGGAAAGAATGTCTTTCATGAATGTATAAATAAGGGGACCCTTATCCAAGGTTGTTGGATACCCTGCTATTTTGGTTAAAATATTTATATTCATGTTTCTTGTCCAGTTTCATGTTTTTTTCCACTGTATATTTGTTGTTGAGGAGTGTATTACTATCTTATAAATTCTTATACTTGTTTTCTGATTAAATAAGGTTCTATATTATTTAAGGCAGAAACGTTGTTTTGTAAACTTTTTTAATGTTTCATTTTTAGATCCACTTTGCTGGAATCTCCTTTTCATAACTACATTTCCGGAATCATGTATGTTTTTAGAACATAGAGGTTTTGTATATTTTCTCTTTTTAACCTTGTTTAACAACCAAAATATTTCTAACAAACATTAGAATTTCCCAAAGAATTTTTAAACTATAAAATTCACCCCCCTTGTATATTGAAGATCTAGATCATTATTTTGACAATATAATCAATATCATTTTGATCCTACAAGGGATCCCCAGTTTCCATCCTTACTTATTTATGTCCATGTTTCTTAAATTGTTATTCCGTTTTATTTGAAATTTAAATTGATGGGGTATGATTTCACCACTAATCAATACTTCCCTACTTATGTTTTAATGATCTCAGAAACCATTCTCTATCATTAATTCCTCCCATATACACCCATTATCATGTTGACATTTCTTAAGGGGTTCCTCTCTACTCATTTACATTCATGAAATTATTTTATAGTATACATAAAAAAACCATTAAATATGTTTGGATACTATGTTAAATGACCACTTTTAATCAATTTCATGTATAAATGATGGTATACCCATTTATCTCTCATCAACCCATTTTATGATTTCTATTTGACGTTTTATGCTCCCAAAGTTACATGAAAATTTCCCATTCCAAAATCATATTGTAAGTTAATAAAATAACCATTTCTCTATCAAGGATATTCACCTTTAATATAATTAAATATTTTATATAGTTATTAAAATTATGTATTAATAATATCTTATTCTTGGAATAAATTATTATTTTTAATTCATCCATGTTGTATGATCTATGTGGCACACTTATAAGAGAAATGAAATGATTTCGAAGGGTGTGCCCTGATAGCACTCTAGTATATCAGGTAAAGAGTACTATCATTATATGTCATGTGAAATGAGTGTTTACTGATGATAATTCATGTGAAGTGAGGTTTTAATCATGATAATTCATGATCATTGAGGGTTTACTCATTCTCCATGTGGAATGAGCCTTGGCTCAAGATAATATCATGTTTAATGTTGGTTCCACATCTCCATGCTATTATAATAAATCTATATCACCCCATTTTCTTAATGTTTATCTTACGCTACATTGATATTCCTATTACCTATCATGTAATTTATTCTTAATGTTATGAATATTTACTCCCTTACTACGCAACATAGCTCACCTATTTCTTATTCATGTCCTCATTTTATCCCATGCAATGCAATGTACGAAGGAAATATATTGATATGTAAAAAGAGATCATAATAAATATGTTGCACTTTTATGCTCTAAGAGATTTTGTAAAGTTCCTAATTTTTATATACATTAGAACTCTCAATTCATAGAGTCGTATTATGTTCATGTTTAAGTAATAAATCATATTAATGTGTGTAATAAAACGTACGGTTGTTGTAACCAGTATATATTATTATTATATTTTTTTAAATCATACAATAATAACCTATCGATTAAATGGATATACATGAATATAAATAAATAAATTTAAAATAAATAATTTAATGGTATTATGTATATAAATCATATTGAAAAAAAATATTTTTTATTAATGTATTTACATTATTCAAATATCTGAATTTCTGAAAAAATATATTCTACTTATTTTTGTGATTATTCATAAAATTAACAATTCAGAACTATAGAATTTTAAAATATTAAAATAAAAATCAATTTTTTATTATTTTTTTAAAAAATTACAAAGGGAAAATTTTTTGTATTTTTTTAATGGTTTATTTTTTCTATAATAATGGAATATATTAAATTTTAGTTGAATTTTTTTTATTTTCATCACAAATATAAATTATAAATTAAATTGGTTGTAAATTAAACATTGTAAATTTATAAACACTTTAATTAAATTTAGGACATTATAATATATTTCTTATTTAATATGGATATAAAAACATTTAATACTTTAGAACATTTTCTCTTAAAAAATATCATTCTCATCATGTCTATTGTATTAGTTTTAAATATTATATTATATATTTTTTAAATATAATCTGAAAAAATGGATTCCATATTTAGAATACAAATAATTTATATTATTCAATATGGTCATATTATGTTTTGAAAAAAATGATTTAAAAAATAATAAAATAATATTTATCACTGTTAAAGAAAAAATGTGTTCACCAAGGGATATACATAAAAATATATGTGTAAAAAATAACCCATAACATATCCAAAACACATTTTATCGCAATATGTTTTACCACATGTCCTAAATTATCGCTAGTGGTCCATTATTAGATCTTTATGAGGTTAAAAAATCTCTATGTAATTCATTATTTTAAAAAATTACAATTGTGCCCCTCACCACAACTATAATTGGACACACCTATCATCTATAAATCACACATTTGAAATCATTTCTATCATAAATTAAAAATATAAATAATATTACAACATCCCTAATATAATTTTAAACAAATATTTTGGACATATTTCATTCGAGGAAGGCATTAGGAACAAACCTACGAATGATACCAAAAGAAGTAATAACTTTCATCTAATGTTTTATGGTTCTTTTCTTCCACCACACTTATAATTATTAAGATACAATTATTATATAACAACACTATCACCTAACTTATAATATGATTAGTTGTTTCTATATGAATTATGTATAACCATATCCTCCTCTAACGAATGGATTATTAAATAGTCATTTGGATGTACAGAGGACTACCACATCACAAACTAATGACATTTGTTTTTTCATTACTAACAATCATATATGGAAATTATGATGGATTAATTATTTATAATATATTAATTATTTTATTATTCTTATTTAATCATTATATAATATATAAGTTAATTCTTTCTATATTGTGGGGATACGATAATTTCACTCATTTGTATGGAAGACTACAAACTTTCAAAGTGATGGGATTTGTTCATTCCATACATAAAAGTGATTAAATATGGGTTTAAGAAGATATTTGATTTATATGACATGAAAATTAAAATCTAACTTCTATTTTAATTTAATTTTTTTCTTTAAACCATTAAATAAAATGGAAACATCTTTCATGTATACATATTACCTACAGTATTAATGAATGAAGTTCTTATTTTCAATCCCTAAATTTTATGGATCACTCTATATAAATATATAATGAATATATTTTATTCTTATATAATGGTTACGATTATATATAAAATGATATTAATTAAAAAACATGATGAAAAAAACGAAAAAATTGAAACATATATGAAAAACAAAGCTCTTATTAACTAAAATGATACATTAATGAGGATTTTTTATAATGATTTATTATAATTCATAAAAAAAATTAATATATTTTATGTTATATATGAATATTTTTATTTTATAAATTTGTAGAAAAAAAATATTTATACTACAGAATGGTTGATCTTTTATGAAGGATTTCATGATTTAAGGTTAAGGATTTTTGTCTCAATTTTACATATAGGAAATGTACATTATGGTATGAATTTATATTCTTTAATGATGTGTATATATATATATATATCATCATGTAATATCCAAATATTTTCTATAGTCAGGTTACATTGTGTTCTATTTAATTTTATTCCTTCATTAGACAAATGCTTTAATATTACCAATATTGTAATGATAATATGTAATAATCTAATTAATTATTATGATTTAATATTATTAGGTTTATGATGATAAAATAATTTGATCCATATCTCAATGAACATTTTAATGTTCTTATACACTAGTAATTCATTATATTTTCAAGTAATGGTTTCATTTTTTAAACTCTATGGTTCTTAAAATTAATGAAAAAATTGTTTTTAGAAAGGATTGAATTATTTCTCTCTATAGTCAGAAATATGTTTTCATCTAAGCCATGTAATAAATAATTGTTTTTGAATTTATTTTATTATTAGCCTATTTTTTTAAAATAAATTCATAACAATTTAATATCCTATCATATATAGTTTGAAACACACATTAAAAAAAATCCTATATACTTTGAAATACACATTAAAATGTTTTTTATTTATTATTTAATAAATATTTATATTTCATATAAAATGTTAAATGAATCTTCATTTTAACGTTTAACAAATTTACAAAACATCTCTTCATCCTGACCATTATTTTAATGGAATCTTCCTTTGAAATATTTCATTTTTATTTTAAAAAAATTATTTTTAAATTTTTTTATGTAGTTTAAAGTGTATTTCAAACTATATAAGATATTTTTTTCAAAAATTATTATATGATAAATAAAAAAAGTTTTCAATATATTATGACATCTATTAATGTAACCTATGAATTACTAGTGATATGATCAAAGGAAACCATTTTTATTCATCCTATGAATTGTTTATGTTTATTTTTTCAAGATATTTATGAAACCCATTTTCCATCAATGAGTTAAACCATGATAAAATTCATATGAATCCATTTTTTTCATCCATGGGATATTCAATGGTGAAATGAGGCATTGAATTTATAAAACTGTCTATTTAATATAGATTATGATATGATTAAATTTTTATAAAACTAATTATACTTCATGGGATAGGATATGAATATTTTTTTATGATTTTATAAAAAAATAAATTTGGATTTCATTAAGGAATTCATGAGACCCAATAAACACTCAAATGCATTTTTTTAATTATTTATATATCATGTGATCGACTATAATGGATTTGGGAGTGAACCCAATACAACAAGGGTATTTAACCACTATAATGTTATAGGGTGTGGTCCCTAACTATGATGATGTCTTAGGGAGTAAACACATTCAAATTTTATGTTCCTAACATTAAACAATAACATATATTTATTTTATTATAAATTATTAATTGGATAAAAAACACTATATATCATGAAAGTGATATACTCTCTTGGATCATGTTATTTAATTTCATTATGATTCATATCATATCAAATAACATTATTTATTATATGATTCATGATTGTAATCTTTGTCAGAAAAGGAATGGTTTTCAAATGTTATTCTCATGTTCTGATATACTTCTGTTTGGGTTACTATTAACTGTATCGATTATTTACCCATATTGGGCATCTCAGATCACCGTTTATTATGTTTATTTTACCCATGTTATGATGAAATGTATTACCTATGATATGGATAATAAGTGGACTAGTTATGAAGATCATAGAGTTGGATGATGTAGTTTACCTATACACTAGTTTCCTGAGTGTCTTTGTTTACAATGGAAATAAAATATTACCTTCTATATTTTTTTGTTTTTTTTAATGCAATGTTTATGAAAATAAAAAAAATTAATATTAATGTATGAGTAGAATAGATCGATATAGTTGGTATCAAAGGATCTTTTTGGATAACCTTGTGAAAACATGATATAGAAACCATAGTGTTATACCAATAGATATATAAATAGAAAAGTATATTGATGAGTAAATGTATATTAAAATTTCATTGAATTTCTGTAATAGATAGTGTGAGTGGGTTCCAATAAATCAAATCCATTTTCCAATTCTACTAGTGGATGTGGCTCTATCATATAGCTTCCTTGGGGTAATAAATCCAAAACATTTACATTGATATAGACTTGATCATCACCTGGTACATGAAAATAAGAGTTTCTACACACCGAGTTTGATACTAAAGTGGTATATGATTTGAAAATATATAAATATTGATGAACCATCATGATGTCTTTAATGATAGGATAACTATAAGTGTACTATTATAAAATAATTGTGTTCTATATTAAAAATAATTTGCCATATTTTAGACACCCTAAATGTTATTTTTCATTATCATGTTTCTCCCTATCCTGATTTAATTTATTAGACATTATTTTTTTTCAATTGATAGTATGTGAAGAAACTGTGTTAGTGCCGAGTGAGAAAGAAAATGAAATAATTTCCCTCCTACAAATCAAAATGTTATGTGTCATGTAATAAATTATATCATTGACACTCTCATACAATTTTATCAATATATTAATCTTGATAGACATCAAAACAAGGATATAAGGGATAAACATTATATTGAGACCTTCATGATGAAACATGAATATTATTTTAGTGGGTATTTTGATCCAATTGTTGTTAAACAAAGGATCAACATCAAACAAATATTTTTTTTCATTATACAATGTTTGGAAGAAGAAAAATTCACATTGCCTCTCTACTATTTTGTTAGGGAAGTGGATTGATTTTAAAATCACTCCAAGAATAATGGGCTACATGGTGAAATTTAATTCATTAATTGGAATGACTTTTGGAGCATAATTTTCAATCAATACCTTCATTATATTCCTTATAAAATGTTACTGAATTATTTCCTTCAGATAATGAAGAAAGATAATGAATTCATTTGTACCTATAATGAATTTTTTAAATGGATTTTATTGTGTGCTTCTCATATTATCAAATAAAATTAAAGTAAGGTTGATTGATTATTCAGTGGAAAAAAACCAATTCCTAAAATGAAATTATCCATAAAATAATTTAGTAATTATGGAGGGTTTGTTTGATGTTTTATCAATTTGGGAATAATGGTAGGAGTTAACAATATCTTTTTTTCATAGATGTAAATAATTGAATTAAAATTAAAATATAATTTCCATTGATAGAAGGAGATAAATTTTGTTTATATTCAATGTGCAAGATGTATTATATAAGAAATTGTCTTATCGGGACTTTTAAATGTTTTAATTATTTATGAGATGTTCCTCAAGTGATTGATTTATGAATTGATGTGAAAAAGTTATCATACAATGTTAATTTTGAGAAATATGTATAGAATTCACAACACACACTCTAGTTTTTCACATTAAATGATAATGGTAATTATGATATACAATGTCCAAATACAATGGTTAATAACAATGATCGACATTGAAAACCTCCTATGTCGAGAGACAAATAGATATATGATGTGATCAATTATTATTATGAGGGGAATGATAAAATTTGGTGAATGGTACACATCACCTCCACTCTATAACTGTAAATGTCTTATTTGACTTGGAATATACATGTGAATAGAACTATTATGAATTTTATAAGGGTATCAGGATGTCTCCCAAATTAAAAGTTATATAATTATCAGTGAAAATTCAAAATGGAATGATTATTACATCCTATTAATATGTTTTCCCATATATTAAATTAATGGGAATGTTCTTTCAAAAAATATGTTCATTCGTTAACTATTTGAATGTGATTCAATATTGGGAATCTATTGTATTTCTCTAAATAAAACCAACTTCAATAGTTGAGGAATGGATGTTATGTTTGATGTTTTAAAATATCATATGATCTTCTATCAATGTGAAGAGAAGTACAATATTTAAATGGAGATCACAACCATTTTTGGGTCTTAAATAACATTCAAAAGAGGTTGTAATCTTATTTTATTGTGGAGAAACTCAACATCATTTTTATGACAATTTTGTGAGAATTTCTTAATATATTCTTGAATGAGTCTACTAGAATTCCACAAAAACTTGATGATGAGTCAATAGAATAACTCATACCTAATGCCATTAAAATTTGATAGACTATTTATTGAATGGAATAAATTTATTTATAAGAAATAAAAAGAAACACCAAGAAAAACATAAAAATGGATTCTTTTGAACAATTGTGTTTATTTTTAGAGAACCAATTATTTATGGAAAAAATAAATATGTATTAATGAAGCTATAAATTCATTATCAAGAGATATATAAGTTAAAAATTAATATCATGTTTCATATTAAACATATTATTGAATTTTTTGATCAAAAATATAGACCTTTATACTCCAAGTAATTTTTTGTTATTTTCACAAATCCCCCTTTTAGGGTACTGTGGGATCCTCACATGATCAATTACACTATATAGAGGTAAAAACATTCAAAATTCAAATAAAGGGTACATAAACAAAATTTAAAAACCTGAGGTGTCATAATAGAAACCATCATGTCAACAAAAAAACGACAAATCATTCGAGCTACTCAGTAAATTAATCATTAATAAAAGAACATCGATACTATTGTGTTGTATGCACTGTCGGGGTCATCATCACCTCACTTTCATCGACACAATTTCCTCAAAATAAACTAGAAATTATTACAACATAAACATTACACACTAAAGAAATCAAAAATCATCATCATGAGGAGTTCCTGATTACCATGGAAAAATCAAACCACCTATTGAGATGAAGAACCTTCATAGTATAACGAGGATCATCCCAGATAAACCCAATGACAGAGTGGAATCCACTACAAGAGACACCTCCTGGAACCCTATCAACCAATCAAACTCATATAAAAAACACCATAAAAATGCTATATAGATCCATCTAAAATAATAATGGAGAAATTCTATGTAAAGAATGAATAAAGGAATATATTTCCTTAATAATATTAGAGTAGTATTTAGAAATTACCATGATCAGTTTGAGGTCGGCATTATAGAAGATATTATTATCTACAAAAAGAAAAGGTTAGTGTATGAACTTTACATGATAATTTCCTAAAGAACATAATGAAGGATATATTATTTTTTTCTACAATATTCATTATTTTTTGGACATATATTCTCAAGATGGGTTATATCTTTAAATCCATCAATATGGTGGGATAATAAATGTTGTTCCAGACCCACTGTGGTTACTATTATCATTAGTTTTCTTGACATAGTTTGTTGTTATTTATGGATTATATATAATATCACATGCATGTCTAGTAACCTGACTAATTTAGCTAGGTATTGATTGGTGTTCCTCTAGATATATCAAAATGAGGAAACATTCATTGAAATAAAGAGGACATTATGAAGCACACATGTGATTAAATTATCCAACAGTGGAGAAATATTAATTATATATATTTATGCATCAATTAAGGTATTGTGTTGTGTTATTATGAATAATGAAAACATTATATCTTATGCCTAATGAATGTGGAATATTCATGATAAAATTTAACCAACTCATTATTAAGAGTATGCATTGATAATTTTTAATTTTAGATATTGAGGCACTATATTTATATAGAAAAGGGTAATATATATTTCTTTCATAAAATATTAATTTAAATATTATTATACAAGTAGTTGAATATGCTCAAAAGTATATGGGGATTAACAATTTTTACTGATCAATACATTACCACAATGGGAAATTGACCATGGATAATGATTCATTGAGATGAAATATTCATGCAAGCTTATCCATGATGATGATTATATAATATTGAATATATTATGCTTTATTAAGGATTAATTTAGAAATAATGATGTAAGTAAAAATATAATATTATCCTAAAATGAATTTATAATCTTCTATCCAATTAAAAATTAAAATAGTTCATATTAATGATCTTGAGGAAAAAATAATGTTAGATATGATCATTAGTTTATCCTTAATCATGATGGAACTATATATTTCAGAAACCCTATATTCATTCTATCCATTACATATTTTAAGAATGATTTGGTATTAGAAGATCATAAATCTTCATTCTCTGCTCACCTGAGAAGAAGGAATATGTATTCTAATTTGAATGAGTATTTTGGGTTGGATGGAATTAAGAGTGACATCACAATATTTATACTACCATGGTTGTTTGTTATCACGTTATGGATGAAATAAAAAGTATAAGACAAAATTACATACAATACCCAAAACAGAATTGAAATGGTATGACATCACCAGATATTTTTTTAAGAAAAACAAATAATATCTAATCATTTGATTATATATGGGTTTTATCCAATCACATTACCAATTCATTAAATTTAATTATTAATAGGGAAATCATATCCATAGATCATCATAAAAGGTTATAAATTAAGGAAGTCAAAAATTAATATGACTTACCAAATTAAATTACATCTAATCATGAGTTGAGGTTCATCTCAATGTTTTGTAAAAGTTATCATCACACTCTTCTAGTAGAGTAGAGTTCCATCACTATACAGTTTCCTCAGATATATGGTAAGTTTCAATGAACAATTAAAAAAATAATAGATATTTTGATTTCATGTACATTGGATTTACAAGGTGGATGGGTTCAATGTCATCCTCTAAATAAATTGTCATAACAAATTATATTTCACTCAAAATTCTGATGTACCTTTATGAATCTATCATTGTAAATATAGGTATATCATGAATGAAATAAAATTATGATAGAGAAGGAAAGAAATTAGGACCTGAGATAAAATTGTAAATAGATGAAAAGGATATATCCATTCAGTAATAAATCAATGTGTCACAAATTTAGTAGAAAATTTTTGTTGAAAATCATATTAGTGATCTAGATTTGATGTGGGAGACAATTGTTTGTAGGTATTTATATATCAAATAATCATATGAGAATTGTTGTGATAGGGAAACAAACCATAGGTTATATTACTTAATTTTAAGATATTTATCATTTTATTATAAAAACTTGTAACATGGTTCTTTTAATGAACCTCTAGGTATTAAATGATGTGTTCCATGTATATATTTTATGGAAGTACATACTTAATGCTTCACATGTAATGAAATCAGAGGTCATTACAATAAATAATGACAATTACTGTGCCGAAAAAATGGTAGAGATTATGAATTCTATTGAAAAGCATTCTACAAAACATGAGAACCCACATGGTAATAGTTTTGTGGTGAAACTACTAGTTTTAGAAGGATACATAGAAAAAACAAGATATAATGAAATAGAACTATATTAATTTCGTTGTATAATAGTGTCAAAATTTAAGGAATACATTTAATTTAATGGATGTGGAATGTAGTGCCTTCGAATTATATATATATTTTTCCAAATAAATTAAATTTATTTAATATCGTGTGTTACACGTTACAATAAGTTATTTTTGTGCATCAGGTAAGACTAGTTTGTCCTTTGTTACTCATGCCAATGAGTCTTAACAAACCCACAATTTACTATCAATTTCATTATTTAAAAAAATACATTATAACCTATCAATTAAACACAATTATGTTATTATTAAATTTTAATTTTAAATTATAATGTTTTATCACTTAATATAAATGAATTTTATTGATAAAAAGTTACATAATTTTAAGTAGTATGATTAGTGTTTAGATAAATTGTTTTCAATAAAATGAAACTAATGAATTTTTTTATATAAATAACATTATTTTTTTACATTTTTAAAAACTATATTGATAACTAAAAGTAAATTATTGAAATTTTAATTCTCAAATAACATTATTTTACATTTTGGGGGTTTTTATTAAGTGTTTCATTTTTTCATCAATTAGTGAAAAAACTGAATTTTAATTGAAAAGAACCAATATTTTAATTTATTTTAATTGAAAAATTAAATTTGAAATTGGTTTATATGTAAAACTATTTCAATTATAAATAAATTAATCCAATTTAGATTAATTGAATGAATTTTATATGGAATTTTGAAAAAACACATTATAAAATTGTAATCATTTTCTTTTTAAAAATACACATTCTCATCTTTTTGTTGTATTATTTTTAAATTATAAATTTACAATTGTTTGAATATAATATTAATTTTTTTTAAATATATTTAATTATAATAAAAAGATTTTTCTAATAAGTTTAACATCAATTTATCTCCCAAAAAAATTAGGAATATTTTGAAAATCATTTAACCTATTTAAGGTAAATATGTTATTACAACGGGGTTTATCTAAAAAGGTCTAGTTAAAAATAACCCAGAACATATGAAATGCCTAGGTTCTATCCATATATCAACCACATATCTTGTAGGATTGATTATGGTTCATTATTGGAGCCTTGTGATATGATAATCATATGTGGAATTACTTCATTAAAAAATTTAAACAATGTCACTCACCTCAATTATAAAATAAAACCCCACCCCTCTCTTCATCACATCATAAAACTATATATGATAATTTATAAGCTTTTAAAATTACATATAAACTTCCCTCATATCATCAATGAATTTATATATTGTACAAAAAACATTGAAGTAAGTATTTTTTAGAAAACCAAAGGAAGATAGCCAAAGAACAAGTAATGATAATCAATAAGCATTTTTGATTTATTTCATGCACAGAATCCATCAATTATAATTGTATAATTATTCAATAAAAAAACTAATATCTTCATTTTTTTGTTCTGTTTAATGAAATACCTACAAACAGATTCACTTCTATTAAATGGTATATGAAATAATCATTTATGTGTACAGTGGACTACCACCTCGTGAACTCATGACATTTCATTTTCCGTTAATACCTATCATTGATGAAAATAATGTTGTTTAATATTTTTATATATTTTTTATTTAGGATAATTTTATTATTTATGAATAACTATATTACATATATCTTCATTATCTCTATATTGAGGGAATATAATACATCACCCATTTGCACAGTGGACTATGCACTCACATATTAAAGGAATTCATTAATGGTTTACATGGAAGGTAATAAGTATGGTATTAATGAGTATATGTGGTATATAAGAATAATAATGAATATTTAATGGTGATATATAATTTATATTTATTTATTTCAATCCAAATAGAAGATGAAAACAATGGTCATTCATATATAAAACCTACCATATAAATGAACATTGTCTTTCATTTTCAATCATTAAATATTATTGGTCTATATATATATATATAATGAATATATATTATATTAATTTCATTTATAACATTATGGATAATTATAAATTAAGATCATTGATTGAAGATGGAAAATAAAAAATTAACACATACACAAAAAATAAAGTAGTTGTTACATGAAAAATAACATTAACACTGAATAAATAATAATAAGTAGTCAAAATACTTATCAAAAAAATATATCGTATGGTAAATATTAAAATTATTCTATATTTATTGTATAATATACAAATATTTATTACACATGAGGTTTTAACATTAATGATGGGTATCAATAAAAATTGTAAGGGCTTACGGTCTCACATTTCTTTCTGTAAGACCTATGTTATTTAATGAACCTATATTATTTAACTATATTCATATAAAAACAATTTTAATTCAAATATTATGAATTTATTTATCATAATTACATTTTAAGGTAAATTGGAAGTTGTTAATTCTTCATTATTGTGGTTACATGTTAGAAAAGTGGTAATAATCAAATGATACAATATCATTATTTATCTAGATTATTTAAAATTATATTTCTAATGATAAAATATTATTATACATATCTTAATAAAATAATTAATTTTCATATCCTATGGAAATTAATTATATTTTCAACTAATATTTCCATTATTCTATTATTTCGAAAATTTAGTTATTGAGATATTTTTTAATATAATATGGCAGTATTTAGAACTTCATTCATAAAATAGTTTCCCTCCCAAACCATGTTTATTAATAGTTAATTTTTTTTATTATGGTCCTATTTTTTCATAAATACATTTCTACCCTTTAGTGTATTTTATAAAAACATGTTTTTAAAATATTATCATGTTATTTTAAAAAAAACATGTTTTTATTCTCTTGAAAATATAAAAGTAATATTTATTTTATCTTATATTAAATGAAAAAAATATAGTATTGTCATTAAAAGTATTTTAAATAAATATTATTTAATAATAATTATTTTTAAATAATCAAAATGATTTCAAAATGATTTAAGTTTATAAATAATTTTTACACTATAAATAAACATTCATTAAGAAATGGTTTAAATGCTCAGTGATATTATTTTCTATTTAATATGGAATAAATATTTGTTAAATATTATTTAATGGTATTATGATCAATTTATAATAATATAATTCATTCTCAAATTTTTTATGTTTATGATGACATGATTTTTAGGATATTTGTATCTATTCCATGGGTTTTAACATAAAAGTTTTTTTAGGAAATCCACTAATTTTTCATATTGTTATTGAATTATTAAATGATGAAATAAATATGAAACCTATATGTAATATATAATTTATGACATGATTTATTGTTTATGAAACCCATTTACTTCATATTTTTTTATATAATTGATTTTTTATGACCATTTATCACCTATAAAATATGGTTTTCATTATTAGAATAGTGGGTCTTATATCATCCCCTAATGAATTGTGTATATATCTATATCTCATTAGATTAAATAAATAGAAATTAGAATATAGCCAATTATTTAAGGGATATTGTTTTCTATGATGGTCTTTAGAGTGAACCATCACTACAATGATAGATTTGAGATTGAATCAATTCCACAATGATAACCTTGGAAATGATTATTGAATTATATCGAAATAATTTTCCTGGTTTATGTGTATGCTATAAATCTATATCTTATGAAGTAGTTATTCTATAATGGGTAATCGTATTTTACTCCCTTAACTTTTATTTCTTATGAGTTTCTAGTCATTAATATATGATTCTAGATTATTATATTTGATATGTAGTGTATGCATTTTAAATTTTATATTATTGTTCTTATAAACATATGTTCTTTTTATCCATGCATGTCTCCCTTATTTACCCTTATAAAGTATCTAATATCCCATTTAATATTTTCATATTCCCTAGTTTATGATCAAATTCATTGTAGATAATATTACTATTAAGGTGCATGTTATGAATATAGTCGTGGGATATGTCGTAGTTCACCTATGGACTAGTTTTTTTTGTTTCAATTTTCTATAATATACTATCATTTATGTTCCATGGGAATGTAAATGTTTTATAATTATTATTCATCTAATACTCTGTAAATTACTAGAATGATAATCAATGGATTCTAAATATACCACTAATGACATAGACATCATATGCAATATGACCACGAATTAATTATCATTTTTATTTCTTTTCATAAATGTATATGATATAATAGAATAAATGGATAATTAAATAAATTAAGGAAACCAACACACATGTTCATAGAAAATAACATCCAATGAAACATAAATTATGCGGTGTTAATTTTATTTATTCTATCCTCATGATTTCATATACATGAGATCACTAAGTGTGAGATTAATGAGGAGAAGTCTCAATTCATAAGACCCCCAAACAGATAATAAAAAATCAATAGTGTCTAGTAAAAATGAAGTACCAAGACCTTATGACATACATTTATTATGGTTTTCATAGTATCTCATGGTTCTCATTATTTCATGAAAATATATATAACCTTTTTACAAGACATATAATTTATGTATATTTAAATTTAAAAAGTGGATGCCAAAATATCTACTCAATAATGTTAAATGTAAATCATTATAAATATCAATATACATGATATAGTCATAATAAATTTATTTTATGTTCGGTATAGAGCACCAACAATTACAACACCTTTTACATATATTCTTTCATTTTTTGTGAACAAAAATACCAAATTTGTGAAATCCAATGATCCTGAGGCCCTGCGTATTTTAGAATGTAGGTTCATTACACATTTAATGGAAGCTAAAAAATTTATTAATTTATTAATTCTCTATAATGAGATTATAAATTAATTTTATCTATTAAAATTAATATAACAACATGATAAATATATTAAATAATGGGTTGAGATAAAAAGTACTTTAAGGGAATATAAATGATAAGGTAAAAAAAATGTAACTCCAATGTATTCCATGATATAATAAAAGTGAATTATCATGATTAATTCAAAGTATTAATAAACAAAACAAAAATTAATTAACAATATCATTGAAATTTAGGTAATGTGGTTGCAACATATAACTTGACATAACCAAGAGTAAATACAAACTACAAAGAAAACATGACATAGTTAATAATTTCCCATAGTGGATTTGGAATATCCCACAATACAACACATATCATATAATGAGGTAAAATATTTACCAAATTCATTGTATTTATATCTAGGAATACCCATCAAATCATGTTCACTATTATGTGTTCCCCAAATGTAAATCAATCTTAAAGAAAAAATTATTGTGGAATGAATTGGATTCATTTGATAAAATAACTTTTTTAATGCACTAACCAATCAAGAGAAATGTCAATTTTCATGTCATATAAATAAAATCAATATTTATAAAATTAAGAATAATAATATAAAATTGAAAAATTATATAATTTGAGGAATATTTAGAATGGTCATGACATCAAGAAATTGGTGGTTGGGAGAGAACACTATCCTAAAGCCCACCATTTCATGTAAATTCACAATAATCCAGAATAATATAATAATATTAATTATTTACATTATTTAGACAATATTATTTATTTTTATTAAAATTGTTTTATAATAATGTCATATTCAATTAAATAATACGTAATTTTCATATCAGATGAGTTGATAAATTATGGATCATATGTCCAAAATCACATTGGTATGTTATCTATGGTCAATGAGGTTATCAATTATTAATATACATAATAATATTAATCACATAATCTAATTTTTTTAAATCAATTATATATTTATATCAAACCATGTAATATGGTTATATAAAATTAACAATGTTACTAATATAGAGACTATTGGCCCTACAAACACTTGAGTAATGTTTTTATTTTAAATAATCATGAAATAAATAAGTTTTCTGTGATTTTATATTTTAAAAATTATAAATATATAATAAATTTCATATTATTTCATTATATACAAAGATATATTCTTTCAATGTGGCATAATAATGAAAAATGAATCACATCGCTTCGTGAAGGTTGTGATCCACATATGCATGAAAATGTCGTTATTATCAAATGATGAATTTAATGTAAATAAAATATATTATATATTTCATGTATTAAATGATTAGTATTTCAATAATATCAAATATTATTATTAAATAAATCACTATAAATAAATTTAAGATGTGATGAAGTAAAATAAATTTTATATATTCCTGAGGTGGTGGATTTCCATAAACTGAAATACTGATTTCTATTATTATTTGACAGAAAAAGATATTGATGTAGTTTATTCCCTAAAAATTATAACATATCATTATATGTTGTGTATTTATTTTATTATATCAACTATTATGTATAAAATTCTAATGATGTGGAAGGAAATATAAAAAAGGCACTCCCTTAATAGTGAAACTAATTCTTCAAAATAGCAACCTTATATATTACTGAACAGAATTCCATGGAAGGGTTTTCGAAAAAAACATTTCCAAAATTTATTATAGGTTGTGAGGAATATTTTTTATACATATTAAACAAAAAAATTATTTTTCTGAGTTAGGAAAATATGATAAGTGATCTATAAAATAAGTGGGACGTAAAATCATTTAATTAAATATTAAAAAACATTCAATAATGGGATCCCAAAATCAAGTGAATTTAATACAAAGTTGAAAACATTGTAGTTGAGGAATCTTAAATACTATTTGAAATTATGAAAATATAATATAAACATGATTTTAACTTTTAATTCTGATTACCTCTAAGGATAATCTCATTTACCTTTGTAGTTTTCACCATGAGAACATATCTTTTTTCAAATGAAATATATCATTTAAGACTAAAAATAATATTCGTATTATTAGATACATTGTAACTAGTGATTTTATATATTAGATAAAATTTATCATATATAATAACTATGTGGTTTTAAAATAAATTTTAACAGAAACTCATATAATGATAAAAACCTTGTTCTAACATTAATAACAACAATTGTTTTATTAATGTATTTAATACACAATAAATCCAAAATTTATGTTGAACATATTAAGAAATATTATTTTTTATAAGTGAAAATATATAACAAAAATTATAATATTATATTCACATGATTGAAAGAATTAAATTTTAATTTAAACATGTGAAAACCAACAAAAACTCGGATTTCAAAAGAAAGCATTTTCAATAAGTAGATGATAATAAATTTAAATATATGACAATAATTCTTCATTATATGAATTTTAATTAACATAAATAGATACATAAATTATAAATTTAATTTATATATTTCATTATTGTGTGTTGTTTCAATTAATTAAAATGTATACACATTATGAAAACATGTTATGGAATAAAACTTTTGGTAGCCTACAAATAAACTGAAAACATTGTAATAAAAAAATATTAAAATGTAAATAATTATAGTATTATAATCAAAATAGTTATATTCTAAATTTAATATTGAGTCCAATATACAATCTTACATTTAAATTAAATTATTTAATGAAATTAACGGACAATATTTTGAAAATATTCAATTTTCAAGATTCACTAAATTATATATAATTTCCAAATATTCAAAAATTATCACCCTAATTAAATATTGATAATATTATTTAATGTTTTTATTCATTTCATAAAATAATATTTCTATATTTTCTTAAAATTAATTAAAAAATTTTTCACACTAAAATCAATGAAAATCATTTTTGTATAATGCGAGTTTTTTTAAGAAAATATTTTTTTAAAAAAATTTTGATCATATTTTCATAGAAATTTATTAATACCTTCATATTTATTTGGATAATTATATATATTATAAAAAAATTAATCCGGTTTATAATATTGAATTTAATGGCATGATTATAATAGTTGGGTCTAAATAATTATTGAATGTTTCGGCTTAGTGTTATATATTGTATACTCTAACAATTTTTTTTTATAAAACTATGGATTTAAAGTATTCCCCTCATGTGTAATTATTCCATCCAAATTTCCAAATTAATTCAATTTGTTCATGGAATAGGGTACTTCTACTTCATGGATTCCTCTAATTCCTGAGATTCCCTATTATGTTTATGTTTCTAATAATGTACTTGGGCTAGGAATATTGTCTTGTTGAATAGAACCTTATCATTATGGTACTAGATCTTCCCCAACTAATCTTAAAATGTGATATCATTTTTTGAATATGCCTTCTCATAATTATATAAATTTGAGTGATGTTATATGTACTTTCTCATAAGGGATACATGGAACACATTGTGTACATGATAATGCCTTGGTTTTAATCTTGGTGAAAAAGGCTCTACTATAACAAAGTTGATAAATTCAAAGAGGATGATGTACATGAGGGTAACAATTCCCTTCATCCTAATTATTAGTAATATTTTTCATGGATATATGTGGATAAACACATTATACCTAACCTCAATCTCTAGGTATAATTAATAGTGGATAAGATAGTTTTTCTAATAAACACATGTCAACTGTATGTTTTTGTAAATGGTCTGGAATGTTTATACAATATCATCAAAAAAATTTCCCCAAAAACTTTTGTCACAAAATTAATAAAAATACATATTTTTTCTATATCTCATTATATATTGGTATTTCTAAGGATAATGATGGATGTTTTATTTAAATCTATTATTGTTTGAGAACTAAACCATTGGATGTTTTTGATACAGTCCTCTTCTAATGTCTATCAAATAACACCTTTAATATTTCTTCCCATGATTAAATTTTCCACTCAGATTTGGAGTAATTTTTGGGTTTATATTATTTACTAATTCTCAATATATTATTAATGTAATTTAAGAGGACAATCCAAAAAAATGGGTTAAATATCATTTATCACTTTTTTACAACTTATAGTGGTGTTAAATGGATTCTAGAAAACTCCGTAATGTATATCCATACAACATTATCGAACGATAATTCCTAAAAAATTGAAATGAGGTGAGAATTATCTATAAGAATATCCATAACAAACCATGTGGAATTGTGTACTCTTATGTTCATTAAAATACCACCTACAAACTCTATAGTTACGGTTTCCCATTTCAATGTAGGATTTAGTACAGATTTAATAATACCATTATCTTTTTTCCATTAATAACAATATTTATGACATATTAAACATTTTAATTTTTTTATATCCTTCTTTATATTTTACCACTAATAGGGATCTTAGATATCTCAAGATGTCTATATTCAACATGGGAGTATGATGAATTTTGAGCTATGATAAACATTTAATAGAACTTTCATTATCTCTAGATTTTTTCATATAAATATAACTAATCAAAATATTATAACTCCTTATACATTAATAATGAATTACATAGATTTCCCATTTCTTATTGTTTCCACAATCTTATGAATTTTCACGTCATCTTTTTTAGCATCCATTATCTCCTCAATAAGGTATGGTTTTAAAATAATTTCATAAAAGACTAATGATGTTCTTTCTTTTGTGATTCCCATTCCCATTGTTTTTAAACCTAATAATATTTTCTCATTAAGAATTATCATTAGTGATAAGGATTCAATATCTTTTATACATACATTATCATTGATTTTTTTTACAATACCATAATGGTAATAGATTTATGAGTCATTGAGTTTTATCAAATCAATCCATATTTACTTGTTCATATTATGAACCTTATGTTTCTATATGTGCTTGAAGTTATTATGAAAATTATATATTTTAAAATTATCCCCATTAATATAATGTCATAATTTTTTTGGAGAAAATTTCACAATAGCTAACTCCATATAATTTGATCTATAGTTCTGTAATTTAAACATTTATCTTCCTTGAGTCATGGTTTATCACTTTATCAATATATATTAATAGAAAACAAATTAACTTCATTTATGCGTAATAATTTTCTACATAAATAATACTCACATGAATAAATATTTGGGATATTCCACTTTTAACTCCGTAATTCTTTCTTAGAATTCACTATTCAAGACAATCATCGCCCACTAATAAGTTTACATAGTTAGTGAGTTTAACAATCTCATGAAGATTCTAAAAATTTATCTTAATAACATTCATGTACATTGAAATGAGGTATATCTATTACAAATGTTTTATTGTCCACTCCCCAATTTAGTTTTTTTATAAGTGTCCACAGATATCCCTTTGTTGGTGATTATAATCCAAATGTATGAAATATAATTCATCAAAAACACAAATAGTAAAATAATTTTTATATAACTTTTATTTTCCCATAATAATTTACACATTTTTACAAATCTTATAGTTACCATCATTACTTGTTGAGAATACCAGAATATCATCAATGATGAATTCGATTAATTTGTGACCTATAATGGAATGAATCATTATACTATGACCATATATATTGTTGGGTAATTAGTGATTCTTATTGTATGTCCCCAACCTTAAACATTACCTACTCTAGTTTTTTTAACAAAAATTATATTGAAAGAACTTTTTAGTTTATATTTATAGTCAATTAGGACAATATAATACAATTTAAACACATATAATATTAGTTGATAACTATACTCAGTGTCCATTTTTCACCGTATAAAACATCATAAATAAAACATGGATTCTTTTTATATCATAAAAATTATCATATTAACATTATCATTTTCCCTAGTCAGTCTGTTTCCCAGGAAAAATATTTTATAACATGGTTGAGAACATAAATCTTAGTAAGGTACATAAAAAAATAAAACAAATAGATTAGTAAAAACATGTAAACCTATTTAATGTTATTTGATAGAATTATGGAGATTATTTCACATTAAGAACACACATATGTATTGATCATATGAATATATTAAATAAAAATAATTAAATTAAAAATATTTTTGATATCATATAAAATCATATACCTAAAATAAATTCAGGGCCATTTCAATAATAAGAACCATATGGAAAACATTAAATATTATTATTAACAAATGAATTAGATAACTATATTAGATATCACCATTTATTAAGCTATATTTGTATCCCCCATGAGCTAAAATGGGTCTCATCCATTTTTATAAGATATAAGACTCTCACTACTGAGCAATAATGAGGATAAACCCTTCGCACAAGTTGTACCATGTTCAAATGTGAACTATAATGGGGATCATCCCTTCATATAAATTGTATTAGGCCCACCCATTTCATAAATATCACATGAACCACATCAGTAATTAAAAAAAATTATTCATAAACCAATTTGGAACCCGCTTTAATCCTATATAAAAACTCTTCCAGATAAAAATATCATTTTCACTCAAGAACCCATTTTCAATGTCAAAACACCCTTTTCATTGAATTTTTTTTTTCAAATACCAAACAACCATAAAGATAAATGTGATATTTCAATTAACGAAACATGGAACTATTAAAATGAATAATAAAATAAATTAATGTCCACGGTGGTGGAAAATTCATTATCATCATATACATAAAGAATAATATATTCCAATTTTCATTTCCCAAAATTGTTCAAATTTTGTTTTTCAAAATACACTTTTACGAAAACCTTTTAATGAAATTAAATATATATGTAACATAGAGTTTATAATAATTTTTTATCTATATGAATAAATATGTAAAATAATATCATTAGTATTAACATATTGAAAAATATTTGATAATGAAATAATTAACGATTAAAAGTGTTCCATAACACTTTGAACATTAAAATCATACTTTCCATGAATGAATAAATTTACCAAATAAAACTATAAAAAGGCCTACAACCACTTTTCAAAACCATGGAAATATGCCCCAAAAACCATTGATGTAGGATACGACCATGGTTTTGGCCAACTGTGGCCACTATCATTGTGGCAGTAGGTCCAAGCCTATTTCCACGGTTATAATTGTGGAAATAGTATCCTATTTCCATAGTATTTAAAACCGTTGCAATATGGCTCAAAATTCCCTACTTTGGAAGTTAAACTATATCCACGGTTTGAAACATGTCTTTAAGAATCTATTTTCACGGTTTTAACCGTGGCTATAGCCTTTGGAAACCGTTGAAATAGCCTAAATAAAAAATATATCCATCGAGTTTCGATCTATGCACCTCTCATTGTCCAACCTACAATGCTAACCACTACACTACCGAACACATCACGTATATATGTATTTATTAATATATATATATATATATATATGTATATTATGAAAACAATAAAAATAGCCACAAAACTATGGCAGTAGGCCTTCCCGCCAAATTTTTGGGCAAGAATATTTTTCCCACATATGCATGGGAACCCTATAGCCACTGTTTCATAAAACTGTGTCTATAGGCCTTCAAAAAATAGTCTATGGTAACATTATTGAAAACCATGACTATAGTTTTCATATATAGAAATGGTTATGAAGACAACGGCTATAGGCCATGGAAAAAAAAATATATCCATGGTTTTAGAAACATGCCTATAAGCTATAGTAACCTATAGCCAAAACGTTAAAATCATGGCTATAGGTCTGTTGTAGTAGCATAATTTTCACGTAGTGGAAAATAAAATAAACCAAGTATTGTTAAAATATAGATATGAAATTTTATATTAGGGGTATATACATATTATAAAATAATATTTGGAATGATATTAAAAAATGGCTCAATGATTGGATATTGAGATGAAATCAGTTTCAAATATCATATTCGGGAAGTGGAAAATAATGAAATGAATCGAATATATGATTCTAATATAAATAGACATAAAACAATATTAATTACCAAATAATATATTATAAACTCGTTTCACACATATTATTATCATTTTATTGTCATGATGTATATGTTTAATCCAAAAAAGGGAAATTTGGTTATGTAATTCCCTTACATCATGTACAAATTTGTTCAAACCTGATCAAACATCCTCTTGAATATCACATCCTTGAGAGATTATTTCAGACCATGTATTTTATCATTCGGTGAGCCCATATGAATATGAACATGGGCAGATTGAATAGTATAGTTTTGTGTAGATATTTGGGGAGGTACAAGGATTTGTGGGTCGAAATCGAGTTATATGGTGTAGTACTTATATTATAGAAGAGGTGGTATTAATGGATAAAATAATGAATATATTATATTTAGTTACATTAATATTAAGGTTTAATTAAAAAAAATCATATTGGATGGATATTAAAAACAATCATTTTTAACATTACCATATTTCATTTCTTACCAATAATAAGGTAAATAATTTTTTACAATGTTTAAATTCACTATAAATAAAAAGTAAATTTGAGATAAATTATTAGTAAAATTTTTAATCCAAATAACTATTCTATTTTACCTAATTCAATTCGAATAATTTGTGAAATTAGTTTTAAAATTAATCTCTCAGAACAAACAGAGAAAATCATGTTTTAAAGTGATTTTTTAAATGTAAATTATATTTAAAATATATTCCAAGCACGTAAATTGGTTTTACTATATTATTATTTAACTAATTTTATCATAAAATCAATTTTTTATTATAATTTACTTATATTTATAAATTACATTGATTATAATTTTTCAAATTAAACGCATCATTATTCATTATTCTTCAAAAAATTAATCCTATAAGAGAAATAAAAAATTAAAAAAATTAGAAACTAATCATTAAAATAATAAAGTTTTTTTTGAAAAAACCTCTAAAATTGTCAAAAATCTAAATTTAAAATATCTACACTATCAAATGGTGGAAACAACCATTTTTAAAAATACATATTTTATGCCAGAAATTGTATTAATTCATATATAATCTATAAAAACCAATAATATGAATTTTAAACATTATATTTAGTATATTATACATATATTTATATCATTAATATAATCTATAAAATTTTATTTTTTATTTATTGGTATAAACACATTAGTAAACATTAAAATTATTTCTCTAAAAACAGTTAATTTTACTTTAAAATGGAATTAAAATTCGTTTATAAATAATTTGACATAAAAAAATAATATATATATATATATATATTGTTTTAATAATTATTTCCATTCTGTTTATTCCCAACATTCTGATATCTAGTTTAATGGTGATATTTAAATAATGATATTTATTTGTGTTTTTATCTTTGATGTGGAATATCATGTATTATATCGAACATAGTATTTACTTTAAAAAAACATGGTATGTTGATTTATCCCCAATTTATAAATTTTGACCACAAAATTTTTTATTCATGATCAGAAACTAGGAGTTTCAGTTTTCAAAAGACTATTATTGAAATCCTACATAAGAAAAAGGATTAATAAAACATCCACATTTAAAGTAATAATATGATGTAAAGGCGTCACCTATGAAAACACATACAAAGGTACTATATAGTAAATCATGGTTACGAAAGATAAAAATAACCATCATGTTATGATGGTTCATGACATAATAAATGTTCTAGGTAAATGGAAGAGTCACAAAACCAAACATTTATTAATAATTAAAAGGAAATTGTTTTCATAGTAGAAAATGAAAATCGGTAAAAATTTTAATGCAAAATTATTTCCAATACTTTTGTAAATCTATTACTATATATGAAGATTTGTAAAAATACATACATACTATATTTAAGTTTTATATTGAAAATATCATCCTCATAATATTTTGGAATTTTTAATTCCTTCTTAAGAATAATCATAATAATCAAATATCGCACAAAATATAAGGGTGATCAATACATTAATACTATTGTACAAAAGTACAGTCATACTTCCAATTAAACAAAATCCTTACATAAATATAATACGAAAAATCATCTCTAAAAATGACCTTAATAACATATTACCACATCAATTAAATCATCAGAAGGTGTATCTAAAACTGTTAACATATGGTTAGCCTTTGAAAAATACCATACTCAATAGAGCATCTATCACAACACCTAATGTGACAACATCAATTTGGAAAATTAGAAAAATATTTCCCAACAACCTTTTTTGATCATGTTGATATCCAAAATGAATAACAGTCTTCAAACACATATTCTAATAGTTCCACAACTCAGTATAGATATAACATCTTTCTATTATCTATATATCTGTCAACTCTTTAATATTTTCATCATGATTGATTTCCTATAGTCACAATCCTTTTAACCAAACATACCACACTGGTAATACTTTGTAGATCATGACATAAATTTTTTAAATTTGTTTTTACGACACTTCTATCATGGTTTTGGCTTACCACATGATGTTATATTAGGTTTCATGTCCATTTTATGAAATCTTGAATGTGTATTACTTTTATCATCTTATGGCATTTATGTGTCAGCAAAATCAATATCAATATTCCATCACACTAATATAGTTCTCATAAATTTTAATTTCAATAGAGATCAAAGATATTTGTAAACATGGATTTTATACAGATTTAAATAATTTAATTTTACTTATAATGTTTAAAATAAAATCTGGAATATATAGTGCCAAACTATTGAAGTATTCCTCATATGTGGAAGATGTATCATCATAATGTTTATTTAATTTTATTAATATTTCACTATCCTAAGAAAAATAAACCTTATGTGAATTTTAACATGGAAAATATCTTTAAATATTTATCATTCCACTTCACCAAGATTATTTTCTATCTTGTAATCTTGACTAATGGCCATGATCTATCAGAATAACATCTAAAATGATAAATAGAAAGAGTTATCTTTTGATGAACCAAAAATCATATGAGACCAAATATATTTTATATGGAATTTATCCATCTAAAGACTACCACTGAGATAGATGGTCCATTGAATGATGGTGGAATATGCCTTATAAAATAATCAACTACTAACATATTCCATTGTTATTGATATGGATAATCTCATGCATGGATACCACCACCATTAATATCATGTGTTATGTAAACCATTACATAAATACACTATTTAGTACTTATTTGGACCACCTGATAATGATTATTTCGAAGGATATTTTCTACTCGATACTTTCACATTATAGATTTCCTATTTCCTCTATGGAAAACCATTCTAAACCCATACGATTTAGATAATACAGCAATGAAATCTTAAAATTTTACATCATTTCAAATTATACGTAATGTAAAATCTATTATTATATTACTATTTACACTATCATTACCTTTAATGTTTTCTAAAACATCATCTCATACCAAATTATATGGATCCAACCACAAACAATTGACAATATAGTAGGTATTAACTACAATTCATACTACATGATCACTTCAATTTTGTGTTTCATGAAATTAGTATAACCACTTACTATGTAAATACATTCTTTATATGTGGGTACTTATACTCATTATCTATTTTTATACTAATGAAAAAAATCATAAAATAGAACATGGTTTATTTCTATAACATTTTAATTCTCATCCTGTCTTTTCCCATGTCCTTACTCATCCTATAACTTTAGGAAAATAATTTTAGTATATAGTAAGAGCACGTAAATATCATTTAGGGAAAAAATAATGAAAACAATTACTGTTGTTAATAACATGAAAACCTATCTAATTATCTCTGAGTGAATAAAGATTTTTTTCTCACAAGAATAACATACTTCTATTTTTCTCCAAGAAAATACTTAAAATAAAAAATAATCGATTAAAACATTATAAAGATACTTATTGCATTATATAGATATAACCCATTAATGTGCCATTAAATTGGAATAACTATATGAGAATCATCAAATATCATTCTTAACCAATGAATTTGAGAACTATAAATTATACCACCCTTCCTATAAGTATTATTTGGCTCATGCATGACCTATAATGGGGCTCATAGTACATGAATAATATAACGAGCTCACTGTTGAGCTATAATGTGGCATAACCCATTAAATATGCTGCATTAAGATCTCATGTCATCTATAATGGGGATCATCCATTCATATAAGATGTATTTGGATAAACTGTTTCATATAATCCCCATTTATCATATCATTAATAAAAAAAATTCATCCCAAAACCTCATGAAAAACAATTTTAATCCCATATGAAAATTCGTACAGATGAAAAACAATATTCATTGAAAACCCATTTTTAATACCCAAAACACCCAAAAAGAAATATATGGTTTTTCATTTATTGAAACATGGAATCATTCAATGGAATAGGAAAATAAACTAATGTGAATCATGGAAGAATGTTCATTGCTATCATATATGTAAATAATTTAAAATAATTTTTTTGTTTGTAAATTATGTTCTTTATAATTGTAGAAATACTCTTTTTTGAAAACATATGAATGAAAATTAAAAATCAACATAAAAATTAATTTTTAATTATTTAATATATATATATATATAAATATTACAAATAATATGAAGAATATTTACATGTATAAAAATATTTGATTATTAAATAATTAAACAATAAATGTTACCCATATCACATTAATCATTTAAATAATAATCTCCATGAAATAATTAATTTACCAAAACATTAAATAACATCGATATAGATAAAATAAGTATATGCAATGTTATAGAAGCTTTATATTCACATTATAAAGAATAAATGTGCATAAAATCAATAAATGCTTCAATAAAAATATATTGTGGTGAAATCTAGTAAAAATATTACATTATGGAAGAGAAAGTTAATCAACTGAATAAATAATGTATATCTTCTTTAAATCCACATAAAAATTTTAAATAAAACATTAGATATTAAAAATTTCATTATAAAATAATATTGTAATGACACAATAAATATGTGAAATTTTAACTAAAATAATGGAAATTAGGTTAAGAAATTCTTTTTCCTCACGTTCATCTTCCTTCAAAAGTGTTCGAACCTCCCCCTGAATATTTCCTCCATGAGTGACCCTTGAGGACCTTGGATCTCATAATTTTGTGTGAATGGAAGTATTTCTACACGAGGAGAGTGAGTATTTGATTTTTTTTCAAATATTTTGGGTGATATAAGTAATTGTTGGTAAAAATGGGGTGGTGAGGGGTTTTATTTATACTTTTGGATAAGGGTGATTACATAATTAACTAATAAATATTTTATATTTATTGGAATCCATTTTGTGGTGGAATTAAATTCAATGAATTTGGATTAAAATAAAAATTGTTGAGGTTATATACGGACTATCCACTCCTCAATCAAGATTTAAATGTTGTAGTTTTTCAGTATCTTAAGCCATTACCCTTTTTAGCATTCACTTGTTTCACTCATAAAGTGAAACGTTCTAAATTCTAAAATGTTTCTATATCTAATTTCAATGTAAAATTGATTCAAATGAATTGAATTGGCTTTTCTATGGAAAAATTGAACTAATTATAATTTAAAAACAATTTAAATTATATATTATCTATATAAATAAATTTGATGAATATGATGTATTCAAATAAAATGCATTATTTTTCACTATTCACAAAAAAAATGTTATCAAAAAATTACCTAAAATTCAACCAAATAAAATTTTGATACTTTGATTTCAGAAAATAATTTTTTTCCTTCAAATAGAACATTTAAATTTTTTAAAAACTAGATTTTAAATAGGTGAGTAATCAGATGGTGGGAAAACTTCATTTTTTTAAAAAAAAGAACATATATAATACATAAATTGTATTTATTCATATATTTAATGTAGAAAAAACATAATATGAAATTCCAAAATTCCATTTAATATATTATATATTTATATTTTATTCCTATAATCCAATAATATTTATTTTATTAGTTATTGGTATAAAACCCATTTTTTCATTTTTAAATAATTCTTTAGAAAAACATTTCCTTTTATTTTGAAAAGGGTTTTCAAAAATAAAATAAATAAGAGAGTTGAATTCCTTAATAATAAGGTCTTGTTGGTCATTAATGAGAAATCTAAAAAGGAATAAATTCATTTGAATTTAAGATTTACACTAGTAGAAATACATGACACCATTAGAGCATCAAAGTAGTAGAAGCTCCAATAAATTAAAAAATATACCAAATTGATTTGAAATCTATATTTCTAAATGTATATCATTTGGATGATGTATTCATTGATATACATGAGCATTTTATTTTTGATAAGTTTTATAGCATGTGTATTATGATTATTAATGATTTATATAGGCTATATTTGGAACCTATATCTTGGTATTCCTAAAATAATATCTTCTTTTGGTGAATGTTTTTTGAAAAATTCAATGTGTATAATAATATATATGTGAAGGAGTTGTGCATTATAACTCTTATTATCATAGTATTTGTTGATCAAATTATATACCAAAGTTATTAAAAAATTTATTATGAAGATATTTTTAACGAAATGATGAGGCATTTCGAGAAATATTATATAGGTAAATTATTATATTTTCTAATGTTATAAGTTATTTCTGGAGCTCATTATTTTTATTATCTCTCTAAAAATAATATTGGTAATTATATTAGATGGTTTTAATGGATAAATAAATTAGAATTTCTAAGCCCATTTTTTGGTAACAAAATAACAATATATAACTCTATAAGTAGTGTGATTTGCAAGTAATATAGAAAACATATTATGTTCCTTCTCAACAGAAATGATTCGATACCTAACCTAGTATTTGTTGTGACATTTGGAGCTTGATTTTTATGATATATGAAAGGAATATCCCGTGTGGGTAGGGAATAGAATTTAAAGATACGTCAATAGTATTGAAAATTTTACAATAAAATTCAATACCTATTAAGATATAAATTTACATGGTTTTTCATATTTTCAATAGGACGGACATTGTATATATAGAAATTCATCTTCAGCTGGAGCATTTTACCTTGGTGAGATTTGTGTGGCATGACATGACATGGAGATATGTTTTGTTGTATTACCCATCCTCCAAGCCAAATATATATCTTCTAACCATGAAAATTCACAAATTATTCGGATGTAGGTATAATTATTGTCCTTGATTTTTGTGGTTGAGAATCAACTATTCAATTCATGTGAATATCAGAGTTCTATATATCTGTCCAATAGAAATATAAAATTTCATGAATGTGATTAATTTTTTCTCAAATTAAATTTTAAACGGGTGAAACTTTATAAAATATCATGGGGTTTAACAAAGATTCATGTTTCATACATTACAAATTGTGTGTACAAAAATAATACAATAATTATATTTTTCTAAATTACAACAAAATTGATTTTTTAAAATCCTTCACCATATATACGGGATTATTTTCTAAAAATTCAGAAACCATAAAATGAAAAAAGTAACCATTAATTCAATGACTAAAACAAAAAATTCTTCCGATGTATATGTAAATCAACATCTAAAAATAAAATTCTATTAGGCACTTAAGAACTTACAAGGGTAAATTCTTTACTATCGGGCAACTAACAGGCATAACCACAATCCAAAAGGGAAGAAAAAGCCAAAAAACAATTTAAGAATACACACCCGATTATCATGAAAATTCACAACAACAAAGGGATAATTGAGACCCCTCAAAGTACTGGAACCAAAGAAAACCACGAGATATAGCCCCATGTTCCCAAAATTCAGGAGCCAACATTTTCTCAACAACAGATGATTCCACCCCAATTCGTGATGTATGCAGAGTAACCACAAAATCTCAAATTCACAACTAGAAAAAGTACAACAACATGGGATCCCATCCCCACCCGTATCACCCCAGCAATCGGCCCGTGAATGAAACAACCAAACCACTACCACCAACACAAGGCAGGTCCATGTAGGTATTTTCAGATTTAAAAGATTTCACATACTCCATGGTTTCAATTACACTATGCTTTAACCGGGGATATCACATAAAAGGGTTGATCCTGGTCGTTTCAATTTATTTAACTGAGTATACATAATTAACCAATTCCATGTTATAGTTATTTAAACATTCATGAGAAATGAGGTTCAATAGTGCATAGACAAAGACCACCAATGACCATGATTTTTAGTGAGCATAGGCCCATACAATTCACAACACATATAACATAAAGAGTAAAACAATAAATAGATCACACCCCCTTCATTATTTAAATGTCCATTCATTATCATCATTAAGTTCAGTTTCATCAATTTCCACAGGGGTAAAAGCATAACTACCCCACATGATACACAGAAGGGAGAGATGATAGTAAAATCCCTTCCTGGTTGCTCAAAGGTCGAAGTTCCAACTCCGCGTCAGGAACATGGGATGTGTGACTTGCATGGCTCTGGCACAGGTGCACCACATGACTCAGTATCAAAGGAATTCAAACAAAAAAGGAATAGAAATAGACTATCCAAGATGAAGGAGATGAAAAATTCATCGTGATATATAGATGACATCCCAAAGTTATAGGATAATATATTTGAACGCCTTGGATGTTGGATCGTGGTTCTACCACATGGCTGGGTGGTTACACGCGACTGAATTAATTTTTATTTAGTAGGGAGGTTAATATAGATTTTTAGATATTAATTATGGGCATAAAAATGACCTTGAAATTCTTCAAATTTTTAAAAAGTCCTAAAAGAGGCGTTACGAGAAAGACTGTTGAAGGAATGACCCGACAAGGCAGGATGAAACCGATTGGTCGCGCCGAACGGTCGCATCGAAATGAGGTGAGACCCAACTAAAGGTCCCAGAATTTTTCAAAGGGATGGGCCATGAAGGTATCGCCCATTACATTAGATACCTCTCAAACCATTCTCGCCCTTGAGAATCAAAAACCAGAATCGAAGGAAAGAGGGTGTCCGAACAACCACCCCGAAAGATAACTCTCAGGAGTGAATCTCCCAAACACATGAACAACTTATCTCCTGAACAATCACGAATATCCTACCACTCCTTTACCCATGCAACCAAACAAAACAAAAGACTAAACTATCTGACCATGTGGGAGAGGGGTTTCCCTTCCTCCGTGTTAAGATACTATCCTCTTTGGGCAGCACTGACTCTCCCGCACGCGTTTAGGCGCATCCACATTAATATTTCCTAACTAGGAATCAGGTCCTCCCCTCCCCATCCTTTAGGACACTTCACACACAATCACATAAAAAGGAAATTGCACATCCCATAGTCAACAAGGTAAATAATTACATAGAAACAAGTAATGACAAAACAAGATAAAACTCAAAACAACTTTGTGTACTGGGTATGCATCTGCACTTCCCTCTCCCAAGTACTCTCCTCAAGCCCACTGTGCCTCCATAACACACAAACCAACGAGATGGTTCATCCATGAAGCACATTCTCCTCATGACCCTCGATCATCACTGGTCGTTCCACGAAGGTTTCATCGTCTTTGATATCTAGATCTCCCCAGTCGAGGACGTGCAAATTGTTGTGCAGATACTGATGAAGTTGGGACACATGGAAGGCATCGTGCACCCTTTGCAGGTGTGTTGGAAACACCACCTAATAAGCCACCTCAACGACCCGGTGCAACACCTCGAGAGGTCCGACGAACCTAGGAGAGAGCTTACATCCCCTGCCAAACCATCAATGCCCACGCCAAGGGGACACCTTCAAGAACACGTGGTCCCTGACCTCGAACTCCAAGGGCCTTCACCTATCATCATCATATGAATTATGCCGGTCCTGAGCTGCATTAATCCTCTCTCGTAAAAGCTTCACCTTCTCCGTTGTTCTCTAGACCACCTCTAGGCCAAGAATGCCTACCTCCCCGACTTCTGTCCAACACACAGGTGATTGACATGGGATCTCGTACAAAGCTTTGAATAGAGCCATGCCAATGTTAGAGTGGTAGCTATTTTTGTAGGCGAACACTACCAGAGGAAACTATAGCACTCATGATCCTCTAAAGTCCAGGACACATTCTCGCAGCATATCCTCCATGGTCTGGATGGTGCGCTCTGTCTTCCCATCCATCTGGTGGTGGAAAGCAGTGTTGAGGTGCACCTGGGTGCCAAAAGAATGCTGCAAACCCCTCCAGACTCGTTAGGTAAATCGTGCATCCCTATCCAAGACTATGGACCTCGGAACACCATGCAACCGTACCACCTCATCCTCATACCTCTGTGCTTGAGCTTCCACCGCACTTGACTCCCTGATCGCCAGAAAGTGAGTCGACTTCATCAATCGGTCTACTACTACCCAGATGGAGTCATAACCACCTTGAACCATGGGTAGCCCCATGAAGAAATCCATGGAGATGTTACCCCACTACCACTCGGGGACATCTAAGGGTTGCAACAAACCACCTGGAACATTGTACTCAGCCTTCACCTAATGACACACTAGGCACTTGGCCACAAACATTGCCACCACCTGCTTTACCCCGGGCCACCAAAGCTATCCCTTGAGACCCTGGTACATGTTTGAAACTCCTGGAAGCACTATAAAGGGTGAGATATGGAACTTTACAAGGACCCTATCGTGCATCGCCTCTGGAATGAACATTCTCCCTCTGATAAGCATCTGATTCTGACCATCCTGTGTCCACCCTTCTGGAGCATCGCCTTGGATAACCTGGTCACACATTACTTCCCTCTCTGGGTCTCCCCACTTAGACTACTCCACCTGACGTAACAGAGAAGACTGTACTTTCATCTGATATAGGAAACCCCTTCCACTATCCATCCTCGCATCCAGGTGTAGGGCAGCCGACTCCTAAATCTCCCTCCAAGCGTCTGACAACTCTTGCACCACATCCCTCTATGACCTTCTTCTCAAGGCATTAGCAACCACGTTTTCTTTCCCGACATGTTGGAAATCATGAAATCGTAATCTTAGAGAAACTCCATCAAGCTTGGCTGTCATAGGTTCAGGTCTCACTGGGATAAGATATACTTCAAGCTTTTTTGTTCCATGAAGACCACAAATTTCTCTCCGATGAGGTAATTCCTCCACAAATTTAGTGCAAAAAATGACTGCTGTGAGCTCCAGATCGTAGGTGGAATAAGTACACTCATGGGAGTGTATCTATCTTTACCCATAAGAGATCACTCCTTTTTGTTGAATTAGCACACACCTGAGCCCTTGTCCTAAAGCATCACAATACACTTAATACGCCTCCCCTTCTTCTGGAAATCTCATCACTGGGGAACTCACTAACATCTCTTTCCAATAGTTGAAGGCTAACTCACACTGGTCATCCCATATAAAATCCTGGTCGTTATTCTTCAAGGATTTCAAAGGTGTTGTATCTCAGGAAAAGTTGTGTATGAACCTATGGCAGTAACCTGAAAGCCCATGGAAGCTACAGACCTCTGCCACATTCTGGGGTGCTTCCCATGAAACAACTCCCTCAACCTTTGATGAGTCTACTGCTATCCCCCGCTCAGACACCACGTGTCCAAGGAAGTGCAATTATCACGTCTATAATAAGCACTTGGAAAACTTTCCATAGAGTTGGTGCTGTTGGAGGACCTCCAAAACCATCCTCAGGTTCACAACGTGATCCCCCTCTGATCATGAATAGGTCAAGATGTCGTTGATGAACATGACTACGAACCTGTCCAGGTACTCCTGGAAGATGGAGTTCATGATCCCCATGAATATAGATGGAGCATTTGTAACTCCGAACGGCATGACCACAATCTCGAAGTGCCCATATCTGCACATGAATTCCAACATTAGGATGTCTTCCTCCTTCACCCTCAACTGGTGATATCCAGACTACAGGTCGATCTTCGAGAACCATCCTGCCCCTTTCAACTGGTCAAAGAGATCGCATATCCTTGGAAGAGGGTTGTGATTCTTGACCGTTTCCTGATTCAGTATCATATAGTGTATGTACATACTTCGACCACCATTCGCCTTATTCGAAAACAACACTGGAGCACCCCACAGTGACACACTTGGTCGATCAAAACCCTTGTTCATCAGATCGTCAATCTAAATCCGGTACTTCCGTTGCTCCGAAGGTGCCATCCGGTAGGGAGCCATAGAAATCGGATGAGCACCAGGATGGAATTCTATCCCAAACTCGACATCATGTAGAGGGGGTAGAGTTGTCACCACCTCAGGGAAGATGTCCATAAACTCACTAATGATCCCTGGTACCTCCACCATCTCTGCATCCATCGACTCCACTGATAGCCTAGATAACAAGGAGAGGACGGGTTCCTCTCGCCTGCTACCCTACTGGCCCACCCGCTTGCAGGGGAAAGTAAAACGTCGACCACCTATGTCTGAATACATGACTCTTCCATAGAAGTATCTGATGATGTCACATACAGAGAACAACCAATAAATGCCTAGGATGACATCGTATGGCTAAATTTGCAATAGTAGTAGGTCCCTAACTGACTGATGTGGCCCTATCAACAGTCTTCATCCTCGACAAACATATAACAAGTCTGTATGACCTCCATCTAGTGTGCTCAGCTCTAGGGGCACTGGAAGCCTATCAGCGTCTAAAACCAGCGCGTGGGCCAGACTGGGTGTAAAAAATGAGTGTGAAGCTCCTATATAGAACAAGGAATACACAAGGTTTCTAAACAAGCTGATCGTACCTTGAACGACCTATGGACCTTCTAGAACGGCTGCGTCCAGAGCGTGAAACTACCCACACCCAGCTCCTCTGCCCTTCGGCTGTCTGCCACCTCCCCGACCACGCCCTAGTCGAGGTCCCTGAGGATCGCCCTGAGGTCGGCCTCCCCGTGCAACATCTTCCCTCGGTGGAGCGGGAGCTCGCAGACCCTGCTGCTGCTGATGGAAAGGCCTCACTGGATACTACTGCTGTTGAGGCAGGTCCAGAACCTGCCCGCCACCACCGTACTGCACTCTATCCGGGAACTGATTCTGGAGGTTCCCATGGCTACAAGGTAAACAAGGAATGCCTAAGCACAATTAGTGTAGAATATTGTTCTTTAATTTCCTTAAAATTATTATTTATTTCAATCTCCAAACACCCCAAAAACATGAGAACATACATCATTATGATGCATTTACCTTTCATAGGGTAACTACCCTACAATCAGTGTAGCATCACTTTGTCGTTCTGTAGGTCCAGAGTCCTTGCATCGGATCATGGGGGCCCTAAAATCCCGTGTCCTAGCTAGTTTTACCTGGAATAGTTAACGCACCAAGGTCACCCAACAATGTTTCCCTACCATCCCATGCAATCGTCAATATGCCTAACTCCAGACTCCTTCCTATCTCTCAACATAATCCTCTGATACCATGCTGTCATGACCCGCCTTCACCAAAAGGAGGGAAGAGACAGCAGCTTGCCAGACCCTTCATTCTTTATGTTGAAGGAGAGATAATGAACCACGAGAACCTCCTTCAATAGGTCCCAGAGTAGCAACTAGCACCAAGGCTATATAATCACACACAAGATGGAAGGCATTACCCTTTTTATTTTAATAGTATCAAGAGATAAGATAGAAACCCCAACAACTCCCAAGATGAAAGTAAAGGTAAATCCAAAACTAAAACACCCCCATATGCATGTTCAATAGTAAATAATACAAGCCTCAAAAACCCCAAAGGTAAAGTACCATGAAAAGGAAAATGACAACAACAACTGCCCCGAGGTCTAAGCTAGTACAGTCCCGCACGATCCCTGATGTCCTCCTAGAAACCTGGAAACAGTTTTATATACGTAGGGTGATCAAACAAGTATACTCAGTAGGGAAAACCAAGCACTCTCATGAAAAAGTAGAGAGGCATCCTAATGCCCTGTGAGAAATGAAAACCGAAGAAACTAGCTAGGAAAAACTATCCACCCAAGTCTCACCAAGGCACAATCCCCAAATAATGCAAGGAACGTAAAGTATAGTAATAGCACATCGATATTTGGGTACCCCATGCCACTTTACCACTGGTTATTGAAGACATCCTATGCATCAAACCAATCCTACCATTCTCACCACAGTCCCACAGCCACACCCGCCCACACACACCTGGGCCACAACCACACATCCCTCCCACAAACACCTGGGCCACAACTGTTGTCCAACCCATAGACACCTAGACCCCAACAACCTCACGTAACCATTCCCACAAACACCTAGCCCCGAACAACCACTTCCATGCCTAATGACACCTGGGCGAAGAAGCTACCGTCACGCCCGAAGACACCTGGGCCTCATCCTGAAGATACTTGGGAAACAACCTGCTCGTAAACACCTAGGCCAACCACCACAACTACACCGATAGAAGATAATTGGGCTTATAATGGACCTCATGCCATTACAGCCTGCCCGAAGAGTCTTGGGATATTCGGGAAAGGGAGCAGAAAATGAGCTAATAACCACCCACTCATAAGAGTATTGGAAAAAATACCCTCCCCATGAAATGGGATTTTTGGCACTATGTGCTCAACTTGGGTGCATCACAAATAAGAAACATAAAATCTACAGATATATGTATAGGTAACAAACACTCATCACAACATAAGGGTCCATTATCCTAAGAACAAACACCCTTGTTACTATTCATTCACAAAAAGTCATGACACTCGCGGCCAAGTCACAAATCATTCCCAAACTATTTCCCCACTCAACCATTCTTGTTTTCATGTTCAAGTGATCACATTAGGGTGAATTCTTTACTACCGGGCAACTAACGGGCATAACCACAAGCCAAATGGGAAGAAATAGCCAAAAAACAATTTAAGCATTCACACCTGGTTCTCTTTCAATGTCACAACAACAAAGGGATAAGTGAGATCCCTCGAAGAACTGAAACCAAAGAAAACCCTGAGATACAACCCCATGTTACCAAAATCTTGGAGCCAATGGTTTCTCAACAATAGAGGATTCCACCCCAATTCGTGATATAAGCAGAGTAACCACACATCCTCAAATTCACAACCAGTTAAAGTACAACAACAGGGGATCCCATCCCCACCCGTATCACCCCAGAAATCATCCCTTGAAAGAAACAAACAAACAACTACCACCAACACAAGATAGGGCCATACATGTATTTTCAGATTTAAAAGATTAAACACATTCCATGGTTTCAATTCCACTATGCTTTAACTATGGTTATCACAGAAAAGGGTTGATCTTGGTGCTTTCAATTTATTTAACTGAGTATACGTTGTTACCCAATTCCATGATACAGTTATTTATACATCCATGAGTAGCGAGGTTCAATAGTGAACAGATAAAGACCACCAACGACAATGATTTTCAGTGAGCATAGGCCCGTACAATTCACACCTCATAAAAACATAAAGAGTACATCATAACATTGATCACACCCCACATTCATTCCTTAATGGATTGTTCATTATCTTTGTTAAGTACATTTTCATCAAATTCGATAGGGGAAAAAGCATACTTACCATGAATGATACACAGAATGGAAATACGAAGTTAAAATACCTAGCTGGTTGCTCAATGGTCAAAGTTCTACCTCCGCATTAGGAACATGGGATGCACGACATGCAGGGCTCTGGCACAGGTGCACCACTTAACTCGGGAACAAAGGACTTCAGACTCACAAGGAAGAGAATGAGACTATCCAAGTGTAAGGGGAATAAAAATCCAGCGTGATAAATAGATGAGATCCCAATGTTATGGGATAAGAAATTTGAACACCTTGGAAATTGGATCGTGGTTCTACCACACAGTTTGGTGGTTATACATGACTGAATTAATTGTTATTTAGTAGGGAGGTTTCTCTGTATTTTTAGATGTTAATTATTGTTTTAAAAATGACCTTAAAACACATAAAAAGGTTAAAAATTCCTAAATGAGGCGTTACAGGAAAGAGTGTAGAAGGAAAGACTCGACAAGGCTGGATGACACCGATCAGTCTCACTGATCGGTCCTGCTGAAATGAGGTGCGACCCTCCTTAGGGTCCCAGAATTTGGAAAAGGGATGGGCCATGAAGGTCTCAGCCATTACAGTATTTGTGTAGTCATGATTGGTATTAGAGACCTCTAAGATATTTTAATAAATATTTATATAGTAAATTACCTCTCGTATAATAAAAATATTTTATATTGTTAATAAAATATTATACATGGAGTTGATTATTGGAAAATGAGATTTCTTTTTGGTGAATACTATGTTATGTTTTTTATTTTTGTGGGATAAAGGGAAGGTAGTGTTGAGTTTTTTGTACCATTCGAGATTACAATATGTTTCAGGATAGCGTACTTCCATTTGGATATTTTTAAATGTTATATATTAATTTATTATATTTTTAATGTCACCAATATTTATATGTACATGCTAAATTTGAAGCCTATTGCGGACTATGAGGATATTAAGCTAGAGCCTGATGTATTTTTGGGGATCACTCATAGATGAACCTAAAATATAGAGGCAAAATATTACATGGATTTATGGTTACACATTTAATTTCTCTATGGTACTAGGGATATATATAGTAGTATAATATTGAGTGAAAATTAAATTTTAAATCACAATTTTTAGTGTTATTTGATAAGGAACTCCAGATATATTTCTAGATGATGGGATTTCCATGGAGGGGAGAGACTATAATGTCGTAAGGGTTTTAGGAAACATACATTTATCATTGATCAATTGTTTCATTTTTTGGAGTAATTCATTTCTTAGGTGAAGTATAGAGAGGCTTTCACGTAGTTTTCATGGTGTACATAGGCCTAAAAGAGGGTTACTGGTTAATAAACTCTTTAGGGTAAATATGTAGTTCTACATAGAAAACTATGCTATTTGAATATAGTGATATATTTGGTGAAAAAAATTATTTCAAATTCATAGTTAAAAATATTAAAATACACCAATTATTTTTTCGATGAAGATAGTGATGAAAAAAATTATTGATGCTAAAATTTCCATTAGGGAAGAAAACCTTTGTTGGTTATTTCTGGAGGATCGAATAATATGATGATAGGAAAATATTTTAAAAACCATTTCACCAATTTTTTTTGCGAAATAATTAATTTATAACATATATTTTAAAACCAAATCCTCCCTAAAACCTATATTTTTGAATCCCCAAATCAATGGATCATATATGTCGGTACTCTGGTGTTCATTCATAGTGAATTACATTTCATTGGACTCAAATTATCTAATAACATGATATGTTTTTCTATTGCTTTTGTGGTATCTAATCTACTGGACAATTCATTTTTCATGTTCTTTAATGATCCAATATCATCTCAATGAATGATTCATATATTTTGGATTCCATACATTGAATTATGATAATCTACAATATTTAATGATCATTTCATTCATGATCATTATATCGATGTTGGATAAGTAGATTTTGTTTCATCTAATTGATTAATAATAGAAAAACAATTGATTTTGAATCATTTTGGGAAATATTGTTTTATTTTTTGTTTTCTAAAGTCCTACATGAATTTTTAATCACGATACACAATAAATATAGTTTGATTCTATTCCATTATATTGTTGGTGCACTGAAATGACCCTATTATTTTTACATGGTATATCTTGGAGATTATATATGAAGAACTAAATATATGAATTCAATTCTATTTTAATCCATTTATTTGAATTAGTTAGAATTTATTCTAGTTTGTATATTCTTATTGTAGATTCCATTTCATTATATGCACTTCGAATGTACATAGGGTGGATGTGAGACCTTTTTTTGTCTAAGACTCTTGTGTTCCTTTTTATGTAATTTATTACTTCTGTAATGTTTTATATCCCATAGGATTACCTATTTTAAGGTATATTTAATTTATTGGTTATTAATAAATGTTTTTTATGAATACCTAGTGGAATATCTTTTTTAATGTTATGGTTAGTAGGGGTCCTTAATAACACTGATAACTCCATAAAGGGGGGGAATGGAAGAAATTCATAATTTGAATTGGATATACATAGGATGTTTAGTGCCTTATATGACATAAAACCATATAATTACACAATTACAATTGATGAGTGTTTATATATTTCAATATATTTTACCTAGAAATATAATCCAAATATATTAGTGTGATTAAATTGTTCTAGACTACCTTGAATGTAAACCATAATAAGAGAATCACAAACCATGATTCAATGGTATGATCATAATGCTTATTATATTTCATGTTAATGACTACATATGATTTTAATCTAGAATGTTTAGAAGGAAAGTGTGATTTGGATTGCTGGAGGATTAGTTAGTGGATGTTTTAATTTTATAAGCCTTATTATTGGATTATTTATTATTTTTTTCCTCTATCATGTAACACGCTTCAATACACTTGTTCACTAATGTTAAGCAAAAATTTATTATGTGCTAGTTAGTTTCTAATCCAAAATAAATAGGAATATAGGTGAACATGAAGACTTATTTATAATTGATCTATTTAAAGGAATGTTTCTTATGACATGTTACTAAGGATCTTGGAGTTAGGAGTTGGACTTACTACCACCATACTCTAAATAGTGCTTGAATAACATTTATTTGTTATCTTATATTGTTTTACAACAAAAATTGTGCTCCTTCCACATTGGTAGTCCATTTAATTAAAACTTTATGAATTGATTTGATTTCTCCAATACTATTTATACATGTTATCTTCAACGATGGGTTTTATTTGAATTTTGTTTTTGTTTTTTATAATATAATGATATATATGATTAATGGGGGTGTAGACTTTCAACTTCACATAAAATCATCTCTTCTAGTCGTCACTATATTGCATATAGGGAGGGGAACATGAGGTTATGTGGATCATCTATTTGAACATAATTATTAGGGTAAAAATTCTTCAAATACTGTAAAAATAATTATGGTTTCATGCTAATGAATATTGAAAAAAAGACATGATTATTTCAATACTTTTACAATAATAATAATCCTCAAATGTAATATAATATTTATATATCTAACCTTTACCATTTTCATTCATGTATATTTATAATAATATTTTTTTGAATAACATTCATATTCATTGTGTTAGGTATCAACTACGAAGTGTTATTATTTTCAATTTTGATCAATACTTCATTCATATGACACGAAAATTATTTATACTTCATATCATTATCCAAATATTTTAGTATAACATGATTAAAAACAAGGTTTTTGTTTTTTCCTAAATTTTATAATTTTATAAATCATTAGTTATTGATAATGTAAAAATTTGTAATCATCATCCTTGACATTAACATCACTAAAATAATTACCATGTAAATTGTTTAAGGTTTTTTAAATCATATTCATTATTATAATAGTAACTTATTGAATATATTAAATTTTCTAAATATTATTTTGATGATTGTTATATCACCATAAGATAATCAATATCGAGAATATTTTTTTTCTTATTATAATAGTGACACCCTATTCAATTTTTCTGATAATTAATGAAAATATAATCAGTACATCTTGACTTAAACTTTTTAGTGTCGTCTAATATTTCATTAATCATTATAGGGTATCTGTACACCCTTATTTACTTAAATCTAAAATTATTCATGTTTTCTAGATAAAATTTATAAATTTGATAGTTTTTATGATACGTGAAATGATTTTGGATATACATCATTAACCTAATTACAGATCACAATACTAACCAATAAGTATAATTCTCCAGTGGAATTATTCCCTTCCATATCCACTAATATTTTTTTGTCTCAAATATTAATCCATTAAATTTTTATGTGAATGGGACATTATAATTAATATTTATCGTACTATTTAAGAATTATTCATTACATTTTTTTAGTAAACATGATTTTCTATTTAAATTCCCATGTAGAGACTAAAACCTCAATCCCTATAATACTTATAATATTTAAAAAATACACCATATATTATAATTTATCTTCAATAAAAATAATACATAAAATAAGTGGGCTTTCGCCAATAAGTATTATAATTGAGTTATATGAATATATTTATTTCACCACTGAAGTCCAAAAAATATCAAAATTAAAATATAATAAAGGATGTGAAGTTTTAATCTCTACTTTCATACATGAAAAATTGATAATATTCTTCTATTTTAATATCAAAAAAATAAATTATATTTCCCAATTTAATATAATATTATCATTAAAATTATCTACATGTGTAATATTTTCTAGATCATTTATCCATGTTGACAAAATATTTTATTCCAAAAATAATTTTCTCTTCCGAGCATAAATATATTCAATTGTTAGAAGAATCCAATTGTAAGAGTTCTATATGGTTATTTTTATTATAGTAAAAATGTCAATATCATTTATACATTAAATAAAGTAACTGAATTTTTGAAATTCACTTTAATATCTAATAAATATTGTTGACAAATAAAATGAATCATGTTTTTTAACCGAAAAACATAAAATGTGTTCCCCATATTTTGAATGTTCACTCGAATCTACATTGACAAGAATAAATTTATTATGAGTGGAACGACATTCATAATTTATATTAAACCATCCATGTGCTTAAAAAAAACTTTAGAATCATCAATTATTTAATTATTCATGATGAAAATCTAATATCTAAATCACAATGTTTATTATTTTATGAATATCTCAATTTAAAATCAACTACAATGGATTTATCATAAATTTAATCATTTTTTATGAAATATATTTTAATCATCTAAATGAAAAAACTAATAATATATAATTATAGGTATAAAAGTGTCATCATCTTGATTCAGTTGGTCACATTTTCCATATATTAATTTCAACATATAAAACTGATTCTCCATCCTCAAATTGAATATTTTTGCTTTATTTTAAAATTTCATTATTTTATCTACTGATTTAACAAAACAAAATTCCATATAAATGTTCTATTTTCTATAAAAATAATAAAATTTAAACTAAAATTTCATTAAAATGTACATGGAGTATCATTATAATGTGAATATATTTTGAGAAAAAACTTTTTTCCTAGACTCTATCATTTTCTTTCATTATTATTAATAAACTGTAATTAATCACCCATATTTAAAACCAAATAAATTTAATGATTCAAATAGGTTATTATTATCATCACATATGTTATATTAATTTTTTAGCCTTCCATAGTTTCATGAAATTTTAATAATGTATTCATTTTCACATTTTCATGATTTTTAGTACATCATTTCTTTTACCAAAAACTAAATTTAATTTCCAAAAATATTAAATAAATAATTAAATTCATTAATCCATGGAATTATACACACATTTAGGTATGTATTTTTTTATTTACACAATAATCACACTTGACATATCACTTTTAAATTTATCAAACATCATGACTGGACTTCTGAAAGTTATACTTCCACATTTTTTATAACGTTTACAGTTCAAATGACCGTTACTGTCCTTTAAATAAAATTTATCATCCTAATTAATCAACTATTTAATCTAATACAATATCAAATTATATTGAATATTTTAAACTTTTAAATCACCAATCTTGTTTAACATCATGGTTTCCTTTTCAATATTGAAAAAATTAACTCTATTATTTTTTAAAATTCATTCCTCAAATTGATTCATTCCCCAACTCTAATATCACTTATATAAAGTGCATTATCTAATGTCAAAACAAAAATTGGTTCCCATTCACTAATAAAGTTTAACTATAATTATTTTCATGATAATGGAAAATATCATCATCCATATTAGAAACTATAAACTTCTTCACCGTTTTAATTTATCATTCTATTTATTCATCCTATTTATGGTTATATTCATCATTTAACATTGACAATAATATTCCCTTGTTTATTTTTTATAAATTATTAAAATTTTAAATTCAAAAAATCATTTTTATATTGAATTTATACATTTCATTGATATATAACTCATTATTGATTCATCTTCATCATCAATTTTCTCTAATATTTTTAACAATTAACTGAAAAATTTCAGATGGTTATACTTGTGATATATTTAATTAGTATATTTCCCCATCAACATACTTACCATTCCAATGAAAAGCATATAATAAATGATATTTATATATATAACATCATCTCTCTATATTAATTACTCTTATAAATATTTATTTTTATATTTTTTTACATATTTATTGTTCTCCAACTTTAAAACAACAATGTTATTTCCAATACAATTATACTCTATTTAATAATAGAACATATTTTTCTATATTTAGAAGATAAAAATAATCAAAATCAACTAATAGAGGTGTATTAAAATCCATGTCTTTATATGTTAAAACTATTGTATCAATCATATCTTACAAGTTGAATAATATAATTTTCACTATTATAACATCACCATGCATGTTTCCAATAACAATCGTAAATTTTCCACCAAATTAGATAATTAAATTATTAAATCAATATATTAATATTCATGAATTTTTATTTTTTCATACATTAAATGATAAATCTATATATTTTTTCTTCATATTAAAAATTCATTAAAAGTTGTTCTCAAATTCATTTCATAGTAAAATAATTATTATATTCCTAAACAAATTATTAAAATCATGTAAATTTGATGAATTAATTCAATATTACATTCGAAAATTATTATAAATATAATTTCTATAATATAATATCAAAACACCATTTTATAATGAAGATCATTTCTATTTGTTTTCACATGACTACGAATCCAAAAATTGATGATAAATATCATAAAATTGTGCCCTTCCATGTGTGGATTTTGATATCATAAATGATCCTAACTACCATAATTTATACTAATCTAATATGATTAATGAATCAAAAAATATCACACTCCACCTCGATTTTAGAAATCCAATGTAATGTTCTAAAGAAACTAGTAATTGTGATATGATAAAAATTAATGATAATTCTTAAATACATGTATGTATTATTATCATCATGGATTCAAAGAGAGTGGGGTGTATTATTCAATATTTTCCTTTTACATTTCAGCACAAAAAAACATTAATCACTTGTTAAAGTTATTTTTTTCTCTTTCCTACAAGATTATAAAATTAAAACAATGTAGCTATTATGAATCTATTTAATTCAATTCTAAAATTAATGGTCACATTTTCTTAATGGCATGCAAAAACTAAGATAGGGGAGTCCACTAATGACCATATATAAAAATGAGTGTATACTATACTTGATCTCATATAATGTAAACAATGTAATCCATGTGATGTAACATGCTTCAACGTAATAAAATAATTAATCTTAGTCTTACTGTAAATAATATTCATTATCTAATAAGAGAATCTAAATTATTATAGATGAATTATAACATGTATTCTATTCCTTGAACATTTATATTTTTTAAAAAATTATTGGTCATGATGTTCGATTACTAAACCCATTAATAACTTTTAAATAGAGTGATATATATTATGGATCGTTACACTAAGAATAATTCTAGATGAATCATCTCTAAAAATCACTACACATTCCATGGATTCGTTCTTTTTTCTCTTGAGAATCCATTATCTACATGTCAAAATATTACCACTATAAGATTCAATTTTTATTAAGAACCCCATATTTTCACTTCACCATTGGGTTACATCATATTCTACATTCACATTTAAACTTCCCATAATTCATGTATCTATTTTCTACAACATCTATACAAAATCATCTTTCATATAATCACAAAATATTTGAGACTGGAAGGTTTTTAAACTATCCCTTATAATGATATTCTATTAGTTCAATATTGAACTTTTATTAATCCTTGATGATTAAGGGACTTAAAGTATACTGTCCGAGTAGTCAATAAATCTCCCATAAAACATCATTATAAAATTTCCGAAAACTATACTTCTAAAAAAATCATATAGTGAAAAAAATTATTACAACATGTACTTTTTCATCATAGATAAACTAGGTATAATACAATTGTCTTAATGAATATATAAAATATTTTTTTTATTTTAAAATCATTATATATTGTTGGTATTGTATCATGAATAATTTCAATTATTGTATAATGTCATGGATCATTAATATGGAGTAATAAAAAAAATTTAATTCCCACATATAATGTAACATTAAAATGATTCATCAGGAAATAATCCACTTTATTACTATGAATCTAAAATTTTCCCATGAATATTAATTATTCATCTAAGAACCACTAATACCTAATAAATAAATTAGTATATCATACCAAATTATAATAAACTAAAATCTAGTTTTCAAATTGTTATACTGTTAACAAAACGTTATCATAGACTGGATAATGTATCCATATATTTTACAAGGAAATCATGATGTTTATTATATATTTGGAACATGATATATTTAGACATCAAGAATTTTAATCCTAATGTATTCCATTATGGTTCAATAGAATCCCCCATTACATTATTTTCTTTTCTACATCATAACTCATAATTAATTTAGTCATTAAAAATCAATAAATTTTAATGATCTCAATGAAATCCCAATGGTGTAATCAATATATTAATTATCTATATCAACATTAAATTAATTGTTATTCATAAATTACCTACATAATTTGTTACAAAATGTAACACCAAAATCATGAAATATTCAGTAATAAAATCGAGAAATAATATTTCTCATTAAAATAAACACTATCACAAGAACCATAAACATCAATGAATATCCAAAATAAGAATAGATATAATATAAATATATTACCGGAAACCAAAAACATATTTATCATATTAAAAATATTTACTCTTTCCTGAATTTTTAGAAAATATTTTATGATTATTATAAAGTATTTTTTCATTACCCAAAAAAATAATCACATTGATTTGACCAAATAATCTTTTTACCATTGATTTATATTGTGTTTGTATAAGCAAAAAAATTAAACAATTTAATAAATTTTCAATAATATCCAACATGCCTGCTGAATAATCGAAACATGAAAATATTCATGAGAACATAGGAATATATAAAATTTTATAAATTATACTATTCTATAATTGTTCAATATTTTTACATGATATACCATTTAAATTTAACATCATTAACATAGAAAAATAATTTATACTACATTTCATAGAACCTCAATTCTTATTAAATTCTTTAAACAACATTGAAATATAATCTATATTTTCCCAATTCCTTTTGTATACATTGATATAATCAAGAAAAATATATTAGAGAGTATATGAAATGATGAAATCCTACTAATTAGATACATGTAAACATATGAAATTGTTTTTAAAACCAAGTAGAAATAATGGATACTGAAAATGAACAAATTGACATAAAAATAAATCCTCTATATATTCCATGGCACACTAGGTATTTATTATGACTTTATCACAAGAAAATATTTCCATTGATTTTACACCAACTAAATTGTTCAAATAAGTTTATAATTAAAGGATTTAAAAAGTTATTTTTAAGAAAAACAAAATTTTAAATTTTAAAATAATAACACAATAAAAAACATCTTTAATATTTCTTGGATAATGGAATAAGATTATCCAATGGAAATTGATCGTACTGATACAGTTTTTCGACTCATGATCCAAATGATTAATTTCAAATTCCACCATATATATTGGGCCTATAAGATATCGTTGAATAAAAATGTACTTCATTAAATGTTTTAATAGGATTTGTAACAATAACCATTTTTATGGAGATATAGGAAAATAATTTTGGAATACCTAATGAATAAAAAAGGCCATTAGATATATGAATTTTATTTCTCTTCTTTAACAAACACATTCAGGAAAATCTCGTTCAATGAGGTGACCCTTCAAATATACCCAATATCAAATCCATTTTTACTATCTTCAAAATAATATTTTATAACAAGAATATATTCAGTACCAGATGGAGAAGAAATGATAACTCACATTTAAATAAATGTTTCTTAATTTGATAAAGGAGGTATCATGTGTGTCTAGTGATCACATGAAGCCCAGATCCCTGAAATATGAAGAGGTAGACTAGGTCATGTGTATAGGGAAGAACAGTGCTACCCAGTCCATTGGATTTCCATAACCCATGTTGTGTAAGAGATTGGGGATGTAGAGGGCCATAATATTTGTCTAAATTTATGTGTACATAATTTCATTCCCATTTAATAGACAATTTTTTTTTGATATAGTGGTTTTATACAGTTTTCAAACTATTTGTCAAACATTGAACTTATCTATTCAGTTTACCCACTGTTTTAGAGCCTTTTATGGGGCTAGTACATGGTTTGGCCAACAACATTGTCATACCACTTGACCCCACAATTTTTTCTAAAATAACCATTGTTTTATATTGAAATGTTTTACTCCAAAATTTTCTTTTCCCCTTTCATCTCTAGTAGGATTTTCATCCTCCCACATTGATTGTAGAGATTCTCCCCAAATTATTATTAGATTAGAGTTATCTTCCTCCACTATTTCCCAAATCCTTCTTTATTTGAAGAACCAAATTCAATCAATACATTATTCCTTCCACACTCATATATTTTTTTGGTTCCTCTTCCATTCATTATGCTCTATTTTTGCGACATGTTTTTAAATATTTTAGGTGTGTTTGAAAAATGCTTCATTTTTTTACATTCTAGGTTAAATTGAGTCTCGATAACAGATGAGTGGATCAATACTAAATTGATTTTGGAATTATAGTCCAGTCCCCTTCACTTCATCACTTTTTAAATAACGTAACATTATGACATTCATCATATCATTTTCTTGACACTATGAATGTTCATAATAAATTAATAAAATCGGATTTCCATGTTAGTGGTGACTCTATAGTGTAGATAAACCCATCAGCGAGATGCTCCCTTTATTTTTTCCATCTCGTTGGGTGTTCCCATAAATTATGGCCAATTTATTATTCCTTAAATGGTTAATTACCAATAGTGGATTTATATTTATTTAAATTGTTTAATTATTTGATTCCAATTGAAATAAATTAGTATCCTTGATGTTTCCCTTTGGAAATGATTAATTATTTATTCATTTTGGTCAGGGGCCCTTGGAAATTTTCATATCATCTTACATTCATTTTTTTCATTTTATGTGATTTGTACATTGATATTCTTGTATAATTTGAGGTTCATAATAATTATTCTATAATTGGGTGGTCTAAATTGGATGCAAATCTTGGACAAGTATGTTTGCTAGGTATATTGAAATTTCATTTATGACATGTTATTATAAATTCCTTAGTCATTGTTGCTAAATCATTATGACCTGACGTTCCCACATATGATTCCTTGATCCTTTTATATGTAAATTTTTACATGTTTTTTATTTAAAACGACTTGTTTGATTAATTATGAGAATGTGTAATAGTGGTGTTTCATTGATAGCATGTGATTATATAAATTTTAAGCTTTCTAAAAAGTTCTTTTTTAAATTGTAACACTTACTATTGGATGGTGCACAACATGGGTCCAATTTATGTGATCCATGGATGGTTTTGCTCGGAATGTTTGGATGTACATGAATAACCATCGGAGTTACTTTGGATTTACATGTACGGGATATAGAGGCATTATAATTATACTTGTGAGTGACAATGATTCCCCTGTGGGGAATTAAGGAAAACACCCCTTAGAATGATGGATATTCCATTCCAAAAACGACACTAGGTCCCATATTACAAATACATGGAATGATCTCAGAGATCACCATACATTGAGTGGTACAAGGGAGGAATTATAAATCAACATGGATGAACTATGAGGTTTTGGATCCATCATAGACACCCTTAGAGACACTTGGGATTTTTTTTGGAACACCAAGGAAAATATTTGGACCCCACCATTAGATTTTATGTATTAATTTATTACTTATGAACATGTGAAGTCATTATTTTATATTTTATCATGCTTATATGATGTTAAAGTAATGGTGCAGCTAAGATAAGCCAAAATATTGGGTATTCATCTAATTGGGTTAATTCATTTATATTGGTCCTTGTATGAATGTTATTACATTCATAGGAACCAATTTCAGATATCTATATTTGGATAAAGAAGGTTTTATCGGTTAGGTTTCCATTTATGAACCCGTACAAAGGATTTTATTATTTAATCATTTTATCATACTATTGTTATTTATTATGAAAAACTTTAGTTTATTTATAACATAGAATGGGTCGAACTAGACACCATATGTTCCAAAATATTTATTTTATAACTCACAACATTCTTTGGCCTCCCTTATCACCAAATAATATACCATGATTATCGGTTTTGATAAATAGAGGCCTGCAATTTTCAATAATTGATTGAATTTCATCATTATGATGGAGAAAGAAACATTGAGCCAATCCTATACTATAGATTCATAGTGTATCATTTTTTCTTTATTTTATATTTTTTATCATTTATTATAATACAATATTCCAATTCCCTATGTTCAAATATTTATATTGAAATTTATCGCACCATCAACATCATTAGTGTATCTATTATTGAAAATTTTGTTTTGATAGTTCATTACATCTATTTCATGGTATTCATAATTGTTATTGTTATCTTTTAATCTATGATTTATTGTTTTGAAATTTATTTATATTATTTTTTATTTTTTATTCTCTAATAATTTAGTCAATAGTCTCACCACAGAAACAAATAGGGTCCTTGTTGTAATTCAACAACCTATGAAATTCAGAGCGATGTGCTTGATGTCATGTAACCCAATATATATGGGAATAGTATTGTGTAACTCATGGTGGGAAACATTAATGTGGTATTGAATATTGTTTTATTTCTATCAAAATTTTACAAAAATAGTGAGAAGAGTAGGTAATAGTATTTTTTTCATTACTATTGGATTTAATGATGCTAACCCATGTATAGGTAAACCCAAATTGAATGGGTTTGTAACTTTCTATTTTTGATTATCTCTTTTATAATTGATACTACTTCAGCATTGGACGGAACACTGTTTGTTTGATTTATCCAAACATTAATATTGAAATGATGTTTTGGTTTATTACATCCTGTTGAAATGTGGGCATTGCATTGTTGTGTCATACTCTACATAATATGAAATGAATTGTTATTCCCAATTCCATTCCATATTTAATTTCATCATATATAACTTGGATTCATGTGATTTATATTGGCCGATGTAATTTTTAGCCTTTATTTATTTATTATATATATAGAAGTGTTTGAACCCCTCTTGTTTGAACATGATATGGTTAGGATTAAGTATACACCCATTTTCAATTCATAAGATGCATGGGGGCCTATAAATTGAGATGTTGATACATGTAGTACAAATATTAAAAATGTTCCTATTTTTATAAATGAATTAAAAAAACAAAAACCCTTTATATGAAATGTTATTGAGATGAGAGTTGGATGACCTTGACCAGACAAGACCATAATGATGGGAATTGTGTTATGATTCATGTGTTTATAGATATCCATTGGTAATTTCCTATAACCTGGACCTAGATATAGGAGTATGTCAAGACTATTTTCATGATTTCTGGTTGAAATTTTACATTCACATTGTTATCTAATTCCATATCTACTTATATATCTATTTTATAACTTCTCTAAGACATGAAATTTTATATTTTAGAGAAATTACACCAAAACATCCTCGTCTTATATGCCAAGAGAGTAACAATGAGTATAATGTAGGGGTGGTGGTCCCTGTTACACCTTTGTAATGTTCTATAGTACCAGCAGAGGGACCCCCTACTGATCAAACAATACCCACTGATGTTTAGTTTAAGGATAGTTTTCTTAGGTTTACACATTCTATCCAGGATATTCCTCAGCCTTCCCCAACAATGGTAGATTTGACTCGAGAATTTCTATAAAAACATCCTTATAAACATCTATGGGGTTGGAAGACCTCATCATGAAGGACCATGGTCAGAATCCAGGTTTCCCTTCTTTATCATCTTGAGTCACTTTTATAATAGATCATCATGTTAGTTACATATATGTTGTTTTACTCAACCATGCACATGTAAAATTTCCTCTCTGTGTATGAGCATCACTGTGGTTTTGTCTGCGTAGAATTCTAGAAGAACTTCTATGATCACTTCTTCATGTAGAATCATATAGTATATCTTTCTTAGGAGATCAAGTATATTAAGTAGGGATATATGATTGTGCTTGAGTATTATGATCACTTCACCAAGCTACAACATTTCTTTCATTCTCTAAATGTTATAAAATTAAAAACTGTGAAGAATACTAAGGATGTAACTAATTTTTTTGTTCAATCATATGTGAAATTATATTGGTTTATTACCATTATAGAGAATGTAAACCAGACCCTATTTAAATAATGAAACCACAGTGATGATGGAAATGTGGACCAGGGTGGTCCTATCCCGACGTAGGGCAATTTGTAGTCAAAATCAATGTTTCATGGGTGAAAATAGGGGTGGTTATATCTAAATGACACAAAACCATTACATAGTGTTTCAATAGTGTGTTAGGTTAGTTGATATGAATCCCATGTACATGAGGAACCAAACTTATTGCCGATATTTTTATATGATGACAAACTTTAATAGATTCATCCATTATTTTCATCTAGAATCTAATAATATTGGATCTGTATCTACACATCTATCATGCTTTTCAATTGGATGATCATGCTGATGTAGAAGTGGTCGTGGCCCTAGAAATCATGCCCCAGAGATTCCACATCAATATAGTGGATCTCCTTAATCTAGTTAGGTGGAATCTCTAGGACACAATTCATTCCATATGTATCCATTACATCCATCACCCATGGAGTAGATTCCAGGGATATATATGGTTAGATGTACTACTATGGTGATAAATACTTTAGTTTTTATCCTTTTATCTATTGGTTCATGAAACTCTTTCATATTTTTTTGTGGTTTTATAAAGCCTCGGTATTGTAATAGATTCTATTTGTGTCATCTTGACCCACGATCCACCATTAGGGGTCATAATAGAAGGAATATTCCAATGTCAGTAGTTCCCCCATTAAATAGGTGGGAGGAGATTTTTTTATAGTTTCTTCATCCTCTATAATACTTGACTCAATGTAATTGTTATTATGGACTGTCATGTTCCCTATCATTCCCAAGTGAATTTCTTTAACCGTTTAGTTTCTTTTACATCACCCAACACAAATGATTATATTCATAAGTTTTAATGGGAATCTAGTAAGATCATGGTGGACCCGAATGAAATATTCTTGGCAGAGTGAGAGCGAGTTATGTGAGTCTTTATATGTCTAAGAAGGGAATGATTTTATTATAGTTTCCTCATTTTTGTTATCATTTTAGGGAAATTTTACATTATTATCTATCTAGTTGACCTCTAAAGAGGGTGGTTTACTTAACCATACATCTAGTTTCTTGTGTAGCACCATTTTCTATTCCCCAATGTATGACATCACCTTTAATGTTCAATAAACTCATGAAATATTTAAAATATATATAGTCTAAAGAATTATTTTTACCCATTTATTTACCATTGGATTCAGCACTCATTTTTTCAATGAATGTGAATGGTACCATATGAATTTATATGGATATCTAAAGATTGAATTGGATTATAGTGATGAACCAATATACCCTACCTCATATAGTTGAACTATTTGACTATATTTGAGGATCTACATGTTTTTTAAGAACAATTCAAGTTCAAGATTAGATATCGTTCATGTGAAGTAGGCAATTATTCCATGTGCAACATTATAGAGGAGGTTGGTTCTATAATTTTTTTGTTTATGTTTTTTGGTTTCATGAACACACTATCATTCCTTTTGAATCCAATGAATATGGTTTTACCCTTGTTTTTGATTCCATCATCTCAGTATTCATATGTGATATCTTAGTGTACATGTGCACCATAAAAAACAATTCCAATCAGCTGGATACCATTCTGAGTACACTGTGTGGGAACAAGCTATATGAGAAGATTTGAAAATTCCATATTTGGATCTCCATGGGGTTTTAATAGTGGGTCCCAGAGGCCAAACTATGAAATTGTTTGATTACCATATCACGTGTACATGTTTGATAAACAGGATGTTTACATAACATTATAGTATAAATATTTATTCATCCACTCTATCAATGATAATTTCCATAAACTAATTTCTATATTAAAAGTAATTACTAATTTGAAATCTATAATGCTTACTTCACAATAATATGAAATTAATCTTAAATAATGGTCAAATGGTCAAGTTAGATCTTACAAATAGGACACAGTAGATGATTCACTGTCCAGTGATGGTAATCATATGAAATGAGACTTCATCTCATTATGTTTTAAAATAGTGATCTATAGTAGTTATATCATAAAATTTGTCCTACTAATCAGAAAATGAAATGTATTGGGTGCCATTGGATGTTCCATTCCACTAACAACTGTATTGGACTCTTGATTTTATATCATTATCAATATGGGCCATTTGATCAAGTAATTTAATTAAAGGATAAAACTGTGATAAAGAAATTATAGTAATAATGCTAGTGTTGGTTGTGTCATTGATGGTTTGGAATAGGATTAATGGTCTAAAAATGAATTTTCACTTCTAGGATATGAGAGTAATATTTTTCAAGACCCATAGATCATGATGGATGTACCATAATTTATAATATTCCATTGAATTACAAGGTTAGTCCATCTAGTTACATTAGAGAAAAATAAATAAATAATGGGTGAGGGAAAAAGTTTTATACCTCTTTTATAAGATGTTAAGGAAAAAGTGATTATATTAAACAATGTGTGTTCATAGGTTAGTAGTCATTTTTATAAACATCCTTATCACATTAGAGGATATGATGGTTTCTAGATATCAATATTGATCTATGAAAGATAGTCATCGCTATCTGGATAATGGCATATAGGTTCATACACAATATCATATTTTAATGTATTCCCTATTATAGTGTATGATTTTTGGACATTGTGGGCCTCAAAACTTGTGTTCGGGTTTTTTCTTAGGACATTCGATCACCAATACAGTAAATAAATTCATATTCTTGTAGTTAAGAATAATTTTCATTGATTTTATTTATTAAATACTTTTAAAAGTTTTAATATCAATATATAGAAAATATTTAATTGAATGAATATTAGTATCGAATATTCAAGGTTCATTTATTAATTTAAATAATATCGATTTGAGTTAATGACATGGTAACTATCACGTAATATATTTATTATATTACAAGAATGTTATAATAATATTAATAGTACAGTAAATTAGTTAGAAAATACCATTTATATTATGTTATTTACAAAGGGACTACATAGAAAGTTATTAGCAATTGCAAACTCACTGTATATATTGGGTGTGAGTCATTCCCCAAAAAATAGTAACTACTAAAATTGTGATTGATTCTCTCTCTTCTATCACCCTTGATTCCAAAAGAGAGATGATATAGTTCTAAGAGATCAATCAAAGTATTTCTTCATGGATTAACATACAATAGTAGTGGTAATCGATGGGAATTCGAAGGCATCATCAGAACTCTGAAGTAGTACCTAGATTCAGATGATTGACATTCCTCAAGGCTTTCGAATCGTGTGTTAATGATATAGAGGGAATCAACATCGGATCCTTTGAAAAATGATCACTGTAAATGAGAATAATTTAAGAATATATTCAGATAGAACCATGTATTTTTTAAATATTTTGTGCATAAAACACTTCCTGCAGGGTATTCATTTTACACTGGGAACCGTATCAATGATGATTAAAAAGAAATTTACAACATGAGAAAAAAAATTAAAAATATTATTTTTTTGGGAATATGCTACTAATCTGGTACAATCAATTGGTATTAGAGTGAAATGTTAAATTCATTATTCAATAATAAAATTAAATTTTCACTAAAATTTAATGAAGTTGTCATTTCATTTACAACACTACATACAGATTTTCAATATTACCTCTGACGGCCAGTCTACAACCATATGATGTTTCAAATTTGGAGTGAATCGAGTATTTGTGGTAATTCAGTCGATGAAAAAATTTATTTACTTATATGTTAATTTTATTACCAAAAACTAGAACACCAATTTTATTTTACAGAGATCCCAACCCCCGATGGTATTCTAGTCAACAAAATAGTAATTTATAGCCACAAGAATTTATTCCACATGGGATTATAATAAAATTATTTAATTTTAATCTAAATGTTATTTTATATTATATGATACTATCATTAAGAAAAGTTTGTGTATATTCTTTTTTTGGAAAAAAAATACAAAAGGTGGATGCTTGTTTTTGTCAAAAAGAATGGGGAAAAAGGTTGTCAAAACCATCTTATAATCATCCAATGGATGATGATTGAGAAGGTGGACTACCACCCTGAATAATAACTCTGTTAACATCTCACCACAAATTATTCCGTTTTTTCCCCACAATCCTTCAGCCCCCATATCAATGTCGAGCCTCCAACAATCTTGGTCCTCACAACAAGATCCATATCTGGTGGTGCTAACCTCTGCCAGTTTTCCCAACCCACCACCCACTTGGACCACCTCCCTACATAGAGATCATAGTGTACCCCACTCAACTGTTTAATATTACTACAACTCTCCAAAGGTGACACTTCTCAACCTGCTAGTCTTTATCTCTATCATAATAGATCTATCCATCCCCATGTGAACTCCTCACTAGAGCCACATTTATGGATCTCTAGACTTCATCTGATAAGTGTCTTGGCCTCCATCCATAATAGACTTATTTCTACTGGAGGTCCTCTCGTCATTTCTGATGTTAAGTGTTTCAATGAATCCTCCCTTGAATGTATATCAATCCTGATGTTCCCTACCAAGTAACCTCTCTATTATGGCCGATCCCAAATCAATCACTGCCCTCAAGAAGACTGACACCTCCGACCTCCACTTTATTAGATCTTTCCTCCACCACCGCATAGTGGTTCTCTCCGCAACAAGATCAAGGTAATGTGATGCCATAATGTCCCAGTCACAAATTCAACCATAACCATGATCATACTGGGAAAAAACCACTAAGGTAACCACTACATAGTCCTAGTTATCCCTATAAATCTATCAGTTGGGTATTCCCAATAATGTATAGGTCAAGTTGGACCCGTAAGAACCAAAATATCATTCATGTATTTGGTAGGTTTCAAAAAAGTCTTGTACAGGTTCGAATCTACCCAAATAAGCTATTCATAGAGTTTTCTGGGCTTTAGTAATTTTAGTAAATTATAAATTACTTAAATTAATCAATTTAATTATGGTTTTAAATTAAAAATATTAAAAATAATTAATTTTGGATTTAATATTTCATTTTTAATTTAGCTTGATAAAATAATTTAATTTTGATTCTAAATTAAATTTAATAATTACTTAATTTTTTTGTTTTAAAATTAATTTAATTAAACATTCCAAACAAATGAAATAACGTTTTATGATTAGAGTAATTTTTAATAAAAAAAACACCCTTCAGTATAATTTAATTAACACTTTAATTTTAATCATGTATTTAATTTTATTTTGAACTTTTAATGTGTATTAGATTGTTTAGGAGCCTAATATTGACAAATTCATGTACTGTGAATACTATTTTTTATTTAATTTATTTATTTAAATGATTATTTTTAATAGGTAGTTTAATAAATTCTGATATTTGTGTTGTATAAATGTCATTATTTGTTTAAGGGCATGCGTTCACAATTAAAATTTTTATTTTATATTCATGAGTTCCCCTCAACTATATTAAAGTACAATTTTATAATGTAGAAAATGATGACTGATACAATTCCTGAAATTTTTTTATGAAGCACCTTATGGTAGATTGATTCAGTTTTTGTGCAGGCATTACAACTGTTGAAGCAAGCGACCCAACTCAATGTATTACCCTAATGGTCGAGATTGATCCATTATATATTAAATGTATTGAACATTTGTATTGGATCATGATCATGTCATCAATTTATTTATTTTTGGTTTATTAGTATGTGTATGTGTAGTATAGTTTCTATCAGATGGAATAATTAACTAGAATGCATAGATAAATTGATCTTGTGATGCAATTGATTTGTGTATTTATTGAATTGTTATCTTTGACTGTGATCACCTTAGAAATGCACATGAAATTGATAATGACATATTTCATCATATAAAAATATAAATACCTCAAATATATATATTATTTTTTGAATGCATTTCATCTTCAAATTTGAACAAAACTAGGTATTCGTGGTTCTCAGCATGCCAAAGATGAGGGAGCTCTCGACTACTATGTATTTCTTATAAGAGTGGATGGTAAAATTAACTAATTTGGTAGTTAGGATTTCCCTAATATGAATTAATATAATTTCATAGGAAAGGATTTAGTAAATATTGTATTTTTTTAGAATCTAGTACTCCACTAAACAGTTCAAGGAACTATGAGTTAATGTGGTTTAATAGTAAAATGCATTGCTTGAACACTCAATGTTGTAGAGTAGTGAATTATTATATACTATTAGGTGATATTAAAGGTTCATTTTTACTAGAATACTCACGGGACAGAGTTTTCTGATTCTATAATATATGTTAAACAGAATTTGGTAAAATAGTTTTAGTCATTTAATGAATCAATTAATTAGTTAAATTTTATAGATCTGTAATGAACATAAAAATTAATTTCTCAAGAAGATAAATATTTTTTTATAAATGGAATGTGGTACAAAAAAAAATACAACATTAAATATTGGATGAATTAACTTTCCAAACATGAATGAATTTATATGTTTAGTATAGGAACATGGAAACAATACTAAAATTCTAGAAATTCTAATTAATAGTGTCCCAGATTCAAATTAAGATATATGAAGTCAAAAGAGTGAGAAAATTATACCATGATACTCATGTAAATAGCATATGATAATTATATTATTATTAGATAATCATCTTACGATGCTAGTTGCAATCACTAGATGATGACATCAGTGATATAACATGTAGCCTCATCTCCTAGAAGTATTCATAGAGAATGTGAATGAAGATATAAAAAAGGTTTTTAATACATGAGCATGGATAAATTGAATGATTGATCATTATATATAAATGGATCTATTTATCTTACAATTTCACCAAATTAATACTGTTTCATTTCAAGTTACAAAATGAGTTGAATAAAGTAAATGCTTTATTATCATTTATAAAAGGTTATCTATTGAAAAAATATTCAAAAATATAGTTTATTCATAATTCATATTATGAAAAATATCAAATATGAGGAGAAAATCCCAATGAAAATTAATTAAGAAGGTTAATTTTGAATTCCCTTCAATGTAATATTTAATAATATGAAGTTCTTTTTAGCATGTATTACGAAATAAAACTATGGAAGAGTAATTGAAACAAACGAAAGTAATGAACCCAGATGCCACTTCTTTATGATGAATATTCAGCAATGTAATGTATTTATTTTACTGATTTGTTATTAAATACAATATTCCTATAATATATTTAGGTTTAAATAAAATATCCATTTAAATATAGAAATGTTTCTTTACGTAATGTGTATTATCCTAGCAGATGTCAAAGGGAGTTTTTTAATTCAATACCAAGAAGAATACAACATAAATTTCCATGATAATGATTATTATTGAAATTTTATTTATAATGATAAAATCATTTATCTCAATATTTATTTGCACATAAGGAGTGACTATTCATTTTTGGGAATGAATTTTGATTATGGAGTAAATAATCATTTAATTGTTTAATAATAAATGAATCAATTAAAATGATTAATGAATATAAAATGTAGGACATATTTACCCAATTGTAGAAAGATAATAATTTTCATGTTAAACAAAAAGTGGATGTCAAAGGTAATCCCATAATGTAATTTAGACTCGACTGAGATAAATACATTAGTTATTATCGATGTATATACATATCTTTGGATAGAGGAACCATTATAAAAAATGGTTAGCCACACAGATTTTGAAAGTAGTTCAATAAGAGGTATTGAACTATTCTAAGGGAAATATAGTAATAAATATACTTTATTAAATTATTAAAGTGGTCATGGACATGAATGTGAATTTGGTTTTATACATGGATAAAAGATATATTTCTATTTGGTTTGATATGACAACAAAGTTTTTATCTTTGAAATCATTGATCTATATAATGTTGCATAGTGTAATTCCAAAATGAACATTATAATATCCACATCAAAATATTGATATTAGCGAGGAGGATTCAAGATGAATTATGACATGATATCATTGAAAAAAGCATTGTAGCTTGGATGATTTCCAAGATGCACATTTTACACATTAGAGTTATGATATAACTAGTATTAATGTTATAACATGAAGTAACATCAAATATGTTTCATGATGTTATTTTAAGATAATAGAGTTATACCATAACATTTTTCCAACTATAATGACTAATTGATATCGTAACAAAAGTATTATGAAAGTAATCCATTTTTTCATAAGGACATGTGTTTATATACAAAGAGTTTTTTATGATAGAAACAACCATACATCAATCTATACACATTGTGAATCTATGTAATTATCCATATGGTTTCATTGGATATGACAGAAATCCATAATATAATAAATTGGTAGTAATGTGATAGACTAAATTTATATATAAGAATTAACATCTCTATTAGATAACGTGGGAGGAAGACTAACTTGAATTTACTAAATGTTCTTGATGTAAAAATAGTTGGCATAGGTATGAGTTCCATATGTGCATATAGAACAAGAATGTTCCAAAGCCCCATACTACATCGGATGTATAAAACCATACTGATGGTTCTATATTCAATTTGTATGGTGGTACATTATTTATTATGAATAATAATTCCTATAAGTAAGTAGTTAATTAATAAATGATAATATTTGGAAGTTTAATTAAAACTAAAAAATGGATTGCATTCATTAAAGTGAAAAAGGGAATTATTATTTTGTATAATATATTGAGTATTCAAGTAAAATAACACATGGATGGTACAATTGTATTACCAATGAAGATAATTTTTTTATACCATGTTGGTATACCAAAATCCATTATAATTTTAATTTTCATAGAAACTTTTAATTTATTTAATTGGTAGTTGGATGTCCTGACCACCAATCATGGATGGTTTCTAAATAACACAACCATAAGGGAATGGTTATGTCACACAATGATAATAAATATTTTATGTTACTAGAATATAGTTTATAAATAATTAATGAAAAAATATCATAGATTATTCATTTGGAATTAAATTTTTCGTTGTGTTTACAAGAGGTTGGTGGGAGAACCATTGTTTTCAAGGTAAAAAACGATCAGAAACATATTGAAAATATACATTGGTCTTCTAGTATGTATGACCATGGAAGAAACCAGTCCTCCAGTGAGTGATATAAAGTATCAACCAAAGTTCTATGTAATAGTGTCTTATGTGTAAGATATAATAGTTTCGTAGACCTAGTCATCCATACATATAGTGACACAGTATTGGTAAATACATGATGGAATAATTTAGAGAATAATTGTTTCCAATGTCTTGTGGAATATATCTATTTGGTATTTTTGTCTGGGACATATGAGTATATTGACATGGGGAGGTGAAATACATATGTTTGGTGATGGATGAATCAGGTTTTCCATGATACACACCAATATTTATATTTACTACATATAATTTATTATAGAAAATTATGAATTATATCCAGGTGAATTGGATGGCATGAAGTCATAAGTATTTGATTATACTTCATAATTTAAAACATTCATGTACCTAGTTTGTGGATAAGAATTGATACAAGTTATAGTTTGACAAAAACTAGTATTACATATATCAATATCATAGAATAACCTAGTTAGGATAATGGTGAGGTGTGGGATAATCCCATTCAAGACATTAGTAACTATACCTATAAATGAAATGTATGATACAACATCTGAGGAAGCTATGATGTAGTTATATGCAATTATTTGTTCCAATTCATGGTATCACATTTAGTATGTCAGTTATTGTCATAATATATATTAAGATATTCCTACTATCCATGATTTAAAGTTATTATATTAGAAAAACGTGATAAAATTGGCGATAACATCTCTTGATAAGTTTTACTCAAAATATGCTGGTGAAAATATTATAATTTCCATTTGGTGGAATCATGGAAATCCTACTATCTTAATTTTCTTACATAGCATAAACCAGATATCAATAATGTGGTAGATAACATGTATTTTTAGAATGTTTTTCATAGTGCAAGTGGGATTTTTTTATTGTGTGTTCCCTATACCAAACTCTATAGTTCGTTTGATTACCAAATCAGGTGAAAATTTTATATATACATGATTCTTACATACCATTATATTATAGATATTTTAGGTTCCACTTTTTAAATTTTAATTTCCATATATTTAATGTTCTATAAAAAAGATATAGAATATCATGAGAAATAATGAGAACCTCAAGATATTATGACATTAATAATAAATAATAGTTATATTATCTTGGCATAGCTTACTAAATAGACATAGTTGATTTTTGACTATTCAGGGTTGGCTGATCATATTCATTGAGACTAATTATCAGGATAATCTCAGTTGGTGACATCTACTAGTGAGATTACAAGGACACACCAGCCGATAAGAACATTATATTTTGGGGTTTAATTGTATGATCCTATATATGTACAAGTATATTTGTCTCCTTACATGATATCATTATTAATGTGTTCAATTTTATCATGTGCATTTATGAAATGAAAAAAACATGATAAATAAATAGACGTGATGTATTAAGTATTTTGTGCGTCATTTGGGGTTCGAAATTTGATTAATGTTTGATAAATGATTTTTCACGTTTTGGTTACACAAATAATATTTCCCATGCATCTTCGACTAGGATGGTAATAAATTTATAAATACATTGTCATGGTAATACAAGTTAAATCCATCACGTTAGATCAAAAAAGATAATTAATGGTTGAATGATGACATAATTGGGCGTCCAACATTATTAGATATTAATGTTAATGAGATTATGTTACAGTGTGTGTTCATAGGTTGGTTTTCATTATTATTATTATAATTATCTATTTTGGGGACATGATGGGTTGCTAAATCTCGGTCTTGGTATTTGAATGTTATTCAAAAATGTTAAGACAATGGCCTTTAGTGTAACATACAATAACATATTTGAATTTTTTCCCTATTGAGGTGAATATTAGTTTTGGATATGGTGGACCCCGGAAACAGGGTCTAGGCTTTGGTCCAGTGATATTTGATTACCAAAGAAACAATTAATTTCAAATTTCTCAAGATAATATATATTTTCATTGAATTTATGTACTAATTTTTTTTATGTTTTAATGTAAAGACAATTATATTATTAATTGAATGGATGATTGGTTTAAATACTCATGGTTCATTTAATATTTTCAAGAATGAATATTCAATATAATGACTTGGTTATTAATATAGAATATAATTATTATATAAAAATAAATTGATGATAAAATTTATGCCTTTTTCTATAGTCATAATATGCTGTTTTGATGGATCTCGAGATCTCATCATGCGATAACCCTCAACCAGGCGAGGAGATTGGGAAATCCAAGGGGAAGGAGGCATGTGAGATTGCTGATGAAGATCGAATCGGGTACTCAGATCTATTTAGTCTCTGCTCAAAATGGAAATCTGAGAAGTCAGAGCCCAAAGATGCCTATATTCATGGGAAAATCTTTGTGGATATGGCGAAAAAGGATGGAGGATTTTTATTCATGGTCTGTGAAGTAGGTAGCTCTGGAGCAATTATTAGGAAGGTTCAGACTGCACATGTATTGGGGAATCAAGCTACTATGGAAGGGAGGGTAAAACTGTGTAAGTTCTCAAAAATAGATCGTGTTGTGATTCTAAAAGGCGAGCGACCATGAAAATTTCATTATCTTACAGGTAGATTGGCAGAAATATGGGGCTTCAGTGATAGTAAGATTATGTCCATGAGATGTGGTTTATACCATGTCGTTTTCCCCTCTGATGAACGTAAAAGGTGCGTATGGAGTGTGGGCTCTGCCCCCTTAAATCCTGGATTTCTCCGAGTTCATGAATGGGATCGTAACTTCGATCCATCTTCGGTCAAAAACACATTTCCTTAGGTATGGATCCGTATTCATAAACTATGTTGGCTCTATCGGAACCCTCAAATATTGTGGGACATTGCATCTTTTTTAGGGAACCCGATTAGGTTTGATAAAAAAACAGATAATCCTAATTTTGGCCACAACAAGAGGATTTTAGTGGAAGTGGACATGTCAAATACTCTAGTGGAAGAGGTTGTATTAACCACTAGGTATGATAGTATTAATCATGAGATTGGTTATGGGGGGAAACCAAAGATTTGTCTCAACTTTCATATTTTTTGACACACATTAGCTGAAAGCAACAACAATAAGATCTACTCTTTTTGAAATATATGAGGGAATGATGCTGGTATTTGTAGAAGGAAGAAAACTGATCAGGCCAGTTCAAACCTAGATGCTGTTAAGAAATGGAAGATAAAGTACAATGTGGAGATGGAAGGTGTTATCTTAGAATCCATTACTGATAATATTCCCATTTTTATAATGTTAATGGCTCAGGGACAACATTGGTGGTGTCTGTTGAAATAGATGAAGACAATAAAGAGGCACAAAATATGATGGTTGACAATACAGATTCTGGGGATAGACACAATCTGCACTCAGTGGATGTTGAGCCTACTGGCCTTCATGATGCCTCAGTTCCTGCTAGGTAGGCACTAGTTAGACCTGATAGCTCAGCCATTAATGAGGGCTCTGGTGACCAGCATATTCAGGTTTCAATCACGCATGATCCCCCTTTGGGTGAGGATCAACCTGGGCAGGAACCTGCGGATGAATTCTCCAAGGTTCCACTGTCAAATGTGGAAAAAGGATACTTCCTTCTTTCTTCAATATTCCCATCAGTTCGGAGAATAGGTTTATCCCTCTCACCGATGATGATAGTGAATCTTCCAAGGTTGGTGATGTATCCAGTGAATGAATGGATAAGGTTGAGTTAGACCCTAGTGAATGCGTAGATGTAAGCTATGTTGGACCCTATACTAGATAGAGGTCTTCCAATAAATGATGATAATATTAGGGAATTTCAAGGGTCTTGGGAATCCCCCCACGTTCGGAACCCTGAAGCATTTTATTATGTCCAATAAACCCATGGTGTTGGGTATTGCACAACCTAGAATGAAATTTGAAAGATGGATGGCCTTCAACTAGAATTCCCTAGGGTACTCTCTTACTGAAACCAATCAACAATAGAATCAGAATGAATCTCTATGGGTGCTGATACACAATAGTGTCACAATTGATTCTCTCCAAACTGATCAATAGTCAGTTAATCTTTTTTGCTGTTTTCAGTCCAACTATTTTTATGTGACATTTGGGTATTCTTTTAATCAGTATATCAGAAGGAGGCTATTATGGAACACCTTAAGAACCATTTCTGAAGACCTGTATACTAGATGGATTCTTCTTGGTGACTTTAATACCATTTGAGGCATGAGGAGAAAACTGGGCCCAATTTTTATAGAGCTTCAGCAAAAGTCATTTCTATCCGCATTGATCATTGTAGATGGTATTAGGTTCCCATTTGAAGTTCATATTTTACTTAGAGGAGGTACACTCTAAATGGGAGGTAGGAAAGTAAATTAGATAGGTGATTTTTTCAAATGGACTACATGAGTGATATGATGGAAATATCTATCTTGACTCTTCTTAGACATCACTCGGATCATAATCCCATATTCAATGATCTCTAATTTAGCAACCTGAGATTAGCACCATTACCCTTTATGTTCAATAACACTTGGTTGTTTGTCCCTAGGTGTAGGGAAAAAATTTTGGAGGCTTGAAATTCAGTTGTAATATGTAGATCTTTACCCATTCTGACCTCCAAGTTGAAAATTGTGAAATTTAGACTCAACGAGTGGAGTAAAAAATATCTCTCCAATATTATGAATGATATTAAAGAGTCTGAATCTTACTTACTATGTTTCCAGAAAGGTAATAGGCATCCGGACACCCCTTCTCAAGATGAGATACAAGCTACCTCAATGCTTGATAATATCTTGACCCTCAAAGAGAATCTGGATCTGAATCAGTTTAATGCCAAGTGGCTTCAAGATGAGGATAGGAATTCAATACTTTTTCACTGCATGCAGAAGGATAAAAAGGTTAACAGAACTCTCAAGGCTCTAAAGATTGATGATGCTTTTCTTACATCTAAAAATGACATTGCTAATGGGGTGACTTATTATTTTGAAAAATTATATTCTTGATATTGGAGGAAAAAACTCTAATAATATTATTATATGTGTGGAATCCAGTGCAGATGATAATCAGAACAAAAATATCACTTAGACAACTTCTCAAAAAGAAAATAATTCTGCACTATACTCCTTAAATATGGACAGTGATGTTGGTCCTGATGGTTTCACAAATAAATTCTACATGATTTACTGGGATATCATTCACATTGATGTGATCAATGCTATTAAGGAATTCTTTCATCATTCCTATTTGCCTTTTGGGATGAACCCTAATTTTAATTCTTTGATTCCAAAGTAGCTTAATTCCTTGGACATCAAAGACTTAAGGCCTATTTCCATTGGGAACACTTTTCCAAAGGTATTCAGTAAAATCATGGAACTACGACTTGGTGAGGTTTCCAAAAATCTTGTCTCTATAAATCAGTCTGCTTTTGTTCCTTGGAGGAATATTTAGAATTTTCCTTTTACTACTTCAGTGTGTATTAACATTATGAAAAGTAAAGTTCAGCAAGGTAACATGGCTCTGATGTTTGACATATCCAAGGCTTTCGATACAATAAGGTGGGACTTTATTTTCTCAATTCTTAGGATGCATGGATTTTCATAGAAATTCATTGGGTTGATACTTTTTATATTGAAAAGTTCTTGTCTATCTGTTCTTGTCTATGGGTCCCCAAAGGGGTTCATTCAATGCTCTAGAGGAGTCAGGCAGGGTGACCCTCTATCTGACTTTTGTTCTCTATGGCTGAGTATTATCTGAGTATGTGTCTTCATGACCTTGTCAATAGTGGTTTATATCAAAGAATGAGGGCAGGAAGAAACTCTTTTGCTCCGTCACATTTATTCTATGCTGATGACATACTGTTGTTTTGTAAGGCTAACATGGAAACATTATCCTGTATTAAGAACATATTCTCTAATTATGAAGAAGTTTCTGGTCAGGTAATTATCTGGAATAAATCCTTTGTTTTTTTGGGTGATGGAATTAGAAACTCGAAGCAAAACAGGGTTGCTCGTAGACTTGATGTTAAAAGAGGTATATTTCCCTTTGACTACCATGGGATTCTGTTGTTTTTTAGAAGGGTGAATCATGCTCACGTAGAGGGCATTGCTTTGAAAATCACCAATCAGCTGGCATGCTAGAAAGGGAAGACCATGTCCTAGGCTGGGAGAGTTTTCCTTGTCAACTTGGTTATCACTTCTATGTTTGTCTACTCCTTTTCTGTTTGTAGATGGTCTGTTTCCATTCTTATGGAACTGAAAGGAATGATACAGAATTTCATTTGGACTAGCTCAGTTCACTAGAGGAAGCTTGTTAATGTTTCTTGGAAAATTTGTATCAAGCCAGTTAACATGGGAGGAATGGGTATTATAGATGTCATACTATTTAATAATTCCCTCCTTCAAAACTACACTTGGAGACTACTCTCCAATCATGATTTCCCTCTCAAATTTCTGGATGACATGTTTGTTTATCGGCTGAAAAACAGTTTGTGTGTCTATTTAAAATCCTATGTGTGGTCTTCAATTAGGTATTCCTATTCAAGCATCATTTATCATTCGATATGGCTGGTATGTCCTGGTTCTTAGCTCAACTTCTGGAGTACGCCTTCACTGTCATCCCCTATAAATGATTCTGTTAATGTCCCTCCTTCTTTGAGGAATTTATCAATTGGTGAACTGCATGGCAATATTGATTCTTATGAAATCATTCCTATTAATTTTTGTTTGCAACATAGTAACTATGGATATGTGGATGCTGGCATTTTAATATGGAAACATGCTATAAATGGTTCCTTTTCTAGTTGGGCTTATTATAATCTGCAAAGTGGTGTCAATCCGGCTTTCCTCCATGGCTGGGAGGATTTCGACAAACCAATATTCCACCAAGTTCATAACTGCAACTTTGGAGAATCTAGAAAAACTGAATTCCTATCTATTGTGTGCTATAGTGAAAAGGATTTCATCTGGATGCAGTATGTCCCTTGTGCCTTAACAATGATAAATCGATTTCTCATATGTTTTTACAATGTGATTTTTTTGCTCGCTACTAGAAGTATGTTCAATCCTCATTCCACTACGGCCATGATTTCTTCTCATTTGACTCACTGCTTAGTTCAGCCATTAAGATTGATTTCGGTGATGAAGTTAAATCTTTGTTTATTGCTTCTATTGCTTCAGTTTTCTCTTTAATCTAGAAATCTCAAAACAATCTTGTCTTTAACAATATGAAGCACTCATTCCGGGATGGTGTTATGGTGGTGCATAGATTCATCATGCTTTCCTAGATGATTCAAATTAGTTATATGAACAATGATATATCTGAATTTTTCTTCTTGAGAGCTCTTGGTGTTCGTGGCATGGAATGGAAGCCTAGAATGGTCAAGTACATCCTGTGGATTCCACCAATTTCCGAATGGTTGAATGCGAATGTGGACGGGTCTTCCTTTGGTGCACTGGGTCCTTCTGGATGTGGTGGAATTTTTAGAATGCACTGGGGCTTCGTTAATGGATTCTTCTATCATTATTTTGGATATTCTCATGAAATTGAGGTGGAACATTGGGCTATGGTCAAGTATATCAGGTATGCAGTGCACTATGGTTGGCATAGAGTTTGGCTGGAGTCGGATCTCTCTATTGCTCTGCAGATTTTGAAAGAACGGTCTCAAAATTTCCCTTGGGGGATGATGTCTCCTTGGAACTCCTACCTTAGACTTGCTGAATGTTTATTCCTTGATGCCTCTCATGTTTATCACGAAGCTAATCATATTGTTGATGTTATCTCCAAAAGGGTGATCATGGAGGTTAGTTCGAGTTGGTTTTTTGTTCTACCTACATATTGTGACAGTTTGGTTTGCAATGATCAAGAAGGTGCTTTGTATAAAAGGCTTTGTAAGGCCTCTTGTTTTGAGTCTCTTTGTACTGTTTACTCTTTTTATAATAGTTTAATGGGAGCATGTATCTTCTTGTCTCTCAAAACATTTGGCTAATATGTTGTTTATACTGTGTTAACTATTCAGGGGATTAAAAGGGAAGTTCTAATAATTTTAAAAAACACCATATATTGGGGTGAAGAGGAATTCATCAATAACCATTAAATTATTAAATGGTGAGAGATTATATCTCTCCTCTATATATAGATCCTTGTGATTAATAATCTAGTTATAGGGGCTCAGACATAGTGTTTCTTTAGGAATCGATAGTATATAATAGTGGTGATCGATGGGACATCGAACGTATCATCTGAACTCTTCCCTATCGCTCAAATTCAGAAGATCGTTGTCCCCATTGTCTCTCAAGGATCAAGCTGATGATCTAGAGGTATTATACATTATATCCTCTTAAAATTGATCACTAAAAAAGAGCATACATCTATCTTGTGTTTGAAATGATGTATGTGTGTTTATGTTTTCAATTTATTTTATATAACTATCCTAACGGGATCCTAATCTAATATGAGTAAGAATTTCATCGATAAAGAAAAATACATGTTGATTGTCAGTGGAAAAATATTAAAATCAGATTTTCTACTCTTTCTCGAGGTTCCCTGTTCGTTTACAAGGTTCACATAATGGGTGGCTTCATATATGAAGTAGGCATATATTTTTTCCTAGAGATGGTGTGCACAATGGTTTCTTGGGTGCATTTCAGTAATGTGTCTTACATACACAGCTTCTTTGTATGGATTTCTATTACAGGTGGTTAAATAATGAATAATCACCCATATAATCACCTCTTATTTCACTAACTATGTAAGGAATGAAGTACCTTTTGGCAGAAGCCAATGAGATTTATTTAAAAAAGGTAAGTGTAATTTTCACCTCTATGTCGATCAAGATACTTCTAGAGTCTACTAGGAGTTATATAGTCTACTTTGATGCTTTAGGAATCAGGATTTGTGTAGTTCAGATGAAGGGTGATTAATTTTTCGCATATGGTCTCTCTTGCAGAGTCCACATGAGCGTAACTACTTGATGCATAGCCTCGAGCACATATTCAAGGTTCATTATCTACATTATTGGAGTCACCAATTAATGGGTGTGTGATTAATTTAACAAAAATGTTCTTAAATGTCTCAAATATATATCGACACAGTGAGACATAAATATGGGGAATCATAGGTATATGGAATACTAGCATTATTATGACATAAATATTTCTTACACACACAAAAAGGTAAATTCCATAGTTGATTCCATGATCCATATGAATCAGATGCAATCCATCAAGGAGGACAATATTGAGTGGAAGTTGATGGATCTATTTTTTGAGTAGCACATAGAGGATCAAAAATTGCATGGGATACGAGTTCATTAATCTATAGAGGTGACGTCATACCTTCATGTTTGGGTTAGGATGATGATTTTTTAAATTCTGAGGGACTTGTTTTGAGGGAGAGTGTCATAAGAGTGAACCTATATCATGGTTGGGTTTTTATGATAGTGAATCACTAATATACTAAGTTAATTTGTGGGTTACATTAGATGCATCGAAAGAGATGACTAGGGAGTCACATTATTATATTTGGTCATTTCATATTTATCTCACCATGTTATAAAAAGATGTCCTCTATTAGTATTGATGTCAATTTATGAAGAGGAAAATTTCATGGTTCATTAATCATTCCTCCAACTATCATAAGGAGAAGGTATAGAACAAGCGACCAACAAGAATCCTAAATACTCTCTCTATTCATGATTGGAAATTGAACAAATTCACCCTGGATTTTTTTATAGGATTTCCGAGATCACCTAAATATTGTGATGTAATAGGGGTGATCGTAGACTAGATGAAAAAGGTTTCACAATTCTTAATTATCTGGTAAAACATTTATTTTGATGATCAAGGGAGGAATTACATTCAAGAGATATTTCTACTTCATGGTGAAAACCATTCCATTATTTTTTATCAAGATGCACCATTCAAATCCATATTCTGGAAATGGTTATTGAATTAACTAGGTTCACAGGATATCATCAACATCATATATCACCGTTATACTGATGGGAATTCAGAGTTGATTATATGGGTGTTATATAGTAATATATGGTAATTTATTCTTGATTTTGGTGGTTTGTGGGAAAGTAATAGTCCTATAATTTATTTTCCTTCAAAAAAAATCCCTGAAATAATTCAGATGTCCCCATATTAGGCCTTCTATGGTAGATAGGTCAATTTGCATATATACTAACTAGAGGAATGTGATGAATCTCTACTGGGTCCTCATATTGTTCTAGATACATTAGAGTATGGACAACAAATTTTTTTATAAGAATGTTGATAAGAAAACGATATGAGGTTTATCGTTTTTGTAGTTGGTCCTTTGTGTTAGTGTGTGCCCAAATCTAGTCACATTGTCCAGAAATCAGCATGACTTGAAATAGATGTGTGAGAAACAACCTGTTGTAACTACTTCTGCAGATGTTGGACTATAAAACGATGTGGTTTAGCTCAAGGTAAAATAATATTTTTCACAGGATGACATAATGTTGGGGTACCATCAGTTGAAATTAAATGATGGGACATTCAGAAGACTACTTTTCATACTAGATATGGGAATTATGAATTTGTAGTTATGTCATTTGTTATAACTAATGCACCTGATGTCTTAATGGAAATTATGAATAGAATATTACATTAGTTCTTTGATAATTCTATTGTTGTGTTGATAGGTAAATTTTTTTAGGATATTATAAAATAATAGAAGAACATTATAGATTTCTATGGGTTATTTTTGAACCACAAAATAAATGAAACTGTATGGAAAAATAAAAAACTGTGAATTTTTGCCTGCATCATATTTCATTCATTGGACACATTGTTTCTAAAGATTGAATAACTATTTATCCTACAAAACAATAGTTATTAATAAAAGGGAATGAACAAAAAATATTACCATGATTCATATTATCATTTTTTGTTGGCTATTACCGGGATTTTCTGAAATGTTTTGTATATTTATCTAGTCCATTGACTATGTTAACTTGAAAATACGTTATCATTATCTACGCAAAAGAATGTGATGACTGTTTTCTGGAATTGAAAATAAGATTATTGAATTATTCACTTTTGAACATACCTTATAAAAATTGTGAATTTGTCAACTATAATGATGCTTCGTTTGAAGGAATTGGTAATGTCCTAATGAAAAATGACTACGATTCACTGTAGTCGTCTCTCTAAGAGAGAATTAAGGATGTTAATAAGGATCACCATGAGTTATAGAAAAAGGTAGAACATAACAAGAAGGGTAAGTTGAATAAAATTACTATTGATAGAGATTTTTTTGGGATTTTGGAAGTGATTATATTGTCTTTATGAATCAAAATGATCAATTATGTCGGGCTCACTGTTCTCCCATTTCAATTTATCATGGAAGCACTGTGATGTAAAAAGATATTTAGGAGTTTTATTGGTGGGATGAAATGAAAAGATATATTTCTTATTTTACCATGAAATTTCAATAAGTAAGATAATAATGAAATTAAATGAGGGGATACTTCATCCTTTTCCTATTATAGGGTGTAAATGGTTGAATAAATCCCTAGATTTAATGGTAGTAATACCAAAGACATCCTAATGTATCTATGATTTCTGGGTCATTATGGATTTTTTGACTACATTTTCACATTTTATTTTGATTCTACTCACCCTATCTCTAGATAAAAATTATCTATTATATATAGAAGATATAGTCATGTTAAATTTAGTGCCCCATTCCATCATATGTTGTATTGATCCTGGGATTACTTCTACCATTTAGAAAGCCCTTCATAATTCAATGGGAATTGAATTAAATTTCAGCATAGCCATAAAACCTTATTTAGATGGAAAATAACAGTGATAAATTCATATATGTTAGGATAAACTTTGATATTGATAAATGGATTTCCATGAATATTATGATCATCATATTTATTTAATTTATTTTTCTTATAATAACAATTTTCATTTCAGTATACAAATGAACCCTTTTGAGGAATTTTATTAGAAGTGGTGTAAACTCCATAATATTGGGTTGAGGTCATGGAATATATGTGGATGGGACTAGAATTTGAAGATTTAGTCAGAAATAAAGATTACTTGTTTCATAGACTCGTGAGAAAAACTCAGAGGACGCCGAAAAGTAATGAATATAACAGGAGGGAGGTCCATTCTTTTAAGGTAGGTGATCATGTTTTCCTCAAAACCTCATTATATAAATTTTTTATGTGTATTGGTAAGAAATATATGATAAGTTGATGGTTAATTTGATATTATTAAATTATAGTAAATTTATTTGACCAGTCACCTACCTAGATGTAACACCCCAAGCATCCACAGTACACTTCTCTTTGAATAATACAACAGCATGTGTTGTACGCAACATCCAGTTCTAACACACCACAACCAATCAAAATAGTTGTTATGAATAGTAATACCCACCTTTTGAAATTATATAAATTTTATCTTTTAAATTGGACTTCATATTTTTATTAGGAATATCAAAATTATCCTCGGGTGAAATTTTGGTATTTTTCTGAAAACTTACAATTTTTTATAAATAGTGGAAAACACTAAGTTATAGTTTAAAACCAAATTTTTATTTAAATAATTATTAAATTTTTTAATTTATTATAGGTAAAAATAGATACATAATACCTACATAAGTTCAATTTATTTAATTGGAGTCGGTTTATAATTATTTTAGATATATAAAAATTTTATTGAACATTCATCATCTTTTACCCATCTCCTATGAGAATTTGAAAATTCACATAAAACATAATTGTACCGCTTCTATGAGTGGAATTTCAAAAAACTGAGAGACATGGTTAATATCAAGGAGTAAAATGTGGTTCAATAAGAAAAAAATAAATTTTGGTGAATAGTAACTTTTTACTTTCATTTACCACGGTTAAATGTAAATAGGGTAATTAAAGGTAAAAATGATATTATTATTACCCTAAAACATGTACTAATTCTGTTGTCTAAGTATAATTAGACCAAACAAACAGTAGGAATAAAATATGAACCTCTTTGGTCCACTTGGATTAGATTATGAAATTTATTATTAATTAATTAATAGAATAGTTAAAAGAGATAAAATCAATGTTAAATAACTAAAAAAATTTAATATAGGGTTATAAATATTCATTAGAAATATAAAAATATTTCCTACATAATTATATTTTATTTATAATTTTTAGACATTAAATAATTTAATTTATTTATGACACAAGGGTGATGCAGTAATTACTTAATTAACGAAATATTAAAATAATTGATATCATAAATATAAAAATATATTTAATTTGATACTTTTTATGAATTACACTAATTTTATAGGTTAATATTACATATTAGGGTCGTTTAGATGAATTTATTTCAAAGTAATGATGCTGTTATGAAATTAGAAAAAAAAATACCAAATAGTGTCAAAATTTACATGAAAGAGTCTTTAAAACAAATATTATATTATTAATTTATATTCTATTCCAAAAAATATAAGGATTGGAGAAAGGACTTTTATAATGATAGTTGTTTATTTAATTAACCACATAGGGTTCTCTTGGGAGTATATACTATGTTTATTAACCATATAATATAAAAATACAAAGAGACATGGTAAATGCCAAACTATTTAACTAAGAGTTAAATAAAAATGATAAGGTTAATATTGAGACTCAAAACTATCTAAAATATATTGTTTGAAATTATTTAGACCCATCCCCATCTGAACCTTTAAATAATACACTTTGGATACCTTAGAACCTGATTAAAAATTTATTATAAAGTAATATTTCTAGCTTTTCCAAAGGATCCCCTCACCCCTCTTATAAAAGTGAACTCCACCTTCTCTCTAATTCACACCATCTAAGCCTTTTAGATCGGCCAAAACCTGCCCAAATATTCTCTCGAATTCTTTAACTTCATCCAAGAGGCCTTAGTTTTACCAGAAATCCATCATATGGAGCCCTTTTGATCAAATCAAAAGGAAGAACCCGAAGAAGTGGTAATGTTTTCACCACCCTCTTTCAAGTTTCTTTCTCCTTCCACTTATTCATTATTTGTTATTTACATCCTAAAATAATAAATCCAGTATATTATATATAATATGATGTTATTATAATTATGGTACAACCATATTCAGTTTTCTATTCATCCTTTTAATGACATGCCACCATACGTGTGTATGTATGGCTTACCGTCTCCACGTCGTGGTGTAATTGTTATTCAAAACATTGTTATTTTGATGTGTATGATAATGAAATGTAATTGAAGAAAATAAAAAATATAACTCTATAATGATTCTATATATATGATATACCATCAAATTATATATTATTTTAATATCAAAAGAATGATATTGTCGCTCACGCATACGTACGGACTACCGTCTCCACGAACGCAATGAGATTCATTCCCCATCGTATCCATTCAAGACTAGTATTCATTTGATGATTAAAAATATTGTTTAAGGACTTGATATATTTCTGGATATGAATAAGATACAACCTATCCATAACAAACACAGCTTATGTAACAAAACATATAAATGAAAACAAGTAAGTTAACACCCGAAATGACGATAATACTAAGATATTATTAACAAAGAAAAGTTAAAAGATCATATATGAAATCATATTAATGTATATTATTCTTTTATAATTTAACAAAAACTATTTCACAATTATAAAGGAGGTTAAACTACCCTTATCCCAAGAAAATGTAAAATGTAAGGGTTTATTTCACAATCTCTTCATTATCCGAGGTTGTTTATACGTAATTATCTACTGGGACCTCTTTATCATCCACCTCCATGTTTCATAAAAATGTATTTCAAATCATTCTTACTATTTTAGAGACAATGGGTTAAATTCATTTATACCCTTGTATGACTTTTTATATGATTTTTATAAAATAATCTTTCTATTGTTTTCCAAACAAGGTCCTTTTTAAACTTTTTGAGAAAATTAAGGTAAAAATTCCTTTTTTTAAATTATACGGAAGGTGAGCCTATTTTAAGCATTTCTAAAATCACCGAAGCTTCCCTTACAAGCTTATAAAGATATTTTAAAAATTATTGTTTTATTTTGTAATTATGTGACTTTTAAATGATTTCAAAAAAGGTATATTTCTCTCAAATAGTTTTGATTTTATCTATGTCAACATCCATTAATGGATTTTAAGTTTATTTGAAGTTGATTTATTATGATACAAAACATCCATAATGTATTGAAGGATTTGTGATATGTTTGACTATTGATGTGTTATTTTTAAACCATTCATGGTTTATGGAGAGAGTATTGAAATTTCGTATGCTAGTTTTAATATAAATGTTTACATTATGTTTAAACCTGTTCATATGAAGAATGAATTGGACTTAATAAGTGACGGGAGGATCCTTCCATAACTCCTCGATGCATCGGTAGGTCTCATGAGAAAAACTAGTGTCTTGGCACAAGAACCTGACTAAATCTTATTTGTAGTCTTGGCACATGTCCTTGACTATGTGGTTATGATAGTCTGGAATTATGCATTCCATCATTATGAATGTTATTATTGATATTTCATGAGAATATTCGACTAGTAGAATATCGATGTGGATAAGTAAATGGAATTATATCATTTTATTTCGGCCATATTATGTTGATCTTCAAGTTTAAAAGGATTTTTTTATTTATACATTTCCTTAAATGTTTAAGCATATTTATGAAATTTTCTGCTATATTGTTATCCTTACTAGGCATCTGAGCTCACCACTTTCTATGTTTTAGGTTTTTCCTAGGATGTAAAGATGTATTTTATAAATGACCTGCAGGGATAGTATGAAGGGATATGAGTGTGGCCTATGGAGACAAGATGTTGTTTTAGTTTTTCACTTTATGGTGTAATGTAAACATTATGAATATATCTAGTGATTCCAAGGATACTAAACAAATTGTTCTTTTTAAACTTTATCTATTGTGATCATTCCAATGTTATGTAATATTGCACCGACTCTGGGTGACTAGGGTTGGGGTGATATAGTTGGTATCAGAGGAAGTTTAGTACAAACCATGGGAGATAGATTTAGATAATCTCTGATTAGATCACATATCCCTAAGAAAGTCTTTGAGGATTATAATAGAATAACATCCTAGAATTTTGTTATTGAAGAGATTTTGTGAGTTTTCTTAAAATACATCTCTGTTTGGATATGACCAGGTCGAGGCAGCTCTGGCATAGATGTACCTAGTGGTGAAACCCGAAAACACCACTTTGAACTAGACTCTAAGAGGAAATGGTGCATGACAACAGGCATTGTTGCACTCTTGGTTACGACACTCCGAGGGGATATGATTAGGAAAATTCTAATTTTCATTAAAAAACATTATAATGGGTTTATGAGTATATACTTTCTCAAAGAATATTTTTTTATAATTATGGATTATATCAATCATATTTTCAATCTATGTTAAGTGTTTTACAAGTTCGAATTATGTATTTCGATTCATAAACTGATCTATTTTATGCCATTATTTAGAAATGGAACCTTGTTGAGGGAATGGAAACCATACCAATGCATGCACTCCATGTAGGTATTTCCCTCCTGCTCAAGATAATTATAGTGGAGTTGGTGATAAAATAGGTGCTGATCAGCTAATCACCATACTAGGACAACATACTCAGGTTATGAATAACAACCTTACCCGTATGGAGCACCCAGATCCACAGCGTGGAGGATCAATGTTAGATCACTTCATGAGGCACAAACCACTGACATTCAATGGGAGTAAAAATACATTAGTTTCTAATCTATGGGTAATTTCCTTTGACAAAATATTCCACTCTTTGGGGAGTAGCAAAAGGGAAAAAATTGTCATGGAAATTTACCGCCTTACTGATGATGATGATCAATGGTGGTCATTGATTCAAAACACAAAGGATGATGAGGAAGTATAAAATATGGAATGGATGGTGTTTAAATATCTCTTATTAGAAAAATAATTTCCTCGTGACCATCAAGTAGATATAGAAATTTAATTTCTGAGTCCGAGGCAAAAGGAGGATGAGAATATCGGAAAGTATGGCGATAACTTTACAAGGTTTGCGAGGCATTCAGCTAATTATATACATAACCCAAGGAGTAAGATTGATCATTTCATTGATGAGTTAAAACCATTTATTTGTCAAGCATTAGTCCCTCAATCCTTCTCATTGTATGAAGATATTGTCTCATGTGCTATCAAGACAGAAAAATAATTATCTAAGTCTTATGACTTTAATGCAATGCAAGAGAAGAAGAGATCTTCTGATCACTCTGGGAATGGAAATAAAGGGAAGAAGGCAAATGTTGAATATCCATCATGCAGTAAATGTGGGATGAAACACATCGTTACTTCCATGAAGGGAATGATAGTATGTAGCATGTGTGGTGAAAAAGGCTACCAAGCATGTGATTGCAAGGGGAAGAAGGAAGCTACCGATGTTCAATTCTACAATTGCAGGGAAATGGAACATTATACAAATGAATGTCATATGAGTCAGGGAAACATACCTCAGAAAATGCCAAGGTATCAAGGCCAAGATAATGATATCACTACTAATGAGGTAGAAGCTCTGAAAGATATGGTGGTATGTAATTTAAAGGTTTCCTCAAGTTTATAAAATGCTTTATTTGATTCTGGATCATCGCATTGATTCATATATTCCCTATTTTCTATGAAAATTAGACATTTCTAATTTTATTTAACAAGGGTGTTATCAGTCAAAACTCGTAAGGGAAGTATCATTAAAACAATGTTTTGTGAATCAATCCCCATTAGAGCACATAAATGTTCATTATCTTTTGATCTAATCATCATTCCCATGATTGAATTTGATATAATACTTGGTATGGATTGGATTTCATACCATGATGCGAATATTTATTATTAGAAGAAGGAGGTTATGTTTTTTGATTATGATGATAAAGAACACTGTATCATTAGAGCAGAATTGTCACCACCTAATTCTTATGTAGATCCACCCCCAGTAGATCAACAAAATCCAATTATTGGGGATGAAGATAATGAAATAACTTTGGATGAGGAAAATAATGTTCAAATAGAGGATGTACCAATCGTGAAAAAATATGTAGATGTGTTTCCGGATGATTTACATGGACATCCACCAGAACGAGAAATTGAGTTTCCATTGATTTAATTCCTGGTTCAAGGCCTATATCGAAAACCCCTTATAGAATGGACACTATGTAATTAGTTGAACTAAATAAACAATTAGAGTAATTGAGTAATAAAGGATTTATTCTCCCTAGTGTTTCTCTATCGGGATCCCTTGTCCTTTTTGTTATCAAGAAATATGGATCTATGAGGTTATGTATCGACTATAGGGAAATCAATTCTATAACAATAAAGAACAAGTATCCCCTACCTTGAATTGATTATTTATTTGACCAACTTCATGGAGCTCAATACTTTTGAAGTATTAACCTTTGATATGGATACCATCAGTTGTGTGTGAAGATGGGAAACATTTTGAAGACACCATTTCGATCCAGGTACGGGCATTACGATTTTACAGTAATGCCTTTTGGATTGACTAATGCACCTTCTGTATTCATGGATATAATAAATAGAGTTTTCAAGGAATATATCGATGATTTATTGGTGATATTTATTGATGATATCTTTGTATACTCCAAAATCTATGAAGATCATGAAAATTACTTTCACATTATCCTGAAGACTCTCAGAAGACATAAATTATATGGGAAGTTTAGCAAGTGTTAATTATTGCTTCAGTAGATCTCTTTTCTTGGCCATATTGTCTCTAAGGATGGAATCTCAGTTGATCCTTCTAAGATAAGATAAATCCAGGAATGGAAACCACCAACGAGTATAACTAAGGTACACAATTTTATTGGGTTAGCAGGTTATTATCGGCATTTCGTCCAGAATTTTGCCTGATTGGTTAGCCCATTAACAAAGCTCATATGTAAAGGGGTTAAATTTATTTCGTAAAAAGAGTGTGAAAATTTATTTGATGAACTGAAGAGAAGATTATTCAATTCTCATATATTTACTCTACCATCAAGGAATGATGGTTTTGTTATTTATGGTGATGCTTCCGAGAAAGGACTTGGTTGTGTCCCTATGCAGAATGATAGGGCTATTGCCTATGCATCATGACAGCTGAAACTTCATGAGAAAAACAATCCTACTGATGATCTTGTGTTTGTTTTTGTAATCTTTGATTTGAAGATATGGAGACAATATCTCTATGGTGAAAAATGTGAGATGTACACCAATCACACGATTTTGAAGAATATTTTCTCATAGAAATAACTCAACATGAGGCATAAGCGATGGCTTAAACTACTCAAGGATTATGATTGCAAGGTACACTACCACCTGGGGAAGGAAAATAAGGTGGAAGATGCTTTGAGAAGAAAGGATCATCGAGTTTTGAACAATATGGGAGTTGAAAGGGATCCAATCTTCATGGATCTAGTAAAATCTGATATGGGAATAACCATGGAAGGTGGGACTTTCATACTATTTCAGATGGTTTCCAAACCATCTTTACTAGAAAAGATTAAGAGTTCGTAGAACGATGATGATGAATTTCAAAAGATGATTAAATTTGTGAATGATGGGAGATTGAGTGGCTTTGTTTATGAAAAAGGAATTTTGAAATTTGGGAAGAGACTTTGTATTCTCAGTATACCTGATCAAAAAAGGGAATTGTTGGATGATGCTCACAGTTCCAATTTATCTATACACCCTAGGAGAACAAACATGTATATATATTTGAAGGAACATTTTTTGTGGGACAACATGAAGAGAGAGATTGTGGATTTTGTATCTAGATGTATGGTTTGTCAACAAGTGAAAGCTAGAAGACAACAGCCTGGATGAGTCATGCAACCTATTCCCATACCTGAGTTGAAATGGGATAATATCACGATGGACTTTTTCATAGGACTACCAAAGACTCCTAGAAGGAACGATGCAATATGGGTCATTGTTGATCATCATACCAAGTCAGCAAATTTTCTTACTATAAGGGAGGATTAACCACTTCAACGTCTAGAATGACTATATATTAATGAAGCGGTGAGACTTCATGAAGTACCCATATCGATTGTTTCTGATCATGATCCCTGTTTTACTTCACGATTCTTGAAAATTCTTCAGAAATCCTTGGATACTGAACATTATTTGAGCACTGCCTACCACCCCCAAACTGATGGACAATCAGAACGGACTATTCAAACCTTAGAAGACATGTTGAGATCATGCTCACTTAAATTTCAGGATATGTGGGATCAATATTTACCTATGGTAGAATTTTCCTATAACAATAGCTTCCATTCAAGTATTCGGATTGCACCATTTGAAGAGTTATACAGAAGATATGTCGCACACCAACCTGTTGGGATGATGTCGGTGAAAGAAAATATGTAGGCCCAGAACTGGTGGAGGAAACAATGGAAAAGGTAAAGGAAATCCAAAACCAAATCAAAGAAGCTCAATGTAGGCAGAAGAGCTATGTTGACAATCAAAAAAAGGCTTTGGAATTTCATTTATGAGATCATGTTTTCTTGAAGGTATCTCTATGTTAGGGAGTTATACATTTTGGTAAGAAATGTAAATTGAGTCCCACATACATAGGACCTTTAAAAATTATAGAACAAATTGGGGTTGTAGCTTACGGGTTGGCAATGCCATCAAATCTCTCCGAAGTTCACGATGTGTTTCACGTATCACGGTTGAGAAAATACATGCCTGACCCAACACATGTACTCACCTACGAGGAAGAAGAACAGGAACCCGATCGATCCTATTGCTAAGAGTCATTCAGTATTCTTGATATGAGAGAACAAGTGTTGAGAAGCCAGACGACTCGTCTAGTAAAAGTTGTATGGGGAAACCATAAGATGGATGAGGTAACATGGGAACCCAAGGAACATATGATGAAGAACCACCCAATTCTTTTTATGCGGTAATATTCTAGAAATTTTGAGGTTGAAATTATTTTGAGGAGAGGAGAATGTAACACCCCAAGCATCCACAGTACTCTTCTCATTGAATAATACAGTTGCATGTGGTGTACGCAACATCGAGTTCTAACACACCAAAACCAATCAAACTAGTCGTTGTGAATAGGAATACCCAATTTTTTAAATTATATAAATTTTATATTTTAAAATGGAATTTCTTTTTGGATTCAGAATATCGAAATTATCCAAGGGTGAAATTTTGGTATTTTTCTGAAAACATTCAATTTTTGATGAATAGTGGAAAACAATGAGTTATAGTTTAAAACCGAATTTTTATTTAAATAATTATTTACTTTATTTAAATTTATTTTAGGTCAAAATATATACATAATACCTATATAATTTCAATATAATTCATTGGAGTCAGTCAATAATAATTTTATATATATAAAAATTTTATTGAACTTTCACCGTCTTTTACCCATCTACTAGGAGAATTTTCAAATTCACATAAAACGTAATTTTACCTCTTATTTGAGTGGAATTTAAAAAATTCAAGAGACACAGTTAATATCAAGTAGTAAAATTTGGTTCAATAAAATAATAATAATTTTTCTTTGTGAATAGTAACTTTTTACTTTTATTTTCCACGGTTAAAAGTAAATGGGGAAATTAAAGGTAAAAATTATATTATTATTACCTTAACACATGTACTAATTCTATTGGATAATTATAATTCGACCAAAAAATTCATAGGAATAATATATGAACCACTTTGGTCCAATTGGATTAGATTAGGACATTTATTATTATTTAATTTAAAAAAGAGTTAAAAGAGATAAAATCAAAGATAAATAACTAAATAATTTTTAATATAATGTTATACATAAGATAAATTCGATTATAAATATGAATTAGAAATATAAAAATATTTCCTACATAATGAAATTTTATTTAAAATTTTTAGACATTAATTTATTTTTTTTATCTATGACACAATGGTGATGTAGTAATTACCTAATTAATGAAATATTAAAATAATTAATATTATAAATATCAAAATAAATTTAATTTGAGACTTTTAAGGAATTAAACTAATTTTTTGGGTTAATATAACATATTAGAGTTGTTTATATGAATTGTTTTCGAATTAGTAATGTTGTTATAAATTTAGAAAAAACAAAATACCAAATATTGTCAAAATTGACATAAAATTGTTTTTAAAAGAAATATTATATTATTAATTAAAATTATATTCCTAAAAATATAAGGTTCAGCCAATGGACATATATAATGATAGGTGTATCGTTATTGAACCACTTGGGTTTCTCTTGAATGTATCTAGTATGTTTATTAACCATATAATATAAAAATACAATGTGACATGGTAAATGTCAATATATTTAACTAAGAGTTATATAAAAAAGAAAATGTTAATATAGTGACCCAAACCTGTCTAAAATATATTGGTTGAAAGGATTTATACCCATACCCACCTTAAAATTTAAATAATATACTTTAGATTCATTATAAACCGAATATAAATTTATTATAAATAATATTTCTAGCTTATCCAAAGGTGCCCCTCACCCCTCTTATAAAAGGGCACTCCCCCTTCTCTTTAATGAACACCTTCAAGGCCTTTTGGCTCGGCCAAACCCTACCCAAATATTCTCTAAACTTACCTAAATTAATCCTAGAGTCCTTAGTTTGATTATAATGCCAATTTATGGACCCCTTTTGATCAAATCAAAAGGAAGAACCCGAAGAATAGGTAATGTTTTCCCCACCCTCTTTCATAATCATTTTTTCTTCCACATCTTCTTTCTTTGTTGATTCCATTCTAAAATAATAACTCTTGTATCTTTTATATACTATGATGTTATTATAAATAAGGTATAACCATATTCATTATCCTATCCATCCTTTGAATTATGTGTCACCATACATGCGTACGTACGGTTTACCATCTCCACATCGTGGTGTAATTGTTATTCAAAACATTATTATTTGGATGGGTATGATAATGATGTGTAATTGAAGTAACTAATAAATATAAAACTATAATGATTCTGAATATATGATATAACATCCAATTATATATTATTTTAATATCAAAAGATTGATATTGTCGCTCGTGCGTACGTACGGACTACCGTCTCCACGAACACGATGAGCTTCATTTCCCATCGTATCCATTAAAGACTAATTTTCATTTGATGATTAAAAATAATGTTTAAGGAATTGATATCATTCTAGATATTAATAGTATAAAACATATCCATAAAAAACATGGATTATGTAATAAAACATATAAAATAAAATGTGTAGGTTAACACCCGAAATGACGATAATACTAAGATATTATTAAGAAATAAATGTTAAATGATCATATATGATATCATATTAATGTATATGATTGTTTTATAATTTAATAACAACAATTTCACCATTATAAAAGAGGTTAAACTACCCTCTACCAAGGAAATGTACAATGTCAGGGTTTATTTCACAATCTCTTCGTTATCCTAGGTTGTTTATATGTAATTATCTACTGGGACATATTTATCATCCACCTTCATGTTTCTTAGAAATTTATTTCAAATCATTCTTACTATTTTAAAAACAATGAGTGAATGTAATTTATACACTTGTTTGAATTTTTATAAGATGTTTATAATGGAATCATTCTGTCATTTTCCAAACAAGGTCCTTTTTAATCTTTTCGACAGAATTAAGGTAAGAATGAATTTTTTTAACTTTTACGGTAGGTGATGCTATTTTCCACCATTCTAAATTCATAGAAGCTTCTCTTACAATATTATAATGATATTTTCAAATTAAAAGATTTATTTTATAATTACATGACTTTTAAATGATTTCAACGAAAGATATATTTCTCTCAAATAGTTTTGGTTTTATCTATGTCAACATCCTTTGATGGATTTTAAGCTTATTTTAAGTTGATTTATTATGATACAAAACATGCATATTGTATTGTAGGTTTTGTGATATGATCGACTGTGGATGTGTTATTTTTATACTATTCATGGTTTATGGAGAAAGTATTGACATTTCGTAAGATAGTTTTAATACGAATGTTTATGTTATGTTTAAACCTGTTCATATGAGGAATGCATTGGACTTAATAAGTGAGGGGTGGATCCCGATATAGCTCCTCGATGCATCGGTAGGTCTCATGATACAAACTAGTGTCTTGTCATAAGGCCTTGACAAAATCTTATTTGTAGTCTTGGCCCAAGGCCTTGACTATGTGGTTATGATGGTCTGGCATTATGAATTCCATCATTTTAAAAGTGGTTATTGATATTTCATGTGACTATTTGACTAGTAGCATATCTATGTGAATAAGTAAATGGAATTATTTCATTTTATATATGCCATATTATGCAGAAGTTCAAGTTTAAAAGGCTTCTGTTTTAGTTACATATTGCCTTAAATGTTTATGATTATTTATGAATGTTTCAGCTATATTGTTATCCTTTCTGGGCATCTAAGCTCACCCCTTTCTATGTTTTATTTTTTCCAAGGATGTGAATAATTATTTTATGAATACCTGCAGGGATAGTATAAGAGGATATGATTGTGGTCTAAGGAGACAACATGTTGTTGTAGTTTTTTACTTTATGATGTAATGTAATCTTTATGAATGTATCTAGTGATTCCAAGTCTACTGAACTAATCAGTATTTCGAGATTTGATCTTTTGCGATCTGGACAATCTTATGTATTAATGCACTGACTCCATGTAATTGGGGTCAGGGTGTTACACTTGAAGCATTCCTGTTCAATTTATCTTAGAGAAATTTTTTTTTTCATATTTCAATATTATGAAATTATGTGACAAAACCATCTCATGTCTTGACAAAAGAATTTGTTCAGTTGGATGAAAATATTTATTATTAATAGAATCATTTTCAGATTCTTCATCATATAGAGAAATTATTGTATGATAAGGAAATTTACCAGGTAATGGTATAATGGCAAAACACTTTGTTAAATAAGAAAATGGGAATCTAAAATATCTATGAGGGAAATGTAACCCCATTTTTTATTAAGTATCCAAATTTAATTGCTTTAATCAGTGGGAGGATTTAACACTATAATTACTTCTAGAATATTATTTTAACATGTATTATTATTATTTATTTAAATATTAATACTAAAACTAAAAAATTTATTATATGGTTTTTAATTAATAAATTTTATTTTTTCAATTATAAAAATTTATTTTTACAGAAATGATTTTATTTTTAATTCAGCATGATGAAATTATTTTAGTAGGATTTTTTAGAAATTACTAAAAATAAATATAATTTGATGAATAGTAAAAAATAAAGTCTTTTATAATAAATGAGATTTTCTTTTTGAAGAAATGAATACATATTTATCATATAAAATTAGTTCATTTTTTTAATTAAATAATTACGAATCATTTGTTTAATATTGTATTGGAATAATTCATAACATTAATAGTACAATTAATTTCATGATACGTATAAAAATAATTATCAATGTCAACATAGTGCCTGCACAACATTGGAAATGTCAATTTTGGTGGTTTATAAATAATAATTTATTATTAAAAATTATTTTGGAGACAGTTTTTTATGTACTATTTGTGTTTTTTATTTTTGTCTATTGATTTCTAATTTCACTATTATATTACATAAATTTTTTCCACATGCATTTGTAATGATTGTGAAAGGAATGAAAAACAAAAATAAATTATTCCAGATGTTTTCTTCACATATATAGGAGTGAATATACATAATAAATGATTATATAACCTTATATAAAACCTATTTAATTTATTGTTATGATATTAATATTTTTTTAAATTTTTATATTCGATTAAATTAACATTAATGCTTATGTACAATTGATGCACCTCTTATGTTAGCATAATAATGATAAATAAATTTTATTTAATTAATATTATAAGATTTATTAAATGACGCATATTTTTGTTAAATATTTTTTTATTATGTTTTTCAAACATTTTCTAAATTTTTTATTCAAAATTTGGACATTTTGGACCCATATGAGTCTCCTTTAGACCATTAGAATATTTTATTTAATCTTAAGTAAATATTTTCACACTATAAATATTTGTTTGTAAAACATTTAGTATATATGGTTTTATAGAAGATGATTTCAAACAGAAATATTTTTTAGAAATATTGTAAATATATATTTATTATCTAATATTATTTTTAAATTTTAGGTAATAAATAAATATGTTTATGGATTCAAAAATTATGATGAAGTTAATATTCATTTAATGAAGTCATAAAATTAATGACATTAAAAATATTAAAATAAATATAATTTGCATTTTTAATTAAATTTAAGAATTAATTAGTTGTATATTAATTTTTTATGATATAATATAATATCAATTTCTAATTTTAATCTTTTTTTATTTGTATGAAGTCTTAATTATGAATCGTTCTTTATTTAACGAAAAACATTTTACATGTATAATATTATTTATTAAATTATTTAAAAATCACAAAATGATTGAGGAAGTCATTATATGATAATATTCCTTCTATAATGTAGTCCCATTTTATTGTTAGGTTTATATGGATGTTCTAAACAATAGAATAGATTTATTATATTTTACTAATTTGAGTAATTAATATGTTACGCCTCACATCACTTACAAAATGAGGCTCCCTCCTTCACAAATATTAATGAATATGATCATTATTTCTCTAAAATACTCTAAAAATCATCATTATCCTCATACCATACCAAAATATAGTTCTTATGGTCTCTCAAAAAATTTAACATCCAATTGCATTAAGGACGTTCTTAAGGACGAATTTTCAAGAAGTAAGATTCCATTTTATTATCTTTTTAATTCATGTTAACTGATGCCTTTTACCCACCTCTTATCAAATGATTCATTACCACTATAATATCATAAAAATAATGGAAATTATTTGTTTTATGTTATATACTTTTTAAAATGTTTTATCTACTCTTATTATTCTTAAATAAGGAAACCATCATCCATAGTGTATCAATTCACCACCATTGTGGACGACATGTTTTTTTTCATTTAGCGAAATCATCGATAGATTAAATTCACATTTAATTTTTTAAAATGAATTACATATATATACTCACCTATGGAATATTATTTATATATGAAAATTAATTCCATAATAATCCGACCTTGCGAACTATGAAAAGAACACACCCAAAGAATGAAAATACTAATCTATTATTAATAAATGAGTATTAAATGTTATAATAAGATCTTTTAAGGATTTATAAACATGAATATAGTTTAATAAATTAATAACACTTATATAACCATTATATAGTAGGTCTTAACAGTTTAAATTGATGTTCAACTAGAGGTAAGAGACTCCTAAACTAATATATTGTGTTAAATGTTTTAGATATTTATTATACTAAATCATAATATTTTTTTTACATGTTTTCAAAATAGATTTTATTAATGTATTTATATGGGTAATAATGTTTTATTTTATATTATTTTTTTATAAAATATATCAATTTTCTATGTTATATAACATAATTTAATTTCAAATATTTTTTATGTCTCTTTTAAAAAATTCAAGAAGAATTTTTTATATATTCCTATTGAGTGGTTTCTCCTTCATTCATTAATATTTATAATTATAATGTTTTTATTATATGATTTACAAGTTATTTTAGAATAATATGATTTCATTATTACATTTGTGGCTTTTATATATTTATTCTGATTTTTATAAAAAAGGTAATTTTAAATCTAAATGTGTTTTGCTCAAGGTTTTAAATTAGTTATGAAGACTACTTTTCATGATATGTTCAATAAAAATTCAATATAATACATTGATCCAATTATATCATAGGATATGTTGGTTTTATCCCATTATAACTCAAGATTTGATGGGTTGAGCTCAACTGTAGCTCAATATATGTTTGGATGAGCCCATTTTATCTCAATATATGATGGGTTGAGCACATTCTATCTCAAGATAGCACATATGAGACCCATTATAGTTCACCGATGATTTGGGTAATCCAATGATTGAAGTAGACCTAATGGTTATTCCATTTATATGGGTGAATGTAATATTAATATGTAAATGATACCCTAAGTCTACAATATTATTTTTCTAGTCATATTTATGAGTTTTCATGAAAATCGTTTTAATGGATTTTCATTTTTTCAGTTGACTAAAATATTTCATTATTTATGTCTCTTACAACTATTTTTGTGATCATAGAATATTTTTAATTTTTTTATAGGTTTTATGGATTTAAAAGGGAATAATGGAAGGTATGTTAATTGTTATGATAATTTTTCAAAAAAATCATATTTTGTTTAAATTGTTTAATACTTTTGAAGAAATAGATAAATTTTTAGTATTATCCACTGTATGTAATGATTGGATGTTATATATTTTTGATGTATTAATTTTATAAATATCTAAACATGAAAAGATCCTTAATGTGAAAGAAATTAAATTTTTTAATAAAACCCAATATTATTCAATGGTTTAAGGATGTGTCCTTATACTATTAAACAAAGATGGTTTTGTGAATGGAAATATCTATCAATCATGGGGATGGTAGGGTGTACAAATAGATCAATAACATTACCATTTATCAAGCATAATTATTAAATAGAGCTACATTATATTTTGAATTTCCAAAAATGATCATAATATCAAATATCTTCATGATGTAGACAGTTTACACGTACATGAATGTTGTTATCATCTTCAATTGACTGAAATTAAATAGAAATATAAAAGGATGTATCATACTTTTAGTATATGGTAGATCATTTTGTTAACATAAATCAATAAATTATGTTTATTTTATGGAGGTGCGAGAAGAAAAAACTCATAGTTATGAATTTTACCTATTCTAAGACCAACTTTTTTTAATTAAACAAAATTTAATACAATAATGGATTTATGATAAAAATGGAATCTAGTATGAATTTTAGGAGGATTTTATGTTATTTGGGATTCAATTGGAAAAAAATTTGTTTGATTGTGTGAAGTATAGAGGATACAGTTCGGCCTTTCGTATGTGCGGTAAGTGAAAAAATTGATTTTTTTTAAAAGTAATAGGTGAAACCATGTTTTTCATGTGATAAATAGATCTAAAAATAAATATTATTTTATCTGTTAAATAAAATTTTCAATATATTGATATTCAATTTATTTTATTCATGTTTTATGTCATTTGAACACTTATAGTTTTAATTTAAACCCTCACCAAACCATTTTTTCCTTAAGAGTGGTAATTTATTTTTAATATTTTAAATAGCGATTTAAATTAAAAGTTATGTTCATATTTTTAGATAATGTAAATTATTAGTTTTCTATATATTGAATTAATTATTTGAATTTAAATTTAATTAAGATGCGAAATTAAATTTAAAAATATACCCGCATACCTGACAAAAAAGGTCATTTCCAAGGAAAACACTATCAGAGATATGTATGTTTTTATAATAAAAAATCAATATTAAATTAATTTCAATAACCAAAATTATTTTCAATAAAATATATGTGAACTGATTTTACATTAAAAACAATTCTAAATTTAATTTATCTTTTATAAATAGTTATATTAAATGGGTGTATTCAATAAAAATCTATATTTTCACATTAAAAAAATAATTTTTTTTAAGAAACCCAAATCATAACCATAATATAATTTTAATTTCCACATTTAAAAAAATTAAGAATATAGTTTCATAATATAACTCTAAAACTGTTAAAGATTAATTTCAAAATATCGGTGAAAAATCGGACTAATCCAAATTTTAGAATAAATATAGTCTTCCAAAAAACAAGTTGTATTATTTTAATTGATGATTATATTATGTATAATAAATCATTAACCATAATATAAATAATTAAATAACATAAAAACATTAACATTTAATTGATTGGTTATAAATTTATATATATTATAGTTTATTTAGTGTTGGGATTGTGGGTTCCACAAGTTATTTAAGAGTATAAATAAAATGAAATATATTTCATGTATTTTATAAGTTGGGTATTGTGTTTCACATATTATATCTTGTAAAATGTTATTATATTACAATTTCTGGGCATTACATTATTCCCATCATAAAAAAATTTCACCCTTAGTATTTTATCTTCCCCTTTGAAATCAACGATTTTATATTTGACAATATCATTATTGAAAACCCATATAGTTAAAAGGGAGAATAAAAATCCAATTAATAAGATAGAAATTGAATTAAAAAGTTCATATGTATGTTAAATATCTTTTTTTATAAGTGTGTTAACACTGTTATAATGTTACGACTTGTACAAGAAATAAATACACAAATAAATAAAAAGAGTGATAATAGTTATTGGTCATACAAAAAATGAACAGTCAATGGGATATTAATTAATAGAAACCATAAACTATGAATATTTAAAAGACCATATGATTCAATGGATATTAATTAAATTGTATTTTTTCCTGATACTTTCCTTTACATTATGGAATTCATTTACACAATATGAATATAAGGAAATATAAATACTTGATACATTCCTATTTCATGAGAATAATTTAATAATTTCAATGTGATTCAATAAATATAAAATTAATATCATACCCCATGAAATGAATATCATAAAATAATTTTTTAAGATATTATAACAAATATTCTCTTTTAACGAATCTTATGAACCACAAAAGATACCCATTTCATTAATTCTGTCTATAATTAATTTCAAAATATAACTTTTTCTAGAACAAGTTATCCAATATATTAATATATTCATAAAAACTATACAGTAACTCCAATGGTTCATTAATAATATTTAGGAGTTAAATTATTTCAATAAAAATAATTACATATTAATTATAAAAACCCATTATACAATGGTTTTCCTTAAATAGTTATCATCATTTATTTGTGGGTTTAAACCCTAAGTCCATATTGGATGTGACAGATTATCACCTAAAATGTAGGATTCCCTTTATCATTAACTATATTAAAATAATTCTAAAAACATTGCAAAATCATGATGATCCTTAATTACCAAAACATCAAGGATTTCAAAAACTGTAAATGATATTGATACCATTAATCTTGTTTCAAATATATTCAATGGATGTATTCTAAAACAAATAATTTATATAATAATTTATTAGGTTATATTCATTTAGTTTATTTGTTATATCCTTAATAAAGGGGTATCCTTAAACCACATGTTTTCAAAAGGTATTTTTATAACCATTAACATATGATAAAATATAACCTCATAAAAATATGTGGGTATCTATTATCTTATTTTAGTGGAGACGTATATTCTTATGATATTTTACAATATTCGTAGTTGAATCAAAATTATTATAAGAAAAATTAAATTGGTAAAAATACATCAAAAATAAAATTCTTAGATCTCAATGCAAAAATAGATTTTCAAATTTATTTAGAAATAGTTCCTCCAATAATTTATGGAAAAACCATTTGAAGAGGGGATTAAATCATATAGTTCCCATATTTCTCACATATGTTAGAAAAATATATACATATATTCCAAAAAAGACTTATTTATTTATATCAGTTTCTTCAATTTTTTCATATTTTTAATATATTATGCCTTTATTTAACACAAAAAATAATTTTTGAGTTACATTCAAAAAACTTCCATGATTTATATTTCCTTATTTTTTACATGAAAAATGTCGATAATCCGTCCATCAATTACATGGCCTAATAGGAAATTCATTCCTTATCAAATTTTGTGAGTTTGATATTTGCTTAATGTGTATGTTATTGATAATATTTTGGAACAACTAATAAGGAATAATCACAATATTCACCCCTATCATCATTCAATTTGGTTTCACATAGTAAACTAATTTCCCTTAAAATTAAATTATAACATGATTAATTTGCATTCTATCCATTGACTATAAACTAAAAACATAATGTGATGTATATATTATTTGTGGGGAGACATTATAAATTTTAATATGTTGTCTAAATCCAAAAATATTATTTTAATTTAATACAACTTATGTTTTACATTGGTTATTCATTTTGATCATTTATTAAAGCAATTTATAATGGGTTTTAATGAATATTTGTCTTTTCCTAAATATATACCATAGAAGATGATAACTACATATGTAGTAAGACTCAATTCCATAAACAAGTTTTCAATTATAAAAATCTCAAGGAGACCTTTTTAGAGTTATTATTTTTAGGTACAACTCCTCCAACCCCACATTAACTTATATAATATTGGAAGGGATACATTCAAGGTAAAGCCGCATAATATATTCCATACCCAAATTGTTGTATTTTTTAATATATATATCCTCATAATATATCATGTGTTTAGGTTCACTAATAAAACTTATCTTAAATCTGTTACCCATGATTTCTAATAAACATGATTTGATTCCAACTGTAACAAAACCATCATTAGAAACATGGGGGGTATCTTACGTTATTACATCAGCATAAGACACATTGGATTTCTTCATGAATGACCAAATCGTTTTATTATTTAGGAAAAATAGATACACATATTATTATAATATTTTATTTTAAAATAGAAATTAAAACATTGTATTTTTATAGAATATTTATATTCCCTTTGTAATATTCCTTCAGAGAAATCATAATAAAATTTAAGAAATATTGGTAAAAGAATCACAATAATGGTTATATTAAATGATTATTATGATTTATGTACAAAAGATGATATCCTTAATTTATAAACATAATCAAATGGTAATATGAATATCTAAACATGTATGACATTTAAATAACATGACTATCATATAAAAAATGGAATGGAAAATAAGATAAAACTTGTTCTACGTAATCAATAACATGAATATCATAATAGGATAACGAATATTCTATGTGTAATAAAATGTAACAGAATAAAATCATTTAATCAAGAACATGGAAGTCAGAACCTGACACGGAATACTAAATATGGGAAAGTAATTAACAGAAAACAAATTCCATATGAATAATAAAATGATAATAAAATACATATGATGAAAATATCACCTAGATAATTTCACAGAAAATTATACATTTATTTTAAATGATCATAATTTATAATTATGAGATGTCATTATCTTAGTAATTTGATAACTCTACTATTAAAACCATTCTCAAGAAATGAAAAAAATTATAGGTAGGTATATGACTAAAATTCATTTTACAAAAATTAGGAAACTAACTATTCTGATGAGACAACTCATGCATCAATAGACAATATATGAAGGGGTTCCACTCCTATCTATATGTCTAAATCATTCCACATACTTCAAAAAATCTAATTAATTCATAAACCATATTCCCTATACTTAAATATCATTATTTATGAAATAAGACACAAAATAATTCTTTACCCACAAAATCAATAAACATTTAAATGAAACAAACATATATTGATATAAGATTTAATTTTTGAAAAAATCCATATATGAAAAATAACATTTATATTTAGTGAAAATATAATATCAAATAATCACTAAAATATGAATAATTTAAAGGAAATTAAATGACCACAAAAAACAGATAATTGATGTAGATATTTAAACTATCCCTAGTCAAAATAATCAGAAAACATCTATAGGATATATTAATATTGTATCATTACTATATATTCGTATTAAAATATATTTAAAATAAATGGTTGTAGTCTATAAATAATATAATTACAATAAAAATAAAAAAAATTAGGGAGAAATATATCATTTTAATTTTGAAAATCAAATTTAAAAAATAAATGATGAAAATTAATTTATAAATTTTTTTTAAATAATTTTCCATTTAAACTTATATTTTATTGTTTAAAAAATTGATTTTTCTCATTTCAGCAATATATTATTCATGTTGTACATGTTGAAATAATATTCCACTAAATTAATTTGTTAAATCCAAATAGATATTATTTGGTAAATGAAATTATACGTCCATTAAAAATATTTTTGAATAATTCAATATTTTGTAAACATGAATTTAATTAATCAAATTTAAGAACATGAAAATCATGTTTTCTTTTATTAGTGAACATTGGTTTTGAATAAAATTGATTTTTAACATAATAAATTAATGAGTTCCAGTTGTATAGAAACCATTTTTTTAATCATTTTACGTACCAAATTGTATAAAATTGTACTTTTATAGAAAAGTATCATGAATAAATACCCAAAGGTAAAATTAATGTGGTTTATTAGATAATTATTAGATATTTTTACATCAGTGGAATCTTAATTAGTTCCCATTATTCCTAATTTTTTTGTGAAATAAACCCTTACAATGACCATAATGTTGAAGTTTGAATTGACCAGTGAATAAATAATTTTTATTGAAAAATAAATAAAACTTATAAATTTGAAATAAAGTAGAAAATAATAAAATTCAGTTACATGCGTAATCATATAATATTAATGGAAATGATGATGTAATATAACCCAATAAAAATTAAATGAGTATTAAAATTCATTATTACATACTAATTTTAATGTTAAATACATAGTAATTTAATAATTAAAACTAAACATAAAATTCTATGATGTATTATGGATTCTTCATATTAAATATAAAAGTGGTAGTATGTACACCATATCCCGGAAATTTGGTGCACAACAATAATGTATTCCTCAATGAAGGGAAATTTAGACAATGTTACCTAAATAACTTATCCATTATGTAAATTATTATTTAACAACAATATTTATTTTTTTTAATTGTTATTAACTTATAATTAAACCATAATAATATTTAAAAAAAACCTAAAGTTAACTTTTTATAAAATATTATCACTTTTTCATTAAGAATATTTAATTATTTTCATTGTTTTAGGTGTTAGGTTCCTTGATTTATCATTCTAATTCATCTTTAATTTTATTATTATTTTGAACATAATTTATTTACATAATCTCTATAAATATGATCATGTCAATATTATAATATATATACATTAAATATAGTTTTATGATCTATCATGGAATTTTGTTTTTTAAAATTACGTACATTACGATTATGGATATAGTTGGACGTATGTACAGTTGAGTAACGTTTCCAATTTTCCAAAATCATTGTTAAAATGAGATAAGTAATAATATATATTTATATATTTATCATAAAATCATAAATAACATAATATTTATTTTTATAAAATTATATATTTCATCCATTTGGAAGGGCTATAAAATGATTTTCACTTATCTTCTTGAACGCGGTAGTCCACACATACAAAAATGATGTTATAATGTTTCAGTGAGTTAAATGGTATGCCAAAGAATGATGTATTATCATTTAATAATGATTCAAATTTCTTGAATTCCATAATTATGAAATTCATATCACATATATTAATTAAAATTATCATTATTATTGTCCATGTAATGAATGATTGGAAAATGAATCAAATCACTTCACAAGGATGTAGTCTTCCATACATATGAGTGAAATTATTGTGTCTCATATGGAATGGATGGTAAAAATTTATATATGTGATATATGTATTATTGTGAAATAATTATTTTATAAAAATTATGTATATAATTTATATCCATTATCATACCCATCCCTGAGAGGTGTTAACATAAAATATGTCACACCAGTTCCTGAGGAGGTAATCTTCCTTACACATGAGTGATGTTATACTCTCCCATATGATGGAGTATGGTATGGATTGAAAAATCCAACACATTCTCATTACCTTGTGACATGTTTTAATTAATATATGTCCTTATGGGATATCCCCATAATGTTTAAGGATTAAAAGAAATTACAAGGGCTTTATTAAAATATCATGTATGATTTTACTTTAGAAAATAAAACAACCTAAAATAACATTCCATTAAAGAATAACCACTTCATGATACACGATAAAAATGAAAAAAACATAAAGTAATACAATTGAAATCAAAACCAAACTATTCAATGTACCACACAAATAGATTAAAAGTCAAAATGTATACAACAGAAGAGAAACTATCAAAAACCAATGAATCCAAGTATGTAGATCTATAAATCCAATAATGATCCATTCTCAAATACCAAAAAACCTTCCCATGTAACATGGTGAACAATTAAAAAAGATATATATTTTACCATTACCATTATCTCAATGAGTGATATCTACAACAATAATAATTTTCCAAAGCAAGGGTTATTAATGAAACAAAATAAGAATCACCAAAATTAATTCCACACTCACACCACTTATATAGAACATGATAGGAAATTTGTATAATTTAAATTATATATAAACCATTTAAAATAGTTAAAAAATCTATATAAAATCCCAAAAATTCCATACGAAATCATTTTCTCAAATAAAACAATTTCAAAGGAAAAAAACCAAACAATTCATTTAATCATTTCACAATTTCCATGATGATAAAGAACATTAAATATCAGATAATTACACAGACACACCTACCAACACAACAAAAAAATATTAGTGTTTCCATTGATGGTGTAAATTCATATCAATAAAACATCTTTCTAATGGTGGTACTTCATGACAATTATCAATCCCAATCCAAACATTATTAACCATTTATTCCTAAAAAATTTTAATTCATTATTATACATACATAATCAACCTTTTCAAGAAAAAATATATATTGAAAACCACACCCACTATCAATTTCAATAAAAAACTATATAATTGTAAACACATTTCCCAAAAAACAATCTCAAAAAAATAAAAATTTTATTTCAAAACAATTTCCATGAATAAAAAATAATAACCATTTAAAAATAATTAAATTAAATTAATGTTATTATTATAACATTCCCCCAAAATTTACAATTTTAACAATTCCATAAACATCCACCAAATGAGGTTTCCATCAAGAATTTCACAGTAATTTCGGAATCAATATCAATCAAAAGAATAAATCTGAAATGAAACCTTCTATTTCAGGCATGATGTGTTGATAGTGAATCCACATACCTAGATAATTAAGGTGGATATGTAGGATGGTAATAAAACAAAAATAAAAATTGAATGTATATACAAAAATTACCATATATCACTTCCCTAACATCAACAAGGCCAAATCTAAAAATTATTGGCATAACCCCCTTATATCATTCCATAGTAGAATATATCTTATAATCTAATAGTGAGAGTGACGTAAATCTATGAAAACCCAGGAAACCCCACAAACGAGGAATTACCCAAGGAATCAGATTTCAACACACAATAAAAAAACTCTTAATCAATTACAAATCAATAGGGAGTGGTTCCACAACCTTTTGGATGAATAATTTTTGTGTTCTGGGAGAAATGGATAAATTATGAGGGTTTAATTATATATGTAAACATAGATCAAATTTTTTGGATTTTATTTTTCATCCATGCATGGTTGTTCACACTGTTAGGATGAATTATGTGAGAAAGGTTTACCAAACTCATTATAATGAAGGGCCTCACAAAATTGAAATGTATGGATAGACAAATTAGGCACTTAATGTAAAAAATTCCATTGTCCTACATTGCATGGTTTCCTCTTGTTTGATGCATTGTTCAGAGTAATTGTTCAGTGAAATGTATACAATCTTCTTGTCCCCTATTTAATATGTAATTTATTCTTTTAATACATTATTAGTTTCCATAAATTTTTCATCAACCATAAAAATTTTAAAAACCACCCAAAACATTATAAAATTATTCAAATCTCTCCCAAATGTCACCCAAACACTTCACATAGGTAATAAGTATAAAAACTATTAATAAAATAGAATCAAGGGTTATACAAGGATATATGTGATAAAAATAATATTACAACATCTTTGTTAATGAGGGATACTATTATTTTTATAATTCCTTAAATTAATAATATTTTAAGGTGGTGTATAGTGAAATAGAAAACACATAGTTATTAAATTTAACACTTCTTAGAACACCAATTTACGGTTTTTTATAATGTTTTCTGATAATGTAGTTATTATAAAAATACTATTATAGGTTGATTTTAAAGAATTATGGATGTTATTTTTTTTGGAATATCATAAAAAATTGTATGATGGTTTGATGAAGAGATGAGAGGTGGTATATTTTTATAAGTGAGGTAAGGGGCACACATGTAATGTTTTAATAGATTAAGGTGTGCACACATTTTTCACATTCCAAAAAGGGAATAAATGAATTAATCTTGATACATGTATATTTCATTATCCGCATATGGTCATAAAAAATATTTTATACAACTATTTATGTCATTTTAACCTTTATAATTTTATCGTAAAAACCTAGCTTTCACATGACTACCTTAACCATGATAGTTAATTTGTATTTATTTCAATGTTTATTTTAGCCATAAATTAGCTTGAAATTATTAGATAATATAAATTATTATTATTCAAAATACGGAATCCATATTTCCAAAAATCAACTCATTGAAATATTATAATTGAATATAAAATTATTCCAATATATGTGATAAAAACACGTGTTTCCAAACAAAAAGAAATCAGAAAAATAGAAGGTCTTAAAACCACATTTCAAAAATAAATTTATTATAATAACCTTAATTTCTTAAATTTAAATACAATTTTAATAATATCACTTTCATGAAAATTTATAATATAGTTTATCATGGTAAATTATTTAAATTAAATGGTATTCATGAATACAAATTAGTATGTTTTTAATATTCATTGAAAAATGATCATTTACAAAAAAATTTAAAACAAATAACCTTAGTATAATATTGATATGAGGATTTAATTGAATATATATATATTTATAAATATAATAATAATTCTAAATATTTAATTTATATTACAGTGGGGATGCTCCACTAAACATTTATTTAGAAGAATATATTTTTTCAATAATCAAATAATTTGTTATAAAAGTTTCTTATTTTATTTGTAATAAATATAAAAGATTACTTTAATAATATAAATATTGATATTCCTAATTTCAATTTTAGTTCATAAAATATAAAAACATGCTCTATTACAGTTATTTTTTTACATAGGTTTGTGTTTTCTATAAGTTATCGATGAGATTAAAATTTATAAAATATATTTTATGGGTTTTTTAAGATCAGTGTTCTTAACCACATACCATATTTAAAACAATGTCATTATTTTAGTATTTCAGGTTATTACATTATATAATTCATTAGAACCACATAATGGGTTCTTATTTGGAACCTATTTTATATCCATATCTCTAGAGAGAGTGTTCATTTACAAAAGGCTTGTAATGATTCACTGACAATAGATTTCATCTCGCTGTGAATGAGAATCCACCTATGTCCTTATGGTAAATAGGTATCAAGAACATATCATGTTGTAAATGGGTTTAACATATAAATATTATTAAATGGAACCATTTTAATTTAGTATAATGGATTAATATAGTTATGACTGATGGTGCTCGAGTAGTGGGTTCAATAGAGAGTATATCCATCTTTTCCTAATGAAAATCCTCATTTAATCATCTATGGTAATGAAATTTATTTTAAATAAATTATTTATTATTATATTCCACTAATATATTTTGATGTTTCGTACAATTGAATTTATAATTATGGCGATTCAAGGATACATTTAATAAAATTCAATGATTTAGTGTTTAATTAGAGGTAATTTAATGGGGCAAGATTAATGTGCTTGTTTGATCAAACCATGTTCCACCTATGAGAAATATTTTTGGATAATGTAATGTTTATCTCATATAGAACATTAATTGTTTTAAAAACACTATCACCAAACAATGTACTTTTGAGATTGTATTGAATATATGTTTTTTTAACTTATTTGGTCATTTTTATCTTCTTTACTATTTTATGAAACTTATTATGGGTAATTGGGTTGATGTTTTATGAATTATGAATGATTTTAAATTGATTTTAGATTTATTTAATAATTATTTACTATTTAGTCATACTTTTGAACCATGAATAGGTTTTATGAATTTCACGAACAAAAACGTTTTCACCATTGAAATAAGTGATTTTGGTTGATGATTTGAATTCATGCTATATAGGGTTTCAAGGATATAATTTTTAGTTTTTATTGTTAAAAGTTGTTATTTCATGAATTTTGAAATTTTCAAAATGGTGAGATTTATTTTTTAGTAGATTTACATGCCACTAAAATAGAATTTTATTAATTCATGTGGGATATTAATGTGGTAACGAAATCTTGTTAGATTTTTTGAGAATATTATTTCAAAGTTGTTTTATAAATATTTATGTATAAAATTATGAAATTTTATCAATTATTATTGAGATTTGTGAGGATTAATAAATGTTGTGTTTTACTTATGTTTTAGAATGTATCACATATATTGTTATCCACATTCTATGATGGGATTTTCAAGGATATTGACTCTAATGTTCTGAGAGTCATCTTTCTTATCTCTAGATCTACACAAACTCCCTATGTTGTTGATTTTCCATGTTCTTCTATACCCTTTGATAATGTGATGGTTTATTATATCATCTTTATAATGTGTTTAGTATTGATTATGGATACCATAAGGATAAATAGTTTTAATATATTCTTGATAAGATTAATTATTCACCATAATCCGTTAAATACACTTGGGTGAGGTTTACCAGTCATTTTATTAATAAATCATGTTTTTATAGTTTGAATATCTCTATAGGCATCTAATAATCTATCTATTGTATTTTAAATATTTATTTGACCCCTTTATCAAATTTTCTCATCCCTCATATGTGATATATTTGGATGCAATTCTAGTTTTTGGGTGTTCATCAATGAATTGAGATAGTGAATAAATATGTTGAATTTTTTATGGGACTATTCCCTTTCTCTCGTAAGATATTCATTAATTACATTCAGAAGTCATGGTTCAATACTATAATTTTTCATCAAATTCATATTTTAGTGTAGTTACAATATATCCTAGCTATCCTTTTTGGAAGGGATATAAAAATAATCTATAATTGAGACATTATTAATTGGGATACCTATGCCATGTTATATTTTGTCCCCAATGCTTTTTAGTGATGGAGATCCCATTACTAAAGACATGAGAAAATAAATTTACGATAACGAGAATACATATTCAGAACATATTGTTTCAAACATTTAAAGGCGAAAGAATGTGGTACGACTTTAGTGTCGAATGTTCAAATAGGCTAGGACCTCTTTTCGGACAACATTGTTGATCTGTTACCTATGTAGCTATCTCATTCATCTCCAGATGATTTATAATATTAAAAGACACCATAAGAATTATTAGAATGATATTTTATATAATTATTGATATGTGAATTTCATCCAATAAATAATCAACATATATTTTATTGTTTTAAGGTGTTTTATTTTGTAATCAATATTTTCTAGTGGTAGTTCCATCCCTTTTGTATACATCATTATTTCTTTATTGTAATATATAGAAGTGTTTTTGGGATATTAATATCTACATTGTAAATATTTATGTCTCTATTTTTAGGATGCTTTGGGTTATTTACGAATGGTTTTGACCATGTGTTAAGGATTTATTAGTGAATAGAATTGGGATTACATGGGGTTGGGATAGGGTTACAAGGGTACACAGCTCTCATTTAGAGAAATTATAAATCATAGGGAGATATATACACAATATAAATGTGTTTCTATCATTCTATTGGAATTCTATTTATGGATTTTAAATGTTATTATTTTCCAGTGTAGTTATATCTTAGGATATAAATTAATTTATAGGTTTTTTATGTTTATCCTAATTTAGTACATCATAATAATATTTGATTTATGATATTTTTTATGGGACTTCCGGAACATATATAGCATTAATGTAGTGGGACTCAAACAATATTCATCCATAGATTTATTTTTATTTATTTTGTAAGGATTATAATTTTAACATATAGTTTTCTTCATTGGTAATATTACTTTACACCATTTAATACTGGGTATTATTTATAGTGGGCTAGTATGGTCTTGTTTTTTTATTTTTAGGAATTGGAATTTGGCTTCTAGTTGGGTCCAAGATAGAGGTGGATTTGTCTAAGAATTCCCACTAGTTGTAATATGCTGATGATAGATTGGGTTTATGATGTGGTATTTAATAGAGAATTATGACACGTTAAACTATCACATGATTTTATATATGTTTAATTTTATTTTTCACTTCAATTTTTGGTGTCAAGAGTTTAATTTTTGGCCTTTGGTGACTTTTCCAACCATTAAATGTTTTGTAAATAGTTTGTGGACCCTTGTAGTTGTAACCTTTAGACATATTTTTTTGAAGGTGAAAATCACAAACTACAATGTTTAATAATCAGAAAATATCAACCATGTGAAAAAATAATATTTGTATATTTTCTATATTTAATGTTCTTTTTATCATGGGTGTCTCCCATAATCCTTCAAAATTTTGTCACTATTCCCAATGAACCTCATATTCCCCTATATGTCTATTTTTTACCTATCTATTATGTATTTTTTATTGTTTTTATCATAATAATTACACAGGTTGAAAGGTAATAAATTGTCCTTCCATCCAATCATTGTCTCAACTCTTTTAATAAATCCTTTATAACTATATTGACTATTTAAGAGGATTTCAAGGATTAGTTTGTTTAGTAAATATAAATTATAGTATTTCTTAGTCATATAAAATCACATGATTGATAATCTGGATGTTTTTTGATGGGTTCTTGGAATCATATGTTGATGGAGGAGTTCCATTTTGAAATAATTTTACATGGCCATTCATACGATGCTCGATGATTTTAATGTGGTTTAAAAGGTAATATAATAAATAATATGATATCGGTGTTCAGGTTGTAAATCTTTTCCATTATTTTTTGGGCTTTTAATGGGAAAAATTACAAAATTTTAGGGCTCAGTGGATCTATGATTTTAATTTGTGATTTATGAATTCTAGGAGAATAATTAAATTCCTGTCATAGTTCGTTCTTTGATAAATATCAATTCCAGATGTTTTCAAACAATTATAGTTTCAAATATTACGGTGTTATGTTATTTTACCTGGGATTCATTTTTTTAATGGTAGTGCATTGATTTAAGGGATTATTTAGAAAATTCTATAAAATAATTGAGATAATGTTTTTTCATTATGGCTTGTTCCCTGGAATTTACTCATTATTCTCAATAGTAGTTTTAATATGATATTTTGAATGGTTTACTTTTTGCTTTCATTGAATGGAACTATTTAGGACTTCAATGACTGATGAATAAGGGTGAATAATGGTATCACCATCATTTATCAATATTGTCAAACATTGTTTATTTTTTTATTCTTATATTGATGGTTAAATGAATTGTGATTCATATTATTAGAATAGAAAGGGTTTTTTTATTTAAGTGGATTTTTTGGAGGAGATAATTATAATATTGATATGTATTATTTAATTTCCTCTATTTTATATTGACCAAAATAGAAGACCATATAATTTAATGAAATTAATAAAAGTTCCCTATAATACATTACCACAATATTTAATGTTTATAGTTATAGATAAATATAATAAAATGAAATTCAAAACAAATGTTCTTTTCAAGAAATGAAAATGTTTCCCAGTATATAAGATTCTACTTAATCCATAACTGGATATTTTCATCGCCCAAAAATTCAATATATAATACACTATTATATACATTTAATTATTTTCATTTCTTTAAATCCTAAAAAAATATAATCACATTAATGGGGTGATATTATATGCTCAATAAGGGTTAACATATCGGATAAAAATAAATTTTCATAACTGGAAATAATATTATAATATAGTTTTAATTATGATATATAATAATTTATTTCCTGAAAAATAATACATCATCAAACATGGAATAACATTATAATAATTTCTAAAAATACGATGTATCATTTATGTATGACATAAATAAAAAATTTAGAACATCCATAGTCATATAAATCATAACATATTGGATCTGGTATCATAAAAAACATCACATAGAAATTATACATAAATAAAAATTTTCCCATGGTGGATCAAGAAGAATTGATCTATTTATCTAATTGGATCAAGTATAAAAACTATTTTTTTATTTACAATCTGGCATCACTACACATTTTACAATTATCTAATTTTATTTAATGATTTACCCATTTTAATAGAGGGGAATATAGGGCCAAATGTTTACCTAAATTCTATCCATAAAAAAAATTCCATAGGAAAAAATCTATCCACCACATCTTAAAAAACGATGAATAGGAATAGTTTCATAAAAAATTCCAATTAAGCTAACTCAATATTTATTGCATAAATAACACATGGATTGAAAATGAGTTTTATTCAGTAGAATAAAGTAAAATTTAAGTGGAATACCATAAAATAATGTTAGAAAATCATATCGTATTTGAACAATATATATTAATGGTATATTATAAATAAATTTATTTTCCCCATGTAATCAATGTATTTAATGAAGGAGAATACCATTCAATAAAAGTAATAATAAATTATATTCATTGAATTATATCATAAAAAAATTATAGTTATATCATAAAAATGATTTGGAAAGACTATAGAATTAGTGGATAATTTATATAAATGGAATTATAGTGAAAAATATATCTACATAAATATTTTTGAAGATTAGTTTTGATAAATAATCATCATCTCGAATAAGATATGTAATGTGATAATATCAATGATGTAAAGTAAATAAATAATTTGTTTAGAAATAACAAAATATGCATGAAAATTTTAAATTAATTTTAAATAATTATATTTTAATATTATGAGAAGAACAATTTATTTTACATTACTTTTACAATATGGGGAAAAGTTACATATATTTATTTAAAAGGTGGTGGATGTATCTTTTACCATGACATAAAACATAAAAAATTATTTTTTAAATATAAATTAAAATCAACTTAATAGATGATATTACAGGTCCCTTATAAACTATTTTTTAAAAGATGAATTGAAAGATTCAAAAACATTTACTTCAATATAAATTTCAAATAATGGGTTTTTGAGAATTTCATAATTATTTTTATTGGAAATGTGGATCCAGTCATAAAAATAATGGTTAAGGAATGGAATTGAACCATTATAAGACATTCAAAATACTATGTTTGAAAACCCATATAGTATATTGTTTTTTATTAAAACATAATTTTCTTTATAAATTAAGTAGACAATAACATATATATAAATAGTAGAGTAGATGAACCCATCAATAGTTCATGATCTCACATTATAACATAATGAATAAAATTTATGATAACAAAAATTGTTAAAACTAAGCTAGAAATTATGTGAAATCCGATTTGATGAAAAGGAAATGATATATAATAGTATTCACTATGAATAAGTAATAAATAATAAAAATAATTTATTGCTATGTGAATAAACAATAAAATTTAAAATATGGGGTATAGAATGAACTTGTCTCATGGAATTAATGTTTGAGAAAAATAAAACCATATAATAATAGGACAATTTGAGTTAGAACAAAATGAAAAAAAACATAGATTATAAAATAAAATATAATACAATATTATATAATCATGACGAGATGGTTTAAATGGTAGTTATATACACCAATACAATGAAAACATGCTTTATAATTATAAATAAGTCTCAATGATTGATAATGTGAACACAAAATATTATTGTGTTTAGTAGTTTATTTGAATGAAATCCACAATTTAGTATAACAAAAATAAATTTATAAATCATATGTTTTAGTAACCTTTTTAAATACCTAATCATTTATAAAAATAATTTATAATTATTATTTACTCGTATATTAGTTAGGCTTTATATATTTTTTATAATTTTTTTCAGTAAAATTTTTTATATGGATAATGTTTTATAATCACAATGTATTTATTTATTCTTCTAAAAAATAATATGGGGACCCATTCAAATAATCCTAGAGCATGTGTCTACTATTAATTACATTGACATAATTACAAGGAATCAAGCCCTAAATGACTGATCACTTTAGTAGTCTTGGTAATACAGATAAATAAATGTGTCTTGAATATCAAATTACTTCACCAATTACAACATTATTTTTTTCATTATAAAATATAAATACCAAAAAGGCTCAGTCAGAGGCAAGCACCTGAACACTTATTAAGAGAAAGAAAAGAACAACAAGTAGTTACAACAATGTAAAAAAAACAACTACATATCATAAATGTCAAACCCATCACCACATCCATAATGAAGTGCTTCCTCCGACGTAGCGGATTCCCACTCTAAACTATCATAATGCTTCAAAATCATGTCATACATCCTTATGAGATTCAATTTTTCCAAGGCAAGATACTCCTTATAATAATTCACTGCCCAACTCTCCTTCCCGATAGAAGACATGGTGGACATTGGATTTGGCATGTTATAATAGTTTTTCCTCGTCTTCCTTCATGGTGGGTCAGTCATCACTTCGACATGCAGACACCTTCTTTTTTCCACCCTGAACAACATCATTGTATGAAGTCTGAGGCATATCACCATCATTTTCTTTATCATTATCAGTGAAATCCAGCAAGTTTCCAGAGATGATCATAGCACGATAGCCTTCCTTCACCTCCCCTTCCTTTGGAGGTCAACTGTTAGTGTCAATCACTGTGTGAATGATCCATGAACTCATGCCTAAAATTTAACCCATTCATCATAGCCTCCTCACAGGAAGAAACATTACCATTATCCACTTCTTTTGTGCTATTTTCATTCAAAATAGTCGCAATAACTCCTTATCCAACATCCTGCTCCTGCATGCCAGCAAAGAGCCCTTGAACTGCAGCACATTGATCCTCAGGAGCAATGTCACTTGTAAGAATACCCTTATCATGATCCAGAGATGAGACAACATCCACCAATCCAGAAAATCGGTTACTAAGAGCAACGCCAGCATCCTACTTTACAGAAGTTGTCTTCAACCCTTCAGAACTCCTTACCTGTACACCATCTTTACTGACCACCTGCTTCAGAGGGATGGTAGTGCCCTCCTGAAGCAGTCCAAAGGAGCTCCCATCATCAGCTTGCCCAGCCAATGCCAAATATGTAATTGCATCATCGCCCATATGTTCAGAGTATTTTTCAAGTTGTACAATGGAGGAACCCACAACAAACGAAGGCTCATCAGAGCCCCCTGCAACCATAAGCGAAGTAGAAAGGGAAACATGCTCATTTCAACTCATAGAACATGCCTCCCCGAAATCCTGCAACAGTCTGTTGAAGTTATCCTTGACCCTCAACCCAGGAAGAACCATACTTGGCTGCTTCAGCATACCTTACTCACCCCCGACCCCAACATCCTCCCTCACGTGTTGAGTTTGTATCCCTCCTTCTGATGAAATAATCCTCTGCAACTTCAGAGACTCCCGAACAGAACCATCACATACAACAGAAGCATATGATCCCCACCTACACATTTGCCTGCTCAAGGAGCCATTCCAGCAAGACATATTACAATGACCCTACCTATTACATGTGCCATATAAGTCTTTCAATGACTCGAACTTGATGGCTTGCCTCTATCGGAAATCATTCCCATTGGTGATCCACACCCACTCAACTGGGGGTTTCGGAGCATCAACCTCCATGCATATCCACGGGCAGATTGGGTGACAAACAACATTAGTTTTTTAATCCGAACATAGGTATCGACCAATCAAATTTCCAAGGAGAGGAAAAATGGAAGGGTTCTGAAAGGGAAGTGGGAGACTGGGAAAACAGACCTATATTGCAATGCTCTAGTTATCTCGATGCATATTAAATTCAATGTTACACTGAAAGAGATGGGAAGATGAACCACATCATCTTAGAGGGGTTTAGACCATGGATGGATGAGATCAACTGTCAACGCAAACCGGATCATGATATGCCTTCGGTCAAGGAGACAAATAACTGCACGATCTTGAAGATCCCAGGCTTCAAAGACAAATCAGTCGAACGCATCGACTAGGGGTCTCCACTGATGAAACTGAGCCACCAATGTTAGCATGGATATATCAGAGGCAGAGTTGAACTCTGAAGGCCCTAAGGGGTGATGAGGTTCCCCACAGTACAAATCTGGAACTTTCGGGCAAATCGGGATCTACGAAAATGAGGGAAGAAACTCAGAATTTGAGAAAGGAACAAAGGATGGAGGGAACATCTGTAGCAATGGAAGAGAAGGAGCTCCCCCTACAACAGGGAGGGGGGATATGGGAGCCCCATCACAAGAGCTAGGTTTTCATCGGGATCACAGGTCGGGATCCACATTTCCGGTTCTATAAATACATAACATCTAATGTAACTCTAATCAATTTTCTTAATTCATCGATTTATGTCATAGTACACATCCATGTTACCTGAAAAAATATACATAATAAGGTTGAGAAGAAATTCTCAATATGGATAAGTACATCCAAATCAATATTTTGTAACATCCCATATATGGAAGCCACACAACGAGTGCCCCGAACCCGGTTGGTCACATGACCTCAAGTATATTTCCCAAAATGCCAGAGGTCGCCGACTAGCAGCGAGGGACCAAGTCTGATTGTGGGGAAACTATGCCCTCATTTTCCAAAGTGCATTGCAGCATAAAAACAATAACATACAACCACAAAAGCAGTAACATTATTCAACTGAAATGGACAACTGTAATACGAGAGAACCAGCAGTCACATATACTATGATGCAGCATGTCCCAAAATCTATGAAAGTAGCCAAAACAGAATACACTGCAACACAATACAATACAACTCAAGCTACAAGGTACATCCAATCAAAAAAAAACAGAGTAAATAGAATGCAGCAGCATTGCAATCCTAAGCTCAGTCCCATGCTCTCTTACTCCTCATATACAATCATATACCTGTATAGGGACCCTTTACCCTATCGACACCTGTAACAATATTGTCTGTTTGGGCTGAAGACATGACCCAAATATGGTGTGAGAAATTAATCCCAATAGGCACCCACCAAAGTCCCTTTCCCAACTGTCAGTTAAAATGTGAAATAGTAGTATGAAAAAGAAAATGAAATAAACTAAGAAGTACTCAAAATTAAATAACTCTAACAGTTATATTTCAATTTTAATATTAATTTAACCATGGAATGCCTGTGATATATATTGATAGGTATAACATATAAAAATCCCCACGGCGAATACTCATGATAACACTATACTCAGACATACAATACATACCCTCAGGTATTTTGAATTGAATGTCACAGGTGTCTGCCCGCAGGAATTACTAAAATTTCCCAAAGGCGTATGAGGTGTCTCCCACGAGCACAAAAACTACTTCCCATGGGCACAGAATGGTTTCCCACAGGCTGAACAAATACATCCATCAGGATATACAAGTAACTAGGCCGAGCCCAATACATAATCAATCAATTATATACAATTACTCTCAAGTAAATTTAATAGCATGATAAATTCATGGTATAACCACTGGTATTCTGAACAAAGGGCTAAACAGAGGAGTGCAACCTCGGGGTTGTCCTGGTTCAAAGCATTGATCCTAAATAGAAGTTTTAACTTATCACGACTTTATCTATGAAATTTTAAATATCTTTCAGTAAAGTCCATATCCACACGACACCCAAAACATGAGTTCGTAGCATGAAGATACACAAATTCAACTCAAAAGTTGGAATTAAACACCAGAACACCTACCTTGATCGTGTCTGATCAGTATACGTGAACGATGCCTCCCAAATTGTCCAAGAAAAAAATAGATCTAGTATTAACAAATTATTGTTCAAAAGTAAATAACATCCCTTAGAGGAAGAATTGGTTGAAATAGTGCATGGAGAGGGGAGGTCATACCCGTTTTGTGTCAATGTGATGGATGGAGGCAGAATCAGATTCCCGGTGCACGATCAGGTGATCCTACTTGTTTTGGCCATCCTCCCAAGCTCCAAATGGTGGTTCTTCCTCCTATCTCGATTGGGGATGCTACTACCCATTTTAAGTGAAATTTCATGACTACATGTCATGTACTCTCAAGTACACAACGTGTAGTTTTGATATTTTAAACTATTCCTCTTTTGGCTTCTTTCCACCGCAGCACTGTTCAACTATCGACATGAGTATACAGTGTTTATTCGTGAATACAGGTGTGTACTATCACACAACTGGAAGCTACCTCTTCCACCTTACTACTCAACTACCAATTGATTACACGACATGTAAATACCTAGTACATGGAATGTAGTCGGTTTTTACACCCTTCATTGCTGATAGGCCTACACGCCATGTGTACTCATCCCACATGACCAAAGTACATGGCTTGTGAAAAAAGTACATGGTGTGTACCAATAAAATTTTGGATTCTTCCCAATATTCCATATTTTCTCAGAAAAACGTCCGGAAAAAGGAAAAGAAGAAACTCATACCTAATAAACAAGAACAAGGTTCTTATAAACATCCCCCCGTAAAGTAGTTCGTCCCCGAATTTCCCTTACAAGGGTGGTGAAGAGACAACTTTGAAAAAATATGGACACTGAGCACGTACTCTAGTCTCCCACTCATAGGTTTCATCCTACACTCGGCCATGATGCCATTGCATCCAAACAAGAGGAACTGACCAGTCTCAGATAACCTTCATGCTCCTATCAATAGTACACATCCGATTCTCCTCAAAGTATGCATCGACCTGAATCTCAACCACCTCGGGTTGGAAGACGTCAGATGAGTCTGAGTGATAACACCGCAGCTAATTTACATGGAATATGTCATGCATGGCCTTGTACAAATCTGGTAACTGCAACTGGTATGCAACCGACTCGACTCTCCCCAGAATCTCAAACAGCTCCACAAACCATTGTGAATGTTCACCCATTCTCATGATCTTCCTTTGTCCCAAACATAGTGATACACATATGAAAACCTGATCATCGACCACGAACTCCAAGGGCCATCTATGGAGATCAATATAAGATTTCTGACGAGAGTGAGAAGTATCCATCCACTTCCGAATCAACCAGACCTGCTATGATATGTCATGCACGAGACATTACCGCAGTAAAGCTGCCTCACCTGCCTCCAACCAGTAAATGGGTTATCGAAATGGAATACAATATTAATCCATTTATGGATCTATCAAAATCGTTTCCTGAAAACTTTTATTGTATAAAAAATCGACCTGGGGTATGTGCTTCTCCCAAGAGCCCCCAAAGTCTAGGATGCATGCACATGGCATGTACTATAGCAACTGTATCGTATGCTCTGATTGGCCATCAGTATGAGGGTGGTAAACAGTGCTCAAAAGCTCATGTGTACCCAATGCCCTCTAAAAAATCTACCAGAAAAGAGATGTAAAGTGGGTTTCCTAATATGAAATTATAGAATGAGGGTCCCCATGAAGGCGTACTACCTCTCGGATATACTACTTTTCGATCTCATAGACACCGTAGGTATCCTTGATCGGAAAAAAGTAGTCTACCTTTGTAATTCTATCCATGAAAACCCACACAACATCACTGCCTCGAGGTGACCAAAGAAACCCAGTAACTTAGTCCATCTCGACATCATCCCACTTCTACTTCGGAATGGTTAACTGCTGTAACATTCCAACTAGCCTTCGATGCTCCGCCTTCACCTGTTGATAGGTAGAACATATTGTAAGAAAACCAGACACTTCCCTTATCATACCCATCCACCAATACTGAAGTCTCATGTAAAAAAACATTTTGGTAACTCTAGGATGCACTACCCAAGATGATGCATGAAACTCCCACATCAACACCTCATGTATATCCCGAAGAACCCACACTCATCCATGGAAATACAGTACCTCATCATCTCATATCATCCATCCAGGAGGAGGGTCATCACTTTCCACTGACTCCCATAGAACTAGTCCTTCTGAATCTGATATTTGACTCATCCTCACTCTATCAAGGAGGGTAGAAGTCACATCTAAGGAAGAAAGATAGGTTTTCCACTGACTTTCATGCACCCTCAAATTCATGTCAAAGAACAAAGCCATAAGATACCACTCACCACTGGCCTCCTGCACTACATGTGTCTGATTCTTCCTACTCAGTGCATGATCTACTAAATTTCCCTTACTAGGTGTATAGTCTAGCTCAAAGTCAAAGTAATGAATGTATTCAATGCACTTTTTATGACATAGGTTCAAGTCACACTGAGTAATGATGTATATGAGACATTGGTGGTTAGTGAAAACCAAAAAATGTTCTCCCAAGAGATAATATTTCCAAAAACGTAATTCATGAACTACTACAACCAACTCAAGGTCATGCGTTAGGTAATTCTACACATGTGGCCTCAACTGCCAAGACCCATTCGCAACATATCGACCAACCAACATCAACACTGCTCCCATCCCAATACCTGATGCATCATAGTAATGTGTATAACTCTTCCTTGGATCAGGAAGTATCAGGACTGGTGCCAATGTGAACCTTACATTCAGCTCTTGAAAGGCTATATCTCAAGCTTCTGACCAAACAAACATCACACCATTCTAGGTCAAACTCGTCAATGGTGATGTTATGTGGGATAGGTTTTGTATAAAATGCCTCTAGGAACTTACCATCCCCACGAAACACCATATCTCAAAAGTGTTCTTAGACTGGTCCTAGGAAACTAATGCTCTCACTTTCACTAAATCTACCACAACATCTGCCTCTAAGATAATGTGACCCAGGAAGTGAATCTAGTCCATCCAAAAGAGGCACTTTGAGAGATTATCATGTAGTTGATACTCTCTCAGTGTACTCAGTACGATCTCCAGATGGGTGGAATGGTCGTGATGAGTGTGACTATACACCAAGATACCGTCCATGAATACTACCACAAACGAATCCAGGTAAGGATGGAATACACAATTCCTCAAAACAATGAAAACTTCAGGCACATTCGTGATTCAGAACGGCATAACCAAGTACTCGTATAGCTTATATCATTTTCGAAAAACTATCAGTAGTGTGTTTGATGGTCTAACGTGTAACTGATGATATTCGGATCACAAGTCAATCTTCGAGAACACTCGTACTCCTTGAATTTGATCAAAAAGATCATAAATCCTTGGCAAGGGATATCAGTTCTTGACTGTCAGCTGGTTCAACTTCCTATAATCCACACAATGTCTAAGGGTACCATCCTCCTTCTTAGCAAACAGTATAGGCGAACCCCAAGGATATGTACAGGGTCTGATAAAACACATTTCCTGCAACTCCTCTAAGTTTCTCTTGAGGTCCTGGAACTCTGGTGTAGCCATCTTATAAGGGGGAATGGACACCATTGTTGCTCCTAAAACTATCTAAATAGATAAATCCACCTTCTTCTCTGAAGGAAGACCTGAAATATCATTTGGGAAGAGGTCCCTAAAATGATAAACTACTAGAGGGAAATCATTCAGAAAATTTCCCTATTCATCTAGATATAAACTCTCTATCTGGGATGTCACTCCACCTTACCCACGATGCTCAGGTCTAGGTTGTCTCGCCTGGACATCCCAGTCACCCTTGTATAGAAACTCTCTGACCTCTGGTGATGTGGAACTGGCCATGTGACGATAATAATCTAAAATGGCTCGAAAGGGTACCAACCAGTCCATGCTAAGAATTAAATCATATGGTTTCATCTCTAAGACATAAAGGTCCCATAGAAAGTGACACCCACCGTCCTCTAGGGGGAACTCCCTGCATTGATACACACAAGTCGTTCATGTTCCTAATGAAGTGTATAGCATCATAACATCAAAACAAGAAGAAAGATAGAGCCTAAGGATCTCCACAATGGGAATAGATATAACATTATGTGTAGCACCCATATCAAAAATTACGGAAGACAAAACATAAGCTACTAGAATAGTACATCTGACAGAAGAAGGTCCAGGATCCAACTCCTGTTGGGTTTGTTAAACTGCATATTCCTGCCTAGTGTCGCGGCCCTGTGACATAGCCTGGCTAGCTTAAGCCGACCCGCCCTGCTGCCTCTGAGATCATGGTGTCTGGCTACCACAACCATAACCACCATCTCTGCCAATACACCCTAATTTACCCCAATTTCATAACAGGAAAGAAGATGTTGGTCCTACTCCCACATGCACAGTCATCACAGAACCCCTCTCACTAGCCACTGGTGGAAACTCCCTACAAAAAATGCGGGAGATGACTCATCCTCCCACAAACTCGACACTCTACTAGGTCATTTGGAAACATCTATCTCTTGTGCCCCTCTTTACCACATTGGTAGCCCATGACCTGCCACCTGAAGTTTTATTATGGATAGTACTACAATTGTGAGAGTAGTCTATCTTCCTCTTCTTCTTACCGGTAGAAATAGTACCAAAAAATGGTTTTGAACCGCCCTAGCCCACACCACTTGATTCCCAAAGGTTATTCTCAGTAATCAGTTCTCGGTTCACAATAGCATGCACTATTGGAAACCTAAAAACATTAAGCAGTTCTCGGATTTCATATTGAAGACCATCCTCAAAGCGTCTAGACCTCAACATCACATCAACCTCCAGAATAGGTGAAAATTATAAAGCTCGGTGAAGCGGGCAGAATAACCCATCACTGACATGGCGCCCTAGTACAGATTCATGAACTCTTGAGCTCAATCTTCCCTCAGCATCTATGGGAAGAAGATGTCATAGAAGGCTTCCTGAAAAACATCCCATGCCATTTCACTATGGTGCTCAGACTGGGTGGTAACATACCACCACCTCATGGAGCAATCACGAATATTGTATGTAGCGATCTTGACCCTCCTCCTCGGAGGCGTCTCCAGATGCTCTAATATTGTCTACATCGAATCCAGTCAGGACTCCACAGCCTGTGGTCCACCATCCCCAGAAAACAGAAGTGGATGCTGCTACTGGAAGATACGTGCCAGCTCTGCCATAGAAGTGGAGGTCCGCGGTGCCCCCTGGAAGGTCTGCGTGAACCACATGAAGCCTTCACGGAACTGCGCATCTGTTCCTGTGTCCGGTATAATGGATGGCACCGCATCTGGGACTGTTGGAGGATCCAATATTTTCCCACGACCAACCATCTCAAGAGTATAATCATCCCCACTCTCCTGGTGAACAAATGGTGTCCGTCTTGGTGGAATGACTATACAAGGTCAAACACACACCTTAGATCCATATTTATCGATGACTAAAAATGAGGAGACCAAGAAGGGGACAGGATAAAGAAACCATTATTGATTTACAAAACTTGACTACATGGAATGTATAAATACTACACTGTGTGTTGTCACAGGCCATCCACATGGGCGTGTAATCCAGCTAAAACTAGTCATGTAACACCACAAATACATGGTGTGTTGTCCCAACACACGACGTGTGCATGAATCCTTATCCCACGCCCATGTCCTTCTACACGGATCGACCACACGGCTCTCTTAACACAAGACTACACTGCATGTTTAGAGGTCGACACGGCGTATACTCTACAGGCATTCCTCGGCCCATGTTTTTCATCACACAGCTAGTGTACCCATGTCACACTACGCGACATGTTCTAAAAAAACACAGCATGTTTAAAAATGCCCCAGTCCAACCCATGTTGCTCACTACATGACCAGCAACACGACTAAAACAACATGGCGTGTTCTTGGTGGACACGGTGTGTACTATGAATGATAACACTGACCCGTTTTGTTCGTGACATGGTCGGGTACATGGGTAAGACTACATGGCATGTTCAAGGTAGACATGGTGTGAATGTCTTAAGGTTTCCTCTGTCTGTGTTGTTAGTTACACGGGCAGACACTAGGTCAACACTACATGGCATGTAAAACCAGTACACGATGTGTTTCCCAAGCCTTTCCCAAACCTGTGTCCTCACCCACAAGGCCTATGACACAGGTAGAGAATACAAGTCATGTACTGAGGGTACAAGGTGTGCACATAAAAAGTTTTCATTTATTCTCGAACCGAAGAAGACACGACATGTGTCCATAAAACTACACAACATGTATGCTGGGTTTTTCTATATGGTAAGCCTCCTAAAATACTCCGGAACCCAGAAAAGAAACGTGGAATATATACCTATGTTCCAAATTCCAATACGTGAGTTCCCATACTCCCCGTGAATCAATTCTTGGCATCTTATATATGTTATAACAAAAAAATATGTTAAGGATCCACCATATTCTGGGAATTGAGAGCCCATACTCCTTGAGAACCAAAGTTTTTCATTCATTCTATCAAAATCTCAAACCATAATACCCTAACAAAAGTAGGTATTTATCAAAGAAGCTAACACAATAGCATGCACTTCTAGCAGACCAAATATCACAACAGTATGAACTTTCTAATTCACCTATATGGCATGAAATCTATGCATGGCATGTGATTATAACATGTTCTTAAAAGATGCATGAGATGACATACCCTCATCTCATCGGGTTGCAACTAAAAATAACCCATGTATAACATATAAACATCATAATCACAAGTCCGTCACCCAACGGTGAAAATCAAATTAACTGTAAATTTTCAAAACCAGTAATAATTACATTAACAAGGGACACTGGATTTTCCCGGTACATGGTTTAAAAACTCCCGGGAATAGCTTATTACAAACTACCATGACTGTCCTCTCCCTAAATAAGGATCCAAATAGTATGTCAAAGAAAAGAACCCCTCTGATACCACTTTGTAACATCTTGGATCCGGAGGCCACACAATGGGTGCCCCGAACCTAGTTGGTCACATGACCTCATACGCATTTCCCAAAACGCTAGAGGCTGCCGACTAGCAGTGAGGGCACAAGTCTGATTGTGGGGAAAATATTCCCTAATTTTTCAAAGTGCAACACAGTGGAAAAATAATAACATTCAACAATAGAAGCAATAATAGAATACAACTGAAATAGACAATTGTAATACAAGAGAACCAGCAATCACATATACTAAGATACCGAATGTCACTAATTATATGAAAGCGGCCAGAACAGAATACATTTTAGTACAATACAATAAAACTCAAGGTACATGGTATAACCAAAAAAAAAGCAGAATAAATAGAATAAAGCAACATTGCAAGCCTAAGCTCAGCCAAATGCTCTCCTACTCCTCAGCTACAATCATGTAACTGTATAGGGACCCTTTCCCCTATTGACACCTGAATCAATATAATCTGTTTAGGATGAAGAAATGACCCAAACAGGGTGTGAGAAATAAATCTCAGTAGGCACCCCCCAAAGACATGTTCCCAACTGTCAGTGAAAATGTGAAATAGTATTATGCAAAAGTAAATTCAATAAACTAAGCAGTACTAAAAAGTAACTAAATCTACCAGTTATACTGTCATTTTAATATTCTTTTAACCAATACAAGACGGTTCTTTAACTTGAATAGAATATCATATGAAAATAACTACGTTCATTACTCCTGATAACACTCTCCACAGACATACAATCCTTTCCCTCAAGTATTTAGAATTGAAACTCAAAGGTGTCTGCCCACAGGCTTAATGAAAATTTCCCATAAGCATATGAGGTGTCACCCATAAGCACAGAAACTACTACCCACGAGCATAGAAAGGTTTCCCGCAGGCTGAAAGAACACTGCCCTCAAGCTATAAAGGTAACCAGGATGAGCCCAACACATAAGAAAGCAATTATATACAATTCCCCTCATGGAAATTTCAAAGCCTACTAAATTCACGGTATACCCACAGTTATTCTGGCCAAATGTCTAAAAAGGGGAACGCACCCTCTGGGTGGTCCTAGATCCAAGAAGTGATCCCAAACATGAGTTTTAACTTATCAAATGTTTATCTATGAAATTCTAGATATCATTCAGCAAAGTCAACAACCATACGAAACCCCAAACATGGGTTCCTAGAACGATGATACAAAATTCAACTCAATAATTGGATATAAACATCAGACCACCTACCTTGATCATCTCGGATTGGTATACGTGAACGACACATCACGAATCATCCAAGAACAACGTAGATCAAGGATTAAAGAATTATCGTTCAAACATAAATAACTTCCCATAGAGGAATTATTGGTATGAACAGAGAAAGTAAAGGGGAGGGCATAACTGTATGGTCCCAATGTGATCGACGAAGGCAGAATCAGATTCTCGGTGCACGATTGGGTGATCCTCCATGGTTCGGTCGTCCTCTAGAGCTCAAAATGACGGTTCTTCCTCCTCTCTCGAATGGGGAGGATACATCCTATTTTATGAAAAAATTTATGAGTACACAACGTGTAATCTCAAGTATATGGGGCATAATTTTCATTTCTTAAACTGTTCTCTTGGCGGCTTATTTCCACTACAATTCTATTCATCTATCTACTTGAGTACACGACATGTATTCCTGAATTCACGGCGTGTAATATCGCATATCTGGTAGCTGCCTCTGATACCTTAATGTTCACATACTGACTGATTACACGACCTCTAAATACCTAGTACATGATGTATAGTCAGTTTTTACACCCTTTATCACTGATAGGCCTACACGCCCTGTGAACTCATCCCACACGACCGAAGTACACGGCATATGGAAAAGTACATGGTGTGTACCCATAAAATTTGGTATTTTCCCCCATTTTCCATATTTTTTTAAAAATACTTAAGGAAAAATTAAAAGACGAAACTCGTACAATAAAAATGAAAACCAGGTTCTTACATAATTAATCAATGAGAGTAACCTATATGAAAAATAATTAAATGACCAATCAATCTATTTAATAAATATTTTTAATTGAAGTGCATAATAAATATAGAAATGTAATAAAAGGAAATGAATTCCATTTAAAAAACTACATATGTAAAAATAAATATAGAAATAAATGAAACTAAAACACATTCTATCTAAATAAATAAAAATGAAATGTAGATATAGAATTGTCGACAAAAAATCCCAGGGATGAATAATAATTGAACCCTAAATATGAAATAAATCCATAGATATAAAAATGAAAAATCACTTGAATTAAAAATACATAAATATAATATAGGGTAAATGATTTATTATTATACTCCATGTTTTCCATGTACATGGTACCTTTACTATTAAAACTATTCAAAAGAAAGATTAAAAATTGTTTTTTAAAACCTAATCTAAGGCGTCTATCGGAATGAATCATCCCCCGCGACTACTAATGCATTGATTTATATCTATAACCGGGTCCCACTCATGTCATACATATCCAACTAAATTCCACATATATTGAATAATCAATTAAACAATGCACCATATCAACCATCTATATTGATTAAGTGATGAAGATTTATCAATATTTTCCCAAATAATTTAATCACTGTCAATATATACACACAATCTAAAATGTTATATAGTTTAATAAATCGTAATCTCTCTGAAAAATTAAATGGTTAATTTTGTGAATTTCAATGATCAATTTAGTCTGAATATTTAATTGTAAAAAATAAATCAAGGATGTGAATTTGAATATTATAATTTTATGAATAAATATAAACTACCCATAGGATGATTAAGGTTTGCATCAACAAAATAAAACCCATGTGGATTTAAATAAATTACTGTCTTCAAAGATGAATGAAAATATTATAAAATGGTCTTTTAAAAACATTCGTGAGGAATATATACTTTTTCTTGAAAAAACAAATTGAATATACTTCAATTTTTAAAATCCATTTTTAAAATAATTTTCATTCAAAATAATCATTTTAATCACTCTAGTGATGATTTAGAGAAATTATTGAAATTACATCAGTACATGTCATTCAAAGATAAATAACAACATTACACTTGAATGGTAAAATGGTTTTGAAAAATACGTTGTTCAAAAAGTGATAAGAAAATTTCATTGAAAATATATTTAAAAATTAAATGGTTAAAAATTTCATTACCAATTATTTTTTTTGAAAATTTAAAACATGTTAATAAAACATGGTTTTTAGATGAAAATAGGTTATTCAACTAAAGACATAAATGAATTCAATTTATCTTAAAAAAATTTAAAAAAAATTGAGTACCAAAGGATGAAAAAAATTGTGTCAATACATGAAAATTGTCCTAAATTACAATAAGAGAATAAATTTAAATGGTTTATTTAATTATTGTAATATATTTTTCTCAAATGTAATAACATCGAAATATCATTGAAGTTATTTTTTTGGATAATAATATTTAAACATTTTAATGGGTCTGATACCACATTGAAAAATTTTGGATCATAAAATACACGAAGTAATATTATTAAATTAAATCTTAAGATACCATTAATTTTAAATGATAAATGTTATAAAATAAAAAAAATCATTAGATACACAACACAAAATATGTAAGTGGTGTACTTGATATTATCTCAATGATATAAAAAATGGTGAGATGAGAATCCCTTACAATGTGATTCCTTTTGGGTTAATGTCCTTTAACTTATAGTATAATAAAAATAATTTCTTTTATAATTTCAGAATAATTATTTTCAACTTTGTCATGAATTTTATTTGACATACTACAATGTTGTATAAAAGAACCAAAATAATTATGTATACATTGGGGGTTTTGACCAAATTCAATTTATATGTCAAAAACTACATTAGTAGGTCATATAAGTCCAAGGGGTCAATATATAATATATCTAGAATAATAATCATGAAATTGTTATTATATTTATACATAAATTTTAATATTAAAAAAATCTTTAGATGTGTTTAATAAAAATGAATAAACGTTTTGATCTTTTAGACGAAAGACCGTACATATGCTAGAGTAACGTTCTCATTTTTCAATGATTATTACGGAAAGAAGGTAAGTAAAACCATACCATTCTTTAATAATCAATATATCATAAATAAAATATTATTTAATTTTATATAATTATAATTATATATTTATTTATTTATTTTGATGAAAAATTAACCACATCATGTTGAGGGGGAGATAGTCCACACATCCATGAATGTGGTTATCACTTCTTCAGTGTGTGAATGGGTAATAGTGACAATGATATATATATATATACATAAATTTAATTTTTCCTTGAATTATATATATATATATATATATATTTCTATCTCATATGTTAAATTGTAATCATCTATTATACATTTCAGTGATTTTGTGAATGAATAATATCACTTTGAGGGGGTGGTATTCCACACTTCCTCAATTGATGTTATCGTATTAACACAAAATGGATAGTATAAGGGTATATGATATAATGAATTAATTATGATTAAAGATATAATAAGACACATATAATATATATATATATATATAGTGTGTCGATAATATTGTCTATCCATAAAATTTTCAAATGAAAAAATGAACAATCATCGTTTAAGGATGCAGTAGTTCACCAAACACTGAAACAGAATGTACATTATCCATTAAATGGTGGTGTGTGTATGTGTAGTTATAACTATTAACATTAAAATATCCTATAATAGTTATAATAATTTTTAGGTTATGTAATAATAATATGATAAGAGTACAGGGGTTGAAGAATGGAAATGAAACTAAAAATCATTATATTAGACATTACATCATAATCGGGTAACTACGTCTTGATTGAACCAAAATCTTCCATTGATTTTTCTCTAACAAATATATGGAATCTAGGATGATGGGATGTATGTTTTAAGGAAACATAGGAATAGTGATGATGATATAATTTCATTTTAGAGGCATCGGGAAGGGGGAATTGTGGTTGCATTTTTAGGCAAGGAAAATGACACACTGGGATTTTTTAGAAAAAAGTCTAGTGTACCCAAATCATTATGTAAACAATTAAATAAAATACTCAATAATTTATATAGAATAAAATATTATGGATATCTATTCATTGATGGAATGTTTCATTTTCATTTAGTGTAACTCCCTTAACCCAGTTACCCAGTGTCGGTGCATTATTACATAACACTGGCATGATCACAAAAGATCATGTCTCTGAAGATCGATTAGTTTAGTAGCCTTGGAATCTACATATAAAATCATAAGTCTTACATTACATAATAAAATGAAAAATAAAACAACATCTTGTATCCACACTCATATCCCTTTAAACTGTCCCTGCATGTCATTCATAAAATACATCTTCACATCCTAGGAAAAATAAAACATAGAAAGGGGTGAGCTCAAATGCCTAGTAAGGATAACAATATAGATGAAACATTAATAAATAACCATAAATATTTAAGGAAATGTATAACTGAAACAAAATCATTTTAAACTTGAACTTCAGCATAATATGGAAGAAATAAAATTAAATAATGCCATTATTTATTAACATGGATATTCTACAAGTCGAACAATCACATTCAATATCAATAACCACTTTCAAAATGAAGGAATGAATAATGCTAGAATATCATAACCACATAGTCAAGGCCTTGTGCCAAGACTACAAATATGATTTTTTCAAGGCCTTGTGCCCAGAAATTATTTTCTCTCATGAGACCTACTGATGCATCGAGGATCTATAGCGAGCTCCAACCGTCACATATTGAGTCTAATGCATTCCTCATATGATCTAGTTTAAACATAACATAAACATTCGTATTAAAAATATCATACGAAATGTAAATACATTTTTCATAAACCATGAATGGTATAAAAATAACACATCCACAGTCATTCATATAACAAAACCTTCAATACAATATGGAAGTTTTTTATCATAATAAATCAACTTCAAATAAGCTTAAAATCCATCAAAGGATGTTGGCATAGATTAAATAAAAACTATTTGAGAGAAATATCTCTTTTTTATGAAATAATTTAAAAGTAACATAATTATAAAATAAAAAATTCACCTTGAAAATATCATTATATTCTTGTAAGGGAAGCATCGATGATTTTATTATGGCGGAAAATAGTCGCACCCACCGAATATGCTAAATAAATACATTCTTACCTTAATTCTGTTGAATAGGTTAAAAAGGGCCTAGTTTAGAAAACGACAAAAAGATTCCATTACAAAATACTTATAAAAAGTCAAAAAAGTGTATAAATTATGTCAACCCATAGTCTGTAAAATATTCAAAATGATTTCAAATACATTTTTAAGAAACATTGATGTGAATGATAAAGAGGTCCCAGTAGATAATTAAGTATAAACAACCTTGGATAATGAAGAGATTATGAAATAAACCCTTACCATGTACTTTTCCATGGTTGAGGGTAGGTTAACCATATTTTTTAGTGGTGAAATATCTTTTATTAAATTATACAATAATCATATACATTAATATGATATCATATATTATCTTTTAACATTTCATTGTTAATAATATATTAGTATTATCATCATTTTGGGTGTTAACTTACTCGTTTTATTTTATATGTTTTGTTACATAAGTCATGTTTGATATGGATAGGTTGTATGGTATTCATATGAATAATTATATCAAGTCCTTAAAAATTATTTTTAATCATCAAATTAGAATTAGACTTTAATGGATATGATGGGAAATGAATCTCATCGCGTTCGTGGAGGCGGTAGTCCGTACGTACGCACGAGCGACAATATCATTATTTTGATATTAAAATAACATATAATTTCATGGTATTTCATATATAATGAATAATTATCATGTTATATTTATTATTTACATCAATTAAACATTATTAGAATACCCATCAAAATAATAATGTTTTGAATAACAATTATACCGCGATGTGGAGACTGTAAGTCATACGTAAGTACGTATGGTGACATGTCATTAAAAGGATTGATATAATACTGAATATGGTTGTACCATATTTATAATAACATCACAGTATATATAAGATACTGGAGTTATTATTTTATAATGAAAATAACAAATAAATAATGTGTTGACGGAGAAAGGAACTTGAAAGAGAGTGGTGAAAATATTACCTCTTCTTTGGGTTCTTCATTTTGATTTTCTCAAAAAGGATCCTTAGATTGACTTTAAAATAAAAATAAGGCCTCTAAGATTATGTGAGGGATGTTTAGAGAATATTTGGGAAGGGTTTGGCCAAGCCAAAAGGCTTTGATGGTGTGAATTAGATGGAAGGTGAAGCGCCCTTTTATAAGAGGGGTGAGGGGCACCTTACGGAATCCTAGAAATATTATTTTATAATAAATTCATATTCGGTTTATAATGGCCTTAAAGTAGATTATTTTAAGTTTAAGGTAAGATTATGTCAAAAAACAATCATCTTATATATTTTAGACAGGTTTGGGTCACTATATTATCGTTATCCTTTTGTTTTAACTCTTAGTTAAATAGTTTGACATTTACCATGTCTCTTTGTATTTTTATATTATATAGTTAATAAACATACTATATACATCCAGGAGACACCAAAGTGGTCCATTAATGATTCAAATATCGTTATATAAGTCCTTTTACCGAACCTTATACTTTTTTGAATAGAATATCAATTAATAATATAATATTTGTTTTAAAAACTCATTTATGTCAATTTTGACACTATTTAATAATTGATTTTTTTAAAGTCTTAGCATCCTTATTAAATCAAAAAAAATTCATTTAAGAAATAATAACATGTCATATTAAGAAATAAAAATCTTGTATGTTATCAAAACTTTCAAATTATATTTATTTTAATATTTATAATACCAATTATTTTATTATTTCGTTAATAAAGAAAATACTGCATCATTATTATGTCAAAATTATATTTAATTATTCAATGTCTAAAAATTATAAATAAAATACCATTATGTAGGAAATATTTTTATCTTTCTAATTAATATTTACTGTCTACAATATAACATATATAACCCTATGTATGTTTTTTACTTAAAGATATATGCATATGTCATTTTTGTATTTACTTTATCTTAATTAATATAAAGTGTCATTATCATTTCCAAGTGGATCCATGGGGTCCCAAAATCGACCCAAAGATGCCCATGGTAGGAAATATATCAAAAAAAAGGGTTTGGACATGTTTTAGGGTAATTAATTATTATTATAATATTATTTTTTACCCTTATTTACCGGATTTACCATTTAACCATTGTAAATAAAATATTTACCGAAGTAATTATTCAAAATTCCTAAAAATAAAAGTTATCTATTTACACAATTTGGACCTCATGATTCTAAATATGGAATCCAATTTTCTAAATTAAAAACATAGAAGTCTCAGAAATTAATTTAAAATTAATTCCTGCTGTCAAAACCAAAAAGCATGTTTTTAAGAAACAATAACTATCAAAAGATTGACACAGGTTTATGTTCGGTTTAAATGTGAAATTACATCCAATGACCAAAATTTTTTAAATGGTATACTATATTTTAAATATACATTAAAACCACTCAAATTCCTAAATTATCACTATTAATTTTTTGGATTTATAAAGTTGTTATTAAATAATATTTAGTAATTTTCACTATTCATCAAAATATGAAAGTTATTAGAAATGTACCAAAAATTCACCGTAAGCTAATATGAATATTCTAAATCCAAAAATGTAGTCCATTTTAAAAGATAAAATTTATAAAATTTCAAAAAGTTGGTATTACTATTCATAACGGCTAGTTTGATTTGTTGTGGTGTGTGTTAGAACCCGAAGTTGGGTACAACACACATTACTATATTATTCAATGAGAAGCATACCGTGGAAGCATGGGGTGTTAAATTCTACCCTCCTTCAAATAATTTCATCCTCAAAATTTCAATAATACTACTACATGAATAGAGTCTGGTGGTTCTTCATCATAAGTTTCTCAGGTTCCCACGTTGCCTCTTCCATCTTATGGTTTCTACATAGAAATTTTACCAGACGAGTCATCTGGTTTCTCAGCACTTGTTCTCTTATTTCAAGAATATGGATAGGATATTCGCAATAAGACATATCGAGTTCCAATTCTAATTCCTCATAAGTGAGTACATGTGTTGGGTCAGGCATGTATTTTCTCAATAGTGATATGTGGAACACATCTTGAACTTTGGAGAGACTTGGCGGCATTGCCAAATGATAAGCTACAACCCCAATCCGTTCTAGAATTTCGAATGGTCCTATGTACCAATGACTCAATTTTCCCTTCATACTGAAACCTATAACACCCTTCCATGGAGATACATTCAAGAAAACATGATCTCCTACCAAAATTTCCAAATCCTTCCTTAGGTTGTCAGCTTAACTCTTCGGCCTACATTGAGCTGCATTAATGTGGTTTTGGATTAACATCACCTTTTCCATTATTTCCTCCACCAATTTTGGGCCTACGAGTTTTCTTTCACCAACATCATTCCAACAGGTTGGTGTGCGACATCTCTTTCCATATAACTCTTTATATGGTGCATTCTGAATACTCGAATGGAACCTATTATTATAGTAAAATTCTACCAGAGGTAAATATTTATCACACATACCCTAAAAGTCAAGTGAGCAGGATCTCAACGTGTCTTATAATGTTTGAATACTCTATTCTGATTGTCAATCTGTTTGAGGGTTGTTGGTAGTGCTCAAACAAAGTTCAGTATCCAAGGCATTTTGAAGACTTTTCCGGAATCCTGAAGTAAAATGCGGATCACGATAAAAAAAAATTGATAGGGTTACTCCTTGAAGTCTCACAAATTCATTAATATATAGTCTTTCTAGACGTTCAAGTGGTGGATCTTATCTTATAGCATGAAAATGTGCTGACATGGTAAGATGATCAATAATGACCCATATTGCATCGTTCCTTCTTGGAGTCTTTCGTAGTCCCATGACAAAGTCCATCATAATATTTTACCATTTCCAATCAGGTATGGGAAGAGGTTGAATGACTCCTCTAGGTTGTTTCCTTCCAGCATTCACTTTTTCACAAACCATACATCTTGACAAAAAATCAGAAATCTCCCTCTTCATGTTGTCCCACCAAAAATGTTCCATTAAATCTATATACATATTGGTTCTCCTATGGTGTATAGGGAAATTGGAACTATGTGTATCGTCCAAAAATTCCCTTTTTAGATCAGGTATATTGAGAACACAAAGTCTCCTCCAAAGTTTCAAAATTTTATCTTCAAAAACAAAGTCACTCAATCTCCCATCATTCACAGCTTTAACATTATATTTAAACTCATCATCATCAGCCTGAGAACTCTTTATCATTTCTAGTAAAGATGGTTTGGAAACCATTTGAAAACGTATTGATGTTTTACCTTCCATGTTGATTCCCATATCCAACTTTACTAGATCCATGAAAATAGGATCCCTTTAAACTCTCATTTTGTTCAAAACTCCATGATCATTTCTTCTCAAAGCATCCTTCACCTTATTTTCCTTCCCCGGGTGGTAGTGTATCATGCTATCATAATCTTTGAGTAGTTCAATCCATCTCCTTTGCCTCATGTTGAGTTATTTCTGTGAGAAAATATATTTCAAATTCTTATGATCAGTATAATTCTCACATTTTTCACCATAAAGGTAGTGTCTCCAAATTTTCAAAGAGAAGATTGCAGTTGCTAACTCAATATCATGATTAAGTTATTTTGGATCATGAATTTCCAGCTATCGTGATGCATAGGAAATAACCCTATCATTCTTCACAAGGACACAACCAAGTTCTTTCTTCGATACATCACTATAAATAATGAACCTTTCATTACCTGATGGTAGAGTCAATATAAAGGCATTGACTAATATTCTATTCAGTTATTCAAAACATTCATCACACTATTTTGTAAAAAAAATTAACCCCTTTACATGTGAGATTTGTTAATGGGTTATCTAATCAGGAAAAATTCAGGACGAAACGTCGATAATAACCTGATTAACCAATAAAACTGCGTACCTCAGTTATACTCGTCGGTGCTGGCCATTCTTGGATTGCCATTGTCTTAGAAGGATCAATAGAGATTCCATATTTAGAGACAATATTTTCAAGAATAGAGATCTCCTGAATCCAAAATTCTTACATTCTAAACTTCACATATAATTCATGTATTCTAAGAGTCTTCAGGATAATCCGCATGTGATTTTCATGATCTTCATAGCTTTTGGAATATTCCAAGATATCATCAATAAATACTAAAACAAAATCATTGAGATATTTCAAGAAAACTCTATTGATTAGATCTATGAAAACAGAGGGTGCATTAGTCATCCCAAAAGGCATTACTATAAACTCGTAATGCTCTTACCTTGTTTGAAACACTATTTTCAAAATGTCCTCCTTCTTTACAAACAACAGAGGGTATCCAAATCGAATTTCAATCTTTGAAAAGTATTGAGCTCCACGCAGTTGGTCAAATAAATCATCAATGCGAGGTAAGGGATACTTGTTCGTTATTGTTATAGCATTGATTTCCCGGTAGTCAATACATGTCCTCATAGATCCATCTTCTTTCTTAACAAAAGGGACAAGGGCTCCCCATGGAGAAATGATACTGTGAATAAATACCTTATTACTCAATTCCTCTTGTTTTTTATTTAGTTCATCTAATTCCCCAGTGGTCATTCTATAAGGGGTCTTCAATATGGGCCTTGAACCAGGAATTAAATCATTGGAAAACTCAATTTCTCTTTCTGGAGGATGTCCAGGTAATTCTTCTAGAGACATGTCTACATATTATTTCACAATAGGTACATCCTCTATTTGAAAATTCCTTTTCCTTACCAATTGTTATTTCATTATATTCCACCCCAATAATTGAATTTAGTTGAGCTACTATGGGCGGATCTAGATAAGAATTAGGAGGTTATGATTCTGATCGAAAGATATGTTGTTATTTATCATAATCATCAAAAATCGTATCCTTCTTCTTATTACAAATTTTTTTCGCATTATGATCCAAAATCCAATCCATACTGAGGATTATATCAAATTCAATCATAGGTATGAAGATGTGATCAGTAGATAAAGAACATTTATATGACCTAATGGGGACAGAACCACAAACTTTGTAGCAATGATACTTTCCTGAGGAGTTTTAACTAATAACTCCCTTATTAGATCAAATTGTAAATATCTCATTTGCTTAGAAAACTGGGAAGATATGAAACAATGTGATGATATAGAATCAAATATGGAATTTTCTAATATCGAGGAAACCATTAAATTACCTGACACCACGTCTTTCGGAGCTTCTACCTTAGCAGTAGTGATAGAATATGATTGGCCTTGATCCCTTCGCCTTTTCTGAGGTAAGTTCCCCGGACGCTTAGGAAACTCATTTTCATAATGTCCCATCTCCCTAAAACTGTATCAATGAACATCGATAGCTTCTTTCTTCCCCTTACAATCACAAACCTAGTGGCCTTTTTCACCACAATTGTAACACACTCCCATTCCCTCATGAAAGTAACAGGGTGTTTCTTCCCACATTTACTACAGGATGGATAATTATCATTTCCCTTATTCCCCTTATTTACATTCCCAGATTGATCATCATATATTTTCTTCACTTTCTTTTCTTTAAAGTTGTAAGACTTAAGGAATTCCTTTTCCGTCTTGCTAGCACATGAGACAATATCTTCATATGACATGAAGGATTATGAAACCAATTCTCGATGGAGAAATGGTTTTATCCCATCAAAGAAACGATCAATCATAATTCATGGGTTATGTATAGAATTTTCAACATACCTTGATAACATTGTAAAGTTATCCTCATACTTTTAGACATTCTCATCCTCCTTTTGTCTCAGACTCACAAATTTCCCTAACATATTTGCTCGATGGTCAAGAGGAAAATAATTTTCTAAGAAAAGATCACTGAAATCCCTCAAGTCTATATTTGATACTTCATCATCTTCCTTTGTGTTTTCAGTCATTGAGCACCACTGATCAACATCTCTAGTGATGCGGTAAACTGCACTGATAACTTTTTCCCTTTTACTACTCCCCATGGAATGAAATATTTTCTCTAATTAATTTATCCTTTGCTCAGCTAATAAGGGATTTTTACTCCCATTAAATGTATGAGGTTGTTTCCTCATGAAGAGATATGACATTGATCCTCCACACTGTGGATCAGGATGCCCCATACGAGTAATGTTATTATTCATAACCTAAGTGATTTTTCCCAGTATGGTGAATAGCTAATAAACACTAGTTGCATCAGTAGATCCTCTATAATTATATTGAGCAGGATGGAAATCTATACATGGAGTGTTTCATTGATACAGTTTTCATACCATCCACTAGGAACCATTTCTAAACAATGGCATACACTATATTAGTTTATGAATCGCAATACATAAATCCAAACTTGTAAAACACTTAACATAAATTGAACAATTTATGGATATAATCCATAATCATAAAAATGTTTTCTTTGTGGTAGTATATACTCATAAACCCTTCATAATGGTTTGTAATGAAAATGAGAGTTATCCTAAGCATATCCCCAAGGAGTGTCGTAACCAAGAGTGCAGCAAGGCCCGTTTGTCGTGCACCAGTTCCTGTTTTAGACTAGCTCAAAGCGGTGTTTTCGAGTTTTACCCCTAGGTACATCTATGGCACAGCCGCCTCTACCTGCTTGTATCCAGACAGGGATGTATTGCTCCGAAAACTCACAAAATCTATACAATACCAACATTCTAGGATGTTCTTCTATATTAATCCTCAAATTCCATATTAGTTCTATGTGCTCTAATCAGAGTTTATCTAAATCTAGCTTCTAAGGTTTGTACTAAACATCCTATGATACTAACTGTAACACCATGAACCTAGTTACCAAGAGTCAGTGCATTATTACATAACATTGGAATGATCACAAAATATCATTTCTCGAAAGACTGATTAGTTTAGTAGCCTTTGAATCACTAGATACATTCAGAAGTCTTACATTACAGGATAAAATGAAAAATACTACAAAATCTTGTCTCCACACTCATATCCCCTTATAACATTCATGAAGTTCATTCATAAAATACTTATTCACATCCTGGAAAAAATAAAACATATAAAGGGGTTTTCTCAAATTCCCAATAAGGATAAAAATATAGCAGAAACTTTCATAAATAAGAATAAACATTTAAGGAAATGTATCACTAAAAAAATCCATTTAAACCAAAACTTCGGCATAATATGGTAGAAATAAAATGAAATAATTCCATTTACTTATTCACATAGATATTCTAATAGTCGAATAATAACATGCAATATCTATAATCACTTTCATAATGATGGAATGCATAATGCCAAATTATCATAACCACATAGTCAAGGCCTTGTGCCAAGACTACAAATAAGATTTTGTCAAGGCCTTGTGCCAAGACACTAGTTTGTCTTATGAGACCTACTGATGCATCGAGGATCTATAGCGGGCTCCACCTCTCACTTATTAATTCCAATTCATTCCTCATATGAACAGGTTTAAACATAACATAAAAATTCGTATTAAAACTAGCATACGAAATGTCAATACTCTCTCCATAAACCATGAATGGTATAAAAATAACCCATCAATATTCAAACATATCACAAAACCTTCAATACAATATAGATGTTTTGTATCATTATAAATCAACTTCAAATAACCATAAAATCAATCAAAGGATGTTGATATAGATGAAATCAAAACTATTTGAGAGAAATATCTCTTTGTTTAAATCATTTAAAATTAACATAATTATAAAATAAAAAATTTACATGGAAAATATCCTTATAAGATTTTAAGGTAAGCTTGAATGATTTTATAACGGCTGAAAATATCTGCACCTTCTATATAAGTTTTAAATAAAAATATACCTCAATTGTGTCTAATAAGTTAAAAAGGACCTTGTTTGGAAAACAACAGAAAGATTCCTTTATAAAAATCTTATAAAAAGTCAAAAAATAGTATAAATGAATTTAACCCATAATCTATAATATAGTATGAATGATTTAAAATACATTTTTAAGAAACATGGATGTGGATGATAAGGACGTCCCACAAGATAATTACGTATAAACAACCTTGGATAATGAAGAGATTGTGAAATAAACTATTACCTTTTACTTTTCCTTGGTTGAGGGTAGATTAACCTCCTATATTATGGTTAAATAATTGTTATTAAAGTATACAAGAATCATATACATTAATAAGATATCATATATGATCTTTTAACATTACGTTGTTAATAATATATTAGTATTATAGTCGTTTCAGGTGTTAACATAATTGTTTTCATTTATATGTTTTGATACATAAGTCGTGTTTGTTATGGATAGGATGTATCTTATTCATGTACAGAAAGATATAAATTTCTTAAAAATTATATTTAATCATCAAATGAGAATTATACTTGAATGGATATGATGAGAAATGAATCCCATCGCGTTCGTGGAGACGGTACTCCGTACGTACGCACGAGTGACAATAACCTTCTTTTGATATTAAAATAACATATAATATGATGTTATATCATATATATATATAATAATGATCATGTTATATTTATTATTTACATCAATTACACATCATTATTATAACCATCCAAATAATAATGTTTTGAATAACAATTACACCACGACATGGAGACGGTAAGTTGTACATACGCACATATAGTGACATGTCATTCAAAGGATAGACATAATTTTGAATATTGTTGTACCATATTTATAATAACATCACAATATATAAAATATACAAGCGTTATTATTTTAGAATGGAAATAACAAAGAAAGAAGAAGCTAAAGAAGAATGGAACTTTAAGGTGGGTGGTGAAGTAATTACCTCTTATTCGGGTTCTTCCATTTGATTTGATCAAAAGGGATCCTTAGGTTGGCTTTCTGATCAAAATAAGGCCCGTAGATTTAAGTGAGGAATGTTTATAGAATATTTGGGCATTTGTTGGTCGATTCAAAAGGCTTTGAATGTGTGAATTAGGGGGAAGGAGAAGTGCCCTTTTATAACAGGGGTGAGGGGCACCTTAGGAAAAGATTGAAATATTATTTTATAATAAATTCATATTCGGTTTCTAAAGGCTCCAAAGTAGATTATTAAAATTTTAAGGTGGCTATAGGTCAAAAAAAACTCAACCGATAGATTTTAGATAGGTTTGGGTCACTATATTAACCTTATCTTTTAGTTTTAACTCTTAGTTAAATAGTTTGACATTTACAATGTATCATTGTATTTTTATATTATATTGTTAATAAATATACAATATACATCGAATAAACCCACCAAGTGGTCCATTAATGATACACCTACCATTATAAAAGTCTTTTTTCTGAACATTATATCTTTAGGTATAGAATATTAATTAATAATATAATATGTTTTTTAAAAACTAATTTGTGTCAATTTTCACACTATTTAATAATTTATTTTTGGTAAAGTCATAAAATATTTATTAATTCTAAAAAAAATCATTTAAGAAATATTAAAATTTCATATTAACCAATTAAATTAGTTTATGTCATCAAAACATTCAAAGGAAAATTATTTTAATATTTATAATACCAAATATTTGATTCATTCATTAATAAAGAAAATAATACATCATTATTATGTAACAAATATGTTTTATTATTCAATGTCTAAAAATTATAAATAAAATACCATTATGTAGGAAATATTTTTATCTTTATAATGAATATTTTTAGTTGAAAATATAACACATATAATCCTATGTAAAAATTGTATTGCTGAAAGATATATGCTTATGTAATTTTTGTATTTACTTTAACTTAATTAATATGAAGTGTCATTATCACTTACAAGTGGATACATGGGGTCACAAAATCGACCCAAATATTCCCATTTTCGGAAATGTATCAAAAAATACGGTTATGTCATGTTCTATGATAATTTATTAATATTATAATATTATTATTTACCATTATTTATCAGATTTACCCTTTAACCATGGTAAATAAAATATTTACCGAAGTAATTATTAAAAATGTCTACAAATAAAACATACCTAGTTAAACAAATTGTACCACACAATTATTAATATGGAATCAATTTTAATAAATTCAAAACACATTAGTGGAAAATAATAATTTAATATTAATTCCCTCTGTCAAAACAAAATGATTTTTTTAAGAAATAATAACTATCAAAAGATTGATACTTGTTTATGTCCGGTTTAAATGTGAAATTACGTCCAATGACCAACAATTTATTAAATGGTTAAAATAAATTCTAAATATACTATAAAAACACTCGAATTCATAATTTATCACTATTATTTATTTTGGTTAAAAATGTTTTTTTAATTAAAATTTATTAATTTTCACTACTTATCAAAATATGAAAGTTATCAGAAATGTACCAAAAATTCACCCTAAGATAATTTCTATATTCACAATCCAAAAATTAATTTCATTTTTAAATATTAAATTTATAAAATTTTAAAAAGTGGGTATTACTATTCATAACGGCTACTTTAATTGGTTATGGTGTGTGTTAGAACTCGAAGATGCATACGACACATGATACTGTATTATTCAAAGAGAAGTGTACCATGGAAGTTTGTGGTGTTACATTTGGGACACTCAATATATAATTTATTTGATTTTCCATCATAATTACACCTAGTCACTATAAATAATTTTCATGACATTCACAAATTATTTTTGGTAACAAACTATGCTGATCTTATTAGACTCAAAATATCAACCCGATTAATATTTTTTATTTTAAAAATTTAAAATTCAAATCCTAGAAGCATAAAAATTATAAATAAATCTAATCTTTCCCATAGATTATTATATAGGTTTTAGTATAAAAATGATCAAATGATTATTGAGTTTTAATAATTAATTTTTGGTGATATTGATTATACTAAACTATATTTTTTAAACAGAATTGTTATTTATATATTAAGAATTTAGTAAATATAAAAAACTAATTTAATAATAATATTTATTTACACAATAATGAAATTTTAACCAAAATACAATAATTTTCATTATTCATAAATAAATTATGTTTCTCAGAAAAATAAAAAAATTAACCCTAGACTAATTTGGAAATATAGAATTCAATAATGAAGTATATATTCTAAAATTCAAAATATATTAAAATTTGAATTAATATTTAAAATAGGTTCTCATTAAAATTCAGGAAAAAATTCTAGATAAAATATAGTGTTTTATGTGTAAAATAGAGTTTTCACTTATCTTAAGAATATGAATCCCGATGGATAAATATTATAAAAGAATTAATGAATATATAACCTATAATTTTTACTATGATAATTTTGTAATTTTAATTACTTATATTTATTAAGTTAAAACACTTTTATGAGCATAACATTAATAATATCACATTTCATATAAAATTGGTTCTTATTTTTATTTATCACTAATTTTATACCAATGAATTGATTATATAATTGTGTAAACAATAATATTTTAAATCATACATATTATATTCATAACAACTAATTTAACATCTAGTTTATATCATATTATATTAAATAATAATTATTTAATAATAAATTGTTATTTGGGGAAACTCTCCCTTGCATGTAATATAATATGTCGAGGTATGTAGTTCTGGTTTGAAACATAAGATATTCAGGAAGGTCTCTTTTTCATGTTACACATTCTATCAAGAAAGGTCTCTATTGTGTGTGACACAATCTAAATCTATGTTCCAGTCATTACAAGAAATATCAGGTATTTAATTTATTTAAAATATTAAATATATAGTAGAGTCTTGGGATATTATATTCCCCTCAGTTTATGGTGGTGGATGTCACACACATTACTGAATAAAAATTTGTACATTATAATTTAAGGTTGTTGCATTTTACCAACATAGTTAAATTATGTTTTCATAATATAAAATAGATCATGGTTGTAGATTATTTGATACTACATATATTTGAAATTCCACATCGCAAGGGGGGATTATAAAACATCATCTAAAAAAGATGGAATGGGATGAAAAATAGTCACATGGACTACCATGTATCTAGGCTTCTATGTATAATATCAATAGTGGAATGTAATGAAAAAAACATAGAGGAAATCAAAGAAAATTTTATAGGTATTGAATGAGGTCATCACTCACAAAAATCAAATGATTGATAGAAAGTTGAAGAAACTCAAATAAATAAATTTGTGATGATTTAAAAGACAATAGGTTCAACATAAATTATGAAATTAGAACAACATATATTTAGAATTCATTTCATAGTGAGGAGTAATTAATTTACCGACCAATAATGTGAAAAAATACCCATACTTGATGTGTTTGAATTTCTTACGAACTACAAAAACTTTTGTTTTTTCCAAGATCAATTTAAGATTCATCCCACCAGCCACAAAATATAATTAACAACAATAATAATTTATTCCTAAACAACTAAATGAATCTTTTAAAGGATCATAAGGCCAATAAAATAATTAAAAGTCAAATGATATGACATTAATTATCTTAAAAAAAGAATAGGGATTATATATTAATCTCTAATACTAAAAATTGATAGTACTAGATCATCATTAGCATTTACTTATAATTTTTTTAAAATAATTACAGGGAAATTTACCTGAGAAATTGTGTAGGTTATTATTTTTCATGGATCCATTATCATCCTTCTATTATGAGTTCATAACATATACCCATTCCGGATATGAGTGGTTATAACCCATCATACAGGTTATACATTTCAAAAAAAAATATTAATTTATTAAAAAAAATTATATACGTCATTGAAAAATAAACCTATGTAGAATCTTAACTAAGGCATTAAATTCATCATAAATATACAATCACTTCATCTAATTATTTCCACATAGATCATTTAGGGGTCTAGAGATTATCTTCTAGATGAGGGAATTTAATTGGGTAATTTATTGGTTCCCCACAATTAAGATAATAAAATATAACGGATTTTTTAGGATGAGCTTCAATTTCCTTCAATTGTACTCTTCATTTTTCTTCAGCAATCCTTTTCATTATGTCATTACTTCCCACATATAATTCATTTCCTTAATCTGTTGAGGAACATACATGGGTTCTCCTTCCACACATCTCAAATCTCATACATCGGTCCTTCCTTTCATTATGGAATCCACCTATCATGCTCCAAGAAACCTCCATTGTTCTCTTATTTGGTTTGTTTGAGAGTAGGTAGTTGTATATATTATTAGTTATATATTTCATTAAAACTATTTTGGCCTAAATAAAATATCCCACTATCCAATCAACATGTCATTTAGTTACACATTTTCACCAACTTTTCCTTCATGTAAGATGTTATAATTAATCTTTCAGTTTCAAACAATTTTTTATAACCATAAAGAATAGTGTGATAAATTATAGTCATAGTGAGAAAAGCATATATTTATCATTATGATATCCAAATGATAAAACATTATTGTTAAATATAATCTAACTTAGGTTTAACATATAATTTCCATTTTCAATATATAATAAAATTATTCATAATGAATTTTAATTAAAATGTCAGTTATCCTATTCAAATCCCTTTACATTGTCAAACTAGGTGAGCAATAAGGCACATTTTCGTGTACAAAGTTACCTTGAGTCAGGCCTGGAACACCATGTTTGAGTTGTTACTTTTATATAAATACATGATATATCCACTTCCACTTATTGTATCTATACATAGATTATTACTAGAAAGTCCCACATAATCTATTAATAACCAATATTCTATGGTTTTCTTCTATACTTATCCCCAAATTCTACCTTTGTGTTATTTTATCTAACTTAGGGTTTCCAAAATATTGTTTCTAATGTATTTAAAAAATATAAATTGATGCGATCTATAGGTAACCTAGACTAGAATCCCAGATTTGATGTATAATATCAACTAAAATGTCATTATTACATGGAATTATGCCTTGAATGACCGATCGGTTTAGTAGTCTTAGTAAAACAGATACATAAATTAGAATTGTATTACAAATGACTTAAAAAACACAATATAATTTTTTTATTTATTAAATATAAATATATATCATTTAAGGAATCTTTATTCAATCTAGTAAATCCATTTATATCATTCATAGAACGCTTCTTGCATTGTTGTGAAAATAAATATAATAAGGGAGAGATCAAATGATATGTAGGGGTATGAAAAGAGGAAGTAATAAAGAATGAATGAGAATTGAATATATAAAATAGTATATATTTGAAAAAACAATTGATATAGTAAATAATGTAATTGGAATTGATTAAACTTTATGTAAATGTATTAACTGGAAAATAATTCAATTCAAATAACTGGACAAGGAATAATAAATATGGCAATTTCAAAAATTGATACACATTGCATTAAATTAACTAAAAATTAAATGCATCCATATATATGTCAATAAATAATCATTTAGATTCATAATAACCTAATCAGAAAATTTAAATACATTTATATCTATGTGAATGAAAAATATCCAGGATGAATAATTACTGAATATAAATTCGGGATAATGATTTATCATTAGATTCCATGATTCCAAGGAATATAGAGCCTCTACCATCAATACAATTAATTTGATAGATTACAAAATACATGGTAAAAATCCATTTAAGATGGATTTCAAAATGAAATATCCCATTAGATTACCTATTCATTGTGGGGAGATCAATAAGTAGGACCCTATAGTGTCACACTAGTCCAAAAAATTCCTCATATATCAAATACAAGATTGTACAATGTGTCTTATCAAATATCCATATGGAGTAAGAGATATGGATGTATAAATATTTTAAAAATTTATCCAATAATTTTAAATGTATACACCATGTGTAAAATGATTCATGGATTAGAAAATATTGAAATCGAAGATAAATGAAATGGAGTATTAAGAAAAAATGAAGGGCCATATGTGATTGAATATTTTAAGTGTAAAATAAATCAATGAACTGAATTTGAATAATATCCTCAGCTAAATATATTATAAGAAATTTATAGGAAGATGATAGATCATATAAATACAACTTACCCCAAGTGGATTAAAATTAATGGTCATTTTCATTAATGAATATAAATGTTATAAAACAAATTTCCTAACTGAGGAGACTTCAAATGGAAGAGAACGAGGTCTCAAATGATACAGATTGGAATGAAGTCAATCAGAATAAAATGAAAAGGAAGGTATTTGTTGAGAAGGAAGGAGACTCAATGGATCTACCTGGACCATCCATTGTTACATTTCCTATTAAGAAATCATGGGAAGATTATAATGATGATGCAGAACAAGGTAGGATATATGATCTGCCTAGTACTCTGGCTTTGATTGGACATGAATGGGGAATCACTAGGAGATATAATTTTATAGGGGAGAATAATTTATGCTTTTCTTTCTCAACTAAGATATGTAATCTAGTTTTTCTTTTGAAAATGGAACTAGATGATTTCTTATAGATGTATGAAATGGGGAAAACTATTTTTCGGCTTGTTCATTTATTATTGTAATGTGAGCTGCCTAATGTGGTTGTTAATACAACTGATTCTCCAGTACCCTCAGTATTCATTACATCTGTTATTCCAAATCATGTTTATGTCAACATGACACATTTTTCTACTACAAGAGTCTATCTTAATGATGTTATTATTTAGTCTCCTCCAAATGGATTTGTGGATACATAAATAAATGATGGATAATCCCATGTCTTGATGCCAGTTTGAGATGTTAGACCTACTTCTATCGTACTGAATCTTTGATGTTACCTGAAGGTTTTTGCGAACCAAAAAAAAACAACACAAGTCCCTTGGTCGTTAATCAAAGAACACTGAAATTCCCTATTGACATTATAACATCTCATAATCAGGGATATTTTAAGACAAATTTTTTTGAAATAAATGATCTCATACAAGGGGTATAATGCCCCAAAATAATGTTTCAAATACCTCCTATAATATAAATGTTGAAAATTGTGGGTGTCAAAAAAGGGGATTTATCCCCAAATCGTAGGGTCAAATGCAGATTTTTTTTTCTAGAATTTCTATTGTCAGGATAATTTTGACACTATTAGATCCCTAAAAATTTAATTATTAAACATAAGACTCTTCTTATAGGGGTATTAAAACCCAAGAGAGTCTTTTTTCCAGCAATGATAATCTAGAGACCTTGGGTTTTCATTTGGTTGATTCTAGAAGGTGCATGTTACGGATCAAAATTCATTGGGACTTGGCTCAAAAACCCTTTTTTTATATTTCTATGGTTACTAATAACGATCAACATGTAACACGGTCCTTTTATTATCATGGATATCATTATTTATGCAATGTTGTTTATTCCCATTATTGTTATTGAGATCGAAGGTATTTGTGGATGGATATTGAAGCACTTAATTCCATTATTTCCAGTCCCCAGACCATTCTTGTGGATTTTAATTCCTTCATGAATCTAGATAAAAAGATGGGTCCTATGAAAAAATCTAATTCCACTAGATAATATAGAAAATTTATAGATCTTAATGGGTTGTTTGAGGTTATTTTTTTGAGTTAAATACACAATAGGTATGGAAACATTTTAATAGGTTTGTCGCAAGAAGAATTGACAGATCCTTCATCAATTAGACTTATCTTGATTTTTTGGGATCCATATCATCCAAAAACATATCTCTATTCAATTCTGACTATCATTCCATATTAGTAGATCTTTTGGGAAAATATTTCAAGCCTCCTTTTAATTTTAAATTTATCAATTCATGGATGACTCATCCTAAATTCATGAAAATGGTAGAAAAAACATGGTATTCTATTTATTAATGGAATAAGTCATTTTATTGGGTTATAAAACTCTAAATTCTCAAAAAGAATCTGAATATATGGAGTAAGGACCATTTCAGCTCCCTTTATTCCTAAATTTCCTCCCTTGTAGATTATATGCCGCAATTATAGGAACAAAACACTCTCAATAACTTCAATAAGGTTATTATAGGTGTATCTGAGATGGAATCTAAGTTGAATACTATTTTTAATTATAATAATTCTTTTTAAAGATATACATTCAAGACTATCTTTCTGAAATATGGTGATATAAATTAAATGTTCTTGACCAATATCTAGAAAATCAGAAACATTTTATGGTCTGTTTCCCTAATTATAAATGTGTATAAAATTTATGATAATTCGAAGAATCATTCATAGCCATTAATTTCTTATTTTAAAGATCTATTCAATGAAACTTCCAATTCTAATGAATTGACAGAGGAAATTATTCCCAATCATGAGATTCAAAATGATAATTATATTCTTACCTCAATCCACATGGAATATGAAATAAATTATATAGCCTATATCATTAAATATGAAGGCTCTCGTAGTCCTTATGGTTTTCAAAACAACTCTTTCCATAATTTCTAGGAGATTATTTAGATGGATATAAGTAGGCTAGTCACTCATTTTTATGGGGGTTATCTTTATCATGGCTTGAATTCTAAATTTATTTCTCTTATTTCAAATTAAAATAATTCCAATTAAATTAACATTTTATGACAATTTCACAGGTAAACACCATTTATAAAGTCATTTTCAATTTCATGGCCATGAGGATGGCCAACAATTCTAGTAGGGTTTTCTCTTTCAATCAGTTTGGTTTTATGAAAGGCAGATCTTTTCAATAATGTCTCATTATGGCCAAATAATGTGTTCAACATCTTAATAAATCTACTAGAGGTGGAATTATTTCTCTCAAACTTGATTTCAGAAATACTTTTAATACCAAGGATTGGAAATTTATTTATAATGTTCATCTAATGTTTAGCTACGACAATGTTTTTACAGTATGGGTCACAATAATTGTTGGTTATCCTCATGTATTTTTCATTTTTAATGGGTCCCTTGAATGATACAGTGATTGTACAAGAAGTCATAGGCAGGGTGATCCCTTTTCTGATAATATTTAATCCATTTCAGAGTATTATATTACAAGGTTACTCTCTATTATTGCAAAAAATGAGAAAATGAAATATATTAATGTTGGTAGATTAATTATTTCTCCTACTCATTTGTTATATTTAGATGATATAATTCTATTCAGACAAGGGGACAAAAAATTATTAAGAACATAACACATTCCCTTTTACACTTTGAAAAAGATTTTTTTCTAATAATTATTTAGGGGAAATCATTTTAAATTTTGGTTAGAATTTCTCCCCCTAGAATAGTGAAATTTTCAAGTAGTTGGTAATTCAGGGGGAACACTTCAATTAAAATATATGAGGGTTTCTATTTATCAGGGGTGTCCAAAATCATTTTATTTTTTTTAATATTATTAGAAATGTTTGAAGAAAACATGATAAATAGAAATTAAAATCACATTCAATGGCTAGTCACATTTTCTTAGTCAAGACTATAATTGTTTACAATTTTTTTATTTCCTTTATAGTGTATAAATGTCCAATCTCTCTCATCATGATAATTAATGCCTCTATTAATAATTTCATTTCGAGTGGAAACACTCTTGAATGAAATGTTCCATGGTATCATGGAGTACTTATTGTAAAAAATTTGATACATGGGGTTTATGTATTAAAAAAGATTTGTTAATCAATTATTCATTGTAGGTATCCATTATGTTTAGGTCTCTATGAATTATGTGGTTTCTATTCAGTATTTTATCAATGGATGGCACTCAAATATTCTAACTTCTCAACTACTGGATCCCTTCAGAGGATTCAGAAACCGAACTTCTTCATTTTATTCGGTATGTTATTAATGGAATAATTCATTATGGATTCACATTCATTGTTGGTGTTACTCTATCATTGAACTTTGGTGTTGTTCCAGGGTCTTTCACACCAAATAATAATTTCTACTTCAATTCGGATCATGAAATGTCTTTTTTTAGTCACATTGTTTTGAAAATATGTTTTCAACCCCCTTGGAACTTTTGATGTCATATAGAAAGAAGCATTTATTGGTAAGATAAAAATTAATTCTGATGGAGCATCTAGAGGAATTTTTGGGATCTCCGATTATGGATCCATTTTCAGGGATCAATATGGGGGGGTCCTTGAATGATTTTATGGTTCCTATGTTTTATCTCTTCTCACGAGGAATATATTCTTGGTGTTTTTATTGTGGGAGAACAATCCTAGAAATGAGTTTGGAATAATAATTTTCTACAAAGTGATTATAACACTATTGTTTCTACTCTTAGAATGGGATTGTCTCAATTATCCTAGATGATTATTAACCAATGGATAAAATTTCAAGATTATCTTTTCCAGATGTGTCATTTCATCACTCATATATATCGAGAAGGAAACATAGTGGAATAGGATCTTGAGAATAAATTCACCAGTGTTTCTTATTTTTATTGTATTATCCGGTTCCTGATGATATTCTACCCCTTCTCAACAAGGAATTTCTTAAATCTCTTATTATAAGAAACATTGAATTCTGACTCATTTGTTTAAAAAAAATTCCTTTATTATTTTGGTAGGTTCTCAACTTACCATTAAAATATATAAACATTCCAATGTGTCCCATACCACTTTTAACCATTTGAAATAATAAGACTTTTGAAAAAATATTATTTAATAAAAATTTAATATTCCATGAATATTAAATGTTTAATGTTTTAATATAACAATATAGTTATTATATTTTCTACACAAATGGATTATGTGAGGTACATGACATTGGTCACATAGATGTAAAAATGTGAGATGAAAATCACGTATCTTGTGTTTTGTTTTTTGTTAAATAATTTAAGATCTTTTATAATAATCTTAGGTTAATTTTATAATTTATTGAGATACTTTTTTATGTTTTTAATTAATTTTATTTCACCTATTATTATGTTTTATTCAACTAAATTAACAATTATGTTTACATCTTCTCTTTTGACCTCATTCGGTCAATGATTCAAAAACAACATTGTTAGGTCAAATATTGTCAAAGATTTCCATATATAACACGTATAAAATAATAATAATAATGACGTAATTATATTATTAATTCATCAACTATACTTAGAATATAAATCAATAATTATATTTATAAAAAATGAATCGACTTTATTATCATGGAGATGGTAGGTCGTACGTACGCCTGAGTAACATTCATATTTTTCCATGATCGTTATGGAAAAAAGGTATGAACCTGAAAATCATACAATAATTATAATTATATCATAATTAAAATATTATTTAATCATATAAAATTTTATATATAATTTTTTTGATGAAAAAGGAATGACATTAGGTTGAGGAGGTGGTACTCCACATATCCACAAATGATGTTATCACTTTTTTTAGTGTTTGAAAGGGTAAATAGAAAATGATAGATATATATATATATATCAAAAATTTTAATTATTACATGAATTTAATATATATGTTTTTTCCTCATATGTTCATTTATAACCAAATTCTAGACATTCGATGGATCGTGTGAATGAATCACATCGGTTTAAGGGGAAATACACTCTACGTCCTCAAATGATGTTATCGTATTAACCGAAAATGGAATGTACATGGGTATGTGTTGAAATATAATTATAGAATATTAAATACATAATAAATATATTCTATATTTTATATAAATAGTGTGTTCATCAGAATTTCTGATCATTATTGTTTGAAATGGAAAAATGAATATTCATATTTTCATGTGGTAGTAGATCTCCCTTCACAAATCAAATATGTTCATTACCTATTAGATGGAAGTGTGTGTATGTTTAGACATAAATATTAACATAACAACATAATAACATATTTATAATAATTTTATTTCATTTAATAAAAAAATATTAAGATTATATTGTTTAAATAATTTAAATGAAACTAAAAACCTTGAGAGAAGACATTACCCCTTAATTAAGGATATTCATTAGGTTTGAACTAAAGGCTTCAATGAATTGATTTCTGTCTAATAATTGGCTTCTTGGATGAGGGTAGGGATGTTATAATACTACATGAAATTATTTTTTACAATCCAATGTGGCTTTAGTGGAGTGAGTAATGGGGATATTTGGTGGCCTTTTATACTGAATGGAAATGACTCACTTGGAATTTTTTGAAATATGTTAGTTTTACCCATGTTCCTATCTAAATAAAGTCATAAAAACCTAACCAAACTCAATAATGTAAGGTATGTGGAAAAATTATGTTCCCACAATGGGTGTTAGAAAACTTTTTATGTCATTTTTCCAATTAAATATAAGGTTTAGTGCATTTTTATGCCTAATTTCACCTTCAAAAAAGTAAATAATTTTAGTCAGTTTCAGTAACAATTTTGGTAAAAAATTAAGATGATAATATGAAACTCAAAATATCATCATTTAAAAAAAATTATATCCAATTTTTTATTTATATCACAAAAGTAGAAAAATTATTATTTTTTATAATTTTGTTTTATCAAATTATATTTATGATAATGTCAACATTATCCCTTAAATTAGCTTCTCAATTAATATATGGTAAAATTTACCTTATAAAAATTTTGGTTTTTATATGTGAAAAAGGTTCTTTCCTTATCATATTCATATAAAAAATGGATAAATATAATATTTTTTTGAATTTATAACATATATGTTTCGTTTATATAATTCACTAATTGTAATAAGTAATGTTTATTAGGGTAAAATAAACTTGGAAGATTAAGAATAATAATATTTACTTTTTATATCCAATTTGTTATTATTTTCATTTTTCATTTGCGGTTAATAAATTAATTCATTTTATATTAATGTAAACCATAATTTTTATTAGATGATCATTATTTCTCATAAAAACTAATTTAACCACTAGTTTATTTCATATTAATTAAATAATGATAATTATATAATACATTGTTTTTTGGTGACACTTAGTCTTCTATGTAACAAAAGATATCGAGGAAGGTATCAATGTCATGTAACGAAATATCCCTCTTTCTTGTGTCAATTATAATAAATATAATATGTTGAATTTATTTAAAATAGTTAATATAAAGTATAGTCTTCAGATATTATATTATCTTATTAGTTTGTGTTTCATGCAATAAAAGTTATTCTATATAAATTTATACATTATAATTTCATTGTGTTACAAATCCCATCGTTAAAATATCATAATTATTAATTTAATTTAATATATTTAGTTATTTTAAGGTTATAACATATTATCATATTTACTTTAGTTATTATTCCTCATAACGAAGTTGATGATGATTTTGTTTCTCTAATTTATGATGAATCAGCAGTGACTTCTGGATAGGCAGGGTAAATTATTGTTTTACCATTATATAAATAAACCATAGTATTAGTAATTATATCCCAATATTTTTAATCTAAAATCCCCATTGATATATTTTTATTTTTTTGTTCATGTTGGAGGTTAAACCAACCTGGGCAAAACATGCAATATTTTTTCGTGATTGACAACATAGGATATTATTTTTTATAAAGTCATTATCAAATAATGTAAATTATATTAATTAGGATTCATTAATATTTATAATAACAATTCATATTAGTTATAAGATTATGTAAATTGATGAATATTTCTTTAATTTTAATTAATATCCGTACCAATAGTGATGTTCATTTTAAGTGTTTTGTTATAAAATGACAGATGTTTTATATTATTAAACATTCATTTCCAAAATTATATTTAAAAAGTATATATCATTTCATAAATCATATATATATTCATTAAAAAAATTATACAAACAACCTTGATATGTATTAATGAAAAATAAAATGTGTGATTCATAGATGCAGTAGTCCACATAGGCCAATGACCAGAATTTCTTTTTCTGTCGAATTGGAGTGGAATAGATAATGGTTATATAATATGTAATATAAACTTCTGTTATATTATTTATAATAATTATATTATTTTAATGTTTTTTAATGTTATATAAGAGGATTGATAATAATGATAAACATTAAAATTAAAAGGAAATGTGATAATGTTCGTGAAAATTTAGATCTTATCTTGATCTATCCTATATATTTGTAGGACATGAGTAACATTTGTAGATGCCATGGGATGAACAACGTGATTAAAGAATCTATAATAAGTATATTTTTATATATTTTCAAGGGTATATCAAAATTTTTTGTTACATTATATGGTAGGATGTATGTTCCATTTATAGGAAATAAAGAAGGAAAAATCATGAGAAAAGTATTAAATTTGTGGTGTGAAAGAAATTTCATTTGAATTCATGATCTAGGTGGATAAATTTTTGTGATAGGTGTAGTTATGACTTTATAACATAAAATAAATTTATATGGACAATGTTGAAAATATTTTTTTGAAAAATATGAGCCTCAATAGATTAATGGATCTAAAATAAATTAATATTGATTAAATATTCCATGTTTAAAATATTTTTTTTAATAAAAACAAACAAAGGCGCTTACCACAAAACATCAGTATTTGGAATCAAAATTTTAACACCATTTAATAAAAATCAATTTCTAAATATTATAGAAGTAACTATTAAATTAAACTAATTAATTTTTTTCAAAAGCACTCCTTGTAAAAGAATGTTGGTTTAATCAATAGTTGATAGCCACGTTTACAATTTATTAAAAATGAAATTATTTTTTAATATATATATATGTGTGTGTGTGTGTGTACAATTGTCTTAAATTAAAATTCATATTTATAATTTAAAAAAAAAGAACATTTTAAAAAGTAGCATACAATGAAAATTATTGTTTTAACATGGTAAATAATATATACCTTGGGAAAATTATTTTTATACAAACATACATTGTATAAAATATTAAATATTACCAAAATGATGATATAAATTATTAAAATCATAATATGATAAAAAATTAACGTTTACAACTGTTAATTTTGATATTACTACTCTTAATATAAGGCCCTAGCCTTAAACCTTACTTAATCTTGAGTTATTACAAGATTACACATTGAGGATCTTTTCAGGTTTAGAGTTTTAGAGAATTAGATCATAAAACTTTCATTACATTCCGCATATAAACAAAGTGGTTACATAAAGATAGTATTCTTCATTCTCATAAATGGAAACACATTTAAAATAAAACATGGATTATTTCTTGACACTTCCTTGACACTATCATCATATCATGTACCTTTCCCTTGACCTGTGAAAAACATTTCAAAAAAACTTGGGATGTGCATAAAAAAGCTCAGTATGGGTTATACAAACATGGAAAGGAAACATGGGTACATATATACATAATAATGAAATCATACTTTACCCATAAAACATAAGCACTTTAACATACCTCATCAAATCATGAATAAATCATAGAAATCATAAGACATAAAGGTAACTTGAGGCATCCATAACATTCTTACGTAGGGAGTAACCCTATTGGTTACGTTTGGAATACCCATCACAGTATATTCCCTAAAATCTCTTCAGAGAAACCATAACGTTTCACTCCTTCACGTTACCCAATGCATTGGAGAGCTATATCGGGCTCACCCGCCCATAGTTTATCACGGAACCACCCGTCTTCATAATAATGCCCAAGAACCATAACATAATCGTATCACATAAAACATGCATAAATGAAACATAACATTTCCACATTTCAATCACAAGATATCAATACAACACAAAAACATTGTGAAAACCATTTTCAATACCAAAATAAAAGAAAAGTAAAACATGGTATTTATTTTTCTTTTAAAAATAAGGAATGGCTTGTAGAGGAAGCCGAAACTCAAATAACGGTCATGACGGCGGAGAAGTCGTTGTCACCGCATACGTATGACAAAAAAATTCCCTTTTATTGTTTAGTAAACGCTTCGTATAAAAAATATTCCTTTTGAATAAACGTAAAAGTCATAGGGGTTTATACACCGTATAAAAGAAAGTTGTGTATAAAATAAAATATGCCTCAATGAAAGGAGATTGAGACGAAGTCCCATACCTCGTATCCAACATGACCCGACCGTTCTTTAATCTCCTGAATAATAAACATGAGTTAATCTCTACTTGATTATGAATATTTTTCAAGTTCATTATTCCTTTTATACCATTTTATGAACATCATGTAATCATTTAAGTTAATCGTGTTCATTTTTTCGGTATTTGGTTCTTAAGTAAAAAATAGACTTCTTACACTTACATGTTGTTAATTTGGTCAAAGGTTAGTTATATCTATAATGATATTAATGATTTGGATAACATATATATCATATATATTTATCATATACATGTATTTATAATATTACATCACATTTAGAGGTAAGAAATGAAATGCACCGTTCATGGAGACGGTAAGTCGTACATACGCATGAACGCTACTTCCATTTCTATTTCGTATTTTCTGGAATGTAATCATAATGATATAAGAGTGTATTATAATTCCAGTATAATAACATATATAATATCATTATCTTTATCCTTTACACTTCCCACATATGGTATTAACGAATCAAATCACTTTCAGGGGACGGTAGTCCGCACTTCCTAAAATGAAGATACTGTGTTTACCCATAATGGAAACCATAAAGGAATGCCCAAAATGAAAAAAACAGAAGCTTAAGGAAAACATAAACATATTATATATCATATATAAAAATAGTGACATCATAATGGCCACCTTTGAAGGTGTTAAATGAGTATTGAACAATCATCGTTTCGGGAGGCAGAATTTCGCCATCCACGGAAACCGTATGTTCTTTAACCATTTGATGTAGTTGTGTGAGATTGTAGCTAAAATAAATCTTATAACAACATCCTAGTATATTGAAGATACTGGTGTTGTTACAAAAGAAGTAAATAAAAAGATTTTAGGGGGTTGGAGAAGAAAAATAAAACAAATGAACATGAGAGAATGAATTACCTTTAAAAGTGTAACTCCTTTTGATTTGAGCCTAAAGGATTTCTTTGAAAGGATTATGCCCAAAGGGATTCCTCTAGAATTAGGAGAGGGATGTGGAGAGAGTAAATGGGCAGTGGTTGGCCGAGCCAAAGGCTTGAGGAGTGTGTGAAATGAGGTGGAGGTGGGGGCCTTTTATAAGAGGAGAGGAGGGGCACTTTTGGAAAGTAAAGAAATTTTACTTTATTTGAAAACGTGTTTCGGTTTTAAAAGGCCCCACATTGATATAATTCGTGGATAAGGTGATAAGGGTTCTAAATCCACTCATCCAATTATTTTTGGACATGTTTAGTTCATAGATTTTACATTATCTTTCCATTTTATTTAAATAATCAAATAATGATGTCATCGCTGCATCATTATTATGTCATAAATAATTTAATTTATATAATGTCTAAAAATTATATAAAAAATAATATGATGTAGGAAATCTTTTTATCTTTCCAATGACTATTTATAATGAAAAATATGATCTTTATAGCCTCATGTAAAAATTGGTTTCGTAAAACATATTATGTTTGTGTCATTTTTAATTTTACATTAAATAAAAAGTTATTTATGTCATTTCCCAACCAAAGTGGATCCATGGGGTCCCCAAGTTTACCCATGGCATGTCTTGGTCGTCCATGACACAACAAATTAGGTTAGGACATGTGTCAAGCTTATATTATTTTATTAAAGCATTATTTTTACCTTAAACTACACTAATTACCACTAATCGCGATTAAGAACTTAATAAGTTACTATTCACCAAACATTTATTATAATCTCATTGAACCAAATTTTACTTCTTAATGACAACCATGTATGTCGGATTTTTTAAATTCAAAACACAATGATGGAAAAATTTAATTTAAATGGAAAATCAGTCTTTATAAGTACCACTTAGTGGTTTCACTATTCATCAAAAATTGAAGTTTTTCAGAAAATTACCAAAAATTCACCCTAATCAATATTTGATATTACGAATTCAAAAATGATTTCTATTTTAAAAAAATTCAAAACATATTAGTAACATTATTTAATTTAATAATTAATTCCCGCTGTCAGAGCAAATAGTGTGTGTTTATGAAACAATAAGTATCAACAGATTGACACTAGTTTAAGTCCAATTTCAAAGTGAAATTGATTCCAATGACCACCATTGGATTAAATGGTAAAAATATAATCATATTTCACATTAAGACCAATTCAAAAGATAATCTAATCATATAAATAAATTAGATTAAAAAGCAGTTTTGATGTAAAATGCAGTATTTTTCACTATTCATTAAAAAATGAACATTGTCAGAAAAATACCAAAAATTCACACAAAGTAAATTTTGATGTCCCAATAATAAAGAATAAGTTTATTTTGACAAACATAGTTTATAAAATTGTCAAAAGATATATTTAAAAAGTGTTTTCCATCATAAGGCAGTAAAACAATCTTTTAAGAATATTAGTGTATTCCATTCTTAAGATTGGATTTATTTTCATTTTAAGCCTATAAAACACTATCTTAATCATTAATAGACATAGATAAAAATATCTATTATTCATTACTTACTTGGGATGTTACATCCTTCCCCCCTTTAGAAAATTTTGTCCCCGCAATTCATTTATTTATCGAATAAATGGGGGTACTTATCCCTCATTGCATTTTCAGATTCCCATATTGCCTCTTCAATCATGTGGTTTTTCCACAAAACCTTTACCTGCTGAATCACCTTATTCTGTAACACTTGCTCCCTATGGTCATGAATCGGGACCGGTTGTTCCTCATATGATAGGTTCTCTTCCAGCTGAACTACCTCTGGACTCAACACATGAGATGGATCTGGCATATACTTTCTCAACATCGAAACGTGAAAAACATTGTGTACCTGAGATAAACTCGGAGGTAAAGCCACTCGGTATGCAACTGATCCAACTCTCTCCAGAATTTCATATGGTCCAATAAATCTTGGACTCGACTTTCCTTTCTTACCAAATCTCATCACACTTTTCCATGGAGAAACCTTGAGAAAAACAAGATCACCTACCTCGAAAGATAGATCCTTCCTCCGATTATCCGCATAACTCTTCTGCCTACTCTGAGCTGTTCTCATGTGTTTCTGAATCAGCTGAACTTTTTCTGCCATCTCTTCTACCAATTCTGGTCCCATCAACTTCCTTTCACCCACTTCATCCCAGAAAGCTGGAGTTCGACACCGATTCCCATATAATGCCTGAAATAGTTCCATCTGTATACAGGAATGAAAACTGTTATTATATGAAAATTCAACCAAAGAAAGATGTCGGTCCCAACTTCCCTGATGATCCATAGAACAAGCTCATAGCATATCCTCCAAGGTCTGAATTGTTCGTTCTGACCGCCCATCTGATTGAGGATTAAAAGCTGTACAAAAATTTAATTCAGTACCCAACGACTTCTGAAGGCCTTTCCAAAAGATAGAAGTAAACCTGGGATAACGATCTGATACAATGGGGAGAGGATCTCCATGTAACATGACTATCTCTTTAAGATACAAATGGGAAAGTTGATCAAGAGAGAAAGTATCTCGTATAGCAAGGAAATGAGCAGATTTGGTCAAGGGATCAACAATAACCCTGATTGCATTATTACCTCGAGAAGTCTTCGGTAATCCAACAACAAAGTCCATGGATATATTCTCTGATTTCCACTCTAGCACTGGTAAAGGCTGAAGCATCCCTTTGGGTAACTACCGCTCTGCATTAACTTGTTGACATGTAAAACACTTCACAGTAAAATCAGCAATGTCTCTTTTCATTCAATCCCACCAGTAATACTCCTGCAGATCGCTATACATCTTAGTACTGCCCGGATTAACTGAAAACGGAGAACTATGAGCTTCACATAACAACTCTCTCTTCAACTGTGAATCACAAGGCACACACAAACTTTTCCAAAATCTCAAAACACAATCATTATCAATGTTGAATTCAGGCAACTTACCTTTCTGAACCAGCACTACCTTTATCTGCAACTCACTATCTTGCTTCTGTGCTTGCTTGATTCTATCTAATAGAGAAGATATCACTGACACCTGAAAAAAACAGAAGGACTTCCTGCACCAACAACATCTAAGCCAAAGTTCATCAAATCCTCAACCAAAGGATCACGTTCCAAACGCAACATTGTTAATGAAGCATTAATTTTTCAACTCAAAGCATCAGCCACTTTATTTGCTTTTCCCAGATGGTAATGAATTGTACAATCATAATCCTTGATTAATTCTAGCCATATCCTCTATCTCATGTTTAACTCTTTCTGAGTGAATATATACTTTAAACTTTTGTGATCGGTATATATTTCACACTTTACTCCATAAAAATGATGCCTCCAAATTTTTAAAGCAAAAACAACAGTAGCTAATTCCAAATCATGTGTAGGGTAATTTACCTCATGAGTTTTCAACTGTCGTGATGCATAAGCAATTACCTGATCATTCTGCATTAGGACGCAACCATGTCCTTTCAATGAAGCATCACTGTAGATAACAAACTCACCATTCCTATAAGGTAGTGCCAAAACTAGAGCATTCACCAATCTTTTTTTCAATTCCTGAAAACAATCATCACATTCTTTTGTCCAGATAAACTTAACACCCTTCCGAGTTAGCTTAGTCATTGGACTAGATAACCGTGAAAAATTTCTAACAAACCTTTGGTAATAGCCTACCAAACCAAGGAAGTTATGAATCTAAATTACATTTGTGGGTCTTGGCCAGTATTCCACAACTTTTGTTTTTTGCAGGATCAATGGTTATCCCATCTCATTGCACTTCAAACATTTTACTAACTGTAAATCAAATTTTGTCTTACATTCACCTTGATCCTTTTTAGTGCAATCACGAGCCTTATGTCCCATCTTACCACATCGGTAGCACTTTCTAGAATTCATAAGACATTCCCCAGCATGCGTTTTCCCACATTTATCACAAACTGGAAACTTAGTTTTCTTACCATCAGACTTTTTTGAAGAATTCTTACCTTTCTCCTGCCACCTCGGTCTCTTCTTCTGCTGGTTGTTATAGAACACTTGACCATCGGAAAACTTCATTTACACCTTCTAAGCACATTGAAAAATCATTTCATAAATTTTAAACTCATGAGAAGCTAAAGCCCTTCGATATTTTGGCTTTAATCCTGAGTAAAAACGATTGATTTTCTATCAAGGTCTTGGATAAAATTTGGAGCATACCTTGCCAATCGAGTGAACCTTTCTGCATAGGTATCCACTGAGTCTTCCTCTTGCCTCAATTCCAAGAATTTCTTTTCCATCCTAAGTCGAAAAACCTTAGGAAAATACTTCTAAGGAAACATACCTTTGAATTCATCCCAGTCAAGAGCATCAATCTCATCGGCGTCCCTGATATTTTTAACCATAGACCACCACTGATCTGCTTCACCCTCCAAACGGTAAATAGCAAGACTAACCATTTGATTGTCTGAACACCCCATGACATCGAAAATCTTTTCCAGTGCTTTAATCCACCCTTCAGCTAGCACACGGCCAGATGATCCTCTGAATGATGTGGGATGTTGCCCCATGAAATGTTCCACCACTAACATGTTCCTCTGCGGTTGATCTGGCTGATCTCGTGCATGGATACTACCACCATTTATAGCCTGAGTCAACTGCGCCATTACTGCAACAAACTGTTCAGTTCCTATTCCGACCATCTCAGGATGCTGATTCGGAAGGTTATTTCCTTCTGTATGCCTTTCTAGCACTACTTCCCTGTTTCCTCTCCGGAAAACCATTCTGAAAAAACATGTCTTAGATGAAGCAACATGGTAATCTTCAAATGCTATATCATTTCAAAGATTTTTTTTTGGATAATCATTTAATAGAATTCTAACTCCTAAATTTTTCTAAACCGACCTTTGATACCAACTATAAGGACCCATCCTTAAACCTTACTTAATCTTGAGTTATTACAAGATTACACATTGAGGATCTTTTCGGGTTGAGAGTTTTAGAGAATTTGATCATAAAACTTGCATTACATTCCGCATATAAACAAAGTGGTTATATAAAAATAGTATTCTTCATTCCCATCAATGGAAACACATTTATAATAAAACATGTATTATTTCTTGACACTTCCTTGACACTATCATCATATCATGTACCTTTCCCTTGACCTGTGAAAAACATTTCAAAAAAACATGGGATGAGCATAAAAAAGCTTAGTATGGGTTATAAAAACATGGAAAGGAAACATGGGTACATATATACATAAGAATGAAATCATACTTTACCCATAAAACATAAGCACGTTAACATACCTCATCAAATCATGAATAAATCATTGAAATCATAAGACATAAAGGTAACTTGAGGCATTCTTAACATTTTTATGTAGGGATTAACCCTCTTGGTTACGTTTGGAATACCCATCACAGTATATTCCCTAAAATCTCTTCAGAGAAACCTTAACGTTTCACTCCTTCGCGTTACCCAATGCATTGGAGAGCTATATCGGGCTCACCCGCCCTTAGTTTATCACGGAACCACGCATCTTCATAATAATGCCCAAGAACCATAACATAATCGTATCACATAAAACATGCATAAAGGAAACATAAAATTTCCACATTTCAATCACAAGATATCAATACAACACAAAAACATTGTGAAAACCATTTTCAATACCAAAATACAAGAAAAGTAAAACTTGGTATTTATTTTTCTTTTAAAAAGAAGGTATGGCTTTTAGAGGAAGCCGAAACTCAAATAACGATCACGACGGCGGAGAAGTCGTTGTCGCCGCATACGTACGACAAAAACATTCCCTTTTGTCATTTAGTAAACGCTTCGTATAAAAAAGATTCCTTTTGAGTAAACGTAAAAGTCAAAGGGGTTTATACACCGTATAAAAGAAAGTTGTGTATAAAATAAAATATGCCTCAATGAAAGGATATTGAGACGAAGTCCCATACCTCATATCCGACTTGACCCGACAGTTCTTTAATCTCCTGAATAATATACTTGAGTTAATCTATACTTGCTTATGAACATTTTTCAAGTTCATTATTCCTTTTATACCATGTTATGAACATCATGTAATCATTTAAGTTAAATGTGTTCATTTTGTCGGTATTTGGTTCTTAAGTCAAAAATAGACTTCTTACACTTACATGTTGTTAATTTGGTCAAAGTTTCATTATATCCAGAATGATATTAATGATTTGGATAACATATATATCATATATATTCATCATATACATGTATTTATAATATTACATCACATTTAGAGGTAAGAAATGAAATGCACCGTTCATTGAGACGGTAAGCCGTACGTACGCATGAACGCTACTTCCATTTCTATTTCGTATTTTTTTTATGGAATAATAATGATATAAGAGTATATTTTAATTCCAGTATAATAACATATATAATATCATTAACTTTATCCTTTACACATCCCACATATGGTATTAACGAATCAAATCACTTTAAGGGGGTGGTAGTCCGCACTTCCTAAAATGAAGATATCGTTTTTACCCATAATGGAAACCATAATGGTATGCCAAAAATGAAAAAAAACAGAAGCTTAAGGAAAACATAAACATATTATATATCATATATAAAAATAGTGACATCATAATGGACACCTTTGAAGGTGTTAAATGAGTATTGAACAATCATCGTTTCGGGAGGCAGAATTTCGCCATCCACGGAAACCGTATGTTCATTAACCATTTGATGTAGTTGTGTGAGAGTTTAGATCAAATAAATCTTATAACAACATACTAGTATATTGAAGATACTGTTTTTGTTACAAAAGAAGTAAATAAAAAGAGTTTAGGGGGTGGAGAAGCAAAATAAAACAAATGAACATGAGAGAATGAATTACCTTTAAAAGTGTAACTCCTTTTGATTTGATCCTAAAGTCTTTCTTTGAAAGGATTTTGCCCAAAGGGAGTCCTCTAGGATGAGGATAAGGATGTGGAGAGAGTAAATGGGCAGGGTTTGGCCGAGCCAAAGGCTTGAGGAGTGTGTGAATTGAGGTGGAGGTGGGGGCTTTTTATAAGAGGAGAGGAGGGGCACTTTTGGAAAGTAAAGAAATATTACTTTATTTGAAAATGTGTTTCGGTTTTAAAAGGTCCCACATTGATATAATTCGTGGATAAGGTGATAAGGTTCGAAATAAACTCATCTAATTGGTTTTGGACATGTTTAGTTCTTAGATTTTACATTATCTATCCATTTTATTTAAATCATCAAAAAATGATGTCATCGCTGCATCATTATTATGTCATAAATAATTTAATTTATTTAATGTCTAAAAATTATTAAAAAAATACTATGATGTAGGAAATCCTTTTAGATTTACAATTACTATTTATAATAAAAAATATTATCTTTATAACCCCATGTAAAAAATGTTTTCGTAAAACATATTATGATTGTGTCATTTTTACTTTTACATTAAATAAAACGTTATTTATGTCATTTCCCAACCAAAGTGGATCCATGGGGTCCCCAAGTTTACCCATGGCTTGTCTTGGTCGGCCATGACACAACCAATGAGGGTAGGACATGTGTCAAGCTCATATTATTTTATTAAAGAATTATTTTTACCTTAAACTACACTAATTACCACTAATCGCGATTAAGAACTTAATAAGTTACTATTCCCCAAAATTTTATTATAATCTCATTGAACCACATTTTACTTCTTAATGACAACCATGTATGTCAGATTTTTGAAATTCAAAACACAATGATGGCAAAATTTCATTTAAATGGAAAATCAGTCTTTATAAGTACCACTTAGTGGTTTCACTATTCATCAAAAAATGACGTTTTTCAGAAAATTACCAAAAATTCACCCTAAGCTATATTTGATATTACAAATTCAAAAATGAAGCCTATTTTACAAAATTCAAAACATATAAGTCACATTAATTAATTTAATAATTAATTCCCGATGTCAGAGCAAATAGCGTGTTTTTATGAAACAATAAGTATCAAAAGATTGACACTAGTTTAAGTCCAATTTCAAAGTGAAATTGATTCCAATGACCAACATTGGATTAAATGGTAAAAATATATTAATATTACACATTAATACCAATTCAAAATATAATCTAATAATATAAATAAATTAGATTAAAAAGCAGTTTTGATGTAAAATGCAGTATTTTTCACTATTCATTAAAAAAATGAACATTGTCAGAAAAATACCAAACATTCACACAAAGTAAATTTTTATGTCCCAATCATAATGAATAAGTTTATTTTTACAAACATAGTTTATAAAATTTTCAAAATATAGATTTAAAAAGGGTTTTCCATCATAAGGTAGTAAAACAATCTTTTAAGAATATTAGTGTATTCCATGCTTAAGATTGGATTTATTTTCATTTTAAGCCTCTAAAACACTATATTAATCATTAATAGACATAGATAAAAATATCTATTATTCATTACTGTTGACCTCACCTGTTTTGATAATCTCAATCATGTATTCATATGTGTTGAAAATCCCAATTATGTTTTCATTCTATATGATATTTTTAAGTATCATTGATCTATACTTTAATTATTTCAAATCTATGATCAAACCAATAATAATCTTTAAAATAGTCTTTAAAATATGTTAATCCTCATTTATCCATGTTTATACAAGTTATAAATTGATTCTAACCCAATCGGATGTGTTCTGCATAAAACAGATTAGTAATCTGCCTATAGCTACTGATAAAGAGCTACCGGTAACCAGTCTACCGATAGACTTAACACAGAGCAACCAATGTGCTTATAAATATAAGATACTGACTTACAGACAGCTACCGATACAAATATAGAGCTACCGGTGTAAGTACAAATAGCTACCGATGGAATAAGAGTCACCGATGGACGAAGCTACTGACAGACTCACAGCTTCTGATACTGACGCATGGAGCTACCGATAAACAAAGTCACCGATACAAGCATGTACCAACCGACGCATAGAGCCACCGATAGAGTCAAAGCAACTAATGACATCAAGCTACCGATGTTCAAGCTACCGATGTTCAAGCTACCGATGTTCAAGCTACCGATGCTGATTACCTACCAATCACTCGACTCACTGTTTGAATTTCTTTATTTCCTATATTTAATCTATCTAACGGTCATATAATACATTTTAATGATTTGTCAAATATCTGATAAAGGTTGTCGGATGTCAGGAACCCGTACCTCGTACCTGCTGAAAAGAAATCTCTTCTGTCCCCTGTTGGGAGATAAATACGAGAAGACTACGCTGCCCAAAAAAGGAGCGAACTAGAGAAGTGCGTGGTGGATGATATATACCAGAAACACAAGAAGAGAAAGGAGGAGTTCCATCAAGAACACAGAGAAGCTCATAGACAATCAAGCATACTCGAGAAGTGTTCTGTGCATATAAGAAGAACACTGAAGAACTTCAACTACTACATTTTCACTAACTGTGAACCTAGAGCATACGACACTCTGTTTCTCAAACATAAACGAGAAGAGGACTCAAACTCACTTCTAGTCGAATCCAAAGGAGTCCAGAGCTACACTGAAATCACCAGAACCACTTCTAAACTCTACAACTCTTGTTCTGTGATTTATTATTACTCTTTTCGAGTAGTGTGTGTTATCTGCTGTATCTAACACATACACTGTCTCCTGTACTCAAACTGAAGGATTTGAAAATCCTTACCAAACTCTTTCATTCTTTCTTTCCCACGAATAACAGTGGTAGAGGTCGTGTGTGACCTGGACAGCTGGTTGATGTTGTACTGGTTCCCACGAAGAACAGTGGTAGAGGTCTTGGACCTGGACAGTTGTAAACTGTTGAACCCCGATCCAGGGTGTGGATCATTTTTATATAAATTTTTAAGAGGACTAAGTCTCGGCTTGAGACTGAACCTCTTGGTTACATTGTTGTGCCATCTCTTTCAAAGTTTTATTCCGCTGCTAATCACTTTAAAACCAATACTTTTTTTAAAGTTACTTTGATAATTAAATTAGCAAGTGTTTATTTTAAGTGTAGATTAGTAAGTTAGTTTCAAAAGATAATCACACACTCCTGTGTTGATTAACTGGGAATTAATCAATCCCTTTAGAATCTGACAGAACCTCTACTTTGATATAAATTCACTACAATTTAATTTATTATTTTATTTGGGGGTCTTTAAGACACTGTTTTTTATTAATACAGAAATTTTAATTGGTACTCAATTCACCCCCTCTTGAGTAAACCACTCCGACCAACACTTGGTATCAGAGGGTTGAAAATACTTTCTAAAGTACTCTGCTTTTGAACTGTGATTTTAGTTGTATTTTAAAGTTCTTAAAATTTCTGTTATATCTAAATTTTTATCTCTTTAAAATTTTATCATCATGGACAATAGACTTGAGGGTGCTGCTACAAACCGGCCACCTTTCTTCAATGGAACTAATTATGCTCAGTGGAAACTGAAAATGAAAATTCATCTAAAAAGCATAGGTTTTGATATTTGGACTGCTATTGAATCAGAATACAAAATTCCTACTACTGCTAGATCTACTTGGGATGAACCTACAAAGACTGCTTACAATAACAATTGTAAAGCTATGAATGCCTTGTACTGTGCTCTAGGAGATGAAGAATTTAATAGAATTTCTGCTTGTAAAACTGATTATGAAATTTGGGATACCTTAGCTGTTTCTCATGAAGGAACAACTAATGTGAAAGAAACGAGATTGAACTCGTATACTATCAAGTATGATAATTTTAAAATGAAGCCTGAAGAACCCATTTCTGACATGTATCTCAGGTTCAATGAAATTGTCAATACAATGATCTCGCTGGGAAAGGATGTCTCATCGAAGGAACAAATTATGAGAATTTTGAGGTGTCTACCTGATAGATGGAGAGGCACATCTGTATCAATCAGAGAATCATGTGACATTGCTGCTCTACCTATCAAGGAACTAATTGGGAAGCTGATGATGTATGAAGAAGAGCTTAAAGTAAACAAAGAGGAAGAAAATGAACCTGCAAGAAAGTCTGTCGCTTTCAAATCCTCAACTTCAAAGAATAAGGACAAAGAAAAGCTTCAAGATGTAATTGAAAGTTCAAGCTGTGAAGACAGCGGATGTGATCCTGACAGTGATGCTGAGATGGCTCACATTGCTATAAGATTTAAGAAATTTTATAGGAAAAAGAAGTTCTTCATAAAAACAAATTATAAGGGTAAGTATGATCACCAAGGAAAATGGAAAAAGGATTGGAAGAAGAATGAAAAATCAGATGATGTTGCCTGCTATGAGTGCAAGAGAAAAGGACACATTAAAGCCGACTGTCCAAAGCTAAAGTATAAAAAGAAATATGAATATAAGGACAATAAGTTTAAGAAAGCCATGAAGGCTACTTGGAGTGCTTCAGAAGACAGCACAAGTGAAGCTGAATCTTCAGATTCTGAAAGGAATCGAGCCAACATGTGTTTTATGACAAACACTTCTGAGGTAACTTCTGAAACTCCTGCTTCAAATTCATATTATTCTGGAGATGATTCTGAAGGTGATAACATGTCTAAATATGAACTGTTTGAATACTGTGATATGATGGAAGAGACATGTAATGAACATAAGGATAAATACAAATCATTAAAGAAACATCTTGCTCTCACCACTACAGTTAAAACCGAACTCACTATTGAAAAAGAGAAGAATGCTCAGTTGCTTAAGGAAAACACTGAACTGAAACTATCTAATGAACAACTCAAAAAAGACTTAGAGAAGTTCACAAATGGAAAGAATACTCTATCACAGATGCTAGGAAAGCAAGTAGCACCTAAATATACTACTGGTATAGGATACCAACCTGGACAAAGGAAAATTGCTAAAACTAGATTCATTTCTAAATCTGGACAGAATGAAGGTAATTCTGGAACTTCATATGCTTCAACCAGTTATATACATAGCTATGGATCTAATAAAGTTTATCTTTCAAAGCATGTCAATTCTATAAATTATATGAGACCCATTAGACAAATATGGGTACCTAATGTATTATTGGATAACCTTTCTGGACCTAAGAAAATCTGGGTACCAAAATCATCTTCCATCTAAATCTGTTTTGTAGGGAACTTGCTTGAAGAGCTCCTGTAAAGAGTCGTGGTATTTGGACAGTGGATGTTCAAGACATATGTCAGGGGACTTCTCTTGTTTCAAGAGTTTAATAAATGTTGATGGAGGCTTTGTAACCTTTGGTGATAATTCAAAAGGAAAAATCATCAGCCTAGGCCAGATTGGTAACAATGATTCAATTTTGATCTCTAAAGTTTTATTTGTTGATGGCCTTAAATACAATTTATTAAGTATTTCTCCGTTATGTTATGATGGTTTTCATGTTAAATTTGAAAATGATTCTTGCAAAGTTTTTAATTCTAAGAATGTTTTAGTATTTTCTGCCTTAAGAAATGAGAATGTTTATGCTGTTAATCTGAATTCTTTAGCTAAGCAGATTATTACTTGTTTGAATGCTTTTCATAAAGAATCTTGGCTATGGCACAGAAGATTAGGACATTGCAACATTCACTCACTTAGAAAACGTTCTAGGAAAAACCTAGTTAGAGACCTACCTAAATTAGAACTTCCAAATGATAGAGTGTGTAACCCCTGTCAAAAGGGAAAACTACACAAAGTTTCCTTTAAATCAAAGAAAGAAGTTTCGACTTCTCAACCACTTGAATTGGTTCACATGAATTTGTTTGGACCATCAAGAGTTTCTAGTTTAAATGGGAAGCACTATGTTTATGTTCTTGTAGATTACTTTTCTAGATATACTTGGGTATATTTTCTAGCTCACAAAAGTGAAGCTTGTTCTTACTTTGTCAAATACTCCAAGTCTGTAGAGAACCTTAGTGGACTTAAGATTAAAACCATGAGGAGTGATCATGGTCGTGAGTTTGAAAATCAAGATTTTGAATCTTATTGCTCACTCAATGGCTATACTCATAACTTTTCTGCCCCTAGAACACCCCAACAGAATGGTGTAGTAGAAAGAAGAAACAGAACCCTGCAAGAAATTGCTAGAACCATGCTCAATGAGTATGAATTGCCTATTTATTTTTGGGCTGAAGCTGTAAATACAGCTTGTTATGTCATTAATAATGTTTTATCAGACCTGTTCTTAAGAAAACCCCTTATGAATTGTGGAACAATAGAAAGCCTAAGGTTAATTACTTTAAATTTTTTGGTTGCAAAGTATTTATTCTGAATACTAATGATAATCTGGATAAGTTTGCTTCCAAAAGTGATGAAGGAATTTTTCTGGGTCACTCTATTTCAAGTAAAGCCTATAGAGTATTCAATAAGAAAACCGAATGTGTGGAAGAATCTGTTCACATCAAGTTTGATGAAACTGATCCACATGAGCCTAAAACCTCTCTTGAGAATCTTGAAGAAGATTTGTCTATTCTGGACCTTAATGATAAATCTGAAGAACCTGTTATAAAAGCATCCAATTCTGGACTTTCTCCAGAATCTGCTTCTGTTGAACCCGAACCTATTGATGAACCTAAAGTTTCTAGTCCAACCTTTACTAGATCAACGAGGATTATAAAGAATCATCCTTTAGAAGCTGTTGTTGGTAATCTTGATAGAGGAACACAAACTAGAGCTTCTCAAAGAAACCAGGTTGAACATCAAGCTTTTTTTTCACAGCTAGAACCCAAAAATATCAACGATGCTATCAATGATGAATTCTGGGTAATAGCTATGTAGGAAGAATTAAATCAGTTTGAAAGAAACAAAGTCTGGGAATTAGTTGACAGACCTAAGGACACTTTGACAATAGGCAAAAAATGGGTTTTTAGAAATAAAGTAGATGAATCTGGAAATATAGTTAGAAACAAAGCTAGACTAGTTGCACAAGGATATAGTCAAAAAGAAGGTATAGACTATGAGGAAACTTTTTCACCTGTAGCTAGACTAGAAGCCATTAGGATCTTACTTTCATATGTTGTACATCTGGATTTCAAGTTATATCAAATGGATGTCAAAAGTGCATTTCTAAATGGTTTTATAATTGAAGATGTTTTTGTAGAACAACCACCTGGATTTACTAACCCCCATTTTCCAAATCAAGTTATTAAACTTTCTAAAGCTTTGTATGGTTTGAAACAAGACCCAAGAGATTGGTATGATAGACTTAGCAATTTCCTTATTTCAAAAGGTTTTACTAAAGGGATTGATGATCCAACTCTTTTCATTAAAATAATTTCTAAAGATGTTTTAGTTGTACAAATATATGTTGATGATATTATTTTTGGATCTTCTAAACACTCTTTATGTACTGATTTTTCAAAAAGTATGCAAAATGAATTTGAAATGAGATTAATGGGAGATCTTAAGTACTTTCTTGGATTTCAAGTATTTCAAAATGAAAATGGTATTATTTTGAATCAAAGTAAATATACAAAGGATCTTTTAAAACGTTTTGGTCTGGATAGTATCAAGGAAAGTGAAACTCCTATGAGTACTACCTGTAAATTGGATGCAGATGAAACTGGGAAACCAGTTGATCAAATAAATTACAGAGGTATGATTGGTAGTTTACTTTATCTTACTGCTAGTCGACCTGATATTATGTTTAGTGTGTGTATGTGTGCTAGATTTCAAGCTAATCCAAAAGAATCTCATTTGCTTGCTGTTAAAAGAATTTTTAAATATCTCAAACACACGGTTAACTTAGGTTTGTTTTACCAAAAAGGACAATCATTTGAGTTAATAAGTTATTCAGATGCTGACATTGCTGGTTGTAAGTTAGATAGAAAAATCACATCAGGAACATGTCATTTGCTTGGAAAATCCTTAGTTTTTGGTGTAGTACGAAACAGAACTCAGTTGCATTATCTACTGCCGAAGTAGAATATATAGCTGCTGGTAGTTGCTGTGCACAAATTCTATGGATGAAACACACTCTTTTGGACTATGGATATGTTTTTAAACATGTTTCAATCAACTGTGATAACAGCAGTGCAATAAACATCTCTAAGAATCCTGTATCTCACTCTAGAACCAAACACATAGATGTAAGACACCATTTCCTAAGAGATCACTATCAAAAATGTGATATTTCTCTTGAATTTATTGGCACTGAACATCAATTGGCTGATATTTTCACTAAACCTTTAAGTTCGGATATGCTAAGTTACATAAGACATGAACTGGGAATGTTTAATCACAACCGGTGTGAAAATCCTCACTAATGTGAAAATTCTCACCGATGTGGAAATTCTCACCGATGTGAAAATCTTCACTAATGTGGAAATTCTCACCGATGTGAAACTTCTCACCGATGTGAAAATTCTCACCGATGTGGAAATTCTCACCGATGTGAAAATCCTCACTAATTTGGAAATTCTCACCGATGTGAAACTTCTCACCGATGTGAAAATTCTCACCGATGTGGAAATTCTCACCGATGTATAATTCTCAGCGATTTGTTTTTCTCACCGATGATTAACTCACACCGATGCAATGTTTTTAAAACATTTGTCTGCCGCCAAGAATACGAATCGTTTTATATTATTTTTATTACTCTATTTTATTCGTTTATTTGAAATTCCTAAATGATAAAACTAAGTCTAAGCCACTTCTTACCTCAGCGAGCTCAAAATCCCTCACCTTCGAACCTTAGCTCCCAAATCGACCAAGAACCCTAAACCCGCGATGGAAATAACCAAGCTTCCTATCGTCAGAGATGAAAGAGTAGAACCAAACGCTAAGAAGCAGAAGAAACAGCATAAATCCAGTGTTAGTGAAGTCAGAACTAGATCGGGAAGGCGACCAGTGAATCATCACTTGCAGAATAGAGACATAGTAATCGAGAAGGAACTGTGCGTGGAATGGCTACTGCCTAGAAAATCCTTAGTACTCGAGATTCTGGAAGACCAGAAATGGGTGGATTGTTTCTCGAATAATAATGGCCCATACTACCCAAAGTTGGTAAAACAGTTCTATGAGTTTGTAACCTTTGAGAAGTCTGAGAATGAGAATCGAGTAAGCTCTTTTGTAAATGGAAAAGAGATGTCTTTTTCTTCAGTAGAGTGGGCTGAAAGTTTGAAAGTACCACATGAAGGTGTTTCTGGGTATGTATCAAGAGAAATGCCACCTAGCAGTGACATCTTTGATTATGAAACTTCCTTAAAAGAGCTGACTGGTAATGGGAATTAAAGGCAAGTGGTTGCTGCTGAAATGGATGGAGAGAATCGACTGCTCTTCAAGTTTGTTCAGCATGTGTTGATACCTAGGCGAGGAGATTTTGCAAATCTGAGATATCAAGATATCTATCTTCTTCATTTTCTAAGACATGGTGTAAAAATCAATCTGTGCAGATTGCTAATGCTTCAAATGGAAGACATGTTTAGACCAAAGTCAAAGACTAATGCTTTGTTCTTTGCCAAGCTGATTTCAGTAATGATAAAAGTGCAAGGAATAGCTGAGTCTCAGGATGAGACAGTTGTAATCAAGAACAATTTCTGCATCACGTCGACTGTTTGCAAGTACATGAAAATTAACTGGAACCCATGGAAGGGTGAATGGGTCAGTGATGATCAGAAGATTTATGATAGGTTTAATCATGTGGATCATCCCTCAAGACAAAAGGATGAGAGAGATCCGATTCTGAGACCTGATGAAGAGGAACCTGTTTATAGTGATGAAACAGAAGAAGAGAAGAAGAAGAAACTCCTATGGATATTGGAGGAGATCCAGACTTGCCCCCAAGTCCTGTTGCAGAATTGGTCAATTCTAAGAAAGGAAAGGTAGAGGAAATTGTATCTACTCATGAGGAAGGCCAGTCTTGTACCTCACCAAGAAGAAGAGGAAAAGGAAAATGTATCTGATTTGTCTGCTTCTGGTAGTTTAAGTATGAGCCCTTTGATTGGGAACTCAGCTATGCCTGCTGATGAAGTAGAAAGAGTTACAGAAGAAGCTGTACCTGTTTCAGAAAACCTCCTTACTGCTGCACCTGTGGAACTTGTAGTAGAAGATTCTGATGAAGAGAATCCAGCACCAAATGCTGTTGTGATACATGAGAATGCACCCATTGAGGGGGAGCATCAGTCTGTGCTTGGAAATGTTACAGTAGCTGTTGAGCTTGGAGACTGGGTAGAAGACCCAGGGTTTATAGTCTGTGGATTGGATTATCCAGATTCATATAATGAGGTGTCTATGAATAGACCGAAGACCAATTATGATCTTGCCTCTGAGATGTTGCCAGATGATGTGGTCAGATTTCATGATTTGAATAAGCTGAAAAAGGACCTCAAAACCAGTTTTGTTGAAGAAGTAAAGTTAATGGAAACCTCTCTTGCTTCCTCAATTAATTCAATAATGACTGACTCTGTAGTTAGTTTGGCCTCAGCAAGAGGATCTGCCACAGTTGTCCCAAATGATTTTGTCTCTAAATCCGATCTTGAATCCATGAAGAATGAGCTGAAAGAAACATTCAGTGTATCAGTTGCTGAGATGAAGAAAAGATTTTATGAAGAAATGAAAATTTTAGAGAGATTCTTCGAGCTATCTCTGGCTTTCAATTTATCTTCATTTGTGTCTGAGCTTGTGGAAGAAGTGAAAGAGTGCCAGACTCAGTCTTCTAGAATCGAAGCAGACCTTGAAGCTCTCAAGACATCAGTTGCTGCTTTGGATTCTTATATGAGCTCCAAGTCTCAAGCTGACAAGGACCTAGCTTATGTGAAGAGTGTAGTAAGCCAGTTTGTCTCAGTGTTTGAAAGTTTCAAAACCTCAGTGAAGGATCATGTTCAGTTACAAGACTCTGAAGTTCAAAGTCTAATCAGTGGTCTGTCTAAGAGTTTCAAAGAAACTGTTTCCTTCTCTCTTGGGCCTCTCACATCCAAATTATCAGTTGAACTGAATCAAGTTCGAGCAATGTTGAAGGAGGAGATTGGTTCTATTTCAACCAGTGGTTCTGTGGACTCATCAGAGTTGAGCCGTGTGGTGCTTTCTACAAGAGATTCTGCTAGAGAAATAATGAGGATTGTTCAAGATTTTATGAGAGAAGCCTCTGCCTCTCAGGGAGCCATTAAGAGCAAAGTTGACCACTACTTCACCAAAATTTTCACCAAGCATCAACTCGAACATCACTTCAAGCTAATGTTGGAACACATGAAGCTCCCTCCAGTCACTCAAGATTTCAGAGAACAAGTGAGCAAGCTAAGAGAACTGACTCCTGCCTTAGAGAAATTCATGGAGAACAAAGATGATTTCATCTCTGTTATGGAAAGAGGAGGAGGAATTATTATGGATTTTAGAAATCTGCTGCTGCCCTTCTTGCATGTTGATGCCAGACCAGTCATCATCCCTCCTGCTTTGCCTACTTCTGCCTCAGCTGCTTCCACAGTCCAGCTGACTCCTGCTCAAGCTATTCGCAGCCTCACACCGATGATCACCCAAAGATATTCAACCTACAGGCCTGACTCTGTGTCAGTGGCTCAGCCTCCTTTAATCTTTTCTGGGATTCCAAAACCTTCACCTACATCCTCACCACCCGAACCTTCTTCTGATCCCAAAGGAAAATCTCAAGTGGAAGAGGTGGAATGATCCAGTGGCCAAGATTTTTTATAGGAATTCCTTTTTATTCTGTTTTTGTACTTTTTGACTATTCTAATACAGAACTCTTTTTACATCTCATGTGTTATTTGTCTCCTATATATATATATATATATTATTTCCCACTTTTTGATTATCACAAAGGGGGAGAATAATAAGGAGAATAAGGGGGAGAAAAAAAGGAGAGAATAAGGGGGAGAACAAAGAGAATGAAAAATATTTTCAATGGAGAAACATAAGGAATAAGGGGAGACCCTTTACCCTTCTGTTCATTTTTTCCCTCTAATACATTATGTCTATTTAGTACCTTATGATTGTTACCTCTGATAACTTATGTCTATATCATACTATTTCTATTATCTCTGATGCTATTTTCAATAAGAAAATTGAACTCAATTTTATACTCTTTACCATCATATTTTCACTATGTTAAATGCCCATATCATAAATTGTGATTATCAAAAAGGGGGATATTGTTGAACTCACCTGTTTTGATAATCTCATTCATGTATTCATATGTGTTGAAAATCCCAATTATGTTTTCATTCTATATGATATTTTTAAGTATCATTGATCTATACTTTAATTCTTTGAAATCTATGATCAAACCAATAATAATATTTAAAATAGTCTTTGAAATATGTTAATCCTCATTTATCCATGTTTATACAAGTTATAAATTGATTCTAACCCAATCGGATGTGTTCTGCATAAAACAGATAAGTAATCTGCCTATAGCTACTGATAAAGAGCTACCGGTAACCAGTCTACCGATAGACTTAACACAGAGCTACCGATGTGCTCATAAATATAAGATACTGACTTACAGACAGCTACCGATACATATATAGAGCTACCGGTGTAAGTACAAATAGCTACCGATGGAATAAGAGTCACCGATGGACGAAGCTACTGACAGACTCACAGCTACCGATACTGACGCATGGAGCTACCGATAAACAAAGTCACCGATACAAGCATGTACCAACCGACACATAGAGCCACCGATAGAGTCAAAGCAACTAATGACATCAAGCTACCGATGTTCAAGCTACCGATGTTCAAGCTACCGATGTTCAAGCTACCGATGCTGATTACCTACCGATCACTCGACTCACTGTTTGAATTTCTTTATTTCCTATATTTAATCTATCTAACGGTCATATCATACATTTTAATGATTTGTCAAATATCTGATAAAGGTTGTCAGATGTCAGGAACCCGTACCTCGTACCTGCTGAAAAGAAATCTCTTCTGTCCCCTGTTGGGAGATAAATACGAGAAGACTACGCTGCCCAAAAAAGGAGTGAACTAGAGAAGTGCGTGGTGGATGATATATACCAGAAACACAAGAAGAGAAAGGAGGAGTTCCATCAAGAACACAGAGAAGCTCATAGACAATCAAGCATACTCGAGAAGTGTTCTGTGCATATAAGAAGAACACTGAAGAACTTCAACTACTACATTTTCACTGACTGTGAACCTGGAGCATACGACACTCTGTTTCTCAAACAGAAACGAGAAGAGGACTCAAACTCACTTCTAGTCGAATCCAAAGGAGTCCAGAGCTACACTGAAATCACCAGAACCACTTCTAAACTCTAAAACTCTTGTTCTGTGATTTATTATTACTCTTTTCGAGCAGTGTGTGTTATCTGCTGTATCTAACACATACACTGTCTCCTGTACTCAAACTGAAGGATTTGAAAATCCTTACCAAACTCTTTCATTCTTTCTTTCCCACGAATAACAGTGGTAGAGGTCGTGTGTGACCTGGACAGCTGGTTGCTGTTGTACTGTTTCCCACGAAGAACAGTGGTAGAGGTCTCGGACCTGGACAGTTGTAAACTGTTGAACCCCGATCCAGGGTGTGGATCATTTTTATATAAATTTTTTAGAGGACTAAGTCTCGGCTTGAGACTGAACCTCTTGGTTACATTGTTGTGCCATCTCTTTCAAAGTTTTATTCCGCTGCTAATCACTTTAAAACCAATACTGTTTTAAAAGTTACTTTGATAATTAAATTAGCAAGTGTTAATGTTAAGTGTAGATTAGTAAGTTAGTTTCAAAAGATAATCACACACTCCTGTGTTGATTAACTGGGAATTAATCAATCCCTTGAGAATCTGACAGAACCTCTATTTGATATAAATTCACTACAGTTTAATTTATTATTTTATTTGGGGGTCTTTAAGACACTGTTTTTTTTTAAATACAGAAATTTTATTTGGTACTCCATTCACCCCCCTCTTGAGTAAACCACTCCGACCAACAATTACTTACTTGGGATGTTACACCTAACACATTCAAAATATTTTTTTTAAAAGAATGATTTTAATAAAAAAATGTTATATGTATTAAATGTTTTTCAATGTCAATAAAAATTGAGATATATTTTTTATTATTCTGAATAATAAATTAAATGTATCTTCCATTTAAATAAAATAAAAATAATATATTTTAAATATTTAATAAAAAAAATACTGAAAATAAATTTTAATTTATAATACCAAATTACATATGTTCTAAAATATCAATCACTAATTCAATATGTTCAAAAATAAATAAATTAAAACAAAATTTTATATTTTGTAAATGAAACCAAAATTTATTAATTGTTTTCTTAAACATATACCCCTTTATCATATATTGATTATTTCATAAAAGTTATAATTTTTAAAAAACTGCAATTTTCACAATTCACTTAAAAATAATTTTTGGAAAAAATAAATAATTCCTCCAATGATTATTTTGACAAGATAAATTAAAAAATTAAAATCATTTAAAAATTGTAAAATTGTAATATATATAAATTTTGATTTGGATGATACTACAATATATAATGAAAATATTTATTGGCTAAAAACTGACCTTTTAAAAATATAGGTGATATAAATAGTATTTTTTGTCACTTTTTAATGGATATGAAAAATTATATATTTTTTCAAATTTTTAAATTTTCATAATAATATTCATCTATTATGTCAAATATCAGTTCAGTTTGGTGTTTCATTTGAATTATGTTATCCAAATAAATATATATTTATTAAAAATCCATATTTATATCTTAGTTCATTACATATGTTGTTTTATTTTGATTGATGTTGGATTGTTAGAAACCCACCTAGATTATCTATTCCTGGAAGAACCATATGAAACTATGTAGGAGATTTCGGGACATTCTCTTCACTATATGAGAGTAAAAATCTATGTCATAGAATGTATTTAAATGTTTTTACCTGCCTAGTGGATGTGTTTATAATGAGAATAATTGGAAGAGATTTATGTGATAAGTTGTGTGAACATTAACCATATGGTAGTTTCTTTGACCTTTTCAATTCTAGTATAATGCAATTATTCTATATTTTGTTTCCAAATGATATGAATTTTGGTAAATTTAATTATGACTTCTTTATCTTTTATGGATATTTATATTATATATTAATCTTTATTGATTTTAGTTAGAATGTTCTCCATTTCTTATACATTTGGATATTTTAAATACTTTATAATCATTCAAGCCGTTTATATTTTTTTTTGTTTCTACGTTAATTTTTCTAATGTTTGATTAGTGTGTGTATTTTTTAAGGAAAAAGGCGTATTTTTTTCCAAGTCACAAGAATTTATTTAAATTCCATAAAATATATATAAAAATTGAATAAATACTTCATTGTTTAAATTTGATATTTTAAATGGATTTGTAATGTATATGTTGGTTATATTAAAGGTTAGTTGTTTTAAAATAGGAATTATTTTAAAAGGGACCTCCATCATTTGTGAGGAATCACTGAGTGGGGGTGGGTGAATCAGCGACATAAATTTTTTTATGTGTTCCTAAAAAATTAACAATTATAATTGGTTCAAGGGAATATTTATCATTATTAATCACACACACATATGATGTGAATGAATAATTTATATGGTTCACCTCTCAAAACAACAAGTATATTACTTGTAATGACTCTGATTATTTTGAAATCGTACAAAGAAATACTTTCCATATGTAGGTATAATAAGAAAAGGTTTATCCTTGACCTTGTATTATATCATTTTTGCCAATGATATTGTTGTATCCCACAATTATATTATTTATATAAATTTATATCATTGTCAAAAATTCCTTCCAACCATAGCCTCAATGTTTTTATGTAGTTATCCATTTATCCATCTTCTATTGGAAGAAACACATATATGATATTTTAACTCTACTCCAATATTCATTACAACCTATTAAGCATCTTCCCTTCTTCCCCTTCCCATTAATTATATATTTTTTCTAATATTACTATAGAATAGAACACCTTTTATAAATTTTCTTTACAATGAATTCAAAAATAAAATTTCAATCATCAACATGTTTTTTCAATCTCAAAATTTGGATCGTTGTTCAAAAATGTCATAATTATCAAATTTTACTCTCTAGTTGTTTTGATTTAGAATAAACAAAAAATTAATTATAGGTATCCAATTAATAATTCTATTTATAATCATATTTATAGATACTTATATGTTGTGTTCATATATATAACATCATAAGAAATAGTTTCTAGGGAATTTTCTCACAACTTACACAAATGGTTGTGGTGTAGTCAAGGGGCTATAGCGTATAGATCAACAAATATACAAACCAAAAAAATGTATCAAAATACATTATGTTCTATAGAATTATAATTATTATTTTTTTATTCTTTACAACTATTGAATTTCTATTGATGAAAGATAAATAGTCAGTTGATTCAAATATTCATAGCACTAAAAAATTTCAACAATTATTTCTCAAAAACATGTACCTTCACTATAATGTTGAGGTCCTATATTTACTTGAGGTTCTAAAAATCAATCCATAATCATTTATAGAATTGTTCTTCACATCAGTGTGGTGAAATCAGTTGGATTATCCAATATGTTGTGGAAATATATTCTAATGTGTGGAAACTAAACCAACTTTATGGTCACTGAAAATATAACATGGTCCCATATAAAGCTCCACCACTTCTCCGTTAATTATAATGACATGATATATAGTCACCAACAACATTTCAATTATAATTATCATATTTATAATTGAATATGATGTATGTATTGGTAAAAAATAAAACACAGTTGATCATATAATCTACCAGTTATTTTTCATCACTTAAACACAATGAAAAACTTGAAAACTCATGGGCTCCAAAATACCCACCGTGGGATTTCTTTTTCAAATATTAAATATAAATCACTAAAAACATTTAAAATGTATCATTGGGTCACTAATGAATAATTCTAAGCCTTTATTCACGAAAACTATATGAGAATTTAGTAAATTGAATAATTAATTCCATCTTGTCCATAAATATATATCTAAAATAAGATTCCTGAAGACAAATTTAATCATAAAATCAACAAATAATTCAATAATATTATATTACTGAATAATCAGACAATAAATAATTATAAAAATTCACATATTCAAAAATAAAATATTACAAATTTTATGAATTCACCGTAAATATAATATTACCCAATGATAGGTAAAAACACATTTAAATGTGTACTTCAATTATATGTTATACTAATACATTTAAGATAAACAACAATGAATACTTAAAATGAATGATTTATATGTTATAAATATTCCAAATAATGAAAAAATAATATAAAAATAAATGATGATATTTGGGATCATTGACAACAAAAATTATCTAGGTAATTAATTAAGATGAACACATAACTACAACCTTAGATTATGACATGATTCTTCTGAATATTTGATAGTAAACACCTAAACAAAACTTACTTTTTAGGTAAAAATGTTTATATTTAACTCATTCTTCTATAAATACTAATTAATGAAGTGATATTTTTTATCAATGTAAAAGTAATTGTAATGATGAAATAAATTCATTTAAAAGATATTTTTATTTTTATTATAATAACAAAAAATAATGGAAACATATCATCAACCATAAAATATTTTAATTTAGTCTTCATAAAAATATGTTATGTGGAGACATTATTTTTAGAGATATATTAATCTATATTTGATGGTTGAGGAACTAAATTTTTATTTCGTGTTTTCATGAAACCTTATTTTTTTCACAAGGTATAAATGATCCACCTGTTATTTTCATCTGATCATCAACACATGACGTCCAATATCATTTTAAATAATTTAATGAACCATGTTTCCCTTTTCTGTCATATTTTAATACAAACATTTATGGTTTATTGTTATATCTAATTGTTCAAATTCCAACCACATAATTAGATGATTTTATGGTACATTAATTTTATGGACAAAGTGTTGTAATATAAATAATATCTGATCATGATGATGTTAGGTAGATTAAACATCCAATAATCATCCAAAATTACCATGAATCAACTTCATTCCATTGATCATATATTTATAAAATTGTCACTATTGAATGTTTTATAAAAACATTCTTCACCAAATTGATGAAAATAATTTACCTCATTTCCATAGACCCTTTATCCTGATATAGAAATATCAAATCATTTTCATGTAAAAAATATAAATTATTAATATATTTCATGTCACTAAGTATTGATATTTAAAAAATAATAACCATTACTTTAAAAAAAATTTCAAAAAATCATTCATTATTCCCAAACAAATAATATCATGTACTGAAATAAAACATTGAGAAATACATTATTATATTAAATGATGTACATGTTTTTTTAATCTCTCTGTTTCAAGAAGGTATAATTTTTGAAAAATTATTCATGACATGAATATCATGGACTTCGGGGTTACATTATCCCATATAAAGCAGTATTTCCCCTAAAACCACAATTTATATCTTAATTAAGCGTGAATACACATTGTTGTTAAGTATATTTTTCCGCATCTAATTCATCATTTATGAAGGATAAAATGACATGTTTTTGAATGATGTTTCAATTTATTTTTTCGTTAATAGAATAAAAAAATATTATAGGATTGATTATTACAACTGGTGTAATGGATTAGTCAGTTTTAACTCCTTCAACAAATGAATATCTTATACACCCCAATCATTATTTATTTCTCACAACATCATTGTTTTCATTAATTACATAAACTATTTATCACTTCATTCATTACATTAATCTTATCTTGATGATTCATTTTTCTTTCACATATATTCATTCATCATGAGGGAATAATGATATATGAGTGTCCATAATCATTGATCATATAGTTTAAATATATTTTCCATGAATTACAATTATATGTTTCACTTAATGATGCCTTATTAAACTGGGATTGTGTAAAACGTATTCTAATTTTTCATTAAAATTTTACGATTCTATTTAATAAGTTCAAAATTCCTCATTATTTTACTTAATTTTGAATCTATATATTGGCATTTATCAAAAAGAGATTCAACATTAGTAGTTGTAAAAAAATCATGAGAGTTTATTTTATTTATGCATTCAATCAATTTCACATTAATATCACAAAAATCACACATATATATTTTCATTAACAATGATATCTTATTCTATTTGGTGGGTAACCAAGTAATATACCATGAAATCGTCTTCATTAAATTTTTTCAATAGTTTCCCCTTTATCATTGATAGTTATTGGGAATAAAAAAGCTATATGATTCAAAAAAGTTTATATTTATTCTAATATATATCATAGTATGTTATTTATGAATTTTTTTATAATGAAAATGTATTTTTATATGAAATAATGATCTAATTTAATGTTTATCAAAATAAATAGATATTTCAAGATCTAATAACATTATTAAAGCCATATCAACATCAAATTTATTCTTTCATTCCAATGAAAAAAAATTTATAGTGTCATTGTCACACAAAATCCAGGATGAATATTTTTTTCATGATAGTCACTTAATCGCCCAATAGTAAACTAAATATCATTTTTAGTTTTAATATTTTTTAAAAACTAACTACATAGTTTCTATTCAATTTCCCTAAAACATTGATAATCTTTTATAATAATTTTTATATGTTTAAAAATAATAATACAAGTAATTTTATTAATCTCTCCAACACATAAAATAAAATAAATATCTATATTTACTGATTGATTCCACATTTTCTTTAAAATGTTGTTGTGAATATTCACTGAAGGATGAGTATTTTTAATTTCTACCCTATAGTGTGGAGTAGTCACCATCCTTCACATTTTGAAAAGTAAAACTCATTCAATTATATTTCATATTAGTATTATGAATATCTAAAATATTATCTCCAAAAAAATGTTACATGTTTTCTAGGGACTATGATGAGAATGTCTTCAATTACACTGTAGATTTTCTTTATTCATGTTTAGATAATAATAATTTATAGTATCAAAAATCCAAAAAAGGTCATATTTTTAAAATTATTTTTTCATTATACACACACACATATATATATATATATATCAGTATATTCTCAAAAACCACGTCATTATGAACTAACAATTCATATCCTTCATCACATAACATAGAAGCTCTATGAAAATTGTGTCAAAATCCAGTAATCTATAATATTCTTTTTGAGTTCAATAGATCCTTAAAAATTAATGATGATATAAAAAAATTAATTTTTAATCATCTATAAATTATAATGGGTACTAAGGATTCTTTAAATTTTTAATCATCAATGAGTTGATTTAGATCTTATGTCATATGAGAAGAATAATCACTATTAAAATCAATGGAAATTAATATAATGATTGAATATAAAAAACATCAAGATATAATATTTTTAATTCACATTCTCAATATTATATTGAGAGATCATAACAATGTTTATTCAGAATAGTTAAGAAAATTACATACCTGAAACCATTTTTTATTATGACTATGTTGTGGACAACATTCAAAAATTGTTTCTGGTCGATAATATCTATTTTTTGTTTTCAATTTAGATTTCATAGGCTATCTATGAATTTTCTCTTTAAAGTTATATATCACCCCATTATATGTTTCATTGAAATATTATAAAAGAATAATTCTATTGTAAATTAAAACAATATTTCCTTGACATTAATCCCAATCGTCTACAGTTCCATTGATATTCATAAAAACCATATATTTCATTATATTCATTATACATCCCTGAACTATAAACCTTTATTATAACCTTCCACCCACCAATAATAATATTATCTTTTATTTGAACCATATTTTAAGAGAACACATAACTTATTTATATATATATCCAATATAATATAATCTCATTTCTTTTAACACTTTTGTTTATTTTTTTAATCCATGTATGTGTACTTAAAATTCTATTAATATGTAGAATCCCATGACTTTTCAAAAATCACAGTGTTCTAGATTTTATTCATAATATTATAGATAAAAAAGTTTTATAAGTATTTTCACAACATTTTATATTAATATATACGGATTACCGGTATTTATTTCATTAAATAATATTTTCCTTAGTTAATGAAAATAATTAGAAAATTTAGATTAAATTTTTAAATAACTTTTCTGATTATCAAACTTTTTTTAAATAATGAACTCTATCTATTTCATGGCATAACCTTATTCTATATTGACTCATAAATTATTATATTAAACAAAAATACTATTCATTTGAACAACTAATTTTTCAAAAAATAATTTCTCTTCACCAATAAGTTAATCAGTTCTTCTAAATGATTTATTTTTTTCATCTTTTTGATTTTCAATTATTCATGCTTAATATTCTTTGAGGAATGCTACATTAATTATATATTATTCTTAATTCTATTTAAATTTCTTTATTTACTCCATATTAAAAAAAATTCAATAGTTACATTTTCTTGATACAATAATAAACTGATTTTTTAACAACCTTGAATTCATATCTCTTTCCTAATATTTTTCACTATTATCCCTTCATTAATTTTTTATATACAATTTTACTGTTCGAATATTGGGAAATTTTTTCTATTACCATTAGAGTAAACGACATAATTTTAAAATTATTATGATCTATTCCTAAATATACTCATTAAAACTTCTTATTCTTCGTTTTCACTTCCTTTGTCATCTTTTTTAATAATGAAAATATGCATTAAATTTTTTTAATTGTCAACAACAACATCATTTTAATGTATTTTTAATTTTAAAACATACTTGTCCTATTCTAACATTTCTACAATTTGTAGATATCATTTTATTAATTTTTGTGATCAATTTATAATTAAAATCTAAATAATTACCATCTTTTTTATCAAAATTATTCATATGCTTCTATTTTGATGAGGCCCTATAAGATATTTCTTTTTCACCTATATACTTATTATCTAGGAAAAAAAATTCCTCATATAGTAGGAAATTGAATCATAATGGAAATCATCATGATAATGTGATTTTAGATCCATGTCTTAATCACTATAGATATTATCATCAAACATATACAGTAATATATAATGATTCTTCCCAACCAGAATTTAAAATTAAAATTTATCCCATTAAATTTATATTGAAAATACAATTTAATTAAAGCATATTATAATGATATATATTGACTCATATTCTTAGATTAATATATTTATATTTATATCTCAAAAATTATTGATTAGATTGCTTCAACATCTTATTTCATTCATAGATATTTACATGTTTATTTTAAATTTATTTTCCTATCTGGATACCTCTCTCTCTCTTGGAAATTATTTCATAGATAATGATTAATGTAAATATTTCCTATAAAAATTGATTATTGTTATTCAAATTATCTATTTCTATTAGGGAAAAATTCTGATCAATAGGTGTAATCCCATCGGTTGAACACTCTTGGACTCCCAAATCTATTGAATAAATATAAGGCAACATTATGTCCTTTGAGGTATGGTTTTTCTTCCCATCCAAGGTGGTAATATTCATTATATTCACTTAATAATTATTTTATTGAAAAATTCAAATAGATCCCATCAATAAACATTAATATCCATTGCATAATTGTTGTGGAATACATAATATATGAAACAAGGTTATCCACAATGACCATAATAGATTATTTCCTTTTGGAACATGGAAAAATAAACAGTTGAACATATGTGAGCTATGTCATCTCCCACAAGGTTCTTCATGACTAGATCCTTACATAGAGAAAACTATATATACATCATATGTTCATATCTGTGGGAAATGAAACATTAGAAGTGGTGATACTAGATTCTCAATTAGGGTAAACAAAGTATATATATATATAATAAAAAACATGAGAGTTAGGGTATGAGAACATAATCATAACATTATAATGTAATACCTTTCATATAAAATATCCTAAACATCTATATTGTTTTATATATTTGATTTCTATAAGACAGAGATGAAAATTGAATCAAAATCATAGTCCCTGAACACGTAACATTTGAATAATACATTTAATTGTGTTATAAACACACACATATAAATTTTTTTCCATAGTATCCATGTCCTTCTCTAAGTTCATATTATTTCAATGGGTTCACTCCCCAAACATTCATGGTATTCACGGTTTACTGTCATGACCAAATAAATTGTTATTGTTCACTCCTATGACTATATTAGTGGAAAACTCCATTATTGAACTATTTCCATTCCCTATTCCAGTGTTTTATTTCTCAATATATATTAATATTTAACTAATTAATTCTAAGAAGATATAGTACCAAGTAATATTATATTTAAATTATAAATATGTCTTATACTATATCATAAACTTCCATCACTTAATTAAATGTGATATTAAATGGGTATCATTAAAATTTAATAATGTTTAACCTATGGAAAATATAATTGTTTCTTAATCATTTACTCAAATAATAACCATTCCAAATAAGCAGTTTTTTAAGCATGTAACTTGTGAACGATAAATGGGTTTCTTAAAAACCTTTTAATGAAAACATAAACAATTTTGAGAATGAATACAAGGTAAATATTTGTAAAATTCCCTTCAATTTCATGAGTAACGCCAACAAATGTCTTATTAAATGGAAAAATCTTGAACGATCTTTTCAAGATCATTTATAGAGAAAAATATCATTACGTCATAGGAAAGCACTATTTATAACATAAAAATGTTTTCCATTGAAAATAAAATGAAAAAACTATAAAGATATATTTGAAAACCATGAAAAAAATATGAAATAGTTTTTCCAAGAAATTAGTTTACTAGAAAACTCTTTAAAACTATTTGAAAACATTTTTTAGAACAATTTTTTTCTAAATAAAGATGATTTCTGACCAATGACATAAACAGTGTTTGATTGAAAAAAAAATCATATTATATTGTGTAAAAAATATAGAAAGTTGTTTTAATACATTATAATATAATTAATAACTCTAGGATAAAAAAATCAGGATTTTTCCTAACATATGAATCATAATATTTCATCACAGGAAGAAAAATCATTAAAATTCGCAATAAACAATGTGAATGTGGAAATAAAATCCTAGCATTGTGGTAATGGAAATACCCATAAATAAATAACATTAATTAAGGATAAAAACAATATAAAAATGAGTAAATTAATTATATATCATTTCCAATGGGATTATATACACCTATAAAAAAATATAGGTTCATTTGAAAACATGTGTATCAAATAAATATAATTGAGACAGAATTACCTTACTGATTTGGTAACTAATATGTGTTAAACACCAATAAAATAGAAATTATTAAATTTTAATTTTAATTCCCATAAATATAAGGATTGGGATCTTATATTTCATTCTTGGTAATTATATACACTACCCAAAAAAATGATAGGTGAATAAGGCATATGACTCATAGATATTAATGTGATACTAGAAATCATCAAAACATAATTTATTGACTCCCATCATACTCATTTGAAAATAAATTTTAATGAATATATATTTATAATATGTATATTAAATTACCACATTAAATAATATCACGTTATATATGATTTTTATGGACTTTTATTACCCATTTATTAACCATTTATTATTGAAGATACATATCAACGAATAACAGCAATGTTTTTTGTACATGTTTTGACATGTTATTCATGTCCCTCTTAAATATAACATGGCTTAATTATTTTAAAAATTTTACCATGATATAAATATAATTAATATTCACTATATATTTATTTATAATAATCTATAAAATAAAAAAATGTAAATTGAAATACATCGTTCATGGAGATGGTAGGCCTTACATGCACATAAACGATGATTTAATTTTCTAATCATACATAACAGAAGAAAATATGGGACATATATGTAAATATATTTAAATACAGTATAATTATCATATAATATATTTCGTATAAGTTCACTGAACTAATCTTCAATATATTCCAAATAAATTCTGAACGAATCACATCTTTATGAGTCGAGGGTCATCCAAAAGACCAAAAATGAACTTATTATCTTTACACAAGATATAAATCAGGATGGTTTGTGTTAATTAATAATTTTAGTAGAATAAATAATAATAAATTTCATATATATCATAAAAAAAATTCCATAAATTTTTCAAAACATGAATGGGGTAAATGGAACAATGATTGATATCAGTTCATGAAGCTATGGTCAAATGTACACGCTAAATATGATTGCATATCCTGTTAGATGGAATTTTGTGCGAGTGTAGTTATAAAACCTTAACTAAAATCATATATGTATATTTATGATAATTATGATATTATATAACCATTTAATGATAATATTTAATGTTATGGATGATGAAAATATATCAAAAGTTATTATGGGAGAATGTAACCTCTTCATTGGTTCCCTCTAGCTGGTTTGCACCAATATGCTTCCATGGTTGGAATTTTCTCCCAATGGAGGATTATATGATTACCTTAGGTATTTTTATAGGATGTTGGGGAAGGTTTTGGATGATAAAAATGTATTTATATTTTTCAAAAATAGGGGGGGTGGGGGTGAGTAATTTTTTACAACGGGGGAGGAGTTCCATTATTATAAATATAAAAATTTAATCACTATTGAGAGGTCTCCCTTAAATCTTGTGACTAAAGAAAAATTTCTTTTATTAAATTAGGGTATTTTGTATAAATATTTCATTTTAATGTGTTTTGTAATTATATTTATGTTATTTGTCCCTTTAAATTAACATTTATCAAATAAGTAATCAAATTTTTACCTTATTCATTGTAATTAATTTATATTACCTTCCGTAACATTTTTGTCACAATGTAAGTTGACATAGATTAAAATTTTAAATTATTATTTTTAAAAATATTTAAATAATTATTAAAAAAAATTATAACATAAGGGGTATAAAATAGTTTATATTTAATAATGTATATGTTTCACAAGAAGGGGTTTTTTAATGCAATAATGATTAAATGATTGAAATTTTGTTGTAGATCATTTAAATTTGAAATTGTCCCAGAAAACAAAATTTTATTAATTTATTTAAGATTTAAATAATTTAACTTTAAAAAAATAAACTAAAAATTCAATATTATCCATATATCCGATGAAAAAAATATGAATTAAAATTATGTATTTTTAACAATTCAATCATAAATAATGGGTTTTTTAAAAATCAACAAATTACTCCTATACATAATTATAAAATTATCAATTAAAAGATAGAGTTTATTTTTCAAAATTAAATATAAAAAATTTCAAATATTAATTTTATTATAGTTAATAAATGGACATGTATGTAGTACATTTGAGAAAATTGTAATTTCAAACATATAAATTCGTTTCCATAAATTATATTTTGTATTATAAATATGGTTTGTTTGTCAAAATTTATTATAAATAATATTTAAAAACATGTTATTATGATTCATATTACTAATTTTAATATTTATGATATAACTATCTCAATTATATAATTATAATAATAATTTTTTTCAAAGAAACTATGTTCATCTTGTAAGAGTTTCAAAGTTAGTGTTTATTGTAGAAAAACACTATATTAGTGTAACACCCCATGTAAATAATCAATATGACATTTTTATATTTATCAATATTTGTGAATAAAATATTAATATTACTTTAAATGGGACGCTATGTAACATCCCAAGTAAATAATTAATAATAGATATTGTTATCTATATCTATTAATGAATTAGATAGTGTTTTAGAGGCTTAAAATGAAAATAAATCCAATCTTAAGCATGGAATACACTAATATTTTTAAAAGATTATTTTACTACCTTTTAATGGAAAACCATTTTTAAATATATCTTTTGAAAATTTTATAAGCTATGTTTGTCAAAATAAACTTATTATTTATGATTGGGACATCAAAATTTACTTTGTGTGAATTTTTGGTATTTTTTTCGATAAAGTTCATTTTTTAATGAATAGTGAAAAATGTTGTATTTTAATTCAAAACCACTTCTTAATATATTTTATTTATATGATTATATTATCTTTTGAATTGGTTTTGAAGTTAAATTATAATATATTTTTACCATTTAATCCAATGGTGGTCATTGGAATCAATTTCACATTGAAATTGGACTTAAACTAGTGTCTATCTTTTGATACTTATTGTTTCATAAAAACACGGTATTTGTCATGACAGCGGGAATTAATTATTACATTAATTAATGTGACTTATATGAGTTTAATTTTGTAAAATAGACATCATTTTTGAATTCGGAATATCAAATATAGCTTAGGGTGATGTTTTGGTATTTTTTTGAAAAACTTGAATTTTTGGTGAATAGTGAAACCACAAAGTGGTAGTTAATGAAACTAAATTTTTCTTTTAAATGAATCTTTGTCACCTATGTGTTTTGAATTTAAAAAATCCGACATACATGGTATCATTAAGAAGTAAAATGTGGTTCAATGAGATTAAAATAATTTTTTGGTGAATAGTAACTTTAAAGTTCTTAATCGCGATTAGAGGTAATTAGCGTAGTTTAAGATAAAAATAATGTTTTAATAATATGAGATTAGCTTGAAACAAGTACTACCCTTATTGGATGTGTCATGGCCGACCAAGAAAAGTGATGGGTCAACTAGGGGACCCCATGGAGCCACTTTGTTTGGGAAATGACATAATTATCTTTTTATTTAATGTTAAAGTAAAAATGACACAAACATGAGAGGTTTTACTAATACAATTTTTAAATGGGGTTATACAAGTCAGATTGTTGACTATAAATAATCATTAAAAATATAAAAATATTTCCTACATCATGATATTTTTTTTATAATTTTTAGACATTAAATAACTTTAAATATTTATGACATCATGATGATGCAGCGATTACCTCATTAATAAACGATTTAAATAAAACGAAAAGATAATGTAAAATATATGACCTAAGCATGTCCAAAACCTATTGGATGTATGGATTTAGAACCCTTATCACCTTATCGTCGAATTATATCAATGTTGGACCTTTTAAATCTGAAACTCATTTTCAAATAAAGTATCATTTCTTTACGTTCTAAGAGTTCCCCTCCTCTCCTCTTATAAAAGGCCCCCACCTCTACCTCCTTACCCACACTTTCAAAGCCTTTGGCTCGGCCAACCACTGCCCATTTTGCCTCCCCACTTACCTCTCTTACTCCTTGAAGCCTCACTTTGGGCAGAAATCTTCCCAAGGAAGCCTTTGTGCTCAACCTAAAGGGAGATACCCGATTTTAAGGTAATGTGTTCACTTGAGTCCATTTGTTTTATTTTGCTTCTCCAACCCCCTAAACACTTTGTATTCATTTCTTTTGTAACAACTACAATATCTTCAATATACTAGGATGTTTTTATAATAATGATTCGAGCTATACATTCACACACCTACATCTAATGGTTAAAGAACATACCGTTTCCATGGATGGTGAATTGCAGCCTCCCGAAACGATGATTGTTCAACATTCTTTTAACACCTTCAATGGTGGACATTAATATGACATTATATTTATATATGATATATAATATGTTTATCTTTTACTTAAGCTTCTGTATTTTTAATTTTGGGCGTACCTTTATGGTTTCCACTATGGGTAAATGCGATATCTTCATTTAAGGAAGTGTGAACTACCGCCCCCTCAAAGTGATTTGATTCATTAATACCATATGTGGTACGTATAAAGGATGGAGTCATGATATTATATATGATGTTATACTGGAATTATAAAATACCTTTATATCATTATTATTTCTTTCCATTAAAGTACGATATAGAAATGAATGTAGCATTCATGCGTACGTACAGCTTACCATCTCCATGAACGGTGCATTTCATTTCTTATCCCCAAATATAATGTACTATTATAAGTACATATATATAATGGATATATATGATGTATGTTACATATAAATGATTAATATAATTCTGGGATTAAAATAAACATACCTCTCATTTAGTTTAAATTCCATTAATATGACATAGAAATTAAAGTAGCGTGCATGCGTACGTACGGCTTACTATCTCCATGAACGGTGCATTTCATTTCTTACCTCTAAAAGTTATTTAATATTATAAATTCATGTATATACTGGATATATATGATATATATTATATCTAAATCATGAGTATAACTCTGGATATAATGGATACATGAACAACTTGTAATTATAAAGAGCATATTGTTGACTCAAGTACCAATGATCGTTAAAATGACCGTTAATAACTTAAATAATTAAATAGTGTTCATGAAATGGTAATAAGTGATATAAAAGAAATAATGAACTTGAATAAGGTTCTTAATCAAGTATAAAATAACTCAAGTTTATTATTCAGGAGGTTAAAGAATGACGGAGTCAAGTCGGACCAGAGGTATGGGACTTCGTCTCAATCTCCTTTCATTGAGGCATATTTTGTTTTATACATAACCTTCTTTTATAAGGTGTATAAACCCCCTTTTACTTTTACATTGTTCCAAAAGGAATATTTTTATACGAAACGTTTTACTAAACGACAAAAGGGAATGTTTTTGTCGTACCTATGCAGTGACAATGACTTTTCCACCGCCATGACCATTATTTGAGTTTCGGCTTCCTCTACAAGCTATACTTTTTTTAAAAGAAAAATAAATACCATGTTTTACTTTTATTTTATTTTGGTATTGAAAATGGTTTTCATAATGTTTTTATTATATCAATGTGTTTTATTGATACTTTTTGATTAAAATGTGGAAATGTTTTGTTTCCTTTATGTATGTTTTATGTGATACGATTATGTTTTGGTTCTTGGGAATTATTATGAAGATGGGTGGTTCTGTGATAATCTAAGGGCAGGTGAGCCCGATATAGCTCTCCAATGTATTGGGTAACGCGAAGGAGTGAAACGTTAAGGTTTCTCCGAAGAAATTTAGGGAATATACTGTGATGGGTATTCCAAACGTAACCAAGAGGGTTACTACCTACGTAATAATGTTATGAATGCATCAAGTTACCTTTGTTACTTATGATTTCTATGATTTATTCATGATTTTATGAGGTATGTTAAAGTGCTTATGTTTTATGGGTAAAGTATGATTTTATTCTTATATATATATATACCCATGTTTCCTTTCCATATTTTTATATCCCTTACTAAGATTTTTATCCTTATCCCAAGTTTTTTTGAAATGTTTTTCACAGGAAAAGGGAAAGGTACATGATATGATGATAGTGTCAAGGAAGTGTCAAGAAAGAATCCATGTTTTATTTTAAATATGTTTCCATTGATGGGAAAAATGAATACTATCTTTTATGTAACCACTTTGTTTAAATGTGGAATGTAATGCAAGTTTTATTTTTTAATTCTCTAAAACTCTAAACCTGAAAAGATCCTCAAGGTGTAATTTTGTAATAACTCAAGATTAAGTAATGTTAAAGGCCAGGGCCTTATAGTTGGTATTAGAGGTCGTTTTAGATAACATTTAAAGATAGAATTGTATTAAATGATTATCCAAAAATATTTTTTTAAAATGATATAACATTTGAAAATTACCATGTTGCTTCATCTAAGACATGTTTGTTCAGAATGGTTTTCTGCAGAAGAAACAGTGAAGCAGTGCTAGGAAGGAATACAGAAGTAAATAACCTTCCGAATCAGCATCCTAAGATAGTCAGAATTGGAACTGAACAGTTGGTTGCTGTAATGGCACAGTTGACTCAAGTGATAAATCATGGTGGTATCCATGCACGAAATTAGCCAGATCAACTGCAGAGGAACATGTCAGTGGTGGAACATTTCATGAGGCAACACCCCCCATCATTCAGAGTATCATCTGACCATGTTCTAGTTGAAGGGTGGATTAAAGCACTGGAGAAGATTTTCGATTTCATGGGGTGTTCAAACAATAAAAAGGTTAGTCATGCTATTTACGGTTTGGAGGGTGAAGCAGATCAGTGGTGGTCGATGGATAAAAATATCATGGATGCTGATGAGATTGATGCCCTTGACTGGGATTAATTCAAAAGTATGTTTCTTGAGAAGTATTTTCCTAAGGATGTTCGACATAGCATTGAAAAAAAATTCTTGGAATTGAGCTAAGTGGAAGACTCAGTGGCTGCCTATAATGAATGGTTCACTCGTTTGGAAAGGTATGCTCCAAATTTTATCCGAGACCTTGATAGTAAAATCAATCGGTTTTTACTCAGGATTAAATCCAAAATATCGAAGGGCATTAGCTTCTCGTGAGTTTAAAAGTTATGAAAATCTTGTTCGATGGGCTAAGAAGGTGGAAATGGATTTTGCCGATGACCAAGTGTTCTATAACTATCAGCAGAAGAAGAGACCGAGGTGTCAGGAGAAAGGGAAGAATTATTCAAAAAATTATGATGGTAAGAAATATATGTTTCTAGTTTGTGATAAATGTGGCTAAAGGCATGCTTGGGAATGTCTTCTAAATTCGAGAAAGTGCTACTGATGTGGTAAGATGGGACATAGGGCTCGTGATTACGCTGAAAATTATCAAGGTGAAGGTAAGAACAAATTTGATTTATAGTTAGTGAAATGTTTTAAGTGCAATGAGATGGGTCACTATGCAAATGAGTGTCCGACAAAGATCTCGAGTGATGGGAAGCAGTTAGACTAAAAGATGAATGGAGTGGTGAAATCCTTTGCAACTACTTCAGCAGTTGTCGGGCCATCAAATGAAGTTGTATCAGGTACTTTGTTTGTCTTTTCAGATTATGCCAGTGTGTTGTTTGATTTGGGGTCTATGCATTCTTTCATCTCTGAAACTTTTTCTAGTAAAATGGGAATACCATATCAAGAAATGACTCTTTAACTTGTGGTAAAAACACCTGGGAAAATGTTAAGGAAAAAATAATTCATAAGAATCTTCCTATCCTTATCTGTGGAAAGAACGTACTTGTAAACCTTATTGTTTTACCTCTAGTAGAGTTTGATGTTATCCTGGGTATGGATTGGCTCTCTATTTACCATGCTAAGATTGACTGTAGAGCTAAAGAAGTTTCTTTTCAGAAAGACTTTCAGTTTATGTACATGAATGAACCCTTACTGTTGATAACTCATCAAGAGGCTGAGAAACTTGTAAAAGATGGAAATGAAAGTTACCTTGCACATATTGTTTAAATCAAGGGAATTGTTCAGATTAATGATGTGCTAGTGGTAAATGTGTATCCTGATATTTTTCCTAATAAGTTTCCTGGAATAATACCATATCAGGAATTTTAATTTACTATTGACTTAGTTCCTGATGCTAATCCAATTTCATACCCCCTTACGAATGGCTCAAATTGAACTTTTAGAGTTGAAGGATTAATTGCAAGATTTATTAGAGAAAGGTTTCATTCGACCTAGCACATCACCATGGGGTGCTCCTGTTTTATTTTTTAAAGAGAAATATGATTATATGAGACTTTGCATTGATTATAGAACCTTGAATAACATCATTGTTAAGAAAAAATATCATCTTCCTCATATCGATGATTTGTTTGATCAGCTCTAGGGAGCTTAGTATTTTTCAAAGATTGACCTAAGATCGGGGTACCATCAGCTGAAGGTAAATGAAGCAGATGTTCCAAAGACTGTGTTTCCTACATGATATGGCCATTATGAATTTTTATTAATGCCTTTTGGGCTAACCAATTCCCCTACTGTATTCATTGACCTAATGAATATAATTTTCCATCAGTTCATGGATAAGTTTGTGGTGGTTTTCATTGATGATATTTTGGTGTTTTCTAAAAGTAAAGAGGATAATGAAAGACATTTAAGGATTAATTTACAAACCTTTATATAAAAGAAATTGTATGGTAAATTCAGCAAGTGTGAGTTCTGGTTGCAACAAATTTCTTTCCTTGGTCATATTGTTTCTAAAGATGGGATAACAGTTGATCCTGCAAAAACAAAGGTTGTTGAAGACTGGCCAAGACCCACAAATGTAACTGAGATTCGTAGCTTCCTTGGTTTGGCAGGCTATTACCGAAGGTTTGTTAGAAAATTTTCACGGTTATCTAGTCCAATGAGTAAGCTAACTCAAAAGGGTGTTAAGTTTATCTGGACAAAAAATTGTGATGATGGTTTTCAGGAACTGAAGAGAAGATTGGTGAATGATCCAGTTTAAGCACTTCCTTCCAGGAATGGTGAGTTTGTTATCTACAGTGATGCTTCATTGAAAGGACATGGTTGTGTCCTAATATAGAATGACCGGGTAATTGATTATGCTTCACGACAGTTGAAAACTCATGAGTTAAATTACCCTACACATGATTTGGAATTACCTGGTGTTGTTTTCGCTTTAAAATTGTGGAGGCATCATTTGAATGGACTAAAGTGTGAAATATATACTGATCACAAAATTTTAAAGTATATATTCACTCAGAAAGAATTGAACAGGAGATAGGGGAGATGGCTAGAATTAATCAAGGATTATGATTGCACAATTCATTACCGTCGGGGAAATGCAAATAAAGTGGCTGATTCTTTGAGTCGAAAAAGTAATTCTTCGTTAACAATGTAGCGTTTGGAACATGATCTGTTGGTTAAGGATTTTTTGAACTTAAGCATATAAGTTTTTGGTGCAGGATGTTCTTATATTTTTTTTTCAGGTATTAGTGAAATCATCTCTATCTGAAAATATCATGAAAGCACAAAATCAAGACTGTGAGTTGCAGAAAAAGGTAGAGCTTGTTCAGAAGGGTATGTTTCCTGAATTCAACATTGATAATTATTGTGTTTTGAGATTTGGTAAGAGATTGTGTGTGCCTTGTGATTCATAGTTGAAGAGAGAGTTGTTATGTGAAGCTCATATTTCTCCATTTTCAGTTCATCCTGGCAGTATTGTGATGTACAGTGATCTACGGGAGTATTACTGGTGGGATGGAATGAAAAGAGATATTGCTGATTTTACTGGGAAGTGTTTTACTTGTCAACTGGTTAAAGCAGAGCGACAGTTACCGAAAGGGATGCTTCAGCCTTTACCAGTGCCAGAGTGGAAATGGGATAATATATCCATGGATTTGTTGTGTGATTACCGAAGTCATCTCGAGGTAATAATTCAATCTGGGTTATTGTTGATTGCTTGACTAAATCTGCTCATTTCCTTCCTATTCGAGATACTTCATCCCTAGATCAACATTCACGTTTGTATCTTAAAGAGATATTCAGGTTACATGGAGTTCCCCTCTCCATTGTATCTGACCGTGATCCCAGGTTCCCTTCTAACTTTTGGAAAGGCCTTCAGAAGTCGTTGGGTACTGAATTAAATTTTAGTACAGCTTTTCATCCTCAATCAGATTGGCAGTCAGAACGAACAATTCATACATTAGAGGATATGATTCGTTCTTGCTCTATGGATTTTCAATGAAGTTGGGACCAACATCTTTCTTTGGTTGAATTTTCATATAATAATAGTTTTCATTCCAGTATACATATGGAACCATTAGAGGTGTTATATGGGAATGGGTGTCGAACTCCAGCTTTTTGGGATGAAGTGGGTGAAAGAAAGCTGATGGGACCAGAATTGGTAGAAGAGTTGGTAGAAAAAGTTTAGCTGATACAGAAACACATGAGAACCGCTCAGATCAGGCAGAAGAGTTATTCGGACAACAGGAGAAAGGATCTCTCTTTTGAGGGAGGTGATCATGTTTTTCTCAAGGTTTCTCCATGGAAAAGTGTGATGTGATTTGGTAAGAAATTAATTTTGAGTCAAAGGTTCATTGGTCCATATGAAATTCTGGAGAGAGTTGGATCAGTTTCATACAGAGTGGCATTACATCCAAGTTTATCTCAGGTACACAATGTTTTTAATGTTTCGATGCTGAGAAAGTACATGCCAGATCCATCTCATGTTTTTAGTCCAAAGGTAGTTCAGCTGGAAGAGAACCTATCTTATGAGGAACAACCAGTCCAGATTCTTGACAACTTGGAGAAAGTGTTACTGAATAAGTTTATTTATCAGTTAAAGGTTTGTGGAAAAACCACATGATTGTAGAGGCTACATGGGAATCTGAAAATGAAATGAGAGATAAATACCCCCACTTATTCGATAAGTAAATAAATTGCGGGGACTCAATTTTCTAAGGGGGAAAGGATGTAATATCCCAAGTAAGTAATGAATAATATATATTTTTATCGGTGTCTATTAATGAATTAGATAGTGTTTTAGAGTCTTAAAATTAAAATAAATCCAATCATACGCATGGAATACACTAATATTTCTAAAAGATTGTTTTACACCCTTTTAGTAGAAAACCATTTTTAAATCTATATTTTGACAATTCTATAAGCTATGTTTGTCAAAAGAAACTTATTCTTTATTATTGGGACATTAAAATTTACTTTGAGTGAATTATTGGTGTTTTTTCGATAAAGTTCATTTATATAATGAATAGTTAAAAATGTTGTATTTTATTTCAAAACCACTTCTTAATCAAATTTATTTATATGATTATATTATCTTTTGAATTGGGTTTGAAGTGAAATTAGAATATATTTTTACCATTAAATCCAATGGTGGTCATTGGAATCAATTTCACTTTGAAATTTGACTTAAACTAGTGTCAATCTTTTGATACTTATTGTTTCATAAAAACACGCTATTTGTCATGACAGCGGGAATTAATTATTAAATTAATTAATGTGACTTATATGAGTTGAATTTTGTAAAATATACATCATTTTTGAATTCATAATATCAAATATAGCTTAGGGTGACGTTTTGGTATTTTTCTGAAAAACATCAATTTTTGATGAATAGTGAAACCACTAAGTGGTAGTTAAAGAAACCGAATTTTTCGTTTAAATGAAACTTTGTCACCTCTGTGTTTTGAATTTCAAAAATCCGACATACATGGTTGTCATTATGAAGTTAAATGTGGTTCAATGAGATTAAAATAAATTTTTTTTGAATAGTAACTTTTATGTTCTTAATCGCGATTAGAGGTAATTAGTGTAGTTTAAGGTAAAAATAACGTTTTAATAATATGAGATGAGCTTGAAACATGTACTACCTTTATTGGATGTGTCATTGACGACCATGAAAATCCATGGGTCAACTTGGGGACCCCATGGAGACACTTTGGTTGGGAAATGAATAAATAAATTTTTATTTAATGTTAAAGTAAAAATGACACAAACATGAAATGTTTTACTAAAAAAATTTTTAAATGGGGTTATACAAGTCATATTTATGACTATAAATAATCATTAGAAAGAAAAAAATATTGTCTACATCATTATGTTTTTTTTTAATTTTATACATTAAATATGTTAAATTATTTATGACATCATGATGATGCAACGATTACCTTCTTAATAAATGATTTAAATAAAACAAAAAGATAATGTTAAATCAATGCCCTACACATGTCCAAATCCTATTGGATGGGTGGATTTCGAACCCTTATCACCTTATACTATAATTACATCAACTTTGGTCCTTTTAAATTCGCAACTCATTTTCACATAAAGTAACATTTCTTTACATTCCAAGAGTGCCCCTCCTCTCCTCTTATAAAAGGCCCCCACCTCTACCTCCTGACCCACACTTCCAAAGCCTTTGGCTCGGCCAACCCTAGCCCATTTTGTCTCTACACTTCCCTCTATTACTCCATGAATCCTCACATTTAGAAGAAGTCTTACCAAGGAAGCCTTTGAGCTCAAACCAAAGGGAGTTACCCGATTTTAATGTAATGTCTTCACTTGAGTCCATTTGTTTTATTTTGCTTCTCCAACCCCCTAAACTCTTTTTATTCATTTAATTTGTAAAAAATCCAGTATAATAAATATACTATGATTTTGTTATAAGTAGTATTCGAGCTACACTTGCACACACCTACATCTAATGGTTAAAGAACATACTGTTTTCGTGGATGGTGAATTGATGCCTCCCGAAACAATGATTGTTCAACATTATTTTAACACCTTCAATGGTGGCCATTAATATGCCAATATATTTATATATGATATATAATATGTTTATGTTTTCTTTAAGCTTCTGTATTTTTCATTTTGGGCATACCTTTATGGTTTCCATTACGGGTAAACGTGATATCTTTATTTAAGAAAGTGCGGACTACCGCCCCCTCAAAGTGATTTGATTCGTTAATACCATATGTGGGACGTATAAAGGATGGAGTCATGTTATTATATATGATATTATACTGGAATTATAATATACCTTTATATCATTATTATTTCCTTCCATTAATGTATGAGATAGAAATGAAAGTAGTGTTCATGCGTACATACGGCATACTGTCTCCATGAATGGTGCATTTCATTTGTTATCCCCAAATATAATGTACTATTATAAGTACATATATATAATGGATATATATGATTTATGTTACATCTAAATGATTAATATAATTCTGTAATTAAAATACACATACCTCTCATTTAGTTTTAAATCCATTAATATGACATAGAAATGAAAGTAGCGTTCATGCGTACGTACGGCTTACCGTCTCCATGAACGGTGCATTTCATTTCTTACCTCTAAACGTTATGTAATATTATAAATGAATGTATATAGTGGATATATATTATATATATGATATCTATATCATGAGTATAACTCAGGATATAATGGATACATGAAGAACTTGTAATTATAAAGAGCATATTTTTTACTCAAGTTCCAATGATCGTTAAAACGACCGTTAATAACATAAATAATTACACAGTGTTCATGACATGGTAATAAGTGATATAAAAAGAATAATGAACTTTAAAAAGGTTCTTAAGCAAGTATAAGTTAACTCACGTTTATTATTCAAGAGTTTAAAGAACGACCGATTCAAGTCGGACCCGAGGTATGGGACTTCGTCTCAATCTCCTTTCATTGAGGCATATTTTTTTTATACACAACCTTCATTTATACGGTGTATAAACCCCTTTTACTTTTAAGTTTATCCAAAAGGAATCTTTTTATACGAAGTGTTTTACTAAATGACAAAAGGGAATATTTTTTTCATACGTATGCGGCGACAACAACTTCTCCGCCGCCGTGACCATTATTTGAGTTTCGGAATCCTCTACAAGCCATACTTTTTAAAAAAAATACCATGTTTAACTTTTCATTTATATTGGTATTGAAAATGGTTTTCATATTGATTTTATTATATCAATGTGTTTTATTGATATCTTGTGATTGAAATGTGGAAATGTTATGTTTCCTTTATGTATGTTTTATGTGATGCGATTTTGTTATGGTTCTTGGGAATTATTATGAAGACGGGTGGATCCGTGATAATCTTAGGGCGGGTGAGCCCGATATAGCTCTCTAATGTATTGGGTTATGTGAAGGAGTGAAACGTTAAGGTTTCTCTGAAGAGATTTAGGGAATATACTGTGATGGGTATTCCAAATGTAACCAAGAGGGTTACTCTCTACGTAAGAATGTTATGAATGCCTCAAGTTACCTTTATGTCTTCTGATTTCTATGATTTATTCATGATTTTATGAGGTATGTTAATGTGCTTATGTTTTATGGGTAAAGAATGATTTCATTCTTATGTATATTTGTACCCATGTTTCCTTTCCATATTTTTATATCCCATACTGAGCTTTTTATGCTCATCCCAAGTTTTTTTGAAATGTTTTTCATAGTACAAGAGAATGGTACATGATATGATGAAAGTGTTAAGGAATTTTCAAGAAAGAATCCATGTTTTATTTTAAATATGTTTCCATTAATGGGAATAATGAATACTATCTTTTATGTAACCACTTTGTTTAAATGTGGAATGTAATGCAAGTTTTATGTTCTAATTCTCTAAAACTCTAAACCTAAAAAGATCTTAAAGGTTTAATCTTGTAATAACACAAGATTAAGTAAGGTTTAAGTTCGGGGCCTTATATGATATGCTCGATGGCATACCCAATACACAACAATGTGTTTCTTGGGAATCATAAGTTGCACTCTAATAATAAAATAATATTATTTTAAATGGTAGTTAACGCCTAGCCATTGTAATGGCGAGAATGAACAAAAATATCTACAAAATTATTATATATGTTTGTCAAATATTTTTACTCAAAATAAATGTTAGAGAATTAAAAATGCGAATGAATCCAATTTTAAGCATAAACATTCTAATATTCTTTAAAAGGTCGATTAACCGTATTTTGATGGAGAACCTCTTTTAAATCCACATTTTGAAAATTTTATTTGTTATATTTGACAAAATAAATTTCTTATTTAGAATCAGGACATCAAAATATACTTTTTGTAAATTTTTGGTATCTTTCCGATAATGTTCATTTTTTAATGAATACTGAAAAATGTTGTATTTTAATTCAAAACCTCTTTTTAATATAATTTATTTATATGATTAGATTATCTTTTGAATTGTTTTTAAAGTAAAATTAGAATATATTTTTACCATTTAATCTAATTGTTGTCGTTGAAATTAATTTCACTTTGAAATCGGACTTAAACTAGTTTCAATCTTTTGATACTTATTGTTTTGTAAAAACACGCTATTTTCTCTGACAGCGGGAATTAATTATAAAATTAACTAATTCAACTTATATGTTTTTAATTTTTTAAAATAGAATTCATTTTGGAATTCAGAATATCAAATATATCTTAGGGTGAAGTTTTGGTATTTTTCTGAAAAACATCAATTTTTGATGAATAGTGAAACCACTATGTGGTACTTAAAAAACTGATTTTTCTTTAAATGAAATTTTACCACATATGTGTTTTTAATTTCAAAAATCTGACATACATGGTTGTCATTATTATTTAAAATGTGGTTCAATGGGATTAAAATTTTTTTTGGGTGAATAGTAACTTTTAAGTTTTTAATCGCGATTTGAGGAAATTAGTGTAGTTTAAGGTAAAAATAAGGTTTAAATAATATGAGATGAGATTGACACATGTCCTACCCTTATTGGATGTGTCATGGACGTCAAATAAAAATCTATGGGTCAAATTGGGTACCCCATGTAGCCACTTTGGAAGGAAAATGACATTAATATCTTTTTATTTAATGTTAAAGTAAAAGTGTCACAAACAGGAGTTGTTTTACAAAAAAAAAAAATTTAAGTGGGGTTATACAAGTCAGAGGTTTGACTATAAATAAAAATTGGAAATATATCAAAATTTCCTACATCATAGTATTTTTTTTTAATTTTTAGACATTAAATAAATTTTATTATTTTTGACATCATGATGATGCAACGATTACCTCATTATATAACGATTTAAATCAAATGAAACGATAATGTAAAATCTAAGTCATACACTTTTCAAAAACATATTTTATGGGTATATTTCGAACCCTTATCACATTATCCTCGATGTATATCAAATTGGAACCTTTTAAATCCGAAACTCATTTTAAAATAAAGTAACATTTATTTACTTTCCAAGAGTGCCCCTCCTCTCCACTTATAAAAGGCCCCCACATCTACCACCTTACACACACCTCTCAAGCATTTGTCTCAGTCAAACCCTTCCCATATCATCTATGCACATCCCTCTCTTCATCATTGATGCCTCACTTTGGGCAGAATCATTTCCAAGGAAGCCTTTGAGCTTAAATCAATGAGAGTTACCCGTTTTAAAGGTAGTGGTTTCTCTTGTGTTCTTATGTTTTATTTTGTTTCTAAAAACCCCTAAACTCTTTTAATTCATTTATTTTGTAACAACACCAGTATAATAAATATACTAGGATGTTGTTATGTGAAGGATTCTAGCTACACTTATACACACCTTCGTCTAATGGTTAAAGAACATACTGTTTCTGTGGTTGGTGATTTTCTGCCTCACGAAAGGATGATTGTTCAATATTCTTTTAACACCTTTAACTGTGGCCTTTATGATGTCACTGTATTTTATATATGATATATATGGTATTTATGTTTACAATATGCTTCTGTATTTTATATTTAAAACATACCTTTATTCTTTTCATGTTGTCTAAATACGATAATTTCATATGAGGAAGTGTGGACTACCGCCGCCTCAAGTGATGTGACTAGTACATGCAATACATGAAATGTATAAAGAATGAATTTAATGAACACATGTGACCTATATAACATATATATTATACTGGAATTAATATATATATATATATCATTTATTTTTAATTCCATTAATATGAAAAAAAATGATAGTAGCGTTCATGCGTTCGTACGGCCTACCGTCTCCATGAACGGTGCTTTTCGTTTTTTATCTCCAAATGATATGGAATAATATAAAATGAATATGTACTGGATATATATTATATTTTATTCATTAATACTATTCTGGAAATTATTTACTTATAACTACATGGGAAATCATTTTTCAAACAATTTCATTTTTGACTCATGTACCAAACATCGGCAAAAACGTCTAATATGAACTAACATTATAAAACAATTATTATAACCATATAATATGTGATATTAACTTAATAATAATCTATAAAGGAGGTACTTAGGAAATTATAAATTTGAAAATGTTTGTTATTCATGAATATAAAGAAACGAACAAGACAAGTCGGACTTGAGGTAAGAGATCATAATCCTCTCTTTCTTTTTAAGTACACTCTTTTATGTAATTCCTTATAAGATCATCTTTCATGTTATTGGGATGTTCTTTTATATTAATATTACTGTAATTTTTATGTTCATATGATGAGAGAACCTATTCTCTCTCATCAATCCATTTTGGATGTTTTGAGTGGCGCCGTTAGGCTGCCGAATTTTCGTAAGAGATCTTACCTCTCTCTTTCTTTTTAATTTCTCTCCTTTATGTCACATATTTTAACCTCCACATTGTTATAATGGGGGATTTTCTTTTATATTACTCTTTCTGTACATTTTATTGTAATATGATGAGAGACCCTATTTGATCTCATCAATCCATTTGTTTTAGTTTTAAGTGGCGCCATTAGGCTACCATGTTTTCGTATGGGATTTTTCATCTCACTTTTATTCCAGTGAGATTTATGATACATTTGCCACAATTTCCTTTGAGTGGTGTATGTACTGCCCATTAATTTACTCATTGTGTAATATACTTTCATTTCTGAGTATTTACATCAATGTTTTATTTTCCTTCTTTCACGGGGTGTATGTTTCGAAAGATACCCATGTCGGTAAGGGAACCTTTCACCCTCCTCTTTTTAAGAGACATCAATTGTTATGTCTTTAAATTCACATAATATTATGTTGGGATATGTTATTATATATCCTTATTGATTTATAGTTTAGTTCCAAGTGATGAGATACCCTTTTTATCTCTCATCAACTCATTTTCTGAATTTTTTACTGACGTCGTTAGGCTGTCAAATTTTTGCAAGATAACTTCTTAACCCAATTTGGATTATTTGGGATAAGCTTCTACCCCTTGAATATGTCGTTCTATGAATATGTGTGAATAACCTCTGATTGTTTTACACTTAATATCCACTTATATTTGGTGTATTAGTTTGTCACACATAATTATATAATTGATTTATCCTTAATCCAAGTAAACCGTCATTAAAAGGGGCTTCGTTTCAATATCCATTCATTGAGATATATTTTGTTTTATACACAACCTTCTTTTATACGGTGTATAAACCCCTTTGACTTTTACATTTATCCAAAAGTAATATTTTTTATATGAAGTGTTTTACTAAACAACAAAATGGAATGTTTTTGTCGTACGTATGTGGCAACAACGAATTCTCTACCGCCGTGACCATTATTTGAGATTCACCTTCCTCTACAAGCCATACCATTTTTTAAAGAAAAATAAATAACATGTTTTAATTTTAGTTTATTTTGGTATTGAAAATGGTTTTCATAATGTTTTTATATCAATGTGTTGTATTGATATCCTGTAATTGAAAAGTGGAAAAGTTATGTTTCCTTTATGCATGTTTTATGTTATATGATTATGTTATGGTTCTTGGGCATTATTATAAAGATGGGTGGTTCCGTGAAAAACTAAGGGCAGGTGATCCCGATATAGCTCTCCAATGCATTGGGTAACGTGAATGGGTTAAACGTTAAGGTTTCTCCAAAGAGATTTAGGGAATATACTGTGATGGGTATTCCAAATGTAACCAAGAGGGTTAGTCCCTACGTAATAATTTTATGAATGCCTTATGTTACCTTTATGTCTTATGATTTCTATGATTTATTCATGATTTTATGGGGTATGTTAAAGTGCTTATGTTTTGTGGGTAAAGTATGATTTCATTCTTATGTATAAATGTACTCATGTTTCCTTTCCATATTTTTATATCCCTTACTGAGCTTTTTATGCTCATCCCATGTTTTTGAAATGTTTTTCACAGGTCAAGGGAAAGGTACATGATATAATGATAGTGTCAAGGAAGTGTTAAGAAAGAATCCATGTTTTATTTTAAATATGTTTCCGTTGATGGGGAAAAATGAGTACTATCTTTTATGTAACCACTTAGTTTAAATGTGGAATGTAATTTATGATTTATGATCTAATTCTCTAAAAATATAAACCTGAAAAGATCCTCAAGGTGAATTATTCATTTAATTCAATATTAAGAAAGGTTTAAGGTTGGGGCCTTATAGTTGGTATCAGAGGTCGGTTTAGGCAACTTTAGGGATTAAGAGTTTTTGTTAGACACATGATTAGTCCCTATATCTATTATTTCAGTTAAATCCTTGTTTTATAACTTTTTTAGGTTAATTAAATTCGGTTACAAATGGAAGGAGAAGGATGTCAAAAGACATTCCTATATCTTCCTGATGACATGCTTGTAATAAATATTGCAAGGTCATGTTCAAATGATTGTGAAACGTTTTCTAGCATACAACTCACTTGCTAGTAGTTGTTTGTGATATCAAACACCTCCACTATACCTCATTACCATCTTGGATCATGGGTTGTATTTAGACAAAAAATATTTTCACAATATTCTCATATTTTCAAGAAAGGTAAATATTATAAAGGTATTTTCAAATATTTTACCTTATCACAAGAATTAGAAGCATATTATGATTTTAAAAATGGTGCTGAGGAAGGAGACCCTTGCACAACTTATTTATATTTTCTTTTAAAATATATTCTCTCAGCACATACTTATGGTATTTTAAAAGGACCAATAATAGAAAGTTTCAACTCAAATTCTGCCCGACTATTTTATAGAAATCATGTTTTATCAGATGTTTTGTAATTATATGTCATACATGATTATTTTCCAAAACAGTTTTTCTGTGAACACACATAAGACCCGGGTTGTACAAGGTGTATTTGGATGGAGTAATCAAATACTTTTGAAGGATCTCTAAATCATTTTTGCAATTAATGGGACTTCTACCTACATGATAAAGATTATGATGAAACCAAGTTGACGCCCTGATCAAGGTATGGTGTTAATCATTTTGGGAATCATTTTATTTTGTCTTATGGTGGTGAAATTCGACTTCAAGAATTAAGATGTTGAGATCTTAATGAATTTGGATGAAAATGAAAGGTATAAAAAACTATTGAGATTGAAACATGTTAGGGTTATTTTTGGAGGTTTATAAAAAGGACAACATGCAGACCGTGTGACAACCCGTCGCGTCAGACAAAGCTGCAGGAATCGAACCCACAACCAAAGTGTAACTGGTATTTATCGCCTACCACTGGACTACGTGAAGTCCCTGGTAAGTTTGACTGATTCTTTTTAGTTAGATGATTTTATGAATTTATAGTATGTTAATTTTGGGATATATATGAAAATTTATTAACCTATCATGGAGGATATGTGATTAGGTTAATTACTTTTAAATACGGGACTTTAAGAGCAACTGATATTGTTTGGAGATAAATGTTACGATTTAACTTGGAAGACTATGTGACTAGATCTTTCAAATATTTGGGTTTCAATGTTATTTTGGTTTAATTTGAGGAATTTTATGGACAAATTGTTTATCGAATGGTCCAAATTGAACTTTAGGTTTTGTTGGAAACATTTTGGAGATTAAGAATATATTTTCTTTTTATAAAGGGTTATCCTTTTCTGGATTATCTAATCTTGTACTAACCTTTTTAGTTTTGGTTGTGGTTAAAGTCTAATGAAATGGGAAGTATATAGTTACCTTTTTAGGATTAGGTGATTCTCTAGAAGTTGATTATATAACTCTTAATGTGAACAAATCTTCCTAAATAATTGTCTTTTGGAGAAAATATGAGTTTTTTTTAAGAAATATAATAAAAGTTGAATGTCAACATGATAAGTGATTATGTTTCCTTATGAATAAATTCCTCAATAAAAAGAAACTTAAAACAATAATTTTGTCTATTAACTTCTCCTATTGGAGAATCGAATACCGTTTAACCCATCACAAGTTTGTGATTTTCTTGTGGTTATCTTTCTCCTAAACGTGTTTTCCATCACTCTCAATCAGAACATTGCCATATGCTTTCTCCACCATTTCCATGATTTCCTACATGGAATCCTAGTATGGGTTAACATGGGTGACCTATGTACTTATCTTTCATTATTTTAAGGTGATTGTTTTATCCACTCTTTTTCCGATGTGGGACTTTCTAGGATGTTTCCAAGCCCAATTTTTAAATTGCGGGGACGCAATTCCCAAAAGGGAGGATTGATGTAACACCCCAGGTAAATAAAGAATATGAAATTTTTATATTTATCCATATTTGTGAATAAAATATTAATATTAATTTAAATGGGACGCTATGCTCGATGGCGTACCCAGTACGTAACAACGAGTTTTTGGGAATCTTACGTTGCACTCTAACAAGAAAATAATATTATTTTAAATGGTAGTTAACGCCTAGCCGTTATAACGGTGGGAATGAACATAACTAACTACAAAATTATTATATATGTTTGTCAAATATTTTTACTCTTTATAATAATTGTTAGAGGATTAAAAATGTGGATGAATACAATTTTAAGCGTAAACATTCTAATATTCTTTAAAAGGTCGATTAACAGCCTTTGATGGCAAAACTCTTTTAAATCCACTTTTTGAATATTTTATGTGTTATATTTGACAAAATGAAATTCTTATTTAGAATCAGGACATCAATGTATACTTTGTGTATATTTTTGGTATCTTTTCGATAAAATTCATTTTTAATGAATAGTAAAAAATGTTGTATTTTAATTCAAAATATATTTTTAATCTAATTTGTTTATATGATTAGATTATATTTTGAATTGATTTTAAAGTAAAATTAAAATATATTTTTACCATTTAATCCAATAGTGGTCATTGTAATTAATTTCACTTTGAAATCGGACTTAAACTAGTGTCAATCTTTTGATACTTATTGTTTCATAAAAACACGCTATCTGCTCTGACAACGGGAATTAATTATTAAATTAAATAATGCAACTTATATGTTTTGAATTTTTTAAAATAGACATCATTTTTGAATTCGGAATATCAAATATAGCATAGAATGATGTTTTGGTATTTTTCTGAAAAACATCAATTTTTGATGAATAGTGAAACCACTAAGTTGTACTTAAAAACCGATTTTTCATTTAAATGAAATTTTACCACCTCTGTGTTTTTAATTTCAAAAATCTGATAGGCATGTTTGTCATTAAGAAGTAAAATGTGGTTCAATGGGATTAAAATAGTTTTTTTTGGTGAATAGTAACTTTTATGTTTTTAACCGCGATTAGAGGTAATTAGTGTAGTTTGAGGTAAAAATAATGTTTTAATAATATGAGATGAGCTTGAAACATATCATAACATTATTGGATGTGTTATGGCCGACCAAAAAAATCCATGGATCAACTTGGGGACCCCATGGAGCCACATTGGAAGGAAAATGACATTAATACCTTGTTATTTAATGTTAATGTAAAAATGTCACAAACATGAGTTGTTTTACGAAAAAAATATTTATGTGGGGTTATAAAAGTCCGATGTTTGACTATAAATAGTCACTGGAAATCTAAACAAATTTCATACATCATAGTAGTTTTTTTATAATTTTTAGAAATTAAATAAATTAAATTATTTATGACATCATGATGAGGCAGTGATTAACTCATTATTTAATGATTTATATAAAAAGAAAAGATAATGTAATATATAAGACCTACACTTGTCAAACACCTATTGTATGGGTATATTTCTAACCCTTATCACCTTATCCTCAAATTATTTCAATTTGGGACATTTTAAATCCGAAAATCATTTTAAAATAAAGTAACATTTCTTTACTTTCCAAGAGTGCCCCTCCTCTCCTCTTATAAAAGGCCCCCACCTCTACCACCTTACATACACCTCTCAAGCCTTTGGCTCGGCCAAATCCATCCCATTTCATCTCTCCACATCCCTCTATTCATCATTGAAGCCTCACATTGGGCAGAAGCCTTTCCAAGTAAGCCGTTGAGCTTAAATCAAAGAGAGTTACCCGTTTTAATGGTAGTGTTTTCTCTTGTGTTCTTATGTAACATTTTGTTTCTCCAACCCCCTAAACTCTTTTTATTCTTTTCTTTTGTAACAAAAACATTATATTCAATATACTTGGATTTTTTTATGTGAATTACTTGAGCTACACTTACACACACCTTTGTCTAATGGTTAAAGAACATACTGTTTCTGTGGTTTGTGATTTTCTGCCTCACAAAACGATGGTTCTTCAATATTCTTTTAACACCTTTAAAGGTGGCCATTATGATGTCACTGTATTTTATATATGATATATATGGTATTTATGTTTACTATATGCTTATGTATTTTATATTTATAACATACCTTTATTCTTTTCATGTTGTGCTAATGCGATAATCTCATATGAGTAAGTGTGAACTACCGCCCCCTCAAGTGATGTGACTCGTACATGCAATACATGGAATTTATAAAGAATGAAATTAATGAACATATGTGACCTATATAACATATATATTATACTGGAATTATAATATATATATATATATATATATATCATTTATTTTTAATTCCATTAATATGACAAAAAAATGAATGAGGCGTTCATGCGTACGTACGGCCTACCGTCTCCATGAACGGTGCTTTTTGTTTTCTATCTCCAAATGATATGGAATAGTATAAAATGATTATTTACGGGATATATATGATATTTTAATCATTAATACTATTCTGGAAATTTTTTACTTATAGCTTCATGGTTAATCATTTTTCAAAGAAGTTCATTTTTGACTCATGTACCAAACATCGGAAAAAACGTCTGATATGAACTTACATTATTAAACAATTATTATAAAATTATAATATGTGATATGAACCTAATAATAATCTTTAAAGTATGTCCATAGGCAATTATAAGTTGACTAAAGTTTATTATTCAGGAATATAAAGAAATGAACAAGGCAAGTCGGACGTGAGGTAAGGGATCCTACTCCCCTCTTTCTTTTTAAGTACCCTCTTTTATGTCATTCCTTTAAAGCTCGTCTTTCTTGTTATTGGGATGTTATTTTGTATTAATATTATTGTAATTTTTATGTTCATATGATGAGAGACCCTTTTGTCTCCTATCTATCAATTTTGGAAGTTTTGAGTGGCACCATTAGGCTGCCGAATTTTCGTAAGAGATCTAACCTCTCTATTTCTTTTAAATTACTCTCCATTATGTCACTTCTTTGAAGCTCCTCATTGTTATGATTGGGGATGTTATTTTATATTCCTCATTTTTTACATTTTATTTTAATATGATGAGAGAACCTATTTGATCTCATCAATCCATTTTTTGTAATTTTTAAGTGGCGTCGTTAGGCTACCGAGTTTTTGTAAGAGATTTTTCATCTCACTTTTATTCCCGTGAGATTTATGCAACATTTTCCACAATTTCCTTTGAGTGGTGTATGTACTTCCCATTATTTTACTCATTGTGTAATATAATTTCATTTATGAGTATTTACATCAATGTTTAATTGTCCATCTTACATGGGGTCTATGTTTCGAAAGATACCTATGTCGGTAAAGGAACCTTTCACCCTCCTCTTTTATAAAAGGCTTCCTTGTTATGTCATTTAATTCACATAATATTATGTTGGGATATGTTCTTCTATATCCTTATTGATTTAAATTTTATGTCCAAGTGATGAGATACCCTTTTTATCTCTCATCAACTCATTTTCTGAATTTTTTAGTGACGTCGTTAAGCTGTCAAATTTTTGCAAGGGAACTTATTAACCCAATTTTGATTCTTTGGGATAAGCTTGTACTCCTTAAATAAGTCATTATATGAATATGTGTGAATAACCTCTGATTGTTTTACACTTAATATCCAATTATTTTTCTTGAATTAGTTTGTCACACATCATTATGTAATTGATTTATCCTTAATCAAAGGATACCGTCTTTGTAAGGGACTTCATCTCAATCTCCATTCATTGAGGTATATTTTGTTTTATACACAACCTTCTTTTATATGGTGTATAAACCACTTTTACTTTTACGATTATCCAAAAGGAATCTTTTTTATACGAAGCATTTTACTAAACAACAAAAGGGAATGTTTTTGTCGTACGTATGCGGCGACAATGAATTCTCCACCGCCGTGGCCATTATTTGAGTTTCGACTTCCTCTACAAGCCATACCTTTTATTTGAAGAAAAATAAATACCATGTTTTACTTTTCTTTTATTTTGGTATTGAAAATGGTTTTCATAATGTTTTTATATCAATGTGTTGTATTCATATCTTGTTATTGAAAAGTGGAAATGTTATGTTTATTTTATTCATGTTTTATGTTATACGATTATGTTATGGTTCTTGGGCATTATTATGAAGACAAGTTGTTTCGTGAAAAACTAAGGGTGGGTGAGCACGATATAGCTCTCCAATGCATTGGGTAACGCGAAGGGGTTAAACGTTAAGGTTTCTCCGAAGAGATTTAGGGAATATACTGTGATGGGTATTCCAAACGTAACCCAGAGGGTTACTCCCTACGTTTGAATGTTATGAATGCCCCAAGTTACCTTTATTTCTTATGATTTCTATGATTTATTCATGATTTTATGGGGTATGTTAAAGTGCTTATGTTATATGGGTAAAGTATGATTTAATTCTTATGCATACTTGTACTCATGTTTCCTTTCTATATTTTTATATCCCTTACTGAGCTTTTTATGCTCATCCCAAGTTTTTGAAATGTTTTTCAAAGGTCAAGGGAATGGTACATGATATGATGATAGTGTCAAGGAAGTGTCAAGAAATAATCCATGTTTTATTCTAAATATGTTTCCATTGATGGGGAAAAACAAGTACTATCTTTTATGTAACCACTTTGTTTAAATGTGGAATGTAATTCATGATTTATGATCTAATTCTCTAATACTCTAAACCTGAAAAGATCCTCAATGTGAATTATTCATTTAATTCAATATTAAGTATGGTCTAAGGCTGAGGCCTTATAATTCGTGTATCTTGAAATTAAATATTAAAATTCGATTTCTTGAAATTAAATTCCCCAATGAATTATAATTTATTTTTACATGTGGTTTAGGATAACATTGGGTCTTACTTTCAACTTCCATTCTAATGAATTCTCCCTAAAAATTATTCATTTTGATAACAAAAAATGGGGTTAATTTTTCATAATCATATACTCAAATTCCCATTTAGGTTCCATTGACTGTTTATTTATAAGAAAAATTTACCATGTGTATGTCCCTATTTCATAGAAGAGTCTCTATGAGATCTATAATTTGAATTAGTTGTTCCTCATAAGAGTGATCCTACTCAAGTGGTATGACATCTGAATTGAGTATATGTGAATGGCTTGGTATCACTTCTATTAAGAGATATAAATAGATCAAATAAGGGATGTACTGTAATTTTATTTTTATTTTATTTCCTTAGGAGTAGGTTCGTATGTCTTCTAGATTTCTTTGTAGATCAAATCCAAGACATGAGAAAGAATTGGATTACGTTCCATTTGATAGGATATTTTCCCGATATGATCAACAATTTAAGCATGTTGGATATCTATATTTTTTCCTATATTGGGATTCATATGGCTCCATATTATTTATTTATTGAAATCTATTTTTAAGAAAAATCAACTACAAGAAGGTGTAGATCCCAACCAATATTTATGTACATCGAACAAGTTCACAATACATCCTCTAGGGTTTGAATTTTTGTTTTAGAAAGCCCATGAATTTATGTATTATATGTATTTGGGAAACACAATTCTATATCATGTTTTGATTGAATAATTCTTCGAAAAATTTAGTTAAACCTCATATCCTAATTAGATCAATAAAAATATGATACACCATTATTCCTTACCACATCCTTATTTTATATCCCAACTAGATAATCTATATAAAAGTATTCTCTGTTAGTAATGAAGTGTGATGACTTAGTATGGTGATCTAATAGCACCAATATAACATTAAATACATTAGAGTTTTTGTGATGTTCAATGAGGAAATCCATACTGATCTTCTACCTTTTGGATTCTGGTATGTTTAATTGAAGTACCATCCCCTTATACAATTATCATTCACCCAAAAAAAAATTTCATAAAAAGAAATGGGATACAATTATTATGTTATCTCTCTTCAGGAAAACCCACTATAAGTTATCATTCAAGTATCTATAGATTTATAATCTTCCATATTGAATATGTAATGAAAAACTTTTAGCATCCTCTAATATTTTCTTCTTAAAATTTATTATGGAAAAATCACATAATTGGTTCTTAAACCTTATCATTTCACCCTAATCATAGATAAACATAGAAAAAATTATATCCTTCTTTTTCAATCCCACCTTTTCTTTATCCACGTCATTAATCTTCACTTGTATAGAGGTCTGAACATTCAGTTGAGAAATATAATATTTTTTCATTATAATAATATTTAAAGGTCTATCTATTGAAAATATAGTTATATTTACTTTTTTTGTGATCTTGATCAGGAATAACATATAATGATCCTATCAACTAAATGTATATCCCACTTTGTTTTCTTTTCTAGGGTAGTAATGTATCGAGATATCATTATCCATAATCAGTTATGACCATTTTTTCTTAATCATGTTATACTCAATATACATGAATATATATATTCATCCTTTTTTTTGTTCTATATATATAAATTTCTCCCAAAATAATATTCCTACATATCTGTAATAAAAAAATTACCTTTGTAATCTCCAAATATTGAGTTAGGTAATATTTTCATGATTATTCAATTGTCACGAAGTAGAGGCCATAACCATATTATTCTACAAAATAATATTAAACAATCCTTTATATGGTGCATCACTATTAATTAAAAACCCTTCTACACTATTGGGTATTGTAAGAACATTTTCTCTTATTATCGTTCTATTTAGTTCCATGAAATTTTCCCCACATTCATTTAACTAGGGGAAAGTTTCACCACTTTGAGTTAACATGGACAGATGAATATATAGTTAGAATTAATTATCCAAAAACAATAGAGAATAGCTAGCTAATTCAATAACACTAGACATCAATGTTTCCATGGTTGATCTAGGATGATATATAATATCCTTCATCTTTTATGGATCTAGTAGTACATCCTTTCATGAGATTAGATGACCATAAAATGAAACATGTTGTATCTTACATTCATAAATTGTAAATTTTTCATGTAGTTTCCCCTTATATAGGTTATTTAGTAAAAATCATAAGTCGTCTTTATGTTGTATTTTTATTCTAATAGATTACAATTTCACCTATAAATAACACAAAAAATGATGAAGGAAATATCTATATGATATATTCATTTGATCAATGATGATGAATGTTTAATTATAAAGGCCAAAATTAATCACAATATATTCATAGTGAGCTTATATTGTATATAATTCTGATTTATCCTCTACCATGACCCTCAATTTATGGTATCCATACAAAGGTACATAACTCTACATAGTAGATCAAACAAGTCATCAATAAAGGTAAGATGATAATTTTTTTAATATTTCTCTTATAAAAATACCGATAATCAATAGAGAGTCACATTGATACAAGATTATTTTTTAAAAAATAATAATAAGTGTACACCATGGTGACACAAATGGTCAGATTAACCCTTTTTTAATGATTACATAGAGTTTCTTCTTTAATTACCTATAATAATTTGGTCCATTCTATAGGGAGTTATAAATTGATGTTGAACTAGGAATGATTTATATTAGAATCTCAAAATCATGAATTAGGAGAAGTCTAGGAAACTCTTATAGAAACACATCAACAAACATATGAACAAAATGAATATTAACATTATTAATTTTCTCCCCATACCTATGAGATAAAAATCCCTTCTAAATTGGATTTAAGATGAATATAGGGGATGTTATCTCTAAATGAATTTCACAGATATCTCCAAATTAATTGATTTTCATTATATTGTTTAAATTATCATAATTTACATAACTTATTGAATAAATGATGTTGGATTTATATAGAGAAAGACAAGACATGTCTATGATGACATTGAATTTAACCAGATGAATAATGAAATGATTAGCTGGAAGCACATTCCAACAAACATCAACTGAAGATGAATCATATAAATTAAATGAAATCATCAAACCATTAGGGGTTATCCCTAATAATGTTTTTTTCTAATCATTTTTTTGGAATCTCAATACCTTTATAAAATAATATAAATAATAATGAGTGGTTAGATACATAATAAAATTATACATTATCTGTTCTAAGGTTGATTGTAGTTGTACCATTTTCCATGTCATTTTATCAACCCTCACCATAAATACGGATCAAATAATTTTTACGATTTTACTATGTCTTAAGAGGGTGGTAATTGCAGTTATCATCATTAACATTTCAGTTTGGCCCTCAGTTAGCATAATGTTCATTCTCCTAAAAATTGTATCGTTAAATAGAGGGTGGTGAATTCTATGATGTTTCCTATCTATTTTCATTATCACCTAGATTCTTAACAAAACAACCCTAGTCATATTCTTGATGACCTACCCATCCACACATAAATCATTTGTTATAATCCATAGAAATGTTTTCTCTATGCCTCTTACAACACCTAGAGCATACTGGAAATGTCATCATCTACTATAAATTGTTTTAATAATTTCATTCAAACTCCAAATTCTTATTACTTTCAAAAAAGTTAGACTGATACATAACTAAATCATTTATTTCAACAATTTTTGAAAAATGAAAAATATCTTCTTAGTTACTAAATTCTCTTATTGATAATAATTTTATGAGAAATTTATTTATTCCACTTATGAACCAATCAACATGACTCTTAGGTTGGATGATAATACCTGAATTGTACCTCAAATTCATCTTAAAATTATCCTCAGATGTATAAATAGAGTAATCATCCATTAACATTAACTTGAGAAACTCATAATATATTTTCAAATGTAGGATACATGGAATGCACTGTTTAAAGAATATGTTCTTGAATTGTTACTACTAGAAAATTAAGGTATACTAATGTTTGATTACCATTGGTATAAGGTGGTGAACCGTTGTTATATGTTATACCAATGGCTTTAGAAACCGTATCCTAGTAAGCATTGACAATAGACATATACCAACGGTTTGAGATAAACCGTTGGTATATGTGAATAAATATACTCTATACCAACGGTTTTATAAAATTGTTGGCATAATGTTTTTATACAACACATATGCCAACAATGTTCCATTGGCATATCTTTTTTAGTCATCCATTCACCCCTATACCAATGGTTTACACCATTGGTAATGTTATTTTATCAACGATTTATAACCGTTGTTAAAACAAAAACATACAAAACCTATACCAATGGTTTAAAACCATTGGTACAGACATTTCTATACAATTCACACAGTAGCTAGATTTGTGTGCTGCTGTGTGAATTGTACAGAATATATAAAATGCAATACATAATAAGGATAAATAATTAAGCATTGATAAATATAATCATACATAATTTAATAATCAATTTTGAATACAATACATTAAAAACTGAATACGTAATTATATGTGATACAGAATTAAGAATACATATAAAATAACATTTTTTATATCACAGACATGATTGAATTCATAAATTAGATGATAATAACACAAAATAAGTAAATAAATATATTAATTCAACCAAACAGAAATATAATGTAATGGATTGGGGTGGGTGTATTTGAACATAGTGATGATGATAATTTGTGTGTGTCAATGACCTTCTATGACTTAGGGAATATAGTTGTCCTTGTCATATTAAATGTCATGTTTTTTTAGAATTGGGGTAAGAGTTCTTCTCATGAGAATTAGATTGTCTAAGGCTGGGCCATGTATTATTTTTCTGAAGTATCAACACAATCCGAATACGTTTGGTCGTTTTTCCGTATGCCAATTGTTTTTACATAAAATGATGTTCGTTTTAAACAAAAGAGAGATAGTTAGAGTGATATCAGCCACAATGTGCCTCAGATTGAGGTGGGGTAGACTTGTACACGTCAAATATGACCCATGGTTCTTTGTCTTAACATATCAATACAATCTGAATGCGTTTGGTTGTTTTTCTGTATGCCAGTTGTTGTTTTCACTTAAAATGTTGTCCCTTTCAAATAAAAGGAAGACACTTTGAGTGGTACCAGCCACACTGGGCCTCAGATTGAGGCTCGATTGACTCGTACACGTCATAAATTACCAATGGTTTATTTTTCTAATGTATCAACACAATTCAAAAATGTTGGGTCGGGTTTTTGTATGTTAGTTGATTTTACATAAAACAACGTCCATTTTAAACCAAAGAGAGACACTTAGAGTCCTATTGGACACAACATGCCTCAGATTGAGGTGGGGTTGACTCATACATGTAATAAATGATTAATGTATCCTTTTCCTTAGGTATCAACCAAATCCAAATGTGTTTGGTTAGCTTTCCATATGTGAGTTTCTTTCATTTAAAATGGTGACCATTTCAAATAATGATGAGACACTTTGATTGGTACCAGCCACACTGTGCATCTGATTAAGGTGGGGTTGAGTCATACACATCAAAAATGACTCATAAACCATTTTCCTAAAGTATCAGTAGAATCCGAATCCGTTGGATCTGTTTTCCATATTCCAGTTTTTGTTTTCACTTAAAATTATGTCCATTTTAAACAAAAGAGAGACATTCAGAGTTATACTGGCCACACCGTGATTCGGATTGATGCAGGGTTGACTCATACATGTCAGAAATGTCCCATGTATCATTTTCCTAAAGTATGAACACAATACAAATGTGTTTTGTAGGTTTTCCATAAGCTAGTTGTTGTTTTCACTTAAAATGTTGTCCATTTCTAACTAAAGTGAGACACTTCGAGTGGTACCGGCCACACCGCACCTCAAATTTATGACGGGTTGAGCCGTACACGTCACATATGACCAATAGATAATTTTGATAAAGTATCAACACAATACGAATATTTTTGGTTTTTGTATGTCATTTGTTTTTTCAAAATACAATGTCTATTTTAAACAAAATATAGACACTTTTAGTCATACTGGTCACACCATGCCTCAGATTGAGGTGGGGTTTACACGTACATATCACATATGAATCCCGGATCTTTTTCTTAAAGTATCAACACAATACGAATTCGTTTCTTAGGTTTTCCGTGTGCCAGTTGTTTTTTTCACTTAAAATGATGTCCATTTTAAACAATAGAGGGGCATTTAGAGTGGTACCGGCCACACCATGCCTCGGAATGAAATAGTGTTGACTTTTACATGCCAAAAAATATCCCATTGATCATTTTTCTAAAGTATCAACACAATTTGAATGTGTTTGTTTGGTTTTTCGTATGCCAGTTTTTCTTTTCACTTAAAATGATGTCCATTTTAAACAAAAGAGTGACATTTAGAGAGGTACCAGCCACACTATGCCTATGATTGATGTGGGGTGGACTCTTACACATCAAAATGTACCATGGATCGTTTTCCTAATGTATCAACACAATATGAATACATTTCATCAGTTTTTTGTATGCTAGTTTTTTTAATTAAAACATTGTCCATTTTATAAAAAATAATGACACATAGAGTGGTACCAGTCAAACCGTTCCTCGGATTGATGTGTTGTTGACTCGTACATGTCACAAGTTTCCCATGGATTGTTTTCCTAAAGTTCCATCACAATATGTATGTGTTTGGTTGGTTTCCATATGCCAGTAGTCGTTTTCACTTAAAATGTTGATTATTTCCAAAAAAGGTGAGACTCTTTGAGTGGTACCTACTACACTATGCCTCATATTTATGCGGGGATGACTTCTACACGTCAAAAATGTCCCAAGGATCATAGGTCTAAAGTATCAATAGAATCTTAATACATTTGGTTCGTTTTCCATATGATAGTTGTTGTTTTCTGTTAAAATGTTGTCTATTTAACATACAATTGAGACACTTTGAGTGGTACCGTCCACACCGTGCCTTGGATTGAGGAGGGGTTGAGTCGTACACATCACATATGACCCATGGATTGTTTTGAAAAATTATAAACACAATAAAATAAGTATGGTCTGTTTTCTATATGCCAGTTGTTTTTACATAAAGGGGTGTCGATTTTAAATAAAATAGAGACACTTTAAGTGATATCGGACACACTGTGCCTCATATTGAGGCAGGGTTGACTCATAAATGTCCCATATGACTCATGGATTGTTCTCCTAAACTATCAACACATTACAAATTCATTTGGTCGGTTTTTTGTATGCCAGTTGTTGTATTCACTTAAAATGAAGTCCATTTTAAACAAAAGAGATACATTTATAGTGTTATCAGCCACACCGTGCCTTGGATTGATGCATGGTTGACTATTACACTTCAAAAATGTTCCATGTATTGTTTTACTAAAGTATAAACACAATAAAAAAGTGTTTGGTTGGTTTTTCATATGCCAGTTTTTGTTTTCACTTAAAATGATGTCCATTTTAAACTGATGAGAGACATTTAGTGTTTTAGTGGCCACACCACACCTCAGATGGATACGAGGTTGACTCCTACACATCACAAATGTCCCATGTATTTTTTCCCTAATTTATTAACACAATCCTAATATATTTGGTCAGTTTTCCATATTCCATTTTTTTTTTACTTTAAACGTTTTCCATTTTAAACAAAATAGATACACATAGTGTGGTACCGGAAATACCATGCCTCGGATTGATGCGGGGATAACTTGTAATCATAAAAAATGTCCCATAGATCAATTTTCTAATACATGAAAACAATCCAAATGCGTTTGGTAGGATTTCTATATGCCAGTTGCTGTTTTCTCTTAAAATGTTGATCATTTCAAATAAATGTGAGACACTTTGAGTGGTACCAGCCACACCATGCCTCATATTGATGCGAGGTTGACTTGTACACATAAAAAATGCCCCATGGATATTTGTGCTAATGTATCAATAGAATCTAAATACCTTTGGTCTGTTTTCTAATGTTAGTTGTTGTTTTCACTTAAAATGTCGTTCATTAGAAATAAAAGTGTGAGAGTTTGAGAGGTAATGGTCACATCGTGACTCCGATTGAGGTGGGGTTAAGTCTTACACGTCACATATGACCCATGGATCATTTTCCTAATGTATCAACACATTTCAAATATGTTTGGTTGGTTTCTTGTATGCTAGTTGTTTTTAATGAAATGAGTGTCCATTTTAATGAAAACGAGAGACACTTTGAGTGATTCCAGCCACACCATGCCTCATAATGAGGCGGGGATTACTTGTAGACGTCACATATGACTCATGGATCATTTTCCAAAGGTATAAACACAATCTGAATGTATTTGGTCAGTTTTCTGTATTCCAGTTAGGAAAAATGTGAAACAATAGTTATAATATCTTATACTAAAACTATAGACATTGTTCATGATGTAAATCCCCTGGTGCATGGGTAGGGATACTCATGCACATTTTTCTAATATATATCCCTATAAGGTTGGTATATACCTTGTCGTATGGATTTAAATTTTTTACTAATCGCGAGGTATAGTGTTTTTTTGCCGATCGGGGTTCTGAGCTCTGAAAAATCTATTGAATCCCCATAAACCATAATATCATCATTAGGCATCCATATTTAGTAAAAAATAAAGGGTTATACTAAATTACAAAATATCCATACCAGAGTGAAAAAAGAAGTTAAAAAATATAGAGTTATACAAAATTAAAAAATTAAATGGATCAATCTACCCCAGTTCACCATCACCATCACCACTGTCATCATCATCCTCATCCTCGCCACCATCTCTATCCTCATCGTCATACTTGTCATCATCCCCATGCTCATACTCAGCTCCATCCTCGCCCTCAGCCCCATCCTCGCCCTCATCCTCATCCTCATCCCCTCCCGCATCCACTTCAGCATCCTAGTCGTCACCAAGAATGTCACCATCTCAACCTCCACAAGAACTACCATCTTGTTCATTGGATAATGCACCCATCAATTACTTATATTTATAACATGCTATGCTGGCCTATGGTGGATGTGATGAAGATAATGCTCTGATCAGTTTCATAAATTCTTTCTCCCTCATTTTATCATGTTATTCCAACTCTGTGACAATTTTATCAGACTGTCTTGCTTGGTCCTTGACATTTTCCAACTCGGTGGTACTATAGTAGATACCTGAAAAGGACCAATTCCTCATCGGGACTATATTTTTACCAGGTCGGTAGCATACTTGACCAGTGTGCTCATCTCCCAAAAAGTGATATAAATTATCATGTGGCCCTAAATTGTCATGCTCCTGGGAATCAAGGGCCTCTAATACAGCCTATTAAAAATATTAATAGATTATTAAATTTCAAAATAGATACTAAACATTGAAATAAACAAATTAAAACATACAATCATTTCATGTGTTGGTTCATTAACCGTAGTGACATTTTTTTTCTACTCGAGCAAAACAATTTTTCTCGAGGGAGATGTCATTCAATTTTCAATTTATGCATATGTAATGACATTGAAAAAATATAATTTGAAAGAATAATCATATATTAAATATGAAATAAATCACATAATTTAAGTAGGATACAATAAAAAGCGCAAGTCCAAAAGAAACATTATAAGAATCTATATCATACCAGTTGCCTCTCATGATTTGACATAGTAGTGCGCCCCAAATTGTGGAGGTATTGCTTTGAATCAATGTTTTTTTTTATTAGAAGATTCTGTAATATTGATTAATAATAAATAAGATAATATTAATGAAAAATATGAAAACTATGATTTATATACTTCAAATAGGATTAATACCTTGAATTTGGTAGTTGCCCAATGGGTAATAATTTGGTGATATTTCTCAATTTTGTAGTCATCCACGATAGGTACTGTCTCCAACTCCGTGCCCACTTTATCACACCAAGAAACATACCGATCATGATTACAAGTTCTCTAAATATCTCCTAGATCCTTTAAACATGATGGTCGTGCACCTTCTCCATCAGGTAAGTTAAACCAAAGATGACACCCAATAGATTAATTCATATAAATACAAAAAAATAATACATTAAATCCAATAGATGTTTTACCCATATTTGTGCAGATGAATTATACTTGAAGTTTTTTGGAATATGTCTCTATGATAGAGGGCTAACCGGATTGATGTTGGAGTATTTGGCTAGCATCGCCAAAAAACCTGACATTCCTGCTCGGATTTATCAATCATATGTCCCTCATTGTTGTATTCAACCATCATCTGTGTCTGGCTGTTTCATACCACATGCAAGCGAGTACGCCCCTTCCTCTGCCTTCTATTAATAGATGAATCTATTATTAAAGAAAAAAGTATTAGTAAAATTTATAAGAAAAATAAATTTTTGTATAGAAATTTGTTAGAGTTATATAAATATACATGCGGTAGTCGGATCAATGGGCATCACTAGATGTGAAGATGCTGAAGGAATATCTTGTACGGGTGAGGTGTCCCTCACTGTATTCTCCATAGCCACATAATGTGTCAGAGTAGGAGTCGAAGAAGTTGGAGTATAATTTCATAGAGATAATGAACCAGAAGAAAAAGATGATGGCACAGAAGTCTAGCCAAATGGTAGTTTAAACATCGGAGGCCAAAATATCCCATGTGTCCGTAAAAACACACTGGGATCAAAATGGGGCATAGAATATACATCTATTCTAGGGGAATGGTCCAATCAGGTAACACTAGTGGATCATCTAACTCTTACACCATGAGCCATTGTACCTATGACCTCAGTACCGGGACCACCAAATGATTCTCTAAATCTGAAACCACCACACTCATACCACTAGCCTCTGTACTGGGAGCAATATCAGGCTCCACATTGGATATCTATCGTCTTGAGGGTGGATCCTGAAAAAATGTTTATCATTAAAGTAAACTCATGATATTATACTTTGTTTAAATATATATTTGAAATAAAATACCCAAAAAAGGGATGATTAAATGAATTTCCTTCTGTGTCATGCGACGATTATTTTTTGTCATATTATTCCACAAATTCTCTTAAATGGGTTTCATTTCCTACAATGAAAATAGATATGGAAGTATTTAGAAGCATATAACTAATGTGTAACCCAAAAAAAATATTTAAAAACTATTCTGATAAAATAAAACTAATGAAACATAATATTTAAGGTGGTTTAAAGTTAAGTACTAAGATACACACTCTGAATGATGTATGTTGAGAAAACGGCTGTATTATTCTATATATTTCCCACCAATACTTCATCTTGACAATCAACTCAGAAAATTGGGCTCTTGGAGTCATCATAAGTAATAAACGGATTTCATCTAATTGCAGTAGGTATTGTGTCAACTTCATCATCACCATCATCAAAAAAATGTCTACGATTTACTTCAATAATTACACTGAATTTAGGAGAACAATGATATTTGACATAAAAAACTTGTTTCACCATTTATGCCAATAAGTATGGTTCATCATTGGAAAGAGTGCGAGTCATGTTAACAACTCGAAATCAAGAATCATCAATAAGGTTCCTTCCCTTATCATTGAATCTAACCATTGACATTTTATCATTATGACTTGAACATGTGAGTAATAATAAAAAATTATTATTTTATCCAAGACTCCATAATAAGCTACATTTTCATAATGAGGTCTATAATCTGATGAACTGGCATAATAGTCTATTGTGGAAGTTATCATAACAACATTATGTTGTGTTGTCATGTTTCATGATCATTCAGTGATAATAAATTTGTATCCATTGATCACAAGTGATTTACAAGCACGAAACATGGTATTTGGTCCAATGTACAAAGCTCCTATTTCCTCAGAAATAGAGTCTGAAGGCTTAATCAATACCTAAAATATGATAAAATAGTAAACTTAATTAAATATTATTTTTATTTAGTTATTACAGAAATATTTTTACCTTCATTTTCAAGAAAGAAGAAAACCCTTTTCTATGTAAAGTCTCTTTCCTTCTCACAGATAAAAAACGATTCTTTCTATATATAAATTCATTTTGTTCCGTAAAGAAAAAATAATAATAGATTAACAAATATTTAAAATTACATGAGATAAGATATGTGATACATGTAAAATTTACTTACGTGATATACTCATAGAAAAAATCACAATTGAACAACACTCGGTGATGTGCCATCAATCGCTCTTCAAGGGATAATGTTGTCAATGAATATGATCCTATAATTCCTCCTATCTAATGAAGTGATGGAAAACTAGGTTCAATTTTCTCATACAGTTCTTGTTCAGTTCTCATTGGTCTGTTTATTATCGTAGTAAGATCAGAAAAATTGGTTGAGTTGAAATCCATACATTCTTGAACCATGTAACTATTCACAATAAAACCTTCAGGATATTTATTATTCTATACATATTTTTTCAATGTGTATATGTTTATTTTAGTTGGATACATCCAATAGAAAGCAACGGGTCCTCCAAGAAGTATTTTTGTCAGAATATGGATGATCAGAAGCAACATGCATGTAAAAAATGATGGAGGTAATATTTTCTCTAACTCACACAAAATTAATGGTGTCTCTACCAATAGTTTTTTCAAGAAGGATTTGAACAACTTCATAGCACAATGATCTATAAAAAATATCACTACCAAATAACCGAGACTCATTCATTATTGGACAAGAGATGACAGATTGCTATTGGAATCAAGTCATGAAAAAATACGTGATAATCATGAGTCTTCAAAGATTTCAGCTTCAACTATTTTCTATTGTCCATTTTTATTATATTTATTGAGTAGCCATCTGGAACATTAATAGTCTCAAGAACTTCCAGAAATTGATTTTTTCAGCAGGTTTCATCACATAAGAAGCACATGAAACTTTCCATTTATTTTCACTGATACGGACAGGATGCAATTCTGGTCTGATCCACCAATCTACCAAGTCACGCCGATATCGTAAATAATCTTTTTTCCTTCCCCCTGACATTTAGATGAATTGAAAGAAGGATTTCACATACATTCTTTTCAATATTAATTACGTCTAAAAAATGATGTAACAAGTTGGTTTACCAGTATGAAAACTCAAAGAATATACTCTTCTTCTTCTAATTGTAACATGTATCATTGGAAATATTTTTTCTCATTCTATATTTCATTACACCCTTCCTAAAAAATAACTGAAATCTTTCAATTCATTAGGCACATTAGTTCCAGACATATGCTGAGGTGGATCATCAGTTTGCATGGTATAGTCAAATCTTCGATGATTGTTTCTATATGGATGGTTCTTTGGAAACAGTCGTCAATGACCCATAAAACTAAAACACCGATGATATATCACTCTTCTAGATTGAGTATTCTTCATACAAACATGACATAACAATTTTCCTTTTATGCTCCATCGAGACATCAATGCATAAGTAGGAAAATCATTGATCGTCCACATAGGCGCATCACACATCTAAAATATGCCTTTGAAAATGCATTATATGTGGACACACCCACATCCCAATGAATTTTAAACTCTTTTATTAAAGGTTTCATGTATACATATATATCATTTCCAGGATCAGAAGGTCCAGATAGCAGTATACTCCAGAAAATGTAAGGATTTTTCATACACGACCATAGGGGAAGGATATAAATGTGTATGAAAACTGGCCATGTGTTGTGGGAAGTAAGAATCTTCCCAAATGCAATAAAACTGTCACATGAAAGACCTAGTCTCACATTTCACACATCAGCTACAAATTCAAGATATCAAGCATCAAATCTCTGCCATGAAAATCTATCTGTAGGGTGAACCAACTCTTCATTATTCTTTTTTCCCTCAGTGTCATTCCATTACTTTTTTATTGATTTTTCATCAGACATGAAAAGTTTCTACAATCAAGGGATCAATAAAAAGTGCCACATTTCTTTTTGTGGCACACAATATGGTTTTCCATCATATTTTTTCTTCCATCGGGAGGTTCCACATTCGACACAATCATTTCTTTCACCAGTTTCCTCCCAAAATAAGCTGGAGTCATTCAAGCATGAATGATTTTTTTTGAGAATCCATGTTCATCAAATAACTTCCAAGAAATATAGTGGTTTGAGGGAATATCTACATCTTATGGAAGTAAGTCCTCCAAGATGGTACTAATGTAATCAATTGCAGTATTTGATATCCCCTACATCGTTTTCTCATGACACAATTGGATTAAAAATACAAACATTTTCATTCTACCACATTGACGATATACCAGAGTCGTAACATCATCAATAAATTTTTTCACTCTATAAACATAATCATTTTCATTGGATGCATAATGTTTTATTGTATTTAAATATTGTTGGATGGGCATCCTTTCCTTCTCATGATGCTGAAAAAAGGGAGACAAATCATATATCAAACTCTCCAATTCAGTCATATCATTTGGATCATCAACATTTTGAGATTCTATTTTCTCTATATTTTGATACTACACATAATATTATGATTGGAAACCATATTTGTTTATATGATAGCTAATTTCTTCATGACTAAACCAAGGTCTTTCAAACAATTATATCATTGGAAGAGTATGCGACCACTATCTGAAGCCATGTCGAATGAAAAATCTAAAAATCTATTCAAAATATTTTGAAAATAGGTTGAAATCTGATCAGTTTCATAGATCCAACATATATATCATTCTCTTAAAAATTGAAATAAGTGATTCAATGAAATTCAATAATATTAATGTTCAATCAAATAAATATTTAGGTAAATGAAAAATGTTTACATTATATAAAATCATAACTGACACATTACTTAATACGAGAATCATATTAAGAAACACAAAAAATATAGAGTTTATATAAGAAAATAAGATATAGAATTTCTAATGCCTATATTCAATGATTTCCCAGTATGATATTGGATGTGGATCAAGGAATACATAATCCTTAAGGGTCTTGTTGGGAGTACATGAGTTTCATACTTTAACTTCTTTAGGATGATCGGGATGAAGAGTAGGATTCGGATCACGGGAAAAGAGGTTATGGCCTCATCAAGTTTCACCTTAACCATGGATTAATGGATCCAAGGTTTGGTGCCATAGATCATAGGTTTGTAGGGTGTATTCATTGAATCATGTCCCAATTGATTTTGGAGAGGGACCATCAATAGTTATAGGTATTGATTTTACTAGAAACACCTATAAAAATGATATCTAGGTATTGTGATGTCCCAAACCAGGATGCTACTCATTAGTTACCCGAACACAGATGGCCACAAGGCCTGATGAATATCTTCCAAAATTACAAATGTTATTAACTAATAGTGAGAGCCTTTGGTGTTTCTTAGGGATACTATTCCCTCATTACCTAAGTTGTAAAATTTTAATATTATCAGTTAAAATGTTGGTGAACGATAACAATAAAACAATATTGTTAATGGATGAAAAAAACAAAATCCGTAATACAAACTAATAACATAATCATAAACCGAATAATGGTAATGTCTTTCATGTATCAAGAAGAAAAACATAGTTAAAACTAAAAAGATGTAGTACTGTGCAAGAGGCTCAATAAATTCTAAAATTAGACCCTGATTCTTGAGCTACAACCCAATCATATGGTTCATCAGTGACAAGAGTGAATGTCATGTCAATAACTCGAAATCCAGAATCAACAATAAATTTTCATTTCCTCATAATTGAATGATTCCATTTGTAAAGGGAAGGGTTTTTACAATGGCTGCAAAAAACTATTGATAGAAGAGGACTTCCAGGCCCCTTTATAGGAATTCCAAATACATGCACATGCCTCACGTCCCATTATGTGTTATAGGCATCCCAAATCATTAAAGCATGTTCAATAAATCATTATTGGAACCTCTACGGTGATACCTTTCATAACCCAATTAGTTCCCCAAGTCAGGAACACCCCATGGGTGGATAATGTTTAGTCTTCTACACTAATAGGTTGTTCATGGCTTGTAAAAAGGATTAATTTCATAATGCATAGACAAAAACATTTTTTTAAATTTGAGATTAATAATAAAGTATGTTAATGATAACAAGATTACTAAATTAAACTTGTGACTTATCTAACATTGGTATGGATGTATATACATGCCAGCATGGCTAGTGAAAAGCACCCTACCATCATAAAAGTGAGTATCGACAAAGAATGAGACATAATATACAATGTATAGTGAGAACCATATTTAGTTGACCCTAAAGTTCTATTAGTACATTAATTATAGGATGACAATTATCACTCATGAGTAACCTTGAAACTATAAACAACCTGGTGTGTATGAGTTTTCTCTCTAATCTCAACCACATCACCACAAATTCTTACCGTGATATGAATCATGTGGAATATAGATGATATTAACACAAAATTCCCAAAAATACCAAGCCTTCTAAAAACTAAAATATTGTCGATGATATTAACCCAAAATTAATTTTGAATCAAATTTGATTCACATTCAAAACCCAGCACACACACCAAAATCAAACAGAAAACAAAAGTCATACACACCCAAATCAAAACCGAAAACAAAAACTGTGAATGCATAACATTAAAATGAAATTATCAGTTACAGCTTAAAAGTGTAGAACTAAGAAATTTTGAGGATGGATCAAAATGAAGGATTTCCGTAGTAGGGTAAACAGAATCCCTCTTCTCCACCTCACCTAAATGAAAACATAAATACAAAATAGTAGATGCAGTATCAACTACAGATTAAAAGTGATGAACAAATAAATATTAAGGATGGAAGGATTTCAGCTATAGGGGAATGAAAATACCAACTCTCCCTTCGGTTTTGGGATGCAGTCGCATGGAATGGGGGACACCGAGCTTCTGTGAATTTTGGGAAAAACATTCCCAACGGTTTGTAAGAACCATTGGGAAAGATATCCTTTATCAATGGTTTGTAAAATACTTTGGTATATGATGATTTAAACCTATCTATACCAACAGTTTAAGAAAGCTGTTGGTATAGAGTATATTAATCCCCAAAAATTTTCAAAACCATTATGAAAAGATTATTTTAACCAGATTATACCATTGGTTTCCTTAAACCATTGGTAAAATTACTATATAGCAACAAATAAAAAAACTGTTGGTATATAGGAATTGAGAAAACCTCCCTTTCTGGTAGTGTATTCCCTATCCATTATTTCATTATCATAATGATTCCTCTCATTCTTAATTAGAGTCCACCACCATTCTTCTTTTCATTCAAACAGATAAAATCTCAAAATGAATTTTTCATAATCAAAACAATATAGAATAAAGAATATATATTCAGTGGTACCGATCCAATATTTATCAATAATTTTATTATATTATCTACTAAATGAAGGTGGATGTTGCCTCGTGAAGGACTCAATTGATTGATGTTTTCTCATTTCCTCATATTGATGTCTACCATGACTAATATCTAGAGAATATTTGGTGAGTATAGAAATTAAAATATTCATATTAGATGCCATAGAATTTTGAATCACTGAAGAACATTCATTTATTTTCCCACCACTCTTTTCATTATTGTGCTTATTTAATGATTCATCCATTGAGTAATACCTAAAACCATTGGGAATGTAACAATATTCATAGTATAGAACCATTTAATCATGAAAAACCACCAATAATATGTCTAAATTATGACACCTTATTTCACCTTTGATGCTTCCAGTTTATCAATGGTTATTCACAGATAAATTATGTTTAAATCCATCATGATGGTTCATGAAATTTTTTTGAATAAATAAATTATATCAATGGGTAGTGTCAAACATCATGTGAATAAATCCCCATTATCATGCACTTTTTCCCAAAGGATTCTATTTGAATATGATGTTTTAAGGGTTTTAACACCTATGTATATATTTTCTATATCCACATCCACTTGCAGTATCCAACAAGGGTTATATTTATAGGAAGCAACTCAGTATATCCTTTACAAGAATTCTGAGACATTTTATTGTACTCCGAATCATCCTTATACTTATCCATATAGATACATTCTAAGTTATATCACTAAGGTTTTATCATCCTATTTTCAAAATGGTAACTTAAATATTTCTATAATACCAACTCTAGAGACCCTATATTATCATGAATATCTATTACATGAATGTATTAGAATTCATAATCCATTGCACAAACATATTCCCAAAGATCATATTACTATAGTGTCTTTGAAATCATGGCAACATAACAATGGTAGATAAGTGACGTATGTAATCTCTATCTAGGTTATTCCATAATATAACTTTTATTAGACACATCTTACTTAATAAATATGTTCCTATCACGGTGAGAAAAAAATAAAAAGGGTTGACCTCTAATGATTAATAATGGTAAAAAGTGATATATATAATAATAAATATGAGAAAATGGGTAATATAGCATGATGAAAACATTATAAGATCATAACCTTCCTATCAATGATAATAAACCTGAATCATGGAATTTAGATTAGTTTTTCTTAAGAAATAAATCATATTATAATAAAGAGAATAAGTCGTGAAACCATACAATAGGAATAATACATAGAATTGTGGAGGAAACATAATGATAAAAAAATTACTTCTATAGTTGTAAAGTCATAATTCCAAGGCCATTATAGTGGCGAGGATTCACAACCCAATACTTATTTGTAGACATGGTTCACTCCAATAACCATTTTAGTAGTCATGGTTCACTCTTAAGACTATATTAGTGAAAAAATAATTTACTAAACCATGTTCACATACCATTCTATACATGTTCATCTCATCATGAGTAAAAATTTTCAAAACTCGTTGGAGTGAGATATAGGTCCCAGACATCCCATAATGGAATCAGGCATATGCGTTCCACAAATCATTAAAATTAATCATATCAAAACCGGAAGAATGAAATGGGTTTAAAAATCATGAAATCATGTCATAACATTTAGAGAATTGATAGGTTTTATAATTATTTAATTATGTAATATACCATTAAAAGAATATGGATTCCTTAAAAAATAACACATTCATGAAAAATATGATTCATAAATATCATTCCATTGAAACAAAAACCATTTAGAGAAATATATGAATGTATACTTTTGATAATATCCCAATTATGGAATTAACAAGAAAATGTCATATTATATGGAAGACAATTTAGAAATACATTTTTATAAACAATTCAGGGAAAAAACAATCATTCTACATTGAAAAAAATTATTTTTAAAAGAGAAATTTTTTTAAAAAAAATTACATGAAAATAGAGTCATAAACACAATACATAATATTTGAAAACCAGAAAAAAAATTTACAAAATATATCCATGAAAATGATATTAAAATATAATTTCTTTTAAAATTATTTTCTTGAAATCATTTTTTATAAATTTTTTAGAAATAATATATATTTTAGACTGAAGTGTGATATATGGTCATATTTTCATAAATTTTTTCTTAATAATGTTAATTCCAAAATAGCTGTAAACTCGTACAAATACAATAAGTTATCATGAATATCTATATGTTTTGATATTTAAGCAATATTATTGTTATATGGATCATAATATCTTTTATACTAATGTATAATTATAAAAAATTCTAATAAATTACGGGATTGTTGCAATAAAATCTAACCACATTGGTAACATTGAATAAAAATACCATGAAATAATAACATTAAATGAAACATAAAAATTAAATTAAGTATGGATATTCATAAAATATCATGTAAAATAGAATTATATACACCCTGTAAAATAATATAGGTTTATAACCATTCATCTGCATCAAAGAAGTAAAATTGATGAAAAATTATGTAACATGTTTTGTAGTATCAGAACCATGAAACCACATAGAAAGGATCATAATCTTTTATTAGAATAAACATAAAATTATGGATAATGATAAATGATTACATTAATGGGAGTTATAAAAACCCTACAAAAGAAACAATTGTTTGGTATGGTATAATTCCCTAAGAAATAAATGTAAGACTAGAAAAACATGTACCTTATGTCTAAACTCTCATCGTACTTGATTAAACCTAATGTATAAAAAAATTATGTTTTTTATATTTTTAAAATTGAACCATATACAATTTTACAATACCCTATAGGATTTTATTATGAAAATTTTTCAACATTTCTTATAAAATTCCTGTCGACATTACATTTGGGGTAATAACCACCCTGTTTTTCCTACATGTGATAACATTTTATTCCTGGTCCACTTATACAAATCATGTATTCCTTAATTAAATAATGTAATCCCAGATATAAATAACCTATATATACATTATATATCTATATATAATTGTCTATAAATTATTTATGTTGTATTCAAAAAACATTGTTCAAGGATATGGAAGGATATAAGAATAGGGGATCAACCCATAAATGGTGTTGTAGGATAAGTCTCCACCCAATCACCACCTTCATCCATGATTCTCCCAGACAATGACAGTTCATTCTAGGTCTTATTGGCATACTAATGGTGTGGTGTTGGATTTCGTGTTTAGGGGTGGCCCCAATCTAATGGCTCAGAGATAGTCAACTGAAGCGAGTGAATTTGGGTTTCTAACTAGCTTCGATGTGGTGTTCTGGATCATTGACATCCAGGGGTTGAGATCTGGTGTGGCGTCGCGGTCGTATACCTTCACTATGGTGAGGGGGTCCCCAATATGGTGCATCGAGTTTGTGTTTCATCTCTATATGGAGGAGATGTCTTGATGTAGGTCCTCTGGGTCTTGTCATCGCGGTGAAGGGGATACTGATCTGGTGTGTTGTGGTAGCGATTTGATTGTTCTGCAATGTTGGGGGGAATGCTCAGGTGTTGTCATGGTTTGGTGCACCGTGGGGTTGTTCTTTGGTGGTCGGGGTTGTGACTTCTCTTCTGTGGTTGTGGAGTTATGTTCTGGTGGACTCTTAGGGCTGCAATCGTCTTCATCAAAGGGCATGATTTTCCACACTTCTTCTATTCCATGGATCATGATCTTGTCATCCCACGCTGGGGCCGCATTTCTGATCCTTGTTGAATGGGTGTTCTATGGTGAACGGGCTGGGTTTTGTCATCTGTGATGTTCTCCGGCAGGGGGTTCCTTTGTTGTCCTATTTTTTTCACTTTGTGTAGGTTTTATGGTGGCGAGGAACCATTTTCATGATGTATTTATGTATTTGAATAAGGTTTATGGGTGTGTTGATCCTCATGGATTGCATCCTTTGATTTTGAATTATGGTAGTTATAAGCTTGAATGGATTGTTTTTCGATGGTGGGAAAGCTGTCATACCAGACTCGACTTCATGATTTGACACATGATGAGGTTTCAAAGGTGGAAGTCCATCCTTTCAGTCTTATTTGGATTTGGATTTTTGATAGGGTATGGAGGTAGCCATCAGATCAGGTTTAAGCTTTGACTCAAGACACTTGTTTTCTAAATTACATTGCAATGGTGGAGAGCTTTTTCAGGTTCTAACACTGGGGAGGAGTAGTTTAGTGATGTCATTCTTGTTTTTACCTTTTCTTCCTTCGAGTGTGAGTGTCTTATGTCCATGTTGTCCTTGGTTATCCTCCCCCTTAATCCTTTAATAGGGGGATTTATCTTATAATTAATAAAATTGAAGGCCTTCGGGCTATTGGATGTAGATTGTAGGCCATACATATGCATTAACATTGTTTCCATTTTATTGTCACATTATAAGAAATAAATTTAATGGAATATATTTATATGTAAATATAATATCATTGCAATGGAATTATTATTTCATATACGTTCACTGAACCCATTCTTAATACATTCTATGTAATGTGGTCACTAATCAATTAACATTGAGGAGGAAGTAGTCCACACATCCAAAAATGATGTTATTTTATTTTCATAAAATGGATAAAATGAAATAATGTGTTATATAATAATTAAATAATCACAAATAAAAAATATATATCATATATATTCTATAAAAATATAAACTCTTTCATGATCCGTCCCTCGTGGCCCATGACATCCCCCATGTCCGCATTCCGAAGACCAGGGGCTAGCGACTATCACCGAATGCATCAAACTGAAAGGGAGAGGTAGTTTCCTGGGTACTTAGACATAGACATTTGAAACCATGTACCTATTATTGAAATGAAAAAATTCATGACAATAAACCACCACTAATTAAAAGTGATAACTGTAGGTCAAATGGTCCTGAATACAATCCCAACAAAAGATGAACTAAAAAATGTATTGTAAAAATAGAAACCTTGAAACTCATCCTCTGAATAGCCCAAATGTTGGGTATGTTTATAGTAGATAGTGAATGTCAGAGAATTATCCCTTCCAGCCAAGTATCACTCAGCCACCAAGTTATCTATCAAGGTGTCAGTCATCATCACCAGAAACAACACCTGCAGGCGAAGCCCGTGCAGTGGTGAGTAACTAAATACTTAGTAGTGAGCCCAAACCAAAAAGGAAATACAATAATGGAATCAACAAAAACCCCACGAATCATAAACATGAATAATGATGATGAAGAAAGAAAACTCACAACAGGTATAAAATAGTTTATTTAAGTAGAACTATCAGTCATATCATCGAATTACATGGGATACTAGAGAAATCTCCCTCAATGGGTATAGTGGGCCTTCTGAGTCTCATAAATGATGCATACCAATAATCATGGACTACTTTAGTACTCATAGATTGTGATTATTGTGGTTATTCTAGGTCACACAGAAGCTGCTCCCCACCGTGGGCACGTCGGCTAACATAGAATCTGCTTCCCATGTTGGAAAAATTGAGGTACTCCTTGTGTTGATTATCGTGGGTCTGCCAAGTCACAAAGTGTTGCTCCCCGACATGGGGATACCTGGTCACACATAATTAACTTCCACTATTCCATAATATTTAATCAAAATAAGGTTGCTTTTCAGTATTATTTAAGTCGCTGCATACCGTTGGGGTTTCACCAAGTAGTGCACTTGATTCCGAGAAAACACCACCTTGAGCAATTTTTTTAATTTCAACAACCATGAAATCCTCCATATAGAATTACAAACGATCCTCCTCATCACGAGGGTTCCAAACCTGATAATTCATCATCAATCAAACTACTAGTATGAATCATATTGGAATTTTTCCAAAAAGGGGCCTGTTCAGTCTTGGTCAGGTCTGACCCGGTTGGTCTGACCTGACCCGACCTGACCCGAGGTCCACAGTCTCGACCTGGGTCTACTGAACCAAACTCAATCTAGCCCAACCTATTTCAGGCTCACCTACTAGGGTGTACTAGTTCTTGCTTTTTCGAGACGTGGCTGGATTCCACGTCCCCTACCCCCACCTCGTGGGTTGTCTATGGGTCCAGGTCGTCCTCTACAATCAGTTAACTAGGTCCTGACACGTGCAATGTGGTGTGGTGATGAATCTTACCTCCACCATCCCTCCACACCACTATGACCATACCTGGCTAGGAAAATTCTTACGGTTCATCTTCGTGGCGTTCCACCACCCACACACAACCATCGCCACATTCCATTGTCGGCATGATCTTCATCCGGCCACCAGGTTTGCTCTAGTGGTATTTTATTTGTGTCACTTGTTCCTACATCATTTGGGGTGAAAAAAATATCTTTTTTTTGGCCTCAAATACTTCTCACTACTATTTAATGATATGATCAATATGAATACTCAAAAATCACAAGGAGGAGTGGCTCATGCCTTGCTCCTGACATCCCGTGCCCTCAACGTTAGAGGTTCATAAAAATGGGATATTTAATTTATGTTCTATAGTGATTGATTAAATAATATCAGTTCTAAAACACATGAAACATTTCATCCTGCAATAATGAGTGATCCATGGATCACCCTGTTCGTTGGTTGATCTGCGTTAATTGTTTTGAAAAAAGAACGAGTAATCCTAAAACAAAACAATCTCTTTCCTCGAAGGTTTTCATCACTAAAGTGATACTCTCACAAGGATTCTGGTTTTGTTCAAATCTATTTTTGTTCATTTTCCTCCATTCCTATACATTGAGTTGCATTGATATTGCTATAAATTTTTCAGTGTGTGTCATTCTTCAGTGGGGAGATTTTTTCCATAGGATCATCAGAGGAATCCCATATATGATTCCACAACATGTTGTATCATCAATAGAAAATTGTTTCACATCATTTATATTATGCTTTGTCTCCATGTTTTTATTTTTTTTCCTTAATTAAATAGTGTGTTTGTGTCCCTTCCATTATGGAGTATCATTATAGAGGCATGTTTTCTCCTCATCTTCATACCGCATTTCGGGAATGCCACCGATCAATGGTGAGAAATGAAAATACAATAACTTTTTATATTATTTTATTATTTTCTGAAAATTTTGAAAACTATCATTTTTACCCTAATATCTTTGGTCAATGATATGTCCATTCAATGAGAATCCCAATGTTCTGAGATCAATGGTGCCCTAAAATTTTTGAGCCAAGCATATGTTAGAAATATAGGAAAACCTGGTCACACATTTACTTAAATTGACATAAAAAATTCAAAACCATATCCTGGGTTCAGCGGGTCTCAATATTAGGTGTCATCAAAGTTTTTGGTCTAGAATTAAATCCATATAAATAAAAAAATTACATAGAAATTCTGGGTCATTACAATATTCCCACATTATTTTGATTCATATCATCCTATTAAAAAACAAGTCTAAACAAACAAATGGAGGTACTAAGAATGAATCTATGCATACTGTTCCCATGTGCATTCTTAGTGATTCAAGTACTACCACTAAACGTGCACCATAGGAATAGACCATTAACGAAGGACCCAATCCTCTCGATTCACAATCTCCACTGAAAACTCTTCAAATTTTCTCATCGTCATTGTCCAGCACTACCCATTCGATTACGTGTGATGGATCATTCACACACTTTCTCACCTATGACACATGAAAAACTGCATGCACTAGGTGTATCTGTTGCAGTAGATCTCGGAATCATGCCACCTCGCCAAATCTACTCAGAATCTGGAATGTTCCGATTAACTGTAGAGATAACTTGTTTCCCTAGCCAAATATCTACAAATCCTATCGTGGGGAGATGTGAATGAACACATGGGTTCCCTACTCAAACTCAAAGGGTCTCCACCTCCCATCAATATATGATTTCAGCCTGCTCTATGTATTTCTCGTCTTCTCATAGATGTTATTAACCTTCTCAGTGGTATTCCTTACCTACTCGGGACCCATTAGTGTTAACTCCCTCGGTTTTTTCTAGCATTGATGTGATCTTCATGGTCGCCCATACAAGGACACAAAATATTCCATACCAATAGTTGAGTGACATATTCTATTTCAAGAAAAACCCACCGGTGTTAGGTGGTCCTCCCATATAAGTCCAAAATCATGGATGATAGAATGAATCATGTCATCCATAGTATGTATGGTCTACTCTTTTTTACCATCAATTTGTGTGTGAAAGGCTGTGCTCAAGCACAGCTGAGTCCTAAATGCCTCCAGTAATCCCGTGCACAACTAGAATGAAAAGTGAGTGTCCCAGTCATAGACAATCATTGAAGGCACTATGTGTAGCCGCACTATATCATGGACGTAGACATTTCACAATACCTCGAACGATCCCTTCTCCCACATTTGTAGTAAATTAGCTAAATTGTCAAGTCACTTAACAATCAACTAGATAAAATCATGCATTCTGGATGTGTGTGGTAACACCAACATGATGTCCATGGTGATATTATAGGATTTCTATTCAGGTACCTCAACTGGACGGGACATGCTTACTGGATCCTGAGGCTCAGCCTTCACTTGATGACAAGTGAGGAATCGTGAAATGAACTCTACCATTTCTTTATTCATCAATGGCCGCCAGTACTGACATCAGAGGTCATGGTACATCTTCACCACACTAGGATATACCGCCAAAGGTGGTGTGTGGAACTCACAGAACACCTCCTCCCACAACGTCACCGGTAATATAGTGCATCCTATAAAAAGTATGATTTTCACCCCACCTATCTAAAATCAATCAGGTGCCTTTTAAGAGGATAACTGATCACATCGGGCCTTACAGTCAAAATTGACATGTGGTTCCACCTTATCTCACTGTAAGAGTGGGGGTGTGATAGTCATTTATTAAAGGTATGATTTTGTCTCATCTTCCATGATGGATATATGCATCAAGTCAAGCTTCTCCATCACTCCACACAATATATACAGACAATACACCCTAATGCATTCTTCTAAAACCACATTCCCCTTCCCAAGAGTATAGACTATCTGAAAGTCAGAGTCCTAGAGGAATATTATCCATCATCGTTTTCTCACAATTAGGTACTTTTTTGAGAAGATATACCATAAAATCATGGTTTTGTAGAAGATGGTAAACAACTTACCCATAAAGTAGTGCGGTCACATCATCATGGAAAATAACACTACAGCTAACTTCAGGTCATGGGTTGCATAGTAATTCTTGTGTTTCCATAATTTAAATGATTTTTAGGCGATCACTGCTGAATACCACATCATGAAACTACCCAGTTTAGTCCCTAATGTGATGCAGAATTCTACATACCCAACACCCAATTTTAGTAATATACTGTTAGGGGAACTCGTTAGTCTCCGCCTCAACTCTTGGAAATTATGTTATAACTTCTCTATCCACACGAAGCATTATCTCTTTCAAGTCATGGTTGATAAAGGTGATGATACTCAAGATATGTTGGGAACAAAATGCCAGCAATATCTAGAATACACTAGGAAACTCTGCACCTCATACACACTCTAGGGTGGCTCCCAAGAATAGACGACCTCTATATTCCATGGATCAACTACAGCACAGACCTCTGAGATTACATGTTCTTGAATATTGACCACCCAAAACCAGAAAATGCACATCGAGAGCTTACAATAATGTTTCTTCTATCTGAGTGTATCTTGTATTATCATTAGGTTTGTAGTGTGATCCTCCTCTAATTTTGATTATAAAAATATGTCATCAATGAAGACTACATAGAACCTATCAAGGTAATGTTAGAATAACCTATCCATGAGTCCCATGAAAACTGTTATGGTAGTGATCATGCCAAAAGGTATCACAAAAAAATCATAGTGGCTATACCAGCATCTATAAGATTTCTTTGGTACATCCTCATCCTGCACTCGTAGATGATTATTACCTAATCTAGGGTCTATCTTCTAGAACCATATATCTCCCTTCATCTGCTCGAAGGGGTTATCAATCACGGATTGTGAAAACTTTTTCTTTACATTCACATGGTTCTGGAACCAGAAGTCCATCCATAGCCATATGCACCTGTTTCCCTTCATGGAAAACAATACTAGGCTTCATATGGTTAAAGAGTGGGCCTCATCATGCACTTCACCTACAATTCCTCCAAATGTACCATCAATTCATGATGAGCTGTGGGAGCCATGTGATACGCCAGTGTGGATATTGGTATTGTCTTGGGGTATCGGTCGATGCTGAAGTCTACCCCATTTTGAAGAGATAGCCTTGGAATATTCATAGGGGAAATATCCTTCCACTCTTCAATTCCTACTAGAAAGAATGGACTGTTATCATCCACCACATCAAGGGTGAGGCTAGAGACTAGGAAAGTGATTGGCTGCACGCTCCCCTTAGAATGATTGTCCTATGCTGCAACATTTACCTTTTCTCCGGGGAATGGAAACCTTCTCCCATATCCATGGACACACCACACATTATGCCTAATATAGTTTATTTTATTATTGACTATAGATATCTAGTCTATACCCATGATGATTTCGTAAGGCCTTGATGCCAAAAATAGGAGATCCCAGCCGAATTTCATGCCACCTAGAGTAATCTCAAACTACTAGCACTAGTGTGTAATCATCAAATCCCTATAAGTAGGAGTATCTAATTATAATGATCGAGCCAATGGCACCCCCTGAATCTCTGATCCTTGAACAAGTTCTGTGATATAGAAAGAATGGATGACACCTGTTTCGATAAGAACTGTAGATGAGGTGGAGAAGACACAAATAATACATATAATCATCTCTAGAGAACCATGGTTATAGGAATCTATCACCTAATGTTTTCCTTTCCCCTATCCACTGGCTCCATGAGCACGTGGTGGACCACATGGGGGTGGTGGGGGTAACACCTGAAATAGTCGTCAATCACATGCCACTCGACCAACTCTACCACCACATTTATCACCCTACAACCCAACTTTCTCAAACCTCTACATATTCCATGGTGGTCCTTGAACCATTTGATGATCATATGTACATTGGGTTAGGTGTCACAATCCATGTGTCTCTTCTAAAAACAAGAGAATAACCTCTTAGTTCTATACAAAATCCCACTACTCTGGTTGACCCGTACTACTTACCCCATGTCTCGGGGTTAACACATGAATCAACTGACCTACTTGGGTCCTGGTTTCAACTACATTCTTCTCACTAATAAAGAGTCTTCCTCTTGTTGTCTACTTGGGGATCTGGTTTTTTGTGACTGTTTTTTTAGGAAGATATCCAGAAGAAGGGATTTCTCCCACACCACAACCTGATTGGAGATATAGAGAGACCCCATGGATACCCTGATCAACAATCTGAGTCCCAAATGAAAAATTCAGGCCCTGAAAAAATGGTCTATCAAAATGTATATGGAGTTGATAGAGTGGTCTATAATCCTCATAAAGTACTAAACTACTAACATGCTTCCATTCTATAGGTGAATCAGCTCATGTATGCACCCTGAGCACCTGGCCACATGGAATAACTCCTCTCTGAAAAAACTCATGTAGAAAACACAAGAGATGGTCACCAAGAAATGAGTCCTAATCATTATGCTCTAATATCTCCATAACTGTCCCTGCATAAGGATCACGACTAATATAAACATATGGTTGAGTGGAGTCAAAACTAAGTGGAAGATCCACATCACAACCTACATATAGTCCTAAGTGGAAAAAGGATTTGCCTCTCCCATGAACCATGGAGGTATCTCTCTACGGAACAGATTCAAAGTGCCAATACAACATTCATTTGTAACCATTAATGCTATTTGTAACTACCAATAAGTGGGTGGTGGTAACACTAGTACACCACTTAGGGGGGAATATCCTGAAATAGTCACTAATTTGACGGCTCATTGCTAGGAAGGCTATCCTTACAGCCACACATCGGAATCTGAGCTGGCCATCTGTGTGGATGTATCCAGATATATATTAGGATGTACCATGGTTAATAGATTAAACCTGGTGAGCTGACTGTAATTCAAGACGAACATGAGGAAACAGATAATTACTATAAGATTCATCCAACTAGTGTTTTCATGTGTATATATGAAATGAAGAAAGCAATGTAATGGGGTATAGATACTTCAACTGCCACACAATCACTCGACTCCCAAAATATGAATGGGAAACTCGAAACATTTGGCAACATTTCCCAAACACATAATGATCGACTCCTAGTCATTGACGTAGAACCAACCACCTTTGATACCACATTTCACAACCTATAACAAAGGTCTCATTGCATGACATCCACGAAACCCGCCACCCGATGTCTAGGGGTTGGCGACTAGCACCGAAGGCGTCAACATATAAGGGGGAGGAATTTTCATGAGTACATCTATGCATGGACACGCAACCAGTTCCCCGTGATTGATGGATAAACATGCATTCCTCTAAAAAAATTGATTAAAATTAAAAACAATTATGTCAATTACGCCAGATTTCATACCCAACAACTGATGAACTAAAAATATGAATGTACAAAGAAACAATGAAATTTTTCCGCTGAAAACACCACATGATGGGTAAGTGTAGAGTTTCTTCTAGAAGATGTAGAATTATGACCTACCATCCTAGGCTCACTTGGAACCACTTGGTCCCAGGCCACCATGTCCCCTGTTATGGCGGCGGTCATTTTAACCTTAGACAACAAGTGTGGATGAAGCGAGTTCTTGTGTGAGTAATAAAATACTCTTTAGGGACTCCAAACCAACAAGGAATGATAACATATAAATCCATAAAAAATAAATGATTCATGTTCACTAAGCAACACAGATAACAGTAGTTATAAAATATAGTATGGATATAGAACCACCTTTCATATCATTAAACACCATGGGCTGCTGGAGATATTTTCTTCAATGAGTATAGTGGTCATGTCCGGACACACATAAGTCACTTCCCACTATCAATGGACTTATTTCTAACTCATCCCTGATTAGAACCGTGGATATACGAGTTTAAATAGAAGATGCTCCCCATCATGGGAATTCTAGGACACACATAAGCCACTTCCCATCTTGGCAATACCGAGGTACTCATATCCAATATTGTGGGTCTATCGGGTAACCCAGATCCTCTACCCACATTGGGACTATTGGGTCAAAAATAGCCACTTCTTATTGGGCCATTGTAGATGATATACATAGGGTTTCATGTCAGCAGTCTTTAGATCTCATCCTACTGTAGGGTATCTGCACATAGCGCACTTGATTCTGGGAGAACCATTCCTAAATCCATTTTTTGAAATTCAAATTCCATTAATTCTTCTAGAGAGTATTCTAAAAGATCCACTTCATCTTGAGGGATCGAATTCTGAAAATGGATCATCAATAAGACACATATTTTGAATGATATTTTCATTTTTCAAATATGAGGCATGTGGGGTCTGGGTTAGGTCTGACTCGTCTACGCCTGGGGTCCATCGACTCGTCCTAGGTCTGCATACACAACCCAGATCTGGCCAAACCCAGATCCGAAATAACCTGATTATGGTCAGACCCAAATCTATATTGAATCAGTTCTAGTTCGACCTAGATCCAACCTGTGCCGGATCTGACCCGACACGGATCCAGCCCAGCCTGGGTTCAGGTTGTTGGGATTTAGGTCCAGCCCTAGCCACAGGGGAATTTCCCACCCTATTGGGGAGGCCCTCACCCTACCCGTCACACCATAGGAGGAATGATTTTTCCATGCTTGAGATGCTGCTGGAGGCCGCGTCTACTCCACAACCTATTCTGTTGTCTGGAGGGATAAATCCTATGACACAGTCGGTTGACAGTGACCTGTTGATTGCGACATGGCGTTGTGCTGCTTCTTCGGTGCACCAATATGGCCCAAGCCAACCCCGAAACATCTCTTTAAGCGACGTCATGAACACTATTACCTGGCCATGGCTGCTGCCCTGGACCACCATGTCCGCTCTGGTAGTCCTTTCTTCGAGCCATTGGGGCATGCAGCTTACATGGAATGCTATCTTCTCTATGACGGCATCAAGTCCCCCTTATCACCACATCGAATATGTGGAATAAATGAACAAACAAACCGCACAAGGCGCAAGGTCTCATGCCATGTTCATGTTTCCCCATTCCATCCACCTTATAGGTTTTGAAACATTGTATATATAATTTAATTTCTATTATAATTAATCAAATAATCTCGGTGCCGAACACCAATTAATGTTCCCTCTCTCAACAAAGAGTGATCCACAGATCAACCAATATGTGGGTTCATCCAAATTCATCATTTATATTTTATAATAGTGAACCATAGACAATCAAAAACCCCTACCTCAATTGTGTTTGTTGCTAAAGCGATTTGCCCGAGAGGATTTAAGTTCTGTTCGAAGTCGTCTGCATTTATCACCCTCTGTTGTCGTTAATCAAGGAGTGTTGGTGTATCCAGTGATTATCAGACATTCTTCATTATTAGTTGTAGTTGATTTTATCAAAATTTATTCATATGAGTTACCCATTTGATTCCACAACATGTTATCTCATTAATAGAGAAACACATCACAATGTTTCTATTATGTTGTATCACCACGTTGTTGCGTAGTTTTATTAGTGAGACACTGTTTCTGTTTCACTTCCCTTAAAGAGTATCATTAATGTGGATCATCTATGCCTCATCATTGCACCACAGTGGTGGTGTGACACCGCTAAATAGAGAGAAAATAAAATAAAATAAATTTTATGTTATTTTATTATTTTACGAAAAGTCTAAAAATAACTTTTTTTCAGTCGACCCTCTTTAGTTAATTTCATGTCCACTCAAGTAAAATCTCATCGTTCTGAGATCAATGATGCCCTCAGATTTTTGATCCAAAAAATAGTTTAAAAGTAAAAAAATATTTTCATGCACGTTTACTTATATGAACTTAGATAAAGTTGAGAACACTATTATGGGAAAATCGGTCCTCTGAATCGGGTGCCAAAAAAACATCTGGTTAAAGAATAATTCCATATAATTTAAAAAATACATTGAAATTCTGGAAAATTACATAATCCATCATTATTTCCTCCTCTAAAAGGTGGAAATGGATGAATGAATGACCTCGATTAACCTAGTGATTTTTTTGTCATACAGATGAATGATGATTGTATATCCTAGTCTATGGAAATGTTTGTGAGTGTACATCAAGCAGTTAAAATAACAACATATAAGTCTTTTGAGGATTATAATTTAATTATATAATCATGGTAGAAGAAAATTTTAATATGGCGGATAATGATAATAAATCGAAATATCTTGTTGAAGGATATTACATATTAATTGGGTAACACCTTTTGGTTTGAAACAAAGGGGATTCCATGATTCTCTTTCTTTCAAAATGTATGATTATAGGATGATGTTAGGGCTGTTTAGGGAAATGTTATAATGTTTGGGTAGATTAAAATGTATTGAGAGGTGTGTTGAATTAAGGTGTGGGGGGGGGGGTGGTACTTTCCTTTTATTCAGGTGGAGGAGTGGAATTCATATAAATATAAAAATGAAAACATTATTGACAGGTCTCCCTCAAATCATGTGACAGTAAAAAATTTCAATTATTTCTAAAATAGTGTTAAATGTCGAAATATGTTCATGAAGCTTTACTTGGACATGTGCATTGGTTTTTTCTCCATTTAAGTTAAAATTTAAGTACTTTATATTCATTTTCCCCTAATTGTTGTAATTAATTTTAATTACATTAACTAAAAAAATTCAAATAAATTTCCATTTTTGAAATTATAAATTATTAATATTCCAAATATTCAATCCATTTTCCAAAATTATAGTCGCATAAGGTTCTATGATTACTTTATATTTAATATCACAAATGTGTTTGGACATCCTAGTTTTCATTCTAAAATGGATAAAAGTTTTATATATGGTAATATCCAATTTCAATCTGTAATTGTTTTACAAATACATAAATTAGATTAATTTATGAATCATTTATATAATTTTCATTTATAACCAAATTAAATTTTATTTTTCAATGTAAATAAATAAGATGAAAAATAAATTTTGAAAAAAAATTCAGTATTTTTTAATATTCATCCAAAAATGATGTTTTTAAAAAAATTACAAATAAATCAACATAACATAATAATTGAATTGTGAAAAAAAAATCACAATTTTATTATTATAAATTTAATTTATAAAAATTTCTAAAATTAAATATACTATTTATAATTAACGGACATAACTTTTTTTTCAATTTTTGAACACGTATTTTCAAACATAAAAATACTATACCAAAAAATGTATTTTTTATTATCAATATTTTATATTTATATATTTAAATTATAAATATAAAGTAATATTATTTATTAATATTCATATTACTATGTTTAATGAGTATGTTATAACTATCATATTTAAATTATTATAATTATAAAAAAAATTCCGTAAAAACTCATTCTTGAGTGCAACTATAGCCAAGTCGGTGTTGCGTGTATCACATGTTTATCATAGTGTTTCCTGAAATGAAATATTATCATGGTGTAGCATGTTATGAAGTACATAAAAGAAAATTATGGTCTTGGATATTTTTTTTCATAAATACAAGTGGTGTTACATATCTGAAATAATGAAACAAACACATTGGATAATGATTGGAAACTTTTAAAACATCATGTATAGAATAACCAATTAGGTGAACCTTCCCGCTGATACATATTGAAATGTAACCATTGAGTTCGATCAAGATTATCTAATAGTGGGGGAAGAGATAAAATATATGATTCTAATTATTTTACATTTTTTAGAAAAATATCAATTTTCATTATTTAAAGTGAACCATGATCAATATTTCACCCAAAAAACACACACACAATTAGGGAATGGGATATTTACATTATTCAATTTAGATAATGAGAATTATTGTTTTTTTTTGATGATATGGATTTTAGAGAGATTATATTACCCACTAGTTTAAATAAGTAGGTAAACAAGAAGGGTTTATCCTTGATCTGATATTAAATAATGTCACCAAATATGTATACTGCACCCCATACATAAATAATGATACCAAACTTGACAAAAAATGTTAAGAAAAAATCCTATAAAATATAACATTAATTCCATTATTATGTGATCCACATATATTTATTTTACCTTTATAAACATTAGTTGGATCTATTCACTCTGTGAGAATACGTAAAAACACATATTTTTCATTATCTCTTCATCCTCTTCCCTCTTCTATAATTTTTTTACTAAACATATTACACAAGATATTAATTTTACCTTTTTTAAATTAATTACAATTTGAAATTCAATCCGTATAATTATTTTTTCAACTTATACTTTTGATCGTTGTCTCAAAAAACCATGGTCATCTGATTCAAATTGGTAGTTGTTTGAGACTAAAAAGAACCACAAATATTATCTAATGAATCCAAAAAAAATTGTTTATAAAATTTGACTAGATTCATATTATTTCAAATATTAATATAGATTAAATAACACTTATAAATTTTAGTAACTTTTTAGACTACAATAGCACATGGATGATCCACAGTCTGGTGGATATAGCATGGAGGTCACCAAGTCTCCAACCCCACATAAATCTAAAAAAAGTATTTGTTTTATATATTTTCCATTAAGACATAATATATAATTTATATTATTAATTATAATTTTATGTGAGAGTTGTTGTGTGGTTATCCCAATATTTCTAGTTGCATTGAATTTCTAAAAAGAAGTGCTTTGTAGTGTAATACCCAGAATTTTTAAAAATTATTGTTTGATAGAATATCCAAAATCCAAAACCTAACCCAAACAAATGATTGCCATTTTAAAAACATTATTTTAACTTTTCAATATAATCTTTGAATATTACTAGGATTAAATAATTCATTATAAATATAAATATATATATTTTTTATATATACGGCTAAATTATTAATTAATAATCAATGAATTATTTTTACTCATCAAAACTGATATTATTTTATTTTAATTTATAATATAAATATTTTCTTGAAAATTTTAAAAATGTACGTGATTGAAAAATTCCATTTTTTTAAACAGTATATTAATATTAAAATTGTTTGGAAATTTGGAATTTTTTAGAAAATGCCAATTTTTTAGTGAATAGTAAATTTATACAAATTTATGTAAAATTATCTCTTATTTCAAAAAATGAATTAATGTAAAATTAAATTTATTATGTAATATAGGTAAAATTTATCTACATTTAATTCAATTAATTACATATAAATTTTCATTATAAAAAATTTCTATATATGTTCTTTTATATGATTAAAAACACATTTTCTAAAAGCTGTTTTAAAATTCATACTGGATCAACATTATAATTATATTCGATAACACCTATTAACAAATTATTGAAATTATAAATTTAGTTGATATATAATTTATTATAAATTTAAATCGCAAAAATTTTGATTATAAGTTATAATGTTGAACTGAAAACATTTTTCCCTTAAAAAAATTTAAAAAAATTTATTTCTATGAGGCCTTTAGGGTTTTATATTTTATTAAATTCTTTCATCATTATGAATTTATTTGAAAAAATTGATTCCATATTTAGAATTATAAAAACTAACATTATTTAATAAGATAACTAATATTTTTTGTAAAATATGAATACTATATTTAGTCAACATTTTGTACAACACATAAAGTAAAATTGATTATTTTATGATTTGAATAAGTTAGAAATGAAAATAAATAATTTAACCATCATATTTATCATATAATTTTCATTACAATAATTATTATATACAATCCTTTTGGTTTTAATATATAAATTAATATATAATTTGGTTGTTAAATATTTTATTTTGATATATTAATTTTTTTGGGTAACATTCAAATTCAATGAATAAATTTATTTTGATGAATTATTAGAATTTTAAAATAAATTTTATTTCATTAAAATAATATTATTAAATATTTTTATTAAATATAAATTATTAGATAATATTTTATGAGGTCGAATGTATTTTTATGTGTTCAAAAACAATTATTTTAAAAAACCAGTCAATTTCAATAAATATAGAATTTCATTCTAAATGTTAAAGTTCATATAATTATAAAATTATTTATAATTTTTTTTTTATTTTAATTATATCTTCTAAATTAAAAAAAGTCATGTTTTCATAATTTTCAAAGAGAGTCGAATTTTCAGATAAAAAATTAAATATATTATAAGTATACTTTTGGTATTATGACATCATAATGACCAAAAATTGATGTAATAAATTCATTAAATGGTAGCCAAGACCAATTATTTTTTTTTAAATTTAAAATATTATTATTTTATTTTTATATTATTTGTTTTATAAATCCATTATGAATCCTCCAAAACATGTAATGTATTTTAAGGATTTAGAAATCATTTCCTTTGGGGAATGAGTCACCTCTTCATAAGAAAGGGAATTATTTTATTAATTTCTGCCATGTACCTTACAAAAAAATTTAAACCTCTCCCATTTGTAATTAGCCATTATAAAAATCATTTCAAAATCTTTAGTTATTAATGTTTTGTTATTTAGTGTCAAAGGGATAATAATAATGAAACTCAATAATTTTACTATATAAAACAACATAAGAACCCATTTCACATCACTCAAAATCCTTATAGGAAATTAATAATCTTCCAAATATGTCCTAAAATCCTCCCACAGATCACCAAGATCTCAATAATCCCCTCCAAAGACATTGGAGTCACAAGTTCAAGTAAGGGATACTCATCTTCTTATCTCCTCTTTTATTAAGAAATTTATTAGGTTAAGTATATTATGTTCAAATTTAATATGATGGGATATGTTCTTACATATACAACATCATTTTGATTGGATGTATAAATTATTATATCTACTTTCACTAACATTTTTCAATCCTATGAATTCTTATGTACACCTGTTACCAAGATGAAATTTTGTAAGGGTTCTTTCCATTCATAACATTGTTAGAGTTTATTTATTATATTACGCCTTCTATTTCCAGGTACATATGATGTGAAATGTCATTACCTATCCAAATTGTTGTCATTTAATATATAAAATTTTAGATATCCTTTATATCTAATCAATCCATGTTATGGGTTTTTATGTGATGTCGTGATGCTGCTGAAAGTGAACTAAAATTTTCTATTCCAAAACAATTATGTAGTGAATACCATTTTCATTTTCTATCATGGTTATTCACCTTTAGAAACATATAATTTTTTATTATGGACTCAAATTTATCTATACCAGATTACATGATCATGTAATCCATTATGATAAAGAAAGAATCCATGTTAGTTGATCTTGGCAGCACTGATAATCATGAGAATGAATTGAAAGTGAACGGTGCACCCAGAATTATAGAACACTCCAATGCATTGTGTAATGGTTAGTATCAAGATATTTCATGTCGGGAGAGAGTTTCTTCCCAATTAAGTTAATGAACATTTTATACTTTGATATATTAGTGAGTTTATCCTTGAACAATGTATATGATGTAGTGTTTTAATTTATTGCCACATTAACATGTTATGATTATCATTATATATCATTTCTCATTGTTCATGTAGGGGATACCTACTCTATTTATTCCCTATAATAAATATTGTTTTAAAAAATGTATTATCATCCTCATGTTACACCTTTTTTATTCCCTTACTGGGCTCTATACATCATCCATTTTCTTCATTTTATCGCTAGGATATCCTATGATGTATTCTGTGATATGAAATATTATGAACATGTTAAAACGATTTTCCAAAAAGACGATAAATATAATGTTTTATTTTATTATTTAGGGTATATAATCTCCAAATAAAATATAATTATAGATAATTTGGGTTGTATTAACTTACATTTTATGTAACAAATCATTTATTAATATCAAGTTAAGAACATGGTGATTTTATATCGTATAAATCATTATTTTGGAATGGGAGTCACATATTTTCTAGTTGATATAAAAATACATGTCACTACCAATGTGGCGTGGTTATTTACTATTGTTTGGGGAACTTAGTTTGATTCCCCTATATGTTGTTGAATTTAATTATGTATCATGATCACTAACACATTCATATATTCATTGATACTTTTGAATTTTTTGCATATAATCTTATCTGCTTATCCAACTATTTTAATATTATTATTTATTAATACAAATAACATTTCACAAGGAATAATCTATGATGAAATTTATTGAAATTAATTTATTGAAAAAAACAAAACACATCCAATCATATCCTCTGTACTAAATCATCACTCTCCAAAACAATACTCAAATCCTATTTGGATCAATAAAATTATTGCATTTTGAAACAAAAATATATTGCAAATTCATCTTTTAAGTATGATTAAAGAATTGTATATTTTACCAAATGTAATGATTTTATTTATTTATTTATATATTTTATAGTGGAGATGATAACCAATTTTCTCATATATATATTTTAAAACATTAATTTTTAATTTTTTTTATAAATGGAGTGAAATGAAATATGTGTGGTTTTGAACAAGTCATTAGACAATAACATATATACTCTAATTTAGGGATATGTATTCATCATGTATTTATTATAACATTCAGTGTAAGATCAATATATTTCAAATGAATTAAAATTTGTATGATATATTTTATTCCATGAAACAATGAGAATAGATGATAATGTGACAAGAAAAGATAGTATTATATATATAAATTATAAAATAGACTTGTTATTTTTTATTCATTGTATCTATATGATTCATATTATAGTATATAAATATAACATATAAGATAAATTTTTGGGTATGAATATTATCAACTAAATAACGAAAATTAACAATATCATTTGAATTATAATAAAATATCAATCATTACAATGAAGCATAAATATATTCTAAAATACAATTTTCTTCTATATTTTGGTTTTGTCATACTTTTACCACCTAATATAAAATTAAAATTTACCAAATTTATAAAAACTATTTGAAAAAATGAACATCATTTTTATAATCACAATATTCAAACTATCTTAGAGTAAATTTTTAGCATTTTTTATAATATTTTATTTTCCGATGAATTGTGAAAATACAATTTATTTCAAAATATCTTATTCAATTATTTAATTTATATGTTTATATTATAATTTATTTTTTTAATGTAGTATTAGTTCCTTTATATAAAATTTAACACAATTTTAGGTTATTTAAATCAATTTATTATTAAATTTTATATTGAATCCTTCGTTGTTTATGAAAATTTTCTATTTGTAAATGTGATTTATCAACACACATGTGGGTATAATATTAATTGGATTTTATAACTTATAATAATTGATTTTGGAAATATGGATTCCATATTTGAAATTATATACCTATATATTATCTAATATTCTCAAATTTATTTTTCAAAATTATGAATTCTAATAGAAGTAAAAAAATTATTATAATCATTAAGGATAAATCAAATTTTCATAGGGAAATAAATAATATAATATAATAAATACATAAAATGTGTACAAAACACATTTAAAATACATATGTTTTCATTATAAACTATACATTTGACCAATATATTTTTTTTTACATTATTATTGATTAAAACAGGGGTTTTATTGATTCTTTTTAACAATTCCATGGATGTCCTCACCCTTACTTATAAATGACCAACCCATAGCCTCCACTATTCAAAATTCTAGATAATGTTTTTTAAAATAATACCCAGAATAACATCCCTAGTCACCCTATAAATTCCTTTATCACTTTTTTTCCTAAATCCATCATAGGAAGGCTTTTAGTGAGAAGCAAAATTAGTTTTCCCAAATATAGGTAATATTATTGAATATCTGTCTATGTTATGAATATTTTTTAACCTCTATAAAAGCATATAAGACCATTATTATATAAAAATATCCTTATATTTGAAATAATTATATTTTATAATCTTAAGTTAATTACCTATATCTATCTCCTCAATCAGAAATTAAGAAATAAAATTATTGATCATGTGTGTGGAATATTTCCACTCACGATCCCATGTTACATGTTTTCCAACACCAGATTTCGTAGATGCATTTATTGATATATTTTAAATAAATAAATAAATAAATAAATAAATATTTTTTAAATTAATTGAATTTATAGAATTAAAATATCTTATATAGGTTTATACATTCAAGGAATTTTATAATATTATAATGTCATACATGTGTATGGAAGACTACTGCTACATGAAGTTATGTGAATCAATTTTCCCCAAAACATTGCATGGAATGTACATAAGACAAATTTATTGAATATATGTGATATATATAAAATTATATTCATTATTTAATGGTAATATATCACACAATTCATTATCCTTAATCTCATTAATGGAATGATATATTTTCTAGTGTGCACGTACGACCTACCATTTCCACAAAGAAATGAAATTCATTTTACATTTCTTAACATTTACTATGTTTCCTAAAAATAAAATAATGAATAGGTACTATATATATTTCAATAATATAGTTATTTAAATGGTAGATGTATATCATATACCATTGAACCATATCCTTTTTTAATACTAGCATGAGATAACAACAAAATTTTCAACCAAGTCAATGAATATGATAATATATTATTAAAAACCAGGTGAAAATGTTATAATGGGATTAAAAATTATATCGCAAATAATATGTTGGCCTATTAAAAAAATTAATGAAAATTTTAAAACCATTATTTAGGATTGTAATGATTGTTAAACCAAAATGATGTGTCAAATAAGGGATATCATCTAAATTTAACATCATTGATGAATATTGTAATGTTATGAACCTAGTTTCTTTTATAAGAATTATATACCACCCCTTATATAATTAATATCATCATTAATTGTAACATTATATTATTTTACATTGGTAACTTACTTATTTTATCTATGTAGATTTTACTAGAATATAACCAAGTGGAAAATAATTTTACAACTCATCACCCTTTCTTTAGGTTGTATTACTTCTTTATTGTATTTTACGTTTTATAATTATTTTTTATCAACTTTTTAATACATTATAACATAGATACACTTGTTTTATGTGTATTTAGGTTTTATACACATTACTAAATTATTGGATAATTCTCACATCAATGTTATAATTTTTGTAATCATTTATTTCACAATAACATATTAAAAATGATTGTAAATTCATTTATTTTTATGTATTGAAATTATTGGATAATTTTATAATAATCCCATTCCATTTCCAGTCCCATAGTTATTTAATTTTTTTAATGTAATAGAACTATTTTTCTTCTCTTTGGTAGTTAAATAATATGTATTTTTTAAACATTATTTGAATTCATTTCAATATTCTATTGAAAATATATTGTAACTCCATTAACATATATTCAATATATGTATTTGAAAATATAAAAAATATTTACTATGAAATTTTTTCCTTGTTTTACATTTCAAATTATATTATAATGAGATTATCATGTTGTTCTGCAAACATGAACTCTTTTTTATGTACATGTGAATGGAATCATTTTTTTACCATGTATGAAAAGTATGAAAATTTTCCCTATAATGACCAAATAATTATTTATATAACTATTATATGTTTAATAGGATATTATAAAAAGAACCATGTTTAAAACTATTGTATAAAAACATGATATATTTTTTTTTAATTTCAATGTGATATATTCCATGTGAACATTTTAAATGATCTATTATGGGATTTATATTAATCAATGACAAAAAATCATGTTTTTACCTATAATTATATTTGTATATATTCTATTTATGTTAGCCTTATTAATGTAAGGGATTATTTTTAATCATGTTTACCATGGAATCTGTTTAAATTTAAGTTATCGATTCATTATTTTAGTAATTAACATTCCATGGAAATATTCACTTGCAGGTGAACATTAAAAATTAAAATTTCAATAATTAAACTTATTATTTATCGATTTTATATATATTATTTAAACATTTTTTCATTTTTTATAATTATATTTTTTTGGGTGTTATATGATTGACAGGTGAAATTATTGTTAATCTATATTCCAAATTTGACACAGTAATATGATGAAAATTTGATGTACTCCTGAAAAAAATTGATCATTAAATTTATAAATAATGTTATAGACATACATATAGTGTCTGTAAAACTTATAGATTGTCCTTCTATTACACGATAGACTTAATAGAAGAATTAGTTGGATACCTATAGAAAAATCATATTATGGTTTATGCATACCCTTTGGTTTAAAATAGTAGTGTGAAAGGTATTGAATATAAGGGTATCATTATGTTTTTTCTCATGAAATTAAATAATTATATATTTCTAGGATGACCAAAAATATTTATACATATATATTAATTCATTTTTTTATTAATGTCCATTACATTATTAAATGGCACACCTTAGTTTTTAATGCATATTTTCCCATTTGAAACATGAAAACATATACTACTATGTAATCTGTGAACTATATTATCATCAACAGTGTCTTTAAAACATAGTTCCGTTCATAGAAAAATAATACAAAATACATTTATTTATATACATATGAATGGAAACATTAAAAATAGAGATCTCAAATTGATATTAAGGGTAAACAATGGAGATTTATAAACATAAAATGAGTAAAATTGTTTTATACCATGATCATATCATCTGGATAAAGAACCCTATATATCAACAGTCATAATCATGTTTCATGGAATTAATATTTAATGATCATGATGCCTTATTCACAAGGGAGTCAATTTACATGATCAGTGGAAGCATAACGATGACATAAAACATTTAATTGTTACAAAAACTTACGAATAAAAAATAAATTTTAAAGTAGTCCATGGATATTTTTTACGACTAACATAATATAATGTGTTCACTCCGCAATCAATCATAGTATTAAAGCTTCAATTACAATGAATTAAATGTGTATGAAGTACCATATAGAACAATATTTACTCTACTTTCTATTTTTTATTATCTCATAAGACATGAATCATTTACCAATACATTGAATTGATATAAAAATACCACCAAAAACATATTGAAAATAATAAATATTTTTTCCATAAGATGATAACAAATTCATCGTATCAGAACCATTGAAAATAAGTGTGTTACATAATCATTCAAATATAACTTAACTAATAAAATAATTTTCTTTCATAATTAGATCATTATTTAATGAAAAAATAACCCATAGAAAAATAAATGTTTTTAAGTAATATCTTAGAATGGGATCTACATAATAGATCCCTGATCTAGACCACCACATTACCTCAGGCCCGCCAACACATACACCAATGGCTGCCAACAATCATCAAGGTTCTATTATCAAACATGGGGAGACTGTACCAACTTCTTATAAGATTCACATTCCAAAAGAATTAAATAATAAATATAGAAGCATATATAAACATGACAAATATCAATGTTACATTTTAAAAAATAGGATATACAATATTTAATGGAAAAGAGAAAAATTTCATTCCAATGTACGTGACTAGTGTCATCATGCAATAATAAAAACAAATGAATACATTAAATACTCTTCCAGGAAGGTCTTGGAGAATTTATGGTTCCTTTATCCCTGCCCCATAACCTAATTAGCTATATAAGATAAGAATTTTTTCTATAACCCATCTTGTGAAAAAATATCTATTCGGGTATCGATCAGGTAGCCCGAGTAGGGTGTGGGTACAACTCAGCTTGACAGTAGCAATGATGTCTAATATAATCCAGTAAAAACATACTGTCTATATATCTATGATGAAAAAAATAAAATGAGTAAAAAAAGATATCAAATTATCATTTATTAATTATTTTATCATATAAACTCTGGGGTTACCATGGAAACCTTCACCTCATTACTAATTTCATCTCAAATCAGACCCTGATGTGTTCCCTAGGTAATATCATATCTTAATACATTCTTCGACTCCCGTTGAAGCTCAATGTATTCGAAGGTGATATTATATCTTATCACCTAATTCAACTAATGTCGATGTTGTAACTATTTTCATTTGAGTTCGTATCTCGGAGTACTCTATGATAGAAGGATCACAAGGTCCCTCATTAATGAATCATTCATCCATATCATTATTGTATAACTTCTTGAATAACACCCACAAATTCATTTCAATTAACAATGCCAATAGTGTATACATACATCCATTGTAAAACACAATGTCTAACATACCAAAATAATTAGTGCACACACATTCACTATTTCAGAACATCATTTATAACACCCAAAAATAATTTCTACACAAAAATTCACATTTTTACACATGCAGTCAGTGGTGTATAATTTCATGTCTAACCCCAAAATACCTTATAGATTTTTCACTAGCATATAATTTCAGTTCTAACCATCAGTAAATAATGTTTGTATATCAACAACAGCCTAAATGTCGTCTCAATCACCCTAATTCTCAATTATGCATGGATATTATTTGTCATCACTACATCATATGTTACATATGATCACATGTTTTTATATTATCACAATAACTATTATTAAACACAATAATTTTTTTATCACAAGAAACCACCTTGGATTCCATTAATTAATTCATAAATTTATAAATCTAATTCCATTTACTAATTTGACAATTAATTATTCCTTTCACGGTATCAATATCCAATAATTAATTCCCAAATTAATTATTCATAACACATTTCCATTAATTAACTCAATAGTTATTTAATCACATTAATTTCATTAATTAATTTAGATATTTAATAAATCATAAAAATCCCTTCAATTAATTCATAAAAAAATTGTTCACATTATTTCCATTAATACATTCAAAAATTAATTTACTACATAAGTTCCAGTACTTAATTCACTAATAAATTAATCATAACCCATTTCCATTAATTAATCCAAGGATTAATTATTCACCTAAGTTTCATAAAATAATGTCTATAATCAATAATTCATAATGATCCCATTAATTAATTAATTAATTAAACAATTAATTGTTTAATTCAACTCCATTAATTAATTCATCAATCAATTAACCAAATAAATTCAATTAATTAACTCAGAAATTAATTAATCATTTCTCAACATGTCAACCAATAAATAATTCGCAAATTAATTATTAAAAATTTATAATTAAACAATTTTATCGCAGACTCATCAATTAATTATAGCTTAATTTCATTGATTAATCCCTCATATTTATTAATCTAAATCAATCTGTTTATCTATTTTAACAATTAAATAACTACATCACTTCCATTAATTTACTATAAAATTAATTATTCCCAAATTGATCAATTAAATAACCCCAATTTAATAATCAAATTTATTATTCTATCTTTAGTAAATCAATTTCCACAATTAATTCGTCAATAATTGTTCGATGTCAAAAAAATAATAAAACCAATAATGATTAATTAAATAATTAATTATAACTACCCAACAACTTCCACACCATGAAAATTAATATATTAAAAAATTATAAAATCTTAATAATTTCTATCTTGGTATAATTGAGTCAACAAATATTTATCCAAAAACCCAATTTCATAATCCAATCTATTATAATTACTTAATTTATAAATTAATTTATATTTTTCAACCATATTTATAACTACCCAATTAATTCCCATAAATAATTATAAAAATATCTTGATTCTATAATTAAATAATTAATTAAATTAATATATGCATTATAAAATGCAGATTGCAAAATGGAATGAGAAATTATACAACTTTCATGTACATAATTTAAAAAATATAATTACTTTGGGATTTAAATTTTAGGCCACATTCCTCAAGAATGTTGATGAACGCTCACCAATAGAAATATATCAATTTGAAATAGATCTATCAAGAATGCGATGAATAATATAGTATAGATATGAACTCCAGGAGGTGCGTAGAAGGACTTCCTTCAAAGAAAACAGTGCACATAGAATCTTTGGTCTAAGGTGGAGGTGTGGCGAGGTGTTTTTATTAAATATAGAGGCTTTATATAGGATCTTTGGACCATGGTGGATGTCTACATAGGGGAGGGGTCTGAAATAATTGGTTTCCTACCCATTCCATGTGAAACACCTCAATTCCACTTTATAATAATTTTTCTTAAATTAATTTACAAATATTTATTAATTTAATTAAACAGTTGTTAATGAATATTATTAATTTCATGCATCAACTCATTATAATATTGGGTGTTTCATGGAATAGTACAATGAACCTTAATTAAATATTCCACATTGGTCTTGAAATGACCTCCTCTAATTGAGGGTTATGCTACAACTGAATGCATTTCAATCTAAAACAACACGAAAGAGTTATGATTGTAACTATGTTTTTGACAAAAATGATTTTAATCAATATAAAAATATTAATAATAACAACAATACTAATTATTATTATTATAAAATATTTTTCACCATTAATGTTTCGAAAACAACATTCATTAAACATCATTAATAGTAAATAAATTAATATTAACCCCACATTTTCATTTATTATGTATTGATTAGTAATTTCACCTCTATTACATAGATAATAAAAAAATATTCACATGTGGAAAAACATAATTTATCATTTAAGTTAAAAAGAATATTTAATTAAACATTTAATTTTTCATTCATATTGAGTGAAAAAATAGTATTAATATTACACTTATTATAAATAATATTATTTTTATCTACATATTAAATATTAATTTACTTGTTTTCTTAAAATCATTAAATTTAATAAATTCTGGATTAATGATTAAATTAATAAAAATAACTATTTATTTTAGAGAAAATTAATTAACATCAAACTCCAATTGTATATAAAAGTTATACCATGACTAGGGTAAAATACACAATTTCGATGCAACGATGGTCTTTAATTTATCATAATATGCATTGTTTGACTTGTATTATTTATTTAATATTAAAAAAAGGATTTAGAAATTAATAAATTATAGTATGGTTATATTCTAGAGCGTGATTTCCAAACGTCTAATGTATACAAATGTTATACCCATCCAAGGATAATTTTTTTTCCTATACAAAGGTGGTCTCAAATTTCACATTAGATACACTACATGAGAGATATTAATTATTTAATATTTAAAAATGTATTAAAAAATTAATCAAGTAAAAAAAGTCTATTTTCATAAGTGATACATCCAAACTTCCGATGCATAAAAATGTTATACCCCACATGTGGTAAAAACAATGATCTTAAAACAATGGTGATCTTTGATTTCCCATAACATGTAGTATTTTACAGTTATTATATTATTTTGAATAAAAATAATGCACCTAAAATTAAATATATTATATTTTTATTCAATCTTCACAGACACTTTTCCGGCCTTATAAGATCACACTTACTCATCACCGAACTCCAAAAAAAATCATTTGAAAAATCCATGATTTTTTCTATAATTTATGGCATTTAACACACTTATCAAAATTTCACTGATAAATCATTTTTTTGAATTTAGAAAAAGGATAATTATCTTCACCAATAATATTAAATGACTCAAATCAATAAAAAGGATGGTATTGTACAATCTAAACAACTTATAATAGGTCTTCATCGAGTTGTAAATCCAAACATTTATAATAATGGTTGGGTTCTTAAAATCTCCCCACCTTATAACACCTCATATTAAAGATATAATACCATGTATCTATAATATTTAAAGTAAATAGTGTCATACCATTGAGCTCACACATCTGTTTCCCTCTCCCATGTTTCCTTATGCATATTCCCATGTTTCCATAACATGCAATCTATCAATGCAGTCTAGTCCATCTACAACTTCTCACTACGATTCACCTCATGTATCAAGTAGTTTTCAATGGACACATCAATCTCTAGATGAACATTCACAATGTACACAATACATTTATAAATTCATTGTTCCAAAGAACCATAATAAACCTATTAATATTGGCACATAGACATTCTATCCAAGCCAAAAATAATTGACGTATATACACCACCTTCATGGCTCGAATAAACCTTTTCCATGATATCTAGACATGAACCATTTAGGTTCTTCATGTGAATTTTGATACCACCATTTATATCTCATGGTATTTCTCAACACACCTAATATTTATGTGTCTCTCCCCACTATAGAAGCATCAATAAGATTTCATTATAAAATAACTCAACCACTGGGGCCCATGTCTAATGATATTCATTGACTTATATTCCCTCTTAAAAACTTGATCCATTAAAATATGATATATATATATAATATATATTGAGTATATAAGTATTTATAGTTATCCATAATGGTTTGATAAAAAATATAATACATAAATATTGGAGATGGTTGGTTGTATCTACACCTAGACATTGTATCCATTTACATGATGGATGAAAACAATGTAAAAAAATAAAATAACTTAAAAAATTAATTTATATGACATATATATCACATATATTAATTACATTTATTATTTAATGAATTCCATTTTAATCTTGGCTGAAAAATAGATCACATCTCTTCAGGAAGAAATATTCTGTCATTCACATGAATGATGTTGTTATATTCTCTATTGAAAGTAATATAAATAATATTTATAAGGAATAATATATTTATTATTATTTTAATGTTAATAATAATATATATATTTATATATATTAACCACCATTATATGAAACAATTGCAGGTGTTGATTAAAAATGTGTCATGTAGTTTTTTGAGGTTGTAGTATATCGTACTAATGAGAGATGTTATTGTATCCAAATTTAGGGAATATGAGAATAATTAATGACTTGAACTTATTAAGAAAAATATAATAGTATTTATGATATTAATATTATTAAATATTTTTTCATTAATTATAATTTCAGTAGGTGGAGGGTGAAATATAATAAGAAGGCTAGATGAAGAACATTACATCTTTTTTGGGTCACCTCCTTATGATCGCATCTATAAACAACCTATGATGAATTGATAATCAAAATACATATTGTTAGATGAGATTAGGGAATTATGTAATGTGATTTTTTAGGTAACATTTGATCCAATTTTCTTAGTATATGTGAATATTAGAGGATATAACGTCAGCTTCCAAAATTGTGGCGAGTTTTAAATGTTTAATTTATGAAAGGAAAAACATGTACCCAAATATTTATAATAAAAAATCTCTTAAATTGGTAATTTTTTATATTATATGATATTAGGTATATATATTCTTATTAAATTACATTTTTACTACATCTCGGTCATTTATATCCCATATCATTCATGTTTAACACCACGGTAATCACATTTTTACGTTAACATGGAAACTAATTTTTTTCTATTTTTTCTATTAATTCATTTAAAATATTATTTTAATATTTTAATATAAAATAAATTATTTGGATTATAAAAATAGTAACATTTTTTTAATATTACATTCACATAACATTACGTTTTTTATAAATTAAACCTAGTGTTTCGATGATAATGTCTTATTCAAATGAGTAAATATTCAATAATTTAAAATAACTTACATAAAAATTCAAAATGGAACTCATACCAATAAGATACATTTTATTACTAAATATATAATTGAACTAATTCTTCATTGAATATCATTCAAAAATGATAACCTTATATGTTTTTAAATGATAGAGATGTTTTCAAAAAATACAATGTATTTTCCCTAATTCATTGAGAAATTACTCCTTTTAGAAAATAAAAAATATTAACCCTATGATTACTATTATAATATTTCACAATAAATAATGTTCATTATTTTTATTTATTTTATAAAATTGTAAACATTTAATTTATTATTGTTCACTAAATTAATCATTTTTTTTATAAAATATAATTTCTAAAATAAATAGAGTCTTTAAAAAAATTAAAAATCATCTATAATTATTGATTATATTAAACAATTATATATAAAAAATAAAATAAATTATTAAAATTAATTTCACCATGTTTAACACCTTATAAATTAATTTATACTTTAAATAATAATATTAATATTTTTTCAATTTTTTGAAAACTTTTTATATTTGGTATCACAAGGTAATGAAGAAATTTTATTTATTCTATAATAAATAAACTCCAAGAAATTGAGGGTGTTTCAATTTCCTTCAATGATAATTTATTTGTTAATACCCATAAAATTTCCACTACGATACTTGCTTGATTGAATTTTCATTATTATAAAATCAATATAATTTCTTGTGTGTTTTAGTTATTTAAATTTTTTTTATTGTGGATGAATTATCTATTCAGGATAGTGATGTTTTTTAAATAGAATCTTTGTTTAGATATTTTTCATTTTTTATCCATTATGCCTTTTCTATTTATGATAGTCTATTAATTGAGGTGGAATTTTTTTATGTTTATCGTAATATATTGATTATTTTCTATATATTAACAATAATTAATTTACTTAAATGGAATGTGTGTTCATATATATTTGTTTCCCTTTTTATTATGACTATATATCTATGATAGCATCAATGTTAATTAACCCTTACTAATTATTTGAGCTCACCCTTATTTGCTTTAGTTTCATGGGAACCCATGACATCTACTATGAATGATATAAAAAGATACTCTACTATTAATAATGATATTTGGGGGAATATTTTTTTTATTTTTATATTCATATTTAATTAAAAAATATTTTATATTTCTAGTTTACCTGTACTTCTATAATATTAACTCTATGGGGATGTGATCTATTTTATATTATGAATATGTCGAAATTTATTTACCAACTCCATGTTACATGGGTAACATTCATTACATTGGTTATCAGAGGAAATTCAGTGGAAGGCTTGCTAACTAGATTTTCATAACATATATTTGGGAATATAACCCTAGGATTGAAAGTGAGGATATGTATATAAAACAAACAAATGTTTTCATAAAATATATATTATATTATTTTTCCTTTTAATACATCCACGAACTTATTTTAAAAGTCTATTTGGATCTATAATTGATATCCTTAGGGATTATATCATCAGTGAATGTGTTTTGGATTAGACATGAATGATACCTACAACATTAGAACCAGGCTTACTACGAACATTCTTGGACACCCCTAGGGGATATTCTATGGATATGTTTTATTTTCATTATAACCTATTATTAATGATTTTATTATATTATAATAATTAAAGTCCTTGAATAAATTAATGGTGACTTAGATTCATTATATGTTATCATGATTTTGACATCTTATAACATATTTTTTTTCCAACTACAAATATTATTTCGCAAAAAATTATATTTTGTGTTCATTAATGACTTCAATCCAAAGTTATCTTGTTAACATTGATCATGAAGGGAAATGTGGTGACTTAATGAATCTAAATGGGATCAAAAAAGACTGAAATATAATGATATTATCCCAAACTACTTATCCCAAAATATGATTAAAAATATTTATATTAAACAAATTTTAGATTTACAAAATTATAGAAGTATGGAGCTTTCTAAGATCTCGAGTGGTGCAGACCATGGAAGAATGAAATATCAATTTCTTTCATGTAAAAAATGTTGAATGAGTCTTTATTTGAATTTCATTAATGGAAAATAGAAAAAACTTTATGTGCGGAAAAGTAGCAAAAATAATGAAATGAATATATTAAAAATATATTGTTTACAAAGGAAGGAAACATCCATGGAATATAATTGTAACTATTCATCATATATATATTGAATCTAATAATTTTATGAATCAATTACAACTTTTAAATGTCATCTAATAGACCAAGGATACACATATGTTGCAATAACATTGTGCATGTATTTATTTATTGAGATTCTATAATAATATTATTGACGTATTTTATTACTTATTTTATTTTGATTATAAGAATCATGAAACATATTAGTATTATGTTAAATTTTATAATCATACATGTATTCATTATATTTTGAGTTATGAATACCATGATTAGATTCACACATTAAAATTTATAATATGTTCTATGATTTAATGTCCATTTTTTTATGTAATGGGATTATAAAATGATTATAGACATTTTTTACAAACATATGGTATTATAAAAATTAGTTTAATATATGTTTTTTTAAATTTAAAAAATAAGGAAAATAAATTTTTTATCAAATTATTAGAGTTGTTATTAACCATTATGGATTATTTTATCTACTATGTTATAGTAATTATGGGTCATCAAATGTTTCGAACATCATATGAATTATTATTTTATAGTCATTGAAAAATGATTATTCGTTGTATCCAGCAAAGGTCATGGGGATTAAAACCACAAATAATGGATAACAATTGTTGTGAACCTATCACAATCATATGATATGTTGTATTTAAAATGATTGATTTATATGAAAAATTTTATGAATAAATATAAATTATGAACACGTGGTTTTACTATTTATGATAATGGATATTTATTTTTTTCTATGCATATTATTTGTGGAAAATATTTTAAAATAGGTGGAACAACTTATAACTATTATATGGATCTTAGAACTCATCATATTTTAATTAATATATGTCAATAATTAAAAATTCGTTTTTTATATTAATTATTTTTGAGTATGAAATGAATTGGAAATCAACTAATAAAAATATTATTATACTATTTTTAGGTAATAGAAATATATCATGTAATTTCAATTACTTATAATCAAAAAAATTATAAGGATTAATCATCATAGTAATGACTCTTGAAAAAAAAATTATCCCCTAAAATTCATTACCTATGAAAAGAAGAACATTAAAATTATAAAAAAATTAATATTTTAAGGTAGTTGATTGTCCATTTATGATTCAAATTCTTGTGATCAATAACCTATATAACTATATATATTTATTTATGTTTTCTCCAAGAGTATATCATCATTTAATGCTTTTTAACATGTTTGGAAACCAAGTTATTTGTTATTCAATATGATCGTCATATTTCTATATATTTAAAATAAAGAAATATTTTAAATATCCATTTTAATGTGTATGATTTTCAACAATGAATTTAAAAATATATATCCCTTCATTACTATGATCGAGTTTAAATTATAATGATAAATTTTTTTATGTTGGAGAAAATATGACACCCAATGATTTTAAATAAATAATATTAATTTTTATAGCATATAAGATATGAATCTAAAATAATATCTGATAATTTAACACCTCCACCCACTATAATATATTTTATTTTATATAAATTTGATTTCAATCATAATTATATAACCCTCGAACCAGTGATCAAATAAAATTAAATAAATAACATAGTTATAAATTAACAATTACATTGGTTTTTTGAATTGGAAATGTGAAATTATGAATATTATTATAATATAGTGATTAGAACTATAATAAAATAATTTCAAAAATTATATGTCTCCTCAAAAACTGTATTTTCTAGAATACAATTTAGACACATTTTTTATACATGATATAAAATATGTTTACAAAAAATAAAAAAAAATATATATTTTAGAAAATTAACTTTTTTGATGGAGTAATAATAGCACATTTATCATAGGGTGGTTTTTAAATATTTATGAACCATTTAATGTTTCAATTAATAGTGGTAGATACTAAAATTTGTATTGTCAACTATATTATTTCTTAAATAAAAAAATTTATAGAGAATAATTATAAATGTATTTCAATTAAAAATAGATCTATAATATTATAATTTAACAAATTTAATATTTTCTAATCAATTTAATATTGAATTTTGAATTTTGATTAGTTTATAATTAATTGAATTCTCTCTTTAGAAACCCTCTTGATCATCACGTCTGTATGTATACTTTTTAAATGGATTCTACCAAATATGTGAATGGAGTATTTGAAAATGGATTCCATATATATAAATAGTATTAATTATACTATTTGATAATAATTGTATTTCAATTATGAAAAATAGAATAAGAAAATAATTATTATTTTAGTTATTGAGAGAACTACTTTTATAGGGTGTAAACTAGAAACTAATGGGGTTAAAATTGATAAAAAATGTATGGAAACATATTTTTTAATATATTTATCAGATATTATTTATTTATTATGATAATGAAAGATTTTCAAGTCTTCTATAATTAATAAATAATTGGCATAATTCCATATTTTAAAATATTTTATATATATTTTCTCTCACCAACTTATAATATGCAATCAATCTCCTCCCATATTCCCACATATAATGAAATTTTTATAATCCGTGTCTGGAATAAATAAATTCCTTTCTCCCCTAATAGAATATTGTATCCCTTGGATAAATCATAAATCCATCATAAGAAGGTTTTGGTGAAAACCTAATGAATTTGTATTAAAAAGATGTAATGTTTTAAAATGAGTTTTTTTTTTCATCTTACACATCAATAAAATATTTGTTAATACTTTATTATATAACAAAAAAACATCATATATATACCAATATGTTATTATTTTGTGTAAATGACCTTTATATATATTTTCTTCAGTTTTAATGGAAACGAAAGTAGATAACATGTGTATGGAGAACTATCTTCTTGATCTCCAATGAAATTATTTTTCAATCACCAAAATTTAGTGTTTTATTAAATTAATATATATTTTTTTTATTTGTGATATTAAAATAATTATGGTATTAAAATAAATCATTATTCATTTCATTTTTTTAATATATGATGATCTGGATCATGTTACGAAGTAGTACAACCTGGGGAAGTGATGTGATATGTTTTTCGTAAACACTTCACCTATAAGGTAATTTGGATACATTTACTCAAAAAATAAGATATATATATATTACATAATATTGAATCTATAAAATCAATATACCAACAATATACTTACATATTAAATTATTAATTGAATAATATCATTGATCATTCATATATATGGGTTATCATCTCCTCGAAGAGATGAGATTTCTTTTTCATATCCAATCTTTACAAATGATTCTAAAATTTATATAAAAACTTTTTATTATATATATATCATTAATATAATACTTCAAAATATTGATCCATATCATATACCCATGTTTCTAGACTTTCATAAAATAATATAAAGGTTAAAATAAAGAAATTCACAATAACAATAACGAAAATATTGAATTGTTAATGAAAAATAAGAGGTAATATTTTATAAGGGGAGCACATATGGTTAGTAAATATTAATATGGTTTTTTATATTCATAAAATTATTAAATACATTATAATTGAGGTAAATTCATGTTTAATAAAACATTTTGTGGGGAAAAGGACATTATATCAATTTTCCTTCTTTGAGGCATATTTTTAGGTGATGAACATAATTACATTTATATATTTTATTTTATTTTTTATTTACATGTAATATTTTGATTAATTTATAAGTCATGGTAATTTTCTGTTCAATTGGAATTATGTCTTTATTTGTGATATGTCTACAAAATTACAAAGTGGAAAATAATTTCATATCTTAAGTTATTTTAATTGGGAAGTATTACTTCATCATTTTCATTGATATTATATGACTATGTGAAATATTTATTTTGACTATATTATGTTTTTTACCAACTACATTAATGTGAATTTACATTTTATACAAATAAAGGATTTTTTTAATTATCACTTCAATATTTTTATCTTTATGACATTTTATTTCACTATCTCATTTTAATCATGACTATTTAGGTATGAATTTACATTGAAGAAAATTATTAGATAATTTTCAAATAAACCCTTCTAATTCTCTTCCATTCTAGTTATTCATTATTTTTAAATTTAGTAATAAAAATTTTGATTTTTTTTTTAATAAAAATGATTTTTTATAATAAAATTCAACATCATTTATTGATTCAGTTTAAAATAGTTTTCCATTTAAATTATATTTTTTCTATTGAAGATTTAAATAATTTTTTTAAAATGATAATAATAATTTATTAAAATTATTTTTTACTATTTTTTTCCTAAAAAAAATACAGAATATTCTTTTTTTTCTAAAAAATTAATGTTAGGCATTTAAATCAAATTTAAAAGGAATAATTTATGTTAATATGTACCACATGTATGGAATTCCCCAATATCAAAGACAATATTTATTTTAAATCATTATGTTTTTAATTAAATATTTATTTACAAATTAAAAATAGAAAATATTTTATAATTCTTTGGTTTTAAAAATATTTACAAATTTAAAAGGATATTGTGTTCAAGAATAATTTGATAGAAATGTATATAGTATTCCATTAATTTATGATTTTTTTAAATATACATAACTGTGGATATGTTTTATTGAAATCATCCATATTTTTTCAATTATTTTTTATTAATATGAGTGTTAAATTATTGACATTACATTTCTTCATAAATTTTTGTAATCATTATCATTCCCTTGAAATATTCTTATTCAAGTGATTATTATATATTTATTTTCAACTATGTATCATAATTATTTATCATGTATAATTTTTTATTATACCATATTTCATTTATAATAAAAAAATATTTTATTTAAATTAATATGATTAAGTATGGATATTAAATTAAATCCATATTACTTACTCAATGCTGTAATTTGTAGATAAATTTAAATTTTTTGAGTTAAATCTATCAGTTCATATATTTAGAAATCATTATACATTCAATTATGGGTGGGGCCAAGTTATAGATATCCAATCAATTGATCGGTAGTATCATATGACAAACTAGTTGCCTAGTCATAGTTTTATTTGATGAATGAGTAAACCTACTTTTCAGGTTGAACTGTCTTGTAAATGTTATTGATGGTAGAGTTATAATGATTCCAAATATAACAACTTGTCATATTTAATAATTTTGATCAATAATATGTTGGTTATTATTGTCAATGAGATTTTAGAAATGATATTATCATTGGATGCATTTTTTTCAAAATAAATTTATCAAATGGATATTTTATTGATTTACTTACCTTTCCTTGTTGAAATTTATATACCAATTCATGTTGTGAGGATATTTAAATTTCATGAATGTTAATTTATTTACATTAAATATTCATTATTCCCTTTCTAGTCAAAATTTAATGGTAATTTAAATCAATTGTGTGTTTAGTTATTTACCAATACATATTTATTAATCCTTATCTACAAATGATAATCAATTTTCTTAAATAAAATGTGTGTATAGTTATTTACCTTTACATGTAGATTATTATTATTGATTAATAACATCATCAAATTTATATAACCATTACTGTGAGTTTTAATACAAACATATTTTTTTAAATTTCTCAAAATTCCAAAAATTTCACTATAAATGATATAAAATGATATTCTAGTGGTAATAATGATATTCTAAAAATCAAATGTCACATAATGAATTTTTAAAAATGATTTATATTTTATTTGATGGATTTGGATCTTCTAGTCAGGGTTTGGATAATGTTATGATTATATTTTTTGTTTTTTTCTTAGTAAATGAATGTTTTTGTCTTGATAGTGTCCGACGCTGGGGCAGATAACGGTTGAAATTGGGAGGCCTTGCCCAGGTCACCATTCAACCTTCCTGGTTCTCAAAAAAATTAATTATTGATATGATTAATAACATGAAATCAAAATTGAATATGAATAACAAAATGAAATTATGAATTTTAAAAACAAAAACAATAATAATAATTTATATTAATAATGACAATATAATTATTATTAATATTATAATCATTTATTATTATTATATTATTATTGATATCATTATTTTTTTTAATTTTATTATTAGATTTGTATTATTTCATCTATTATTATTTGTTTGTTACTTTAACCCTATTCTCTCCCTCCTACATGCCCCTCCCCCCATAGATAGATCTCCCTCTTAGCATAGAGCACCAACCCCCTCCCCTCGGTCAACTTTCCTAAAGCTGACCCTATCTTCAGCGCATCTTCCATTGATCGACTTATTTAATACTTATGATGCATACTAGACATGCAATTATTCTCAACAAGAAGATCCCCGACACATGAACCCCTGGAAGGCTGTACCTCTCCAGTTATACCAATCCCAGTAGAAGCTCCAATATCCTTCTATGCATATATATCTACGCCGGATAAATCCCTCCCTCACTATATGGGGGTTCCGTTTAATTTCATGGGGTTTCGATTGGGTTATGGTTTAATTTTTTTGTTTTTGATACTTTTTTAACATCATATGGTATCTTGTGGTGCAATTGAGGTTGGGATTGACTCCACACCATATTTAGATCAAGTTCATCACCAAAGGTACGTGGTTCTATGTTTTAAAATTATTATTTTCTTAGTATGATTTTTTACATATTTATTCTGATTCGATACATTACTTGTGTGTTTAGATATGTGATTTGTTATGATTTGGCCTATATGTGTGGTGAAAGTATATTTTTAATGGATAATGGTTATATTTTTGTTTCTAATTTATTATTATTCTTTTTGAAATTATTTTTAAACATTGTTTGGATGGTGAAATTGAGTATTATAAAATATTATAAGTCATGTAATATTGATAATTTAATTTATAATGAAAATTTTTTATGTCCTATATGTGTTCAAAATGATCCATTTATTCATGCCTTAATGAGTTTGATAAAATGTGTAGAATATTATAAAAGATTTTTGAATTGAATTTTATTTATGTATGGTATAATATTGGGGTTTCATAAAGAAATTGGTTGTTTTCAATTGTAAATCATTGTTGTGAATGTTTTTAGTGATTTTTTAATATTTTAAACTTGTTTATTACGTTGTGCAAGAGTTGTGAGTCTTGTTTTATAAGGTACTTATAGTGACACATTGTTAAAAATGTTATTTGACTAAAAAATGAATTATTTTGTATTTTCCTACTTGTTGTACCCATTTGAAATTAAATCATAAATATGTCATGTAATAAAATGAATGTTTTTAAATTGGTCTTGGTTTGAGTATGATTATATTAAGAGGTATGTCCTATAGAAATAGTTGTACAATGGTGTGTCTATCATGTGTTTTAAAAAAATGGGAATCTATTATCTATAAAGGTGATGATAAATGTTTTTAAAAGAGGTTTTGGAGTGTGTAAAATTTTGAATGGTATATTCTATCAAGAATTTTGAATTCCTTGAAATTATTGGCATTGGATTGTGAATGTTGTGTTGTGTGTGATATATGAATTTGAAACTTTATTAAGTACAAAAATGGAATCCTGGTTAACTAGTTTGATGGACTAAGACTGTCATGCTAGATGATTCTAAATTTATTTCTTCAGGTTTTATCTAGTAGGATTGATGCTATAACACCAATAAAAGAAGTGAATTGGTAGGAAATTTTCATTGATGGTTGTGATCATTCCTCACACTCATTTGTTTTTCCTTGAGAATCTCATGGATCTAGGAAAGAATTTTAGTTTTTTTAAAAACTGTGTCATATCATTCTAGGTGCAAAAATAAATATCATGGGGATAATTGTTACATACTATCAATTAGAAATTATTTTATGTTATGATTTCATAGGTTTGGATATTTTTTATTGGGTTTGAGTCATGTCCTGATTGGATTTTTTTTTCTAATAATAAAATTTGTTTGGGGAAAATGGGTATGTCACGGTTGAAACCAGGTGGCCATTCCCAAGAAACCATGAGGCCCACCCTTTGCTCAAAATAATATTAATTAATGATATGCATAATAAAATGAAAATGAATAAAATTAAGAATAATAAAATAAAATAAATATAATAATAATAATAATAACAATGGTAATATTTTTATGATGATGATGATCATTATTATTGTTAGCATTACTATTACTAAGTATTATAGTTATTATTATTATTAATAATAAATTGTTGATACCTTTATTCGTGTTCTAATTTTCATTATTAGTATTTTTTTTTTCATTTTTCACGGTTAGGGTTTTTAGTTAATTCCCCCTCCTCTCTCACTCATACATGACCCCTCCCCCACATAATGATCTTCATACCTAGGCGGTGCACCGAACCCCCTCCCCTTGGATGACACTCCTCCAGTACAGCCTGTATCATGGGAAACATTAACCGGCCGACCTCCTTCCCCCTACTGACACCTCCATCATGCATGATTATTACCTACTGGTGTATCCCCAATGCGAGAACCCATACATGTCGATGCCTCTCTAGTTACTGCGGCCCCTCTAGCACCTCCTCTGGCGACCACGACCCTCCTCAGTTCCCACTATCATTCATTAAATGTGGATATAATTCTGGTAAACCCCTCCACCATTCTAGGTGTTTTTCATTCAATTTAATGGGGCTCGGTTAGGGTTAGGCTTTAATCATGTTTTTTGGGTAATATTTTCCTTTATTGTGGTCACATGTGGTGTGGGTGTGGGGAGGATTGACTCCCCACCATTTTTCTTGGATGTTATTCACCAAAGGTAGGTGGTTTTATTCTTTATCATATGTTGATGTTTTAAGTCATATTTTTATGCATTTATTTTTGTTCGATAAATTAAATGTGTGCTGTGAAATGTGATTTGTTATGCTTTGGCCCATATGTGTGGGGAAAATTGATTTTTGATGGGAAATTGGTTATATTTTTTGTTCTATATTGTATTTATTTTTTTAAATGGTTTTATTAATTTTTTTGGAAGGTGAGAATTCAGTTTTTGAAAAGATTCAATTTGAATTGCTATTGGAAATAGAATTTATAAGGAAAATGGGTTGTGTGTGTAACACCCCGAGATTTTATGAAAAATAGTATTTTTAATTTCATTGATGTCTTGTATTGTATGATACACCGAAATGATCATTCACTACACACATCCTTGACATGACTTTCATTACATGCAATCGCGACCTTCCACGATAGCATGTGTTGTACGTAATACAGAGTTTGACTAAACAATGATATGTCATATAAACAAGCTGTTATGAATAGTAGTACCCAATTATTGATATTTTATAACTTTTATCATTTGAAGTGGACATCATTTTTGGATTCAGAATATCGAAATTTTCCCATGGTGAATATTTCGTATTTTTCTAAAAACATTCATTTTTTGGTGAATAGTGAAAAACACCGAGTTATAGTTTAAAATCGAATTTTTTATTTAGATAATAATTTATTTTATTTAAATTTATTTTAGGTAAAAATTGATTTATAATAATTATATATGTTCAATATAATTCATTTCAGTCCTTTATAATAATTATATATATATAAAATTTTTATTGAACTTTTCACCGTCTTTTACCCACCTCCTAGGATAATTTGAAAATTTACATAAAACAGAATTTTACCTCTTCTCTGAGTGGAATTTCGAAAATTCGAGAGACACGGTTAATATCAAAGAGTAAAATGTGGTTCAATATGATAAAAATAATTTTTGGTGAATAGTAACTTTTTACTTTTATTTACCACGGTTAAAAGTAAATATTGTAATTAAGTGTACAAATGAAATTATTATTACCCTAACACATGTCATAATTCTATTGGATAAGTGTAATTCGACCAAAAAAAATATTAGTAATAAAATATTACCCTTTAGGTCCACATGAATTAGATTGGGACATTTATTATTAATTTATTTAAAGAAGGGTTAAAATAGTTAAAATCATTTTTTAATAACTAAATAATTTTTAATATTGGGTTATAGATAAGATAAATTCGACTATAAATATTCATTAGAAATATAAAAATATTTCCTACATAATGGTATTTTTTTTATAAATTTTAGACATTAAATAATTTAATTTATATATGACATAATGATGATGAAGTGATTACCTTATTAATGAAATATTAACATAATTGATGTTATAAATACCAAAATGAATATAATTTTAGACTTTTTATGAATTCCACTAATTTTATAGGTAAATATTACATGTTATTATTGATTCAATTAACTTTTTTAGAACTAATAATGTTTTTATAAGATTCAAAAATATCAATTACCAAATAGTGTCAAAATTGACATAAAATAGTTTTTAAATCAAATATTATATTATTAATTGTTATTATATTCCTAAAAATATAATGTTCTTACGAATGACTTAAATATGGTTATATATATTAATAATGAACCACTTGTGATTCGTTTGGATTGTTATTGTAATTTTATTATCCATTTAGTGTAAGAAAACAAGAAGACACAGTAAACGTTAAATTATTTAACTGAGTGTTAAATCTAAATGATAAGGTTAAAATAGTAACCTAAACTTATCTGATACCTATTGGTTGAGAGGAGTTTGACCCATAACCACATTATCTTCGAAATAAATCAATTTTGAGCTATTATAAACTGAATATTACTTTATTATAAAATAATATTTTATGTTTTTCTTATGGTTCCCCTCTCCTTCCTTATAAAAAGGGCACCCCTTCCCTCTTCTCTTCACACCCTTTTAAGCATTGAATCTCGGCCAAACCCTGCCATTTCTTCTTCGAAACCTCTATAGTTATATCATAGATGTTCTGGTCTTCTCAAAAGACCATCTATAGTGACCTAAGAAGATGTTTAAAGGAGGTGTGTCGAGGAAGAGGTAATCTCTTCTACCGACTCTTTGAAGTTTCTTTCTTCTTCAACTTCATCTTCTTTAGTTGTATCATTATAAAGAAATAAAATCAGTATTAATTATATACATATATGTTATTATAAATATCAAAAACCCCTATTTCACCTTCTATCCATCCTATGGAAAACGAAATCACCACGCGTGCGTACGTACAGAATACTGTCTCCACGCCGTGGTGTAATCAGTTTTTCCACCACCAGCTTACTTGGATGGGTATAATGGGTTAAAGAATAACTATATATGATTATTATAAAATCATAATAATTATAATATATTATATCATCCACTCCAATTAAATTCAATAAATATGGGAACAATATCATCGCTCGTGCGTACGTACGGATTACCGTCTCCATAACGCGATGAGATTCATTTTCCATGTTAACAATTAAAGAATTATTATAAAGCATATATAATAAGTAATACTGAAATATATGACATAATAATTCTCCTATATTTATGTATATATATATGTATGTCATCTACATAATTCCATTCAATTCAATAAAGAAACGAAAAACAGTGTTCATGCGTACGTACGACCTACCGTCTCCATTAACGGTGTATTTCTTTCCATTTATTGATCTATTATATATATGTATATTCTGAATATATATGATATATAAATCATGTTTTATATTCTATAATTAATTAATCATTATAATGGTAATAATATTAATAATTACAAGTCAGAACACAGATGATAAATGAAATGATTTTATCCAAAACACTGCTTTAACATGGAATTGACAAATGAACGAATTATATAAAGTTGTAAGTGAATCATGTATGATATCATAAATATTATTATGGTACTGTTACAAATTAATAATATGTTCAAACCCACAATATAGGAGTCTCGGACACATATGGAATAAATTGGGCATAAGGTAAGGGATAAATATTCCGTCTCATTCTTTTCTGAGATTGTTTATTCGTAAGTATTTACTGGGGTTATGTTTATTATCAAAGTCCCAATGTTCTAAAGATGTTTTCAAAATATGTTTAATTTTCTTCCATGTATTTTTAAACACATTTTTACCCTTTTTAATTTTACCACATTGTATGGATGTAATCTTTATTTTGTTTAGCATACGATGTACTTTTTGACTTTTCCGTTAAAAGTATGAGAAGAATGTTTTTTCAACTTATACAGCATAAATAGATTTTTACGGTTTCATAATGAATTAATTTCATGAAGATTACTCTACAATATTTAATTAATAATTTCAAGAAAATCCTTTTCTTTTAAAATTTCATGGAAATTTGTGAAAAGAGAATGATTTTGAAGAAGAAAATATATTTTCCTCAAGAATTTATTTCAAGTGTTTTATCAAAACCATTCTCCATATAAGATGGAATTATTTCATATGTGCATGTTTCAAGTATAATTTCTGTATGATTTACATGGTTTCACTTTTCTTATGATGAACTGATATCCATTTTTTTGTATAGATTATGTTATGATGGAATGATGTTTAAGAATCCCATTTTTATTACATGGGTTATGTTATGATATATGATTTATGATTTTGTGGAACACATAAGAATTATTTCATTATAAGATGGGCGGAACCAATAACTCCTTCCAATTCATTGGATAATGATTTATATCTCATGAGATAGACATGGCTGGAACTGTATGTTAATCTGGTTCAGTGATACAGGACTGGAATGAGGAGTGAACTCGATTCAGAAAGGGATTTTGTCCACTTAGATGGTCTTTCCAGCAATTCCTTGGCTACTATGGAAATAATAACATGTGCTTAATGGTTTCCATAATTACATGCTTTCTTCCCACGCTATTTTATCATGATTGATGATCCATTATGATCTATGCCATACGTACTACCAAATTTTTTATCATTGCACAAGATTTTGATGTTTAAATTTTATGTTAATCATTTGATGTTCAAATGTATATGGTTTGTTTTATTTTATCCATGCTTACCCTTACTGATCATTTGAGCTCACCCTTTATATTTTTTCTTTTCCATAGGATATAGAGAATGGTTTTTGGTAAGAAAAAAGGAAGATCTTTATGGGAGATATTGAAGATCTTTCACCAAGATTAGAAGATTATATTCTGAGTTTCCAAAGACACTATACTATTATGGTCCTTTGGTGTATGTTTGTGTTATGTATTAGATATTCTGAAAAAGTAATGTAATGTCTATGTATGTCATGCTTTGGTTCTATATAGTTGGTATTAGAGGAAAGGATTAGTCAACCTTTGGAAACTGGGATGCGAAAACTTTAGTGAGATCCATAGAGATATTTGTAAGGTATGTCTAGGGATGTCCCTATGGTTAAGTATATGTATAGTTAATAGTACTAGAATTACGGTAATGATCATATAATTAAATATGATATGTTATATATTGATGGTACTTCCCCTTGATTATGATTTTTCCTCGCACACAATTCTTTTTGGGTTTTAGAAAATGGCTGGAAACATGAAGATTCATTATAATCGATGATATGTTGGATAATGGAATGATATTCTTCATGAGCAACCTAATGAAACGGGATTTGGAAGTCCAAACTTCGTTATTATGCCTAATAAAAAATCTCATAATATGATCAATAATATTAACTTTGGTAAGTTTTTTGACTTGGATAACAAGAGAAAGATGAAGTTTCATGATGACCATAGAGAAATGAAAGTTCAATTTTCATAATGTAAATTATGTGGTAAGAGGCATCAAGGAGAATGGTTCAACGGAACTGGAAGATGTGTTGGGTGTGGAAAAAAAGGACACAATGACAGTAATTGTAGAGGAAATGGTTCAATTAACGCAATGGACAAGGATAATGGTTTTTCTAAGACATCAACAATGGTTAAATGTTTTAAATGTGTAATGTACGGGAATTATGCAAACCAATTGTCTAAGGGAAAATTTCATGAAAAGAATCAGCATGGTCATATGGGTAGTATTTATGTTGATGATGACGAAGAGACTACAAATTATATATGAGATGAAAGAAATGATGAATCTTAGTCAGTGGTTTATGAAGGTAGTGGAATGATTGAAAGTTTATCAAGAATAATGTATGGTACTATGGAATAATGAAAAATCTTAGGATTGTTACACTATTGTCATTACATTAGTTTTTGAACATATATGATGAATGGTACCAGTAACCATGAAAGGTTATTCAGATATTTTTGGAAAGTAGATGATATGCACATAATGAAGGGATAAAAAGATAATGAGTTGTTTGATAGTATTATTGATCTCATGGCTGATGTACGGACAATGTGATATCATGGATTGAGTATATAGAATTTTTGGGAATTTGGTATGTGGAAATAGTTAACATTTGATAGCATTCATGTTTTCACTAAGGTTCTATGGTAATTTATGTTTCAAGAGAATACATGATTAAGGTATTCACATGTTTGAAATGTGACGAACAAGATATATCGTATGATATATGGGAGATAAATGATGGTATTCACGTGCTTGTTATGTGACCATTCAAGCAATCATTTTCATTATACTATGAGATTGGACAGATGTATTTTGGATATGCCGAAATAATGGAATGGATTTTGTTGGACATTAGATAGTATTATTTAAGGATAGAACTTGTTTTTGATATTGTTTTTGGAATGATATAAAAGTATACTTTTAGAAAAAGGACAACCTGTAGGACGACCGACAACCCGTCGTGTCGGACAAGGATGCTGGAATCGAACCCACAACAGAAGTGCGACATGCCTTTATCGCCTATCACTTGCCTAGATGAAGTCCCTGGATAGTAGAAACTTGTTTTATTTTATTAAGTGCTATAATAGATGAATTATAAGTCCATTTTAGCAAACATATATGATTAATCTCAGCATAGATGGACTTATGTATATTTAATAAACTGTGCTAATCATTTTGCGATTGAAATAGGTTGAATGACCTATCATTCTATGACTTGATCTGATAACACTTCATGAATGACAAATTCAACTTCATTTATTTAAGAGATGAAGTGGAAATTTTTCCATGCACGAACAACGATGAGATTGTACCAAAATCATGTAAGTATTTCTTTTAATTCAACAAATCTTCAATATTAGGGAAATGATATTGAAAACCAAAAATGTTGTCCTAGTGCCCTTATATATGATGAATCAGATGGTACATAAGATCATCAAAATTTTATGGCTTTGTAAATGTTGGCTTTTTCAGAGCCTTGTTCTCTACAACTCTCCATCAGAACTACATGGTTAGATTTTTTCTTCCATATCTATATTTTCACCTATGTTCTCCTATGTGGAAACCCAGTGATTACATAATTTGGGTAACCGTAATGTTTCATAATTTAGATTTTAAAGTCCAGTTTTGGAATTTCTTTTTACGATGTGGTTTTCTATGAATGAAACTTTCAATTAAAAATCCATCTATAACCTCGATTAATTTCGAGGGAGAAATTCATTTTAAGGGGGGTAAAATGTAACACACCGAGATTTTATGAAAAATATTACTTTTATTTTCATTGAGGTCTTGTGTTGTATGCTACCCCAAAAGGAGATTTCACTACAAACATCCCTGAATTGTCTTGTATTACATGCAATCACGACATTCCACGATAGTGTGTGTTGTACCCAATACCGAGTTTCATTAAACAACGATATGTTATATAAACTAGCCGTTATGAATACTAATTCCCACTTTTTTAAATTTTATAAATTTTATCTTTCGAAATGTTTTTCATTTTTGGATTCAAGAAAATGGAAATTAGCCTAGGGTGAATTTTTGGTATTTTTCTGAAAACTTTCATTTTTTGAGGAATAGTAAAAAACACCGAGTTATAGTTTAAAACAAAATTTTTTATTTAAATAATTATTTATTTTATTTAATTTTATTTTAGGTCATCATTGATAAATAATACCTATATAAGTTCAATGTAATTCATTGGAGTCATTTTATAATAATTATATATATATATATAAAATTTATTGAACTTTTCACCGTCTTTTACCCACCTCCTAGGGGAATTTAAAAATTTACATAAAACTTAATTTTACCACTTCTTTGAGTGGAATTTTGAAAATCCAAGAGACATGGTTAATATCACAGAGTAAAACATGGTTCAATAAAATAAAAATAATTTTTGGTGAATAGTAACTTTTTACTTTTATTTACCACGGTTAAAAGTAAATAAGGTAATTAAGGGTAAAATGATATTATTATTACCCTAAAAAATGTACTAATACTATTGGATAAGTTTAAATCGACCAAAAACAACATTAGGAATAAAATATTACCCTTTAGGTCTACATGGATTAGATTGGGATATTTATTATTAATTTATTTAAAGAAGGGGTAAAATAGTTAAAATTAATGTCCAATAACTAAATAATTTTTTATATTGGGTTATCCATTAGATAAATTCGACTATAAATATTAATTAGAAAGATAAAAATATTTCCTACAAAATCATATTTTAGTTATAATTTTTAGACATTATATAACATAATTTATTTATAACACAATGATGATGAAGAAATTACCTTATTAAGGAAATATTAAAATTATTGGTGTTATAAATACCAAAATAAATATAATTTGAGACGTTTTATGAATTCCATTAATTTTATAGGTTAATATGAAATGTTATTATTGATTCAATTAATGTTTTTCCAACTAATAATCTTATTATAATTTTCACAAAAATCAATTTCCAAATAGTGTCGAAGTTGACATAAAATAGTTTTTTAAAAAAATATAATATTATTAATTGTTATTATATTCCAAAAAATATATCATTCGAAAAAATGTATTAAATAAGGTAATATATATTAATAATGGACCACGTGGGGTTATTTTGTCATTTTATTGTAATTTTATTAACCATATAGTGTAAGAAAATAAGAAGACACGGTAAAAGTTAAATTATTTAACTTAGTGTTAAATATAAATGATAAGGTTAAAACAGTAACCTAAAATTATATAAAACCTATTTGTTGATAGGATATAGGTCCATCCCCACTTTAGCTTTGAAATAAACCAATTTGGAGCTATTATAAACCGAATTTGACTTTATTATAAAATAATAATTTATGTTTTTTCAAAGGTGCCCCTCTCCTCCCTTATAGAAAGGGCACCCCTTCCCTCTTCTCTTCACAAACCTTTGAGCCATAAATCTTGGCCAAAATCTACCAATTATTCTTATAAACTTCTCTAGTTATATCATAGAGGTACTGGTCTTCTCAAAATACCAACTATTGTGCCCAAAGTAGAATTTTAAAGGAGGTGCGTCGAGGAAGAGGTAATCTCTTCTACCGACTCTTTCATGTTTCTTTCTTCATCTACATGCTCTTCTATAGTTGTTTAATTATAAATTAATGACATCAGTATTAATTATATACCGATATGTTATTATTAATATCAAAAAAATTCTATTTCAACTTATATACATCCTACGAAAATCAAAATAACCGCGCGTGCATACGTACGTAATACCATCTGCACGCTGTGGTGTAATCAGTTTTTCCACCACCACCTTACATGGATGGGTATAATGGTGTAAAGAATAACTATATATGATTATTATATAGTCATACTGATTCTATGATATTATATCATCAACTCAAATTCCTTTCAATAAATACGGGAATGATATCATCGCTCGTGTGTACATACGGATTACCGTCTCCACGATGCGTTGCGATTCATTTTCCATGTTAACAATTCAAAAATTATTATAATGTATATATTAATAAGTAATTATGAATTATATTACATAATAATTCTACTGTATTTATGTATATATATATATACACATGTATGTCATCTACTTAATTCCATTCAAATAAATAAAGAAACAAAAAATAGCGTTCATGCGTACATGCAACCCACCGTCTCCATGAACGGTGTATTTATTTCCAATTATCGGTCTGTTATATATATGTATATTATGAATATATATTATATATAAATCATGTTTTATATTATGGAATTAAGTAATCATGATCTAATTAATCATATTAATAATTACAAGTCAAAACACGAGTGATAAATGAAACAATTTTACCCAAAACACAGTTTTAACATGGAATTAACAAATGAATGGATAATATAAAGTCGTAAGTGAATAATATATGATATCATAACTATTATTATGGTTCTTTTACAAGTTAATAATATATTTTAACCCACTATATAGGAGTCTCAGACACATATGGAAGAAATTGGACTTAAGGTAAGGGATAATTATTCCAATCTCATTCTTATAGGAGATTGTTTATTCGTAAGTATTTACTGGGGTTATTTTTATTATCCATGCCCATATGTTCTCAAAATGTTTTCAAAAAATGTTTAATTTTATTCCATGTATGTTTAAAGTCATTTTTACCATTTTTTACTTTTACCACATCGTATGGAAGGAATCTTTCTTTTGTTTACCATACGAGGTACTTTTTGACTCATCCGGTAAAAGAATGAGAAGAATTTTTTTTAGTTATACGACATGAATAGATTTTTACGGTTTCATAATGCCTTAATTTCATGAAGAATACTCTACAATATTTTATGACTATTCTCAACAAAATCCTTTTCTTTTAAATTTTCATGGCATTTTGTGAAAAGAAAATGATTTTGATGAAGAAAGGATATTTTCATCAAGAATTCATTTCATGTGTTTTATCAAAACCATTTTCCATATAAGATGGAATTATCTCATATGTGTATGTTTCAAGTATAATTTATCTATGATTTACATTGTTTAACTTTTCTTATAATGAAATGATATCCATTTTTTGTATGGATTGTGTTATGATTGCATGATGTTTAAGAATCCCATTTTTATTACATGAGTCATGCTATGATATATGATTTATGATTACTTGGCACAAATAATAAGGATTTCATTATGAGATTAGTGGGACCTATATCTCCCTCCAATGAATTAGTTAAAGATTTATATCTCATGGGATAGACATGGCTGGATTGGTAAGTTAATCTGGTTCAGTGATAAAATACTGGAACGAGGAGGGAACTCGATTCAGAAAAGGACTTTATCCACTAAGAGGGTCTTGGTAGCAATTCCATGGCTACTATAGAAATAATTAAATGTGATTAATGGTTTCCACAATTACATACATTATTACCATGATATTTAATCATCATTGATGATCTATTATAATCTATGCCTTACATACTGCCATGTTTTATGTCATTGCTAATGATTTTGATGTTTAAATACTGTGTTCATGTTTTGAAGTTCAAATGTATATGGTTTGTTTTATTTTCTCCATGCTTACCCGTACTGAGAATTTAATCTCACCCTTTATATGTTTTCTTTTCCCCAGGATATAAAGAAATGTTTTAGGTAATAAGAAATAGGAAGATCTTTATGGTAGGTGTTGAAGATCTTTCACCAAGATTAGAATATTATATTACTAGTTTCCAAAGACACTAAACAATTATGGTTCTTTAGTGTATGTTTTTGTAATGTATTAGATATTCCGAAAAAGTAACGTAATATCTATATACGTCAATCTTTGGGTCTCTACAATGTACAATCCATGTGGCACATGTTCCATTTTGTTTCATTCTATAAAAGTTTCTGATAAAATTTGTATTAGACTTGAACCACTTATTAAATTAATTTGATGTTTTTCTGGTATTAATAAAGGGTTTTCTAAATGAATTTATTCTTTTCCAAGTGTAAGTATTATATCTGAATGCTTAGAGTTTTTTTAAATTGTGGAACATATTTATTAAGTTATGAAAGTAGTGAGAGTCTTGTTTTATAAGAAACAGAATGTGTGATTGTGTTAAAAATTTTATTTGAATATAAATTAGTTATTTTTTCATGTTGAACATGTTTCACATCATTGATTTTAAATCACAAATACATTATGTATTGAAAATATAGTTTTATAATGGACTTAGATTGAGATAGATCTTACTGAGCGGCTTGTCCCATTGAATTGGTTAAACAATGTTTGTTTCTCTTAAGATTTATAAAAATGGGTAATCATTGAAATTTTCAATTGATGATAAATGAATTGAAAATTGGTTTTGGTGTGAGTAAAATTGATAATAGTCTGTTTTATCAAAATTCGTGATTTCCCTGAAATTATTGGAATTGGTTTATAAACATGTTCAAGTGTGTGATATGTAATTTTGGTACATTGTTATTCTCATAAAGGGAATCCTGGGTAACTAGGTGGATGCACTAGGACTAGAATGATAGATGATTCCAAAGTGGTTCATCATGGTTTCATCTAGTAGATTTGAGACTAAAAAAGAAACTAAACATGTGATGTGATTGGATACCACTAGTCCTTTAGATATGATTCCCCATAATGAATTGTGTATGATAATGTTGATGGATATGAATTCTATAGCACATTTTCATCGATATGTGAGGTGATTGGACTCCGAGTTGAGCTTGTTTTACCATAGGTATCTATCCATGATGCTATACCATATTTGACATAGTTCCATCCACCGGTATATAATGGACCTCATGTGTGTGTATCTGTGTGTATGTGTCTGTTTGATCTTTTATAAATTCATTTTTCATTCAATAAAATGGTTATGTACCAGTTTTCAGCGATATTGGTTTATTTTAATATCATTAAAATGTTTTCATACAAATTATTTCCCTGAAATGTTTAAAAAACATTAATTTAAATTTAAAAGTCATATTTTATTTAAACTATTTTTCCATAGAATTTGTTTTATCTGTGTGGAATCCTACTGGGGTTTACCTCAAACACCAAATAAATTATTTCATGTATCTAGATCATCATTCATGTCTTTTCTACGTAAAATCAAGATATTTGGTTTTGGATGTTGTATTTTCTTGAAGCACATAGGTGGATATTGGTGGTGGTGGCGTTATGATGTGGTTCCTCTCATTTACTGGTGAATTGGTATTGAGTTTGGGATCATTTTAGACAAACGACTTTTGGGGTTTTGACTAAATTTAGTAAAAAATAAATAATAAAATATTCAAGGGATTGTTTTGTTGTGTAATTTTAGTTTTGGATTATTCAAATTGTCAGTGGTTTTAAGACTTTTTATTCAATAATATATTTCCCAAACATTAATTTAAAACCATAGCACTTGTGTGAGTCCTTGGTCATTAGGAACACCCTTCAGTCCATTCCATGGACCTGGTCACATTTTGGGTAATATTGTGATTTAGAGAGGTTTGTGAAAATAAAAATGATGTAATTTCTCTATTCATATGTAACATTGGAATAATTTTTGTATCTAGTTCATCAAAACAACATAATTACTTAGTCATTTTTGTTGTGATTTATTGTACCATATTCCTTTGATATAATGTTTATACAGACCTTGGGTTACTAGAGTCAAAATAATTACATGAAGGATTTGGATTTAAGGTTGGATTTATAGCTATCTCTATTGTGAAACGGGTGATGATCAACATGGTGGTGACTTGATAATCACATGTTGATGGTGGTTTTTGTCTTTTGTGTTCATTTTCCTAGCATGTTTATTTATTTATATTAGACTGTAGATCATTTTACATAGTATTAGTTAAGGATTTATTTTAAAATAATATAAATAAAATGAATTTATTGAGGAAAATAAATTATACTAAAAAAGAGTTTGGTATTCTTTACGATTATTCAATGTTTGGATATTCATTATTAACAATTGTTTCAGGGTATTTCAATGTTTGAGAAAGTCATACATAGTACAAAGAAGGAATCCAATATGATTCCTTATTTTTTGACGGAATCATCATTCCAATGTGGAAACATATGACATATTAGTAATAATAGCAAGCCTATGGTGATAGATAAATCATCTCAATCCTTGTGGTAAAGTGGAATTGGTCGCATATTAGGTCGACCCATGATTTTTTATTACACAAGTCCACTATAAAACTCAAGTTACATTGCGATGATGAATATATTAATGAGGATACATAAAAAGAATTATTTTCAATTAATATATTTGTTTCATATTCTTATGCAACATCTCTATCTATGAAAGCATTTTTATGTTATGTTTTTATAGAATATTGTTATTGAACCATGTTTCTACACTCATATGGATCATGAGAACAGTTATAAAAAAAAATATAATACATGAATCATGATTTATGATCAATGAATTATTGGATATAAATCTCATATATTGTATCAATTTATTCTTTTATCTTATCTATATATTTTTAATTTATCTTTTGGTCATTGAAAGTTATCTATTATTCTCACCCCTTACAGAGAACATGAGTTAATACTTAATTACATTTTCATTCACCGTGTAATAAATAAGAGTATTAAATGTGATATTTTTTTAATTGTATAATGAGTTGTGAATAATTTTGAGATATTTTTAATAATGAATTTTATATATGATTTCTTAAAAATATAATATACAAATACATTAATCCTATAGGTCTTTTTATTTGATTTATTGTGAGATATACTGATTAATAAAGTATAATAATCTAATATGTATATCTGTTATTTCCATGAAATATGAGGATGATTTTGATGAATCATTGAGATGACTATTCATAGAATCCATAGAGCAATTCATGGTGATTGTTCAAGGTAATTATGACATGAATAATGGTGGATATGTGATCTAAAGAACATACGTACATGAGGGGGGTATGAAAATTTTGATATACATATGAGAAAAAATCAAGTTCAGTGTTATAATTTTTGGTCAATATTATATTACATAATTATTTATTATTATCCCTATTATTATGATTAAAAATTTGGAATTAGGCTTACAGATAATAAACACCAAATCATTAAAAAAATTAAATTTTATTAACTGTTTGATTAAAAGGTATGTGACGTAGGTTTTTTATATCTATATCTATATCGACATCACATTGTGTTTTTGGTGATAATTTATACTTGCTATAACTAGTAAAATTATTTTGAGATATTATTTTCCTAACCATTGACACAAACCCTCTAACTAATGGTCTAATATAACATGGAATTAACTGAATTTAATCATAAAATACTGAAATAGTTTTATTTTCATGAACACACATAATATTGGATGATGAATATTGTCCAAAAAAATATTTTAATTTTGTATGTGTGGATGATAATTGATTTTCTATAGAATATTTATCTATATTCTAATGATGTGTATGTTAATATAACATTCAATTTATATAAAAAAATCAACATTGACCATGTCTGTGTCATTGTTTCCACTGTAATGATCTAAAAAAAGTGGAATTAGGGACTATTATTAAATGGGAATTATATATTCCACTATAATGATATATATATGTTTTATATATAATTCATGATCCATTTTCATGAAAAATATGATCCCATAGATCAAAAAATATCATTTATAATAGAAATTTATTTTTAATAGAAATTTTATTATACAAGATATGTGATATAGTTTATATAATGAACATGTTCAAAGATAATAAAAATACGAAACCATTATGCTAATTATCAATGATAATCGAAGGGTAATTTATTCCAAAAAATAATTTTTTTGAATAGATTGGTAATTTATCATGTGGTTTGAATTGGGTATGACATGTTGTCTATTATGAGTTTCTCACTTCCTCCCAAAAGATATTTCATATATAAAAATGTTAAATTGGGGATATAAGATATTAAATTTTTTTGGAATTAAGTTAAAAATATCATGATATTATTCATGGATCCATGATAAGTGACCTGAGTATCAGTATGAATTCAATTTTCATTGTAACCAAAAATCATGTAGTCTAAATGGATATATACTCATCCAGATTCTAGCATAGTGATTTATTATATGGTCATTAATAGGATAATAAATTTATTATAATTAAATATCACATAGTAATATTAATCAATAACAATATTATTATAATTAGTGTACTCGTAATATGAATGGAATGTAAATTAATGAACATGGAGGATGGCTAAAAAAAGAGGATGGTATGAAAATAACCATTGATACATGAAAATGGGATAGAACATTTTATGAATGAATGATATTCCAAAACCATGAACAGATTAATAAACGAAATTGTAATGGAATTTTTGGCTAGACCCAAGAATATAGTTTTATTCATACCAATTTATCAAATGGTAAACATAATTTTGACACACATTGTTGTATAACATGAATGTATCTTTTCATAGTACAAGGAATTCTAAGGGTAACCAAATTTGATCTATAAATCCAATATGGAATGATGGAAAGTTTTAAGGGGATGTAAATTTAGGGATGGTCAGTGGATGGATGTTTTGTTAATAACTATATATCTCATTTAAATATTGATAAAGATACATTTAGTTTTAGATTATGTATCGGGGTACTCTAATTCAAGAAACATGACATGAACTATTGGGAGGCAAAACAGTAATGTGGATTATGAAAAATAAAAAATTTATGATTATATGCCTCGAGGGACCATTATATAGATTATAATCATCTACATGGGAAGTATAGATATTTAAAAAAATCAAAGCACGATGTGAAGAAGTGATACCTTACAGTTTGGAGTCTAATTATCATCTTCTACTCAAGATAGTTTAACATATTACTATATGAATGATAAGTTATAAATTTTAACATTTTTCTAACAATTTTTGTATACCTTGTTATTTTAGTTTATTTCTTATGTAAATTATATTATATGATTTAATGTCAGGTCCAACGCTGAATACTTCATGTAGTTTATGGTTATATGTAAATTTCATATTCTATTAATGTTTATTATCATATTCCAAGGATCTCAATCAAATTTTTTAGAGTACAATTATAGAAGCGTGTGAACTAACATGGAAAAATTTCAAGTATTTTTTTTAATTCTCGCATTTGTATGGGGTGTTAGATTCACTCTACCCATTACAATTTTTTATTATAGACTACTATAATTTTCATTCTATAAAATCTATGGACTACATCTTATGGATTTTAATTTTGAATGATTCCTCCAAATGATTATTGAAATCATTAGGGACAATAAATATTCTCATTAAAAATATACTGATTCTACATATTCTTATAAAATTAATGGGGAATTATATTGTATAATAATATAAGATAAATAATTGTAAATAACCTACATTAATTGATGCTCATGAACTCATTATTAAAATTTAACTATCCATATTCTGTTAGTTGGTCATTGATGACTATTTTGTGAAAGTGTAGTTGAACAATAATTAGTTAGAAAATATTTTTTATATACAGTAGGGAGTAGTGTGTTTTTTATGTAGGGATGTGTGTAAGTGTATTATAGACCCACAATGGACATAATATATTATCAATAAATTTTCTTTTACACATATCTATGATCTTATAGAGAATATTTGATAGTGAATTATTGAATGAAAATATCAATCCCTTCAAAATTATGTGATGGAAGGAGGAGTAGTTGAAATGGATATTTTACTTGTCATGAAACCATTTAAATTTATGATTACATAAATCCAGTTAATACCTATGATGATATAATAAGGAAATAAAAATCTATTGATTACATAATACTTTATGAATTTAATCACAACATTTATTCAAGATTCTTATATGCATACCATTTTAGTCCACATTCATTAGAAAGTAGTTGATGTGAGGCTAAACCTAGATTGATGAGCCATCAACAGAGGGTATGGTTACATACATTCTAAACAGAATGAAGAATGTGACGAAAAATATATTACTTTATTATATAACACCATGGGTTTTTTTGAAATTATTATTATGTATTCGATTCATGTGATATTTTAATATGTTCTTTATACAGTCCAATATCTTCAAAGGCTAATAATATCCACGTATCATAGCATGGTGACGATGTTTAAATAAAATTTTATATTATATACATGTAATTGTGTGGACATATTATGTTACTATGTGGGTATATCCTTCTTTACTAAACCAAAGGAGAATTCAATTGATCTATCACATATAAAATTTCTTATAATAATTTAGTCCATCTCAAAAGATGATTTTTGTGAATCATATGTGAACTATTCTATTTTAACATGACTCTATATGTGATACTAATAGTGAAGATAATATTGTATTGGGAACATCTGTTTTTAATGCTTGAGTATATTGTGAGGTAATAACATCTATTTCTGGTGGGTCAATACTGATTTTATATATGTCCACTACATCTTCAATAATTAAAGTTGAAAATATATTAATTTTTTTTCAATTTATATGATAATATTATTTTGATACAGTTCATTTATTGTAGTAAGCATGTAAGAAAAGGTATCCTTATATAATGATAACTTGTTCCTTGAAAGACAAACTGATAAATGAGATCATGTATTATAGGTATTGATTTGAATAAGACCTCCTCAAAAAAAGATTACTAAAACCACTCATTATAACATTTAATTATTAATATTATATTAGTTTTTTATGTGAATCAAAATAATAAAATTATTGTCCGTTTGATGTGTATGTCAATTATTTTTGAAATAATAATTACAAAAAATAAAAAATATATAAACATGTTAGGTATTACGGTGAAAATATTTATATTCATTATAATGAAATCCTCTAATACAATAATTTTTTCCCATAATATGAAAATTATCCACATATGGGTGATCATCATTCATTAAACATGGATGATGCAACTATAGAGTTCACTAAAAAACACTCTAAAGAGAATTCCAAATCTACTAACATTACAATACACCAATGATATTATTCTAAATCAATTGTTGTAATATAAAAATATTAAACGATATGTTTTTCTCTAAATAAATTTTATATCATTAATAACATTCATTACACACAGATACAAGTTTAAATGAACCAAAATATGAATTAATAATATTAATATATAATCGGATAGTTATTACAATTTCATCAAAATAAATCATTAATAATGTATGTTTTTAAAATGTATAAAATGTTTTATTATTATTTTGTTGTACTTGACAAATAAAACCATCTATATTAAAAGAGGTGTTTTCTCAAAATAAGATGTTATGAAGATTATGTATTTTTATCTTAAAAAATTAAAATCAACACTATTGGTTTTCTGTTTTTATTTTTATTGATATATTATATATTTAATAATTTATTTCCAAGTCATTTATGTTTATTCTAGGAATTAAAATAGAATAAATGCATTTATAAGCTTAAAAATGTATTTTCTCAATGAAATCGATTTCCTATCCTTTAGAACACATATTATATAATTAATATATTAAACATATATAAATTAATTTTTAAAAAACTTATTCCATATTTTTAATAATTATATTAATCCTTTTTCAGTATTTTCCTTTTATTTTTGTCATTATGAATAACATATTTGGTAAATATTTTTCACCTCATTAGAAAGTAAATGGGTAAAATCTATTTAAAACATTGGGATATGGATAAAATTTTCAATAAAAATTATGTTATACTATTAGATTCGTGGAGTTCATATATTTATTTCTAATTATTTAATATATGGTCACATGTTTACATTTTTATTAATTCGCGAGAATTATATTAAAATAAAAAAAATAATAAATACCAAATGTTATTATCTTGATTTTAATATATCTACAATTCTCACATAAGAAGAAAAGGAACTATTGTTTAATTAAAATTGATACTTTAAAAAATATACATAAATTTAACATGGTAAAATATTATTAATTTTATTTTTTTATATTATACATAAATACCTATGAATCACTGATACAACATTTAACAAATGATTTAAATAAATATAATTAATGAATCTAAAAATATAAAAAAGTAAAAGTATATAAATCGATTATTGTGATCTATGAAAATTTTAGACAATATGAAATAATATATGAGCAATAATGTTTCATATTGTAATCTATCTTCTATCGTGGTGTTTTACAATTAAATTTAATTTAATAGATCAGAAAATAAAACTAATGAAATTTTATAATATGGAATATTTCATTAATTAATTTGAAATTTATAAAATTATATCTTCAACCAACACAACTTGATATGGTTGAAGATGTAAACCATGGTCCATTTATGGGTCACTTGTCATTGTAGAGTAACATTCAAAAACCTTAAAGAAAAAATCATTCATATCATCATAATAGTCAAAATGAATAATGGGGTTTTAAAATAGTTATCAATGATTACACAACAAATATATTTGAATCTTTTTTCAGGATAGTATTTTTTCCACATACTCATAATTAATTTTATTTATATCAATTTTTATTCCAATTTTAATTCTATATAATTATAATTAACTTATATTTTTATGTAATTCAATGGTTACCACACCCCCTAATTTAATAAATGGAACCTATTCTATTCTCTTTCCCACACCATTTTAGGCCCCTAGATTTTAAAATATATATTATAATACAATAAAAATTAACTTATAATAATCCTTTTGTTTCAAATATTTCCAAATAAATATCCCTTCAAGGTTTATCACGTATGTTAAAAGGGAATTGTCAATGATGTGGTCTAACACTAAAGCAATAGTTTTAAATTTTATTTCATCATATTGCACATCTATCTCCATCGTATCCTTTAAAAAATAGTTAATTAGTTTTGATAAATACTTTTATCTTTAATTAATTTATTTTAAAAACCATTATGCATCTTCTTCCCATCTTTTAGAAAATTATAATTTCAGTTGTGCATACATGTAATCTATAACTGTAACTCCCCAATATTCCATAGTACATTAATTTATCAAAGTAATTCAATAACTAGAAATACATGAAACACCGAGTTCTAGCACAGCATGACTTACCAAACTACATGTTCAAAATAATTTATGAATAGTATTAACAGAATTGTAAACATTATATAATCCTTATAATTTTAGAATCCATATTTTGATTTTCTTAGACATAATGTAAGAACAAATTCATTTCTTTAAGATAAAAAAAGTATTTTTCAAAAAAATGCAATGTTAGCGCCTTTTAATGGTGAAACCTTTTTAAATAAAATATTTGAAACTTTTATAAATTAAATTTTAAAAAATAAACTTGTTATTTAGAATTGGGAAATAAAAATTTTGATTCAATAACTTTTGGTGTTTTTCTGATAACATACATTTTTGGGTGAATAATTTAAAAATACTATATTTTAACTGAAAAACAGTATTAATCAAAATAATTTTTTGTGTTAAATTATACATTTTTATGGTTTTGAATTATAAATAGATAATATATTTACCATTTAATTCAATTCTGGTCATTGTAAGTAATTTCACTTTGATATTGGACCTAAACTAGTGTCAATTTTTTTATTGTTATTATTTACTAAAAATACGCTTTTTGATTTTGAAAACGGGATTTAATTTTAAATTAATTAAAGGTTCTTCAATGTTTTGAATTTGGTAAAATTTAATTCATTTTTGAATTAAATATTTCAAAATTAACTTGGGGTATGCTTTGGGAATTTTTCTAAAAACATTCAATTTCTGATGAATGTTGTAAAACACTATGTTGTTATTTAAATCCAACTTTTGTTTTAAATAATTATTTATTTTATTTAAATTTATTTTATTTCTAAATATATATATATAATACATATATAAGTTCAATGCAATTCATTTGATTCATTTTATAATATGTTTTTATATATAAAAAGTGTATTGAACTTTTAATCATCTTTTACCCACCTCCTAGGAGCATTTTAAAATTTTTATAAAACATAATTTTACTGCTTCTGTGAGATGAATTTAAAAAATCCAAGTGATACGGTTGATATCAGTAAGTAAAATGTTTTTCAATACCATCAATTTTTTTTTGTGAATAGTAACATTTCATTTTTATTTACCACAAATAAAATTAAATATGGTAATTAAGGGTAAAAATGATATCATAATTACCCTACTACATGTCCTAATTCTATTGGATAAAAGTAATTCGATCAAAAACAAATTTAGGAATAAAATATTTTCCTTTAGGTCAACTTGGATTACAATAGAACATTTCTTATTATTTAATACAAAGAAGAGTTAAAGGTGTTAAATTCAATATTTAATAACTAATCAATTTTTAATATAGGGTTTCGCATAAGATAAATTAAATTATAAATATTTATTAAAAAATAAAAATATTTCCTACTTAAATGGATTTTATTTGTATTTTTAAGACATTATATAATTAAATTTATTTATGACACAATGATGATGCATGAATTACTGTATTAATAAAAGATTAGAATAATAGATATTATAAATATCTAAATAAATTTAATTTTAGACTTTTTATCAATCAAACTAATTTTATATGTTAATATGACATATTAGGGTTGGTTAGATGAATTTTTTTCAAAGTAATAATGTTTTTATGAATTTAGCTAAAACAAAATAACAAATTGTGTCAAAATTGACATAAAAGAGTTTTTAAAACAAATAATATATTATTAATTGATATTATATTCATAAAAATCCAATTATTTTCTAAAAGACTTATATACCGATATTCATATCATTAATGAACCGCTTGAGGTTTTCTTGGATGTATATATTTAGTTTATTAACCATATAATATAATAGTACAAATAGACATGGTAAATTTCAAACTATTTAACTAAGAGATAAATATAAAAGATAAAGTTAATATAGTGACCCAAACATATCTAAAACCTATTGGATGAGTGACTTTGTACCCATCCTCACCATATTCTTTAAATAGACTTTTTTTGAAGCCATTAGAAACTGAAAATAGTATTATTATAGAATAATATTTCTAGCTTTTCCTAAGGTGCCTCTCACCCCTCTTATAAAAGGGAACTCCCCCTTTTATCTAATTCACACAATCAAATCCTTTTTCCTATGCCAAACTCTTCCCAAATACCCTCTCAACTATCCTCCCTTTATCTTAGAGTAATTACATTAGTCAGATAGCCAACATAAGGAGCCCTTTTGATCAAATCAAAAGGAAGAACCTGGGGAAGAGGTAAATATTTCTCGACCTCTTTCATGTTCGATTCTTCTTCCACTTCCTCTTTCTTTGTTGTTTCCATTTTAAAATAATAACTCCATTATCTTATATATACTATGATTTTATTATAAATATGGTACAACTATATTCATTATTTTATCCATCCATTGAATAACATGTCACCATACGTGTGTACGTACGACTTATCGTCTCCACGTCATGTTGAAATTGTTATTCTATACATTATTATATGGATAGGTATAATAATGATGTTTAATTGATGTAAATAATAAATATAACATGATAATGATCATGTATATTTGATATAACATCCAATTTTATATTATTTTAACATCAAAAGAATTATATTGTTGCTCGTGTGTAAGTATGGTTTCCTGTCTCCACGAACGCGATGAGATTCGTTCCCCATCGTATCCATTCAAGAATAATTTTCATTAGATGATTAAAAATAATTTTTAAAGACTTAATATCATTATGAATATGAATAATCTACATCTTATAAATAACAAACATTACTTACATAACATATCATATAAAGTAGAATGAATCAGTTAACACCCTTAATGACGATAATACTAAGATATTATAAAAAAGAAATATTAAAAGATCATATATGATATAATATTAATGTATATGATTCCTGTATAATTTAATAAAAATTATTTCACCATTATACAGGAAGTTAACCTACACTAAACCATGGAAAAATACAAGGTAAGGGTTAATTTCACAATCTCTTTATTATCCGAGGTTGTCTATACATAATTATCTACTGGAACCTCTTTATCATCCACAACCATGTTTCATAAAAATGTATTTTAAAAAAATTAATATTTACAAGTAAATGGGGGTAAGGTAATTTATAACCTTATTTGAAAATATATGTTTTGAATGGAATCATTCCTTTGTTTTCCATTAAATGTACTTTATGACCATTTCGACATAATTAAGGTAAGAATGTTTTTTAACTTATATGGAGGGTTCATCTATTTTCCATTGTTATAACACCGTTGAATCGTCCCTTAAAAACTTATAAGAGTATTTTAAAAATAATGGTTTTTTTAATATTATGTGACTCTTATATTATTCCAAATAGAATGAGATATTTCTCTAAAAAGGTTTTGGTTTGCTATATTTCATCATCCCTTGATGTATTTTAAGTTTATATGAAGTTGATTTATTATGATGAAAAACATCCATATTGTTTTGAATGTTTAGTGATATGTTTGACGGTGGATGTGATTTTTTTATACCATTAATTGTTTATGGTTAAAGTATTGACATTTCATATGCTATTATTAATATGAATGCGTATTTTATATTTCAACATTTTCATATGAGGAATGTATTGGACTTAGTAAGTGACGGGTGGAGCCTGTTATATCTTCTAGATGCATCAGTAGGTCTTATGAGACAACTATACATCGAAATAACTGAGGCCTTTCCCAATTTGATATATGGTTTCGGCCGAGGCCTTAATCATTTTTAGATGCCTTGGCTGAGGCCTGACAAAATGTTTCAGAATGTCTGACACTATACATTCCCTCATTATGGAAATAATATTGATGGTTCATGTTGTAATTAGACTAGTAGAATACCCATGATTATGTTTTAATATGGAATTATTTACACTGCTCATATTCCTTCCATAATAATATTCATTTTTTTTATTTGTAAAAGAATGTTGTTTCAATTATTCACCATTCTTAAAATATATGTTATCTTCCGAAGTTCTTCATACCCTTACTTAGCGTTAGAGCTCACCCCTTTCTTATGATTCATTTTCCAAGGATATTAAGAAGTTAGTTTTGGGTGACTTGCAGGAATAATCTTGGAGGCTATGATATTTCTAATGGAAAAAGTTTGTGTTGTATTTCTTTTCAATTTGTAAATTTGAACTTATGTATGAATCGTATTTTAAAAAATACTAAACTAATCGGTCATTCGAGACATGATATCCTTGTGATCATGTCAATGTTTTAAAATAATGCACCGAATATGGGTAACTAGGGTCGGGGTGTTAGAGTTTGTATCAGAGAGAGTTTAGTACAAACCATAAAAACTTGAATCAGATAAACTCTAATTAGGGCACATTACCCTAAGATAGACATTGAATATTATAATAGAAAACTTCCTAGAATATTGTTAATGTAGAGATTTTGTGATTTATCCAAGAAATACATCCATGTTTGGATATGTGTAGGTAGAGATGGCTCTTGCATATATGTATCTAGGGGTAAAATCCAAAAACGCCAATTTGAGCTAGACTCGAACAGAAACTGGTGCATGATAATGGGCCTTTCTACACTCTTGGTTACGACACTCCCGGGGTATATTCTTAGGTTTATTATGATTTTCATTACAAATCATTATGAATTATTTACAAGAATATAGCTCTTCAATGACAATATATTTATGATTATTGATTATATACATAAACTATTGAATTTACGCTAGTTATTTTACATGTTTGGAATTATTAATTACAATTCACAAACTGACCTAGAGTATTCCATTGTATAGAAATGGGGCCCAATAGATGGAATGTGAACTCCATTAATACGTATGATCAAAAGAGTAAGAAGGATCATATCCTTCATGGTATTAAGCCAACATTAAGAAGGGAAATAGTCTCCCATGTATTCTCAACATATGAAGAAATGGTATCATTTGTTAATAATATAAGTAATGAATTCATTGAATCCTACAAATATTAAGGGAATCAAGAGAAAAAAAGGATGGAAGTGAGAAAGATGAATAAAGGGAAGAGGGAAAAGAATGATTTTCATATATGTTATAACTATGGAAAGAATCACCTTGGTAAATGATTGAATAGAATGAGAGTTTGTTATAAGTGTGGAAAAAAGGACACCATGTACGTGCTTGCAAGGGTAAGAAAAAGGTTTTAACTTTAAAATGCTTCATCAAAAAGGCACTGGGACACTACAGAAATAAATGTACTAGTCATCATAGTATACCACAAATGATGTTATTGGATAATAATCAAGTTATGATACTACCTCATATGAAGAGGAATGACTAGTGTTCTTATGTTGTTATAAAGTTATTATTTCATTCAAGTGATATATCTGCAATATACTGGTTATATGAATTATAGACATAAATAAGGATTTTAATATAGTACTATGTTTTTGTGGATTTGAGATTATATGGTTCTAAGAAAAGTGACATAATAGTTAGACACACTTTTTGGAAAATAAAAGGTTGAAGTAAATGTAATCCTTAATATGGTCCCGATAATGAGGTAGTGATATTAGAACAAGAGATTGTTGATTTGGATAAATTATATTGGATATTCATGACTTCTTTGAAACAGATTAATGATTTAAATATTTATCAATGTGGTAGTTTACAACATTTTTGGATACAAGGAGTATATCTAGTATTATATAAGTAATAATGGTTCTTGAATGTAATCAATATGGGTTTATTGTAATTCATGGTGTTGTAGTGTTTTAAATGAATACCTTATGAAGATGTTCACATGTTATTATGTGGGAAAAAGGATCTTCATTGTATTTAACGTCATTATAAATTTAGGACAGTGAGTTTGGATTGGAATATTTTGGATAAGTCTAAAGGTAGGAATATATTATGTTTGAAATTGGGTACAATTGTTAATGTTTTTTTGGATTATCATAAAAAGGACAACCCAGAGGTTGGGTGACAACCAGTCTCGTCTGACAAGGCCACAAAACATGAACTCACAACTGAAGGGCGACAAAGGTGCATAACCTACAACCAATCCTACGTGTTGTCCAAGATTCTATAATTTAGTTTTTTTAAATGGTATGATTGGTGAATTAAAAATTCATTATTTTTGGAACCCTATACGATTAGGATAAATAGACATTTTTTTGAAATATTTTGGAGTGAAAGATGAGTTTGTGGTATGAATTAGTTAAAGGATGCAACTCAGCTTGTCATGTTTATATATATATATATATATATATATTCCATCTTATTCAATTGACTAAATTAATTCATAATCATTATTTATAGGACATAGTCTCAATATCCTTTCATTGATGTATCCTTTGATTTATAAACGACATTATTTTATACGGTGTATAAAACCCTTTTTCTTTTCATTTCAAGGGGAAACATTTTCTACAAAGCATTTTACAAAATGAAAAAAATGGAATGTACTTTTTATGTAAGCGGTGCAAATGATATTTCGACCGCAATGAGTTTTATTTGATCTTTGGATTCCATAAAAATCCAAAATGTATTTTTAAAAAATTAAAATAAATATCATATATTCTTTTTATGTATTTTGGTATGGAATGTGGGTTTCATAATGGATTTATTAGGTCAATATATTTAAATGATATATTTTGATTTATGACCCCAATCACTCCCTAAAAATATTTATGTTTTTCCTCCTATTATGTGTCCCTAATTGCCACTAATTTTTTCCTAATTTAGATCACAATTTGGTGGTGACCCTTTCATTTCCCTTTTCCTTTTATTAATACAAAATTTTATTAACCCAATTTTTTATGTGGCTTTTCCCACGGAGCTATTTTCAATTTTCAAAAAAAAAATTTGAAAAAAAAAATTCCATTTGTGAGGATGCAATTTATTGAAGGAGAGATGAATGTAACACACAAATATTTCATAGTATGTTTTTTCTTCAAGGTAAATCAATAGCTTGCACTACACGCAACACTGAGTACTAGCGCACCATAACATACCAAACTAGCCTTTCAAAAGTCGTTATGAAGAGTATTAACAGAATTTTGATCCTTATATAATCCTTATAATTTTATAATCCATATTGTGAGTTTCTTAGACATAATGTATGAACAAATTAATTTTTTCGGATAAAAGATGTATTTTAAAAAATTCCATTTTACCGCATTTTAATGGAGAACCCTCGTTAAATACAATATTTGAATCTTATATATATTCAATTTGAAAAAATAATCTTCTTATTTAGAATCAGGATAATTGAATTATGTTTCAATATTTTTTTTTACTTTTTCTGATAACTTTTATATTTGGTTGAATAATGAAAAATAATATATTTTAATTGAAAATAAATTTTTTAATCAAAATAATTTATAGTGTTAAATTATACATATTAGTGGTTTGAATGTATTATTATATTATATTTTCACCATTTAATTCAATTTTGGTCATTGTATGTAATTTCACATTGAAATTAGACATAAACAAGTGTCAATCATTTGATAGTTATTATTTCTTAAAAATAAGCTTTTTGGTTTTGACAACAGAAAATAATTTTAAATTAATACATGCATATTATATGTTTTGAATTTTTTAAAATGGAATTCATTTTTGAAATCATAATTTAAAAATTATCTTTGTGTAAAAATTTGGAATTTTCCTTAAAACATTCAATTTTGTAGGATTACTGAAAAACATTGTGTTATTATTTAAAGTCGACTTTTTATTTAAATAAAATTATTTAATTTATTTTAAAATATATATATATATATAATAACTATTTTATTTATACATAATTCAATGGAATCATTTTATAATAAGTTTATAAATATAAAAATTTTATTGAACTTTTTACAATCTTTTACCCACCTCCTAGGAGCATTTGAAAATTTTCATAAAACGAAATTTTACCAATTCTATGAGTTGAATTTCAAAAATTCAATTGACATGGTCGATATCAGTAATTAAAACGTTGTTAAATAAGATGAAAATAATTTTTGGGGAATAGTATCTTTTGACTTTTATTTACCATGGTTAAAAGTAAATAGGGTAATTATAGGATAAAATGATATCATAATTACCCCAACACATGTCCAATTATATTGGATTGGGGTAATTATACCAAAAAACATCCTTAAGAATAAAATATGATCAATTAGGTCCACTTGGAATTGATTAGGACATTTATTATTATTTATTGCAACGTAATGTTAAAAGTGTTAAATTGAAAGTTTAATAACTAAACCATATTTAATATAGTGTCACACATAAGATAAATTCGACAGTAAATATTTAGTATCAATCTAAATATACATAATACATAATGGTATTTTATTTATATTTTTTAGACAAAAAATAATTAAATGTATTTATGACACAATGATGATGCGGTAATTACTGTATTAATAAAATATTAGAATAATTGATCTTATAATTATCCAAATAAAAGTAATTTGACACATTTTATGAATTACATTCATTTTATAGTTTAATATGTCATATTAGGATTGCTTAAATTAATTTTTTTCTAATTAATAAAGAATTTATAAATTTAGAAAAAACAAATTACCAAATAGTGTAAAAATTGATATAAAAGTGTTTTTAAAACAAATATTATATTTTAAATTTATAATTTATTCTTAAAAATCTATGGTTTGTTCAAAATACACATATAAAGATAGGTTTATCATTAATGAACCACTTGGGGTTTTCATGGATGTATATTGTATGTTTATTAACCATATAATATTAAAATACAAAGAGACATGGTAAATGACAAACTATTTAACTAATAGTGAAATCTAAAATATAAAGTTAATATAGTAAACCCAAAATATCTAAAACCTATTAGTTGTTTGGTTTTCGACCCATTACTGCCTTATACTATAAATAATCCATTTTGGAGCCATTGTAAACCCAAAATAATTTAATTTTAAAATAATATTTCTATCTTTTCTTAAAATTCCCCTCACCCCTCTTATAAAAGGGAACTTTACCCTCTCTATAATTTCCACATTCAAATACATTTGGATAGGCCAACCCCTACCCAAACACTATATCTAATATAATCCATTCATTTTATCGGCCTAACTTTAGTTATAAAGCCATCTTAAGGAGCCCTTTTGAACAAATCAAAAGGATGAACCAGAAGAAGAGGTAAATATTTCATCACCTCTTTCAAGTTCATTTCCTCATCCACATCCTATTTCATTGTTATTTCCATTATAAAATAATAACTCTATTTTCTTCTATATACATTGATGTTAACATAAATATAGTATAACCATATTCATTATTGTATCCATCCTTTTAATGACATGTCACAATACGTTCGTACGTACGCCTTACCTTCTCCACACCATGGTGCAATTGCTATTCAATACATTATTATTTGGATGGGTATAAGAATGATGTGTAATTGATATAAATAAATAATATAACATGATTATTATTATTTATATATGATATAAAATCCATTTATATATTATTTTAATATCAAAAGAATGATATTGTCGCTAGTGTGTATGTATAGATTACCATCTCCCCGAACACGATGAGATTTGTTCCCCATCATATCCATTAAAAAAATACTTTTCTTTATATGATTAAAAATAATTTTTTAAGACTTAATATAATTCTGAATATAAATAAGATACATCCTACCCATAAAAAATGTTACTTACATATTAAATCATACAAAGGAAAACATTTCAGTTAACACCGGTAATGACGATAATAATAAGCTACTATTGACAAAGCAATATTAAAAGATCATGTATGATATCATATTAATGTATATGATTCATTTACAATTTAATTACAATTATTTCACCATTATATTGTATTTTAACCAACCCTCGTCCAAGGAAATGTACAATGTAAGGGTTAATTTGACACTCTCTTTATAATCTGAGGTTGTTTATAGGTAACTATCTACTCGGACCTCTTTATCAACCACATCCATGTTACATAAAAATGTATTTGAAACCATTTATAATATTTACTAGAAAATGGGGTAATGTAATTTATACCCTTATTTGTCCTTATAATTTTAGAACTAATTCTTTCTGTCGTATTCCAAACAAGGTACTTTATGATCTTTTCGACAAAATTATAGTAAGAGTGTTTTTTTAACTTATATTGCGGGTGCGGCTATTTTCTGCCATTATAACATCGTTGAAGCATCCATTAAATTAATATAAGAATATTATTAAAATAACTATTTTCTTCATATTTATGTGACTCATAAATTATTTCAAAATAGAAGGAGATATTTCTATAAAAATGGTTTTAATTTCGTCTATGTCAACATTCTTTGATGGATTTTATGTTTATTTGATGTTGATTTATTATGAAAAAAAAAATATTCATATTGAATAGAAGGTTTTGTGATTTGTTTGACTGTGGATGTGATATTTTTATAACATTCATGGTTTGTGGTTATAGTATTTATGTTTCGTATGATAGTTTTAATACGAATGTTTATGTTATATTTCAACCTTTTCATATGAGGAATGTAATGGAATTAGTAAGTGACGGGTGGAGCCTGCTATAGCTCCTTGATGCATTGGTAGGTCTCATGAGACTACTAGATGTGGAATTGGTCGAGGCCTCCCACAATTTGATAATATGGTTTTGGCCAAGGCCTTAATCATTTTTAGACGACTTGGTCAAGGCCTTGACAAAATGTTTCAGAATTCCCAACATTATACATTCCATCATTATGAAAATAATATTGATGGTTCATGTGGTCATTCGACTAGTAGAATACCCATGATTATTTTTTATTATAGAATTATTTACTCAGCTCATATTTCTTCCATAAAAGTATTCATGTTTATTATTGGTAAAGGCATGTGGTTACAATTATTCATCATGCTTAATATTTATATAATCATCTGCTATATTTCATAACTATACTAAGAGTTTGTGCTCAACCCATTATTATGTTTCATTTTCCCAAGAAATGAAGTAGTTAGTTATGAAGGACTTGAAGGCCTAATCTAGGAGTCTTGGATGTTTCAAACTGAATAAATTCATGTTTTATTTCTTTTAACGTTATAAAGTTGAACATAAGTATGAATCATTTTTCCAAAAATACTAAACTAATCGGTCATTCGAGACATGATTTCCTTGTGATCCTTCCAATGTATTAAAATAATGCATCGACTCTTGGTAACTAGGGTCAGGGCATTACAGGTGGTATTAGAGGAAATTTAGTACAATCCTTGGAAAGTATATTTAGATAAACTCTGATTAGATAACAATGCCCTAAGATTGAAATTGAGTATAAATATAGAAGAACTTCCAAGAATTTTTGTAATGTAGAGATTTTGTGACTTTTCAATGAAATACATCCCCATATGTATACGAACAGGTAGAGGAGGATCTGGCATAGATGTAACTAGGGCTAAAAATTGAAAACACCGCTTTGATCTAGACTCGAACGGGAACTGGTGCACGACAAAGGGCCTTGCGACACTATAGGTTACAACCCTTCCAGGGGATATGCTTAGGATAATTCTCAATTTCATTAAAAAAATTATGAAGGATTTATGAGTATATATCTCTTCAAAGAAAATATTTTTATGATTATGGATTATATCCATAAACTATTCCATTTACACTAGTTATTTTACATGTTTGGAATTATTCATTGAAATTCATAAACTGACCTAGTGTATTCCATGGTATATAAATGGCGCCAAGTTGAAGGAATGTGAACTCCAGCAATATGTATGATCCAAAGAGTAAGAAATATCATATCATTCATTGTATTAATAAAAAATTTAGAAGGGAAATAGTCTCCCATGTATTATCCACATATGATGAAATAATATCATGTGTTAGTAATATATGTAATCAATTCTATGAATATTATGGCTTTGAAGTGAAGCCAGATAATAAAAGGATGGAAGAGAGAAATATGGTTAAATGGAAGAGGGAATAGAAGTATTTTTCCATATTTGATAACTATGGAAGGAATCACCATGGTAAATGCTTGAACGGAATGAGAGTTTGTTAAATGTGTGGATAAAAAGGATACCAAGTACATGATTGCAATGATAAGAAAAGTGTTTCAAATGTAAAATGCTTCATCTAAAAGGCAACGTGACACTACGTGAATCAATGTATCAGTCATTAGAGTATACCACAAATGATGCTATTAGATTATAATCAAGTTTTGATACTACCTCAGACGAAGAGTAATGACTAGTGTTCTTATATTGTTATTATATAATTATTTCATTTGAGTGTTGTATCTGCAATATAATGGTTATATGAATTGTGGAGATAAATAAAGATGTATGGTAGTTGTATTTTATAAAAAATTTGATATTATAAGGTTATACGAAAAGTGACATAGTAGTAAGATACAATTTTTTGGAAAATACATGGTTGAAGGAAAGGTAATCCTTAATATGGTCCCGATAATGTGGTAGGTATATTGGAATAAGAAAGGGTTGATTTGGATAAATTATAATGGTTATTCATGACTACCATGAAACTGATTAATGATCTGTATATTCCACCATTGTTGGGGTTTACAAAATTTTTGGATACAAGGAATATATATAATATTCTATATGGAATAAGGGAGCCTGAATGTAATCAATAAGGTTTTATGGTAATTCAGGATGTTGCAGTGTTTTAATAGAATAAAAGATGAAGATGTTCACATGTTATTACATGGAAAAACTGATCTTCATTGTGTTTGACGTCCTTATAAATTTTGGACTGTGAGTTTGGAAAGAATTATTTTTGATAAGTATAAAGGTTGGAATATATTAAGTTTGAAATTTTATACAATTGATAATGATATTCATGGATTATCTAGTAAGGGAAACCCATGGGTTGGGCGACAACCAATAACATTCTACAAAGCTGCGAGACATGAACACACAACTGAAGGGAGACATGGGTGCATCACCTATTATTGGCCTACATGTTGTCCTGGATTAAATGATGTCATTTTTTAAAAGATCTGATAGGTGAATTATAAATTCCTTATTTTTGGAACCCCATATGATAAAGATATATATATATATATATTTGAAATCTTTTCGAGTGATATATGAGTTTATTGTAGGAATTAGTTAAAAGATGTAACTCTACTTATCAAGTATATATATAAATATATATATTCCCTCTACATCTATGAAAAAATTAACTCTTAAACTATAGTTAATGGACTTCGTCTCAATCACATTTCATTGAGGAATCCTTTGATTTCTAAACAAGTTTCTTTTATGCAGTATATAAAACCCTATGACTTTTCATTTAATGGGGAATCTTTTTCAACGAAGGATTTTACTAAAAAAAGGAATAATCTTTTTATGTAAGTTGTGACAATGAACTTTCCAATGTTGTGAGTTTTATTTGATCTTTAGGTTCATTAACAAGACAAAATGTTTTTTTAAAAGAAAATAAATACAATATACCCCTTTTACGTATTTTGGTATTGAAAGTGGTTTCAATAATGGATTTTCTATGTCACTATATTTAAATGATATATTGGGATTGATGACCTCATTCAGTATCTGTAAATATTTATGTTTTCCTCTAATTATGTGCCTCTAATTTCCACCATTGTTCTCCTAATTGAGATCATTATTTGGTGCTGACACTTCCACTTCTATTTTCCTCTTGTTAAGAATAAAATTGTTTAACCCAATTTCCAATGTGGGTTTTCCCACAAAAATGTTTTCTATTTTAATCCTTTTATTTTCAAAAAACAATTTCAAATTGACTGGACACAATTTATTGAAGGAGGGAATATTGTAACACCCCAAGATTTTATAGTACGTTATTTCTTAAATGTAATTCAATAACTTGCACTACACATAACACCAAGTTCTAGCATACCATTACATTACAAACTATCCTTTAAAAAGTAGTTATGAATAGTATTAATATAATTTTGAATGTTATATAATCCTTAAAATTTTAGAATCTATATTGTGAGTTTTATAGACATAATGTAAGAACAAATTCATTTTTTCTGATAAAAGAAGTATTTTTCAAAAAAATGTAATTTTAAAGACTTTTAATCGAGAACCCTCTTAAAATTATATATTTGAAGCTTTGATATATTAAATTTGACAAAATAAACTTATTCTTTAGAATCGTGACATAATAAATTAGTTTCAATAAATTTTTGGTGTTTTTCTGATAAAATTCATATTTATCTAAATAGTGAAAAAATTCTATATTTTAACTATAACAACTTTATTAATAAAAATAATTAGCAGTGTTGAATTAAAAATTTTAATGGTTTGGAAGTATAAATAGATTATGTTATTACCATTTAATTAAATTATTTTCATTGTAAGTAATTTCACTTTGAAATTGGACATTAACAAGTGTCAATCTTTTGATAGATAGTATTACATATAAATACGCTTTGTGGTTTTGACAACATGAATTATTTTTAAATTAATAAAGGAAGCTTATATGTTTTGAATTTGGTAAAATGGAATTCATTTTTGAAATTATAAATTTCAAAATTATCTTGGGGTTAAATTTTGGAATTTTTCTAAACACATTCAAATTTTTGATGAATAGTGAAAATACTATGCTATTATGTAAACCGACATTTTATTTAAATAATTATTTATTTTAATTAAATTTATTTTAATTATATATATATATTTAAAATACATATATATGTTAATTTTAATTCATTATAGTCATTTTAAAATATGTTTAGATATATAAAAATTGTATTGAACTTTTTACCTTATTTTACCCACCTCTTGTGAGCATTTGCAAATTTGAATAAAACATAATTTTACCTCTTATATGAGTTGAATTTAAAAAATCCAACAGACAAGTTTGATATCGGAAAGTAAAACCTGGATCAATAAAATGGAAATAATTTTTGGTGAAAATTAACTTTTGAATTTTATGAACATAGTTAAAAGTAAATAGGGTAATTAAGGGTAAAATGATATCATAATTACCCTAAAACATGTCATATTTATATAGGATAACTGTAATTCGACAATAAAACAATTTTAGGAATAAAATATTATCCTTTAGTTCCACTTTTATTATATTAGGACATTTTTTATAATTTAATTCAAAGATGAGTTACAAGTGTTAAATTAAAATTTTAAAAACTAAATCATTTTTAATATTGGGATAGACATAAGATAAATTCCACTATATATATTAATTAGAAAGATAAAAATATTTACTACATAATGGTGATATATTTATTTTTTTAGACTTTAAAAAATTAAATCTATTTATGACACAATGATGTTGTCGTAAATACCATTTTAATAAAAGATTAGAATAACTGATATTATAAATATCCAAATAATGTAATTTGAGACTATTTAGGAATTCACTATTTTTATATGTTAATATGACATATTTGGGTTGGTTACATAAATTTTTTTGAATTAATAATTGGGATATAAATTTAACAAAAACAAAATACCAAATATTGTAAATTTTCTCATAAAATAGATTTTAAAACAAATATTATATTATCAATTGATATTATTTTCCTAAAAATCCATGATTCTACTAAAAGACTAATATATTGATAGGTGTGTCACTAATTAACAACTTGAGGTTCTCTTGTAAGTATATATTTAGTTGTTTAACCATACAATGTAATAATTAAAAGGGACATGGTAAATGTCAAACTATTTAACTAAGAGTTAAATATAAAAGAAGAAGTTAACATAGTGACCCAAAAATATCTAAAAACAGATTGGTTGAGTGGTTTTGAATCCATACCCACCATAGACTTTAACTAATCAATTTTGGAGCCATTAGAATCTGAAAATGATTTTATTATAAAATAATATTTCTTGATTTTCCTAAGGTGCCCCTTAAACCTCTTATAAAAGAGAACTCCCCATTCTCTCTAATTCACAAATTTAAAGACATTTGGATCCACCATACCCTGCCAAAATACCCTCTAAACTATCCTAAAATCATTTTAGTGGACTTCCTATAGTCATAAATCCTAATTAAGGAGCCCCTTTGACCAAATCAAAATGAAGAACCCGATGAAGTGGTAAATATTTCATCACATATTTCAAGTTCCTTTCTTTTTATACATCAACTTTCATTATTTTTTCTATTCAAAAATAATAACTCCAATATCTTTTATATAATGTGATGTTATTATACATATGTTACAACCATATTAATTATTTTATCCGTCCTTTTAATGACATGTCACCGTATTTGCATACGTATGACTTATCGTCTCCACATCATGGTGTAAATTTTATTCAATACATTATTATTTGGAAGGGTATAATAAAGATGTGAAATTGATGTAAATAATAAATATAACATTATAATTATTCCTTATATATGATATACCATCCAATTATATATTATTTTAAAATCAAAGAATGATATTGTCTCTCGTACGTACGTACGGATTAACATCTCCACGAAGACGATGCGATTTATTCCCCATCATATCCATTCAGGACGAATTTTTATTAGATGATTAAAAATAATGTTTAAAGACTTAATATCATTATGAATATGAATAAGATACATCCTATTCATAACAAAAAATTACTTTTGTAATAAATCATATAATGGAAAATGAATCAGTTAACACCTGAAATGACGATAATACTAAGATATTATTAACAATGAAATATTAAAAGATCATATATGATATCATATTAAGTATAAGATTCTTGTATAATTTAATAAAAATTATTTCACCATTATACAGGGGGTTATATTACCCCCGAACAAGGAAAAGATAAAGGTAAGGGATAATTTCACAATCTCTTTATTATCTGAGGTTGTTTATACATAATTATCTTCTGGGACCTCTTTATCATCAACATCCATGTTTATTAAAAATTTCTTTCAAAACCTTTTTACTATTTACTAGATAATGGTTATATTCATTTATAACCTTAATTTATTTTATATGTTTTGAAAGAAATCGTTCTGTCATTTTCCAAACATGGTACTTTATGACATATTTGACAAAATTAAGGTAAGACTGTTTTTAACATATACGTCAGGTGAGACTATTTTCCACCATTATAACAACGTCAAATATTACCTTACAATATTATAAAGAATATCTTCAAATTAAATGTTTTCATCATAATTATTTGACTCTTAAATTATTTCAAAATTAAAAGTGATATTTTTCTAAGAAAGTTTTTGATTTCATTTATGTCAAGATCATTTGATGGATTTTAAGATTATTTGATGTTGATTTATTATGATAAAAAAATTACATATTGTATTGATGTTTTTGTGATATGTTTGATTGTGGATGTGATATTTTTATACCATTCATGGTTTATGGTTAATGTATTGACATTTTGTATGCTAGTTTTAATACGAATATTTATGGTATATTTTAGTCTTTTCATATGAGGATTGTATTGGACATAGTATGTGATGGGTGGAGCCCTCTATATCACCTCTATGCATCGGTAGATATCTTGGGACAACTAGATGTGGAATTGGCCGAGGCGTTTCCCAATTTGATATATGGTTTTGGCTGAGGCTTTAATCATTTTTAGATGTCTTGGATGAGGCCTTGAAAAAATGTTTCAGAATGATGGTATTATACATTCCCTCATTCTGAAAATAATAATGATGGTTCATTTGGTCATTAGACTAGTATAATACCCATGATTATGGTTTATTATGGCATTATTTACTCAGCTCATATTCCTACCATAAAATTATTCATGTTTATTATTGGTAAAGGAATGTGGTTTCAATTATTCACCATGATTAATATTTATGTTATCTTATGCTTTATTGATTACCCTTTCTGAGAATTTTATCTCAACCCTTTCTTATTTTTCATTTTCCCAGTATATGAATTAGTTAGTTATGAGTGGCATGAAAGCATAATCTAGGAGGCTTGGATGTTTGTAATGGAGTAAATATGTGTTGTATTTATATTCTTGTTGTAATTTTGATCTTATGTATGAATCATGTTTCCAATAATTCCAAACTGATCGGCCTTTTGAGACATTATTTCCTTGTGATCATGCCAATATATTAAAATATTTCATCTACTATGGGTAACTGGGGATTGGGCGTTACAATAACCTCTATGAAACAATGTTTTTTTTCATTTTTCACTTCTATGGATGAATAAATGGTAATATTTACTGAACATATAAGATAATTTAGATAAAATAATTATTATATTTAGTTTAATTATTATTATATTTCATTCACATCATCTTTTTGAAAATTAAAACAATGTTCATATATATTTACAACCAAAAGTCATTAAAAACAGTGTAATTAATTTTTATATCAATATATCAAATGGATTACTATAAATACATACATATGTAAAATACAATATTTTTATTAAATGATTATAATTTTTTGGATTCTGGATCCATGATCATTGTATAACTAGCATAATTATGGACCACAAATCATCACGAAAAATGAGATGATTAAAAGTATAAAATGAATTTTTTTAAATTGTAATTTTTAATTAATCAGAGTTGATATTTTATAACTTGGTCATATATGATATTATATGAACATAAATTAATCTGATATATAATTATATTTCTTTTATTTTTATTATATATGATGGTAATGAAATTTCGAGTTGAGGGAAAATCAAGGTATGGTTTTTTGTCACTATCTCATAGTTTATCGGAATTTTTGTGAATAAGTTTGAAATGATGAAATAACATGATCTACCTCAAAATATTATCTTGATAGTTATCCTAATATTGTTTTATCATGAGAATAGTTGTTTTTTAATGGTTTTCCACTCTTTTTTACCCAAGATAACACGATAATGTTTTTAGGGTTAAATAATGTTGTGCTCTCTTTAGATAAAAATAATATTTCTGATTTTTTAATGTTCTAGAAAAATATATTTGTAGAATTTTTTAATATTTCTAAAATAGTATTTAATGTTTGATTTTATCCACTTATTATATTAATATTATATAATTATCTAAATTATCTTTTTGTATTTTGAATTGGGTACTTTAATGTTTTTGAGAAAATTTGAAAGGAATTATTATTTTAAAATACATGGAATGCATGGAATATATCTTTATCATGACTGATAAATGTTTTGAAAAGTGTTATGAATGATTCCATGGTTATTTTTGAAGAAAATATATTACCTGAGTTATTAAAAAATTCAAATTAAATAGATTATATCAAATTTAGAATGATTTTTTCTAATGAAATATTCCAACTGACATTTAAACAAATTATCATCTGTAATAACATCCTTTGATGTTATATAATCTTTCGTAGGGATATGATACAATGATATGACCATATTTCAATATTTATATGGATTATGTTGATTATTTATGTATAATTATTTGAAACTTATTTCTTTCTAATGGTTTAATTATATTATGAAAAAAATTATTCCACAAATCTTTTGCTTTGCTGAAATGAAATAATAATTATAAAACAAGATATTGTTTAATGTTCTATGATATTATAATTATTTAATGGTGTTATTGAAGAAATATCTATGAATTTCCTTATTTTATTGGAGGTTATAGATTTATATAGCCCTATAATTCATTACATATAGATTAATAACTCCTGAAACAACATGGAATACATTGGGATCGAATAATATTTTTGAAAGTGACTCTATCAACTATGATAGTATTGGATGTGAACATTGACTAATATTATTTAATAGGTATAGAATTCAATACACTATGATTTAATATGTTGTGATATTTAACAATCAAAGGGTTTTCAGTGTATATATGTAAACCAAAATAGTATTCCTTTTGGAAATGTTATTCATTACTGGCTCAGGTTTGATTATTCTCTTATGATTTTTATCTTATGAAATAAAATGAATTATTAAATTTCTAATGATTATGATCATTGATATATAAGGTATGGTTTTGAATCATTAATCCCATGTTATTATACCATTATCATCATGTTATGTTCAAGTGATCATTAAGATCTACCATGTCTACAACTGTTTAAAATATCGTCCAAACAATTATTTTTTCCCTTGTATAATGTTTTGAAGTTCATATTTAAGTATAATGTATTAAAGATGGGATCTTTTTATACTGATCATAGTATGATATATCATTGATATCTTATAAAATATTATTGTTATATACGTACATTTCTTCTGAACATACACCTATACAAACATTGAATGGAATATAATATAGTTAATTGAAAATTATTAAAATTAAATATAATATTTATGTGTGATAAGTATGGTTTATTATAATTATTATTTGAGAAAGGCTAGGTTGACTTTGGATTCTAGTATGAGAAACCAATAGTAATAAATCTTATTAATATCAAATATATAGGATAATTTCTATTGATATTGAAATCAAATAAGTGTGTTTCTTATAATAAAAATACCCAATACAAGATGTTATAAGAGGTTGTGATTTTTCAAGGAATCATAAATTGGTAACATCCACAACATTATTTGGTTATGAATATGTCATCCACCATTTTGGTTCATGGTAGGTATTCCATTATAACGCAGATATTTGGAATTTCATTATAGATATAATTTTGTAAAAACATGAATTCATTTTAAACCATTATGTCGATTTTTATTAGATGATGATTGTGATTTACCTATGTTATACTTATGGTATCATGTAATAAAAATTGGTTCATGATTACATATATTATAATGTATATATAATTATTTTATATTTTCAAAATATTATTATTGTACCTCACAAAATTATTTTTGGATTTTATTTGTTGTTTAACTCAAAGAAAATTATTTAATGATGGCTATTCCAAAAAATGAAATGATTTTCCTTATGAGATGCCTAATGTTGTGAGGAATAAGGGAAAAAGTATCACTGTTATGTTTGTGAAACATTATCAATCTAAGAATCATGTTGATCTTCCAACTAACATATTGGGGTCACTATTTTTTATTCAGTCCTTCATGAGTGAATATCAATCATCATATAAGTAGTCCACAAATTCCCCAGGTTCTCTTAAATAACCCATTTATAATGAAACAAAAATTATGATTCATTAGTGATTGAATCATAAATATTTTAATATAGATACTATCAATAAGATTATGAATTAGACCAATTTTTGACTCTTACAATGTTCATGAAAAAAATACAAGAAATTTTCTCCATGTATTTGGGTTAGTTTATGTTCTTATTTTTTAATATATACTATCAACATTTTCTTAATGTAAGGATAGATAATGAAATCATTTTTTTCAATAAGAATGATGATGAATCTTTTCATATCAATGAGTAAAACTATATAAGATATTAGGTAATGAATATATTGTTATCATCCATCATGAACGTAACAATAAACCATTTTCCTATAGATTAAAACCATGTCTCTAGAGGGTGTTACCCATATGGGACATTAGTAGTTATAAATAAATCAATGTACTTTTTCTCAAGGGGGGTGGTGGTATTTCATTTCTCAAACAATCTAAAAGTTTTGATAAGAAAATTAATATAGATTTTAAATTTCATAATTACAACCATGGAGTTATGAAAATAAAATTTTTACCATTTCCATTTTATATAATGAAACATAGAGGAAAAAATATTATGGAAACTGATAACTATTTTATATTTGGAATGGAATATCATTTGTAAAGTGAATACAGAATTGACATATGGAATAAGTTAGCTAATGATAGTGAGAAACCTCCATAAAATGCACCACCACCACTCATCGTTTTCAAATGTAAGGTGCATATGAAATATGATAACCAGTGATCAAATTTTAAGGATAATGGTGATGATCTTTGTTAAAAAACACATAATCCCAGAATTAATGAAATATCATGTGTTCATTATTTTTAATGTGGGGTATGATAATGATATGTTGAAATGTACACTTATTATACTTCTAAAACTCCCAAAGTCATATTTTATACTAAATCTACCTAATATTTTAATTCATGATTGTTATACTAAGGTTATCCCAATACCTCAAAAATAAATAGATATTTATTTTTCACTAAATAACCAGAATAGCAATATGATGACATCTATTGTCCCTAATTTTTCTTCAATTGATTTTTATGGTAATATTATAACTTTAGGTGTTATTATTCTATCCTTGGTAGAAATTTTTATATATATTTAGCACATATTGTTATTCATTACATTTAACAAAAATTGATTTATATGGAAGGAATGTCATATGTTATATTATAATAAAACCTCTAATATTCTATCAGTTTCTGATAAATAAATAATTTTGATGGAAATATCATCTATTATAAGTGTTTTATCTCATATAGTTTGGGGAAAAGTCAACATCAGATGTATAACTATTGTATGTCAGGTTTTTGATGTCCTCCTAAAAGAGTTATCTTGTCTCCAACTGAATAATCTCTTTTATTCTTAAATAGAACTCATACCAAGTGGTACACATATTTCAAGGATTCCATATAAAATATCCTATATTATGATATAGGAATAGAAGAATAAAATCTAATGGAATACTGACTATTGATTCATTTGACCATGTGAGTAACCTTGGGGTTCACATATTCATTTTATTATAAACAATAATTAATCAATAAGACATAATATTTATTATCATGAATGGAATAACGTAAAAACCAAGAACCAATATACTCTGACCCATATTGATTACTTGTCTGATAAAATGTGTGGCTCCCAATACATTTCCATGATTGATGTTCATTCTGGATATCATCAATTGTAGGTCATGAAGTTTTTTATACCAGAAACAATATTTTTACGAGGTATAGACACAATGTATTTATAATGATGCAATTTTTCCTCAGTATTTATAATTAAATAATAATTGATTTAGTGTATATTGTCTTTATAACCTACGATCATTATTTTGTGGTACTACATTATTGGTGTTTTTATTATATATTAAATGAGAAAGGAATAATATGATGAAAAAAATAAAAACTATATTGAATTTCTTATATAATGATAATATATTTTAAATTATTACAATTTGTAAATTTTGGATATATAAATATTCATTTTTTGACCATATAATCTCAATAGAGACTATATTTTATGTGATTAGATCTGATTGAGATGTGATGTTAACCATAGTATTCTAAAAAATTCATTAATGGGATTTGGATATAGATTTAATGTTTAATACTAATTATTAACCAGTGAATGGTGGAAAATATGATAGAACCATTCAAATCCAATAGGATATGTTGAGATCACATTATATGGATTTCAATTGTGGTTGGGATCAACACCATTATCTAGTTAATACAATATAACAATTAACAGAAGATTTTATAAGGAAAGTTATAAATCCCTCCATAAAATTAATTATAAAACAAAATCATTTATGATAAGTTAAGTCAATGAATGTTATCTAGACTTAGTATAGCTAGGGAAACAGAAGTGATGTTCAATTTTATTCAAGGGCACATCGAGTTAGTTCTATGTTCATGGATATGTTATGATTATAATCATTTTTGAAAACTAGATTACAAGTTTGTATATTTTTCATTTCTTTGGAATCTATACATTTAAAAATAAGATGAGAATTAGAATAATGATAATGTGATCTCTAGGTATGTTTCCCCCATTGAGATTTTCATTATGTGAGGTTGGTATCTTATCACAACATTATTCCACAAAACCACTCTCTTGTTCATGATGTGTTTCCTATATCTCCCTGGAGGATGTTCAAACCCAATCCTTATTTTTTACCTAATATAATGGTGGTAAAATTAGAAATAGATTTTACATATGAAGAAAAATAATTACAATTATTTGATCATAGAGTTAATGTTAATTTGAATTTGACTACCAAACTAGTGAAAGATCTTTGATGTTATGATTAATTTGATGATCTTACCAAGAATACATAAGATGTGATGAAATATACGTGTTCTCATCATTATGAATATATTTGATATAATTTCTATCAAAAAAATTCAATTTATGGGTATAATGTTTTACCTAATGATTTAGTTATATACATTTGTATAAATAAATATTATTTATTTGATAAAGTTCAATACACACAGCACCATTTTTAAAAAACCAAGAAATACTATTGAAATATTATTATTATTGATCATAGTTTTCTCATAGACATTGGTTTGGAATGTATGAATATTAATAACTGAATTTAAAAAAGTTATAAATTACACATCAATAAAAGTTTTTATTTTGTCATTAATTCATTATAAACGGAAACAAAATATTGTTAGAGTAAAATATATGACTTTTTACAAACTATTTTTATGCCTATAATATGTTATTAAATAAATAAATCAAATTAATCTCAATTTTTGACTAATTTTAATGAAATTTAAATAATATATATATAAAAATATCAGTAATCATCTTTTTTTTCAAATCATGTTATAATAATAAAAAAAAATTCATAACAATTAATTTTATTAAAAATTATTTAGTCAAGTTTAGCGTACTCATTTTAAAATGAATTTATACCACTAATATAATTTTAATATTTAAATATGGATTCAATATTTCTAATATGTATGTAAAAATATGGAAAATATGTACCTTTTATATTTATTGATAATGAATAGTAACCATGGTAATTTTTATCACTTAATTGTGCTTAAAATTGGTAAAATAGAGGTAAAATACTATGATAAGGATATATAATTTATCCTAGACATATGTTTATCCTATTGGATGTGTAGAGTTCTGATTTCTCCATTAATATATCTAATATATGTCTTCCATGGTTCCATTTTTCATGTATCATGTCCTTTATAATATTTTAAAAAACCATAAATATGCAATGTTAAACTTTTGAAAACAACATCATTAAAATATTCACATAGTTGTAATAAGAGGATATGTTTATATATAAATGTTTATTTTAAATATTGTTAAATTTTTTATTCTTTTTAATTAATTTTCCATATTTAGTGACTCGATTATTACTTTAAATGTTTATTAAAAACCGACGTCTTTTTTATTCAATTAATAGACAAATAAAATATATTAGAGTAATTTTATAATTTACGTTAATTTGGATAAATTTTCGTGATACATAAATTTTTGATATATATATAAAATATTATATTTGTTTATTGTTTTATATTCTAATTTTATTGTGTAAATGTTGTTTTCAAAGTCAATATAAGTGAATAGTTCAAAAAATGACATTTTTAATATTTTATAAAAAGTCTATTATAGACTAATTTAAAATTAACGGTAAACATATAATCAATTAACAGATTTTTTATGGTAGAATATATAATATGTTTTCTCTTTTATGGTTCAATTACTCTTTTATGGTGATATTCATGGCCATTAAAGAACAATAATCTTAAATATAAGGTTTTTTTAAAATGATTAACTTGGGTTAACAAAAAGAAATGGTGAGGGGGAAAAAATAAAATCATTACCAAAATACAATTATATGATTGGGTATATACACAACCTCATCATAGATTCTAAATATATCATTTTGGGTTTATTTTTCATTGAAAATGAATTTATAATAATTTTCTACTGTATTATTTTCCATGTGTGACATGCCCCACATTTATAAAATGGATCATATTCTATTATTTTACTCATATGTTTTTATCCTTATATAATATCAAATATATTACCTAATTCTTTCAATGATATATATACAAAAACCATGATATTATATTCTATTTAAAAGAGCTTCCCATCAAGGACTCTATTCTAAGGAAGACTTGGAATCTCTTCGAAGAGTTACGAATCTTCATTAAGAGTTTTCTTGTCTATTCCTTCTTCCTCCTCTTCTAAATCAATTTTATCCACTAAAACATCAATACATAATGTTTTTTTATATTTTAATTTATTATTATTATAATTTATCTACCATTTCCCCTTACTTCCCATTACATAAAAAATAAAAATGTTTCTTGTGTGTTTGTGTGTACTAACACATCAATGAAGTGATGTGATTCATTACATTTGATTCATACATTGATGGTGACAAGGGCAGATTTAATGAAAATATAATATAATTATGATTTAATAATTATTCAATAATGGCTGATTATTATTTACCATTGTTTTACTCCATCCATTTTAATGTTAATAGAATGTTCCTATGTATGTAAAAATTCCATCTACATGAATTATGTAACTCATTTCGTTGTCTCAAAAAAATATAGATGACTATATATTTATATATATAATTTAAATATATTATATTTATTTAATCAATAATATGATGTAGACTATTGAAAAATGATTAAATTACACTGACTGAATCGACAGAACTGAAATGCTGATGAATAAAATAGAAAAAAAAATGAACATTTGAATATATATTTTTTCACAAATGGAAATTAAAATTTTATAATCAGATCATTTTTTATAACATACCCATATAATCGAGTTTTGTAGAAAATTATTTCAAATTAAAACTTATTATATAGTAGATTAGGGTGATTTTGATGAAAGTTGAACATAATGTAAGGGTTTTATGAAACATTATCACTATTTATTGGGATTATTTATGATTATTATTCCAGAAATTAACAATAAGGAGATAAATCATAGTAATATTTATAATTTCTCATTTTTATTTTTATTTTTAGTTATAACAGGTTATTATTTAATTTTCCACGCATTATCTTCTTTAGAGAACAAAAGATGGCTTGTCCGGAATAACTGATGTGATTTGTATCCTATGTTGAAAATAATTTGTATTATATGTCGCTGTTATCTTTAAATGATTTCATTAATATTTTTTATATTACACAATTATTAATTTACACAATTATTTACCAGGTTTTATAATTTTTCTTTAAAAATTTAGTAGAATATCTTTTCCATTTTAAGAATGAGGTACTATTAAATTTTAATATAAATTTTTATAGGAATATTTATTTTTTCATATTTGGATTTAATAGAATTGACCACAATAATGAGAAATCAATATTTTATGATGAATAAATATGTTATGAAGGATATCTTATATGAATTGTTTTCCAAAATATTTTTTAAATTTTTATAATTTAAAATATGTAATTTTAAAATGGAATTGGTGTTTTACTCATGAAATACCCATGAGATATTTTAATGTATTTTTCATCTATCATAACATAAATGGATGTTACGTATGATTACATTGTTAAATAATCTCATTATACCGTTCAAATTCATTACATGGATGGATTTTAATCATGATTTATAGATTATTCCACAAAACCTATTTTTTATATTCAGGAAATTATCTTATGACACACATATATTTTACAAATGTTTTTTATGAATATTTGATGATTCATTTACGATAAAGAAAATCCATTTTCAATGGTTATGGTATAATGATTGTTTTATGATCTTGTGGACACATATAAATTATTTCCATTTTGTGATGGTATGGTCTGAGATTTTATATCAGTATAATGCATTGGTTGAATATATATATATATATATATATATATATATTGCGATAATAAATACAATAGTGGTTTGTAAAACTATTTCAATAAAGTAACCTATATAGTATGATAGTCTTTGGAGTGATCTGTGAATATTAAATAAAATTTAAAAGGAACACAATCTAGAATGATAGTTTTGGATGTAATCCTTGACTACTAAAAAAATCAGTTTTGATTCTTATGTGTATTGAACAAAAATATATCTTATGATAGTCATCTCACCACTAATATTTTTGGATTACATTATGAATAATGTCTAATGAACTACATTACATTATTCAAGGACTCATAATTATGATTATTAAAATTTAGGTAAAATTTTTCAAATGTTATGATCATATTTCCATACAATTATAATAATATTCTTTTTATGTGATCATTGAAATTCACCTTGTATTCCCTTGATGAGCATTTGAGCTCTGCCTTACATACTTTTTCAATCCCTATTTTATGAATAATGGTCTTATCAATGATATGTCTTATAATGGTTCAAAATATAATGCAATATGAGTAATATGATATAGATATCATATGAAAAAATTATTTTTGTATCAGTCTTTCCAGTGACACTAATCTCATATTATTTTTGTGAAGATCATAATATTTTATAATGAATATTCCTAAAAAATAAAAAATATATATTTATGAAAAATATTTGTCGCCATATTTTAGTTATATAAATTAATAGTTTTTTCATAAAATAGGATTATAAAAAAATGTTGAGAATAAATATTATAATACTATATATATGAGTATTTCATATGTCCTGTTAAATAATTAATTTGTGGTTTACTAGAAAAATATACTTATTGGAATTATGAAAGGGGAAATTGTCTTTTCATATAGTATTATAGGCGTAATAACCCATAAAATAGATGAACAAATGTATCTCAAACATAATTTTACTGAATGGTAAGTGAACCCTTACTGTAAATAAATAACCTATTTGAACTCCAATAGTTTCGTCGATTGAAAGGATTCATTATTTAGTCCTATGAAATATTACTTCGCTTGAATATGTGTTTTTACATTAAGTCTATTTTTCTTACACATCACTTCTCAATAATAGTAAATAGATAGAACCATAATAAGCCATGTAAATGGTAAATTTGGTGGAAAATGTCACGATATCCAACAATGGTAAAAATTTTAATGGGATATATAATTAACAATATTTTTTCAATGTTTAAAATCCATTATTTGTAAATTAATAATGTTTATCTCCAAAATAGATTTAGTGGAAACAACATTTAATTAATTACTTATTGAGGTACCATCCAAATTCAATTAGTGGGTCAAATAGATTGACTAATTTATAAGCAATTGATCAGTACCACTAAAAATATATTTTCAATTCCACAGTGGTTGGAAATGTCAAATTATATATTTTATATTTATCATTTGGAATTAGAATCTAATAAATAGTGAAAACTTATAATGATCATTAATAAATAGATAGAAATTGAATCCATGTAGTGGGATGAATTTATGGACTTATTTTTTTGCATGTAATATATATATATATATTTCATAAAAAGGGTAAATAATTCCTTTGGCTAATTTATTCAGATTATTGACCCATTAGTGACTATGTGGAAAATTATACAAGACAAATGAGGTATTATATAAGTATTATCATCTTTTATTGAAGTAAATATGATTGATTATTTGTTGAAATAAACTCTATGAAGGGAGTTATCAATAAGAGAATTTATTAATAATGATGAAATAATTTTATGTGATATCAATTTAGTAATAAATATATGGGTTACCCCGAAATAAATTTATTTTAATGAAAAAATATAGAATGAAAATGAAATATTAAATAACATTGGTATAAGTTGGGGATAAGTCCAAAATTCTCAAAATTTAGTTAGAAATATAATGTAAATATGATAAGGTTACCATTAAAGGGTTTATATGTAGAAAAAAATTCACAGTGAAATAAAATATCAATTTGATATGATGAATATGTTAGAAATTTTATAGCTAAATTTCCATAAATTCAACACCCACATTATAGTGTTTCTAATCCATGTAGTATTTTAATTATTCAAATAGGAGATCAAATCAGAAGGATAATAATCATGATCATCATTTATATTTATAAATAGGTGTTTTTAATCATAGTATTTAATTATAAAAATCATTATTCTATATACCATTATTTGTAATAATAATTATATCATTTTTGAAAACTACTATTTGGATCTGAATTAATTTGATGTGCTTTTTTATAAAACATAATAAAAATTTATTAATACAAAATTGATCCATAATTAAAAGAAGCTCATTTTTCAGGTCGTTAAATTATATCCCTTAATGAAATTTCATCCTCGCAATTTTCTCTTATTATAAATTTATTATAATTATTAATCATATGATTATAATGTAATTTAATTTATTAAAAGTTATACTTAAAGAAAATATTATTCTTTAATAAAAATTTAATTTTCTATAAATCCTTTATAATGAATCATAAAAAGATTGTGATTAACCAAATATATCCACTAGGAGTGTTATAACCAAAAGCACAGAAAATCCTGTTGTCATGTACCAGTTCCCATTTGAGTCTAGATCAAAGCGGTGTTTTTGGGTTTTATCCCTATGTACATCTGTGCTAGAACCACCTCTACCTGCTCGTATCCCGAAAAGATGTATTTCCTTGATACACCACTTACTTAATACTCAATAGAATACAATGAAGTATTCCTATATTTAAACTTTTAAAAAGTGTTATTCCTCATATTTTTATATCCTAATTCCAACATGTAAATAACCCATCCTTTGATACCAATTATGGAAACCCGCATTTTTATTACATAACATTTCTTTACATAATACAAATTTAACATATTGAAAGATCTGTTGGGTTTAGTGTCATGGAAATCAAGAACATAATAAATGAAAATAACATAAAACATCCTTCTAAAAAACGTTTATGGGTTCATCATAGGTTCATACTTAGTACAATTACTGCATCTCCTAACTTGGAGACATACATCACAGGAAAGGGTGAGCAGAAGACCCAGTAAGGGTAGGCAAGGTAATCAGTTTACTTGGGATATCAATAAGAACATGATTAAAAAACATAAATACCTGAGAAATGGAAGTATATGGATATCATAATAAAATTAAATTAAAAAATAACATGAATATGTTTCTACAAAAATGCATTTAAACATTCATGAACATATCACCAAGGTTCATCTGTATGCTGTCATAAAAATTACCATGGTTATTCACCAAGGTATCATGAAAGTTATCCTCTATTGATATTAATTATTTACCGAATTAATTTGAGATCTATTAGGGTGATCCCTTAATATGTCATAATCTACATGTGAGACACATAGATCATAATAAAACATTTAATAAATAACCCATCGAGAACAAAATAAATGGGTTTCATTTCAGAATTGTTACATTTCAAAAGATAAAAAAAGAAAAATATGTCATTTATAACCCATGTAAATTGAGTGAGGGTTATATTTATGTACATTCCAGAATAAAATATATCTTTTTTGGTATATTTATAAACTCCCATAGAAACAAAATAGGTCTGAGTATTCACATAAATAGGGCAAGAGAGAACGAGAGGGAAATTTTGAGGCAATATTTTTGCAGCATAACGGCTATATATCATGGTTTTAGAATATAATAAAAAGAGAGGGGACAAGGGTCACCAATAAATAAATGAACCTTTATGAAGTCGAGGGACATAATTAAAAGAAATAGGATAATTGTGTGGACATTTGGATGACGCACCACATGAAAAGTAAACATGAAAGGAATGAGAAAGCGCTGATTCTTTTATGAAAATTCAACAGCTTAACAATGTCACATAAAAATTCAGAAAATCAATTGATGAGTGCAGAAAGGATCTATCATAATTTATAATTGATATGGACAATAGTAAAGATATATAAGAACAATCCCACTCATAATAAAATTTAACTATAAGACATAACAAAAAGGAAGTCATGAGGTAAAAGATGGGGGGTGAAATGTTCACTTACCTTCAAGAGTAACTTTGAATTCTTAAAGGTAGGGACTTCAAGAGCCTTGAGGGAACCTTGGAAGGACACCATGGTAGGTAAGAGGACTAGAACATCGTTCAGGAAGATTTTTTAATGAAATAAATGAGGGAAATGTCTTGATATTTATAAGAGAAGTGGAGAATAAATTATTAATTTCCAAGGGACACTTCATCCATGGTATATGAAAAACCATGGGCTTGCACATGGTATTTGCCAATGGTTTTGGCCACATGGGACACCTCATTGAATATTTAACTATTCATAAGTCTTCCATAAATCGTACATCATTATTACATTATTAACAATGTCATTAAACACAGGAAACTCAAAACTATATTTTTACTATTCACTGAAAATTCAATTATTTCAGAAAAATCGCAAAACTTCACCCTATCCTGATATCGATGCTCTGAATTCTAAAATGAACTTCATTTATGAAAATAATATTCTAAATATTTTTAATTTAATTTTTAAATAAAATCATTATTTATTTCAAAAATACAACTTTAAATCTATAACTCATATTGTAACACCATAAAAAAGTAATCAAGGTCCCAGGAAATTATCGTATAACCACAATACAATAAAGTAATAATTAATGATTACATTTTATTAAAATTTATTTTCGTTTTAAATTATTAAATTATTTATAAAATTGAAAAAAAAATAATTATGACATGAAAGAATACCAAAACTTATATTTTGACCATTTATCACTTTTAAGATGATAAAATTGTATTTACACATTCATGGGTAAAGATTCTATTTTTTTGGCCAATTTACAGTTCATTACTATTCATATGAGAATGTTACTTTTCATACATTACAATTCACTAAATACAAGTTGATTTTATAATACAATAAATTTCTTACTGATCAGAACTGTAGAAGACCATTTTTTGAAAATCATTTCACAAAAAATGTTAATAAATAAAAAAGAATTTTTATACTATTAAAAAAGAAAAACTATTCATCAAATACTTTTAATCAAATTTAAAAATTATAGAAAATTTCTAAAAATTCATCTTAGGTTACTTTTGAAATTCATAATTCAAAATTTTTGTTTATTTAAAAATAATAATAATCTAAGTATGAGAAATTTAACTTTTAATTATGAAAATCCATAGTTATTAAAAGTAATAGTGGATAGAAAATGAGTAGTGAAATTGCATAGTGAAATTTATAATATAAAAAAGTAAAACTATTTTATCATATAAATTTAAAAATAGGTGTTTTTAGTCATACTATTTAATTAAAATAATCATTATTCATTATACCATAATTTGTTATAAAAATTATATCATTTTTGAAAACCAAAATTTGGATTCAATGTAATTTGATGGGATTTTATTATATAAAATAGTAATAATTTATTAGGACAAAAGATATCCATAAATAAAAAAAGTACATTTTTCAGGTTGTTACACAGATCATGTGTGGGTCAGCGCTCAGTAATCCTGTTAGGGTCAGATCATGTCTGGGTCATTGCGGGGGTTAGTACCTATAGACACTGGGTGGGTCGGATCCTGTGTGGATCATTGCAGGGGTTAGCTACCTATCTATCCTATGCGGGTCAGACAATGTATGGTCAGAAGCAGTGCCTCTTGGCAGAATTAGATGATCCTATTTCGTGACTAATCATCAGTACTTCTATACTTCACTGAAAAACTGGTTTCAGTAGAGAGTCTTTTTGAGATCTGTCTATTGAATTGTGATTTGTGATTGGGGTCATGCTTTTTGGTTTTCCTCTGTGTAATTTCTAGATACTTTTAAGGTTTTCAGGGACTATACTGGGTATTGTTATAATCACACATGGGAGGGCTTTGTCCACATCTCATTGTCACTTGTGTAGATGATGAGCTTCTAGGAAGAGGATTCAAGGACACCGAAATAAACGGTACATAGAGGATTCAGGTAGATGAGTAGTTCTGAGGAGGATATCGTTACCTACCCTTCTAGTAGGATCCTTTGAGGATGACCAATTAGTTTCTTCCCTTTTCCAGTTGTATTGTACCTATCAGATGTACATGTACTTTTGTTGTAGGGCTTGTATTTAAGCACCATCACTTTCAACAAACATTTACTATATAATTTGACTTTATGGTTTGTTCTTGTTGCGTTCAAATATTTTTGTTTTTATATTTTAAAGGAAATGTCTTTCCGTTTTAGGGATACGCCTTTCTCGTCCTAGTCGCCAACCCATGGCCTATGGAAGGCAGGCATAAGGTTGTCACGACACGGGCTTCGTCAGATGGGTCATGACAAAGTGGTATCCGAGGAGCCAGTTCTACCGAATAACTAGGATTGTAAACATTTCAGTGTTAAAATAGTGTTATGTTTTATGGGTGTGGTTTCCATTTCGGGGAGTCCAGTGTTGGTGCGACGGCTGACGTATCCATACACCAGGTCCATGAATTATAATTTCTAACTCAATACACTAAACCATTTAATGCATCTGTTTTTTAAGAGTATTTCTCGTGATTTATTTGAGTCAGCTCACCAGGTATAACTTCTTGGAAGAGGCACACCTATCTATTTTCAAGATGCCACCACGTAGATATCTAGCAAGGATTCCCAAGAGACTACATGTTGATGGCCCAATGAGCGTTGAGGCCATGGTGCAGGGTTGTCTTATAGCATTATCACCTTCAGGTGGTGTACCAGAAACACCACTACATGTTGGGCAGTCATTGCCACCGGGCACACCAGCAGAGGGTGCACGCCGACTAAGCATGTTGCACGAGTTTCAGCATGAGAGACCTCTGATGATCCGAGGTGAGACGGACCAACATGTGGCTTAGGACTGGATAGAGGCTATGGTCAGAGTCTTCTGATTCGTTAGGACACCAGTCGACCATATGGTGATCCTATTAGCAAGTCATTTTCAAGTAGTATCAGTGAGATGATATATCTTGATTCTATATATACATGACGAGGTGACCCTAATCTTGGTGGACTTCATGATCCGTTTCATAGAAGAGTTCATCCTAGTGGAATTATGCTAAGTGCATATATAGGAGCCGCTAAACTTATAGAATGGAATCATGATAGTGGCCCATTACTCAGAGAGGTTCACTGAACTTTCCCACAACTCCACTAACATTATAAGGGGTCATTTCATTAGGGATCATACCATCATGAAGGGACTTCAATGAGAGATCAGAGCTTTGACGATATCGCTCATCATATCAATGTAGGTTGGGGAGCTAGAGAGAGGGCTTTTGGTAGAGATCTTCATAGCTGAGTAGGCATTGACAACGAGACCCACCAACGGGTGAGAAATTGTAGAGTAATATCTTCATGGTAGTAGGAAGAAGACATAGAGATCCAAGAGGACCAATACATTGGGTGGATGACCCCTTGGCGCACGGTTGGAGGTGAAGAACTAACGAGGTAGAGGTGTTCAACTAGGAGTCATGGTGTGCTTCACGTATGGCAGGAAAGGTCATATGGATCGTGACAGCCCGACCTTCTTTACAAACGATCAGAATATTGTCGATGGACTAATGAGGTATATGCTGAGGTTCGATCTAGGTGGTCCAAGGGCAGCATATAGACATTGAAGATGATTTGTATATGCAGTAGGCGGTGGGCGACAATACGAGGTTCTACAGCCTCCTCCACCAGGTGGTCTTCCCCAACCACAGGGAGTAGCTGGACAGGGATGAGCTCAGCTTCACGTACCTGAGACCTACGACCATGGCTCTGTAGAAATTATTAGAGGTGTGATCTGTGTCAACTCCAAATTATCTGCAGTACTTATAGACATAGATGTCATTCACTCTTTTATTTTCATGTGCCTCTCCCAGAGCATGGAGATTGCGGTGGAGCTGTTGGCTCGATCCTTATATCTATATACACATATGAGAGTATATTTTATGATTACACACAAGTGTTGGCTGTGTGATCTTACTCAGGGAGGTGAGAGCTTTGGCTGGGATCTTCTAGTACCATCGTACATGCCATATGACATCATCTTGTTATGGTCTGGTTATCCACATTCCATGCATAGATTGACTATATTAGGCGCAAAGTAGAGTGTGTCCATGCAGTCAGGAGCAGGTATTCCTTCATTAATGTGAAGGGAACCTTTGAAGCATAGTATGGACTTAACTGGAGGAGGATGCAACTGATCACACATCATTTAGAAAGCCTTACCCTCAGAGAAGTAGATGTTTAGAGCCTGAGCTATCCCGTAATGGTGGACTAGTATGCCGATGACTTTTATGATGATGTTATAATACTTACTCGACGTTGAGAGGTAGACATTTACATCGACCTATACCCCAGAACGACACCAATATCCACACCATATTTTAGGATGACTCCTACGGAGCTTCATGAGTTACTAGTATATTTGGAGGACTTATAGGGTAAGGGGTTCATAAGGCCCTGTCATTGTCCATGGTTAGCCTAGATTTGGTTTTCCATGAAGGATAATGTGAGTTCGAGTCTCTTTGTAGACTATCATATCCGGAACCAGGTGACCGTGAATAACAAGTATCCACGTTCGAGAATCAATGATCTATTCGATCAGCTGCAGGGAGATCAATGGTTTTCTTAGATAGACCTCAATTCAGGCTATCATTTGCTCAGGGTAAAAGATGATGACATGTATAATATGACCTTCAAATGTCATTATGGCCAAAATGAGTTAATGGTTATTCCATTAGGCATAACCAATTCCCATAAAAATGTTCATTGGAATCATGAACATGATCATTCTATCATACCTCGACCGCTTTGTGCTGGCCTTCATCAACCATATCTTGGTGCACTCAGCGATGGAGGAGGATAATTCATATCATATTCATATAGTTATGGATACACTCTGGGAGCTCTGACATTATGGTATGTTCTTGAAGTTCCAATTTTGTAAATGATTGGTTCACATCCTAGGACACGATATCTCGGAGGCTATAGTTTCTATAGATATAGCGAAGATAGAGGTTGTGCTTTAATGGGAGCCACCCAGAAGTCTGACAATGGTCTGGAGTTTCATGGAGTTAGTGGGATACTATTATAGATTTATGCCTAACACTTCCAGAGTTATGGGACCTTTATCAACTTTGATGATGAAGGGAAAACCCTTCATGTGAATAGAGAGATTCCAACAACAATTTCAGGAGCAGATGTAGTGACTAAAGAGTGCCCCCATCATGAGGCTACCAGAGAGGGCCTTGGGTATGTTACTACGACACTTCAGGGACCAGACATGGATATGTCCTAATGTAGGAGTGAGCAGTGATCGCTTACAGATCATGAAAATTCGGACAACATGAGCATAACAATGGTACCCATGACCTGGAGTTAGCAGTAGTGGTCTTCTCATTGAATTATAGTGACATTACATGATAAGAGAACGTTTTACAGTCTATTGTAATCATAAGAGTCTTAGGTATACCTTCTCTCATAAGGACTAGAACCCAAGTCATCAACGATGGCTAGAGTTCTTCTAGGACAATGACTTGGAAATAGTCTATACTCCTGGGAAGAGGAACATGGTAGCAGATGCACTCAATAGGAGATATGGTATATAGTTACAGAGTAAAATGATAGAAAATCTAACTGTGTTGATAATACATTTTTTGTATATAGATGGAGAAGCATACATCTAGTCTATGAAATTCACTCCCCCACTATATCAGTGAGTTAGGGAGGCACATCTTGTGGAATTTGACTATGAGGATCAACGTGGTTAGATTTCCTCAAGACAGGCACCTGATGGATTTTATGATGGTGGGGAGCACATCATCATTTTTAGAGGACGTACCAGGGTACCGGCAGTGCTACGAGGGGAGTGGATGGGAGAGTTCCAAACATCACCTTTGATGGTACGTCCTTTTGGGTAAAATATGATTCAAGACCTCTGGCATCAGCACTGGTGGCTAGGCATAAATAAGGAAGTGGCACAATTTGATTTATGTTTCCCCACCTATCAACAAGTGAAGGCTGAGCACCAGGTTCCAGAAGGCTTAGCTCAGCCCCTATAGGAGCTAGAGTGGAAGTGGAATGTCATCTCCATGGACATTGTGACATGTATTGAACGTACATCCAAAGGACATGATTTTAAATGGGTGATCGTTTACCAACTCACCAAGTTGTCTTTCTTCCTACATATTCGAGAGCGGGGATCGATAGAGGGATTGGGATGCCTCTACATACAAGTTATTTTGAGAGTTCATGGGGTTCCATCAATGATCGTCTCTGACCATGAAACACATTTTACATTCTGGTTTTGGAAGGGATTATAGGAGACATTTGAGACATAGCTACATTTGAGCATTGCCTTTCATCCTCAGGTGGATGGCCCGATGAAGCAGACCATTCAGACTCTAAAAGACATGCTTCATTCTTGAGTCATAGATTTTGTCCATAGTTGGGAGGATCACATGCCCGTGGTGGTGTTCATGTAGAACAATTTTTATCAATCCCCCATCTGTATGGAACCATTCGTGCCCCTGTATGGTTAACCTTGACGATCACCACTATGATGGATAGACCCAGGGGAGTCAGCACCAATGGGTCCAAAGATGATACGGGCTACGACTGAAAATGTGAAGACTATACCAGAGTGGATAAAGACTGCACATAGCATGAATAAGTATTATGATGATCAGATATAGAGTCATTTAGAGATCTGGGATGGGGACCTCATATTCATCTGAGTCTCTCCTCAACATGGAAAATGAATATTTGGTCGAGGGGGAAAGTTATCCCTATTGTTTATCGTACCATTTCAGATACTTCAGAGGATAGATGATATGGAATACCATTTAAAACATCCAAAAATGTTGGATATGGTCTATAACATCATCCACATATCCCAAGTCAGGAGATATGTGCATAACCAATATCACATCATCGACAATGGTGAGATGGACTTCGATGATTTGGCGATGGTTATGGGGGTTCCAGTGGATATTGAGGAACAATGAGAGAGAGTAGATCATGGGTAGTTGAATCCTCTAGTGTACATTCACTGTTAGAATGGGAACCTTCAATAGATATCATGGGTGCAGAAGGCTCAAATTTTTGATAAATACCTTATTTGATTCCATAGTCTTTTTTGTGACTTTTCGGGATGAAAATCCATAATGTGGGGAGAATGTAAAGACACATATTTTCATATGTATTTTTTAATTATATGTAATTATTATGAATGTAAAAAAATTCAAAGAGCCTGATTTGGTGGCCTGATGTGCCCAAAATGAAATTGTTATCTTTTTCTGAGGTACTTTTAGGAAATGTGTTCGTGGTGTTTTCTACATTTTGAATCATTTACTGGATTAAAAAATTGAGGTCACCATAGAATCCACAACTACATGATTCAATTAAGAGATTATTTAATTTGACCATAGTATGTCATGTGAAAAAGTTATTTTTTGTGTCTTTTTAAAAGAAATGATATAAAATAATATTATTATTTTATTCTCTTTCTTCCCCACCAACAGACAAGTGGAGTGAGGGACCCGCGATGTGTCAAGCTAATAAATGGATTGACATTTCAATCTTAATTAAAAATTTCATTGCTGAATTATGAAGGTTCCTAATTAGTGATCCCCATTAAATACCCACGTTGTTACTTATCTTCCCCCACTAAAATTTATATGGAACGTTGGGAGAGGTGTCTTCACTACTTCTCCAAGAAGAGAAGTGCTGATGGAGTACCGTGAAGCTAAAAACTCAGTGGACAAATCCAATCCTAGTGGGAGGTGATGGGTGGCACAAAAACACGTACCAAAGGATGTCTTATGAATGTCAACATTGGGAACTAGTTTCCGGAATGAAGAACACGATCTACCTTCATAACAGGATGTTATCTAACAATTTTATGATGTAGGGTTTTAATTCGGGTTTTATCTAAATAGAATTTTATTGAACCCTTTATCCTCCCTCATGATATGAGAAAATGCAGAGGGCGTGGGCCTAATGAACCTAGAACAAACCCTCCTGTACTTTGATATCCTCTCACCTCTGTGGAAGACCATCGACATGACTGCAATACTGACTATGAAGGGGGAAACATACTGATGCACGCCAAAAGAGGAGGTATCGGCACAAATCCATGATGGTCATTGGAGTGGCCTTCATCGGCCGATCCGTAGAGGGAGTGAGGCAGGCCTTCGTGTTCCGCCAGTGAAAAAGGGACACAACTAATCTGCCACAATGATCAGAGGTGGCAACAGGCACACCAGTTGGCCATTGAAGGGGAGGGCATCATGAGCATCATGCTATCAGAGGACTCTGACAATGGCTCATCAGCTATAGTATATTAGAGGAAGGCGACAACCACTTTGGCCGACTGTGGGTGGTGGAGTAGTGCATCATCGCGCACCACTGGAAAAGTAAGATAGCACACTAGTTGGCCATGACGGAACTGACAGGACCCACTCTAGTGGGTCCCGGGTGCCACATGGCGCTACTGCTGCGATGATGACTGAACGTCCATAGGCCATTCAGGAAAACTGGGGGGTTGTTCCCCAAGTGGCGGCTATGTTGGACCCCATTGTGGGTCACCCATCAAGCGGCCAGGCCACCTACCGAGTGGGTCGCACCCCCTTGCGGGCTGGAGTGGCGGGATGGGCCACCCCTTTGTGTGTTTCCCTAGAGGGGCTAGTCCGCCCTTTGTGAGATGCCTTGTACAGGTCATGAAACCCTGTATTGGTCAGGCCAGACCTCAGCCCAGTGGGCCGTGCACCCTGCGGCCCATCAAATAATGGGTCAGGTTGGGTCGACCCGACTATGTCGGACCGAACTTGGACCAACCAGGACAACAAACACATAAATGGACATATCTTTAGAACCAGTCATTCTATTTGAATAACCATCTGTGGAATTAGGATCTCATGATCGAGATGGTACTTATGGTATAATCACCATATGTTTTGAATACAGATGGATTATGGCTGGGTTGGATTGAACCCAAATCCAACTAGGCCCCTAGAGCTAAATAACTTATAACTCATAGACCGGATGACTGATTGACTCACCGTCTATCAATTTGGAACCCTTAAGACATGACGGTCCTCTAGGTTACACATTTGTGGAGCTTAGTGTGGATGTCGAGGTACAACTGATATCTCAAGGGATGATTATACGAATCTCGAGGGCACATGGTGCCTGGAATACAGTGGAAGGAAATGCAGGGGTGGTTGTAGATATATCATATGGAGGTCAGTTCTCAGCGATCCTGTGTGGGTCAGCACAGACCAATCCTGTGTGGGTCAAATCCTGTGTGCTTCAACACCCAGTGATCCAATTTGGGTCAGCGCATACTGATCCTGTGTGGGTCAGATCCTGTGTGGGTCAGCTCTTAGTGATCCTATGTGGGTCAGCGCACACCGATATTGTGTGGGTCCAATCCTATGTGGGTCATTATGGGGGTTAGTACCTATCTACACTAGGTGGGTGATATCCTGTGTGGATCATTGCGAGGTTAGTTACCTATTGATATTCTCTGGGATAGACTCTGTGTGGTCAGAAGTAGTTCCTCTTGATATAATATGATGATATAGTTATGTGACTAATCATCTATACTTATATGCTTCACTAAAAACCTGGTTTTAGCTCATACTCATTTGAAGATGTTCATATTTCATTGTTCTTTCTGATTGAGATAATGCATTGTGGTTTTCCTTTGTTAAATTTGGAGAGACCTTCTGAGCGATCAGGGTCCCTAATGAGTATTATTATACTCAACCGTTCACGGGATTCACTCGCACCATGTTTTTTCTTTTAAAGAAAATTATTTGTTGTGATGTGGTTTGAGGGAGCGATGTCTAGATGGTACACGGTTGAGACGATCAGACGTGGAGTGCTGGGGAGGTGATTTGTAACTACCATTCAGGTAGGATCCTCGGAGGATGACCCATGAGATGTTTCCCTTTTCCAGTATTATTGTACCTTTTAGTTGTACTTCTACATTTATAGTTAGGCTTCATTCCTAACACTTCACATTAAACAAACTTTTACTATATTAGTTGAATATGTGGTTTCCCCTTGTTTCATACTACTCTGTGTGTTTTTACAAGATTAAAGGAAACACCTTCTCGTTTAAGGGATACACCATTCAGGTGCTAGTCATCAGCCCTTGGGCTATGTAAGGAATTCATGGGGTAGTCATGGTATTGGCCCTAAGGGACGAGTCTTGAAAAATATTTTTCACACATGGTATAAGTTTATAAAACTAAATGAGTAAATTTTGATTGAAAAACTACCAAATTAATCCAAGCCATTATCATTCAAATTTTATCTAATGATTCATCCACCCCCCCCCAAGTAAAAAATTTTATTTATAGGATCATATAAAATTATGAATTAATAGTATTAAAATATAACATAAATATTGTAATTGAATTAACATTTGATAATAAAATCCATAAAACAAATAGATCAGGAAAACTAATGAAACAAGTACTCATAAATGATGATATTGTATATATTAACCGAAAAAATGACCATAAACGAACATAAAAAAATTACTAATGAAAATTAATATCTAATAAGTTTCTAATTATGTTATTAATAAGTATAATTAAATATTACAGGACTTTACATTTCAGAGCTAAACATATTCAGACATAAGTTAAGAGTTTTTTACCTGATCATCCATTTTATTTCGGGTTACTCTTTATCTCTCTTATACCCAATTAAATAAATATTTAAAGTTATTTATTCATCATAAATTCTATTTGAATATTTTTTATATGTTTACTAATCATAATCCTTATTTATTTTATGAGGAGTTACTTGTTTTAAAATGATATTTCAAAATTCATTCTTGATAAGCAGGCTCGTTTCCAATGAATTTCACCAAGTCTGGCCTATTCTCAAGAGAACCCTATAATCGGTTATTAGCAACATTTATTTTATATAATAATTTTTTTTGTTTTGAAAATATACATTAATTCAATTCTGGTTTTATACAAATTTGTTTACATTTTTTTGAAATTAATGATTATTAATCTAAATAACTGTTTCGCACGGAATTCGGGGATGACCTCCTGGATGGTAGATTCAAACGTTCCGATCGGTTTCTAACGGGTTTGTTCGTAGAACCGGAAACATCCAATGATTCCACATCCGTTTAGACCTACTTTCAAAAGGTCGGCAATCATTAGCTTGTGGACTGATGAGGCTTAGGAATTTTCATTGGTCGAGAGGATGGGAGGTCGGACTCATCACACCTTTTTGAGGGGAATTATTGTGTACTCCGGGACTCTCTTTATAGATTTAAGTTATGTTCGTGAATCCTTATTACATTACCAAGTATAAAATGAGATTTCCTTTAGTTTTAACAATCAATGATTAAATATGTAAGAAATTTAGAGAATCTTTTATAGGTATTCGAGGTTCTTCATCAATAGAGAATCATCTGTATCAATTTAGAGATTCTTGGTCAATGGTATCCTTCAAAACATTTATAAAAGTCTCTTGGTCATTATGATGACCAGGCTGGTTTTAAAGCCACTCAGTGGGGCACTTGAAGTTTATTGTCATTCAGAAGGACATGAATTATTTTAGAGTTGGGATCGAACCCGCAAATGGGCTACCTACGTATCCTTTGTTTTGGGAAAGGAATCAGAACCCACGTAGTTCGAGTAAGGGAATATGACGTTTATGATTGATGGCTCAAAGAAGGATGTCATAATTACTTTTACACTCTAATCTCACGTAAGTCCTGCTCGGTGTGAGAAACACGAGGTATTGGTAAAAATTAGAAAATTGTGCCATGAATGATGCAATCATAATAAATGGTTTGGGGATTATGTTTGTATTACTTCCCAGACAAATGAAGGTTATGATTTACTTTAGGGAGAAAATCCATGAACAGGGTCCATAAAGTTATATGTGCTTCATAGAGATTTGAATACTCTAATCTTGGGGCTTAATCCTAAGGAGGATTTCCAAGTTAGGAGGGGACTTATGATTGGGTTTTACTCCTGAAAAGGAAACCCAAATCAAGGGTAAATTAGGACTGGTTAAAGAGAAAATTAAGGGACTTGGGGCTTACTCCTAAAGAGGATGCCCAAATTTATGACTGGGGCTTATTCCTAACACGGAAGCCCAGGTTAGGGGACTTGGGACTTACTCCTAAAAAGGAAACCCAATATTATGACTGGGACTTATTCCTGAAAAATAGACCCGGTTTATGGATTAAGGTTTGGGGCTTACTCATGAAAAGGATGCCCATATTTGATATTGGGGCTTACTCCTAAGAAGGATGCCAAAATTAAGGGATTCAGGGCTTACTCCTAAGAAGGATGCCCAAATTAAGGTATTCGGGGCTTACTCCTAAGAAGGATTCCTATATTTGAGATTGGGGTTACTCCTAAGAAGGATGCCCAAAATTAGAGGACTTGGGGATTACTCCTAATAAGGATGGCCATATTAAAGTATTACGATTGGGGCTTACTCCTGAGGAGGATTCCCAAGTTAAGGAATTAAGGTTTGGGGCTTACTCTTGAGGAGGATGCCCAGGTTTGGGAACTTTAGAAATTTGGGGCTTACTCCTGAGGAAGATGCCCAGATTAAAGGAAATATAACTGGGGATTATTTCTGAAAAGGAGACCCATGTTAAGGATTCTCTCATCTTAAAGAATGAGGTTGAATTAATGAACTCTCAATCTTTGGTGACATAATGATGTATAAATCACTATGTTTTGAGAGATATTCCACAGAATTCCTTTCAAATAAGGAATTCAAATCAAGAAATCATGCCATAAATGGCTTTGAAGAGTATCTTGAAGACTAAATCTTGAATCGGAAAAGTGAAATGGCTTAAGAGGGTTAAAATGGGCAAGATGGGCACCCAAAAAAGGAAGGGGCACACAAGTCTTGGAAGGCGCGCAGGTACTGCGTGGGCGCGCAAGTATCGGTCGCGCAGGTATACATGCGCGGAACGTGGGGTACTTGCGCGATTTTCAACCAGCATTGAAATACTTGAGCGACTCTTTATTAAGGCATTTTGAATCCTCTTGAGGTTCTTCCAAAACAGGGACGCGCAAGTTCTATCGAAGGAATAAAGGGGGCGCGCAAGTGTGGCCAATTCCCTTAAGGGCTGGCCACTCAGGCGCACAAGTGTTGATAAGTTTCAACACTTAGGCCTTCCTCCTTCTCTTTAGATCTTCCGTTCTAGGTAAAATTTACCTTAGAAGTGTTCCAGAAGCTTTGAGAAGAGACTTGGGCATCGGGAGCTTCAATCAGAGTTTCTGGAAAAAGATCCTCGCGAATGGGGGGCCCACATGGTCTATTTATAGGCTGAAGAAGACCTCGAGCGGTTACCGGGCGGTTATCACTTAGGTCGTGCAAGTCACCTGCGCGACCAAGGGCGTCGCGCAAGTGGACTTGCGCGATAGTGATATAACTTGCGCGGTGCAGTTGCTGTTGATCCTTTGTTCATGCCTTTGTCAATTTTTGATATTTTCTTCAATGGTTGAATCACTTTGAGCTCAGATATTACCCTTTTCCGATTTTTAGATTCTGTGACGAAAGGAGCGTCAACAAAAGTCCCCCCTCAGAGTTGGATCCGGAGAGAATTGAGGATTTGACTCTGAGGAAATTGAATACATCCAAAAGGAAAAGGGGGCGCACAAGTCTTCAGGGCACAGAGGGTGGCACGCAAGTGTCGTCGCGCAGGCGTTGAGCGCACTGGGTACGGCATGCAGATAGGCCTCCTGGCCTATAAATACATGGCTTTTGGCCGTGTATAGCATCTGATCCCGAATATCTCGAGCTCTCGCCGCACAAGTCATCTTCGCCATGCAAGTCTCTTTTTTCCATGGTTTCCTTGCTGCCGTGCTACCCTCAAGGTAATAGGACTTGCACGGTGACACATGCGCGACAAAAACATGTGCGGCACATGTAACACTTGCGCGACATCTCCATACATGCGTGCCTTAATTCCTTAGCCATTTTTTTGATTTCATTCACAAAGTTTGTGAAAAATTAATTCATTTATAAATTAATTTATTCAACTCTTTGTGCAGAAGTAATGGCTCTTAGACCCGGATTAATTGATGAACTTTCTAGAAAGTGGATAGATGATATGATGAACATCATTGGCCATGATTACTATACTGTCAAGGATAGTACTCTTCCAGATTCGGCTAAGTATCTGATGAAATATCATCGAAAATTACCTCAAAGCACTTATCTACCTTTTTATGGCTATGGTCATCTACAAGAAGTCATTATTCCAGAAGTAAAGAATTATCGTCCATTTTCATGGTTTCAGAATTATACCAACTTTGCTTCAGCAAATATCTCAGGTGGAGGAGTATTTCTAACTGTTGGAACAATGGAAAAGGCTTATGTGATGCATCATAGACCTTGCACACCAGATCTCAAAAATCATACACCTGAGCTTCAACCACATTTTCATCCTTCAATCTTCCGAAATGATCTGATGGATCAATCCAAAGGCTGCAATAAAAGTTGGGATTTCCATCCTGGGGGAGGTGTGAAGCCAACTTGGATGTGGGAATACTGGGCGCGACAGACCTGCGCAGATTTTATCGAGTATCTGAAGAGAGCTGCAATATATGAGGCTTTCTGGGTTGGGAAAACATATGTTTACAGACATGATAACATCGTGCAAGAGATACTCAGCCACTGGAGCCCAGCAACTATTTCTTTCCATTTGACTCATGGAGAAGTAGGTATCAGTGTGTGGGATGTCCACAAGATTTCAGAGGCTCCAATTTTGGGCGATATGTATGATGAATTAATTCATCCCAAGGTGACTTGGAATGATTCAGAGAAGAATCCTGCTTTAGCTCGAGAAATATTTAAAATCTTCCACAGGCTCAAGAGTTTAGAGTCCTCATTAAATCATTTTAGAAAAGGTATTCATCTTGATGAATGGATTAATGTGTTTCTTACTGAGAAGAAAGGGATGGAGCCAAAATAAAATGGATCCAAGAAAAAGAAATCCAAGGATACCAGGCCCAGACGTCCTACCACTTGTCCAAAACTTGAGAAGAGAGGAGCTCCTGGAACATTCTGGCCAACTCTAGAAGCAAGAGAGTTTGAAAAGTGGGGATATGAAGTGAATCAAAGAATTCCAAAGAAAACTCATCTGGCGGGTTTCTTGGCAATGTGGCTGAGTGTTTATCTCTTGCCGGTCAGGGATTCAAAGGGAGGCGTTAGCCCAGGGACCTTCTTCATTGCGGTAAAGTTGGCTGAGGGAAAAATGGTTGGGTTACCTACCCACATTTTAGCAAAGATTCACAGGAGTTTACTTTATGTCTTCCTGGTTAAATCTCCATTAAGAATAGTGGGACCATTCCAGGTTTTATGGGGATGGATCGCCACTCACTTTAGGACTTACAATGTACAGAATGGATTACAAATTCCTGGAAGCTCTTTCAGACCGTCAGTGCAAGCATTCTCTGGAATTGCTCCATTAGATGTTAATGGTTATGACATGAAAGTAAGGCTAAGCATGTTTAAGGAATTCAAATTATTTCCCTATGGATGTCCGCCATCCGGGCGGTTTGTTGATGATGGGACAACCCATTTGGATTTGAGGGCATACATGCTAGCTTGCAGGGATGGCGTGTTAGTAGCCAGGATTGATGTAGAAATCATATGTGAGGCCTATGATCCATATAGATTTGCACGCCAATTCAAATGTTTGCAACAAATTGTTGTATCCCCTCCGGTACATGTCTGGTTAGAGCAACATCTGATGGTTGCTCGACAACTATGTCTGCTGACATCAAGAAAGACGACTGGGGCAGTATTTGACCTACCAGTTGAAAAAGAGGCACATAATTTGACTAGATTTTATGCCAAACACTGGATAACATCATACCCCAAAGGGATATTGAATCACCCAGTATATCAAGTGGGAAAGTGGAAGAGGACTGTAGAGAAATAAACCCTTCCTCATGAAGGTGATGCTTCCCCACATGAAATAGGTTCAAAAAACTCGTCTTCTAGAACTGATTCATCAGATTATCATGATGGGGATGATGAGGCACAACCGGCAGCAAAGCGGTTTCGTGCCCAATATAATCCTCCAGCCAGAATTAAAAGACCCACTCCATCAACTCCTGGTGAGTTGTTTCATTGTAGTAATTTCAATCACTGCTGCCTTTTATAAAGTAATAAGTCTTACTTTTTTATTATTTATATGTAGCTGCAGGAGATGGGAAGAAATTAAAATCGAAAATTGTAGGACCTTCCTCACATCTTTCATATCAAAGGCCAGAGGTTGTTCAGCTATGGCAGAGATTATATTGTGGTACTGAGACCGCCTGGCTGGATTTGTGTGAGGGCCTACAACTTCATGGAATAGGAAATCATATAGCTTCTAAAAATCATCAATACGGAAATAACCCCAATGAAGTGCGAGCTTACATCAGAGAGCTGGAAATGCTCATATATGCCACTGATGACTTGGTTCCTATCACCAGGCTGGTGAAGGAAATGATTGATCGTGGCGCCATTGAGGGGGCTGGTGGTTCTGGAGATGAGGAATGGAAAGAGTACGTGGCTCCTGAAGATGTAAGTTTTCTTTCCTTATTTTCGTTGCAACATGATTTTAGTTGAAGCTTTGTTACTTAAGGAAGTTATTTTCTTCATCTCACAGCTTGCAAAGAAAAGAATTGGGGTTCCTTCGCCACAGTATAGCCCTGGTGGTACTACTATCGGGGCTGCTGCTGATTCTCCTCGCAAACCAGGCGAGATATCTCTAGGCCATGAGGCCATGAATGAGGCGCTGGAAATAGCCTTCCATTCGCCAATTCAAGTGACAATAAGGGAGACATCTGATACTCCAAAAAAACAAACGAAGCAAAGGCAACGAAGAAGGAAATCCACATATAAGCGCTTCATAAGCAGCGGTAAGTCCTTAGAATGATCATGAGTTTATACCCATAATCTCATGGTTACACATATTTCTGAGGATTGCAGGGGCTTCTTCAATTTCCCCCCTGAGGGAAGGGACTGACCCCCCTTCAAAGGCCATGGAGGGTGTCGTAGAACAATCACAGACCCAAGATGACTTGGCTGCTCCTGGAGAAGAGCTAGCATCCATTCCCAATATCCCTCCTACTGCTGAAGATGTTGTCCAGGATCAGGGGTTGCAGGACATAAGTCGCAAGAAGATGTAGCAAATACTCCCACTGGTGAGACTAACCAGGATTCTGAAATATCAATGGATGAAATGATGAACCAAGGAATGACTTTTGAAGAATTTTATGATCATGCTATGTTGTCATGTGATTTAGAAGACCTTGGGCATGAGTGATACCCTTCGCCCAATTTTTTTTTAAAAACTTAATCTTCTAACCATGAAAGAAAAAAATATACAGTTTCATCCGTAGAAGCTGGTGAAATGACAATGCCTGAAGAGGGTGTGGACATCGATGTTATCCCTACCAGTGCAGAAACATTAGCTCAAGTAGAGCTAAACCCAATAAACTCTTCTAAGACCCATCTTGAAAATATTTTTGAGACAGGGAAAGATGGGGAGAAGTCTTATCAGGTTGCTGAACCACCCTTGGGTAAGGGATAACAATATTTGTGATTGTAATTTATTTGAAAGACAATCCATTCTTTTGTTATCCTTTGAGGCTAACTAAATCTTTCAATTAATCATGCAGGTCCATTAACTGCAATGGCTAGATCTGGAGATGAGGCCTCAGCCTCTGCCCCAACAGGAATTGAAAGTGAAGAAGCACAAATCAGGGGGGAAAGAGCAGGACAAGGCACTTCCTTAAGTGCATTAATTCCAGATTACATACCCCCCTCCGATGATGATGTTGAATCAGATCCAGATATGCTTAAAGAATTCGTCTTTTCACGACGTAAGGCATGGAACAACATATGGAACATTATATCTGGGGCGCCTTTAGAAGAGATACCATTGAAAATTCCTCGATTGTCATCCCAATTTGTTATACTGGGACATGGTGGTTTTGGGTATGAAAAGATCCATCCCGCGGTGAAACAGATCATTTTTAGGAGGGAGAAAGCGCAGACAAGTCGCGAAGATTTGACCAGAGTGAAATTGTCAGTCAACATAGGCGAATTTGAGGCTGTGGTATCCCATGCTGAAGATGATTATGCTGCCAAGATGAAGGATCTGAAGAAAAAAATCTAAGAAAAGGTCGTCCAGCAGGTGCAACTCCAGCAACTGTTAGATGCTGTTACTGGGGAACTTGATCATCTTATTAAATCATTGGATGAAACTCATATGAATGGCATGAAAGCCTTCGCAGATGCTAAGAAGGCACTTCAGCAAGCTGAAAAGAGTGATGCTGGTCAAGTGCACGAGCTTCAAGTAACTGCTGATAAAGCTCAGGATGCTATACATCAAATGAAGACTTATGTTGAAAATCTTCTGTAATTCTTGAAAAAGAGAAGAGACTCCAATATATGGATGTATTTCTATCTCATGTGTATCAATGAAAAACACTTTCATCTTCAATCATTTGTACCTGCATTCTTTCATTTCCTGCTTCAAATTTACTTAATCCAATGGGCCTAGTAAGCATAGTTTGATTTTTACTAGGATTATTAAAAAAAATAACCCTACAAAATTTGAATCTTTTAATTGCTCAATACTACCTAAATCATACAAAAATGTATATTTAGTGAGCTGGAACTTGAATTTTATTCAGAGTTCCTTTGTCTTTTGTGGGCAGTTTAAAGTCATGAATGCTGGACATAAAGGGGATAATGTTTAAGGTCAGAATAGCTTTGACCATAATGGATTAAAATTGATTCGATTCCTTGAAAATATATCTTGAAAACATATTAACATACTCAAGTATGAGGGAGAAAAAAAAGTAAACTATGGCTTAAGAATATTTGAATATGAGAAATGAAATTAAAAAGAGATAAAAGTCATTAGAAGAAGTAATTTCCAAGAATGATGTTACTATTATTTAACAAAACCTGTTAGGGGGTTGAAATAAGCAGGGCCACCAAAGGGAATTGGCTTAATGGTTAAATAAATAGAATCTTTCGGCTGACAAGTCTGTTATGTGGACAATTTATGCAAGGCCACCTATGGGCACGTGCTGCATAGTCAGGCAAAAGAACTCCCAGAAATTTACTTTCCTAGTGCATAAAGCCAGTGAATGTTTATGGAGGTTCAAATTTTCTAAAGTATAGACATTGTTAATATAGAGAAGATATTTCAAGACAAGATTATCGAAGAACTGGATGAATATCACTCCTACGAAGGTCTGACCCAAACGTAGGGAAGAAGAATAAACCATAGACTTGAATACTTTCAGATCACGAATAAGGATATGGGACAAATATGTTAAGGATGGCTATTTTTTTTGCGGATCCCTACATACTGTCATTTAAGACAAATAAAGACAAAATAGGAATTCTTCCCAAGAATGAAGTTACCATTATTTAAAAAACCCGTTAGGGGGTTGAAATATGCAGGGCCACCTAAGGTCATTGACTGCATGGTAAAATAAATAGCATCTTTCGGCTGACAAGTCTGTTATGTGGACTGTTTATGCAAGGCCACCTATGGGTACGTTCTGCATAGTCAAGCAAAATAATTCTCAGAAGTTTGACATTGTTGTGACTAGATGTCATGAAAAGGGTTATGAAGATCTGAAAATATTTAAGGTTAGGATTATAACACATAAATACGGGTATTGTCCAATGTATATAGAGATGCATAGGTCAATGATAACCATAATCATGTTGTGGCTGGGTCCTGAATTGAAATTTTGGACTTCACTATGTATCTCATAAGAATGAGAATCAAGCCATACGTAGTTCTTGAAATGCAGTTTAACATCGTACAGGACGAAAGTATGAGAGATCTTAGTTTAGGGTCATATAATTCGGACCATAATAATGAATACACAGTGTGTGTTTCCTTGAGGACTTTTCAGCTAAGGGACTGAATGTGAAATTTGGGGTTAGGCCCAAATGACTAGGGGCTAGATTCGAGGGATACTCGAACGTTCCTACGTATCCCATAAGGATGGGAATCAAGCCCACGTAGTTCTAGAACTACCCTTTGTACATATTTGGTTCGTACATGTGAAGGGTGAAAGGGGACATTAGTAAAATGATGGTTTAACCCGAGATAAAAAGTTTAGGCATTACCATGTATATACGTAGTCTTTTGAAATGAAACATGATTGAAAAATCAATGTAAATAATGGTTCCCTCTCAAATGAGGAAATCGAAGAGTATTGTAGTTTATTGTCGTACCGGACAAAAGTGTTGCATAGTTTAATGTCATATAACAAGGATGAAAGTGAATCAATGTAAAGATATTGATTCTAGGGGTAGTTTCACGAATCAACATCATATGAGATGGTGGTGAACCGATGTGAAGAGATTGTTTTTGGGCTTGATCCCTGGGAGGTTTCCTATATACCCACCCTGGAGGAAAAGGATCAAAGTCCGTGCAGTTTAATTAAAGAATGAATTAATAATCAAGTTATTCATGGGGACAACAATATAATAAAAAATGTTGTTGGGACTCACACATGGTTAGCGGCCCAAAGAGAGTGTTATGGTTGAGGTTTTCTCTAACCTCACGTGAGTCATACTCGGTGTGAGAAACAAGAGCTAGCAACAACCTTAACTATGCATAGTTTAATGTCATGTAGGACATATAAAGGGACTATGCAGTTTAAAGTCTTGCAGTTAGGACTACTGGTGCTACATAGTTTAGTGTCATGTAGTAGGGACAAAATACAGTTTAATGTCATGTAGGATGTATTATGAATTTTCTGTACAGTTTAGCGTCATGTAGTTAGGACGATGGGAACAATAGAGTTTTACGTCATGTTGGATGAAAGGTGGGAACTGTGTAGTTTAATGTAATGTAGTGAGGACAAAAGAGTGCACCATTTTAATGTCATGTTGGACGCATTGGGGATTTTTTTCCACAGTTTAATGTCATGTTGGATGAAAGTGCGAATAGTTTAAGGTCATATGCATGGACCGTGATGATTATATAGTTTAACGTATTTCCAGACGTAAGGGACTTTTATACAGTTTAGCGTCATGTAGTTAGGACGTCACAGTTTAATGTCTTGCTGGACATACGGGATTTGGAAATAGTTTATGGTCATATGCATGGACCAGGGATGATGCAGTTTAAGGTCATGATGGACGATTTAGGGAACGTTTTCACAGTTTAATGTCATGTGGGAAGAAGTTGCAGTTTAAGGTCATACTAGACCATTGCTGTATAGTTTAACGTCATATAGCAAGGAAAAACTGATGTTGTACAGTTTAGTTTCATGTTGCAGGGACATCTTCTTTTCTACAGTTTAACGTCATGTTGGACGAAAGTTAAAATAGTTTAAGGTCATATGCATAGACCGTGGATGATGCAGTTTAAAGTCATACTGGAATTTTAAGCGCTTATGTAGTTTAACGTCTTTCCAGACATGAGGGACTTTTCTACAGTTTAACGTCATGTTGGACGTAGTTGCAGTTTAAGGTCATACTGGACCATGGTTGTATGAAACAATTGTAAGAATCTTGGTTCTGGGGACCATATTTTGTGTCTATACAAAATATTTTTTCAGAAATCTGGCATTGGTTGGATTCGTGATGAGTTCTACATCCATTGAGATTAATGAATAAGCTCCATTGGAGTAGACCCTATGTATTGAATAAGGTCCTTCCCATTTTGGCTCAAGCTTGGGAGGTTTCTTTCCTGGTATCATTGGTGTTCTGAGAACCAATACCAATTCTCCCTGAATGAATGAACGAAGACGAACTTTTTTGTTAAAAGCTCGTGCTATTCGATTCTGAAATATTTCCATGTGGTGAAAAGTGCACAATCTTTTCTCATCTAACTGTTCCAATTCATTCAATCGCTTTTGGGATTGCTCATCTGTAGATAACTGATCAAAAATGGCTACTCTAAGTGAGGGCAATTGAACTTCAATTGGAAATACAGCATCTGTTCCATATACCAACGAATATGGAGTTGACCGCGTTGCATTGCGGGTGGTAGTTCGATAAGCCCATAAAGCATGAATGAGTTTATCAGGCCATGATCTCTTATCTTTATCCACCATCTTTTGCAGTATATTTTAAAGTGTCTTGTTAAAGGCTTCTATTTAGCCACTGGCCGCCGCATGATACCGAGATGAATGGTTGGATTTAATGTTGTATTATTGATACAATTTCTTCACCTCAGAACAACAGAAGTTGGTGCCATTGTCCGTCAATATTATATGAGGGACACCAAATCGAGAAATGATGTTAGACTTGATGAAGCTAAAAATGCATTTAGAACTAACTTCTTTGAGAGGTACTGCTTCTTCCCATTTGGAAAAGAAATCAGTAGCAGTAAGAATGTACTTAAAATTCATGGCTGTAGCTGAAGGGTAAGGTCCCACCACATCCATTCCCCCATGTGGAAAATGACAACAAGTATTTAGCTGTTTGAAGCAACTCTGGAGGTTGATGAATGAAGTTGGCATATACTTGGCATGAATGACACTTCTTTGTGAAATTAACACAATCTTGTATCATTGAAGTCCAAAAGTATCCAAGACTTCGAATTTGATCAGACAATCTATGTCCAGACTGGTGGGCACCACAGACTCTTGCATGTACTTCTTTTATCACAGCCATTGTCTCTTCACCATCAATGCATCTGAAGAGAACTCCATCAAAACCACATTTGTATAGAATTTTCTTTAAGTGGTTTGGGCTATCATAAAGAGTAAAATTGACCACACGTCGCCAGATTTGTTCTTTCTCGGCTCTATCAGGTGGAAGTGTTCCATTTTGAAGGTATTCCCTGATAGGTGACATCCATCCTGTAGTATGACCATAGAGTTCAGGAATGGGACTAATGTCATTAATTTCCTCTATTCTAGCTTGATCATAAGGTGAAATTGCACGACGGTGGGCAATACTGATGGTTGTCTCGTCCCGATTTGGATCTGCTAGAGCTATGGATATATTGGCTAGTGCATCAGCTTTAGCATTTTGTGATCTTGGGACATAAGAAAATGTCGGTTCTAAATGGAATTATTCCATTAACTCTCTGACGTAATCATACAAAGGGATTAATTCTTCTTTTCTGATGGCATAATCCCCATTGACATGTTTGATTACCAGGTCTGAATCAACTTTCACTTTAAAGTGATTCACTTGTGCTTGGAGCGCTAACTCCAAGCCTGTAATGAGATCTTGGTATTCAGCTTCATTATTGGTACCACCTTCCCACAATAAAAAGCAATAAGGTAGCACTGCCTTATCTGGAGAAATGAGCACAATTCCTAAACCAACTATGTTGAATTTAGGATTTTCCATTTTCTTAAATGTTGGACTTATGGAAGCACCATCAAAATACATTTACCATGTTTGAGGATTCTCTTGAATAGAGAAAACTTCCTCATCAAGGAGTTCAATATCTGAAGATGTGTCTTCCATTGAAGGATGTTCATCCAGGAAATCAGCCAGATCTTGGCCCTTTATTGCCTTTTGGGACACATACTGAATGTCGAACTGCTGCAAAATAACTGCCCACCTTGCTAGACGTCCTGTAAGCATTGGACAACTAAGGATGAATTTGAGCAGATTATTGCGAGATACCAGTTGAACCTCGTGATGTTGCAGGTAGTGTCTCAGTTTCTGAACTGCAATGATTAATGCTAGGTAGCACTTCTGAATACTTTAATATCGGGTTTCTGCTTCAAGCATAGTTCTACTGTGATAGTAGAGGCTTTTTTCATTCCCAGCATCATTCTTTAGAGTGAGAAAGGCACCCAGCGATCGCTCTAGAGCTGTCACATAGAGGATAAGTGGTCTACCTTCAACAAGTGGCATGAGTACTGGTGGACTCAAGAGTTATTTCTTGAGAACATCAAATGCTTCTTGACATTCTTCAGTCCACTAGTAAGTGACTCCTTTCTTCAATAATTTGGTAAAGGGTAAACTTTTTCCTGCCAAATTGGCGATGAAACGCCGAATATAGGCTAAGTTTCCTTGAAGTCCTCTTAATTCTTTAAAATTATGAGGAGGTGACATACTAAGGATTGATTTGGTCTTCTTAGGATCGACTTCAATACCACGATGGCGTACAACAAAGCTGAGGAATTTTCCTGAGGTTACCCCAAATGCACATTTTAAGGGGTTAATCTTCAAATTATGTTGTCGATGCTTGTCGAATATGACATCCAAATCAACAAAGTGATTAGAAAGTTTTTTGGATTTAACCAAAAAATCATCCACATAGCATTCAACAAACTTCCCTAAGAATGTTTTGAAGATACGATGCATGACACGTTGATATGTTGCACCTGAATTCTTTAAACCAAAGGGCATCACCCGGTAACAAAACACACATTGAGGAGCTCTGAAGGCTGTAGATTCCTCATCTTATGGGGACATTCGGATCTGATTATATCTGGAATATCCATCCATGAAAGAAAGTACTTCATAGCCAACCGTCACATCAATTAAGAGTTCTGTAATCGGAAGTAGGAAATCATCTTCAGGACAATACGGATTAAGATCTCTGAAATCGATGCAAACCATAATTTTTCCATTCTTTTTCTTTACAGGGACAATATTATCCAACCACTTGGGATACTGAACTTCTCTGACGAAGTTTTCTTTGATTAGTTTATCCACATCAGCTTCAATTTTGGAAGAATAAGTTTGGTGTGTTCTTCTCGTGGCTTTCTTAAATCCTTGATGTTCTTTTCGTAAACCCAAATGATGAGTAGAAACATCAGGATCATGTCCAGACATTTCTGTATAATTCCAAGAATAAATATATTTATTTTTATTTAGAAAAGAAATATACATCTCTTGCTCTTCAAGGGTCCTGGCTGCACTAATTAAAGTGGGGCGTGGGTCTTTCTCTGTACCCAGATTTATTTTTCTGAGTTCATCCACAGTGGTAGAGATAACTTCTTAAAATGTTGGAGGAGCATCTCTAAGATCTTCCTCTTCCTCTTCATCATGTGCTATTTCTTCCGTTGCTACTTGCATAGTAGATGACAAAACGAAATTTTCATGATCACAATAGATGTCAAAATTTTCACATTTTGAAGAAGAAGCTTCCATTTTCGACCCTATTGATGATAAAGTGTCTTCATTGGGAAATAAATAGGAGATGATGGATTGATAATCGACATCATTATTCACCTCTAATGTTGCTATAACTTCTTCTGGCTTGATTGGTGAAGTATAGACTTGTTGGACTTCAGCAGATGAAATGAAAACGTCACCACTTATGCTTTCATCACTATTTGGTAGGTTACCAATTCTCCCATGTTGTCTGGCTCAATTGTCGTAATTGACATTATGGATCTTACCATAAGAGGATTTTGATTTGGGCCAATTTTATCAATTTGACTGATAGGTAACACATAAGCTGTACTCATATGTGTAAATGGATTTATTGGAATCTTCTCCAAACCATATGGAGCATTAACTTTGGTAATTTCCATCATTGTATATTTTTCTCTTCCCTTCATGTGATAAAATTCTGCCTCAATGTATTGAGACTCACATGTCTTGAACAGGTCCTTATCACCATACAATGTTCCAACTTGACCATTGAAACAGTATTTGAGACATTGATGGTATGATGAAGGAATTTCTGCATGCTGATGTAGCCAGGGTCTTCCAAGCAAGACGTTGAAAGCTGAGTCTTGATCAACAAACATGAAATCCGAATTGGATACAAGATCTCCAAACTGAGATCTGAGTGTAACTTCGTGCAGTGGTTCTTGTTCATTTTTATCATATCCTTGTAAAATCTTGGTAGAAGGAGATAAATCAGATTCCGTGATGCCCAATCGATGAAGTGTACGAATGGGCATGAGGTTGACTCCTGAACCATTGTCAATGAAAGCTCTTCAGATATCTCCACCATTGAATTTTCCAGATAAGTATGAAGGTATTATGTGCCCATGCACAACATCATTTTCATCTTTATCAGTAAAAGATATAACTGCATGGCATTCTACAGGATTATTCTCTATGTGATAGACTTCAGCTGCAGCAATTTCAACTTCAAACTCCTAAGGACTTGACAAAGCTTCGATGAGTGCTTCCCGAAGATATTTTGACATATTCAAAGCATCCAAAATTGATAACTTGGCTGGTACATGGGCCAAGTGTTTCAATATATCATACTTTTGATCTAGAGGTCTGCGTTTTTTCAATAGGAATATGTGGTTTAGCAGGTACCTTGGAAGCAGATGCATTGGAAGCTGATGCATCTTGTATTGAAGTTGGCAACATCCTTGTTTTTGGAAGATTAGACTGATTAGATCCATTTACATACTGAGATAAAGAAGATGGGAAAATTAATTGGTCTTCCAAAATAACTGTGCCAAAACTGAGTTGGCCATTGGCAGAAGAACTTGATTGTTCTTTTTGAACTCGCTGAAGGGCTCTACCACGAGTTTCTGCTGCATACATAGTGCTAGCAGTGGTAGAATTGGATTAGTGGCTTCAGAAAGATCCACGTCTTCCCCTGTATCCTGAACCTCGAGAACTTCCTCGGATTCCCTTATTTGATACAGGGAATTCAGGCTCATAAAGACTGGAATATGGATCTGTTAATTGAATCATATAAACAGAACCGAAGATTAATTCTTCGTCTGATAAAGACCCTGCCTGATTAACCTATTTAGACTGCCATTTGGTGGGGCGGTGCCCGTGGATTTGAAGTAGATGGCATGAAATCTTCCAGAGTCAAAGAAAACATAGGCCTCGATACATACTCATCTTCTTCTGATTCCTCTTTCTTCTTTGAATTGCGCTTCCCTTTTGAGGATTTGTCTTTTGATGGAGTCTTCACTGCAGCTTTTGTAGGAGACACAATTGGATTCTTCAATTGTGTTCGGAAAATGGCATGGGTCCGATTGATTGTCTTTCTGATCATCCAATCATCATATTTTTGCGCAGTTTTGCTTTTGACTTCCTGCCACTCGTGTAGAGACCCGTATCTTGACGTACATGGACATTACATTACTTTTTCGGAATACTTAGTACATAACAAAAACACACACACAAGGATCGTAATAGTTTAGTGTCTTTGGAAACTCGGAACGTAATCTTCTAATCGTGGGGAAAGATCTTCAATATCTCCCATAAAGATCTTCCCTTTTTTTACATAAAAACCTTTCTTTATATCCTGGGGAAAAGAAAACATAAAAGGGTGAGCTCAAATGCTCAGTAAGGGTAAACAAAAGAAATATCAATCACATCATATACATAAGAACATAGCTTTTGGAAATCTTAACCTGCAAAAGAGCTCATAATATCATAACATGGGATAAATCATAGAAGTGAAAATGAGATCCCCATAATCATAACATGAAACTTGAAACTTTGTGTCATGCACACATAATCATGGAAAATCATTTCTTGTTAGTCATGACTCAATGCCAAGACTATCTTAGTGGACAAAGTCCCTTTCTGAACCGAGTTCACTCCTCGTTTCAGTCCTGTATCACTGAACCGAAATAACCTTCCGTTCCAGCCATGTCTATCTCATGAGATATAAAATCTTTACCCAATGCATTGGAGGGAGATATAGGTCCCACCCATCTTATAATGAATCCTTTCTTATGTGTGCCACATAATCAAAAATCACAATTCATCGCATAACCCATGTAATAAAAATGGGATTCTTAAACAACATGACATCATAAAACAATTCATATAAGATAAAGGAATTCATAAAAATGTTTCCATCACAACATAATCAATATCCATGTAACAATAGGGATAAAAACATAACCCTTTTATTATCTTAGATGGAAAATAATTTTGAAAATCACTTGAAGTCCATTCTTGAGGAAAATATCCTTTCTTCATCAAAAACATTTTTCCTTTCATAACATGTCATACAACTTTAAAATAAAAGAAGTTGATTAAAAATAAACTTGAAAACTTGTAAAGGAAGATTCTTGGAAATAATGTTTTAAAAATCCATTCATGTCATATAAGTTAAAAAAAACATTCTTCTCGTTCTTTTGTCGGAAAAGTCAAAAAGTACCTCGTACGGAAAACGACAAAAGATTCCTTTCATTTCTTTTACTGAAAACTCAACAAAGGGTAAAATTGGATTTAAACAATTTTAGTTGGATGGAAATAATATTACATATTTATGAAACAAGGATGTGGATGATAAAATACACCCCAGTAAATACTTACGAATAAACAATCTCGGATAAAAATGAGATTGTGATATTTCCCTTACCTTCGGTCCGATTTGCTTTGTTCGTGTCCAAAGCTCCTGTATAATGGTTTAAATAATGTCATTGACTTATTACAGAATCATATTCATTGTTATGATATCATATATGGTTCACTTATGACATTATATTACCCGTTCTTTTGTAAATTCCATGTTAAAGAAGCGTTTTGGGTAAAATCGTTTCTTTTATCGTAGGTGTTTTGACTTGTTGTTCTTGACATTATTATTACTTATATCATGATTTACTTACTTCCAGAATATAAAATATGATTTATATATCATATATATTCAGTATATATATATATATAATAGATAGATAAATGAAATGAAAAACACCGTTCATGGAGACGGTAGTCCATACGTACGCATGAACGCTGTTTTCCTTTCCCTATTGTCTTGAATGGAAGTAAGTAGATGACATACATATATATATATATATACATAAATCCAGTAGCTTTATAATGTCATATATTTCATTATTATTTCTTATATATACTTTATAATCATTCTTAAATGGTTAACATGGAGAATGAATCTCATCGCGTCGTGGAGACGGTATTCCGTACGTACGCACGAGCGATGATATCATTTCCATAAATATTGAATTGAATTGGAGTGGATTATACAATATATCAGAATCAATATGATTTTTTAATAACTATGTATCGTTATTCTTTACACCATTATACCTATCCATGTAAGGTGGTGGTGGAAAATAGATTACACCACGGCGTGGAGACGGTATTCCGTACGTACGCACGCCCGGTGATTTCTTTTTCCGTAGGATAGATAGATGGTGAAATAGGGTTGTTTCATACTTATAATAAAATATCAGTATATGAGTGATACTGATGTTATTACTTCATAATGAAACAACCTAACAAGAAGAAGTGGAAGAAGAAATAAAGATGAAAGAATTTGTAACGGTAATTACCACTTCTTTGAAGCACCTTTTGGAGACCTCCTATTAGGGAACTAAAATTGGTCTTTGAGGAAGACCAGAACCTCTAGGATGTTTCTAGGGAAGTGGAGAAGAGATTTTGGCAGGGGTTGTCCGAGCTTTAGTGCTCAAATTGATGTGAGGAGGAGGGGGAGGAGGTGTCCTTTTATAAGGGAGGAGAGGGGCACCTTAGGAATATCTCAAAATATTATTTTATATTAAAGTCAAAATCGGTTTATAATGGTTCCAAAGGGTCTTATTTCGAAGCTAAAGTGGGGATGGGTCGAAATCCTATCATCCAATAGGATTTAGACAAGTTTAGGGTATTATTTTAACCTTATCAATTAGATTTAACTCTAAGTTAAATAATTTAACTTTTACCGTGTCTTTTTGTTTTCATTCACTATATGGTTAATAAACTTACTATAACATGCCAAACAAACCCCAAATTGTTTATTATTAATATATATATCCTTATCTAAGTCATTTGGCCGAACCTTAGATTTTTAGGAACAAAATAACAATTAATAATATAATATTTGATTTAAAAACTATTTTGTGTCAATTTTGACACTATTTGATATATGATTTTTGTGAAAGTCATAACAGAATTATATGTTCGAACCAAGTTGATTAAATCAACACTAATATATCATAGTAACCTAGAAAATTAGTGGAATTCATAAAAAGTCTCAAATTACATTCATTTGAGTATTTATAACATCAATTATATTAATATTTCCTTAAAAGGGTAATTACTGCATCATCGTTGTGTCATTAATAAATTAATTAATTTAAAGTCTAAAAATTATAAATAAAATATCATTATATAGTAAATCTTTTTAGCTTTATAATTAATATTTATAGTCGAATTTATCTTATGTATAACACCATATGAAAAATGTTTTAGTGAATAAACTTTGATTTTAACTCTTTTAACTCTTCTTTGAATTAAATAATAATAAATGTCCTAATCTAATCCAAGTGGGCCTAAATGATAATATTTTACACTTAAGGTTGTTTTTGGTCGAGATACACTTGTCCAATAGAATTAGGACATGTGTTAGGGTAATATTAATATCATATTTACCCTTAGTTACCCTATTTACTATTAACCACGGTAAAAAAAGTAAAAAGTTACTATTCACCAAAAAATTATTGTTATCTCATTGAACCACATTTTACTTACTGATATCAACCGTGTCTCTCGGATTTTTGAAATTCCATTCACAGAAGCGGTAAAATTAAGTTTTATGAAAAATTCAGTTTTTTTAACTACCACTTAGTAGTTTCACTATTCATCAAAAAATGAAGGTTTTCAGAAAAATGCCAAAATTTCATCCTAAGCTATATTTCATATTCCGAATTCAAAAATGAAGTCTATTTTACCAAATTCATAACATAGAAGTTGCATTAATTAATTTTATAATTAAATTCCGCTGTTAAAACAAATAGCGTGTTTTTAAGAAACAATATCTATCAAAAGATTGACACTTGTTTATGTCTGGTTTAAATGTGCAATTACATCCAATGACCAACATTGTATTAAATTGTAAAAATATATTCTAAATATACTTTAAAACCACTCAAATTAATAATTTATCTCTATTAATTATTTAGATTAAAAAAGTTGTTTTTAATTATAATTTAGTAATTTTCACTATTCATCAGAATATGGAAGTTATCCGAAATGTACCAAAATTTCACCTTAGGCTAAATTCGATACTCCGAATCCAAAAATGAAGTCCATTTTGAGAGCTAAAATTTCTAAAATTTAAAAAGTGGTTATTACTATTCTTAACGGCTAGTTTTAATAATATCTTAATAGCATATCGTTGTTTAGCGAAACTTGGTGTTGCGTACAACACACGCTATCGTGGAAGGTCGCGATTGCGTGTAATGGAAGGAAATTCAAGGATGCGTGTTGTGAAAGATCCTTTTGGTGTATCATACTGTAACACCCCGAGCTTCCACGATACGCCTCTCTTTCAATAATGCAATAGCTTGCATTGTACGCAACTTCGAGTTCTAAAACATCGCGACAAATCAAAGTAGCCGTTATGAATAGTAATAACCACTTTTAAAATTATAGAAATTTTATATTTCAAAATGGACTTCATTTTTGTATTCCTAATATTGAAATTAACCTATGTTGAATTTTTTGTAATTTTCTGAGAACTTCAAAATTTTTATGAATAGTGAAAAATACTTAAAACAACTTTTTTAATCAAAATAATTCATAGTGATAAATTATACTATTGAGTGGTTTTAGAGTATAATTAGAATATATTTTTACCATTTTATCCAATGGTGGTCATTAGAATTAATTTAACATTGAAATTGGACATAAACAATTGCCAATCTTTTCATATAAATTGTTTCTTAAAAACACGCTATTTGTTGTGACAGCGGGAATTAATTATAAAATTAATTAATGCAACTAATATGTTTGGAATTTTGTAAAATAGACATCATTTTTCAATTCGGAATATCAATTATAGCTTAGGGTGAAATTTTGGCCTTATTCTGAAAAACTTCAATTTTTGATGAATAGTGAAACCACTAAGTGGTTGTTAAATAACTGATTTTTCGTTTAAATGAAATATTACCACTTCTGTGATTTGATTTTCAAAAATCCGACATACATGGTTGTCATTAAGAAGTAAAATGTGGTTCAATGGGATAAAAATAATTTTTTGGTGAATAGTAACTTATTAAGTTCTTAATCGCGATTAGTGGTAATTAGGGTAGTTTAAGGTATAAATAATACTTTAATAATATTAAATGACCTAGACACATGTCCCAACCTCATTGGTTGTGTCATGGCCGACCAAGACAAGCCATGGCCTAACTTGGGGACCCCATGGATCCACTTTTGTAGGGAAATAACATAAATTACTTTTTATTTAATGTTAAAGTGAAAATGACACTAACATAAATTGTTTTACTAAAACAATTTTTAAGTAGGGTTACACAAGTCCAAATTTTGACTATAAATATTAATTAGAAAGCTAAAAAGATTTCCTACATCATAGTATTTTTTTTATAATTTTTAGACATTAAATAAATTAAATTATTTATGACATCATTATGATGCAGCGATGACCTCATTATTTAACGATTTTAATAAAATGAATAGATAATGTAAAATCCAAGGCTTACACTTGTCCAAAGCCAATTGGATGAGGAGATTTCGAAACCTTATCACCTTAGCCTCGAATTATATAAGTGTGGGACCTTTAGAATCCGAAAAGCATTTTTAAATAATGTAACATTTCAATCTTTCCAAAAGTGCCCCTCCTCTCCACTTATAAAAGGCCCCCACCTCTCCCACTTCATTTACACTTTCAAGCCATTTGGCTCGGCCAACCTCTGCCCAAATACTCTCCCAACATTCCTCCCTTACTCCTAGAAACCTCACTTTGGGAAGAACTCTTCCCAAGGAAGCCTTTAGCTCAAATCAAAAAGAGTTACCCGATTTTGAGGTAATGTCTTTTCTAATGTTGTTTTGTTTTATTTTTCTTCTCCAACCCCCTAAACTCTTTTTATTCATTTCTTTTGTAACAACACCAGTATCCTAAATATACTAGGATGTTGTTATAATAAGGATTCGAGCTACACTTACACACACCTACATCTAATGGTTAAAGAACATACGGTTTCTGTGGATGGCGAATTTCTGCCTCACGAAACGATGATTGTTCAACACTCATATAACACCTCCAAAGGTGGCCATTAAGATGTCACTATATTTATATATGATATATAATGTGTTTATGTTTTACTTATGCTTCTGTATTTCTCATTTATGGCTTACTTTATGATTTCCATTATGGGTAAAACGCGATAATTTCATTTTAGGAAGTGCGGACTACCGCCCCCTCAAAGTGATTTGAATCGTTAATGCCATATGTGGGATGTATAAAGGATGGAGTAAATGGTATTATACACTATATTATACTGGAATTATATTATACATTTATATCATTATGACTTCGTTCCATTAAATACGAAATAGAAATGAAAGTAGCGTTCATGCGTACGTACGGCTTACCGTCTCCATGAACGGTGCATTTCATTTCTTACCTCTAAATGTTACGTAATATTATAAATGAATGTATATACTGTATATATATGATATATATGATATCTACATCATTAATATAATTCTGGATATAATGGATATTTCACCACATGAACAACTTATAATTATAAGAAGTTTATTGTTGACTCATGTACCAAAGATCGACAAAACGACCGTTATTAACTTAAATAATTACATAATGTTCATAACATTGTAATAAGTGATATAAAAAGGATAATGAAATTTAAAATGGTTCTTAATAAGGTATATATTAACTCTAGTTTATTATTCAGGAGGTTAAAGAACGGTTGAGTCAAGTCGGACACAAGGTAAGGGAACTTCTTAACCCAACTTCCATTCTTTGGGTTAATCTCCTACTTTCAAATTATGTCATGATATTATATCCTATTTTTTTTATTTTTACTTTCTTTATGTGTACCTATAGTGAATACACATAATAGATCTATTTTATTTTTAAAAATGATCTTTTTAAGGACTTCGTCTCTATCCCCTTTCATTGAGGCATATTTTGGCTTTATACACAACTTTCCTTTTATACGGTGTATAAAACCCTTTGACTTTTGCATTTATTCAAAAGGAATCTTTTTTATACGAAGCGTTTTACTAAACGACAAAAGGGAATGTTTTTCTTTCCGTACTTATGCGGCGACAACGACTTCTCCGCCGCCGTGACCATTATTTGAGATCCGGCTTCCTCTTCAAGCCATCATTTTTTTTAATGAAAAATAAATACAAAGTTTTAACTCTCTTTTATTTTGGTATTGAAAATGGTTTTGAAAGCATTTTTATTATATCAATGTGTTGTATTTATATCTTGTGATTGAAATGTGGAAATGTTATGTTTCCTTTATGCCTGTTTTATGAGATACGATTATGTTATGGTTTATGATATGTTTAAACCTATTCATATGAGGAATGCATTGGACTTAATAAGTGACGGGTGGAGCCCGCTATAGCTCCTCGATGCATCGGCAGGTCTCATGAGACAAACTAGTGTCTTGGCACAAGGCCTTGACAAAATCTTATTTGTGGTCTTGGCACGAGGCCTTGACTACGTGGTTATGATAGTCTGGCATTATGCATTCCATCATTATGAAAGTGGTTATTGATATTGCATGTGATTATTCGACCAGTAGAATATCCATGTGAAGAAGTAAATGGCATTACCTCATTTTACTTTTGCCATATTATGTTGAAGTTCATGTTTAAAAGGCTTTTGTTTTAGTTATACATTGCCTTAAATGTTAATGTTTATTTATGAAAGCTTCCGCATTATTGTTATCCTTACTGAGCATCTGAGCTCACCCCTTTCAATGTTTTAATATTTTCCAGGATGTGAAGAAGTATTTTATGAATGACCTGCAGGGATAGTCAGAAGAGGATATGAGTGTGGACTATGGAGACTTTGTTATTGTAGTTTTTCACTTTTTGATGTAATGAAAGACTTATGAATGTATCTAGTGTTTCCAAGGCTACTAAACTAATCGGTCTTTCGAGACTTGATCCTTTGTGATCATGCCAATGTTACGAAGTAATGCACCGACTCTGGGTAGCTGGGGTCGGGGCGTTACAGTTGGTATCAGAGGCAGTTTAGTACTAACCTTGGAAGCTAGATTTAAATAAACTCTGATTAGAGCACATAGCCCGAAGATAGACTTTGAGGATTAGTATAAAAGAACATCTTAGAATATTGGTATTGTAGAGATTTTGTGAGTTTTCCAAGCAATACATTCCTGTCTGGATACGAGCAGGTAGAGGCGGCTCTGGCACAGATGTACCTAGGGTTAAAACCCGAAAACACCGCTTTGAGCTAGACTCGAACGGGAACTGGTGCACGACAACGGGCCTTGCTGCACCCTTGGTTACGACACTCCCGGGGGATATGCTTTGGATAATTCCCATTTTCTTTACAAACCACTATGAAGGGTTACGAGTATATACTTCCTCAAAGAATACATTTTTATAATTATGGATTATATCCATAATTAGTTCAATTTATGTTAAGTGTTTTACAAGTATGGAATTATGTATTTTGATTCATAAACTAATCTAGTTTATGCCATTGTTTAGAAATGGCGCCTAGTAGAAGGAATGGAAACTGTATCAATGCACGAACTCCGTGTAGGGATTGCCCTCCTGCTCAGGATAATTATGGTGGAGCTAGTGATACAACTGGTGCTGATCAGCTTCTCACCATACTGGGACAACTCACGCAGGTTATGAATAAAAACCTTACTCGTATGGAGCACCCTGATCCGCAACGTGGAGGATCAATGCTAGACCGTTTCATGAGGCAACAACCGCCAACCTTCAATGGGAGTACAAATCCTATAGTAGCTGAGCAATGGATAAATTCCTTAGAGAAAATATTCCATGCCCTGGGGAGTAGTGAAAGGGAGAATGTTGTCATGGCAGTTTACCGCCTCACTGGAGATGCCGATCAATGGTGGTCACTAATTCAAAACACAAAGGAAGATGATGAATTAACAAACATGGAATGGCAGGAGTTCAAAGAGCTGTTCTTAGAAAAATACTTTCCTCGAGACCATCGAGCGGATATGGAAAGGCAATTTCTGAGTCTGAGGCAGAAGGAGGATGAGAATGTCGCAAAGTATGAGGCTAACTTTACAAGGTTAGCAAGGTATGCTGCAGATTACATACGTAACCCAAGAAGTAAGACTGATCGTTTCTTTGATGGGTTGAAACCATTTCTCCGTCGAGCTTTAGTATCACAAACCTTCTCTTCATACGAAGGTATTGTCTCGTGCGCTATCAAGACGGAAAAGGAATTCTCTAAGTCTTATGACTTTAAATCAAAGCAAGATAAGAAGAGATCCGCTGAAAACTCTGGGAAAGGAAATAAGGAAACAGGGAAGAAGGGTAGAAATGAATTTCCACCCTGTGATAATTGTGGTAAGAAGCACCCTGGTGCCTGTCTAAAAGGAAAAGGAGTATGTTACAAGTGCGGTGAAAAAGGCCACCAAGCTCATGAATGCAAGGGAAAGAAAGCGGCTGTCAACGTGGAATGTTACAATTGTAGAGAAATGGGTCATTATGCAAATGAATGTCCTAAGCGTCAAGGAAACTTACCTCAGAAAAGGCCAAGGGATCAAGGACAATCTTATGCTATTACTACAGTTGAAGCAGAATAACTAATGTATTGGGGCTTTTGGACTCATGGATTATATTCTGGTTATTAGAATAATGTGATCTATATAAGGATTGTACTGCAGTACTTTTTGATTTCAGTAAGGTTTTAATATGATTAAGGTAATCATATTTTTAGTATGTGACAATAAGAGAAACTAATATTTGTTTGGGGAATCTGATAAATTGATTTTGGAATTAAGAGACCTTTTAGAGAAAGTCTGGATAGAGGTATTTTGGATAACTATAAAGGTTGGAGTGGATTAAGTTGAACCTTGGATAGTAAATTTAAGGTTAAAAATTTTCTGGATATTATTCTTGGAATACTATAGTTTTATGAAAAGGACAACCTGCAGGGTGGGGCATAACCCGTCGCGTCGGACAAAGATGCAGGAATCGAACCCACAACCATAGTGCGACAAGCCTTTATTTCCTACCACTAGCCTACAGGAAGTCCCTGGTTATTACAAAATAATTTTACTAATCTAAATAATATGTGTTAATATTTGGAACCTTATACAATTAGGATAAGTATAATATTTTTGAGTTCTATTATCATTTTGAGTGAAAGATGAGTTGAAGGTTGAAACTCTAATTGTCAAGCATAAATATATATATACCTATCTCTTATTCAATGAATAAATTAATTCTTAAACTTTAGTAAAGGGATATTAAAAAAATAAAATAAAATGTGTTATCCTAATACCTTATGTTTTGTTGAACTGAAGACATTTTAAATCAACATAGATTGAAGGCTTTGAGGCCCTCAATTTGACAGTTGATTGTGATTGATGACCTCAATCACTCCCTACAAATATTTACGTTTTCCCTCCAATTATATGTCTTTAATTGCCACCAATGTTCTCCTTATCGAGATCATAATTTGGTGGTGACTTTCTTATTTCCATTTTCCCTCTTATTAAGGCTAAATTTTATTAACCTTATTTCCGATGTGGGTTTTCCACAAAGGTATTTTCTATTTTCACCCTCTTATATCAAATTGCGAGGACGCAATTTATTGAAGGAGGGGAGAATGTAACACCCCGAGCTTCCACGATACGCCTCTCTTTCAATAATGCAATAGCTTGCATTGTACGCAACTTCGAGTTCTAAAACATCGCGACAAATCAAAGTAGCCGTTATGAATAGTAATAACCACTTTTTAAAATTATAGAAATTTTATATTTCAAAATGGACTTCATTTTTGTATTCCTAATATTGAAATTAACCTATGTTGAATTTTTTGTAATTTTCTGAGAACTTCAAAATTTTTATGAATAGTGAAAAATACTTAAAACAACTTTTTTAATCAAAATAATTCATAGTGATAAATTATACTATTGAGTGGTTTTAGAGTATAATTAGAATATATTTTTACCATTTTATCCAATGGTGGTCATTAGAATTAATTTAACATTGAAATTGGACATAAACAATTGCCAATCTTTTGATATAAATTGTTTCTTAAAAACACGCTATTTGTTGTGACAGCGGGAATTAATTATAAAATTAATTAATGCAACTAATATGTTTGGAATTTTGTAAAATAGACATCATTTTTCAATTCGGAATATCAATTATAGCTTAGGGTGAAATTTTGGCCTTATTCTGAAAAACTTCAATTTTTGATGAATAGTGAAACCACTAAGTGGTTGTTAAATAACTGATTTTTCGTTTAAATGAAATATTACCACTTCTGTGATTTGATTTTCAAAAATCTGACATACATGGTTGTCATTAAGAAGTAAAATGTGGTTCAATGGGATAAAAATAATTTTTTGGTGAATAGTAACTTATTAAGTTCTTAATCGCGATTAGTGGTAATTAGGGTAGTTTAAGGTATAAATAATACTTTAATAATATTAAATGACCTAGACACATGTCCCAACCTCATTGGTTGTGTCATGGCCGACCAAGACAAGCCATGGCCTAACTTGGGGACCCCATGGATCCACTTTTGTAGGGAAATAACATAAATTACTTTTTATTTAATGTTAAAGTGAAAATGACACTAACATAAATTGTTTTACTAAAACAATTTTTAAGTAGGGTTACACAAGTCCAAATTTTGACTATAAATATTCATTAGAAAGCTAAAAAGATTTCCTACATCATAGTATTTTTTTTATAATTTTTAGACATTAAATAAATTAAATTATTTATGACATCATTATGATGCAGCGATGACCTCATTATTTAACGATTTTAATAAAATGAATAGATAATGTAAAATCCAAGGCTTACACTTGTCCAAAGCCAATTGGATGAGGAGATTTCGAAACCTTATCACCTTAGCCTCGAATTATATAAGTGTGGGACCTTTAGAATCCGAAAAGCATTTTTAAATAATGTAACATTTCAATCTTTCCAAAAGTGCCCCTCTTCTCCACTTATAAAAGGCCCCCACCTCTCCCACTTCATTTACACTTTCAAGCCATTTGGCTCGGCCAACCTCTGCCCAAATACTCTCCCAACATTCCTCCCTTACTCCTAGAAACCTCACTTTGGGAAGAACTCTTCCCAAGGAAGCCTTTAGCTCAAATCAAAAAGAGTTACCCGATTTTGAGGTAATGTCTTTTCTAATGTTGTTTTGTTTTATTTTTCTTCTCCAACCCCCTAAACTCTTTTTATTCATTTCTTTTGTAACAACACCAGTATCCTCAATATACTAGGATGTTGTTATAATAAGGATTCGAGCTACACTTACACACACCTACATCTAATGGTTAAAGAACATACGGTTTCTGTGGATGGCGAATTTCTGCCTCACGAAACGATGATTGTTCAACACTCATATAACACCTCCAAAGGTGGCCATTAAGATGTCACTATATTTATATATGATATATAATGTGTTTATGTTTTACTTATGCTTCTGTATTTCTCATTTATGGCTTACTTTATGATTTCCATTATGGGTAAAACGCGATAATTTCATTTTAGGAAGTGCGGACTACCGCCCCCTCAAAGTGATTTGAATCGTTAATGCCATATGTGGGATGTATAAAGGATGGAGTAAATAGTATTATACAATATATTATACTGGAATTATATTATACATTTATATCATTATGACTTCGTTCCATTAAATACGAAATAGAAATGAAAGTAGCGTTCATGCGTACGTACGGCTTACCGTCTCCATGAACGGTGCATTTCATTTCTTACCTCTAAATGTTACGTAATATTATAAATGAATGTATATACTGTATATATATGATATATATGATATCTACATCATTAATATAATTCTGGATATAATGGATATTTCACCACATGAACAACTTATAATTATAAGAAGTTTATTGTTGACTCATGTACCAAAGATCGACAAAACGACCGTTATTAACTTAAATAATTACATAATGTTCATAACATTGTAATAAGTGATATAAAAAGGATAATGAAATTTAAAATGGTTCTTAATAAGGTATATATTAACTCTAGTTTATTATTCAGGAGGTTAAAGAACGGTTGAGTCAAGTCGGACACAAGGTAAGGGAACTTCTTAACCCAACTTCCATTCTTTGGGTTAATCTCCTACTTTCAAATTATGTCATGATATTATATCCTATTTTTTTTATTTTTACTTTCTTTATGTGTACCTATAGTGAATACACATAATAGATCTATTTTATTTTTAAAAATGATCTTTTTAAGGACTTCGTCTCTATCCCCTTTCATTGAGGCATATTTTGGCTTTATACACAACTTTCCTTTTATACGGTGTATAAAACCCTTTGACTTTTGCATTTATTCAAAAGGAATCTTTTTTATACGAAGCGTTTTACTAAACGACAAAAGGGAATGTTTTTCTTTCCGTACTTATGCGGCGACAACGACTTCTCCGCCGCCGTGACCATTATTTGAGATCCGGCTTCCTCTTCAAGCCATCATTTTTTTTAATGAAAAATAAATACAAAGTTTTAACTCTCTTTTATTTTGGTATTGAAAATGGTTTTGAAAGCATTTTTATTATATCAATGTGTTGTATTTATATCTTGTGATTGAAATGTGGAAATGTTATGTTTCCTTTATTCCTGTTTTATGAGATACGATTATGTTATGGTTTATGATATGTTTAAACCTATTCATATGAGGAATGCATTGGACTTAATAAGTGACGGGTGGAGCCCGCTATAGCTCCTCGATGCATCGGCAGGTCTCATGAGACAAACTAGTGTCTTGGCACAAGGCCTTGACAAAATCTTATTTGTGGTCTTGGCACGAGGCCTTGACTACGTGGTTATGATAGTCTGGCATTATGCATTCCATCATTATGAAAGTGGTTATTGATATTGCATGTGATTATTCGACCAGTAGAATATCCATGTGAAGAAGTAAATGGCATTACCTCATTTTACTTTTGCCATATTATGTTGAAGTTCATGTTTAAAAGGCTTTTGTTTTAGTTATACATTGCCTTAAATGTTAATGTTTATTTATGAAAGCTTCCGCATTATTGTTATCCTTACTGAGCATCTGAGCTCACCCCTTTCAATGTTTTAATATTTTCCAGGATGTGAAGAAGTATTTTATGAATGACCTGCAGGGATAGTCAGAAGAGGATATGAGTGTGGACTATGGAGACTTTGTTATTGTAGTTTTTCACTTTTTGATGTAATGAAAGACTTATGAATGTATCTAGTGTTTCCAAGGCTACTAAACTAATCGGTCTTTCGAGACTTGATCCTTTGTGATCATGCCAATGTTACGAAGTAATGCACCGACTCTGGGTAGCTGGGGTCGGGGCGTTACACATACAACACAATACAATAATAAAATTAAAAAGAATATTTTTCATAAAATCATGGCCTGTTACATTCTACCCCCCTTAAAATGAATTTCGCCCTCGAAATTCGTCGTGGTTATAAATGGTTTACTATTCTAAAGTTTCTTTAATAGAAACCCACATCGTAAAAAGAAATACCAAAACATGGCTTTAAAAACTAAAGTATGAAATGTAACGATTACCCAAAAAAACTAATCACTGGGTTTCCACATAGGTGAAAATATGGATATGGAAGAGAAATCTAGCCATCATGTTCTGATGGAGAGTGGTAGAGAACATGGCTATGGAAATGCCAATAATCACAAATCCATAAATTTGTGACGATCTAAGGTACCATCCGATTCTTCAGGTATAAGATCACTGGGAATACATTTTTGGTTTTCAAGATCATTTCCCTAAAGTTGAAAATTTGAATTGGAATAAATACTTTCTTTATTTTGGTACAATCTCACTATTGTTCGTGCCTAGAACAATTTCTACTTCATCTCTTAAATAAATGAAGTTGAATTTGTTATTCGTGAAGTGTTAGCAGATCATGTGATAGAATGACGGGTCATTCCATCTGTCTCAAACAAAAGGTTAGCAAAAATTATATACATAAGTCGATCTATAGTTAGATTAATCATATATAGTTCCAAAAATGGACTTATACTTCATATATCATACTGCTTAATATAATAAAACTAGTTTCTACTAAACAGGGACTTCCTGTAGTCCAGTGGTAGGCGATAAAGTCCAGTCGCACTTCGGTTGTGGGTTCGATTCCCACAGCCTTGTCTGAAGCGATGGGCTGTCGCCCGTCCTGCAGGTTGTCCTTTTTCCAAAACTATATAACATCCCATCAATAATATCGAAAAAACAAACAATACTAACTTATGTCCAACATAATCCATTCCAATCTTTTAGGCTTATCCATAATACTGCAGTCGACTCTCATAATATAGTGAAAATGATTACCAGAGATTTAACACCATCATCGATCCCCATATATCATAAGATATGTTTTGTTGGTCACATTCCAAACATTCAAAGTCCTTAATCGTGTATTCTCTTGAATACCTTAGTGAAAACATGAATGCAGTTAAAAGTTAACACCTTCCACATACTAAAATCCTCAAAATTCTATATACTCAAACCATGATATCACTTAGTCCTTATATCAATCATGAGCTCATGAATACTGTTAAACATTTCGTTTTCTCGTTTTCCCTTCATTATGCGCATAATATCTCAATCACTTTGAATACCACATTAGACCAATACATAAATATTCCAATATTCCAAGATACAACATTATTTTGGAATCCCATTACATAAACACTTAATCATTCCACCACATCGTTGTCATATTCAAAATTGCCAATAGTGATCGCATGTGACTTCCCTTTGTCCTTTGCCTTAAGAGGTTGCTCATGTCGATCATCACTAACCCTTGGATTAGGGCATTTATTAGCATAATTCCCCATTTCCTTGCACTTGAAGCATTGAAGTGTTGGTTGTACGTTCTCTGCAGTGTTTGCTTTATTCACTTAATTAGAATCCCATTTTCCATTACTTCGACACTCAGCTGCTCGATGACCTTCTTTTCTACACTTAAAACATTTTCTAGTCCCTTTAAGACAATCTCCACCATGCTTCTTTCCACACTTTGTGCATAAGGAAACATTCATCTAATTTTCACCATTATTCTGAGATTTCTCCTTGAACTCCATCTTTCGTTTCTTGTCAAAAACATGAGATGGATATGTAACACCAACTTCTATTTCTACCTTGATAGCACAACGCACAATTTCTTCATAGCTACTGAAGTCTCTTATAGCTAATGCCCTTCGAAGACTTGGTTTTAAGCCACTAAAAAATCGATCAACTTTACTTTCAGGCTGGATGATAATGCCAGATGCATACCTTGCAAGTCTTGTAAAATTCGCTTCGTATATACCAACATATTCTTCATCCTTTTGCTTTAGTTCAAGAAACTCCTTCTCCATCTTCGTTCGAAGAATACGAGTGAAGTACTTACTGAAAAACAAGTTCTTGAACTCGTCCCATTCCATGGAATCAATTTCATCTCTTTGCCTCGTATTCTTGATAAGATTCCACCATTGATCAGCTTCACCTTCCAAACGATATACTGGTAAGATGACTTTATCATGTTCAGAACATTGAAGAACTGAAAATATCTTTTCAGTAGTACTAATCCATTGTTCAGCAACTAATGGATCAGTAGACCCACTGAAAGAAGGCGGACGCTGCCTCATGAAGGATTCAACAGAATGTTGCTCCTTCCTTTGCTCGTTTGGAAGTCCTGCATGATTCATAGCTTGAGAACGTTGTGTGAGCATGGCTACAAGATTTTTCATTCCAGCTCCCATATCGTTTGGTTGCTCAGGGGGACAATCATTGCATTGTCCATTGCATTGATCAACACGGTTCCTTCAGGTTCCAGCCATCGTCTAAAACCCCAAAAGAATAGTGTGAGAGGCAAAAATCATGCTAGGGAAAACAACATAATAAAGGGGTAGTACCCTCAATATCTAACATCTTAGGTAAAATTCTAAGACCGTTAGAGAAATTCTAGGACTATAACCTATACGTATATTTAACCTTAGAGACATCCCTAGACATACCTTAGAAATATCTCTAGGGATCTCACTAACGTTTTCGCATCCTAGTTTCCAAAGGTTGACTAAACCTTTCCTCTGATACCAACTGTAGAAACCCGTATCTTGACGTACATGGACATTACACTACTTTTGCGGAATACTTAGTACATAACAAAAACACACACACAAGGATCGTAATAGTTTAGTGTCTTTGGAAACTCGGAACGTAATCTTCTAATCGTGGGGAAAGATCTTCAATATCTCCCATAAAGATCTTCACTTTTTTTACCTAAAAACCTTTCTTTATATCCTGGGGAAAAGAAAACATAAAAGGGTGAGATCAAATGCTCAGTAAGGGTAAACAAAAGAAATATCAATCACATCATATACATAAGAACATAGCTTTTTGAAATCTTAACCTGCAAAAGAGATCATAATATCATAACATGGGATAAATCATAGAAGTGAAAATGATATTTCCATAATCATAACATGAAACTTGAAACTTTGTGGCATGCACACATAATCATGGAAAATCATTTCTTGTTAGTCATGACTTATTGCCAAGACTATCTTAGTGGACAAAGTCCCTTTCTGAACCGAGTTCACTCCTCGTTTCAGTCCTGTATCACTGAACCGAAATAACCTTCCGTTCCAGCCATGTCTATCTCATGAGATATAAAATCTTTACCCAATGCATTGGAGGGAGATATAGGTCCCACCCATCTTATAATTAATCCTTTCTTATGTGTGCCACATAATCATAAATCATAATTCATCGCATATCCCATGTAATAAAAATGGGATTCTTAAACAACATGACATCATAAAACAATTCATATAAGATGAAGGAATTCATAATAATGTTTCCATCACAACATAATCAATATCCATGTAACAATAGGGATAAAAACAGAACCCTTTTATTATCTTAGATGGAAAATAATTTTGAAAATCACATGAAGTCCATTCTTGAGGAAAATATCCTTTCTTCTTCAAAAACATTTTTCCTTTCATAACATGTCATACAACTTTAAAATAAAAGAAGTTGATTAAAAATAAACTTGAAAACTTGTAAAGGAATCTTCTTGGAAATAATGTTTTAAAAATCCATTCATGTCGTATAAGTTAAAAAAACATTCTTCTCGTTCTTTTGTCGGAAAAGTCAAAAAGTACCTCGTACGGAAAACGACAAAAGATTCCTTTCATTTATTTTACTAAAAACTCAACAAAGGGTAAAATTGGATTTAAACAATTTTAGTTGGATGGAAATAATATTACATATTTATAAAACAAGGATGTGGATGATAAAATACACCCCAGTAAATACTTACGAATAAACAATCTCGGATAAAAATGAGATTGTGATATTTCCCTTACCTTAGGTCCGATTTGCTTTGTTCGTGTCCAAATCTCCTGTATAATGGTTTAAATAATGTCATTGACTTATTACAGAATCATATTCATTGTTATGATATCATATATGGTTCACTTATGACATTATATTACCCGTTCTTTTGTAAATTCCATGTTAAAGAAGCGTTTTGGGTAAAAGCGTTTCTTTTATCGTAGGTGTTTTGACTTTTTGTTCTTGACATTATTATTACTTATATCATGATTTACTTACTTCCAGAATATAAAATATGATTTATATATCATATATATTCAGTATATATATATATATAATAGATAGATAAATGAAATGAAAAACACCGTTCATGGAGACGGTAGTCCGTACGTACGCATGAACGCTGTTTTCCTTTCCCTATTGTCTTGAATGGAAGTAAGTAGATGACATACATATATATATATATATACATAAATCCAGTAGCTTTATAATGTCATATATTTCATTATTATTTCTTATATATACTTTATAATCATTCTTAAATGGTTAACATGGAGAATGAATCTCATCGCGTCGTGGAGACGGTATTCCGTACGTACGCACGAGCGATGATATCATTTCCATAAATATTGAATTGAATTGGAGTGGATTATACAATATATCAGAATCAATATGATGTTTTAATAACTATGTATAGTTATTCTTTACACCATTATACCCATCCATGTAAGGTGGTGGTGGAAAATAGATTACACAACGGCGTGGAGACGGTATTCCGTACGTACGCATGCGCGGTGATTTCTTTTTCCGTAGGATAGATAGATGGTGAAATAGGGTTGTTTCATACTTATAATAAAATATCAATATATGAGTGATACTGATGTTATTACTTCATAATGAAACAACCTAAGAAGAAGAAGTGGAAGAAGAAATAAAGATGAATGAATTGGTAACGGTAATTACCTCTTCTTTGAAGCGCCTTTTGGAGACCTCCTCTTAGGGAACTAAAATTGGTCATTGATGAAGACCAGAACCTCTAGGAAGTTGCTAGGGAAGTGGAGAAGAGATTTTGGCAGGGGTTGGCCGAGCTTGAGTGCTCAAATTGGTGAGACGAGGAGGGGGAGGAGGTGTCCTTTTATAAGGGAGGAGAGGGGCACCTTAGGAATATCTCAAAATATTATTTTATATTAAAGTCAAAATCGGTTTATAATGGTTACAAAGGGTCTTATTTCGAAGCTAAAGTGGGGATGGGTCGAAATCCTATCAACCAATAGGATTTAGACAAGTTTAGGTTATTATTTTAACCTTATCAATTAGATTTAACTCTAAGTTAAATAATTTAACTTTTACCGTGTCTTTTTGTTTTCTTTCACTATATGGTTAATACACTTACTATAACATGCCAAACGAACCCAAAATTGTTTATTATTAATATATATATCCTTATCTAAGTCATTTGGCCGAACCTTATATTTTTAGAAATAAAATAAAAATTAATAATATAATATTTGATTTAAAAACTATTTTGTGTCAATTTTGACACTATTTGATATATGATTTTTTTGAAAGTTATAAAAGAATTATATGTTCGAACCAAGTTGATTAAATCAACACTAATATATCATAGTAACCTAGAAAATTAGTGGAATTCATAAAAAGTCTCAAATTACATTCATTTGAGTATTTATAACATCAATTATGTTAATATTTCCTTAAAAGGGTAATTACTGCATCATCGTTGTGTCATAAATAAATTAATTTATTTAAAGTCTAAAAATTATAAATAAACTATCATTATATAGGAAATCTTTTTAGCTTTCTAATGAATATTTATAGTCGAATTTATCTTATGTATAACCCCATATCAAAAATGTTTTAGTGAATAAACTTTGATTTTAACTCTTTTAACTCTTTTTTAAATTAAATAATAATAAATGTCCTAATCTAATCCAAGTGGGCCTAAATGATAATATTTTACACTTAAGGTTGTTTTTGGTCGAGATACACTTGTCCAATAGAATTAGGACATGTGTTAGGGTAATATTAATATCATATTTACCCTTAGTTACCCTATTTACTATTAACCGCGGTAAAAAAAGTAAAAAGTTACTATTCACCAAAAAATTATTTTTATCTCATTGAACCACATTTTACATACTGATATCAACCGTGTCTCTCGGATTTTTGAAATTCCATTCACAGAAGCGGTAAAATTAAGTTTTATGAAAAATTCAGTTTTTTTAACTACCACTTAGTAGTTTCACTATTCATCAAAAAATGAAGGTTTTCAGAAAAATGCCAAAATTTCATCCTAAGCTATATTTCATATTCCGAATTCAAAAATGAAGTCTATTTTACCAAATTCATAACATAGAAGTTGCTTTAATTAATTTTATAATTAAATCCCGCTGTTAAAACAAATAGCGTGTTTTTAAGAAACAATATCTATCAAAAGATTGACACTTGTTTATGTCTGGTTTAAATGTGCAATTACATCCAATGACCAACATTGTATTAAATTGTAAAAATATATTCTAAATATAATTTAAAACCACTCAAATTAATAATTTATCTCTATTAATTATTTCGATTAAAAAAGTGGTTTTTAATTATAATTTAGTAATTTTCACTATTCAACAGAATATGGAAGTTATCCGAAATGTACCAAAATTTCACCTTAGGCTAAATTCGATTCTCCGAATCCAAAAATGAAGTCCATTTTGAGAGCTAAAATTTCTAAAATTTAAAAAGTGGTTATTACTATTCTTAACGGCTAGTTTTAATAATATCTTAATAGCATATCGTTGTTTAGCGAAACTTGGTGTTGCGTACAACACACGCTATCGTGGAAGGTCATGATTGCGTGTAATGGAAGGAAAGTCAAGGATGCGTGTTGTGAAAGATCCTTTTGGTGTATAATACAACACAATACAATAATAAAATTAAAAAGAATATTTTTCATAAAATATTGGGCTGTTACAACTCGCCTCCTTCCTCTGGATCTGTATCGGTAACACACACTACATGAGCTGAAGAACCCTTCAATTTGACTTGTCCCAAGTCGACCATCTTTTGCAGGAGGACTTTAAAGACAAAAAACTCCTGGATGGGATACCCTAAAATTTGATGAAAGGGACAATAATTGGGACGGTCTTCATCTCCTTCCTTGTTTGGCCTCTTGGACACTGGTAATTAAACCATGTTATTTTCCAAAGCTGAAATGAAGTAACCAGGAACTTGCTCACTTCGGAAAGAGTATGTTTTACTCTTCAAATCCTCAAATTGTTTTCATCGTTGATCTCTTTGATCATTTGGACGAAACGGCCTTTTTTGTTGGCGTTCATGAGGTGGAGCCCTTCGAGAAGATGAAGGTTTTGAAGTAGAAATAGGTAAAGGTGCTTGTTTAATCATAACTGTAGCAGTTTCTTCTTTACCCATTCTCCTTCCTGGAACTGATGGAATTACACGAGATTTAACCTTAGCCTGTATAAGGGAATCTTCAATCTGCTGAGCGATTGAAGTAAGGTCTCGAAACCCTCCTGTGTATTTCACAGGGATCAATGGCGTGTGTAATTCGTCACGCAAATTTGCCACACTGATTGGCAACAACTCTTCCCGAGGGAGTGCTAAACTCAGGGAATACGTTAATCCCTTCTAGCGAGCAATGAAATCAGAGACTCTTTCATTCTCCATTTGCTTGCAGTTTTTAAGATCAAAAACTGTTGTTTTTGGCAAAGTTGAGCTGAACTGAAGAAGGGATTTTTGACGAAGATCCTCTCATCCGATGATTGACCGGGATTGCAAGCTTGTATACTAGACAAAAGCTGGTCCTTGCATGGTTTGCACAAAGCATCTGAGTTTCACTGCTTCTTGCTGCTCTGGAGTTCCCATCATAGGATCACAATAAGACATGTAATGCGTCAAATGTTGTTTAGGGTCGCATGATCCATTGAATGTAGGGAAAACAGGGTTTCCAAAACTGGATAGAGGAGAAATTGAATCTACCCATTCCAGGTAAACTTTCTTTTCAGGTTGAACTTGCGCCCGTTTCCCTTCCATAGTTTCTAACCGAGCTGTTAATGGCTCAATATTAGTTATTAACGTATGAGAAACATCATGTTGAACTTGTTTTTGGGTAGGTGCAATTAATGGAGCTTGGACAGACGTGGTGGTTGGTGCTGCAACTGATGGTAGTGCATCCAACCATTGTTTCACTTGAACAGTAGGATTAGACCTCTAAGGGTGTACTGATAAAGGAGGATATTCCTGATCCATCTCAGTAGTTACAAAAAATTACTTCGGCTGTCGGACTTCAGCATTCTTAAGAAAAAGACTACTCTAAAGCAGTTCTGTATTCAACCTTCTTAATTCTTTCATTTCTTCCTCTTGTTGTGCAAACCTTTTCTCTAATGAGAGCGATTGACCTTCTCCAGTGGAAGGATATGTAACCTGATTCTTTCCCTTCCCTTTGTTGGATACCTTTTGGAGAGAGGGAAGTGGATTACCTAGGTTCTGAGTAATCATTTGACTTCGTGTACGCACAACTTCTTCATTTGTATTGGCGCGTACATTTTCTTGAGCAGGACGCTCTTCATCTGAGTCCCCAGAGTGAGTCTCCTATGGTGGGTTAGCAACAACGGCATTGATGACATTAATTGATGCATAATGCATCACATCCATTCTATCAACATTTCTGTGATATTGTCTTCTTTCATATCATTGATGAGACCTTTCCTTTTATTGATTCAATCCATTAGGAACTTCTTGACGAGAATTAATTTGGAGGGAATCTCCTGATAATTTGGCTCTTCGTTCCTCTTGGGGCTTCTTCCCTAATCGAGAAAAGACCGACATTCTCTGAGGAGGGGATTTGTGATTTGAAAGAGTCCCCAGTCTTGTGAACTGGGGATGTTCCTGCTGTTTCCGCTCAACTCCTCGAATCCCATTTGTTGACTTTGAGGGTTGGGTTAAAGAAGTCCCCAGTCTGACAAGCTGGGGTGGCTCTTGACATGCTATTTCTGAGATCTTCTTAAAATATCTCTTGATCTTGCGAATCTTATTTCAGAAATTAGCTGGATGCATTAGCCTGTATCCACTTTTATCACCTGGTTCAATAGACCGTTGGATGATTTCCGAAACTTTTGTCATTTGATGATGTGTTTTCTCCATATGAGAGGCTTGTGCAATATTCTCCCCTGCTTTATGTAGGGGAAATTCAACAACTTGTTCCCTATATGCTTGATTTTGAGAGGAACTAGTTGAAGCATGTTCTTGAGCAAGCTTTTGATTATGAACAAAGCCCATTGACTGTGGCCAGCCATGGGCAATAACATTGCATGAGACCATTTTCGTCGGGCTTTGTTGACTGGAAAGCACTGTGAAATGTAGTGCTCCGTGAACACCCCATCCTCTGATACGAAAATCAGATGGAGCATTGGAAATTAACTGACGCAATTTTCTTAGTGCGCCAAGGCATGAACGTTGAAGGGTTCTCTGTTGCTTTTCGGCCTTCGGATACCGAGAGACTGATAGAGATGCCAAATCAATCTGACGTTGTAGCCCTAATATTATCTTAAGATGATTTTCATATTCATCATAAGATAATACCTTCTTCATCAATTGAAAAAGATTTTTCCATATGTTGAGATGAATATCATGGACTCCATCATCCGTCAACATCTTTGGAATGTCATACTGGGAGTCAGCCAAAGGCCAAAACATGACTGGTATCTGACCTTTTGCCAGTTTTTTCCTCATGTTCCGCATTTCCTCTTTATCATTAAATGAAGATTCTTATACCTGTTTTGATCAGGGTTGGTGTTTCCTTGTTGATTCATCGGATTAAACAAGATTGGTAGAGATATCATTCATCAAACTAGAATATGCATGACATATGGGTGGTTCGGAGAATGACCTACACCCTGGGCTATCTTCTGATTGAGAAAGTATTTCACTTGTTAACGATAAAGCATCAGACATGACTAGTTTCTCATTTTCAAGTGCCTCAAGATAAGAGGGCTTTGTCGGCACTACATTGTCCACTGGAGTATTTTCCAGGCAATGTGAATCACTACTACGGAGAGGACTTTCGCAGCAAAATTCATCATCATGGGGAGGACCACCATAATTGGTTACAACAAAAGATGATATCTCTTTCTCCATGGCCATCTAACCACACAGAGGGTTCCTTTGGCTCTCATATAAAGAAGGAACTTCAAGATTGACCGAATTTTCATGAAGCAAGCCTTTATGAGGAAGTGTCTGTTGAAGACTTTCGGAATTAATGTTCCTGTTATGGGGAACTGAGAGAGTAGAATCTTGAATTCCAATAGATAAATGTTTGAGGGCTTCACGAACTCCAGCATTGAGCAATGCCTTGTTGCTGAATGGCCTTTGATATCTTGAATGTGCTGGGCGGATCTTTTTCTTAGATGACTTCTTACTCGATTTGGAAACCACTTGTTGACGAAAGTGGTTACTCTGAGCAGGTGTATGTGCCTGATCAGGAAAGATGGTCAGGTTAGGCTGACGATCTGCACTCAAATCAGGTGTATGTGCCTGACTTGGTTGTCCGTATGATATGGGGGACTATGCCCCATAACCCTCTTGGACTGGAACATATGTGTGTGTCTGTTCCGGAGTGAATCGTTGATGTGTCACTCCACTGCTAGGGATAGATTTATGTGTATTTCCCTGAGATGATGCTGAAGTTGTTATGATATTCTGGCAAGCATCCAGAATATGAGCAGGAATTTGCCTCTTCTCTTTCACCATTTAAAAAATATGCTTGGTGACTTCAGCCGCCAGAACGGGAATATACGTCCATTCCGGGTTTGAAGTATGTGTATGTGCCTGCTCCTGTCCTCCTTTTCCTGTCAGTGAATCCTTACAATACTCAAGTGTGGGGGCAGAGAGTTGAGTCTACCTCCTATTTGCCATCGGGGCTTTCCTACTGGCTTCTCCGTGTGCTACCGAGCGAGAGTTTTGGTAGGCTTGATTAGTATTAGCAGGTGTATGTGCCTGCTGATTATATTTCCCCAAAAGCGGTTGACAAGATCCATCATATGTATTCAGACGAGCCTACTGACTAACTGATTATGTATAAGAAGGTGTATGTTCCTGCCTATAGTACTCCGCCGGAATTTCTTGGCGGGATTGGCGTGATGCTGCCAGACGAGTCTGCTGGACATCGGAATTAAAACGTGCAGGTGTGTGTGTCTGCTCGTTGTTTTCCACCAAGTTAGGTTGGTGGACTTCTCCGTAGATGGTAGGGATGATAACCTGACCATTGTTAACTGGATTCCATCTCTGGCGGTTCGTCTTGCCTGCTCAGGTTCGAGGAACCTGAGCTGAATGCCTGGAGTTGGGACCCTCATCATGTTGAGGGCGCACTGCCGCACGAGTCTGGCGGCGATTGTTGTGGGAGCCCTCGTAAAGGACTCCTGTCTTTTTGAATTAAGGTCCTGAGGGACCTGCTCATTCTCTTCCTCAGAGTAAGGGAGTGAATTGAAATTGCATTCCGAGGATAACGACCCGAAACGGTTGGAGACGGTAGTCCGCAACGCCTGCCTCTTAATCACTGGTCGTCGTTGTCCGGACGACTTGTGTGAGTTGTTTACTTGGAGGGCCTGTCAAGCAGCCTCCAGAGTTGGAATGGTACCATGTTGACGATACTCCTTAACCAGCGCATTTGATACCCAGCATTGAAGATGCTGAGTAGGTGATGTCATCCTCAGAGCGGATGGCAATCCAGTAGGAATTGCAGCATTGGTATTTGTAGCAGTAGTATTCACAGATGTGAATTTAAGAGCAGCCATTATAGAAATACAGAAGATCTTTGGAAAAGAGTGCATGTTTGATATAAAAGACGTAATCAAGATAAATTCAGCCACTTCATCGTTTGGATGAGCACATATGTCAATGATTATTTTTGTTAGCCCTCTTACTGAGTTTTAAATAGGGGATTAACAAATAGGTAAAACATCATTTAAACTTGGTTAAGGATTCACGTCGGGTTCACCATTTTTGTTTCGCACAGAATTCGGGGATGACCTCCTGGATGGTAGATTCAAACGTTCCGATCGGTTTGTAACGGGTTTGTTTGTAGAACCGAAACATCCAATGATTCCACATCCGTTTAGACCTACTTTCCAAAGGTAGTCTCTCATTAGCTTGTGGACTGATGAGGCTTAGGAATTTTCATTGGTCGAGAGGATGGGAGGTCGGACTCATCACACCTTTTTGAGGGGAATTATTGTCTACTCCGGGACTCTCTTTATAGATTTAAGTTATGTTCGTGAATCCTTATTACATTACCAAATATAAAATGAGCTTTCCTTTAGTTTTAACAATCAATGATTAAATATGTAAGAAATTTAAAGAATCTTTTATATGTATTTGAGGTTCTTCATCAATAGAGAATCATCTGTATATATTTAGATATTCTTGGTCAATGGTATCCTTCAAAACATTTATAAATGTCTCTTGGTCATTATGATGACCAGCCTGGTTTTAAATCCACTCAGTGGGGCACTTGAAGTTTATTGTCATTCAGAAAGACATGAATTATTTCAGAGATGGGATCGAACCCGCAAATGGGCTACCTACGTATCCTTTGTTTTCGGAAAGGAATCAGAACCCACGTAGTTTGAGTAAGGGAGTATGATGTTTATGATTGATGGATCAAAGAAGGATTTCATAATTACTTTTACACTCTAAGCTCACGTAAGTCATGCTCGGTGTGAGAAACAAGAGGTATTGGTAAAAATTAGACAATTGTGGACTGAAAGATGCAATCATAAGAAATGGTTTGGGGCTTATGTATGTATGACTTCCCATAAAAATGAAGGTTAGGATTTACTTTAGGGAGAAAATCCATGAACATGGTCCATAAAGGTATATGTTCTTCATGGAGATTTGAATACTCTAATCTTGGGGCTTACTCCTAAGGAGGATGCCCAAGTTAGGAGGGGACTTATGATTGGGTTTTACTCCTGAAAAGGAAACCCAAATGAAGGGTAAATTAGGACTGGTTAAAGAGAAAATTAAGGGACTTGGGGCTTACTCCTAAAGAGGATGCCCAAATTTATGACTAGGGCTTATTCCTAACAAGGAAGCCCAGGTTAGGGGACTTGGGACTTACTCCTAAAAAGGAAACCCAAGATTATGACTGGGACTTATTCCTGAAAAGGAGACCCAGGTTAAGGATTAAGGTTTGGGGCTTACTCCTGAAAAGGATGCCGATATTTGAGATTGGGGCTTACTCCTAAAAAGGATTCCCAAATTAAGGGATTTGGGGATTACTCCTATAGAGGATGCCCAAATTAAGGGATTCATGGCTTACTCCTAAGAAGGATTCCCATATTTGAGATTGGGGCTTACTCCTAAGAAGGATGCCCAAAATTAGAGGACATGGGGCTTACTCTTAAGAAGGATGCCCATATTAAAGGATTATGATTGGGGCTTACTCCTGAGGAGGATGCCCAAGTTAAGGAATTAAGGTTTGGGGCTTACTCCTGAGGAGGATGCCCAAGTTTGGGATCTTTAAGAATTTGGGGCTTACTCCAGAGGAAGATGCCCAGATTAAAGGACTTCTAACTGGGGATTATTCCTGAAAAGGAGACCCATGTTAAGGATTCTCTCATCTTAATGAATGAGGTTGAATGAATGAACTCTCAATCTTTAGTGACATAAAGATGTATAAATCACTATGTTTTGAGAGATATTCCACAGAATTCCTTTCAAATAAGGAAGTCAAATCATGAAATCATGCCATAAATGGCATTGAAGAGTATCTTGAAGACTGAATCTTGAATAGGACATGTGAAATGGCTTAAGAGGGGTAAAATGGGAAAGATGGGCACCCAAAAAAAGGAAGGGGCATGCATGTCTTGGAAGGCGTGCAGGTACTGCGTGGGAGCGCAAGTATCGGTCGCGCAGGTATACCTGCACGACACGTGGGGTACTTGCACGCTTTTCAACCAGCATTGAAATACTTGAGCGACTCTTTATTAAAGCATTTTGAATCCTCTTGAGGTTCTTCCAAAAAAGGGACGCGCAAGTTCTATTGAAGGAATAAAGGCAGCGCGCAAGTGTGGCCAATTCCCTTAAGGGATGGCCACTCAGGCGCGCAAGTGTTGATAAGTTTCAACACTTAGGCCTTCCTCCTTCTCTTTAGATCTTCTGTTCTACGTAAGAATTTACCTTAGAAGTGTTCCGGAAGCTTTGAGAAGAAACTTGGGTGTCGGGAGCTTCAATATGAGTTTCTGGAAAAAGATCCTCACGAATGGGGGGCCCACATGGTCTATTTAGAGGCAGAAGAAGACCCCGAGCGGTTACCGGGTGGTTATCACTTAGGCCGCGGAAGTCACTTGCGCGACCAAGGGCGTCGTGCAAGTGGACTTGCGCGACAGTGATATAACTTGCGCGGTGCAGTTGCTGTTGATCCTTTTTTCATGCCTTTGTCGATTTTTGATATTTTTTTCAAAGGTTGAATCACTTTGAGCTCAGATATTCCCCTTTTCCGATTTTTAGATTCTTTGACGAAAGGAGCGTCAACAATAACTAATCATTGATTATATTAGAATATATTCACCTATTTCAATGTCGTTGTTTATTATTATGGGATTAATATTTTATGACATCATATAAAATTTTTTATTATATTAGTTATTAGTAGTTTCATTAACGATTTTCTATCTTGATACAAGTCACCATATTATTCCAATGGATAGTTTTTTGGTTTAATAATTGGGGAAAAATATTTTTATATCATATGATAGTTTTAATATGAATAAATATGCTATTTATGTTAATCTACATTCATATGATGAATTTATATGACCTATAATGTGATGGGTGGGGCTTTATATATCCCCTTGATGCATCAATACGTCTCATGAGACAATCTTGTGTCTTGGCAAGAGGCCATAGCAGAATGGTTAATATTATTTTGGCATGAGGCCTTGATGGTGTGATTATGTTGTATGAAATTATGCATTCCATCATTATGAAACTAGGGATTTATATTCCATGTGATCATTCGACTAGTATAATTTCCATGGTTATTTTTTATGTCATTATTTAATTAGTATTTATTCCTACCAAATTATGATCAAGTATATATTTTAAAGGCATGATTTTTAAGTCATTCATCATACCTAGTTTAAGTATTATAATTTCATCCATTGTTTTATTTACCGTTACTGAGCATATGAGCTTTCCCTTTTGAAAGGATTTAGTTTTATCTTGTTTTCATAAGAAGTATATTATGAATGGCTTGCACTGATAATCAAGGTGTTTTATGTGATTCAAAATAAGTTGTAAGTTGTAGTTCCTTTCAAGTTGTAATAATGAACTTTTTTATGTATCTTACTTCCCAAAAATACAACACTATTCATTCAATTGAGATAAAAAATTCTTTTAATCGTGATAATTTAATCAAATAAGGCATAGGATCCCAAAAATTGGGTCAGTTTCATACACTTATGCTCATTTTTTATTATAAATCACCATTTGTTACCCATATTGAGATTCTTAGCTCACCCTTTACTTTTGATTCCATTCCCTAGGTTATGAAGAATGTTTTTTAGTAGATTTAATGATTAAGAAGACCTATTTTTGAATTGTTGATGATCATTCACTATTTTATAATATTTTTTTAAATTTTTCTAAATACACTAAATATTTATAGATCTCAGAGATTCATTTTTTTAAAGAGATTAATATTCATCCAATATAATATATTATCCATGTATTTCATGCCATGGTATCAATAGTTGTTATAGAATTAATGTTTTAGTCAACCATTAAAAATAATGATGTGGAAGATATAGTGATATCTCATGGTATATCTCAAAGGATATAAATATGGATGTATCTATGGAGGAGTCTAAGGATGAATTAATGTTTACTAAAATCTCACGAAAGATTAGTAATTGATATTTTGATTATTTACATGGAATACATCTATGTATGGATACTGAATGTGGATGTGTCTCTTCATAGATGTGCAAATGGGTTACATGATAAATAAACTATATTGAGCCAAATTCAATCATGAACTGGTTCATAGAAATGATCCTTTATACACAACCAGATTGACACTCTCAAGGGATATGATATGGGAATTCAAAAAACACTTTATAACCCATCCTGAATGATTTAAATATATTATTACTAAGAATTACATTAGATTAACCTAAGGATTCATAGATTATAGTGGAAAGCCTATTGATTTGTACATCCTATAAGTGATTTTTTCATGATTTTCAGGTTTTATACTTGGATAAATATTTGTCAAAATATGATTTCATGTTTCAGTAATTAGAGGGATGCTAAAGGATCAGGTTTTATAATGAATGTGGAACAAAATATTCTCATGTATAGTCAAATGAGGGGATAATTTGAGTTAAGGATGTTGTTACAATAACTAATTAGACTCCACAAATCAATATTAATAACATGTTTGAAGAAATATAATAAGACTCCCAAATCAAGGGAAGGAAATAGTTTGTGGATAATTCTTGTAATAGAGACCCTAGGGGAAAGATGATTTGGGTTCTGATGTGTCTGTAATGTGGGAAGAAACACCCACCTCAATGTCTCAATAAACAAGAGGCTGTGTTGTTTATGATTAAATGACTCAAATAAATTAACTAAAACAAATAAAAATGTCGATTTTAGATAACAAAATAGATGGGAATATTGGCCTGCTTAATAAATCATCATTGAAAATTTGATTAATGTTTTTAATAAATGGTAGTTATGAAAATAAATTTCCCATGTTGAATGCTAATTAATAAAATATGAATGGTTTTATATGTAATGGTTATAAAATTGATGACAATTAGATGAAATATTTAGTTTAATTAAAATGGGATATGGTTTCATTGTTAGTGGATTAAAGATGAATTAGAATAATCCATGATTTATTGTATTTTGATTTAATAATTACGAATGGAGAAATATAAATGTATTTTTCAGTCTTTGTTTCTCTCAAATTATTTACAAGTATATGTTGAATGGTTTTGATGGACTATAAATATGATATATTGTCAAGGAGAAATAATGAATATAGAAAGAAAAATTTTAGTGTCTTTCTGATGTTGAGATATTGAGGATTGGATAATGATATATGGGATATGAATATGATAATTTGGTGGTACTGATAACCGTGGAACACATTATGGACTTTATTACATGTTTTTTATGAAATCATCGACGGTGCTTACAATATTTTTGGATTTAATGAATATAATAAACAAATTATGGGATAAGTAAAGAGGAATGTTTTTAATATGTATTTTTTTTGATAATTTATTTTAGTATCATTTTTAATAGAATATATGATTACGATATTCACATGTTTTTCATGTGATTTTTTTATTTTTTATGATATACATGGGGATCAATGATAAGTTGTTTTTGATAAATTTAGTGACCATATTTCTAATGTATTATACATACTTCTTTAATAAATAATATGAGATTAACATTTTCTGGAATGGTTTAATTTAAAATTTTGATGATGTTTTATAAATTATTTTATTATATTTCCATATACAAATTTATGCATTTTTTCATGCATGATAACATTTTTTGTTTTCATAGAGATAGCTAGAATGACCTATCATTCTATTAATTCTTTGGGATTAAAAAATTCATCTTACATTGTTGGAATTTGTGGTGATGTGGTGGTTGAACAAGGTACCAAAAATGGAACATATTCCCTTATATAATGCAATTATATAATTTAATAATAATTCTTCAACAATAGGAAAATGGTCTTGAAATAAAATGATGTCCACTTATCATAATTTCATATGATAGGAATGTAGTTTTCAAGTCTCTTTGGGATATGTATCATTATTGTTATCTTTTTCCAAACCATGTTATCTATCACTCCCCATTACAATTTTATTGTTGTACTTCACCTCTATTTACCTGTTTTTAATTTTCAAATATGTTCTACTAGGTGGAAAGATAGTTATGTGTTACTATAGATGAAAATTATGTCTCTAATTTTTTTAAAGTAATATTTAGTATTAATTTATATGATGTAGTGTTCTATTAGAGAAACATTAAAGTATTAAAAACTTTATTACCCATTCAAATTCTAAGGGAGAAATTAATTTTTTTTGTGGGTATAATGTTACACCCCATGATTTTTTACATACTTTTGTATAATTAATTTAATATTTTGTATATTACAAAATTATCACTACACAAAATGTGTCTTTTTTTAAATCATAATGTCTCTCATGAATTATGCAAAATTTTATGTAAATATATCACAACATCCATCACATAGATTAGATATTAGTACATGAAACTCAATTTTTGTCTTCTATTATACACAATACAATATCCCGTCATTATTGTGGGTTATATGTAAGGTTGACATTTATTAAACAGTAAGATACTATTAATATTATTATTAATACAAAATTATTGTATATATCACCTAGATGTAGGAATAAAATTTATTAATAAGATAAAATAAATTTAAGAAATGTTATTTAAATGGTTATTTAAAAATAATTGTGTTGTTATCAATTAGTATAAGAAAATGTAATAACTATTTAAAAATAAAGAAATAACTTTTCAATGAAACTTATTTTTCTACGTACAAAAAAAATTGTATCTCAATAAATTAATGAAACAAATTTGGAATTATTATGACAATAAAATTTATATAGTATATATTCCAACAACAATTTTAATAAAAATCCAATATATTATTTATGTATAATATACGAATATATCCAATTTTAAGAATAAAATGATTTGTTTTTCTAAAATGTAATTGTACTACCTTATAGTGTAAATCCCATTATAAATATTATTTTTTATACATTTTAAAATTTTTTATAAATGAATTTCATTTTTTAAATATTAATCTCCCAATTATCATTTGTTGAATTTTTTGTATATTTCTGAGAAGTTTTATTTGTTGATAAATAGTGAAAAAATAAATTACAATACAACAATGCTTTCCCATCTATTTAATTTATATAGTGAAATTATATTATATTTCTGTTTTAATGATTAATTTGATGAAAATTAAATCACTTAATATAATTTAGGTCATTGGAATCTAATTAATATTAAAATTAGACATTAAAATATATCAATATTTTGAGCAATTTATCTCCAAAAGCATCATTCGACATCTCATCTGTGGAATTTAATTTAAATAAATTTATACCATTTATTTTGTTAGAATATAGAAAAATTGATTCATTATTAGAAATCATTTTATTTTTTATTCTATAACAATAACAAATTTTTTGACAAAAATGTTTTTTGAAAGTGATTAAAATTAATTACTATGACTAAGAGAAAAAATTTCATAACAAATGACAAAACCATAAACATAACCACCAAAATGAGATATACATTAGTAAAAAAGCCATTAGATGACCATATTTAGAAGCTATGATCACTTAGATAGAATTATTTTCTGTAATATAGCAACATTACATTGATGATATATTGGTGTAAATCTCTATTCAAATGTTACAAGAATCTCACTCCGCCTTCGTTAAAGAAATACATTCACCCATATTTCTTATTCACACCTCTCAATTATTTTTGGCTCACCTTAATTATGAGAAATTAATAACACACAATTCATCACTAAATAATAGAATAATAACTTTTTAAATAATGGTATCCAGGTAATACCTTCATTAAAAACCAAAAGGAGTTACCCAAATAAGAGGTCACATCCTTTTTTAGCACTTTAATTTTATTTCCATTCTCCTCCACCTAAATTATTATTATTACATGAATATATAATAACATATGTTTCCACAATATAGTGAGTTTTTTCTATGCATTACAACTAAAATTGAAAAATATTTTATCTAATGGGTAATAAACTAATAATTATTGTGTATAGAAAAAAACCGCCTCATGAAGTGATGTAGTTAGTTTCTCATTTAACACTAATCATAGTTGGGAATTATGAATAGAACTGGTTTTTCATATGATATAAATGACATATATTATTTATCTATTGTAATTTTAAAATTATATAAATCATACCTTTATTATTTTCTATTTTATTATGTACGATAACATCATTTGTGGATGTACGAACTACCCCCTCTTCAATGGGATGTGATTCATTCATAGTTTTCATAGAATATATAAAAAATGGTTTTAGAGAAAGAATAATATATATATGAGTTAATAATATTATTGGACTAACATTATATTAATATATATTCATTTTATTAACTTTACATCACTCAATACGACAATAAAATAAAGACAATGTTCACATGTACGTACGGTCTACCGTCTCCATGAATAGTGTACTCCATTTCATATTTATGTGTTTTATAGATTTTTATAAAATCATATATACTTATTATATGTGATTTTTATATGATTTTTTACATTCTTTAAATTTATAAATATTGATCTCTATAAGTGGGTAAACAATAAGAATCCAAAATATATACAAAAAACAAAGATGATATTACACAGAAAATAACATTAAAATGTGGTATTAAGAAATAGGTAACATGATGTTATAAAATAATAATATATCGTATGATATAAAATAATATGTTTTTATGTCATGTTAATAATATACTTATATTTATTATACATGATGTTTTAGTTTGTCAGTTGAGTAAAATGACACAGGGTAAGGGTTTCCTCACTTCGGGTTAATTTTCTGTGAGACACAAGACATGATCACCTCATATTTATTATATGTGGTGTTTATAGATAACATTAATGTATTATATGATACATATACATAATTTTTTTTATAGATCCATTTAATTATATTTCATCCATGGGTTTTTTGTTTTTACTATTACCAAATCGGAAGACTTATTATGTCTAAATTATCTTTCTTTGATACACATACCAGGTTAAGCACAAATATTTTTCAATATGTTGTATATAATAAATATAAAATCATAAATAAAATATCTCAAAAACATCATGGTATTATAATATTTGTTTAATGATATCCCATACATTTTATTATTATTCAATGGTACCAATATGGTTGTAGTTTATTATTATGATCCCTTAATTTATCGAGATTGATTATAAGTATTCTTCCAGTGATGATATCTAATGACTCATGTCATAATTAATTTCGTGAATTTTATTCCCCTTTGGTTTCATAAATTATATCTATGTTATGGTAAAATATTTCTACACATTATTTCTTAGGATAATCATGATTTGTTTTTGAAAATCATAAAGTATTTAGCTTTTATATTAGATATATATATTCTTTAAAAATCATAATTTATAAAAAATAATTTCAATAATATTTTTATATTATAATTTAATATTTATAAGAACTTTTAACCCAATTATAGATTCATGAAAAACCAATTAATGATGTTATTTTATTTTTGTTCCCCGATTAAGAAACATTCTAAACTTTTATGTTATAAAAGGAATTTGTGGAATGCATGGATTAATCATCAATCATAACCAAACATCCATTATAAATTCCTTTTAATTTTTATAAGATGTTATGTTTTGAAAAATTAAAATCCTAATATTCTTTAATTTCTATATTGTAATATGGTATTGAATGAAAAAGTTTTTCAAAATTTATTTATGATTCAAGAAGTGTTCTAAATGATTTTCAGTGCTTCTATTAATTATATTATATTATATTGTAAAATAAATGTTCTAAAATTTTAATTACTTTATAAATGATCTATTAATGATATAAATATACTCCTATAAGTTTCCATTGAAAAATTATTTTGAAATTATTTTCACGCATTCGTTATAAAATTTCAAGGAAAATGTATTCAAAAATGTTTTCAAGATTCTTTTATAATTGTTAATGATAATTTTAAATGAAAATGGATTTCAAAATTTTTTCTATTTGAAAAAAAATATTTCAAATATAAAATGGTTTTTTCATTAAGAATTGTAATAAATTAAATGGTAAATCATTTTTCATAAAATAATTTTTTTAAAAAGTCTTTATGAAACAGATTTTCAAATAAATTGATTTTTCTTTATTAAATTATCCAGGTGATCATTTAAAATTAGTATCCATCTATGCAAAAATATTTTGTTAAAATTTATGTTTTCATTGGAATGTGATCCATGTTTAGCATTCATATTATTTCGTGAATGGTTTATGTGTTTCAAGAATGTATTTTATGACATATTTTCTTCATCCATGATTAATATGATTTCAAAACATGTTTCACATAACATGTTATGAACTGATGAAATGATTTTTAAAAATATGTATTATCCATGTGAATGGATATAATGAATGATTTATGATTCCAATTACATTTCATGGATTAAGATATGATGTTTATGAATACCATCTATTTTTATGGTTCATAATATGATACAATTATTATTATGTTCTAGAACATTTATATATGATTTCATTTTGTGATGTGTGGGACCTATCTCTCCATACAATGAATTGGGTAATGTTTTATATATCATGAGTGAATGATGGGAAACATTTATATAGACTTAATCTTCAAATTTAAATAGTTTTTTTATTCAACAATAGGTAACCAGGTGTGTCCTGATCAAATATGTGAAAAATGTTTGACCGAATGCACTATGTTGAGGGTCTTGGATTCTAACCATGACACATTGAATGGTTTTCTATAAGTATGATTGAAACACACTTATATGAAATTTGATTATGGATAATGGTTTATTCATGATGATTTATCAACCTCATTATTATTGTATTAGGAACTAATAATCTTATTTCATACGAATCATGTATATGATATTTGAGATACAATGTATGATCTTATAATGTAATGATCACATATTAATACACTCATTCTCATGATTTTGATACATATCTCTCTTGATTACCCTTTCCAAGCATATGATATCACCCCTTTATTATATTTAGTTATCATATGTCATGAATAATGATATTAAGTATATATACTCAAAGGGGAGATATTTTTTTGGAAACAATGAAGATCAATCAATATAATTGATGAATCTGTTAAATATTTATAAATGCACAAAACTATTTTTAAACTGATACGTTTATTTTGATAATGTGATGAATATATATCAATGATTTTATAATATCCATATATTTTAAACATATGTAACAATATTCCATAAAAAAGTTTCCACATAATTGATTCATAAATGTGTATCAACATTGAATAATTTTTTTGGGTTATTCTATGGTTTAAGTTGGAGGGTTTAGATGTGATGAAAGTATGAATGTAGAGTAATGTATTTTTAAGCACTTTTTTTTTCATAAAATTGAAATTATATAAATTTTCCTCACTCAACACTAAAAAGATGATTATACCATCCTAACATTTTGATTTATAGTTGTTATTCAAATAATTGTTATTATAGTGAAAGATTCCACCTATTTACATTATTTTTAATTTATGTTAATGCATCAATTTTTTAATATTAATAGTTTTTCATATTAATTATTCCCAGTGAAATATTGATGTAAAATATTATATTGATTTATTTGTATTATCGTTACCTAAAAATGATTTCATATCCCAACATCATCAAAAAAATAAAACTATTTTTCCTTGAGGCAAAAAAACAACATATTACCCCACACATGAATCTCATGTAATCATGAAATGTTATCATGATTAGGTAATTAAGGGATAATCAACCTTTAGTGTGGCTACAAAAAATTATATTCATGTATTTTAGGATAGACTATACAAAATTATTATATAAGGGAAGACTCAAAAAATGGTTTAATTTGAAAATATGTTTTAAAAAAGGAACTTTATAATATTTTCACAAAAATAATGAATTATAATAGTTTTTCAAAGGTTCAATTGTCCAATTAAATATTTTAAGATTTCATGCATTATTGTCAAGTAAAATTAAATTGTAATAACTTCTCAATAAAAATTACAAACCCGTATTTTAAGTGAATTTGAATATGGATAACACATGTACAAATGAACTCCACATATTATCATTTTTCATTAAATTTTGTATAAAAGATTAATAGTTAATTATCAATTGATAAATAAATAAAATCTTAATACTCTTAAAGAAAAAATTATTTTGATAAACATGTTTTTTCTAATATGAATTATCTAAAATATTATTCCAACTAAGATATTTTTTAAAAATGTATGAATTAAAAAATTATGAAAACATGAATGTAACATCCAAGGTAAATATAGAAATATGATATTTTCATTTTTATGAATATTTTTGAATTAAATATTAATTTCACATTAATGGGGATGATATGTTCTATGGTATACCCGACCCAAAAAAATGAGTTTCTTCCAAGTCCAATGTTTCACAGATTGATTAATCATATAGAAAAATAATAACATAATATTATTTTATATGGTAGTTAACGCCTAGACATAGTGTTGGTAGGAATGAACAAAACTAATAATAATATTATTATACATGTTTTTCATATTTTTTTACATTTATCAAATAAATTTTAGAGTGTTAAAATAAGAAATAATAAAATTTTATCCAGAGATACTCTAATATTCATTAAAGAGTTGATTTATTGCCTTTTATTGGAGAACCACTTATAAATATAAATTTGGTCACTTTTATATGATCTATTTGACAAAATAATATTCTAATTTAAAATAGGGACATCATAATTTACTTTGAATGAAATTTATATATTTTTCCAATGATGTTAATTTTTTTAATGAATATTGAGAAATACTGTATTTTAATTCAAAACTACAATTTAATATAATTAATTTTTCTTTATATATTATCATTTTAATTTGTTTTAAAGTTTAATAAGACTATATTATTACCAATCAGTGAAATTTTGTTCATTTATGTAATTTGAATTTGAAATAGGACATAAAAAAAGTGACAATCTTTTGATAGTTATTATTTCTTAAAAACCTTCTTTTTTTGAAAATTGGAATTAATTTTAAATTAATTCCTGCCACTTCTATGTTTTGAAAATGGAAAAATGGATTCCATATTATAAATTTGGAGGTCCAAATTTTGTAAAAAGATAACATTTATTTATAATCATTAGGAATATATACTTCTGTTAGTATTTTATTTACCATGGATGAAGACAACATGTGGTAAATATGGGTAAAAAATTATTATTATATTAATTATAAATTACCCTAACATGGGTCATAATCCTATTTTTTGATAGATATCGGACCATGGGAATCTTTTGGACCATTTTGGTACCCCATTGAGCTACATGGGAATGATAAGGATACATTATATTAATTAATTTAAGTTAACGACAAAAATAACATACACAAGAAATTTTTTTACTAAAACAATATTTATATAGGTCTAGATATGTTATATCATAGACTATAAATATTCTCGTGAAAGATAAAATTATTCAATACATAATTTTATTTTATTTACTATATTTAAAAATTATATAAATAAATTTAATTATTACACAATGGTGATGCAGTAATTGCTTCATTAATAATGGATTCAAAGAAATCATATTATAAATATTAAAATAAATTTATTATCAACCTTTTTTGGACATAAATTAATTATATTGATTAGGATGAATTTTTATCTTTTAATTAATGACATTTTTTAATTAATTCAGTTGGATTGTATATTTTAAAAAGACATGATATGAATAGTATTAAAATTAACATAAAACTGTTTTTAAATCAATCAATATTTTATAAAATGATAAAATGGTCGTAAAAATAAATTATTTGGCCTAATGAAACATATGATGTTTAATAGGTCATTATTTATCCATTTTTGGTTGAATTCGTTTTTATTGTAAATATATTAACCATATAGTATGAATATATAAGAGGACAGGATAAAAGTAAAACAAGTTAACAAAGGGTTAAATAAAAAATATAAAGAAAAAAACAAGCCTAAAACCTATATAATTATTATTGGATGATTTTAATTACACTTATATACACCTCATATTCTTATTAAATAAGTCTTGGACCTTCATAAGATGAAAATCATTATATTATAAAATAATATTATCAAACATTCCTAAAGATCCCCTCCTCATTATAAAAATTAATCACCTCTAACACTCACTCACACCTATCAAGCCCCCTTGGCTCATAAAAACTATTCAAAAATAAGCTCTCAAGATCCATATCTTTCTCAGAGAATAATTACATTAGGCAGAGATCATTTCAGGTAATACTTCTTCTTTAAACCAATGAGAGTTACCCGATTTAATGGTAACATCTTCCCTCTAGTTCTCTTCTCTTATTTTACTTATCCAAACCCCTAAACTCTTATTATTCAATTTTATATGAAAAAACCAGTATCCTAACTATATTAGTATTTTTTTATGATAAGGATTTGAACTACAAATACACACACCACCATCCTATGGATACAAAAATATAGTTTCTATGGATGGTGAACTACTACATCACAAAACGATGATTTTTCAATCTTTTACTACCATATCTTATTGTGGACATTAAGATAGAACTGTATTTATATGGGATATATATTATATTTTTGTTGTCTCTAAGATTATGTATATTTCATTTATTTCATATATTTATGGTCTCAATAATTGGTAAACACAATATGTTCATGTTGGGATGTGTGGACTATCGCCCCCTCAAAGTGATATGACTCTTTCACACCATACATGTAACTTATAAAGTATGGTATCAATTAAAATATGTAACATATATAAAATATCATGTTATACTAGAATAATAATATACCTATATATCATTTGATTTTCATTCCTTTTAAATTGAAAACTAATGAAATGGATGTAGCGTTCATGCATACATACGACTTACAGTCTCCATGAATATTGCATATCATTTTCATAAATAAAAAATATATGGACTATTATAAATAAATATATACTGAATATATATGATATATATAATTTATAAATCATTAATACAATTCTATATTTAATATAATTTTGACAACAAGGACAATTTTTAGTTATAAGATGTTCATTTTTAATCATGTACCAAATATCGACAAAACGACCATTATTACCATACATTATTATGGAATGTTTATAACATAGTAATAAGTAATATAAAAAGGAATAATAAACCTTAAAAATGTTTTTAAGTAAGTATAAATTAAAATAATTTTATTATTCAAGAAATTAAAGAACAAACGAGTCAAGTCTAACACGAGGTAGGTGACTTCGTCTCAATATCTGTTCATTGAGGAATATTTTGATTTTTACACAACCTTATTATATATGGTGTATAAAACTGATTGAATTTTAATTTCATTAAATGAGAATCTTTTTTTTGCGAAGTGTTTTAAAGAATGAAAAAAGGAATGTTTTTAACATTTTTTGCAACACTAACTTCTCCACCACCGTAATCATTATTTGGATTCCTTTCTAAGCCATAATGTTTTTTAAAAAAATGAAAAAGAAACCCATTAATCTTTTTTTTTGAATTGGTATTGAAATTTTTTTAAATGGATTTATTATTAGAATATCATGAAATGATTTCCTGTGATTTCAAATGAAATGTCATTAGTGAAATGTTTATAATTGCAATATATTGTGTGTTATGATTTTATGATGGTACATGAAAATTTTAAGGGTGGTTACGTGACGAACCAAATGATGGGTGGTGTCATGATAAACCAGGATAGGTGGTTATTTTATAAACTCTAATGCATTTGGAATAGAAGTCATCTAGATGGAAATTCCATTTAATGATATTTGTGTATGTCAACTGTATGGTTATTTCATTTAATTATGTTTATGTACCAAGTTTCTTATATATGTTATGTGTGATTTATATGGGTTTTATTGTAATGTTTTGGTTGAAAAAGGGTATTTAATGATTATTTATTCATAGAATAGTATTTAATACTCCATAAATGAAAATAGTATTACTTGTGATAAAGTATTAATGGTTTACTTGTTGTTTTAAATAACTAACAGTTTTCTTTCTTTGTGTATCCCTTACTATGATTTTAAAGATCATCCCATGTTATTGGAAATTTTTTTCATATGACATAAAGGTGAATATGATTATGGATGGAATCATGGAATATTTATGCTGTCTAAAACATCGAACTACACATGACTATTTTTTAAAAGAGTTTTTATTTATGAAAAAATCGATACTGAGTAGATGTGTCTACTTTGTAATATATGATATGTAATGTAATTGTTATGGTCAAATTCTCTAAACTCTAAACATGGAAAGATACCCGATGGGAATTATCAACATAATTCAATTTTATGTATTGTTCAAAGTCGGGTCCTTATTGTTGGTATCAGAGGTTGGTTTAGAAAACATTAAAAGTTGTGGTCTTATTAAACTAATATCAATAAAATAATTTATGGTATGATTTAAATGATATAGCATTTACAAATTAACATGTTGCTTCACCTATTATATTTTTGTTTTCATAATGGTTTTTTCATAGAGGAAACAGTGCATCTGTTCTAGGAAGGCATATAAAGGGAAATCACCTTCCAAATCTGCATCCGGAGATGGTCAGAATCAGAATTGAACAATTTTTTGTAGTAATGGATAAACTGATTTCGGAATTGAAATGAAAATTGATGAATTCTCCAATTTTGTCAATAACATACAAAAATGGTGAAATTTTTATTAGGGTGATGCATCATTGAAAGGAATTTTTTGTGTCCTAATACAGAATGATTAAGTTTTAGTTAAATCATCTCTATCAGACAGAATCAAGAAAGCGTAGAAGGAAGACTGCGAGTTGCCGAAAAAGGTTGTATTGGTTGATAAGGGTATGATACCTGACTTTAACAATGATAATGATTATGTTTTGAGGTTTGGAAAGATATTATGTATTCCTTGTGAATCAAAGATGAAGAAATAGTTATTATATGAATCTTATAGTGCACCATTTTAAGTTTATCTTGGAATTATTAAGATGTACATAGATCTTAGGGAGTATTACTAGTGGGATATAATATAAATAGATATTGTTGACTTTTTTGTGACGTTTTTGACTTGTCAACAGGTTGAAGCAGAGAGGTAGTTATCAAAAGGGATGCTTCAGCCTTTACAAGGGCCAGAGTGGAAATCAGAAAATGTATACATGGACTTCATTGTATGATTACTAGAAACATCTAAAGTTGACAATGTAATTTGGTTTATTTTAGATCGGTTGACTAAATATTCTCATTTTCTTTATATTTGAAATACTTTGTCTCTAGATCAAATTTCTCATTTGTATGATAAAAAGATAGTCCAGTTTCATGGAGTTTCCCTCTATATTGTATCTGATCATGATCCCCGGTTTACTTATACCCTTTGGAAAGGCCTTCAGAAGACATTGGGTACTGAATTAAAATTATTACAACTTTTCAAACTCAATCACATGGGAAGTAAGAATAAACAATTCATACATAGGAAAATATGCTACATTCTTGCTCAATAGATTACCAGGGATGTTTTTAGAAACATATTTCTATGGTTGAATTTTTCTTATAATAATATTTTTCATTCCCATGTAAATTTTTCACCATTTGAGGCATTGTATAGAAAAATAATTCGAACTCCACCTTTTTGGAATAAAGTATGTGGATGAAAGTTGATGGGAACATAATTTCTAGAAGAGATGGAAAAATTTTCTATTAATTTAGAAGCACAAGAGAAAAGCACAGAGCAGGTTGAAATGTTATGTGGAAACCAAAGGAATGATTTTTAATTTTAGGTAGGGTATCATGTATTTCTCAAAGTGGCTCCATTGAAATGTTTGATCGGTTTGGGAAAAAGAGAAAGTTGAGTATGAGATTTATTGGACTCTATGAAATCCTATAGAAAGTTCGATAATTTGCATACTATGTTGCTTTTCCTACAATTTTTTCCCAGTTACAGAATATTTTTCAAGTTTCAATGTTGAGAATGTTTATTCTGAATTCATCTCATTTTAGAGTCTAGAGGTAGTTCAGTTGGATGACAATCCTTCTTATGAGGAACAACCCATCCAATTTCATTATCATAGAGAGAATGTGTTGCAGAATAAGGTAATTAATCCGGTAATGGTTTTTTGAAAAAACCATATGGTTTAAGAGGCAACATGGGAATCTGAAAATACAATGAGGTATAAATACCCCATTTATTTGATAAGTGTATAGAATTGCGGGGACACAATTTCCAAATGGGGGAAGGATGTAACATCTCTAGTAAATAATAAAAGATAACATTTTCATATTTTTTAAATTTTTTAAATTAAATATTAATTTTACTATGAAGGGGATTATATGTTTCATAGATTATCTGAGATTAATCAATGGGATATTTCGAAGTCTTATGTAGAACACAATGCAGAGTCTTACTAAAAAATAATAATATAATACTATTTTAAATGGTAGTTAATGCCTAGCCATTGTATTTGGGGAAATGAATAGGAAAATCCAATTTATGATTAAACATGTATGTTAAATGTTTTTACATTTACCCAATACAGTATAGAGTCTTAAAAAAACAATGAATACAATTTTAAGCATATACACTCTAATATTTATTTTAGGGTTAATTTACAGCTTTTTGATGGAGAACCATTTCTAAATCTAGTTTTTGTCACATTAATATGTTTTATTTTACAAAATAAATTTATCTTTTATGATCAGGACCTCAAAATTTACATTGGATGATATTTTTGGATTTTTCAGATGATGTTAATTTTTTTAATGATTAGTGAAAAATAATGTATTTCAATGCAAAACAGACTTTTAATGTACTTTATTTATATGGTTAGATTATAAATTTCTTTAGTTTTAAAGTGTAATGAGATTAAATTTTTACCAATTTATCCAATATTGGTCATTGAAAGTAATTTGTTTTTGAAAATGGACATAAACAAGAATCAATCTATTTATAGTTAATAATTCAAAAAAACACGATTTTTATTTTGACAACGATAGTTACTTTAAAATTAATTTCTCCCACTTCTGTGTTTTGAATTTGGAAAATTGGATTCTATATTTTGAATTTGTAGGTCCATAATTTGTTAATAGTTATCTTTTATTTTTATACATTATGAATGTTTTCATCAGAAAATAATTTATATACAATGGTTAAAGGGTAAATCTGGAAAATAAGGGTAAACAAATATTATTATAGTAATATTAAATTACCATATAATGTGTCCTAATTCTATTAGTTGATACATTTCCAACCATGGTCATTAATGGGTCGATTTTGGGACCCCATGGAGCCACATGGGAGTGATAATGGAACAATATATTAATTAATTTAAAGTAATGAAAAAAATCATAAACATGAATATTTTCACTAAATTTTTTTTATTTGGGTTTATATAAGTTATTTGTTCAACTATAATTATTATATGGAAATATACTATGATTTACTAATCTATGGTATTTTATTTATAATTTTTAGGCAATAAATAATCTAGTTTAATAATTACTCAATCGTGATGTAGTAATTTATACATTAATTAAGGATTAAAATAAATGATATTATAAATATTAAAATATAATTATTTTTAACCTTTTTATGCTATATAATAATTTCATAGATTAGGATGACTTTTTATCTTTGAATTAATTCTGGTTTTCCAAATGAATCATAATGCTTTGGTTTATTTAAAATGGCATGATACGAATAGTTTTAAAATTGACATAACAGTGTTTTTAAATCAATCAATATTTTATTAAATGACAAAATAGTCCTAAAAATATAATATTTTTCCAAATAACATATATGATGTTAAAATTCTGATTAATTATCCATTTTTTGTTTCTTTTATTTCAATTTTTAATATATTAACCATATAGTCTGAGAATATATGAAGCCATGGTAAAAGATAAAGAAGTTATCAAAGCGTTAAATAAATAATATAAGGATTAAAAATTATCCAAAGCCTATAAAATTTATAACATCCTGTCTTTTTATAACATAACATTCATTTCATTACACGGAACTGAGGATCGTTAAGGTTTATTGTCTTGGAAACAAGGATCATAATACATAAAAAAACATAAAACATTCTTCTTAAACACTTGAAGGGCTTCTCCTTTAGTTCATCCTAGGTTCATTACTGCATATCATAACCTGGGGACATACATCAAAAGAAAGGGTGAGAAGAAGGCCCAGTAAGGGAAACAAGAGAAACATGTTTTCATGTGAACTTCAGATACTTCAATAAAGACATGAAAAGAACTTTAAGGCATGAGAAAGAAATTATGAGATACATCATAATAAAAATAACATTTTTCATAACTTGAATATGTGGCTGAAACATTTAATATTGACAATCGTTTCGTTTCACCAAGGTCCATCCCCAAGGTGTCGTTAAAAATTACCAAGGTTATTCACCAAGGCATCGTTAAAATGGTCATCTCTAGAGATTAAGTCTTTACCCAATTCATTGGAGCGCTATCAGGGTGCACCCTTAAATTTGCCTTTATTATCATGTGAGCCACATATATCATCATCAACCATTTCATAAATAACCCATATAGCATAAAATAAATTGGTTTCATTTCATACTCACAATGTTTTAAAAACTACTTTAAAGACATGATCTTGACGTTACTTTAAACCCACGAAAAGGGAAAGCGGGTATCATGTATGAAAATCCCAGAATATAAAATAGAACATTTTATATATATGTGAATACCCCTTTAGAAATAGGTGCTTCGAGTATTCACTCTATAACATAAAATAATTTTGAGAAAAGAGAGGCATTTTGAGACGAAAATTCTGCAGCATAACGGCTATGTTACAAGGTTTTAGAAAACTTTGAAAAGAGAGGGAACATGGGTCGAACAATCATAATTGACCCATAAAATAGTATAGGGACAGAATAAGAAGGATATATGGACATAGTGATGAAATTTCAAGGACATACCATTTGAAATGAAAAACATGGAAGGAAGACAAAAATTTGATTTCCCTTATGAAAATTCGGCAGACTAACGACGTCACTTAAACTTCAACAAAAATGAATTGAACAGATAAAATAGGGTCTCTCATCATATGATCATAAGAGATAATAATGATATATATAGAGATCATACCCCAAAATAATTAAAAGGAACTTCAACGATTTGACATGAAAATCGAACTTGAAAAATGAGAAGGTTGAAAGAATCACTTAAACATTCGGCAGCCTAACGGCTTCACTTAAACATTCATAAAACGAAATGATGAGAGTAAGAGGGGATATCTCATAATATAAACATGAAAGGGGAAGTAAGAGGAATATAAAATAACATCCTCTCACATAATAACATGGAGCATAAAAGGAATGACATAAAAGAGATTAAGTGAAAAGAAAGAGAGGGGTCGGATCCCTTACCTTAAAACGTGACTCTTGAAACTCAATGTTTTGGACCTTGAGGGCATGGGGTCACCTTGGGAGGACTCCTTGGGAGTTAAGGAGACCAGAACTTCGTTGGGGGAGAGTTGGGAGTGGAAACTAAAGGAGGAAATGGTGGGTATTTATAGGGAAAGTGAAGGGGACAAGGCATTAATGGCCAAGGGACACCTCACTAGTGGTTTTGGAAAAACCATGGGCTTGCCCATGGTATTTGCCCATGGTATTGGCTACTTGGAACACCTCACACCTTATATTACTATTCATAATTCGACCATATTGAATATATACATAATACATCATTTAATGATGTCATTAAACATCCGTAACTTAAAAACTATATTTTCACTATTCATCGAAAATTCAACTTTCTCAGAATAATCCCAAAATTTCACCATAATCAAATATCGATGCTCTAAATACATTTATGAACTCCACTTTATAAAAATAATTTTATAAATAATTTTAATTTAATTTTTAAATAAAAACACTATTCATCGAAAATTCGTTTTTTTCGGAAAAATCCCCAAAAATTACCATAACATAATATCGATGCTCTGAGTTCAAAAATAAAGTAATTTTTATAAAAATAATTTTCTAATTATTTTTAATTAAATTTTTAATTAAAAAATAGTATTCATCCGAAAAAACTAATACTTGACTAATAATTTATGAAACCGTTATTTACCCATTTTATTGAATCACATTACTAAATCTAGGTGTCTGAATTATATTAAAACTTCCTTTGAGTGAAATTACTAATCCATTTTGTCACATTACTAATCCTAAGCATAAAATCACTATTCATAATTTACCTTTCATCAAAAATTATGGTGATCTTATTAGACTCCAAATTCCTTACTGAACACTTTTGTAGAAGACCATTTTTTGAAAATCATTACACATCATTAGTTAATTAGGGTTTACATAAATATTTTAAAATATCCCTTTTTCAAAATTCATCAATAAAATACATTGTAAAATTATATAGACATTTGAAATTTCACAAACATCACTAAAGGGAGAAGTCTCAATTTATTCACCTGAAAGAATTACACAAGGAAGCTAGAGTCTCGTCACATAGCCCCTTATAACACCGGCATAAGACCTAAGTGTAAGGTGTGCTATGGTGAGAGAATCTGAGGGAGGCTCAGTTAACATTTCCCTAGTAGTAATCTATACTAACTTGAACTTCTCCCGTAGGCGTTTCCGTTCAAGATTGACACGCTAGAGTTCGGTTTGGGCTTGGTCCAAAGCGAAGCCCACAGATGTTACCTCCTTCCCAAGCTCTGATAAGTGGGATTCATAAGGGTCGAGTCTACTGGATGAAGCCATCGACTCTTCTTTCTGCATTAACCATTAACATATTATTAAATCATTAAGAGTATGTTAATATACTACTCAAAAAGATTGGGTCGTTACATTCTTCCCCCCTTAAGAAATTTCGTCCCCGAAATTTATACTTGAGGCCTAGTCAAAAAGGTGAGGGTACTTCTGCTTCATTGTTTCCTCCGGCTCCCAAGTCGCCTCTTCATATTTATGATTCCTCCACAACACTTTCACAAGGAGGGTAGTCTTGTTTCGTAGGACCTTGTCTCTATGGTCCAAGATCTCCACTAGCTGCTCCTCATAAGAGAGGTCATGTTCCAGTTGTACCACCTCTGGGTTCAGTACATGCGAAGGGTCGGGTATGTACTTCCTCAAGAGAGATACATGGAAGACATCATGAAGTTGAGCTAGGTTCGGTGGAAGTGATAGACGATAGGCCACTGCTCCTATGCGATCAAGGATTTCATAGGGGCCAATGTACCTAGGGCTGAGCTTCCCTTTCTTCCCAAACCGCCTGACTATCTTCCATGGAGAAATTAGAAGGAAGACTTTGTCACCAACACCAAACTCCAAGTCCCTTCGACGATTGTCAACATATCTCTTCTGCCGACTCTGAGCAGCCTTTATGTGTTGTTGGATGGAATGAACTTGTTCCGTCATCTCTTCCACGAGATCAGGCCCAAGAATCCTCCTCTCACCAGTTTCATCCCAACAAGTAGGATTTCTACACCGATTTCCATATAGAGCTTCATAGGGTGCCATCTGTATACTCGAATATAAGCTATTGTTATAGGAGAACTCAACTAATGGGAGGTGTTGATCCCATCCACCTTTAAATTCCATTGAGCATATTCTCAACATTTCTTCGAGTGTCTGAATAGTCCTTTCAGATTGGACATCAATTTGAGGATGATAGGCCGTACTAAAATTCAATTCAGTATTCAGAGCATGTTGAAGACTTCTCCAGAATTTTGATGTGAATCTTGGGTCACGATCAGATACGATGGATAGTGGTACCCCATGCAGCATTACCACTTCCTTCACGTATATCTTGGCAAGCTGATCCAGAGTGAAATCTTCTCGAATAGAGATAAAATAGGCTGTCTTGGTGAGACGGTCCACAATAACCCATATCGCATTGTTTCCTTTGGATGTTTTTGGGAGACTAGTTACAAAGTCCATAGTGATATTATCCCACTTCCATACTCGTATGGGTAGCGGTTGTAATACCCCTTTAGGAAGTTGTCGTTCTACCTTTACTTGTTGAGACACCAGGCACCATGTAGTGTAATCAGCAATCTCCCTCTTCATGTTATCCCACCAATAATGATCACGAAGGTATCTATACATCATACTGATTCCCGTATGTATAGAGAATGTAGAGATATGAGCTTCATCCATCAGTTCTTTCATTATCTCCGGAATAGATGGAACACATAGTCTTGTATGAAATTTCAATACACCTTCTTGATCAATATTGAAATCAGGGAACTTCCCATCCTTTACAGCCTCAAACTTCTCCTACAGCAAAGGATCTTCTTTTTGAGCCTTCTTGATCCTCTCTAGTAATGAAGGTTGAGAAATCATTTGTAATAGGGTTGATGATGTCCCTTTCCTTACAATTCCCATGTCCAGTTTTACTAGATCTTTAATCAAGGGATCTCATACGATCCTCATTGTTTCCAGAACAACAGGATCATTCCTGCTTAACGCATCCGCGATTTTGTTTTCTCTTCCAGTGTGATAATGAATTGAACAATCATAGTCTTTAATAAGCTCCAACCATCTCCTTTGTCTCATGTTCAATTCTTTCTGTGTGAAAATATACCTTAGACTTTGGTGGTCAGTGTATATATCACATTTCTCCCCATAAAGATAGTGCCTCCATATATTTAGAGCAAAAACAACTGCCGCCAGCTCTAGATCATGCGTAAGATAATTCTGCTCATGAATCTTCAACTGTTGAGATGCATAAGCAATTAATTTGTAATTTTGCATGAGGACGCACCCAAGCCCTTTCAGAGATGCATTGCTAAAAATAACGAATCCTTCTCTGATAGAGGGTAGTGTTAACACAGGTGCAGTAACCAATATCTTCTTCAGCTCTTGGAAACTGTCCTCACATTCCTTTGTCCAGATGAACATAACCCTTTTCGAGTCAACTTGGTTAGTGGATTAGAAAGCCATGAAAAGTTTTTCACAAACCTCCTATAATATCCTTATAAACCAAGGAAACTACGAATCTCAGTTACTGTTGTTGGTTGAGGCCACTCCTCCACAACCATTGTTTTTGCAGGGTCAACCGAGATTCCATCATTGGTTACGACGTGCCCCAAGAAAGACACCATTTGCAACCAAAACTCACACTTGCTGAACTTCCCAAAGAGCCTCTCCTTCCGCAGAGTTTTCAATATAACCCTTAGATGATCTTCATGCTCCTCACGAATTTTTTAATATATCAAAATATCATCAATAAAAACTACCACAAAGTTATCAAGGTAGTCCTTAAATACTCCATTCATCAAATCCATGAAAATATTAGGGGCATTAGTCAAGCCGAAGGGCATAACAGTAAACTCATAATGCCCATATCTTGATCGGAAAGCAGTATTTGGAATATCTTCCTTCTTCACCCTCAGTTGATGATAACCAGATCAAAGGACAATATTAGAGAAGAATTGAGCCCCGTGAAGTTGGTCAAATAAATCATCAATTCTTGGAAGAGGATATCTGTTCTTCACCGTGATCCCGTTCAGTTCTCTATAATCGATGCATAGAAGCATTGATCCATCCTTCTTCTTCACAAAGTGAACTGGTGCTCCCCAAGGAGACACACTCGGTCGGATAAACCCCTTCTCCAACAAGTCTTGGAGTTGTTTCTTTAACTCTTCTATCTCCACATTTTCCATTCTATACGGAGTCTTTGATATCGGTTGAGACCCAGGTATGAGTTCAATGGAGAACTCTACCATTCTTTCTGGGGAGGTCCAGGTAACTCCTCAGGAAATACATCCATGTATTCCTAAACAATCGGAACATCTTCTATTTATATGCTCTTGTTTCCTTCTTCATCATCACCGATTAACTCCATAAAGAATCCTATAGGAGGTGCTTCTAGATAGGGATCAGTTCGGGATATCTCTCCTTGGAAGATAACTGTAGGTCGTTCATTCAAGACTACTGAGATTTCCTTACTTCAGCATTTGATCTTAGCATTATACTTTGAGAGCCAGTCCATCCCTAGTATAATATCGAATTCCATCATGGGAATGACTACTAGATTTGCGATAAGATTGTTCTCACCAAAGTAAACACTAGAGTCTCTAAATACTGTTGATGCAAGGATAATCCCACTTGGAGTCTTGATAGACAACTCCACCTCTAGCAGTTCGTGGATTGATTCTATATTCCTTGCAAACTTGGAGAAAATAAAGGAATGCGTAGAACCAGAATCAAATAAAGTACTTGCTAGTTTTGATAGGACGACAAGAGTACCTGCTACCACATTGTTCGGGACTTCAACTTCAACTGTTGTGATAGCGACAACATGACCTTTCTCTCTTGGCCTCTGCTGAGGTAGATGGTGATTCCCATCCACCACCCTCGGATTTGGACATTGGATAGAAAAGTGCCCAAGTTGTCTACACTTGAAGCATGTGACTTCGGGTAGGGCCAGAACCATCTTTCCTCTGTCGTTAGTGTTGGGAAGCAGAGGCTTCACCTCACTATGAAAATTCCGAGCAATATGGCTTCCTCTTCCACACTTGTAGCACTTGCCACTTCCGTTCAAGCAGTTCCCTATATGATTCTTCCAACATTTATTGCATGTGGTAAGTTGAATTTGCTTTCCACCTCTTCCCTGATCAAAATTCTTCCCTAAACTGGGCTCCAACAATCTCTACTTTTCATTTGGTTTATTAGAGCACTGTGTCTCACCAAACTCCATCTCGACTTTCATAGCACATCGAACAATTTCATCATAGCTATCATAGTCCCTGTTGGCTAGATTCTTCCGTAGATGAGGTTGTAGTCCACCAAAGAATCTATCAACCTTCCCATTAGGGTCCATGACAAAGCTTGAGGTATAACAGGAAAGCCTTGTAAAGTTCATCTCATAGCTTCCGACAGATTCGTTCTCCTTCTGCTTCAGCTCGAGAAACTCTTTCTCCATTCTCGTTCTCATGGAACGAGGGAAATACTTGTTAAGGAAAATTCCCCGAAATTCTTCCCACTCCATAGCTTCTATCTCTCCTCGTGGATTCGTGTTTTTGATCATTGACCACCACTGATCAGCTTCTCCCTCTAGGCGGTAAACAGCAAGGGTAACTTTTTCTTGTTCCGAACAATGAAGTACAGAAAAGATCTTTTCAATGGAGCTTATCCATTGTACTGCAACCAATGGGTCAGAAGATCCACTGAATGCTGGCAGTCGTTGACGCATGAAGGACTCAACAGAGTGTTGTTCCCTTCGTGGTGAGGTCAGCCTCTCATCATGATTCAAATTATTACTCATAACATGAGTCAGTTGGTTCATCATTCTCATGAATGTTTCCATTCCGGCATCCATCGGAGGGTCGTCAGCACATGGTGCATTGCGGTCACCATCGGCACGGTTCCTCCTATTGCCCGCCATTTTCTAAAATAATAAAACCTTAGTTAGAAACTTATTTCATTTATGAATCTTTTAACTAAGACTTCATGCTTAGACAATTACACTTTTCTATAATTCCTTCATAATGATTAATAAAAAGCTTGTGATTAACCAAACATATCCCCCAAGAGTGTCATCACCAAGAGTGCAACAAGGCCCGTTATCGTGCACTAGTTCCCGTTTGAGTCTAGCTCAAAGCGGTGTTTTCAAGTTTTACCCCTATGTACATAGGTGCCAGAGCCGCCTCTACCTGCTCGTATCCAGACAGGGATGTATTTGTTTGATAAACCACTTACTCAATACTTACCAAAATACCAAGAATTTTTCCTATATTTATACTTTTCTATAGGGTTATTCCTAATGTTTTTATATCCTAATTTCCACAAATAACTAAACCATCCTTTGATACCAACTATAACTTCTCGTATGTTTATAACATAACTTTCATTTCATTACATGGAACTGAGGATCGTTAAGGTTTAGTGTTTTGGAAACAAGGATCATAATACATAAAAAAAAATAAAACATTCTTCTTAAACAATTGAAAGGATTCTTCTTTTGTTCATCCTAGGTTCATTACTGCATCTCATAACCTGGGGACATACATCAAAATAAAGGGTGAGCAGAAGGCCCAGTAAGGGAAAGAAGAGAAACATTTTTTCATGTGAACTTGAGATACTTCAATAAGGACATGAAAAGAACATTAAAGCATGAGAATGAAATAATGAGATACATCATAATAAAAATAACATTTTTCATAACTTGAAGATGTGGCTGCAATATTTAATATTGACAATCGTTTTGTTTCACCAAGTTTCATCCCCAAGGTGTCGTTAAAAATTACCAAGGTTATTCACCAAGGCGTCGTTAAAATGGTCATCTCTAGAGATTAAGTCTTTACCCAATGCATTGGAGCGCTATCAGGGCGCACCCTTAAGTTTTACATTATTATAATGTGATCCACATATATCATAATCAAACATTTCATAAATAACCCATATAGAATAATGTAAATGGGTTTCATTTCATACTCATAACGTTTTAATAACTGCTTTAAAGACATGATCTTTACGTTACTTTAAACCCACGGAAAGGGAAAGCGGGTATCATGTATGTAAATCCCAGAGTTTAAAATAGAACATTTTTATATATATGTGAATAACCCTGTAGAAATAAGAGCTTTGAGTATTCACTTTAAAACATAAAATAATTTTGAGAAAAGAGAGGCATTTTGAGACGAAAATTCTGCAGCATAACGGCTATGTTACAAGGTTTTAGAAAACTTTGAAAAGAGAGGGAACATGGGTCGAACAGTCATAATTGACCCATAAAATAGTAGAGGGACATAATAAGAAGGATATATGGACATGGTGATGCAATTTCAAGGACATACCATTTGAAATGAAAAACATGGAAGGAAGACAAAAATTTGATTTCCCTTATGAAAATTCGGCAGCCTAACGGCGTCACTTAAACATCAAAAAAATGAATTGAACAGATAAAATAGGGTCTCTCATCATATGATCATAAGAGATTAGTACGATAGATATAGAGATAATACAACAACATAATAAAAAGGAATTTGAAATATTTGACATGAAAATCGAACTTCAAAAATGAGAAGGGTGAAAGAATCACTTAAACATTCGGCAGCCTAACAACGTCACTTAAACTTTCATAAAACGAAATGATAAGAGTAAAGGGTGATCTCTCATCATATAAACTTGAAAGGGGCAGTAAGAGGAATATAAAAGAACATCCTCTCACATAATAACATGGAGCATAAAAGGAATGACATAAAAGAGATTACATGAAAAGAAAGAGAGGGGTCGGATCCCTTACCTTAAAACGTGACTCTTGAAACTCAACGTTTTGGACCTTGAGGGCTTGGGGGCACCTCGGGAGGACTCCTTGGGAGGTAAGGTTACCAGAACTTCGTTGGGGGAGAGTTGGGAGTGGAAACTAAAGGAGGAAAGGGTGGGTATTTATAGGTAAAGTGAGGGGACAAGGCATTAATGGCCAAGGGACACCTCACAAGTGGTTTTGGCAAAACCATGGGCTTTCCCATGGTATTTTCCCATGGTATTGGCCACATGGGACACCTCACACCTTATCATACTATTCATAATTCGACTATATTGAATATATACTTAATACATCATTTAATGATGTCATTAAACACCCATAACTTAAAAACTATATTATCACTATTCATCGAAAATTCAACTTTCTTAGAATAATCCCAAAATTTCACCTTAACCAAATATCGATGCTCTAAATACATTTATGAACTCCATTTTATAAAAATAATTTTCTAAATAAATTTAATTTATTTTTTAAATAAAAACACTATTCATCGAAAATTCGGTTTTTTTCAGAAAAATCCCCAAAAATTACCATAACATAATATCGATGCTCTGAGTTCTAAAATAAAGACATTTTTATAAAATTAATTTTCTAATTTTTTTAATTAAATTTTTAATTAAAAAACACTATTTATCCAAAGAAACTAATACTTGACTAATAATTTATGAAACCATTATTTACCTATTTTATTGAATCACATTACATAATCTAGGTGTCTGAATTATATTAAAACATTCTTTGAGTGAAATTACTAATCCATTTGGTCACATTACTAATCCTAAGCGTAAAATCCCTATTCATAATTTACTATTCATGAAAAATTAAGTTGATCTTATTAGACTCCAAATTCTTTACTGAACACTTTTGTAGAAGACCGTTTTTTGAAAATCATTACACATAATTAGTTAATTAGGGTTTACATAAATATTTTAAAATATCCCTTTTTCAAAATTCATCAATAAAATACATTCTAAAATTATCTAGAAATTTGAAATTTCAAAAACATCACTAAAGGAATAAGTCTCAATTTATTCACCTGAAAGGATTACACAAGGAAGCTAGGGTCTCGTCACATAGCCCCTTATAACACCAGCATAAGACCTAAGTGTAAGGTGTGATATGGTGAGAGAATCTGAGGGAGGATCAGATAACATTGCCCTAGTGGTAATCTCTACTAACTTAAACTTCTCCTGTAGGTGTTTCCGTTTAAGCTTGAAACGCTAGAGTTCGGCTTGGGCTTGGTCCGAAGTGAAGCCCACAGATGCTACCTCCTTCCCAAGCTCTGATAAGTGGGCTTCATAAGGGTCGAGTCTACTGGATGAAGCCATCGAATCTTCTTTCTGCATTAACAATTAACATCTTATTAAATCATTAAGAGTAAGTTAATATACTACTCAAAACGATTGGGTTGTTACAAAATTCTTATTAGATGATTTTATTTTGACTTTTTTACACCTTATATTAAAATAAAATAAGTCTTGGACAATTGGAAACCAAAAATAACTATATAATATAACACTATTTTCAAAAATTCCTTAAGATCCCCTCCCCCCCTTATAAAAAACAATCAATCATACCACTTACTCACAACCCTAAATCCCCCTTGGCACACCCAAACTCTGCCAAAATATTTTATAAATATCCCTATCTCCCACAAAGAATCATTTCCATAGGTATAAATCACATCATGAAATCCTTTTAGTTCAAACCAAAGGGAGTTACATGATCTAAAGGTAAAGTCTTGCCTCAAGTTCCCTTGTTTTATTTTACATCTCCAACCCCATAAAAACTCTTTATTCCATTGATTAATGAAAAAAAAACATAATCCTATGTATACTAGGATGTTGTTATGATTAGGATTCGGACTACACCTCTATACACCTCTTTCTAATGAATACAGACATACAGTTTTTGAGGATGGTGAATTACTGCCACACGAAACAATTATTGTCCAATCATCTCAAACCGCCACTTATGGTGGCCATTATGATGGAACTATATTTATATGTGATATATATTATATTCTTACTATCTCAAAACTTCTGTATTTTTAATTTATAGCATACATTTATTGTTTCATAATGGGTAAACACGATAATATCATTTGAGGATGTGTGATCACCCCCCCAATGTGAAATGAATCATTCATACCATGCATGGAACATATAAAGTATGTTGTTAATGAAATTATTTAACCAATATAAAATATGATATTATACTGGAAAAATAATATACCTACGTATCATTGGCTTTTCATTCATTTTCAAATGAAAAAAAGAAATGGAAGAAGTGTTTATGTGTACGTACAGCTTGTCGTCTCCATGAACGGTGCATTTCATTTTCATATATACGAATGATATGGCGTATTATAAATACATATATACTTGATATATATGATATATATGATATATAAATCATTAATATAATTCTATAGATAATGGATTTTCAACCACATGGACTACCTGTAATGATAAGAAGTTCATTTTTGACTCTTGTACAAAATTTCGACAAACCGGCCATTATTAACTTATATGATTATGTAATGCTTCTAACATAGTAATAATTAATATAAAAAGTAATAATAAACTATAAAAAGGTTCTGAAGAAATTAGGAATTAACTTTAGTTTATTATTCAAGAAATTAAAGAACTAACGGGTCATGTCAGACACGAGGTAAGGGGCTTCATATCAATCTCCATTCATTGAGGAATATTTTGATTTATACACAATGTTCTTTTATATGTTGTATAAACCCCCTTTACTTCTAATTTTATTCCAAAAGAATATTTTTTCTACGAAGCATTTTACTAAACAACCAAAGTAATGTTTTTAACGTTTGTGGTGACAATGACCTCTCCACCATTGTAATCATTATTTCGATTCCTCTATAAGCATTAATATTTTTACAAAAAATGAAAAAGCAACCGCTTATTCTATTTTTGGGTGTTTTGGAATTCAAAATGGAATTGGAATTGTATTGATTATTTCAATATATTGAAAAAAATTATTGTGATTGGAAATGAAATGTTATTTGTGAAATGTTTATAATTGCAATATTTTATGTGTTATGATTTAATAATGGTATTTGAAAATTTTGTGGGTGCTTAAGTGATAATCGAAGTGATGGTTGGTGTTGTGATAAACCAAGATGGGTGGTTACGTTACAAAATCCAATGCTTTGGCTATGGATGTCAGTGGTATAGTTATTCAATTTATTGATATGTGTGTAAGTCAATTGTATGGTTATTTCATATAAGTATATTTATGTCCCACATTACCTATATATGTCATTTGTGCCTTATATAGGCTTTATAATATTCGTTTAGTTAAAAAAGGGTTAGAAGTTATCATTAATTTAGCAATGAATATTTACAAATTCATGAAAGATAAATGTATTACTTTTGATAAAGAATTCTAATTTACCTGTTGTTTTGAAACAATAACAGTTTTTTTCATTCTGTATCCTTTACTAAGTTTTTTATTTTCATCCCATGTATTTTGAAATGATTTTCACATTACATAAGTATGAATTGGGTCATGGATGGGACAAAGGAACATTCATGAATTCTAAAATAATGAACTAAAATGACTCTTTCTTTCAGGAGTTTTTATTTTATGAAAAAATGGATACTGAGTATATGTTTCTACTTTGTTATATTTGAGATGTAATATAATAGTTATGGCCTAATTATCTAAAAATATAAACCTAAAAGGTTATTAAATGAGAATTATTTACTTAATTGATGATTTCTTATTGTTGAAGGTTGGGTCTATATTGCGGGTATTAGAGTATGGTTAAGATAAATTTAAGAGTGAGGGAATTGTAAAATAAATATAGATAAATTAATTTATGGTAATATTGAAATGATATTGCATTTAAAAAATACCATTTTACTTCACCGAATATATTTTTTGGTGATGAATTGTTTTTCATAGGGGAAATAGGGAATCTATACTAGGAAGACTTGTAGAGGGAAATGAGCTTCCAAATCTGCATCCTCATATGGTCATAATAATAATTAGATAATTTGTTATAGTGATGGATAAGTTGAGTCAAGTATTGAAATGAATATTTTTTAATGATATAGTATTGACACTACCTTCTAGAAATGGTGAATTTTTTGTCTATAGTGATGCATCATTGAAAAGATTTGGTTGTGTCCTACTGTAGAATGATCAAATGTTAGGGAAATAAACTATATCATACTGAATTAAGGAAGTACCGAAGGAAGATAGTGAGTTAAAGAAAAGGGTAGATCTGGTATAGAAGGGTATTTTACATAATGTAACATTGATAATGATTTTTTTTGATGTTTGGGATGATATTTTGGGTTTTATGTGAATCAAAGTTGAAGAAAGAGTTATTATGTGAACCTCATTGTTCTTCATTATCATTTCATCATAATAGTGATATCATGTGCCTAAATCTTCAGGAGTATGATTTGGGTGATGGAATGGAAATAGATATTTTAGACTTTACTATGATAAATTTGACTTGATAACAGGTTGATGTAGAGTGGAAATTTCTGAAAGGGATGCTTCAGCCATTACCGGTGCCAGAGTGGAAATTAGAAAATAGACCAATGGAATTTGTTGTGGGATTATCAAAAACATCTCGATGTAAAAATAAAATCTAGGTTATTATGGGTCAATTGACAAAATATGCTCAATTCCTTTCTATTCAAGATACTTTTCCTCCAGATCAACTTTCTTGGTTTTGTGTTATAGAGATAGTCAGGTTGCATGGAGTTACCCACTCCATTGTATCTAGTCAGGATCCCAAGATTAATTCTAAATATTGTAATGTCCTTCAGAATTTATTGGGTACTGAATTAAATTTTTGTACAATTTTTTAGCCTCAATTATATGGGTAGTCATAATGAACTATCCAAAAATTGGAAGATATGCTACGTGCATGATCAATGGATTATGAGGAAAGTTATGGAAAACATATTTCCTTGGATAAATTTTCATATAATAACATTTTTCATTCCAGCGTACAGATTAAAAAAATTGAATCATTATATGGAAATAGATGTTGAAATCCAACATTTTGGGATGAATTAAGTGAATGTAAACTAATAGGATAGGAATTGGTCGATTTGATGGAAAAAAAGTTCAGTCATTTTAGTAGAACATGTGAACAACACAGAACAAGGAGAAAGGTTTTGTGGATAACCCTAGAAAGGATCATTGATTTGAGGTAGGATATCATGTCATTCTTAATGTTTCTCTTCGGAAGCGTGTGATGTGTTTGGGAATAAGGGAAAGCTGAGTTTGAGTTTCCTTGGACCCTATAAAATCTATGAGAAAAATTGATCATTTTCATATAGAGTTTCTTTACCTCCATGTTTATCCGTGGTAATTTTTTTTTCATGGTTCAATGTTTATAAATTATATGAGAGATTCATCTCATGTTTTGAGAACAGTGGTAGATTAGTCAGAAGACAATCATTGTAATGATGAACAACCAGTCTAGATTCATGACCGTAGAGAGTAACTATTGCAGAATAATGCAATTCATAAGTTAATGGATTTGTGGAAAACCATATCATTGATGAGGAAACATAGAAATCTGATAATTCTATGATAGATTAATACCCCAATTTATTTGATAAGTGAATAGAATTACTGGGACACAATTCTAAAATGGGGGAAGGATGTAACATTCCAGGTATATAAAGAAATATGAAATTTTCAAATTTATTAATCACTTTGAATTAAATATTAATTTTACTTTATAGGGGAAGCTATGTTCGATGGCGTACGCAAGACACAACAATGAGTTTTTCGAAGACTTATGTTTCTCAAAATGAAGAGTAATATGAAAAAATAATAATATAATATTATTTTAAATGATAGTTAATGCATAGTCATTGTATTGGTGGGAATGAACAAAACTAACCATATTATTATTACACATATTGGTATTGTATTTTTACTTCTATCAAATAAATTTTAGAGGGTTATAATAAGAAAGAATCCAATTTTATGCATAGATACTCTAATACTCTTAAAATGGTCGATTTATAGCCTTTTGACAGTGAATCATTTTTATATCTAGTTTTTTGCCACTTTTAGATGCTCTATTTAAATAAAATAAATTTCACCTTTATGATCGGGACAAAAAATATTTCCTTTTGATGAAATTTTTTGTATTTTTCTAAGGATTTTTATATTTTTAATGAAAAATGAAAAATATTGTATTTTAATTCAATACTTATTTTAATATAATTTATTTATATGAATAATTTATATTTTAAATTGGTTTTAAAAATTAATTAGAATATATTTTTACCAATTAATCCAATCTTGGTCATTGAATATTATTAACATTGAAATTTTACATAAACAAGTTTAAATCTTTTGAGAGTGATTACATATTAAAAACACATTTTTTGACAAATGAAATAATTTTAAATAAATTTCTTCCACTTATGTATTTTGAATTTTGAAAAATAGATTCTATATTTCGAATCAAGTAGATCATATTATGTTAATTGGTATCTTTAGTTTTTATAAATTATTGATATTTACTTTAATAAATATTATTTAACATGGCTAAAGGTTAAATATTGTAAATATGGGTAAAAAATATTATTATAATAAAACTAAATTATACTAACATGTTTCCTAATACTTTTTGTTGATACATGTCCGAAAATGGGAATTTTTGGGTCAATTTGGGGACCCCATGGAGCCACTTTAAAGTGATAATGACACTTTATATTAATTAATTTAAAGTAAGGAAAAAAATGACATAAACATGAATTGTTTTACAAAAACAATTTTTATATGTAGTTATATAAGTTATATCTTCATCTATAAATATTATTTGGAAAGATAAAATGATTTAATATATCATGGTATTTTATTTATAATTGTTATATATTATATAAACAAATTTCAAAATGACACAATGGGGACACAATAATTACATCATTATTTAAGGATTCAAATAAATGATATTATAAATATTAAAATAAAATTATTTTGAACTTTTTTATGCATTAATTTAATTTAATAGATTATTATGATTTGTTATCATGGAATTAATGAAGTTTTTTAGAATATAAAATATTGGATTATATTTTTTAAAATGTCATTGATATGAATAATATTAAAATTGACAAAAGAAGTTTTTAAATCAATCAATATTATATTAATAGATAAAATAGTCCTAAAAATAAAATATACATCCAACTGACATATTTGTTGTCAAAAATATCATTAATTATACATTTTGGTTCCCTTTTATTTTTTTAGTAAAAATATTAACCATATATTATTAATATATTAGAGGACATGGGAAAAGTAAAAAAAAAAGTTACCAAAGGGTAAAATAAAAATTATAAGGATTAAAAAATATCCTAAACCAATTAAATTCTTATTGGATGATTTTATTTCAACTTATATTCTCCTTAAATATAAATTAATTCAGTTTTGGACTTTTAGAAACCAAAAATAATAATATAATACAATAATATTTTCAAATATTTCTAACAATTCCCTCTTCCCCCTTATAAAAAGCCATCAACTCTAACCACTGATCACACCTCTAAACCCCCTTGGTTCATCCAAAATCTGCACAAATAATCTCTCAATATCCCTATCTTACACTTAGACACCTTACCTTATGCATAAATCACATCAATAAAGCCTTTTTAAATCCAAAGGAAGTTACCAGATTTAAAGGTAACGTGTTTCCTCATGTTTTCTTATTTTATTTTACGTATCCAACATATTAAAATATCTTTATTCAATTCATTTATGATATAACTAATATCCCTAATATACTAGGATTCTGTTATGAGATGTATTGAAACTACACTTCCACCCACATTTATCTATTGGATACAAATATATTTTTTCTATGGACGGTGAACTTCTCCCCCATGAAACAATGATTGTTCAATCTTATCCTACATCCTCTTATGGTTGACATTATGAGGACACTATATTTATATGTGATATATATTATATTTTTTGTCTCTAATCTTCGGTATTTTTCATTTATATCACAACTTTATCATTTTTTATAATGGGTAAACACGATAATTTCATTTGAGGAAGTGCAGACTATCGCACCCTCAAAGTGATATGACTTATTAATACCACACATGTAATGTATAAGGGACGATGTTAATGAACATTAATAATGAATATATAATATTAAATTTTACTGTAATTATATTATACTTATGTATTATTTGGATTTTATTCATTTAAAAATGAAAAAAAATGAAATGGAAGTAGTGTTCAAGCGTATGTACGGCTTACCATCTTCAGGAATGGTGAATTTCATTTTCATATATCCAAATGTTATTTACTATTCAAAATATATTTATATTGGATATATATGATATATATGATATATAAAAAACATATAATTCTTGAGATAATGAAATTTCTACCACATGGACAATTTGTAATAATAAGAAGTTCATGTTTGACTCAAGTAAAAAATATCGACGAAACAACCATTATTAACATAAAAGATTATGTAACGTTTATAACATGGTAATAAGTAATATAAAAATGAATAATAAACATTAAAAATATTCCTAAAAATTTATAAATTAAATTAAATTTATTATTTAGGAAATTAAATAATGAATGGGTGAAGTCAAACACGACGTAAGGGACATTGTCTCATTCTCTTTTCATTGAGGCATATTTTGATTTATATAGAACATTATTTTATACGATGTATAAACCCCTTTTACTTTTAATTTCATACAAATGAAATAGTTTTTCTATGATGTTTTATAATAAATGAAAAAGTCAATGTTTTTAAATCTTGAGGTAACAATGGCTTATCCGCCACTATAATCATTATTTGGATTCCTCTCTATGCCTTAATGATTCTAAAAAAAGAAAAAGAAACCCCTATTTCTATTTTGGGGTTCTCTGTATTGAAAATGGTCTTTGAAATGGATTTATTTTCCTAATATCATGAAATTATTTCTTGTGATTTTATATGAAATTTTATTAGTGAAATGTTTATGTTTGCAATAATTTATGTGTTTTGATTTTATAAGGGTACATGGACATTTGAATGGTTGTTTAGTGATAAAGAAAATTATAGGAGGTGACGTGATAAAGCAGGATGGGTGGTTACGTTATATCCATCAAAGAATTGGGTATTGTTGTCGGCCATATAGATATCACATTTTTTGATATTTGTGGATGTTGACCATATGGTTATTCCATTTATGTAAGATTATATCCCATGTTTCCAATATATGATATGTGTTCATTACATGGGTTTTATGATATTATTTTGATTACAAAAGGGTAATAAATTATCTTTTATTCTGTGAAGAATAATTACTAATTCATAAAGATGAAATGTATTACATTTGATAACATATTCATGGTATACTTGTTTTTTTTTAAAAAAAAGTTTTCCTTATTTGTGTATCCCTTACTGAGCTTTTAATGCTTATCCCATGTTTTTTTGAAATGTTTTTTCACAAGAAATAATGATTAATAAGGTCATGAATTGGATCATGGAAAATTCATGCTATCTGAAATATGGAACTAGACCAGACTCTTTTTTTCAAAAGTTTTTATTTTATGAAAAAAATGGACACTGTGTAGATGTGTTTACATTGTTAAATATGAGATATAATGTAATATTTCAAGCCTAATTCTCTAAAAATCTATAACTGAATAGATCCCCAACAAGAATTAGTAACATAATTCAAGATTATGTACTTTTTATGGTCGGTTCCTTCTAATGATACCCCAATAAAAATTTTGGTCTCTCCCAAATGTTTATTTTTTTACTACCCCTACATTTTACGAATATATATAGAATGAATAGGGTAGTAGAAATTTTGAGATAGAGAGTAAAAACAATACCTAGTGGCCATTGGTAGCCTAATTTAAGATAACCATTTGTACATTCTAAAAACTATTAATTAAAGTAATAATATATATTAAAATTATAGATATATGGAAGAAAATGTCATAATCTGAATCATCATGTTTTCTCCTAGAGGATATATGGACATTACTACCCCAAGTGAGGAAGTATCATCTAATGTCTAAAATATAATGGGGGGGGGGGTAAGGATTATTTTAAAAAACCTTCACATTGTTTTACATAAACTATGTATTCGTCCAAAAAGTTTTTAGAGGTCCCTATGATTAGCTTAATACATATTCACCACATATATATGAGATAAAACATTCGTGATAATGGTTAGAGTTTGTATGTACCCTCTCCTATTACTACCTCCACTTTTGTGTGTTCATCATCTAGTTCTTACTCTATTGGTTTAGATTTAATGTGTTTAATTAAAGGAGATTTAATGAAGAACTGTATTTTTTCAATCAATGAATAAATTATTTAGTTCCAAATCGTCAATCATAGATTGGTCAAAATTATCCTCGATATCATAATGCATGGATATTGTGAATTATTTATTATGAATTTCATGAAATATATTCTCTTAAATAGTGAGTTATTTTTAATTGTAATCAATATATAGGGTGATATACTATATGTTTTTTTATTACATCAAATGAGTAATGGTTTCTCAAATAATTTTGAAATTTTTTTTTAAAAAAGAAATCAAATATAATCTTCATCACATAAATGGATTGCCATGAATGAATTATTCATGAAAATACAATTTATTTTTGTGATTAGGTATGTGAGTGGATCATGATGGACTTAAAATTATACCTCTCATGGTTCCTCAATATAAAATATAGAAGTTTCAACTTTGACATGTAATGGTTAATATTTTTCATGTTATTTCTCATCTAGCATTTTATATTTTCTCATCATCAGTTAAAGATTTTTGGTGTTCTAGTTACCCAGGGATACATCAATTTTAATCCAATGATTCTTTTTTTTAATTTAAGTTTTCCAAGTTTTTTATATTTCTTAATTGTTCTTGTTTGATGGAATTTTTTTTACTAATCTGTCTAATAATCTAATTTTTATTCTCATATAAAGAATTTATCAATTCCAGAGACACACCATTTTAATAAAAATTATGTTTGGTATGACTTAAAAAAATAAAAAAAATAAAATTAAAGGAAAAGATTATTATTAATTGTAAAATTACACCATGATTGATTAGTTGGATCTCCAAAACCGATGTTATTGATGTGGTGTTATCATTTCACTCATAAGAAACAAACATGTATGGACTCATGTGAGTACAAATAGGGAGATTAGACAGTTTATATTGTAACACCCCGAGAATTGTTGAGATATATTATCATAAATTTCTTTTAAGTCTCCTATTATACACTACACCATGATTATCATGTACTATACGCAACACCATATTAGCATATAGTATACACAACACTATTCTTGTCTTGTGTTACACACAATTTGAAGTTCGTTTTGGGGAAATTATTTGATGCAAAATTATGTATAGATTTTGTTTAATGTATAAATGAAATATGTTTTCATTATGTTAAATGAAACACCAAACAGAGCTTTCACTACACGCATCCCTGACTTGGCTTGCATTACACGCAATCAAGACCTTCCTCGATAGCATGTGTAGTACACAATACCGGGATTCACTAAAGGAGCTATTATTATAATATTATAACGAACTAGCCGTTCTGAATAGTAATACCGACTTTTTGAAATATTATAAATTTTATCTTTAAAAATAGACTTTATTTTTGGATTCAGAATACTGAAATTTTCCTAGGGGGAATTTTTGGTGTTTTTCTGAAAACATTCAATTTTTGATGAATTGTGAAAACCCAGGGTTACGATTTGAAAACCAACATTTTATTTAAATAATTATTTATTTTATTTTAATTTATTTTAGGTCAAAATTGATAAATAATACGTATATATGTTCAATGTAATTCATTGGAGTCATTTTATAATAATATTAGATATATAAAAATTTTATTGAACTTTTCACCATCTTTTACCCACCTCTTTGGAGAATTTGATAATTAATATAAAACATAATTTTACCGCTTCTGTGAATGATATTTTGAAAATATGAGAATCATGGTTAATATCAAGGAGTAAAATGTTTTTCAATAAGATAAAAATAATTTTTGGTGAATAGTAACCTTTAACTTTTGTTTACCACGATTAAATGTAAATAGGGTAATTAAGGGTAAAATTGATAATATTATTAACCTAACACATGTCATAATTCTATTGGATAAGTTTAATTCGACAAAAAACAACCCTAGAAATAAAATATTATCATTTAGGTCCACTTGGATTAGATTAGGACATTTATTGTTATTTTATTTAAAGAAGAGTTAAAATTGCTAAAATCAATGTTTAATAACTAAAACATTTTTAATATAGGGTTATATATAAGATAAATTCGAATATAAATATTGATTAGAAATATAAAACGATTTCCTACATAATGATATTTTATTTATAATTTTTTAACATTATATAATTTAATTTATTTATGATAGAATGATGATTTATTAATTACCTTATTAATGAAATATTAACATAGCTGATGTTATAAATACCAAAATAATTGTAATTTTATACATTTAAGAAATTAAACTTATTGTTTAGGATAATATGAAATGTTATTATTGAGTCAATTAACTTTTTTTTTAATAATAATTCTTGTATGATTTTCACCAAAATCAATTACCAAATAGTGTCAAAATTGACATTAAATAGTTTAAAAAAAATTATATTATTAATTGTTATTCTATTCCTTAAAAATATAAGGTTAGGACAAATGTCTTAGATAAGTTTATATATATTAATACGGAACCACATGTGGTTTGTTATACTTGTTATATTATGTATATTAACCATATAGTGTAAGAAAACAAGAAGAGACGGTAAAATTTAAATTATTTATCTTATAGTAAAATCTAAATGATAAGTTTAAAATAAAATCATAAACATGTCTAAAACCTATTGGTAGAGAGGTATTCGACCCATCACCACATTATATTCGAAATTAATCAATTTTGAGCTATTATAAACTGAAAATGACTTTATTTTAAAATTTTATTTTAAGTTTTCCTAACGTTCCCCTCTCCTCCTTATAAAAGGGCACCTCCTCCCTCTACTCTTTACAACATTTTTAACCTTCAAGATCTTCCAAACCCTACCCATTTCCCTTCCAAACTTCCCTATAAACATTATATAGGTTTTGGTATTCTCAAAGGACCAACTCTAGTTCCTTAAGGGGAAACATAAAAGCGTTGCGTCGACGAAGAGGTAATCTCTTCTACCGATTCTTTCACGTTTGTTCCGTTTCAACTTCATCTTATTTATTTTTTTCATCATAAATTAATAAAATCAGTGTCACTCATATTATTATATGTTATTATAAATATTAAACAACCATATTTCATTTTCTATCCATCCTACAAAAAACAAAATCACCGCGCATGCGTACGTACGGAATACCGTCTCCACGTCGTGGTGTAATATTTTTTTCCACCACCACCGTACTTGGATCGGTATAATGGTGTAATGAATAAGTATATATATTTATTATAACATTATAATTATTCTAAGATATTATTTCATCAACTCCCATTCAATTCAAAAATTATGCGAATGATATCATCGCTCGTGTGTACATACAGATTACCGTCTCCACGACGCGATGAGATTAATTTTCTATGATAACCACTCAAGAATGATTATAAAGTATATATAATAAATAATAATGAAATATATGACATGATAAAGCTAATGGATTTATATATATATTCCATCTACTTACTTCCATTCAAGTTAATAAGGAAACGAAAACAACGTTCATGCGTACATACGACCTACCGTCTCCATGAACAGTGGATTTCATTTCTTTTATCTATCTATTATATATTTATACGGAATATATATGATATATAAATCATTAATTACATTCTGGAAGTAATTAAATAATGATATACGTAATAATAATATCAAGAAAAACAAGTCTAAACACGAATGATAAATAAAATTATTTTTCCCAAAACATTGCTTTAACATGGAAGTTACAAAAGAACGGATAATTTAATGTCATATGTGAACCATATATGATATCATAATAATGAATATGATTCAATAATAAGTCAATGACATTATTTAATTCATTATACAGGAGGTTTGGATATGTATGAAGTATATCGGACCTAAGGTAAGGGTTAATTTTCAAATCTCATTTTTATCTGAGAATACATATAGATAACTATTTGTTGTGGTTATATTTTTCAACCATGTCCATAAAAATGTTTTTCATAAAGATATTAATATTAATAAATTTATTCTTATAGTCATGATTAACCTTCATTTACTTTTACATATTGTTATGGAAAGATTCTTTCTTTTTTTACCATATAAGGAAATTTTTGAGTTTTCCGACAGAAGTACGAGGAGAATGTTTTTTAACTTATACGGCATGAACAGATTTTTACAGTTTCATATCACCTAATTTTCATGAATATTATTCTTCATGTTCTCATGGTTATTTTAAATAAAATACATTTCTTTTAAAATTATGTGGAATTTTTTGAAAAGAAATTTATTTTTAAGGAGAAATGATATTTTCCTCAAGAATTCATTTCTAGTGTTTTATCAATACTATTTTCCATCTAAGATGACATTATATAGCATGTTTATGTTTCAAGTATAATGTCTCTATTATAGACATGGTTTGATTCTTCTTATGATGAAATGATATCCATGTGTTTTATAAGAATTATGTTATTATTGAATGATGTTTATGAAACCCATTTTATTCTTTGGGTTATGATGAATGATTTATGTTTATGTTGTGGAACACGTAAGAATGATTTCAATATGAGATGGGTGGGACCTATATCCCCCTATAATGCATTGAGTAAAGATTTATATCTCATGAGATATACATGGCTGGAACTGCATGTTAATCCAGTTCAGTGATACAGGACTGGAACACGGATTATACTCGATTCAAAAAGGGGCTTTATCCACTAAGATGGACTTTGCAGAAATGCCTTGGATACTATGGAAATAATAACATGTGCTTAATGGTTTCCACAATTACATGTTTTATTCCCATGCTATTTTATCATGATTAATGTTTCTTAATGATCTATGCCTTACATACTGCCCTGTTTTCTATCATTGCTCTGGTTTTTGATGTTTAAAATTTATGTTCGTGTTTTATTAACTTCAAATGTATATGATTTGTTTTATTTTCTCCATGATTACCCTTACGGAGAATTTGATCTCACCAGTTATATGTTTTCTTTTCCCCATGATTTAATGAAATGATTTAGGTAAGAAAACAAAAGGGGTAGATCTTTATGGGAGATGTTGAAGATATTTCACGATGATTAGAATATTATAATCCGAGTTTCCAAATACACTAAACTGTTAAAGTCCTTATTTGTCTGTTTTTGTTATTTATTTAGTATTTCGCAAAAAGTAATGAAATGTTCGTGTACATTTTTATTGGGTCTCTAAAGTTTGTATTAGAGGGAATGTTTAGTTAGCATTTGGAAACCAGGAAGCGAAAACTTTAGTGAGATCCCTGTATATATTTCTAAGGTATGTCTAGGGCTGTCCCTAAGGTTATATATAAGTATAGGTTATAGCCCTAGAATTATTGTAACAATATTAGAATTAACCCTAATATGATATTTATTGATGGTACTCCCCCTTTATTATGTTGTTTTCCCTCGCATGATTTTTGCCTCTCACACAATTCTTTTTGGGTTTGAGGCGATGGCCGGATCCCAAAGGAACAGTGTCGATCAATGTAATGGGAAATGCAATGATTTCCCTACTAAACAAACCAATTTAATGGGAGATGGGGTGTTGAATATTATTTCTATACTTACACAAGCTATGAATCATTCTGGACATCCAAATGAGCTGAGAAGGGAACAATATTATATTGAGTCTTTCATGAGGCAACGTCCACCTTCTTTCAGTGGGTCATCTAATCCACTTGTTGCTGAAATATAGGTCAGTAGCATTGAAATGATATTTTCTATACTTCACAGTTCGGAACATGAAATATAAATTTTTGCTATTTACCGTTTAGAAGATGAAGCAGATCAGTGGTGGACTCTAATTAAAAATACGAGGCCCTGAGATGAAATTGAATATATGGAATTGGATGAGTTAAGGAACTTATTATTTAATAATTACTTCCCTCATATTCTTCAAACAACAGCAGAAAAGGATTTCCTTGAACATATGAAAAAGGTTGATGAATCTGTTGGTATATACGAAGCGAATTTTACAAGGCCTGCAAGGTATGCATCTGGCTTTATCATCCAACCTGAACGTAATGTTGGTCGATTCTTCAGTGGTTTAAAACAATGTCTTATAAGGGAATTACCACTAAGATACTTCAGTAGATATGAATAATATTTTTTTTTCTACCAAGGTAGAACTGGAAGTTATTGTTACATATTCATCTCATTCTTTTGACAAGAAACCAAAGATGATGTTCATGGAGAAATCTCAGAATTATGGTGAAAAATGATGAATGTTTCTATATGCTCAATGTTTGGAAAGAAGCATGGTGGAGATTGACTTAAAGTGACTAAAAAATATTTTAAGTCTGGAAAAGAAGGTCATCGAGCAGCTGAGTATTGAAGTAATGGAAAAAGGGTTGCTAATGACGTGAATAAAGAAAAGACTACAGAGAACACACCACCAACACTTCAATGCTTCAAGTGCAAGGAAATGGGGCATTATGCTAATCATTTCCCTAATAAAAGGTTTAATGATGATCAACGTGAGCAACCACTTAAGGAAAAAAAATAAAGGGAAGTCACATGCGATCACTATTAGTGATTTGGAGTAAGATAATGTTGTTGTGTAATTATTATGTTTCTATGCAATGTGATTTCAAAATTGTATCATGAAATCTCATTTATGGTATCATTTAATTTTGTAACATCTATGTATTGGTTTTCAATAATTATATGGTACTAGTAACCATGAAAAGTGATTGAAATATTTTTGGAAGGAAGATGATATGCGCATAATGAAGGGATAAAGAAAAAAAAATGAAATGAGCTCATGACTGATATAAGGACAAAGTTATACCATGGTTTGAGTATATAGAAATGTTGGGATTTTTTTATGTGGAATGTGTTAAATTTTGACAGCATTCATGTTTTCACTATGGTTTAATGGGTAATAATTTTTCATGAGAATACATGATTAAGGTATTAAATTTTTTGTAACTTGAACAAAAAGATATATCGTATGATATATGGGGGATAAATGATGGTATTCACATGAACGACATATGCCATTTCTAGTAATTGTTTTATTTATACTATGATCTTGGATAGAAGTATTTTCGATAATCCTAAATGTTGGAATGGATTATGTTGGACATCATATTTAATTGTTTGAGGCTAGAAATTTTTTTAATCCTATTTCTATAATGTTATTATTATGTTGTTTTAGAAAAAGACAACCTGCAGGACGGGCGAAAACACGTCGCGTCGGACAAGCCTATGGGAATCGAACCCACAACCGAAGTGAAACATGCCTTTATAACATACCACTGGCCTACATGAGGTTCTTCGTTAGTATAATATTGTTCTAATTTATTAGGTGGTATGATATATGAAGTATACATCCATTTTAGGAACTATATTCGATTAATCTCACTATAGATGGACTTGTGTATATTTAATAAATTTTTCTAACTTTTTGTTTGAGACAGATGGAATGAACAATCATTCTATTGTGTGATCTGCTAACACTTCACGAATGACAAATTCAACTTCATTTCTTTATGATATGAAGTGGAATTTTTTCATGGAATGACAAACGGTGAGATTGCACCAAAATAAAGAATGTGTTTCTTTTAATTTCATTTATTTAAACTTTAGGGAAATGATCTTGAAAATCCTAAATGATGTCCTATTGTCCTCATATTCGATGAATCATATGGTACCTTAAATCATCACAAATATTTGGCTTTGTGATTATTTTCTTTTTCCTAGCCATGTCCTCTACCACTCTCCATCAGAAAATAATGGTTAGATTTTTCTTCCATATCCAGATTTCAACCTATGTTCTCCTATGTGGAAACCCAGTGATGAGTTAATCTGGGTAAACATTACATTTCATACAATAATTTTTAAAATTATGATTTTGTATTCCTTTTATGATGTGAGATTTTATGAATGAAGCATTAAAGTAGTAAATGATTTACAACCCCGACGAATTTTGAGGGAGAAATTAATTTTAAGGGTGGTAGAATGTAAAACCCCAAGATTTTATGAGATATATTATTTTTAATTTCTTTTATGTCATCTTTTATACACTACACTAAGATTAGATTATACTATACACAACACCATATTAGCTTACAGTATAAACAACACTATTCTTGGCTCGTGTTACACACAATTTCATGTTCGTTTTGCGGAAATTATTCTACGCAACATTAAGTACAGATTTGGATTAATGTATAAATGAAATAAGATTTGATTATTTTATATGAAACACAAAACGGATCTTTCACTACATGTAGCCTTGACATGGATTGCATTACACACAATCAAGACCTTCTTCGATAGCGTGTGTAGTACACAATACCGAGTTTTACTTAACGATATATTACTATAATATTATTATGAACTTGTCGTTATGAATATTAATGCCCAATTTTTGAAATTTTATAAATTTTATCTTTTAAAATGTACATCATTTTTGGATTTGGAATATCAAAATTATCCTGGGGTTATGTTTTCGTATTTTTATGAAAACTTTAAATTTTTGATAAATAGTGAAAAAACTAGGTTATTTTTTAAAATCCGACTTTTTTAATTACATTCTTATTTATTTAATTTTATTTTATTTTAGGTCAAAATAGATACATAATACCTATATAAGTTAAATGTAATTCATTGGAGTAACTTTATAATAATTCTAGACATATAAAAACATTAGTGAACTTTTCACCGTCTTTTACCCACCTCATAGGAGAATTTGAAAATTTAAATAAAACATAATTTTACTGCTTCTATTATTGGAATTTCTAAAATCTGAGAGACCCAATTAATATCAAGGAGTAAAATGTGGTTCAATAAGATAAAATTAATTTTTGGTGAATAGCAACTTTTTACTTTTATTTACCTCGGTTAAAATTAAATAGGGTAATTATGTTTAAAATGATATTATTATTACCCTAACATGAATCCTAATTCTATTGGAAAAGTGTAATTAGACCAAATAAATCTTAGAAATAAAATATTATCATTTAGGTCAACATGTATTAGATTGAAATATTTATTATTATTTTATCTAAAGAAGAGTAAAAATTAATAATATCAATGTTTAATAACAAATTTTTTTTTCATATTGGTTTATACATAAGATAAATTCGATTATAAATAATAATTAGAATGATAAAAATATTTCCTACATAATGGTATTTTATTTATAATTTTCAGAAATTAAATAATTTAATTTATTTATGACACAATGAAGATGCATTAATTACCTTATTAATGAAATATTAATATAATTGATGTTATAAATTCCCAAATAAATGTAATTTCAGAATTTTTATATATTAAAATAATTTTTTAGTCAATATGTCGTGTTATTATTGATTAAATTAATGTTATTCGAACTAATTGTGCATTTATGATTTTCAAAAAAATCAATTACCAAATAGTGTCAAAATTGACATAAATTAGTTTTTTAAACAAATATTATATTATAAATTTTTATTCTGTTCCTAAAAATATAAGGTTCAGCCAAATGACATAGATAAGGTTATATATATTAATACTTAACCACTTGGGGTTCGTTTGGCTGATTATATTATGGTTAAAAAACCCAATACTGTAAGAAAACAAGAAGACACGGTAAAAATTAAATTATTTACCTTATAGATAAATCTAAATGATAAGGTTAAAATAGTCACCTAAACAAGTTTAAAATCTATTGGATGAGAGTATTTCGACCCATCCCCACTTTAGCTTCAAAATAAATCAATTTGGAGCAATTATAAACTGAATAAGACTTTATTATAAAATAATATTTTTAGTTTTCCTAAGGTGCCCCTCTCCTCCCTTATAAAATGACACCTCCACCCTCTTCTCTTTACACAATTTTGAGACTTCAAGCTCTTCCAAACCCTGTCCATTTACCTTATCAACTTACCTACAATCATTATAGAGGTTATGGTCTCCTTAATAGACCATCTATAGTTCCGTAAGAGGAAGTATAAAAGGGGTTTGTCAAAGAAAAGGTAATTTCCTCTAACGATTCTTTCAAGTTTCTTTCCTCTTCAACTTCTTCTTATTTATTTGTTTAATCATAAATTAAAAAAATTCTGTATCAATAATATAATTATATTTTATTATAAATATGAACCTAACCTATTTCACCTTCAATCCATCCTACGAAAAATGAAATCACCGCGCGTGTGTATGTACGGAATACCGTCTCCACACCATGGTGTAATCTGTTTTTCCACCACCACCTTAATTGGATGGGTATTATGGTGTAAATAATAACTATATATAGTTATTATAACATATTAATTATTCTGAGATACTATATCATCCACTATAATTAAATTCAATAATTATGGAAACGATATCATCGCTCGTGCGTACGTATGGATTACCGTCTCCAAGACGCGATGAGATTTATTCTCCATGTTAACCACTCAATAATGATTATAAAGTATATATAATGAATATTAATGAAATATATTACATTATAAATATAATGTTTTTATGTATATATATATATATATTTCATCTACTTACTTTCATTCAAGTCAATAAGGAAATGAAAACATCATTCATGCGTACGTACGGCCTACCGTCTCCATAAACGGTGTATTTCATTTCTGTTATCTATCTATTCTATATATATACTGAATATATATTACATATAAATCGTTATTTAAATTCTTGAAGTAATTAATTCAGGAGATAAGTAATAATAATATCAATAACAACAAGTCCAATCACGTACTATAAATAAAACGATTTTACCCAAAGCGCTACTTTAAGCTAGATTTTACAAAAGAACGGCTAATATAAAGTCATAAGTGAACCATATATGATATCATAACAATTAATATGATTTTTTAATAAGTCAATGAAGTTATTTAAATCATTATACAGGAGGTTCGAATATGTATGAACCATATCGGACCTAACGTAAGGGATAATTTTGAAAATCTCAGTTTTATCTGAGAATGCTTATACGTAAGTATTTACTGGGGTTATATTTTTCATCCATGTCCATAAATTTATTTATAAATTTTTTAACATTATTAAACGTATTTTTAATGTCATGTTTACCCATCTATGACTTTTACATTGTGTTATGGAACAAATCTTTCTTTTGTTAACCATATGAGGATCTTTTTGACTTTTTTGAAAAAAGTATGAGGAGAATGTGTTTTCACTTATACGGCATGAAAAAATTTATACTATTTTATATCGCCTAATTTTGAAGAAGCTTCCTCTACATGTCTTCATGGTTATTTTAAATAAAATCCTTTTCTTTTAAAATTTTGTGGCATTTTGTGAAAAGAAAATTATTTTTAAGGAGAAAGCATATTTTCCTCAAGAATTAATTTCAAGTGTTTTATCAAAACTATTTTCCATATAAGATGACATTATTTAGCATGTTTATGTTCAAGTATAATGTATCTATTATTTACATGGTTGGATTATTCTTATGATGAAATTATATCCATTTTTTATATGGATTATGTTATGGTAGAATGATTTTTATGAAACCCATTTTATTTTTTGGGTTATGATGAATGATTTATGTTTATGTTGGGGCACACATAAGAATGATTTAATTATGAGATGGGTGGGACCTATATGTCCCTCCAATGAAATTGGTAAAGATTTATATCTAATGAGATATTAATGGATGGAAGGGAATGTTAATCTGGTTCAGTGATATAGGACTGGAACGAGGAGTGAACTATATTCCGAAAGGGACTTCGTCCACTAAGATGGTCTTGGCAGCAATGCCTTGGCTACTATGGAAATCATAACATGTGCATAATGGTTTCCAAAATTACCTGTTTTATTCCCATGTTATTTTATCATGATTAATGTTTCTTTATGATATATTCCTTATGTACTACCATGTTTTATTCCATTGCTCAAGATTTTTAGGTTTAAACATTATGTTCATGTTATTTTAAGTTCAAATGTATATGATTTGTTTTATTTTCTCCATGCATGCCCTTACTGAATATTTGAGCTCAACCTTTATATGTATCTTTTCCACATGATTTAAATAAAGTTTTTACGTAAGAAAACAAAAGGGGAAGATCTTCATGGGGGATGTTGAAGATCTTTCACCATGATTAGAAGATTATATTCCGAGTTTCCAAAGACACTAAACTATTACGGTCCTTGTGTGTCTGTTTTTTATGTATTAAGTATTCCACAAAATGTAATGAAATGTCCATGTACATCATGATTGGGTCTGTACATATATCATGAATATGAAAACTAAAAATTTAACAAAAACATTATCTTCGTAATATTTTTAATGTTTTTATTTGTCTTAAAATAGAAATAAATTCCATGATTGGATGTGTTTGACGAAATGTATGAATTAATGATGACATAAATTATAGAGTTGAGATAAATGTTATTGGAAAAGGTACTTCACATGAGATTATTGATTTTGTTTCCTTGTATACCACACATTGTTTGAAAATAATTAATTTTATACCCCATCTCCATGATCATACATTATTGAACATGGATGATATGAATGAAAAAATCATCTATGAAACTCTCTAGTGAAAAAAACACCCTCCTATTTCAATATTGAATAATAGTATCATCTTCCCTTAAGATATCAACCAAAATTAATATCTTCAATGAATCAATATTTACTAATAACCCAATCACTTTGGATACATAATATGATATAGTGAATAAAGATAGAATGGACTCTAATTGTTTCCGTAGATTAATAATAAAGATAAGAACAAGAATGTGATGAACAAATAAAAATTATCATTGCATGACTTTTTGAAATAATTGATGTTTGAATTTAATTTGAAAATAATTATAAAGAGTCTCAAAATTTCCATATCTTGTCTCCTAGAAGAAATCATCGTCAATCTCCTAAGGATCATTATTAAAAATTTCACACCGTGGAAAGATAAATGATATAACACCTAATCATGAGATATTAGAAAAAACGATAATACTCTTAACATATTGAATAAAATAGAATTCATGTAAATGATCTAATTAAAACCCATGGACAAAAAGATAAATTTCAATATCCCCATTATCTTAATTCATCCTCAATTCTATAAATATGTCCCCAATATATTACCAAGAAACACGAAATTGTGCATCACTTATTACTATATTCCATAATATTATATACATACCACATAGTATACATTATAGTCCCTTTCAGATTGTAATGTTCTTTGGTTGTGTGAGTAGTAGCCATTATCAAGCACATGTATCTTTGGAAAAAATTAATAGGGGATGTGGTGAATATATTTACAATGTAATGGAACGTAGTTTCAATATCACAATATGATTTGGAAGTAATTATTATTACTACTACTATAACTATTATAGATATTGTTTATGTATATAATTTTTTTGAATGGTAATATATACATTTAAATGCATTGAAACATGATCATAAAATATTCATGTTTTGAAATGAACAAGACTGATGAAACATTATTCATTATTATGTTGGACACTGAAATAAAAGAAGTTAAAAATATGTAATTATAACTATAGATTATTACTAACCACTGATGGAATACATCAATTAAATGTGCATAAATCAATAGTTTCCAAAATATAGAAATCAAAAAAGTTGTCGTGGGAAGAAAATCTTTCAGACCATCGTGGCCCTTGAATCTCACCAATGTTCAATCAAAACCTAAAATGATAACAAGGATCATGAAAGGAGAAATAATTATGTAAAATCTATGCTATGAATTTAGAACAACTCCTTGCCACGTCAGACAGAAAACAATGTAATATTGAGTAATTATATATTTAGGAATAAAATCATGTCATTATAAATATATTCAATGAAAATTAGTTTATTTTTCATATATCAAATAGTTTTTACATATGTTTTTTATTTTTAATTACAAAATTTAAAATAATTTTACTTAAAATGAATTTAATATTTTATATTAAAATATTTCGAATATATAAATATTTATGTTTTTCTTATAAATAATAATATTATTAAAATATGATATGATTACAAAATAAAATTAATATTAATATATTATTTTCAATGTATAAGTAAAATAACATTTTAGAATATGAAAAAAAATTATAATGTTATCAATTAAATCAAGTTTGATACAAATATAATATCTTTTGTGAGAATAAATAATAGTGTTATTAAATATTGTATATTTCATATTAATGAAATAAGATTATATATTCTAAAATAATATAATATTTTAAGAAAAATATAAATTGATTTTTAATTTTTAATTTTCATGAACCCATATTAAGAGCACATAATTTATTATGTGACATTTTTTGACTGTTTTTATTTATATTTTATATCACCACAAAAAAATAGATATATAAATTTTATAACGATAATTTGGTTAATTAATTTTTTTGGATTTATAATTATAATATATGTTTATAATGAATTTTATTTTATTTGTTGAAAAATATTTATCTTTATATGAATAGTTTAAATATGTATTATTAGAAATAAAGATATCCTTTATAAAATCATTATTATAAACATGTGAATTAAAATATTGAAAATCCTTTTTTTCACTACATATTTATTTTTTATTTGTAAATTTAAAATATTATAAATTGTTTTGTATTTACAAACACATATATGACTTTGGAGAATAAACAATATATTTAAAAAACATAATACATTTCACATTTATTATTTTAAAAGGATATTATATTACATGGATATTTAGATAAATAAAATAATTCTATTTTTGGATTAATTATGTTAAAATTATATTAAGAGTATTTATGTTGGAATTTATGAATTATTTTATTTTCATTTTTATAATTAAAAATACCATATTTTCAAAATAATTAGATTTATTTCCTTTTAAATTAAGAATAGATCAATTTAATTTTATAAAAAAATTTATTCTAAATTAATAATGTAATTATGTTTATTTATTTATTTAATGAAATTATAAAACCTTTCATCAACCATTTATAACCAAAAATATTTTTCAAATATAGATAAAATTTTATGCAATTTTATTTCACAAAAAAAGGATTTTGGACAATATATTTTTGGGAATTAATTGAAAGTAAAATAAGCTTCATAATAAACCAATTTATGTTTCTAAATAATTTTTTTTTAATATTTTCAAATTTATACAATTTATGTATTTAATGAAATTTTTTGAGCATAATGGTATTTACTTGTTATCTAACCGAATAATACCTCTAAGAGCTATAAATTATAATTTATATGTTTAATTTATCATATAAAACCATCATGTCTAAATAATGTAAAAAATATATTTTAATTGCATCCATTAAAATTAGTTTTCAAGTATCACAATGGAGTTATTGTGGTAATGTTAAATTAGTGTAACAATTGTTTAACATCATGAAAAATGATAAAACAATTGAAATGAATGATTTATATTTGATATTTGAAGTATTCACAACCTTATTAACTTTTCTAGACCATTATATTCAAATTTTTTCTCTTCCCATTTAATATTGGAATCATATGATAAAAAATTATACCAATTTTCCATTTTCTTCGATTATAAATAGAGACCAGATCCTCCCGATTTCGACCGGAATTCTAAATATGATTTAAAAAAACTATTACATAGATTCATTTCAACACCCTCCATCATCACTGAAACCATTTTTGATATATGACTAGTATTTCAATGATTAAGGATATACTTATTAGATAACTTTCGAGGGAGAAGTTAGACTCTGAACATAAATTTTCATGTTCTATTACTATTATACTCCCCTCAATCACAAAATTTGTATATATGAATGAAAAAAATATAATTTTAACGATTATTATGTGATTGTATATTAATTAAATAACAATTTTATAGAGTCCTCCAATGTCATTGTGAAAACAGAATTGATCATCATTTGTGTTCGTAGACTACCACCTCCATGCACGACGTGTTCCATATTCAACCACTAGAAAAAATTAGTCATTATAAATTGTGTTTGAATTAAATATCATTATATTAATGAAATAATTTATGATATATATTGATTGAATTTTACAATCCGTAAGCGAAATAATTAATTTATATTCTATCATTAACTAGAATAGATGCACTAATCAAGGAACCTCTCTTATATTGGATATATTCTTGGACAACTGTTAAAAATGCATAATTATTCATCCAATGGCATAATATAGGAAACAAAACATCCCAATTCAGGATATTATGATGTAATTTTACAATACCATTGACTATGGTCACCAAATTAAATAGATTATGATGTAATTAACTGAACAATATCAAACATATGATGTAAATAAAAACTATATTAATAATAAAAATCAAATGAAATTACATAGACTATAAAAAATTAATTATATTTGAATAGTTTTACAAGGAATATGTTTAATGAACATTATTTATTTATTTATCATGTTATTAGAAATATCATATCAAATTCATTTATGTGGTAACAGATTTTCTGTTACATCATTGTAACTTTTTTGTTTCATACTATCTATATTTTTCATATATTTTATAAAATCGTCATATATTGATAAAATTTTATTTATATGTACTAACCATTTATATATACCTATTTAAATATTCATTTAATTTAATTGTTAAATATATTTTTATATCCCTTTGAAATTTTTATTAGTATTTAATCCTCATTTAAGGGAATTATCCTATTTCTATTCTCCTGTCATGATTTTTTAGAATAATATTTTTTCAAACTAAAATGGTTTTCAAAACAATCATTTGTTTATGGAGAACCTTATTAGTTATATTAAATTTTTTTGAAACAAAATTAATATTACCTTTTGTAGATTGATCCTATAATTTTTTCATTGGGCTATACACATGTGGTTAATTTATATTATTATTTTCCAGAACATTATAAATAATTACATAAAAATTTACTACATATTATAGACCTATTTCAATTATTAAGATATATATTTAAAAATGAATTAATTCCTTATTCATTTTTCAATCATCATTATTTAATACCCATGTTTTCCCTGAATTGAAACCATGAAACTGATTTCCTTCATTTTATTTTGATCAGATTTATGATTCATGTATAGTTTAAGTTTCTATTGTTGAACACATATGTTTTATTTTAGGAATGTCATAGGTGGGATTAGAAATAAATTTTCCCTTCCAATTAATTTTTTATGGATTTATATCTTAGTAAATATAATTTACTATGATTTCAAAAATTGATTTTATATTATGATGTGAAATTATTAGTAAAACCGTCATGGGGATTTTTAAGGGATAAAAATTTGTATATGAGAACAAAAAAACAGTTCATAATTTAGTGAGTGTGTAGTTTCCTTTCAATTATATCCCTATATGTATATAATAATATGGATTCTGATGTGGAAAAGAAGAACCGTAAGGTAATAACCGTTAATGTATTTTATTGGGTATTAACATAATCATCCAATCATATCCGATATGTGTAACTATAATTGCACACATTGATAGTCAGTATAGGGGGATATTGATTGGTTGATTTTTTTCTCTGTATGATCCATTATAAAGGATTTATTTACTAGTTAATTTGAAGGATTAGGTTTAGAAGTATAAGATGAATAATATTTTTATAACCATGTAAAAAAATGCTATATTATATGTAGAACTAAATTATCTATGCTCCAATATGATAATGTTAACCAGAAATGGTTTTAAAGTTATATTCATTTTAGGGTTATAATGATTCCTAGCATGTTTTTAATGTCTTATCACCCACGAAAACCCATTTTATTTTAGTAGAGCTTTCAACAGGAATGAATTATTGGTGATAGGGACAATACATATATTACATCAATGAAAGACTCATCATATTGATAAATGGAGTGAGAGATGATTTGATTTTTCCAACTAATCTATCATGAAATATGATTAAAAATTTGTACATTATCAAAGTAAGGAAACACAATAAATATAATATATATGAATTCTCATTAAATATCATTAGATTAAGTTTATGATGAATTTTGTTTCCAATATTCATTATGTAAAAAATATTTACAAAAGAACATTAGGAATAAATTCAATGTGTCTAATAAATAATTTACTTCGGGATGATGGGTTTATTGAACAAGAATCGTATATAGTAATATAAAGTATTTGATGAACATTATTGAATGAAATAGATCTCATTATACATTACCTGTAATAATTCATCATATTGTATGTGTAAACATTGGGATTACCAATGTAAATATCTAAAACCTTGTACTATCCAAGATTATGTGAATCAATAACCTCCATGACCAAGAGGAAAAACAAATACATTTTCTATCACTACTCCCAAATAAGATATTCATAATTAAGGTAAAAATAGCCTCTAATCTTGAGTAATTTATATTTTATTGGATTTTTATTTAATGAACTCTAATATATCTAATAATTTAAAAAGATAATTATATCACAACCCATATGATTTCTTTAGTGATTAATTTAACTAGTGGTAGAATTTTTATGTTATGTATTGATAGTTAATGGAATGTGCCTTTTGAAAATATTATTATACTTCATTAAAATGATAATAACAAAATTTTGGGGATATGATTCCTCCCGCCATTGAGAGGAAAAATCATATGTAGTAATTGAACACTTTTTATATTAACTAATTATATTACATCCATGAAAGGATAATAATAAAAATTATATAGAAAATAAATGTATAATATATTTATTTATATAAAATAAAAGTATATTGTTTGAAAATATAGTTTTTGAAACATATATTATTATAGATAATATTTTTGTTGAAATATTTGTGTTTACATAGTTTAAGATGTGGATATTTTTCAAAAAATTATATATTGATTTTTCTATAATTTACAAATTGTTATTTATTTTTAGTGGTATATGGTAATTAAAATTTTTTGGATGCAATATATTTAATGATACGAGAGAGAATATAATTCTTGATGTTTTGGTAGCCATTAAAAATAGGTTTTCGTTTTATTTTTATTATTATTACCGAAAATTTTAATGAAAAATTACCAAGAATATATAGAATATTTAAAATAAATGATTCATACAGTATATTAAATATACTAATGAAAACTTATTCACTTATAAGTGGTGATGTTTATAAAATCACAGAAAACTACATAATACCGCCAAAAGATTAATTCTCACCATATATAAAATACATCAATTATAAATGCATAAATTAAAATGGGTCGATAGATAGAAAAGAATAAATAATACATTACAAGGAAATATCATATATCATATACATAAATGTGGATAACCAAAATAAAAATATAACAAAATGGTGAAGATTAACATAAATAGTGAAAATATTATTCAGATTTTATTATATCATGTAAGAACCATTCATGCTAGAGTGAGGGTGTATTAAATGAATGATTTTGTTAAGAATATAAATAGAAATGAAATATGGTATATATTAGAATGATAATTTAATATATATTTATATGTATTTATTTCCAAAAGGTTTATTGACATCATATAAAATTATTTTCTAAATTTAAAATAATATAATTCAAAAAGAAATAAACTTATGAAATTTAAATATTATAAATACTAATAGTTTTTAGTTCTTGATATATATTAATTTTGTTATTAAAATATGATATGATATATATATATATATAATAAAATAAATAACTTTATATCAATGGAGTAGTAAAATTAATTTTTATAATATAATTAATAAATTTTAATTGAATTTTGTAAACCGTTATTGTTATAAAATTTATTTTTTTCCAATGACCCATTTTTTTGTAATGATTATTTTATTCTAATATATTAAATTAAAAAAATGTACCATATTATTACATATTAAATATGATGATAAAAATATTTAAATTAGAAAATGAGAAGATATAATTTTATGAATACTTATTTTTTAAAAATAAATTTCAATAAATGAGTTATTAATTATATTTTTTTAAAGGAAAAAATGTCCAATTTATTAATTTGAATTTCATGAAGTAACATTAATTTATGATTTTATAATTTCATTATTATATTAATTATATTTGTGTTCCTTTTAAAAAAAAATACAAAGTTGTAGATGAATGTTACAAATTATCATTATAATAAATAACAAGTCATTTGTAACATTATTGTTATATAAGTATAAATTGTAAATTCATCGACCATTTTTACAATTCCATTTATATATGTTATAATTGAAATAATTTTTATTGGAATTATTAGTTTAGTATTTTTAAATGTTAATATTCATTTTGGAACATGAATAATATTTTTGAAAAAAATGTCTTCAATACATTATTCAATTAATATTTAAAAATTAAAAAACATCATTTATATATTTGTAATAAAAAATTAATCTAGTTTCAAATTTACCATTAGAAAACAATCTTATGAATAATTTTTTTGATATTTAAAAAATAATTTATATCTCGATTGGTAATGATAAATATAGTGTCTTCCGAAATTGTATTTTCTATTTACATATTAATATATTTATGTGACCTCATATTGTTTAAAAACATTAATATAATTTATGGATTTATTTTATGCATTTATAATAAAATTTTTATATAATTTAAAATACATATGTTTAAATAACATAAAATTAATATTTTTTGAATTAATAAAAATTAATAAATTATTTCATTTCATAAAACATTATATAGATTTTTTTATTGATTTTAAATAAAAAAATATTGGTTTTATATTAAAATATTTAATTGTTGCTACCCAAAATCAGGTAACCTATACCTGGTTCCTAGTTTATTACATCTTCATAACAGATAAGCTATCACATCCCATAGGATTGAATAGTTGTAAACTATATACACACATAAGAAATATATTAAATTTTAATATTAATATTATAACATATTTTTTTGATGATAAAACTATTGCATACAAAATTTTCCAATATATCTGTTAGTGTAAAATTTATGAAATCATTGGTAATGGAATCATAATTTGGGAGATCTGAATTTATCATTTAGGGTTTAGAGAACAATAAGCTATAATGTATAAATAATCCAAAAATATATATAACGAAAAATATTTGAATACAAATTATGTTTAAAAAGGTTGTATATATGAATATACACAGAAAATTTAATTTAGTAAGGTAAATAACATAAAACAAATATAATAAATAATATAATAATTAAATCCATCAAATTCTAATATCAATGTTTAAATATTTTTCATTATATTAAAAATTAAAATGAAGTAAATTAGTTGTTATTGGAAATCATGTTTCCTAGAAAATTGGTACCTTTAACGTTTGGACCATTCAAGTGATGGATCAACACATACTAGAAGAAAAACTAACTAACTATGGTTATCCTTCTAATTCATTCCATGATAATGATAACCCATTAATGTAATTTCATTACTCTATCCAAAACCCATGTGTTACATGTATAAATAATTCCTCATATATTGGAAAATTTTTTATATTCGTAATAAATGATCCTTGTCAAAAAGTATCCCCAACCATTAATCCTTAATAATTTATCTATATTTCCCCAGATATCAAATAACATTCATGGCAGTACAATATATATAAAATGAATATATGATTTAATAAATAATGACATCTATTATAAAAAAATTCTACAGATTTAGGAAGAATATAATGTCCTATGATCCAAGGAAAGTGAGAACATTATGTTAATGTAATTAAAAAAAATTAATCAAAGAAGGGAATGTAAAAATATTCTTTACTCAAAAAAACAATAATTAATACATAAATATAATAAATAAGGTATAAATACTACATTTAAATATTTTAATAAAAAATTATTTTTTGTTATTGATGAATTGAAATGATATAAAATATACTAAAAAACAGTCTTGGGAAAAATTTCCTTATTATTTTTAAACTAACATTTGAAAACATAAAACATTTTCTATGTAATTTTCCATGAAAATAAATTTTTAAAACAAAAAAAATCAATGAATATTATGAAATCATTTTATTTATATATAACATTGAAATATTGCATAAGAAGATTTAAATTAATAACATTTGGTAATTCCAGACATATCCAAAAATGAAAAAATGATCTTTTTTACATTGTAAAAATGTTGTGAAAGTGACTTTTTTAGAAAAAAAAAATATGATTCCATTCACATATTGTGTAAAATGAAAAAATTCATTGCCTTAAGAATGGAATTAATATTCCATTAGAAATATTTTCTAAAACAAAATTAGAAAAATGACAGTAATAAATCAATTTAAAAAAATTACAAATATTTTTCTAAATGTTTAAAGAAATCATGTTTTTGAAATAAGTCTGATTTCTGAATGAATAAAAATATGTAGTCGAATTTTATTAAAAAAAATTCGCAATAATTTTAAGTTGTAATGATTGAAAAAATGATACGAAACATTGAAAAATATCATTAATAATTATATAATAATAAAAAGATATGTATTATAAAAAATTATCAAATAATTTACTTTAATTGACATTAAATAATAAATAATTATGATTGGAATGAGATTGTAATAGAAACCCTTAAAATTATAATAATGTTAATGAAAGAATTAATCAATGAATTTATAATTTACATAAAAATTAAGAAAAATAAAACTATATTATTTTTGAAAATATATTATCAAATTTCCTTAAACATTTTCATATAAAAACAAATAAAATTAATAATTAATATAACATAATGAAACAAAATTTTGTAATCAAAATTATTACCACTTGTTAGTTTTAAAATCAAATATTCTAGTATAAAAATAAAAATAAAAACTTCAAATATCCTTTCTAATTATTTATATATGATATTCTAGGTCAAAGAATTTGTATATATAACTTAAAAAATATTATAGGTTTATAAAAAAATTCCCTCGATAGAATGAAAATGCGACAATAGATCATAACATATTCTACTGTTGGTTCAACATGAATTAACCTTAAATATAGTTGTATTAATCAATTTATTCACATATAAAAGGACATATTAATATTTATTATATATTACATGACCCCTTTATGACATTTAAACACTCTTTATTTATCAATAATTCATTATTTCAATTGTTTTAGGTGTGAATTGAATTGGTTTTTCATCTGTGTTACGTCCTGAATGAAATGTTTTTGGAAATATTTTATCATTAAACAAAAAATAATAATATTGGTAAAAATATTATATTTATACTTATAAATTTACTTTAAACCAACCATGATATATGGTTATGAAAAATGAATTTCCATACGATCATAGACAAGTTAGATAGTACATAAGTGTGAGTAATATTTCCATTTTAAATGATCATTATTAAAATAAGTTATGTGATATTTTACCCTAATATAATGATCATAATTTTATTAATATTATATTATATATTCACATATATTATCCATGTATTTTTTGATTAAATAAGTGTAAATTAAACTCATAATGACCTGAGTTCTCTTGTATACAATCGATTGTATCATGATTAGGTGAGTTAAAAGGATAGATAGAAAATAATATATATTATCCTTCCATATTGATAAATATGTAATGATTGTAATAATTATGTAATTTATATCACATATATGAAATAAATTTATTTTTATCACCTTCCTTGTGAAGCATTGCTGAATGATGAATCGCATCTCATTGTGATGTGGTAGTGTACCATACAAAAAACTGATGATATCATATATCATATAGATTAGAATGTATAATAAAAATATACGTAATAAATAGTTATGAAAATTTTATAAATATCATGTATATATTTTTAATACTTCATTATTTATAGATATGAATCATTGTAATTGAATAATGAATAACATCGGTTCACAATGAAGTATTATGTAGTACACACTATGACGATTTCCAAACCCATTTAATGAAAGTAGAGAGAGTTTTATGTAATTTCATTATTATAATTTAATATTACTATATGTAATATTCTAATGGTATTATATTATAATGTTTTAATAATATTTTATGGAGGTTGAGATCGAAATAAAATCATGATGTTATTTGACGAACATTACATTGTTTCCTTGTATCCTAATATGATTTTCAATAAAGCAATAATATGATGGATTTCAGAGTAAAATATAGATTTAAGGATTGTAGAATATATTTTTGGAATAGATTTTTAAATTTATTTTCATATCTGAATAAGTTCGAATGTCTGTATAATAGAAGAGAGGGGTTTCCTATTATCAGTTGGAAAGGGGGAAGGCATGGTACTTTTGAAAGGAATAGAGTGATCCAACATTTTTCATTTGTTGCATGTATAAAATATGAATTAATATAAAACCATATAATTTTTTAGTTGAAATATTTCTATCCATCATTTTTAAACATCTTTTTATGTCATTTCACCTCTATTCTCATTAGTTTACCCCATCGTAAACGACTTTTTACGATAATTATGTTAATTGATTTTTTCTATATTCAGTATACATCTAGGTCAAAAATTAATTTGAAATTTTAAAAAATAAAAAAATATTATTATGCATTATATTGAATATATTTTTTAAAATTCAACTAAAAAATAAGGGAAGTTTATCTTCAAATTAATCACATAAACAAGATGAGGAAGGGTGTTTTAAGGTGAAAATATTCAATAGATGACATTATTTTTAACCAATATAAAATTATAAAACCATTAAAATTACCTATATTGGAATAAATTCTATATGTATATATAAATTTACATAAAAAACAATTATAAAAATAATTTATCATTATAAATAATTTAAACAAAATATCTGTTTTGAAATAAAATTCAGTATTTTTATATATTCCTCAAGAAAGGAGATATTTCAGAAAACCATTACAAATATTCAAACGAATTTTTTTTAATATGGTCAAAAAAAGAAAGATTCATTTTTATATAAATTTTATTAAATATATAATATATATTTTTAAATTTTGTGTAAAAATCATTATTATTCCATAATTTACAAAAAACAATTCAGAGAAATATTTCAATTTCATTGAAATAATTTATATATTAGAAACAATAAATAGATAAAAAATCATGTCGGTATACTATATATTTTCTTAATTTGTTTTATCCAGTTAATCCATTCCATTATAACGTCAAATTAAAATATTAAACAATCAAGTTAATTGTATTTTGTTCTCTAGTAATACATGGTCTTTTATGTAGCACGAGCTATCAAAGTAAATAATTCTTATGTGTGATAAAACCATACAAAATTATGACTGTGCAATATACCATAGAATAAAATTTTATTATATTATAATTTTCATGGTTTTCAATTCGTCTCCTAAAAAATTATATTCTTATCATGCGCATAAATATATCATATAAAATGATCTCTTTTGCGAAAATAGATTTTCAAATTTATCTACGCTCATATTAAAATTAATTTCCCAAAATCATATAATTTTTATTTCTTAAAAATATAATTATATTATTAATTTTAAATTTTAAATTATTAATTAATTTTAATTTTATATTTTTCAATAATTATTATTGTAATTTTAAATGTGGAGTTGACACAATCAAGATAAACTAGTATTATTGTTGATTAAAATAGTATAAAAGGTTAAAAAAAGTAGAAGTTGTTTTATATTAGATTATGGTGGGATTCTCCAACATATAAGTTTTTCCATTCCATTATTTTTAGTTTTTGGAAACAGAAAAGTCTGATTATTGTGTATTATTATTACAAAACCATGAGTATTTACAAAATAAACCTTTTATTCAGTTATGAATGGATTCCAACTCCTCCTCATTTAACCACTAATTCCAATGATTAATTTAATAACCCTTTAATTATTTTATCATCTACATCCCACCATGAATTTTATGCCATATTATCACCAGAAAAAGTTGTTATAGAACCCTAAGGGGTTACCAAATGGAGAAATTCTGAGGGAGTTATAACAGTCTCAACCTATCTTTTATAGTGCTTTCATTATTTTACACAACTTAAGTCACAATTTTAGTTAATTTTTTAATAAAACCAAAAAATATATTATTTTTCCTTTTTTTGTTATTATATAAAATTAAAAACCATTTTAGGCTATAGGAAAATATTATGGTTAAAATGTAAAACATCATCATGAGGGTGTGTTTAATACCAGATTCATGAATGATGTGTTCAATTTCCGATCAACACCATAAATATAATGTTTTTAAAGGTTATTTATTTGAATAATATTTTATTTATTTGACTAGTAATGTTATTTAATAATTATATATATTATATTATTTTAGTAATAAATATAATAAAATGTTTTAGTAACTCTAACCACCATAAATAGACTTATCATGAAACCACTCTTAATTAAGAACTATTATGGGATAAACATTGAAATTATGTAAGTACTTTTTTAATGGAACAAAAAAATATAAACCCATATTCAATTATATATATCTATATATATAATTAGGACAACATTCACCTCAATCAACAAAAAAAATGTTTTAGAATATAATTATTCGAACAACCAATAGTAACATTTTACGGGAATTGTATATTAAAAAAATGGATGCTAAAAATATAAATATATAATAAATACTATTAGTAGTAATATATTTAATTAACAAAATATAATTATTTAGAATGTTAATTGTATTTCAATGGCATATTTAGACATGTGGTTAGGGGTTATATATTCCACCATAATTAAAATTGAGTTTCACATTCTCTATCATTTTAATCATTTTTCGGTTCCTTGTTCTCATGAACAACATATATATATATATATATATATAAATGTCTCATAGATTTGTTCCAAGTTAAATATTTTTTCCAGTTTTTTTGTAATACATGTTTTTAGTTCCAATCAAGTTTCCCAGTTTTATGTAATGCTAAAATAATGAAACATTCCTATTTCATATTTTATGTCATACATCACCTATATAAAATTCTTATAAATTATTATTAGCATATAGAAATTCTTATTATTATTTTTAACCATTTGGGATGACTTTTGGTTTTATGGAAAACAATATAATGCTTAATTTTTTACAAATATTCAGTATTTTTTTATAATGATTCACCAAATTAGTTCATTCATTTTCATACATATCCATGTACATATCATGAATTTTATATAAAAGAATAGTACTATAAATTTAAAAGTCTATTGTTTAATTATGAATTTTTAAAAAATAAATTCCTATAAATTCTCATATGATATAAGTTTTATCCTTTGATTATTTCTTGAATTATAATTGTCAAACTCGCATCCTTATATTGTGTTTGATTATGATTCTAATAAATGATTGATTTTTATCATGTTTCATGAATATATATTCTTTTTGTTACAATATTTGTAGGACTATAATTATATACTCTTTCAATAAATTGTTTAAAGTATTAAATCTCATAATAAGTTTTCTAATTCGTTAGAGAGTGAACATAATCTATAATGGGACTTATTCAAATATATTTATACCCTGATGAGAGTTAAATTCATCATATGTTGTAATTTTTACTAATAAATATGATGTTATATGGATATACCATTACCATATTATTATGAATTCACATATTATGATATTTATATATATTACATTATCTGGCCATCCTATTATTTCATTTACATATTGTCACACCTTGGCTAACACTACATTTTAATTTAATTATTTTAAGTATTGCTTTTGATATGTGGGTTGAAACGGTTCTATTTTTGAAATAATATGGATCTTTTATGGTTGCTCTAACGTAATCGCGACCAGGCGCCCGAACGCGCCCGTGCATGCGACCATGTACGCGACCGACACTTTGTTTTAAATTGATTTTTTTGGGTTCTTTTGCATGCATGAGACCATGCGCGCGACCGCGCGCACGACCGTTCACGCAAACTTGCATAGTGTTTGCCCTAATTTTATAAATTTATTATTATTATGGTTGGTTGTATTGTTTTATTTTATTTAGTGAAAAATTCATTATTATTTTTATTGAATTTTTTTTATCATATTATTTTCTTTTTTATTTTATTTTCCATTTCTTCTTTTTTATTCATTCTTTTATTTTCTTTTTATTCTTTTTATTCTTTTTTTATCTCCCTCTCTCTTTCTGCCCTCTCTCCCGTTCGTTTCCCCCTTAGTTTTGTCGACCGACCCCTTCCTACAACCCTAGCCGCCACACCCGATTTCCCCTCCTCCGCTGGCCAGACCCCACGCTCGCACCCCCTCCTTCTCAATGAGGCATTGGTCTCCTCTCTATCTCCGACGATCCGGACCAGCACCTCTCCCCTTTTTGTGGAACCGTAACAGCCTCCTCTCATCCGGAAACGTAGACCACCGGTTCCCTCCCTTCAAACCGGTGTCGCACAGCCCCACTACCAGCCTCCTCACCACGCACACACCTCCCTCGCACTATCTTCCTCTCAGCCGGACAACCTGGAAAACCAGCGTGTGCCACCCCGACCATGCGCCGCCCCTACCAGCTCCATCCAGCCCTCCTTCCATTCATTTTTTTCCATCGCACCCCACCCATCTCGGTTTTCCCCTGTGCACACCCCCTCCTCTTTCAGGAAAATCCTTCCCGACCAGTCTCCCTCTGCCTTATCGGCACTTCCCCAACCGGAAAATCCATTTACAGTTCATTTCTGCTTCGTCGACACCCACTGATTGGCCACACCTCATCATACCATCGGTTGCCCTCCTAGTAAGCCTTCTTCCTCCTCCGCATCGGGCCAAACTCTCCTCCCTTCTCCAGACAGCCGCGCCGCACCTCTGTTTGGGTGATTGCTCTCTATCTGACCAGCCCAGTGGCTTGACCTGCTTCTTGCGCCCTTGCACACACCCGACTATCCCCCCCTACCATCATGCAGCGAGCCGTACCATCCTCCTGTTTTGTCCATCCGTGCGTGCACCACTCCTTTTGGTGCATTTTCTTTCTAGCAGCCCTCATTTTTAATTTTCCGGCATCGCGCAATCTCGGACAGCATCTCTTCCCCCTTTTCTGTAAGTGTGCTGCCTCGGTTGATAGTTATTTAATTTTATTGTGTGGAAATTTGAGTTGAGGGTTTGTGTTTGGTCCGATTATGGTGTATTTGATCCAATTGCTTGTTTTTAGGGATTAATTGCATTGTTTGTGGTGTGGTTGTCATGCGGCAATGTTTTCGCATCGCGTTTGCGATGTTTCGATACCGAAGGTATATGTTTCCGCATAAATGTATTGTTTGACAAATTAATTTTCTAATTTAATTAATTTAGTACACTCATTGATTAGTTTTCTTGGTGTGAATAAACTTTCACTTAAGGTTTAATATGATTTAGATGTGTTTCGTAGTGTGTTTATTTTTTTAGGAATGTTTTGATTTAGTGAAAGGATTTCAGGTGGTCTTGTTTAAAAGTGGTGATTTTATATTAAATGTTATTTGCTGAAATAATTTTCTTGTCCAATTAATTTACCATGTACTACAATTAATTTGTTTTGTGAGAACATTGTTTTGAAGAAAATTTAGTATGCTTTGATTTATTAGTTTTGTAAAAGGTATTGTGATATCGAGTGTGTTTATTGATAAAAACCCACAATGTGTCATTTACTGGTGTTTTATAAACTGTGCACTTAGTTTATTAAATGATGCAAGGGCTGCGTTTTATTTTGTTGGAGTCTGTTATGGTATGCATTTGGCCTTAGAATAGGTTTTCGGGTGTGTTGTTTTTTTATGTTGTGTTATGTCTTTTTAGAATGTTTTATAAGTGGTGAGGATGGCTTATTTAATCTGTATAAATTATGAGATTCATGTTTTGCAATGATTTTGACGTGCGAGTGTTTTTGAAGTGGCCCTATGATATAGTTTGTGTGTGTTTCGTTTGTGTAAATTTTGTTGTACTAATTTTGATGTATTGCATAATTTGTTCTTTTAATTTATTACATGTTTTGTGGAGTGCGCAGGACCCCGCTACGATGGTTTTGGGCCGCGGGTGTCGAGGTACCCTGCATGCACATGCATAAAGTAAAGCACATATATATATATATATATATATGTGCAATGCACCTATGGGTGTGTATATATATATATATAAATCCATGTGTGTGTGCGCGCCAAGTGTCAATTCGAGTGGTCGTCGGCAATAATGACATGATTGAGGTAGGTTTCTTATGCCTATGCCTTTAGTTTGAATTTCATAATTGCTTGCTTTCTTTGAAAATATTTTATATGTATATGTATGTTATATTAACATGTTATGAAATCTGGGTGCATTCGCTAATAATGGTTATGCATTTGTTTTGGAAAAATGTAATGTATTACAAATGCCATTTGGACTTTCATAAATTAATTGCATCATTCTAAGAAAGTGTTCAAGATTGTTTTTTTATATATGTAACATGTAGATTGTTAAATTGGGATTTCTAAAAGGTTCTGCAAAGAGTTTAGATGATTATATGTGAAAAAATTAAAACTATTATTTGTCAAACCATAAAGCCTGTTTGGACCTTTTGGAATGGTTTGTAAAATTGGAAAAAACCCCTCCTAAGGCAAACCCCATTGGTTTTAGAAAATGAATTGTATGATGAGTGTACGAATATGTGCCTAATATTGGGGTTATGCTTTATGTAATGTGAAATAGGGGAATGCGCTTAAGGAGGGAGAACTGTGGTGAGAGGTTTAGTGAGTTTTTAGGATAAAGAAAGTGTGATGTTCATTTCTTTTCTTTTGATAAAAGCTCACCACCTTTTTGGAATAGAGCACAATGGTAAACCCGGGTATCTAGGTGGGTGACCAGGACTAGTACGCTAGATGACACGGCAGGGGTTCTTCCCGGTTTGTCTAGTAGGATTGATGCAACAACACTAACTAAACATATGAATTTCTGAGGGTCGTGGCCTTCTAAGCCACGTTTTCTGAGGGTCGTGGCTTTCTAAGCCATGTTTTCTGAGGGTCGTGGTCTTCTAAGCCACGTTTCACCGAGGTACGAGGTCTCTAGGTTCCCACTTATTCTAGCTACCTATAGGGATTTTCCATGGTGCTCATTTGTGACATGCTACTAGCGGTGTAACTTTTTTTCAGTTGTTTCATACTTGATGTCTCATTTAGTGAAAACCATATTTTAATCCAAATTGGTTTTTTTTCATTTGAAACGTTGATGCATGCTTGGAACCTATTTTTGAAAATGTAGTGGGATTGAAATGCTTTACATGAAAATGGAAACTTGTTACTTTGATTTTGAAAGAAGGAAAACATCATTTTATTATACCTTATTTTTCAAACTGGTATGATTGGATTTCTTACTTAAGTCAGGGGCTTATAACGTGGTTGCATATTGGTTTTCCTACTGAGCATCTCGGTGCTCATGCCTACTTTACTTTTCAGTTGTAGGTTTCAGTCTTGGATCACTCTTGGGAGCGAGTGTAGTTGACGTACCGTGGTGATCCACGGGGTCACCTGAGGTATGTCACGTTTTGTTTATTCCTTTTTCTGCTGCCACGTTTTTTAGTTATTTTATTCCTTTTATTTATCTTCTTGTTTATTTTATGTTTATTCATCCTTGTCTTGGGCTAAAATCGTTCCCAACTGGTTTATTTTGATGCTCGGCACTAGTTTCCAGCTCGTGGGGATCGGGAATGCCCTTCGGGCCATGTCACGGATCGGGTCGGGTGCCGGGTCGGATGACGCACCGGCCTGGTTTGTGACAAAATGGTATCAAAGGTGGTTTTGTTCTTGTTATTTGGGGTATCAGGTAGATCAGAGATAGGATCGTCGGTACTCGAGTGGTAGGTGCGGGAAGAGCGTCGCGAACTCTAGCTCGTTCTGATCCTCGAGTAACTAGGGGCAGTTCGGGATCTAAGTTTTGGCTTTGGTCTTTGTGGATGGGGGATGAAAATAGGATTAAACTGGTGCTGCGCGTGGTCTCACATGGAGTAGCAACCCATGTGATGCCTGAGAGTGCGGTTCGACACTCCTAGTGGTTGGTGCTTACCTAGGACATGGTCTGCTAAACCATGTAGCCGGGTTAGACACGACCACTAGTCCTCTACCCAGGTGTTTAATGTTTGTGATATCTTGCTCCAATTTTGGGATTGGCGTGTGATTTTTTTCCTTTAAAAAGGGAAGCAGACTTTGATGTTGCTCTTATTGGCAGTTGTCATGATATTTGTTTTGCGTTTATCTTGGACCTTGTTTTTGGAATTTTGTGTTGATTTGTCAACGTTGAATTTCTAAAGGGATGTTTTGGGTCATCTGAAATTGAAATGGGCTGTTTTAGAAATGGAAAGCATTCTTGAAATTTACCTCGAATTTTTGAAACGGGTTTGAAAAGAAGAAGGTATTTTCTGATATTGAGAATGTTTTGTTTTGAAAGCGGAGTAGCCGTGTTTCTTTCCAGTGGTATTCTTATGGGTGCTCGCATGTGCATATGGACTTGATTAATGGACAGTTGGTGGATCATGTCGATGGGTGCCTGAGTGGAACGAAAATGCATACTTGCGAGGCACCATGTAATATCAGTGGTGGTTGATTGATTTCTAAGGTAGCTTCTTGTTTCCTAGAAAGTGGTCCTTTTCTTAAATGGGTTTTTTGTGCACAAATGGTTTGGAAAATGGAAAAAAATGACATTGCTTTTAGAGTAAAGATATATTTTTTTTAAAATAGATTTGAGGCTTATTGTGCAGGGCTTGGTTTTTCAAGTGAGTTTTTTCTTTGAAAATGAATTGATGTTTTAAATTGGAATTATTGGATTAGTTTCTGGAATGTTGGTGTTTGTTTTGTGATGTGTTTGGATTTGTGGAAGGATGTTTTGTGTTTCTTCTCTGGGATATGACCCTAGAAACGTTCCATGGGTTCCAGCAGGTCTCTCTCAGTTCTTGGCCGGACCCAGACTCTTAGTGGAGTGGCAGAGTTGGGTTCTGCTCGGTGGCTTCGACTGTTCATAGAAGTCGATGTCAGTTGGATGTCGTTGAGTAATTTGGGAAAGTTGAAAGTGTGTCTGGTTTTGAAGGAACATCAAATGTTTTGCGGATGTAAGATTGTCTCAAGTACATCTGGTGGAGCGGGACTAAACTAGTGAATGGTGATCGTTCCATTTTCGTTGAAAATGGGGAGGTCGTGAGAAATCCTCAAGACAAGCCTCATTACATATTGTACCTAAGGAATTGAAGGTGATGGAAATTGGTTGATCTCGTAGGTTCTCGACCAATCAACATGCAGCGAAGGGGGTGTGTTGACGTGATTGATGAGCTAGTTCCATGTGCCCCAGAAGTAGTGTGGAATCGTCGGTAAAAAAAAGTACAAGTTGTTGGTCCTACTTATATTTTGGTAAGAGTAGGGCTCTCATTTGATGAAGAGTGTGAACCAAAGGGACTTGTTCGTGGAGTTCTCCTTCCATCAGTTCGTGTTTCGTGTCGGACAGACCGCTCAACCTCTTATCTCTAGTGTGGTCAGTTAGACACACTAGGTCGTTCGCTACAATTCTAAATTGGTATGTTAATAGAGTAGCCGCTCGAGACACGAGGAGAAGTATGCAGGCTGCTTTTCCAGCAGAGGAAGTTCCAGTTAGAAGTGGTCAGCATGTGACTGCGAGGCTGAAGATGCTTCAGACATTAGTGCCCCAGCCATAGGTCTCGGGGTGAAGCTTGCACGCAGTCAGGACTCGTCAGACGTGGGATGGGCTAGGTCCGACTTCAGTCCACAATGTCGGGATGGGGACAACATAAATTTCCCTATTTTGTTACCCTCTCTGAAGGCTTCATTCCTGTTGTCAGGGGAATGGAGCCCTTGTCTACTTGTCGTGGTCTTATTTTATAGGAGTTCCTCTTGGGCCTTCAAGAGGTTCTAAAAAAACCCCATATTATTGTTAAGCTATTGGGTGTGCTTCGTGAACCTTCTAGCGGTCGGAGATAATCATGTCTTGTGGAAATGTTGTGCGCCTGTCTAGTTCATCTCCTGGTTAGGGTTTTCTGCTATCAAATCTATCTCATGTGGCAGAGTGTTGTCCACTGTAGGAATGATCAGTGCGGGTCGGCCCATGTGGCGGGTTCACGATGAAGGGTTCAATCGGTATTTCTTATAGTAAACTAGGAATTACCGTGCGGGTTTCGTGGTGTTAGGAAATTTTAAAATGGTGGGGAGACCCTGTGCGGGTCTCACCGATGTCCCTTCTTGTATTGGTTAAACATATAGAACTTTGATGGTCAAGCTAGTGTTAGAGGTTTTATGAGTTGTGAGTCGTTTTGATTTGGAGAACCAAATTTTGATGAGAACCCTAATATGGTGGGGATACCACCATAGGATGGGCTTGTGGAAGGCTCTGTTTTCACAATGCACTTGGTGGAGAAACACCCTTGCTTCTGCTCCGCCCGACCGCGACCATGATAATTGGATAGCTTGAGTATTCGGTCGCTTGACGAGCGTTCTTGGAGATCTCGAACGGCCCTGGTGATCCCTAAGCCAGGGGTCAGGGTGTTCAATGTTGTAGTTCAATTTCGAGGTGAATTCCTTGTTGTTGGTCATTTTGTTTAGTGACTCTGGTTTTGGGATATTATGAGTTTTAGGTCATCATTGTTTTTAATGACTAATATTCGGGTGATTGAGGTTTTGTTTTAGGTGTCTTCGTGGTCTCACTTGAAACCCTTAGTTGACTTAGTATTTTAGGACTTTCTGGGGGAAGAAAGTGTCATGGTGGGGAGACTTGTCACACCTTGGCTGACACTACTTTTTAATTAAATTATTTTAAATATTTCTTTTGATATGTGGGTTGAACCGGTTCTATTTTTTAAGAAATATGGATCTTTTATGGGTGCTCGAACGTAATCGCGACCAGGAGCCCGAACGCGCCCGTGCATGCGACCATGTACGCGACCGAAACTTTGTTTTAAATTGATTTTTTTGGGTTCTTTTTCATGTGTGAGACCGTGCGCGCGACCGCGCACACGACCGTTCACGCAAACATGCATAGTGTTCGGCCTAATTTTATAAATTTATTATTTTTATGGTTGGTTGTATTGTTTTATTTTTTTTGGTGACAAATTCATTATTTTTTTATTGATTTTTTTTTCATATTATTTTCTTTATTATTTTAGTTTCCATTTCTTCTTTTTTATTATTTCATTTATTTTCTTTTTATTCTTTTTTTATCTCCCTCTCTCTTGCTCCCCTCTCTCCCGTTCGTTTCCCCCTTAGTTTTGCGGACTGACCCCTTCCTTCAACCCTAGCCGCCACACATGATTTCCCCTCCTCCGCTGGCCAGACCCCACGCTCGCACCCCCCTCTTGCTCAACGAGGCATTGGTCTCCTCTCCATCTCTGACAATCCAGACCAGTACCTCTCCCCTTTTTGTGGAACTGCAGCTGCCTCCTCTCATACAGAAACGCAGACCACCGGTTCCCTCCCATAAAACCGGTGTCGCACAGCCCCACCGCCAGCCTCCTCACCATGCACACACTCCCTCACACCATCTTCCTCTCAGCCGGACAACTAGGAAAACCAGCGTGCGCCACCCCGACCTTGCACCGCCCCTACCAGATCTATCCAGCCCTCCTTCCATTCATTTTTTTCCATTGCACCCCAGCCAGCTCGGGTTTCCCCTACACACACCCCCCTCCTCTTTCCGGAAAATCCTTCCCGGCCGGTCTCCCTCTGCCTTATCGGCACTTCCCCAACCGGCGAATCCATTTCTAGTTCATTTCTGCTTCGGCGACACCCACTTCTTGGCCAAACCTCCTCATACCAGCGGTTGCCCTCCTAGTAAGCCTTATTCCTCCTCCGCATCGGGCCGAACTCTCATCCCTTCTCTGGACAGTCGTGTCGCACCTCTGTTCGGGCGATTTCTCTCTATCCGACCAGCCCAGTGGCTTGACCTGCTTCATGCTCCCTTGCACGCACCCGACTATCCCCCATGCCATCCTGCAGTGAGCCGTACCATCCTCCGGTTTTGTCCATCCGTGCGTGCAACACTCCTTTTGGTGCGTTTTCCTTCCAACATCCCTCGTTTTTAATTTTCCGGCATCGCGCATGCTCAGACAGCATCTCTTCCCCCTTTTCCGTAAGTGTGCTGCCTCAGTTGATAGATATTTAATTTTATTGTGTTGCAATTTGAGTTGAGGGTTTGTGTTTGGTCTGATTATGGTGTATTTGATCCAATTGCTTGTTTTTAGGGACTAGTTGCGTTGTTTGTGGTGTGGTTGTCATGCGGTGGAGTTTGCGCATCGCGTTTGCGATGTTTCGATACCGAAGGTATGTGTTTCCGCATATATGTATTGTTCGGCGAATTAATTTTCTAACTTAATTAATTTAGTGTACTCATTGATTAGTTTTCTTGGTGCGAATAAAGTTTCACTTAAGGTTTAATATTATTTAGATGTGTTTCGTAGTGTGTTTATTTTTTTAGGAATGTTTTTATTTAGTGAAAGGATTTGAGGTGGTCTTGTTTAAAAGTGGTGATTTTATATTAAATGTTATTTGATGAAATAATATTCTTGTCCAATTAATTTACCATGTACTACAATTAATTTGTTTTGTGCGAACATTGTATTGAAGAAAATTTAGTATGATTTGATTTATTAGTTTTGCAAAAGGTATTGTAATATCGAGTGTGTTTATTCATAAAAACCCACAATGTGTCATTTACTGGTGTTTTATGAACTGTTCAGGTAGTTTATTAAATGATGCAAGGGCTGCGTTTTATTTCGTTGGAGACTGTTTCAGTATACTTTTGTCCTTAGAAGAGGTTTTCGGGTGTGTTGTTGTTTTATGTTGTGTTATGTCATTTTAAAATATTTTATAAGTGGTGCAGATGGCTTATTTAATCTGTATAAATTATGAGATTCATGTTTTGCAATGATTTTGACGTGTGAGTGTTTTTGAAGTGGCGCTATGATATAGTTTGGGTGTGTTTCGTTTGTGTAAATTTTGTGGTACTAATTTTGATGTATTGCATAATTTATTCTTTTAATTTATTACATGTTTTGTGGAGTGCACAGGACCCCGCTACGATGGTTTTGGGCCGCGGGTGTCGAGGTACCCCGCATGCACATACATAAAGTAAAGCATATATATATATATATATGTGCAATGCACCTATGGGTGTGTGTATATATATATATATAAATTCATGTGTGTGTGTGTGCCAAGTGTCAATTCGAGTGGTCGTCGGCAATAATGACATGATTGAGGTAGGCTTCATATGCCTATGCCTTTAGTTTGAATTTCATAATTGCTTGCTTTCTTTGAAAATATTTTATATGTATATGTATGTTATATTTACAAGTTATGAAATCTGGGTTCATTCGCTAATAATGGTTATGCATTTGTTTTGGAAAAATGTAATATATTACAAATTCCATTTGGACCTTCATAAATTAATTTCACCATTTTAAGAAAGTGTTCAAGATGGGTTTTTTATATATGTAACATGTAGATTGTTAAATTGAGATTTCTAAAAGGTTTTGAAAAGAGTTTAGATGATTATATGTGAAAAAATTAAAACTATTATTTGTGAAACCATAAATCCTGTTTGGCCCTTTTGGAATGGTTTGTAAAATTGTAATAAACCCCTCCTAAGGAAAACCCCCTTGGTTTTAGAAAATGACTTGTAAGTTGAGTGTATGAATATGTGCCTAATATTGGTGCTTATGCTTTATGTAATGTGAAATAGGGGAATGCGCTTAAGGAGGGAGAACTGTGGTGAGAGGTTTAGCGAGTTTTTTGGATGAATAAAGAGTGATGTTCATTTCTTTTCTTTTGATAAAAGCTCACCACCTTTTTGGAATAGAGCACAATGGTAAACCCGGGTATTTAGGTGGGTGACCAGGACTAGTACGCTATATGAAACGGCAGGGGTTCTTCCCAGATTGTCTAGCAAGATTGACGCAACAACACTAACTAAACATATTAATTTCTGAGGGTTGTGGCCTTCTAAGCCACGTTTTCGGAGGGTCGTGGCCTTCTAAGCCACGTTTTCTAAGGGTCGTGGTCTTCTAAGCCACGTTTCAACGAGGTACGAGGTCTCTAGGTTCCCAATTATTCTAGCTACCTATAGGGATTTCCCATGGTGCTCATTTGTGACATGCTACTAGCGGTGTAACATTATTTTCAGTTGTTTCATACTTGATGTCTCTTTTTGTGAAAACCATATTTTAATCCAAATTGGTTTTTTTTTCATTTGAAACGTTGATGCATGCTTGGAACCTATTTTTGAAAATGTAGTGGGAGTGAAGTGCTTTACTTGAAAATGAAAACTCGTTACTTGGATTTGGAAAGAAGGAAAACATCATTTTATTACACCTTATTTTTCAAACTGGCATGATTGGATTTCTTACTTAATGCAGGGGCATATAACGTGGTTGCATTTTGGATTTCCTACTGAGCATCTCGGTGCTCATGCCTACTTTACTTTTCAGTTGCAGGTTTCAGTCTTGGATCACTCTTGGGAGGGAGTGTAGTTGACGTACCGTGGTGATCCACGGGGTCACCTGAGGTATGTCAAGTTTTGTTTATTCCTTTTTCTACTGCCACATTGGTTAGTTCTTTTTTCCTTTTATTTATCTGCTTGTTTAGTTTATGTTTATTCATCCTTGTCTTGGGCTAAAATCGTTCCCAACTGGTTTATTTTGATGCCCGACACTAGTTTCCAGGCTGTGGGGATTGGGAATGCCCTTCGGGCCATGTCACGGACCGGGTCGGGCGCCGGGTCGGATGACGCACCGGCCTGGTTCGTGACACATATACAATATTATCCTGATCAAGATCTTTCAATTTATCATATCATTTCATGAATCATTAATATCATGTCATTTTTTTATGTTTTTTCACTTTATATGATTTCTAGACCACCCTTTACCTAAGGTATTTCCACCAAGGTATCCTATGTAGTTTTAGAAGATCAATTGGGGTAAAGAGAATTGTGTATAGTTTAAAATAAGGATGATCTTTTTAAAATTTTGAAAATGTATTTATATATATGTAATTATTAAATAACACTATCTCATGATCCTTCATTTTAATATATTTTAAAACAATCTGAAAATTTATTAAATAATATTTATTTGTTTCAAAAAACTATATAAATTAAATTTTAGAATATGTGGTGAATTTTAATAATAGTTCGTTCTATAATTTCATTATGTAAATATTTTTTCATCCAAAAAAATATATATTAGTGATTTGTAAATTATCATTGGTCTTGATTAATTGACTAATAATGAGAAGGAAACATTATATACATTTTTTCAAATTTTAATCATATGAGGAATAATAATTAATATTACATATCTATTGATCATTTTTTTATCATCATCACATTACAACCATTTATTTATCATTTTTCATGGGATGACTAATTTATTCTCACATGAGGAATGTGAACACTAGTTAATTTGAAATATTTTTTCATTGGAAATAATGAATCATAATGAGAATGAAAATATGGATTAAAGATCAGAGTAATCAAAAGGTCCACATTATATTACATGATGTTATTTAATTCTTTATATAGTGATTATTACAAGATCTCCATCGTGACCTATTAAATCATACACAATGGTAGAAGCTTATTTCTAATCACAAAAAAACATTATGAAAATATTAATAAATATCACATTACCAAATATCTCCAAATTTTATTATTGCGGCCATAATAATTTTACATTTTATTTAAACACCGAAATCAAAATATTTTTATAATAACACATCATACTGTTAAATAGAATAAAATTATAAAACAATAGAATCTAATATCCCTTTTTTAAAACAAATTATAGTTTTAATTCAATTAATTAACATATCAAGTTTATTTTATTATAAATTAAATAAAATTCTCAAAAATAATTTCGAAAATTCATATAATTCGTATATTGTGGGAGAAAAACTATGAACCAACAATTTATATTACAATATAATATTTTGAAAAAAATTTCAATTTATTCTCAAGGGATAAATGATATTTATTTTACTCTTGAGGGGTCATAGAACACTAATTATCATGTGTTTTAATTATGTTTCAGTACCCATGATTACCATTATTTTCTTCTATATCGACATCACATTGTGTTTTTGGTGATAATTTATACTAGCTATTACTGGAAAAATTATTTTGAGATATTATTTTCCTAACCATTGACACAACCCCTCTCAATAATGGTCTAATATAACACTGTATTAACTGAATTTAATCATGAAATACTGAAATAGTTTTATTTTCATGAACACACAAAATATTGGATGATGAATATTATCCAAAAAAATATTTTAATTTTGTATGTGTGGATGATAATTGACTGTCTATAGAACATTTATCTATATTCTAATTATGTGTATGTTAATATAACATTCAATTTATGTAACAAAAATCAACATTGACCATGTCTGTGTCAATGTTTCCACTATAAAGATCTAAAAAAATTGGAATTGGGGACTATCATTAAATCGGAATTATATATTCCACTATAATGATATATATATGTTTTATATATGATTCATGATCCATTTCCATGAAAAATATTGTCCCATAGATCCAAAAATATCATTTATAATAGAAATTTATTTTTTATAGAAATTTTATTATACAAGATATGTGATATAGTTTATATAATGAACATGTTCAAAGATAATAAAAATAAAAATCCATTATGCTAATTGTCAATGATAATCTAAGGGTAATTTATTCCAAAAAATAATTCTTTTTGAATAAATTTGTAATTTATCATGTGGATTGAATTGGGTATGACGTGTAGTCTATTATGAGTTTCTCACTTCCTCCAAAAAGATATTTCATATATAAAAATTTTAAATTGGGGATATAAGATATTAAATATTTTTTTGGAATTAAGTTAAAAATATCATGATATTATTCATGGATCCATGATATGTGACCTGAGTATCAGTATGGATTCAATTTTCATTGTAACCAAAAATCATGTAGTCTAAACGGATATACGCTCATCCAGATTCTAGCATAGTGATTTATTATATGGTCATTAAGAGGATAATAAATTTATTATAATTAAATATCACATAGTATTATTAATCAATAACAATATTATTATAATTATTGTACTCCTAATATTAATGGAATGTATATTAATGAACATGGAGGACGGTTAAAAAAGAATTTGGTATAAAAATAACCATTGATAGAGGAAAATCAGATAGAGAATTTTATGAATGAATGAGATTCCAAATCCATCAACTGACTAATGAATGAAATTGTAATGGAATTTCATGCTAGAACCAAGAATATAGTTTTGTTCATACCAATTTATCAAATGGTAAACATAATTTTGACACACATTGTTGTATAACTTGAATGTATTTTTTCATAGTACAAGGCCTTCTAAGGGTAACCAAATTTGATCAATAAATCCAATATGAAATGATGGAAGTATTAAGGGGACGTAAATTTAGGGATGCTCAATGGATGGATGTTTTGTTAATAACTATATATCACATTTAAATATTGATAAAGATACTTTTAGTTTTAGATTATATATAGGGGAACTCTAATTCAAGAAACTTGACATGAACTATTGGGAGGCAAAACACTATTGTGGATTATGAAAAATAAAAAATGTATGATTATATGCCTCGAGGGACCATTATATAGATAAAAATCATGTACATGGGGAGTATAGATATTTAAAAAAATCAAATCACGATGTGAAGAAGAGATATCTTACAGTTTGGAGTCCATTTATCATCTTATAATCAAGATAGTTTAACATATTACTATATTAATGATAAGTTATAAAATTTATAATTTTTCTAACAATTTTTGTATACCTTGTTATTTTAGTTTATTTCATATGTAAATTATATTATATGATTTAATGTTAGGTGCAATTCAGAATACATCATGTAGTTTATGGTTATATGGAAATGACATATTCTATTAATGTTTATTATCATATTCCAAGGATCGCAATCAAATTTTTTAGAGTACAATTATAGAGAAATGTGCACTAACATGGAAAAATTACATGTATTTTTTTAAATCTCACATTTGTATGGGGTGTTAGATTTACTCTACCCATTATAATTTTTTATTATAGACTACTATAATTTTCATTCTATGAAATCTATGGACTATATCATATGGATTCTAATTTTGAATTATTCCTCCAAATGATTATTAGAATCATTAGGGACAATAAATATTCTCATTAAAAATAGAATGATTCTACATATTCTTATAAAATTAATGGGGAATTATATTATATAATAATATGAGATAAATAATTTTAAATAACCTAAATTAATTGAAGATCATGAACTCATTAATAAAATTTAACTATCCATATTATGTTAGTTGGTCATTGATGACTATTTTGTGAAAGTGTAGTTGAACAATAATTAGTTATAAAATATTTTTTATATACAATAGGGAGTAGTGTATTTTTTATGTAGGGATGTGTGTAAGTGTATTATAGACCCACAATGGACATAATATATTATCAATAAATTTTCTTTTACACATATCTATGATCTTATAGAGAATATTTGATAGTGAATTATTTAATGACACTATCAATCCCTTCCAAATTATGTGATGGAAGGAGGAGTAGTTGAAATGGATATTTTACTTGTCATGAAACCATTTAAATTTATGATTACATAAAACCAGTTAATAACTATGATGATATAATAAGGAAATCAAAATCTATTGATTACATAATACTTTATGAATTTAATCACAACATTTATTCAATCTTCCTATATGCATACCATTTCAGTCCACATTCATTAGAATGTAGTAGATGTGAGGCTGAACCTAGATGGATGAGCCATCAACAGAGGGTATGGTTCCATACATTCTAAACAGAATGAAGAATGTGATGACAAATATATTACATAATTATATAACACCATGTTTTTTTGAAATTATTATTATGTATTCGATTCATGTGATACTTAAATAGGTTCTCTATATAGTCCAATATATTCAAAGGATAATAATATCCATGTATCATAGAATGGTGCGGATGTTTAAATAATATTTTATATTATATACATGTAATTGTGTGGACATATTATGTTTCTATGCAGGTATATCCTTCTTTACTAAACAAAAATAGAATTCAACTGATCTAACACATATAAAATTTCTGATTAGAATTTAGTCCATCTCAAAAGATGATTTTTGTGAATCATATGTGAACTATTATATTTTAACCTGACTATATATGTGATATTAATAATGAAGATAGTATGGTATTGGGAACATCCATTTTTATTTCTTGAGTATATTGTGAGGGAAAAACATCTTTTTCTGGTGGGTCAATACTGATTTTATAAATGTCCACTACATATTCAATAATTAAAGGTGAAAATATATTAATTTTTTTCAATATATATGATAATATTCCTTTAATAAAATTCATTAATTGTTGTAACCATGTATGAAAAGGTATCCTTATTTGATGATAACTTGTTACTTGAAAAAAAACTGATAAATGAGATCATGTATTATATGTATTGATTTGAATAAGACCTCCTCAAAAAAATATTACTAAAACCACTCATTATAACATTTAATTATTAATATTATATTAGTTTTTAATGTGAATCAAAATAATAAAATTATTGTCGGTTTGATGTGTATGTCAATCATTTTTGAAATAATTGTTAAAAAAAATTAAAAATATATAAACATATTAGGTAGTATGGGGAAAATAATTATATTAATTATAATTAAATCCTATAATACAATAATATTTTCCCATAATATGAAAATTATCCACATATGGGTGATCATCATTCATTAAACATGGATGATACAACTATAGAGTTCACTAAAAACACTCTAAAGATAATTGAAAATCTACTAACTTTACAATACACCAATGATATTATTCTAAATCAATTGTTGTAATATAAAAATATTAAAAGATATATTTTTCTCTAAATAAATTTTATATCATTAATAACTTTCATTACACACAGATACAAGTTTAAATGAACCAAAATATGAATTAAGAATATTAATATATAATGGGATATTTATTACCATTTCATCAAAATAAATCATGAATAATGTATGTTTTTAAAATGTATAGAATGTTTTATTAATATTTTGATTTACATGACAAAGAAAACCATCTATATTAAAAGAGGTGTTTTCTCAAAATAAGATGTTATGACCATTATGTATTTTTATCCTAAAAAATTAAAATCAACACTATTGTTTTTCTCCTTTTATTTGTATTGATATATTATATATTTAATAATTTATTTACAATTCGTTTACCTTTATTATAGGAATTAGAATAGAATAAATGCATTTATAAGCTTAAAATTGTATTTTCTCTATGAAATCGATTTCTTTATCCTTTAGAACACATAATTTATAATGAATATATTAAACATATATAAATTAATTTTTAAAAAACATAGTCCATATTTTTAATAAATATATTAATTCTGTTTCAGTATTTTCCTTTTATTTTTGTCATTATGAATAACATATTTTGTAAATATTTTTCACCTCATTAATAGGGAAATGGGTAATATCTATTTAAAACATTGGGATATGGATAAAATTTTCAATAAAAAATTATGTTGTACTATTAGATTCGTGGAGTTCATATATTTATTTCTAATTATTTAATATATGGTCATATGTTTACATTTTTATTAATTCACGAGAATTAAATTAAAATAAAAAAATAATAAATACCAAATTTTATTATCTTGATTTTAATATATCTACAATTGTCACATAATAATAATAGGTATTATTGTTTAATTAAAATTGGTACATTAAAAAATATACAAAAATTTAACATGGTAAAATATTATTAAATTTATTTTTTTTAATATTAAACATAAATACCTATGAATCACTAATACAACATTTAACAAAATATTTAAATAAATAGAATTAATGAATCTAAAAATATAAAAAAGTGAAAATATATATATCGATTATTGTGATCTATGAAAATTTTAGACAATATAAAATAATATATGAGCAATAATGTTTCATATTGTAATATATCTTCTATCGTGGTGTTTTACAATTAAATTTAAAAAAATAGATCAAAAAATAAAACTAATGAAATTTTATAATATAGAATATTTCATTAATTAATTTGAAATTTATAATATTATATCTTCAACCAACACAACTTTATATGGTTGAAGATGTAAACCATGGTACATTTATGGGTCTCTTGTCATTGTATAGTAACATTCATGAACCTTAAAGAAAAAATCATTCATATCATAAAAATATTCAAGATGAATAACGGAGTTTTAAAATATTTATCAATGATTACACAACAAAAATATTTGAATCTTTTGTTAGGATAGTATTTTTTCCACATACTCATAATTAATTTTATTTATATCAATTTTTATTCACATATTAATTCTATATAATTATTATTAACTTAAATTTTTATGTAATTCAATGGTTGCCACACCCCCTCATTTAATAAATGAAACATATTCTCTTCTCTTTCCCACACCATTTTAGGCCCCTAGATGTTAAAACATATATTATAATACCATAAAAATTAACATATAATAATCCTTTTGTTTCAAATATTTCCAAATAAATATCCCTTCAAGGGTTATCACGTATGTTAAAAGGGAATTGTCAATGATGTGGTCTAACACTAAAGCAATAGTTTTAAATTTTATTTCATCTTATTCCACATCTATCTCCATGGTATCCTTTAAAAAAATAGTTAATTAGGTTTGATATATATTTTTATCTTTAATTAATTGATTTTAAAAACCATTATGCATCTTCTTACCATCTTTTAGAAATTTATAATTTTAGTTGTGCATACATGTAATCTATAACTGTAACTCCCCAATATTCCATAGTACGTTAATTCATCAAAGTAATTCAATAACTAGCACTACATGCAACACCGAGTTCGAGCACATCATGAATTACCAAACTACCCGTTCAAAAGCATTTATGAATAGTATTAACATAATTTTAAACATTATATAATCCTTATAATTTTAGAATCCATATTTTGAGTTTCTTAGACATAATGTAAGAACAAATTCATTTCTTTAAGATAAAAGAAGTATTTTTCAAAAAAATGCAATGTTAGCGCCTTTTAATGGTAAAACATTTTTAAATACTATATTTGAAACTTTTATAAATTAAATTTTAAAGAATAAACTTGTTATTTAGAATCGGGATATAAAAATTTTATTTCAATAACTTTTGGTGTTTTTCTGATAACATTCATTTTTGGGTGAATAGTTCAAAAATACTATATTTTAACCGAAAAAAAATTATTAATCAAAATAATTTATAGTGTTAAATTATAAATTTTCATGGTTTTGAATTATAAATAGATAATATATTTACCATTTAATTCAAATATGGTCATTGTAAGTAATTTCACTTTGATATTGGACCTAAAAAAGTGTCAATTTTTTTATAGTTATTATATTCTAAAAAATACGCTTTTTTATTTTGACAACGGGATTTCAATTTTAAATTAATAAATTCTTCTTCAATGTTTTGAATTTGGTAAAATGTAATTCATTTTTGAATTAAAAATTTCAAAATTAACTTGGGGTATGTTTCTGGAATTTTTCTGAAAACATTCAATTTGTGATGAATAATGAAATCCCTATGTTGTTATTTAAATCCAACTTTTTTTAAATAATTATTTATTTTATTTAACTTTATTTTATTTCTAAATATATATATATAGTACATATATAAGTTCAATTTAATTCATTTGATTCATTTTTTATATGTTTTTATATATAGAAATTGTATTGAACTTTTAATCATATTTTACCCACCTCCTAGGAGCATTTTCAAATTTTCAAAAATCTTAATTTTACTACTTCTGTGAGTTGAATTTAAAAAATCCAAGTGATATGGTTTATATCAGTAAGTGTAATTTTGTTCAATACCATGAAAATAATTTTTGGTGAATAATAACATTTCATTTTTATTTACCACAAATAAAATTTAATATGGAAATTAAGGGTAAAAATGATATCATAATTACCCTAACAGATGTCCTAATTCTATTGGATAAAAGTAATTCGATCAAAAACAAATTTAGGAATAAAATATTTTCCTTTAGGTCAACTTGGATTACAATAGAACATTTCTTATTATTTAATTCAAAGAAGAGTTAAAAGTGTTAAATTCAAAGTTTAATAACTAATCAATTTTTAATATAGGGTTACACATAAGATAAATTACATTATAAATATTTATTACAATATAAAAATATTTCCTACATAATGGGATTTTATTTGTATTTTTAAGACATTATATAATTAAATTTATTTATGATACAATGATGATGCATGAATTACTGTATTAATAAAAGATTATAATAATAGATATTATAAATATCTAAATAAATTTAATTTGAGACTTTTTATGAATAAAACTAATTTTATATGTTAATATGACATATAAGGGTTGGTTAGATGAAATTTTTTCAAAGTAATAATGCTATTATGAATTTAGCTAAAAAAATACCAAATTGTGTCAAAATTGACATAAAAGAGTTTTTAAACAACTAATATATTATTAATTGATATTATATTCCTAAAAATCCAATTAGTTTATAAAAGACTTATATACCGATATTTGTTTCATTAATGAACCTCTTGAGGTTTTCTTGGATGTATATATTTAGTTTATTAACCATATAATATAATAGTACAAATAGACATGGTAAATGTGAAACTATTTAACTAAGAGTTAAATATAAAAGATAAAGTTAATATAGTGACCCAAACATGTCTAAAACCTATTGGATGAGTGAAATTCTACCCATCCTCACCATATCCTTTAAATAGTCTTTTTTAAGCCATTAGAAACTCAAAATAGTATTATTATAAAATAATATTTCTAGCTTTTCCTAAGGTGCCTCTCACCCCTCTTATAAAAGGGAACTCCCCCTTCTATCTAATTCACACAATAAAAGCCTTTTTCCTTAACCAAACTCTTCCCAAATACCCTCTCAACTATCCTCACTTCATCTTAGAGTCATTACTTTAGTCAGATAGCCAACCTAAGGAGCCCTTTTGATCAAATCAAATGGAAGAACCTATAGAAGAGCTAAATATTTCTCGACCTCTTTCATGTTCCTTTCTGCTTCCACTTCCTCTATCTTTGTTGTTTCCAATTTAAAATAATAACTCTAGTACCTTATATATACTATGATTTTATTTTAAATATGGTACTACTATATTCATTATTTTATCCATTCATTGACTAACATGTCACCATAGGTGCGTAAGTACGACTTATCGTCTCCACGTCGTGGTGAAATTGTTATTCAATACATTATTATATGGATAGGTATAATAATGATGTGTAATTGATGTAAATAATAAATATAAGATGATAATGATCATTTATATATGATATACCATCCAATTTTATATTATTTTAACATCAAAAAAAATGATATTGTCGCTCATGCGTAAGTATGGTTTCCTGTCTCCATGAACACGATGAGATTCGTTCCCCATCGTATCCATTCAAGAATAATTTTCAATATATGAATAAAAATAATGTTTAAAGACTTAATATCATTATGAATATTAATAAGGTACATCCTATACATAACAAACATTACTTTGATAACAAATCATACAAAGGAAAATGAATCAATTAACACCCGGAATGACGATAATACTAAGATATTATAAAAAAGAAATATTAAAAGATCATATATGATATAATATTAATGTATATGATTCTTGTATAATTTAATAAAAATTATTTCACCATTACACAGGAAGTTAACCTACCCTCGACCATGGAAAAATACAAGGTAAGGGTTATTTTCACAATCTCATTATTATCCGAGGTTGTCAATACGTAATTATCTACTGGAACCTCTTTATCATCCATAACCATGTTTCATAAAAATGTATTTTAAAAAAAATTAATATTTACAAGTAAATGGGTGTAAGGTAATTTATACCCTTATTTGACATTATATTTTTTGAATGGAATCATTCGTTTGTTTTCCATACAATGTTCTTTATGACCTTTTCGACATAATTAATGTTAGAATGTTTTCTAACTTATATGGAGGGTGCATCTATTTTCCATTGTTATAACACCGTCGAAGCGTACCATACAAACTTATAAGAGTATTTTTAAAATAAATGGTTTCTTTATAATTATGTGACTCTTATATTATTTCAAAATAGAATGAGATATTTCTCTAAAAAGGTTTTTGTTTCCTCTATTTCATCATCCTTTGATGGATTTTAATTTTACATGAAGTTTATTTATTATGATAATAAACATCCATATTGTTTTGAATGTTTAGTGATATGTTTGACTGTGGATGTGATTTTTTTATACCAATATTTGTTAACGGTTAATGTATTGACATTTCATATGCTAGTTTTACTATGAATGTGTATTTTATATTTCAACATTTTCATATGAGGAATGTATTGGACTTAATATGTAACGGGTGGAGCCTGTTATAGCTCCTAGATGCATCAGTAGGTCTTATGAGACAACTATACATCGAAATAGCTGAGGCCTTTCCCAATTTGATATATTGTTTTGGCCGAGGCCTTAATCATTTTTAGATGTCTTGGCTGAGGCCTGACAAAATGTTTCAGAATGACTGACACTATACATTCCCTCATTATGGAAATAATATTGATGATTCGTGTGGTAATTCGACTAGTATAATTCCCATGATTATGTTTTAATATGGAATTATTTACACTTCTCAAATTCCTTCCATAATAATATTCATTTTTATTATTTGTAAAGGAATGTGGTTTCAACTATTCACCATTCTTAATATATATGTTATCTTCCGAAGTTCTGCATACCCTTACTGAGCTTTAGAGCTCACCCCTTTCTTATGATTCATTTTCCCAGGATATTAAGAAGTTAGTTTTGGGTGACTTGCAGGAATAATCATGGAGTCTATGACATTTCAAATGGAAAAAGTTTGTGTTGTATTTCTTTTCAAGTTGTAATGTTGAACTAATGTATGAATCTTATTTCCAAAAATACTAAACTAATCGGTCATTCGAGACATGATATCCTTGTGATTATGCCATTGTTTTAAAATAATGCACTGAATCTGGGTAACTGGGGTTGGGGCATTACAGTTTGTATTAGAGAGAGTTTAGTACAAACTATAGAAACTAGAGTTAGATAAACTCTAATTAGGGCACAGTTCCCTAAGATAGACATTGAAGATTAGAATAGAAAACATCCTAGAATATTGGTAATATAGAGATTTTGTGAGTTATCTAGGAAATGCATCCCTGTCTGGATATGTGTAGGTAGAGGCAGATCTTGCATATATGTATCTAGGGGTAAAATCCAAAAACACCGATTTCAGCTAGACTCGAACAGAAACTGGTGCATGATAATGGGCCTTGCTACACTCTTGGTTACGACAGTCCCGGGGGATATTCTTAGGTTTATTATGATTTTCATTACAAATCATTATGAATTAATTACAAGAATATATCTCTTCAATGACAATATATTTATGATTATGGATTATATACATAAACTATTGAATTTACACTAGGTATTTTACATGTTTGGAATTATTAATTACAATTCTCAAACTGACCTAGAGTATGCCATTGTATAGAAATGGGGCCCAATAGATGGAGTGTGAACGCCAATAATATGTTTGATCAAAAGAGTAAGAAGGATCATATCCTTCATGATTTTAATCCAACATTAAGAAGGGAAATAGTCTCCCATGTATTCTCAACATATGAAAAAATGGTATCATGTGTAACTAATATAAGTAAAGAATTCATTGAATCCTATAAATATTAAAAGAATCAAGAGAAAAAAAGGATGGAAGTGAGAAATATGGATAAAGGAAATAGGGAAAAGAATGATTTTCCTATATTTTATAACTATGGAAAGAATCACCTTGGTAAATGCTTGAAGAGAATGAGAGTTTGTTATAAGTGTGGAAAAAAGGACACCAAGTACGTGCTTGTAAGGGTAAGAAAAAGGTTTAAACTTTAAAATGATTCATCAAAAAGGCACTGGGACACTACACAAAAAAATGTACTAGTCATCAGAGTATACCGAAAATGATGTTATTGGATAATAATAAAGTTATGATACTACCTCATATGAAGAGGAATGAATAGTGTTCTTATGTTGTTATAAAGGTATTATTTCATTTGAGTGATATATCTGCAATATACTGGTTATATGAATTATAGACATAAATAAGGATTGTAATGTAGTACTATTTTATTGTGAATTTGAGATTATATGGTTCTATGAAATGTGACATTATAGTAAGATAAAATTTTTGGAAAATACAAGGTTGAAGTAAATTTAATCCTTAATATGGTCCCGATAATGAGGTATTGATATTATAATAAGAGATGGATGATTTGGATAAATTATATTGGATATTCATGACTTCTTTGAAACAGATTAATTATTTAAATATTTTATCAAAGTGGGAGTTTAGAACATTTTTGGATAGAAGGATTATATCCAGTATTCTATAAGGAATAATGGTGTTGGAATGTAATCAATATGGTTTTATTTTAATTCATGATGTTTTAGTGTTTTAAATGTATACCTTATGAAGATGTTCACATGTTATTATGTGGGAAAAAGGATCTTCATTGTGTTTATCATCATTATAAATATAGGACAGTGAGTTTGGATTGAAATATTTTGGATAAGTCTAAAGGTAGGAATATATTAAGATTGAAATTGGGTACAATTGTTAAGGTTTTTTTGTATTATCATAAAAAGGACAACCCAGAGGTCGGGCAACAACCAGTCGTGTCTAACAAGGCCACAAAACATGAACTCACAACTGAAGGGTGACAAATGTGCATAACCTAAAACAATGCTATGTGTTGTCCAAGATTGTATAATTTAGTTTTTTTAAATTGAATGATTGGTGAATTATAAATTCATTATTTTTGGAACCCTATACGATTAGGATAAATAGACTTTTTTTTGAAATATTTTGGAGTGAAAGATGAGTTTGTGGTAGGAATTAGTTAAAGGGTGAAACTCTACTTGTCATGTTTATATATATATATTCCCTCTTATTCAAATGACTAAATTAATTCTTAATCATTATTTATATGAATTAGTCTCAATCTCCTTTCATTGAGGTATCCTTTGATTTATAAACGACATTATTTTATACGGTGTATAAAACCCTTTTTCCTTTCATTTCAAGGGGAATATTTTTCTACGAAGCGTTTTACAAAATGAAAAAATGGAATGTACTTTTTACGTAAGCGGTGAAAATGATCTTTCAACCACAATGAGTTTTATTTGATCTTTTGATTATATAAAAAGAAAAAATTTATTTTTTAAAAATGAAAATAAATACCATATATACTTTTTATTTATTTTGGTATTGAAAGTGGGTTTCATAATGGATTTATTAGGTCAATATATTTAAATGATATATTTTGATTTATGACCCCAATCACTCCCTATAAATATTTTTTTTCCTCCTATTATCAGTCTCTAATTGTCACTAATTTTCTCCTAATTGAGATCATAATTTTGTGGTGACCCTTTCATTTCTCTTTTCATTTTATTAATACAAAATTTTATTAACCCAATTTTCTATGTGGCTTTTCCAACGGAGGTATTTTCAATTTTCAAACATTTTTTTTAAAAAAATTTCCATTTGTGAGGATGCAATTTATTGAAGGAGATAAGAATGTAACACACAAATATTTCATAGTATGTTTTTTCTTCAATGTAAATCAATAGCTTCCACTACACGCAACACTGAGTTCTAGCGCACCATAACATACCAAACTAGCCTTTCAAAAGCCGTCATGAAGAGTATTAAGAGACTTTTGATCTTTATATAATCCTTATAATTTTAGAATCCATATTGTGAGTTTCATAGACATAATGTAAGAACAAAATAATTTTTTCGGACAAAAGTTGTATTTAAAAAATGCTATTTACCGCCTTTTAATGGAGAACGCTCGTTAAATCCAATATTTGAAACTTATATATATTCAATTTGACAAAATAATATTCTTATTTAGAATCAGTATATGAGAATTATGTTTCAATAAAAAAATTTACTTTTTCTGATAACTTTCATATTTGGTTGAATAGTGAAAAAATAATATATTTTAATTGAAAATAACTTTTTTAATCAAAATAATTTATAGTGTTAAATTATACATATTAGTGGGTTGAATGTATAATAATATTATAGTTTCACCATTTAATTCAATTTTAGTCATTATTTGTAATTTCACATTGAAATTAGACATAAACAAGTGTCAATCATTTGATAGTTATTATTTCTTAAAAATATGCTTTTTGGTTTTGACAACAGAAATTAATTTTCAATTAATAAATGTATATTATATGTTTTGAATTTTGTAAAATGGAATTCATTTTTGAATTCATAATTTAAAAATTATCTTTGTGTAAAAATTTTGAATTTTTCTTAAAACATTCAATTTTTTAGGATTATTGAAAAACATTGTGTTATTATTTAAAGTCGAATTTTTATTTAAATAATCTTTTTTAATTTATTTTATGAAAAAAAAATATATATAATACCTATATTATTTCTACGTAATTCAATGGAGTCATTTTATAATAAGTTTATAAATATAAAAATTTTATTGAACTTTTTACAATCTTTTACCCACCACCTAGGAGAAATGGAAAATTTTCATAAAACGTAATTTTACCAATTCTATGAGTTGAATTTCAAAAATTCAAGAGACATGGTCGAAATCAGTAATTAAAAAGTTGTTAAATAAGATGAAAATAATTTTTGGAAATAGTAACATTTGACTTTTATTTACCATGGTAAAAATTAAATAGGGTAATTATAGGATAAAATGATATCATAATTACCACAAATCATGTCCTAATTCTATTGGATAGGAGTAATTATTCCAAAAACATCCTTAGGAATAAAATATGATCATTTAGGTCCACTTGGATTTTATTAGGACATTTATTATTATTTATTGCAACGTAAAGATAAAAGTGTTAAATTGAAAGTTTAATAACTAAACCATATTTAATATAGTGTTACACATAAGATAAATTTGACAGTAAATATTTAGTGTCAATATAAATAGACTAACTACATAATGGTATTTTATTTATATTTTTTAGACATAAAATAATTAAATGTATTTGTGACACAATGATGATGCGACAATTACCGTAATAATAAAATATTAGTATAATTGATCTTATAATTATACAAATAAAAGTAATTTGATACTTTTTATGAATTCCATTAATTATATAGGATAATATAACTTATTAGGATTTCTTAAATTATTTTTTTTTTCGAATTAATAATGATTTTATAAATTTAGAAAAAACAAATTACCAAATAGTGTAAAAATTGACATAAAAGAGTTTTTAAAACAAATATTATATTATTAATTTATATTTTATTCTTAAAAATATATGGTTTGGGAAAAATACACATATAATGATAGTTTTATCATTAATGAACCACTTGGAATTCTCTTGGATGTATATTGTTTGTTTATTAACCATATAATATTAAAATTCAAAGAGACAAGGTAAATGACAAACTATTTAACTAATAGTGAATTCTAAAATATAAAGTTAATATTATAAACCCAAAATGTCTAAAACCTATTAGTTGAGTGGTTTTCGACCCATTACTACCTTATACTATAAATAATCCATTTTGGAGCCATTGTAAACCCAAAATAACTTTATTTTAAAATAATATTTCTATCTTTTCCTAAAATTCCCCTCACCCCTCTTATAAAAGGGCATTGTACCCTCTCTATAATTTGCACATTCAAAGCCATTTGGATCGGCCAGACCCCACCCAAACACTATATCCAATATCCTACCTTCATTTTATAGGCCCAACTTTAGTTATAAATCCATCTTAAGGAGCCCTTTTGATCAAATCAAAACGATGAACCTGAAGAAGAGGTAAATATTTCATCACCTCTTTCAAGTTCATTTCTTCTTCCAAATCCTATTTCATTGTTATATCCATTATAAAATAATAACTCCATTATCTTCTATATACATTGATATTATCATAAATATGGTACAACAATATTCATTATTGTATCCATCCTTTTAATGACATGTCACAATACGTTCGTACGTACGACTTACCGTCTCCACACCGTGGTGTAATTGCTATTCAATAAATTATTATTTAGATGGGTATAATAATGATGTGTAATTGATATAAATAACTAATATAACAGGATAATTATTCTTTATATATGATATAACATCAATTTATATATTATTTTAATATCAAATGAATTATATTTTCGCTAGTGTGTATGTATAGATTACCGTCTCCCCGAACACGATGAGATTCGTTCCCCATCATATCCATTCAAAAATACTTTTCATTATATGATTAAAATTAATGTTTGAAGAAATAATATAATTTTTAATATAAATAAGATACATCCTACCCATAAGAAACATTACTTACATATTAAATCATACAAATGAAAACATATCAGTTAACACCTGTAATGAGGATAATAATAAGCTACTATTAACAAAGCAATATTAAAAGATCTTATATGATATCATATTAATGTATATTATTCATGTACAATTTAATAACAATTATTAACCATTATATAGGATTTTAACCAACCCTCATCCAAGAAAATGTACAATGTAAGGGTTAATTTCACAATCTATTTATAATATGAGGTTGTTTATAGGTAACAATCTACTCGGACCTCTTTATCATCGACATCCATGTTACATAAAAATGTATTTGAAAACATTTTTAATATTTACTAGGAAATGGGGTAATGTAATTTATACCCTTATTTGACCTTATATTTTTTGAACTAAATCTTTCTATCGTATTCCAAACAAGGTACATTATGACCTTTTCGACAAAATTATAGTAAGAGTGTTTTTTTAACTTATATAGAGTGTGCGGATATTTTCTTCCATTATAACATCGTTGAAGCTTCCCTTACAATAATATAAGGATATTATTAAAATAAATGTTTTCTTCATATTTATGTGACTCATAAATTATTTCAAAATAGAAGGAGATATTTCTATAAAAATGGTTTTAATTTCATCTATGTCAACATTTTTTTGATGGATTTTATGTTTATTTGATGTTGATTTATTATGAAAAACACATTCATATTGAATAGAAGGTTTTGTGATTTGTTTAACTGTATATGTGATATTTTTATAACATTCATGGTTTTTGGTTATAGTATTTAAATTTCATATGACAGTTTGAATACGAATGTTTATGTTATATTTCATCCTTTTCATATGAGGAATGTAATGGACATAGTAAGTGACGGGTGGAGCCTGCTATATCTCCTCGATGCATTGGTAGGTCTCCTGAGACAACTAGATGTGGAATTGGTCGAGGCCTTCCACAATTTGATAATATGGTTTTGGCCAAGGCCTTAATCATTTTTAGACGTCTTGGTCAAGGCCATGACAAAATGTTTCAGAATGCCCAACATTATACATTATATCATTATGAAAATAATATTGATTGTTCGTGTAGTCATTCGACTAGTAGAATACCAATGATTATTTTTTATTATGGCATTATTTACTCATATCATCTTTCTTCCATAAAAGTATTCATGTTTATTATTGGTAAAGGAATGTGGTTACAATTATTTATCATGCTTAATATTTATGTTATCATCCGCTATATTGCTTAACTATGCTAAGATTTTGTGCTCAAACCTTTATTATGTTTCATTTTCCCAGGATATGAAGAAGAAAGTTATGAATGACTTGAAGGCCTAATATAGGAGGCTTTGTTGTTTCAAACTGAATAAATTTAAGTTTTATTTCTTTTAAAGTTATAATTTTGAACATATGTATGAATCATTTTTCCAAAAATACTAAACTAATCAGTCATTCGAGACATGATTTCCTTGTGATCATTCCAATATATTAAAATAATGCATAGACTCTTGGTAACTGGGGTTAGGGAATTACAGGTGGTATTAGAGGAAGTTTAGTATAATCCTTGGATAGTATATTTAGATAAACTCTGATTAGAGAACATTTACCTAAGATAAACATTGAGTATAATTATAAAATAACTTCCTAGAATTATAGTAATGTAGAGATATTGTGAGTTTTCCAAGAAATACATCCCCATATGTATACGAATAGGTAGAGGCTGATCTGGCATAGATGTACCTAGGGGTAAAACCTGAAAACACCACTTTGATCTAGACTCGAACAGGAACTGGTTCACGAAAAAGGGCATTGCGGCACTATAGGTTACAACCCCTCTAGGGGATATGCTTAGGATAATTCTCATTTTCTTTAAAAAAAATTATGAAGGATTTATGAGTAAATATCTCTTCAAAGAAAATATTTTTATGATTATGGATTATATCCATAAACTATTCAATTTACACTAGTTATTTTACAAGTTTGGAATTCGTCATTGAAATTCATAAACTGACCTAGTGTATTCCATGTTATAGAAATGGCGCCCAATAGAAGGAATGTGAACTCCAGAAATATGTATGATCCAAAGAGTAAGAAATATCATATCATTCATGGTATTAAGACAACATTTATAAGGGAAATAGACTCCCATGTATTATCCACATATTATGAAATAATATCATGTGTTAGTAATATATGTAATGAATTATATGAATATTATGGATTTGAAGTGAAACAAGATAATAAAAGGATGGAAGGGAGAAATATGGATAAATGGAAGAGGGAATAGATGGATTTGTCCATATTTGATAACTATGGAAGAAATCACCATAGTAAATTCTTGAACGGAATGAGAGTTTCTTAAATGTGTGGATAAAAAAAGATACAAAGTACATGATTGCAAAGATAAGAAAAATGTTTCAATTGTAAAATGCTTCATCTACAAGGCAACGTGACACTACGTGAATCAATGTCTCAGTCATTAGAGTATACCACAAATGATGCTATTAGATTATAATCAAGTTTTGATACTACCTCAGACGAAGAGGAATGACTAGTGTTCTTATGTTGTTATTATAGAATTATTTCATTTGAGTGTTGTATCTAGAATATAATGGTTATATGAATTGTGGAGATAAATAAAGATTGTATGGTAGTACTATTTTATAAATAAATTTATATTATAAGGTTCTACGAAAAGTGACATAGTAGTAATATACACTTTTTTGTAAAATACATGGTTGAATGAAAGGTAATCCTTAATATGGTCCCGATAATGAGGTAGGTATATCGGAATAAGAGATGTTTGATTTCGATAAATTATTATGGTTATTCATGACTTCCTTGAAACTGATTAATGATCTGTATATTCCACCATTGTAGGGGTTTACAAAATTTTTTTATACAAGGAATATATATAATATTCTATAGGGAATAAGGGAGCCTGAAGGTAATCAATAAGGTTTTATGGTAATTCAGGATGTTGTAGTGTTTTAATAGAATACAAGATGAAGATGTTCACATGTTATTACGTGGAACAACTGATCTTCATTGTGTTTGATGTCCTTATAAATTTTGGACTGTGAGTTTGGAAAGAATAATTTTTGATATGTATAATGGTTGGAATATATTAAGTTTGAAATTTGATACAATTGATAATGTTATTCTTAAATTATCTAAAAAGGTAACCCCATAGGTTGGGCGACAACCAGTCACATTCTACAAAGCTGTGAGACATGAACACACAACTGAAGGGAGACATGGGTGCATCACCTTTTACTGTCCTACATGTTGTCCTGAATTAAATGATGTAGTTTTTTTTAAAAGATCAGGTAGGTGAATTATAAATTCCTTATTTTTGGAACCCCATACGATTAGGATATATATATATATATTTGAAATCTTTTCGAGTGAAATATGAGTTTATGGTAAGAATTAGTTAAAATATGTAACTCTACCTATCAAGTATATATATAAATATATATATTCCCTCTACATCTATGACTAAATTAACTCTTAAACTATAGTTAATGGACTTCCTCTCAATCATATTTCATTGAGGAATCCTTTTATTTCTAAACGACATTCTTTTATACGGTGTATAAAACCCTCTGACTTTTCAATTCAAGGGAAATCTTTTTCTACGAAGAATTTTACTAAAAAAGAATAATCTTATGATGTAAGTGGTGACAATGAACTTTCCAATGCCGTGAGTTTCATTTGATCTTTGGGATCATTAATAAGCCAAAAGGTTTTTTAAAAGAAAATAAATACCATATACCCCTTTTAAGTATTTTGGTATTGAAAGTCGTTTTAATAATGGATTTTCTATGTCAATATATTTAAATGATATGTTGTGATTGATGACATCATTCACTATCTGTAAATATTTATGTTTTTCCTCCAATTATGTGTCATTAATTTCCACCATTGTTCTACTAATTGAGATCATTATTTGGCGGTCACACTTTCATTTCTATTTTCCACTTATTAAGAATAAAATTATTTAACCTAATTTTTGATGTGGGTTTTCCCACAAAGTTGTTTTCTATTTTAAAACTATTATTTTCAAAAAACAATTTCAAATTGACTGGACCCAATTTATTGAAGGAGTGAATATTTTAACACCCCATGATTTTATAGTACGTTATTTTTTCAATGTAATTCAATAACATGCACTACACATAACACCGAGTTCTAGTGTACCATTACATTCTAAACTAGCCTTTCAAAAGTAGTTATGAATAATATTAATATAATTTTGAACGTTATATCATCCTTAAAATTTTAGAATCTATATTTTGAGTTTTATAGACATAATGTATGAAAAAAATTCATTTTTCTGATAAAAGAAGTATTTTTCAAAAAAATGTAATTTTACTGACTTTAAATGGAGAACCCTATTAAAATTAAATATTTAAAGCTTTGATATATTCAATTTGAAAAAATATACTTATTCTTTAGAATCGGGATATAATAATTTAGTTTCAATAAATTTTTTGTGTTTTTCTGATAACATTCATATTTGTCTAAATAGTGAAAAAATTCTATATTTTAACTATAAAAACTTTTTTAATAAAAATAATTAGCAGTGTTAAATTATAAATTTTAATGGTTTGGAAGTATAAATAGATTATTTTTTACCATTTAATTAAATTATTTTCATTGTATGTAATTTCACTTTGAAATTGGTCATTAACAAGTGTCAATCTTTTGATAGATAGTATTACATATAAATACGGTTTGTGGTTTTGACAACATGAATTATTTTTAAATTAATAAAGGAAGCTTATATGTTTTGAATTTGGTAAAATGGACATCATTTTTGAAATCAGAAATTTCAAAATTATCTTGGGGTTATATTTTGGAATTTTTCTAAAAACATTCAAATTTTTGATGAATAGTGAAAATACTATGCTATTATGTAAAACTTCCATTTTATTTAAATAATTATTTATTTTAATTAAATTTATTTTAATTCAATATATATATATATAATACATATATATGTTAATTTTAATTCATTATAGTCATTTTAAAATATGTTTAGATATATAAAAATTATATTAAACTTTTTACCTTATTTTACCCACCTCCTAGGAGCATTTACAAATTTGCATAAAACATAATTTTACCTCTTATATGAGTTGAATTTAAAAAATCCGATAGACACGTTTGATATCAGAAAGTAAAACGTGGATCAATAAAATGAAAATAATTTTTGGTGAAAATAAACTTTTGAATTTTATTAACAGAGTTAAAAGTAAATAGGTTAATTAAGGGTAAAATGATATCATAATTACCCTAAAACATGTCATATTTATATAGGATTACTTTAATTAGACAATAAAACAATCTTAGGAATAAAATATTATCCTTTAGTTACACTTTGATTAGATTAGGACATTTTTTATAATTTAATTCAATGATGAGTTAAAAGTGTTAAATTCAATGTTTAAAAACTAAATCATTTTAAATATTGGGCTAGACATAAGATAAATTCCACTATATATATTAATTAGAAAGATAAAAATATTTACTATAAAATGGTGATATTTTTTTTAGACTTTAAAAAATTAAATATATTTATGACACAATGATGATGCCATAATAACCATTTTAAAAAAAGATTAGAATAACTGATATTATAAATATGCAACTAAATGTAATTTGAGACTCTTTAGGAATTCACTAGTTTTATATGTTAATATGACATATTTTGGTTGGTTAGATAAATTTTTTTGAATTAATAATTCAGTTATAAATTTAACAAAAACAAAATACCAAATATTGTAAAATTTTTCCTAAAATAGATTTTAAAAAAAATATTATATTATCAGTTGATATTATTTTCCTAAAAATACATGATTCTACTAAAAGAATAATATATTGATAGTTGTGTCACTAATTAACCACTTGAGGTTCACTTGGAAGTATATATTTAATTTATTAACCATACAATGTAATAATACAAAGAGACATGGTAAATGTCAAACTATTTAACTAAGAGTTAAATATAAAAGAAAAAGATAACATAGTGACCCAAAAATATCTAAAAACAGATTGGTTGAGTGGTTTTGAATCCATAACCACCTTAGAAATTAACTAATCCATTTTGGAGCCATTAGAAACTGAAAATGATTTTATTATAAAATAATATTTCTTGATTTTCCTAAGGTGCCCCTCACACCTCTTATAAAAGGGAACTCCCCATTATCTCTAATTCACAAATTTAAAGACATTTGGATCCACCAAACCCTGCCAAAATACACTCTCAACTGTCCTAACATCATTTTAGTGGTCTTCCATTAGTCATAAATCCAACTTAAGGAGCCCTTTTGATCAAATCAAAAGGAAGAACCCAATGAAGTAGTAAATATTTCATCACCTATCTCAAGTTCCTTTCTTTTTATACATCATCTTTCATTGTTTTTTCCATTCAAAAATAATATCTCCAGTATATTTTATATACTGTGATGTTATTATAAATATGGTACAATAGAGATGTGAAATTGATGTATATAATAAATATAACATTATAATTATTCTTTATATATGATATACCATCCAATTATATATTATTTTCAAATTAAAGAATGATATTGTCTCTCGTGCGTACGTACGGATTACCATCTCCACGAAGACGATGAGATTCATTCCCCATCATATCCATTCAAGACGAATTTTCATTAGATGATTAAAAATAATGATTAAAGACTTAATATCATTCTGAATATGAATAAGATACATCCTATTAATAACAAAACATTAGTTATGTAATAAATCATATAAAGGAAAATGAATCAGTTAACACCTGAAATGACGATAATACTAAGATATTATTATCAATGAAATATTAAAAGATCATATATGATATCATATTAATGTATAAGATTCTTGTAATAATTTAATAAAAATTATTTCACCATTATACAGGAGGTTATATTACCCCAGAACAAGGAAAAGAAAAAGGTAAGGGATAATTTCACAATCTCTTTATTATCTGAGGTTGTTTATACGTAATTATCTTCTGGGACCTCTTTATCATCCACATCCATGTTTATTAAAAATTTCTTTCAAAACATTTTTACTATTTACTAGATAATGGTTAAATTCATTTATAAACTTAATTTATGTTATATGTTTTGAAAGAAATCGTTCTGTCATTTTCCAAACATGGTACATTATGACATATTTGACAAAATTAAGGTAAGAATTTTTTTAACATATACGTCAAGTGATACTATTTTCCACCATTATAACAACGTCGAAGCTTCCCTTACAAGGTTAAAAAAATATTTTCGAAATAAATGTTTTCTTCATAATTATTTGACTCTTAAATTATTTCAAAATTAAAAGAGATATATTTCTAAAAAAGGTTTTGATTTCATATATGTCAAGATCCTTTGATGGATTTTAAGATTATTTGATGTTGAGTTATTATGGTAAAAAAATTCCATTTTGTATTTATGTTATTGTGATATGTTTGATTGTGGATGTGATATTTTTATACCATTCATGGTTTATGTTTAATGTATTGACAATTCCTATGCTAGTTTTAATACGAATATTAATGGTATATTTTAGTCTTTTCATATGAGGAGTGTATTGGACATAGTATGTGATGGGTGGAGCCCTCTATATCACCTCGATGCATCAATAGGTATCATGAGACAACTAGATGTGGAATTGGCTGAGGCGTTTCCCAATTTGATATATGGTTTTGGCCGAGGCTTTAATAATTTTTAGATTTCTTGGATGAGGCCTTGACAAAATGTTTCAGAATGTTGGCATTATACATTCCCTCATTATGAAAATAATATTGATGGTTCATTTGGTCATTCGACTAGTATAATACGCATGATTATGGTTTATTATGGCATTATTTACTCACCTCATATTCCTGCCATAAAATTATTCATGTTTATTATAGGTAAAGGAATGTGGTTTCAATTATTCACCATGATTAATATTTATGTTATCTTCTGCTTTATTGATTACCCTTTCTGAGAATTTTATCTCAACCCTTTATTATTTTTCATTTTCCCAGTATATGAATTTGTTAGTTATGAGTGGCATGAAAGCATAATCTAGGCGGCTTGGATGTTTGTAATGGAATAAATATGTGTTGTATTTATATTCTTGTTGTAATTTTGTTATTATGTACGAATCATGTTTCCAATAATTCCAAACGGATCGGCCTTTAGAAACATTATTTCATTATGATCATGCCAATATATTAAAATATTTCACCGACTATGGGTAACTGGGGATGGGGCATTATAATAACCTCTATGAAACAATGTTTTTTTTCATTTTTCTATTCTATGGATGAATATATGGTAATATTTACTGAACATAAAAGATAATTTTGATAAAATAATTATTATATTTAGTTCAAATATTATTATATTTCATTCACTTTATCCGTTTGAAAATTAAAACAACGTTCATATATATTTACAACCAAAAGTCTTTAAAAATGGTGTAATTAATTTTTACATCAATATATCCAATGGATTACTATAAATATATACCTATTTAAAATACAATATTTTTATAAAATGATTATAATTTTGTGGATGATGGAACCATGATCATTGTATAACTAGAATAATTATGGGACAAAAATCATCACGAAATATGAAATGATTAAAAGTATAAAATGAATTTATTTAAATTGTAATTTTTAATTAATCAGAGTTGATTTTTTATAACTTGGTCATATATGATATTATATGAACATAAATTACTCTGATATAGAATTATATTTCTTTTATTTTTATTATATATGATGGTAATGACATTTCGAGTTGAGGGACAACCAAGGATTGATTTTTTTTCACTATCTCATTGTTTATCGGGATTTTTGTAAATAAGATTGAAATGATGAAATAACACGATCTACCTCAAAATGTTATCTTGACAGTTATCCTAATATTGTTTTATCATGAGAATACTTGGTTTTTGATGGTTTTCCACTCTTTTTTACCCATGTTAACACAATAATGTTTTTAGGGTTAAATAATGTTGTTTCTCTCTTTAGATAGAAATAATATTTCTGATTTTTTTATGTTCTAGAAAAATATATTTGTAGAATTTTTTAATTTTTCTAAAATATTATTTAATGTTAATTTTTAGCCACTTATTAATTTATATTATATAGTTATCTAAATTATCTTTTTGTATTTTGAATCGAGTACTTTAATGTTTTTGAGAAAATTTGAAAGGAATTATTATTTTAAAACACATGGAATGCATGGAATATATCACTATCATGACTCATAAATGTTTTGAAACGTGGTATGAATGATTCCATGGTTATTTTTGAAGAAAATATATTCCCTGAGTTATTAATAAATTTCAAATTAAATAGATTATATCAAATTTAGAATGATTTTTTCTAATGAAATATTCCAACTGAACATTTAGACGAATTATCATCTATAATAACATCCTTTGATGTTACATAATCTTTCGTAGGGATATGATACAATGATATGACCATATTTCAATATTTTTATGGATTATGTTGATTATTTATGTATAATTCTTTGAAACTTATTTCTTTCTAATGGTTTAATTATATTCTGAAAAATATTATTCCACAAATCTTTTGCTTTGTTGAAATGAAATAATAATTATAAAACACGATTTTGTTTAATGTTTTATATTATTATAATTATTAAATGGTGCTATTTAAGAAATAGATACGAATTACCTTATTTTAATGGTGGTTATAGAATTATATATCCCTATAATTCATTAGATAAATATTAATAACTCATGAAACAACATGGAATACATTGGGAGTGAATACTATTTTTGAAAGTGACTCTATCTACTATGATAGTCTCAGAAGTGAACATTGACTAATATTATTTAATAGGTTTAGAATTAAATACACTATGATATAATATGTTTTGATATTTGACAAACAAAGGGTTTTCAATGTATATATGTAAACCAAAATAGTATTCCTTTTGGAAATGTTATTCATTACTGGCTCAGGTTTGATTATTCTCTTATGATTTTTGTCTTATGAAATAAAATGAATTATTAAATTTCAAATGATTATGATCATTTATATATAAGGTATGGTTTTTAATCATTAATCCCATTTTATCATACCATTATAATCATGTTATGTTCAAGTGATCATTAAGATCTACCATGTCTACAACTGTTTAAAATATCGTCCAAACAAATATTTTTTCCCTTGTATAATGTTTTGAAGTTTATATTTAAGTATAATTACTTAAAGAAGGTATCTTTTTATGATGATTATAGTATGAGATATCATTGATTCCTTATAAAACATTATTGTTATATACATACATTTCTTCTGAACATACACCTATACAAACATGGAATGGAATATAATATAGTGAATAGAAATTTATTAAAATTAAATATACTATTTATGTGTGATAAGTATGGTTTATTATAATTATTATTTGAGAAAGGCTGGGTTGCCTTTGGGTGCTATGATGAGAAACCAACAGTAATAAATCTTATTAATATCAAATATATAGGATAATTTTCATTGATATTGAAATCAAATAAGTGTGTTTCTTATAAAAAAATACCCAAGTCAAGTTGTCATAAGAGGTTGTGATTTTTCAAGGAATCATAAATTGGTAACATCCACAACATTATTTGGTTATGTATATGTCATCCACCATTTTGGTTCATGATAGGTATTCCATTATAACACAGATATTTGGAATGTCATTATAGATATAATTTTGTAAAAACTTGAATTCATTTTAAACCATTATGACGGTTTTTATTAGATGGTGATTGTGATTTACCTATGTTGTACTTATGATATCATGTAATAACAATTGGTTCATGATTACATATATTATAAAGTATATATAATTATTTTATGTTTTTGAAATATTAATATTGTACCTCACAAAATTATTTTTGGATTTTATCTGTTGTTTAACTCAAATAAAATTATTTAATGATGAATATTCCAAAAAATGAAATGATTTTCCTTAGGAGACACCTAATTTTATGGGGAATAAGGAGAAAAGTATCACTGTTATGGTTGTGAATCATTAACAATCTAATAATCATGTTGATCATCCAACTAACATGATGGGGTAACTATTTTTTATTCAGTCCTTCATGAGTGAACATCCATCATCATATAAGTAGTCCAGAAATTCCCCAGTTTCTCTTAAATAACCCATTTCTAATTAAACCAAAATTATGATTCATTAGTGATTGAATCATAAATATTTTAATATAGATATTTATCAATAATATTATGAATTAGACCAATTTTTGACTCTTACAATGTTCATGAAAAAACTAGAAGAAATTTTCTCCATGTATTTGGGTTAGTTAATGTTCTTATTTTTTAATATATACTATCAAAATTTTCTTGAAGTAAGAATAGATAATGAAATCATTGTTTTCAATAAGAATGATGATGAATATATTCATATCAATGAGTAAAATTATACAAGACCTTAGGTAATGAATATATTGTTATCATCCATCATGAACGTAAAAATAAACCATTTTCCTATAGATTAAAACCATGTCTCTAGAGGGTGTTACCCATATGGGACATTAGTAGTTATTAATATATCATTGTACTTTTTATCAAGGGGGTAATGGAATTTCATTTCTCGAACAATCTAAAAGTTTTGATGAGAAAATTAATATAGATTTTAAATGTCATAATTACAACCATGGAGTTCTGAAAATAAAATTTTTATCATTTACATTTTATAGAATGAAACATAGAAGAAAACATATTATGGAAACTTATAAATATTTTATATTCTGAATGGAATATCATTTGTAAAGTGAATCCAAAATTGACATAGGGAATAAGTTAGCTAATTATAGTGAGAAACCTCCATAAAATGAACCACCACCACTCATATTTTTCTAATGTAAGGTGCATATGAAATATGATAACCAGTGATCAAATTTTAAGGATAATGGTGATGATCTTTGTTAAAAAACACATAATCCTAGAATTAATGAAATATCATGTGTTCATTATTTCTAATGTGGGGTATGATAATGATATGTTGAAATGTACAGTTATTATACTTCTAAAACTCCCAAAGACTTATTTTATACTAAATCTACCTAATATTTTAATTCATGATTGTTATACTAAGGTTTTCCGAATACCTCAAAAATAAAGAGATATTTATTTTTCACTAAATAACCAGAATAGCAATATGATGACATCTCTTGTCCCTAATTTCTCTTCAATTTATTTTTGTGGTAATAATATAACTTTAGCTATTGTTATTCTAACCTAGGTAGAAATTTATATAATATTAAGCACATATTGGTCTTCATTACATTTAACATAAATTAATTTATATGGAAGGAATTTCATTTGATATATTATAAAAGAAACTCTAATATTCTATCAGTTCATGATAAATAAATAATTTTGATGGAAATATCATCTATTATAAAGTGTTTTATCTCATATAGTTTGGGGAAAAGTCGACATCAGATGTATAACTATTGTAAGTCAGGTTGTTGATGTCCTTATAAAAGAGTTATCTTGTCTCCAACTGAATAATCTATTTTATTCTTAAATAGAACTCATACTTTGTGGTACACATATTTCAAGGATTCCATATTGAATATCATATATTATCATATAGGAATAAAAGAAGGAACTCTAAGGGAATACTGACTAATGATTCATTTGACCATGTGAGCAACATTGGGGTTCACATATTCATTTTATTATGAACAATAATTAATCAATAAGACATAATATTTATTATCATGAATGGAATAACATAAAAACCAAGAAACAATATACTCTGACCCATATTGATTACCTTTCTGATAAAATGTGTGGCTCTCAATACATTTACATGATTGATGTTCATTCTGGATATCATCAATTGAAGGTCATGAAGGTTTTTATACCAGAAACAATATTTTATAAGAGGTATAGACACAATGTATTTATAATGATGCAATTTTCCATCAGTATTTATAATTAAATCATCATTGATTTAGTGTATATTGTCTTTATAGCCTACGATAATTATTTTGTGGTACTACATTTTTGGTGTTATTATTATATATTAAATGAGAATGAAATAATATGATGAAAAAATAAAGACTATATTGAATTTCCTATATAATGATAATATATTTGAAATTATTAAAATTTGTAAATTTTGGATATATAAATATTCATTTTTTGACCATATAATCTCAATAAAGACTATATTTTATGTGATTAGATCTTATTGAGATGTGATGTTAACTATAGTATTCTAAAAAATTCATTAATGGGATTTGGAAATAGATTTAATATTTAATACTATTTATTAACTAGTGAATGGTGGAAAATATGATAGAACCATTCAAATCCTATAGGATATGTTGAGATCACATTATATGGATTTCAATTGTGGTTGGTATCAACACCATTAACTAGTTAATACAATAGAATACTTAACATATGATTTAATAAGGAAAGTTATAAATACCTCCATAAAATTTATTATAAAACAATTTTTTTATGATAATTTAAGTCAATGAATGTTATTGGGACTTAATATAGCTAGGGAAATAGAAGTTATGTTCAATTTTATTCCAGGGCACATCAAGTTAGATCTAAGTTCATGGATATGTTATGATTATAATAATTTTTGAAAACTAGATTATAAGTTTGTATATTTTTAATTTCATTGGAATATATACATTTAAAAATAATATGAGGATAATAATAATGATAATGTGATCTCTAGATATGTTTCCCCCATTGAGATTTTCATTAAGTGAGGTTGGTATCTTATCATAAGGTTATTCCACCAAACCACTCTCTTGTTCATGATGTTTTCCCTACATCTCCCTGGAGGATGTTCAAACCCAATCCTTATTTTTCACCTAATATAATGGTGGTAAAATTAGAAATAGATTTTACTTATGAGGAAAAATAATTACAATTATTTGATCATAGAGTTAATGTGAATTTGAATTTGACTACCAAACTAGTGAATGATCTTTGATGGTTTGATTAATTTGATGAGCTTACCAAGAATACATAAGATGTGATTAAATATATGTGTTCTCATCATTATGAATATATTTGATATAATTTATATCAAAAAAATTCAATTTAAGGGTATAATGTAACACCTAATGATTTAGTTATATACATTTGTATAAATATATATTATTTATTTGATAAGGTTCAATACACACAACAGCAGGTTTAAAAAACAATGAAATACTATTGAAATATTATTATTATTGATGATAGTTTTCTCATAGACATTGGTTTGGAATGTATGAATATTAATAACTGAATTTAAAAAAGTTATAAATTACACATCAATAAAAGTTTTTATTTTTTCTTTAATTCATTATAAACGGAAACAAAATCTTGTTAAAGTAAAATATATGACTTTTTATAAACTATTTTTAAGCCTATAATATGTTATTACATAAATAAATTAAAATAATCTCAATTGTTGACTAATTTTAATGAAATTTAAATAATATATATATAAAAATATCTGTAATCATCTTTTTTTTTTCAAATCTTGTTATAATAATAAAATATTTTTTTCATAAAAATTTATTTTATTAAAAATTATTTAGTCAAGTTTAGCGTACTTATTTTAAAATGAATTTATACCACTAATATAATTTTAATATTTAAATATGGATTCAATATTTGTAATATTTATGTCAAAATATGGAAAATATGTACCTGTTATTTTTATTGATAATGAATAGTAACCAGGGTAATTTTTATCACCTAACTGTGCTTAAAATTGGTAAAATAGTGTTAAAATATTATGATAAGGATATATAATTTATCCAAGACATACGTTTATCCTATTGGATGTGCAGAGTTATTATTTCTCCATTAATATATCTAATATATGTCTTCCATGGTTCCATTTTTCATGTATCATGTCCTTTATAATATTTTAAAAAATAATAAATACGCAATGTCACACTTTTGAAAATAATACCATTAAAATACTCACATTATGGTAATAAGAGGATATGTCAATATATAAATGTTTATTTTAAATGTCGTTAAATTTTTTATTCTTTTTAATTAATTTTCCATATTTAGTGACTCGATTATTACTTTAAATGTTTATTAAAAACCGACATCCTATTTATTCAATTAATAGACAAATAAAATATATTAAAGTAATTTTTTAATTTACTATAATTTGGATAAATTATCATGATACATAGATTTTTGGGATATATATAAAATATTATATTTTTTTATTGTTTTATATTCAAATTTTATTGTGGAAATGTTGATTTCAAAGTCAATATAAGTGAATAGTTCAAAAAATGACATTTTTAATATTTTATTAAAATTCTATTATAGACTAATTTAAAATTAACGGTAAACATATAATCAATTAACAGATTTTTTATGGTAGAATATATAATCGTTTTTCTCTTTTGTGGTTTAATTAATCTTTTATGGTGATATTCATGGCCATTAAAGAACAAAAATCTTAAATATAAGGTTTTCTTTAAAATGATTAACATGGGTTAACAAAAAAAATGGCGAGGGGGGAAAAATAAAAACATTACCAAACTACAATTATATGATAGGGTATATACACAACCTCATCATAGATTCTAATTATATCATTTTGGGTTTATTTTTCATTGAAAATAAATTTATAATAATTTTCTACTTTATTATTTTCCATGTGTGACATGCCCCACATTTATAAAATGGATCATATTCTATTATTTTACTCATATGTTTTTATCCTTATATAATATCAAATATATTACCTAATTCTTTCAATGATATATATACAAAAACCATGATATTATATTCTATTTAAAAGAGCATCCCTTCAAGGATTCTATTCTAAGGAAGACTTGGAATCTCTTCGTAGACTTACGAATCTTCATTAAGAGTTTTCATGTTTATTCCTTCTTCCTCCTCTTCTAAATCAATTTTATCCACTAAAACATCAATACATAATGTTTTTTATATTTTAAAATATTATTATTATAATGTAGCTACCATTTCCCCTTACTTCCCATTACATAAAAAATAAAAATGTTTCTTGTGTGTTAGTGTGTACTAACACATCAATGAAGTGATGTCATTCATTACATTTGATTCATACATTGATGGTGAAAAGGGGAGATTTAATGAAAATACAATATAAATATGATTAAATAATTATTCAATAATGGATAATTATTATTTACCATTGTTTCACTCCATCCATTTTAATGTTAATATAATGTTCCTATGTATGTAAAGATGTCCATCTACATGAATTATGTACCTAATTTCTCTGTCTCAATAAAATATAGATGACTATATATTTATATATATAATTTAAATATATTATATTTATTTAATCATTAATATGATGCAGACTATTGAAAAATGGTTAAATTACACTGACTGAATCGATTGAACTGAAATGCTGATGAATAAAATAGATAACAAAAAAATGAACATTTGAATATATATTTTTTAACAAATGGAAATTCAAAATTTATAATCGGATCATTTTTTATAACATACCCATAAAATCGAGTTTTGTTGAAAATTATTTCAAATTAAAACTTATTATATAGTAGATTAGGGTTATTTTGATGAAAGTTGACCATAATGTACGGGTTTTATGAATCATTATCACTATTTATTGGGATTATTTATGATTATTATTCCAGAAATTAACAATTTGGAGATAAATCATAGTAATCTTTAGAATTTTTCATTTTTATTTTTATTTTTAGTTATAACAGGTTATTATTTCATTTTCCTCACATTATCTTCTTTAGAGAACAAAAGATGGATTTCCCGGAATAACTGAAGTGATTTGTATCCTATGTTGAAAATAATTTGTATTATATATCGTTGTTATCTTTAAATGATTTCATTAATATTTTTTATATTACACAATAATTAATTTACGCATTTATTTAATAGTGTTTCTAATTTTTCATTAAAAATTTAATAGAATATCTTTTCCATTTTATGAGTGAGGTACTATTAAATTTTAATATAAATTTTTATAGGAATATTTATTTTTTCATATTGGGATTTAATATAATTGAACCCAATAATGAACAATCAATATTTTAAGATGAATAAATATGTTTTGAAGGATATCTAATATGAATTGTTTTCCAAAATATTTTTTAAATTTTTATAATTCAAAATATGTAATTTTAAAATGAAATTGGTGTTTTACTCATGAAATACCCAAGAGATATTTAATGTCTTTTTCATATATCATAACATAAATGGATGTTAGTTATGATTACATTGTTAAATAATCTTGTTATACCGTTCAAATTCATTATATAGATGGATTTTAATCATGATTTATAGATTATTCCACAAAACCTATTTTTGATCTTCAGAAAATTATCTTATGACACACATATATTTTACAAATGTTTTTTATGAATATTTGATGATTCATTTATGATAAAAAAATTCATTTTCAATGGTTATGGTATAATGATTGTTTTATGATCTTGTAGACACATATAAATTATTTCCATTTTGTGATGGTATGGTCTGAGATTTTATATCAGTATAATGCATTGGTTGAATATATATATATATATATATAATGAGATAATAAAGACAATAGTGGTTTGTAAAACTAGTTCAATAAAGAAACCTATCTAGTATGATAGTCTTTGGAGTGATCTGTGAATAATAAATGAAATTTAAAAGGAACACAATCTAGAATGATAGTCTTGGAAATAATCCTTGACTACTAAAAAAATCAGTTTTGATTCTTATGTGGATTGAACAAAAATATATCTTATAATAGTCATCTCACCACTAATATTTTTGGATTAAATTATGAATAATGTCTAATGAACTACATTACATTATTCAAGGACTCGTGATTATGATTATTGAAATTTATCTAATTTATTTCAAATGTTATGATCATATTTCCATACAATTATAATAATCTTCTTTTTATGTGATCATTGAAATTCACCTGGTATTCCCTTACTGAGCATTTGAGCTTCGCCTTACATACTTTTTCAATCCCTATTTTATGAATAATGGTCTTAACAAAGTTATGTCTTATAATGGTTCAACATATATCGCAATATGAGTAATATGATATAGATATCATATGAAAAAATTATTTTTGTATCAGCCTTTCCAGTGACACTAATCTCATATTATTTTTGTGAAGATCATAATATTTTGTAATTAATATTCCTAAAAAATAAAAAAAAATATATTTATGAAAAATATGTGTCGCCATATTTTAATTATATAAATGAATAGTTTTTTCATAAAATATGATTATAAAAAAATGTTGAGAATAAATTTTGTAAAACTATATATATGAGTATATCATATGTCTTGATAAATAATTAATTTGGGATTTACTAGAAAAATATACTTATTGGAATTATGAAAGTGGAAATTGTCTTTTCATATATTATTATAGGTGTAGTTACCCTTAAAATAGATGAACAAATATATCTAAAACATAATTTTACTGAATGGTAAGTGAACCCTTAATGTACATAAATAACCTATTTTAACGCCAATAGTTTCGTCGATTGAAAAGATTAATTATTTAGTCCTATGAAATATTACTTCTCTTGAATATGTGTTTTTACATTAAGTCTATTTTTCATACACATTACTTCTCAGTAACAGTAAATAGATAGAACAATAATAAGCCATGTAAATGGTATATTTGGTGTAAAATGTTGCGATATCCATCAATGGTAAAAAATTTAATGGGATATATAATTAACAATATTTTTTCAATGTTTAAAATACATTATTTGTATATTAATAATGTTTACCTCCAAAATAGACATAAAGGAAACAACATTTAATAAATTACTTATTGAGGTACCATCCAAATTCAATTAGTGGGTAAAATAGATTGACTAATTTTTAATGAATTGATCAGTACCACTGAAAATATATTTTCAATTCCTGAGTATTCGGAAATGTCAATTTATATATTTTATATTTATCATTTGGAATTAGAATCTAATAAATAGTGAAAACTTATAATGATCATTAATAAATAGATAGAAATTGAATCCATGTAGTGGGATGAATTTATGGACTTAATTTTTTGCAAGTAATTTATATAAATATTTTATAAAAAAGGGTAAATAATTCCATTGGCTAATTTATTCAGATTATTGACCCTTTAGTGACTATGTGTAAAATTATACAAGACATATGATGTATTATATAAGTATTATCATCTATTATTGAAGTAAATATGATTGATTATTTTGTGGAATAAAATCTATGAAGGGAGTTAACAATAAGGGAATTTATTAATAATGATGAAATAATTTGATGTCATATCAATTTAGTAATAAATATATGGGTTACCCCGAAATAAATTTATTTTAATGAAAAAATATAGAATAGAAATGAAATATTAAATAACATTGGTAGAAGTTGAGGATAAGTCCAAAACTCTCAAAATTTAGTTAGAAATATAATGGAAATATGATAAGGTTAACATTAAAGGGATTATGTGTAGAAAAAATTCATAGTGAAATAAAATATCAATTTGATATGATGAATATGTTAGAAATTTTATAGGTAAATTTCCATAAATTCAACACCCACACTATAGTGTTTTTAATCCATGTAGTATTTTAATTATTCTAATAGGAGATCAAATCAGAAGGATAATAATCATGATCATCATTTAAATTTATAAATAGGTGTTTTTATTCATAGTGTTTAATTAAAATAATCATTATTCTATATACCTTTATTTGTAATAATAAATATATCATTTTTAAAAACTACAATTTGGATCCGAAGTAATTTGATGTTCTTTTTTATAAAACATAATAAAAATTTATTAATACAAAAGTGATCCATAATTAAAAGAAGTACATTTTTCAGGTCGTTAAATTTTACCCCTTAATAAAATTGCATCCTCACAATTTTCTCTTTTTATAAAATTTTTACAATTATGAATCATATCATTATAATGTAATTTAATGTACTAAAAGTCATACTTAATGAAAATATTATTCTTTAAAAACAATTTAATTTTTTATAAATCCTTCATAATGAATCAAAAAAAGATTGTGATTAAGAAAACATATCTACTAGGAGTGTTATAACCAAAAGCGCTGAAAGCCCTGTTGTCATATACCAGTTCCCATTTGAGTCTAGATCAAAGAGGTGTTTTTGGGTTTTAACACTATGTACATCTGTTCCAGAGCCACCTCTACCTGCTCATATATCGACAGAGATGTATTTGCTTGATAAACCACTTACTTAATACTCAATAGAATACCATGAATTATTCCTATATTTAAACTTTTCAAAAGTGTTATTCCTCATATTTTTATATCCTAATTCCCACATGTAAATAAACCATCCTCTGATACCAATTATGGAAACTCGCATTTTTATTACATAAATTTTCTTTACATAATACAAATTTAACATATTGAAAGATCTGTTCGGTTTAGTGTCATGGAAATCAAGAACATATTACATGAAAATAACATAAAACATCCTTCTAATAAATGTGTATGGATTCATCATAGGTTCATACTTAGTACAATTACTGCATCTCCTAACCTGGAGACATACATCACAGGAAAGGGTGAGTAGAAGACCCAGTAAGGGTAAGAAAGGTAATCAGTTTACTTGTGATATCAATAAGAAAATGATTAAAAAACATAAATACATGTGAAATGGAAGTATATGGATATCATAATAACATTAAATTGAAAAATAACATGAATATGTGTCTACAAAATTGAATTTAAACATTCATGAACATATCACCAACGTTCATCTGTATGGTGTCATAAAAATTACCATGGTTATTCACCAAGGTATCATGGAAGTTATCATCTATTGAGATTAATTATTTACCCAATTAATTGGAGATCTATTAGGGTGAACCCTTAATATGTCATAATCTACATGTGATCCACATAGATCATAATAAAACATTTAATAAATAACCCATCGAGAACAAAACAAATGGGTTTCATTTCAAAATTTTTACGTTTCAAAAGACAAAAAAAGAAAAATATGTCATTTATAACCCATGTAAATAGAGTGAGGGTTATATTAATGTAGATTCCAGAATCAAATATATCATTATTGGTATATTTATAAACTCCCATAGAAACAAAATAGGTCTTGGTATTCACATAAATAGGACAAGAGAGAACGAGAGGGAAAATTTGAGGCAATATTTTTGCAGCATAACATCTATAAATCATGGTTTTAGAATATAATAAAAAGAGAGGGGACAAGGGTCTCCAATAAATAAATGAACATTTATGAAGTAGACGGACATAATTAAAAGAAATAGGATAGTTGTGTGGAAATTTGGATGACACACCACATGAAAAGGAAACATGAAAGGAATGAGAAATCACATATTCTTTTATGAAAATTCAACAGCTTAACGATGTGACATAAAAATTCAAAAAATCAATTGATGGGCGCGGAATGGATATCTCATAATTTAGAATTGATATGTACAATAGTAACGATATATAAGAACAATCCCACTCATAATAAAATGGAACTATAAGACATAACAAAAAGGAAGTCATGAGGTAAAAGATGGGGGGTGAAATGTTCACTTACCTTGAAGAGTAACTTTGAATGCTTGAAGGTAGGGACTTCAAGAGCCTTGAGGGAACCATGGGAGGACTCCTTGGGAGGTAAGAGGACCAGAACATAATTCAAGAATATTTTTTAATGAAATTAATGAGATAAATGTCTTGATATTTATATGATAAGTGGAGAATAAATTATTAATTTCCAAGGGACACTTCATCCATGGTATATGAAAAACCATGGGCTTGCACATTGTACTTTCCCATGGTTTTGGACACTTGGGACACCTCATTAAATATTTAACTATTCATAATTCTTCCATAAATCTTACATAATTATTACATCATTAACGATGTCATTAAACACATGAAACTCAAAACTATATTTTTACTATTCACTAAAAATTCAATTATTTCAGAAAAATCGCAAAACATCACCCTATCCTAATATCGATGCTCTGAATTCTAAAATGAACTCCATTTATTAAAATAATTTTCTAAATATTTTTAATTTAATTTTTAAATAAAATCATTATTTATTCAAAAAAATACTACTTTAAATCTATAACTCATATTGTAACACCATAAAAAAGTAATCAAGGTCCCCGAAAATTATTGTATAACCATAATAAAATAAAGTAACAATTAATGATTACACTTTATTAAAATTTATTTTCTTTTTAGATTATTAAATTATTTATAATATTGTAAAAAAAATAATTATGACATGCAAAAATACCAAAACTTATATTTTTACCATTTTTTACTTTTAAGATGTTAAAATTGTATTTACACATTCATGGGTAAAGATTCTATTTTTTTCCAAATTACAATTCATTACTATTCATATAAGAATTTTACATTTCATACATTATAATTCACTAAATACAAGTTGATTTTATAAGACAATAAATTTCTTACTGATCAGAACTGTAAAAGACCATTTTGTGAAAATCATTTCACAAAAAATGTTATTAAATAATAAATAATTTTTATACTATCCGTAAAGAAAAACTATTCATCAAATACTTTTAATCAAATTTAAACTTTATAGAAAATTTTTAAAAATTCATCTAAGGTTACTTTTGAAATTCATAATTCAAAATTTATGTTTATTTAAAAATAATAATTATATAAGTATAAGAAATTTGACTTTTAAATATGAAAATCCATATTTATTAAAAGTAATAGTGGGTCGAAAATGAATAGTGAATTGCATAGTGAAATTTATAATATAAAAAAGTAAAATTATTTTAACCTATAAATTTAAAAATATGTTTTTTAGTGATACTATTTAATTAAAATAATCATTATTCATTATACCATAATTTGTTATAATAATTATTTCATTTTTGAAAACTAAAATTTGGATTCAAAGTAATTTGATGGGATTTTATTGTGAAAAATAATTAAAATTTATTAGGACAAAAGAGATCCATAAATAAAAAGAGTACATTTTTCATGTGGTTACACAGATCATGTGTGGGTCAGCGGTAAGAAATCCTGTTAGGGTCAGATCATGTGTGGGTCATTTCGGGGGTTAGTACCTATAGACTCTGGGTGTGTCAAATCCTGTGTGGATCATTACAGGGGTAAGTTACCTATCTATCCTATGCGGGTCAGACAATGTATGGTCATAAGCAGTGCCTCTTGGCAGAATTAGATGATCCTATTTCGTGACTAATCATCAGTACTTCTATACTTCACTGAAAAACTGGTTTCAGTAGAGAGTCTTTTTGAGATGTGTCTATTGAATTGTGATTTGTGATTGGGGTCATGCTTTTTGGTTTTCCTCTGTGTAATTTTGAGAGACCATTAAGGTTTTCAGGGTCCATACTGGGTATTGTTATAATCACCCATGGGAGGGCTTTGTCCACATCTCATTGTCACTTGTGCAGACGATGAGCAGCTAGGAAGAGGATTCAAGGAGACAGGAATAAACGGTATATAGAGGATTTAGGTAGATGAGTAGTTCTGAGGAGGATATCGTTACCTACCCTTCAGGTAGGATCCTTTGAGGACGACCCATTAGTTTCTTTTCTTTTCCAGTTGTATTGTACCTTTTAGATGTACTTTTACTTTTGTTGTAGGGCTTGTATTTCAGCAACATCACTTTCATCAATCATTTACTATATAATTTGACATTATGGTTTCTTCTTGTCGCATTCAACTGTTTTTGTTTTTATATTTTTTAAGGAAATGTCGTCCCGTTTTAGGGATACGACTTTCTGGTTCTAGTCGCCAACCCATGGCCTATGGAAGGCATGCATTGGGTAGTCACGACACGGGCTTCGTCAGATGGGTCATGAAAAAGTGGTATCCGAGGAGCCAGTTCTACCCAATAACTAGGATTCTAAACTTTTCAGTGTTAAAATAGTGTTATGTTTTATGGGTGTGGTTTCCATTTCGGGGAGTCCAGTGTTAGTGCGACGGCTGACGTATCCATACACCAGGACCATGAATTCTAATTTCAAACTCAATACACTAAAAAATTGAATGCATGTGTTTTTTAAGAGTATTTCTCGTGATTTATTTGAGTCAGATCACCAGGTATAACTTCTTGCCAGTGGCACAACTATCTATTTTCAAGATGCCACCATGTAGACAGCCAGCAAGGATTCCCAAGAGACTACATGTTGATGGCCCAATGAGCGTTGAGGCCGCGGTGCAGTGTTGTCTTATAGCATTATCACCTTCAGGTGGTGTACCAGCAACACCACTACTTATTGGGAAGTTATTTCCACCGGCCACACAAGCAGATGGTGTATTCCGACTAAGCATGTTGCATGAGTTTTAGCATGAGAGACCTCTGAAGTTCCGAGGTGAGACGGACCAACATGTGGCTTAGGACTGGATGGAGGCTGCGGTCAGAGTCTTCTGATTCGTTAGGACACCAGCTGACCATATGGTGATCCTATTAGAAAGTCTTTTTCAAGCAGTAACAGGGAGATGATATAGCTTGATTCAATATATACATGATGAGGTGACCCTAATCTTTGTGGAATTCAAGACCCGTTTCATAGAAGAGTTCATCCTAGTGGATTTACGGTAAGTGCATATATAGGAGTCTCTAAACTTATAGAAGGGAATCATGATAGTGGCCCAGTACTCAGAGAGGTTCACTGAACATTCCCACTACTCCACTAACATTGTAAGGGGTCATTTCTTTAGGGATCATACAATAAAGAAGGGACTTCAATGAGAGATCAGAGCTTTGACGATATCGCTCAGCTTATCGATGTAGGCTGGGGAGCTAGAGAGAGGGCTTTTGGTAGATATCTTCATAGCTAAGTAGGAATTGACAATGAGACCCACCACCGGGAGACACATTGTAGAGTAACATCTGGATGGTTGTAGGAAGAAGACATAGATATCCAAGAGGACAAATACATTGGGTGGATGACCCCTTGGCGCACGGTTGGAGGTGAAGAACTAATGAGGTAGAGGTGTTCATTTAGGAGTCAGGGTGTGCTTCACGTATGGCAAGAAAGGTCATATGGATCATGACAGCCCGACCTGCCTTAGAAATGATCAGAATATTGTCGATGGACTAATGACGTATACGCTGATGTTCAATCGAGGGGGTCCAAGGGCAGCATATAGACATGGAAGATGTGTTGTATATGCAGTAGGCGGTGGACGACAATACGAGGTTATACAGCCACCTCCACCAGGTGGTCTTCCCCGACTACAGGGAGTTGCTGGACATGGATGAGATCAGCTTCAGGTACCTGAGGCCTACGACCATGGCTCTGTGGAAATGATTATAGGTTTGATCTGTGTCTACTCCAAATTATCTACAGTACTTATAGACATAGATGTCATTCACTCTTTAATTTTCATGTGCCTCGTCCAGAACATGGAGGTTGAGGTGGAGCTGTTGGCTCGATCCTTATTTCTATATACACCTATGAGAGTATATTTGATGATTACACACAAGTGTTGGAAGTGTGATCTTACTCAGGGAGGTGAGAGATTTTCCTGGGATCTTATAGTACCGTCGTACATTCCTTATGACATCATCTTCATATGGACTGGTTATCCACATTCCATGCATAGATTGACTATATTAGGTGCAAAGTGGAGTGTGTCCATGCAGACAGGAGTAGGTATTCCTTCATTAATGTGAAGGGAACTTTTTCAGCATATGATAGACTTAACTGGAGGAGGATGCAACTGATCACACATCATTTAGAAAGACTTACCCTCAGAAAAGTTGATGTTTAGAGGCTGAGCTATCCCGTAATGGTGGACTAGTATACCGATGACTTTTATGATGATGTTATAATACTACCTCGACGCTGAGAGGTAGACATATACATCGACCTATACCCCGGAAGGACACCAATATCTACACCATCATTTAGGATGACTCCTACAGAGCTTCATGAGTTACGAGTATATTTGGAGGACTTATACTGTATGGGGTTCATAAGGCCCTATCTTTGTCCATGGTTATCCCAGATTTGGTTTTCCATGAAGGATAATGGGATTTCGAGTCTCTATGTAGACTATCATAGCCTGAACCAGGTGACCGTAAATAACAAGTATCCACGTTTGAGAATCGATGATCTATTCGATCAGCTGAAGGGAGATCAATGGTTTTCATAGATAGACCTCAGTTCAGGCTATCATTTTCTCAGGGTAAAAGATGAGGACATGTATAATATGACCTTCAAATGTCGTTATGGCCACAATGAGTTATTGGTTATTCCATTAGGCATGACCAATTCCCCTAAAAATGTTCATTGGAATCATGAACATGATCATTCTGTCATACCTCTATCGCTTTGTGCTGGCCTTCATCAACAATATCTTAGTGCACTCAGTGACGGAGGAGGATAATTCATATCATATGCATATAGTTATGGATACACTCTGGGAGCTCTGACATTATGGTATGTTCTCGAAGTTCCTATTTTGTAAATGATTGGTTCACATCCTGGGACACGATATCTCGGAGGCTATAGTTTCTATAGATATAGCGAAGATTGAGGTTGTGCTTTCATGGGAGCCACCCAGAAGTCTGACAATGGTCTGGAGTTTCATGGAGTTAGTGGGATACTATTAGAGATTTATGTCTAACACTTCCAGAGTTATGGGACCTTTGTCAGCTTTGATGAAGAAGGGACAACCCTTCATGTGGACAGGGTGATTCCAATAACAATTTCAGGAGCTGATGTAGTGACTGAAGAGTGCCCCAATAATGAGGCTACTAGAAGAGGGCCTTGGGTATATAGTCTACTAATACAATTTAGGGATCGGACATGGATATTTCCTAATGCAGGAGTGAGCATTGATCGCTTATAAATCATGAAAATTGGGACAATATGAGCATAACATTGCTACCCATGACCTGGAGTTAGCAGTAGTGGTCTTCTCATTAAATTATAGTGGCATTACTTGATATGAGAATGTTTTATAGTCTACTGTAATCATAAGAGTCTTAGTTGTACCTTCTCTCATAAGGAATAGAACCCGAGTCATCAATGTATACTAGAGTTCTTCCAGGACAATGATTTGGAAATAGTCTATAATCTTGGGAAGAGGAATGTGGTAGCAGATGCACTCAATAGGAGATATGGTCTATAGTTACTGAGTGAGGTTATAGAGAAGCTAGCTATGTTGATAATATATTTTGTGTATATAGATGGACAAACATACATATAGTCTATGAAATTCACTCCCCCACTACATCGCAAGCTAGGGAGGCACATCTTGTGGAATTTGACTATGTGGATCGACGTGGTTAGATTTCCTCAAGACAGGCACCTGATGGATTTTATGATGGTGGGGAGCATATCATCCTTTTTAGAGGACATACCAGGGTACCGGTGGTGCTACGAAGGGAGTGGATGGGAGAGTTCCAATCATCACCTTTGATGGTACATCCATTTGGGTAAAATATGTTTCAAGACCTCTGGAATCATCACTGGTGGCTAGGCATAAAGAAGGCAGTGGCACAATTTGATTTATGTTTCCCCACCTATCAGCAAGTGAAGGATGAGCACCAGGTTCCAGAAGTCTTAGCTCAGCCCCTAGAGTACATAGAGTGGAAGTGGAATGTAATCTCCAGGGACATTGTGACATGTATTACACGTACATCAAAAGTACATGATTCCATATGGGTGATTGTTTACCAACTCACCAAGTTTTATTTCTTCCTACATATTCGATAGCGGGGATCGATAGAGGGATCAGGATGCCTCTACATACAAGTTATTTTGAGAGTTCATGGGCTTCCATCAATGATCGTCTCTGACCATGAAACAAATTTTACATTCTGGTTTTGGAAGGGATTATAGGAGACAATTGAGACATATCTACATTTGAGCATCGCCTTTCATCCTCAGGCGGATGGCTCGATGGAGCAGACCATTCAGACTCTAAAAGACATGCTTCATTCTTGAGTCATAGATTTTGGCCATAGTGGGGAGGATCACATGCCCGTGGTGGTGTTCATGTACAATAATTTTTATCAATCCACCATCTGTATGGACCCATTCGTACCCATGTATGGTTAACCTTGACGATCACTACTATGCTGGATAGACCCAGGGGAGTCATCACCAATGGGTCCAAAGATGTTACGGGCTACGGCTGAAAATGTGAAGATTATCCCAGAGTGGATGAAGACTGCACATAGCATGAATAAGTATTACGCTGATAGGATATAGAGTCATTTATAGATCTGGGAGGGGGACCTCATATTCTTTTGAGTCTCTCCTCAACATGGACAATGAATATTTGGTCAAGGGGGAAAGTTATCCCTATTGTTTATCGTACCATTTCTGATACTTCAGAGGATAGATGATATGGAATACCATTTAAAACATCCAAAAATGTTGTATATGGTCTATAACGTCATCCACATATCCCATGTGAGGAGATATGTGCATGACCAATATCACATCATCAACAATGGTGAGATGGACTTCGATGATTGGGTGATGGTTATGGGGGTTCCAGTGGATATTGAGGATCAATGAGAGATAGTAGATCATGGGTAATCTAAACCTCTAGTGTACAATCACTGTCAGAATGGGAACATTCAACAGATAACATGGGAGCAGAAGGCTCAAATTCGTGATAAATACCTTATTTGATTCCATAGTCTTTTTTGTGACTTTTCGGGATGAAAATTCATAATGTGGGGAGAATGTAAAGACACATATTTTCCTATGTATTTTTTTTAATTATATGTAATTTTTAAGAATGTAAAAAAATTAACAGAGCCTGATTTGGAGGCCTGATGTGCCCAACATGAAATTGTTATCTTTTTCTGTGGTACGTTAAGGAAATGTGTGCGTGGTGTTTTCTACATTTTGAATCATTTTCTGGTTTAAAAAACTAAGGGCACCATGGAATCCACAACTACATGATTCAATTAAGAGATTATTTAATTTTACCATAATTTGTCAGGTGAAAAAGTTATTTTTTGTGTCTTTTTAAAATAAATGATCTAAAATAATTTTATTATTTTATTCTCATTCTTCCCCACCAACAGACAAGTGGAGTGAGGGACCCGCGATGTGTCAAGCTAATAACTGGATTGACATGTCAATCTTAAGTAACAATTTCATTGGTGAATTATGAAGGATACTAATTAGTGATCCCCATTAAATACCCACATCGTTACTTATCTTCCCCCTCTAATATTTATATGGAACTTTGGGAGAGGTGTCGTCACTACTTCTCCAAGAAGCGAAGTGCTGTTGGAGTACCGTGAAGCTGAACCATCAGAAGAAAAAGCCAATCCTAGTGGGAGGTGATGGGTGGCACTAAACCATGTACCAAAGAATGACGTATGAATGTCAACATTGGGAACTAGTTTCCAGAATGAAGAACACAATCTACCATCATAACAGTATGTTATATAACAGTTTTACGATGTAGGGTATTAATTCGGGTTTTATCTAATTACAATTTTATTGTAACCTTTATCCTCCCTCATGATATGAGAAAATGCGGAGGGCGTGGGCCTAATGAACCTGGAACGCACCCTCATCTACTTAGATATCCTCTCACCTCTGTGGAAGACCATCGACACGACTGCAATACTGACTATGAAGGGGGAAACATAATGTTGCACGTCAAAAGAGGAGGTATCATCACAAATCGACGATGGTCATCGGAGCGGCCTGCATCGATCGATCCGTAGAGGGAGTGAGGCAGGCCGTCATGTTCCGCCAGTGAAAAAGGAACACAACTAATCTGCCACAACGATCAGAGGTGGCAACAGGCACACTAGTTGGCCATGGAAGGGGAGGGTATCATGAGCATCATGCTGCTAGAGGACTCTGACCATGTCTCATCAGCTGCGGTAGATCAGAGGATGGCGACAACCACATTGGCTGACTATGGGTGGTGGAGCAGTGCATCATTGCGCACCATTGGAGAAGTAAGCTAGCACACTGGTTGGCCATGATGGAACTGACAGGACCCACTCTAGTGGGTCCCCGGTGCCACATGGTGTTGCCGTTGCGATTAAGACCGAACGTCCATAGGCCATTCAGGAAAACTGGGGGGGGTTCCCCAAGTGGCGGCTAGGTTAGACCTCATTGCGGGTCACCCATCAAGCGGCCAGGCTGCCTACTGAGTGGGATGCACCCCCTTGCGGGCTGGAGTGGCGGGTTGGGCCAACCCTTTGTGTGCTGCCCTAAAGGGGCTAGTCTGCCCTTTGTGAGATTCCTTGTACAGGCCATGACACCCTGTATGGGTCAGGCCAGACCTCAGCCCAGTGGGGCGTGCACCCTGCGGCCCATCAAATAATGGGTCAGGTTAGGTCGACCCGACTATGTCGGACCAGACTTGGACCACCCAGTACAACAAACACATAAAGAGACATATCTTTAGAACCAGTCATTCAGTTTGAATATCCATCTATGGAATTGGGATCTCATGATCGATATGGTACTTATGGTATAATCACCATAAGTTTTGAATACAGATGGATTATGGTCGTGTTGGATTGAACCCAAATCCAACTGGTCCCCTAGTGCTAAATATCTTATAACTCATAGACCGGATGACTGATTAACTCACCATCTATCACTTTGGAACCCTTAAGACATGACGGTCCTCTAGGTTACTCATTTTTGGAGCTTAGTGGATGTCGAGGTACAACTGATATATCAAGGGATAATTCTACGAAACTCGAGGGCACATGGTGCCTGGAATACAGTGGAAGGAAATGTAGGGGTGGTTGGAGATATATCATATGGAGGTCAATTCTCAGAGATCCTGTGTGGGTCAGCACAAACCGATCCTGTGGGGGTCAAATCATGTGTGGTTCAATGCTCAGCGATCCAATTTGGGTCAGCGCATACTGATCCTGTGTGGGTCAGATCCTGTGTGGGTCAGTGCTTAGTGATCCTATGTGGGTCAACGCACGCCGATATTGTGTGGGTCCAATCCTATGTGGTTCATTATGGGGGTTAGTATCTATCGACACTGGGTGGGTGATATCCTGTGTGGATCATTGTGGGGTTAGTTACCTATTGATATTCTTTGGTTTAGACTCTGTATGGTCAGAAGTAGTTCCTCTTGACTTAATATGATGATATGGTTATGTGACTAATCATTTATACTTATATACTTCACTAAAACCCTGGTTTGAGCTAAGACTCTTTTGAAGATGTTCCTATTTCATTGTTCTTTCTGATTGAGATAGTGCATTGTGGTTTTACCATTGTTAAATTTGGAGAGACCTTCCGGGGGATCAGGATCCCAAATGAGTATTGTTTTACTCTACCATGCACGGGATTAACTCGCACCATGTTGTGTATTTTAAAGACAATTATTTGTTCTGATGAGGTTTGAGGGAGCCATGTCTAGATGGTACACGGTGGAGACGATCAGATGTGGAGTGCCAGGGAGGTGATTTGTAACTACCATTCAGGTAGGATCCTCAGAGGATGACCCATGAGATGATTCCCTTTTCCAGTAGTATTGTACCTTTTAGTTGTACTTCTACATTTATAGTTAGGCTTTATTCCGAACCCTTAACTTTAAACACACTTTTACTATAGTAGTTGAATGTGTGGTTTCCCCTTGTTGCATACTAATCTGTGTGTTTGTACAAGTTTAAAGGAAACACCTTCTCATTTAAGGGATACACCATTCCGGTGCTAGTCATAAGCCCTTGGGCTATGGAAGGAAATCATGGGGTAGTCATGGTGTTGTCCCTGAGGGATGGGTCTTGAAAATTATTTTTTACACATTTTATTAGTTTATAAAACAAAATGAGTACATTTTTATTGAAAAACTACCAAATTAATCCAATCCATTATCATTCAAATTTTATCTAATGATCCATCCCCCCCCCCCAAGTAAAAAAATTTTAATTATAGGATCATATAAAATTATGAATTAATAGTATTAAAATATAACATAAATATTGTAATTGAATTAACATTTGATATTAAAATCCATACAAACAAATAGATCATGAAAACTAATGAAACAAGTACTCACAAATGATGATATTGTATCTATTAACCCAAAAATTGACCATAAACGAACATAAAAAATTACTAATGAAAATTAATTTCTAATAGGTTCATAATTACGTTATTAATAACTATAATTTAATATTACAGGACTTTAAATTTCAGAGCTAAACCTATTTGGACATAAGTTAAGAGTTTTTTACCTGATCATCCATTTTATTTTGGGTTACTCTTTATCTCCCTTATACCCAATTAAATAAATATTTACAGTTATGTATTCATCATAAATTCTATTTGAATATGTTTTATATGTTTACTAAACATAATCCTTCGTTATTTTATGAGGATTTACTTGTTTTAAAATGATATTTCAAAATTCATTCCTGATAAGCAAGCTCGTTTCCAATGAATTTCACCAAGTCTGACCTATTCTCAAGGGAACCCTATAATCGGTTATCAACAACATTTATTTTATATAATAATTTTTTTTGTTTTGAAAAAATACATTAATTCTCTTCTGGTTTTATACAAATTTGTTTGCGTTTTTTTGAAATTAAAGATTATTAATCTAAATAACTAGTCATTGATTATATTAGAATATTTTCACCTATTTCAATGTCGTTGTTTATTATTATAGGATTAATATTTTATGACATCATATAAAATATTTTATTGTATTAGTTATTAGTAGTTTCAATAATGATTTTCTATCTTGATACAAGTCACCATATTATTCCAATGGATATTGTTTTGTTTAATAATTGGGGAAATATATTTTTATATCATATGATAGTTTTAATATGAATAAATATGCTATTTATGTTAAACTACATTCATATGAAGAATTTATATGACCTATAATGTGATGGGTGGTTCTTTCTATATCCCCTTGATGCATCAATACTTCTCATGAGACAACCTTGTGTCTTGGCAAGAGGCCATAGCAGAATGGTTAATATTATTTTGGCATGAGGCCTTGATGGTGTGATTATGTTGTATGAAATTATGCATTCCGTCATTATGAAACTAGAGATTGATATTCCATGTGATTATTTGACTAGTATAATTTCCATGGTTATGTTTTATGTCATTATTTAATTAGTTTTTATTCCTACCATATTATGATCAAGTATATATTTTAAAGGCATTGTTTTTAAGTCATTCATCATACATTGTTTAAGGATTATAATTTCTTCCATTGTTTTATTTACCCTTACTGAGCATATGAGATTTCCATTTTGAAAGGATTTAGTTTTAGCTTGTTCTAAAGAAGTATATTATGAATGGCTTGCATGGATAATATAGGTGTTTATGTGATTCAAAAGAAGTTGATAAGTTGTCGTTCCTTTCATGTGGTAATGGTGAACTTTTTTATGTATCTTACTTCCCAAAAATACAACACTATTCATTCAATTGAGAAACAAAATTCTATTAATCGTGATAATTTAATCAAATAAAGCATAGGATCCCAGAAATTGGGTCAGTTTCATACACTTATGCTCATTTTTTATTATAAATCACCCTTTGTTACCCATATTGAGCTTCTTATCCCACCCTTTACTTTTGATTCCATTCCCTAGGTTATGAAGAATTTTTTTAGTATATTTAATGATTAAGATGACCAATTTTTGAATTGTTGATGATCATTCACTATTTTATAATATTTTTTTTTTAATTTTTCTAAATACACTAAATATTTATAGATCTCAGAGATTCATTTTTTTAAAGAGATTAATATTTATACAATATAATGTATTATCCATGTATTTCATGCCATGGTATCAATAGTTGTTATAGAATTAATATTTTAGTCAACCATTAAAAACAATTATGTGAAAGATATAGTGATATCCATTGGTATATTTTAAAGGATACAAATATGGATGTATCTATGGATGAGTCTAAGGATGAATTAATGTTTACCAAAATCTCATGAAAGATCAGTAATTGATATTTTGATTATTTACGTGGAATACATCTATGTATGGATACTGAATGTGGATGTGTCTCTTCATAGATGTACGTATGGGTTACATGATAAAAAAACTATATTGAGCCAAAATCAATTGAGAACTAGTTCATAGAAATGATCCTTTATACACAACCGGATTGTCACTCTCAAGGGATATGATATGGGAATTGAAAAACACTTTATAACCCATCCTGAATGATTTAAATATATTATTACTAAGAATTACATTATATTAACATAAGGATTCATAGATTATAGAATAAATTCTATTGATTTGTACATCATATAAGTGAATTTTTCATGATTATCAGGTTTTATACATGGATAAATATTTGTCAAAATATGATTTCATGTTTTAGTAATTAGAGGGATGCTAAAGGATCAGGTTTTATAATGAATGTCGCACAAAATATTCTGATGAGTAGTCAAATGAGGGGATAATTTGAGTTAAGGATGTTGTTACAACAACTAATTAGACTCCACAAATTAATATTAATAACATGTTCAAAGAAATATAATAAGACTCCCAAATCAAAGGAAGGAAATAGTTTGTGGATAATTCTTGTAATGGAGACCCCAGGGGAAAGATGATTTGGGTTCTGATGTGTCTGTAATGTGGGAAGAAACACCCACCTCAATGACTCAATAAACAAGAGGTTGTGTTGATTATGATTAAATGACTCAAATAAATTAACTAAAACAAATAAAAAATTCGATTTTGGATAACAAAATAAATGGGAATATTGGCCTGCTTAATAAATCATCATTGAAAATTTGATTAATGTTTTTAATGAATGGTAGTTATGAAAATAAATTTCCCATGTTGAATTATAATAAATAAAATATGAATGGTTTTATATGTAATGGTTATAAAATTGATGACGATTAGATGAAATATTTAGTTTTAATTAAAATTGGATATGGTTTCCTTGTTAGTGGATTAAAGATGAAGTATAATAATCCAACATTTATTGTATTTTGATTTAATAATTACGAATGGAGAAATATAAATGTATTTTCCAGTCTATGTTTCTCTCAAATTATTTACAAGTATATGTTGAATGGTTTTGATGGACTATAAATATGATATTTTGTAAAGGAGAAATAATGAATATGAGAAGAAAATTTTTAGTGTCTTTCTGATGTTGAGATACTGAGGATTGGATAATGATATATGGGATATGAATATGATAATTTGGTGGTACTGATAATCGTGGAACACATTATGGATTTTATTACATGTTTTTTATGAAATCATCGACGGTGCTTACAATATTTTTGGATTTAATGAATATATTAAACAAACTATGGGATAAGGAAAGATGAATGCTTTTAATATGTATTTTTTTTATAATTTATTTTATTGTCATTTTTAATAGAATATATGATTAACATATTCACATGTTATTCATGTGACTTTTTAATTTTTTATGATATACATGGGGATCAATGAAAATTTGTTTTTGATAAATTAAGTGACCATATTTCTAATGTATTATACATACTTCTTTAATAAATAAGATGAGGTTTAACATTTTTGGAATGGTTTAATTTAAAATTCTGATGATGTTTTATAAATTATTTTATTATATTTCCATATACAGATTTATGCATATTTTTCACCCGTGATAACAATTTTTATTGTCATAGAGACAGCCGGAATGACCTATCATTATATTAATTCTCTAGGATTAATAAATTCACCTTACATTGTTGGAATTTGTGGTGATGTGATGGTTGAACGATGCACTAAAAATGGAACATATTCCCTTATATAATGAAATTATATAATTTAATAATAATTCTTCAACAATAGGAAAAATGGTCTTGAAATAAAATGACGTCCACTTATCATAATTTCATATGATAGGAATGTAGTTTTCAAGTCCCTTTGGTATATGTATTATTATTGTTATCTTTATCCAAACCATGTTATCTATCAATCTACATTACAATTTTATTGTTGTACTTCACTTCTATTTACCTGTTTTTAATTTTCTTATATGTTCTACTAGGTGGAAAGATAGTTATGTGTTACTATATATGAAAATTATGTCTCTAAATGTTTTTTTAAAGTAATATTTAGTATTAATTTATATGATGTAGGGTTCTATTAGAGGACCATTAAAGTATTAAAAATTTTATAACCCATTCAAATTTTGAGGGAGAAATTCATTTTTGTGTGGGTATAATGTTACACCCCATGATTTTTTACTTACTTTTGTCTAATGAATTTAATATTTTGTATATTACAAAATTATCACTACAAAAAATGTGTCTTTTTTAAATCATAATGTCTCTCATGAATTATACAAAAGTTTATGATAAGATATCACAACATCCATCACATAGATTAGATTTTAGTACATGAAACCCAATTTTTGTCTTATATTATACACAATACAATATCCCTTCAATATCTTGGGTTATATGTAAGGTTGACATTTATTGAATAGTAAGATATTGTTAATATTATTATTAATACAAAATTATTGTATATATAACCTAGATGTAAGAATACAATTTATTAATAAGATAAAATAAATTTAAAAAATATTATTTAAATGGTTATTTAAAAATAATTGTTTTGTTGTCAATTAGTATAAGAAAATGAAATAGCTATTTAAAAATAAAGAAATAAATTTTCAATTAAACTTATTGTTCTATGTATAAAAAAATTGTATCTCATTAAATTAATGAAACAAATTTGGATTTATTATGACAATAAAATTTATATAGTATATATTCAAACAACAATTTTATTACAAATCCAATATATTATTTATGTATAATATACTAATATATCCCATTTTAAAAATAGAAGGATTTGTTTATCTAAAATGTAATTGTACTACCTTCTAGTGGTAATCTCATTATAAATATTATTTTTTATACATTTTAAAATTTTTTATAAATGAATTTCATTTTTTAAATATTAATCTCCCAATTATCATTTGTTGAATTTTCAGTATTTTTCTATGAAGTTTTATTTTTTAATAAATAGTGAAAAAACAAATTACAATACTACAATGCTTTTCCATCTATTTAATTTATATTGTGAAATTATATTATATTTTTGGTTTAATGATTAATTTGATAAAAATTAAATCAATTAATATAATTTAGGTCATTGTAATCTAATTAATATTAAAATTAGACATAAAAATATATCAATCTTTTGAGGAATTTATCTCCAAAAGCATCATTCGACGTCTCATTTGTGGAATTTAATTTAAAAAAATTTATACCATTTATTTTGTTAGAATATAGAAAAATTGTTTCATTATTAGAAATCATATTATTTTTATTCTATAAAAATAACAAATTTTTTGACCAAAATGTTTTTTGAAAGTGATTAAAATTAATTACTATGAGTAAGAGAAAAAATTTCATAACAAATGAAAAAACCATAAACATAACCACCAAAATGAGATATACATCAGTAAAAAATCCATTAGATGACCATATTTCGAAGCTATGATCCCTTAGAGAGAATTATTTTCTGTAATAGAGCAACATTACATTGATGAAATATTGGTGTAAATCTCTATTCAAATGTTACAAGATTCTCACTCCGCCTTCGTTAAAGAAAGACAGTCACCCATATTTCTTCTTCAATCCTCTCAATTATTTTTGGATCACATTAATTATGAGAAATTAATAACATAAAATTCATCACTAAATAATATAATAATAACTTTTAAATAATGTTATCCAGGTAATACCTTCATTGAAAACCAAAAGGAGTTACACAAATAAGAGATCACATCCTTTTCTAGCACTTTCATTTTATTTCCATTCTCCTCCACCTAAATTATTATTATTACATGAATATATAATAACATACGTTTCCACAATATAGTGAGCTTTTTCTATAGATTACAACTAAAATTGACAAATCTTTTATCTAATGGGTAATAAACTAATAATTATTGTCTATAGAAAAAAACTGCCTCATGAAGTGATGTAGTTAGTTTCTCATTTAACACTAATCATAGTTGGTAATTAAGAATAGAACTGGTTTTTTATATGATATAAATGACATATATTATTTATCTATTCTAATTATAAAATTATATAAAACATACCTTTATTATTTTCTATTTTATTATGTACGATAACATCATTTTTGGATGTACGAACTACCCCTTCTTGAAAGGGATGTGATTCATTCATAGTTTTCATTAAATATAAAAAGGATGGTTTTATAGAAAGAATAATATATATATTAGTTAATAATATTACTGGACTAACATTAATTAATATATATTAATTTTATTTACTTTACATCACTCAATAGGACAATAAAACGAAGACAACATTCACATGTACATACGGTCTACCGTCTCCATGATTAGTGTACTCCATTTCATATTTATGTGTTTTATAGATTTTTATAAAATTATATATAATTATTATATGTGATTTTTATATGATTTTTTACTTTATTTAAATTTATAAATATTTATCTCTCTTAGTGGATAAATAATAAGAATCCAAAATATATATGAAAAACAAAGATGATATTACACAGAAATTAACATTAACATGCGGTATTAAGAAATAGGTAATATGAAGTTATAAAATAATAATATATCGTATGAGATAAAATAATATGTTTTTATTTCATGTTTATAATATACTTATATTTATTATACATGATGTTTTAGTTTTTCAGTTGAGTAAAATGACATACGGTAAGGGTTTTCTCATTTCAGGTTCATTTTCTGTGAGACACAAGACATGATCACCTCATATTTAGTATATGTGGTGTTTATAGATAACATTAATGTATTATATGATACATATACATAAATTTATTTTTTATAGATCCATTTAATTATATTTCATCCATGGGTTTTTTGTTTCTACTGTTACCAAATCGGAAGACTTATTATGTCTAAATTATCCTTCTTTGATACACATACCAGGTTAAGCACAAATATTTTTCAATATGTTGTATATAATAAATATAAAATCATAAATAAAATATCTCAATAACATCATGGTATTATAATCTTTGTTTAATGATATCCCTTACATTTTATTATTATTCAATGGTACCAATATGGTTGTAGTTTATTATTATGATCCCTTAATTTATCGAGATTGATTATAAGTATTCTTCCATTGATGAGATATAATGACCCATGTAATAATTAATTTCGTGATTTTTATTCCCCTTTGGTTTCATACATTATATCTATGTTATGGTAAAAATTTACTACACATTATTTCTTAGGATAATCATGATTTGTTTTTGAAAATCAAAAAGTATTTAGCTTTTATATTAGATATATATATTCGTTAAAAATCATAATTTATAAAAAATAATTTCAATAATATTTTGATATTATAATTTAATATTTATAAGAAATTTTATCCCAATTATAGATTCCTGAAAAACCAATTAATGATGTTATTTTATTTTTGTTCCCCGATTAAGAAACATTCTAAACTTTTATGTTATAAAAGGAATGTGTGGAATGCATGGATTAATCTTCCATAATGAACAAACATCCACTAAAAATTCATTTTCATTTTTATAAGAAGTTATGTTTTGGAAAATTAAAATCCTAATATTCTATAAATTATATTTTGTAAGGTGGTATTGAATGAAAAAGTTTTTCCTAAATTATTTATGATTCAAGAAATGTTCTAAATGAATTTTAGTGCTTCTATTAATTCCATATATTATATTGTAAAATAAATGTTCTAAAATTTTAATTATATTATAAATGTTCCATTATCGATATAAATATAATCCTATAAGTTTCCATGGAAAAATATTTTTGAAATTATGTTCATGCATTCGTTATAAAATTTCAAGGAAAATGTTTTCAAAAAATTTTTCAAGCTTCTTTTATAATTGTTAATGATTATTTTAAATGAAAATGGATATCAAAAAAAAATTATTCGAAAAAAATATTTCATATATAAAACGGTTTTTTCATTAAGAATTGTAATAAATGAAATGGGAAATCATTATTCATAACATAATTTTTTTTAAATGTCTTTATGAAACAGATTTTCAAATAAAATGATTTTTCCTTATTAAATTATCCAGGTGATCATTTAAAATTAGTATCCATCTATGCAAAAAAAAATTGTTAAAATTTATGTTTTTATTGGAATATGATCCATGTTTAGCATTCATATTATTTCGTGAATGGATTATGTGTTTCACAAATGTCTTTTATGACATATTTCTTCATCCATGATTAATATGATTTCAAAACATGTTTCACATAACATGTTATGAACTGATGAAATGATTTTTAAAAATATGTATTTTCCATGTGAATGGATATAATGAATGATTTATGATTCCAATTACATTTCATGGGTTAAGATATTATGTTTATGAATACCATCTATTTTTATGGTTCATAATATGATACAATTTTTATTATGTTCTAGAACATTTATATATGATTTCATTTTGTGATGTGTGGGACCTATATCTCCATACAATGAAATGGGTAATGTTTTATATATCATGATTGAATGATGGGAAACATTTATATAGACTAAATATTCAAATTGAAATAGTTTTTTTATTCAACAATAGGTAACCAGGTGTGTCCTGATCAAATATGTGAAAAATGTTTGACTGAATGCACTATGTTGAGGGTCTTGGATTCTAACCATGACACATTGAATGGTTTTATATAAGTACGATTGCAACACACTTATATGAAATTTTATTATGGATAATGGTCTATTCATGATGATTTATCAACCTCATTATTATTGTATTAGGAACTAATAATCTTATTTCATACGAATCATGTTTATGATATTTGAGATACAATGTATGATCTTATAATATCATGATCACATATTAATACACTAATTCTCATGATTTTGATACATTTCTCTCTTTATTACCCTTTCCAAGCATATGATATCACCCCTTTATTATATTTAGTTATCATATGTCATGAATAATTATATTAAGTAGATATACTCAAAGGGGAGATATATTTTTTGGAAACACTAAAGATCAATCAATATAATTGAAGAATCTGTTAAATATTTATAAATGCACAAAACTATTTTTGACCTGATACGTTTATTTTGATAATGTGATGAATATATATCAATGATTTTATAATATCCATATATTTTAAACATATGTAACAATATTCCATAAAAAAGTTTCCACATAAATGATTCGTAAAATTGTATCAACATTGAATAATATTTTTGGGTTATTCTATGGTTTAAGTTGGAGGGTTTAGATGGGATGAAAGTATGAATGTAGAGTAATGTATTTTTAAACACTAATTTTTTTCATAAAATTGAAATTATATAAATTTTCCTCACTCAACACTAAAAAGATGATTACACCACCCTAACATTTCGATTTATAATAATTATTCAAATAATTGTTATTATTGTGAAAGATTCCACCTATTTACATTATTTTTAATTTATGTTAATGCATCAATTTTTTTATATTAATAGTTTTTCATATTAATTATTACGAGCGAAATATTAATGTAAAATATTATATTGATTTATTTGTATTATCGTTACCAAAAAATGATTTCATATCCCAACATCATCAAAAAAATAAAAATATTTTCCCTTGAGTCCAAAAAAACAACATATTACCCCACACATGAATCTCATGTAATCATGAAATGTTATCATGATTAGGGAATGAAGGGTTAATCAACCTTTAGTGTGGCTAAAGAAAATTATATTCATTTATTTTAGGATAAACTATACAAAATTATTATATAAGGGAAGACTCAAAAAATGGTTTAATTTAAAAATATGTTTTAAAAAAGGAACGATAATATTATTTTCACACAAATAATGATTTATAATAGTATTTCATAGGTTCAATTATCCAATTAAATATTTTAAGATTTCATGCATTCTTGTCAAGTAAAATTAAATTGTAATAACTTCTCAATAACAATTATAAACCCGCATTTTAAGTGGATTTGAATATGGATAACACGTTTACAAATGAACTCCACATATTACCAAATTTCATTAAATTTTCTATAAAATATTAATAGTTAATTATCAATTGATAAATAACTAAAATCAAAATACTCTTAAAGAAAAAATTATTTTGATAACCGTATTTTTTCTTATATGAATTATCTAAAATATTATTCCAACTACGATATTTATTAAAATTGTATGAATTAAAAAATTATGAAAACATGAATGTAACATCCTAAGTAAATATAAAAATATGATATTTTCATTTTTATGAATATATTTGAATTAAATATTAATTTCACAATAATGGGGATGCTATGTTTTATGGTATACCCAACCCAAAAAAATGAGTTTCTTCCAAGTCCAATGTTTCATAGAATGCTTAATCATATAGAAAAATAATAAAATAATATTATTTTATATGGCAGTTAACGCCTAGACATAGTGTTGGTAGTAATGATTAAAACTAATAATATTATCATTATACATGTTTGTCAAATGTTTTTACATTTATCAAATAAATTTTAGAGTGTTAAATTAAGAAATAATAAAATTTTATGCATAGATACTCTAATATTCATTAAAGAGTCGATTTATTGACTTTTGTTGGAGAACCACATATAAATATAAATTTGGTCACTTTAATATGTTCTGTTTGACAAAATAAGATTCTAATTTAAAATAAGGACATCATAATTTACTTAGAATGAAATATATATATTTTTCTGATGATGTTCATTTTTTTAATGAATATTTAGAAATACTATATTTTAATTCAAAACTACCATTTAATATAATTTACTATTGTTTATATATTATCTTTTTAATTTTTTTTAAAGTTTAATAAGATTATATTTTAACCAATCAGTGAAATTTTTTTCATTTATGTAATTTGAATTTGAAATAGGATATAAAAATGTGACAATCTTTTGATAGTTATTATTTCTTTAAAACCTTCTTTTTTTGACAATAGGAATTAATTTTAAATTAATTTCTGCCACTTCTATGTTTTGAATATGGAAAAATGGATTCCATATTATGAATTAGGAGGTCTAAATTTTGTAAAAAGATAACATTTATTTATATTCATTAGGAATATATACTTCTGTTAGTATTTTATTTACCATGGATGAAGACAAAATGTGGTAAATGTTGTGACATTTGAATCAAAACCCCATGAAATAAATAACATGAAATGAAAATTTATATACTATGAAAATAAATTTAATCATTATATATCATATCAAAGTCTCATTATATATAACACATAAAAGGAAAATGTGGTGAATATGGATTATGTCATGTGGATGAAAAATTGAGAAGAGAAAATCTTACCTCATGTCTGACATCCTTCATTCTAATTTGAAAAATTTTTATAATGAATATAGACTTCTCATAAATATATTATAAAACCAAAATAATATAAATCATACCATATATTATTTAACTATAATATTTTATAACATGTTTTTAAAAATTCCTTGTTATAATAAATGTTCCGGGTAATAATTGCTTCATTTTTCATGTATGTTTTGGTTTGGTAGTTTTGTTCATTTTACATATTATCATTATTACATATCTTATAGAATTTGACTTATTATATAAATATATTATATATAAATTATTTATTTATTTATTGAAATCCATAAAAAATGAAGATAGATAAATGAATGACACCATTCATGGTGGTAGTGAGTCATATGTATGCATGGACGCTATTTTTAGTTTTTAAGGAATATAATGAAATAAAGTTAAATATTAATTATCCTTATATAACCATTATTATATAATATAAAACATATATTTTCATAAAATAAATTCATATTACCATCTATTTAAAAATTCAATAAAACACAAACATAACATACACAAGGGAATCTGTTGGACCATTTTGGTACCCCATTGAGCTACATGGGAGTGATAAGGATACAGTATATTAATTAATTTAAGTTAACGACAAACATAACATACACAAGAAATGTTTTTTCTAAAATAATATTTATATAGGTCAAGATATGTTATATGATAGAATATAAATATTCTCATGAATGATTAAATGATTCAATACATAATTGTATATTATTTACTATATTTATAAATTATATAAATAAATTTAATTATTACACAATTGTGATGCAGTAATTGCTTCATTAATAAAGGATTCAAATAAATCATATTATAAATATTAAAATAAATTTATTATCAACCCGTTTTGGACATACATTAATTATATTGATTAGGATGAATTTTTATCTTTTAATTAATTATTATTTTTAATTAATTCAGTTGGATTGTATTTTTAAAAAAGACATGATATGAATAGTATTAAAATTAACATAAAAGTGTTTTTAAATCTATCAATATTTTATGAAATGATAAAATGGTCGTAAAAATAAATGATTTGTCCTAATGAAAAATATGATGTTTAATAGGTCATTATTTATCAATTTTGGGTTGATTTCATTTTTATTGTAAATACATTAACCATATAGTATGAATATATAAGAGGTTAGGATAAAAAAACAAGTTAACAAAGGGTTAAATAAAAAATATAAAGAAAAAAACAAGTCCAAAACCTGTCCAATTTTTATTGGATGATTTTAATTCCACTTATATACACCTCATATTCTTATTAAATAAGTCTTGGACCTTCATATGATGAAAATCATTATATTATAAAATAATATTATCAAACATTCTTAAAGATCCCCTCCTCATTATAAAAATTAATCACCTCTAACACTCACTCACACCTATCAAGACCCCTTGGCTCATAAAAACTATTCACAAATAAGCTCTCAAGATCCATATTATTCTCAGATAAGAATTACATTAGGCAGAGAGAATTTCAGGTAAGACTTTTTCTTTAAACCAATGGGAGTTACCCGATTTAATGGTAACATCTTCCCTCTAGTTCTCTTCTCTTATTTTACTTATCCAAACCCTTAAACTCTCATCATTCATTTTTCTATGAAAAAAGCACTATCCTAATTATATTAGTATTTTTCTATGACAAGGATTTGAACTACAAATCCACACACCACCATCCTATGGATACAAAAATATAGTTTCTTTGGATGGTGAACTACTACATCACAAAACGATGATTGTTCAATCTTTTACTACCATATCTTATAGCGGACATTATGATAGAACTGTATTTATATGTGATATATATTATATTTTTGTTGTCTCTAAACTTATGTATATTTCATTTATTTCATACATTTATGGTCTCAATAATTGATAAACATAATAAATTCATTTTAGGTTGTGTGGACTATCTCCCCCTCAAAGTTATATGACACGTTCACACCATACATGTAACTTATAAAGGATGGTTTCAATGAAAATACGTAACATATATAAAATATCATGTTATACTAGAATAATAATATACCTATATATCATTTTATTTTCATTCCTTTTAAAATGAAAACTAATGAAATGGATGTAGCGTTCATGCGTACATATGACTTACGGTATCAATGAACATTGCATATCATTTTCATTAATAAAAAAGATATGGACTATTATAAATAAACATATACTGAATATATATGATATATATAATATATATATCATTAATATAATTCTATATTTAATATAATTATGACCACATAGACAATTTTTAATTATAAGATGTTCATTTTTTAATCATGTACCAAATATCGACAAAACGACCATTATTACCATATATTATTATGAAATGTTTATAACATAGTAATAAGTAATATAAAAATTAATAATACACCTTAAAAAGGTTCTTAAGTAAGTATAAATTAAAATAGTTTTATTATTCAAGAAATTAAAGAACAAACGAGTCATGTCTAACACGAGGTAAGTGACTTCATCTCAATCTCTGTTCATTGAGGAATATTTTGATTTTTAAACAACCTTATTATATATGGTGTGTAAAAACGATTGAATTTTAATTTCATTAAATGAGATTCTTTTTTTTGCGATGTGTTTTAAGGAATGAAAAGGGATTGTTTTTAACATTTTTTGCAACACTAACTTCTCCACCATTGTAATCATTATTTGGATTCCTTTATAAGCCAAAATGTTTTTTAAAAAAATGAAAAAGAAAGACATTAATATTTTTTTGGGAATTGGTATTGAATTTTTTTAAATGGATTTATTATTAGAATATCATGAAAAGATTTCCTGTGATTTCAAATGAAATGTTATTAGTGAAATGTTTATAATTGCATTATTTTGTGTGTTATAATTTTATGATGGTACATGCAAATTTTAAGGGTGGTTACGTGATGAACCAAATGATGTGTGGTGTCATGGTAAACCAAGATAGGTAGTTATGTTATTAACTCTAATGCATTTGGATTGGAATTCAGCTAGATGGATATTCTATTTAATGATAAGTTTGTATGTCGACTGTATGGCTATTTCATTTAATAATGTTTATGTCCCAAGTTACCTATATATGTTATGTGTGATTTATATTGTTTTTATAGTAATGTTTTGGTTGAAAAAGGGTATTTAATGATTATTTATTCATAGAAGAGTATTTAATACTCCATAAATTAAAATAGTATTACTTATGATAAAGTATTAATGGTTTACTTTTTGTTTTGAATAACTAACAGTTTTCTTTCTTTGTGTATCCCTTACTATGATTTTAAAGATCATCCCATGTTTTTGTAAATTTTTTTCACCTGAGATAAAGGTGAATATGATTATGGATGGAATCATGGAATATTTATGCTGTCTAAAACATAGAACTACACATGACTATTTCTTAAAAGAGTTTTTATTTATGAAAAAATTGATACTGAGTAGATGAGTCTACATTGTAATATATTAGATGTAATGTAATAGTTATGGTCAAATTATCTAAACTCTAAGCGTGGAATGATACCCAATGGGAATTATCTACATAATTGAATTTTATGTATTATTCAAATTCGGGTCCTTATTGTTGGTATCAGAGGTTGGTTTAGACAACATTAAAAGTTGGGTTCTTGTTAAAATAATATCAATAAATTAATTTATGGTATGATTTAAATGATATAGCATTTACAAATTAACATGTTGTTTCACCTATTATATTTTTGTGTTCATAATGGTTTTTCATAGAGGAAATAGTGCATCTGTTCTGGGAAGGCATATAAAGGGAAATGACCTTCCAAATCTACATCCAGAGATGGTCAGAATCAGAATTGAACAATTTGTTGTAGTGATGGATAAACTGATTTTGGAATTGAATTGAAAATTGATGAATTCTACAATTTTGTCACTAACATACAAAAATGGTGAAATTTTTATTAGGGTGATGCATCATTGAAAGGACTTTGTTGTGTCTTAATACATAATGATCTGGTGTTAGTTAAATCATCTCTATCAGACAGAATCAAGAAATCATAGAAGGAAGATTGTGAGTTGCTGAAAAATTTTGTATTGGTTGATAAGGGTATGATACATGAATTTAACAATGGTAATGATTATGTTTTGAGGTTTGGAAATAGATTATGTATTCCATGTGAATCAAAGATGAAGAAATAGTTATTATATGAATCTTATAGTGCACCATTTTAAGTTTATCTTGGAATTATTAAGATGTACATATATCTTCGAGAGTATTACTAGTGGGATAGAATAGAAATAAATATTGTTGACTTTTTTGTGACGTTTTGACTTGTCAACAGATTGAAGTAGAGAGGTAGTTATCAAAATGGATGCTTCAGCCTTTACCAGGGCCAGAGTGGAAATCAGAAAATGTATCCATGGACTTCATTGTATGATTACCAGAAACATATCAAGTTGACAATGTAATTTGGTTTATTTTAGATCGATTGACTAAATATTCTAATTTTTTTATATTTGAGATACTTTTTCTCTATATCAAATTTCTCATTTGTATGATAATGAGATAGTCCAGTTTCATGGAGTTTCCCTCTATATTGTATATGATCATGATCCCTGGTTTACTTATATCCTTTGGAAAGTCTTTTAGAATACATTGGGTGCTGAATTAAAATTTAGTACAACTTTTCAAACTCAATCACATGGGAAGTAAGAAAAAACAATTCATACATAGGAAAATATGCTACATTCTTTCTCAATAGATTACCAGGGATTTTTGTACAAACATATTTCTATGGTTGAATTTTTCATATAATAATATTTTTCATTCCCATGTAAATTTTTCACCATTTGAGGCATTTTATAGAAATAGATGTCGAACTCCACCTTTTTGGAATGAAGTTTGTGGATGAAAGTTTATGGGACCATAATTGCTAGAAGAGATGGAAAAATTTTCTATTAATTTAGAAGCACAAGAGAAAAGAACAGAGCGGGTTGAAATGTTATGTGGAAACCAAAGGAATGATTTTTAATTTTAGGTAGGGTATCATGTATTTCTAAATGTTTCTCCATTGAAATGTTTGATCGATTTGGGAAAAAGGTAAAGTTGAGTACGAGATTTATTGGACCCTATGAAATCCAAGAGAAAGTTTGATCATTTGCATACTAAGTTGCTTTTCCTATAATTTTTCCCAGTTATAGAATATTTTTCAAGTTTCAATTTTGAGAATGTTTATTCTGGATTCATCTCATTTTAGAGTATAGAGGTAGTTTAGTTGGAAGACAAACATTTTTATGAGGAACAACCCATCCAATTTCTTTACCATAGAGAGAATGTGTTGCAGAACAAGGTAATTAATCTGGTAATGGTTTTTTGATAAACCCATATGGTTTAAGAGGAAACATGGGAATCTAAAAATACAATGAGGTATTAATACCCTATTTATTTGATAAGTGAATAGAATTGCGGGGACACAACTTCCAAAAGGGGGAAGGATGTAACATCTCTAGTAAATAATAAAAGATAACATTTTCATATTTTTTAAAAATTTTGAATTAAATACTAATTTTACTATGAAGGGGATTATATGTTTCATAGATTATCTGAGATGAATCAATGGGTTATTTCGAAGTCTTATGTAGAACACAATGCAGATTCATACTAAAAAATAATAATATAATACTATTTTAAATGGTAGTTAATGCCTATCCATTTTATTTGAGGAAATGAATAGGACAATAAAAATTATGATTACACATGTATGTTAAATGTTTTTACATTTATTCAATACATTATAGAGTCTTAAAAAAATAATGAATACAATTTTAAGCATATACACTCTAATAGTAATTATAGGGGAAATTTACAGCTTTTTGAGGGAGAACCATTTCTGAATATAGTTTTTGTCACTTTAATATTTTTTATTTGACAAAATAAATTTATCTTTTATGATCAGGACCTCAAAATTTACATTGGATGAAATTTTGGGATTTTTCAGATGATGTTAATTTTTTTAATGATTAGTGAAAAATAATGTATTTCAATTCAAAACAGACTTTTAATGTACTTATTTATATGGTTAGATTATAAATTTCTTTGGTTTTAAAGTGTAATTAGATTAAATTTTTACCAATTTATCCAATCATGGTCATTGAAAGTAATTTGTTTTTTAAAATGGACATAAAAAAGTATCTATCTATTTATAGTTAATAATTCAAAAATAAACGATTTTTATTTTGACAACGATAGTTAATTTAAAATTAATTTCTCCCACTTCTGTGTTTTGAATTTGGAAAATTGGATTCTATATTTTTAATTTGGAGGTCCATAATTTGTTAATAGTTATATTTTATTTTTATACATTATTAATTTTTTCATCAGTAAATAATTTATATACCATGGTTAAAGGGTAAATCTGGAAAATTAGGGTAAACAAATATTATTATAGTATTTTAAATTACCATATAGTGTGTCTTAATTCTATTGGTTGATACATTTCCAACCATGATCATTAATGGGTCGATTTTGGGACCCCATGGAGCCACATGGGAGTGATAATGGAACAATATATTAATTAATTTAAAGTAATTGAAAAAATCATAAACGTGAATATTTTCACTAAAAATTTTTTATATGGTTTTAGATAAGATATTTGTTCGACCATAATTTTTATATGGAAATATAATATGATTTACTAATCCAGGGTATTTTATTTATAATTTTTAGGCAATAAATAATCTAGTTTAATAATTAGTCAATGGTGATGTAGTAATTGATACATTAATTAAGGATTAAAATAAATCATATTATAAATATTAAAATAAAATTATTTTTAACCTCTTTACGCAATATAATAATTTCATAGATTAGGATGAGTTGTTATCCTTGAATTAATTCCGGTTTTCTAAATGAATCATACTTGTTTGGTTTATTTAAAATGGCATGATACGAATAGTTTTAAAATTGACATAATAGTGTTTTTAAACCAATTAATATTTTATTAAATGAAAAAATAGTCCTAAAAATATAATTTTTGGCCAAATAACATATATGATGTTAAAATTATCATTAATTATCCATTTTTTGTTTCTTGTATTTTCATTTTAAATATATTAACCATATAGTCTGAGAATATAAGAAGTCATGGTAAAAGATAAAAAATTTATCAAAGCGTTAAATAAATAATATAAGGATTAAAAAATATCCAAAGCCTATAAAATTCTTATTAGATGATTTTATTTCGACTTTTTTACACCTTATATTAAAATAAATTAAGTCTTGGACAATTGGAAACCAAAAATCACTATATAATATAATACTATTTTCAAACATTCCTTAAGAGCCCCTCCCCCCCCTTTAAAAAACCATCAATTATACCACTTACTCACAACCCTAAATCCCCCTTGGCACACCCAAACTCTACCAAAATATTTTATAAATAACCCTATCTACCACATAGAATCATTTCCATAGGTATAAATCACATCATCAAATCCTTTTACGTCAAACCAAAGGGAGTTACGTGATTTAAATGTAAAGTTTTGCCTCATGTTCCATTATTTTATTTTACATCTCCAACCCCATAAACACTATTTATTCCATTTATTAATGCCAAAAACATTATACTATGTATAATAAGATGTTGTTATGATTAGGATTCTGACTACACCTCTATACACCTCTTTATAATGGATACAGACATACTGTTTTTGAGGACGGCGAATTACTGCCTCACGAAACGATGATTGTCCAATCATCTCAAACTGCCACTTATGGTGGCCATTATGACGGAACTATATTTATATGTGATATATATTATATTATGACTATATCAAAACTTCTGTATTTTTAATTTTTAGCATTCATTTATTGTTTCATAATGGGTAAACACGATAATATCATTTGAGGAAGTGTGAACAACCCCCCCCCCAATGTGGAATGAATCATTCATTCCATGCATGGAACATATAAAGTATGGTGTTAATGAAATTATTTACCCAATATAAAATATTATATTATACTGGAAAAATAATATACCTACGTATCATTGGTTTTTCATTCCTTTTCAAATGAAAAAATGAAATGGAAGAAGTGTTAATGTGTACGTACGACTTGCCGTCTCCATGAATGGTGCATTTCATTTTCATATATACAAATGATATGGCCTATTATAAATACATATATACTTGATATATATGATATATATGATATATATGATATATAAACCATTAATATAGATAATGTATTTTCAACCACATGGACTACATGTAATGATAAGAAGATCATTTTTGACTCTTGTACAAAATTTCGACAAACCAACCATTATTAACTTATATGATTATGTAATGTTTCTAATATAGTAAAAATTAATATAAAAACTAATAATAAATTATAAAAAGGTTCTGAAGAAATTAGGAATTATCTTTAGTTTATTATTTAGGAAATTAAACAATGAATGGGTCTTGTTAGACACGAGGTAAGGGGATTCTTCTCAATCTCCATTCATTGAGGAATATTTTGATTTATACACAATGTTCTTTTATATGGTGTATAAACCCCCATTGACTTCTAATTTTATTCCAAGGGAATATTTTTTCTACGAACCATTTTACTAAACAAGAAAAGTAATGTTTTTAACGTTTGCGGTGACAATGACCTCTCCACCATTGTAATCATTATTTGGATTCCTCTATAAGCATTATTATTTTTAAATAAAATGAAAAAGAAACTGCTTATTCTATTTTTGGGTGTTTTGGAATTCAAAATGGACTTGGAATTGGATTGATTATTTCAATATCTTGATAATAATTATTGTGATTGGAAATGAAATGTCATTTGTGAAATGTTTATAATTGCCATATTTTATGTGTTATGGTTTTATAATGGTAGTTGAAAATTTAGTGGGTGCTTAAGTGATAATCGAAGTGATGGTTGGTGTCGTGATAAACCAAGATGGGTGGTTATGTTACAACATCCAATGCATTGGCTATGGATGTTAGTGGTATAGTTATTCAATTTATTGATATGTGTGTAAGTCAAATGTATGGTTATTTCATATAAGTATATTTATGTCCCACATTACCTATATATGTCATTTGTGCCTTATATAGGCTTTATAATATTCTTTTAGTTAGAAAAGGGTATGAATTTATCATTAATTTAGCGATGAATATTTACAAATTCATGAAAGATAAATGTATTACTTTTGATAAAGAATTCTAATTTACCTATTGTTTTGAAAAAATAACAGTTTTTTTCATTGTGTATCCTTTACTATGTTTTTTATTATCATCCCATTTATTTTGAAATGATTTTCACATGACATAAGTATGAATTGGGACATGGATGGGACAAAGGAACATTCATGCATTGTAAAAAAAGGAACTAAAATGACTCTTTATTTCATAAGTTTTTATTTTATGAAAAAATGGATACTGAGTATATGTGTCTACTTTGTTATATTTGAGATGTAATATAATAGTTATGACCTAATTATCTAAAAATATAAACCTAAAAGGATAATAAATTAGAATTTTTTACTTAATTAATGATTTCTTATTATTGAAGGTTGGGTCTATATTGTGGGTATTAGTGTTTGGTTTAGATAAATTTAAGAGTGAGGGAATTGTAAAATAAATATACATAAATTAATTTATGGTAATATTGAAATGATATTGCATTTAAAAAAATACCATTTTGCTTCACCGAAGATATTTCTGGGTGATGAATTGTTTTTCATAGAGGAAATAGGGCATCTATACTAGGAAGGCTTGTAGAGGGAAATGAGCTTCCAAATCTGCATCCTCATATGGTCCAAATAATAATTAGATAATTTGTTATAGTGATGGATAAGTTGAGTAATGTATTGAAATGAATATTGTTGAATGATATAGTATTTGAACTACCTTCTAGAAATGGTGAATTTTTTATCTATAGTCATGCATCATTGAAAGGATTTGGTTCTGTCCAACTGCAGAATGATCAAATGTTTTAGGAAATAAACTTTATCATACATAATTAAGGAAGCACCGAAGGAAGATAGTGAGTTAATGAAAAGGGTAGATCTGGATTAGAAGGGTATTATACATAATGTAACTTTGATATTTTTTTTTTTGATGTTTGGGAAGATATTTTGGGTTTTATGTGAATCAAAGTTGAAGAAAGAGTTATTAAGTGACCCTCATTGTTCTTCATTATCATTTCATCCTAATAGTGATATGATGTGCATAAATATTCAAGAGTATGATTTGGGTGATGGAATGAAAATAGATATTTTAGACATTACTATGATATATTTGACTTGATAACAGGTTAATGTAGAGTGGAAATTACTGAAAGGGAAGCTTCAGCCATTACAGGTGCCAGAGTGGAAATTCAAAAATAGACCCATGGAATTTGTTGTGGGATTATCGAAAACATCTCGAAGTAAAAATAAAATCTAGCTTATTATGGATAAGTTGTAGAAATATGATCAATTCCTTTCTATTCGAGATACTTTTCCTCCAGATCAACTTTCATGGTTTTGTGTTATAGAGATCGTCAGGTTGCATGGAGTTACCCACTCCATTGTATCAAATCGGGATCCCAAGTTTAATTCTATATTTTGGAAAGTCCTTCAGAAGTTATTGGTTACTGAATTAGATTTTCTTACAATTTTTTAGCCTCAATTAGATTGGTAGTCATAATGAACTATCCAAAAATTGGAAGATATGCTATGTGCATGATCAATGGATTATGAAAAAAGTTATGGAAACATCTTTCCTTGGTTAAATTTTCATATAATAACATTTTTCATTCCAGCATACAGATTAAAAATATTGAATCATTATATGGAAATAGATGTCTAAATCCAAAATTTTGGGATGAATTAGGTGAATGTAAACTAATGGGATAGGAATTGGTCGATTTGATGGTAAAAAAGTTAAGTCAATTTAGTAGAACATGAGAACAACACAGAGCAAGGAGAAAATTTGTGCGGATAACCAGAGAAAGTATCATTGATTTGAGGTAGGATATCTTGTCTTTCATAATGTTCCTCTTCAGAAATATGTGATGTGTTTTGGAATAAGGGAAAGCTGAGTTTGAGATTCATTGGATCTTACGAAATCTATGAGAAAAATCGATCATTTTCATATAGAGTTTCTTTACCTCCATGTTTATCCAATGTAATTTTTTTTTCATGTTTCAATGTTTATAAATTATTTGAAAGATTCATCTCATGTTTTGAGCATAGTGGTAGATTAGTCAGAAGACAATCATTGTAATGAGGAACAACCTGTCTAGATTCATGACAATAGAGAGCAACTATTGTAGAATAATGCAATTCATAAGTTAATGGATTTCTGGAAAACCATATCGTTGATGAGGAAACATATAAATCAGATAATTCTATGATAGATTAATACCCCCATTTATTTTATTAGTGAATAGAATTACTGGGACACAATTCTCAAATGGGGGATGGATGTAACATTCCAGGTATATAAAGAAATATGATATTTTTAAATTTATTAATCACTTTGAATTAAATATTAATTTTACTTTATAGGGGAAGCTATGTTCGATGGTGTACGCAAGACACAACAATGTGTTTTTCGAAGACTTATGTTTCACAAAATGCGGAGTAATTCGAAAAAATTATAATATAATATTATTTTAAATTATAGTTAATGAATAGTCATTGTATTAGTGGGAAAGAACAAAACTAACCATATTATTATTACACATGTTGGTAATGTATTTTTACATTTATCAAATAAATTTTAGAGGGTTATAATAAGAAATAATCCAATTTTAAGCATAGATACTCTAATACTCTTAAAATGGTAGATTTATAGCCTTTTGACAGTGAATCATTTTTATATCTAGTTTTTGCCACTTTTATATGCGCTATTTAAATAAAATAAATTTCACCTTTACGATCGGGAGACAAAATATTTCCTTTTGATGAAATTTTTTTTATTTTTCTGAGGATGTTTATATTTTTAATAAAAAATGAAAAATATTGTATTTTAATTCAAAACTTCTTTTAATATAATTTATTTATATGAATAAGTTATATTTTAAATTTGTTTTAAACATTTATTAGAATATATTATTACAAATTAATCCAATCTTGGTCATTGAATGTTATTAACATTGAAATTGTACATAAACAAGTTTAAATCTTTTGATAGTGATTACATATAAAAAACACATTTTTTGTTTTGACAAATGAAATAATTTTAAATAAATTTCTTCCACTTCTGTATATTGAATTTTGAAAAATAGATTCTATATTTCGAATCAAGTGGATCATATTATGTTAATAGGTATCATTAGTTTTTATAAATTATGGATATTTACTTTAGTAAATATTATTTAACATGGCTAAAGGGTAAATATTGTAAATAAGGGTAAAAAATATTATTATAGTAAAACTAAATTATACTAACATGTTTCCTAATACTTATTTTGAACTTTTTTTGCCTTAATTTTATTTAATAGATTATTATGACCTGTTATCATGGAATTAATGAAGTTTTTTCAAATAAATAATATTGTATTATATTTTTTTAAAAGTCATTGATATGAATAATATTAAAATTGACAAATGAAGTTTTTAAATCAATCAATATTTTATTAATAGATAACATAGTCCTAAAAATAAAATATACATCTAACTGACATATTTTTTGTCAAAAATATCATTAATTACACATTTTGGTTTGCTTTTATTTTTTTAGTAAAAATATTAACCATATATTATTAATATATTAGAGGACATGGGAAAAGTAAAAAAAGTTATCAAAGGGTAAAATAAAAATTATAAGGATTAAAAAATATCCTAAACAAATTAAATTCTTATTGGATGTTTTTATTTCGACTTATATTCTCCTTAAATATAAATTAATTTAGTATTGGACTTTTAGAAACCAAAATAATAATATAATACAATAATATTTTCACACATTTCTAACGATTCCCTCCTCCCCCTTATAAAAAGCCATCAACTATAACCATTGATCACACCTCTAAACCCCCTTGGTTCATCCAAAATATGCACAAATAATCTCTCAAGATCCCTATCTTACACTTAGTGACCTTACCTTATACATAAATCACATCAAGAAAGCCTTTTTAAATCCAAAAGAAGTTACCAGATTTAAAGGTAACGTCTTTCTTCATGTTTTCTTCTTTTATTTTACATATCCATCATATTAAACTATCTTTATTCCATTAATTTGAGATATAACTAATATCCCTAATATACTAGGAATCTGTTATGAGATGTATTGTAACTACACTTCCACCCACATTTATCTATTGGATACAAACATATTGTTTCTATGGACGGTGAACTTCTCCCTCACGAAATAGTGATTGTTCAATATTTTCTTACATCCTCTTATGGTGGCCATTATGAGGACACTATATTTATATATGATATATATTATATTTTTTGTCTCTGATCTTCGATATTTTTTATTTATATCATAACGTTATCATTTCTATAATGGGTAAACATGATAATTTCATTTGAGGAAGTGCAGACTATCGCACCCTCAAAGTGATATGACTTATTAATACCACACATGGAATTTATAATGGAATATGTTAATGGATATTAATAATGCATATAAAATATTACATTTTCCTGTAATTATATTATAATTATGTATTATTTTTTTTCATTCGTTTAAAAATGAAAAAAATGAAATGGAAGTAGTGTTCATGCGTACGTACAGCTTACCGTCTCCTGGAATGGTTAATTTCATTTTCATATATCCAAATGGTTTGGAATATTCAAAAATATATTCATATTGAATATATATGATATATATGATATATAAAACAAACATATAATTCTCGAGATAATGAAATTTCTACCACATGGACAATATGTAATAATAAGAAGTTCATGTTGGAATCAAGTACAATATATCGATGAAACAACCATTATTAACATAAAAGATTATGTAACGTTTATAACATGGTAATAATTAATATAAAAATGAATAATAAACATTAAAAATATTATAAAAAATTTATAAATTAAATTAAATTTATTATTTAAGAAATTAAAGAATGAATGGGTGAAGTCAGACACAACGTAAGGGATTGTGTCTCAATCTCTTTTCATTGAGGCATATTTTGATTTATACAGAACATTATTTTATACGGTGTATAAACCCCTTTTACATTTAATTTGATAAAAATGAAATAGTTTTTCTATGAAGTTTTATAATAAATGAAAAAGTCAATGTTTTTAAATGTTTAGGTAACAATGGCTTATCCACCTCTATAATCATTATTTGGATTCCTCTATATGCCTTAATGATTCTAAAAAACCCCTAATTCTTTTTTGGGGTTCTCGGTATTGAAAATTGGATTTGAAATTGATTTATTTTCCTAATATCATGAAATTATTTCTTGTGATTTTATATTAAATTTTATTAGTGAAATGTTTATGTTTGCAATAATTTATGTGTTTTGATTTTATAATGGTACATGGAAATTTGAAGGGTTGTTTAGTGATAAAGAAAATTAAATGAGGTGACGTGATAAACCAGGATGGGTGGTTACGTTATAACCATCAATGAATTGGGTATTGTTGTCGGCCAAATGGATATCACTTTTAGTGATATTTGTGGAAGATGACCGTATGGTTATTCCATTTATGTAAGATTATGTCCCATGTTTCCTATATATGATATGTGTTCTTTACATGGGTTTATGGTATTATTTTTATTACAAAAGGGTAATAAATTATCTTTTATTCTGTGAAGAATAATGACTAATTCATAAAGATGAAATGTATTACTTTTGATAATGTATTCATGGTATAATTGTTTTTTTTAAAACAAACAGTTTTCCTTCTTTGTGTATCCCTTACGGAGCTTTTTATGCTTATCCTATGTTTTTTGAAATGTTTTTTCACAAGACATAATGATTAATAAGGTCATGAATTGGATCATGGAAAATTCATGCTATCTGAAATATGGAACTGGACCAGACTCTTTTTTTCAAAAGTTTTTATTTTATGAAAAAAAGGGACACTGTGTAGATTTGTTTACATTGTTAAATTTGAGATATAATGTAATATTTCAAGCCTAATTCTCTAAAAATCTATAACTGAATAGATCCCCAACATGAATTATTAACTTAATTCAAGATTATGTATTTTTTAAGGTCGGTTCATTATAATGATACCCCAATAAAAATTGTGGTCTCTTCCAAATGTTTATTTTTTTTACTACCCTTACATTTAACGAATATATATAGAATGAATAGGGTAGTAGAAATTTTGAGATGGAGAGTAACAATAATACCTAGTGGACATTGGAAGCCTAATTTAGGATAACCATCTGTACATTCTAAAAACTATTAATTAAAGTAATAATATATATTTAAAATTATAGATATATGAAAAAAATGTCAAAATCTGAATCATCATGTTTTCCCCTAGTGGATATATAGCCTTTACTACCCAATGTGTGGAAGTATCGTCTAATGTCTAAAATATAATGGGGTGGAGGGTAAGGATTATTTTTTAGAAACCTCCACATTGTTTTACTTCAACTATGTATTCGTCCAAAAAGTTTTTAGAGGTCCCTATGATTAGCTTAATACATATTCACCACATATATATGAGATAAAACATTCGTGATAATGGTTAGAGTTTGTATGTGCCCTCCACTATTACTACCTATACTTTTGTGTGTTCATCATCTAGTTCTTACTCTATTGGTTTAGATTTAATGTGTCTAATTAAAGGAAATTTAATGAAGAACTCTATTTTTTTAGTCAATGAATAAATTATTTAGTTCCAAATCGTCAATCATAGATTGGTCAACATTATCCTCGATATCATAATCCATGGATATTGTGAATTATTTATTATGAATTTCATGAAATATATTCTCTTAAATAGTGAGTTATTTTTAATTGTCATCAATATATATGGTGATATACTATATGTTTTTTAATTACATCAAATGAGTAATGGTTTCTCAAATAATTTTCGAAAAAGTTTTTTAAAAAAGAAATCAAATATAAACTCCATCACAGAAATGGATAGCCAAGAAAGAATTATTCATGAAAATACAATTTATTTTTGTAATTAGGTATGTGAGTAGATCATGATGGACTTCAAATTATACCTCTCATGGTTCCTCAATATAAAAAATAGATGCTTCAACTTTGACATGCAATGGTTAAGAGTTTTCATGATATTTCTCATCTATCATTTTATATTTTCTCATCATCAGTTAAATATTTTGGTGTTCTAGTCTACCCAGGGATACATCAATTTTAATCCAATGATTATTTTTTTTAAATTAGGTTTTCCATGTTTTTTATATTTCTTAATAGTTCTTGTTTGATGGTAAATTTTTTTACTAAGCTGTCGAATAATCTAATTTTAATTCCTATATAAAGAATTTATCAATGCCAGAGACACACCATTGTAATAAAAATTATGTTTGGTATGACTTAAAAAAAAAAAAAAAAATTAAAGGAATATATTATTATTAATAGTAAAATTACACCATGATTGATTAGTTGGATCTCCAAAACTGATGTTATTGATGTGATGATATCATTTCACTCATAAGAAACAAACATGTATGGACTCAAGTGAGTACAAATAGGGATATTAGACAGTTTTTATTGTGACACCCCGAGAATTGTTGAGATATATTATCTTAAATTTCTTTTAAGTCTCTTATTATACACTACACCAAGATTATCTTGTACTATATGCAACACCATATTAGCATACAGTATACAAAACACTATTCGTGGCTTGTGTTACACACAATGTCAAGTTCGTTTTGTGGAAATTCTTCAACACAAAATTATGTATAGATTTTGTTTAATGTATAAGTGAAATATGTTTTGATTATGTTATACGAAACACCAAACAGAGCTTTCACTACGCGCATCCCTAACTTGGCTTGCGTTACACGCAATCAAGACCTTCCTCGATAGCATGTGTAATACACAATACCGAGATTCACTAAAGGAGTTATTATTATAATATTATTACGAACTAGCCCTTATGAATAGTAATACCCACATTTTGAATTTTTTTTAAATTTTATCATTAATAATGGACTTCATTTTGGATTCAGAATACCAAAATTAGCATAGGGATGATTTTTGGTGTTTTTCTGAAAACATTCAATTTTTGATGAATTGTGAAAACAGAGGGTTACGATTTGAAAACCAACAATTTATTTAAATAATTATTTATTTTATTTAAATTTATTTTAGGTCTAAATTGATAAATAATACGTATATAAGTTCAATGTAATTCATTGGAGTCATTTTATAATAATTTTAGATATATAAAAATTTTATTGAACTTTTCACCATCTTTTACCCACCTCTTTGGAGAATTTGATAATTAATATAAAACATAATTTTACCGCTTCTGTGAATGGAATTTTGAAAATCTGAGAAACATGGTTAATATCAAGGAGTAAAATGTTGTTCAATAAGATAAAAATAATTTTTGGTGAATAGTAACTTTTTACTTTGATTTACCACGGTTAAATGTAAATAGGGTAATTAAGGGTAAAAATGATATTATTATTAACCTAACACATGTTATAATTCTATTGGATAAGTTTAATTAGACAAAAAACAACCTTAGAAATAAAATATTATCATTTAGGTCAACTTGGATTAGATTAGGACATTTATTATTATTTTATTTAAAGAAGAGTTAAAATTGTTAAAACCAATGTTTAATAACTAAAACATTTTTAATATAGGGTTATATATAAGATAAAATCGACTATAAATATTGATTAGAAATATAAAACGATTTCCTACATAATTATAGTTTATTTATAATTTGTTAACATTAAATAATTTAATTTATTTATGACACAATGATGATTTATTAATTACCATATTAATGAAATATTATCATAACTGACGTTATAAATACCCAAAAAATGTAATTTGAGGCATTTAATATATTAAACTAATTGTTTAGGTTAATATAACATGTTATTATTGAGTAAATTAACTTTTTTTGAAATAATAATGCTTGTATGATTGTCACCAAAATCGATTACCAAAATGTGTCAAAATTGACATTAAATAGTTTTTAAAAAAATATTATATTATTAATTTTTATTCTATTCCTAAAAAATATAAGGTTAGGAAATATTTCGTACATAAGTTTATATATATTAATACTGAACCACATGGGGTTCTTTTTACTTGTTATATTATGTTTATTAACCATATAGTGTAAGAAAACCAGAAGAGACGGTAAAATTTAAATTATTTATCTTAGAGTAAAATATAAATGATAAGTTTAAAATAGAATCATAAACTTGTCAAAAACCTATTGGTAGAGAGGTATTCGATACATCACCACATTAGATTCGAAATAAATTAATTTTGAGGTATTATAAACTGAAAATGGTATTATTATGAAATAATATTTTAAGTTTTCCTAAGGTGCCCCTCTCCTCCCTTATAAATGGGCACCTCCTACCTCTACTCTTTACAAAATTTTGAGCCTTCAAGATCATCCAATACCTACCCATTTCCCTTCCAAACTTCCCTATAAACATTATAGAGGTTTTGGTATCCTCAAAAGACCAACTCTAGTGCCTTAAGAGGAAACATAAAAGGGTTGCGTCGACGAAGAGGTAATCTCTTCTACCGATTCTTTCATGTTTTTTCCATTTCAACTTCTTATTATTTATTTTTTTCATCATAAACTAATAACATCAGTATCAATAATATTATTATATGTTATTATAAATATTAAACAACCCCATTTTACCTTCTATCCATTCTACTAAAAACAAAATCACCGCACGTGCGTACGTACGGAATACCGTCTACACGCCGTGGTGTAATATGTTTTTCCACCACCACCGTACTTGGATGGGTATAATGGTGTAATGAATAAATATATATAGTTATTATAACATTATACTTATTATAAGATATTATTTCATCCACTACCATTCAATTCAATAACTATGGGAATGATATCATCACTCGTGTGTACGTACAGATTACCATCTCCACGACGCGATGAGATTCATTCTCCATGATAACCACTCAAGAATTATTATAAAGTATATATAATGAATAATAATGAAATATATGACATGATAAAGCTACTGTATTTATATATTTATATATATATATATATATATATATATTTCATCTACTTACTTCCATTAAAGTTAATAAGGAAACGAAAACAATGTTCATGCGTACATACGACCTACCGTCTCCATGTACAGTAGATTTTATTTCTTTTATCTATCTATTATATATATATATATACTGAATATATATGATATATAAATCATGATTTACATTCTGGAAGTAATTAAATCATGATATAATTAATAATAATATCAAGAAAAACAAGTCTAAACACGAACGATAAATAAGATGATTTTACCCAAAACGTTGCTTTAACATGGAAGTTACAAAAGAACGGGTAATGTAAAGTCATAAGTGAACCATATATGACATCATAATAATGAATATGATTCAATAATAAGTCAATGGCATTATTTAATTCATTATACAGGAGGTTTGGATACGTATGAAGTATATCGGACCTAAGGAAAGGGTTAATTTTCAAATCTCATTTTTATCTGAGAATACATATATGTAACTATTTTCTGGGGTTATATTTTTCAACCATGTCCATAAAAATGTTTTTCATAACGTTTTTAATATTAATAAATGTATTTTTATAGACATTATTAACCCTATTTGACTTTTACATTGTGTTATGGAAAGAATCTTTCTTTTTTACCATATGAGGAAATTTTTGACTTTTTCGACAAAAGTACGAGGAGAATGTTTTTAACTTATACGACATGAATAGATTTTTACACTTTCACATCTTCTAATTTTCAAGAAGATTCCTCTTCATGTTCTCATGGTTATTTTAAATAAATTACATTTCTTTTAAAATTATGTGGAATTATTTGAAAAGAAATTTATTTTTATGGAGAAATGATATTTTCCTCAAGAATTCATTTCTAGTGTTTTATCAATACTATCTTCCATCTAAGATGACATTATATAGCATGTTTATGTTTCAAGTATAATGTCTCTATTATAGACATGGTTTTATTCTTCTTATGATGAAATGATATTCATTTGTTTTATATGGATTATGTTATGATGGAATGATGTTTATGAAACCCATTTTATTCATTGGGTTATGATGAATGATTTATGTTTATGCTGTGGAACGCGTAAGAATTATTTCAATATGAGATTGGTGGTACCTATATATCCCTCCAATGCATTGAGTAGAGATTTATATCTCATGAGATAGACATGGCTAGAATCTCATGTTAATCCAGCTCAGTGATACAAGACTAAAACAAGGATTATACTCGATTCAAAAAGGGGATTTCTCCACTAAGATGGTCTTTGAAGAAATGCCTTGGATACTGTGGAAGTAATAACAGGTGCTTAATGGTTTCCACAATTAAATGATTTATTCCCATGCTATTTTATCATGAATAATGTTTCTTAATGATCTATACCTTACATACTTCCATGTTTTCTGTCATTGCTAAGGTTTTTGATGTTTAAAATTTATGTTCATGTTTTGATAACTTCAAATGTATATGATTTGTTTTATTTTCTCCATGCTTACGCTTAATGAGAATTTGAGCTCACCAGTTATATGTTTTCATTTCCCCATGATTTAATGAAATGATTTAGGTATGAAAACAAAAGTGGAAGATCTTTATGGGAGATGTTGAAGATATTTCACCATGATTAGAAGATTATATTCCGAGTTTCCAAAGACACTAAACTGTAACAGTCCTTATTTGTCTATTTTTGTTATTTATTATGTATTCTGCAAAATGTAATGAAATGTTCGTCTACATTATTTTGGGTCTCTATAGTTGGTATCAGAAGAAATGATTAGTTGACATTTGGAAACTGGGAAGCAAAAAGTTTAGTGAGATCCCTATAGATATTTCTAAGGTATGTCTAGAGATGTCCCTAAGGTTAAGTATAAGTATAGGTTATAGCCCTAGAATTATTGTAAAAATCTTAGAATTAACCCTAATATGATATAAATTGAAGGTACTCCCCCTATATTATGTTGTTTTACCTAGCTTGATTTTTGCCTCTCACACAATTCTTTTTGGGTTTGAAGCGATGGATGGAACCCAAAGGCAACGTGTTGATCAATGTAATGGGAAATGCAATGATTGTCTTACTAAAAAAACCGATTTTATGGTAGATGGGGTGTTTAATATTATTGCTATACTTACACAAGCTATGAATCATTCTGGACATGCAGATGAGCCGAGAAGGGAATAATATTATATTGAGTCCTTCATGAGGCAGCGTCCAACTTCATTCAGTGGGTCTTCTAATCCACTTGTTGCTGAAAAATATGTCAGTACCATTGAAAAGATATTTTATATACTTCACAGTTCGGATCATGAAAAAGTAAATTTGGCTTTTTACCTTTTAGAAGGTGAAGAAGATCAACGGTGGACTCTAATTAAAAATACGAGGCCCTGAGATGAAATTGAATATTTGGAATTGGATGAGTTAAGTAACTTATTATTCAATAATTACTTCCCTAATATTTTTCAAACAAACGGGTAAAAGGATTTCCTTGAGTTTAAGAAAAAGTATGTTGAATCTGTTGGTATATAGGAAGAAAATGTTACAAGCCCTGCAAGGTATGCATCTGGGTTTATCATCAAACCTGAACGTAAGGTTGATCGATACTTAAGTGGTTTAAAACCATGTCTTATAAGGGAATTAGCACTAAGATCCTTCAGTAGCTATGAATAATTGTGTGTTGTGATATCAAGGTAGAAATGGAAGTTATTGTTACATATTCATCTCATTCTTTTGACAAGAAACCAAAGATGATGTTCTAGAAGAAATCTCAAAAAAATGGTGAAAAAATATGAATGTTTCTATATGCTCAATGTGTTGAAAGAAGCATGGTGGAGATTGACTTAAAGGGAATACAAAATGTTTTATGTTTGTAAATGAAGGTCATCGAGTAGCTGAGTGTTGAAGTAATGGAAAACGGGTTTCTAATGATGTGAATGAAGAAAAGACTACAAAGAACACACCACCAACACTTCAATGCTTCAAGTGCAAGGAAATGGGGAATTATGCTAATCATTTCCCTAACAAAAGGGTTAATGATGATCAACGTGAGCAACCACTTAAGGAAAAAAAATAAAGGGAAGTCACATGCGATCACTATATGTGATTTTGAGTAAGATAATGTTGTTGTGTAATGGTTAGGTGTCTATGCAATGTGATTTCAAAATAGTATCGTGAAATCTCATTTATGGTATCATTAAATTTTGGAACATCTATGTATTGGTTTTCAATAATTATATGGTACCAGTAACCATGAAATGTTATTGAAATACTTTTGGAAAGAAGATGATATGTGCATAATGAAGGGATAAAGAAAAAAAATGTAATGAGCTCATGACTGGTATAAGGACAAAGGTATATCATGGTTTGAGTATATAGAAATTTTGTGATTTTTTTATGTGGAATGTGTTAAATTTTGACAGCATTAATGTTTTCACTATGGTTTAATGGGTAAAATTTTCTCATGAGAATACATGATTAAGGTATTCAAATGTTTGTAATTTGAACAAAATGATATATTGTATGATATATGGGGGATAAATGATGGTATTCACATGCTCGACATATGACATTTCTAGTAATTGTTTTATTTATACTATGAGCTTGGATAGAAGTATTTTTGATAATCCTAATGGTTGGAATGGAATATGTTGGACATCAGATTTAATTGTTTGAGGCTAGAAATTTTTTCAATACTATTTCTAGAATGTTATAATTATGTAGTATTAGAAAAAGGACAACCTGCAGGACGGGCGACAACACGTCGCGTCGGACAAGGATGTGGGAATCGAACCCACAACCGAAGTGAAAGAAGCCTTTATAACATACCACTGGCCTACATGAAGTTCTTGGTTAGTATAAAATTGTTTTAATTTATTAGGTGGTATGATATATGAAGTATACATCCATTTTAGGAACTATATTCGATTAATCTCACTATAGATGGACTTATGTATATTTAATAATTTTTTCTAACTTTTTGTTTGAGACAAATGGAATGACCTATCATTCTATCATGTGATTTGCTAACACTTCACGAATGACAAATTCAACTTCATTTCTTTAAGATAGGATGTGGAAATTTTCATGAAATGACAAATGGTAATATTGCACCAATATCAATAAAGTGTTTCTTCTAATTTCATTTATTTAAACTTTAGGGAAATGATCTTGAAAACCCAAAATGATGTCCAATTTCCCTTATATCTGATTAATCATATTGCACCTTAAATCATCACAAATTTTTGGCTTTGTGATTATTGGATTTTTCATAGCCATGTCCTCTACCACTCTCCATCGGAACATAATTGTTAGATTTTTCTTCCATATCCAGATTTCCACCCATGTTCTCCTATGTGGAAACCCAGTGCTGAGTTAATCTGGGTAACCTATACATTTCATACTTTAATTTTTAAAATTATGTTTTAGTATTCCATTTATGATGTGAGTTTTTATTAATGAAACATTCAAGTAGTAAATGATTTATAACCCCGACGAATTTCGAGGGTGAAATTAATTTTAAGGGGGGTAGAATGTAAAACCCCCAAATTTTATGAGATATATATTTTTAATTTCTTTTATGTCATCTATTATAAACTACACTAAGATTAGATTGTACTATACACAACACCATATTAGCTTACAGTATACACAATGCTATTCTTGGCTCGTGTTACACAGAATTTCAAGTTCGTTTTGCGGAAATTATTCTACGCAACATTAGGTACAGATTTTGATTAATGTATAAATGAAATAAGAGTTGATTATTTTATATTAAACACCAAACAGATCTTTCACTACATGTAGCCCTGACTTGGATTTCATTACACATAATCAAGACCCTCCTCGACAGCTTGTGTAGTACACAATATCGAGTTTCACTTAAGGATATATTACTATAATATTATTATGAAATAGCCGTTATGAATATTAATACCCAATTTTTTAAATTTTATAAATTTTATCTTCTAAAATGGACATCATTTTTGGATTCAGAATATCAAATTTAGCCTGGGGTGAAGTTTTCTTATTTTTATGAAAACATTAAATTTTTGATAAATAGTGAAAACAGTAGGTTACTATTTAAAATCTGAATTTTTTATTTAAATATTTATTTATTTTATTAAATTTTTTTTAGGTCAAAACTGATACATAATACCTATATTAGTTAAATGTAATTCATTGGAGTCACTTTATAATAATTCTAGATATATAAAAACATTAGTGAACTTTTCACCGTCTTTTACCCACCTCATATGAGAATTTAAAGATTTAAATAAAACTTAATTTTACCGCTTCTATGATTAGAATTAATAAAATCTGAGAGACCCAATTAATAACAGGGATTAAAATGTGGTTCAATAAGATAAAAATAATTTTTGGTGAATAGAAACTTTTTACTTTTATTTACCTCGGTTAAAAGAAAATAGGGTAATTATGTTTAAAATGATATTATTATTACCCTAACACATATCCTAATTCTATTGGATAAGTGTCATTTGACCAAAAAAATCTTAGAAATAAATTATTATCATTTAGGTCAACATGTATTAGATTGGAAAATTAATTATTATTTTATCTAAAGAAGAGTAAAAATTAATAAAATCAATGTTTAATAACAAAAACATTTTTTAATACTAGGTGATACATAAGATAAATTCGAATATAAATTATAATTAGAAATATAAAAAGATATCCTACTTAATTGTATTTTATTTATAATTTTCAGACATTAAATAATTTAATTTATTTATGACACAATGAAGATGCAGTAATTACCTTATTAATGAAAATTATAATATAATATTCTTTTAAATGATAGTTAATACATAGTCATTGTATTGGTGGGAATGAACAAAACTAACCATATTATTATTACACATGTTGGTAATGTATTTTTACATTTATCAAATAAATTTTATAGGGTTATAATAAGAAAGAATCCAATTTTAAGCATAGATACTCTAATACTCTTAAAATGGTCAATTTATAGCCTTTTGACAGTGAATCATTTTTATATCTTGTTTTTTCCACTTTTATATTCTCTATTTAAATAAAATAAATTTCACCTTTACGATCGGGACAAAAAATATTTCATTTTGATGAAATTTTTTGTATTTTTCTGAGGATGTTTATATTTTTAATGAAAAATGAAAAATATTTTATTTTAATTCAAAACTTCTTTTAATATAATTTATTTATATTAATAAGTTATATTTTAAATTGGTTTTAAACATTTATAGAATATATTTTTACCAATTAATCCAATCTTGGTCATTGAATGTTATTAACATTGAAATTGTACATAGAAAAGTTTGAATCTTTTGATAGTGATTACATATAAAAAGCGCATTTTTTGTTTTGACAAATGAAAAAATTTTAAATAAATTTCTTCCACTTATGTATTTTGAATTTTGAAAAATAGATTCTATATTTCGAATCAAGTGGATCATATTAATTTAATAGTTATCTTTAGTTTTTATAAATTATGGATATTTACTTTAGTAAATATTATTTAACATGGCTAAAGGGTAAATATTGTAAATATGGGTAAAAAATATTATTATAATAAAACTAAATTATACTAACATGTTTCCTAATACTTATTTTGAACTTTTTTATGCCTTAATGTTATTTAATAGATTATTATGACCTGTTATCATGGAATTAATGTAGTTTTTTCAAATAAATAATATTTTATTATATTTTTTTAAATGTCATTGATATGAATAATATTAAAATTGACAAAAGAAGTTTTTAAATCAATCAATATTTTATTAATAGATAAAATAGTCCTAAAAATAAAATATGCATCCAACTGACATATTTTTTGTCAAAAATATCATTAATTACACATTTTGGTTCGCTTTTATTTTTTTAGTAAACATATTAACCATATATTATTAATATATTAGAGGACATGGGAAAAGTAAAAAAAATTTATCAAAGGGTAAAATAAAAATTATAAGGATTAAAAAATATCCTAAACCAATTAAATTCTTTTTGGATTATTTTATTTCGACTTATATTCTCCTTAAATATAAATTAATTTAGTATTGGACTTTTAGAAACCAAAAATAATAATATAATACAATAATATTTTCAAATATTTCTAACGATTCCCTCCCCCCCCTTATAAAAAGCCATCAACAATAACCATTGATCACACCTCTAAACCCCCTTGGTTCATCCAAAATATGCACAAATAATATCTCAATATCCCTTTCTTACAATTAGTGACCTTACCTTATGCATAAATCACATCAAGAAAGCCTTTTTAAATCCAAAAGAAGTTACCAGATTTAAGGGTAACGTCTTTCTTCATGTTTTCTTGTTTTATTTTACATATCAATCATATTAAACTATCTTTATTCCATTCATTTATGATATAACTAATATCCCTAATAGTCTAGGATTCTGTTATGAGATGTATTGTAACTACACATCCACCCACATTTATCTATTGGATACAAACATATTGTTTCTATGGACGGTGAACTTCTCCCTCACGAAACGATGATTGTTCAATCTTATCTTACATCCTCTTATGGTGGCCATTATGAGGACACTATATTTATATGTGATATATATTATATTTTTTGTCTCTGATCTTTGGTATTTTTTATTTATATCATAACTTTATCATTTCTATAATGGGTAAACACGATAATTTCATTTGAGGAAGTGCAGACTATCACACCCTCAAAGTGATATGACTTATCAATACCACACATGGAATTTATAATGGAATATGTTAATGAACATTAATAATACATATAAAATATTACATTTTCCTGTAATTATATTATACTTATGTATTATTTGTTTTTCATTCGTTTTAAAATGAAAAAAATGAAATGGAAGTAGTGTTCAAGTGTACGTACGGCTTACCGTCTCCAGGAATGGTGAATTTCATTTTCATATATCCAAATGGTATGGACTATTCAAAATATATTCATATTGGATATATATGATATATATGATATATAAAACAATCATATAATTCTCGAGATAATGAAATTTCGACCACATGGACAATATGTAATAATAAGAAGTTCATGTTTGACTCAAGTACAAAATATAGATGAAACAACCATTATTAACATAAAAGATTATGTAACGTTTATAACATGGTAATAATTAATATAAAAATGAAAAAAAAAAACATTAAAAATATTATAAAAAATTTATAAATTAAATTAAATTTATTATTTAGGAAATTAAAGAATGAATCAGTGAAGTCGGACACGACGTAAGGGATTGTGTCTCAATCTCTTTTCATTGAGGCATATTTTTATTTATACAGAACATTATTTTATATTGTGTATAAACCCCTTTTACTTTTAATTTCATACAAATGAAATAGTTTTTCTATGAAGTTTTATAATAAATGAAAAAGTCAATGTTTTTAAATGTTGAGGTAACAACGGCTTATCCACCGCTAAAATCATTATATGGCATCCTCTATATTCCTTAATGATTCTAAAAAAACCCCTAATTATTTTTTGGGGTTCTCGGTATTGAAAATTGGATTTGAAATGGATTTATTTTCCTAATATCATGAAATTATTTCTTGTGATTTTATATTAAATTTTATTAGTGAAATGTTTATGTTTGAAATAATTTATGTGTTTTGATTTTATAATGGTACATGAACATTTGAAGGGTTGTTTAGTGATAAAGAAAATTACAGGAGGTGACGTGATAAACCAGGATGGGTGGTTACGTTATAACCATCAATGAATTGGGTATTGTTGTCGGCCAAATGGATATCACTTTTAGTGATATTTGTGGAAGTTGACCATATGGTTATTCCATTTATGTAAGATTATGTCCCATGATTCCTATATATGATATGTGTTCTTTACATGGGTTTTATGGTATTATTTTGATTACAAAAGGGTAATAAATTATCTTTTATTCTGTGATGAATAATGACTAATTCATAAAGATGAAATGTATTACTTTTGATAACGTATTAATGGTATAATTGTTTTTTTAAAAACAAATAGTTTTCATTATTTGTGTATCCCTTACTGAGCTTTTTATGCTTATCCCATGTTTTTTTGAACGGTTTTTTCACAAGACATAATGATTAATAATGTCATGAATTGGATCATGGAAAATTCATGCTATCTGAAATATGGAACTGGACCAGACTCTTTTTTTCAAAAGTTTTTATTTTATGAAAAAAAGGGACCATGTGTAGATTTGTATACATTGTTAAATTTGAGATATAATGTAATATTTCAAGCCTAATTCTCTAAAAATCTAAAACTAAATAGATCCCCAACATGAATTATTAACTTAATTCAAGATTATGTATTTTTTATGGTCGGTTCCTTATAATGATACCCCTATAAAAATTGTGGTCTCTCCCAAATGTTTATTTTTTTTACTACCCTTACATTTAACGAATATATATAGAATGAATATGGTATTAGAAATTTTTAGATGGAGAGTAACAACAATACCGAGTGGACATTGGAAGCCTAATTTAGAATAACCATCTGTACATTCTAAAAACTATTAATTAAAGTAATAATATATATTAAAATTATAGATATATGAAAAAAAATGTCAAAATCTGAATCATCATGTTTTCCCCTAGTGGATATATGGCCTTTACTACCCAAAGTGTGGAAGTATTGTCTAATGTCTAAAATATAATGGGGTGGAGGGTAAGGATTATTTTTTAGAAACCTCCACATTGTTTTACTTAAACTTTGTATTCGTCCAAAAAGATTTTAGAGGTCCCTATGATTAGCTTAATACATATTCACCACATATATATGAGATAAAACATTCGTGATAATGGTTAGAGTTTGTATGTGCCCTCCACTATTACTACCTCTACTTTTGTGTGTTAATCATCTAGTTCTTACTCTATTGGTTTAGATTTAATGTGTCTAATTAAAGGAGATTTAATAAAGAACTCTATTTTTTCAATCAATGAATAAATTATTTAGTTCCAAATCGTCAATCATAGATTGGTCAACATTATCCTCGATATCATAATGCATGGATATTGTGAATTATTTATTAGGAATTTCATGAAATATATTCTCTTAAATAGTGAGTTATTTTTAATTGTCATAAATATATATGGTGATATACTATATGTTTTTTAATTACATCAAATGAGTAATGGTTTCTCAAATAATTTTCGAAAATGTTTTTTAAAAAAGAAATCAAATATAAACTCCATCATAGAAATGGTTAGCCAAGAAAGAATTATTCATGAAAATACAATTTATTTTTGTGATTAGGTCTGTGAGTGGATCATGATGGACTTCAAATTTTACCTCTCATGGTTCCTCAATATAAAAAATAGATGTTTCAACTTTGACATGTAATGGTTAAGAGTTTTCATGTTATTTCTCATCTATCATTTTATATTTTCTCATCATCAGTTAAATATTTTTGGTGTTCTAGTCTACACAGGGATACATCAATTTTAATCCAATGATTCTTTTTTTTTAATTTTGGTTTTCCATGTTTTTTATATTTCTTAATTGTTCTTGTTTGATGGTAAATTTTTTTACTAAGCTGTCGAATAATCTAATTTTAATTCCTATATAAAGAATTTATCAATGCCAGAGACACACCATTTTAATAAAAATTATGTTTGGTATGACTTAAAAAAATAAAAAATTTAAAATTAAAGGAAAATATTATTATTAATAGTAAAATTACACCATGATTGATTAGTTGGATCTCCAAAACTGATGTTATTGATGTGATGATATCATTTCACTCATAAGAAACAAACATGTATGGACTCAAGTGAGTACAAATAGGGATATTAGACAGTTTTTATTGTGACACCCCGAGAATTGTTGAGATATATTATCTTAAATTTCATTTAAGTCTCCTATTATACACTACACCAAGATTATATTGTACTATACGCAACACCATATTAGCATACAGTATACACAACACTATTCGTGGCTTGTGTTACACACAATGTCAAGTTCGTTTTGTGGAAATTCTTCAACGCAAAATTATGTATAGATTTTGTTTAATGTATAAGTGAAATATGTTTTGATTATTTTATACGAAACACCAAACAGAGCTTTCACTACGCGCATCCCTAACTTGTCTTGCGTTATACACAATCAATACCTTCCTCGATAGCATGTGTAGTACACAATACCGAGATTCACTAAAGGAGTTATTATTATAATATTATTACGAACTAGCCCTTATGAATAGTAATACCCACTTTTTGAAATTTTTTTAAATTTTATCATTAATAATGGACTTCATTTTGGATTCAGAATACCAAAATTAGCCTAGGGATAATTTTTGGTGTTTTTCTGAAAACATTCAATTTTTGATGAATTGTGAAAACAGAGGGTTACGATTTGAAAACCAACAATTTATTTAAATAATTATTTATTTTTTTTAAATTTATTTTAGGTCTAAATTGATAAATAATACGTATATAAGTTCAATGTAATTCATTGGAGTCATTTTATAATAATTTTAGATATATAAAAATTTTATTGAACTTTTCAGCATCTTTTACCCACCTCTTTGGAAAATTTGATAATTAATATAAAACATAATTTTACCGCTTCTGTGAATGGAATTTTAAAAATCTGAGAAACATGGTTAATATCAAGGAGTAAAATGTAGTTCAATAAGATAAAAATATTTTTTGGTGAATAGTAACTTTTTACTTTGATTTACCACGGTTAAATGTAAATAGGGTAATTAAGGGTAAAAATGATATTATAATTAACCTAACACATGTTATAATTCTATTGGATAAGTTTAATTAGACAAAAAACAACCTTAGAAATAAAATATTATCATTTAGGTCAACTTGGATTAGATTAGGACATTTATTATTATTTTATTTAAAGAAGAGTTAAAATTGTTAAAACCAATGTTTAATAACTAAAACATTTTTAATATAGGGTTATATATAAGATAAAATCGAATATAAATATTTATTAGAAATATAAAACGATTTACTAAATAATTATATTTTATTTATAATTTTTTAACATTAAATAATTTAATTTATTTATGACACAATGATGATTTATTAATTACCGTATTAATGAAATATTATCATAACTGATGTTATAAGTACCCAAATAAATGTAATTTGTGACATTTAATAAATTAAACTAATTTTTTAGGTTAATATGACATGTTATTATTGAGTCAATTAACTTTTTTTGAAATAATAATTCTTGTATGATTGTCACCAAAATCAATTACCAAATAGTGTCAAAATTAACATTAAATAGTTTTTTAAAAAAATATTATATTATTAATTTTTATTCTATTCCTAAAAAATATAAGGTTTGGAAAAATTTCTTAGATAAGGTTATATATTTTAATACTGAACCACTTGGTGTTCGTTTTACTTGTTATATTATGTTTATTAACCATATAGTGTAAGAAAACCAGAAGAGATGGTAAAATTTAAATTATTTATCTTAGAGTAAAATATAAATGATAAGTTTAAAATAGAATCATAAACTTGTCAAAAACCTATTGGTAGAGAGGTATTCGACCCATCACCACATTATATTCTAAATAAATCAATTTTGAGGTATTATAAACTGAAAATGAATTTATTATAAAATAATATTTTAAGTGTTCCTAAGGTGCCCCTCTCCTCCCTTATAAATGGGCACCTCCTCCCTCTACTCTTTACAAAATTTTGAGCCTTAAAGATCATCCAATCCCTACCCATTTCCCTTCCAAACATCCCTATAAACATTATAGAGGTTTTGGTATCCTTAAAATACAAACTCTAGTGCCTTAAGAGGAAACATAAAAGGGTTGTGTCGACGAAGAGGTAATCTCTTCTACCGATTCTTTCATGTTTTTTCCGTTTCAACTTCTTATTATTTATTTTTTTCATCATAAATTAATAACATCAGTATAAATCATATTATTATATGTTATTATAAATATTAAACAACCCCATTTTACCTTCTATCCATCCTACGAAAAACAAAATCACCGCGCGTGCGTACGTACGGAATACCGTCTGCACGCCGTGGTGTAATATGTTTTTCCACCACCACCGTACTTGGATGGGTATAATGGTGTAATGAATAAATATATATAGTTATTATAACATTATACTTATTATAAGATATTATTTCATCCACTCCCATTCAATTCAATAATTATTGGAATGATATCATCGCTCGTGTGTACGTACAGATTACCATCTCCACGACGCGATGAGATTCATTCTCCATGATAACCACTCAAAAATGATTATAAAGTATATATAATGAATAATAATGAAATATATGACATGATAAAGCTACTGTATTTATTTATATATATATATGTCATCTACTTACTTCCATTAAAGTTAATAAGGAAACGAAAACAACATTCATGCGTACATACGACCTACCGTCTCCATGAACATTGGATTTCATTTCTTTTATCTATCTATTATATATATATATATACTGAATATATATGATATAGAAATCATGATTTACATTCTGTAAGAAATTAAATAATGATATAATTAATAATAATATCAAGAAAAACAAGTCTAAACACGAACGATAAATAAAACGATTTTACCCAAAACGTTGCTTTAACATGGAAGTTACAAAAGAACGTGTAATGTAAAGTCATAAGTGAACCATATATGACATAATAATAATGAATATGATTCAATTATAAGTCAAAGACATTATTTAATTCAGTATACAGGAGGTTTGGATACGTATGAAGTATATCGGACCTAAGGAAAGGGTTAATTTTCAAATCTCATTTTTATCTGAGAATACATATATGTAACTATTTGTTGGGGTTATATTTTTCAACCATTTCCATAAAAATGTTTTTCATAAAGTTTTTAATATTAATACATGTATTTTTATAGACATGATTAACCCTATTTGACTTTTACAGTGTGTTACGGAAAGAATCTTTCTTTTGTTACCATATGAGGAAAGTTTTGACTTTTTCGAAAAAAGTATGAGGAGAATGTTTTTTAACATATACGACATGATTAGATTTTTACACTTTCACATCTCCTAATTTTCAAGAAGATTCCTCTTAATGTTCTCATGGTTATTTTAAATAAAATACATTTCTTTTACAATTATGTGTAATTATTTGAAAAGAAATTTATTTTTATGGAGAAATGATATTTTCCTCAAGAATTCATTTCTAGTGTTTTATCAATACTATCTTCCATCTAAGATGACATTATATAGCATGTTTATGCTTCAAGTATAATTTCCCTATTATAGACATGGTTTTATTCTTCTTATGATGAAATGATATTCATTTGTTTTATATGGATTATGTTATGATGGAATGATGTTTATGAAACCCATTTTATTCATTGGGTTATGATGAATGATTTATGTTTATGCTGTGGAACACGTAAGAATTATTTCAATATGAGATGGGTGGGACCTATATATCCCTCCAATTCATTGAGTAAAGATTTAAATATCATGAGATAGACATGGCTAAAATTGCATGTTAATCCAGTTCAGTGATACGGGACTGGAACAAGGATTATAATCGATTCAAAAAGGGGCTTTCTCCATTATGATGGTATTTGAAGAAATGCCTTGGATACTATGGAAAAAATAATAGGTGCTTAATGGTTTCCACAATTACATGATTTATTCCAATTATATTTTATCATGATTAATGTTTCTTAATGATCTATGCCTTACATACTGCCATATTTTCTGTCATTGCTAAGGTTTTTGATGTTTAAAATTTATGTTCATGTTTTATTAACTTCAAATGTATATGATTTGTTTTATTTTCTCTATGCATACCCTTAATGAGAATTTGATCTCACCAGTTATATGTTTTCATTTACCCATGTTTTAAAGAAACGATTTAGGTAAGAAAACAAAAGAGGAAGATCTTTATGGGAGATGTTGAAGATATTTCACCATGATTAAAAGATTATATTCCAAGTTTCCAAAGAAACTAAACTATAACAGTCCTTATTTGTCTGTTTTTTTATTTATTAAGTATTCTGCAAAAATTAATGAAATGTTCGTGTACATTTTGTTTGGGTCTCTATAGTTGGTATCAGAAGAAATGTTTAGTTGACATTTGGAAACTGGGAAGCAAAAACTTTAGTGAGATCCCTATAGATATTTCTAAGGTATGTCTTGGGATGTCCCTAAGGTTAAGTATAAGTATAGGTTATAGCCCTAGAATTATTGTAAAAATCTTATAATTAACCCTAATATGATATAAATTGAAGGTACTCCCCCTATATTATGTTGTTTTCCCTAGCATGATTTTTGCCTCTCACACAATTATTTTTGGGTTTGAGGCGATGGATGGAACCCAAAGGAACTGTGTTGATCAATGTAATGGGCAATGCAATGATTGTCCTACTAAACAAACCGATTTTATGGTAGATGGGGTGTTTAATCTTATTGCTATACTTACACAAGCTATGAATCATTCTGGACATCCAGATGAGCCGAGAAGGGAACAATATTATATTGATTCCTTCATGAGGCAATGTCCAGCTTCATTCAGTGGGTCTTCTAATCCACTTTTTGCTGAAAAATAGGTCAGTACCATTGAAAAGATATTTTCTATACTTCACAGTTCGGAACATGGAAAAGTAATTTTGGCTATTTACCTTTTATAAGGTGAAGCAGATCAATGGTGGACTCTAATTAAAAATACGAGGACCTGAGATGAAATTGAATATTTGGAATTGGATGAGTTAAGGAACTTATTATTCAATATTTACTTCCCTCGTATTTTTCGAACAAAGGGGGAAAAGGATTTCCTTGAGTTTAAGAAAAAGTATGATGAATCTGTTGGTATATACGAAGCGAATTTTACAAGCCTTGTAAGGTAAACATCTAGCTTTATCATCAAACCTGAACGTAAGGTTGATCGATTCTTCAGTGTTTTAAAACCATGTCTTATAAGGGAATTAGCACTAAGATCCTTTAGTAGCTATGAATAATTGTGCGTTGTGCAATCAAGGTAGAAATGGAAGTTATTGTTACATATTCATCTCATTCTTTTGGCAAGAAACCAAAGATGATGTTCAAGATGAAATCTCAAAAAAAAATGGTGAAAAAAGATGAATGTTTATATATGCTCAAAGTGTGGAAAGAAGCATGGTAGAGATTGAATTAAAGGGAATAGACAATGTTTTAAGTTTGGAAATGAAGGTCATCGAGCAACTGAGTGTTGAAGTAATGAAAAATGGGTTTCTAATGATGTGAATAAAGAAAAGACTACAGAGAACACACCACCAACACTTCAATGCTTAAAGTGCAAGGAAATGGGGCATTATGCTAATCATTGCCCTAACAAAAGGGTTAATGATGATCAACGTGAGCAACCAATTAAGGAAAAAAAATAAAGGTAAGTCACATGCGATCACTATTTGTGATTTTGAGTAAGATAATGTTGTTGTGTAATGATTAAGTGTCTATGCAATGTGATTTCAAAATAGTATCATGAAATCTCATTTATGGTATCATTAAATTTTGGAACATCTATGTATTGGTTTTCAATAATTATATGGTACCAGTAACCATGAAAAGTGATTGAAATACTTTTGGAAGGAAGATGATATGCGCATAATGAAGGGATAAAGAAAAAAAATGTAATGAGCTCATGACTGATATAAGGACAAAGGTATATCATGGTTTGAGTATATAGAAATTTTGTGATTTTTTTATGTGGAATGTGTTAAATTTTGACAGCATTCATGTTTTCACTATGGTTTAATGGGTAATAATTTTTCATGAGAATACATGATTAATGTATTCAAATGTTTTTAATTTGAACAAAAATATATATTGTATGATATATGGGGGATAAATGATGGTATTCAAATGATCGACATATGACATTTCTAGTAATTTTTTTCTTTATACTATGAGCTTGGATAGAAGTATTTTCGATAATCCTAAAGGTTGGAATGGATTATGTTGGACATCAGATTTAATTGTTTGAGGCTAGAAATTTTTTCAATACTATTTCTAGAATGTTATAATTATGTAGTTTTAGAAAAAAGACAACCTGCAGGACGGGTGACAACACGTCGCGTCGGACAAGGATGTGGGAATCGAACCCACAACCGAAGTGAAACATGCCTTTATAACATACCACTGGCCTACAGGAAGTTCTTGGATAGTATAAAATTGTTTTAATTTATTAGGTGGTATTATATATGAAGTATACATCCATTTTAGGAACTATATTCGATTAATCTCACTATAGATGGTCTTATGTATATTTAATAAATTTTTCTAACTTTTTGTTTGAGGCAAATGGAATGACCTATCATTCTATCGTGTGATCTTCTAACACTTCACGAATGACAAATTCAACTTCATTTCTTTAATATATGAAGTGGAAATTTTCATGAAATGACAAATGTTAATATTGCACCAAAATCAATAAAGTGTTTCATCAAATTTCATTTATTTAAACTTTAGGGAAATGATCTTGAAAACCCAAAATGATGTCCTATTGCCCTTATATCTGATTAATCATATTGTACATTAAATCATCACAAATTTTTTGATTTGTGATTATTGGATTTTTTATAGCCATGTCCTCTACCACTCTCCATCAGAACATAATTGTTAGATTTTTCTTCCATATCCATATTTCCACCTATGTTCTCCTATTTGGAAACCCAGTGCTGAGTTAATCTGGGTAACCTAAACATTTCATACTTTAATTTTTAAAATTATGTTTTAGTATTCCATTTATGATGTGAGTTTTTATGAATGAAACATTCAAGTAGTAAATTATTTATAACCCCGATGAATTTCGAGAGTGAAATTAATTTTAAGGGGGGTAGAATGTAAAACCCCCAGATTTTATGAGATATATTTTTTTAATTTCTTTTATGTCATCTATTATAAACTACACTAATATTAGATTGTACTATACACAACACCATATTATCTTACAGTATACACAATGCTATTCTTGGCTCGTGTTACACACAATTTCAAGTTTGTTTTGCGGAAATTATTCTACGCAACATTAGGTACAGATTTTGATTAATGTATAAATGAAATAAGAGTTGATTATTTTATATGAAACACCAAATAGATCATTCACTACATGTATCCCTGACTTGGCTTGCAATACACGCAATCAAGACCCTCCTCGATAGCTTGTGTAGTACACAATACCGAGTTTCACTTAAGGATATATTACTATAATATTATTATGAACTAGCTGTTATGAATATTAATACCCAATTTTTGAAATTTTTGAAATTTTATCTTCTAAAATGGACATCATTTTTGGATTCAGAATATCAAATTTAGCCTGGGGTGAAGTTTTCGTATTTTTATGAAAACATTAAATTTTTGATAAATAGTGAAAACACTAGGTTACTATTTAAAATCTGAATTTTTTATTTAAATATTTATTTATTTTATTTAATTTTATTTTAGGTCAAAACTGATACATAATACCTATATAAGTTAAATGTAATTCATTGGAGTCACTTTATAATAATTCTAGATATATAAAAACATTAGTGAACTTTTCACCGTCTTTTACCCACCTCATATGAGAATTTGAAAATTTAAATAAAACATAATTTTACTGCTTTTATGATTGGAATTTCTAAAATCTGAGAGACCCGATTAATAACAAGGATTAAAATGTGGTTCAATAAGATAAAAATAATTTTTGGTGAATAGCAACTTTTTACTTTTATTACCTCGGTTTAAAGTAAATAGGGTAATTATGTTTAAAATGATATTATTATTACCCTAACACATATCCAAATTCTATTGAATAAGTGTAATTTGACCAAAAAAATCTTAGAAATAAATTATTATCATTTAGGTCAACATGTATTAGATTGAAATATTTATTATTATTTTATCTAAAGAAGAGTAATAATTAATAAAATCAATGTTTAATAACAAAAACATTTTTAATACAGGGTTATACATAAGATAAATTCAAATATAAATAATAATTAGAAAGATAAAAAGATTTCCTACATAATGGTATTTTATTTATAATTTTCAGACATTAAATAATTTAATTTATTTATGACACAATGAAGATGCAGTAATTACCTTATTAATGAAATATTAATATAATTGATGTTATAAATTCCTAAATTAATGTAATTTGAGAATTTTTAAAAATTACAATAATTTTTTAGTTTAATATGTCATGTTATTATTGATTAAATTAACGTTATTCGAACTAATCATGCATTTATGATTTTCATAAAAATCAATTACCAAATAGTGTCAAAATTGAAATAAAATAGTTTTAAAAACAAATATTATATTATAATTTTTTATTCTATTCCTAAAAATATAAGGTTCAGCCAAATGACATAGATAAGGTTATATATATTAATACTTAAGCACTTGGGGTTCGTTTGGCTGGTTATATTATGTTTAAAAAACCCAATAGTGTAAGAAAACCAGAAGACACGCTAAAAATTAAATTATTTAACTTATAGATAAATATAAATGATAAGGATAAAATAGTCACCTAAACATGTTTAAAATCTATTGGATGAGAATATTTCTACCCATCCCCACTTTAGCTTCGATGTAAATCAATTTGAAGCAATTATAAACTGAATATGACTTTATTATAAAATAATATTTTTAGTTTTCCTAAGGTTCCCCTCTCCTCCCTTATAAAATGGCACCTCCTACCTCTTCTCTTTACACAATTTTGAGCCGTAAAGCTCTTCCAAACCCAGCCCATTTCCCTTATCAACTTACCTATAATCATTATAGTGGTTCTGGTCTCCACAATAGACCAGATATTGTTCCGTAAGAGGAAGCTTGAAAGGGGTTTGTCAAAGAAAAGGTAATCTCTTCTAACGATTCTTTCATGTTTCTTTCTTCTTCAACTTCTTCTTATTTATTTGTCTAATCATAATTTAAAAAACATCAGTATCAATAATATACTTATATGTTATTATAAATATGAATCTAACCTAATTCACCCTCAATCCATCCTACGAAAAATGAAATCACCGCGCGTGTGTACGTACGGAATATCGTCTCCACATCGTGGTGTTATCTGTTTTTCCACCACCACCTTACTTGGATGGGTATTATGGTGTAAATAATAACTATATATAGTTATTATAACATAATAATTATTCTGAGATATTATATCATCGACTACAATTCAATTCAATAATTATGGTAAAGATATCATCGCTCGTGCGTACGTACGGATTACTGTTTCTAAGACGCGATGAGATTTATTCTCCATGTTAACCACTCAAGAATGATTATAAAGTATATATAATGAATAATAATGAAATATATGACATGATATATATAATGTATTTATATATATATATATATATATATCATCTACTTACTTCCATTCATGTCAATAAGGAAAAAAAACAGCATTCATGCGTATGTACGGCCTACCGTCTCCATAAACGGTGTATTTCATTTCAGTTATCTCTCTATTCTATATATATACTGAATATATATTACATATAAATCATTATTTAAATTCTTGATGTAATAAAATCATGATATAAGTAAAAATAATATCAATAACAACAAGTCCAATCACGTACGATAAATAAAACGATTTTACCCAAAGCGCTACTTTAAGCTAGATTTTACTAAAGAACAGCTAATATAAAGTCATAAGTGAACCATATATGATATCATAACAATGAATATGATTTTTTAATAAGTCAATAAAATTATATAAATCATTATACAGGAGGTTCGAATATGTATGAACCATATCGGACCTAACGTAAGGGATAATTTTGCAAATCTCAGTTTTATCTGAGAATGCTTATACGTAAGTACTTACTAGGGTTATATTTTTCATCCATGTCCATAAATTTTTTAAAAAAGTGTTTAACATTATTAAACGTATTTTTAATGTCATGTTTACCCATCTATGACTTTTACATGTTGTTATGGAACAAATCTTTCTTTTGTTAACCATATGAGGAACTTTTTGACTTTTCCGAAAAAAGTACGAGGAGAATGTGTTTTAACTTATATGGCATGAACATATTTTTACTATTTTATATCGCCTAATTTTGAAGAAGATTCCTATAGAAATCTTCATGGTTATTTTCAATAAAATCCTTTTCTTTTAAAAATTTGGTGCATTTTGTGAATATAAAATTATTTTTAAGGAGAAAGGATATTTTCCTCAAGAAATAATTTGAAGTGTTTTATCAAAAATATTTTCCTTATAAGATGAAATTATTTAGCATGTTTATGGTTCAAGTATAATGTATATATCATTAACATGGTTGGATTATTCTTATGATGAAATTATATCCATTTTTTATATGGATTATGTTATGATAGAATGATTTTTATGAAACCCATTTTATTTTTTGGGTTATGATGAATGATTTATGTTTATGTTGTGGCACACATAAGAATGATTTAATTATGAGATTGGTGGGAAATATATGTCCCTCCAATGAAATTGGTAAAGATTTATATCTAATGAGATATACATGGATGGAATGGAATGTTAATCTGGTTTAGTGATACAGGACTGGAACGAGGAGTGAACTCGAATTAGAAAGGGACTTTGTCCACTAAGATGGTCTTGGCAGCAATGCCTTGGCTACTATGGAAATCATAACATGTTCTTAATGGTTTCCAAAATTACCTGTTTTATTCCCATATTATTTTATCATGATTAATGTTTCTTTATGATCTATTCCTTATGTACTACCATGTTTTATTCCATTGCTCAAGATTTTTAAGTTTAAACCTTATGTTCATGTTTTTTTAAGTTCAAATGTATATAATTTGTTTTATTTTCTCCATGCATGCCCTTATAGAGCATTTGGGATCACCCTTTATATGTTTCTTTTCCCCATTATTTAACGAAAGGTTTTACGTAAGAAAACAAAAGGGGAATATCTTAATGGGAAGTGGTGATGATCTTTCACCATGATTAGAAGATTATATTCCGAATTTCCAAAGACACTAAACTATTACGGTCCTTGAGTGTCTGTTTTTTTATGTATTAAGTATTCCACAAAAATTAATGAAATGTCCATGTACATCATGTTTGGGTCTCTACATATATCATGAATATGATAACTAAAAATTTAACAAGAACATTATCTTGGTAATATTTTAATGTTTTTATTTGTCTTAAATTAGAAATAAATTCCATGATTGGATGTGTTTGATGAAATGTATGAATTAATGAGGACATAAATTATAGAGTTGAGATAAATGTTATTGGAAAAGGAACAACACATGAGATTATTGATTTTGGTTCCTTGTATACCACACATTGTTTGAAAATAATTAATTTTATACCCCATCTCCATGATCATACATTATTGAACATGGATGATATGAATGAACAAATCATATATGAAACTCTCGAGTGAAAAAAAAACACCCTTTTATTTCAATATTGAATAATATTATCATCTTCCATTAAGATATCAACAAAAATTAATATCTTCAATGAATCAATATTTAATAATAACCCAATCACTTTGGATACATAATCTGATATAGTGAATAAGGATAGAATGGACTATAATTGTTTCCGTAGAATAATAATAAAGATAAGAACAAGAATGTGATGAACTACTAAAAATTATCATTGCATGACTTTTTGAAATAATTGATGTTTGAATTTAATGTGAAAATAATTATAAAGAGTCTCAAAATTTCCATATCTTGTCTCCTAGAGGAAATCATCGTTAATCTCCCAAGGATCATTATGAAAAATTTCAAACTATGGAAATATAAATGATATAACACCTAATCATGAGATATTAGAAAAAAGGATAATACTCTTAACATGTTGAATAAAATAGAATTCATGTAAATGATCTAATTAATACCCATGGACAAAAAGATAAGTTTCAATATCCCCATTATCTTAATTCATCCTCAATTCTATAAATATGTCCCCAATATATTACCAAGAAACATGAAATTGTGCATCCATTATTACTATATTCCATAATATTATATACATGCCACATAGTATACATTATATTCCCTTTCGGATTTTAATGTTCTTTGGTTGTGTGAGTAGCAGCCATTATCAAGCACATGTATCTTTGGAAAAAATTAATAGAGGATGTGGTGAATATATTTATAATGTAATGGAACGTAGTTTCAATATCACAATATGATTTGGAAGTAATTATTATTACTACTACTATAACTATTAAAGATATTATTTATGTATATAATTTTATTGAATGGTAATATATACATTTAAATGCATTGAAACATGATCATACAATATTCCTGTTAAGAAATGAAAAAGACTGATGAATCATTATTCATTATTAAGTTGGACATTGAAATAAAAGCAGATAAAAATATGTAATTATAACTATAGATTATTACTAACCACTGATATAATACATCAATTAAATGTGTGTAAATCAATAGTTTCCAAAATATAGAAATCAAAAAAATTGTCATGGGAATAAAATCGCTAAGACCATCGTGGCCCTTGAATCTTACCAATGTTCAAGCAAAACCTAAAATGATAACAAGGAACATGAAAGGAGAAATAATTATGTAAAATATATGCTATGAATTTAGAACAATTCCTTGCCACGTGAGAGAGGAAACAATGTAAGATTGAGTAAGTATTTATTTAGGAATGAAATCATGTCATTATAAATATAGTCAATGCAAATTAGGTTATTTTTCATATATCAAATAGTTTTTACATATGTTTTTTATTTTTAATTACAAAATTTAAAATAATTTTACTCAAAATGAATTTAATATTTTATATTAAAATATTTCAAATATATAAATATTTATGTTTTACTTATAAATAATAATATTATTAAAATATGATATGATTACAAAATAAAATTAATATTAATATATTATTTTCAATTTATAAGTAAAATAAAATTTTAAAATATCAAAAAAATTATAATGTTATCAGTTAAATCAAGTATGATACAAATATGATACCTTTTGTGAGAATAAAAAATAGTGTTATTAAATATTGTATATTTCATACTAATGAAATAAGATTATATATTCTAAAATAATATTATATTTTAAGAAAAATATTAATTAATTTTTAATTTATAATTTTCATGAACCCATATTAAGAGCACATAATTTATTATGTGAAATTTTTTGACTGTTTTTGTTTATATTTTATATTACCACAAAAAAATTAGATATATAAATTTTATAACAATAATTTGGTAAATTAATTTTTTTGGATTTATAATTCTAATATATGTTTATGCTGAATTTTATTTTATTTTTAGAAAAATATTTATCTTTATATGAATAGTTTAAAATAATATTATTAGAAATAAATATATCCTTTATAAAATCATTATTATGATCATGTGAATTAAAATATTGAAAATCCTTTTTCTCACTACATATATATTTTTTATATTTAAATTTATAATATTAAAAATTGTTTTGTATTTACAAACACGTATATGACTTTTGAGAATAAACGATATATTTAAAAAACATAATACATCTCACGTTTATTATTTTAAAAGGATAGTATATTACATGGATATTCGAAATAAATAAAATACATCTATTTTTGGATTAATTATGTTAAAATTATATTAAGAGTATTTATGTTGGAATTTATGAATTATTTTATTTTCAATTTTATAATTAAAAATACCATATTTCCAAAATAATTAGATTTATTTCCTTTTTAATTAAGAATAAATCAATTAAATTATATATAAAAATTTATTCTAAATTAATAATGTTATTAAGTTTATTTATTTATTTTGTGAAATTATAAAACCTTTCATCAACCATTTATAACCAAAAATATTTTTCAAATATATATAAATTTTTATGCAATTTAATTTCACAAAAAAAAGGATTTTGACTAATATATTTTTGGGAATTAATTTAATGTAAAATAATCTTCATAATAAACCAATTTGTGTTTCTAAATGATTTTTTTTTAATATTTTCAAATTTATACAATTTATGTATTTAATGAATTTTTTTGATAATAATCGTATTTACTTGTTATGTGAGCGAATAATACCTCTAACAGCTATAAATTATAATTTATATGTTTAATTAATCATATAATACCATCATGTCTATATAATTTAAAATATATATATTTTAATTTCATCCATTAAAATTTGTTTTCATGTATCACAATGGAGTTCTTGTGGTAATGTTAAATTAGTGTATCAATTGATTAACATCATGAAAAATGATAAAACAATTCAAATAAATGATTTATATTTGATATTTGATGTATTCACAACCTTATTAACTTTTCTAGACCATTATATTCATATTTATTCTCTTCCCATTTAATATTGGAATCATATGATAAAAAATTATACCAATTTTCCATTTTCTTCAATTATAAATAGAGACCGGATCCTCCCCATTTCGACCTGAATTCTAAATATGATTTAAAAAACTATTACATAGATTCTTTTCAACACCCTCCATCATCACTAAAACCATTTTTGACATATGACTAGTATTTTGAAGCTGAAGGATATACTTATTAGATAAATTTCAAGGGAGAAGATAGACTCTGAACATAAATTTTCTTGTTCTATTACTATTATACTCCCCTCAATCAAAAAATTTGTATATATGAATGAAAAAAATTTAATTTTAACGATTATTATGTGATTTTATATTAATTAAATAACAGTTTTATAGAGTCCCCCATTGTCAATGTGAAAACAGAATTGATCATCATTTGTGTTTGTAGACTACCACCTCCATGCATGACGTGTTCTATATTCAACCACTAGAAAAAATTTGTCATTATAAATTGTGTTTAAATTAAATAACATTATATTAATGAAATAATTTATAATATATATTGATTGAATTTTACAATCCTTAAGATAAATAATTAATTTATATTATATCATTAACTAGAATAAATGCACTAATCAAGGAACCTCTCTAATATTGGATATATTCTGGGACAACTGTTAAAAATGCATAATTATTCTTCCAATGGAATAATATAGGAAACTAAACATCCCAATTCAGGATATTATGTTGTCATTTTACAATACCATGACTATGGTCACCAAATAAAATAGATTATGATGTAAATAACTAAACAATATTAAACACATGATGTAAATAAAAACTATATTAATAATAAAAAACAAATGAAATTACATAGACTATAAAAAATTAATGATATTTGAATAGTTTTACAAGTCATATGTTTAATGAACATTATTAATTTATTTATCATGTTATTTGAAATTTCATATCAAATTCATTTATGTGGTAACAAATTTTCTGTTACATCGTTGTTACTATTTTGTTTCATACTATCTATATTTTTCATATATTTTATAAAATCGTCATATATTTATAATACCCTATTTTTATGTACTAACCATTTATATATACCTATTTAAATATTAATTTAATTTAATTGTTAAATATATTTTTATATCCCTTTGATATTCTTATTAGTATTTAATCCTCATTTAAGGGAATTATCCTATTTCTATTCTCATGTCAGGATTTTTAAGAATAAACTTTTTTCAAACTAAAATGGCTTTCAAAACACTCATTTGTTAATGGAGAACCTTATTGGTTATGTTCAATTTTTTTGAAACAAAATTATTATTTCCTTTTGTAGATTGAACCTATAATTTTTTCATTAATCTATACCCATGTGCTTAATTTATATTATTTTTTTCCAGAACATTCTAAAGAATTACATAAAAATTTACTACATATTATTGACTTATTTCACTTATTTAGATATATATTTAAAAATAGATTAATTCCTTATTCATTTTTAAATCATCATTATTTAATACCCATGTTTTCCCTGAATTGAAACCATGAAACTGATTTCCTTCATTTTATTTTGATCACATTTATTATTCATGTATAGTTTATGTTTCTATTGTTGAACACATTTGTTTTATTTTAGGAATGTCATAGGTGGGACCAGAAATAAATTTCCCCTCCAATTAATTTTGTATGGATTTATATCTTAATAGATATTATTTACTATGATTTCCTAAAATTGTTTTTATATTATGATGTGAAATTATTAGTAAAACCATCATGGGAATTTTTAAGGGATAAAAATGTGTATATGAGAACAAAAAAAATTTTCCTAATTTAGTGAGTGTGTAGTTTACTTTCAATTATATCCCTATATGGATATCAAAATATGTATTATGATGTGGAAAAGAAGAGCCTTAAGGTAATAATCGTTAATGTATTTTATTGGGTATTAACAAAATTATCCAATCATATCTGATATGTGTAACTACAATTGCACACCTTGATAGACAGTATATGGGGATATTCATTGGTTGAATTTTTTCTCTTTATGATCCATTATAAAGGATTTATTTACTAGTTAATTTGAAGGATTTGGTTTATAAGTATAAGATGAATAATCTTTTTATAACCATGTAAAAAAATAGTATATTATATGTAGAACTAAATTATTTATACTCCAATATGATAATGTTAACCAAAAATGGTATTAAGGTTTTATTCATTTTAGGGTTATAATGATTCCTAGCATGTTTTTAATGTCTTATCACCCACGAAAACCCATTTTATTTAGTATAGTTTTGAACTGGAATAAATTATTGGTGATAGGGACAATAAATATATTATCTTAATGAAAGACTCATCATATTGATAATTGGAGTGAGAGATGATTTGATTATTCCAACTAATCTATCATGAAATATGATTCAAAATTTGTATATTATCAAAGTTGGAAAACACAATAAATATAATAAATATGCATTCTCATTAAATATCATTGGATTAAGTTTATGATGAATTTTTTTTCCAATATTCATTATTTAAAAAATATTTACAAAAGAACACTAGGAATAACTTCAATGTGTCTAATAAATAATTTACATCGGGATGATGGGTTTATTGAACAAGAATCGTATATAGTAATATAAAGTATTTTATGAACATTATTGAATGATATAGATCTCATTATACATTACCTATAATAATTCAACATATTGTATGTGTAAACATTGTGATTACCAATGTAAATCTCCAAAACCGAGTTGTATCCATGATTATGTGAATCAATAACGTCCATGACCAAAAGGAAAAACAAATACATTTTCTATCACTACTCCCAAATTAGATATTCATAATTAAGGTACACATATACTCTAATCATGAGTAATTTATATTTTATTGGATTTTTATTTAATGAACTCTAATATATATATTTATTTCAAAAGATAATTATATCACAACCCATATGATTTCATTACTGATTATTTCAACTAGTGGTAGAATTTTTATGTTATGTATTGATAGTTAATGGAATGTGCCTTTTGAAAATATTATTATACTTCATTTAAATGATAATAACAAAATTTTGGGGATATGATTCCTCCCGCCTTTGAGAGGAAAAATAATATGTAGTAATTGAACACTTTTTATATTAACTAATAATATTACATCCATGAAAGGATAATAATAAAAATTATATAGAAAATAAATATATAATATATTTATTTATATAAAATAAAAGTATATTGTTTTCAAATATAGTTTTTGAAACATATATTATTATAGATAATATTTTTTTGTTGAAATATATGTGTTTACATTGTTTAAGATGTGGATATTTTTCAAAAAAATATATATAGATTTTTCTATAATTTATAAATTGTTATTTATTTTTAGTGGTATATGGTAATTAAAATTTTGTGGTTGCAATATATTTAATGATATGGGAGAGAATATAATTCTTGAGGTTTTGGTAGCCATTAAAAATAGGTTTTTCTTTTATTTTTATTATTATTACCGATAATTTTAATGAAAATTACCAATAATATATATAATATTTAAAATAGATGATTCATATAGTATATTCAATATACTAATGAAAAATTATTCATTTATAAGTGGTGATGTTAAAAAAACCACAGAAAACTACATAATACCACCAAAATATTAATTATTACCATATATGAAATACATCAATTATAAATGCATAAATTAAAATGGGTCGATCGATAGAAAAGAATAAAAAATATATTACATGGAAATATCATATATCATATCCATAAATGAAGATAACCAAAATAAAAATATAATAAAATGGTGAAGATCACCATAAATAGTGAAAATATTATTCAGATTTTATTATATCATGTAAGAACTATTCATGCTAGAGTGAGGGTGTATTAAATGAATGATTTTTTAAGAATATAAATAGAAATGAAATATGGTATATATTAGAATGATAATTTAATATATATATTTTTATATTTACAAAAGGTTTATTGACATCATATATAATTATTTTTTAAATTTAAAATAATATAAATCAAAATGAAATAATGTTATGATATTTAAATGTTATAAATATTAATAGTTTTAAGTTCTTGATATATATTAATTTAGTTATTCAAATATGATATGATATATATATATAATAAAATAAATAACATTATATCAATGGAGTAGTGAAATTAATTTTTATAATATAGATAATAAATTTTAATTGAATTTTGTAAGCCGTTATTGTTATAAAATTAATTTTTTTCCAATGACAAATTTTTTAGTAATGATTATTTTATTCTAATATATTAAATTAAAAAAATGTACCATATTATTACATATTAAATATGATGATAAAAATATTTAAATTATAAAATGAGAAGAAATAATTTTATGAATACTTATTTTTTAAAAATAATTTTCGATAAATGAGTTATTTATTATATTTTGTTTTTAAAGGAAAAAATGTCCAACTTCTTAATTTGAATTTCATGAAATAACATTAATTTTTGATTTATAATTTCAATATTATATTAATTATATTTGTTTTCGTTTTAAAAAAAATACAAATTTTTTGATGAATGTTACAAATTATCATTATAATAAATAACAAGACATTTGTAACATTATTGTTATATAAGTATAAATTGTAAATTCATCGACCATTTTTACAATTCCATTTATATATGTCATAATTGAAATAATTTTTTTGGAATTATTAGTTTAATTTTTGAAAATGTTAATATTCATTTTGGAGCATGTATAATATTTTAGAAAAAAATGTCTTCAATACATTATTCAATTAATATTTAAAAATTAAAAAACATCATTTATATATTTGGAATAAAAAATAAATCCAGTTTCAAATTGACCATTAGAAAACAATCTTATGAATAAATTTTTTGATATTTTAAAAATAGTTTATCTCTCGATTGGTAATGATAAATATAGTGTCTTCCAAAACTTTATTTTTTATTTACATATTAATATATTTTTGTGACCTCATTTTGTTTAAAAACATTAATATAATTTATGGATTTATTTTACGCATTTATAATAAAATATTTATATAACATAAATTACATATGGTTAAATAAAATAAAATTAATATTTTTTGAATTTAAAAAAATTAGTAGATTATTTCATTTAATAAAACATTATATATATTTTTTTATTGATTTTAAATACAAAAAATATTAATTTTATATTAAAAAATTTAATTGTTGCTACCCATAATCAGGTAACCTATACCTGGTTCTTAGTTTATTACATCTGCATAAAAGATAAGCTATCACATCCCATAGGATTGAATAATTGTAAACTATATACACACATAAGAAATATATTAAATTTTAATAATAATATTATAACATATTTTTTTGAGGATAAATATATTGCATACAAAATTTCCCAATATATCTGTCATTGTAAAATTTATGAAATCATTGGTAATGGAATCTTAATTTGGTAGATCTGAATTTATCATTTAGGGATTAGAGAATAAGAAGCTATAATGTTGAAATAATCCAAAAATATATATAAAAAATAATAATTGAATACACATTTTGTTTAAAAAGGTTATATATATGAATATATACGGAAAATTTAATTTATTAAGTTAAATAACATAGAAAAAATATAATCAATAATATAATAATTGAATCCATCCAATTCTAATATCAATGACTAAATATTTTTAATAATAGTGAAAATTAAAATGAAAGAAATTAGTTGTTATTTGAAATCATGTTTCCTAGAAAATTGGTACCTTTAAAGTTTGGACCATTCAATTGATGGTTCAACACATTATAGAATAAAAACTAACTAACTAAGGTTATCATTCTAATTCATTCTATGATAATGATAACCCAATAATGTAAGTTCACGACTCTATCCCCAACCCATGTGTTACATGTATAAATAATTTCTCATATATTGGAAAATTTATTAAATTCGTAATAAATGATCCTTGTCAAAAAGTATCCCCAACCAGTTATCATTAATAATTTATCTATATTTCCCCAGATATCATATAACATTCCATGCAGTACAATATATATAAAATGAATATATGATTTAATAAATAATGACATCTATTATAAAAAAAATCTAGAGATTTAGGAAGAATATAATGTCCAATGATCCTAGGAAAGTGAGAACATTATGTGAATGTAATTGAATAAATATTAATCAAATAAGGGAATGTAAAAATATTCCTTATTCAAAAAAATAATAATTAATACATAAATATAATAAATAAGGTATAAATACTACTTTTAAATATTTTAATAAAAAATTATTTTTTGTTATTGATGAATTGAAATAATATAAAATATACTAAAAAACAATCTTGGAAAAAATATCGTTATTATTTTTAAAATAACATTTGAAAACATAAAACATTTTGTATGTCATTTTCCATGAAAAAAAAATTTTTTTAAAAAATATCAATGAATATAAAGAAATCATTTTATTTAAATATAACCTTGAAAAATTGCATAAGAAGATTTAAATTAATAACATTAGTTAATTCCAGACAAATCCAAAATTGAAAAAATGATCTTTTTTTACATTTTAAAAATGTTGTGAAAGTGACTTTTTTAGAAAATAAAAATATGATTCCATTCACATATTTTGTAAAATGAAAAAATTCATTGCCTTAAGAAAGAAATGAATATTCCATTAGAAATATTTTCTAAAAATTATTTTTAAAAAAAAAATTTAAATAATAAATCATTTTTAAAAAATTAAAATATTTTTCAAACTGTTTAAAGAAATCATGTTTTTGGAATAATTCTTATTTCTGAATGAATAAAAATATGTAGTTGAATTTTATTAAAAACAATTTCGCATTAATTTTAAGTTGTAATGATTGAAAAAATGATACGAAACATTGAAAAATATCATTAATAATTATATAATAATAAAAAAATATGTATTATAAAAAATTATCAAATCATTTACTTTAATTGACATTAAATAATAAATAATTATTATTGGAATGAGATTGTAATAAAACCCCTAAAATTATAATAATGTTAATGAAAGAATTAATCAATGAATTTATAATTTACATAAACATTAAGAAAACATAAAACTATATTATTTTTTAAAATATATTATCAAATTTCCTTACACATTGTCATATAAAAACAATTACAATGAATAATTAATATTACATAATGAAAAAAAATTAATCAAAATTATTACCACCTGGTAATTTTAAAATCAAATATTCTACTATAATAATAAAAATAAAAACTTCAAATATCCTTTCTAATTATTTATATTTGATATTCCAGGTCAAATAATTTGTATATATAACTTAAAAAATATTATAAGTTTATAAAAAAATTCCTCAACTGAATGAAAATGCGATAATATATCATAACATATTCTACGGTTGGTTCAACACGAATTAACCTTAAATATAGTTGTACTAAAAAAATTAATGACATATAAAAGGATATATTAATATTTATTATATATTACATGACCCCTTTATGACATTTCAACACTCTTTATTTAGCAATAATTCATTATTTCAATTGTTTTAGGTGTTAATTGAATTGATTTTTCATGTGTGTTACGTCCTGAATGAAATGTTTTTGGAAATATTTTATCATTAAACATAAAATAATAATATTTGTAAAAATATTATATTTTTACTTATAAATTTACTTTAAACCAACCATGATATATGGTTATGAAAAATGAATTTCCTTACGATCATCGACAAGTTAGATAGTACATAAGTGTGAGTAATATTTCCATTTTAAATGATCATTATTATAATAAGGTATGTGATATTTCAACCTAATATAATGATCATAATTTTATTAGTACCATATTATATAGTCACATATATTATACATGTATTTTCTGATTAAATAAGGGTAAAATAAACTCATAATGACATGAGTTCTCTTGTATACAATCAATTGTATCATGTTTAGGTGAGTTAAAAGGATAGATAAAAAATAATATATATTATCCTTCCATATTGATAAATATGTAATGAGTGTAATAATTATGTAATTTATATCACATATATGAAATAAATTTATATTTATCACCTTCCTTGTGAAGCCTTGCTGAATGATGAATCACATCTCTTTGTGATGTGGTAGTCTACCATACAAAAAACTGATGATATCATATATCATATAGATTATAAAGTAAAAATAAAAATAATATATACGTAATAAATAGTTACAAAAATTTTATAAATTTCATATATATATTTTTGATACATCATTATTTCTAGCTATGAATCATTGTAATCGAATAATGAATAACATCGGTTCACAATGAAGTAGTATGTAGTACACACTATGACGATTTCCAAACCCATTTAATGAAGGTAGAGAGAGTTTTATGTAATTTCATTATTATAATTTAATATTACTATATGTAATACTCTAATGGTATTATATTATAATGTTTTAATAATATTTTATGTAGGTTGAGATCAAAATAAAATCATGATGTTATTTGACGAACATTACATTGTTTCCTTGTATCCTCATATGATTTTCAATAAAGCCATAATAAAATGGATTTCACAGTAAAATATTGATTTAAGGATTGTAGAATATATTATTGGAATAGATTTGGAAATTTATTTGCATATCTCAATAAGTTTGAATGTCTGTATAATAGAAGAGAGGGGTGTCCTATTATCAGTTGGAAAGGGGGAAGGCATGGTACTTTTGAAAGGAATAGAGTGATTCAATATTTTTCATTTGTTGCAAGTATAAAAAATGAATTAATTTAAAACCATATGATTTTTTAGTTTAAATATGTCTATCCATCGTTTCTAAACATCTTTTTATGTCATTTCATCTCTATTCTCATTAGTTTACCCCATAGTAAACGACTATTTACGATAATTGTGTTAATTGATTTTTTCAATATTCAATATACATCTAGGTCAAAAATTATTTTGATATTTTAAAAAATAAAAAATTATTATTATGAATTATATTGAATATATTTTTTAAAATTCAACAAAAAAAAGAAGGGATGTTTATCATCAAATTAATCACATAAACAATATGAGGAAGGGTGTTTTAAGGTGAAAATATTCAATAGTTGATATTTTTTTAACCAATATAAAATAATATAACTATTAAAATGACCTATATTGGAATAAATTATATAAGTATATATAAATTTACATCAAAAACAATTATAAATATAATATGTAATTATAAATAATTTAAACAAAATATCTGTTTTGAAATAAAATTCAGTACATTTATATATTCCTCGAGAATGGATATATTTCAAAAAACCATCACAAATCTTCAAACGAATAAAATTTTTCTAATATGGTCAAAAAAAGAAAGATTCATTTTTATATAAATTTTATTAAATATATAATATATATATTTAAATTTTGTGTCAAAATCATTATTATTCTATAATTTTTAAAAAAAATCAGAGAAAATCTTTCAATTTCATTGAAATAATTAATATATTAGAAACAATAAATAGATAAAAAATAATGTCGGTATACTATATATTTCCTTAATTTTTTTTATGCAGTTAATCCATTCCATTATAATGTCAAATTTAAATATTAAACAATAAAGTTAATTTTATTTTGTTCTCTAGTAATACATAGTCTTTTATGTAGCATGAGCTATCAAAGTAAATAATTCATATGTGTGATAAAACCATACAAAATTATGACTGTGGAATATGCCATAGAATAAAATTTGATTATTTTATAATTTTTAGGGTGTTTAATTCGTCTCCTAAAAAATTATATTCTTATCGTGTGCATAAATATTTCATATAAAATGATCTATTTGGTGAAAATAGATTTTCAAATTTATCTACGCTAATATTAAAATTAATTTCCCAAAATCATATAAGTTTTATTTCATAAAAATATTAACATATAATTAATTGTAAATTTAAAAATATTAATTAATTTTAATTTTATATTTTTCAATAAATATTATTGTAATTGTAAATGTGGAGTTGACGCAGTCAAGATAAACTAGGATTATTGTTGATTAAAATAGTATAAAAGGATAAAAAATGTAGAAGTTGTTTTATATTAGATTATTGTGGGATTCTCAAACATATAAGTTTTTTCCATTCAATTATTTTCAGTTTTTGGAAATATAAATGTTTAATTATTCTGTATTATTTTTAAGAAACCATGAGTATTTAATAAAGAGGCCTTTTATTCAGTTATGAAAGGATTCCAACTCCTCCTCATTTAACCACAAATTCCAATGACTGATTTAAAAACCCTTTAAATATTTTCTCATCTACATCTCACCCATGAATTTTATGCCATAGTATCGCCAAAAAAAGTTGTTATAGTACCCTAAGGGGATACCAAATTGAGAAATTCTGAGGGAGTTATAACAATCTCAACCAATCTTTTATAGTGCTTTCATTATTTTACACAACTTATGTGACATTTTTATTTAATGTTTTTATAAAACCAAAAAAATATTATTTTCCCCTTTTTGTTATTATATAAAATTAAAAACCATTTTAGGCTATAGGAAAATATTATCGTTAAAAAGTAAAACATCATCATGAGGGTGTGTTTAATACCAGCTTCATGAATGATCTGTTCAATTTCCGATCAACACCATAAATATAATGTTTTTAAAGGTTCTTTATTTGAATAATATTTTATTTATTTCACTAATAATTTTATTTAATAATTATATATATGATATTATTTTAGTACTAAATATAATAAAATGTTTTAGTAACTCTAACCACCATAAATAGACATATCATGAAACCACTCTTAATTAGGAATTATTATGGGATAAACATTGAAATTATGTAAGTAATTTTCTAATGGAATAAAAAAATATAAACCCATATTCAATTTTATGTATATATATATATTATTAAGACAACATTCACTTCAGTCAACCAACAAAAAGTTTTAGAATATAATTATTCGAACAACCAATAGTAACATTTTAATGGAATTGTATATTAAAAAAATGGATGCTAAAAATATAAATATATAATAAATACTATTAATATTAATATATTTATTTAACTAAATATAATTATTTAGAAGGTTAATTGTATTTCAAGGGAATATTTAGACATGTGGTTAGGGGTTATATATTCCACCATAATTAAAATTGAGTTTCACATTCTCTATCATTTTAATCATTTTTCGGTTCCTTGTTCTCATGAACAACATATATATATATATATATAAATTTCTCATAAATTTGTTCCAAGATAAATATTTCTTCCAGTTTTTGTATAATAAATGTTTTTAGTTCCCATCAAATTTCCCAGTTTTATGTAATGATAAAATAATGAAACATTCCTATTTCATATTTTATGGCATACATCACCTCTATATAATTCATATAAATTATTATTAGCATATATAAATTATTATTATTTTTTTTAACCATTTGTGATGACTTTTGGTTTTATGGAAAACAATATAATGCTTTATTATTTACAAATATTCAGTATTTGTTTATAATGTTTCACCAAATTGGTTCATTCATTTTCATACATATCCATGTACATATCATGAATTTTATATAAAAGAACAGTATTTTAAATTTTAAAGTCTATTGTTTAATTAAGAATTTTTAAAAAATAAATTCCTACAAATTCTCATATGATATAAGTTTTATCCTTTGATTATTTCTTGAATTATAATAGTCAAACTCGCTTCCTTATGTTGTGTTTGATTATGATTCTGATAAATAATTGATTTTTATCATGTTTCATGAATATATATTATTTTTGTTACATTATTTGTAGGACTATAATTATATACTCTTTCAATGAATTGTTTAAAGTATTAAATATCATAATATGTTTTCTAATTCGTTAGAGAGTGAACATAATCTATTATGGGGCTTAGGAAAATATATTTATAGCCTGATGAGAGTTAAATTCATCATATGTTGTAATTTTTACAAATAAATATGATGTTATATGAATATACCATTACCATATTATTATGAATTAACATCTTATGATATTTATATATGTTAAATTATCTGACCATCCTATTATTTCATTTACATGTGCAATATTATCATGATCACGATTATTCAATTTATCATATCATTTCATGAATCATTAATATCATGTTATTTTTTTTATGTTTTTTCACTTTATATGATTTCTAGACCACCCTTTACCTCAGGTATTTCCACCAAGGTATCATATGTAGTTTTAGAAGATCAATTGGGGTAAAGAGAACTGTGTATAGTTTAAAGTAAGGATGATCATTTTAAAATTATGAAAATTTATTTATATATATATAATTATTAAATAAAATTATCTCATGATCCTTCATTTTAATATATTTTAAAACAATATGAAAAATTATAAAATAATGTTTATTTGTTTTAAAAAACTCTATAAATTAATTTTTAGAATATGTGATGAATTTTAATAATAGTTCGTTCTATTATTTCATTATGTAAATATGTTTATCATCCAAAAAAAGATATATTACTGAGTTTTAAATTATTATTGGTCTTGATTAATGGACTAATAATTAGAAGGAAACATTATATACATTTTTTCAAATTTTAATCATATGAGGAATAACAATTAATATTACATATCTATTGATCATTTTTTTATCATAATCACATTACAACCATATATTTATCATTTTTCATGGGATGACTCATTTATTCTCACACGAGGAATGTGAACACGAGTTAATTTGAAATATTTTATCATTGGAAATAATGAATCATAATGAGAATGCAAATATGGATTCATGATCAGAGTAACCAAAAGGTCCACATTATATTACATGATGTTATTTAATTCTTTATATAGTGATTATTACAAGATCTTCATCATGACCTATTAAATCATACACAATGGTAGAAGCTTATTTCTAATCACAAAAAACATTATGAAAATATCATTAAATATCACATAACCAAGTATGTTTAAATTTTGTTATTGCGGCCATAATAATTTTACATTTTATTTAAACACCAAAATCAAAATATTTTTATAATAACACATCATACTATTAAATAAAATAAAATTATAAAACACGAGAATCTAATATCATATTTTTAAAAAAAATTATAGTTTTAATTGAATTAATTAACATAACAATTTTATTTTATTTTAAATTAAACAAAATTCTCAAAAATAATTTCTAATATTCGAATAATTCTTATGTTGTGGGAGAAAGAAATATGAACAAACAATTTATATTACAATATAATTATTTGAAAAAAAATTCAAATTATTCTAAAGGGATAAATAATATTTATTTTACTCTTGAGGGGTCATAGAACACTAATTATCATGTGTTTTATTTATGTTTCAGTACCCATTATTACCATTATTTTCTTCTATATAGTTTTGGGGTCCTTAGTTATTATATGGTTATCCATTATTGAGCTCCTCCTATATAACATCAGGAGAAGTTGGGGATTGAACTTCCTCATCAGTATCATATGAATAAATTTTTTATTCCTTATCTCTCCAGGTCATGATACATTTATGATAATGAATGGTCTTATAAATTAATTTAATTATATTAATCAAGGTTAATGACTCCAAAGGCTACATCATATTAAAATAACAGATAATTATTACAAAAAATTGTCTATATTTTACTGATTCATTTTTAGCTAGGATTAAATTTTTGAATCATCACAACATTAGGGGTTTTACCCATTTAGGTTATAGATAATTATAAACTTCCATACCTATTGGATGTAGGTTTATTGAAAAAATATATTTATCCACTATACAAGATGACTTTATTTAGAGGGATTTTCTACATGTCCTAGTGCACATTGTAGTTTCTTATGTCCTAAAATATTTCCCTATTATGTTTTATTATTAATAGAATTATTTCTCTAAAAGCATTTGAAATGATTATGAGGGTTTATTCCAGTCAATTAAGAGTTAACTTTTATATTATATTCTCTATTGGAGGTTACATTATCACCCAATAATAGTACATGTGGCTGATAAATAGATATTTACATGAGGTAAATGAGAAAAAATCACCATGATTCATTCACAATTTTCCATTGAAATATAAAATCATGAACAAGTTGTATTCCACTATATCAATCAGGTATATAGGTAACCAAGTACAACATAACAATGTGCTGAATGATTTATACGGATAAAATAAAATTCTCTGTTGGATTGAATGTCTCCGAATTGGGTTTTTTCATAACAATGTCATAGGGTTTTCACTCTTTTTTCATATTAATATATTTTTTAAATGCAAGAGATTATACTAGTTTACTTTAATTAGTCAGTGGTGGAGAGTGAATTGTTAGATGATAGTTAACCATGAATAAAAATAAACCATGATAAATTATATATCCATGAAATTAACCTAACTAGATACACAAATTGTTCTAATATAGAACTATTTCATTGTTCATTGTTCCTTATCTATAAAGGATGCAATTATGCTTAAAATAATAAAGTCATTATCAAGGCCCTATATAACAACATCATTCATCACATTTCAAAATTCCAATAGATAGTTTATTAATTGGATGAGGGACACTCTAATTTCATTCAATAGATTTACAATATCATGAATTGAGATATGTTATAGGATATTGAAGATAATTTTTATCAAGTTATTTTTAATGGCTCTGATCCTTGGGGATCTACCATGAACTAACTCCAATGATTGGGGAACTATAGGTTATTCATATCATCCCAATAATAGCGGCATGAAGTCTATTAGGGTATAAAATAGTTAAAGAACACCAAGGGTTACATATTTATTCTCTTATGATGTATATATAATTTAAATTGACATTGAGTAGAGTTTTCATTCAATAATGATACCACATGGGCTACTATTGGAGTTTGGGTGAAAAATGATTGAATCAATCTTCCAAAAAATTATATAATACTTTTTAATAATTAGATTTTACGAAATATTGTCAAAGCATACTAATCACAGATACGATTGGAACTTATTTTGATTTTACATGTTCATTTTGGAGTATTCCAAACAATTGGGTCACCTGAGTCTTTTGTCCATCAAAATCTAACAATCCATTATCAAAAATCACTTTTTTGTAATACCTTAAATTTGATGCGGTATTAAATGGTTTCTCCAAAATGTGATAGAAGATATATTATAATGGTTGATAAATGATAATTTCCTCACTAATATCAATTATTATTTGTTATTTTATTCTGTAATTCTTAGGGGTCAAAAAAATTTTCATCTATCATTTTTTTGGATTAAAGGAATTTGTTTTATTCTTCATATATATGAATTTATGACACCTCTTCTTCTCGAAATTTTTTTGGGGTTAAGATATATCCGAAAATAATAATTACATTTAGTCTTAGGAAGTTGCTTCAATAGATACCTAATTAGTTTTCAATAAATGTTCAGAGACACAATTCAGTTAAATTTAATGATTGCTACTAATTAATTCCAAATCCATTTTTATAGGGGTAGTGAAAGTTGGTATTTAGAATTTTTGATAAATTTGTTATTCTATTTGTTTTCTTCAGTAATAAAATTATAGATAACTTATATGGTAATTATATAGGATTTTAATTTTTCAAACTCATCCTATAAGTTTTGTTATAATGATTTCTAAATATTAGTTTCTTGAAACATTTCTTTCAATGAATCTATTATTCTCTTCAAATTGGAAATTCATTTTTCAACTAACAATTTTCACTATTATTTTGTAATATTGGATGTGTATTATTGTCTTAAAAACTATATATTATAAAAAAATATGATTTAAAAATATGTTGAATTGTGTACTTAATTTTTTTTATAAAGGAACCATTGCTTTTTTATCTACTATCTATATAATTGTCCAGAATAGTAGACCATCTGATGAGGTGAACTATATGAATATAAAAAAAATTATCTTTGATAATTTTAATGGATGAGAAATTTTATTTTCCAAATTTTAGTTGTAGAGGAGTTAATTTAACCCATTGGATATAACACTCAATTTTTCATTCAATTAGTGACTATTTTTTCCATTTAATTCCAATTGATTGGTGATGATTTCATGAATTTAAGGTTAGTATGTTTCCCAATATATTGGTATACCACCTAGATGAATCACTTGAAAAACTTTGGGATTATATGTTAGCAGAGTAAAATCATGATTCAATATAGTACAGTATATAATTTAAATAATTTGTTAATATCTATTAATTTATTAGCGAGAAGAGTTTACCTTTTAATATGAGTGGTCCCTTTATTATGTGTTTGATAAATGGGAAGGTGATGATATTATCCCTAAATTTAACCATTAATTATTATATATCTTAAATGATTAACCTATAATTTTATTCTAATTTCAATGATAAATTTGGGATGTTAACCTAGAATGAATATTTTCTTAACTCCCTCAGTTTGTGGGTGGGATGTTGATATATGAATTTACTCCCCATTGTCATTTTTATTGTACATTGTGAAACAATAGAAGTTAATTCATGACTAGATCTGTAATATAAGTTCATCCATTAATGACATGTATTATCACCTTCTATAATTACTTTAATGTTTGTTTCATTTTTTATGAGAGGGTGAAATCCACAACTCTTATTATGGAATTCTTTTCTAATATCAAATAGATTTTAATAGTCATACCTTTCAATTATGTGCGTCAGGTGGATACAATTAATTCATTGATGTAATTGAGGTAAATGATACCATCATCTTTGTAATATAAATCAAATTCATTGATGTAATTGATGTAAATGATACCATCATCTTTGTAATATAAATCAAATTCATTTTTTTGATTATCTATAATTATTGATTATTAAAATAGATAGGCAAATTTAAATACCATATAACAATTAAATTTATAAATTCATCCATGATATAATTGAAGATTATAAAGGACTAATTATCAAAACATAACAACAAACATTTTACCCAGAATATGGAAAATTGAAATATATTATATTTGTAACATCCATAATTAATTATACATTAACTAAATAAATACTTTCATCATATAATAAAAAAAATTAACTTAAAAATGATTACTGAAGCACGAGTTTTGTTAATAAGTGATATAAATTCCCAAACAATATTTGGTTGGGTAGAACATAAGATATTTTCACTATATCATTATAGGATATACATAATGTATGGTGTAGGTTAAGTGAGATGGATTTCATGAATAAATTAACTATATTATTTTGGGATACTTTTATTTTTTATGAAATTTACATATATCACTTGGGATATTTAGTGTTATCACAACAGATTTCTACTCACAAAAAGTAATGTAATCAAAAAAAGAACATCTAATTCTCATAGATCACCAATAAATAAGAGAAGATAATTATTTGAATTATCTAAAATCACTCAAGACCACTAATTCCACTAGAATCAAATATCTAAATATAATGGATGGTGTTTATGATTTAACATGTGTTATAAGTATACAAAAAATCAATCCCATAAAATAAGAAGAAAATATATCTCTTTGGTCAAAAAAAATTACTATGATTTTCTTTTCATCACTCAGATAGGGTCTATGATTTTACATGTAATGATTTTCTATTTATAATGTTTATTTCTACCAAAAATCATCAGGATATATATATTGATTGAATCTCTTTCTTCCCCGTAATAAAAAGTATGTGTGATGATCACACCATAAGCAAGTATGTACTCTTTTTTATTTATGTTAATATTATTGATGCACTATAATATGAACACACATCTTATTACTCTTATTATCTTCCTCTTACACATAATTTTCTTGCAGACACATATTCCTATAGTATTACATTACCAAAAAATGGTCTTATCAATGATATTTGATTTTCAAATTCAAACTCAAATTATAAAATTCCATCAAATTCTCCTCAACATGAAAAACATAATTCATACCAATAGATAAATCAATAAAATATAGTCACCATCAGTATTGTTGGGAACTTTTGATATTTATTAGGAACATCTAATGAGAAATAAAATTACACACATCATATAATCCACTTTGAATCTTGAACCCTTTAGTATGCCCTCCTATTTCGACTTTTCCATACTGATTAAAAAATCAATTTAGGTAAACCACTCTAAATTTCAATATAATTACATTAAGAAATATTATACTATATCATTTTACAAATATTAAATTTTAGATTGAGATATTCTTACAAAATCATCGATTGATAAATGTTATAGGACACACAATCACTTATATGGAAAAACACTTAACAATGTATTGAAATTCCTGGAAATTAACACCCCATTTGGACCATGGAATGGTCACTACATATTTTAGTCAAATAAAGACACACATATTTTTCGTTATGTTTTTAACTGTCTATATCAATTTAAGAATCATAGATTTTTATATCAGAGAAACATAATTCTATATGAGAACCATTTGAATGAGATATTATTTGAAAACACATTCATAATCAAAAATAAAATACTCTTCCCAAAAATTAATAATACATGAGGCAGTATGACTCAATTACTATTGATTCATGTCATTCCAGTTCTCACTAGGAAATTTTTAAATCAAAAAACCATCGGTAAAATGTTGTAATTGATAATCTTCCAATTTCCTGAATATTTTTATTAACTTCACATAAAATTGACATAGGTAGGTTTCATTACTCATAATAAGGCCACTAAAAACATGTTATTACCATTAAACAATTCTCTTTCCATTCTCAAACCACATCCATATGTTAATTGTTTTTAAAAAAGGAGTGTTAAGGTTACATACACATAAAAAATCATTAAACAAACCACTTAAATATAAAAAATCCATCTGGGCAATTTCAGAATGTCCTACTCAATGAAATGATCATCCCCTAATATGATAAACCATATTACACATGAATTTGAACATGATATATGTGTTGAATATAAAAGAAAATTATCATATTCACTTAAACACTCATCCAATCAATCCTCTCATTTCATAACATAGGAATCATCTCCAAATCCACAAAATTAATATGATGGTGGAAACCAATATTTATGTGATCATACTATCGATTCATTTAAAAAACCTCTCTATTTATTATTCTATAAACTAATGATCAAAAGTAAATATCAAAAATGAAAAACACATTGCAATCAATAATCTAATATAAATTCATATCGTACATGATTAAACACGGTATAAAAAACAAGAACTTGGAAAATAAATATATTTAATTCATTAATGTTATTTATATTCAATTATTCATCTATCACCAAATAGAAATGTTCATTGAACTAATAAATAAATTTAATATGTGCATTCTCACAAAAAATGTTAGAGTATGTCACAACTCACATATATTTCACATGCATACATCATATTGTAGGCCTTATAAAAAACCTACTCAATTTATAATCCATTTTATTAAATTTAATACTAATTTAGTTTTGGTTTTTCTCTATCTAAATTACAATAAAAATTCAAATACATGACTAGATAGGACTAAATCAACAAAACATAGAATTTGATGAGTAAATAATGAGAATTCCTCCTCATCCTCTATCAATTTCTATTAAGCTCTCCATTTTAAAAACAACCACTTTGGTTAAATAAACAATTAATAGTAACCTATTTAAAGTTATAATGAATAATATACTTATTCAATTTAGCAATATAAAATTCCAGAGAATATTTTTTTATATAACATCAATCCACAATTATTTTCAATACATTTACATCATTGTTTTGAAATCAGATAAAACTCAACATCAATATTTATTTACTATCTTCATTCTAAGAATAATCAATAGTTGAAATTTTTTATTGAAATCATAATCCTTGTTTTTAGAGTAAAAATCATTAATTTATTCTTAATATTGTCTTTATTTTTCACGCGATTCACCTTTTCTATACATATTTTATTCTTTTTTCCAATTTCAAACATAAATTTTTCATTTTGTTTTTTAATCTAATTATTATAAAAAATAAATATAAAAACATGGGTAATATCAAAAAAAATTATCACATCTCCTATAATTTTAATTCGAGTCCTTAGAATACTTCATCAATATCCCCAAATTTCAATGACCAACATTAATCTTGAAATTTTTTATTTTCGAAGAATTCTTCAGCCTACTCGTGTTGTTCCACCAATCATCATAGAATCAAGTGTAGTACCCCTTAAATAAAATCAACTATCATATTATCATATCTTTTATAATTTTAATAGTTAAAATAGAAGGAAAATAATTTTCCATATTTGGTTAGTCTGTGAAACAAAACATTTTTTATATTTATCATTTTCAAAACATTCATAAACTCTATGTAGTTGAAAATAATTGTGAAATACATTACATCTATTACTCTTATATTTTTATTTTTCTAAAAAAAATTTTGCAAAAAATAACATATATTCTTTCAAATATAACACTCAATGAATTATTTTGAATTAGATGTATCATGTTTTTAATACATTCTTCAATACTATAAGATTATATTTGGATTAAAACCTCCCTATAGTGATAAGATTTTTATTATGAATCATTTTTTATACTTGTTGATTAATTAAATGTTAATAGTTTACATAGACCCTAACACACATGTATTTCATTGAATCATCCCCCACACCATTACATGAATTAAAAAAAATCACATCTTCAATGTTAGAATTAATTTTCATTCTCTAGATTGTCCAATATGGGTGGTTTTAGTTATTTCTTATAGGATGAAAAATTTTCATTCAGTATATAATTTCTTATTATATATTATAAGAAATTATCATACTTCCTCATAACATAGTTTATGTTCAACATCTTTATTTGGGAATTTATACTTATAAATTTTAAATAAATTTGATTCAAGGTATATCTTTGGTTTTTCATTCTATAACATACAAACTATGTAATTCTATTCTTTATATCATTCATTAATATAAATTGTACTTGACATCCAGGTATATCTTCAAAAAAATTGGATCTTCTCTCTTATTATTTCATGTATTCATCTACAACACATGAATAATTAAAATCAATCAATCCTATGAATGTGATATCGCCCTTACCACATGAGGAAAAACCACAGTTGTGGCCATCATTAGATGTTTCATATTTCATTGATTAATAACTATTTTTTATGGTTAAATAATTATTATTCCATCAATAATTTTCTAATAATATCATAATTGGAAATTTATGAAATTGTTCATAAAAATATTAAGAGACATCTCTAACTATGCTTCATATTCATCTTTCTCTATCACTGGAAATTTTGAAGAAAAATATCCAACTCCACTATAGATGAAAAATATTCAAAGGTAAATTTCCCTAAAATTTTCCATTTTCACATCAGATTCCTTTTGGGATGACTCGCCTAATATTCTCAAACAACACATCAATATATTCCTAAAAATTTTATCTTCTAAATGATTCTACAATTTCTTCCATATTATTATTATGGTACATTCATTTTTCATGAATATTAATTTTATTTTGACCTATGTCAAACTACTCTTCTTATATGTTAAATACATTTTATTATAATATGAATATTTTATGAAATACAAATCATCAAAAGTATATGTGTGAAGTTAAAAACCTATTCGATCGAAAACATTCCTATAAAATCTTTATAATACGATATCAAGATTCATGTTATCCATGATTGAATAACTAAGAGTCTCAGTAAATCCAATTGTTGGGTATATCACCTAATTATACCGTTTATAAAATTCATGCACATATTAAAACAAATGAATATTCATATCCTCATTCATCAAACAATAAATTTTATACATTGATATTTTTACTCTGACATTACCTTAATAGATAGTTTGAATCATTCTTCAAATAACTTTCACATCCCCTATCCACAAAACCTTTAAAAACATCTTCTTCCAATATAAATATATATTTGAATTTTTTACACTATAAATAAGATCAAAATTTATTATAAAATTAAAATTCAATAATTATTCGATTATAAGATGTGTTAAACCATCATTAAAATTTTTTTGATCTTTGATGCCCTGTGTAATTATGTGGGGTAGCATACTTTCAACCAAAAAATATATTTTTTCCAACTGATTGTGTTGACTGATTTTGTATTTACTAAATTTATATTATCAAAAATTTGTATTAATCATTATATTATAACACAACATACACTAAACTCCATCAACAATGAAAATAATATACTACTAATATTCAAGAAGATAACAAAATGTAAATTCATAATTTTTTCCAATATCATTCAAAAAAGAATACCTGAAAATTATTTATCTTCAGAGGAATGCTTGAATGTTATGAAAAAACATTTTATGGCCTTAATAAATTTTCATGTATAATTAATTTGGGTTGGTGAGTTAAGGAAAATCATTTTTTCATTATATTTATGATTTTTTGAAAATGTCCTTCATCGCTTGATAGAGTGGATTGTCTCACTACATAACATCACATAAAAAAGGGATACAATATATCATATAACCCCTTAAATGAATGGTTCGCAATATAAAATTGGAACTGAATTCATTTCATAATTATGAATCACATGAGTAAAAATATTCTACTATAATGAAAATTTTATATATAGTAATATAGAAGTCTTCTGTCATAAGTAGAATAGAATACAACTTCATAAAATTCGTTCAGTGTGTTGTTTTCTATTCATTGAGTTAGGGATTACAATTTAATGAGGTGGGTTCATCTACAAAAAATGTATATTTTTCCCACACTTCATACTATAATCGATCAAATTTGAACATAGGTAGAATATATGTTTGTCTTATGTTGTTGAAAATGAAATGAAATATTAAAATTTTACTCATTGGAGGGGTTGATGAAATCATTAGTAGTTATATTGGGTTTATGGAGTTTGAAAAAGGAAGGGAGGTATTGACTATTATTTTTATAGAGATCCAAGAGATGAATAATTTTATTTGATGAGTGTGTCAATTAGATAATGGTATAATTTTTTTAGATTTTATATACTGGATGATCATCACCTCATCATATGGAAAGGACATAAGATGAAAAGGGTTAATTATTTGACAATTATGTTACACAACTTGATTGATTTATGGTAACACATTTAAACTGGAGAATATATTATCTACAGTCATTAACTAACCGTACCCTAGATTAGGTAACAACAAATTGGAAGGGCTGTTGTATAAGTAGTTCAGATATATATAAGGGTTAACTCTAGGGTGTCTGTATCATTGAATTTAGTTATGGAATAAAACCATGATGATAAGTCTTATATATGTCACTATATCATTTATGTGGTGTTTTATGAACATGTTTTGATTTACAGATTAATGATATGATAATAATACTTACATAAAAATATGAAATCCTTTCATATTTTATTTTTAAAATTTAATATTTCAAAGTATGGTTATTTTTTAATCTTAGTGACACACTACAATGATAAGGATTACATAATCGGTTGCATAGTCTATTAATACATACATGTCACTTAATAAATAAAACATGCAACAATATATTATTTTTCATGAAGTAAGGATTTTCATTATATAGTTAATGGAATCACTCAGTCATGATAAACATAACACATTTCTTAGAAACCATATATGCTCTATTTTACAGTTTTCATGGGTTTGGATGAGCACTCAATTACTTTTAGGGTTGTGCTCTATTGAAAAGAGAGGAAGTGTACCATGATAAATATTTCATTCCATGAAGTTATTATGGGAAGGATAATTATTCCCAAAGTGGTAATGAAATATTATTCTTATTCCTCATGATGATATTGTAACCAAATCATCATAGTTAAAGGTGAAAATTTAAGAATGTTGATACACCATAGAGGATAAATAACATGTGAGAGTGATTACTTCTGGAATAAATATTCATAATAATTCCCTAGCTGATATGAGGATATTATTCCATAATGTTGTGGATTACAATTTAATGAGATCATGGTTAGTGTGGATTCATAGAATTTGTTTTTTGTGATTTTATGTATGATGTTTTATAAGGTTAAAATGTAACTTGTCTTTTTAGATAAATTATATATTGAGATATATAGACCATTCCATGATAGGGACATTATCTATTTAAAAAAAATAAAAAAAACTATTGTATTTGAATAATATCTTAGATCCCCCATTAATATTTATAAAATTTTAGATATGAAAATTGGAATATTTTGAGATCATATTATATTCATTTTGTCACTTACATATGACATTGTCAATGAATATATATGGTTTATTCCATAAATATTTGAAGAAAATAATATATATATATATATTCATTGGTTATTTTCACCATTTTATTATCAACTAACATTAGTGTCTTAAGGATATGGGCTGATTTAAAATTCCACTATGATGTAGGGGAATCATCAATATATCATTGTTATTTGATTGGGATGGACAATTAGAATCCATGGAGGATTAATAAACTTGGTATGATGTTGTAAAAATTTATGAATTTGAATTACTTGTGATATTTATGTCTATATAACTTTTTTTTAAAAATTAATGAATAATTGAAATGAGTTTTTTGTTGTGATTTCTTATATGGGAGCTCTGGATTGATATTAGTGGTCGTACATATCAAATTTCTCAAGTATTAAATCAATGGTGATCATACAATTTAAAATTCTACAACTACTCCCAAATAACACGTTACAATGTTTATAAGGTTGTAATTTACTAATTAATAATAATAACATTTTAAGTAATCTGATATAGTGACTAAGGATAGAATGGACTCTAATTGTTTCCGAAGAATAATAATAAAGATAAGAACAAGAATGTGATGAACTACTAAAAATTATCATTGCACGACTTTTTGAAATAATTGAAGTTTGAATTTAATGTTAAAATAATTTTAAAGAGTCTCCAAATTGGCATATCTTGTCTCTTGAAGGAAATCATAGTCAATCTCCCAAGGATCATTATGGAAAATTTCACACTGTGGAATGATAAATGATATAACACCTAATCATGAGATATTAGATAAAATGATAATACTCTTAACATGTTGAATAAAATTGAATTCATGTAAATGATCTAATTAAAACCCATGGACAAAAGGATAAGTTTCAATATCCCCATTATCGTAAGTCAACCTCAATTCTATAAATATGTAGCCAATATATTACCAAGAAACATGAAATTGTGCATCCATTATTACTATATTCCTTAATATTATATACATTCCACATGGTATACATTATAGTCCTTTTCGGATTTTAATGTTCTTTGGTTGTGTGAGTAGCAGCCATTATCAAGCACATGTATCTTTAGAAAAAATTAATATGGGATGTGGTGAATATTTTTACAATGTAAAGGAACGTAGTTTCAATATCACAATATGATTTGGAAGTAATTATTAATACTACTACTATAACTATTATATTTATTATTTATGTATATAATTTTATTCAATGGTAATATATATTTTTAAATGCATTGAAACATAATCATAAAATATTCCTATTAAGAAATGAACAAGACTGATGAAACATTATTCATTATTAAGTTAGACATTGAAATAAAAGAAGATAAATATATGTACTTATAACTATAGATTAATACTAACCACTGATGGAATACATCAATTAAATGTGCGTAAATAAATAGATTCCAAAATATAGAAATCACAAAAATTGTCGTGGGGAGAAAATCTATCAAACCATCGTGGCCATTAAATCTCACCAATGTTCAATCAAAATCTATAATGATTACATGGAACATGAAAGGAGAAATAATTATATAAAATCTATTCTATGAATTTAGAACAATTCCTTGCCACATGAGAGGGGAAACAATTTATGATTGAGTAATTATATATTTATGAATGAAATCATGTCATTATAAATATAGTCAATGAAAATTAGGTTATTTTTTATATATCAAATAGTTTTTACATATGTTTTTTACTTTAAATTACTAAATTTATAATAATTCTACTCAAAATGAATTTAATATTTCATATTAAAATATTTCTAATATATAAATATTTATGTTTTACTTATAAATAATAATATTATTAAAATATGATATGATTAAAAAATAAAATTAATATTAATATATTTGTCACGAACCGTCCTCGGGGCCCGTGCCGTGACTACCCCAATCCCACCTTCCATAGGCCAGGTGTCGGCGACTAGCACCAAAGGAGAAAATCCCGATAACTAGGAAGGGATTTCCTTTATAAAGGTAAACAAAACACCACAGAGTACAAGCAGAAGAAAAAAAGTAAGTACAAAAGAAAGTGATGAAAATTAAAGGGGCCAGAATACAAATCCAACTGAAAGTGCAGCGACAACTGAACGAAAGTACAACAGAAAAAGACCAACAGCTGGAAGAAGGAAGCAGCTCCTGGGTCGTCCCCCCTCGGATCCTACCTGAAGGGTAGGTACAGATAGCATAGCTCCTGGATCGTCTGCCACGGATCCTACCTGAAGGGTAGGTACAGATACCCTCCACAATGCTCTCGCCCTTCAACCTCCTCTGGATACTGACTCTTCATAGAGTCCACCTCCGGGTACCGTCCAGTCCCCGAACACTCGGCCTCTGTCAGCACTGCCCGTCGTCTAAAACCAACACAACGAGGTGCGGGCATAACCCGAGCAGGGGTGAGTATAATGATACTCATTAGGGACCCCGAGACCCTCAAGGTCTCACTAAAACCAACAAGGATAACCACATAGAAGATCTCAACAGATAACCTCTACATAGGTATATGCCCATACATATACCTAAGTTATCAAGTAACCCATCTCAATCATGTGGAAACACAAGGATTATGAAATAAACGGATAACCACTACCCAGGTATATGCCCATACATATACCTAAGTTAATAAGTGACAAATCTCAATCATGAGGTAAACACAATGGTCAAAAGTCTCAGCTCAAACTAGGATTTTGATTATCGAAACTGTAACTGCTGAAGAGCTCCGTCTCTGGAGTGTACAGTGGTATTGTCACGACTCCGAGATATTGTTCACAAACCTAAGACTGCTGAGGTACTCCTCCTGTCGAGTACCGCGGGCCTGTCACCTCACACAGTAGTGCTTCCCGCCGGGGTCTGCCACCCAAACACAATAGTGCTCCCCCTTCATAGCCTACAGAGGTACTCCTCCTGTCGAGTACCGCGGGTCTGCCACCCAAACACAGTAGTGCTCCCCACTGTGGGTCTGCCACCCAAACACAGTAGTGCTCCCCACTGAGCTATACATGTCTCTCCGACTCGAATTAGACAAATAGTCTTCAGGTCCCTGCCAGCTACACGGTCTCCGTACTCCATACGCTCTTCTCTGGGAGGGTCCGCTCCATGAGCTACTGGTCGATACTCCAAGTATCTCAAAGTTCCAAAAAGAAGTATCTTAAAGGACCGCCTCATCATAGGGGTCTCAACGCAACAGACGGCGTGTCAACCGGACACCCGGTCTGTGAGTTATTAGCCTTTTCGTCCCAGGGGCCCCGTTGGTTTCGTAAGCAAACCATCCCGTCTGTATCTCAACTGTACCCCGAACTCTCACAGGGTATACTCATAGAAACCGTTTCTCGACGAGATCACCAACACCACTGACAGTTCGTCAAACAGACATCTGGTCTGAAAGATATCAGCTTTTCCGTTCTAGGGGCCCGGTTGGATTTTGGGTGAAATCCAACCCTGCCACTATCCAACTGTAACCAAATCTCGAGCGAAGTATGCCTAAAGTTTTGTCTCTTCAAGAGGAATTCAACGAGAGAGACGGTGCGTCAATCGGATGCCCGGTTTGTGAGTTATTGGATTTTTCGTTCCAGGGGCCCGGTTGGTTTCGTAAGCGAACCAACCCGACTGCACTCCGACAACATCCAAACCTTGAGTGGAGTAATCCAAAAGATCTGTCTCACTTAGAGGAATCCAACAAAGTCGACGGCACGTCATTCGGGCGTCCAGAGCTTAAGATATGAGTGTTTCCGCTCCGAGGGCCCGGTTGGTTTCATGTACGAACCAACACGGCCGAACCCAAAGTTCTCTGAATCCTTGAGTGTAATATCCTGAAATGACCGACTCGATCCAAGGATCGTGTTTCCACTGACGGTACGTCAATCGGAGGTCTACATCTCAAGATATGGGCATTTGACCGAAAATGGTCCGAAAACGGGGGTCTGGGCCCGGGATGACCCGGCCCGACCCCCCTGGGTCGGCCGAACCGGGTTGACCCGACACGAGTCCGACCAGGCTGGGCCCGGCCCGGGTCGGTCCGGTTTGGTCCTGCTCGGTCCGGCCCGACCGGCCGGCCGCGGCTCGGCCAGCGTGGTCGAGCCGAATCGCAGAGCGGGTGTCCCCCGTCGGCCGCTAATTGAGGCCGGTAGCGGTTCCGCAGGCCGCCAACCCTTCGGCGGTGCGCCGCCGCTGCCTTCCGCGGACCACCGGACGCGGTCCGGTGGTCCGTTCCTCCTGCTGACTTCGGCTATGGTCCCCCGGGACCCCACCTTCACTGCGAAGGAATTCAAACGTCCAAACGGCCTGCTTCGTCGTCGCCCGTCAATCCGCATGTCAAAACGAAAAGCGTCGTCTTTGTAGTTTTCCAGCGCGACCCGAAGGCGCCGCGCCCCTTCGCCGTGCCCCGACTCCGACAGTGGTTCTTTGGTTTTCTTTGACGCGGCATGATGGAGTCGCGTTCTTAGACTTCTTTCCATGGCTCGGCGCGACGACGTCGCGTAATACTTGCCGCATGAAAACTGCATGGTGCGACGACACCACGCCTTCCCATACCAACCACAAACGAACCATCACGAAAATAAGGAGGAGGGTCGGTCGTGTTTGTGCGGTCCGACCCCCTCGCATTATTCAATAACAAATGGTTTAAATCCACGAAGATCATCATGTTGGTATTCACGAATCAAATAAATAAATAAAACCCCTACCTCAGTTCAGGAACGGTGTTCGTCAATGAGCCGCGGAAGACGAGCGTCGCGGAGGTCGGGCGTCGTGGGAGAACGTCGACGTTGCGAACCGAGGATTTGAAGTCATTGATGGCGATTTCATCGCTGTAAACCATCTCGGAAGAGATGACGCGGAAGAAGAACGTCGCATTGCGGTTACGACATCGCGGAAGAACCGTGTTCTTCGGCGGAGAAGTTCTTCATTGAAGAACGGTGTTCTTCGCGTTCTTCGTCGAGGTTGAAGAAGAAGAAGAAGATGCTTTCCCAACTCTCTCAAGGTGACAAAAATCAAACAAAAAAAATAAGACTAAGTCTTATTTTATTAACACAACCCACCATTTGAAATTCAAGAGTTTGAAATAAAAAGGTAACTCACTAAATTAATTATAACAAGTTGTCAAAAATTAATGTAAGTGAGTTAATGGGGAGTTAGGAATGTGAGGAGGTTAATAGGGGTTTGGGAGTTTGAGGAATTTGAAAGGGTGGGGGGTTCGTGTTGGCCCCACCCTTTCAAATATCCACACATGGGAAGTTGGGTGGATGTGGTCCCACCTCCAACTTCCCATGGGAGAAGTTAACCACATAACATGAAATAAAATTGATTCAACAATTTTATTCACTTTTTCAATTAATCCCCAAAAATTAACTTCTTCTCCCGCACAAACGCAACTACGATAAAGGTTCCCTTAAGCGATTACCGGCATTGCGAGTTCATCCGTGCCCTCAGAATTCGATTCCGAGCACCAGTTCAAAAGTTAGAAATTCCCGCTTGCTCGTTCACTGAACGTACCTGAGCCAAACTTCGGAAATTAATTCCGGGCACACCGGGCCTCGGAATCAGGCACCGTCAGAAACTGATTTCTTGTAAAATTCCAAAGAAAATTAAGAAAAAAATTTCATTGAAATTTACTGGTCATTACATTACTCACACCTCAGGGCTTTACGTCCCCATAAAGCTTCAACACATACTAGAGTCACAAAAGCGGTACAGAGCACGCATCTGAGCCTTCCGCTCCCATGTGCTCACCTAGAGGTTCCCGTTCTGCCAGAGAAAGTGCACCTGAGGAATCGATCATCCTCGTAGGATCCACTCCTGTCAATCCTCGATCCCCACTAGAACCTCCGTGAAAGACACCCCATCGCCATCGTCAAGCACATCATGGTCGATGATATGCGAAGGGTCGAGCACGTATCTCCTCAGTTGAGATACCTAGAAAATGCCGTGCACCTAGTGCAACTGAGGTGGATGGGTCAAGCGGTAAACCACCTCGCCTACCCAGTTTAGGACCTAGAAAGCTCCATTGAACCTTGGAGATAGCTTTCCTCTCTGGACACATCTCTGTAAACCTCATCGAGGTGAGACCCGTATAAGGAGATGATCGTCATACTCGAACTCTAGAGGCCTCCAATTCTTGTCAGCATAAGGCTTCTATCGGCCCTGTACTATCCTCATCCACTCCTGGATGACCTAGACCTTCTCTAGTCTCACAAGAGCTGCTATGATTTCTTCTTTTCCGATAATAGAAATCTAGTCTCATCCCCTGGATGAACTACATTCACTGCCTAATACAGTCAATCCTGACATGAATGATGCATTCATGCCATGGATGACGTCGTAAGGACTCGACGTAAGTACCATGAGATCCAACTATCACTCTCGCCTCAAAGGGTCGAGTCACACTGTCGGCATCAGTGTGAGGTCACTCGGTCTCCTCCAGTAGAAATCTCGAATGTGAGGGTCAAGTCAACAGTCTTAACCGAGACCACTCAGTATCAACCAATCAAAAAGGACAGGGAAGCAAACAAGATAAGTGACTTTTCATTATTGCAGCTCATAGTAAAAAGACACGAATACAACCAAAACATGGAACTAGAAGTACAAGGGACGTATCCACTAGTTCTGCTCCTATCCACCTGCTCCCGGAGCTCTACTACCCTTTCCACTGCTCAGTTGTGGCTCAAGCACTCGTCACTGCTTCTGCCTCGGTTGCTCCTCCAACGCCTGCGGATCCACTGTATGAGGAGTCGGACAGTCACGTGCTAGGTGACCCTTCGTGTCGCATGAGTAACACTGTCCGTTTCTGGAACGCCTGGCTCTGACCCCACCCTGGGTGCCCCGCACCACCGATCCTAAAACCCGAGATCGCCTAACTGCTGGTCTGGTCCTCCTGGATCTCTGCATCTTCTGTCTATCGCCCACAGATGAATCGGCTACTGATCGAAAACCATGCGGCAAAGGAAGAAGCTCATGTACATGCTCGGGGTGTAGAGCTAATGTCACAAACTCCACCTTAAATAAGGTCTCAAAGTCTTCCCATGCAAAGGTCATCCCATCGCAAAACTGGAACAAGTGGCTCCACCACCTGCCTGCTACTGCCTGAAGGAGGCTGGCAGCAAAGATCACCATGAAGTCTGCAGGTGTCCCCACAAGCATGAAGACTCTCACCACAGCCTCCATCCAAACCTCAGCTAAATGCGGGTCCGTCTCTGCCCGGAAACTTGGTGGCCTCTGGCGCTGGAACTCGTGCAGTGCGCTCAAGAGACGTGCACCCTCTACTGCTGGGGCTGGTGGCATCGGTGGCCCAACGGGTAGTAGTACCGCTGGTGCCTCCGCTGGTGCCTCAACTGGAAGTGGGCCCTGTACCGAAGCCTCGTCTCTCGACAGGCTGTCAGTACGCACATCCCTCTGGGCTCTAGATGGTCGTCCAAGAAAAGGCATCCTGAACAAAACAACGTGACACAGTAAAAAGATTATACCTGGTGATCTGACCTGGTTTGAGCTGACATTTAAATAAAAACTTCTGGAAACACACACGCAATCAGTGTTTTCATGCACAAAGTCGGAAACAAGTTGTCAGGTCCTGGCGTATGGATACGTCAGCCGCCCGCACCAACACTAGACTCCCTGAACTGAAGACCACACTTAGTTCCCTTAACACTGTTGCTTCACAGAAAGAAAATATCAGATTTATAAGTTCTGCGGTAGAACCGAATCCTATGATACCAATTTGTCACAACCCATCCTCGGGGCCCGTGCCGTGACTACCCCAAAAACGCCTTCCATAGGCCAGGGCTGGCGACTAGCACCAAAGGCGAGAATACTGATAACTGGGAAGGCATTGCCTTTATAAAGGTAAACAAAACACCACATAGTACAAGCGGAAGCAAAAAACTAAGTACAAAAGAAAGTGCTGAAAAGTAAATGGGCTAGAATACAAACCCAACTGAATGTGCAGCTACAACTGAACGAAAGTACAACAGAAAAAGACGAATAGCTAGAAGAAGGAAGTAGCTCCTGGGTCGTCCCCCCTCGGATCCTACCTGAAGGGTAGGTACAGATAGCGTAGCTCCTAGATCGTCCGCCATAGATCCTAACTGAAGGGTATGTACAGATAGCCTCCTCAACGCTCTCGCCCGTCAACCTCCTCTGGATACTGACTCGTTGTATAGTCCAAATCCGGGTACCGTCCAGTCCTCGAACACTTGGCCTCTGTCAGCACTGCCTGTCGTCTGCAACCAACACAACGAGGTGTGGGCATAGCCCGTGCAGGGGCGAGTATAGCGATACTTAGTAGGGACCTCGAGATCCTAAAGGTCTCAATAAAACCAACAGGGATAACCATATAGAAGACCTCAACAGATAACCTCTATATAGGTATATGCCCATACATATACCTAATTTATCAAGTAACCCATATCAATCATGAGGAAACACAATGATCATGAAATCAACGGATAACCACTACCTAGGTATATTCCCATACATATACCTAAGTTAATAAGTGACCCATCTCAATCATGAGGTAAACACAAAGGTCAAAAGTCTCATCTCAAAACAGTATTTTAATTATCGAAAACATAACTGTTGAAGAGCTCCGTCTCTGGAGTGTACAGTGGTCCTGTCACAACTCTGAGGTACTGCTCACTAACCTAAGACGGCTGAGGTACTCCTCCTGTCGATTACCGCGGGCCTGCCACCTCACATAGTACTGCTTCCCGCCGGGGTCTACTACCCAAACATAGTAGTGATCCCCCCTCATATCCTACAGAGGTACTCCTCCTGTCGAGTACCGCAGGTCTGCCACCGAAACACAGTAGTGCTCCCCGCTGTGGTTCTGCCACACAAACATAGTAGTGCTCCCCACTGGGCTATACAAGTCTCTCCGACTCGAATTGGACAAGCATTCTTCAGGTCCCAGCCAGCTACACGGTCTCCGTACTTCGTACGCTCATCTCTGGGAGGGTCCGCTCCACGAGCTACTGGTCGATACTCCAAGTATCTCAATGTCCCACGAATATGTATCTCAATGAACCGCCTAGTCATTGGGGTCTCAACGCAACAAACGCGCGTAAATCGGACACCCGGTCTGTGAGTTATTAGCCTTTTCATCCCAGGGGCCCGGTTGGTTTCGTAAGAGAACCAAACTGTCTGTATCTCAACTGTACCCCGAACTCTCATAGGGTATACTCATATGGACCTTTTCTTGATGAGATCACCAACGCCGCTGACGGTTCGTCAAACGGACGTCTGGTCTGAAAGATATCAGCTTTTTTGTTCTAGGGGCCCGGTTGGATTTTGAGTCCAACACAACCCGGCCACTATCCAACTGTAACCAAATCTCGAGCGAAGTATGCCAAAAGTTCCGTCTCTTCAAGAGGAAATCAACGAGACAGACGGTGCGTCAATCAGACACCCAGTCTGTGAGTTATTGGCTTTTTCGTTCCAGGGGCCCGGTTGGTTTCGTAAGCGAACCAACCCGGCCGCACTCCGACGATATCCAAACCTCGAGCGGAGTAAGCCAAAAGATTTTTGTCACTTAGTGGAATCCAACAAAGTCGACGACACGTCATTCAGACGTCTGGAGCATAAGATATGAGTGTTTCCACTCCGAGGGCCCGGTTGGTTTCGTGTACGAACCAACCCGGCCGAACCCAATGTTCCTTGAAACCATGAGTGTAATATACCGAAAAGACCACCACAATCCAGGGATCGCATTGCCGCTGACGGCACATCAATCGGATTTCTACAGCTCATGATATGGGCATTTGACCGAAAATGGTCCGAAAACGGGGGTCTGGGCCCGGGATGACCCGGCCCGACCCCCCCCCCCCCTGAGTCGGTCGAACCGGGTCGACCCGGCCCGGGTCCGTCCCGGCTGGGCCCGGCCCGGCCCGGCCGGCCGGCCGCGGCTCGGCCAGCGTGGCCGAGCCGAATCGCGGAGCGGGTGTCCCCCGCCCGCCGCTAATTGAGGCCGGCGGCGGATCCTCCGGCCGCCAACCCTCCGGCGGCGCGCCGCCGCCGCCTTCCGCTGACCACCGGACGCGCTCTGGTGGTCTGTTCCTCATGCCGACTTCGCCTATGGTCCCCCCGGGACCCCACATTCACTACGAAGGAATTCAAACGCCCAAACGGGCTGCTTCGTAGTCGCCCGTCAAACCGCATGTCAAAACGAAAAGCATCGTCTTTGTAGTTTTCCAGCACGACCCGATGGCGCCGCGCCCCTTCGCCGCGGCCCGACTCCGACCGTGGTTCTTTGGTTATCTTTGACGTGACGCGATGGCGCCGCGTTCTTAGACTTCTTTCCACGGCGCGGCGCGACAGTGTCGCGTAATACTTGCCGCATGAAAACCGCGTGGTGTGACGGCACCACGCCTTCCCGTACCAACCACAAAGGAACCATCATGAAAATAAGGAGGAGGGTCGGCCATGTTTGTGCGATCCGACCCCCCCGCGTTATTCGATAACAAATGGTTTAAATCCATGAAGATCATCAATTTGGTATTCACGAATCAAATAAATAAATAAAACCCCTACCTCAGTTCAGGAACGGTGTTCGTCAACGGGCAGCGGAAGACGAGCGTCGCAGAGGTCGGGTGTCGTGGGAGAACATCGACGTCGCGAAGCGAGGATTAAAAGTGGTTGACGGTGATTTCATCGCGCCAAACCGTCACAGAAGAGACGACACGGAAGAAGAACGTCACGTCGCGGTTACAGCGTCACGGAAGAACCGTGTTCTTCGGCGGAGATGTTCTTCGTTGAAGAACGGTGTTCATCGCGTTCTTCGTCGAGGTTGAAGAAGAAGAAGAAGATGATGCTTTCCCAAATCTCTCAAGTTGACAAAACTCAAACAAAAATAAAATAAGACTAAGTCTTATTTTATTAACACAACCCACCATTTGAAATTCAAGAGTCTGAAATAAAAAGGTAACTCACATAATTAATTATAACAAGTTGTCATAAATTAACGTAAGTGAGTTAATGGCGAGTTAGGAATGTGAGGGGGTTAAGAGGGGTTAGGGAGTTTAAGGAATTTGAAAAGGTGGGGTGTTCGTGGGGCCCCACCCTTTCAAATATCCACACATGGGAAGTTGGGTGGATGTGGGCCCACCTCCAACTTCCCATGGGAGAAGTTAACCACATAACATGAAATAAAATTGATTCAACAATTTTATTCACGATTTCAATTAATCCCCAAATATTAAATTCTTCTCCCGCACAAACAAAACTACGGTAAAGGTTCCCTTAAGCGATTACCGGCTTTGCTAGTTCATCGGTGCCCTCAGAATTCGATTACGAGCACCGGTTCAAAAGTTAGAAATTCTCGCTTGCACGTTCACTGAACGTACACGAGCCAAACTTTTGAAATTAATTTCGGGCACACCGGGCCTCGGAATCAGGCGCCCCTAGAAACTGCATTCTTGTAAAATTCAAAAAAAAATTAAGAAAAATTTTTCCTAGAAATTTTCGGGTCTTTACAATATTATTGTCAATGTATAATTAAAATAACATTTTAGAATATCAATAAATTTTTACAATGTTATTAGTAAAATCAAGTTTGTTACAAATATAATATCTTTTGTGAGAAAAAATAATAGTGTTTTTAAATATTGTATACTTCATACTAATGAAATAATATTATATATTTTAAATAATATAATATTTTAAGAACAATATTAATTGATTTTTATTTTTAAATTTTCATGAACCCATATTAAGAGCACATAATTTATTATGTGAAATTTTTATATTGTTTTTATATATATTTTATATTACCACAAAAAAAATAGATATATACATTTTATAACGATAATTTGGTAAATTAAATTTTTTTGGATTTATAATTCTTATATATGTTTATACTGAATTTTCGGTAATTTTCAGAAAAAATATTGATCTGTATATGAATAGTTAAAAATAAGAAAATCATAAATAAAGATGACCTTTATAAATTGATTATTATAAACGTGTGAATTAAAATATTGAAAATCCTTTTTCTAACTACATATATATTTTTTATATGTTAATTTTTAATATGAAAAAAAAAATTTGTATTTACAAAAACATATATGACTTTTGAGAATAAATGATATTTTTAAAAAACATAATACATTTCACGTTTATTATTTTAAAAGGATATTATATTACATGGATATTTTAAATAAATAGAATACATCTATTTTTGGATTACTTATGTTAAAATTATATTAAGAGTATTTATGTTGGAATTTATGAATTATTTTATTTTCATTTTTATAATTAAAAATACCATATTTCCTAAATAATGAGATTTATTTCGTTTTAAATTAAGTATATATCAATTTAATTTTATAAAAAAATTTATTCTAAATTAATAATGTAATTAATTTTATTTATTTATTTAATGAAATTATAAAACCATTCATCAACAATTTATAACCAAAAATATTGTTCAAATATAGATAAATTTTTATGCAATTTAATTTCACAAAAAAAAAACGATTTTGGACAATATATTTTTGGGAATTAATTGAATGTAAAATAAGCTTCATAATAAACCAATTTATGTTTCTAAATGAATTTTTTTAAAATTTTCAAATGCATACAATTTATTTATTTAGTGAACATTTTTGAGAATAATGGTATTTACTTATTATATGACCGAATAATACCTCTAACAGCTATAAAACATAATTTATAAGTTTAATTAATCATATAAAACCATCATGTCTAAATAATGTAAAAAATATATTTTAATTTCATCAATTAAAATTAGTTTTCAAGTATCACAATGGAGTTCTTGTGGTAATGTTAAATTAGTGTAACAATTGTTTAACATCATGAAAAATGATAAAGAAAATTTAAATAAATGTTTTATATTTGATATTCGATATATTCACAAACTTATTAACTTTTCTAGACAATTAAATTCAATTTTTTCTCTTTCTATTTAATATTGGAATCATATGATAAAAAATTATACCAATTTTCTATTTTCTTCAATTATAAATAGAGACCAAATCCTCCACATTTTGACCCGGATTCTAAATATGATTTAAGAAAAACTATTACATAGATTCTTTTCAACACCATCCATCATCACTGAAACCATTTTTGACATATGACTAGTATTTAAAAGCTTAAGGATATACTTATTAGATAACTTTCAAGGGGGAAGTTAGACTCTGAACATAAATTTTCTTGTTCTGTTACTATTATACTCCCCTCAATCACAATATATGTATATATGAATGAAAAAATTATAATTTTAACGATTATTATGTGATTGTATATTAATTAAATAAAAATTTTATAAAGTCCTCCAATGTCATTGTGAAAATAGAATTGATCATCATTTGTGTTTGTAGACTACCACCTCCATGCACGACGTGTTCCATATTCAATCACTGAAATAAATTTATCATTATAAATTGTGTTTAAATTAAATATCATTATATTAATGAAATAATTTATGATATATATTTATTGAATTTTACAATATGTAAGTGAAATGATTAATTTATATTCTATCTTTAACCAGAATAAATGCACTAATCATGTAACCTCTCATATATTGGATATATTTGGGAAAAACCGTTAAAAATGCATAATTATTCATCAAATGGAAGAATATAGGAAACTAACCATCCCAATTAATGATATTATGATTTTATTTTACAATACCAATGACTATGGTCACCAAATAAAATAGATTATGATGTAATTTACTGAACAATATCAAACTCATGATGTAAATAGAAACTATATTAATAATAAAAAACAAATGAAATTAAATTGACTATAAAAAAGTAATGATATTTGAATAGTTTTACAAGGAATATGTTTAATGAACATTATTTATTTATTTATCATGTTATTGGAAATTTCATATCAAATTCATTAATGTGGGAACAAGTTTTCTGTTACATCATTGTTGCTTTTTTCATACTATCTGTATTTTTCATATATTTTATAAAATTGTCATATATTGATGATACCATATTTTTATATACTAACCATTCATATATACCTAATTAAATATTCATTTAATTTAATGGTTAAATATATTATTTATATCCCTTTGATATTCTTATTAGTATTTAATCCTCATTTAAATTAATTATCCTATTTTTATTTTCCTGTCATGATTTTTATGAATAAAATTTTTTCAAACTGAAATGGTTTTCAAAACACTCCTATTTTTTTGGAGAACCTTATCAGTTACGTTAAATTTTTTTGAAACAAAAATATTATTTCCTTTTGTATATTGATCCTATAATTTTTTTATTGAGCTATACACATGTGGTTAATTTATATTTTTTTCCAGAACATTCTAACGAATTACCTAAAAAATTACTACATATTATAGACCTATTTAAATTATTAAGATATATATTTAAAAATAAATTAATTCCTTATTCATTTTTTAATCATCATTATTTAATACCCATGTTTGCCCTGAATCGAAACCATGAAACTTATTTCCTTCATTTTATTTGGATCACATTTATGATTCATGTATAGTTTATGTTTCTATTGTTGAACAAATATGTTTTATTTTAGGAATTTAATAGGTGGGATCAGAACTAAATTTTCCCATCCAATTAATTTTGAATGGATTTATATCATAGTAAATATTATTTACTATGATTTCATAAAATTGTTTTTATATTATGATGTGAAATTATTAGTAAAACCGTCATGTGTATTTTTAAGGGATAAAAATGTTTATATGAGAACAAAAAAACATTTCAAAATTCAGTGAGTGTGTAGTTTCCTTTAAATTATATCCCTATATGGATATAATAATATGGATTCTAATGTGGAAAAGAAGAACCTTAAGGTAATAACCATTAATGTATTTTATTGGGTATTAACATAATCATCCAATCATATATGATATGTGTAACTACAATTACACACCTTGATAGACAGTATAGGGGGATATTCATTGGTTGATTTTTTTCTCTATATGATCCATTATAAAGGATTTATTTACTAGTTAATTTGAAGGATTAGGTTTTGCAGTATAATATGAATAATCTTTTTATAACCATGTAAAAATAGTATATTATATATTGAACTAAATTATCTATACTCCAACATGATAATGTTAACCAGAAATGGTTTTATGGTTATATTCATTTTAGGGTTATAATGATTCCTAGTATGTTTTTAATGTCTTATCACCCACGAAAACCCATTTTATTTTAGTACAACGTTGAACTGGAATGAATTATTGGTGATAGGGACAATACATACATTACCTCAATGAATGACTCATCATATTGATTAATGGAGTGAGAGATGATTTGATTATTCCAACTCATCTATCATGAAATATGATTCAAAATTTTCATATTATCAAAGTAAGAAAACACAATAAATATAATAAATATTCATTCTCATTAAATATCATTGGATTAAGTTTATGATGGAATTTTTTTCCAATATTCATTATGTAAAAAATATTTACAAAAGAACACTAGGAATAACCTCAAGGTGTCTAATAAATAATTTACTTCGAGATGATGGGTTTATTGAACAAGAATCGTATATAGTAATATAATGTATTTGATGAACATTATTTAATGAAATAGATCTCATTATACATTTCCTATAATAATTCAACATATTATATGTGTAAACATGGGGATTACCAATGTAAATCTCCAAAACTGAGTACTATCCAAGATTATGTGAATGAATAACCTCCATGACCAAGAGGAAAAACAAATACATTTTCTATCACTACTACCAAAGTAGATATTCATAATTAAGGTACACATAACCTCTAATATTGAGTAATTTATATTTTATTGGAATTTTATTTAATGAACTCTAATATATCTAATAATTTCAAAAGATAATTATATCACAACCCATATGATTTATTTACTTATTAATTTAACTAGTGGTAGAATTTTTATGTTATGTATTGATAGTTAGTGGAATGTGCCTTTTGAAAATATTATTATCCTTCATTTAAATAATAATAAAAAAAATTTGGGGATATGATTGCTCCCTCCATTGAGAGGAAAATCATATGTAGTAATTGAACACTTTTTATATTAACTAATTATATTACATCCATGAAAGGATAATAATAAAAATTATATAGAAAATAAATGTATAATATATTTATTTATATAAAATAAAAGTATATTGTTGGCAAAAATTGTTTTTGAAACATATATTATTATAGATAATATTTTTTCCTTGAAATATTTTTGTTTACATTGTTTAAGATGTGGATATTTTTCAAAAAATAATATATTTATTTTTCTATAATTTACAAATTGTTTTTTATTTGTAGTGGTATATGGTAATTAAAATTTTGTGGATTCAATATAATTAATGATATGGGAGAGAATATAATTCTTGAGGTTTTGGTAGCCATTAAAAATATTTTTTTATTTTATTTTTATTATTGTTACCGATAATTTTAATGAAAAATTACCAAGAATTTATAGAATATTTAAAATAAATTATTCATACACTATATTCAATATACTAATGAAAAATTATTCATTTATAAGTGTTGATGTTAAAAAAATCACAGAAAACTACATAATACCGCCAAAAGATTAATTTTCACCATATATGAAATACATCTATTATAAACGCATAAATTAAAATGGATCGATAGATAGAAAAGAATAAAAAAAATAAATTACAAGGAAATATCATATATCATATCCATAAATTAGGATAACCAAAATAAAAATATAATAAAATGGTGAAGATCACCATAAATAGTGAAAATATTATTCAGATTTTATTATATCATGTAAGAACCATTCATGTTAGAGTGAGGGTGTATTAAATGAATGAATTTTTTAAGAATATAAATAGAAATGAAATATGGTATATATTCGAATGATAATTTAATATATATTTATTTTATATTTCCAAAAGGTTTATTGAAATCATATAATATTATTTTTTAAATTTAAAATAATATAATTCAAAATGAAATAAAATTATGATATTTAAATATTATAAATACTAATAGTTTTTGGTTCTTGATATATATTAATTTATTTCTTAAAATATGATATGATATATATATATATAATAAAATAAATAACATTATATCAATGGAGTAGTGAAATTAATTTTTATAATATAGATAATAAATTTTAATTGAATTTTGTAAACCGTTATTGTTATAAAAGTTATTTTCTTCCAATGACCCATTTTTAGTAATGATTATTTTATTCTAATATATTAAATTAAAAAAATCTACCATATTGTTACATATTAAATATGATGATAAAAATATTTAAAGTAGTAAATGAGAAGAAATAATTTTATGAATACTTATTTTTTTAAAATAAATTTTGATAAAGGAGTTATTTATTATATTTTGTCTTTAAAGGAAAAAAATTTCCAATTTATTAATTTGAATTTCATGAAATAACATTAATTTTTTATTTATAATTTCAATATTTTATTAATTATATTTGTGATCCTTTTTAAAAAAATACAAATTTTTAGATGAATGTTACAAATTATCATTATAATAAATAACAAGAAATTTGTAACATTATTGTTATATAAGTATAAATTTTAAATTCATCGAACAATCTTACAATTCCATTTATATATGTTATAAGTGAAATAAATTTTTTAGGATTATTAGTTTAAATTTTTAAAATGTTATTATTCATTTTGGAATATGAATAATATTTTTGAAAAAAATGTCTTCAATATATTATTCAATTAATATTTAAAAATTAAAAAACTTCATTTATATTTATGGAATAAAAAATAAATCCAGCTTCAAATTGACCATTAGAAATAAATCTTAGGAATAAATTTTTATATATTTTAAAAATAGTTTATATCTCGATTGAAAATGATAAATATCGTGTCTTCTGAAATTGTATTTTTTATTTACATATTAATATATTTATGTGAAATTATTTTGTTTAAAACATTAATATAATTTATGGATTTATTTTATGCATTTATAATAAAATTTTTATATAATTTAAATTAGATATGGTTAAATAACATAAAATTAATATTTTTTGAATATAAAAAAATTATTATGTTATTTCATTTAATAAAAAAATATATCGATTTTTTATTGATTTTAAATACAAAAAATATTAGTTTTATATTAAAAATTTTAATTATTGCTACACAAAATCAGGTAACCTATACCTGGTTCCTAGTTTATTATATCTGCATAAAAGATATACTATCACATCCTATAGGATTGAATAGTTTTAAACTATACACACACATAAGAAATATATTAAATTTTAATACTAATATTATAACATATTTTTTTGATGATAAATATATTGCATACAAAATTTCCCAATATATCTGTCATTGTAAAATTTATGAAATCATTGGTAAAGGAATCTTAATTTGAGAGATCTGAATTTATCATTTAGGGTTTAAAGAATAAGAAGCTATAATGTATTAATAATTCAAATATATATATAAAAATAATAATTAAATACAAATTATGTTTAAAATGGTTATCTATATGAATATACGCGGAAAATTTAATTTATTAAGGTAAATAACATAAAAAAATATAATCAATAATAAAATAATTTAATGCATTTAATGATAATATCAGTGTACAAATATTTTTCATAATAGTAAAAATTAAAATGAAGGAAGTTAGTTGTTATTGTAAATCATGTTTCCTAGAAAATTGGTACCTTTAATGTTTGGACCATTCAAGTGATGGTTCAACACATACTGGAAGAAAAACTAACTAACTAAGGCTATCCTTCTAATTCATTCCGTGATAATTATAACCCATTAATGTAATTTCATTATTCTATCCCCAACCCATGTGTTACATGTATAAATAATTCCCCATGTATTGGAAAATTTATTAAATTCGTAACAAATGATCCTTGTCAAAAAGTATCCCCAACCAGTAATCATTACGAATTTATCTATATTTCCACAGATATTAAATAACATTCAATGCAGTACAATATATATAAAATGAATATATGATTTAATAAATAAGGACATCTATTATAAAAAAAATCTATAGATTTAGGAGGAATATAATGTCCAATGATCCTAGGAATGTGAAAACATTATGTGAATGTAATTGAATAAAAATTAATCAAAGAAGGGAATGTAAAAATATTCCTTATTCGAAAAAATTATAATAAATACATAAATATAATAAATAAGGTATAAATATTACATTAAAATATTTTAATAAAAAAATTATTTGTAGTTATTGATGAATTGAAATAATATAAAATATACTAAAAAACAGTCTTGGCAAAAATATCCTTTTTATTTTTAAAATAACATTTGGAAACATAAAACATTTTGAATGTCATTTTCCATGAAAATAAATTTTTAAAGAAAAAAAATAAATCAATATTAAGAAATCATTTTATTTAAATATATCCATGAAAAAATGCATAAGAAGATTTAAATTAATAACATTGGGTAATTCCAGACATATCCAAAAATGAAAAATTACCTTTTTTACATTGTAAAATTTTTGTGAATGTGACTTTTTGAGAAAATAAAAATACGATTCCATTCACATATTGTGTAAAATGAAAAAAATCATTTCCTTAAAAATGACACGAATATTCTATTAGAAATATTTTCTAAAAAGAATTTTTTTTAAAAAAATTCAATAATAATTCATTTTTTAAAAATTACAAATAATTTTCAAAATGTTTATAGAAATCATGTTTTTGGAATAAGTCTTATTTCCGAATGAATAAAAAGATGTAGTCGGATTTTATTACAAACAATTTTGCAATAATTTAAAGTTGTAATGAATGAAAAAATGATATGAAACATTGAAAAATATCATTAATAATTATATAATAATAAAAAGATATGTACTATAAAAAATTATCAAATCATTTACTTTAATTGATATTAAATAATAAATAATTTTGATTGGAATGAGATTGTAATATAAACCCTTAAAATTATAATAATGTTAATGAAATAATTAATCAAGTAATTTATAATTTACATAAACATTATGAAAACATAAAACTACATTATTTTTGAAAATATATTATCAACTTTCCTTACTCGTTGTCATATAATAACAATTACATTGAATAATTAATATAACGTAATGAAACTAAATTTTGAAATCAAAATTATTACCACTTGGTAATTTTTAAATCAAATATTCTTGTATAATAATAAAAATAAAAACTTAAAATATCCTTTCTAATTATTTATATATGATATTCCATGTCTAATGGTTTGTATATATAACTTAAAAAATAATACAGGTTTATAAAAATATTTCCCTGACGGATTAAAATGAGACAATATATCATAACATATTCTACTATTGGTTGAACATGAATTAACCATAAATATAGTAGTATTAAACAATTTATTGACATATAAAAGGACATATTAATATTTATTATATATTATATGACCCCTTTATGACATTTCAACACTCTTTATTTAGCAATAATTCCTTATTTCAATTGTTTTATGTGTTAATTGAATTGGTTTCTGATGTGTGTTACGTCCTGAATGAAATGATTTTGGAAATATTTTATCATTATGACATAAAAAATTAATATTGGTAAAAATATTATATTTATACTTATAAATTTTCTTTTAACCAACCATGATATATGGTTATGAAAAATGAATTTACTTACGATCATAGACAGGTTAGATAGTACATAAGTGTGAGTAATATTTCCATTTTAAATGATCATTATTAAAATAAGTTATGTGATATTTTACCCTCATATAATGATCATAATTTTATTAATACCATATAATATATTCACATATATTATCCATGTATTTTTTGATTAATTAAGTGTAAAATAAATTCATAATGACATGAGTTCTCTTGTACACAATCAATTATATCATGTTTAGGTGAGTTAAAAGGACAGATAAAAAATAATATATATTATCCTTCCATATTGATAAATATGTAATGAGTGTAATAATTATGTAATTTATATCACATATAAGCGATAAATTTATATTTATCACCTTCCATGTGAAGCATTGCTGAATGATGAATCACATCTCTTTGTGATGTGGTAGTCTACCACACACACAACTGATGATATCATATATCATATAGATTGGAATGTATAAATAAAAATAATATATAAGTAATAAATAGTTAAGAAAATTTTATTAATGTCATATATATATTTTTGAAACATCTTTATTTCTAGCTATGAATAGTTGTAATCGAATAATGAATAACATCGGTTTACAATGATGTAGTATGTAGTACACACTATGACGATTTCCAAACCCATTTAATGAAAGTTGATAGAGTTTTATGTAATTTCATTATTATAATTTAATATTACTATTTGTAATATTCTAATGGTATTATATTATAATGATTTAATAATATTTTATGGAGGTGGAGATCGAAATAAAATCATGATGTTATTTGACGTACATTACATCGTTTCCTTGTATCCTCATATGATTTTCAATAAAGCAATAATACGATGGATTTCAGAGTAAAATATTGATTTAAGCATTGTAGAATAGATGTTTGGAATAGATTTGGAAATTTATTTTCATATCTGAATAACATCGAATGTATGTATAATAGAAGAGAGGGGTGTCCTATTATCAGTTGGAAAGGGGGAAGGCATGGTACTTTTGAGAGGAACATAGTGATCCAATATTTTTAATTTGTTTCAAGTATAAAAATTGAATTAATATGAAAATATATAATTTTTTAGTTGAAATATGTCTATCCATCATTTTTAAACATCTTTTTATGTCATTTCATCCCTATTTTTATTAGATTACCCCATAGTAAACAAATTTGTACGATAATTGTGTTAATTGATTTTCTATATATTCAATATACATCTATGTCAAAAATTAATTTGATATTTTAAAAAATTAAAAATTATTATGATGCATTATATTGAATATATTTTTTAAAAATCAACAAAAAAAAGAAGGGATGTTTATCTTCAAATTAATCACATAAACAAGATGAGGAAGGGTGTTTTAAGGTGAAAATATTCAATAGTTGACATTATTTTTTACCAATATAAAATAATAAAACTATTAAAATGACCTCAAATGGAATAAATTATATTAATATATATAAATTTACATAAAAAAAATTATAAATATAATTTATCATTATAAATAATTTAAACAAAATATCTGTTTTGAAATGAAATTCATTATTTTTATATATTCATCAAGAATGGAGAAATTTAAAAAAACCATCACAAATATTCAAACGACTCTAATTTTTCTAATATGGTCAAAAAAAGAATGATTCATTTTTATATACATTTTATTAAATATATAATATATATTTTTATGTTTTGTGTCAAAATCATTATTATACAATAATTTACCAAAAATAATCAGAGAAAATATTTCAATTTCATTTAAATAATTCTTATATTAGATACAATAAATATATAAAAAATAATGTCGGTATACTATATATTTTCATAATTTGTTTTATCTAGTTAATACATTCCATTATAATGTCAAATTTAAATATTAAACAATCAAGTTAATTGTATTTTGTTCTCTAGTAATACATAGTCTTTTATGTAGCACGAGCTATCAAAGTAAACAATTCTTATGTGTGATAAAACCATACAAAATTATGACTGTGCAATATACCATAGAATAAAATTTGATTATTTTATAATTTTCAGGGTGTTTAATTCGTCTCCTAAAAAATTAAATTCTTATCGTGCGCATAAATATATCATATAAAATTATCTCTTTTGCGAAAATGGAATTTCAAATTTATCTACGCTCATATTAAAATTAATTTCCCAAAATGATATAAGATTTACTTCTTAAAAATATAATCATATAAATAATTGTAAATTTGAAATTATTAATTAATTTTAATTTTATATTTTTCAATAAATATTATTGTAATTGTAAATGTGGAGTTGACACAGTCAAGATAAAAAAGGATTAATGTTGAGTAAAATATTATAAAAGTTTAAAAAAATGTAGAAATTGTATTATATTAGATTATGGTTGGATTCTCCAACATATAAGTTCTTCCATTCCATTATTTTATGTTTTTGGAAACATAAATGTTGAATTATTGTGTATTATTATTAAAAAACTATGAGTATTTAAAAAAGAGGCCTTTTATTCAGTTATGAAAGGATACCAACTCCTCCTCATTTAACCACCAATTCCAATGATGTATTTAAAACCCCTTTAATTATTTTATCATCTGCATCCCACCCATGAATTATATGCCAAAGTATCGCCAAAAAAACATGTTATAGAACCCTAATGGGTTACCAAATGGAGAAATTATGAGGGAGTTATAACAGTCTCAACCTATCTTTTATAGTGCTTTCATTATTTTACACAACTTAAGTCACATTTTTATTTAATATTTTGATAAAACCAGAAAAATATTATTTTCATATTTTTTATTATTATATAAAATTAAAAACAATTTTAGGGTATAGAAAAATAGTATGGTTAAAAATTAAAACATCATCAAGAGGGTGTGTTTAATACCAGCTTCATGAATGATGTGTTCAATTTCCCATCAAAATCATAAATATAAGGTTTTTAAAGGTTATTTATTTAAATAATATTTTATTTATTTCACTAATAACGTTATTTAATAATTATATATATTATATTATTTAAGTAATAAATATAATAAAATGCTTTATTAACTTTAACCACCATAAATAGACTTATCCTAAAACCACTCTTAATTACGAATTATTATTGGATAAAAATTTAAATTATGTAAGTACATTTCTAATGGAATAAAAAAAATATAAACCCATATGTAATTATATATATATATATATTATTAAGACAACATTCACCTCATTCAATAAACAAAAATTTTTACAATATAATTATTCGAACAACCAAGATTATAATTTTAAGGGAATTATATATTAAAAAAATAGAGGCTAAATATATAAATATATAATAAATACTCTTAGTAGTAAAATATTTAATTAAATAAATATAATTATTTATAATTTTAATTGTATTTCATGGGAATATTTAGACATGTGGTTAGGGGTCATATATTCCACCATAATTAAAATTGAGTTTCACATTCTATATCATTTAAATCATTTTGTGGTTCCTTGTTCTCATGAACAACATATATATATATATATATATATATATATATGTCTCATAGATTTTTTCCAAATTAAATATTTTTCCAGTTTTTGTGTAATACATGTTTTTAGTTCCCATCAAATTTCCCAATTTTAAGTAATGCTAAAATAATGAAACATTCCTATTTAATATTTTATGTCATACATCACCTCTATAAAATTCTTATAAATAGTTATTATCATATAGAAATTCATATTATTTTATTTTTAACCATTTGGGATGAATTTTTGGTTCTATAGAAAACAATATAATGTGTTATTATTGAAAAATATTCAGTATTTGTTTATAATGATTCACCAAATTGGTTCATTAATTTTCATACATATCCATGTACATATCATGAATTTTATATAAAATAACAGTATTTTAAATTGAAAAGTCTATTGTTTAATTATTAATTTTAAAAAAATAAATTCATAAAAATTCTCATATGATATCAGTTTTATCCTTTTATTATTTCTTGAATAATAATTGTCAATCTCGCTTCTTTATCTTGTGTCTCATTATGATCCTGATAAATGATTGATTTTAATCATGTTTCATGAATATATATTCTTCTTATTACATTATTTGTAGGATTGTAATTGTATACTCTTTCAATTAATTTTTGAAAGTATTAAATCTCATAATAAGTTTTCTAATTCGTTAGAGAGTGAACATAATCTATAATGGGACTTAGTCAAATATATTTATAGGCTTATGAGAGTTAAATTCATCATATGTTGTAATTTTTACAAATAAATATGATTTTATATGGATATACCATTACCATATTATTATGAATTCACATCTTATGATATCTATATATATTACACTATATGACCATCCTATTATTTCATTTACATATGCAATATTATCATGATCACGATCATTCAATTTATCATATCATTTCATGAATAATTAATATCATGTTATTTTATTTATGTTTTTTTTCACTTTATATGATTTCTAGACCACCCTTTACCTAATGTATTTCCACCAAGGTATCCTATGTAGTTTTAGAAGATTAATTGGGGTAAAGAGAACTGTGTATATTTTAAAATAAGGATGATCATTTTGAAATTATGAAAATGTATTTATATATATAATCATTAAATAAATCTATCCCATGACCTTTCATTTCAATATATTTTAAAACAATATTAAAAATTATAAAATAATGTTTATTTGGTTTAAAAAACTATATAAAGTAAATTTTAGAATATGTGATGAATTTTAATAATAGTTTGTTCTATAATTTCATTATGTAAATATTTTTTTCAGCCAAAAAAATATATATTAGTGATTTTTAAATTATTATTGGTCTTGATTAATGAACTAATAATGAGAAGGAAACATTATATACTTTTTTTCAAATTTTAATCATATGACGAATAATAATTAATATTACATATCTATTGATCATTTTTTATCATCATCACATTACAACTATTTATTTATCATTTTTTATGGGATGACTCATTTATTCTCACATGAGGAATGTGAAGACGAGTTAATTTGAAATATTTCTTCATTGTACATAATGAATCATAATGAGAATGAAAATATGGATTAATGATCAGAGTAACCAAAAGGTCCTCATTATATTACAAGATGTTATTTAATTCTTTATATAGTGATTAATACAAGATCTGCAGCATGACCTGTTAAATCATACACAATGATGGAAGCTTATTTCTAATCACAAAAAACATTATAAAAATATAATTAAATATCACATAACCTAATATCTCTAATTTTTATTATATGCGGCCATAATAAATTTACATTTTATTTAAACACCAAAATTAAAATATTTTTATAATAACACTTCATACTATTAAATAGAATAAACTTATAAAACATGAGAATCTAATATCCTTTTTTTAAAAAAATTATAGTTTTACTTGAATTAATTAACATAACAATTTTATTTTATTTTAAATGAACTAAAATTCTCAAAAAAAAATTTCTAAAATTATAATAATTCTTATGTTGTGGGAGAAAAACTATGAACCAACAATTTATATTACAATATAATTATTTGAAAAAAAAATCAATTTATTCTCAAGGGATAAATAATATTTATTTTACTCTTGAGGGGTCATAGAGCACTAATTATCATGAGTTATATTTATGTTTCAGTACCAATGATTACCATTATTGTCTTCTATATTGTATTGGGGGTCCTTAATTATTATATGGTTAACCATTATTGAGCTCCTCATATATAACATCAGGAGATGTTGGGGATTGAACTTCCTCATCAGTATCATATGAATACATTTTTTATTCCTCATCTCTCCAGGTCATGATATTTTTATGATAATGAATGGTATTATAAATTAATTTTATTATATTAATCAAGGTTAATGACTCCAAAGGCTACATCATATTAAAATAACTTATTATTATCAAAAAAATTGTCTATATTTTACTGATTTATTTTTAGCTAGGATTAAATTTTTGAATCTTCACAACATTAGGGGTTTTACCGATTTAGGTTATAGAGAATTATAAACTCCCATACCTATTGGATGTAGGTTTATTGAAAAAAATAAATTTATCCACTATACAATATGACTTTATTTAGAGGGATTTTCTATATGTCCTACTGCACATTTTAGTTTCTTATGTCCTAAAATATTTCCCATATTATGGTGTATTATTAATAGAATTATTTCTCTTAAATCATTTCAAATGATTATGAGGGATTATTCCAATCAATTAAGAGTTACCTTTTATATTATATTCCCTATTGGAGGTTACATTATCACCCAATAATAGTACATGTGGCTGATATACAGATTTTTACATGAGGTAAATAAGAAACAATCACCACGATTCATTCACAATTTTCCATTAAAAAATAAAATCATGAACTAGTTGTATGCCACTATATAAATCAGGTATATAGGTAACCAAGTACAACGTAACAATGTGCTGAATGATTTATACTGATAAAATAAAATTCTCTGTTGGATTGAATGTCTCCAAATTTGGTTTTTTCATAAAAATTTCAAAGGGGTTTTCTCTCTTTTTTCAAATTAATATATTTTTTAAATGCAAGAGATTATACTAGTTTTCTTTTATTAGTCAGTGGTGGAGAGTGAATTGTTAGATGATAGTTAACCATGAATAAAAACAAACCATGATAAATTATATATCCATGTCATTAACATAACTAGATACACACATTGTTCTAATATTGAACTATTTCATTGTTCTTTGTTCCTTATCTATAAAGGATACAATTATGCTTCAAATAATAAAATAATTATCAAGGCCCTATATAACAACATCATTCTTCATATTCCAAAATTCCCTTAGATAGTTTATTTATTGGATGAGGGACACTGTAATTTCATTCAATAGATTTACAGTATCATGAATTGAGATATATTATACGATATTGAAGATAATTTTTATCAAGTCATTTTTAATGGCTATGATCCTATGGGATCTACCATGAACTAACTCCAATGATTGGGGTACTACAGGTTATTCATATCCTCCCAATAATAGTGGCATGAAGTCTATTTGGGTATAAACTAGTTTAGGAACACATAGGGTATAATCATTATTCTCTTGTGATGTATATATAATTAAAATTGACATTGAGTAGAGTTTTCATTCAATGATGATACCACATGGGCTACTATTAGAGTTTGGGTGAAAATGATTAAATCAATCTTGAAAAAAAAAATACTCTTTAATAATTAGATTTTACGAACTGTAGTCAAATTATACTAATCATAGATACTATTGGAACTTATTTTCATTTTATATGTTCATTTTGGAGTATTCCAAACAGTTGGGTCACATGTGTCTTTTGTCTATCAAAATATAACAATCCATTATTAAAAATCATTTTTCTGTAATACCTTAAATTTGATGCGGTATTAAATGGTTTCACCAAAATGTGATGGAAGATATATTATAATGGTTGATAAATGATACTTTACTCACTAATATCAATTATTATTTGTTATTTTATTCTGTAATTCTCAGGGGTCAAAAAAATTTAAATCTAACATTTTTTGGATTAAAGTAATTTGTTTTATTCTTCATATATATGAATTCATGACACCTCTTTTTCTCAAACTTATTTTGGGGTTATGATATCTCCGAAAATATTAATTACATTTATTCTTTGTAAGTTTCTTCAATAGATACCTAATTAGTTTTCATTAAATTTTCAGAGACACAATTTTGTTAAATTTAATGATTTTACTAATTAATTCCAAATCCATTTTTATAGGGGTAGTGAAAGCTGGTATTTATCATTTTTGGTCAATTTTTTATTCCATTTGTTTTTTTCAGTAAAAAAATTATAGATAACTTATATGGTAATTATATAGGATTTTAATGTTTCAAACTCATCCTATAAGTTTTGTTATAATGATTTCTAAATATTAATTTCATGAAATGTTTCCTTCAATGAATATATTCTTCCCTTCAAATTGGAAATTCATTTTTCAACTAACAATTGTCACTATTATTTTGTAATATTAGATGTGTAATTATTTTATTAAAAACTATATATTATAAAAACAATATGATTTAAAAACATGTTGAATTGTGCACTTAATTTTTTTATAAAGGAACCATTGCTTTTATATCTGCTATCAATATAATGGTACAAAACAGTAAACCATCTGATGAGGTGAACTATATGAATATCAAAAATTGATCTTTGATAATTTTAATGGATGTGAAATTTGAATTTCCAAATTTTAGTTGTAGAGGAGTTAATTTAACCCATTGGATATAACACTCATTTTTTCATTCAATTAGTGACTATTTTTGTCCATTTAATTCCAATTGATTGGTGATGATTTCATGAATTTAAGGTTAGTATGTTTCCCAATATATTGGTATACCCCCTAGATGAATCACTTGAAAAAATTTGGGATTATATGTTAGCAGAGTAAAATCATGATTCAACATAGTAGAGTATTTAAATTGAATAAATTGTTAATATCTATTAATTTATTAGGGAGCAGAGTTTACCTTCCAATATGAGTGGTCCCTTTATTATGTGTATGATAAATGGGAAGGTGATGATATTGTACCTAAATTTAACCATTAATTATTATATATCTTAAATGATTAACCTATAATTGTATTCCAATTTCAATGATAAATTTGGGAAGTTAACTTAGAATGAATATTTTCTTAACTCCCTCAGTTTGTGGGTGGGATGTTGATTTTTGAATTTATTCCCCATTTTTATTTTTATTGTACATTGTGAAACTATAGAAGTTAATTCATGAATATATCCTTAATATATGTTCATCCATTAATGAAATTTATTATCACCTTCTATAATTACATTAATGTTTATTTCATTTTTTATGAGATGGTGAAATCCACAACTATTATTATGGAATTATTTTCTAATACCAAATAGATTTTAATAGTTATACATTTCAATTATGTGTGTCAGGTGGATACAATTAATTCATTGATGTAATTGAGGTAAATTATTACATCATCTTTTTAATATAAATCAATTTCATTTTTGTGATTATCTATAATTATTGATTAATTTAATAGATCGAAAAATTTAAATACCATATAACAATTAAATTTGTAAATTCATCCATTATATAATTTAAGATTATAAAGGACTCATTATCAAAACATAACAACCAACATTTTACCTAGAATATGGAAAATTGAAATATATTAGATTTTTAACATCCTTAATGAATTCTACATTAACTAAATAAATACTTTCATCATATAAAAAACAATTTACTTAAGAATGACTACTGAAGCACGAGTTATGTTAATAAGAGATATAAATTCCCAAACAATATTTGATTGGGTAGAACATAAGATATTTTCACTATATCTTTTTAGGATATACATAATGTATGGTGTAGGTTTAGTGAGATGGATATCGTGAATAAATTAACTATATTATTTTGGGATATATTTATTTTTCATGAAATTTACATATATCACTAGGGAGATTTAGTGTTATCACAACAGATTTTTACTCACTAAAAGTAAAGTAATCAAACAAAAAATATCTTATGATCATAGATCACCAATAAATAAGGGAACATAATTATTTGAATTATCTAAAATCACTCAAGACCACTGCTTCCACTAGAATCAAATATCTGAATATAATGGATGATGTTTATGATTTAACATGTGTTATAAGTATACAAAAAATCAATCCCATAAAATAAGAAGAAAATATATCTCTTTAGTCAAACAAATTTACTATGATTTTATTTTCATCACTCAGATAGGGTCTAGGATTTTCCATGTAATGATTTTCTATTTATAATGTTTATTTCTACCAAACATCATCATGATATATATTAATTGAATCTCTTTATTCCCCATAATAAAATGTATATATTATGATCACACCATAAGCAAGTATGTAATATTTTCATTTCTGTTAATATTTTTGATGCACTATAATATGAACACACATCATATTACACTTATTATCATCCTCTTACACATAATTTTCTTACAGACACATATTCCTATAGTATTACATTACCAAAAAATGGTCTTATCAATGATATTTGATTTTCTAATTCAATCTCAAATTCTAAAATTCCATCAAATTCTCCTCAATATGAAAAATATAATTTATACCAATAGATAAATCAAGAAAATATAGTCACCATTAGTATTGTTTGGTAGTTTTGATATTTATTAAGAACATCTAATGAGAAATAAAATTACACACATCAAATAATACACTTTGAATCTTGAACCCTTCAGTAGGCCCTCCTTTTTTGACTTTTCCATACTGATTACAAAATCAATTTAGGTAAACCACTCTAAATTTCTGTATAATTACATTAAGAAATATTATACTATATCATTTTCCAAATATTAAATTTTAGATAGAGAGATTCTTACAAAATCATCGATTGATCAATGTTATAGGACTCACATTCACTTATATGGAAAAACATTTCACAATGTATTGAAATTCCTAGAAATTAACACCCCATGTGGACCATGGAATGGTCACTACATTTTTTAGTCAAATAAAGACACAAGTATTTTTCTATAAGTTTTTAACTGTCCATATCAATTTCAACATCATCGATTTTTATATCAGAGAAAAACAATTCTATATGAGAAATATTTGAATGAGATATTATATGAAAACCAATTCATAATACAAAATAAAATACTCATCCCTCAAATTAATAATACATGACGCAGTATGACTCAATTACTATTGATTAATGTCATTCCATTTCTCAATAAGAAATTTTTAAATCAAAAAACCTTCAGTTAAATGATGTAAATGATAATCTTCCAATTTCCTGAATATTTTATACACTTCACATAACATTGACATAGGTAGGTATCATTACTCATAATAAGGCCACTAAAAACTCGTTATTCCCATTAAACCATTCTCTTTCCATTCTCAAACCACATCCATATATTTATTGTTGTTAAAAAAGGAGTGTTAAGGTCACAAACACAAAAAAATCATTAAACAAACCAGTTCAATATAAAAAAAACCTTCTGGGGTATTTTAGAAAGTCCAACTCAATGAAATGATCATCCCCTAATAATATAAACCATATAACACTTGAATTTGATCATGATATATGTGTTCTATATAAAACAAAGAAAAATTACCATATTCACTTAAACACTAATCCAATCAATCTTCTCATTTCATAACATTGGAATCATCCCCTAATCCACAAATATAATATGATGGTGGAAACCAATATTTATGTGATCATATTATCGATTCATTTAAAAAACCCCTCTATTTATTATTTTATAAACTAATGATCAAAATTAAATATTAAAACTAAAAACACATAGCAATCAATAATCAAATAGATTTTCATATCCTACATGATTAAACTCGGTATAAAAAACACGAACATGGAAAAAATGATATTTAATTCATTAATGTTATTTAAATTCAATTATTCATCTATCACCAAATAGAAATGTTCATTGAACTAAAAAAAATTTCATATGTGCATTCTCACAAAAAAATGTTAGAGTACGTCACAACTCACATATATTGCACATGCATACATCATATTTTAGGCCATATAAAAAACCTACTCAATGTATAATCCATTTTACGAAATTTAATATTAATTTATTTTTGGTTTTTCTATATCTAATTTACAATAAAAATTCAAATACATGACCTGATAGGACTAAATCAACAAAACATAGAATTTGATGATTAAATTATGAGATTTCCTCCTCATCCTCTGTCAATTGATATTAAGATCTCCATTTTAAAAACAACCACTTTGGTTAAATGAACAATTAATAATAACCTACTTAAAGTTATAATGAATAATATACTTCTTCAATTTAGCAATATAAAATTCCAAAGAATATTTTTTTTTTCATCAATCAACAATTATTTTCAAAATATATACATCATTGTTTTGAAATCAGATAAAATTCAACATCAATATTTATTTACTCTCTTCATTCTATGAATAATCAATAGTTGAACTTTTTTATTGAAATCATAATCCAAGTTTTTAGAGTAAAAATCAATAATTTATTCTTAATATAGTTTTTATTTTTCACGTGATTCAACTTTTCTATACATATTTCATTCTTCTTTCCAATTTCAAACATAAAATTTTTATTTTGTTTTTTAATCTAATTATAAAAAAAATCAAAATAAATACATGGGTAATATCAAAAAAATTATCACATCTCCTATAATTTTAATTCGAGTCCTTAGTATACTTTATGAATATCCCCAAATTTCAATGACCAACATTAATCTTGAAATTTTTTATTTTCTAGGAATTCTTCATTCTACTGGTGTTTTTCAACCAATCATCACAGAATCAAGTGTAGTACCCCTTAAATAAAATCAACTACCATGTTCTCATATCTTTTATAATTTTAATAGTTAAAATACAAGGCAAATGATTTTCCATATTTGGTTAGTCTGTGCAACAATACATTTTTTATATTTATCATTTTCAAAACATTCATAAACTCTATATTATTTAACATAATTTTGAAATAAATTACATGTATTACTCTTATATTTATATATTTCTTAAAATTTGTTTTTTACAACAAATAATATATATTATTTCAAATATAACACTGAATGAATTAAATTTAATTAGATGTATCATGTTTTTAATACATTCTTCAATAATATATTATTATATTTGGAGTAAATCCTCCATATAGTGATAAGCTTTTTGTTATGAATCATTTTTTATACTTGTTGATTAATTCAATATTAATAGTTTACATAGACCCTTACACACTTGTATTTCATTGAATCATCCCCCACACCATTACATGAATTAAAAAAATCACATCTTAAATGTTACAATTAATTTTCATTATCTAGATTGTCCAATATGGGTGGTTTTAGTTATATCTTATATGATGAAAATTTTTCATTCAGTATATAATTTCTGATTATACATTATAAGAAATTATCATACTTCCTCATAACATATTTTATGTTCAACATCCATATTTGGGAATTTATACTTATACATTTTAAATAAATTTGATTCATGGTATCTTTTTGGGTTTTCATTCTATAACATACAAACTATGTAATTATATTCTTTATATCATTCATTAATATAAATTGTTCTTGGAATTCATGGATCTCTTCAAAAAATCTGGATCTTCTCTCTTATTATTTCATGTATTCATCTATAACACATGAATAGTTAAAATAAATTAATTCTATGAATGTGTTAACTCCCTAACCACATGAGGAAAAACCACAGTTGTTGCCATCACTAGATGTTTCATAATTCATAGTTAAAAAACACTTTTTTATAGTAAAATAATTACTATTCCATCAATAATTTTCTAATAATATCATAATGGAAATTTATGAAATTTTTCATCAAAATATTAAGAGACATCTCTAACTACACTTCGCATTCATCATTCTCTATCAATAAAACATTTGAAGAAAAATATTCAGCTCCACTATAGATGAAAAATATTCAATGGTAAATTTCCCTAAAATTTTCCATTTTAACTTCAGATTCCACTTGGGATGAATCACCTAATATTTTCAAACAACACATCAATATATTCCTCAAAATTTTATCTTCTAAATGATTCTTCAATTTCTTCTATATTATTAGTATGGTACATTCATTTTTCATGGATATTAATTTTATTTTGACCTATGCCAAACTATTCTTCTTATATGCTAAATACGTTTTATTATAATATGAATATTTTATGAAATACAAATAATCAAAAGTATATTTGTGAAGTTAAAAACCTATTAGAAAGAAAACATTCCTATAAAATCTTCATAATACGATATCAAGAATCATATTATCCATGATTGAATAACTAAGAGTCTCACTAAATCCAATTATTGGGTATACCACCTCATTAACCCATTTATAAAATTCATGCACATATTCAAACTAATAAATATTCATATCCTCATTCATCAAACAATAAATTTTATACTTTGATATTTTGACTCTGACATTACCTTAATAGATAGTTTGAATCATTCTTCAAATGAATTTCACATCCCCTATCCACAAAACCTTTAAAAACATCTTCTTCCAATATAAATATATATTTTAATTTTGTTGACTATAATGAAGATCAAAATTGATTATAAAATCCAAATTCAATAATTATTCGACTATAAGATGTGTTAAACCGTCATTAAAGATTTCGTGAACTTTCATACCCTGTGTAATTATGTGAGGTAGTATACTTTTAACCCAAAAAATATATTTTTTCCAACTGATTGTGTTGACTGATTTTTTATTTACTAAATTTATATTATCAAAAATTTGTATTAATCTTTATATTATAACACAAAATACACTAAACTCCATCAACAATGAAAATAATATACTACTAATATTCAAGAAGATGACATAAAGTAAATTCATAATTTTGTCCAATATCATTCAAAATAAAAAACCTGAAAATTATTTATCTTCATAGTAATGCTTGAATGTTATGAAAAAACATTTTATGGCCTCAATAAATTTTCATGTATAATTAATTTGGGTGAGTGAGTTAAGGAAAATTATTTTTTCATTATATTTATGATTTTTTGAAAATTTCCTTCATCACATGATAGAGTGGATAGTCTCACTACATAACATCACATAAAAAATGGATACAATATATCATATAACCCCTTAAATGAATTTTTCGCCATATAAAATGGGAACTGAATTCATTTCATAATTATGAATCACATGAGTAAAAATATTCTACTATAATGAAATTTTTATATATTGTAATACAGCAGTCTTCTATAATAAGAAGAATAGATTACAACTTCATAAAATTGGTTTAGTGTGTTGTTTTCTATTCATTGAGTTAGGGATTACAATTTAATGATGTAGTTTCATCTCCAAAAAATGTATATTTTTCCTACACTTTATACTATTATCGATCAAATGTAAACCTGGGTAGAATATATATTTGTCTTATGTTGTTGAAAATGAAATGAAATATTAAAATTTTACTCATTGGAGGGGTTGTTGAAATCATTATTTGTTATATTGGGTTTATAGAGTTCGAAAAAGGAAGGGAGGTATTGACTATTATTTTTATAGAGATCCAAGAGATGAATAATTTTATTGGATGAGTGTATCATTTAGATAAATGATTGATTATATGACAATTATGGTACACAATTTGATTGATTTATGGCAACATTTTTAAATTTGAGAATATATTATCTACAGTCATTAACTAACCACACCCTAGATTACATAACAACAAATTGGAAGGGCTATTGTATAAGTAGTTCAGATATTTATAAGGGTTAACTTTAGGGTGTTTGTATCATTGAATTTAGTTATGGAATAAAACCATGATGATAAGTCTTATATATGTCACTATATCATTTCTGTGGTGTATGATGAACATGTTTTGATTTATAGATTAATGATATGATAATAATCCTTACATAACAATATGAAATACTTTCATATTAATTTTTAAAATTTAATATTGCAAAGTATGGTTATTTTATAACCTTAGTGACACACTACAAAGATAAGGCTTACATAATGGGTTGAATAGTCTATAAATCCATACATGTCATTTAATAAATCAAACATGCATCAATATATTATTTTTCATGAAGTAAGGATTTTCATTCTATAGTTAATGGAAACACTCAGTGATGATAAATATAACACATTTCCTACAAACAATATATACTCTATTTTTCAATTTTCATGGGTTTGGATGAGCACTCAATTACTTTTAGGGTTGAGCTCTATTGAAAAGAGAGGAATTGTACCATGATAAATATTCTATTCCATGAAGTTATTATCGGAAGGTTAATTATTCCCTAAGTTGTAATGAAATATTATTCTTATTCCTCAAGATGATATTGTAACCAAATTATCATAGTTAAAGGTGAAAATTTAAGAATGATGATACACCATAGAGGTTAAATAACATGTCAGAATGAATACTTCTGAAATAAATATGCATAATAATTCCCTAGCTGATAGGAGGATCTTATTCCATAATGTTGTGGATTATAATGTAATTAGAACATGGTTAGTGTGGATTCTTAGCATTTGTTTTTTTGTGATTTTTTCTATGATTTTTTATAATGTACAAAAAGTAACTTGTTTTATTAGATAATTTATATAATGAGATATATGGACCATTCCATGATAGGGACATTATATATTTAAAAAATAATAATTTTTTTATTTGAATAACATTTTTGAACCCCAATTAATATTTATAATATTTTAGATGTGAAAGATGGAATATTTTGAGATCATATTATATTCATATTGTCCCTTACATATAACATCGGCAATGAATATATATGGTGTATTCCATCAAGATTTGAAGAAAATAATATATATATATATTCATGGGTTATTTTCACCATTTTATTATCAAATAACAATAGTGTCTTAGGGATAGGGGTTGATTTAAAATTACACTATGATGTAGTGGAATCATCAATATATAATTGTTTTTTGATTGGGATGGACAAGTAGAATCCATGGAGGATTAATAAACTTGGTATGGTGTTGTAAAAATTTATGAATTTGAATTACATGTGATATTTATGTATATATAACTTTTTTATTTGAAAATTAATGAAGAGTTGAAATTCATTTTTTTTGTGACTTTTTATATGGGACCTCTAGATTGATATTAGTGGTGGAACATATCAAATTTCTCAAGTATTAAATCATTGGTGATCATATAATTGAAAATTCTACAACTACTCCCAAATAACACGTTCCAATGTTTATAAGGGTGTAATTTACTAATTAATAATAATAACATTTTAGATAATAAGACTATTTTTAATATTTGGATTCATTTTTTTGTGAAAACGTAAAAAAAATATTGGATGGTATTAGGAAATTAAAGTTGATGATTTATTAAATATAATATCTAAATTTTTATATTATTACCTATACATATTTTCGAGGTGAATGAATTATGTTGTCTATCATATGATATATTTTATATATAAATTTCAGTGCAAAACTATGAATTATAAATTAATAGTTTCCCTTAATAAACATGATAATAATAAATAATTCTTGGTGCATGCTAGATCCTTTAATACTAATTTTATTTCTCAATCCCTGATAAAAAATGGTTGAACTATAAATATGTTTTCTTTGATATATGAACTCTATAAGGAGAAAATGAAGAATGATGTAAAATAGGAATTTGTTTGTTTCACTTTGTCCCCACCAAGTGGTGGAGTAATAATTTTCATGAATGATGGTATTAGGTGAATGGTATATATAATCATGGTATAAAATTGAGCCTCATGGATTGATGAAATTTATTAGGGGTGTTTTTTACTCCAACATGGGTACATTTATGTAGTTTTCGTAGGGATACTAGGGAAATGATTTAAGTATAAGTTTGGTGTGGGATTATTTTTAATGATTTATTTTGGATGAGATAATTACATTACTTCACTGTGTTATATTTTGGTATATATTGTGTTGTGAATTTCAATGATTGTTCCATGAGGTGATAATGGCTATGTTAAGGGAAATTATATTACTTATCATTGGAACAAGACCATGTAGATTAGAAATAAGACAATGATCTACACATGGAATATTGATACGTTTACTTTTCTTAAGGGACTATAAAAAATTCACTATTAATGTTTTTAAATAAGGGAGGATTATAGTAATGGGATAACATGAATTTATCATAGTATAAGTGCATTAATGGGATTATTTTTTGTTCATGAGTGGATAAAATATTATTTCAATGTCACACCTTAACCATATGTTTTTTATTTATTAATATACTTAATTATTTCATAAAGGTTACACAAAATTCATTTTAAATTTCAGAAAAATAAAGAATATTAGAGATTCAGTACATGCAACATGGTTTGACAGTAATTATATGTAACTTTACGACAAACCTGGAAAAATCTTTTGGATATTTATATAGGGTATTTTCAGGTATGGTTCATGTTTTTCCATATCATCATTCCTTACCATGTTGGTTCCTACGTGTTTCCAATACAGGGTTAATGGTATGTGTACAATTTATTTAAATTTACAACTAAATAATTTAATTATATAGTATTTAGAATATATATTTTTATGATTATTCCCTCACAAAATAATACATATAAATTGGTCACCCCTATCCCCATTTATCTAAGATGGATTAAGAGATCCTTGGTGAATACATCACATGCACCTTTTTGGATTTGGGGGGCATCTCCAACATGATTTAATGGTGTTCAACTTGTGGTATGGTCTTCTACTTATATTTTCTTCTTTCATTCTATTGTATAATAAGGTTACCATACTTATCTTATTTTTATTTCATGTCATAGGAACCATAAAAATTGAATTTCAAATATTTCCATATGCATTGTGATATTAGGTCATGCATGTCATATATCAGGTCCTCCATCTCAAATATTAGAAGGATTTGTTTTTGAATCATGATATCAAGTAGGTGGTACAAAATAAATTCATGATATTCTAGGAATTATTGGCTTTTTAAAATAAGTTATTTTCAGGATATTAATTATATTTTAATAATTCATATCATTATAATTATTTACATATTTTATAAAATTATTTTTTGATTTAAAAAAAATAAAATTTATATTCAAGGTGTTTCAAAAAGTCTAAAAATTGATTCTCTATGGTTTTTGTGTATTATATACAAAATTTATCCTTTATATAAATTCAAGTAATTTTAATTGCCTTTTGAGGTATTATCTTATGCAAACATACATTTGTTATAATTTTTTAATATGATTGAATGAATTTTAACTACTTCTGTTGAAAAATTATAGATATGTAAATTATATGATAAGTATTATTATATAAATATCCAGTTGTTTAAAAAATGAGATATTTTGAATTCCATTAGTTTTTTAAGTTTCATTCAAATATAAAATGTTGGAAATGAATTTCCAAAAAAAAGAAAGGGGTCATTTGTAAGACATAATAATATTGTCAAGTGAAATTGGATTGGAAATGGATTTTCTTGGGGGCATAGAATGGAAATTAATAGAATTAAATTTTGTTGCCCAATTTTCACCATCCATGTTAATATATATTTTCAAACAACTTGAATGTATTGGCCCATATATTGAATATAAAATATGAAATCATCTTCTGACCAATGTATAAGAGGTAACCCATTATTATAACCATTAAAAAATTCCAATAATGATAAACTCGAATGAAAAACAATGTGGTTGATGGATATAAAATGAAAAAAAGGGATACAGATGGTGTTTTGTCAACCCATGAATGATAATGAAACAATTATAATGTTTAATTGAGAGTTTCGCACCAATACCAAGAAGTCTCAATATTATGGCAGTAGAACGAGGTAGAGAACACCTCCCACACCATTAAAAGTTTAGAGGGAGGTAAATATGATATATTCTAACACATCTATCTATATTTCAAACCTCCCACCCAATGATGCTAGTGTAGATATTGCAACATGTCAACCTGATTCTACCAAAATCAAGTCCAAATCCCAATAAAGTATCATATAATGGAACCCATCAGTCCAACATGTAGTATTGATTACTGATGATCGGTGGAAACAAAAAAACCCTCTTTTGTGGCCGCTAACTCAATAGAACATGAAAATAGTAGCACTACCAAGAAAATTCATTGATTGGATAACCTACATATCTTTTTCACAGATTATATGTTATGACATCTATTTTGTGATAGATATGAAAGGAATTGAATAAACGATATATGATTCGACATGATTTCATATTAGACCCCATTAAGGGATGTTAAGTAATTTCTATGGATTACAGATAATATTTAAAATGTATAACAAAAAAAATATCATTTTTTAGAGTTTTATAATATATTTATACAATACCTTTAGAACAAAATATTTATTAGTTAGATATTTCTATTAGATTTTTTTAGAAGAAATATTTCATAGTTTATAAATGGTTGTTTAAAAAAATGATTTCAAATAATCTATCTCTTAAAAAAATCAATTAAAATAATGGTTATAATTATCCCAAAAAATAGTGTCTTATGTTGTAATTACTGCATTAAATAATATTCATATATTTATATTCATTAATTATTACAAATAAATTTTATACTAGTAGTTTGAAAAATATCATTTTCCATTAATTTTGGTATTATATGTATCTAAATTCTAGGTTGATTATTAATTGGGATGTTACAACGAAACCCTAATTATGAAAATATATGTTTTTTTACTTGATTTTATTTTTAATTTTTGGGTATAGTTTCATAATTACTCATAGATAAGGATAGTTTTGATGATAGGTTGTGAAAATTAGTTTACAAAGATGTTGTTTGAGGATAATTTAGTTTTTTTTCATATCATTGATTAATCAAATATGTTGGCCATCTAAATTTCCTGATGAATATTAGTTCCACTATTATTGTATATATATTTCATGTTTATTATGGACATGTGTTCCTAATTTTTTCATTTGGATGTTTTTATTATTTTAATATTCTAATTTTTTGTTCATGGATCTTTTATAACTTAACGGGGTTATGTTATACATTCTAGTGTACGATTCATGTTATATATTCTTATTGAATATAATAATTCCAAGTGTTTTTATATTGATTCTCAAAAACATGTTTCTATCCTGGGTTAATAGGGGCCAATATTCTTCTAAGTCACATATCATAATGGATACCTAGTACATAGGTATAAATGGTTGGGTTTTGAAAAAATTGTGTCATAGACTAGGTTTTTCGATTTTTAGGGTTTTCATATTTGATATTTTATTTTGGTATGGGTGGTAGATTAGAGTTTGGGCAATTAGAATAACAAAATTAGCTTCATGTAGTGCCTCATTATATATTTCTTGGTTATAGTCTCATATTTTCATGATATTTTTATTTGAGGGTTTTTATATTTGAGTTTTATATTTTTTATTTTTGGGTACTTTCATCACTGTTGAGGGTATTTGGACATGTCCAAATATTTGATGGGTTATTTTAATAGTTACTATGTTATATGGGTGAATATATTTAAAAAAGTTTCATATGGGCAGCTAGTATGATCATAAAATCAATTTAAATCAAATGATCTTTAAGGTTTTAATTACAATGTCCTTTAAATAGTTGGTAATATGTTTTATAAAAATATTGAAAAAACATCCTTAGTCACAATATCCTTTGCAAATTTTTCTGATCATTATGGATATAACTTTTTTGGGGTCCTAGGGATGTGTTATTTAAATTTAATTAAAGGATTCATAAATGTTAAATTGATAGAGTGTTGGTTGATTTTGCAATATTTTCATTTGAAACATGGATTTAAAAAGGTAAAATTTAATTCTTAAAATTTTTAAAATGTGGTTCCCTTAAAATAATAATAATAAAATTTAGAACATGTATCAACAAAAAATTTAATATATATATTTCTATTTTTATAATTACATATATAGGATGTCATGTATTTTAATATCAAGAGAGTATATGGTTAATATATTTAAAAGGAAAGCTATAGATTTTTATACAAAATCCCTTTAAAATAATGACTATTATTTGTCACCTTTTATATGGTGTTATTTGGATGTAATTTTTAATTTTAGTAGGATATGATGTGCGATTTTAATAGTCCATTATTGATATATGTGGTTATATTATTATTTAGAGTATTCCTCTGAGAAGTGTCTAGAATGTTAGTTCAAGTTTGAGTATGAATTTATCAATTATATACTCTACTAAAACTCATCATGAAATTTAGAGATATATTACTATAATTTCATTCCATATATTTAGCTGATCATAGATCTAAATAGGATTAATAGAGGCTAAATAATAATGAATATTTCCTAAAATTTCTAGAAACTCTTAAATCTATTATGTTGATATTTGTGTTAGTTTTTTTTGACAGTCATTATAAAGTTCAATGGTAATCCTAACATAGTTAAACGATGTCATGAATAGAAAATGGTATAAGATATTGTCTATATAGTTGTTCTATGAAGTGGAGGTGATGGAAAAAAAGCTAGAAGATCTTGTGAGTATTTAACATTTAAATGTACAATATAGATTTACATTGGCTATATATGTGTGTATATTCACTATTATTATGAGATCAAATATATTGATTCCATGAACTATATTTTAATCATTATGGTTGTTCACCATGATCATAGTTCTCATGTTCCATTATCTTGTATTATCTTAATTATGGGGTTGGTATAAGAATATGTTATAATGTAATTTTACTTTTTATTGAAATCAATAATCATTGGCATAACTTTCTATTATTATGATATTGATGGTTATTCATATAATGATGATTTCATGTTAGGGGAACATATTTCTAAAAATTGTTATTATTATTATTATTATTTCTTTAAAAGGAATGTGTCACATCAGATACATTACGTGTCATAATTTTAAGCAATCATTTCCCACCTACTCAGGCTATCGAAAGCCCAATCACCATTGTAGCATTTTGGGAAACATCTAAATGTTGTAGAAGTAATATCCTTATCAGAGGTATAATTCTTGACCATGGATAATTGATAGTAATTCAAATATTATTGATGTATTTTATTTATTATTTTTTATCATTATATATTTCTATATTGGATTATTGGATTGTTATTTGGGTTGTTTTTTGTTTATATTCATTAATATAATATACTTTTATTTTTACGAAATTAAAAATACACCATAATTTTGAACTATTTTCTAATGTATATTTAGGTTGAACGTTGGGTGGTGTTATAAATTTTTTCATAGATGTTTGGTTGATCCACAATTTCAGATTATTTATAAAAAGTGTGAACACAAACATTTGTTATCTGGTTCTTAATTTTAATAAGGGATATTTTATGTGTCAATTTTTTATAGTAGATAACCATAAATGTATAGATTTTTTTTTGTTTTTCTTCATTTAGGATATCATGTTAGATATGACTGTTTAATTTCAATAAAAATATTTTATTTTATTTATCATTTTTTCGGAATCAAGGACATTATATGGTTTCCAAGTGTTAGGAAGGATAATTGTTACACCATATACATAAAATTATATATTAATTCATAAATATATTTTTATTTATAATTTTCCGAGAACACCATGTGGTGTTTATTTTACAAACATTACATTGGGAGATTTTGTGTAGGGGATATGGGTAAAAAATTGTAACAATATGAATAACAATAAATTGTACATGTATAATTAATAATGGGTATTTTCATGGTGAGAACATGGTTCTCCAAATCATGTGAAACCAATATCTAAGTGTGATGTTTTTCCTTGTGAGGGTCCAACAGTTGGACTATGGATTGGTAATGCATGTGGAAAAAACATGTGACATTCCAATATTTAATAATGGGTGATTTTCTTACATATTCCCAATTATTTTAATACAACTAAATCTCTAAACTAAAGACCACACGATTAGAATTCATGATGAGATCTAGGGGTGTGGAATCACATGGTCCTCTATGAATTTTAAATAATACCTATGATAATTTATTTATGTTATTAATGATTGAAGTTCCTCCTAATATATCTTTCTTATGTACTGATCCTTTATTTATTTAATCCATATTTCCCTTTATTTCATTTCATATTGGCTAGAAATTTATAGGTATTTTAATGTAATCAATTTTTAAAATATGTAACAATTTTTATATAACATCTCAGGTCATCCACTTATTGTATTTAATGGTTTTAGTTCTTCGACGTAATGATTGTGGTAGGTGGTTTCATGAATGTTACTTATCAAGGAATTCCATTCTTTCTTGGGATTATGATATTAAATTTTTGTAAATATTACTGTATTTAATGTTTAATTAATTTGATTGTTTGGTTCCACAAAATATATGACCTCATTTTCTCTTTTTTGATTATAATTTTTTCATACATGGTGTTTGATAAATTTCAAGAATGGTATTTTTAGTTTGATTTTTTCTTTTGTGTAACATTAAATGAATTTATGAATCTGGAAATTTTAAATCTTTTTATGTGGTTTTTTCTACCTTATATAATAATTTCTTTTAAATTTATGATTAAATATCAATGAATGAATATTTTATTTTTTTCTTTTAAGATATTACATAACATATATTGTATAAATGTATTTTGACTTTATGAGCAATTTCTTATAAAAAATGAGGTTTCAATGTGAATATGGATTTCATATGGATTCCCATGGGGTAATTTTATATTGAATTTTTAAAAATATTAAATCAAGGATCAGTTGTAACTTTTAATTTGTTTTTCAAATAAAATAAGACATTATATCTATAAAAGATAGTTTTAAATATAACTAATAGTATTAAATATTGAGTCTATCATGAAACCATTGAGATGATTTTTTAGACATATTCTACACAATTAATGAAATATATTATTATCATGTTATATGTGGTCATGATAATAAATATTGTTTTAATTAATTAATAGGTGTTTTTAACATAAGATTCTAATTAGTTGTTGTATATAATTGGGGATGAGGATTTGATTGTATAACGTGATTGTGAATATGGATTTATAAATATTTCGACCCATTATATCAAAATTATTCATGATGGTAATTGGAATCCATTTGATGTATTGAGAGGCGGTTGTTATCTAGTCACGAGTAGACAAAATAGATCCCAAATTGTATAGGAGGCCATGGGGGATACCATTGCTGGAGATATAGTATATCATCCAATTAGTTATAGAATATGAATGTATGGATATTAAAATATATAGTTCCATTGGATGTTGTTAAGTATCACCTTAAGTGAGGACTAGTATTTTCCCATGATTATATCACCATTATTATTTCATATTTATGGATCTTCATTACATTATTGTAATATTATTTTCTTGTGTTCCATCTATGTATGAATTGTTTACTATTTCATCCTATAATTTTATTTATTTTGTTTTTTTATTTAGATGATATATTCATTTTAATTTTTTTGTGCTTTCTCCCAAATAATCATAATGGTAGATGAAAAGGAAAATTTTAAAGGGAGCGTGTCTTAAAGAGTATCATCTAAAATAATTTTATTAATTATTTTTCCTAAATTGTTTTTTCGGGTAATAAATATTAGGTTTTTTATTGTTAATGTGTTTATTTCTTTTAAATAATAAAAATAGATTTTCTATTTTTATTTTCCAACTCAAAATCTACATTTTTTTCTATATCCAAATTCATGGAATCATTGTTAATTTAATTCTAAAATAATATTCTCACAACCAATTATGTCCACACATCATCAGTAGACTGATTTTTTTTACGTGATTTTTCTCAAATTTGATAAAACTCATGGTGAGTGTTTTTTAGAATGTATGTATCATCCATGTTAGTATTCTATATTTCTGGGTGTTGGTTAATTCTAAAGATACATTATATTTTATTAATTTTTATTAATTTTGATTTCTATTTTTTTATTTTGGATGTTTTCAATTTTGGTATATTTTTATTTAGTTGTGCATGAGTCCCTAATGTAATGTTTTTCCATGCCCAACATTTATGTGGATGTTCTATTTTAATTTTTTTTATAAATTAATCATAGTATATGTATTTAATTATGGAAGTACTTGTTCTCATCCTGGGGTGATTGGGAATTCACTTTTGGTACTTCACGGTATGGTTCTAGTTTCCAAATTATGGGACACTTCTAAATTTTCATGACAGGTTTTATCATATTCAACTATGTTTTTAACCCATGTTAATATAGAGATATTGATTTTTCTTGGTGGGTCATGTGTCCTCAAATTTTTATGAGATATAATGTTATCTATGTTAAGTAAATATATTAAAACGTTAAAATTTTACACATATTAATTGTGAAAACAATTGATCAATTTAATAGAATTATGTAATCACATGTTATAGATTAATGATATTGTGATATAATAATTAATTATTATAATTTATATGTGATCATCATAATTTATATTTTAATATAATTATTGAATAATAATATTCACATTATTATACATACAGATATATTTTTTGAAAAAAATTAATTTAATTTCTAATGGCTTCAAAATAATCATCATAATTTTTATATATTCATTTAATTATTAAAAAACCTTTTTTAAGAAATTAATATTCCATTAGTTATGTATTCTTAGGTAAAAAATATTTTATGGTCAAAATTTAAAATCTATTGTGAATAAACATATTAATATATTATATGATTAAATGAATAATAATTTATACAATATTTATATAATGGTAATCTACTAAGATACAAGTATTTTAAAGAAAAATGGAGTTATTTTTCATAAAATTATTTTCTTGTGGAAGAAGTGTTTTTATCATAAATAATCCTTTAAATATTTATTTATTATATATATTAATGAAATTTGTATATTAAATACTCATTTAAATAATTTAATAATTATTTGATATTTTTTATCCTGCATGTAATGAACGTAGATTCACATTCATGCTTTATTATTCATTTTCCAAAAAATTGGTTATCATTGCATTTCATGTGCTTATTTTATGAAATATTTCTCAAAATATATATTATAAATTCTTTATTGAATGTACATTGGTTTCCCTCAAACACGGCACACAACATGTTTCGTTACATAAATAAAGGGTGTTCCAGGTCCCCACTGGCTAGCAACAGGCACTCAAGCATCGAACAAAAAAATTTAGGGAATGATTTCTAGCAACCTAATCAAACTTATCGAATATATATAATAAATAAATAGGATTATTTGAATACGAAAAATAAATATATTACACATATTTATGAAAATATAAGAAACAAAAACTATAAATGTAGCTAAAAATTCAAAAGGATATGTCCATCATCAAAACACCAAAACAAAATAGATACCCCAAATTATTGCATAAACAAACTCCCACCATCTCACCACTAATTTCAGAACCAGCTAATCTGAACCTCATGGACTCAATGTGGCACCATTCCATTCACTCCAGTGGATGACATACAATGGTCTATAGACTGGAAAAGAGGTGTACAGGGTGTGAGATTACAAGATTCGTAGGAGCCTAACTAGGTGTTCTATAACAAGCCTCTTTATAATAATTTTTATATTTTTATATAATGTAGAGACATGGACTGATATGTAAGAATGAAGTTTTAAAAAATATATGGCAAAATATTCCATTTACCTATAGTTCTTCTAAAAAGAAGTTATATCGATTTCAATGACCATTTTTCAAGTCACTTTTCAAAAGAATAATAATTCATATCCAGGATATCATATAAATTTATAAAATAAAAAACAAAAACACATGTATCGCAACACTAATCAATACTACTATAATAGGCAACATAATACTCATACCATAATAATCATGTGAATAACCATGTTCTGAGAACAATGGTCCTTGGAAGTAGAGGGATACCACATGAGTAAACCCACCATCAATGTTAATATCAGTCATCTAGAACAATGATCCTTGTAAATAAAAGAAACAACCAATAATGTCCTCCATGAAATTGAAACAAAAATTGATGATGGCCCCAGGATTAACTATCCATTTATGAACCCAAGGTAACCCATGTTCTCTTTTTTACTATTCATTTAAAAGCTTTGAAATCAATTTCATAAAAAATTCACAATTCCATTAAAATGATTTGAAAATACCAATTTTCTCCCCATTGATCAACAACTAGGGAAAACCAATTTTTAATTAGAAACCCTTTTTAGACATAAATAAATCATTCCAGTTTCAATATGAATAATTATTTATAGAAAAAAAGATCCATTTCCATATACTAGATATGGAACCACCTACCTCAAATATCGGGTCACAAATGCCTGCAACATGATCCACTATAAAAACCCCAAATATTAACATTAAGACTCTAGAATCTATCAAAAATCACCTGGTTTATCCAAATATGTACATAAGTTGTCGGTGGAGTGGCAGAATCTTACATACCTCAAGAACAAGTACCTGTTGAATCACCGTAGACAAAGTAAAAGGCCACCAATGTGAGATTTTACAACAGATCTAGAGGGAACCAAGAAAAACACAATCACCAACTTCGGTATCCAAATTCTCTACCCAGAAGTGGTATTGTCTTAAAAATAAATTAATAATAGGAATGGCCACATACCTACAGGGACACACCATAACCACAATGAAGTTCCAATGCCGAACAGATCAATCTAGGAGGAGTAGTGTGTATGAAAAAAAACTATGATAAACAATGGTTCTATTTTGAAGGTGTCTGGAAAGAAAGGGACTAAAAAACTACCAATAATGTGTTCTACAACTATGTTCATGCAAATTCATAGAATAAAAAACACATTCATGTTTTAAAGTCAACACCAAATAAGTACGCCGAAAAACCCATCACCACAGATTAAAAATTTATTATTTAATACAATCCGTATATGAAACCCCCCATTCATAATGAATTATATTTCACTGCATGAATCATTTTTCATGGATTGTACCTAGGATCAATTACATGTAATTCAACCAATTTACACATCATGAAATATTTAAAAAAAATTCAGAAAATGATTCATAAAGTTCAAAGTCCAACAAATAACTCACTTCACTATTATATGTATCCTCCAAATTCCTTCCTGGACATATTTAGTTAATGAGTGATGGAAAAATACAATAGAGGTAATGGAGTACCTGATGAAATGTTAGTGTGATGTTAAAACTCTCCACCGTAAAGACATTTCATCCCTAGGAAGTCATTTGGAAGATGAAATACTCAGAAAGAGATGAGGCCACTTCTCCATCATCAAAGATTTGTGATTCCATGACTCAAGAGAATTCGATCATTATTTATATAGAATAGTGAAAAATAAAATCAACATCACATGTAAGAAATTCACATGAGAGGTAACAATTTCAACTGGTTTCTCCAAAACAGAAGCATCTGGATCGAACATAATTTCATCAAAACTCGGAAGGTTAGTGGGATCAGCGTTATACATCCTTTGAAAATATATATAGTAATCCTCTTGAATACTTATGAAATGAATATAAAATTATAACTGATAAGTGACATTCCAGAGTCACTCAGTGACCTCTAACCTTCCAACATATCTCGGATACAACATTCCTTTTTATCAATGCCAATGATGTCCCATCTGAGGTGAACATTTCATGAAAACCTAGTAACCTATGGAAAATTCCATTGGTCGACACCGCCAATATACAATTTTTTATCAAATTGGGGAAATGATCATACATTGAGGTACATTATGAGTCTCCATAGACATATCCTGAATCTAAATGTTTCTGATTAGAGACATTTCTCCCACCTCATCCTAACAAAGATGTGATCTACACAGTTTACCCTAAATTCCACAATATGATCCATTCTTATTGATGACTGAGAAATTTTGTTGTAAACAAACTCAAATAGTACCATATGGATATCCCATGATCCCAAAAAATATAGGATATAGGCGTAGAGAACATCCTCTAGGATTTGATATGCACGTTCCATTTGACCAATTGTCTATGGATGGTTAGATATACTTAACTTGATCGTAGTTCCCATTTCCCAATAAAGACTCCCACAGAACATCAAGGATATACTCATTTCCCTATCTAAATTAATTATAGAAGGAATCCCATATAACCACATAATATATTTAACATAGATCATACTCACATCTTCAACATTATTTCTGTCTTTTATCAAAATGAAATGATCAGACATCATCAAGTGACCAACAACCACCTAGAGACCATTCTTCACTCAGGGTATCTATGGTTACGAAACAAGAAAATCCATTGATACCGCACCACGTTTCCAAACAATAATGTTATGATTCAAGAGCTAAAAAAAATTTTTCAAGTGTTTCTACATTATCTGTTGGAATGTGTACCAACGAGAAAAAAACTCCATGATTTCATGCTTTATAGATATCAATTAGATTCATAATTCTATCTCATAATACTTATTTGTTGATCCAAGATGAAAAGGCCATTAAATTTTATTTAAATAGAACATGAATAAAATCCTTATGGATATATGGATGATAATCCTTTTCTTGAAGAGAATAATAACATCTAAAGAGAGAGATTAGAGAGAAATTTTGTCCCGACCACAAAGTCTTTATCGATTCATCTAAAACAAAGAATCCTTATGGGGACTCTAAAAAATATACTCCTTGATAGATTATGACAACATATCACTGGTCAAGATAATTCTTGTAGCATACTTTTGAGCATCCAAGTGCAATATGAAAAATTCAGTATAATGTTTTGCTCAACCTTAAATTCCTAAACACCATGCAACGGTATATTCATTCAAATAGAATTTGCAACAACATTTCCCTTACCACGGGTGAAGGAGATAGAAAATTCATATGTATCATTGTGTTCTACCCATTACCTCTTCATGAAATGAAATTAAAGGTGAAAAAATATATATCTCATGAATTAATGATCAGAGAAGACCATGCACCATTCCCCAAAAAGATAGTGGTACCAATATTTAAGCACGTGCATGATTTCTGCAAGATCTGAATCATGATTGGGGTAATTATTTTCATGTAGTAAAATATAATGAGAAACATAAGGTTCAATATAGTCATCCTATATATCCATGCATCTCAAACTAGCATAGAAAGCATCCCAAATATCCATGTACCCTTTATAGATATTAGGTAAGATCCAAATAGGCTCTTCTATCAGAATTTATTTCAATTCATTGAAATAAGACAGAACCATCATATCCCAATCTAATTTCCCTACATTATTGGTAACCGTAGTGCAAAGTTATTCCAACTTTTAGAAACAGTTGAAAAACGTTCATAAGGTACCCACAACACTTAGGATGCTTTGTATCTCAATGATATTTCATGGTTCCTACACAAAAAACTACTTTCCCCATCTCTAGATAAACTGAAATGTCTTTCTATGAAATAATGTGCCCCATGAACTTCACTTTTTGATTTCAGAAACTAATATTCGAATTATTTCCTTATAAATGGTGACTTCTCCTAATTTTTGGAATAAAACACAAGTGATGATCATTCTCATGAATATATTTTGAAGAAACTAGAATATCATCCATGAGCACTACTAAAAAAGTGCCAAGATATAAATGTATTATCTGATTCATAGAAGGCATAAAAACTGAAGGAGAATTAAATAGAACAAAAAACATCACATGTTATTTAAATTGTCCAAACCTTCTCTTGAAGGCTATCTTTGGTATTTTAGACTCCCATACACTAAGCCAATAATAACCCAACAAATGATTAATAAAAAATTACCACTTCTCCCCCATTAACAGATCTAATAGATCATCCAAATGTGGAAAAATATATTTGTTTTTAATAGTTAAATAGTTTAATTTTGGATAGTCAACCCATAAATGATGTCAATCATCTTCATTCTTAGAAGGGATGACCATGGCTTCCCTAGGTGAAATGATATTGTGAACAAAACAATTATCCAATAGTACATACAACTGAATACTAATCTCTTTAATTGTCTACACTTCCATATGATAAAAAGGTATCAATATCAATGTCGTACCTTGAACTAGATCAATCATATAGTCAATATATCTCTTTTGGTGAAAAATAGAGAAACCATTTGGAAAAAAACTAGTCAAGTATCAATTAACAACAAAAAAGTCAATGAAGAGAGATACGCAATCTGGATCAAACACAACAGCTGACAACAAACTCTTGATCCCTTGTCAAGAAGATACTGGATGAGAAGTTATCGGGTCCCACCCCTCCTAAAACACAAGATATTTCCCATAATTAGTAATAAAAAAACATTTTGATGATAATAATCAAATTTATATCGATGAATGATAAGAAAATCCATACCGTTGATGTCATCAAATAAATCCAGATCAAGAATGAGAAAATACTAGACCAACATCATTTCCACAAATGTTAACGAATAAGAAGAAAACATGAACCCCTACTCTTTCTTCAAACCTAGAAGTGTCTCTAGCACCATTACAAAAGAAATAAGTTTCATTACAAGCATAATATCCTCAAATAATATAAATGATATAAAATAGAGAGGGGAACATGTATTGAATAATGCAATTGATGTAATGATGCAAAAAAGGATAGTATTGGTCACTTTTTCGTGACCTGCACAAAATTCCGCTAGACACTCATATACTTCATGAAAATAAATAACTCTTGAGGACTTTGGTTGGGGACTTATAGTATTTGGAACTTCTGAAAACACCATTATAGCCTTGGGAGATGTCTAACAATTACCATAAAGAGGTGTGTTCATTGCTTGAATGAAATGATATTGTTGACTAACACATCCATATATGTGACACATCATCAAGGGAATAATACAAGAACATATTATGTTTCCTCCCTTAACACACTAATATCATGTTTTAGGTAAATTTATTGCAATTATTGATGGTGAATTAGAGGCTCACTACTTAAACCCACCACCACTACTCCTACGATAATCTGGCCACTTCCTCTTCTTTCTATGTGGACTAATTAAACATCCACAATATTGAAAATGAATAAGAGAAAAATCCATGCTTTCCTAACATATTAATTTCATCCATAATATCTATGTATACCATCTCCACATTAGTATAATGTATCAAGATAAACACCTATGATTTGATATTTAGTTAAAAACCCCTATAGGTACATATGAGACTAAAACTAGTAACTCTTCACCACATTTGGGAAAAAATGGACCAGCTTAGAAAAATGATTAGTCTACGTTGACAAAAAATATTCTACCTATTGCAAAGATGGATACTCTAGAGAATCTTTCATTATAAGAAACTATAAAAATTTACTACTGAAATAAAAAGTTATTGAATCCCTTATAATCGAAGTCCACATGCCAATATTTATAAACAATTGAATCCCAATATCTCTTGTTGGACCCCATAAGTATGAATGTTGTGCAGTTTACCCTGGTTTTCTTAAGTGTCTCCTAGAAGTCTAAGATATAATAGATCATATCCAAAATGTCATCCACCACATGTGGTTCAGTTATTCAATTAAAGGATTATAATTTCTCATGATAGATCCCTCAAGATATCTATCTCTCTTCCAGAGCCTTTTTGTACCTCAACCACTTCATTATGTACAGTGGTACATCCTGACCAAGAACATGATTAAATTTTTCTATAGTCTCAATGTGATTCAAGTTTGTATGTGGATTCCCTTGAGGAAAATCAACTACTACATTCTAATTTACTCTTAGAAGATGATTTAGAGGTATACTACTGCACACCAAAAAAAATATTTATTAAACAAAATAAAAAATATCAATTCAATATATAAAACACATAAAAAACAACTGAGATTTTAAAAAAATTACCAAACACTTAAGATACACACCCCAACATCCCATGGAAACATTGGTCTCACTACAATAAGAGAGGTTCTAACACTTATCAAAACAAACCTATCAAGGCTTGACAATCCTTTCTCAATTATAACAGTCATCCCAATACAATGAATCATGTTGAAAAACATATCTATTAAATAGAATTATATTGAACCGAACCAAGATTCCCTCAATCCTGTCTCGTGACCCATTTTTTTACATACCCTTAGAGCATTCCCGATCCCTACAAGCTAGAAACAATCACCCGAGTATCGAACAACACTATAATGGAAATCATTTCTCTCAAACTGATCAAAAATATGGAATATATGTACTAAAAAATATAATATTTGTCAATAAAAAAGGTATATATTCAATAAAAATAAGAAAACAACAGAAAGAGTGAAACAAAAGTTGATGAAAATATTAAATGAGAAGTCAAACGATAAAGAAACCCAACCAAATAGATATTGTCTACAATGCCACATACAAAGACCCACCATCTCACCACTCGCTACCCAACCAGCTGACATAAACCTCTATTCCTCAATGTGAAGCCTTTCCTTTCCCAGAACTGATGGAAATAATGGTCTATGCACTACCATAGAGGTGAACAAGGTGTGACATAATATGATCAGTAGGATAACACCCAATTTTTCCTTAAAAATCATCTTTATAAAAATTCATGTATGATCTTTTTATGTGAAAACATTGAAGGATAATTAGTAAAACTATTTTATAGATATCATGGTAAAAATTACCCTTCATCCAATGTTCAAAAAATGGTATGTGTATCAATTTCAAAGTATATTTTAGATGTAATTTTTAAGATTCATAAACCTACATATTGAGGATTACTAAAAAATATATGCTATATAAAAAAGAATAATATGAATCTCAATACTAAGGAATAAAAGAGATCCAAGTTGTACACTACTTGTACTATAACAATCATGTTCACAAGTCAGTTCCCAAAACAACTGGACTAGGAAATTGAGGAATATCCCCGATGTAAACCACCTAAAAATTTCAACATTGTCCCCAAGAACAATGGGACTAGAAAACATAGGAAATCCTGAAAACATACCTCCTTGATAATCACAAAACAATGGATGATGTCTATATCTTAAACCTTCCACATAAGAACCCAAGGTATCCCTTTATTTATTTTTCACAATTCATATCAATTCATTGAAACCCATATGAAAACTATTTCACAATTCCATTTAAATTTTTTGAAAATTCTCATTTTATCATCATTTATTATTATCTATAGAAATCCCATTTTATATTACATTACATTATCCCTATACACAACAAAAATCATGCCAATTTCAAAACAAATGTGTTTGTAATGAAATAAAATAATATCTATTATCTTATGCTAATGATGAAACCACTTACCTCAATTTTCAAGTTTCGCATGCCAAAAATGGGATCCATCTAAAATTATAACACAACGACGACAATGACGGACCTGGACTCCAATCCACATCAGATGGTTGACCGAAATTATAACAGAAGGCGTTGGAAGAAATGATGAAACCTAAATTCCTTATAAATGATCACCCAATGCACCATGATCGACAATGGAAAAGGCCTTCATTGAAACAATGCACAAAAAATCTCAATGAAACCAAGAAAAAACACCATTTAAACCCAATAGATCTAATGATCCCACGAAATATAAATACAATGGTAAAATCAAATGTAGAAGAGGAAGGGTTATATACTTGGGGAAATTCACCACACCTGAAAAAAATATCGCATGTCGAACATAACAATCTAGGAGGAGCGGTGTCACTGAAAAACAACTAGGAGAGACCCTAGGTTGAGGGTAAAGGATTCTGGAAATAAAGGACAAATAAAAAATACAAAGATTTTGTTTTATAAATGGACACAGGTCATTTCACTACCAGAAACACCCATTCACATCATGAATTCCTTTTTTGGATAATTACATTGAAAACACATTTCCTAGGATTAAAAATCCATTATTTATAGCATTAAATGCGTGAAACCCCCATTCACGACATGTAATATTTCACAGTGAGAATCCTCATTCATTTATTGTACGAAAAATAAATTACATGATGTTTAACCTAGTTACATGGTGGTAAATATTAATACATCCTAGTCAGATGGATGTTTAATGTTGAATGTTTATCATGTATATTACATCACTATTATATGTATCCTCCCAATACCTTCTTAACCCAATTTAGATAATGAGTGAAGGAAAAATAAAATGGAGATAAATGCGTACATAATAGAATAGTAACACGACTTTAAAATTTTAATATAATAGATTCTGTATTTGGAGTCATGATTTTCAAAAACAATATTGAGTAAGCATTCATTTTTTTCATAATAAATTATAAAAAAGGTCAATAAATTATCATGGTTTACATTAAAGAGAAATTATAAGTAGAAGGGCGTTTTACCAAGAGATAAGTGTAATATTGATGATTAAACAATTTCAAATCCTATGTAATGTGAATATTTTTCCCAAAAATTATCCTAACTATGAATCCTTATTTATTTTTATTGATTATTATTGAGAAATACCATAATTAGGTTTAAATATATTTATTAGATCTAAGTGTTTCATATCCCTCACTTATAAAATTGATCATACTATACACTAGTATTAATAATGCTTGATTGACTTTAACTGAAAAATAGTGGCACATGTTAGTTTTTTTGAACTATACACACATACTAGAGGAACAATCATAATCCAAATGTCTTCCTTTTAAGGAATTAATTTATGTTATATGAGGTTTCTCAACAATGTGGTAAAAATAATAAATGAGGACATTTAATTAAATTTATTGTTCAACCTTCATTAAACTAATTATATTTTTCATAACATGATAAATACAACATCATCAATATACTGAGATGTTTTTGCATTTATAGAAACCCCATTTCCAATCTCATTTCCATCAAATATAAAATTAATGTAATTTAAGTGAATATGTTGGAACATACACATCCATATGGAGGTATGATTCAATTTTTACATCACCATTTTTCACAGTTATTTAAATAACTGAATTTGTTAACTATTTCTGATGTTTAATATGTATTACTAATTTATTTATGAAAAATTATAAATTATATTTATTTCCATTTATTTGTTATAAAATGAAAATAATTTCCATATGTGTGTAGGGAGTACAGTCTCCATGAATGATGTAATTCATTTTCTTAACTATATTATTAATGTATGATCTAAAATATTTATATTATTAATATTTATGATATTTTAATAATTATTAGCATTATAGATATGGTTTTCCCACGATCAATGTAAAATTATTGAACATCTAAATAGAAACTAATATGAAAAATGTAACACATGACAAACCATAATAGTGATTTCAATAAACAAGTATTAAATAATGTGCAGTGAAATGTTATAATTTTATCACATATGATATTATATTATATAAAATGTTTTTATTATGTAGTTAATTAAATTAATAAAAATTATTCATCTACTTGGGATCCTCATGATTTAATAAAAATTTATGGTAATGTGTTTATATTATAATCTAATTTGTTATTGTTGATTTTTAAGATTTAATTTAAGAAGATGAAATAATATGATCTATTTTTCAAAATATCAATAATTTTATTTTTTATTTCTAATTACTATGTATCACATATTTTAATTTCATTTCCATATCTATATGTAATAAATTTCCAAAATGTATCTATGTTGAAAAAAATCATCCTAATTTATTAGTTTAGTATGAAATTTTTTATTTAATGCCAATTTTTTGTCATGATGATGCAAAAAAAATTTCCTGATAAGCCAATGATAGTATAAATTCAATTTTACCAATATTTTATATCATAAATATATTATGAAAAATAATATTTTTCTCTTTTTATAAATGGGGAAATTTTGATTTATTCTAAAAATGAGGATGAAATATTTTTTTATCATACACAATATGAACATAATTGCAGTATGTCATCACCACAAAATGTTATGAAGATTATTTTACTTTTTCCATTGTTTACCTTCATAACATAATGCATTCATCTATATATTAAAAAAATTATTTTTTTAAAATTGTTGATTTCAAAATTAGTAAGGATATATTACTCAAGGAATTCTCCAGTTATCGTAAAATAGAATTTAATTTTTCATAAAACATCAATTGAAATTACTCATACATCACTAAATATGTGATTATATTTTGCAATCCTTATTATTTACATTATTTATATTTTTATAATGAAATATTGATGAAAAATGTTTTCTTTTCAATGCAATTTGTAATGATTGAATGATAAATTATTTCTATATATTGTGGAATACATATTAATGGAATATGAATAGGTGAGTGTGGGTAAATTATAACCCTCCAACTCATTGATAAATGATTAATATTTTATAAGCACTATATATTCACAAGAGGTTATCCTAATCCGAAATGATGGTATATAAGAGGTTATCTAAAACCCAAAATAGGGTACATGTGAGGTTATCTTTAGCCAAAATTGGACACACATGATTTATATCCCATTCCCAGTGTAGGTACCTGTGTTATTATCCCAATCCCAATTACTGATTAATTTCATGAAGGGTAGTATTGAAATAACATTTCAATGATTGTGATTATTACTATTCATAGAACCCTATATTATGTCATCATAAAATGAAAATGGTATGTAATCATTGTTCATTTTCCACGATTACATTTGTATTCATGTTATGTAGTCTATTATGAATTATTCCATGACTCATGATTGTGATGAATGAACATAAAGATATGATTTTCTACTAGTAATCTCCGTTTCTCAAACCCTTGATCCCTTATAGTGGTTAAATAATATTTTTATCACCCTATTATACCTTTACAATGTATTTGATATCTCATTAATTATGTATCATTTTTCATTGGATATGAAGAATGGTTTTAAGAATGATATGTCTAATAAGAATTCAAGTAGTGATGAACAATGTTGATGTTGATATAATGATTTTACATACCAATATTATACGTATCCATGAGTCAAAATAATTTAGTCATTATTGTTTTGGAAAGGAAAATTATAATTTATAATGAAGAAGAACCCAAATAGAAAAAATTAAATTATGAAATGAATTTTCACCACAATTGGTATCATAAAAATATTTTGTTATTTTTTGAGAAGTAGATGAAACAATTTATTGAGAACCCATTAGAAAATACTATGTTTTTGAAAACATACTATGTTATTATAAAAAAATGAGTTTGGATTTCCTAGAAAATTCAATCATTCTCTATATATGAGCAAGTGGATCTAGTTCTTCCATTTATAAATTTAAGGTTAAAATTATAAACAAAGTGGATTGGGTGTTAAATCTATCATCACTAGTGAATAATGAGTGGGCCTAATACTTAACACATTGATAGATACACATAGAGGATATTATAGGGATAATTTTAGTTTTATTTATGAAATGTTATAAAGGATTTGAAAATATGAACACAATTTATAACCATGGTTAGTCTTTGTGTTTCATAGACAAATAATTAGTTGTCGTGATTTAGACTTCCTCTGAATGAATTTTAATTATTATATATCATTTCATATTATAAAAACTATACCACACATTATTTCTTTTGGTTTTAGTCAATTCATAGAACATGTTGTAACAATGTTAATGTTTAATGTGATGGAAATTGCATTGATTTTCCTCATGTGAAGAAAAAATTATGTTAAAATGAATAAAAAATTTCATTTCCTTTGTCATTCAAAATTCTTAATACAGGAATCATACTAATAATATAAAAAGGAAAAATTGGGAATGTAGTTCTATTGAGTCATTCATGAGACAATATTCACCTTACTTGTGGTGGGATTTTAATCTACTAAATAACAATGAAAATATTAGTACTAGAAAATTATATTTCATGTACTCCAATTCATTGATCATTAAATTGTTGTTTTAATTTTTTTTATTTTTCATAGAAAAGAAGATAAATACAGTATAATTATCAATAAGTTGTGGAAAAATTAATAAATTGACATGAAATAGTGGGATCACTTCATAAGAATATTTTTCAAAAGTAAATTCATATTATTATCCATAGTGAAATAGAGGTGGAATTCATCAGGAAAATTTATACGGTAGATGAACCCATTAGGCACTATATAGAATATTTTATTAACCTTATAATGTATTCTTCTCCTATTACATTCCAAACAAAATGAATGATTATTCAATTTATCTGGTGATTAAAACCATTATTTTAGAGAGTTTTATCGATAAGATACATCTGTACATATTAATAAACTCTTTTTTTCTCTATCAAGGATGACATAATAATTATATTTTCCCATTAATTTCATAGCAATGTTATGAAAATTATAATAGAATTCAATATACATTATAATTTTAAAAACAATTAATGGGGAGAAGATGATTCATTTATTTTCCTAGAAGTGTTAAATGAAAAATAAGGGAAATTATATTAGGGATACTAGTAAATTTTTTATCGGTTGAAAGGATGGTCATAGTGAAATAGAATACTGATGTTATTTGAATATGATAGTTAAAAAATATTATTGTGTGGATCCTACACTGAAATAATCTCCCATATTCACATTTTTAAAAAGAATTTTCCATGAGAATTAAAATAATAAATGATTGAATATGAGGTTTATTATTGATGATTTTTTACTAACATCTTATTCCAAGAGGCAATTTTAAATATTATCCGATCATAATTACTAATATGTGGAAATAATAACAATCATTTAAATATATACATACCATCTACATGAAAACTAATAGTGTATTATTTGGTTAAATTTCGACTCAATCATTTATATATGAATAATTTCCTATTGGAAGAAAAATACACCATCAATTATTATATGTTTTAATAGAAGTGTTAAATGATAATGTTATCATGATTAAATCTTATGTCTATGGTTATGAATTTATTTATGTTTTTTGGGATGTTATTCCTATATGTATCATTATTTTCAACCTTTTTAATTTAATGTTTTTTTGGAAATTTGTTGACATTATTTATATAGATACCATTTCAATTGATGTGGATGGGAATCCTTAGTTGATATTTCAATCCTCTTAAAGATAATATATCTATTTTCAGAAAAATATGAACATCTAATGCAGATTACATCCATTTTATGGTTATGGATCCCTATTCATTTGGATTATCTATCTCATATGTTTTGGGAAGACTCAATAATTAAGATATGTGTATTATTTGAGAGTTTGTTATATTAATCAAAAAGTGTATCCTATTGTTCTTTTGAATTAGTAGTTTATTTTTCAATAGAACTCATTCATGGTGGTAAAATCATTTGAAATAGTACATATATAATTTCTCTAATTGAGAAGTAGTAAATAAATAATTTACTATAAAGTAAAGTTCATATGAGATTTTTTTGTACATAGTGCATCCCCACGGGGTGGACATGCAATTTTTTTATGAATAAAGACAGATCTATGTGTCTCAGCATTGGTCAACAAGAATAATATTAGACCATAATCATGAAAAAGTATCATCTTCCCCTTATTGGTGATTTTTTTAATTAATTATGAAGTGTTAAATATTTTACCAATGTTTATTTTTAATTATGATATTTGGAATTGAGAGTAAAATGTGTTGGAACTTCCAAGAAAACAATCATTATAGGGTATTTAAACTACTAATTTCTATTTATTTGAATTGGTATTAATAAATAACAATTCATATTTATAGATTTTGTAAATATAATTATTATATAATGCATTGATCTATTTTTTAAGTATATACATATGATATAATTATATATTTCTTGAACAATGAAGAGAATTAATATCACTTGATGATTATACATAAGACCTCAATGAAGCTCAGGCTAAAATGTGAGAATTTATTATACAGAATATTCATTTTTAGATTATATTGTCCAAATAGAGCATCTATCAATTTTTATTTAAAAGTTATACATTATTAAATATTAGACTAGACCAACCAATTAGACTAACATCCCTAAATCTCATAGCACATAAGAACATTATCATTGCTTTTTAATGAATTTACCATATCTAAATAATACAGTGAATATTTCATTCTATTATGGATCTATTTTTCATTATACATATGTATCTATAAAAAATTCAAGTAACTGAAGAGAATGCTGAAACGTTATACCATTCTCACACATTCATGTAGTGGATAAGTGAATTTATCTAACAATGGTGAATTTTAGAATTGGATGAGATGTGTTCTTATTAATTAAGATATTGAGATAGATTATGCTTCACATAAATTGAAGGTTCATGCAAAAAAATTACCTGACTAATCATATCAAGACAGTTGTGGTAAATTTTCATTAAATATATTGAGGCATTATCATTACTATGGAAGGTGAGAAAAAATACTAATCGTAAAAGAATAATCGATATATTTACTCGAAATGATGTTAATTTTTTTAAAAAAAATATGGTTATAATTGATTAATGATTATGAATGCTTAACACATTATCACCAATGGAAATATAAAAATATACATAATTCTCTATGTTGAAAGGATCATGGTATGTTTTCTATGGTGGGGTTCATAATGGAATAAATATATATGTACAATTTCAAAGGATGCATCTTGAAATATTGATGTAAGGGTAGATATAATATCTCATTCAATTGAAGGGTCACCCATATATCCTTCTAATGATTAATTAAGAAAATATAAAAAGATTTAGATCTATAAAAAATAATGAGAAATGATCTTGTGTTCATACAGAATTGTGATGGATTGATGAGGTTTAAGAACCAATTACTATTCCAATCAATACCGTATATGAATAATGATTTATGGGAAGAATCTCATAGATCATCATTATCTCTTTATCATAGAATTATTATCACGTTCACATTTATGAATGAGTAATTATGTAGGGGATAAATTAAGGGAGTTATTGTAGAGTATGAAACCCAAATCATTGTATATCATCATCCTATCACTGATAGTTATGAGTCTATGGGGAGGTTACATACTCTATGAATACGAGAATGGTGACGGGAAAACATCCCTATATATTTCTTCAAAAAACACCAGACACCACCCAATGGCCAGAATTTTATTTGGTTTGTATTAAATCTCATTATGAAATAAAAATAATTTTTTATTATAACAGAATATTTCTATATAGACCATATTTTCATAATAAAAATTAATGATGTGAAATGATTCGGTAGAGTACCACATAAAATTGGATCAAATAGTGTTCTTAGGATTAATATTATGAGAAGGATAAATATTCTATAATCTATTGACATTATGTAGTATATTAGTACAACATATCAACCTCAGATTGATGTTCATAAGTATAAGATCATTCAATCCCTAGAGGATATAGTTAGATACCCTTATCCTGATTTTAATTCTGGATGGTATTAATAACTTCTTATTTATGATTTTTTATCAAAATATATTATAATCGAGCATTATATTGGAACATATTGAATTCTTATATGGTAAAAATTTTACAACTCATACATTCTTGGATTAATTTATGGAATTAATGCTATAATGTTGTGATAGGGATGAAAAAAATAGAACATAATGTTTTATCCATTCAAAAAAACATCAATATAGATCAAATATGAAATAATCATTATGCTATAAATCATCAAAAATATAAAAAAATCAATATTTCAATTGAGGTATTTATTTGAATTACCCCAGAAAATAATATAAATATATATTGGGAGAGAAATATGATAAATAGATAAATTGGAAGTCATTATATTTTTATGTTTTTAGTGATTGGTACATATCAATTCGTTCTCTTAAAAAATCAATATTAAATTCATGATGTCTTCCATGTACCTCTTTGGATGAATTTAATATGTGATCCATCACATGTACTATATTCGATGTTATATAACTAGATAATGATTTTCTTTATGAATAAAAATCAATAAAAATAATGGATCATAGAGAAAGTATTATAAATAATAGGAAAGTCACCATGGTATGGTTATTTAGAATAATTATAAATAAAGAAGATACAAGAAAACCCAAAGATGTGATGAGATATAGATATCATTAAGTTTTTGTATCAATATAATGTAATCTAATGGGTGTAATTCAATTTACAAGGTGTATAATATTATATATTAATATATAACATGTATTGACTATAAAATAAACATGAATTATTTTTTCACATTTCAGAGATCAAAAAAGTCATGATATATTATTGTAATATGATTATTTGAATGTGACTAGTATTACCTAGCTATTAAACTAAATATATGAAAATTAATAATTAAAATATTTAATACATATAATAACTTATTTTATATCTTATAATGTATTTATTAAATTATCCAAAATAATCAGTAAATTTGTATAATTTTCAAAGATATTTATTTTTCCACATTTTAGTTATTTTTATTTAAATTTTTTTATTAATCACAATATAAAAATTATTATAAAGAAATATATATATAATTTATATGAATATATTAGAAATCATTCCTGGATTAATTATCTAATATTTGGGAATGATGATCAAATAAATTTGAAGTAATATGATTATTATTCATAAAATAGTTTTTATATGAAAAATGTGAATTTTTTAAATAAATATATAAATAAATATTAATTTACATTATAATTGAAATTTATTTATTATATATTCACTAATATTATTTTAAAAGTAAATTAATATAATTTAATATTGGGTGTGTCAATGTAAAATCCTTGTTATGATAAAAAAAGAATTTTTCTAAAAACTGGGGTTTTGTTGCCTTGCATTGTTATAAAAAATTAATTTCTCAAAATTTAGAAATTTAATTGTTAAAATGTATTGAATATTTAAAATAATAATATCAACAATTTTTTTCTATAATATATTTTCCTTTATGAATAGTTAAAATTGTAAAAATGTGTTACAGTGGTTAAGGTGAAATCATTTTTATTGATGGGGGTGTCAATTAAGAGATAAGTGTAATATTTACAGATCTAATTTTAAAAATTAAATATTAGGGAAATTTGTATACACTTTATTATCAAAAATTATTGTCCATGTAAATAGATATGAATTTTACTCAATTGGATGATTTATTAAATTTATTTCTTCTTTGTAATTCCATGTGGGTAATATCCCCCACATAACAAATAGAAACCTCTTTATAAAACCATTTACAATGTTTTAATATCTATCCTCACCCAATTTCTTAATAAATAATTTATTTACATGCCTCCCAAAATTTTATAGGCCTCAGTTGGATCATTATATCATCCATCCAAGGCTTAATGTATATGCTAGTGTGGGTTTATCAACAAAGATTTATAATTCATAACTATGTAATTTCTCATTTTACATTTTTATAAATCCTCTATAAACATATTGTATAATTCATAAAATTATTAATCTAACCTGAAAAATATAAAAATATGCAATTATTATGATAAAAAATCAATTTTATCCCCTTTTTCATCAAATAGTATTGAATATATTGCTCATTCATACATGTGAAGAACTACATCCATATAGTTGTATGATTCATTTTAAAAAACCCTAATTAATGGTTTTTTATAATTGTTTAAATAATGATTCACTATAATTATAATAACATTCATGTGTATTTAAAAAAACTGTCTCTATGAATAGTGTAATTCATTTTTTCATTCACATTCATTTATTGATAATTATAAATATTTATTTAATTAAAATATATTTCATTAATATAATTATATATATTTTCATTATTATGGACCCATGATCAAATTTTAAGGACCATAACCTCAAAATTGAAACATTGATGAATAACAAACCAGTAAATACATGAATACGTTGGCTGGAGAAAACTATTTTTAATGGGTGTTTTAATAATAGAAATGGATTATATAAGTTAACATAAAAATGTTTGTGGTTCAATTATATAATAAAAATATATAAAATTTTAATATATCATTATTTTTATCATTTATAAGTCATCAAAAATACAATATAAGTGTTTTATGATACTATCTCATTTTTATTGTGATTTTTTATGACTAATCATCAATTAATGATACTATATAATATATCACTTCAAAATATATTTAATTTTATTTCTATTCTTTCTCAATTGAATTTGGAATACTTTCATTCATTTTCCAAATTATCATTAAATTGTTTTTCAATAATGGTGTTTTCAATTACATAATGAGGGTATTGTAAATGTAAAATTGTCCTTGTTTGATTTTTTATAATTTTATTAAAAATAAAACTTCTGTTCATTTTCCAAATGACAATCATTTTTATCTTTAACAAAAATATGAAATAAATATTTTTATCAATGTACAGAAGAGTAATATAATTTACCAATGTCATTAGTGGTCATTGACTTGAAGAAAAATTTATAACCCACCAATTATCTTTTCAATGAAAATATTTATCCATATCTTTTTGTCCTATTAAATAATTTTAAAAAATTTATTACAAATATTTAATGGGTAAATTCTATAAAAAAATATCTAGGGATATACAAATTGATTTTTTCATAAACTATAATATCAACGGTTGTAACTCATGCTACATTGAGGATATTATTTGATAACAATTTCATTAGTTTTTTATTGTATTGTTTATAGTTATGACAAATAGTTATTGATGAAGTCCATTTTTTGTTAAATAGGTTATGTTTTGATAGAATAATAAATTCTTGAACATGAGTAAACCAAATTAATGGATCGTGAATACATTATGGGTGGATCCAATATAACCCAAAATGTTCTTCATAATTAGTAATATCTTTTAATTTAAATTCTTCAAGAAATTTTATCCCAATCTTAAAAAATATTTCACATGAGGTTATCCCCAAAAAAAATGTACATTTGAGGTTACCCCATCCCATTAGTGTGTAAATAATTGGTTAACCATAGCCCAAATTAGAATAATTTTTATTTATAAAAATATAAACATATAATTAATGTATTTGGGGGTTTTGTTGAAAGAATATTTTTATATGTGATGAAATATGAATATATTCTCTGAAATAATATTATGCTTGTCTTATTCACTCATATTTCATGTTATATGAATTATTTATGATTCATTAATAATTAATTGCCCTTATTTATCCTTGGATGCATGATTATGATCTATGAATTTTTAGGTATGGTGCTGAGATGATTTTCTCTAGTTCTTAAACGTTTATTATCACAATTTGAAGAATTCATATTTCATCTATACCTTTTTAATATTCAAATATAATTTTATGTCAACATTATTTAAGACTATGTATCCCTTGGATATGAAGAATTATTATATGTATGATATATACAAGGAGTGTGATTGTTGTGATGATCTATGGGGGATAATATAGATACATTATGTACCTGTTGATTATGATCTTATGTTTCACCGTTTTTGTTCTGGAATGGTTCACAATCCCTTGAAATGATATTTCATATAATAATACGTAATTTTAATGTAAGAAATTTTTTGGTAACCCCATTGATCCCCTTGATTATTGTGATATGTATTCATATCTATGAGGGTCACTAATCCCCATTATTATTATTTTTATATAGGTATATAGTGTGGGAACTTTTCACCTTGATGATAATATATTGTATACTAGGAACGATTTAGCCCCCACCCACCGATGATAAATGATGGTACTGATGGTGAGTAATATACTCATAGATGACATAGGATGGTATCTATGGCATCAAAACACCTCCCCAAAATGATATATTTGATATATCAGTGAGTACGAAGCGCACTAACCATATATGGTATATAATTATATTTGAGGTGGACACTAATCTCATTGATTATATATCATATCTGAAGGCATTATGTCTAGATACTATTTATTGTAATGATATATGTTATATAATAATAAGAAATTTGGGGAATAATTCCCCCTAATTGTTCATGTATCATACAAAGATACTCTATAAAACTAGAAGTATGTATAGTCATAACCCAGGGACATGGATAGAACCAATAGATTTCTAAAGTATTTTTTATATATTTTCTTATTTATTCATTCCATGGATATCATGTTATACATCTACAGGGATTACGATTTTTCTTAGGTTTGTTATTGGTGGTTGAATACTATTCCATGCTCATACCCTTCCTTATAGGCCCCAACACATTAGTACGCAAACAGAACTGATTATCATAGGTATTGGTATTTAGAATCCATGTGTAAGATTGGTATAGAAGATATATTAGATTCTATTAGGATATGGGACTTGGTCATGAATCGATTGCTGTTGTGGTTAGGATTTTTTACATTTATATTGGGTTTTATATGATCATTCACTATAAGAAATTACTGGTATTAGTATTGTCTATAAGTACTAGTCTATAACTATTTGTGAACATGAAGTAACAAGATGTTTTAATGTGAACCTATCTAGAAATTGTGGTGTTATCCAAGTTAGTATAATACAAAGTGATATCAGATCATATTATTTTTTATACAACACTTGATTTTGATATACTGGAGAGAGGACTGATCTAGACATGGGATATATTATATATTGTGATCCATTAAAATAATAATATGAGTATAAGTAATCATTTCTAGGGATTTGGGATTTCTATTATGTCATTTACATAATATATTTTGTATTATTTTTATTGATTATTTTTTATTTTGATATTTATTAATTTTTTTGGTTTTATCTAATCTTGGGGGTGAATATAGTGTGTGTTCATGAATAATTTCAATAATGATGGTTCACATGAAATGTGAATGACTGTGTATGACTGTGAAATTATTAGTGGACAATGAAAACATATTATTGTAATTTAATATGTTAAGATTTACTTATTTGATGTTTAAAAAATAAAATATTATTAAAATTATACATAAAAACCCATATGGGAATGGTTTTTATTTATATCTATCAATATATATAGATTTCATTTTATTAACAGTGATGTGACCATGGTCCTCAATGGGGTTGTATTTTACATAGATAATTATTGTGGATTATTACACTATAATGGGTGGTTTACATAATATTTTTATTCTTTATATTTGTATATATATGAACCATAATGAAATAGTGATGAAGTTTGATTTTCCAATTGTCATATGAGATGAGATAATTTATGTTATTATGTGACTTGAGGCTATTTTTGTAAATTTTATATGGTCTATTTTTTATATCCCATTGTCATTGATGAAAAACCCAATATAATCGTGAGTGTTGGGTTATTATGTCATAACATGATGTTCTAACATTATTATTTAGATGAATTATAGTTTATGATGTTAACCTCATAGAGATGTTAGATCAATATATTTAGTTTCTCTATTGAGGAATTAGAGGGTAGAGACTATTTGTTTTGGATTTATTAACATCTCATAGAGTAGTTATAAAATATTCATTAGGTATATTGAATATTAATGAATTTGAGGGGATTATATCATGGTAGGATTGCCATATATAAGAATCATGGACAGTTTTTATAATAATTGACTTTTCTTTTAAGGCATGTGATACATATATATGGTTTGATTTTTTGAAATATTCCTTATAGGTAGATGGATATGTGTAGGTTTCATGACTATTTGGGTTAGTTCATGATGATATGTGGAGATTTATAGGGTTATAATTAGATTTATTCATAGATTGTGGATATTCTTTTTTTATTGGAATTATAATTTCTCCATTGAGACGTGTATCAATTTTGGGATCACAAATAGTTACAATTTGTTTTCATAGAATCTAGGATTCACATATCCTTAACATGATAGAGTTTGATTGTAGAGTATTGATGGGATTCTTATGTTACCACACATGAATGCAGGTAAGATGTGAGATGATAATGGAGATGTGTGAGGAACATTTTTATGATCATGAAATTGAATTTATATTTTTAACTTTGATGTTATGATGTGTGTTGATCAAATAAGATGATTCTCCTTAGTATGGTAATTTGTGGTTTTACCAGTGGTTGGTAGTGAACTGCATGATGATTGGTGTATGAAAAAAAGGCATATTTAATGTGTTAATGAAATAGAAAAGGTTCCATGAAGTTCATTATGTTGATAATATCAACTTATCTGGGAGACTAGATTTGATTAGTATTCAAATTGGTAATGTTAGAATTTTACTATTGGGATTTGAGGATCGATTTGGGTCTGAGTGGAATAATTTAAAAATAGAGATATATTACTGTGGATCAAAAGTGTAACTTTTTGTCCTGTGAAGGGTTTAATTAATGATCATGTAGGTTTATTAATGATAAGTAAATTTCTATAGTTAGTAGAATTTGATTGATATTTTAAGAACACGATGATAATATTGAGAAGTTTTCTATAAACATCAAGGATTATGATCTGATGGATCCAAAATATTGGTGGTTTTAGTGTTTTAATGGTTATTTAAATCAAATTATTATGATACGAATGATATATAAAAACATTATATTTGGGTATTAATTGATGTCGACATTAGTCAATACATTTTTTCACATACAACCACTGGTAACTAAATGATGGTCGGGTTGTAAGAATGATGGATTTTCATGGAAATTGTTTTCGAGAGTGACTAATTTAATATAATTTTGAAACAATTGGGTCAAATTAAAATATGTATAATGGAACATGGCCTCATGTAATTTTATTAGTATCAAGATTGAGATTAAGACTTTTTATGATAATAGTCGGGTGATGCAAGAGTATATTGCCGAGGGAGATATGGTGTACTAAATATCAATGATCCCAACCAATGATAATGTATAGTAAAATTGGGATTCCATAAAACAACATGAATTTGTAAATTTCTATGTAGATGGTAAGAATATTTGACACCATGATTCATTGTCTGGGAAGCTATTTAGTAGTGGAGTTGGTTTGATTCTAGTTTATGTATTACCATTTCTGAAAAAATTAATATAATTTTGGATGTCTGTCAATGATAGTTGATCATAATGACATAAAATTAATACATAAATAGTAATATTGGGGATGATATGTTATATTAAAGTTATTATTTAATCGCCTATTTCATTAGGGGTTAAGGAACATCGTGGGATATTTTATTTTTCTGCTAATTGAGTAGGGTTACTTAAGAAAATTATGTTTTATATTTGAATTATATTATTTGGAATACCATGAGGTGTTTTTTTGGTGTGTTATGAGGATTAAAATAATTTTTGATGGTTAGGAGTAACTTCTAGGTTCTTCATGATAAATCTATTATAGATATTTATTACAAATGTGTCATCATGTAACGACTATTAAGATTCACCTTGTGGTGGTGTCGGAATAGGCGACCACCAAAAATAAACATCATAAACCAAAGTCATTTGATGTTTTTGTTTGAGAAAATGAATACTATTTATTAGGAGGGGTTACAAAAAGGTCTATTATTTTATTAAATTGTTAGTCATTCATAAGATTAACATAGATTTGTTTAAGGTATTAATCTAGAGTGTGATAATCACTCTATGGTAAATGGTAATCATGATGTGAAGATGAATAAAAAACATGTCATTTTTTAATATAATTGAATATTTTGGAACAAACCTTAATGAAATAGAATCATTTGTAGAGAATAATCATTATGTGTAAATATGAGAACCATATGTAATTCTATTTAATGGTTTTATCCATGGATAATTGTTTATTCCATGATCCTAGGGTTATATGATGATGGTAACCATGCGTTATGTGATTTGTAAATCCTTAAGTAACACATGATATTTATTATTTGTTCATTTCTAATTTTTTATTAAATAAGGATTCAAAAAATAAGTATAATGGGGTCCTATTATAATGTAAAGACCCGAAAAATTAAAGGAATTTTTTTTTCTTAATTTTCTTTGGAATTTTACAAGAACACAGTTTCTGCCGGCACCTGATTCTGAGGCTCGGTGTGCCCGGAATCATTTTCCGAAATTTGTCTTTGGTACGTTCAGTGAACGAACGAGCGGGTTTTTCTAACATTTGAACCGATGCTCGGAATCGAATTCTGAGGGCACCGATGGAATCACAGCACCGATATTTTCTTAGAAACGCCTCTTCCGGAGTTGCGTTTGCTCGGGTGTGGTTTTTAAATTTTGGGGTTAAGTTAAGAAATAAAATAAATTGTGCGACAACTTTATTTTTATTTCACTTAAAACCACTTGAAAGACACTTAAAACTGCTTAAGCTGAGTTGATGCGGATAGGGTGCTATCCAAAAATCTCCTACCCTCTTGGTAGGATATTTGTGAGGTGGGGCCCACACGATCCCTGCCATTTCTTTTCCGCTAAGTAACTCCCCCGTGAAAACTTATCCTTATGAAAGTCAACTGACGAGTTTTCTTAAATTCTTAACGCACAAATTAATTGGGCGGTTAACATCGTTAAATTAATTCTATGAATTAATTTAATCATTTCATACCCTGTTTACCATCGGTTGGCATAATAATAAAATAAGACCAACACATGACTTCTTGAGGATTGCTCGTTGAGAGGCTTTTGATAGAATTTTGTGCCTTCATCCTCCTTCGCGAAGAATGTGAAGAACACGTAGAACACCGTCACCCTCGGAGATTGGCAACGCTTCTTCCGAGACGTTCTTCCCCGCAACGATCTCTGATCACCAACTGCTTGAGGTAGGGGATTTCAGGTTTCTTCTTTTAAATCACATTGTGGGTTATAAAAACATCATGGATTTAATTAATATAATTAAATCGACATGTTCTTGAACCTCAGAGTTCGTCGACGCGACACCGTATTCTGCGACGACGCGACACCCTTCCACAACAACGCGATGCCCTTCTGCGACGCGACGATCACCTCCTTCCGCGACAATCAATTCCGCGAATAATGCACGCTCGATGACTATGGAGAGGTAGAAGTTTTATCTGAGAATAACATTTAATTCCCGTTATTGTTTCTTTTAAAACAAAGAACCCGGATCAATGTTCAATTTTAATTCTATTAAAATTGTTCCTTGCTTGTTATTCATGTGTTGAATATTTATTCCCGATTTTTATCACCTAATGCGGAGGGTGCGGGCCAAACAAACATGGCCCGACAACCCTCCGCAGTTTTCCCTTGATGTGCGGATTGGCAGATGATGACAAATGGGGCCAAAATGGCATTTTGAGGGCCTGGCAGTAAAGAATGGGACCCGGGAGGAACTTCGGCACAGATGGAAGTGGATTCGGACCACCGGAGCAACTCCAGTGGCCCGCGGAATCCACCGACAGTGCAGGTCGTCGGTGCGGCGGCGGCGGCAGCCAACCAGACCCACGACCACGTGGGTCCGGTGACATACGGGACGTGGCAAAGCCGCGTCCGTTGACCCAACGCAGCCTCACGCGGGGTAGCTGCGCTCCATCCCGCGAGGGCAGCGCCCCGTGGCTTTCTCCGCTCGGTCTGCTCGGCCGAGCCGAGCCGGGCTAACCCACCTGGCCGGGATGGGTCGCACCAACCGGTTCGACCCGGTTCGGGCCGACCTAGCGGGGGTTTGGCCGGGTCGGTCCGGGCCCAGACCCCCCGTTTCCGGACCTTTTCGGTCATTTCCACATAACTTGAGCTACGGGCCTCCGAACGACGCACCGTCAGCAGCGATGCGATCCTTGTATCGAGACTGACGTTTCGGTATATCGAAATTAAGGTTTAGAAATACCTTAGGTTCGGCCGGGTTGGTTCGTACACGAAACTAACCGGGCCCTTGGAGCGGAAACGCTCATATCATGAGTTTCAGACGTCCATTTGACGTGCCGTCGACTTTGATGAATTCCTCTAAGTGAGACGGAACTTTTGGCATACCCTGCCCGAGGATTGGACGCAGTTGGAGTATGGTCGGGTTGGTTTTGCCTTAAAAACCAACCGGGCCTCTGGGATGAAAAGGCCAATAACTCTCAGACCGAGTGTCTGATTGACACGCCGTCTGTGGCATTGAGTTCCTATTAAAGATACGGAACTTTTGTATACATCAACTCTGGACTATGTGTCAGTTGATGTATCATCTTCTCGGCTCGTGGAGCAGACCCTCCCGAACGAGCTTGCTATGTGCGGGAACCTTAGAGCTGGTTGCGACTTCTACTGTGATGACGACGACTGTGCAGAGGTCCTCAGTGGATTCTACGGCGACGACTACAGCACTCAGTGATCCTCTGTGGGTCAGTGCTACTGATCGTGTGTAGGTATGATCCCGTGTGGTTCAGCGCTCAGCGGTTTTGTGTGGGCCAGCACCTACAGGTCCTGTGTGGCCCCGATCCTGTGTGGGTCATTGCGGGGGTTAGTTACCTATCGATCCTTTGTGGGTCAGATCCTTTGTGGGTCATTGCGGGGGTTAGTTACCTATCGATCCTTTGTGGGTCAGATCCTTTGTGGGTCATTGCGGGGGTTAGTTCCTATCGATCATTTGTGGGTCCGACAACTTAGATGGATCAGTGATCATCTCTATTGTCATTCGAATAAGTATACCTGTGTGAGCTGAAAGCCTATTTTCTTTCCTTTGTGCATTGCGATGTTCTATACTGTGTGGATTTACGTTTTGCGTTCCTTAGTGGATGGTGTTGTGCTATCTTGTGTGGATTTATGTTTTTCTTTCCTGTGTGGATTTACGTTTTTTTCCTGTTTGGATTGGGTTGTAATTGAGCTCGGATGATGGATCCGAGCGAGAATTGATGACTTAGGTATATGTATGGGCATATACCTAAGCCATGTCGGATGTTACATCGTGATTGTATCATTCCTTTGTGGTTTATCCTTTGTGGTTTCTAGGAGACCTTCGGGGGTCTCGGGGTCCCTACTGAGTATCTTATACTCACCCCGGCACGGGCTATGCCCGCACTACATTGTGTTGGTTGCAGACGACGGACAACGCTGATCGTGGTGGAGGCTTGCGGAGCAGGACAGTACTTGGAGGTGGACCGCTGGGTGGGATGTACTCGGAGCGGTCGGCTAGACCCGAGGAGCTGTGGAGGCTATCTGTACCCACCCTTCAGGTGGGACGTCCAGTGTAGGGCTCGACGTTGCGGCTTTACTTTTCAGTTGATTTTTTTATCCTTTTAGTTGTACTTTACAGTTGGGCTTGTATTTCTAGCCCCCCTTTACTTTTCCGCACTTACTGTTGTACTAGCTTTTATTTGTGTTTACTTTATCCTATTGCTTACTATATGGTGCTTGTTTACATTACAAAGTAAATTCCTTCCCTTTTACCGGGATTTACGCCATGGTGGTAGTCTCCAGCCACTGGTCTATGGAAGGCGGGATTGGGGTAGTCACGGAACGGGCCCCAAGGAAGGGTCGTGACAAATTGGTATCAGAGGTGGTCGGTTCTACCGAAGACTCTGATATTTTTTGTGTGAAGCAATAGAGTTTAGCGTATTGAGTGTGGTTATTAGTCCAGGGAGTCCAGTGTTGGTGCGGCGACCGACGTATCCGTGCACCAGGACCCTGACTTTTGATTTCTGACTTAATGCATGAAAACATTGATTGCATGTGTGTTTCAAGTTTTCATTGTGATTACTTTGTATCATCTCACCAGGTATAATGTTCTAATTGTGGCGCACCTGTTTCCTTTTCTGGATGGCCCCATGACGGAAGTCAGCTAGGGTTCGGAGAGTCGTACGTAACGACAGCCCGCCGAGCGACGAGGCCTCGGTACAGGGCCCTTTGACAACAGAGGCACCGGCAGTACCTCTACCTGCCGAGCCACCGATGCTTCCAGCACCAGCCGCTGACGATGCATGTCGCCTCAGTGTACTGCATGAGTTGCAGCACCAGTGACCACCCAGGTTCTGTGGGGAGATAGGCCCCTAGGAAGCCGAGGACTGGCTGGAGGCAGTTGTTCGAGTTTTCAGGCTATTGAGGACACCAGCAGACCTCATGGTAATCCTCACAGTGATCCTACTACACGCAGAAGCGGGCCGATGGTGGAGCTTGATACTCCAGGAGCACGACGAGGCATCTCTTCTATGGATGGACTTTGAGAGCCTCTTCTGCTCAGATTTTGTCCCAGCCACCCTCTGTGCGGTGCGCATCCAGGAGCTTCTTCAGCTGCGGCAGGGCAGCTTGACGGTCACCCAGTACTCAGCGAGATTTACCGATCTCTCGCGCTACTCGACCGACATGGTACGAGACCCATTTTTTCGGGCCCGGACCTTTGAGAAGGGATTGAGACACAATATATGGGTGTCGCTGATCTCCCTCAGCATCCCGACCCGGGCAGGAGTACTAGAGAAAGCCCTTTTGATCGAGAGATTTCTTGTTGAGACTTCTCCTGCGGTGAGACCTACCGCAGGGTGGCACATAGCAGAGTCTTCCGCAGTAGGTAGTCGACGGATGACTCAGGGGTCCAGGCCTACCAGACCCTCACGCAGACGACCTCAGGACACTAGCTCAGCAGTGCGGGGCACACAGTGTGGAGCCAGTCTATTGAGAGGCAGGCAGTGCTACACATGCGACGGATAGGGTCACATGGCTCGTGACTGCCCGACCCACCGTGCCGAGGAGCATCAAATAGTTGAGGGGCCACCCAGGCAGAGGCTGAGGGTCGACCGTGGCGGTCCGTAGGGAGGAGGAAGATGAGGAAGAGGAGCTGGCTGAGTAGTAGGTGGTGGGTGACGCTTTGAGGCTCTACCACCACCACCACCAGGAGGTCCACCCCGACCACAGGGAGCTGGCGGGCAGAGACAGGCACAGATCCAGTCAGTGGAGGCCTACGACCACAGCACTCCCTAGATGATTCGAGATACGATCTGTGTCTATTTCACCCTTACTCCAGTTCTTATAGACACCGGAATGAGTCACTGTTTTATAGCTGCTTCCCCTGTTCGGAGCTCGGAGATTCCGACAGAGCTGTTGGCTCGATCCTTACAGCTAGAGACTCCTACGGGAGCAGACTCGACGATTATGCACTGGTGCCGGCAGTGTGAGCTTACTCTAGGAGGCGAGAGATTCATATGGGATCTTCTTGTAGCGGCGTCGAGGCGTTACAACGTCATCTTGGGCATGGATTGGTTGTCTACGGTCCATGCACAGATTGAATGCATTAGGAGCAAGGTGCGATGTGTACGCACCGACGGGAGCATGTTCACCTTCACCGGCGAGAAGGGAACCTTCGCAGCACAGGATGGACTTCCTCAGAGGAGAGGACATCCCGTCACTCATCAGTTGTCTAGCCTCATCCTAGGAGCAGTTGACGTGCAGAGTCCTAGTTTCCCTGTAGTGGTGGATCAGTACCCGGACGTCTTTCCCGAAGTTGTTCCAGGACTACCTCCTCGCAGAGATGTAGACTTCCATATTGAAATGTACCCCGGGATAGCCCTGCTATCGACTCTAGCATATCGGGTGGCCCCCGCTGAGCTTCGAGAGCTACGAGTATAGTTGGAGGACTTGCAGGGCAAGGAATTCATCTGACCCAGTGTTTCACCCTGGGCTTCACCGATATTGTTCGCCAAGAAGGCGGACGGGAGCCTGCGACTTTGTGTTGGCTATCGTCGCCTGAACCAGGTGACAGTGACGAACAAGTATCCAGTACCGAGGATTGACGACCTCTTCAATCAACTCAAGGGAGCACGGTGGTTCTCGAAGATAAACCTCAGGTCAGGCTATCATCATCTAATAGTTCAAGACGAGGACATGCAGAAGACGGCCTTCAGGTGTCGGTATGGCCACTATGAGTTCCTAGTTATGCCATTTGGTGTAACCAATGCTCCAGCAGTGTTCATGGGCCTCATGAACAGGATCCTACAGCCATACCTCGATCGATTTGTCGTAGTCTTCATCTACGACATATTGATTTACTCGACGACTGAGGAGAAGCACGCCTACCACTTGCGTGTTGTACTAGACACACTTCGAGATCACCATCTTTATGGAAAGATCTCGAATTGTTAGTTCTGGATACGTGAGGTCCACTTCTTGGGGCACGTCATCTCTGAGGCAGGAGTTGTAGTGGATCCTGCGAAGATCGAGGCAGTGCGAGCTTGGGAGCCACCCAGGAGTGTAATGGAGGTGCGGAGTTTCTTGGGACTAGATGGATACTATCAGAGGTTTGTGCCAGACTTCTCCAGAGTTACGGAACCACTCTCAGCTTTGACGAAGAAGGGGAAAGCCTTTGTGTGGTCAGACAGATGTCAGCAGAGCTTTTAGGAGCTGAGATAGAGATTGACCAGCGCACCTATCTAGAGGTTGCCTGAGGAGGGAGTAGGGTACGTAGACTACTGCGATGCATCAGGGACTGGACTCGGGTGTGTCCTGATGCAGGAGCGGGCAGTGATCGCCTATGGATCACGTCAGTTAAGGCCGCATGAGCCGAACTATGCCACCCATGACCTGGAGTTAGCAGCAGTGGTCTTTGCTCTGAAGACATGGAGACACTACCTGATGGGTGAGCGCTTTACAGTCTTTTCTGACCACCAGGGTCCCAGGTACATCTTCTTGCAGAAGGACCTGAACCTGAGATAGCGGCGATGGCTCAAGTTCCGCCTGGACTATAAATTTGAGATAGTCTATACTTTTAGGAAGGGGAACGTAGTAGCTGATGCTCTCAACAGGAGGACGAGAATTCCGCTACTTGAGTAGGCGAGAGAGCAGCTATCCGCTTTGAGAATATCCTTTGTGGATAGAGATGGAGAAGCCTTCCTCCAGTCTCTCACAGTCACTCCTCCACTACTGCAGCGGGTCATAGAGGCACAGCATGGGGACACTGACTGTGAGATGCGGTGTGCACATATATCCTCAGGACAGGCACCTGATGGCTTCTCCTTGGGATCATAGAACGTCATCCTTTTTAGAGGACATACCTTGGTACCAGTTTCTTTGCGACAGGAGGTGCTGAGAGAGTTTCACACTTATCCTTTGGAGGTACATGCTAGAGTGGAAACGATGTTCCAGGATCTCAGACGATAGCACTGGTGGCTGGGCATAAAGAAGGTTGTGGCAGAGTTCGTTTCCCGATGCCTCACATGCCAGTAGGTGAAGGCAGAGCATCAGGTACCAGCAAGATTGGTACAGCCCTTGCAGGTCCTGGAGTGGAAGTGGGACGGGATATCTGTGGACTTCGTGACTGGACTTACACGCACTTCCAGAGGTCACGACTCCATTTGGGTGATTGTCGACCGACTCACCAAGTCGGCTCACTTCTTACCCATTAGAGAGAAGGGCTCAGTGGAGAGCTTGGGAAGTCACTACGTTTAAGAAATTTTACGGCTTCACGGTGTGCCATCATCTACCATCTCCGATCGAGATGCTCACTTTACTTCCCGGCTTTGGAAGGGGCTGTAGGACGTAGCTACGTCTGGGCACTGCCTTTCACCCTCAGACGGATGGACAGACAGAGAGGACCATTCGGACTCTCGAGGACATGCTCCGCGCATGTGTCCTCGACATTGGTCGTAGCTGGGAGGACCACCTACCCTTGGTGGATTTTGCGTACAACAACAGCTACCACTCCCCCATCGGGATGGCACCATACAAGGCGTTGTACGGCAGACCTTGCAGATCTCCTTTGTGCTGGACGGACCCTGGGGAGTCAGCACTTGTGGGACCAGAGATGGTCCGGGCCACGACAGAGAAGGTCCAGGTCATCCAGGAGTGGATGACGACATCTCAGAGCCAGCAGAAGTCATATGCTGACAGGAGGCAGAGGCCACTAGAGTTCGAGGATGGCGACCACGTCTTCTTGCGTGTCTCACCTCGACGTGGATTACGGAGATTTGGCCGAGGCGGTAAGATGTCTCCACGCTTCATCGGACCATTCGAGATCCTTAGTAGGATCGGTGAGGTGGCTTATCGCCTGGATCTACCACCTCAATTACACCGGGTGCACGGCGTTTTCCATGTATCCCAGCTGAGGAGATACGTGCACGACCCGACACACATCATTGGCCAAGGGGAGCTAGACATGGATGATGGGGCGACTTTTGCGAAGGTCCCAGTGGAGATCGAGGAACGATAGGAGCGGGTCCTATGTGGACGATCGATTCCTCTTATGAGAATCAGATGGCTGCACGGGAACCTCCAGGAGAGCACTTGGGAGCGGGAGGCTCAGATGCGTGCTCAGTACCCACTTTTGTTTCCCTAGTTTATGATGTATCTTTATGGGGATGTAAAGCCCTGAGGTGGGAGTGATGTAAAGTCCGGAAAAATTCAAGGAAATTTTTTTTCTTAATTTTCTTTGGAATTTTACAAGAACACAGTTTCTGCCGGCACCTGATTCTGAGGCCCGGTGTGCCCGGAATCATTTTCCAAAATTTTTCTTTGGTACGTTCAATGAACGAACGAGCGAGTTTTTCTAACATTTGAATCGGTGCTCGGAATCGAATTCCGAGGGCACCGATGGAATCACAGCACCGCTATTTTCTTAGAAACGCCTCTTCCAGAGTTGCGTTTTCTCGGGTGTGGTTTTTAAATTTTGGGGTTAAGTTAAGAAATAAAATAAAGTGTGCGACAACTTTATTTTTATTTCACTTAAAACCACTTGAAAGCCACTTAATGCTGCTTAAGATGAGTTGATGCGGATAGGGTGCTATCCAAAAATATCCTACCCTCTTGGTAGGAAATTTGTGAGGTGGGGCCCGCATGAGCACCACCGTTTCTTTTCCGCTAAGTAACGCCCACACGAAAACCCGTCATTATAAAAGACAACTGACATGTTTTCTTAAATTCTTAATGCACCAATTAATTGGGCGGTTAACATTGTTAAATTAATTCTATGAATTAATTTAATCGTTTCTTAACCTGTTTACAATCCGTTGGCGTAATAATAAAATAATAACAATGCCCGAATTCTTGAGGATTGCTCGTTGAGAGGCTTTTGATAGAATTTTGTGCCTTCATCCTCCTTCGCGAAGAACACGAAGAACGCAAATAACGCCTTCACCCTTGGAGATTGACGATGCTTCTTCTGAGACTTTCTTCCCCACAACGATCTCCGATCACCAACTGCTTGAGGTAGGAGATTTCAGGTTTCTTATTTTAAATCTCTTTGTGGGTTATAAAAACATCATGGAGTTAATTAATATAATTAAATCTACATGTTCTTGAACCTCGGAGTTCATCGACGCGACACCATATTCCGCGACGACGCGACGCCCTTCCGCGACGACGCAATGCCCTTCCGCGACGACACGACGCCCTTCCGCGACGCGACGATCACCTCCTTCCACGACGATCAATTCTGCAAAGAACGTACGCTCGACGACTACGAAGAGGTTGGGGTTTTATCTGAGAATAACATTTAATTCCCATGATTTTATCTATTACAACAAAGAACCCAGATCAATGTTCAATTTTAATTCTATTAAAATTGTGCCTTTCTTGTTATTCATGTGTTGAATATTTATTCTCGGTTGTTATCACCTAATACGGAGGGTGAGGGCCAGACAAACATGGCCCGAAAACCCTTCGCAGTTTTCCGTTGATGCGCATATTGGCGGACGATGACAAATGGGGCCGCAATGGCGTTTTGAGGGCCTGGCAGTGAAGAATGGGACCCGGGAGGATCTTCGGCGCAGACAGAAGTGGATTCGGACCACCGGAGCCACTCCGGTGGCGGCGGAGGCCAACCAGACTCGCGACCGCTCGGGTTCGGTGACACACAGGACGTGGAAAAGTCGCGTCCGCTGACCCAGCGCGGCCACACGCGGGGCCGTGGCGCTCTATCCCGCGGGGGCAGCGCCCCGTGGCTTCCTCCGCCTGGCCAGCTCGGCCGAGCCGAGACGGGCCGACCTGCGGGGCCGGGTCGTGCCCAGGCTGGGCCGGGCCGCCTGGACGGGCTGGGTCGCGCCAACCGGGTCGACCCGGTTTGGGCCGACCATGGGGGGGATTGGGTCGGGTCGGTCCGGGCCCAGACCCCCCCGTTTCCAGACCTTTTCGGTCTTTTGATCATTACATGAGCTACATGCCTCTGAACGACGCGCCATAAGTGGCGATGTGATCCTTGGATCGAGACGGTCGTTTAGGTATATCGAACCTAAGGTTTAGGGATACCTTGGGTTCGGCCGGGTTGGTTTGTACACGAAACCAACTGGGCCCTTGGAGCAGAAACGCTCATATCTTGAGCTTCGGACATCCATTTGACGTGCTGTCGACTTTGATGAATTCCTCTAAGTGAAAGAGATCTTTTGTCATACTCCGCCCGAGGTTTGGAAGCAGGTGGAGTACGGTCGAGTTGGTTTTGCCTTAAAAACCAACCGGGCCCCTGGGATGAAAAGGCCAAAAACTCTCAGACCGGGCGTCCGATTGACGCGCCGTCTGCGACATTGAGTTCATGTTGACGATACGGAACTTTTGGATACATCAACTCTGGACTATGTGTCAGTTGATGTATCAGCTTCTCAGATCGTGGAGCGGACCCTCCCGAACGAGCTTGTTGTGTGTGGGAACCCTAGAGCTGGCTGCGACTGCTACTGTGACTACGACGACTGTGCAGAGATCCTCAGTGGATTCAATGGTGACAACTACAGGACTCAGTGATCCTTTGTGGGTCAGTGCTACTGATCCTGTGTGGGTCTGATCCTGTGTGGGTCAATGCTCAGCAGTCCTGTGTGGGCCAGCGCCTACAGGTCCAGTGTGGCCCCGATCCTGTGTGGGTCATTGTGGGGGTTAGTTACCTATCGATCCTTTGTGGGTCAGATCCTTTGTGGGTCATTGCGGGGGTTAGTTACCTATCGATCCTTTGTTGGTAAGATCCTTTGTGGGTCATTGCGATGGTTAGTACCTATCGATCCTTTGTGGGTCCGACGACTTAGATGGATCAGTAATCATCTCTATCGTCATTCGATGAACTATACCTCTGTGAGCTGAAACCCTGTTTGCTTTCCTTTGTGGATTGAGTTGTGCTATCCTATGTGGATTTACGTTTTGATTTCCTTTGTGGATGGTGTTGTGCTATCTTGTGTGGATTTACGTTTTTCTTTCATGTGTGGATTTACGTTTTTCTTTCCTGTATGGACTGGGTTGTACTTGAGCTCGGATGTTGGAGCCGAGCGAGAATTGATGACTTAGGTATATGTATGGTCATATACCTAAGCCGTGTCGGATGTTACTTCGTGATTGTATCTTTCCTTTTTGGTTTATCCTTTATGGATTCTGGGAGACCTTCGCGGGTCTCGGGGTCCCTACTGAGTAGCTTATACTCACCCCTGCACGGGATATTCCCGCACTACGTTGTGTTGGTTGCAGACAACGGACATTGCTGATCGTGGTGGAGTATTACGGAGCAGGAAGGTACCTGGAGGTGGACAACTGGGTGGGACGTACTCGGAGTGGTCGGCTGGACCCGAGGAGCAGTGGAGGCTATCTATACCCACCCTTCAGGTGGTACTTCCAATGGACGAATCGACATTGCAGCTTTGCTTTTAAGTTGCTGTTTTTCCCCTTTCAGTTTTACTTTACAGTTGGTCTTGTATTTCTGGCCCCCATTAATTTCCCGCACTTACTGTTGTACCATATTTTACATAGTTTTTACTTTTTCCTCTTGCTTACTCTATGGTGCTTGTTTACTTTACAAATGAAATGCCTTCGCTTTTACTAGGATTTACGCCTTGGTGCTAGTCGCCAGCCCCTGGCCTATGGATGGTGAGCTTGGGGTAGTCACGGCACGGGCCCCGAGGATGGGTCGTGACATATAATTATGACCATTTCATTCTATATCTAAAAAACTACATATTATTATTACAAATATTGTTGGGGGATATAAGATTTTCATTATATTATAAGGTTTTATCATTAATCCGGAAGAGATAGTTCCCCATAAAATGAATTTAACCATACGATGCTAGTATAGAAAATATCAGTATATTAATAATTGTACCACACATGATTATATGGTCCTTAAGGGTAAATAGTATCCTGATACTCTTGGTGGTCAGTTTCCCATTAGGGAAAGGGACTATATAAATAATGATAACTAATAGTGAAGTATTTTTTATTGGGAAAGACGAGTGTTCCATGGAACCATAATATATAAGATATCATTATTTCAGTATGGGGAGGATTATGACACAAAATTAACCCATATATTGTATTTAAGGGCCTATTTGATTTTCAATGAACCATGCCATGAAGTGATCAACATGTCCACACATTGAGGGTTATTTGGATGAGGTAGTGTAAATTTATATATAGAGGTGAAAAAAATAAGGGCGAACAATATTATTATTTTTAGAATAATTTAATAATGGAATTATCTTCATTAAAATTGGAAATCCCCTTTGAGATTTTTAGTTTTTTGGATGTGTGAATATGAGGATAAAACATTCCTCATCCCTTCATTTTCTTCATTTAAACACCCTTATTATATGGATATTGAAATAGTTCCCCACATTGTTTATGGTTTCAATTTCATCAATTTTTATTACTTATTATTATATATTATTAAGCACTAAATTTTATATCCTATTAATATGTTCTCAGTTGAACATATGCTTGTATTCAATGGAATTATTAATATATGATATGGTATTTCTCATAATAGATAAACGAGACCAAGGGGGGTTATATCACTATGTATTATCCCTCACACAAAAGGTATGCCATTATTTTGAAACAATGGATGGTTGATTTGTGATATGATATTATGGGTTTTTTATTCTAGATTTCTTGGTGCATAACAATTGTTCTGTGTGCCGTATTTATTAGGTTATAAATTATACATGATTTGGCGTGTGAAATTCTTATTTATTCCTAAATAATTATTTGTTACATTACTATCAATATGACTCATAATTTAATTATTTCTTCTTTATAAGTAAATTTTTTGATTTTTGAATCTATATGTGGTGGATATGTGGTGATCCTTTATGATTGTATGAGCATGGGTGATGGGGGTTATGGAATTGATTAAAATAAATTATGTCGAAAGAAATATTTGATACCTCTTTTAATCCATGTTTTTTTTTATTTTACAATCACTATTATGTGTTATTTTTGAACCCTTAAATAATATTAAAACATACTACATCCCATAAATCATTGTAAATCTATCCCCTAGATCAAACCACATACAAAATCCAAATAACATATCTTAGAATCCAAAAAATAAACACCAAATTTCAAATATCAAATTTTCGATAGACAATTATATTTACACTGAAAAGTATGATCTACAATCCCCATTGAGTTTTCTACCATTCCATGTAGCATGATTATGATTTCTCAAACATCAAATTACATAATTATCGACATGGAATATGAATAATTTTTATATCATATTTCCTATGGGAAATATGATTTGGTTGAGGGATGAATATTTTTTAGGGGTATGTGTGTGAATATAAAACTGTGGATACCATGTAAAATTTTATTTTTATAATTTTGGTGGGATAATGCTTCACAATAATTACATTGGAAGTGACGTAGACATTAAAACATTCTCCTGTGTTTTCTATATATGTTTTGGAATATGTTATGGATTATTCCATAGTGATATCACACATATGTTGAGGTTTATTATTAAATTCATTGATAATCATTACCCCTAAAAGATGTAAATCATATAATGAAACCTACATGGGGTGACTAAAAAATTTTGTGACTTAGGGAACTATACAGGGTTTTGCGGAGACTTTTTTACAATAGAGATGATTGGAATGAAAATAATAAAAACATTAATCCTAAGATGATTGTGGTGATGTGATTAATTAATATGATTAAGCATTTTTTGAAGTTAATACTGAAAACATGGGTTTTAATGTTTTGAAAATTAATATAAATATATATCTAATAACAATACATGATAGTAACCAAGGTAATATATATATATATTACATCATAATGTTATGTTAAATGACCATGAAGGTGGAAAAATATCAACTACATAATGAAACCACTTACCATATAACATAACATTTATAATTTTATAATCATCCTCATTGAAATATTGATCAATTATAATTAATTAATAGACCTATCTAAGAATGGATAAATGTTATTTATTTATTTTTAATAAAATATAATTTATTCAATTAATTGAATTGACCCGATGTTATGTTTCCACTAACCATACAAATTAATGGATTATGAATTGAATATTATAAAATTCATAGACCAAACATATGATTAATAGATTGACACTATGTATTGACTTAATGAATAAGGTAACTAACACATGATCATAGTTTTTAAAATATGGGTCATATGATAAGGGATTTATTGTATGGAAAATGTACCGATTACACAATCATGAAAATTGAACACATATTCAATTAAACATACTATAATGAACAAGTGTCCAAAATAAGTGATTGGAAATGAAGTTTAATATACAATATGAAATTTTACACCACCTAAAACATGACCATACAAGAATATAACTATCCTTTAGTTAATATGTAACTGCATCAGTTTCTTCTATGTACTAATCATAGGTATTATAATCTAAAAATAAATATTGTGGTGTGAATTTTTCTTGAAATATAATATTAGTTGATCACAAGAAAATATAATTGGAACTTGATTTTGGGAGAATAAAATTATATAATATCATTATTTTATGAATGTTGGATTGACCATTATTATATATGTCGTATGAATGTTCACTATCCTCCTTACTGTCAGAAGATGATTTGGTTGTTCCATTGGATGATAAGTGAAGACCATCAAAAAGGGAAAATATGTCTTCAAGACATTTTAGGGATCCAAATTTTCCATATACCTTTTTTATGAGGCAACAACCTTTATGTGGGAGAGGGTTCTCCATCATTTGGTTCTATCAAGAGTGTTGGGAGACAATTACCCCTAAATATTACTAAAAAACCTACAATATCTTATATATATAAACTCATCATAGTTTTCTATGTATTATGATAATCCTTTTCATCATGGATTTAAGGATGCCACATGTCGTGGAGTTATCAATCAGAATATCCAAATTATTTCTATTAATTTTTATGTCGTGATAGAGGGTCGATACATGGTCCATAACAATTGTCTCAAGGAGGCTTGATAGGGAAGGGTATGAGTTAACATGTTTGGAATACACACATGGATCACCTCTTGAAATAACAAGACCCATAGATGGTGTAGATTGTGTCAATAAGAGGGAATTTAATTTAAATATTTTGAATTGTTCATAACAATTTGGTGAAAATGAAATGGGGAATAAGTGATTAGACGGATGGAATTTAGATCTGCTTATTTCTAAGAGAAACATTGAGTGTTCGAATATCATTATGTTCGATCTTGTGGATAAAGGGCTTAAAATGAACCAGATGTTTCCACTAATAAAATAAGTAACCGCTAAAATATTGGATTCTTCATAATTTTAGGAGGATAGAAGAGTAGGTGATTACTTTTTCCCCATAAAATAAACATTTAAATAAATGGAATTGATTCATAGAAATAGCTTCTCAATAATGGGAAAAAATGATGATAATAAACATATTACTCATTTCAACCTAATGAAATGTCCACTTGATCAGAGTGAAATGTAACAATATCCTAGGTTTATAGAAGCTCAACCCGTATATGGGATATTTGAATCATATAAAACCAATGAAAACTGTATCTTATTTATTGAGAAAAAACTGTTATTCAATATGATCTGAATGTTTTGATACCTGTGATAACATAAAACAATAAACAATTTAATTTGAATAGCATATTAGATGATATTGAAATAATATAACCTTGAAAATTTGATTTTCTAATAGGGTTTTATATGTTTTTTAGTTAATAACTCCTAATAAAAAATAATTATTTAGTGGTCCAATATTTACAAGTCCTGAGATACATCAAATTACTTCATCAATATCAGAAATAAGGAATAACATTTTCAATAATAATTGAAAGGATATATATTAAGTATATATGAAATCAATGAAATATCATTACATCCTATCACCAGTTGATAAATCATAAATTTGAAAAATTATTCATCCCCAGTTCCTCTAATGTAATAGTCAATAATGGTTTTTATTTTATAATTATTGAACCCTTAAATATTTGTAAATGATGATCTATTATGATGAGTATCTGGATATCAAGTAAAACATTACTACTATCATTGATAATGAGATGTATGTTGAACCAAAATATAAGATCAGGAGATTAAAATGGATACTCAGATATATTCTTTAACTATTGGAATCTTTCATACATTTAACTTCATTTTGTTATACCTATTTAAACTTCTGTATAAATGTGTTCGGTGTGGACGATTCAATAATGGTAGACCATGTTATTTTTTTATTCAGGTTTTTTTTATTTTCAGGCTAAAACATACTGATGGATTTTGATAAATAAAATATGATGCATTTTTTTCTAGGAATATATTTTCCTTTTCATGTCTTTATTTTAAATTTATAAGATGTATATTTCATGTCCTCCTATTGCATTGGACATTCTTTTTTTAGATGATATGATTCTTTATTGGATATTATTTTTGGTTTAAAATTATATATAAACCATACCATAATAAAATATAAAAAATTATTTTTTGGATGGATATATTTTGATTTACAGTAAATTTATATTATCCTTTTTCATTTACCTAAATATTTCGATGCTAATGAATATTGGTTGAAATAATTTCGTGAAATATTAAATGGTAAACACATGGGATTTATATTGACACTAAAGGCTTCAAAAACATTAATCTAAAATTTTAAATGTTTTTAATTTGAATTTTTTTACATCAAGTACATTATGGAAGTAATTGAAAAACCATATCATTATTTATTATTAATTTTTTTCTAACTAAATACACTAGGAGACGTGGTTTATTTTTTAATGACTATCAATATGAACAAAAAAGGTAATTCATTACAATATCTGGATATAGATACATCACACGAACATTTCAATGGAATGAAATAGTAATCTACATTGAATTAGATCATTCAAGACATATCAACATGTTTCTTTTTGAAATATAAAATGCAATGGGTTTCTAATTTTGAATTAGTTGTGAATGATCTCTATAGAATTTGTTCAATAGGACCAGTTCTATATGGATTTTTTGGATATTTTCATGTAGTGGTATGTTACACAACATTTTGATCAACTATTATAGTACACTTGGTTTGACTACATCAATTTGTTTCTTGAATTCATGAAAAAACACCACATCCTTAACGCATAATGATTTTCATCATTATCTAGTTTTTTTAGATAGTATTTATTTATAATAATTTTAGTATGTAAATTTTTGTGGGTTATACTTATTGTAAATAGAATTACATCTAGATTAAAAAACCGATCACAAAATGTATGTGTGTTTGTGGCATGTAATTGATAATATTAATGGGATTATGTTGTTCCATAGTAAAAATTAGGGCATGTTTTTTTCTTAAACCACCATAACAAGATTCCATTTGAGTTGTGACACTATGTGGGAAATTGGGAGTCATGGATTGTAGTTTTATTGTATAAAAATTAATTATAAGAGTTTTGAATACTTATAGAAAAATGTTGATTCCTTTTTAGTGGGATCAATTTATCTTCACATTTTAGGGTAGTAAAGAGTATATTAGAATAAAATATATCTAAAAATTATTAAATTCACAAAATAAAATTAATTTAAATTTAAATATAATTAATTTTTAACAATGATTATATTTCCTAAAATATATTATGAAATGTTGATTCACCACAAATCTTTAGAATTAGTCTATCCTTGTATTGCTATATAAGAATTCATAACAAAAACATAACAAGTTTTTATGAATATTTAAAAATTATTTTTCCAGTCATATCCTTACATAATATTCAAGTGGACATTTTTTCCATGAATATTTGATGAAATGAAAATGATGTTTGGACCATTCAACAACCTCTATTTTTATTGAAAATTCTAGGTATATTGGAAGAAATTTATAGAAGCCGAAATTAATAACATTAGTATTTATAGTTTGACTATCATAGTCTAACTATACAATGTACATGATTTCAATATTAATATATTGGTCAAAAAATATTCAATTAGAAAAATTATTAATTACAATGTAATCAAACATATTTATTCAGAAATATGGAAAGATGTCCACTTCATAATATGGTCATGTTAAGATAAACATGAAATTTGGAAACTTTTACATGTTGGTAATTTATGTTTTGATTTTATTTTAAGACAGATTCTAATCATGTTATGATTTGGGTATAAATAATATAAAATGGGGGAAAATAATCAATTAATCAAATATTTTCTAGTTATAATTGTATTGTATTTTTTTATTTATTTATATGAACGTTTAGATTAATCGATTTTTGTTGAAATGGTTTTATGGGATTTAATTGAAAAATATTTTACAAAAAAGGGAGATATATATGAGTGAAAAAAAATTTGGATGATATTTTTAATGACATTATTTAATATATTTAAAAATATGAGTTAAAATTTGTAATAATTTATACTAAAAAATTAGAACTGGAATGAATATTTTTTATGTAAAATGATATGGAATAGTCTTGTAACAATGAGCAATAGTTAATATATAGAGATAGTGTCCCTTAGGTAGAAAAGGGTACTGTTGGACCAATATTTGGGATAAGGAAGAGAAAACAGGGAGCCCTTGGGACTACCTCACGAAGCCTGTCCACTGACCCTCGCATCACCGTAGCCTACGTGAAGCTCCCTCTCTACGAAGCCGCCACGGTGCAAGGAGGCGTGAGGATCTGCATACCGGATTGATGTTTCTGAATCCTCCATGGAGAAAGAATGCAGGAGGCTCCATGATCCAATTTGACTTTCACAAATCTGCTTCGGGGAAATGATGCGAGAGGATCCCTGATCATATTTGACGTTTGTGAAGACACCACAAAGAAAGAGGATGATAGGCACCGTGATTATGATAAAATACAATGGGTCTACATGATAAGCGATCTCAGATTCACAACGCCTCTTGAAAATAAATATCAGGCTCTCCTCTGGCCCAAAATATGATTCCTATATATTTTTGCCTTCTTTTCTCTCAAATCACAAAGCAATTTCTTCTCTGCAATCCATGAGCTCTTCAAGGTACATTAACTTCACGAAGTGCCTCTCCCTTTTCTTAAATTCAACCCATCTTCAAAGAGGTATGCCCTTCGCAAAGCCCATGGTCCTTTGCGATGGAAGGGGATCCCTATGTGGAAACGGATCTTCACTGAGCACTTATGCTTCATGAGGTACCCCCCATGCACATGTAACCCACATGCTAATGCAGGTTCACTAGACATCGCGAAGCAAACCACATTGTAGTGCTACACTTCGCAGATTACCCATTCTTCGTGATGCCCTAATATGGGATAGCTATTCCACTTAACGAATCACCTTCCATATGTAGCTTTTCCAAAGGCTAGGACAGATCACTTCACGAATCCCCTCCACTATATAAAGCATTAGATCTCCACGAGGCTTCCTCCTTTGAACCCTTTTTCTCCAAAACCCCTATTCCCATTCAACCCCCAATGATTGTACGATGTGATTTCAATGACCCTTGGGAAGTGCTTCCTATTTTGTTACTTAGCCATTTGATTTTTTTCTTACGAAGGATAATGGATGTTGCTTCATTTCATTGTCACACTAACGTGGACCCCACATTGGATCACTCCAAAACACACCCTCATCACAACATTTCAATTTTCTTCCCTTCACCAAGGGATAAAGTAGGTCAGTTATGTATGTCATAGGGGTGTGGGGTGATCAAGCCATGTTCGAAGTATAGGACATTTTACTATCAAGTACCACATTCCTCAGCAAAAGATTCTAAACTGTGTTTTCATCCCATGACTTCTACATGGGGATCCCCATATCAGAAATTCTCTACACCCGCACATCTCTACAAGAGTGGGCTCTTCCTCACATGATATGAGATCCACTTTGCCGAATCGGAGCCTATCTGTGGCGAAAGTAAATGATCTTAGTATAAGAACCTATCCTTTTTTGCAATAGGTAGTACCCTTACTCTTCCTTTCTTCTTCTATGCCATGGACGATATGGGGTATGGGAAATAGAACCCTCATCTCTTCTGTGACATATCCCTCTCATGTGGGGCCTTTCCATCACCCTGTCCTCCATTGGGGACTAAGTCACAATCATCATCTCCCAGGGTTGTGAACCATGCATAATCCCATGGTTCCACATTGGGATGCGAACCATGAATAAGACCATGTTTCCTTTATGGGATGCTATCCATTTGTAAACCTCACTCCACATCACACAGACATAGCTTTTGTTATGTGATTGGGAAGTTTTTCATGCCTCTTCTGTAAAGACCAGTAAATTTCAAGGAGAATTTTTTCATAAATTCCTTGGGATTTTATGAGTATGCAGTTTCTGACAGAACGTGATTCTGAGGCCTGGTTGTCTAGGAATAAATTTCCGAATATTAGCTTGGGTACATTCAGTGAACGAACGAGCGGGTTTTTCTATCTTTTGAACCAGTGCTCGGATTTGAAATCCAAGGGCACCGATGGAACCGCATTGCCGATAATTGGGTAAGAGGTCTATTATCATAGATGCATTTGCATGGGAGAAGGAGAATAACTTTGTGGTTTAAATAATAATTGAATAAAATTTGTAGAACAATTTTTATTCTTTATTATAAGAGGTTATATCCTAGTTGTGGGAGTTGGGGTGGGACCCACTATTTACTAACTACCCCTGAGAGGATAAAGGTTAGGTGGGGCCCACACGATCCCCAACTCTTCACATTCCCCAACTCCCTAACTTCCCCATTTATTTGAGTAACTCCCCTCTCTCCATATTTAATAATGCCAACTCACATTAATTTAATTAATTGATCCTCAACAATTAATTGATTCATCTGTTTGAATTTTGGAAATTTGAATGCATGGCGTGAATTAATAAAATAAGATGAGAATTATTTTGTTTTGGGGTTAGATTTTTCTGTTATGAATTGGGGATGGAGATATAGTTCCTCCCGCGAAGAACGACATCCTTTGAAGAAGAACGTTGTCACGACATGGAGAGACGATGTGCCTTTCCATCCTCTCTTTGCAGCTTCTGTGAGATGTTGTCCCTTCCTTCAACGCACACAAATGCCATCTTCGAAACCTCACCCCATGATGCCATCTTCCGTGTTGTCGTCAAACAAAATTGTTTATTGAGGTAAGGATTATCTTCTTTCAAGGTTAATTTAACATTCTTCGTTGATTATTTTGGCCGCTTGTTATCGTTATAACTGGAGGAGATCGGACCACAAAAACACGACCGATCCTCCTCCCCTTTTTCTTGTTGATCCTTTATGATATATGCAGTGAAGGCGGCGCGATTCCATTGCAACACGTAGGAATGAAGTCGACTGTGGCCGGAGCAGGCCGCGGTTGGGGTGCGCGGCACCGTCGGTCCACCCCAGTGGAGCCGAAAGAGGCTGCGGCCAGGAGTGGGCTGTGGCAGAGGGGTGAAGCGCCGTCGCGCCGTGCAGAAGCATCAAGGGGGTCGTGGCATGGTTGGGCCGTGATAGTGGGGCACAGCAGCATCGCACCATGCCGGTCGAATAGGATCCACGACCTAAGGCCACGACTGTTTTAGCAGGGGAGGCCGGGCTTGGCGGGTCGCCAGTGCTCCAGGAGGCGGGACCCCCTCGGGTCCCGTAGTGGCTCAACCGGTTGGACATAATGGTTGACTGTTTCCGAAGAAACCGGGAGGTGTAACCCCGCAGACCTGCCTAGGGCGGATCCCACCAGGAGGCCGCCGTTTCCAAAACAACGGTGGTTGCGACCAACTGGTTCGGGCCGACCCACGGGGTATAGGGCCGGGTCGGACCTGGCCCAAACCTCTTAGTTTCAGACAAGGTTCATTCAAAAACCAACATCTTGTGCTATAGACCTCCGATTGATGCATTGTCACTTGCGTTGGAATCCTTGGATCGGTACGGTCCTTTTGGTAAATTACACCTGAGGTTTCTACGATGTTTGTTACGGACGGGTTTGTTCGAACCCGAAATCAACCAGGACCATGGTGCAGAAACGGTTATAACATAACGACCAGACGTCCGAATGACGTGCTGTAAATTTCGTTGATTTACTCTTAGTGAGATGGTTCTTTCAGCTTACTTTACTCGAGTTTTGGATGAAGCTAGTGTATGGTAAAGTTAGTTTAGCTAAAAAAAACCAACCGGGACCCAGGAACGAAAAAGCCAATAACTCTCAAATCGGGCATCCGATTGACGCGATATCTATCGCGTTGAGTTTCTATTGACGAGATGGAACATTGTGATACATCAACTCTAGACCTATTGAAAATTGAGGTATCGACCCCCTTGGTTCTTGGATCGGACCCTCCCAGCATCGAGTGTGCTGTGTGCAGGAACCATAGAGCTGGCTGCGACTGTAAAGACAATGACGACTGTACATGGATCCTACGTGGGTTCGGCATTGAGGATGACTGTACATGGATCCTCCATGGGTTTGGCAGCGAGGACGACTGTACTTGGATCCTCTGTGGGTTTGGAAACAATGGTTACTGTACTTGGATCCTACGTGGGTTCGGCAGTGACGACTTTTGTACATGGATCCTACATGGGTTCGGCAGAGGAGATGATTCAGAGGCTACATATAATCATCTCCACCCCTATTCGTGAGTAGTGTACATGTGTGGGTTGAGTATTGTCTTTCAAACATTATCATCGTTTTGATTGACCTGCTTCCCTGTGTGGAATGGGTTGTGTTATTCTGTGTGGACTAGGTTGTGATTACCTATGTGGACTGGGTTGAGTTTTACATTGTGTATTGGGTTGTGCTTTCCTGTGTAGACTGAGTTATGCTCTGGCTCAGGAGTTGGAGTTGGACAGGGATTGATATCCTAGGTATATGTATGGGAATATACCTAAGTAGGGTAGGTTGTTACTTCGTGATTGTAACGTTCCATTGTGAATTATCCTTTGTGGATTCTGGGAGACCTTCAGGCATCTTGGGGTCCCTACTGAGTATCATATACTCACCCCTACATGGGCTATTCCCACACAACGTTGTGTTGGATACAGGCGTCGGACATCACTGATCGAGGTGGAGGCTTGTGGAGCTGGACGGTACCCGGAGGTGGACTACTTGACGAAACGTAAATGGAGCGGACGATCGGACCTGAGGAGCTGAGGAGACTACTTGTACCCACCCTTCAAGTGGGATTTCTAGGGGACGACTCAGTGTTGCTGGTTTAATTTTTTTCTGTTGTTCTTTCTTTTCAGTTGTACTGTACTTTCAGTTTGGTTTGTATTCTGGTCCATTTACTTCCAGCACTTACTTTTGTAACATGTTTTTATTTAGTTCTTATTTCACCTTCTTACTCTTTTGTGTGTTTGTTTACTTATATATAAAAAATGCCTTCCCTTTATCATGAATTATGCCTTTGGTGCTATTTTCCAGCCCCAGGCCTATGGAAGTCGGGTTTGGGGTAGTCACGGCACGGGCCCCGAGGACGGGTCGTGACAAATTGGTATCAGATGATTTGGTTTTACTGTAGAACTCAGGACTCTGGTAATTTCTTCTATGTGACGGGATAGAGTTTAGGGTATTGAGTGTGGTTATCAGTACAGGGTGTCCAGTGTTGGTGCGGCGGTCGACGTATACATACACAAGGATCATGACTTCTGATTTCTGACTAAATGCACGAAAACCCTGATTGCATGTGTGTTTCAAAAGTTTTCTTTATGATTACATTGTGCCAACTCACCAAGTATACTGTATTAACCATGTGGCTCCTGTTTCATTTCAGGATGGCTCGACGATGGCAGCCAGCTAGGGGTCCAAGCTTTGTGTGAGATGGCAGCCCACCGAGGGACGAGGCCTCGGTGCAAGGCCCCATTACAGCGGAGGCACTGGCGGTACCTCTACCTGCCGATCCGCCAATGACACCAGCCCATGTGGCTGACAGTTCATGTCGGCTGAGTGCACTGCATGAGTTTTAGCGTCAGAGACTGCCCAGGTTCCTTGGGGAGACGGACCCTCAGGCAACCGACGATTGGCCGGAGGTTGTTGTTCGAGATTCAGATTAGCAGGGACACCAACTGACCTCATGGTGATTATTGCGGCGATTCTACTGCACACAACAGTAGGTATATGGTGGATCCTAATGCTCCAGGTTCACGATGAGGCATCTCTACTTTGGACAGACTTTGAAAGCCTCTTTCGCTCGATTTCATTCTAGCCACCCTCTGTGTGGTGCGCATTCAAGAGTTGCTACAGCTACGACAGGGCAGCATGACAGTAGCCCAGTACTTGGTGAGGTTTACTGACCTCTCGTGCTACTACATGGACATTGTATGGGACCCATTATACCAGGCCCAGACCTTCGAGTAGGGATTGTGGCATGAGATCAGGGATTCGATTATTTCCCTCTGCATTCCAACGCAGGCATGAGTATTGGAGTGAGCCCATCTTGTGAAGACCTTTCTTGCTAAGCCTAAACCAACAATGAGACCTACCATAGGGTGGAACATAGTAAAATATTTTGCAGCCGGTAGTAGACAGATGTCGCAGCAGTCCAAAAAGACCAGACCATCAGGTGGGTGACCTCAAGATACTGGTTCGAAGGTGTGGGGCACACGCATCAGAGCCAGTCATATGAGAGGCCGACAATGCTATGCATGTGGCGGGCAGTGCCACATGGCTCGTGATTTCCCGACCCGCCTAAAAAGGAGTATAAGACGGTTGTGGGACCACCCAGGTAGAGGCAGAGGTTCGAACGTGGCAGCCCGCAGGGAGCAGGCAGACGAGGTAGAGGATTTGGCCGAGTAGCTGGTGGTGGAAGACGCTTCGAGGCTCGACCACCACCACCACCATGATGTCCACCCTGACCCTAGAGAGTTGCTGAGAAGAGACAGGCTCAGCTTCAGGCAATGGACGCCTATGACCACGGTACACCTGAGATGATTCGAGGTACTATCTATGTCTACTCAACCCTTTCTGTAATTCGTATAGACACAGGAGCGAGTCATTCTTTCATTGTCGCTAACCTTGTTCAGAGCTCGGAGATTCCAACAAAGAAGTTGGCTCGACCCTTATGGCTAGAGACTCATACGGGAGTAGACTCAATGATTATACACAGGTGCCGGTTGTTTGAGATTACTCTAAGAGGCAAGAACTTCAGCTAGTATATTCTTGTAGTGTCATCGAGGCCTTACGACATTATTTTTGTCTTGTATTGGTTATCAATGGTCCATGCTCAGATCCACTGTATTAGGCATAAGGTTCGGTGTGTCTGCACCGATGGGAGTAGGTTCACCTTCACCAGTGAGAAGGGAGCCTTTGCTACACAATATGGACTCACATAGAGGATAAGACTGCCAATCACCCATCATTTGGCTAGTCTCCTCCTGGGAGAAGTTGATGTGAGGAGTCAGATTTTCTAGTTGTGGTGGTTCAGTATGCAGATGCTTTTCCATACGACGTTCCAAGACTACCTCCTTGCAAAGTGGTAGACTTATATATTGACTTATACCCCGAGACAACCCTGATATCTACACCATCATATCGGATTGCTCCCGCTAAGCTTCATGAGCTGTGGGTATAGTTGGAGGACTTGTAGGGCAAGGGATTCATCCGACCTAGTGTTTCACCCTGGGCTTCCCCGATTTTGTTCGTCAAGAAGGTGGATGGTAACTTTCGACTGTGTGTCAACTAACGTCTCCTAACCCAGGTGACCATGAAGAACAAGTATCCACTTAAGAGGATTGAAGACCTCTTCGATCAGCTCAAGGGAGCATACTAGTTCTCGAAGATAGACCTTATGTCAGGCTATCATCAGCTTAGAGTTCGAGATAAGGATGTGCAGAAGACGACTTTCAAGTGTCAGTATGGCCACTATGAGTTATTGGTTTTCTCATTATTTGTAACCAAAACTCCAGCAGTTTTCATGATTCTCATTATTAGGATCTTCCAGCCTTACCTCGATCGATTTGTCGTAGTCTTCATCAACGACATACTGATATACTCAACTTATGAGAATGAGAACGCCAACCACTTATGGGTTGTACTGGATACACATTGAGAGCACGAGCATTATGGTAAGCTCTCGAAGTGTCAGTTTTGGATTCGAGAGGTCCACTTCTTGGGTCACATCATCTTTGAGGTGGGAGTTGAAGTGGATCCAGTGAAGATTGAGGCAACACTAGCTTGGGAGCCACCAAGGGGAGTGACGGAGGTACAGAGTTTCCTAGGTCTGGCTGGGTACTATTGGAGATTTGTGCCTAACATCTCCAGAGTTGCAGCACCACTTTCAGAATTGACGAACAAGGGGAAACCCTTTGTGTGGTCTGATAGATGTTAGAAGAGCTTCGAGGATCTGAGATAGAGATTGACTAGTGCACCCATCTTGAGGGTATCAGAGGAGGGAGTAGGGTATGTAGTTTACTACGATGCATCAAGGACCAGACTCTGGTGTTTCTTAATGCAATAGTGGGAAGTGATCGCCTATGGATTAAGACAGTTGAGGCATCGTGAGAAGAACTACGTTACACATGACTTAGAGTTAGCAGTAGTGGTCTTCTCCATGAAGATATGATGGCACTATCTGATGGGCGAGTGCTTTACCGTCTACTCTGACCACCATAGTCTCAGGTACATCTTATCGCAGAAGGACCTGAACCTAATATAGCAGCGATGGCTCAAGTTCCTTCAAGACTATGACTTTTTTATAGTCTATAATTCTAGAAAGGAGAACATAGTAGTTGATTCTCTTTGTAGGAGGTCGGGAATCCAGCTACATGGAGAGGCGATGGAGCAGCTAGCCGCGTTGTAGATATCCTTTGTAGATAGACATGGAGAAGTCTTTGATCAGTCAATCACAATCACTCATACACTACATCAGTAGGTCCGAGAGGCACAGCGCTGGGACGTAGACTGTGAGACGCGATGTGAACAGATATGCACAGGACAAGAACCTGATGGATTTTTTTATAGGAGGAGAGCACATCATTCTTTTCAGGGGAAGTACCATGGAACCAGTTTCATTACCGGAGTATGTGCTAAGAGTGTGTCACACTTCCCCACTGGTGCTACATCTAGGTGTAGGGAAGATGCACCAGGATCTCAGACGACAGCATTGGTGGTCGAGTATGAAGAAGACTTTGGCAGAGTTCGTTTCACGATGCCTCACCTCCCAGTAGGTGAAGGTTGAGCACCAGGTACCAGCTATCTTGGTACAACCCTTAGAGGTCCCGGAGAGGAAGTGGGGCGGGATATCTATGGATTTAATGATGGGAATTCCACTTACTTCTAGAGGACACGACTCCATCTGGGTGATTGTAGACCAACTCACCACGTCGGCCCAATTCCTACTTATTAGAGAGCAGGGATCAGTGGAGAGATTGGGATGCCTCTACGTTCAGGAGATCGTACGACTTCATGGTGTGCCATCATATATCGTCTCTAATTGAGATGCTCTCTTTACTTCATATCTTTGGAAGGGGTTGCTGAAGGAATTTGGGACGCAGCTACCCCAGAGCACCTTCTTTCAGCCTCAAATAGATGGTCAGATGGAGAGGACCATTCATACTCTCGAGGACATGATCCGTTCATGTGTCCTCGACTTTGGTCGCAGCTGGGAGGATCACCTACCATTGGTGTATTTTGCTTACAACAACAGCTACCACTCCACCATCGGGATGGCACCATATGTGGTATTGAACTGACGACTTTGAAGATCACCTCTATGCTGGACAAACCCTGGGAAGTCAGCACTTGTAGGACCAGAGATGGTCCAGGCCAGGACGGAGAAGGTACAGATCATCCAAGAGCGGATGAGGACTTCTCCGAGCCGACAGAAGTCCTATGATGATAGTAGGCAGACACCACTAGAGTTCAAGGATGGAAACCACGTTTTCTTATGGGTCTCACCTCGAAGTGGACTACGATGATTTGGCCGGGGTGACAAGTTATCTCCGCGCTTCATTAGACCATTCCATGTTCCTAGTAGGATAGGCGAGGTGACTTATCGCCTGGATCTTCCACCATAGTTGCACTGGGTGCACGATGTCATCAACGTATCTCAACTGAGGAGATATGTGCAAGACCCAAAGCATATTAATGATCACGGGGCGATGTACATCGATGACGGGGCGAAATTTGCGGAGGTTCCAGTGGAGATCGTGGATCGACAGGAGCGAGTCCTATGTGGACGGTCGATTCCTCTAGTGCACATTAGGTGGCAGTACAGGAACCTCCCAGAGAGTACATGGGAGCGGGAGGATCAGATGCATGCACAATACCCTCATTTGTTTCCATTGGATATGATGTAGCTTTGGGGAGACGAAAAATTTGGACGTGGGAGTAATGTAATGACCCGTAAATTTCCAGGAAATTTGTTTCTTAAATTCCTTGGTATTTTATGAGTACGCAGTTTCTAATGGCACCTGATTCCAAGGCCTGGTGTGCCCAAAATCAATTTCTGAAGTTTATCTCAGATACGCTCAGTAAACGAACGAGCGGGTTTTTCTATCTTTTGAACCAGTTCTCGGATTTGAAATCTGTGGGCACTGATGGGACTGCATCGCCAGAAATTTCATAAGAGGACTTTTACAGTAGATGAATTTTCACAAGAGATGGAGTTTAATTTTGTGGTTTAAATAAGAATTGAATAAGAATTGTAGAACATTTTTTATTCTTTATTCTATGTGGTAATATACTAGGTGTTGGGGTTGGGGTGGGACCCACTATTTTCCAACTACCCTTGAGAGGATAATGGTGAGGTGGGGCCCACACGAGCCCCAACTCTTCACATTCCCTAACTCCCTAACTCCCCCCTTTATTTGAGTAACTCCCCTCTCTTCCTCTTTAATAATGCCAACTCACATTAATTTAATTAATTGAACCTCAACAATTAATTTAGTTCTATGTTTAATTTTGGAATTTGAATGCGTGGATTGAATTAATAAAATAAGATGAGACTTATTTTATTTTAGGGTTAGCTTGTTGTTTTAAGAATTGGGGAGACAGCTCTAGTTCCTTCCATGAAGAACGACATCCTTTGATGAATAACTCAATCACCACAAGGAGAGGCGACATGCCTTTCCATCCTCTCTTCACAACTAGTGTGAGAAGTCATCCCCTCCTTGGACGCACACCAACGTCATCTCTGAAACCTCACCCCGTGATTCCATCATGTGCGTCGCCGTCAAACGACATTGTTTATCGAGGTAGGTGTTATCTTTGTTCAAGTTTAATTTGACGTTCTTCATTGATTATGTTGACCGCTTGTTATCATCATAACCAGAGGAGATCGGACCGCACAAACAGAGCTGATCCTCCTCCTCATTCTCTTATTGATCCTTGTTGATCTTTGCGGAGAAGGCGGCATGGTGCCGTTGCACCACATGGGAACAAAGAGGACCACGACCGGTGTGGGCCGCCGGGGTGGTGCGCAGTGCCATCGCGCCCCAACGGAGCATCAAGGTGGGCTGTGGCCCGGGTGGGCCACGACGGTGGGGCATTGCACTATAGCGCTGCGCCGGTCGGAAAGGAGTTGCGCCCTAAGGCCCCAACGGTCTTCACCAGGGGCGACCGGGCTCGGCCGGCCACCGACGCTCCAGGAGGCGGTACCCCTACAGGTCCCGTTGCGGCTCAACAAGCCGGCCATTATGGCCTGTAATTTCTGAGGAAGCCGGGGGGCGTAACCCCCCAGACCTGCCTAGGGTGGTCCCCACCATGGGGCCGCCGTTTCCGAAAAAAGTGGGCCGCACCCCCTTCGCACCCCGCTCGGCCGTGAGCCGAGCCGTGGCCGGCTTCCGAGCCGGGCCGTAGGGCGCACCGAACTGCTGGCCAGGCCGCACCCTGCCGGGCCGGGCCATGCCCCGCCTGGCCGGGCCGCGCCCGCTGGGCCAGACCCGGACCCAGGTCGGGTTGCCAGGTTCGGGCCGACCCAGGGGGTATCGGGCCGGGTGGACCGGGCCCAAACCCCCTAGTTTCGGACTAGGTTCGTTCTAATTCACATTACATGATCTACGGACCACTGATCGATGAACCATCAGTTGCATTGGGATCCTTGGATCAGGACGGTTGTTTCAGAATATTACACCTAAGGTTTCGGTGATGTTTGGGTACTGAAGGGTTGGTTTGAACCTGAAACAAACCAGGCCCTTGGAGCAGATACACTTATAACATAACGACCGGACGTCTGAATGACGTGCTGTAAATTTAGTTGATTTCCTCGTAGTGAGATGGTTCTTTTGGCTTACTCTAATTGAGGTTTGGATGTAGATGGAGTATGGTCTGGTAGGATTAGCTTAAAAAACCAACTGGGCCCCTTGGATGAAAAAGCCAATAACTCTCAGACCGGGCGTCCGATTGATGCATCGTCTATTGAATTGAGATCCTATTGAAGAGACGGAACTTTTTGATACATCAACACTAGACTTAGTTATAGTTGACGTATCGGCCCCCTTGGCTCGTGGCTTGGACCCTCCTGAAATCGAGCGTGTTGTGTGCGGGAACCTTAGAGCGGGCTGCGACTATGACGACGATGACGACTGTACTTGGATCCTACGTGGGTTCAGTAGCGAGGACGACTGTACTTGGATCCTCCATGGGTTCGGTAGCGATGGTTACTATACATGTATCCTATGTGGGTTCGTCAGCGATGACTTATGTACTTGGATCCTATGTGGGATAGATAAGGGAGATGATTCAGAGGCTACATCTAATCATCTCCAACCCTCTTCGTGAGTAGTGTACCTATGTGAGCTAAGTCTTGTCTTTCAAAAATTATCATATTTGTGATTGACCTAATTTTTTGTGTGGACTGGGTTTTGTTTTCCTGTTTTTTCTGGATTGTGATTACCTATGTCAACCAGGTTGAGTTTTCCTTTGTGGACTGGGTGTGCTTTCCTGTGTGGACTGAGTTGTGCTCAGGCTCTGGAGTTGGAGAGAGATTGGGATTGATAACTTAGATATATGTATGGGAATATACCTACGTAGGGTTGGGTTTTACTGCTTTGATTGTAACATTCCTTAGTGGTTTTTCCTTTGTGGATTCCGGGAGTCCATCGGGCGTCTCAGGGTACCTATTGAGTATCGTATAGTCACCCCTGCACGGGCTATGCCCGCAAAACGTTGTTTTGGATGTAGACGCTAGAAAAAACTGATCAAGGTGGAGGCTTGTGGAGCAGGATGGTACTTGGAGGTGGACTACTCGACGAGACATAAATGGAGTGGGCGACCAGACCCAAGGAGCTGAGTAGACTATCTGTAACCACCCTTCATGTGGGATTTCCAGGGGACGGCTCAGTGTTCTTGCTTTACTTTTCAGCTGTTGTACTTTCTTTTCAATTGTACTACACTTTCAATTGGTTTTTATTCTCGCCCATTTACTTCCAGCACTTATTTTTGTACCCAGTTTTTACTTAGTGCTTACTTCAATTTCATACTCTATTGAGTGTTTGTTTACTTATATGAAGGCAATGCCTACCCTTTATCCATAATTACGCCTTTGGTGCTAGTCTCTACCCTCTAGCCTATGGAAGGTGGGCTTGGGGTAGTCACGACACGGGCCCCGAGGACGGGTTGTGACGTCTTCTTTATCACACTGAGCATGCCCCACGTGGGCATAGAGTATGCATCAATTGTGACATCATCTCTAGGACACCTTAGAGTGTAATCCTAAATACCATTCTAAACTATCTGGACATTGATCCTGGCCAAGGAAATGTTCGTACGAATCCACCCTAATGTTTAAGCCCAACAACAATTGGTCCTGGCCCCACTTTGTGTTGGTTCACCAAACATCTGAAATATGTGTACTTTGACCTTTGCCAAGGCAAGGTATGTATTAAGCCTTCCTGATGTTTAAGCCCAACAACTATTGGTACTGACACCCCTTTTCATAGGTTCAACAAATACCCTAACTACATGGACTTTGATCCTTGCCATGTCAAGGTACATATAAAGTCTCCCTGAGGTTCAATCCCAACATCTATTGGTCCAAGATCTCTTCGTGTCTCTTCACCAAAAAAATGAATTATGTGGAATTTGATCCTCTTCAAGGAGAGGTACATGGGATGCCTCCCTAAGGTTCATGCACAACTACTATCTATCATAGACACCCGTCAGGTCAGCTCACCTAACATCTGAACAATGTAGATATTGATCCTTGGAAAGGCAAGGTATGTAGGAAGCCTCTCTCAGGTTGTACCCCAAAAACTATTGGTCTCGTACCACCTTCCTGTCAGTTCACCAAAATTTTGAACTATGTGGACTTTGATCCGTGCCAACGAAATCTATGTAGGAAGACTCCCTGATCTTCAAGCCCAAAAAACATTGGTCTCAATGACTTCACATCAACTAACCAACACCATTACAAACTACGTGGACTTTGATCCTTTCCATGCAAAGACACGTAGCATCCCATCCAGAGGATCAATCCCAACATCTATTGGCCATATCCCACCTTCGCATCAGTTCAACATACTTCCTAACTATGTGGTAATTGATCCTTAACAATGTATGGTATGTAAGTAGCCTCCCAGAGGATCATGCCCATAAACTATTGTTGATGGCCCCACTCCGCATCGGTTCACAAATGTTCCAATCTAAATTGACTTATATCCATGCCAATGAATGCTACATATGAAGCCACCCTAATGTTCAATCCAGAAAACTATTGGTCCCAGGCCCACATCACATTGGTTCTCCAAACATAAAAACTATGTGGACATTGATCCTTTCCATATCATGGTGCATAGGATTCCTCCCTAAGGTTCATGCCCAACAACTATTTGTCTCAGCCCCTCTTCGCGTCGGTTCACCAAACATCAGAAATATGTGTACATTGATCCCTTCTAAGGCATGGTACATTGTAAGCCTCTCATATGTTCAATCCCAACAATCATTGGTCACGAATACTTCCTATGAACTCAACAACACCATCCAGATTTATGATGAGATTGATCCTTGTGAAGGAAATATACATAAGAAGCCTCCATGAGATTCAAGCACAACACCCATTAGTCCCGAATACTCCGCTTTTGTCCACCCCAGTCCTATATGATGATAAACTGTATTCCCCTTTTGTCCTTCAAGACAAAAAAATGTCCCCTATTTTTTGGTAATCCATTGTCTAACCCATTTAGTGCTATGCATTGTGATCCCCATTCAGCGGTAAGCCATTGTCAACCCCATGAATCAAAAATACATTGTCAACCCCAACCAAGCGTTAAACTATTATAGTCAATAATAGATGATAATACATCATATTCAACATTGTTGGGACTCGTATCTCTTTTCTACCCTTGTGGTGTCATAACAACTCTGGCTACTAATCATGCATAAGCCTCCGAATAACATCGGGTTGTTGTCCTCTGCATACACCCCAATTCTATTCCCCTATAATATAATATGGGGTCCTTGATTTTTCCCAATGTATGGTATGTAGGAATCCTTCTTGATGATCAATCCTATCACACATGTCTCATATTGGCCTCTTTCCCTCATGCATATGTGTTTCCGGAAGGTCATGCCTCTACATGGAGGATCCAGATACTCTGGGTTCCATCCATGTGTCCCCCTATAGATGGGTCACCTCCTTATGTGTCCCATTGCCTCTCCGAACTACGCATACTTTGATTCCCTTCCCTGAGTATAGACAAGATGTCTCTTATAGGTTAATTACAAACACTACCATCAACTTCATTATGGTTTCATATCATTCCCCCAACAATTCATTCAACTCTCGGTCATCCATGAAGATTTTTACCTGGGTTTCCACATCCAGATAGAATCATGTCACCCTTTTTCTCATTGCTCCTAGTAGCAACCATGTGACTAACAATTTGTTATCCCCAGCATCAATGATCCCTTTAGTGGTCGCACCCATTTGATCCACTCTCGTCAGTGTTTTCATCAGTCGGAACAATCTCCTCTATAGGTTAAACATGTGGAAACCCCTATGAAAATCAAGGGGATTTGTGGAAAACCTCAGAGATATTCTTATGTCATATATTTACCCCCATTCAATTTAAGATTCCATGGGCTTCTGCACCCTCCAGAAGACTAAAAATAAGGGGATGAAACCAAGACTCACTAGTGTTCCTATCTCCAGACATGCCAGTAAAGTCCAATGTGACAACTCCACTGACCGCGTGATGCTATCCTGATTAGACCCCTTGGAATGTTCTGGAAGAATTAGTGTAATTAATTGGTGTCCATGAAGATATGGAACCATGGAGAGTTTCACTTTAAACGTCTTACTCTATAAAAGAGACCCAGACTCGGTAATGAGTTTGTATGGAGAATCCATGGATAGAGGAACTGACATCCCTTAATCCTATGTCGATCAATCAGAAACCATCCTTGAATAGGTGACATATTCAACCCGATGTAATGTTATTCTCCTCAATATGGAGATTAATAGCATTCAAGACATCAGTGGGATCCTGTTCCCCCAAATCCAGTTATTTAGTGCTAGTTCCCACTATGAAAATAGTGGGCTTGGCGTGAATCTCACCAAATGTTGGAGTAGTTGAATGCTGGGCATCCACGTCTGTGACGTTGTCAGTGTGGATCCTTCTTACCATCCATGGATGATAAAATGACGATTGGGCATTGGATGTGGATTTTCTTTTCCAACACTAATAGTTTAATCTCCCTTCTTTCTAGAACACATGTTGCCGCAACATGAAACTGATCACTACTCATCCACGATCGGAGGGTCTTGGGAAACGTCAACAAAAAAAATCCTGGATCCACCTCTTCTACGATAGTCTCCTCGTCCATAACTCTTGGCCACACATGCCCCATCTACCACTCTGAGATTGTTCAATGATGGCAGATAATTGAACTTGTCCACCGATATGAGGTGGAGGGGATTTTACCGACTTAGGATATGGACCACCATGATTTAGTGGTGTCTCCACCACGTCTCCACAACTACACCACAGGTCACGTTGGGAGCCACTACTCCTCAATCTGACACACAACCATTTTAGGAGCCTCTCCCATGAATGCTTCGATGACTCCCTACCCTTCTGTGATGATGTGGTGGATGTCAGGGCTAGCCTAGTCAAGATCCTATTGTAGTGGAATTCAAGGAGGCCCCCCACAAGGTCACGCCCGTGCCTCCACCCGACGCCACAGTATGAGTAGTAGGTAAACTATGCACCTTCACCCCCATCCCCAATCTAGATGACTCGATGCCAACGTCAGGAACAAGCTGAGGAAGAGACCCACCAAGGGGTGTCGACATCAGCAAATGTCATGGGTCATTCCACTTCTAAAAAATAAAATCATCCCCTTTTTTATGATGAGTATGAGCCACCATATACCCAACTCGGATCAAGGCCCTAACCACCAATGGGCTGGCTATGTCGACTCTCCTAGTTTTCAGCATTGGTAGCACCGATTGTGGACTGACCGATGGTGACAACACACAGAATAGAGGTCCTCCCCGTACCGCTATACATGAGGAAGTGGGTCCTCCCTACATCTAAGATCGGAATGGAGGTCCTCCCTATGCCACCTTTAATCTGAACATGAGTCATCTCTATAGTGGTGACACTCAGCATGGAAGCCTCTTCCACACTGATGATAATGGTTATGGAGACATTCCTCCGGCCACAAGCCGCCGACGTGGAGATGTCCCACATCCGATCAATCTTTATCATGGGGGCCTTCCCCATGTCCTTGTAATGGTCAGTGAAGGTCCTCCACGCCCCAAAAATCAAAGGAATATTGCTCTGCCATGATTAATCGTCAACTACCTCAGATGTCCTATGCATTTTCATCTTGACCAATATGAGGACCCTTATCATATTCACGTTGAGATGGTAAATATGCATAGAGGATGTAACCATGCTCATACATGTGTCAGTACATCCTAAAAAGATCCACATTCTGCATCATCTAGTGGACACAGAGGTCTTAACCATGTTTTTTTATCTCTCTAGGTGCTCCTCCCACACTGGCCCTTTCAGACGGAATCCCTCTACATCCCAAAACTAGTGTGGATGAAGGTACACCTCGTTCCAGAAATCTACCATGCCTCGAAGAGCAGGACCAGGGTAGGAAGGTAGGTCTTGAACACCATAAAATGTATTTCATGAATATTTATAGTGATATTAAACCTTTTTTCTTCTCAGATTATGAGGAGGAATATGACTCAACAATGAAACCCTCACCAAGATAACATGTGTCAAGGGATGGGGTAAGAAAGAGGCACATCAAACTCAATCATTTAGAATGCGAGGTCTACTAGATCCATGGTTCCCTCTGCAGATACATCTAGGAGAACTAAAATTTGGAAACTCCCCAGGGTCTGGCCGTGAAATCGCCACCATCATCACAAGGAAAATTATTTACCTCGACCAAATATCATGGGGAGTTCTTCTGGGGACCAATGGAGACTGAACAAAAACATGTTCCTCTGCCAGCAGTCATAGTCCATATTCCAGATACTATGGTTTCCATCCTATCTTATGTCGATGTGGTGTCAAAGTCATTGCACTCTTTGGAGGATAGCCCGAGATGTGGTAGTTTTCCAGCCCTCTCTCTATATTCTCCCTCAATAACCTACCATCTCAGTGGTCTACAATTGTACTCCTACCAATACACCATCCATCCATAGATGTGGAGTGGTGCAAAAAAGAGCAAGAATCAAAGTCTGGGCCGAGGAGTTTTTGGGAAATTCATAATGAAGACCATTTCCTGAAGATGATGTGTGGGTCATTGCACGATACATCAGTGCACTAGAATCACTCACCTTGGAGGAAGTTGAATTTTTTCACCAAACCATCTCGGTGAAACTCTTTTGTATTCTTCATTGATGAGTGTCTTACCCCAAAATCCTAGTACATATCTATGACATTGGCCAAAAAATCCATCTAGTTTATTTTTCCACACTTCCCATTGGCTAGCACCCTGAGTCACCCAGCCTCTATAGGATCCTCTAACAATGATATGTTCAGAGCTCTAAAGTTAACCTCATGATAATCAAGGAGGCTTCCCCCCATGTGTAAATCAGTGGATGGGGGAAGTAAGCACCCCTTAAATTTAGTACCAATCGATTCTAGCCTGACTTTCTAGGAGATAATGAGGATATACCCCCAGGTAAGGTCACAGTTAACATGGATGACCAATTAGGGGAACAAAATGACCTAGATATTCTTGTGATGACCTACCCTCTAAGAGAGTATCACACTCATTGGATCTGTTACAAAGGATCACTCTCCAGAAACGGAGTTTAGTGGATCTTCCAGTACCAACTGATTCATTAACCCTCGGTCGGAATCCCAATATTGGAAAGGAGAATCTTGGATCCATCAAAACCACTGACATGTCTGGCATAATACAAAAGAATGAATATGATCATGAGAATGTTGTGTTGTTTCAATAGCTCCCGGAGCATAAGAAGATGGTCAATGACCCTCTTTTTGAGCGTTACATTGAGCGATCTCCATACTAAGGGGACCCTCGGGCCAGATAGTTAGGGTAGACGTAGCTACCACTTGTGAATTGTCTCCAGGTGAACCTAACCATCTGACCCTCACAGACATTGTTGAGGATGGAACATACAACAAGAAGCTGTGTTATATGTCCACAAATCTACCAGAGATGTGATACAATCTCCTGGATCCAACTTAGGTTCCCCCTGATGCTCTGCAGGCTATCCCACTAGCTGCTCCATGAGTCGATGGGCCTGCCTATCAAGAGAAAGAACTATCTAATGAACTGGTGGGAATAGATACTCATCAAGACAAGAACCCATGACTATATGATCCCATAATGATGATCATTTCCCACCTCGAGGCATTGTAGATGCGAAAAGTGGAAATCCAACCTGATGGGAAGCCGTATCTGGCATTGGTGGATGATATAATGGAACCCCTCAACATTCATAAAACCCACATTTTCCCAATTTAATTGGATGGGAGACCTGATGTAACATCTGGCCCACTTCATTTCATGGTGTGGACCCATGCTGGGAACCCCGACATAGCAGGAAGTCACCAAAATTCGACACATTGTACAGACATTGGAAGAGCCTGAATTTTTTCTGGAACATCCTGTTACCCATCAGATCAGTAGCCGGCTAGGAAGACTATCATAAGAAATTTTATTACCAGTTCAGTTCCTCCTCTCAGAAGATGAGTATGGAAATCCTCTTCATGTTCATGCAGAGACCTTATGAGCGCATCACAAACTTCGTCTCCCATTAGAAAGGGATCACGTACTCCATTGACATGCAACTAACTTAGGAGAAACTTCTGAAGATGTGTGTAGAATAATATTAGGAAGGAATTAGTCCCCCTATGATCGCCCGAAACAACCCTTGGGGATTCCGAGACTTCTCTGATATTGATGAGTGCTTAGATGAAGCCTTATACCAGGCACGTATGTCGCCTCATTCAATTCGTTCTAGAAGGTCCGCCATGGCCTATCATGATGTAGTGACACAAATAGAGGGCCCCAGGAAACTGGAGTTATTACCAGTTGAGCTGCCTCCACAGCCTCGCAGAGGCCCTCCCCCTCAAGTGCATTCTCTTTTCTAGAAACATCCACCTCAGAATTGGCATGCGACTATGTGTAACATGCCACCACCGCCCATGATAGATAATCATGCTCCACCTCCTTGACAGGATCCTCCAACCCCTCATTAGGTTATGGTCCCCAAAGTCCCCTTCTTGGACAAGAGAATCCATACCTACTCATTTACTGATTCTCTTCTCCCCAACTATTTTTGAAGTGCTTTGGATAGGGAATTATACATTTTCCTGCATGATGGAGACCATAAGAGGAAGATCTCTATAATCACACCAACCGATGACTCATTCACCAGATCTTGGGGAACACCCTTTACAAATTTTATGTGTTTAGGTACTAGATTCAAGACCGGGTCTTCAACTATGTAGTCAGTTGGGCCCTACTCCGGAACATGTTGCATGTGTGTTCGTGAAGCCCGATAGCAGCAGTGATATCGAAGGCGAGTGGCATCATGTTTCTAACCGTCTATCCGAGTAGTAATATTATGGGATGGATTATAAAATAGTCTCTCGTTCCCTTGGTATTATTCATGTATGCATGAATCGAAAAGAGAAAATGGAAGACGAAACTATTACTCCGGTATCATCGTATCAGTCGTCCCCCTCTCAAAAGTGAAAGCACCGATGACGCTAGTGAAAACAAAGACCCCGATCAATTTCATCTTTATCCAATACTCTCAGTATATTCATGACCCCAGAGATGGATATTCCCCATAGAATCCATCTTGTAGTAGATGATTCTTGATGTTGCAGTCAATGGTACGCCATAGTTAACACCATAGAGCAGGTAGACCCCTACGTGAAATATAACAGAGAGGAGCGCCAAGAAGATCATCCCAATGATCGCATCCATAATTAGCGTCGACGGAGCCGTGACAATATTGGTTGTCGGAGTGCATCAGTTAGTATTTCAATCTATATTGTTCATACTACCAAAGCTAGGAAGCATGCCCAGTATAGAGCTTAGTAGGGACATCCTTCTCATCTGTTGTCACCAGGTCTGTTTTCCCCCATTTGTGTTTCTTGATTCGACAGGTCCACCTCGACCACGCATTGACAAGCCATGCTCGGCTACTGGCTAGTCAACGTTATCTGGGCGTTATCTTCTGGTCACTCCACAAGCTTTGAATAGTGAGTAGCGCGATATCCTCAGCACTAGTCAAACACCTGTCCAGTAGGTAGGGACCGCCATACCTGCTATTATAGAGTGACCTATTTTAACAAAAACCTCATTCATGGTATGGAGTTATGATGTACTCAAGTATCATTCCATAATTCCCACAAGGATCTCCGACCATGAGGCCCTATGCCTATCAGCGGTTATGAATGAAGCCCTTTCTGAGCCTTTATAAAGCCCCCTTCAGTTCAAGATGGATGTTGCAGCATATAATCCTTACATGGTGAGGTGGTCAAGCATGCTGAATTCCAGGCCATCATCTCATTCTTTAGTGTAGAATCATTCTCTCTTATACTGGGTCACATTTTCCTGCGGTACATCACTAGACAATTCAATGGTGTAGATTTTCATCACCATATTGTCAACATATGTTCCGCGATCAACCTAACCCCGACTAATACACTTTGAAAACTCGGGTTGTCAGAGGATGATATGAGTCTTTATAACATGAAAACTGAAGGTTACGATAGGTAGGAAGAAACATTAGTGGAAAAAAATTTCCTAAGGACCTAGTTCAGTTGTGTAGTAATAAGAACCTTGTTTATGGAAGCTTCTGAAGACACTAAATTCAATTTATTGATCGGTAGGCCATTGTTCCACCTTCAAGTGTCAGTTCATTCATCGTATCACTAATTCCTCAAGTACACTCTTAATGGTCGTGTGGGCGTACATCAAGGTGACCCTTCTCCCATTTCCTCTTGTGAAGCCTGCTATCTAGATGCTATCTAATGCAAGTGAAATGACATGAAGATTTATGATAATGCAGTTGAGCATGATATGGCTGCTACCGACCCATGGATATATATGGATGATGCCTACATCTTTCCAATCTACCGATTGGAGGCTACAAAACCGGACATGGGACAATGCATAATTGATTCTTGAATGAGGGGGGGGGGAGAACATTCTCAATTATAAGTATAAATAAAAAATCACCTCATACACCTACAAAAATTAGGCTCAGGTGATCCCGTAGCCTCCAACTCTCGTATGGTATCAGGATGTCCACCCCATGGAAATTATAATACATCATACATGCTTTTTTTCCGTTTAGGGATAAACATGATCAATCTTACGTGCCAATATTTCTTCGATATAATCATGTTTGAACCCTAGTGCCGAATGCTAGATGGGTTCATATCAATGGACTTCATCGATATGGTTTTAGAAACACATGAGTCCCCTGAAGCAGTGTCCAATACCACTCAGGATTGTACCAGCCTACCCTAAGAGTCTGTCGACTCATTGGAAACTCCTTCGGACTGGGATCCCCCCTCCATAGGTGAAGAATATGATTTAACGGATTATCCTTTACCTTATAAGTGGTCTTATCCACCTTGGTTGATGTATTGGTACAGTTGAACCTCTTTAGTGAGGTGGACCTAGACCCACAATGATCAATACCTCCATTCCCCTTGAAGAGAAACAATAGTATATGACATTCCTTAAACCACAACCCGATGAATTCACCTAGAGTTATGATGAGATACTAGGAATATATCCTCATGTAGCCTTAGACTTCCTCGGCCTCCTAGAAAATCATCGTGGGTTCAAGCAGTCTCCTAGAAAAATGCACCCTTCTCTCAGGTCCATGGTCGAAGCTGAAGAGGATAAGCTCATCAATGTCAATTTCACTAAGGAGGTCCAATACACAAATGACTAGCCAACATTGTTCCCATCAGGAATTAGAATGGACAGATCATAGTCTATAATGACTTCCTGGATCTCAAATGTCATTGCCCAAAAGATGATTTTACCCTTCCTGTGATGGAATTGTTGAATGATGCTATAACAGGGTTCCAGGAACTCTCCTTCATTGATGGATATTCTAGATATAATCATTCATGAATTTCTCCCATGTATGTGGATTCTATAGATTTTATTGCACCACAAGATACATTCTTCTATGATGTCATGCACTTAGGTCTAAAGATTGTTGGTGCCACCTATCAGCGGTCAATGTATTGCAAATTTATGCTGATCCTCAGGACGTTGGTGGAATTCTACATGTACAATCTGGTGGTCAAATCTTAATAGCATCAAGACCATCTCAAAGACCTTGAGAAAGTGTTCACATTCCTCTATTCTCACCTCCTAAAGATGAATTCATTGATGTTTCCCTTCAAGATCACCACTCGAATGCTTCTTGGATTTTTTGATAGATATTGGGGCATTGAAATCGACCCATGAATAATCAAGGCCATCATTCAGATGTCTTTCTGAAGCAAAATGTGGGAGATTTGAGGTTTCCATGGCATCTTAGCCTATATACTCTGATTCATCGTGAATCTAGCCGGTTAGTGTAAACCCTTTTTTCCGATCATGATTATGGGAACCTTCTACGAGTGGGACAAATAATTCTAAACTAGTTTCAAGGAAATCAATATATATATGTTACAGCCTCAGGTTTTAATTCCACCAGTTTCCGGAATGCCTCTGGTCCTTTTTTGTGACAATGCGGGAATGATCCCTTATCAACCTTCTCACCCAGAAAAACTACAAGGGAACAGAGAATAGTCTCTACTATCTCATCCACATGCTCCTCGATACAGAGGCAAAATACTCCCCTATTGAGAATAGATGCCTCGTGTTGGTATTCATAGTACAAAAATTGTGACATTATTGGTAGAACCATTAGATGCAGCTAGTGTCCCAGGTAGATTTGCTAATATACATCCTAGACTGCACCATGTTGATAGGCCATCTATCACAATGGTCAATGATTCTCCAGTATTTCGAAATCATGTTTTTCATCATTAGACTATTAATGGGAAAGAATTAGAAGATTTCATTACCGCTCATCCAGCTCCCACAGACCAGTCTCAGGACCATGAAGTTCCAGATGAACTAATCATCTCAGTAAATCAATCCATTCTATTCTAGAAAATTCACATTGATAGTTCCTCTCAGATCCCCACCGACTAAGTGATCAATGACCCTAGGCTCAACAGAGTTGTTCTGGGTGTTGTCTTCATCACTCTAGTGCAAGCCATTCTGCTATATTCATTCTTATTGTCTGATGGTTGCACCAACAATGAGGAATAGTATTAGGCTCTTAACACTGGCCTCTTAATGGCCCCCATGATTTTTATTCCACACATTCATGTGAAAGGGGACACTGAACTAGTCATCATGCTGATCAATGGTGACTAGGTCGTTAGAAAGCCAATGCTTGTACCACTGTTGGAGTTCACCCTCTTGCCGATGGACTAGTACCCATATCTTCCCAAATTTAATCATGTTTCTCGATCCTAGAATAGTCAAGTTGATGCCTTATCCAACCAAGTTGCATTACATACAGAGCCTAAATATGATGATTTTATTATCCTTGTGGAACACTAGTGAGTCATCACACTCAACACTCTAGAGGATAATGATAGTCTGCAAGTAATCTGCTTAACCACCGGCGCCTCCACATCAGAACCACCAGGTCCCTAGGATACATTGATTGATGTTACCCCCCAACTGGAGAACCTCCTCGGCCGATTACCACTATAAGGGTAATCTCTTAGTTGATTGAGCCTAGCATAAGAGAATTCAATACTGCACATTACAATTTACCCTCTAGTGTGGTCTCGGTTTTTATCAGATACTCTACAAGAGTGGGTTGGATGCGATTCTCTTCCATTTCATTCAAGGATCTGAGATTCCTCATGTTAGGCAGAAGGTTCATGCTAGTTCTTATGGGGCTCATCAGACTGGGCTGAAACTATCCCACCGGATCTGGAAGATGGGATATTTTTGGCTCTCTGTGATCTATCATTGCATCGTGTCTTCCAAGAGGTAAAATGGTTTCGAAATTCATGACAAAATTGTGTGTTATATGATAGAGCCTCTCCACACTACCATGTACTCTTGGACCTTTGCAGTCTAGGGAATCGATGTCATGGGGCCATATCGACCAGCAACGACTCGCTAGTACTAGTTCATACTAACCACTATGGATTTATTTTACATGTGGGGCGAAATAGTTCCTCTTAAAGAGGTCAAGGCCCGTTATATCGTTTATTTTTTGGGCTCCAATATCATCTACCTGTTCAAAGTCCCTCATGATGTCCTTACTAATAATGGCACCATCATCCGGGCGTACGAGCGGATTAAATTGTACGCCACGTACAATATCAGTTTTATCAACACCTCCCACTACCATGCGTAAGAAAAAGGGAAGGTTAACGCGTTAAAAAAAATCCTATTTTATAATATTCAGATAATAGTTGTTCTGAACAAGAAAAGTTATTTAGAGAAGAACCTCCAATGACCGTTAGGATTATCAGATGATGACTTGTAATTCAAAACAGGTGACCCAATACACCCTGGAGTATGAAACTGAGGCTGTCTAGCCCATCGAAATTTATTTTCCTTTATTACCCGCAACTGTATCTGATCTGCAAGAACTAGATAATGTATTTTAAATCTGACTAGCGTAATTGTTAGCAATTGACAAAAACATGCTTCATGCCCTACACAATGTGGAAGTGCATCAAAACAATATATCTAGATCATTCAACAAGAATGTTTTCCTCCTCACTTTATTGTAAGGTGACATGGTTCTGGCCTTGAGAACACCAATGATACCAAGATTTAAACCACCCATGTTGGAGACCATGTTGGAAGGGACCTACATTATTCACAAGGATTATCCCAATGGGGCATACTCCGTTGTAACCATGGATGGTGAGTATATAACTCCTCCCACCAATCCCATGATCCATAATCAATACTTTTCGTGAGAAATCTATTCATTCCAACATGAAATTAATCTGTAGAGGGTCCTATCTGCCCTTAATCTATAGGGTCCTATATGAAAATAAAAAGTTGTGTCCCACATGACATTAAACTGTATGTCATTCCACAAGATTTTAAATGGTACATTGTCCAATAAATTGTAAACTATTTTTTCCATACCATGAGACACTAAATTTTTTGGTTTTTCTGAATTGAAAGACACAAAAATATTCAGAACCTATCATGAATGACGTTAAACTGTGTGTGGAATAAGTATCAATGTGGTCCTACATGACCTTAATCTATCAGGTCGTACATGACCATAAACTATCTGGTACTACATGACCTTAATCATTCATGTCCTACATGACCATAAACTATTATGTACCGCATGACATTAAACTATATATTGTCTTGTAATATGATAAATTGTATCCTGTCCTGCATGACCTTAAACTATTATAACCCACATGACATTAAACTTTATTTCATCATGTAAGATGTTAAACTGAAAGAACTATGTATGGCCTGATTTGCATCCTTATGGGATATGTAGGAACGATTGAAGGATTTGTCATGAGTCAAGCCCTAATTTTCATCTTTGTATATCCCCCTGGGTATAGTTCCCAAGGGGGATCCCACATAGTGTCGTGTTGGCTTCTTCGGCCCCTCTCATGTCAGGATTATGATGATGGCACCATGTTCTCCACTCTATGTTCATCTACTTTCCATCATCCTCACCACACGATGCTAAACAGCATGGCCTTCCTAAACTATGTATGGCATGGTTCCCATATTCAGTAGATATGTAGGAATGCCTGGTCATTTTGTCTATTTGACCTTCCCCAACTTCAAAATCTCCCCTCAGGTAGGAATACATGGTGTGGCGCCGGCTTTTCTTTCCTCTATGTCGGGTACATCATGATCACACCATATATATCCTTCCCTGATGATCCCTACCTCATTCAATGTCCCTCTTGAAATTAAATTTCATGGGTTCCTTTTTGGTCCACACACTGCATCATTTTGGTTTCCTTCATCTTTCTCATCCAAAAGGGCCCCCAAATGGTACAAATACTTTCACTAAGGATAGTAGTTGATGCTCATTGACTATTCCCATTTAAGGACACATGATATAAATGATGTGTTTTGAACATAGTAAATATGTTTTCGTTGTCATTATCAGCACCCTAATATGTCCTAAATAATGGGATTACTGGTTCATTGATCCCTGCATTCTCTTCAAGCATCACTCTGACTCGGACTTGAGTTTGAGTCCAGTTGTCGTACCCCTATATGCGGGGAGATCCTAGTCCTACTCTTTTTTCCCACATTGATCATTGATCACGTTGTCATAGGATGTTTGGTAAGGAATTACCTTCATGAGGGTTCATAGGGCTACAATTGGATAGGACTCCTAGCCTCAGGTCCCTTGACTCATTCTACCCCCTGGCCCATGTTCTCTTCTAGGATTGTGTAGTGTGGTATGAACTCACGCCCTCATTCACATTGTGGTATTTGTTCTATTCCACACATATCCCCTTAAGGCATCCCTCCACCTAGAATCCTTTTTTCAAGCACAATCCCTACCATTCTTTGCATGCGTCATCACTAGTGTTTCCATCATCAGTCATATCCAAAAGGACCCCCAGATGGCATGGATTCTCAGCCAAATGGATATCCTACCACTTCAAGCCAACATAATCTAGGATTTTCAATGAAAAATTGACAGATGTACCCTATTGAAAAGGAAGCCAATAGTTGATGCACAATTGTCTTTCCGCAATCCCTCGTTATAGAAATATAGATACTGCGTTGCAAACATGGTCAATAGTTTTCCCCAATTACTATTTCTATTTTGTGGTTTTTACTTAGGTGCAATGATTATCCCTCGCAACTCCAGTGTCCCATTCATATGAAATTTCACTAGGCATATACCATCTGAGACCTATGACCCTAAACTAAGAGAACCATCATTCTCACCGTAATACATTAAATTGAAAACTTATTAGGACATCATGTTTTAGGTCTTTCAAACTATTCAGCTTCGTGGCCCAAGTGTACATTCAGGATTGTATGAAGTGGTAAGAGAATATTCCCTCATTCACAATAATCTAATATCCCATACATACACATCCCTCATTGGGTTACCTTTCCCTGATTTTCATCGATGCATGACGTTGTACTGCACCACATCCTCCCTCGTAACTACATGTTGCTTGTTTATCATTCTCATAGGATATGTAATATTGCACGAACATCTAGTCATCATGTCTAGAACCCTTTAAATGAAAACCACCTCATCAATATGGCCTCTTGGTTTAATTCATTCTAGGGGGAGGGGTACATAGTGTTGTATGGACTCACATCCTCATTCAGGTCATTTTTGTAACATCCACACCCTATACCTCTCTATTTTGTTCTCCCTTCACTCCCTTTACCTACACACATATTTTTGAGTATACAACACTTATGTTGTGTCCCCCGACCCTCTTTGTAGATTTACCAATGTGCCTAGGTGTACTCTGGTTCAAATCCGGGAGTGTCAGATTCTACCTGGACATGCGTTCACCAATTATTCAGGTTTCTTATTCCTCTTCATTTGGTCATTCATTATCATTCATATCTAAAGGGACCCCCAAATGGAAAGGATGCTTGGCCCAACAGATCTCCTAACATTATTTGGCCAACATCATTAAGGGTTTAAAACAAAAAATTGATACAATTATCGCATTGTGAATATGGTCAGCGGTTGATGCTCATTTGTTATTCCCATTCCAAGTCGTACAATATGGATATTGTTTTAAAATTATGATCAATGGTTATCCTAAATTGTCACACAAACCCCATAAAGCCTTAAATATCATTTTAATGGTTCACACCACTTTCCAACCAATAATGCCTATGTAGAATTTCGACACTCTTTGTTATGTCCCTCAGTGCACACTTGCACGTTTGGAGGACAAAGAAATGGTTATGAATCATTCAGGGATCCCCACCGAATACCCTTTTATGTGCATCCCATTTGATGCAATGACAACTTCTGCTCTTGATTACCACACCGAGTTTGACTGATGTTGGCTTAGGGTTAAGATCGAGGACTGTACTCACTTGAAAGAGTTTTTCTACTTCATGGCCTGAGCTCTAAGACCTTAAACTAAGTCCTCCTTAATCGTCATCACCATGGATCCATGTATATCATGATTCCCATGCTTGTGGGATATGTAGGAATGCCCAAATATCCCAACTTATGGTCCCGCTCAAGTTCCACTAATTATATCATTTGTTTAGCCTTTTAGGCCCCTACTCTTATATGATTACATAGTGTGGTGTGTGTGTGATTGTGTCCTCGTTCATGTCAGGTTTTCAATATTATTTTTAGGTACTCCCCTTCTAGGAGCTAGTCCCTCAGACCTCTTGTCTAGTATGACATTTAACAACTTGTCATCCTCCATGATGCTAAAATGTATATGGTCCTACATGACCTTCATCTGTTACGCCATGCATGACATTAACCTTCCATTATCAGTACTATGTATGGGTATTTTCCCTTCCATGTAGGATACATAGGAACACCTATACATTTCGTCCACAGGTCCAGCCCCATATTCTATTACCACTACTGGCCCATTGGCCTGAGGTTCCTTCTTCAGAATCATTCATGGTGTGATGTGGAACTCATCCTCATTCACGTTGGCTATACTTTAGCACGTCATGTGCATTCCTTCTACAATACCACATGACTTTATCCAATTATTTTATTATTGAAAGACATTAAAATGCATGGTTGGTCCTACGATATTACCTTAAACTACGGCTTTATCGTCCTGGTCGCATGATGAAAAAAGAAACTATATAGTGATTTCTTCACACAAGAGGACATCATGTAGGGTATTGGTTATCCACCATACCATTTTTTAGTTCCTACATGCATCTTGATTTTTATAGTGATACCAGGTGTCTATGTCATAGGTTTAGTCCTACACAAAAATAGACACAACTATCTTAAAGGACAAACAAGATCTAAAAAATGCTGCTTCTTTTGGTACGTGGACCAGACCCGTAAGACCTTATCATTCGTAGTAATTGTACCTTACCATGAAACATATAGAACAATGTATGGCTTGATTTACATTCTCTTGGGGTATGTATGAATTCCCACACACTATGCCTCAGGCCTAGCATAACTTTAATTTTCGATCCCTCGACCTGTTATCTCCTCATGGAAGACATGGTGATATGTACACTAGGACCTCCTTCACGCTGGGTTTTATAAATACATGACCATCTGAATCCTGCATTACATACCATCTCTAGTTCGATCTCTAAGCCCTTAAAATAAGATCCCTTTATTTCTTATCTAACAGGTGTAAGGATAACATTGCAGAACTACAAGTGGGTTGATTCCCATTCTTCTGGGATACCTATGAATGCCCAAAAATTCTAACTACGAGTCCAACCCCAAGAATGTAATATCCTACCCCTGTTTTTACCTTTGGCCTGAACTCCTCTAGGAACATGTGGTCTGGCATGTATGTATTGGGTTCTCATTCACGTCGAGGTTTTCAACAGCAATACCATTAGCCTCCCTTGTCTTCTCCCAATCTTGTCTGAGTTCTAGAACCCTAAACTATGATATCCCTATGGGAACTACATATTGGTTTTGGCTACTTCGATGCCATGTACACAGTCCATTAAATCATATACCCCTTAATGGTCCACCCAAAATTATTAATATGAATGTACATGCCCCATGACCCTTGTTTATAATATGTTTATTAACAATTTATATTGTTATAATACAAAAAGACACGGTAAAAGTTTGATTATTTAACTTAGTGTTAAATCCAAAAAAGATGTTTTAAATGGTAACCTAAACATGTATAAATCCTATTAGTTGAAGGGATTTCGTCACATACCCACATTATCTTAGAAATAAATCAATTTGGAGCCATTATAAACCGAAAATGATTTTATTATAAAATAATATTTCAAATATTTCCCTAAGGTGCCCCTCACCCCTCTTATAAAATGGCACTCCCCCTTATCTCATATTCACACATTCAAATACATTTTTCTCGGCCATCCCCTGCCCAAATATGATCTCAATTGTACTTCCATCATCTTAGGGGCCTTCCATTAGTGAGAAAGTAATCCTATGGAACCGTTTTGATCAAATTTAAATGATGAACCTGAAGAAGAGGTAAGTATTTCATCACCTCTTTCACGTTATTTTCTTCTTCCACTTATTCACTCCTTGTTGTTTCCATTCTAAAATAATAACAACAGTTTCATAAATATACCGGGATTTTATTAAAAATATTGTACAACTTTATTCATTATTCTATCCATCCTTTGAATGACATTTCACCATACGTTCGTACATACAGATTACTTTCTCCACGTCGTGGTTTAGTTTTTATTCAATACATTATTATTTGGATTGGTATAATAATGATGTATAATTGATGTAAATAATAAATATAACAAGATAATTATTCTGTATATGTGATATACCATCCAATTATATATTTTTTTAATATTAAAATAATGATATTGTGTCTTGTGCATACATACATATTACCGTCTCCACGAACGCGATGCGTTTCATTCTCCATCGTAACCATTCAAGACTAAATTTCATTTGATGAATATAAATAATGGATAATGACTTGATATATTTATGGATATGAATAAAAAACATTCCATCGATAACAAACATTACTAACATAATAAACATTATAAAGGAAAATGAATCAGTTAATAACTGAAACAACGATAATACTAAAAGACCATTAACAAAGAATTAGTAGAGGGTCTTATATTATATAATAACTAAGTATATAATATTTGTATAATTTAATAACAAAAATTTAAAAATTATAAAGGAGGTTTATGTACCCTCCACCATGGAAAAGGGTATGTTAAAGGTTAATTTCACCATCTCTTTATTATTTGAGGCTGTTTTTATGTATGTATCCACAAGGACCTCGTTATTATCAAAATCCATTATTATTAAAAATTAATTCCAAAACATTTTCACAATTTACTAGACTATGGTGTAAATTCATTTATTATATTTTTTGAATTTTTAATAAATGGTTTGAAAATAATATTTCCATCATTGTCCAAAAAAGATACCTTATGAACGTTTCAACAAAACTAATGTAAGAATGTTTTCTTAACTTATATGGCGGGTGTGGCTATTTCTTGCCATTTTATCATTGTAGAATCTTCCCTTAAAAGAATTATAAAAATATTTTCAAAAAAGGCCACTTTATAATTATGTGACTCTTAAATGATTTCAAAATAGAAATAGATATTTCTCTCAAATAGTTTTGATTTCATCTATGTCCACATCGTTTGATAAATTATAAATTTTTTTGATGTTAATATTTTATAATACAAATAAAACATATTTTATTGAATGATTTGTGATATGTTTTACTATGGATGAGTTATTTTTAGTCCATTCAATGTTTATGGTTAAATTATTGACATTTTTTATGCTATTTTTAATACGAATGTAGATGTTATATTTCAACCTTTTCTTAAGATGAATGTAGTTGAATAGAATGTTTTGGGTAGGGTAATGATAAAAGTATGATATCCTGGTTGGGGTCCGGTTACAGAAGAACCTCCGGGTTGGAGTCCAGTTACAGAGCCTCTCCAGGTTGGAGTTTGGTTACAGAGGCTCTCTGGGATGATGTCTGCTTACAGAGGCACTCTGGGTTGGCGTGTAGTTACAGTTATCCCCTAGGTCCTGGAATGAGGCCTTGACACAGATATTAAAGTTTGGTACAATACATTCCATCATTTTAAAATTAGTTATTATGTGTTATTATTCGACAGGTAGAATATTCTTTTGCATGTTTTAGGGTAATTTTTTATTTATTTTTAAAATAACATTTTCAAGTTTATGTTTAAAAGGTTATTGTTTTTATTACTCTTATTTACTTAAAAGTTTATAGCTTCCGCTAAATTATTTAACCTTACTGAGAATCCGAGCTCACTCCTTTCAATGTTTTAATTTCCCAAGATCGCAAGAAGTGTTTTAGGTTTGAGATACAAGGTTATGCTACGAGGACAATGTAATTATCAACGAATTATCTTTTTTTGTTGTATATTAGAAAGTTTAATGTAACATTCATGTATTTAATATATTTTACAATTCTACTAAACTGATTGGTCTTTCGGGACATGATTCAATGTAATCATGCCAATGTATTAAAAATAATAAACTGATTTTGGGAATCTAGGGTTATTGCGTTACAGTTGGTTTCAAAGGACGTTATTAAATAACCTTGGAAACTAGATTAAGGAAAACTATTATTAGAGAACATTCCCCTAAGATATACTATGTGTATTAGTATATAATAACTTCCTAACACTTTGGTAATGTAGAGATTTTGTGAGTTTTCTATGAAAATTAATTCATGTCTGGATACGAGAATGCAGAGGTAGCTCTGGTACAGATTTACGTAGGGGTAAAACCCAAAAACACTGCTTTGAGCTAGGCTTGAATGGGAAGTAGTGCACAACAACAGGCCTTTCTGCGCTCTTTTTTACGACACTAGCAGGGGATATGCATAGGATACTTCTCGTTTTCTTTAAAAATCAGTATGAATGATTTATGTGTATATACCTCCTCAGATAAAATATTTTTATGATTATTTATTATATCCAAAAACAATTCAATTTTCATTAGGTATTATACAAGTTTGTAATTATTCTTTGTGAATCATATACTAAACTAGTTTATGCCATTTTATAGAAATGGAACCTATTAGAAGGAATGTGAACTGCAACAATATGTATGATCCAATGAGTAAGAAGAATCATATCATTCATGGTATTAATCCAACATTTAGACGGGAAATAGTCTACCATTTATTCTCAACATATGATGAAATAATTTAATTTGTTAATAAGTTAATTAAAGAATTCTATGAGTCCTATGGATTTAATGGGAAGTTAGAGAAGAAAATGTTGGTAGATAGAATGATGTATAAGGGTTTCAAATTTAAAATGAATCATTAGAAAAGATTTGGGACATTATGCTAATCAATTCCCCATTCATCAAAGTATACCAGGAATGAATCTATTGGATAATAATCAAGTTATGATACTAACTCAGATGAAGAGTAATGAATACTGTTCATATGTTATTATTATAGAGTTATTTAATTTTTGTATTGTATAAATAATATAATGCTTATATGAATTATGGTAATAAATAAGTATTTTTATACAATACTATTTAGTTGTGGATTTGAGATTATATGCTTTGATGAAAAGTGACTTAAAATTAAGATAAACTTTTTGAAAATTAAATTGTTAATGTAAATGTAATAGTTAATATGGTCCAGATAATGACGTGGTTATTTCAGAATAAGAGATGGTTTATTGGGATAAAATATATTGGATATTCTTTACTTCCTTGGAACTAATTAATAGAATGATTATTCCATCATTGAAGGAATTTTAATTTTTTTTGGATTTATGGAATATATCATGTATTATGTAAAGGATAAGGGAGTATGATTGTAATCAATAAGGTTTTATGTTAATTCAGGTTGTTACCGTGTTTCAAAATAATACACGATGAAGGTGTTCATGTGTTATTACATGGAAAAAAGGATCTTCATTGTGTATAACATTCTATGTAAATTTAGGACTGTGAGTTTGGATTGAATTATTTTGTACATGTCTAATGAATAGGATGGATTATATTTTAAATTGGACACTATTGGTATGGTATTTTTGGGTTGTTATAAAAAGGACAACATGTAGACCATGTGACAATTCGTCAAGTCAGACAAAGCTATGGAATCGAACCCATAACCATAGTGTGATTGGGATTTATTGCTTACAACTGGACTACGTGAAGTCTCTGGATTGTATAACCTAGTGTTTTTAAAGATTCTGATTGGTGAATTATAAATTCCATAATTTTGGAGCCCTATATTATTACTATAAATATAATGTTTTTTTAAATCTTTTGGATTGAAAGATTGGTTTGTGGTAGGAATTAGTTGAAGGATGAAACTATACTTGTCAATCATATATATATTTATATAATTTATTTATTCTTATTTTATTGGTAAATTAATTCTTAAACTTTAGGGAAGGGATCTTGAAACCAAAATTGTGATATCCTAATACCTTATGTTTTTTTAACTGATGGTATTTTAAATTATCATATATTGATTGATTTGAGGCCCTCAACTTTACACATGTTATTGATTGATTACCTCAATCACTCAAAATAAATATTTACATTTTTCCTCCAATTATGTGCCTTAAATTTCCAAAATGTTCTCAAAATCGAGATCATAATTTGGTGTTGACCCTTTCATTTCGCATTTCCACTTATTAAGAAAAATTTTATTAACCCAATTTCTGATGTGGGCTTTCCCACATAGGAATTTTATATTTTTAACATTTTATTTTTTTAGAACAGTTTCAAATTGTGATAATGAAATTTATTTAAGGATGGAAGAATGTAACACCCCATGATTTCATAGTACGTTATTTCGGCAATTTAATTCAATAACTTGCACTAAACCCAACACTGAGTTCAAGCGCACCATGACATACCATACTAGCCGTTCAAAAGTGGTTATGAATAGAATTATCTGAATTTTGAACTTTATATGATCCTAATAATTTTATAATCAAAATTATATGTTTTTCATTAATAATGTTAGAAAAAATTTATTTTTTTAGATAAATGAAGTATTTCTAAAAAAATCAATTTTACCACCTTTTAATGGTGAACACTATTTAAATCCAAAATTTAAACCTTTTATAAATTTAAATTGTCAAAATAAATTTATTCTCTAGAATCGGGACATAAAAATTTAGCCTCAATAAATGTTTAGTGTTTTTCTAATAACATTCATGTTAGGGTGAATAGTAAAAAATGCTATATTTTAAGTAAAATCACATTTTTTATCAAAATAATTTATAATATTAAATTATAAACATTAATGGTTTGTAAGTATAAATAGATTATATTTTAACCATTTAATCCAAAACTGGTCATTGAATGTAAGTTCACTTAGAAATTGGACATAAACCATTGTCATTCTTTTGATATTTATTAATTCATTTAAATACGACTTTTGGTTTTGATAACATGAAATAATATTAAATTAATTAATGAAAGTTATATTTTTTTAAATTGGTAAAAAATAATTCATTTTGGAATTCATAATTTCAAAATTAGCTAAGGGTGATTTGTTTTTATTTTTCTGAAAACATTCAATTTAAGATGAGTAATGAAAAACACTGCGTTATTGTTTAAAATACATTTTTTATTTAAGTAATTAATTGTTTTATATAAATTTGTTTAAAGTAAAAATAGATACATTATAAAAATATTAGATCAATGTAATTCATTAGAATCTTTTTTATATTAAAATTAGATGTATAAAATTTTATTGAACTTTTTACCGTCGTTTACCCTTCTTTTAGAAGAATTTGATAATTTGTATAAAACATAATTTTCCGGCTTCGGTGAGTTGAATTTCAAAAATCCAACAAACACACTTAACCATATTTAGTAAAATGTGGTTCAATAAGATGTGAATAATTTTTTATGAATAGTAACTTTTGACTTTCATTTACCAGATTTTAAATTAAAAGGGGCAATTAAGGGTAAAAATGATATTATAATAACCATAACACAAGTCCTAATTCTATTGGATAAGATTAATTGGACAGAAAATAATCTTAGGAATATAATAAGAACTTTTAGTTGTACTTGGATTATATTATAACATTTATTATTATTAAATGTAAAAAATAGTTCAGTGTTAAATTGAAGTTTTCATAAATAAAACATTATAACATGGGGTTATGCATAAGATATATTCAACTTTAAATATGAATTAGAAAGATAAAAATATTTCATACATAATTTTATTTTATTTATTATTTTCATTCATTAAATAATTTAATTTATTTAAGTCACAATGATGATTCAATAATTACCTTATTAATGAATGATTAAATTAATTCATATGAAAAATATACAGATAAATCTAATATGAGGCTTTTGATGAATTACACTACATTTCTAGGTTAATAATACAATTTGTGGGTTTTTTAGTTAAATTTTTTTCGTTGTGATATGGTTTTTATAACCTTCACAAAAACATAATACCAAATAATGTCAAAATTGACATAAATTAATTTCTTAAAAAATACTATATTATTGGTTGATATAATGTTCTTAATAATCTAAGGTTCATGCAAATCGTTTAAATAATATTTTATATGTAATTAATGAACCACTTTAGGTTTTTTTATGATTATTGTTAGTTTATTAACCATATAGAGTAAGAATATAAGAAGACACTATAAAAGTTAAATTAATTAACTTCGAGTTAAATCTAAATGATAATGTTAAAATGGTAAACTAAACATGTCTAAAACCAATTGGATGAAAGTATTTCGACCCATCCCCACTTTTTCTTGGAAATAAATCTATTTTTAGCCATTATAAACTGAATAAGATTTTATTGTAAAATAATATTTCAAATACTTTCCAAAGGTGCCCCTCACTCCTCTTATAAAAGGGAACTTCCCCTTCCCTCAAATTAACACCTTCAATGCCATTTGACTCGTCCAAAACCTTCCCAAATATCCTCTAAAATATCTTAATTTTATCCTAGAGGACTTACTTAAATGATAAAGCCAACCTATGGGTCCCTCTTGATCAAATCCAATGGAAAAACTCAAAGAAGAGGAAAGTATTTCATCACCTCTTCCAAGTTCATTTCTTCTTCCACTACTTATTTACTTATTAATTTCATTCTAAAATAATAACTATAATATCTTCTATATACTATGATGTTATTATAAATATGTTACAACCATATTCATTATTCTACCCATCCTTTAAATGACATGTTTCCATATGTGCATATGTACGACTTACCGTCTCTACGTCGTGGTGTAGTTGTTATTCAATACATTATTATTTTTATGGGTATAATTATTATGTATAATTGATGTAAATAATAAATATAAAATGATAATTATTCTGTATATATGATATACAATACAAATATAGACTATTTTAATATCAAAAGAATGATATTTTCGCTCGTGCGTACGTACAGATTACTGTCTCCACGAATGCGATGAGATTCGTTCCCCCTCGTTACCATTCAAGAGTAATTTTCATTTGATTATTATAAGTAATGTTTAAAGTCCTGATATCATTATTGATATTAATAAGAAAGATCCCATCAAAAAAATTTGACTCGTGTAATAAAGAATATAAAGGAAAATAAATCAGTTAACACCCAAAAGGAAAATAATACTAAAATACCATTAACAAAGAAATTATTGGAAGATCATATATGATATCATAATTATGTATATGGTTTTTTTATAATTTAATAATAATTATTTAACTATTATATAAGATGTTAACGAACCCAATACCAAGGAAATGTAAAATGTATGGCATACATCACAATCTCTTTATTATCCAATGTTGTTTTTATGTATGTATCTACTAGAACCACATTATCATCCTCATTCATGTTTCTCAAAAATGTATTCCAAAACAATTTTATTGTTAACTAGACAATGGTTTAATGAAAATGATACCCTTGTTTGAATTTTTATCAAATAGATTGAAAGGAATATTTCTGTCATTTTCCAAAAAAGGTACCCTATGATAATTTCAACAAAATTATTGTAAGAATGTTTTTTAAACTTATAAGGTGAGTGCGACTATTTTCAACCATTATAAAATTGTCAAATATTCCTTTACAAGATTATAATAATTTTTTCAAGATAATTTTTTTCTTTATAATTACGTGAATCTTAAATTATTTTAAAATAGAATGAGCTATTTCTCTCAAATAGTTTTGATTTCATCTATGTCAACATCCTTTGGTAAAATTTATGCTTGTTTGTTGTTTAATTATTATGATACAAATATTCCATATTGCATTAATGTTTTTGTGATATGTTTGACTGTGGATGAGTTATTTTTAGGCCATTCAGGGTTAATGGTTAAATTATAGAAATTTATTATGCTAGTTTTAATAGGAATGTTAATGTTATATTTCAACCTTTTCATAAGATAAATGTATTAGACTATTGTATATTGGGATGAGGCTCGGTAAAAGTAAGAATTCCGGGTTGGGATCCGGTTACAGCAGAACCTCCAGTTTGGAGTCCTGGTACAAAGGCTCTCTAGTTTGGTGTTCGGATACAATGGCTCTACTTGATGGAGTCCGGTTACATAGGCACTCTGGGTCAGGGTCCCATTATAGTTATCTCCTACATCCTGGCATGAGGCCTTGACACTGAAAATAATGTTCATTACTATACATTATATCATTATCAAATTTGTTAATACATGTTATTATTCGACTAGTTGAATATCCATGTGAATGGTTATATAGTAATGATTGATTTATTTATTCCATATTACGTTCTTGTTCATGTTAGAAGTCTATTTTTTTTATAACACATATTTCCTTAACATTTTATAGTTTCCCATAAATTATTTTCCCTTACTTAGCATATGAGCTCACCCTTATCTTATGTTTTCTTTTCCCAGGATCCCAGGAAGTGTTTTATGTTTGATATGCTGAGTTAAGCAATTGGAACAATTCCATTCTCAGTGGATTATCTTTGTGTTGTATATTAGAAGTGTAATGTAACATTCATGTATGTAATCTATTTAACACGATGAATAAACTGATTGGCCTTTCGGGTCTTGAATCCTTGTAATCATGCCAATGTATTAAAATAATTTACTGACTCTAGGAATCTAGGGTCAAGGCTTTACATTGGAACCCAGTTGAACAACCCATCACTCCAGACTCCACACATTTCATTCCCTTTATTTGGATCATCCACTTTCACATTAAATGGAACCCCTAATAGTACGGGTTCATAGTATATGGAGCGCCTACTATCTAAGGCCAATGTTTAAGATGATTAATTGGTATAATTTTTAGTCGGGTCTCATGTTTCGAACTTGGTCAACTGTCGGCCCTTGTTTATTATCTCTATTTCAGAAATAAGAAATAAGGATATTGTGTTTCGAACATGTTCAACTGTTATCCTACATTTTCTCTCTTACCCTACAATGTTATGAATCTTGGGTATCGTGATTAACACAATCCACTGCCCGATGTTTGGATTAATTCCAATGCCATTGGGTTACCACAATCATGCACTAGAGCACACTGAGAAATGGAATTTCCATTGTTCTATGACCTTCGTTCTCCAGTCAGGCCACTCCCATTCTTCATGGAAATATGGATTGGTTGTTCAAACCCCGGATCCCTGAAGCATGGTTTGAACTCATATATTTGAATTGAAAAACAATGTGGTCATCCATTGTTTCTCGCATCAGGCCCAACCCATGAGAGATTAGTAACTGATCACTAGATGTTACATTAATGTAACAGAAATTACATAGACCAAAAATGAATAATTGTACTCATTCTTACATCCAACATAAATATTCAAATCATTAATGTGTGTTCAAAAGATACAAGCATCACAACAGTCGAGTCTCAACTACTCCCATGGATTGGTTCACCCCATCAGAAGAGGTGTTGATGATCGGTCACCATCTGGCTTCTGGTATCCATGACTCACTGTCACATGTTCAGTTCCATCTCCTCCCCCACAGTAATGGAATGTAGTTTTTCAGCCGAGGTCCGAGCCCACACCTCTTTGGTATGGATAACAGTCACCCCATCATATGCTTCTTTCATGTGCTCTTCGGCCTCTTTCAGCAGGGTCTTCTAGAGAGATAATATCTCTTATTGCACGGTGATCATAGAGGAATGTTCATATTCCTTTACCTGCAGCCAATGAATCTCAATTTCATCCTCCTAGAGCCTATTGATGCTAAAGTATTTTATCCACATTCATCCCACACCAAGGACACGATCATATTCCTAAATCTTCTTCATTATGAGATCTCACACGAGCATGTGAGGACACCAGGAATCCACATTCCCATTGAACAGTTCACACTACCCAGAACAAATCCTCTATATCTGGTCTATCCATTTTTCTTGAAGGGTTTCATTAATGAATCACTTAATCAGCTTCCAAGACCGGTGATGGGAGATTTATTTTTCCTCTTCATCAGTGGCAGTCACGTCCCGATCGAATGGGATAATAAGTTCCTATGTTTGAAACACCCCCAAAAATCCATCCACAATGTTTTCATCTCATGTATTATTCAGTATGGAAAAGACTCTTGATTTTTGATTAATCTACATCGTCAGTACCCACCTCAAGGATCTTAGGTTTTGCCCTGCTAACGGTCCCACCAGTGATCGGGAGCACCATCACATGGTAGGTTTGGATATCATCCTCCATGACCACTAACATTCCCCTTGGAATTGTTCTACCTAGAGTACCCACCTTCCTGTTAATGGTAGCCCACATCATTTGAAGTACTATTCACACCACAATGTGCCCGGATGTTAGTTAACCTAATCAATGGGTGGCGGTCAAGAATTTCATTAAGGAGACATACAGATATAAAATTCCAGTCTCTCTCTTGGGTTGTTTTGATTGGAACCCAAAGGTGTGGCCATCCACATATTGTTCTGAATTTAAAAAAACTCCAGAAGAACCATCTCTAGTTTACTTGCCCTAATAGATGTGGAATTTCCATAGTCTTGGGAATAGATCCCAAAGGTCCCACAACTTCATCTACTATAGGGTGGGAATAGTGTATGTGTTTGTGGCCCTCCTTTATAGTTCAAATATTAGTGAGGAGTCCAATATAACCTAAAATCGGGCACTAGGAAAGGGACTTAGGGTTTTAACTCGATATCCTCTACAAAATCTCAAGGTTTTGATTTTGAATTGCCAATGTCACCCTCCTTTAGAGGGCTCCCTCTACAAGCCTCCCCCCTTTAGAGGATTAATTCGATTCATTCAGTAGAGGGAAGAGCTCCTTCAATTCCATATCTGATTACTGTGGAGGGGTATTTCGATCTAGTAATACTTATATCTGATCTTTCATCATACGTGGGGAACCCTGAGAGTTCTTGAAATCATTCAACATAGCCAGGTATTGATCCACATCTACAAGGGATAAAAAAAATCCTGCTCAGACCGAGCCGGTCCTAGGGAAATCCATCATGAAATGGTTCAGTTGATGCCACATCTCAGACATGTTGAGGAATTTATAGTTGATATCTAAGATGTTCCAAGAATCCTGGAAGACAACATTCTCTGACATGGAAATGTGGCACACCCACTTATCTGGGGCTCGGGTGGATATCATGCAGATGCCCCTCGGTGGCCTCCCCTCCAAATGACACTTCTCCTACTGGACAACAGGATATGTAGCTACCGCCTCCCTTTCAATTGGTGAGGGCCTTGCCGCAAATGTATCCCTTCTACCATGATAATAACATGCAACCATCCATCCCTGACATTGGGGTTGGGGAGGCACTACATCGCTAGACCGAACAGTTGACTAGTTCAACATCTCCCAAGGGTAGGTCACCTCATAGCTCTTGGTGTACTCCATCACCATCCTGATGATGGTCTTGTGCAGAAGTAGATTTTTCCATATCATTCCATATTCTAGTGTTAACATTATCCACCCCTAATGAAATGTGCGGCCGATTATCACCTATTAACCAGTCAATGTTCCGACGCTCTACTAATGTGTATAGAAACACTCGGGCCAAATACTCAGCAATGATACATTTTAATTGTTGTCTGTTTTAAATTGATTGTATTTTGATTGGGGGGTTTGTTTTTATAGATTTTAAGATGTGATTAATGTTTGTTGTTTGATTTAATAATTTGATAAATATTGGGGTGAGTTCATCATTATTTAGTTAAGCTTGTGATATCCTTGATCTTTTTATTATATTGCATTAAATTAACACCCTTGTCACATGTAAACGTCGAATGGAATTCCTATGTTTTAAAGAATTAATCCAAGCTTTAACTTAACTTGAATTATATCCTAAATCAGTACTAGATTTTGGCAGGGTTTTTATGGTTCCAATAATCCACGAAATTAATATGTTAATCAAAACAAGTCATTAATCCATGACATGCTATGTTCAACATACAAAATATTAATTTAAAGAATACAAATCGAGAAAAAGCTCTCAATCACATAACACACCTTAATTAAAACACACCTCAATGAGAGATTTACTCAATCATTGAATTGATTTGTAATTTGGTTATAATATTATGATGATAAATTAAGAAGATAAGAAAAATAATGGGATAAGAAAAATGTTTTTCATCGAAGACACACACACGAACGATAATGTCAATAAAAAATGAACTTTTGATTGAATGAGTTGAAAAATAAGGGAAGGTGATTAATCTATATTTAAACTTTTTTAAGAACCTTAATATTAAACTGGATAATGGTGTAGAGAATAAGATATATTAAAGACGAAATTTTCATTAAAACAGAATTACAAATAAAGAGACTTACAATATTAAAATAGTGAATAACACAAAAGTAAATGAAAACAAAGAGAGGAGGAAAGGAATATCAAGTGAAAAATTGATTATTAAAGGCCCTCCCATGTCCTTGGAAAAGAGTTGGTCATTCCAATTTGTGATATTCACTTCTGAAATGCCAACACTATTGAAGGAGTGCAGGGGCATGTATTTATAGCCCAAAGAGTGGACTGTGGGCATTCCCAAACATTCCCTCCAATAGGTTCGACGTTTTGAAAATAAAGACTTCCTAATCTCAATATATAATATTCTTAAAATTTGTAGATAATAATGTAGGCCAACTTGTCTCAAAAATTTGAGTAATTTCGACTTATTGAGCCTATGTTATGGAGGTTGTATTAAACAATTTTAGTCTGTCCATTTCAATACAAACATTTTGAAGGCCAAAATGTGAATGGTTTTTTGAAAATGGAGAAGACATAAAATCTGAGTAATTTAATCAACAACGTCAGATGTATATATGCCTTTTTTCACAATGAAAAATCTCATCTTGATTTGATTCTTTAATAGTTAGATATGTCATGAATAGTGTCCTGTTTTAATACCCGGAAAGAATTGTGGGCTGAACCTAAAATCATTTATTGGGCCCTTTGTTCTTGGTGTTGGGGCCAAAATTTTAATTCATTACTCCTTTAATGATTTTATGAATGTTTCAGGGGAATAATTGAATTTTAACTTCTTATTTGAGCCAAGTAATTCATTCTTCATGGATGTTCAAATTTTGTACACAGATTCTGTAGGTATTCTTGTGTGGTTCATTTTTGGGCATACAAATAATATAAATTTCCCATGATTCATTCATAGGGAACGTTGAATATTGTATAAGGAATCCTAAAAAACTAGAACCACACAATTTGAATCAATATGGTGATAGTTATAAAGAAAATAGTAAACTGACTCAATTGGACTACTTCTAAAAATGCTAAAAAATTATACTTAGTATTAAAATATTAATATTTCTCACAAATTATGCAAATTTCATATAAAATAAGTAAAGGGAGTATATAATATGTCATTATAATATTAATAAAATCAACTCCCCCACACTTAGCCTTGTGAATTTTCTCATGAGCAACAAATATAAAAAAATGACTAAATCATTTTTACTAACTAGCAAATATTAAAATTTTGTTTTCCCCAATCAGGGGAGGTTTAGACTATTTCACTAATCTATATTGAATTTCCCAGCAAGTTTTTATAGAAACAATGTTCCAAAAACAATTCAATTTTCATTCTCAAAATTAGAAATGGAAAAAGTGGACCCTCCAAACTCACACATTTCAAGATGATAAAATTCATTTGTGGAGGTTCACTCTTTCACCAACCAAAAGTAAAAATCTTAGAGTTTGAAAGAGCTACCATATTCCAATCCCTTTCCCATGTGCACGAGAATCAATAGGTATTTTTTAGGGATTTTTTGCATCTATGGGATGGTAGGAATATAATTTCCAAGAGAGAGAAGAAGAGGGGTAAAACACCAACATAGAAAATGCAATGCACATTTTTTTTTGAAACGAGACATGAAAGGAAATGGAAACATATATTTATGTAGGAATAGAAATTTAATATAAGACACAAAAGTGGAATTAAATATGAAGGTAATGAGAAGATGTAATATTTACAAAACACAAAACTTCTCCTAATGCCATAAGAATATAATGCAAATGTTCTGTTTTTCATCTTTATTTTTATTATTTTTTTGAATATTTGAACTTGGAAAAGATATCACACTCATTTCCCAACCAATTATTGATCTCCTAAAAACACTAATTTTAAAATTAATAATAAGATAAATGGCTATGAAATAGTGATTTTAGACCCCCACAAGACACAACCCATACTTAATTTCATTTTTATTTGATTTTATTGATATTTATTTTTGATTTTTTGACCACATTTCAATTATACAAGATAAAAATATAAACGTTCCCAAAACCCACTGAAGGAAAACCACTCACCTATAACAAAATAGATACTTTCTTATAGGGATATGAGAATATGGTGAAATAAAAAAATGGGTACCCAAAATGAAATTCATTCCCCCCACACTTAAATTTCAAAAAAAAACTATGCAATGAAACTCCATGTTGATATTGAATGAGAAAAGGTAATGGGCTTGTAATGTGGCTATCAATGACAAGGGTTTCATATGCGCAAAGTGGCATTCCAAAGGAAGATTAATGTTTCTGAAATGGGAGGCTATTTGGCTATTGTGATTCTCATGTTGTTCAGAAAATACCTCTATCATATTAATGCACACTGAAGTAGGAAATTCAGATTGAAGGACAACAAACTCAAGACTCATAAATGTGGGTAAAAACTCATTTTGAAAATATTCCTATAGGTGGACTTGGAAAGAAATATAATTTTGTTCGTCAGTGTTGGGGGAAACTAGTTTCGAAATCCAAAAGTGACCATTCAAAATTAGTTGGTTTTGAAACAATATTCTTTATCCAATGACATGATGAAAATTCAATATTTTTTAGATGATAACATGTTTGTTAAATCACCAAAAAGGTTGTAAAATATTTCAAAACTCAAAGGTGAGTAATTACGAATCATTTTGTTTTTATTTTTTTGTTATGATGATTTTGTTTTTTTTATAGGATTTTTTAGTTTTTAATAAAGACTCACCCATGCAAAAGTGAAAGGGAAAAATTAATGGTTTGATAAATAAAGTGGTAAAAAATGAATGATAGAGGAAGAATAAGAAATATTTAGAGGGAGTAAGATAGACAGAGAGAGTAAAATGGAAATAGGTTCCCCTGGTTTGGATTTGGTGGGTTTCCATCTCAATCTAGTGGTGGGTCGATAGTAGAAGTAGGGATCCAGTGGAAGTCGATGTTGATCCCGTTTTTTGCATCCTATCATGGTGATGCTTTAAAACATGTCCTTTAACCGTGAATGTCCTATTGGGAGAGGGGTCTTGGAATTTTAGTACACCAAATGGGTAAACATTAGTAATAACAAAAAGACCTTCCCAATGAGAATAATGATTACCTTGGTGAAGCCAAAATTGATAATTGAAGAGCATTTCCTTTTTCACATTCTTGAAATAACTTTAGCAGGATGTGTTTATCATGGAGTGCCTTGGATTTTTCTTTGAAGAGATTAGAATTCGCATAAGAATCAAGTCGAATATCCTCCAGTTCATCCAATTGTAAAAATCGTTTTCAACAGATTATTCAAGATCCAATTTATAGGGTTTCACAGCCCAAAATGGATTATATTGGATTTCAACTACCAAATGACATGATCTACCAAAAACTAGCCTAGAAGTAGACACCCCAATGGCTGTTTTATAGGTAGTTCAATATGACCAAAGTGTTTCACCACGTCTTTCAGGACAGTCTTTTCTGGTGGGTTTTACAACTCTCTCATAGAGTCTTTTCACTTATCTATTAGAAAGTTCAGCCATACCATTTGTTTAGGGGTGATATGCAGTTGAAGTTTTATGAACAATACCATTCTTTTTCAAAATAGATTCCATGGATTTATTATAAAAATGGGTCCCCATGTCACTTATCATGTTACATGGTGTGGAAAACTGGTGGAAAATGTGTGTCTTTTGGAACTCAATAATTTTATGTGAATCACATTTTCTAGTGGGATTGGCCTCGACCCACCTAGAAAAATAATCGATTACAAGAAGAATGTATGAGAATTCATTTGAAGGGGTAAATGTTCCCATGAAAGTGATTCCCAAAACATCAAAGATCTCAAAGAAAATTAAATGCATTTTGGGCATTTCATTTCTCTTTGAAATTGTGCCAAACTTTAGGCCTGTGGGACATGATTGACAGAACTCATGTGACTCATTGAAGAGTGAAGGAAAGAAGACTCCAGATTCTAGGACCTTTCTGGAGGTCCTTCGTGGTCCATAGTGGCCACAACCAAGCATTGAATGGGAGAATTATAAGACGAAAGAATTTTCATTTTTATCAACACATCTCCTTAATACCATGCCATCCACAGTATTCAAATGATTATTTTCTTCCCAAAAAACGTATTTTGATTCAGTTTTCAACATCATTTTTTGTTATTTTGAAATATTTTCATGAAATACCCCAGAAACCAGGTAATTTACAATTTCGTCAAACCATGGTATTTTTGGAGTGAGAGATGAAAGGTTCTCAGAGGGGAATTCAGGATTGTTGATTTTAGAATGAGAAGAATTAGAAATTCTACTCAAGTGACCAACCACAAGGTATTAGTTTTCTGGTATATCATTGATTTCAAGTTAAAACACTTGGAGAATTAGGATCCATCTAATTACCCTTAGTTTGGAATCACATTTCCTGGATAAGAATTGTATAAAATAATGGTTTCTAAATGTGATGATTTTGGAAACTAAGAGATAAGGCCAGAATTTTACTAAGGAAAAATCGACGACTAAAATATTTTTTTCAGTCACAATGTAGTGAGTTGGAATTAAACTAATTTTTTTGAGACATAATTGATGACATGTGGAATTTATTCACTTCTTGGACCAAGAACAGCCCCAACGACTCTATCAAAAGCATCACACATCAACTCGATGGGTAAGGACCAATCTGGGGGTTGGACTATCGGGGCAGATGTAAGAGCAGTTTTGAGTTCTTCAAAGGCTCTCTTGCAAACCTCGTAGAAAGTGAAAGTGATATAATTTTGGAGAAATCGAGTGAGTGGGAGGGAAACCGTAGTGACGTTATGGATGAATCGTTGATAGAAACCAACATGACCAAGGAATTGATGGATGTCTCGAACAGATGTGGGTTCAGGAAGTGTTTGGATAACTTCAATTTTTTTATGATCGACTTCAATACCATATTTTAAAACTATGTGCACTATTACCATCCCATTTAAAACCATGAAGTGACATTTTTCAAAATTTAACACATGGATTGAAGTGAAACACTTTTTAAGGACAATAGATTGTCAATTCACGAAATATTCACATGACTCACCATAAATGGTAAATTCATCCATGAATAATTCCATGTAGTGATCAATGAAATCATAAAATGTACTCATAATACACAAATGGAATGTTGCAGGATCATTTAAAATCCCAAAAGGAATTCTACTATTTGCATATGTTCCAAAGGGTCATGTGAAAGTAGACTTTTCTTGGTCCTGTGGTGCAATTGTGATTGGGAAGTAGCTAGTGTATCCATCAAGAATGCAGTTGTGTAAATTTTGGGCTAATCATTCTAGTATTTGATCAAGGAATGGAAGTGGGTAGTGATATTTTCTTGTTTCAATATTCAATTTCCTATAGTCGATGCACAAACACCATTTGATCTTCACCCGAGTTTTGACTACCTCCCCATGTTAATTTGTGACAAATCATATCCCAAACTTTTTAGGTACAACATGAATTGTACTAACCCATTCACTATCAAAAATTTTGTAGATGATACCAGCTTGAAGAACTTGGGAATATCATTCCAAATTACCTCAAGGATGTGTTGATTGAGTCTTCTTTATTGTTTTCTAATTGGTTTGGATGATTCCTCAATATGAATTTGATTCGTGCAAAGATGAGTGTTGATTCCAATCATGTCATCTAGTGTCCAACCTAAGCCCTTTTTGTTTTCCTCTATCACTTTAACGTGTTTGAACTCCATAGTTTTGGTATGTGAGGAATAGATAATGACAGGATAAGCGTGATAATGAAAAAAGAATGCATATTTTGAGTGTTTAGGAAGTCGTTTTAGATCAGTATCATCTCTCATTTTTTGGGTTAGACATCTCAGGAATGGATGAAGGGACTTCAGTTGCCTCATATTCTTTTTTCTTAATATTTTCCAAGGTGGAGCAGTAGAGATCAGAGTTGTTTTGGAATTCAAGAGGGATTTCCAGATCATTTAGATTGATAGAGTCTTTGAATGAGAGGTCAATATAAACTTCACCATTTATAACATGGTTAATCATGGTACATATTTCACAAGATCCTTTATCATTTTAACAAGAAGAACTTGACATATTGGCATTCAATTGAATCATTGAAGTGTACATAGAAGAATGGATTGAGAATGCAGAGTGATACTCAAATGGGTGTTGAACGGCATGAAAAATGTTGAACATGACCAATTGTTCCCCAAATCCAAGGGATAAGATGACTGAATGAACATCAAACATTGTTAAATCAGTCATGAGGAATGGACTTCATTGAATTTAGGGAGATTGATAAGATTTCATCTCACATTCTATGTCTTGGAAATAGAAATTAGTAGGGAAGATAAGATCACTCAAATGAATAAGGACATCCTCAATTACACCCTCAATACATGTAGTGCTTCTATTGTATAACTGAATGAAAAATCAAATTGGATGTAAGGGAGATAGACCATGGTTGGAGAATATAGATTTGGTCATGACATTAATTGAGGATCCTAGGTCTATGAGTGCATCACCGAAGATGGAACTCCCAATTTGGCATGGAAACATATTGTTCCTTATATCATTGCACGTTATAGGAATAAAATATTGGGTGTATGAATTTTCAAAGGTCTTAAGTTGCCTCTTGTGGGTGCACAATTCCTTATAAATCATGGAATACATAGGGATTTATTTATGGCATCTAAAATGGGTATGTTGACATCAACACGTCTAAACATGTCAAGAATTTTAGGATAAAGTTTAAAGGACTTCAATAGATTAGAAACATCCTGAGGAAAAGGAATTGGTTTCCTAAGTGGAATGGAAAGAGGTAAAGGAATGACTTCATATTTCTTTTAACATTTCATTTTCATTTGATTTTCTATGTCAACATTTAAAGGGGGGGTAGGAGAACTTATCTTCAGGCTTAGAAATTTTCTTCATATATCTAAGTGAAATTTCAATTACATTACCCTTGGGGTTGGAAAATGGTGAGTAAGAATTTGGGAATAATTGGATAGTTGCTGGTGACTAAGGTGGGATGCAAGTTGACCAATTTTCATTTCAATGTTCTTTAGGATAGAATGGGTGAAGGAGGCACGATATTCCACTGCACTTTCTCATGGTTTCTTTGAAGAAGTGGCTTGTACCAAATTGGGATTACTTAGATTTTGTTTCGTGGAAAAGCGATTGTATTTATTTTGAAATTGGGAATTCCCACTGGGATATTGGAATCCAGGAAGAGGATTGTTCTTTTGAGGTTGAAGAATAGAATGATAAGTTTTTTCGTAGAAACGAATACCTTGACCATATATGAACTGGTTAGGGTTTTGATGAGGTAATTGAGGTGGATGAGATACACAATTTCCATACCTCATTCCTTGGTTATAGGTAGAAGAGAACGACTCAGAGTGTGGTTGGTTGAAGTTTCTGTTGAACTGACCTGATTGTTGGGGGTTGGTGTTACTATGAGCATAAAATGCATTGAGCCCCATTGGTCAAGATTAAGTAGATTGATCAACATTAAGTTGTGGACATGTGTCATTTGAATGAGATGCAGATTTTTAAATTCAACAGATTTTGAGTGGTCCCAGAAATAGTGATTGAGGAGAAGATGAGGTTAGGAATTTGGTAGAAACAACTAGTTGTCGCACAAAACCTGTATGTTCACTCATCCACTCTGTCATCTTGTTCAGCTCTATGGATTGAATGGCTTGGACTTTTTTAATTGAGCATGTGATCTAGTATGGAATTTTTGGGTCTTTTCATCCATGTTCTTTATAATATCTCTTGCAGTTGCAGGAGTTTTATCAATATGAGCACCGCCACTTGCGGCATCAATGAGGGTTCATTCCATATCCAATAACCCCTCATAGAAGTATTGGATTATGTTTTGGTCAGGGATTTGGTGGTGTGGGAAGGTTTCAAAAAGCATTTTGAACCCCTCCATGTACTCATGGTGTGTTTAATTTTGGAATTGACGAAAACCAATTATTTCTTTTCAGATAGAAGCAGTACAAGAAACAGGAAAGAATTTCACTAAAAATAGTTGCATCATGTCATTCCATGTGGTTATGGAACCAAGAGGGAAATAGTAAAGGAATCACTTTGTGGAGTCCTCTAGAGATAAATGGAATTCTCGATGTTTTATTTGTTCCTTAGAAACCCCTTGAGGATTCATGGTAAATCACTACCTGTGGAACGCTTTAAGGTCGAGATGTGGATCCTCACCAGCTTGCCAGTGGAAATGACGTAGAAGATGAATCAAACCCAATATGCATTCAAAATCAGCATCTAAATTTTTATATTGAATACAAAGTGGTTGTTAATTTATATAAGGGGTACAAAGTTCTTTAAGGGTTTGTTCCCTAGGATTGTCCATTTCTAATTCAACTGGTTTGATGAGGACTGGTTCTCGAATTAGATGATTATCTCTAATGTTCCTCATAAGTTGGAAAAGTGTTCACTCAATTTCTGGGTCAAACAATTCTGAGGGATTTTTTGGGTGGCTATGGGGAATTTAGAGATATATTGGATGAATGAAGAAGATATTGTTTTTGGTTTATGATTTTTAGGAGAAGGTGGATTTTTCTTTGTGATTTTTTAAATTTTATTATTTTTTTTTCAATAACTTGAAACCGTAGAATACTTAATTAAACAATCCACGACAATGACATCATTTGAAATGTGTGGAGGATTGTCTCCTATTGATCTTTCACTGTTCATATGCTCTGCTAATGTGTATAGCATCACTTGTGTCAAATCCTCTACGATGATAATTTTTAATAGTCGTTTGTTTTTAGTTGATTGTATTTTGATTGGGGGTTTGTTTGACGAGCTTGCTGAAGTGATTAATGATTGTTGATTGATTTAAAAATTTGTAACAATTGGGGTGAGTTCATCATTAGGTATTCAATCTTGTGATATGCTTGAACTTTCCTTTATATTGTATTAATTTATCAACCATGTCACAAGTTGAGGTTGATTGGAATACCTATGTGTTAAGGAATTCATCCAAGCCGTAACATAACTAGGATTCTAACCTAAATCATTACTTGATTTTTGTAGTGTATTTATGGTTCCAATAATTCATTGAGTTCAAATGTTAAACAAAATAAATAAATAATCCATGACATTCTTAGTTCAACATACACAATGTTAATTTGAGGAATATTCATTGAGAAAAGCTCTCAATCACTTAACATAACAAAATTATAACACACCCCAATGAGAAATTTACTCATCCATTGAAATAATTAGTAATCTGGTTATAAGTATTATGATGATAAATTTAGAAGAAAAGAAAAATAAAGGGATAAGAAAAGAGTTTTTTGTCGAACACACACACACGAAGAATAATGAGAATTAAAAATGAACAATAGATTGAATGAGAAATAAAAATAAGGGAAGGGGATTAAAATTTATTTAAACTATTTTAATAAAATTAGTATTAAAATACAAAATGTGGATGAGAATAAGAGATATTAAATAAGAAACATTCATTAAAATAGAATTAAAAATAATGAGACTTACAAGATTACAATAATGAAGAACAGAAAAGTAAATAAAAACAATTATAGAAGGAAATGTCTTTCAGTGAAAACATTAGAATGGAAGGTCCTCCAAAGCCCTTTTATAGTATTTGATCATTCCAATATGTGATCCTCTCTTCTGAAATGCCATCCTCCTTGATGTAGAAGAGGGGGATGTATTTATAGAGCGAGGAAGTGGATTGTTGGCATCCCCAATCTGTCCCTCCACATGGCTGGACTATTTAGAAATTAAAAAAGACTAATATGGATATATATCATTCTTCAAAGCTGTAGAGAATAAATTTGGATGACATATCTAAAAATTTGGAGTCATTTGGACCTCTGGATCTAATGTTATGGAGGTTGTATTAAACAATTTTAATATGTCCATTTAAATAAAAACTTTTTGACGACCAGAATATGAATGGTTTTTTGAATCTAAATATTCCATAAAATCTGAATTATTTCTTCATCAAAGTTGGCGTCCTATATATATTATATCAAACTGATAAATCTCATATTGATTGGATGCTTACATCATTTGATATGTCATGCATAGTTTCTTAATTTAAATTCACGGATAGAATGGTGGCCTTGACATCAAAGCATTAGTTGGCCCTATTGTTCTTGAAGTTGGGCCCTAAAATTTTTAATCATTACTACTTGAATATTTTATCCGAATTTCTGAGGAGAATTAATGAATTTTCACTTCTGTATTGAGCCATGTAATTTAATCTTCATGGATGGTCCAGTTTCTTCACATATTCTATTGGCCTTCTCGTGTGGCCCATATGGGGCTTTAAATAGTAGAATTGACCCATGATCCATTCTAATTAAATGTTTTATATGGAAAAAAGAATCCCAAAAAATAGTAACATTACAATTTTGATCAGTAGGGTGAGATTTAAAAATAAAATAGTAAACTGAATCAATTGGACAATTTCTAAAAAATCTCAAATATTTTACATAGTATTAAAACAATAATATTTCTACAAATTAAGAACATTTGAAAATAAATTAATTAATGGGAGTATATAATACATCATGAAAATATTAATAACATCACCTAAATTATTACAAATGGTTGTTCCTCATGGTGAACCCCCAAATTGACCAGTAGGATCAACTGCTGCAAACATCGAAACTACCTTGAAAATCAGTGCGGGGTGTTTGGATCACACAGGGACTCGTGGTCCACCAGCACCATCAGAACTCCATCCTAAAAGACCATGAGGTTGGACCGATGATCTTCTGTTCCCATGCAGTAATCAGTGAACACAACAATTGGCAAAGAGAATGGGTTGAAATTGAACTCATCTACTATACAGACCTGGTTCAACGCTGCCTGCATGGTCAGCATTGTCCGAAATCTCCCCACCACATTTAGAATGGTCGTCCCAAAATATGATTATGTATGGGAGATGGGGTTTGGTTATTTGTAAATACACATGAAATGTGCCACTATCATCACATAAAAGAGATGTAATGGACCACATATCCTCCATGTCTTCTTTCCCTTGCTGATATGCCACAATATCTTGTACCTCTTAGAGAGTATCTTGATCTCGAGGTTGACTTGTCCCCCTGTCTCCAACATGGACACCATGATAAACGTGCATGGTCGCATTCCCATGATCATGTATCTAACAGGAAGGATCCAACTAATGATGAGTCCCATAATTAATTCAACCAACCTGACTATTGGTTGCTGCTTGGTATTGATGTTGAATCCCTTAGTCTTCCACTTGATGTCCTCAAAAATACACAAGTATGAAGGATCCATTCCTCATTGAGCCCCCTTATGGAAATTCCGAGGCCTTACAGGGAATAGACTATTTTTTGGTAATTTCAATAATAGCTTGAACCACCATTTCAATAGGATGTCCCTCACCGACTCCTAGTACTCTCCCAGCACCAGATCCATCAATGCCATCGCTAGTGGTGGAATCTACTCTAGATCCTCCCATGAACCCAAAAATGGTAGGAACTCATCATATATCACCCCTAGTATTTTGACCCCTGAAATTTGGTGATTATCTCTTTGGATGATGTCAACATCCTTATGTTACAAAAGGACGATATTGGACCTCAATGACCATCTGCTCAGCAACACCGGCAGCAGCAGCTATGGCTGATAGATATGGAATTGGGAGGCCCATGCCGCCTCATACAATCTCACTCGACTTAGCTCTACCCTTAATTTTTCACACGAGGCACCTACATAGTAGGACTAGGCCTGGACATCTATGATGTTGCCACCCACTTGAATATCCCACTTGTCAGACCACACATTTTCCTAGTTTCCTAGGGATGCCTTAAAGATATTGTGGTACTATGTAAAAGATATCTCTGGCTGTAGTTTCTTACAATTAATTTTATTCAATGATTTTATAGACATTCAACTTTTAGAGGTGTGAAGTCCTCCTAGGTATGGCCGTTAGCCACCATGAACCATCAGTAATGGAAGGACATGATTTTGAACCATTATACTGTCTTCTCCCTACTCGCTTCAGGGATAAAGACATCATCCCTCATTCCAAATCCATACAGAGGCAGCCTCATGCACATTAGAGAGTCTTTATGGATCTCTGAAAGCATCTCCACCAGAGAATTATGGTCAGACTATATTAGTACGAACTCCCCATACCCGAGTTATCTAATATTTTCTCTCTCCAGGAAGCATCCACATGGACCCCATAACAAAATCCTAGTTAGCCATTCAGTCTTTGGAATGGGGATATATTTTTTCTGGTTCAGGAATCTCTTTTGAGGATCTCTTTTGAGATGACCTTTCATAATGCTTGTTCCCACCAAGGCATTATTGAACCCTACCCCCGATCTAGCAAACACAAGCCTCAGATCACACCATCGCAAAGTCCAAGACACTATTTTCACAGTAGAGTAAAATGCTTCATTTTTAGAGAGCAACCATAGAGTACGTAGAGCTTCGACAATTGAGAGAGCTTAATGAAAAAACATGGCTGTAAGAATGAAAGAAGAATGTTCAGTCTCCCAATTGATGTTGATGACTCCATTTGATTCGCAGTGCATCCGACCATAGTAGGATTAGTGGCTCTCTTGGCTTGCATGTCACCTCACCACCTTGAGAGACAGCATCGTGAGCATTCATTACGATTGACCAACGAGTATTGGCGTTTTACCCTCAGACATTGACCATCATTTTCTCCTCATATCCATGTCAGAGGGGGCATTTGATGGAACCAAAAGTTTGGACAAGGAAGAGAAAACAAAAAGCCCGTGATACTACCTCACGAAGCTCATTCGTGGATCCTCATAGCACACCAACTGGAGTGATTGTTCCCCTTAGTGAAATCACTATGGATCAAGGAGATGAGAGGCTTCATGGTTAGGATTGACTTTTGTGAATCCTCCATGGAGAAAGGAGGTGAGAGCCTCTACGATCCTATTTGATCTTCGCGTAGACGATGTGGAGGAAGGAGGCAAGAGGTTATGTGATCATATTTGACATTTTTGAATAGACCGCAGAGCAATGAGGTGGGAGGCTTTGTAGTTTTGAAATAATTCCATGTGTCTTCACGCCATGTGAACTCTGCTTCACGGTGCCTGTAGCCTATAAATACCCAGCTCCCCTCTAGCCCAACTGACAGATCCCTTTACTTTTCAACTTCATATATATCAAATCTCAAAGCAACATCTACTCTTAGCACAATGAGCTCTTCAAGGCACATTTGCAACACGATGTCTGATTACCTTTGCTCAAATTAAACCCCTATTAAAAGAGGGATGCCCTTCATGGATCCCACAGGCCTTCATGAAGGAAGGGGATCCCCAAGGGGACTCAGGTATTCATGGAGCTCATATGGTTCATGAAGTACCATCCATTCACATGTAACCCACATGTTATGGTAAGGTGACTGTGCTTCACGATGCACACTTCTTCGTGGTGCTATGCTTCATAGGGTACCATTTCTTCACGATGAACTACTCAATTAAAGCCTCCCCAATTATGAGAAGAACCATCCATATTCACATATGCCCTAGGATAGGATATTTTACATCACAAATCATACCCCGTCGTAAAGCCCCTGCACCATATGGAACATCAGTGCTTCATGAGGCTTCCTCCTATGAGAAACTTTTTTCTGCAACCACTTTTCCAGTGCGACCCTCCATTTTTGCATGATGTGATTTCAATATCCCTTATGTGGTGATTCCAAAGGTATTTCTCATCCTTATGATTTTTCGTATATTCATGAATATGGATATTGTTTCTTCACATATCCACGCTAATGTTGAACCCTCGGTTGATCACTTCACCACACCCCATAAACAGGGCATTTCTGGTGCCTTCCCTTTATCATGGGTTAAAGAATGCCATTTATATAAGTACTAGGAATGTGGAGTGAATTCGCCTTATCTGAGTTGTAGGAAGTTAAACTACCAAGTGAAATTTTCCTCATCAAACAAAATTTAACTATGGCCTCACCTTGTGCCTTCTATAGAGGGATCCCCATTTCGGTCATTCTCTACACCAGATTGTCTCAAGAGGAGTGAGATCTTCCACACATGGAATGAGATCCCCTTTTTTAGAGTGATTCTTGTCAACAGGGAAGGGAAACCATTTTGGTGAAATCCCATATACATTATTGATAGAGGTAGTAACCATACATCTACATTATTATTCTGTTCTATTGACCAGAGGGGGTGTTGGGATGGGCACCAGAACCCTCCTCTCTTCCATGCCAAATCCCTCTACCACCGGGCCTTTCCATCATATGGGCCCCTATCCCGGTGTAAGTCATAATCTCTCTCTCCCATGGCTGCGAACCATGCATAAACCCTTGTTTCCTCTTTGGACTGAGAACCAAGCATAAGTACCGGTTTCATTTTTGGGACGCTAACCACATATCGGCCCCACTCCACTTCCCACAGATGCACCATTTACGACAAGATCATCATGTAATTATTGCATCTGCTTTCTCACACCATGCATGACTCATTTCGGTTTATAGTATGAATCGACAAAGACATATTCAATGGGGATCCTTATATTGTAAGCCCCATCACCATTCCAATCTATGTGTGTCACGAACCAACCCAGGTCGACCCCGAACCGGTCACCCGAGTCGGTCCGCGACGTGGCCCGAGAGGCGTTCCCGATCCTCCCGGGCTGGCGACAAGCGCCAGGGCATCACAGAGTACACGTGGGAACGATTTGGCCCAAAGGAAAATAAACTAAACAGTGGAAAATAAAATAGAACAAAAATGAATAAAGAAAGAGCAACCAACAACACTACTAACCTGACCACGATCCAAACTCCAGGTAACCCCATGGGTCACTCTCCAATACCACAACCAACATCGCTCAAGGCGAACAACTGAATCTGGAACCTGCAACAGAACTAAAAACAAGAAAAACACTATAGGCGTGAGTATTAAAACTCAGTCGGTAGGCCCGACCAATTCTATTCCCAATGCACATACCAATAAATAAAGAATTTACCAACTTCTAGTTTGAACTACATTATAAAAAAATATAGGTTTTTCACACACACACACTTTCCATTTTGAAAACAAGTAACAGTCCATTGACCTTTTTAATTTAGAAGAATTTTAATGTTGAAAGGAACAGGTGAATTGCATTTTTAAAACATTTCGTGAACAATTAGAAAACCAAACTTTAGTTGTTAGTAAAAAATAAAATCACACACAACACACACTAAGGGAATTGGGAAAAAGTGGCACACAAGGGTCGGCATCCAAACTCGACCTCTCAATCATCTGCCATATACGAATAAACACTAAAAGAGACATGGGTCGAACCTAGGAGATCGCGAACAAACCAGAACGTACTATACATGTGACTCATCCTGGAGGCATGCCATAACTCGATGACATCATAACACCCTAACGCTCGGCATAGCCCTACATGGCCTAACCGAGGGGCCCAATCCCCATAGCAGCAATAACTCAGTATTCCCCTTCTATGGGGCCACTAGCCAGTGCGTGGTCTAAACTAGTGCAGCAATCGTTCTTAGAAAATTCACTCAATATGCCAGGTTCCCATGTCAACACATATAATAAAAGAGGGGTGCATCACAATGTAAATCAAGCTGTCACAAAGCACTAACATCACATCTAGCTCACACGATCAACGCACACCAAAGATCACCCCCGAGTGGGTTTTCCAAAATAATCTATTCTATTAAAGTGCCAAACGGGCCTTCAACAATTTTAAATCAAAACTTCATTTCTCGAGAAAACCAAAAACACTTGTTCAGAAGAAATCATTTATCTTTAAAACTAGAAATACGTTTGAAATTCTGTGAATTATGTTTAAAGGCCAAACGGGCATTCATTCAAAATTGGGTGTCCGCCCGTCAAGAAAATATTCCAAGTGTTCGGTATAAAATAATCGTCTCTTCTCACACTAAATAGTCATTTAAAATTTTATTATATAATATTATTTATCATTCATTAAAATTAATAAAACATAAAGAAATTAATAAATTAAAAATTTAAAGGTGAGTGCAATGGGGGACCTACCTCGGCTCGCTGTCCAAACACAACGGCGCAACGCGCCTCGCACGGGCGTGCAACCGTGCGCGCTAGATGACGATCGAATGAGTGTGTAAAAACCTTTCCAACACGCTGCAACCGCAAAGATAACCGAAATACGTAAACAACGACTTAAAACAATCCAAATGAACAAACAACGCAAAATAACCAGCTAGACACGTTCTAAAAATATCACATCCAAAGCACGTATCAAAACACAACCAAACTCTATATTTGAATCTAATCGCAACTTTTAGACACACTAACCACTTTTCAAATATCATACACACCACATGATTTAAGAAATAAACCATTTGAATAACTTATAAAACATCCATGGATGGTGAAACCAAGGTTCACATCAAATCATACTCAGTTTCACATAAGAAAGCACATTAAAATAAAACACACAACATTTTCACACCAAAACACGACTCAACACCTAACAACAAACCCATAAAACATTTTATAAAACAACGCACCCATTTGCACACACAAAACATCACCGTTTTTTACAGAAAACCATTTTTCAGTTTACACACACCAAAACTTGCTCAAAAATGTCTTTTATGACTCTCTGCACATTGACGCTAAACCAAAACACAACTGCAATGTTTGTGAAATGCAAATAAACAATTATGCATGGTTGTTCGCAGAAAACACGCACATACCATAAATACATATCAACTTCAATTAAAAACTTTATCTACATCAAACAGACTAATTAATATAATCGCTAAACTAATTTAAGATGAAAATTAATTCATAAACAATTGCTAAACGCATAAACATGCTACTTAGCAAAACAAATACATATTAAATATCAAACAATACCAGATTCACACCACACAACTAATAAATAACATGCTAAAAATAATTAAACTCACAAATTAATTCGCTAAACAAATGTTATACACGGAAACACCTACCTCGGATTTTGACAGACCACCCGAAAAAGGTGCGAACCCTCATTCGCACCGCAACCGCACTGGAGGAAGGTTTTTCTGGTGTGGTGAGGCCGGTGAAAGGAGTCGGCCTAGCCAAAGCGCGGAATGCTGGAGACGCTACTAGCCGGAGCAGGCAAGGGGACAGCGGAGCTCAACCGGGTGTGCACAAAAAAAAAGGGGGGCGGGGGAGAGCCGCAGATGAGGGGAGCTGCGCGGTCTAGAGTCCAGGATGGGTGTTGGGCAGGCCGAAGGAGCCAGGCAGGAAAATTGGGAACCAAGGGGTGCTAGCCTACTAGAGCACATGGGAGAAAGGGGGTGCCGGCTGCCGGGAAGGGATGGGTGGAGGTGTCCTGGAGCTAGCTGGCAGGGCTGGTCAGCAGGCCGGATGCAAGCGGAGGTGATACCGGGAGGGGCCTGGTGCGTGCGGGTAGAGAGGGAGGTCATGAGGGGCACTGCCGGGAGGAGGAAGCGCCGGACATGGGAGGCGGCGCGGACAGGAGGCGGGATGCAAGGCGGAGATCGCTGAGGAACATGGCGCTATAGGGAGGCAACAGAGAGGGCGCTGTCAAGGTCGGCGAGGGAGGCGATTCACGCAGGGAACAGAGTGGGGGTGTGCGGCGCGCGGAAGAACAGGAAAGGGAGAAGGGGGGGTTCGGCCGCGATGATGGGAAGAGGAGGTCTGTGAGCGGTTGGGGTGGCCGAGTCGCCGGAACACTGGCCGGAGCAGGGGGAACAAGAGAGGGGGCTGGTTCGGGCGGCGGTAGCTAGAACAGGAGGTCGGCACGGCGGTAGCGGGAACAGGAGGTCGGCGCGGCGGAAGGTGGCCGGGACGACGGGGCGAGGCCGGTGACGGAAGGAAGAGGGGGTCGCGCAGGGCGGTTGCGCCGGTCGGGGCAAGCAAGAGCACCGTGGGAAAACAGAGAAGGTAGAAGGGGTGCGGGCTGTCGGTGGCGGCGTGCGAAGAAGGAGGCGACGTAGGCATGGGAAGAGGGAAAAAGGCGGGGCCCCGCCTACGGGTATTAGGGTTATAATGTGTTTTTTTTCATTATAATAAAATAATAATAAAATATGAAAAATAATAATAAAACAGTACTAAAATAATAATAATAATATCAGAATAATAATAATAATAAAATTTACAATAATAAAGATAATATTAATAAAATTTATTAACCATTAAAATAGAAGTTAAAATAATAATAAAAATAATAATATTTAGAATAATGATAATAAAATAATAAAATAATAATAGTAGTAGTGGTAGCACAAGAATAAAAATAAGAAATACAGTGAAATGAAGGTTAATAATAATAAAAAAATTAATTTTAATGATACCATATTATCAAAAAAATAATAAAAATAAAAAGAAGGGGAAAAGGCCCGACACCTGGGCTAACTGCGCGGCGACCGCCAACCGCGCAGCGGCCGCGCCCAGGTCCGACACCCAGTAAAGGCATTAAACGACAACAAATTTTAATTCGGGCTCGTAACGCTTCCTTGTTGGCCTTTAAGCCTGTGGTCATGGGTTCGAGTTGCGGGGGAGGCGAATTAAATCCCCGTCAGGCAGGGGACAGTTCCTGCCACGTGTTATCTGGGCCGGTCTGAGGTGGCGGCCTGTTATCTGCCTGAAGGTGGGGGTCTGCTATCTGCCAGAGGGATGGGCTCGGGCGTGGCCTAGTTTGGTTGGGCTTTAGGCCCACTGGGTTCGTTACAATGTGTACATTGATCCTTTCCATGGAAAGGTACATTGTAATGATCCCTAAGGTTCAGGCCCAAAAAACAATGGGTCCCATCCCCACTTTACGTCGGTTAACCAAACATCCGAACTATGTGGACTTTGACCCTTACTGAGGCAAGGAATGTAGGAAGCCTCCTTGAGGTTCAGTCCCATCAACTACTGGTCCTGGAAACCCTTTGCGTTAGTTCACCAAACTTCAAAACTACGTGGACATTAATCCTTACCAACACATGGTACGTAGGAATCCTTCCAAAGGTTCAAGCCCAATAACTATTGTTCTCTTCCCCCCTTCATGTTGGTTCACCAAACATCAAAACTATGTGGAATTTGATCCTTGGAAAGGCAAAATTTGTAGGAAGCCTCTATAATGATCAATCCCTACAAAAATTGGCCCCTTCCCGCCTTTAGGCCGATTTACTAAAAATCCAAACTATATGGACATTGATCTTTTCCAAGGAAAGGTACATTGGATGCCTCCCTGAGGTTCAACGTAACAAATATTTGTCCTGGCACCATTATTATTGTTTCACAAAACTTTTGAACTATGTGGACATTGATCCTAGCCACGAAATGGTACATAGGATGCCTCCATGAGGTCCATTCCCAACCACCATTGGTCCTATCCACTTCATGTTTACTCATCAACACGATTCCAAACTATGTGTACTCTGATACATTCCATGGAAAGGTACGTAGGATGCCTCTCTATGGTTTTATCCCAATTATTATTGGTCCCAACCCCCCTTCGCATCGGTTCACCAATCATACAAACTACATGGACTTTTATCCTCATCAAGGAAAGGTATGTAGGACGCCTCCTTGAGGTTATAGCCCAAAACTATTAGCCTCAGACCCCTTCATGTCAGTTCATAAAACATCTGAACTACGTGGACATTGAACTTTGCCAAGGCAAGGTATGTTGGAAGCCATCTTGAGGTTCAAGCCCAATAAATATTGTTCTTAAACACACTTTATGTCGGTTCACCATACATCTGAACTACGTTGTTATTGATCCTTGCGAAGACAAGGTGTGTAGGAAGACTTGCTGAGGTTTAATCCCAACAACCACTGGTCCTGACCACTTCACGTCGACTCACCAAGCCCAACCCAAACTATGGGGACATTGATCCTTACCTAGGAAAGGTACCTAGGAAGACACCCTTAGGTTCATGGCCAACAGCCATTGGTCCCGACGACTCCATGTTGATCCACTCCCATCCTTCATGACGATTTATTTTATTACCCTTTTGTATAGCATGACACTAAAAAATTCCATATTCAACAGTAAGTCATTATCAACCATGTTCTGAAGTAAGCCATTGTGATCCCAATTCAATGGTAAGTCGTTTTCAAACCCATATAATGGTAAAAAATTGTCAAACCCAACCCAAAATGTATGTCATTGTAGAGCGCGATTGGTGATAATCCATCATAGTCCCCTCTGTTGGGATCCACATCTCTGGTCGGTCATAGTGTTGTTAGTACAACTTGGGATGAAAACCATGTGTGAACCCCAATAAATCATCTGGTCATTATCCTCTACGTACATCCCGATTATATACCCTCATCCTGAACTATGTGGACTTTGTTCTTTTCCAAGGCATCGTACGTAGAAAACCTTCCTGAGGCTCAAGCCTACCGCCCATGTCTGATTGTGGCCTATTTTCTCGATCCAATGTGTTTCCTAGAGGTCATTCCCCATACCAGAGGTTCCATGTACTCTGAGTCGCATCCATGGGTACCCCTTCATACGGGTCACCTCATAGGTGTCCCATTGCCTAACTGAACAACGCAAACTTTGATTCCAAACCATGTTGATACGTAGGAATAATCTTCAATGGTCAATCCCAACACTACTATAACCTTCATGAAATTTCCATATCATTCCCCCACATATTCATTCAACACTCCATCATCCATACTGATTCATTCATGTTCCACCAAATCCTGGTGTGATCATTTCACCCATTTCCTCATTGTTCCTAGCAGTAACTGGGTAACTAACCTTATGTTAGCCCTTGCTTCAGCGATCCCTTCTAGGGTCACACCCATCTGATGCACTATCATCAGTGTTCATATCAGTCCAAGCCATCTCCTCTAGACATTTAACCCACATCATACCTTGTTTTGTACAAGGTAAGATAAGGAAAACCTCATATAAGTCCCTATGGAATATAATTTCCCGCATTTGATATGGGATGCCTCGGGCTTCAATGCTCTCGAGAAGCCCTATAATAAGGGTATGAAACCCATACATTCCAGTGTTGTAGCATAAAAAAACACCAATGATGTAAAATATGAAAACTATCCCAATTAATGGTTTTTTCCATGACCAGACCCCATGGATTGTCTCGGAAAAAGAAGTGCAATTATCCTGCGTCCAAGAAGATATGTGACAAGGAAGAGTTTCTCATGCAAAATATTATTCTATAAGGAAGACCCAGACTATGTAATGAGTTTTGAGGAGGAATCCATGGAAGGAGGAACCTACAACCCATCATACCATTTCGATCATGGAGCAAACATCCAAAATTAGGCGACAGATTATGCACTTCTTTGGAATGTAGGAATGCAGTGCAAGAACCAGCAAGTCATCATCCTATAAAATAAGTGGATGCATGCACCCCAAATGAAAGTGTCAGAAACTTGTATATTGTATGATATCCGGTCTTCGTTCAAATATGGATCTTGATTTCTAGTGTTTTAGAGAAGAGGGTAGTTTTCAAAAATTTATTTAATATACTTTTTTAACATAAGGGTAATTGTCATGTACTTGGTTACCATGGGTAACTGTGTACTGGTCGTGCAATAGACGTGTACATGGAAATGTGGGTTAACATAGAGACTACCTAATGTGGGGACCCATAAAGACATATACACACCATGTATTTTTAATGTACACATTGTGTATTTTTATTTTTTATTTGATAAATCGGTCTGGGGTCATGTATCATTCACCAAAAAATATCTTCAAACATTGTATCATCCCGGAGAGACCGATGATCATGATTCTTCTCTAAGCCCCCAATTGACCGTCATTTTTCTTGATTCCACCACTGTCGATTCCCTTAGAATCGCATTGGTGATTTCTTCCTTTATTTAGAGTCTTATCTCAATATTTCTCCTCTTTCGGGAGATATCCTTGGTGGAGCATTTTGGATGTTTTTATAGATCTACGAAATTCTAGGTCGATTAAAAGGATGAGGTTCAACTATATCAGTCGTACAACATCGATGTTGGTGGTTTGTGCCTTCCCATAGTTTTTCTTTGACTTATACATGCAAAATATCTCAATACCCCAGTTCGAGGTATTTCGTGTTTAGGTAATTTAACCCTATTAAGGCCTCACATGCCTTTTTTTTGAGTTCTTTATCTTGTTTGATAATAGGATTTATTTACCTTTTTATGGATGTGTTTCCGCATTTTGAACTGATATTGGCTGTTGGGTCTGGTTTTTCCTATTAGGCTGTAATGTATTACATGCCTAGTGATGTATGAAGGTAGTGATATTGTCTAACATCAATGTTAAATGCTTTGTAGACATTCATGCAAGTAGTACATTGTGATATACTTTGGCTTCTCGATATCATTTCTGCATAGTGGACTTACATAGGGTGGTGGGGACCTGGTCTCGTTATAACATAGGGGAAATGGATGATGTGGGCCTTCATAGATTATTATTTTTACTTTCATGTTGTGATCCTATAGTGGGGATGTACGAGAGTGCTCCCATAGAGTGTCTTTAGTTCCACGTTGCATGACCAAATGACGAATTGGACGTTAAGATCTTCCCCAGAGTGTTTGTAGTTTACCGTTAGGAGACCAAATGGTGAATTGATGGAGAGTGTTTCCTCAAAGAGTATATGTCAAGCTGAACCATAGGGGTTCGATGGTGAGAACTTACAAGAGGGTTTCTTGAGATTTTTTGGTTGTGTTGTTAATAATTGTAAATGATGGAAATTGAAATTGTTGGATTGATTAGTTTTGAGCAATTCCTTGTTTATCACATAGTTTTTCATTTTTCTAGCTATATATATTCACTACAAGTTTGGAACAGATCGATTGGTGTTTTCATACTGGGATTCTAGTCAAACCTTGTTTGGGTCATACTTTTACGACCAAATATATTATATTGTTGCAGGAATACATAAGAGAAAGCACCCTTCTACTTCAACTACTTGATTGCTATGGAGGTAGAGAGAATGGTACCATGATGAGGCTTAGAATTCTCCTACAGTTATTTACATGATATTATTTTGAAATTTTAGTACTATAATCAAGTATTGTGACTTGTTTAGATTCTTTCCTAGACATATGAGACATGAATTGTTTATATATGTGTTCTACTTTTTTATCTACAGGCAGTCTTCTACTGTTTACTATTTCATGTTATCATTACTACTTCTGCTACTATAATATGGTTGTTTCCACTATGTTACTCTGCTAATGAGGGCATATTCTTCCAACTATCACACCAAAGTTGTTATATTCTAGTTGGAAGCCTCTGGCATTCATGAAAATGCTCTTGTGGCCATGTGACCAATCGGGTATGGGGCACCTCTCAGTGGCACCCAGAACTGGGACGTTACAAAGTGGCATCAAAGGTATTATTTTCTTTGACATTTTGTTTGGAGACTATATAAATTCATATAAAGGAATGGATAATTACTAATAAGCAGTTCCCAGGAGTATCTAACTCTTGTACAGGGAAAAGCTAATTTATCTCGATATTTCATTTTTTTCATTTCAGGTTTTGCAATTATTAAAGTTGATTTGATTTCACTATTAGGATATTATAATGATTAGTACTATTAAATATAATATTATTGATGTTCTATTTCCATTGCAAAATGAGGAGATAAGGGTATGCAATCTCACATATCATATCGACACATGTTATAGATCACATGTCATTTATTCTTGTCATGGCATTTAGGGTGAATTATCGATTTCATGGTGTTGTGAAAGATGTTTGGTAAGATATGAATGTGTTTATAATAGATTCCATGATATAATACTTGCAATTTGATATTTTTTTGCTTATTGTGTAAGGTTTTGTGTGACGGAGTACCAAAATTTGGCCCCTGAGGTGTTATTGGCACTCATGGATCGTAATTTGGTGGATTATGTATTGTTTTCACTATTTTATCTTGGGGAATACATAAATATGATGTCAAAAATTTATTTGAGGGTCATATGGGCTGCAGAAGACATGAATTTGGAACTTTAATTTTTTTTCAGTGTTTTTATGGGATTCAAATGTAGTTTCTGAGGCTTACTATTAAGAAAAACCAAGAATACACATTCTGTAATGATGAATACCCACCATATACCATTCTATTCAGGAATAATTTTTTTTTCTTAAGTACACGTTGTGTATTATCTAAACACACAATCTAACCCTTGACCGTGTGAGACAGTGTTGGAAAGACACAACGATCAGTTTTTTTTGTGGAAGACACCATGAATTTGTAGTACACATCATGTAATAGTTACCATGTATCTATCCATGTGACCAATGACACATGTTATTGAAATCCTTCTAGTACACACCGTGTTTGGAATAAAATGTCCATTTAGAGTTGACATTGTCCCTAAACGTGTAACTAATGACACTGAAGGTTATAACTTTAGGGGTACAAGTTGTGTCTAGGGTTCACATGCCTTGTAGAGTTACCCATGTATGATCCATGTATATAGTTGTGTAGAGTAAATCAGGCAGGGGAAAATTATTAAACTACACGTTGTGTCCTTTGGAGGAACATGCTATTTTTAGGGGTGTTACATGAAATGTTTTGGAAGATGTATACGCCCATGTAATCGAATAAAGGGACACATATTGTAGGGTTAGTACACACCATGTATCCATGTGTTGAAGAAACTAATTTCATTATTTCTCCTTTTAATTTCCGGAAATCATTTGATTCAATCCATTATAATCATTAACTGAGGTGTGCGCTTGACCTTACAGAGTCATGCCACCAAGACATCCTCTAGTTGTTCAATTGATACATGGAAATGTTCAGAAACTAAACATTGTAGATAAGGATCTACCAGGAGAACCTACCGCCATGCCTATGTAGCCACCATCCCTCATTCCAGACACAGGTGCTGATGTATAGTTCCAAGAAGGAATCATGAATTTTATACAGACCATCTAGGGAGCAATGCATCCTTCATTGTCTATGGAAGTGTTGATGCAGGTTTTTCAATAGCAACATCCTACCACATTTTTAGGGGATGGAGGACCTCAGGCTATAAAGTCTAGGATTTTAGCCAGGATATCTATCTTCAGACATCTGACGAAACCTCCAGAAAAGAGGGTGGAACTCGCTACATAAATGCCTTTGGATTTCTCAAAAGATGGTGGGATGTGATCTCACGGGAGGGACATGAGTATGGTATGTCTTGGGATGTGTTTTGGCACGCCTTCTTTGATTACTTCTACCTGAAGTCATTGAGGGATGATTGAGCTCGATAATTCATGTGTCTGGAAAAAGGTATTATCTCAGTCATGGAGTACCCTTCTCGCTTCATAGAGTTGCAATGCTTCACATCAATTCAATGATGTGATTAGTTATTTCTAGTGAGGATGTTTAAGGATGGCCTCATGCATCAAATCTGATCTCAGGTGAACATATTATTGTTGAATTACATCACATCCATAGTCAACAAGGTGTTGATCATAGAGTGAAACCTGAGGGATTGTGGAGCTATTATCCAGGGTGGTTTTGCATCCAGAGTTGGTAACCCTCCAACTGACTATAGGATTTTATACCAGGGGTCTAAACGCGAAGATACAATGAGATGAGATACTTCTTCTGGTATCCAGGGGGTGTGCTAATAGTGTGGGAAGAGTAGAAATACGAGGCCCCATTTCTCGAGAGACCCAACGAAGCACCGATCTTGAAGGAAGATGGGTCATCTTCGTCATTTCTGTCAGTTTTTCTCACAAGAATTTAGTGACATAGGTTATTCTAGGACTCTGCGTTCAAGATCATAATAACTAGTTTATCCTCAGTCAAGGAATTGGAGCTCTACATGCCATTTCGGATGAGGTGGATGTTGTTTCCATAATGGGCATACACAGGGTTTTTGGTAGTCGTAGGGTGGATCAACTCATGGATCTCAGTTAGCTTCATAGGGACATGGTTCATGTCATGATTTTGTGATAGAGCAAGCCAAAATGAACATGAACATGGACACTCTAAATTTTGATGTGTGATTATAGTAGACTATGTTATAGCTCTATCAATTTTCAATACATGATATTCCCATAGTTTCATATATGTTGTAGTTGTGGAGAGCCTTAGGCACTGTAACTTTTTTTTCTGCAGATATATTGACGTTAGACACTCCATTGGGGAATAGAACGGCTACTATACTTTATTTCAAGGAGTTCCCTCTTGATGTTAGCATGTGCCACTTCTTATTGGAATTATATGTATTATAGATTTCAAGGTATGATACCAATCTCAGAATTGACAGGTCAGTTCCCTACCAGGATCCTATTGACTACTATCATCGCAGGGTTAGTTTCACATCACTTGAGGTTAGTATGTTTCTACATAATGGAGAATGGGATTTCCCAGAAATCATAGAGGTACCCGATCATCATCGGTTGGGAGAAGTTATAACCCACATTGCTAGTCTATATATTGGATGAACAAGGGACCTAATAGATGGACTCTCCTCCAGTGGTGGATCATTTCTGGATTGTATTCTAGAGGACTTTTCAGGTTTTACTCTAGAGAGAGAGGTATATTTTTATTGATATTGTTACAGGAGTGGCATAAGTGTCCTTTCCTCCATATAAGATGGCCACACAAGATTTACAAGATCTCAAGAAGAATTTAGAGGAGTTAAATGCAAAGGGTTTCATCCAACCCAAAACATCTCCATGATTTTTTATTTTCCTATATGTGATAAAGGCATATGGTACCCTCATACATTGTGTGGATTATAAGAAGCAAAACAAGTGGACTATCAAGAACCGATATCCATTGATGGGGATTGATGTTCACTTTGACCATCTTCAAGGAGCCCAGGTGTTCTTAAATATTGAATTGAGATCAGGTTACCACTATTTGAAAATTATACCATTATATGTACCTCGTTTTGACTTTCCTCGAAGGTATGGTCTATACGAGTATGTGGTTAGGTCATTCAGTCCCACAAACACACTTACAATTTTCATGGAAATGATGAACGGAGTGTTCCATCCATACTTGGATTCATTCGAGGAAGTCATCATGGATGATATCTTAGTGTACTGTCACCCTCGACACTATTGTGTAACACATCATGAGATCATTTTTAGTATAGTGAGAGAGTATCTGTTAAAGGCTAGATCTAAAAATTCCACTTTGGGATGGTCCAGATTCACATATTGGGTCATGATATCTCATAGAATAGAGTATCAGCAGACCCAGAGTTAGTGAGGGAGGTAGTTTCCTGGGTTCATCTAAAGAACTTCAATGAGGTACAGATTTTTCTAAGGCAAGATGGTTTCTAAATACGTTTCATACTAGAATTTTCATACTTATTAGTGCCACTGATGGGCCTGAATAGGTAGGGAGCGGAGAAACTATGGAAAAATTCATTTGTATCATCCTTTCATTAGCTGAAATGGATGTTTACATCAACGCCGATATTAGTTTTTCTAGAGATATGAACGAGTTTAAATGTTTACTATGATTCATAAATTATCAAGATGGGATCAGTGTTTATGTAGGGTGGAAAGAGACATTGCATACGATACTCAGTAGTTGAGGCCACATTAGATGAATTACCCAATGCAGGGTCTCGAGTTGGCTGTAGTAGTTCACACTTTATGATGTTGGAGACATTATATTTTGAGAGAGAATTTTTTGTTTTCAGTATCCACACAACTCTCATTTGCATCTTTACTCTAGAAGATCATAATTTAAAGTAGTGAATGTGGGTTGAGTACCTTTTGTCCGTTGATTTTTATCTTTCCTACATACATGAGTATGGAAACATAGTGGTTGATGCTTTGAGTAAGAGAACTCAGACACAGTCTGTTCATGATGCAAGCACTGAGTGACTGCTTATGGATCCATTCTCTATGATGCATTTGTAGGTTCACGATATATAGGGGAAAACATTTATTTCTTCTATTTCTATTACCTCTACTCTACTTGATCGAGGGTGAATGATGAATCTATAAAATTTCGATGGCCACGTCCTACAAAAGATTGTGTTAGAAGAGGACCCTATTCATAGATGGACCATCAAGAAGAATGATGTCTTGATTTTACATAGATTCATATGGGTTTCAGCATATGTACACGAGGAGATGATCTGTGATCGTCATTCTTCAGTTTGGGTAGTTCATACTGGTGTTATGAAGATGTATCAAGATCAACATAGCTAGTTATGAAGATATATTCCACTGGTTGTTTCATTATGTGTTCCTCCTGTCAACGAGTGAAGGTAGAGAATTAGCGACCAACAAGGAATTTACAGAAGTTACCCATTCCCAAATTCAAGTGTAATTATGTTGCAATTGACTTTGTGACAGTTTTTCCATGGTTACCTAGATGGAATGATGTTGTTTTGGTTATAATTTATAGACTCTTGAAGGTTCCACACTTATTAAGGATTAAGAAGACCATTAGTGTATATGATCATGGAAGTTTGTACCATAGATAAATTTAACATTTTAAAGAGGTTCCACACTACATAATTTTAGAAAGGGATGCATGTTTTACTTCTTGGGTCTGGCGGGGACTACGAAGGGATTTTGGGGTATAGGTACTTCTATGTACAAGTTACCTTTCACAGACAGATGGCTAGTCTAAGAGTTTGATACATGTTCCGAAGGACATGCATCGAGCAACCATCCTAGATTTTGGAGGTTCTTGGCAGAAGAATATATCTCTTGTGAATTTTTCCTATAATAATAATTTTCCAAAAACAATCAAGAAGAAAACTTATGAGGATTTGTATGGTAGTATATGTCGTTCACCCCTATGTTGGTTTGATGTATGAGTGGTAGCTATGCTGGGACCTCTTCTTGTCTAGTATACCGCAGAGTAGGTAGAGTTTATTCAGAAGAGGATGAAAACTACATAGTAACAATAGAAGTATTTTGATAATCTTCAGAGACAACATATGGAGTTCGAGGGTGGAGATATGGTTTTTATATGTGTCACACTAAGTATGGGAAGTATGATGATTTGTATTCATGGAATGCATTCACTGAGATATGTCACGGCGTTTGAGGTTTTGTAGAGAGTTTCTCTAGTTGAATATTGGTTAATGTTACCTCATTTTCACGAGGTTATACACGACATATTTCATGTTTCTCGTCTAAGACATTACTTCTCAGACACATCATATGATTTTCAACCGGGGGAGGTTGAGTTGGAGGAGGAAATGTCATTCCAAGATCATCCTATCCAGAATGTTGATCAAATAATGAAGGTTCTTTATGGCTAGTCAATTCTAATGGTACTTCTTCTGTGGAATCACCGTTGAGTATATAGGGCATGAACGGAAAGATGGATACTGATACGCGATCATATTGGCCAGAGTAGTTCAAGGATTCTTCTTCGCCACCTCATAAGGGAAAATCAGTGACCAATTTTTTAGGGTGGTGGGGGGGAGTTTAAAAGATCCCGTATCTTCTAACATGTATGGATATTATTTTCTAGTAATTTTGATGAAATAGGAGTTTTTTGAAATTTAATGAGTACACACCATATCCTTAGGAGTATAGGCTGGGTACCTGGTTACTGCAGGCAGCTTTGTATAGGCCATGTAACGACCGAGTACATGCGATGTAGGGTTACCTGAAGACCACCTAAAGCGGGGCCCAATAAAGGTATATTCATGCCCTATATTTTTAATGTAAAAACCATGTATCTTTATTTTCTATTTAAAAAATCAGTCTGGGGTCATGTCTCATTCATAGAATACAAATCTTCTAACATCCTCTCATCTAGGAGTGACAAAAGATCGCAATTCCTATCTGAGTCCCAGATCGACCATCCGTTCTCTAATTCAACCTCTGCTGATTGTGTTTGAATAGCTACAATGAGTTCTTCATTATTCTAGAGTCTCATATCAATATTTCTCTAATTTAGTTATATTTAATTTGTTGATAATTTTAATTTTTTATTGTAGATCTATGACTTTTTAGGTCAATTCTATGGTTGAGGTTCAACTATATCGATCATACAATGTCGATGTAGGTGGTAGTTGCTTTTTTGTAGTCTATCATTGAATTATATGTGAACCTTTCCCAATAACCTACTTTGGAGTATTTCTTGTTTAAGGAATTTCACCATGTTAATGACTACCATGCTTCGTTTTCTTGAGTTAGGGCTCTTGTTTGAGAATTGGGATTCTTTACATTGTTATGGATGTTTTTACCATGTTTGAGATGATATTGGATGTTGGGTCTAGTTTTTCTTGTAAGGATGGTCTAAAATCAAGGCCTAGTGCTATTAGGATGTAGTGATTTTATCTGACTTTATTGTGCCATGATTTTATTATATTTATCATAGTAGTATATTGTGATTTATATTGGCTTATGGATATCATATGTGCATGATGGACAACCACAGGGATGTGCGAACCTATTGTAGTTAGACCTTGTGGGAGATGGATACTATGGACTTTCCCAAAGTGTATATTTTAATTACATTTTTGAGACCATATGGGGGATGGATGTGAGTTCTCTCCTAGTGTGTCTCTAATTCCACATTTCGAGACAACATGGGAAATTGGTCATGGAGTGCTTCACTATACTGTTTGTAATTTATCGTCATGATAAAATAAAGGGAATTGATGCTAAGTACTTCTTCAAAGATTCTATGTCAAGAAAATCTAGAGGGTTCAGACTGTGAGAACTTCCCAGAGGGTTTCTTGATATTGTATGATTTTTTATTAAATAAATTTAAATGAATGTAATTGAAACAAAAATGATTGTTTACTTTTGTGTACTTCAATGTTTATTACTTCATTTTCCATATTTCCTGTCATATATATTCACTGAAAAATACACACAAGTCCCTAGGTGGTTGCCTATTGGGATTTATCTCACACTCTATTTGGATCACGCTTTTAGTCCCAAACAGATTATATTGTTGTAGGTATATATAAAGGAAATCCCCCTTCTACTTCTGGTACTTGATTGTGGTGGAGTAGGAGAGTATGAGAGCAATCCGAGGCTTGTGACAATTTTGTGGTTATTTTCTTGTTTTTCTTGTACTTTGGTTTAGTAATGTATTACAAAATTGTGAATTGTTTGTCTTATTTAATAGACATATGTGACATGCATAATTTATATATTTTATCTAGTTGTTTATCTAGTTGCAATCTTCCGTTGTTTACTATTCCATTTTATTATTACAGCTTCAGCTATAGTAATAATGATGTTTCCGATGTGTTATTGTGCCATTGAGGGAATAGTTTGACTACAATCACACCCAAGGGCCTTAGTCCTATTTGGTAGCCTTTGGAGTTCATGGAAATTCTCTTGAGTTCATGTGACCCACCGTGTATGGGGCACCTCTCGGTGGCACCCGGAACTGGAACATTACATATATACTGAAATATGAAATTATAATCCCAGTGATTTATACATGATCATTATTAAAATTAGTACAAGTATAAGATAATTGTTTACAGTATTTATAATGATGATTTGGAGGATTTTTTAATGAGTATAGAAAATGAGATAACATCAATAATAATTGAAAGAGGCCCAATAATTAGTATAAACGAATAGATAAATATAAAAAATAATGGAATGAAATAAATTATAATGAATGTTACACTTCGTACTTTTATTTTATTGATGTATCAAGAGCTTAAAATTGTTAAATTACCATTTCAAATGAATTTAGAATAACAGTTATATGAAAAATACTTTTCATCATCTTATGAAATGAATTATTATCCCAAATATAACCATTTTTATAAATACATATTCATAAAAATCATATGATTTAAATGATTAAAAAATTATTCAATATCAATAATAGTTAAAATAATGGTTTTCCTAATGAAATGTTTTTTTATGAATTGATCCATCAATCAAAATTTACAAATTAGGTAATGATTTGGAATTTCATCAAATTGGAAATCAAAATAACTAATGCATATCGGTAAAAGTTTAATTAAGCTGAAATATTTTTTTAGAATCAGTTTTTGAAGAAAATGGTATTCTTCGAAATAAAATTGAAGGATTGAAAACTTATATTACAAAATGTTTTCAAATAAGACATTGTTATGGTAAAATTAAAAGTATGACTAAAATTATCAAAAATAATATTGTCAATTGATATCGTAAAATTTTATCCAAAAATCATCATATATCCGATTTTAATGTTTTAAATAAAAATGTTTCAAGTGATAGATTATTTAGATATCAAATGAATCATCAATATATAAATGAGTTTTCATAAAATTTCCATTGATAAATTGTCACTCCAATGATTTTATGTATAAAAAATATCATATTTTTTTATATGAATTAATGTTTGAAATTTATTTTCATTCCTAAAAAATTAAAAATTATCCCATGGATGAAAACCTTCTTCCACACCATGGTTGTATTAAATTTTATTTTTTAGGATTTTTTTATTAGATGTGTCAAGAGGGAGATATGGCACACAGATAATATATAATCTAAATATATTACTAGTGGTATCTCAAAACGTCAAAATTCTAATATGTTTTGATAGTGGTAGTATTGTATTTCGTGACAACTCAAAGGAAAAAATGATTGATTTTGATGAATTTAAATCATTAAATACATTTATAATTTCGAAAGTGTTATTTATCAATGTTTTAAATCACAATTTTATAATTATTTCATATTAATGTGAATATAATAATAATTATAAATATAAAAATGATAAAAATATTGTGTTTAAAATTTTTATTGTAAATTATTTACAAATATAAACGATAACATTGATTCAATTAATTTTTATAAATTATTTAATTATTTCGACAATGCATAAATTATTTAATATCTTTAACGATTTTATAGTGTAGAGTATTTGGAAATTCATCTTTTATGCTACTGTATAGGTTTTCTAAAGATATGTTTTAGATCATTCCATGTTAAATCTAGAAATCAGCTATGTATTTGATTTATAAATAAATGTTATGAAATATGAGTAGTATTTTAAAATAGTTCATAGGGTAAGAACTTCTACTCCTATTCAACAATTAAATTTTAATATATTTGGGCCCAATCATACTATTAGAATACAATGAAAATGTTATATAATATTAATTTTATAAGGCACTAGAAAAATCACATTGACACATTTTCATTTTAAAAAATCTAAGACTATTTGTAAATTTATTATATATTATAAATTATTGCAAAATGAATTAAAATAAACATAATTTTATCATTTTAATACAAGATAGGTTTCATGTATTGAAATATAATATTTGATAAATTCTTAAATGATTATGTATTCGATCACTAATTTACAGCTCCTATAACAAGACAAATAATGTTTAGAAGAAAAAAAATATCTCATAACATGAAATGGATATAATAATATTAAGTAAATATAATGTTAAAAAATAATTCTCATATATTTGGAAAATATAACTCAACATGTTACAGAAAAAATTATTCTTTCTATTTTCTTATATAATATAAATCATGAAATCCAGAATTCAAATAATCCTATAATTGGATACTTCAGATTATTTGGTTGAAATGTTTAAATAAATAATATCAAATACACATTGGAGAAATTATATTCAAAATTTTATGTAGTTGTTTAAAAAAATAATTATAAATCTATTTAGATATATTGAATCTATTTTTTAAATCTAAAAAATCATTATTTTATAATCATTATATCTTTAATTTGATGAAAATAAATAAAATGGAAAAAACTTATTTAGGCAATGATGTGGATGATTCCATAGGTTTTAAAATTGGCCAACCAAAAAAATATAACTTATATACATAAATTGACATGGAATTACTTTTTAAAATGAAATTTTTTAAAATAAGATAAATATAATCTGATTGAAAATGAAATTTGTGATATTACTACTAATATTAAGAACCCAAATTCCATAAAAAATTCTTTTTTAAAAAAGATAGAATATTTGACAAAAGCATCATACAATGTGATTGTTAGAGGAGAAAAAAGGGAGTCTCTGACAGTGAGGGTGTCATGACTGCCCTAGTAATTAGGATGCCAAAGAAAGACTATTCTATAGTTCTGAAGACGGTAACCACTATGTCATATTCTAACAAGGCTAAATAGAATTAATTTATGGATAAACTATAGAGAAGGAAGGTATTTAACAAGATAATAAAAAATGATGAGACTCAATCCGAGTGGGAATAAGATGATTCTAACGACATGACCGGTTATGGGTGTGGTGATTTTGACTATTATGACATGTTATATCGCTCTCACTTCATCTATATGGTCTCTACACTCTTCTTTTTATTAATAAATTTGGTGGTCCAAGTGTGCTTGGATCCGACTTTGTCGACTAAATTGGAGTTTTTCTATATAAATTAAAAACAAATAGATTTTCCACATTTTTTAAACATCAGTAGGATAAAAATGACATGTTAACCAAATAGATATTGGGAAATAAATCTACAAAACATTTGAATATGATTTTTTAAAAGGATATATTAATGGAAAATTGTAATCATAAAATATATGGATTTAATTTTTAAGATTAAATTACCTAGCATCAAGATTAAAATATATAACCAATATTTTTTCGTTGTAATTCTTATTTTGGAACAAAAATTTTCAAATGGATGTGAAATGGTCATTTCTAAATTTTTAATTCCTTAATTCATTTTACAAAAACCTATAATGATTTCAATATGAAAGGAATCAATATATATATATATAACTATACACCAAATTTTATTTATTAAAACATGTTCACTATGAATTGTTTAATAGTTTTGTAAATATTCATTTGAAAATAGTTTATAAATTAGTGAAGTTGAGAATTTTTTTTAAAGGGGCTAGAAAATGTTATCAAAATTTTTAAATATATATTGATAACTATAACATCATCGAAAAATATTGAAATGAATATTGAAATTGACTGAAAATATAATTTAACGTATGTTTAATCGGTGCAATTAAATTGATTACCAGTCCTAAAATTTATCATAGGAATAAAGTAATTCTTATAAATATATTTCTGTATTTAAATTTTTTAGTAAAAGGATTTGGGTTAGACACTTTTAAAAGTTGTAATACTCCAATAAGTACAATAAATAATCTAGTTAATGATCATTCATAAATATTATTTTGAAGTTAAAACATGTATATACATGATTTGTAGGTTGATATACCTAACAGATTTTATGTTTGATTTTAAATTTAACGTGTAATCTATAATATATTTCAATCTAATATGAATGAAATAAATTTAATGCTTTTAAAATAATTATAAATTTTGAATAATTATCATTCATTCATGATTTATTTTTTCTAATAATAATTATTTTAAAATTTAATCAGTTATAAAAAATATAATTTTTCTAGTTGTAATATTGAATTAAAGAGAACATCATATATATGTATCTATGAGGGTAAATCATTGAATCTTATAGATTTTATGAGACAGAAATCTATAGCATTAACCAATACTATAAGATTATATGTCTTTATTTCGTCATGTTTTTCAAAGTATTTATGGACTAAAAAAGATATTTGTTATTTTGAATTTAATTTTGAAATGATAAATAATTATCATGATAATAAAATCACAAAATATATTTATAATAATACATTATGATATTATAGGTCTGGACATATTGATGTTAGATTTCACTTTGTTTGAGGTCAGGATAAATTATAAATATATCTCAAGAATCTTTTTCTATAGAAATTAGCATATAAAAATTTTAGCATAACATTCGAATTTTGATAAATTTTGGAAAACCTATTTTATTAATAGAATTATGTAATTATGATTATTTTTTTCCTGAAATACATTTAGGGGGGTTCTTGGAATTATTCTAGAATTCATCAATATTTATTATCTAATCAGGTGTAGCAATATATATCTCAGGTTATTGTTTAAATTGTCTCATTGATTCGATCTTCCTACAATTTCATATACTAATGATTTTTTAATTGGATATATCTATCATTTTATATTTTAAAATCATTATATTTTATATGTGAAAAAAATTTAATTTAAAATTACAAATCATAGTTTTTTCCAATTAATTATTTGATATTTCTGTAGAATACTGTATTTAAATTAATTGTTTAGTTATTAAATAAGGTGATATTTGTTATATTAATCTATTTTATCATTTTCTAAATTGTGGAGAAATTTTGGAGCTATAATTTTCATTTCATTTAATAATAATAAGAAAATATTAAATTATAACATAATAACATTGAATGTTTTTTTATAAGTGCAATATCTTAAAAATAAATTATTTTAGTATATTTATAGACTATTTGGTATAAAAGATCTATGAATTGGATTGGCTGTAGTTGTCATGTGATAATGAGAAAATTATACTTATTGGTCATTTTTTCAAAAATAAACTAACCATATATAAAGTGTAGAAAATACATAGATAATCCACTGACCAAAGATGAAAATATTTCAAATTGCTCAATAGACCACATGAACATCAGAATCAACCATAAGTCCTCATTTTACTATGAGATAAATGGATCAGTTGTGTATTTAGTGTCCAGGTCTGATTAGTGAAAAAATTATATTTTTTGAATTGATTTTATGTATATCATCCACCAACCATACTGATCAGTAAATTATTTATACATTTTTCACATTCTTCATGGATCAACCACATGGGTATTAGGTTGATTGTATATATTAACCATAAGGGAAAGTAATTGACCACATTAGAAATTTTTTGATCATAATGGACCAATCAATATAGATTTTAAATATTGAAAATGGATCAACCACACAATAAATCCTATCAAGTGTATGTTAAAACTATTTAACAGAAATATTAACCAACCAAAATGAGTTTCATACAGCAATATTAAATTTACTATAAGACTATTCCAACCAAAATTAAATTCAGTGTACTTGTTTCAAAGATTTATTCTTCTTCATGTTTTTATATCATAAAATTTTTATATTTAATATTCGTTCATGATAATAGTTTTATTTTATATAAATATTTATCATTTAATAATTTTTATTCTATTGTTTTTGTATTTGAAGAATTTTTTATACATTTAAATGATCATCATGTTCAATGAATACGATTGATGGATTCCTAAAAAACATGTATTTCCATTTTTAAATATATATAATTTGAAATACTTCTTACACATTCATTATAGATGACTACCAATTAAAATTAAAAAAATTCATCAAGGTTTAAGTGTTCTAATTAGTACCACTATATGATTTATTTTTATGATTTATATCTTTTCAAAAAGAACCCATAGAGGAACGATTTTCAAGAATATTAACAAGATTAATTGTGTGATTCAATTCTATTAATGATAAAACTAACACCTCAAAATTTTTTTTAATGACACATTAATGTTTTAAATTGGTTATCATTGAATGAAAGGTGATTTATATTTTGAATAATTTTTGAGGGACTATTTTATATATAGCCTGAATGATGCAGTGCTACATAAGGTTTAAGGTTAGTTTAAAAAATCATTATAAGACACATATTTTTGGTCAACTAATGAAAATCAATATTATCATTTATGTATGTTTGTTCCATTTTATCTAGAGAGAGAAAAAATCCATGAAACTAAAATATTATTTTTCTATTTAGTTTCAATGGTTTTTACTTCTATATATTATTTCAAGTTATTGTAATAGTATTGGGTTACAAATCCATCAAACATTATGATTATAGTGTTATACTAGTAGAAAAAATGGTATATGTGGATTTTATATAACATGTAAAGGGAATGTGATTCCATTATGACATGGTTTTCATAATATATTGTTTGGATTATTTACTAACATCAAAAAAAATTCATCTCTTTTTGACTCTATGTGAGATAGAATTAGTCGTGGGTTATGCCTGAATAGAAATTGTACCTGTTTTGACACCCCATCAAAATTAGAGATTTCATTATAGTGATTTTCATTTTAATCTACATGTGAGAGGAGTGATGAGTAGTGTTCGATCAATTAGATATGAAATTATTTTAAATCACGGTGTTTATATTATTTTTAAACTACATTAATATTTAATATCGACAGAATTTTATAAAATATATTTTGAATTATTAATTTGCAACCCTCTTGACCATTAATCAACATTCATATTACAATAAAACACTATCAATATAGGAAGCATATGTTCAGTTTTCTATAGATCCCAACCCTCATAATGATGATATATATATATATCAGTGGTTTTTATATCCCCATAATGATTATGTGATGTGGAGATATATATATAGGGATTAAATATATTGAATAATTATTATATATAGTGATATATATTTGGGGATTATATGCAGCCAATGGTTGGGTTATATGATAAAATATGTGGTAGGAATTGTTCCACCCAGTTATATATGATGGTATATATGGAATTCTTAGTCTCATCCTCCTCAATGATATGTGGTGGAATATTAATATGTGTTACCCACAACATTATATCTGATGGTAAATGTGGCAGAAATTGTCCCCCTCAATTATATTTGATGGAATATGAGGCACACACTTATCCCTCAATGATATAAAGTATATTATGGTACAAGAGGAGGGAAGTACACCTTGATGATACATGATATATGATTCCAAGTGATGTAGGTCTTATTACAATAGATGATTTATATTTTATGATTGTATATAGAGTGGCACATTATTCCCCCATGATTTTGATGTATCATCCATAATGAAACTCTAGCACAGACTAAATAAGTTATGGACACATCTGAGTGACACACATAGTACCTAAAAAAATATTGAGGATTATTACGTATTTTATTACTTACACCATGGAATAAAAAATCCTACAGGAAATTTTTTCATTATTTATGATTGTTACATTATTTTTGGTGTTATACTCATTCATTTTAAAATAATTCTCCAGATCCTGGTAGAAATGGTACCTGATAAAACCTACTGATTATAGGTATAAGTAAGAAATAGGACCTATGATAGATTAAGTAGTTGGATAGATTAGTCATATTGAGACCATGTTACTGGTTCAAATATTGAGACTATATTTTGGAATATTTTTTCTACTTCACATTGGGGTTATAAATGATCTTCCAATAGATGATCATATTTTCCCACCATAATTTTGTGATATTATGGTTAATTTATTTTTTTAAAACATGTTGTGGGGTTTTTGTTTCAAGTTATGTTTTATATTTTTTTATTATTGAACATGTATTTTTACCTATAAATTTTTATTATATCATTGAATATTTTTTGAACTAGAAACTGAGATATCATGTGATTCCAAGTCTCAGTGAGCCCCAAAATGATTTAATAAAAATATCATTATATATCCTAAATTAATTTTTAATCTATTTGATGGAACTAAATTTAAATGGAGTATCTAATAGAAAATATGAATCCTTGGTTGAATAAAGAGTGTATTATTTACCATAGGTGTGACCTATGGTTAGTCAATGTGGGACATCCCGTAGAGGCAGACATTGGTGGTCGAATTTAATTAATTATAAAACTAAATTAATAGTTTAAAATTAAATTAAATAAAATACAATGACTCTATAAATATGATGTAGTAGATAATATTCAGTGTTATTCAAATGACCCTTATATAAATGGGAGGAGTTCCACCACCCTTCATTGGAGAATTGAGAATAGGTGATGATTAAAATCAAGAAGATGGTCAATTGTAGAACATTGAGAACCACTTATCTTAACAATTATTGTAAAATTATTTCTTTACCAATGAATGATCCAATATCATGGTATGAATCATCATTTTTGGTTTCCTCCATTATTAGTAAATTATTTATCATGATCTAGATATTATTTATTGATCAATATTTATTTGAATCGATCGCATGATATAGCATATCTGATTAAAACTATTTATTCAATTTATCCACAATGAGATATGCATCTCACCCTATATAACAACAATCTATATTTCTTTCAATATTTATTTTCCATGAATTGTTTCACCACTTTTTTTAATTTAAACCATCTTTCTTTATATTCTTTGACATTATCATATAGGGCCATGATTCAACAATTCATGTTTGTTTGAGTGTATTATAACCATAGGATTTGGTGATATTTTTTGGGTGATATATGGGTTGAAGATATGAGGATATATTTTAATTTTTTATGGACTCTAGTGATCCAATTATTGGTTAGGAATTCTGTAAGGTAGTAGCATTCCCAATGAGTGTTGTTTGGTTGGTATGGCTTTGTAAAAAGGATCATGATTTGATTTATTTCCACTGAAGGGCTGAAATCGATGGCCATTAGATGTTACCACTAGTGATAGGAAGTAAAAAATGTGTATTATTCATCATAAATTCTTGATTAAGGAACCAATAAATATAGATGGATAATATTTTTTTAAAAATTCCCCTTCTGCAAAACATTTATTTTGATGAGTACACTCTATTTAGTTACCCTACTATATTGGATATGGTTTTTTCCATGTTTAATATCAAAATCCCTCTATGACCCCCACACACCATGTGACTCTGTACTGGAAACACAGAATGTACTATTGGAGAACATGAAATCAATCACTTCCATGGACAAACCATATACTTGTATATGGAAAGTGAACATGGGAACGACCAAGATGTCTATACATAACACTAGGTGGATGAAAACTGATGTGTATTCCCCTTACATGATGTCTAAATGACATGTCCAGCTAGACATGTGTGGTGAGGAAATGGATAATTTTCCAAATTTCTACACACGTCATGTGGAAACCCTTAAAAAGGTGTTTCTCTTTATGATGAATTATATATCTCTCATATATTCTTTGTTTCGACTCGTCTTTTGGAATGAGGGTTGAATATCATGAATGATTATTTATATAAAATTTGAGTATGACCATAGTAGTGGATCTTGAGGCACAATGATAGATGATCTGAGTGTGATTCATCATTAGGTGGTACATACCGATAGCATTTATAAGATTGGATCATTATAGAGATAATCCACCCTACTAGGATAGGGAATGGGTTATGTATCAAAAGAGTTGGACACTTATGTTAGACTAGTGGATGTGTCATTTATCAATAGTGTATAACCATATTTCTAGGATTTGAAATGGGTTCCCTATCTATAGAGTGGAACACATATACGTGGATAAGCCATGACACCTCTATTGATAGAGTTGAAGACTCCTATTTGGTTTGGGAATGGGTCCACCATCGCGAGAGAGGAACCATCCTTTATGTAAATTACATGATTCATCTATCTAAAATTTGGAACCCTCCTACTGTGTTAGGGAATGGGTCCTCAAATTATACAGTGGAAGATCATAAATTATAATCACATGTTATCTATATTAATGTATTAAGGGGAACCCATTTCATACCAAGGCACATGTCCCATGTCTTGAGGTTGTTTCACATAAACTGTATGGAATAGTGCTAAGGTGTGGCATCACGTAGTTACACTTTGGACTGACACATGAGAGGATATGAAATGTTTAATGAAACTGTTATGTTACTTTAGAGTATTTTATGGGTCAATATGTGAGATGGTGATACCCTTTATCTCTTATATGGGTCACTTTTATGATAATATATATATATATATATTTATAATTTTTTATCCATATATTGTTATGTGTTTAAATTTAGATGTATATCATGCCTCATATTGCTCTCCCTTTATCATTTTGTGTTTCCTATTGTGTATTCATATACCTAACACTAAATTGAATTTTCCGAAATGTGGTGTGTCCTATGTTGACAACATAATTGTCGACCCAAACTATAGTGGTCTATTCGGGAGACATGGATGAATTAGATATCATACGATGATCCATGTTTGGTGATCTAGATTTGGGCTATCAAAGAATTTAGTTTTATTATTATTATCATTTTGGGAGATTTGTTTTGGGTGAGAAGGTATTTTTACCCTTCAATATAGTTTTAACAAATCACACTCTATATATTACCTATGGATTTTCAAATTCAGGGCTCTAAATTTAGATGTTAATATATTTTATTAATATTACACTTCACTTTAAAATGGGTGTATGAAAACATGTACATAGTAAATGGTATCAAATTGTAGTTATCATTTTCTTGGTTGCGATCTAACCCCTTACCTATAGAGGTGGTATTGGGGTACATGTTACAAGAATCATTTAGGATAGAGTCATTTAGATGTACTTCTCGATCCATATCCACATATAAATATATATATTCTCATCTCACCATGGTACATGTTGACTAAATTTTTAGGATTCCTACCATAAGACAAGCACCTCAGATACTAATTCATGATCTTATTGATGATATGATGAGTGATAATACCTTGGTTTAGGGTTATATAATGTGAGATCATAATCAAGGTGGGTATGTAGATGCAAACCCACATTGAGAACAAATATAGACTAGTAGAGACTGATACAAACGTTCAATGGATTAATAAACTCATCAAGATCATATACAACATTAATATGATGTTACACAATGAGATAGATCAAGAGGTAGTGGATGATTGATTTTATTTGGTAATTTGAGTCTTTAGACAGAATCAGTCTATGACTGATGAGATGGTAGTGATTTCATCCAACAATCAATACGGATAACCATTGAGCTAGTAGAGGCAAGTATAATTGACGAATGAAGATTCATAAATCCTATTGTATGACATATATTAGCTATTTCATGAGAGTTATTACCCAGCATTCAAGTTCATAGTCTCGATTCAGGATCATCTAGATCCCATAAAGGGAGGTGGATAGTTTTTAATTATGCTACTAGGTTCAAAATACTTATGTGTCACTCCATCGACATGATTCATGATGCTTAAATCTAGGAATGATTGACTGTTTGGGTCACCGTAGAGATATCAATGTCAGTGGGGTTCCCATGCTTATTTAAAAAACTTCAATAAAATGAAGTTGAGATTTGTGGATGGATGGATTCCTATCTAAAAACCCCCAAACATCCCTAGATAGATGTGGTAGTAATAGGGTTGAGTCATTGGTAGTAGTTAGCATGTGATAGTCGATAGGTTCTTCTCAGAAGATATTATATTCTGAGAAGACATAGTCACATTTGTGTGTGAAAAGGGGACAACATAGTAGAGTATGGAAACTCGTTGAGGGGATGTTATGCATGTAGAGGTCCCGATCACAAGAAACATGATTTCCAAAATCAAGGTGCTAAATAATTCAACCATTTTGTATATGTATCTTCAATGTAGATCATGTTTCATCATCATGGATATCTCGTGGGTGGAGGGGGTGTCCCACATTGAGGTTTAACTAGAAAAGGATTATGCAGTGCTTCTATAGGGAAAAATATTGTTTGTAGATGGTGTTAAGATATCATTGCACCTCTACCATTAGGTGGTCAATGTCAGGTTAAAGGAGCAAGCATTCATGAATTTGGGTAGTTGTAGGATATGGTTCTTTAGGAACCTGAATCACACAACATGATTAGAGGTACTATAATTAATCATTATAATCCTTCATCAGTACTAGCATACATAGTAGTGATTCATTCCTTAATCTCTTATATCATGGTGAGAGAAATTGGGATCCCATGTGAGACATTTTCTCATCATATTTACCTTTATGTTCTTGAAAATAATGCTTATTTGTTTTCATACATCAGCCATAAGTGAATGATATCTCTTTATGGAGGGATTTTCTCATTGTAACAATATCGATCCATCTATTTACTATCACTACATGTGTGTTAAACCCTTTAGGACTGATGGGAAGAGATTCTCCTCTGTGCATGATATAGATCTCATGGTGGATCATGTGGGTCTTATGAAATGGAATCTAAAACCCATAATACATTAGGTAGAGATTTTATCCTTTGGTGTAAGGAGATCCATAACATTCTATTTTATTTTATCAATAGCGGATTATATGGATGTATTCTGGAAGGACGATTGATTACTTACATTAAGGTATGAGATAGATTTTTTCATTAACATTCACCATGAAAACACATGAATATCTTCTACAGTATGTTGGGTCGAATCTACCAAGAATTTTGAGATGTGGGTGACAATATAGGTCCATTTCGATTGGGGTATTTTCAAACCATGCATATCACCTAGTAAATCCTTAACAATTTTCATGATAGTAGAGGATGGTATCTTGTATATTTTTTCAGAATATCATCTCATGAAATAGGCTATGATAAATAAAAAGTGTCCCTTTCTATAGATTGATGGACTTTTTGGTCGGATGTGATGTAGGATATGGTTGCAATAATTGATCATGTGCCTCTCTACCACTAGTTGTTTTCCCCAAGGATGATATTTTTAATATCAATTTCTGATGTTACTATAGACACTATGAGTTCTGAGAGATTCATTTAATTGTGAGGATTTCTATTTTTGTATTTATTTTTACTATGAATTAGTTCTTACCACCATTCATGGACCAATTTTTTTTAATATTAATTGATTACATACTAAAATACTCTAATTCATATGACGTTAATGTAGAGAACATGATCGTGGCCATTGATTTTATTTATGATCACCATCATTATGGTAACCTTTTGAATTGGAATTATTTTATTAATGATGTTTAATATCAGTGGTATATCATTTTTAGCATGGGTGAGCTATGAATCATTAGGAGATATATATTTCTATATTGGGACCCACACAAGTTTATTATAGAGTGGTGTAGTTTTCCAAGCTTGGTAAGGTATAATATGAGGTTCATTGGAGACATCATTAATATAGAATCCCCATAGAAATCCATCATAAAAAAATGTAATACATTTACATTGATTTATTTATTTTAATAGGGATATTTATGACTTGTGTGTAATGATTTTGAGTGACTCATTTTTTATACTAATAAATATGGGCTTGGAGTAAATAGTGTGTTCTGATGCCTCTTGAGTTGGGATCGTATGCTTGTTGATACAGAAGTGAAATATTAGTGAATATGTGTCGTGGAACATCATACACCATCAGTATAACTAAATGAATATTTTCATAGATTTGGCAGTAGATGTCTTCTACCTATTTATGTGGTGGGACATTCTTTTGGGAGACCATGTTGTTTTTTACTCAGAAAATCAATGTCTCTAGTATTTTTTGACATATAGATAGACAAAACTAATAAAATGGTTCTTGTTGGGGTTTCTATAGAAAGTCGATTTTGAGATTTTTGAAATTCATTGGAAGGGGAACATTTTAAGAATATTCCCTTTAGAGGATGTACCTCCCTCCCCAATTAAAAGAGTCAATTGAGTAGTTTCCAACCATGGAGATGACCCTGGTAGAGGTGGAGGGTGCATTGTTTCTTCATTAGATGATGTTGAATACCCCACCAATGCAGTATGTGATGGAAGATAATATGTGTGTCATCATCTATGAGGAACTACATTACGAAATTTTATCATTATATTCACATGATATATTCCATAATGGAGTGAATCAAATCCTTATATTCTAGGGATAGATGTGGTCCCAGTCATTGTGTGAGAGGAGGTGATGGTGGAATTTCATAGATCTCCATTCAATTTAAACTCTATTTTTGATATGATATAATGATGAATTAAATGGATGTATTTGTGGGATGGAAATAGGAAGTGTGAGGAAAAGTTAATTTATTAGTGAGTCACATGTAAGATCGTGAACTGTGATAAACATCTTCCACCATTTTTGTAGTATCATCTTAAGATCCCAATGAGAAAATGGGATGTCATATCCATGGATTTTGTGATACGGATTCCTGGGATAATGAGAGATTATGATTCAAACTATGTGATATTTGAAAGTCTTCGGAAGTATGAGTACTTAATTACTATCATGTTGATGAGTTTTTAGAATGTTTTTTGTAGTTAAACATGAGGAATATCATACACCTTCTTTTGGTTTCCTCAATGATTTTTTATTGCCTTGATGTGCGGTTCATGAAATTGTTATGGATAACCCATCAGGGAAAATTCATGAACCAGCTGTTGATGAGTATATACTTTCACCCCCAAATGGATGGGAATAAATAACAAAATATCTAGTCATTTTAAGGATATTATGAGGGATTCCATGTAATACATTTCTATATTTTGTATGATAACATACAATTCTTGAGTTTTACATGTAATAAAACTAATATATATATTGTCATCATGGATCCATTGGAGGTTAATTATGGGATAATATTTAGTTTATACTTATGTTGGTCTTATCTCTATGAGGAATCTTTTATTAAGATTGACATTGTGCAAGATTCGATAGAGAATATCCCTGTAATTCATAAAATTAGAAGGACATCACACAACAGTAATGAATCTTATAGAAGTCAAGGTTATTGTCTGTTAGAATTTGATCATGTAGACAGTATGTTTTTTATAGTCACCCCATTAAAAGGATTGTTCATATTTGGATGGGGAGAAAATATATTCACTACGTTAATTATGATTTTTGAGGTCATGTAGTGGGTTGGTTTGGTGTCTTACAACAATTAATTACCTGGAATGATAGAAGATGCGGGCACAGTCTTCTATGTGTTGATGATTGGAAGATACATTCTAGGTTCTATGAAGGTTATAGGATATTGAATGAAGTAAATCAAGGATATATCCATATTTATTTTCTATTTTATTGAAATCAGCAATCATTATTAGATTTTATAGCATGTAAAGACCATTCCCTTGGATCGGGAGTTGGGGAATCACGAGAGCACATTGAAGAGCTATTAGGAGTGAGAGATCTAGATGGGGGATCGGGATCGATGCCTATATTACAAGTTTATGTTTTTTATTAATGGGAATCATGATGGAGGTAATAAATTGGAGACATTTTTTTACCTAGTACCAAACCGATATATATAACAGAATATTTCGAGATCCATGTTCTGAGATGACATGTAATTATGTGGCTCGTTGTGAATAGAATTAATTTATTAAAATTAATAATAATATTTTCTATCTTGTTTGAACTATTTAAGTCAAATTATTGATTACATCATACAATGAGTCTTTATTTGAAAATTTGAGACCATCATTGGATTCTTATTGAGAGATTTACCCTAGGAGGAAACTATAGCTAGTCCATTTGGGACGTCTAGAAAAGGAGGTCAAAAGAGGGTTGTTTTAAATAAAAAAACATTTAAATTATCTATTTTATATTATATTAACTATATATCTTAACACTATAAATATGATGTTATAGGGACACTACAAGGTTATCCATATACCCTTATGATTGTTTATAGGAGGTTTTTCCACCTTTGGTTGCTAAATAAAGATCAGACACTGCCTAAAATCAAAATAAAGACGAGTTTAGTAGAAAACAATGAAATAAATATTAACCATCCTGGGAAGAAGTGTTATTCACCAACTAATGATATAATATCCTGGAAATAATCATTACTTATTGTTTTTACCCTAACAGTCACATGATCCATCATAACTTGAACAATACTTCTCAGTCATCATTTAAACAAATCCCTCTCGTGAACCCAAGAATCAAATTACAATTTTTATATACCAATTATTAGATGTTTATCACACCAGATATCACTAATATATTTATGATATCAATGAATTCTTGGAAAAAAATTATTGAACCTATGTTTTATTGTTATTGTTCATCACTTTCATTTCTATTGGCCTATCTGGTCACAATTTGAGATTATCCGCCTTGTTAGGGTGAAATCAAAAACCAATATTAATGGATTATTTATGTAAAATAGATGACTTGATGATTTGGTAATGAATTGGGGCTATATCATGATTTTAGTGAATAGACCATGGATTTGGATTCCGATGATGAAGTGAGAGGCACTTTGTGAAATAGGTGATCCATACAGCTTCATGCAAAATTAACATGATTTGATTTTCATCCCTCGAATTGATATAAACATAGGTTGGAGGTGGTAATAATCGGTTCCAAGTGTTAAATTGTTGTGATTTTTAGAATACATAGTCTACCTGGGATTCAATAAATAAATAACAAAATTATGTGAAAAAACTAACTACACATCATGAAGTCTAATGAACACAAACCCTGTAGAGAACCAGTTACAGAAGATTGGGTTTTTATGTTGTTTTAATATCAATCATTGTATATGAACGTGATAGTTATTTGACATAGTATTGGAGATGTGGCATGTACACTGGGAGTACACATGCACAAGAATCAATCGGAAGACACTTTCTAAAATCACATGGATAATGTATATCGGAATGACCCTGAGCACATTGCCTGGTCACGGGTGGATGAGAGATATTTTTGTAATCCACTTACACACCGCATACCACTACATGGTTAGTGATCAATATGTTGTTAATGACACAACTACGAATATATAAGAGATTTCATTATGAGAACCCCCTTACACATCTTGTATCTCATATTGTGGTAAATCATAACTCTTCAATCTTTTTTTTTTACATGGATTTTTTCCTCTGAGTAGACTATCCTAATTTTTCCCTTGTATAATGTGACAGTGTCTAGAGTAGTGAATTTTTAGATATTTTTTGAGATGATATGACATTGATTATTCCTTAGGAGATAGTAAATGGTGGCAGTGAGAAGACATGATCATTATATAGGGAAACCCTTCGTCTTTAAAATTGCATGGGTCATCTGTATATAAAGTGCAAACAATATACTAGGACAAGTCATCAGTCCGCTATCCACATAGTCAAGCCCTCCGCCTAAAATGTGGCATGTGTCCTAGATCAATAGAGTTTAACACTCCTACCATAAACATGCATTACTGATATATAATTATAGTGCAACCCTCCTGTTGGGACATTGAATGGATCCTCTATACACATATATGGTATCATTACACTGGGATATGTCATGGGTCATATATCCATAGTGTGGATCCCAGCTTCTAATACCTGACATGAATCAACATTATAAATAGATGAACCATCCAATTAGGTCCGGGAATGGGTTCTCTATCCATATACTGTGTTGAGTCCCCTTATCATAATAGAGAATGTGAACTCGATCTAGAGATTGTTCCATCTCAACAATGTGGAACAATGTCATGGTGTGGCTTCACATGGTTACTCAATATAAAGACATGCAATATAATGGATGTAATTGATGGACTTTCAGATCTCATGGAATTCGATTTTATTTTGTTGAGATATGATATGGGATATTCATTATTTAAAGTCTATGTGACTATTATGAGCATATATATTTCAGTGTCATTGGATTTAGATTCATTATTTTTATAGGGTGATCTTTCTAATTCTACCATGTATCTTATCTCTGACCCTTCTACTATTTGGGTAACTTACATGGTATTAATGTGACTACTAATTAATGTGATTTTCTTATATATATCATATTTTATATAGATAATGGATATATCAATAGTATCTATAGAGTGTAATAGGTGATACTAGGGTGAATTTGACTTCATACAGTGGTTAGGGAATTCAAATCTTGAGCTTGGATCTCTAATTATTTTATTATCCAGTTATTTTCAAGTCGGGACATATTTTTAGTCTGGGATTGTATTTTTTCCACTCATATTAGTTTACTCTATTATTGTATTTGTATAATAATGATATTTTTACATGTAAGACTGTTAATAATGAGAAATTTTTCTTTTATTTTTATTCCTATAGACTTATGCATGGAGATGGATGGGTGTGTTTGTATAGGAAGGTAGGTAGTGGCTTACCCTTCTAGTTATTCCTTTCTTTTCCAGTCACAAGGAATTTTCCTATAGAAGAGGTATTCAGGTAGTTGTTACATGGCCTTTTGGTGGCCAGGATGGCCTTGATGGGTTAGCTAATGCTTTTTTCCACTTAATTTTTATTGGTATCATGATTGTTAATTTTTTTTGTTAATGGTATTTTATTATTATTTTAAATGAGGCCATATCCCCCTTGATATCACCATAGTCCGTTAATACTAGTTTAAAGCCTTAGGTGATTGTGATGGTTCACATATAGTTAGGTGTAATTTTAATCTAATTAATATAGAATGATATGGTTTCAGAAATTTAATCCACATTCATTCAATATAAACAACATAGGTGTGGTGATCTCAAAAATATAATGTGTTTAGTATTAGTTATATTTTTATGCACACTATTATATAAAAAATATTCCCATTAATATTCATCATATCATATTTCACCATCCTAACAACAAGTCTATTAATACAATATCTTTCAAAGACAGATGACCATTATATAATAGAAATTTCCATTTCAAATTTAAATTTATACTCACAGAGTCCAATAATTTCTCTTTAATTTCTATAAAATATTTTTAATTCTTATAATAAATTGAGACCTCTTAGTCACTATTGATATCATTTAGGGATTGTAAATATTATGTATGAGAAGACAATGAATGATTAAATATTCCACATCATGAAATCCACTAGAATCCTTGAACAAATTACTTACTATGAAAAATTCAAATTCACCATGATATATTGTACAACAAGTCAGTTCAATCACTATTTAATAATTTGAAATGATAGTCAAAATTACTTATATAATGGAATTCCCCATTTTATATTTTAGTAAAGGGTCATGTTATCACACAACATCGTGTTCCATGACAGAAGACTCCCCATCGGTTCCCTATGAACTTTAATAAAAAATATTTAGAAATTCTTCAAAACAACCACCATTTGTGGAATAAAACATGGTCACCACGATTTTGATCCCCCAAAAGCAATCCTTTTTTCATTATCTATTTCACCATGATTTCTTTTTTTAATTTCATCTTGGTTAATCTCGACAAAAGAAATTTTTGGTCAATGTTAAACACGCATGGGATTTTATACATGATAAACCATACATTAGCCATTATTCAATGATCAATCATCATACTAATTATACGTGACTCATAACAACATAAAAAAATACACTTAATCCTATTGTTTTATCAGAATGAAATTTCTCTTATGAAATTACTTTAGTAATTCATATTCTACTGTTGTTCTCCCTAGTTAGTAACTGATGTTTCCAGATCAATTCATCACGACATCATCAGGTATTCATCCTATGAAAAAATTTTACAAAATCAACATTACTATAGAGACCATGTAATTTCACAACCCATATTAGTTCCATGTTTGATTTGTATATGATTATGGAATCATGAGGCCATATATACATAAAATATCTATAAAAAACACAATTTAAATCCAAAAATCCTTATATTTTCTTTTATTTTATCGAAATAGAAGAAACAACCAGTCAAATTAGACATCATATAATAGTATTGGGGGAACTTTTTTGGATAGATAATTTTCGACAATATTATCTTTCATAAAAATTGATTGACATCAATTTTTTTTACAATGGATTTATTATTCCATCATAGATAGTATATTCAGTGGCTATTATTAGAAATTTTCTACAATTACATCAAAAAACAAAATTTAGAGGAAACACAGTTGAAATAGAAAAAAATATTATTTGTGAAATGATTTAATTTTTTATTATAAGTTGTTTTTTCATGAATATTTTTTATAATTAAATTATTATTCCTTCATAAAAACGTATTTTACCAAAATCATTTATGAGAAATTTATATCCAATCATAAATATAATTTTTGAAGAATATTTTGAAATAAATTTTTTGGTTGCTTTTTTTTATATATGAATTAAAATATTTTATGGTAGATAATTATTTTTAAATATTTAACATCCAATAAAAATCCTCCAAAAAATGGTAATTCATCAAAAAATACTTATCACAAATAGGAAATGATGTTTATTTTTAGTGGGTTAGTCCATTTAAATATGTTTATTATAAAAAAGAGTCTGCAATTTTTGTGCATTCCCACCCATCCTTCTTTATAAATATTTCCAAATTCCCAATTTCTCTCTTGTCATTGTTTTCCTGAGGAAATACATTTATAGACTACATAACTATTATTTTTAATCCCTAAATCAATTTTAATGAATTATATTAATGAATTTGTAATAGTTACTACATTGATGAATTTATTTGTTTTATATTGTATAAATTATTATTGGACTCAATTTATTAAAGATGCATTATTTTTTCAAAAGTTTTCATTATTTTAATTTTTAATATATTATTCATAACTATTTTATATTTTACGTGTTTTAATTAAAAGATAATTTATATATTAAATTGTTTTTCATATTAATTGTTTAATTTATATTTCATTTAATTAATATTACTATTATAATAAATGATAACTAATGAAATTATATTATTTTAAGAGAAAGATGATTTCATCATTGGTAACCACATCCACCTATTCCATTGACATTTTAGACTGCAAAATTCTTTTCCCCACTTCCAAGGGTTTTATGACTTCTAATAGCTTTAATTACATCCAATAGATTTTGTAAATGAAAAAATAGTTTATAAAAAATTTTTAAATCAAAAAAATAGTGGAAAATAATAAAAATATAAATAAATTAAAATTATTATTGATAAATTATATATTAATATTACTAAATTTTAATAAATTTGATCAAAATTGTAAAAAACATTATATGATAAATATTATTTATAGTTATCTTTTATTACAAAAAAAATATAAAAAATATAAAATAAATAATTAAAATATTAAAAATTAATAGTAATTAATTGTTATAAATTAGTATAAAATTTTGAAATTAAACTAAAATATAGATGATTAGTTAAGATTACAGGAATACAATAAAATATAAATAATGTAATATTAAAAATAATAATCAATAAAAAATATTAATAATTGTTATAAATTTTTATAATGGACTAAAATTAATATAAAATAATAAATATTAATTCTAATATAGAAAGTTCATTGAAAAAAAAACAAAAAATTAAAATAAATAACAGCATAATATATATTATTTCTTGTAAACTATTAAATATATTTTAAGAAAAAACAATAATAAATATTAATCAAAATTATGTAATACAATTGAGTGAATCAAAAACTAAAAATTATAAATTGTAATTTTTATTAAGTAGTATTATCAAATAATCTTAAATATTATAATAGATTATTAAAAATATAATTAATATAATCTCAATTTGAAGAAATGTTTATCCTTACTGGAAGAAATTATTGTATTCCAATAATTATTATTTTCAATAAATATTATGTTTCTAGATTATTATAAAGAATAAAAATTATGTATTGTAATTATAAATATATAAAAGATTACAAATGCATGAAATATTTCACAATTACTTATTATTATGGTATTGTAGTATGATTCTAATACATTACATTTAAATCACTAATTAACAACATTAAAAATTAATATCTATCATGATTACTAATTGTGACGTGGTTCATTGCAAATTGTCCAGCCTAAGTAAGAGTTATTTTTTAGAAACTAATAATGAAAGGAATTATAAATTATTTGAATGTTGTTTACAATATTAGAAAAAATTATATATCAAAGGGAAACTAGATATATAAAAAAATAGTCAAAACAAATATATATTTGATATTTTAATAATATTAAAGAATTATTATATTAATATACATATATATATATATATTTAATATTTTAATAAATAATTTGTAGTTGATGTAAAAAATAAAAAAATTATTACTAACAATATTTTATGAATAATAAATAATTGGTAATTTAATGAAATAAATTACTCACTATGTTTTTAAAAATACTATTATAATAAAAATATTTTTATTTTAATAACAAGTAGAGGACATTGAAAATAATTTCAATTTTTTATAGATTAATTTTATATAAATGAATAATGAATTTAAAATTTTTCTAGTATTAGTATGGTCAATATTAAGGGCATCAAAAAAATTATATCATTTTGTTGTCACATTCCAAATTTTGTTCTGAAGATATAATTATGTGTCTTTATCTGGAATTCTATTTTACGATATTATAAAATTTTAAAATATTTGGTTAATCTATTCCATTTTATATTTTAATTTTTTTTTTATATTTTAGTATCATTAGGGTCAATATAATTTATAATAAAAGTCACATTATTTTCTAGATCAGTCATAGTTTCACATTTTAAAACATGATCTTGATGTTCTATATTTACATTAAATTAAAACATATAATTATATCACAAATACTAAATTTAAACTATCAATCATTTATGATTTTTATAATTTATTTTAGAGGCATTTTATTTTTGATAAACATATATAAATTAGATGATGTTTCAAATATATGGCAATTAAATCAAATTTAGAAATATATAATATTTATATTGCGTTAATATTTTCCTTTTTTATCAAATTATTCATTAATACAAATAAAAATTAATAAAATTTCATTAAAATTGTGTTGATGGTCAATAATTTGGGTCATAATTATCAGAATATTGATTAATTTTCAAAAGTATGTATATTATAAAATAGAGAATATAATCCATATTAAATTTTCACCCATTTAGAAAATCAATCTATACCGAGTTACAAAATCTAAATTATATATTTAACACTTTTAATAAATTTTTTTATTTTTTTATTATAATACATATTAAAAATCTAATTGATGTCTCAAAATAAATATTCTTGAATGATATGATATATTTATAAAATTTTTGGTCATATTTTAGATTACCATTGTGATGGTGATTTGGTTAGACACAATGAATATGTGTATATGTCTAATTATTTGGTTCCTCTTACAATTTTATTATGTATTTCTACAAATTCTGTCTGTATATTTTGATCAAATAACTGTTAATATTTGTTGTTGGCTTGTTTTCCAAATTTCATAAAACATTCCTCGTTGTTTGTTGTTGATATAACAATATATTAATATGATTTTATTAATTTGAGGACATCCAATGGATTATAATATTGTTTATTTTAATCCATTGATTTATTAGTTTTTTATTATACAGTTACAGTTATGTACATTCAGAAAATAATATTGTAGTACAATATACATTAAATTCATCCAATGGCCTGAATTCCTTCATTAATGTTAATATTAAAATATGTTATTTTTTATGGTATATTATCTGGATGAATAATAGATGATAATAAACAGTTTCTATTCTATTTTTCATATTTAATAATTTAGGAATATAATTTTTTTAAAACATCCTTTATCAACAATCACAAAAAAGTTCTTCATATATATCATCCTTTCTAAGGAATAAAAATATATTTCTAAAGGTTAAAATTGAAAATGATTGATCCCCAATAGTATGATAATTTATTTAAATAACTACAAACGTCACCCCATTAAATCATTATAATTTTTACTAACTATAAACCAATAAAAATATGTGGATTTTGGATACATCATAGATTGATGAAATGATGTTAATTTTGTGATATTCCATTTCATCATGACATATTGGTTTATTACATCATAATGTTAATTAACATTTAGAATAGATGATTTTTAACATATTTTATACTATATTTGTCCCCATATAATAAATAATGATATTATAATTGTACAGTCATGTCATTCACAAATATATAGGAATCAAGAACATGAGTTATTTCAAAATAAATGATAAAAAATTATAATGATGAAAAAAAATCATATATCGAAATTCCGAAATACTTTTTTTCTATTAATGTATTAGTGGATTATATATTTGGGGATTCCAAATTTATATTCCAATTATATTCCTCTTTGAGATATAAATTATTATATTACTAGTTGAAGAAGCCATGATTTCCATGTCATAATGGAATGATTGTAGCATGTTTATTTAATATAGATTATGATTTTTTAGGTTTTTTAATTAAATTAAATATTTTTTTCAATGATATTATAGTGGGAAAATGAATACAATTCACTAAGAACAATGTATATATTTTTCAAATTTGATATAAAATTGCTAAATTTTTCCACTAATCATCACTAATTCAATGGATCCTTTGGAATTATATTTTTTATATGAGGAACATTATAGAGATCTAGTAATGAATAACTTAATGAACCCATATAAGGGATTTATTAAACAATTTATGAAGAATGTTTATAACAATGAAATAGATGAAGTGTCAATTATTAATACATAGTTGCTGTGAAACATTTCTATTTTCAACTCTTATTCATTTGAATATGAATATAATTTAAAAAATATAATTTATCATAATACATTAAATGATGATGATTTTACATACTATCAATAATCAGTATTTAATATGAATGAGTTTGGTTTTGTTGGTAATCATTGGTGATGGATTTCAAATGACTAAAAATAAAGATCTCATATCTATTTTATGATCACATATGGATAAATTAAATGATTTTGCAGTAAGAGATCATTTTATCAATACATTTTTAACATTTTGTTAAATCTTAATATATATTAATTAATTTATATAAAATATGGATATTTTCTAAATTGCATATAAAATTTTCCAAATTACTATTGAAGAACATCGATATTGTAGTTTTTTAAAATACATTCAAAATTAAATTAAAATTTATATATATACGAATATATGAAATTACTCGTTTATTTTATATATAATTAATGATATTATGTTTTTTTGGTACCACAACCTTGAAATAATATTGATATTCTATTTACATGCATTGAGTAACCCACCATCCATAATACTAAAATATTATAATATATTTGGTATGTATAATTTGATTCCATACATTCACTTATATTGTATAAAAAATAATTTTATACTTTTGTTTTTAGAGGAAGTGATTATATTAAAAATGATGTAGAATTTTATATATTTTATCATGAAATCAATAATTAATTATATAAATTAATGAAATATTTAACAGTGATTAAATTATATTTAATTGATAAAAATAAATGGTTTTTTGTTCACCCATGACATGTAATTTTTTAAATAAATATGAAAATATTATTTTAGTAAATTTATTATTTATTCTCTATTATCAATAACATCATATAAAATTTAACATTACTGAACATTACAATGACAATTAAATTAGGGAGTTTAATAAAAATGTTATATCATGAGAATCACCTTAAAAATTAAAGTGGTGTTGTGGAAGTAAAAAATATAAATATTTTCACGAAACACCTCCAAAACATCACATTTTCAATGAGATATAGATATCAATGATTATATCTCATATTTAAGGGATGATGGTGTTGGTATTTATGGTTAGGTAGCAAATGAAATTGAAATTACAAGATATAAATAAATTATTAAATTTATTGATATTGATGATTATTGATAGGATGATGAATATATTATCAGATATAAACATAAGGGTGATGATAAATAATTGTATATCTCATTTTGGATATTGTTATAGTCTATATTTTTTCTTTAAATTAATATCAAATATATTATTATATTTAATTTTTTCATTAACAATTGGTTACATATATTGATATATTGTCATTATTTCATAGAAAATGGTTCTATGAGTTTGAAATGTGTAATATTTATACACATAATGAATTATTTCTTATAAATATATTTACAACTTCAATATGTGTTGCGAATTTTTCAATGGGATTATGAATATCCACATTATCAATGAGGTAATGGGTGATGAAACTCATGTTATTTCATCTTGGGGAGGTGATGTGAATCAAGCTACATGGAATGGAAGAAGCACTACAGAATATATCATTATAGATCCTATTCTGTGAAGTATCCATCTCATTATTTTGATGATCGCTCAAGGAAATATTTTTTTAAAAAAAATATATTATTTAATTTTTATGTAAATAAATTTTGTTTCTTTTTAATATTGTTGTCAAAAAATTTCAACACTATTTGTTTTTGTTTTTTTTTGTGATACGTTGAGAATCTTTTTTATTGATGACTGGATTTTATTGGATGAAGTTCATATCAACATGTGTTATTTCATGTTTGAGTAATAAAAAGTACTTCAATATTAAAAACAATTTATATTAATTTAATATATTTTTTTATTTAATATATTACTAAATATTTATATGATTTTTGGTTTCTTATTCATCATATCATGAGACCCTAAATTTTGGAGCCATGTGAGGCTTACATGAATAAAGTTTTTGGTAGTATATATATCACTATCAAATGAAGGGTATAAAGATAGGGGTTGGGACTATTTATGAAAATTATTGTATGTATTTATTTACTAATGAAATCCATTTCCATTATTCGGAGTAATTATTCACTTTTAGGATATAAGAGACTTGAAGAAACATTTCATATTCCATTCGACCTCATTTGTGGAGATAAGATTTCACACACAAAACTAAGAGCCACACTTTTTTTATACATGATTGATAATTAGTATGAAATTTTATTTATTAATTATATATATTAATTTTTATTAATAAATGCCAAAAAAAATTTATAGTATGTATTTGATCAATGTATGAACAATTTTAATGGTACAAGTCAGATTGCTGGAAAGGGACTGTTGAAAATTTGGTATTTTTCATCTTTAAATTTTTTTAATCAATGGAACTTAATTTTTTATATTTTATAATTAATATTTATAAGGGTATAGAAGATATTGGTGGCATGCATTTCTTAGATAAGGGAGATTCTTATAGAGAAATATGGGGATGATGGTGCCTCATGTGATCCTTATTTTGACCAGTGTCATTATTGTAAGATAATATAAGTTATATTCAAAAAGGAAAGGTGATTAATATCATTTCAAAATTGACTCCTATTACCTACTTATTTAAGAATTCCATTCTTAAATTTATTATTAAGGGAGAATGCGCTAGATTTTCATCCACCACCATAATGGAATGTGAGGAAAGGAATCTTGAACACAATAAGATGCTATATATATTGACTAGTGGGAAGGATGATCAGTGAAAATAGCGTGAAAATTAATGTCAATAGTTGGAGTTATAACATGAGAATATGATGATGTTTTAATCAAAACATGAACCATCTGTAAGGATCGTGTTCACTCAACCTGATGGAATTAATCACCTACCCCTGATTGATATTTTTTTAATATTATTTTTTCTAAACCATATTATATAATTTATGATGATTAATATTATAATTAATGTTTTTTTAGACGTCAATTTAAAATTTATTGATTATTATTTTTTATTTATTGGTATTTGTTAGTGATGGATATATAAGATTGATAGATATATTCTCATCAAAAGAAATATAAATATTTTAAAAATATGTGTCCAGAATTGTATTTTGGAATACAATAAAAATTTCATCTGTAAGATTTATTTCTGAAGATATTATAAATAAACAAAAAAATATTTTCTTCAATGTAAATAATTGTTCTATAATAATTTATTTATTATAATATTAGTTTCAATGGATTTTTATATACCATTAAAATATGATTTATTGTTGATAAATTGTCACGACCCGTCCTCGGGACCCGTGCTGTGACTTCCCCAAGCCCACCTCCCATAGGCCAGGGGCTAGTGACTAGCACCAAAGGCGTCAATCTAGATATAAGGGAAGGAATTGTCTTTATGTAAGAAAACAAACACCACAGAGTATGAAAGCTGAAGTAAACACTAAGTAAACTGAGTACAAAAGTAAGTGCTGGAAAGTAAATGGGCCAGTATACAAACCAAACTGAATGTAATGTACAAATAAAAAAAGAGTACAACAGTGGAAAAGTAAAGCAGCAACACTGAGCCGTCCAATGTGAAATCCCACCTGAAGGGTGGGTACAGATAGTCTCCTTCGCTCCTCGACTCCAACCGTCCGCTCCGTGTACGTCTCGTCCAATGATCCACCACCCGGTACCATCCAGCTCCATGAGATCCTACCTCAATCAGTGATGCCCGTCGTCTACATCCAACACAATGTAGTGCAGGAATAGCACGTATAGGGGTGACTATACGGTACTCAGTAGGGACCCCGAGACCCCCTAAGGTCTACCATAATCCACGAAGGATAAACAAAAACGGAAATTTACTATCACGAAGTAACAACCAACTCTACTTAGGTATATACCCATACATATACCTATGTCATCAACTCCAGTACGGCTCCAACATCCGAGCCCGAGTTCGATCTAGTCCACACATGATAGTACAACCCAATCCACACAGGAAAGCACAACCGAATCCACACAGGAAAGCATGTCAATCATATCGAAGGTAATGATTTAAAGTCAAGACTCAGATCACATAGGTATACTTCTTCATAAGAAGATAGAGATGATCAGATGTAGCCTCTGATTCGTCTAAGCTATCGGACCCACATAAGATATAAAACTAGCTAAGCTTTCTGACCCATAAAGGATACAAGACCAGCTACTCTATCAGACCCACATAGGATAAAGGAACTATAGTCAAGTACTTCCGGACCTACATATGATACAAAAATAGTAGTCATTGTTGTCGAACCCATGGAGGATTCCAGTACGGTCTTCGTCGCTGCTGAACCCACAGAGGATACCAGTACAGTCGTCAACGTCGTCGTAGTCGCAGCCAACTCTAGGGTTCTCGCACACATCATGATTGATTCCGGGAGGTTCCACTGCACGATCCAAGGGGGTCGATACATCAATTGAGAAGATGTACGAAGTTGATGTATCCCAATTTTCCGTCTCGTCAAAAGGAACTCAACGCGACAGACGGCGCGTCAATCAGACGCCCAGTCTGAGAGTTATTGGCCTTTTCCTTCCAAGGGTCCGGTTGGTTTTTAAGTCAAAACCAACCTGAACGTACTCCAAATACATCCAATCCTCAAGCGGAGTAATCCAGAAGAACCTTTTCACTAAGAGTAATCCAAAAATGTTGACGGCACGCCAATCGGACGTCCGGAGCTCATGTTATAAGCGTTTTCGCTCCGAGGCCCCAGTTGGTTTCATGTTCGAACCAACCCGGCTGTACCGAAATTTCTCCAAAACATTGAGTGTAATATAAAAAAACGAATTTCTCTATACATGGATCGCTACACAATTGACGGTGCGTCTTTCGGAGTTCTGTAGCCCTTATTATGGGCGTTTGAACGGATATGTCCGTAAATCAGGGGGTTCGGCCCCGGTCTGACCTGACCCGATACCCCAGGGTCGGCCCGAACCGGGGCGACCTGTCCTGGGTCTAGGTCCTGCCTAGTTAGGTGTGGCCCGATACAGCTGGAATGGCCTGACCCAGCTGGTGCGGGCCGACCTGGCACGTGGGTCTAGCCCCGCGCGGGCAACACGGCCTGGCGTGGGTGGTCCAACCCAGCGCGAGCGGTTTCGACCCTGTGCGGGCGCCCGTGCGCTGAGCAGACGTGGAAGTGGGGAGGGAGACGCCCCCTTAAAACTAAATGGCAGACCCCATGGGGTCCTCCCTGTCTGTTGACCGGGGGTTTCAACCCCCGGTTTTCCAGGGTAGTGGTCGGTCATTTGGTTCACGCGGGACCGACAGGGGTGCTGCCTCCAAGGTGTGTCGGCGGCCGGCTCAACTGGCCACCTCCCAGAATCGCTGCGACCATGGGTCGCATCTATTGACCGTCTGACACGGCATGCCGGCACCGCGGCCCTCCACTGCGGCTCTTGACCATCCGGCATGGCACGCCTACGTCGCGGCCCTCCGCTGCGGCCTGCCCCGGCCGCCGCCCACCTTAGTGCTCTGGCGCGGCGTGACGGCACCACGCCCCTTCACTGTGGCCCGTTCACGGACACAACCCCCTTTACCTTCTCAAGCGCGGTGCGACGGCACCATGATCCTTCACCACGACACGCACTTCCCACAGTTCTCTCATTCCTGCGCGGTGTGACGACACCGCGTCGCCTCCGTTCCAATCCATAACGAAGTACACCAACAATGGGGAGGAGGGTCGGTTTTGTTTGTGTTGTCCGGCCTACTCCCGTTTTTTCCATTACAAGCAACTAATTATTTAAAAATGAATGCCAAATTACTCATGAACGTAAAACAATCCCCTACCTCGAAGAAGTTGTTGAATATTGATCATCGCGGAAAACAACGTCTTGAGGTGAAGCTCCATATATGTTGATGGAGAATGTCCGAGGAGGAGCGGCGTCTCCCTTGCATTGACACTGAAAGAAGATCAATAGAGGGAGCGTCGTCATTCTTCAGAAAATGTGTCAAACACCGGATACGGAGAGGAGAATAGATAGCACGTCGATATTCCCTTGTGGTGACGGCATTCTTCGTCATTGTCTTGGCGCTCTTCACGAAGAAGATGATGTTCTTCTGCCTTAGAGTTTTCTTATCCCAATCCCCTTACACCACAACCCAACTTAAGAAAATAAGTTCAATCTCATATTATTATCTTATGTCATGCCTTTCCAAATTACAAATTTCAAAATACATAACTCGCTTAATTAAATTAAAGAGGTGGCATTGAATAAATGTTGGTTGAGGGAAGGTCACAATTTAATGGGATGTTTTATGGGTTACACACATAAGAGGGAGATTAGAGAAGTTATAGAATATGATAAGATGGGGGCTTGTGTGGGCCCCTCCTCCCTCATAACCTCACATGGGATGTTGGGTTGTTGTGGGCCCCACAAAAAACTTCCCATGGGAGAATTAAACTACCATGGATAAAATAAATTTGCACATAATTTATTTTACCTAACATTTAATTCCATAATTTTTAAAAGCTCCTCCCAAAAAAACACAACTCCAGTAAAGGTCTGCATATGAAATTACCGGCGATGAGGTTTCATCGGTGCCCTCAAATTTTGATTCCGAGCAACGGTTCAGAAGTTATAAAAACCTGCTCGTTTATTCACTGAACGTACCCGAGCTAAACTTCGAAAATTGATTCCGGGAACACCAGGCCTCAGAATTAGGCGCTGTTAGAAACTGCGTACTAGTAGAATTCTAAAAAAAATAAGAAAAAAAATTTCCCTTGAAATTTACGGATCATTACATTACTCGCACCTCGGGGATTTACATCCCCGTAATGAAACATCCAAAACTAGAGAAACAAATTGGGGTACTGTGCACGCATCTAAGCCTCTTGCTCCCATGTGCTCTCCTGGAGGTTCCCCTTCTTCCTTTTGTATGGAGACCCCATGTGGCGATGATAAATTTACCTGACAAATTTTCCAATATATCTATATTTATATATGGGAATATCTAAATCCAAGAATATATAAATTGTCCCCAGTGTTTATACTCAAATATGAAAATTAGTATGCATACCAAAGGTCTTATGATGTTATAAAGGAGTTCAGTTAATTTAATTTAGTAAAATATATTACAAAATGGTATTAGGGTATTATTTTTTGATAATAAAAGTTTAGAGATTTTATCGTTTAAATAAAATATATGTCGCGAGAACAACATCATCACATCATGTGTGTTTCTAGAATACTCAATAATGGTGGAAAAAAATCACCATGAATATTCTGCTATGTAATCTGGAAGGTATTGGTTCATGTAAAGAAGACTTCATTTGATCGTGAAACCTTGTTTGATAGAATTTAAGATCGATGTTTTAGGATGTTATTTTGGAGCCACATCTTTTGTTGGTTCATATATCATATTTTTAATCAATAGGTTGATATATATTAGTGTCATTCGATATTTAATGCATTCAAATATTTGTTATACTATAATTTGAATCATTTTTTAACTCATATTAATTGAACATCAGTAATATATGTATATATATACATATAATTATTTTAGTGAAAATCTTGTTAATATGAATTTACAAGTGGTATTATTATTTACAATTACATCTAATAAATTAATTTTTTTGTAAAACATATAGTTATTATTTTATTTTTACATGTGATATAATAATTCCAATTATATTTTTAATGTGTAATTGTTATATAATGATAATGTTAGAATATCTATAGCAGAATCTATAGTTTTTATTTCTTCCTATATAAATATTATGTTTTATTTTATAGCAATATAACAGATTTCATATGTTTTGAAATACTTGTTAATGTATATATTGTTTATTTTTTACTATGATAATTTCCTTTTTTTCAAATATATCATTATTATGGATGATATCTATATATGATTCATAATGTACATTTTAAAATGAAATTTAGTGGGAACTAAAACATATTATTTAAAGTTATGAATGATCTATATGTTTATTTTTTTAAAATTTTAAACATAATAGAATTTTTAATAAATCACTTTCTAAAATATAGTATTTATATTGACCAAATTTCTAAAAAATAACCAATTTATAGAAATAGTTACATACTATAAAATGAGATAAGAATAATTTATTTAGGTATTTTTTACAATATTGGAATTAATGGATCTTCTGCAAATAATTTGATTTTACATATAATGAATAAATTGTAATGTGTTTTTTACCAGTTTATTTAATCTAATGTTATAATTAACTATGTTACATCATGGAAGGTCTCTTATTGTAGACATTTGTCTATAATTTTTTTATTTCATAAATTGACATTAATAATATGTTGGTTTTTTAGAATTCTATTTTTCAATGAAATGGGTATTACCTCAAATTTTCCAAAATTTATTTCATTTCCCTTTAATTTTAACTCATAATGCATAGAATTTTTATAAATTGGAATATAATGGATGGTATGGATTATTTAAATCATATAAAATCATTATAGTGGGTAGGTCATATGATAACATCTTTTATGTAATGTTTCAATGATATTTGGAATCGTAGAAATCACAATGACTTGGATATTTTGTGGTATTCATGAGGTCATCCTAATTGAGTTTGTTTGTATTAGAACATGGATAATTATTTAACGTATAAATTAGTGGAAATATTGTTTTTTATGTGGGTATAATAATTTATTTTAGATTTATAATTAAATTCTCTATAGGTTTGATATCGATATTGAATGTGTTCACACGTTTTAGTGGTTAAAATTTCATAATAATCAATCATTCTTAATGGATTTCATATTGTGATAAGGGATTTAGATTTTCTAAAATTAGAATAAATTCGATGAATTTCGGTTGATAATAGGATTTTGAATATCAATTGATAACATAGATACATGTTTAATTTTATGATGTGAATATGATCATCCTTCCTTGGGACATAGAAAATTTCAATGAATTTACCGATTCATTTTTATTGGGTAAACAAATTTATTTTGGGTAGAAGTGTATCATTTTTCCATTTTTGAATAAATTAATGATGTAATTTGTAGATTTAGAAAAATAAAGGCATCACAGTTTTATGGATTATTATATCCATTCACAGGTTTTATTTTTATTCTAGGGTTTCATAATGGTCAGTAATGTATGAGATCAATATTATTTTAGTCATGGAATGTTTTTTTGTTAATAGAGATAGTGATATAACAATGATGGATGCTGGTTTAGTGGATAAAATTTTCCTTTAGATGATTTTTAGTTGTAGTTTTCTGGTCAATCAGTACAATTTGATCCATGTTGTGTCTTGGTATCCTATGGGCTTCTAATAGATAATGGGTATCACTCAAGTGGTTAACTAGTATACATAAACCATCCATCCAATGGACCGAAGTACTTCATTTTTTGTATTGATTTTGATAATCCATCTTTTAAAGGGAGAGGTGGAACCCTACCAAGGCCCATAGGCATAAGTATTACATGGCCAGTAGGCCTTATAGGAATTCATTTCCTGTGGGCTTCAAACATTACATACAACCAAAAATAACTACTTGAAACTTCTCCTATGAAGCATCTTAATCATGAAATCAACTCTCCAACTTTGCATGGCAGTTCACCAAGGATTTCCCCAGCATTCACAGGCGTGTCCCGATGGCAGTTGCCACACCCTCTCATTCATACAATCCATTTAACTTCTACTGTGGTAAAAGATCATTTCTCATCCACCTTCTGGAGGATGATCGTTGTAGGATGTCTGGTTTGCATCTGCACTTATGGTGGCCCATAGGTCTTGAGGTGGCCCAAAGGCCTTACTGGCCTAAAGGCCTGGGTGGGCCGAATTCCTTAATGGACTCGGGAACCAAATCGGTGGCCCAAAGGGCCAAAAGGGGGAATAGTCCAAGCACCTATAGTGCCAAACTGTACCTACTACAGTTCCTGCTATAGTACTACTACCACACTACAATAATTCCTATTCCAGTACTGCTACATTACTACTACACTAACTGCTACAGTACCCCCAAAAATATATCTCCACCTGGATTTGATCCTGGGTCTCTTGGATGCAATTTAAGAGTCCTCAAAAACGAGGCTGAGGCTCATCTACTTGTATCAATAAGCCAGATGATTCATTGTGTAATAAAATTTAGTCATTTTTCTTGATTTGTTTTTTTTCCTCCAAAAGATTTTATTTTATCTTATTCCTTTAATCATATGTAGGAACAGCATCTAGTGATATTTCAATCCTTATACACTTAATTCTTCTTGAAATAATAGTTGATCAAGATGACATCCATCATCGAATCCAAGATTATAATTTTCCTATAATATCATAACATCATATTCATTACTTTTCATTCAATTATTCAATATTATATATTTATATTTAATATCTTTTTAATATGATATTTTTAAATAAGAATCTAATCTTGTTATTTTTCTCTATTTGATAAAGGAATATCTAGTTGGTAATTTTTTCATTTTTTTATTTATTTTAATATATTCCTTGAAATGGATTGATTAAATTTAGGAATTCTATGTATCCTCATTAGAGTTATATGAGTGTTAATATATTTTAATTAATGATTTATGATGTAATGATATTTATTTAGTTGTTGAGAAATTCAAATTGGGGGTTTCTCATGTTTGTGATTTATTATTTATGGTGGATGAATATTTTGGATTTTTTGTTGATGTAATTATTATTAAATGATTATTTTTTTCTTTTTATTATTCTTAATCGAATACCAAAGTGGTTGATTGGTAGTTTAATCTCATCTATGAGCTTTGTATGTATATTTCAACCATTAGGTGAATTTCATATTTCTTCTTATAACATTCTATCCATATAGGATTGAAATTTTCTTAGAATTTTTATAAATATAGTGGAATACAATTATTTAGAAATAAATAGATAATACAAAATAGATTATAACCAATTTATCAAACACATGGGTTATTTTTTTTATTAAATTAGATTTTTATTTTATTGAATGTATATGCATTTATTTTTTACATTGGAATGAATCCATTATATATTTCTATGTAATTATTCTTGATTAATTACATTATATACTGAGTTTTTTGAATGTTAAAATTAGATTTTATCTATATTTTTTCAATTTTCATAAAATATTAATCTATAGAATTGAATTTTATATGATTATTATGGGTATTACTATAGAAAATATTTTGGGCGTCCCATTCACCCATTTTTTAATAATGAATGACTTTAATATAGATAAATAATGTTTTATAACAATATATTAAGAAAAAATTCACGTTTTTACCTTTTCCATCAATCGAAAAAGTGTTCACTACAGTTTAACGTAGCCTAAATGATTGATAAGTCATGATCCCAGTTAACCAGGTTTAAGACATGCATTTACAGTGAAATGAATTATGGGCATTTTTGGTTAGAGGAAGTAATATAAATTTTCATAAAAAATAAATTATTTTATTTCTAATAAAATTTATATATTTATTTCTCATTAATAAAAAAGTTCATAATGAATTTGAATCGTCTTACTTTTCCCCTTTTTAATGATCGTATAATGTTTTTATGAAATATAAATTTTCCTAGTTTATAATATTTTTATATATTACCTAAAAAATTTATTTTCACCATATTTACTCAAATAATTTTATTATGGAAAATACTTAATTGGGAATCTTCTCAAGGGATAATAAATCATTGTTAAATTTTTGATATTCAAATTTTTTTTCAAGAGAGAGAAATTATTTATTTAAAAAGGCACAAAATTTTGAACTATCATTAAAAAGAAACCCTCATTCATTTTATAATGAATTCATTTTTAAAATCAAAGAGTATTGGATTATAATAAATTGATAAGTTTGCATCCAAAATTATTATAACTGATTAATTTTATAAATCCCAACCATGGAGGTTTCATTTTTTTTCAATGTAGTTGAAAACCAAAATGATATTCTCTATGAAAATGATTTTCATCAATTATAAAAACACTAATGGGGAATAATATTTTAAATAATATAACATATTTTTGCCTATATTTTAGGAGTATTTTTGGATGTTATTTTTTTTTCTTTTTTGTGTTTATTTTTTCTATATAACCTATTTATAAGAAACATGAAACAATTTCATATAGATATGGTAACTTATGTAGTGAAATAAAAAAATATAACATTAAATTTTTTATATTAGTTATTATATATATATATCAATTATGTATCACTATTGACTACGTTCTTATATGAATATGTTTTTTTAGACCATTTCATTTTTATATGCTTTTATCATACCCATAATGGGAAGGTTAACTCAACTTACATGACTCTTAAACACCTATTCTTTTTTTGCATATTTAATATTGCAGGTTATCCATTAAGTCAATATAATTTGACGAGTATTTCATTTTAACTTTATATAATTATTCATATTTTATTCTATATTAATTCCAAAGTATATTTTTGAGGTATCTTCAACAATGTATAGGGAGATACAAAATAATGATTTAGTTTAAACTTTCCAACTATTTTATTTCCATTTCTGTGTAATGTATTCTATATTCCAATTGCATTATTTTATAGAATATGTATATAAATGTGTTTCCATGATCATTCAGGGTCATATTTATTGAAAAAAATATTTGTGAAACATTTTTTGGACCCTATTGAGTATGTATTGGCTCATTCCATATATTGAACTCTAATGGACATAAAACACTATTTATTACATTTTATGTACCTTATATTATTTATATGTTTTTGTGTTTTTATATTTTATATGGTATTATAGTTTTTATTTATTTGATTATGGAGCTTGAGAGGTGCAAATTATAGTGTTTTTTATCTAATTGGTAAAATGTTTATTATATTCCCACCATTGTCCATGATGGTTCCTTACAAATAAATATATTTTATTTGGACTCTCAGGTCAATTTTAATTTACCTTTTATAAGAAAATAATATTAATATCACATTGACATGTTTTTAGTATGTAATGATTGTCCAAAGATTGGTTGATAAATATTCAATGTTTTATACATCTATTTTCAATTTTAAAACCACTGATGTTTGTTAACAAAATTACCAAATTTAATGTGTCATTATTTTTAACCCTTTTATTGATGACCTAAGAGGTTATGATACATTTTTATTTTATTTTTTTCACCTTTATTAAAATTTATAGGATTGAAACACCACCTCCCATATTTATTTTAATAAACATCTAATGTTTATAGTATACTATATGGACCTGGAGGCGCACATGAGGGATCATGAAATCCTAACCAAATGGGGATATATAATTAGGTCATGATTATCACATTAATGTTTTTTTATTTCTAATGTTTAGTAATATAAATACCTAAAACAATCATTATATTATTAATATAAATTATTTTAATTTTTGTATGGAATTACTCTTTCAACCCCACTAATTTATATCTTTTTATAAGTTATACAACTATATCATCATCTTTCAAGATAATATTTGGTGAAAAATAATCCATTAAAAAACATAGGGTAGTTGAAATGTCTTACATTTATTAGGAAGAACATCATATATATCATTTATAAATGAAAAAAATCCAATTATATTATTTATTTTCCATCATCAAGAATTATATTCTAAACTTAATCTTACACAAATAACCATATGTTTTATTTTTCTTAAATACTTATTTTTTCTCTCGGATTATTTCCATTACTAAATTCCCATGATATAATTCAATTTTCATAGTAAAATATTTCACAATGAGTAATTCATCCATAACCAATAAGAGTACTATAAATTTAAGAGAAGTATTGAAAATATAATAAATTATTAAAAAAAACTCAACAAATTAATATTATAAAGTCATTAACAACAATACTTTCCTTGTAATGGGTCCTAACTCCACCTTAAACATTTAACCAGTAGCCCCTTTTTTCTGAATGAATTTTATCCTAGTAGTTATTTTCAAATCACCCATATTTTACTAACATTAAATGATTCTATCTCTTAATTAATTTGTGGAATCCTATATTACTTGTCAAAAAAATTTCGCCTCTTTCACATTATTTTTTATCTACTATCTATAATAGAAAAACACTGCACATCCATTCAAGTCCTTTTCACTGGTCATCTGAACAATGTAGACTCTTAAATTCAACATAATGATTGTGATTTTTTTTAAAACACTATATCGAAAATTAATTCCTCATAGATCTCATACATGATCATTAATAGTCATGTAGTGTTCTTTTATACATGTATTGGGTCATTTATTACGAATCCATTGTCAAAATAGAATCAAATTAATTCTAAATGTATCACTAAAACATTGATACTCCCATTAAAACATTCGGTTCCAAAATTACATCCAGATATAGTTTCGTATGTGTCAATTATCTATATTCTAATACATATCCTCATATATTTAAATTTATTAATATGGCCCAATAATTAAAGATGGAATTTACTCATCTGATGAACTTCAATAGGTAATTATCCAAGCATATAAATAATTGTTTTTTCCTAAGAACATTAGAAGAAAGATTTATAGGACAATGAGACAAGGTTTTCCCTTTCCCTCAAACCGATATAGACATTACTGATACTTTAAAAATAAGATGTGTGGGAAAAATTTTATTTTCAAATTATTTATGTCCACTAAATTAACCTTCCCCGATAGTGTGTGTGATATCATATTCACATTATAATCCTCATAATTTTCTTCCTCTACCGACATTTGTTCTGGTAAATTGTCATGTATTTTTTGGGATTATGTATCTTATTCAGTTTCTAATTCATTATTTATAACACCTAACTTTTCACTAGCCGTCATGGTATTTTAATTCCAAATTATTTCCAATTACTTGAATTAAATGATAGAACCAATCAAACTTTTTACGCCCCAAATTATCATATAATAACTATTTTAGTATTATATTGCATTATTTTTTACCCAATGTTTTTAAATATGATTCATGTTCTAAAAAAATAAATGATTCATTGTTGTTAACTGCCAAACATTATATTTCACTTCATTAATGAAGATATCATTGTACAATAAACAACTGTAAAATTACAATTATGTCGGACCGAATACAAATCTATATTATTGTTTATTATTTATATTTCTTAATATCTTTACTTTTATTTTAAAAATTATAATCTTCTAATTTATAAGGATATACTCTTATTATGTCTTACACATCAGAAAATCGTGTTTTAGTATTCCTTTCAGAAGCAGGAATTTTATCCCCATCATTCAAATTTTGATGATATGATCATTCCGTACAATTATAGTTTATAATATTGATAATATAACATGAATTTCTACCTATTAACACCTTGTAATATACAATGATCAATATTTCAATCATTTCATACTACCATGGATCCTTATGTGATATTTAAAAATTTATATAAAAAATTATATATTGAATAATTTTATCGAGTGGACCCATTAATATTTTTTATTCTATAATATCATTCTATAATCTACCCCATGAAACTCCCTTAAAAATATATTAATTTTTAGGATAGAAAGAACAAAATTTCATTTACTATTTATAGCCTTATGTATTTCAATTTAAACACCATCAATCATTTCATATACATATTTTCCTTGGAATCCACACTCAAAAATGCTTTTAAAACAATCGTTATAGTTAATAATACAAGAATTATGTGGACTAGGGTAACTGATTACAATGTTTTTATATTTCACTTATATGGGTTCTTAAAATGAAAAACTGGATGGACAAAATCATGAACTACATAGAAATACACTTCAATCCTTCCTCACATGCAACATTTTCCCATAATTCAAATAAGCATATTCATCCACATCTGACTCTCCTTGACTACTTTATCTCTTCTAATTTACATTAATTTCACCCTATTTTTGAGAAAAAATACTCAAAAATTACTAATAATGGAATTTTTAATATTTATATTATTTTTTCCTTGTTCATTTCACTTTTAATGTATTTATGAGTTTTGTTTGGGAACTTATTCCTTCATTCTACATCAGTTATTCACCTGGATAACCATTTCATCACATGAATACAATTGAAGTCATATTATTTATAATGTATAATGTTGTACTCCTAAAATCACACAGAATGAATAAAATATATTTTCTATCATATTTAAATAATTAATTGGATACTAAATCATACCTAATTAAACCACATTAAGTATATTTTAACTTCACATAAGAAAATTTTCATCATTTAGATTCGATTTTCATAAATATTTTCTTTTGTAGGAATGAGATTAATAGTCATTTTATTGTCTTAGATTTTAAATTTCACGTTTTGGGACACCATTATACATTCACCCCCCAATGTTATTAGTTATAGTTTTTTCTATTACAACTATTTTTTATTCATGTTATTCTACTATAAATGAAGGATCACAATTTCTCTGGATTATATACTCCTCAATCTACAACATCTAGAATCCTAATTTAAACATATTTAACAAATTAATTTATCCATTTTATTATTAAACTTCCCTTCATTGATGATAACAACTCCAAAAAATTTAAAAATTTAAAATGGCTCATGAAGTATTACTAAAAGTATTATAACATAAAACACATAAATCGATAATAAAATTATTCTTTAAAAACATGGAAGAATATTTATGTGAAATGAAATAAAACACTACCTACATTTTGGATATTAAACCATGTGTTTTTAGGCCATTTTGATCCAATATCTAGTCTATAAATCTTAAAACTCAGATCTACGTATAAATGTTCCAAAATGAACGATGAATTGTTTGTGAAAAAAAAACATAAGTAAAGGATTTATTGGCATTTTCCACCAATTATGAGGGAGATAATGTCTCCTAATTCAATTTTGAATGAGGGGGTAATTTTATGTTCAATATTTTCATAGTTTTCAATATAACCCAATAAATATTTTATAGTATTTAATTAAAAATACTTTATCCAATTACCACATTTCTATAGAATCCCAACCTAATGAAAAAACAAAAATTCATGATTGTTTTGTGAAATATGAGTTCCACAGCCCAAAGGCTAACAATAGTACTACTCCAGAAACATACAAAAATTTTTCATTATTATATGAGAAGGTACATTTTTTCCATGATAAGTACTACTAAAATATGAAATGGATATAATTAGAACACAACCCCTATTTATGAGGACGAAACTCTAAAAAATGAACTCATCGCTAGTTAAACACCAATATCTATCTGTTCCTTGAATTTTTAAAACAAGATACTCCAATAGATTTACATGGATGATAAACATACTAAAAACACCTCATATAAGGGCTCAAGAAATTATAATTATATTCTATATTATTTTACACAACATTCATCAATGACCATATAGGTTTGTGTATGAATTCAACCATTCATAAAACAATAAGTTTCATTCACCTTCAAAAGTGGAATGAAACAATCAGTCACCAATCCATATACCATATATTTTATTGATTTCATGAGTCATGAAACACTAATCATGTGAGTCCTATACCCCACTATACTTCTTTTGATGTATCCTTATGTAAAAAAAATAGTTCAAGTAAGTTGAGTTTTTTCTCCTAGTTTAGACAAAAAAAATAATTTTTTTGAAATCCATATTCATAACCAGAAACATGAACCATAATTACATATTAATTTACAAATATAATCAATTTTTCATTCTTCAAACCTTTATATACTAAGAATAAAAACTCTCATGCTTCTCAACTATAATCTCCCTCAAATGATTAGTGACTAGGTCTTTTTCCTACTGAAGGAACTAACATAGAGTATTCCTAATACCTTACAAAACATTCAGCACGTAAAACAATGAATATTTTCCATTGAGGATTATATGATGTATATACAGATTATACACACCCAAAATAATAATTTTGGCTAGGAAAAAAATCTATAATACTCATTCTGTCCAATATATATGAATATAAAATTTATATCATTACATTTGATAGGGAATACTATAAAATTCATAGTATTTCATCCTAATATTTTTGAATTTATTTTATGTAAACATTATTATATTATAATTCAGAATTAAAGTTGTAACCTATATAAAAATTATAGTATTTTGTGTGTGGTGATCTCGATATTCCCCACATGATGATAATGGGAAGCCGCATTCCATGAAAAAGGAATAACCACCACTATTCCAAATCATCACATGCAAATATAGCCCAAAAACATACCGTCATATTTTCTAGTAGAATTTGAGGAAAAAAATTAAACACTAATATATCACTAATTATCACTCCTTCGATAAATTAGAATCTATAATAACGATAATTCAAATTCATGGTAAAATAATGTCAATCATCTTAAAACAATGAACTTAATCTACACTGACATTTATCGCTTACATCAAGAAGTCTATATTGGATTCATCATTATGTTTTGATTCCAAATAGGTATTACCTTTTATTCAATTTTTTTGTCACATATAATATATGAATACCTCACAATGACCTCACCATATCCAAATCAAGATACACTGACCATTTCATCATCCCAAAAGGAGATATTTTATTGAATCCTAAACTTATTTCTAGTGTATACAAAAATTATTATTATAAATACCCAATGGACCCTATATATTTTTTCATCACCACATTATACTAACCTATATCCATCATAGTACATTTTTAGTAAACTTGGGAATCACCTATTACTATTATATAAACATGTGACATCTCCACAGCATATTTAACCTATGATTTTCACATACACGTTAATAATATGTGATGCCCCAGCACTAGATTCTAAATATATGAAACACCCTTACTAAGTAATAAACCTAGGATTGAACCATCTGAAATGAGTATATGTGAATATTCTCTATTGGAAACTAAATTTCATTATAAATTTTATTTTTATATAAACCTAGGATTTACCCATATATAATGAGTATACATGGAACCATCCACTTTAAGTTCAATATATATCAAATGACATCACATGGATTTAATCATTTCATTGAACCATATATAATTTATGTATATAGGATAGTCAATTTTCGAATCAAAATATATTATGTTCCCTCACATGACTTTAATCAGATGAACCCCCCCTTAATCAGTTAAAACCCATGTCCTAGGAGATGGTCCTAGAAAAACAATTGATGATTAGATTTGGAATTATATGTTATGATTAGATGATTTCACCCCTATTTCCATGGATTATGAGAATAATATTCATACCTCATGTGGGGAGAATATTATTCACTCTATGATGATACAATGACAAATAATGTATTGACTATATGATTCCTACATTAACATTAATCAATATCTATTTAGAAAAAATTAGTGTCTATATGTGAAGTGAATAGTTCTCATGTGGTGATGATACTTGGATGAATTTTTTAATGATAATAATTTTCTTCATTTTTATCATGTAATTCCTTAGGCTTTACATGTGAGATGAATTTTTTAATGAGAATAAGATTTCATACCATCCTAAAATGATAATAGTATTTGTAGATTCTGAAACAACCCAATATTTCAAACTGCAGTTACTGTAGGTATTCTCCCAACAGTGGTAGTAAGTACTATAATTAATTGGTGTCCAAAAGGTGATGGATTTGTGAACAAAATTTCCAGACATACCTTATTTATATAAGGGATACCAAGACTAGGTGATTGAATCCAAATAAGATTCCATTTCAATAAAATACAACATCCCATCAACCAATTAAAGACTAATCTAAAATATCATAATAAATGATGGAAAATGTTCCTTGCCTATTTGAAGAGGGAATTTGGGGTGTCAAGGACCAAAATCAGTCTAATGATGAAGATTCTAGTGCATAAGCAACTTAAAAAAAGCATAAAAACAATGGTCATCTATATGAAAATATCTTCTACTACAATATTGAGATGATATGGTGGATTGTGAATCTCTAATTGTACAATTCACTAACATGAATCTATTCTCTTCAATGAGTTAGGATGTGTAATTTTGTTTATTATGTGATAAACATTCATCCATAATGTACTAAGAGTTTCTCCATAATTATTGATAGGATAAAAATTACATCTAATGATCAACAAGATATCCTATGTTGCAAAAAAATGTGGGGGGGGGGTCTACCTATCTAGGTAGATATCTAGCACACATATTCTCTTTATATGATTACCACATCTCCCATTGACTTGGGAACCCATGATCTATATATTATATATATCACATCCATAATTATTTTTTCACTTCCCTCATATTCAGATATGAGGAGGATGGTGTCAACCCCACTCAGGTTATAAATCATAAACAATTGTAGGATATAGATCCATGAAATTTACCTCACCCACAAAGAATTCAAAATTGAAAATTTCCATAATCCATTCAATTTCCCAAACCATCATTTTTAGAGTCTCTCATATGAATTCATAGAAAACTATTTCTCATATACAATGTTGGGATGAGATATCCTGGTTATAAAAACTATAAAAAAAACAATAGAGCATGTTAAGAGTTATACCACCAACTAATACCATCATTGATGCAATACAAACCCACTAGAAGATGAATGGGTCAAAACCATCAATGATACAACATCCATAGTCAACAATTGATGGTAACCATGCTCATGGAAATTAACAAAACATACCTAAGTAACATCCACTTCTATATATATTTTGGACCCTTCCACCTCTAACTCCTCAGTCATTTTCCAAACTATAAGAGGCGAAATTTCCAATTTATTGTGATTGATACACAAAACAACCATTTGGTGGGATGGGAAAATTCTATGTACATTGGTTTTATTGGAACCCATTATCGGGGTCCTCTCCTTGATAATAGATTCCAACATAGTGGTCCTACAGAAATTTTCCTCGACTAACACGGTGGGCATAATTGTTTTTAAAATTTTAATGCATTAAAAGACCCATAATATTGAAAAGGTTTTATTCAAAAAAATTTATTCAAACCCATGTATCAAAAAAACACATAATAAATAAACCCACGAAACCCATCGAGTATCGCACCTGGGGATGTACTATTACATTTCTAGAGGTGTTGATAAAGTAACCAATCTAGGCATACAAATATCATCTTTTAATCTGAGGACACTGATGATTAAATGTGAAATTATTCTACCTCGACACCAGATACAATGGTAGAGGTCTATCAGTTGAGGATGACCATAACTATGGATCAATATTATAAGATTCCAAAATAGAATCCTAAATAATTGTACATGGATGATGCATTGGATTGAATTAAAGGAATATCTATCCAATAATGTATAACTATATCGAAATCCTGCCATTTGATCTAAAAATTTGAAATAATTTAGAAAATTATTTATAATCATTCTTAAATGATGATAATTAATGTCCCATTGATCCACAAGAACTCAATTATCCGTCACACAACCTATATTTTATTGATTATCTAACCGCTATATCAAGGATCTTGATTTTTTCACAACCTCTAGAGGACACTCCATCATCGTGGGATATGTTATCTCTTGTGACTTTACTTCTACTTGATGGAGAGATATATAATATATCTATATCAACTCATCCCCCTTCTTCTATGTTTTTAGACATAATATTGGGGTCACAAATTCTAGTAATAAACTAATAGAAATGAAAATGAGTGATAATATTAAAACCATGACCCATATATCCATTTAAGTAATGTGATTATTGTGGTGAATTAATTGTTATTTTTTAGGGGATCATTTGGGAGTTGGAATTCAAAATGTAACTAATAATGTAAATTAGAATTTTAAATCTATAGTTCATGGATTGAATGCACATTCTCCTATTTTTTGAACTAGTATATATAATTTTTATCCAAGAGCATTTTTTACTTTAATTATTCTCCATAAAATAAATTTTTGAGATTGTGGATTGGGGGGTGGGTTCATTTTCTATAAACCACTTGATTTTTTTCATGGTGTTAAATCACTCCTGGGGTTGTTGGATCAAGATTTTTTATTTTATGAGATTTTAAGCATGTTATGTTTATGTGATAATCATGGAATTTGTGAAGTAAATCCGGTGATTTCCAAGAAATCTATAGAGTCAAACTACATGCTGATTTACAAATTCTAGCATGGGTTTCATTATATTCTGGTTACATATATGTAATTTTAAAAACCTTACAAGCCTTTGGTATTTTTCATTAATCCTTGGAATTAGGATATTATATATATGTTATTCTCAGTGACTCATTCATTAATTTTCATTATTTTCTCCCTTTTATGACAAGGTTTCAAAGTGTCAATGTTGTTTGTTGTTCGATATTATTTGGATAATATTATTAATATTTATTAAAAATATTTATATTTTATTTTACAATTAAATTTCTCTTTTTTCCACATGGTCAATCCTATATAAATGGATTTTGAATAAAAATAGAAATAAATTTATAAGTTGTAGATTCATGTTATCTCCCTTTTCATTATAATCTTTGATTTTTTCTTGATTTATCATCCATTAGGTGAATGGTGTGAATTTTAATAACAATTAATACAAATGATAATAACGATATCTAAGGGGATGGTGTGTTGGAATTTCTTCCTAGTTCTCCTCGATAATATATTTTTGGATTCAATATTTATGTTAGTAATAGAATTATTATATAAAATGATATACATATTTGATAATTCCTATTAAATATTTAATTTCATTATGTCATTAAATGAAAATATAGAGTTAACTATGATTATTATTTTATTAACTTATATGTATTTTCTTATTTACCAATTTGTAGGGATCATCATGGACTTGTTTATTTCAGATTGGTGGGCATGGTAGTGATTTAGAAATTTTTTAATAGTTATAAAAAATAAATGTAAATTATAGTAATATGTATTTATTTGTTATCATCTAACAATTCATTTTTGAGAATAAAAATTAATATTAATATGTATAAGCATTTTTCGATGAATTATGAAATAAAAAATTTAAATTGGAACCCTTTTTATTTCACATAGGTGATTAAATGGGTTTATTCTCTATATTAGTGAAAGAATTTGGTGTTGAGATTTTAGTAGTATTTTTACATTTTTTTAATTTATATTTCTTTTGTGAACATATATGCATTTGTTTTTGTTTGGATTTTATGTAAATGTATTTTATTGGTTATTATGAACAAATAAATCCCATGTTTTTTAATTTGATCAACACCTAGAGAGACTGTGGGTGCTTCCCTGACATCCACGATGAGGTGTATACTAATGGATGGAAACCTTATATCACCCACTCTCACTTCTATAGTAACTTCTAGTGATACTAGTGGTGCATGATGGGTTAGGAGGTGGGGCCATTAAAATAATGAGGATTTAATAAAGTTTATTTCTGAAAAAATCATGATATCATACTAAAGTAGTTATGTGATATGAGGTTCATAATTTATATATATTTTTGTGGTATGTTTTTGGTTTATATATAAATGTTATATATTTCATGAATTAAAATTTTGATATGGGATATATGTGAAAAATATGTCTTTTAATTATGAGTGTATCAATGATTAGTGGCGAAATAATTAAAGGGAACTAATGAATATATAATATTTATTATTATATTACTAAACATATATGCATTATATAATGAGTGAGCCTTTATGATGATGGGGTACTGATTGAATTATGAATTTTTATGTAGTTATATAATTTAGGAAAATATGAGTTACATTTATGTTTTAACATTTTTAAAAGTGGTCATAGACATTATCCAATTAAATATAATGATTATTCTCTATCGACATATATTTCAACTAAATTTATAGTTACCTAGAAAAATTGAATAATCACGATTCAATGTAATAACTGAATGATTAGTGTTTTATGGTTTCTACCACAATATTTTAATTTTAATTAACAATAATGGATATATTTGGATTTATTTTACATTGATAAAATTTATTTTTCCTATAGGGATTCAGATTATTTTTCTTTCTTGGGGATTGGTTAGTGTTATTATAACTATTTTTCGGTGAAACTTATGGTTAATGCATCAATAAGTAGGAAATATTTCCATAGTTACAATCTCCAATCCTATGCCTAAAAGATCATGAAATTGTGGTCTAACATTTTTTCATCACTTCATTCCTAGTAGAGGTTGTGGTGGTGTGGGGATTAGTGGATGTCACGAGAATGAAATATTATTAGAGATCAAAGACACTGACTATTTACCAATAGTGTTTTGGCCACCTGTAGTCCTCAATAACATCATCCCATAGTTTTATTTCATCAATCATTTAGCATAAATTTTCATTGAATTATGGTGGTAATTTAACAATTCATAGAATTGATCACTAAGTTATTCTGTAATATGTGATCGACATTAATACCGCCATATATAATTCGGACGGGATCCCACAACAATTCCCTCTGTGGATCCCAACCTATACTTTTACAGGTATTTTTAGAGTTTTTAGTATGTTTATATCTTTATCCTCATCCTATTTTGTCTAATAATTAAAGATGGGTCACACTAACTGAAGACAAGAGTATAGGGATGCTATGATTCTCTCCAATTTATTCATAAATCGTAGTGGTAGAATAGTCAAAATAAAAATTCATCCAACAATTATGGATGTTTGCATCCACCAAACACCTCTATAGTGTATTTTATCACAGTCAATATATTGGTTAACTAGAAAAATGAAACTATAAATAATGAAAATGAAGAAGATGATCTACCAAGATGTTATCCCAAAAATTAAGAATAACATATAATTGGTTATCATAGATTTTAGTAGGGATTGTTATTTGTCCATTTAAGTCCCACAGTGTCACTACGAGCACATCATCATCACCTTAACAATGTTAAATGAATCACTATGTATTGAAGCATTCTTTAAATAGATTAGTGGACTATATATTATTAAATAAATTCAATATTACTCTTTGAGGTGGAATGTTATATAATAATTAATGTAGAAAACCTTAGTATGAGATTTCGTAATATGGAAGAAAACAATTTCTATCACCATACACATCCTCTGAAACCATGAAAACATATCCTCCATAGATGATCAACATGGTATAAATATGTAGTTTATATCATCCATCATTTTTAATATTGATGTTTCTAATCACGTGAGAAATATCATATAGATTTTCACTATTCCTTCTCAATTATATTAAAATGAATTCACTATATTTGATCATGTTCACCATACATCATGATCATTTAAAATAGTGAAGGGGAAAACATTTTGATTACCCCCATGATGATGTGATAAAATATATTATTGAAATTACATAATCAATTGAGAAATAGTAATCCTGATTATACCAATAGAAGAAGCAATATATAGTTTTGAAAAAACTTTATCTTCCACCCAATAATTTTAGAAACCCTTTTTTCCACACCATTAATGATTAAGTGACACACTGAAACCCATTTCCAAATTATGCATGTGATGAGGACTAATGTTATTATCAAATGAAAAAATGATGATTCTACAAACCATCTAATTATATAAAAATTATGGGGACACCATTTTTTTCATATATCCAAAAAGAATTTGGATCTATCAAAATCAAGTCTAATCATTTATTACTGAATCCTTTCAGTTTAGCTCCAAAATTCATATGACTAATGTCCCCAATATCCATATGTTCATGTAAATAGAAAGTTTTATTGGGGGTTTATGACATAGATGAATATATTATAGAGGTAATGTAATTAATATATGTGAAACTAACATGGGTACTGGTGTTGGATGTCTTCATTTAAAATATCAAAGTCCGACTAGTTTCATCTATCATAAAATTGTTATATCCTAAACCATTTCATGAGCTAACTAAATGAGATTAATTACAAGAGGAATCTATGATTATTATTATATTGTGGTCACACCCTTTTCCACCTCCATCAATAAAATGAAATACTATTATATTTGAGACATATGATTCTAAAATGAAATAAGAATCTTAATTGAACTGGATTAACTATATTCCATAGAATAGGTCATTTAGTCAAAACCATTTTAATTGATTTTTTCATACGGACTCCATAAGGTATATGTTCCAAAAATCCCATTTTAACTTTGAATTAATATGGTATTTTGATTTTTGTATTGAAATATCATAGTGTTATTCATTAGTTATCTAAACAATAAAATAATCAAGAAATAAGAGATCAAAATGATATTGGAAGAAATGTTATTAGACCATGATTACAACAATGATTATCACATACACCATGGAAATTAGATAAATGATTTTTATATCATCATGGAAATGATCTAGGAATATGAATAGAAAAACAAACATTACATACATTAAAAGTACATCCTATTTGTGTAATATTAATTACCTATCAATATGATCAAAATAAATAAATCAAATATTAAGTGTAATTATAGTAATAGACACATAATAAATTGGAACATAAATTATCTAATCCATTTCCCTTTATATAATTTAAATTTAGAACCCTAAATAGTTATAAAATTCATATAACCATTCTCCAAAACCTATGGATGAGTAACAAAAGAAATGGGGATCTTTGATGACCAATAATGCTAATCATTATAGATAAACCAATGTCCATAATTAAGAATTTGATAAGGTTATTGTTATGATTACATGTTATTTAACTGATAAAATCAATATCATATATTCACATATCATAATGAAAAATCATTAAATAATTATTTATTAACTCAAAATAAATATGATATAAATGTGTAGAATCATCAATAATAAATATTCATCAATGAGACAAATCCATATATAGGAAATGAGATTTTATATAATAATAAAACTATATATAATTATTTATTCAGTCAAGTAACAATTCAAAGATGATCATTGTAGATTGGGTTCACTCCCCATTCAATCATTCTATAGTCATAGTGAACTCTGAAAACAATAAAACTGGACAATGACTCTTACTGAAATGGGTTAATTACTTATTCATGTCCCCATTATCACATGAGATATCCATATCTAAACAATGTATTATAGTGATAAATCTTTCTGACACCTATTAACATAATTAAGATTATATATATGTTATACATACGATAGAAAAAAAATCTTATAATAAACATGCCATAACCCATAAAAGTGATACATGTTTTATAAATAATTAATCTTCATTATAATAAAACATACATAGAATGATCACATATTTCAAAATAAGATCATATCCCTCATTAATCCTTAGAATCATTGTTGGATGTTTTTCATATGAAAAATTCAGTTTACATTTCATTAGATCATTTTTAGATAACCCCCATTTTCATTATAAAATGACTTATATTATATATAATAATTTACAAAATGTTAAGAAAAAAATTTCAATGGTAGGAAAAAATAATGCTTTAATAAAATATCCAAATAAACGTTTATTTGTGATTGTGGGGAAAGTAATTCAGACAGTGTACATTAAATTCAAATTTCTATTCACATTTTACGTAAAAGGTTATAAGTTGCAGTTTCCCAAAATCATGTAAAAGTTCATTTGAATTAATTTCTAGAAATAATAATATAGGTAATAATTACAGTAATAAATTTTTTGATAATTTAAAAAACATTAGTGATATAATTTTATAAAAAATTTAGTCCTCAAATAAATTATTTTTTTTCCAAAAATGATAAATAAATGTTTATTGTCCTTAAAATACTTTTCTAGAAATGTGAAAATCAAATTAAAAAAATGAATGAAAAAATTTAATTTCTAGAAATAAATAGTGCTTAAAAAATATAATGGTATTAGTATATTCATATTATATTATCTTATTAGTACAAAATATATTTAATAATAATGATAGAAACACATGATTGTTAATATAAACCCATTACCTCATGTCTATCTTGATTCATAAAAACTCTAACCTATTTTTTAATAAGTATTAATTTATTATATTTTATTCCAAAAACAATCATAATAACATTAATTACAGAAATGGGTTATGTAAATCATTTTTAGAACAATTTATTAACAATTTTTCAACATCATAATTATTTTTGGTGTTAACTAGTTTTTTTTGGTTCGGTAGTTATGGTACTTGAAAATTTATCATAGATCATTCATAAGTAAAATATTAATTAGGATACAAATATCATATAGATTCATTAAATATTAATCTATATCAATTAATTGATAGATATGATGAATACTGAATTACATATCTATGTGGAGATGTTATACTATATATATACAAGAGAGATGTTTCTATTTTTTAGAGATATTATTGGAAGAATGGTAAATATTAAATTAGACATAAAAAAATAAAATTATGTCACACATATTATATATATCCACATTAAATATGACATTTGTAACCCACTATGAAATATGGGTACATAAATGAATCATATCGCTATGTGGAGATGAAAGACCACATGAATAAACCTTTTATTCTTTTATCTCAAATATGATAGAGAAGGGGGTAAAATATTATACCATTATAATAATAAATTCTATTAATATTTATGATACTATAATGAATGTTTTATATATATTTCTATATTCTATGTGATGTAGAAGAATAATTGAAAATGAAAGAACCTAGTAATTGAAAATACATATTCTTTGAGATCTCGCCTTTGGTAAACATCGTACTCAATGAGGGATTGGTCTTAGAAGATGAAAAAAATTTCCCAGTTTATTTAAAGTAATATAGAATTATTTTCTAGAATGTATTATATGATTTAGGAGTATATAATGTTAATTCTAATGGAGGATATGTTGTACCATTTTATGAGGGGAGGGAAACCAACGAAATTTCACAATAGATATCCATGATAAAAGATCACATTCATGGGATGGTTAATCAAAATTTCTATTTATTTCATGTCTGGATAATATTATATTTAAATATATTGACACAATTTTAATTTTTTGGTTTTGTGAAAATAGTTCACTTATAATTTAGTTTCACCCCCAGTGAACCATTATTCCTTATACATAGTGATAACTAATTTTATTATTTTTTATATTCACTACAAAAAACATTGATCATATTATATCGGATTAATTATAACTATTAAAGATATGTATTATTTTTTGAAATATTCATATTCTATAATTGGTTGAAATTAATTTTAAATAAGCACATAAATATAAACAAAAAATACATTCTATAAAAATAAATATTTATGAATCAATCTTAATTTAAATCCATTCTAGGACCTAAAAAAATCATGAAATGAATTATAAAATTATATATTAAATATATAATATAAAATAATTAGTATAAACATTAATAAGTATGTATTAATTTAATTAATAGTGATAAAATCCTATGGTGTGTATGAAAATGTGGTTTAGAAGAATGTTATTTCAATCCTAAAAATGAACATACCTCAAAATCAACTATAATTGTGATTCATATATAATTATTTGGAATATTAATAATTAAATAATTAATATTATAATTTAAAATAATTTTCAAAAAATAATTAATCCTTAAATTTAAAATAAAAAATATTATTTTAAGAAATTATTTTGACTATTTGGTGAGAAATAATTATTTAAAGAAATCCTATATAGTCTGGCTTAGAAAATATTTGCATGATGGTTTTGGATATGATATTTATTTTCTAAAAAAATAACATTTTAATAAAATCAACATAATTTTCACACAAAATCATAAAACACATATCTAATAAAGCATATTATTGAAGCAAAAAATGACTTTACAGAATATATTGTAAATATATTTATGAATTATTCAATATAGATTCATTATTCCAAATATTATTCATATTTTTATTTCATAAAATTTTTATTAATAAAAATTGTTAACCTTTAATTTATATGTTAAATCAATTTATGACATCGTGGATGATATGGAATCAGGTTTTCCTTTAAGGAATAATAATGAATAATTCCTGATTATTTTAAATTAAATATATATAAAATACATAGTTCATACATGCTACCCACCTCAAAATTAATTTTTACACTGAAATTAAATATCAAATAAATAATAAAATGAGGATTCCTTTTCTTTATAACATACTCATATTCCCAAAAAAATTTCCCAAATTTCTTATTCTTATAATGAATTATACCTAAGTGATTTTTATTCTTCTATAGATATATCTTATCATAATACACGATTTATACTAGTTTTTCATTATAATAAATATCATTATCAAGTAATAAAAATTACATGTTATGTACATTTGATGTATCGAGTTGCATATTCTTCAGAGTGAGGCAGGGAATACATCGTGAACATGAGTGACTTTTGGTGAGAGTTCCAAATGATAAAAAATCATCCATATAAGATGATGACTATCTAAATTTAAATATTCCTAGAGTCAGTTTTTCTATTATAAATGATTCGTATAATATTATTCAATGGTTAATTTATTAGGTGAATATTTGAACAAAAATAAAATTCCAGATCTCAATAATGATTTTCAGCAGAAGACAGATATATTCTTCTAATCTATTATGATGTTTTAATAAATCAGTGAACCTTCTATGTCCTTTCCTCTGTTAGCTAGGGTCCCAATTACTTTAAATCACAAATTTTATCCCATTTCGTATATTTTATACACATTTTTCCCATATATGAATACAAAAGGATCTATTTCAATTAACAAGTGCATATATTTTTGAATGAAAACATAACTATAAGAAGTTTTTGATCTAAATTATATCTAAAATCCTAAGAACAATTTCTCAAGATAACCTATAGTCTTTCTGGGGGCTCTAAAACATACTATCTTTTTGATAATGATATGAAGTACATAAATAAACTCATTATATAAAATATACTATATATTTGTACATAATTTCATAGAAAAGATATGATCCTGATTACATACAATATAATTTTTACTCTATGTAACCGCAAATCGTTATTAACAATTAACATGGAATCAAGATATAGAGTGAGATATTAATCAATATTAATTTTGTTTCATCATTTCATATGATAATAAAATACTAATTAAATAGAAATATTATAGTTAGATATATGTGGGAGTCTAATTATAAAATACATAAGTGTGTTTTCATGTTTTCATAATAATATAGGTAATAGTTGTAGTACCCCATTAAAAAAATATCTCACCCATAAAATGATGAAATTATAAATTAGAGATACATAATTTTAAATATATGTTTTTAATTTTGACAAATTAGAAATAATAATTCATATATTTATAGATAATCATACTTATTAGATGAATAAAAATTTATGATACATGATACTTGTTTAATAGTGACTTTTCAGTTCTGGTTTTGAGGGGAACTGTACTCTTTTTTTGAATCTGGTAATTCTTTAAAAATCAATGTTTATCTCAGGAAAATTTATCACACTTATTTAGTTCCTGACATGAACCTTCTGCATATCATTAATCTTCAAGTATTTAGATGATGGAACACTCATTTTAGAAAGATAGTATTTCAACACTTCCATCATTATTTCATGATGCATCTTTTTAAAATCAATAAATATCTGACATTATTTTATCCACAACATTGAAAATGTAAAATTATCTTTTTGAAATAAAAAATGCTCTACTTTTTCACATTCATAGGGCATAAAGGTAATGATCAGGTATATTTTTTCATTAAATATGACCATCCTATATGGTGCAAATAGAGCAATTTTTTATAAATAGATTCATTAAAAATTTATCATTATTATATATGTCCAAAATTTATTTATAAAGATAATCAATAAATATATTAAGAAAAATGATTTCATTTCTTACTAAAAATCCCGAGTTAGGTAAATATGATCACGAACATTTATTTTGGGTGAGTTAAAAACCACTCATTATATTATTCTATATAAAAAACACAAAACCATTTTTATGACTATTTTTAAATAAAAAAAATATTTTCCACATTTGTGTAGGGTGATTATATGTACAGATACCAATATTCTCTTTGTTCATAGTACTTTACTACAAATTCATCAATTGAAAAGAACATTATATCCTTCAATGATTACATGCTGAGTAGATAATATTACCATGATAAATCCTTTCTAAATAAATGATCATATAAAAACAATAAAATATAATATGGATTGACGGTATAGTGTCATGTTTACTCCAATATAAAGTAAAATAATTCATAGATGGATCAATATATTCTTTCTAGATTTTATATAACCCAAAATTTAATCATCTAGTAGCCGAAATTCACACTCTCTTAATTTTACAGACATATTCTTTTTTTCCTTACAGTCTTTATTACAATACCCAAGATATATATACAATCAACATTGACCTTGGAATATATTATAAATTTATTTATAAATACATCCGGAAAAATATAAAAAAATATCTAATGATTCAATTCATTTAATACATAATTGTAATTGGGATAATTGTAAGGGCAGATGGAATCACATTAAAATCATACTATCCATACGGGAAATAAATGGGTTTCTGGGTTATGTCATCCCTAATAACCCAAAAATTATAGTATAATGATTGAATATAAATCTTATAAAATATTTTGATTATTTTAATTCAAAAAAATAATCATCAATATGATGTCAATTATACTCATTCATGATTATGGTCATTATATGTTTCAAATAGTCAATAATGTGTCAAATTTAACATCTAATAAAATTAAAAACGTATTGTCTCACTAATTTTTGATAAAATTGGCCAAATTATTCCCATATCAAGATTATGTTGGTCTAAATTGGTGAAATCTTGATTCTCAATTTGTTCCATTCAGTATAAAGTCTTCCAAATAGGCGACAAACAAGATATAAGTTCTTTTAAAACCCCATCTTCTTGATTTGAATGATGTCCATGTAAAAAACAAAGAACATTTCATTAAACTCTATTAAAATAACGATATAATTTATTTTGATTTTATCCCAAACCATTAATGATAAATACCCCATATGATTTGGAATCAAAAGCATTTAAAGTGGCGTAATTTTCATTTTATGATAATATTTATCCACTCAATAATGGAAAACCACAAGATGAATTAGAATATCCAATTTTAAATTACTACTATGAAAATTAGTATGAGATTTATATAATAAAATCTTATCACTGAACAATATAACCGAAAAATAAGTGGAATGTTGAATTATAAGATTTCTTGGAATAATGTTACCACAAAGAACAATTAAGGAAGATTTATAGATGTGATAAGTGATCATCATAGTAGTAGGAATTATAACTATAATTTCATCATCTAATTATTGAGGTGTATGAAAAGAACCATGTTTTTACACCATATTTAAAAACAATTTTAAATTTATTACTCTAAAATAAATAGTAATACAAAAAAATATTGAATAGTTTACTGTAGTCATATAAATTTTATATAGAAATCATGGTAATAAAATAATGAATATATAAATATATAAATATATAACAATTCCCATTATAAATATCAACTAAAAATGTTAATATATTAAATCAGTGAAATATATACTTTAAAATTAACTTATTTTGATGAATAATATTCTTTGAGGTGAATAAATAATAAACACTAGTAGAATCAGTCGCTATCATTTAAAAAGTAAAAAAAATGTCAATATTTTTTATAGTATTAATGAAAATATAAATTTCAATTATATATGGAGTGATTTTTGTAATGAAAAATCTTTTTTCAATGTCTTTTGTTATATTTTCTTAACATGTGTTTTTTAGAAATAAATAATTTTAAGATGAATAGATAAAATAACGAATTCCATGATTTTGTCTCATGTACAAATTTTCTTTATAAACTAAATTTAATTGAATTTTTTTCAATAAATATTATACTATAATGTATAATAATTAATTTCTAAATACTACTCTTTATTTCAAAATATAATTCTCATCATTTTAAAATTTTAGGTTGCATTTCAACGAAAAATTATATTCGACTATTTTGTTTATTTTATTAGATCACAATGAAATGAATTATTTGAATTCATTTGTCAACTAAAATATAATATTTTAATTTTTATAATTTCATATGAATTAAAGGAATTAAAAATTCTATCATAAACATAAATATTTTTTATATCATTTTTTATGTATGGTTTTTTTTCATATTATATTATCCTTTTAAAAAATAATTTCTTAATACATATGATTTTTTTTGTTAAAATAAATTTTAAATTTTAAAATATTTTCTAATAATTATCTAGTAATAATTATTTTAATATAATAAATCAAAATTAAAAAAAACTATCTGTAAATTAAAATTTTGAAAAAACAAAAAAAAATGTAAAATAATAAATTAGAATAAATGTATACCTTCATGATTAGTAAATTAATTAAACCACATGATGGAGCCTTGATTGATATAATAGTAGTAGAAAATCTTATTTCCTGGAATTTGATATCCATTCAACCCAAAGAGTTCAATTCTATTATTAAAAAACAATTCTCATTTTTTAACGATCACACATCCCTCTCTTATAAAAGGGTACTACATAAAAAAATCAATGATACACTTTACCTTTAAATAAATAATTGAAAAACTTTTATTATTCAATACAAAAAACAACATCCCATGAAAATAATACTCTAGTCCCTTATTATAATCAGATTCTTTACATATTAGAGGAGGCTTCCATGGAATGATCATGTCTCCAATATAAGTTTGTTATCTTTCTTATTATTTTAATCACAATAATACTCATCCAAATATATTCATAACGTAAAATTATTATTAATTAAGTATCATTTTTATTATGATATATAATTATATTAGTGGTAAAACCAATAGTTTCTCATTTCCATGTACATAGGAAAAATACTAGAACATCATTCATGTATATGTGAAACCAACCCCATCGACTTAGAAAACATTTTCATTTTCAAATTGTTTTACATTCCTTAAGAAAATAATAAATTATAGTCCACCAAAATAAAAAAATATCATTATTATCAATTTATATTGATATTATGTCAAAATGGATACATGTTTTAGATTACCAACCAATTTGGATAAATATTGTACATGTTTGTGTCTGTTTAACCACATATAATAATGATGTTATTAACCTTATTATAGATCAATATGGAAGCATAATTACTTATATTATTGTAATATAATAGTAATATGATTAGTTTAAATAATTTTGTAAATTTTAAATTATTTTTTAACAAACTAGTATTGAAATATTGTTTTTTCTACATTCATTGAAATTTAAAGAGAACAATTTCATTTCCACACATAAAATCTATAACAATTTTGGATTGAAATGTGTGGGTTACAAATAAATATAAGATATATAGGGATTTATTTATTTAGAACATGGTATAAATGAATTTCTTGTGATATAATCATTTTAAATAATTCATAAACAATTGTTGATATTAACACCTTATATTATAAAAATTCCATTTATCTTATACATGAATATAATTTTAATTAATTATGTGAATAAATAATTTAATAATTATATAAATAATGAAATGAAACTAAAACATTTATTTTTTTATTTAGAATGCAAGTGCTTAAATCAATTCTATGGAAATCAAGTCTAATGGTAACATATTTGGTAACTAAAACAGCTTTATTTGAGATATAGATTTTCTTGTTGTACAGTGATTTACAAGTCATTAATTTTAAACCATTTCCCCCTTTTAATCTTTTGGAAAATATTTTTTAGGAGTTAATTTATTTTAACTTATTCATAATAAAATCAATTATACCATTTTAAAATTAAATAAAACTATGAATTTTATATCTATGTTTTAATGAAACATAATTTCTTATTTGGTATTAATTTTACACAAATATATTTCAAACAATCTATGTCCAATAGAGTTGTTATTCATGATTCCCCAATATTCAATTTTATCATGTGAATATTTTGGGTGATTGTTTTTTCAGTATCAAATAATTCAAGATATTATTTTATTTTATGAAATTTGGATGTTTTTTTAAATAATATTTACTTCCTACAGTTTAATTATGAAAGGATAATGATTTTAACGTTAATGTTAAATTATCACATTATTCTTTATGGCCTCACAATGAAATAGTAAGGATTGTATTTAAGTGAAAAAAATATTTACGGTTGATGGGGTGTGGGTTCATATATATGCCACCAATTAATATTATTAATTCAATATATCATGAGACAGTTAGGAATAGACATGATGTTTTTGTTCACATAGGCATTCACATGATGGGATATATTACATTTTATTGTAAGGGCCTATATAGTTTGATTATATTAATATGTGAATAATTAATTTTTTAACATACGATTCCTTATTCATATAGTTGTCCTAAACGTCCATGTCTTTTACCGTGTAATTATAAGATATAAATATGCATATTATTTTCATGAAATTGTATTTTTTGATGATCATTCACTGTTTTTAAATTATTATAAACAATTGTGTTTTTAATTCATGATAGATGTTTTTTAGTTATATTTTTATACATGTAATAATGTTTATGCTTCCATAATGATATTACTAAGATGTTGTGTTTCTACAAAACATTTTTTGATTATAATATATGTATTTAGATCATTTATTATTATATATAATACTTCTGTATGTTTTAATTTTTTGTTTTGATTTTTTTGTACTGAGAACATGAGGACAATAATTTACTATATTTTCCAATACCAAAATTATGAATATTAATATATCTTTTGATATATCAATAAAATTTTCTATATCAACGTGATTAATTATTAATGTTTACTAGTTTAAAAAAGTATTATTTTTGTATAGCTAATATCTAATAAATTAAACCTTTAGAGACATGTAATGTGTGAATTTTTTGAGATTTATTTTCTAAATCATTTTATTAATCTATAATAATTTCACGTTAAACACAATAACTATATAGTATATATAAGAGGAGGATATAGATGTTTTTTGAGATTAATTTTGAGAATATTAGTGAGAAAATGAATATTTTATGATATCATCTTGATGTTATGTAATGATTGTATTATTGTTTTTTCCAAGAAATACATCTATAAATTGATAATACATGTTTATGTGTTTTTTATATCAAATTATAGTCATATAAACCATGAAATGAGTTGGTCGGGTATATCTAGTCCATCTAAATGATGCACGACGAATGGTCCAGGGAAACACCCATGGCTTGATACTATTATGGGAAATTATTAGGTAAATCACATTAACTATATGATCCATTAAACGGTGTTTGAAGATATATAATATTATTATTTAGATGGACATTATGGATGACCTAAATTTTAATATTATATATTCATATTTTAATGAATGAACCTCATTTATGAAATTCGTGTTCCTAGTTTTAGTTCCCTTTTATATTTTGTAATTAATTTTTTTTCTACCATTCCCAATTCTAAATTATTCTAGGTAATGGTGGGAGCCCAAAATTTGTATTTAGAAATATATGGGATGGATAATTTGGACATCTTCCTAATGGGAATAATTACGATAATGTGTATAGATTTAAAATAAATAGGAAATAACTCACTAAATTGTTTCATGATGTAGGAAACCACTGAAATCATGATGATCATCCAACATGACCAAGGAGGGAGTGATATTCTATCATGTAATTTTGAGGCAATGTCCACCAACATTTATTAGGACTTATAATCTAATGTTTTTTGAGTAGTGGGTTAATGAAATGTACATGATATTTTATGTAATCCCAATATTAGTCCATGAGAATCTTTTTTGATATAATATCACTGATAATTTCATGTTGACTAGTGCTGGAGTTACAATAAGAACTCCTTGTGAAAATAAAACATTTACTCTAAATGAGTAGAAGAACTAAAAATTATATTTTTCAATATGAATTTTCAAAATAATGTTCACATAATAAATGTGATTGAAATCATTGAAATAATGAATAAGTTGGTTGATTATATTGGGTCATAAGTATCCAATTTCACAAGAAAATCATTATTTTCCTTTGATATTATATTTTAAATTGAGATTAAAATTGATTGATTATTTAATAAACTGAATCCTTATATTTGATGTGGATTATCCATTACTATAGTTTATATGTGTGAAGAATATTAACGGTTAAATCATAATGCTGATATAGAAACCTAATTCTATAAATTTTAATGGTAAATGGAATGGAATATTGACTATCATGTAATATCCTAAGACTATAAATATAGTGGGATGACATCCAAAATCCATATTTGTGATAAATGTGAGAGAATAAAATCAGAAAATTATCTCAAAGGTTCGTCAATGTTTTTAATTTATTTAATGTATGTTTCCAGTGGAATTAATATCAAACTTTCTCTACAAAGATGAATAACATAATAGAATTGAACAAGGCCCATGATTAACTAAAAATACACAAGATAATGGAGTTAATATATTATATGAATAACTGTCACAACCTTATATAAAATAACTAAAATAGGAACAAGTAACCTCCCAAAAAAACTAAACACAGAAAGATATTTTCAATCATTATAACTGATGCAGATCAACATAAATATATGATACATTCAAAAATTAATATTTCATGTAGATCACTAAATAAAATAATTTATTCTTGTTCATCACATTATTTAATTTCATATAATATTTGTAATAATTTTGAAATATTTTACCCAATAAATAAATATTGAATTATTGATGAGTTCCATTTTGTCCAAATGATCACATAGAATATATAAGCCTCTTTAGTGTAGCTATTTCAAAGAGGAAAAATTATATGGAACTAATTCTTTTCTATTTCATTGAATTTTAAATAATATTGAGTATGGATTTTGATTCCATACACAAATCATGTACCCAATAACATGATAATTATGTATCATTTCAAAACCCAAATTATAATATTTTATTGTATCAACATAAATATGATAATGATATCCATATGTGAGTAAATTTTATATAGTGGTTTCTGGTACCCAATAATGATGATCTCCTATATAAAAAGATATAGGAATAAGTCAAAAGTATTGAAACTAATATCCTATGAGAATATACTATTTTTATTTATCAATATCCTTATTATTCATAATGGTATGAGGTTTTTTATTGATCACATACTCAGATTTATTCATATAAAAACATTCCAAATAATAGTATACCATATAATTGTAGGTGTTATAAAATCCATCGAATTTAAATTTATATAATTGTTTTATAATCCATATTTCATTATCCTAGGTTTCATGAGTCATATTTTTTATAACTAAGAATGTATTTTGAATCAACATATGTCTTACCGTGATCTTAATAAAATCCATATCATAAAAAAGTATCCTTTAACCCATATAAATGGTAAATTTTATAATGAATGAGGAGCTAAGTATTTCATAAATATTGACATACAATAGATATATTATACTATAATGGTCATTATGAATGAGATTTCCAAGATAACATTCTATATAAGGTACAAAAAATATGAAATTTTTGTGATTCTCTTTGGATATATGTGTTCTCATGATATATCCATTGACCTAATAAATCGAATCATTAGGGAAACAATGATCAATTTGTGATTTTCAATTTATATTTTTTCTTATATATTCAATTTTAAGTGAAGAGAATGGATATAAAAATAAAATTATGTTAACATCCTCAATAAAGGATAATATTTCGCATGGTTTAGAAATTGGGAATTTTGGGTACAAATGGTATAGATTGTAGGATTTATAAACATGAGAAATTCCATATAATTGGTTCTATCAATGAAGGTTATTATAAAGAATTGTACCATAACAACCACTATAATTGATATCCTTATATTTTCTATGATAGTATAATATTATAATTTCATTGTGAGAAAATTATAATTTTAATCAAAACACAATCCCAGATTACATAGAACGGTGTAATGTTCAATAATATATGTAAATGTGATATAGTTTTTAAGGAATTCATGAATTTATCGGTCCTTGAAGCAATACATTCATTACACCATTTTTTTATGGATTACAAATATACAATAATAATTTTAATTTTTTTGAGTCTTTAAAATTCATTCCAATTTTAAACATATGAGAAAAATTATCCAATTCTTTATTATGAGTTGTGGAAGTGGCCTTTGTATTGATGATTTGGGGATATTATCTCTGTGGATAAAAATTTGATATATATATTTATAAAAATACATTTAAAAATATATTCACAATGCTATAATGGAATAATCACTAATGGAAGTGGTTGGAGTTGACAAAAATATTGTGTATTCTCAACACATTACCACTAGGGTAAGGAAAATATAGTGGTTGATCTACTTTAGATGAATGAACTAAATACTCTATTATAAATGATGATTTAAAAAATTCATAATAGGCATAGACTGTAACTGGATGAATCTTGAAATTATAATGGATGGAGACAAATCTTATACTGCACAACATATTAATCTGCCTTAAATTCCTGAGAAGTAAAAATAATGTTATAATGATGATATAGATCTATAGTAGAATATAGTGAATTTTATATATTTGAACATTGATAATTTTTATTAATATGATTTGGAATCACGATATGGGTCCCATCTGTTCTGTATTTAACGGATGAAATTTTAGATGATTCAAATAGATCAACCTTTTTATATAATTTGGTTTACTTAATATGAATATATATATAAAAATAAAATAGTTAGAAAGTATGATAATATATATTTATGAATATGTATCTTTATTCATGTAATTCATGCAATTTACTTTTGAACGACAAATGTATACGGTTATGTTGAAACAAGCAACTATAAAAGTTTGGAAATTGGAAAACATCAGCCATGAAATCTGTGTGGTACAAACTTGCAATTCTGAAGGACATACAGATATTTTAAATATATTTGATCATTTATTCGAATCTACACATGATATTGATAATAAATAGGATGTTTATTCTTTAGTGAACTCTATTATATATACATAATGTATGTGGTAGGATATACATAGTACAAATATCAATTGTATCTAATCTTTGTCTATGGTAGTAAATGAGGTTCTAGAGATTTATTGAGAATTGAATGGAGATAAATATTTGAATTATACTTCATATCATCCTCAAATATATTTCTACCTTGAATGATAAATTCAGACTTCTGAGGATATAAAGGTATCATTATCAATGTAAATTCATATAATATGGGAGAAAATCCTCTTTAGGTAAGAGTTCCCATATATAAACCACTTATATTTTATTTTCCAGTTGAAAATGTATGTGGACTTTTACTTATTGAGATAAAAGTCCCCATAATGTTGTGATGATGATAATGAGAGGGTGATAATAGTCCATGACAATGTCCATGAAATGAGAGAGAAGTATTAAACCATTTTTTATAACAAGAATGTGGGAAAAAAGTCGAAATAAAATTTATGTAATTATTCATGGATGAGATCTAGAGTTTCAATTTGTTGAATAACTGTTCCTTCAAATTTATGAATATATGTGAGTTATTTTATTTTGTAGAAATGAATGCTCAACCCTAGAAACATTGTACCTTTGAAATCGTCAATATTGTTTGGGTCACACACAATTTCTTAGAGCTCAATCCACAACTATCCCTTGTACACAATGTGTCCCTTTTAACATTTTTGAGACTCTACATGCAAAACCATTCATAATAGATAACCTTGAAAGACATGAAAATAGATCATTACCCAACCTATTAGGAAAAAATATTGGGAATTATAGATAAAATAGAAAATGTTTTTGGAAATTTGAATATTAATCTGGTCATGGTTCTATGGTGAAATCATACTTTTGAGGAGACTATGTGGGAATCATAGGATGAAATAAGGGAAATTTCAATCAAATATTTTCTTTTATGTATTTTGATTATTAGTGTGACATTATATTTAAGGGTTATACTGTAAATTTAGAATTTTTTCCTCCATAAATGTTGTGTTTTATAGATTAATGGACAACCATTAATAAAAGAAATCAAATACGGTCCATCGTAATGTAGTCATAATATTTAATGTTATAAATGGAGTGACTGGAATAATAAAACTAATATATATATATATATAATAATTAAAACTCTAAATAAAGAATCAAAATGGGTTCCTAAAAATCTATTTAATTCTATTTACATTTTTTCAATCCATGAATAATATATTTTTATATTAATGAAGTATCAAGACATTTATAATTGGGATCATTACATTAAAATGAAAATAAATTTTTAGTATATTTTATATATTCAGTTAAAAAATAAATAAACAAATTCTAGTATTGTGTTTTTTAAAAATTAATATAATTTTTCAATTTTAGAAGGTCATATTATAATAATATGTAATTTTTTTTTAGAAATAATAAATTTTCATTCCAATAATGAAATACCAATTTTATTAATGGTGTCACATTAATATATTTATTTACAATACAAGGGAATTTATTTAAAAAAAATATTTTACAAATATATTATGAATTAGATTAATGAAATTCCTAATTTGTTTATTTAATTTATAATCCCAAGCTTAAAATTGTAGAAAATTATATGGTGTCAAAATGTAAAATAATATTTTTCCTTTTTTAATTATGTATAACATGGTGAAATATTGTTTTAGATGTATTTTATTAGTAAATAAATACTATTTCAATTATGAAAATTATTTCAAATTTATTGGAGCTAATGGAAATGATAATTCTATACAAATATTTATTATTATTTTATATGAATTTTGTAAAAAAAATTTGTTTCTTTACAAGTGATTGTGTTAAAAATAATTACCATATACACATGTTTTTTATTTTAATTAATTAATTTAATATTAAGATTCAAATTTTCAAAATAACTAAATATTATATATTAAAATTTTATTTATTAAAATTAAATCACCTATGTGAACAATAGTTTCCTTGTTAAAAAAACACATTTATAAATTTAAATCAAATTAAGAAACAATGGTTACAAAAAAATTTATAAATATTTTGTAAAAACTTTATAATTCCTTTACTAACCAGAAAATATCCAACACAATTCCTTTTTAAATTTTATACATTTCTCCTTGAATAATTTTAGTCAATTTATGAAAAAATATGACTGTTTGTAAATGATCTTTTTTTTCTCCAATTATAAAGGGATACAACATCCACCCACTAAAGAAACACATCTACTTAAAATTAATCATTTAAAATAAACCCTTATACTCTTCCTAGAACTATATAACATTGAAATAATATCCTAATCACCCCTAATTTTCCCAATCCCATCAATTTCATAGAGACTTATAAGGAATTATCATACCGTCAATGTATGTGTTATGTTATTGTTATGTTTTTCATCTTTAAACCACTCTTAATAATATGATACCACCATAATGATTATTTAACTTTTATATAATATTTATGTATATGTTTTTTTATATTATGGGTAAAAATATATATTTAATTATTTCTATAACCATTGAAAACATTGTATTGTTAATCGTGCAGATGTGAGAACTACCACTATATTGAAGAACTTTTTTTACAATTTATCATTAATTATCCATTAATTATTAAATATTAAGTAACATATTATTAATATAAATATCATTACATTATTATTCTTTAATAATGATATTATGTCAAAGGAAATTTCTCTTTAACTATACCCACCATTCAAGTTATCAAGTGTTAATATTTTGTCTGGAATAACATCCTCCATAAATGAGGATATAAATAGGTACTAATTATGATTATGGGAAAATAAATTCTATTAATATTTTAATATAATTAAGAAGAAAAATATAATTATTTGTTAATTTAAATTTTAAATTATATATAACTATAATTTTAACTTTATCTGTTTCATTTGATAAAATCAACGAAATAAGCCAACACAGATTCTATTCTTATAGAGCATAACTAAAACAACAATAAAATGGAACACGAAACATAAAAATATTTATAATATATATATTATTGTATATTTTATGATGAATTTATGATAAACATGGTATGAAATAGTTTGTAATGATTTCAACTTTTTTTAGTTTGTGGTAATGGTTGAATATATTAACAATCAGTGTTAAAAAATAGATTACACCAATCTTATACATGAAGAGAATTATTATTAATTAAGGCTATATATATAAAAATAAAATTCATAAGTTGTTAAATATCTTGTTTTTCATTTTTATACATGATATTAATTCTCTTTCGAGTAAATCATATGTAAATTAATGTGACATGGTTATTCAAATTCCTTTCATTAAGATAAAAAATTAATTATAGAATAAATAATTCTATGTCATTAATTTTAAACTATATCCTCATTATATATTACTGAAAAAGTGTTTTTATATGAATTCACTATTTTATATATTATTTTCAATTAAATGGATTATGATATAAAGTGGCATTTTTAAATGAGGCTGAAAACTATGACTTTTTCATAGATTTTTTCAAAATTTTAAGAGGAAATAAATATTGTTATTTTGTATTCAATTTAATATTCATATTTAAAATTATGTTTCTAAAATATAACATTCCTTATTTATTAATCATATATTTTATGCTATTACTTTTTTTTGTAAATTATGTATTCAATATTGGAATATTAAAATTTTGATGTTATTTTATTCCATTTGTATGTTTTTTGAAACACAATTTATTTTCATGGTCCATTTCATATAAGTAATCAATTTCTATTGTTATTGTTATTAAATCAATTCTTTTCCATGGTTTATTTAATATATTATTATGATTAAATTTATGTGAAACCCATATTTTTTTGTGATTAATGGTGGGGTCCAATATCTTCTTCCCACTAATTTTTTAAAATTTATATCTCACTACGTAGTCAGTGGTAAACATGAGGAGTTTTTATAAATAGTCACTGTAATGAGGGGTATAATCATAATTTATAACGTGGAAATAATGATTTTTTCATATAATTTTAGGGATAATGAATTTTCTAAAATAATAATTCATACATCTATGGTTGTTCTTTGCATACATTTTGTTCATTATGTTATGCTAAATTTTACTTATGCATTTCAGCTCCAAAAATAATATTTTTTCAGTATTAGTACTTATCATCAAACTATTCAACAATTTTATGTGTTGATGACATATTATATTTGATTGAATTGTGTTTCTTTGTAGATAATATTATTTATAATTACATACTAATCTCATTTATATCCTATGCCATAATATCATGTTTTGTGATTATCAACTATGGGTTTTGTCTTTTTTGATGATATGTATGCCTAACTCATGATTTCCTTCATGTGGTGATATTTTTTCCCTTACTGACTATTTCATATAATATAATTCAGGTATTTTAAAATACACATGTTATGATGAATATTATTTCATTATATATATATAGAAATGTTACAAGTTGATATTTATAATGGATGACTATTTGTATTTGTAATAAAATCACCTGTTTATCTTACTAATATTCATGATAATAAAAATTTTGGTCCTTGGATTGTGAGTGATTTGTGAGAAATATTTTTTGAATAATTTGAATAATGTATTATTTATTCTATTTTATGAAATTGATTCTATTGATGTAAATTGATACCCATAGAAAAATCAGTTCGTGTAAACCAATGGTTAGATCCATAATCATGTAATTGATTTTTTATTGTAGGGTTTATGGTATGTGCACCTTTAACTACTATATAATTATACCCCGAAAAGAAAATAGTTATCCCATGATATTTAACATAGACTCTAGGAATACCATTTTAATAACCTCAATCATAATCTTTATCCTTGAGATTTATGAAATAGATTATAGAATGTCACTAATCCGAATTATAGTGATGGAGTGTGTGTGGCGCATTATGTGATGATTTCTCACCATTTTTATAAATTTTTAACATATTCCCATTATTTCTCTATTAGATATCTCAATGCGATTATTTTCCACAATTAAACATTTTTCAGTCCCTGTAATAGAAATACCTCCATTATTCACTCAAGACATCTGGAATTTTGGAAATTGAAAATTGTTCACATCATGTTTTTTTGTTATTATAATATCGATTAAATTAAATATTTAATTTATTATAAAATCGAGGAAATTTATGTGAATATTAGTCATAAATTCCCCCCATGTTTTTGTATTAAACAAATTTTTATTACAGTTGGTGTATCTTATGGAAGATTCCCTTCAATGACTTGGTTTTTATCTAATTAGGACTATATATTTCTTGTTATCAGATGTAATAATAATATCATACATGCACCCAATATGACTTATATAATTTTACTCATAAGTACTGATGAATTATTCATCAATACTCTTATGACCTTATAATTACTCCTCCATATTAACAGGAAGGCTATATAGAAATTATATTAATAAATAATTCTCTTAAACACATCCAACTCATTGGAATCAATTTCATTATATCGGTTCATATTATTCATATGGGTAAACCTTTAATCACCTTCTACTTATAAATATTAAAAAAATTTGATTTCCCTTTCATATTCAGATCCCTTTAGAATAGAAAATATATTTTTAGTTTTAATAATACATCACTATGAAATTTGCAGATCTTATGACCCACTAAAAGTTGGTGTAAATTCACTCATTATGGGATCAACATTTCAATGTTCCCACATTTGTTCATTTGAATACTCAATATGATTGTAGGATTTAGAAATTTATATAAGAATAAAAAATTATTTTTCATTCAAGATCACATAACCTTTGGCTACTTAGGAGGATACTCATTTCATTGTCAAAAATATTTAAGATTAAAAAAATTCCATCTAGTTTAATTTAGTGAATGAAACCATAAAACATAGTGTGATTAACAATAATAAAATAGGTAAATAATATAATCATGAAAAAAATTATAAGAGTTTAATATTGTCATAACTTATTTAAAATCCATGGAACCCATAGGATTATCATTGGTCATATATTGTAATAATAGATTCAAATCCTTTATATTTTCTCAAATATAAAATCTTTATTCTCCTAACAATATCCATTTGGATGATCAAACCATCTATAAATTAAATTATAATTCACCAAGAATCATAATGAAGGGTGAGATATACACCACAATCTATTTAAGGGTTTATTAACAATATATATACATCTTTTCCGAATCCACATACAATAGAAATATTTATACATGGATGCATTTTATTACAAAAAATAAAATCCATTAATTACCGTAATATTTTATATTCTTCTACACATTGGATGTGATAAAAGGTTATTCTAACGTTTTCTAATTAAAATATCCAAAATATTGTAAACCATTCTTTGATATGATTTATTGAGAGGAAAAAATGTCATTGATATATAATATATATTATTAGTTGGATAACAATCAAAAACCATTATGGTCCTTGTTATATAAAAATTATTTTATTTAATTAGAAGTGTCAATATATAAACAAAAGTTATATAAAAATCTACATCATTTTACAAAATGTTCTTCATAACTTTCACCCTTCATAGAAATAACACACATATTAACATTATCCATGACTAGTGGAAAGGAAATACAAGGAATATAGATATTTTATACACAATGTGGGCATTATATATATTAATACATATTAATAATAGTTAAGATTATAATAATATGGGTATGAGAACCTCATATTTTAATTAAAAATTCATATATATCAATTATAATATCATAATCATAAAATATTATATAATCTACTTTCAATAAAAATTCATATTATATAAGAGTGTAGATTCATGAATAACAACTAATGTATCATGAAATAATATCATATGAAAAATAAATATGTTCAATTTATAAAAATTAAAATAAGAAATCATTTCATTAAAAGTGTATTACTTCTTATACTATAATAGTGGATTTGGTTCACTCTCTATTACATCATTTTTTAGTCAAGTTTCACCTTTAAAATTATCATAATTGATGAATTCCCTTACATAAATTGGATAAATAGTAGCAACATTACATATTATCTCATGAGATATCTATATATAGTTAATTAAATGGGGGTTAAATAATTCATTTCCAATAAATGATATAATCAAAACAATGCATATTTTTTCCACAAGTTAATAAAAAATTCACAACATCATTGTATTATAACCCACATAACAGATACCCCATGAAACAAATTTAATAATCATATTCAAGAAAATATATTGATATTTAAAAATTATAGTAACATTTTATCATAAACCAGAAAAACATTTGAAATATCAAAGGATTTATTTATAGAGGGAAATTAACATTATAAGTACATTAAATGATTTGTTGAGGAAAATAATATTTTCATTTCTAAATCACATATTTATCATCAATAAATATAAAAAATATTGATGGAAAATTTATTTCATAATAATCCAATGAAATATATTTTTTAACAATAACCAAAAATAGTATTCATGAATTTGGGTAATGATGCTAAATCCATGTTTGTCAATATAAAAATAAAATTAAAAAATTATATAAAAAATCATTTGTACCACTTTTAGAAAATGATATGATTATTCCTTAGAAAAATATAATATGTTAAAAATAGATAATATCCATTTCATTTATCTGTGAATAATATAAACAATAGAATTGAAAACATTTTGATGAAAATATGGACATTGATGAACATATTCCCAACCTGAGAGTGAAAGGAAGTACATTTTCCATAAATATATTCATTCATAATATTGATTACATAATTTGAGGATAATGAAAAGTAAAAAATATATTATTTATAAATAAATAGATAATATTAAAATAAATAATATTTTGGGGATATATATCTAATAATTTAGTCATCTGAAAATTAAATGGTAACGAATCGAAGAAAAATAGTGATTTTAACGCATTACCCTTACATCATGTTTTCTTAGTATATGAAACGATATAACCTCTTATATAATATATATAATTTTTTAAAAATTATGGAAAATAAATATTATAATACATTTAATTCTACAAATATTTTATTTTTAAAATATTATCTCTCATTTATTAATAACATTTCTTAAGCACTATCCATTCAGTTGTGTATTGTTTCATATTTTCATTTATGTATTGGATCAATGGTTATTGTCTATTATAATTCATCATGGTTACACAATATAATGTTTTACCATGTTATAAATATCATATATATTCATTATATAAATTTTTATTACCTATTATATAAATATTTATTGAAAAATGAATTACATCTATACATAGAGATGACATTCTGTAGAACACCAAGATGATGGTTCAATTATTTGATTTATAGAATAAAATAATAGAAACTATTAATTCTGAATTAATTGATAATTATTTTATCATAAATATCATATCGATAAATTTAATAAAATATAATAATTAAGCAAGAAAAGTTGGTTCAGAAATTGAATCATACCACTATGTATAGGCTTTAGTTCATATGTACACATAATCGATACTTCCATCTCCTATTTTATGGAGAAGAGGCCATAAAATGTTTTTACACAATAATAATAAAATATAAAAATATTTATTATATAATAGTGAAATTTTTTTATTAAACAATATGTATAGATAATTATAAGAAGAAATAAATTTCAAATAACATTGATATGATCTCCACTTATTGTTTTAGAGTCCCCCTTTGGTTAACTTGTTAATAATTGATGTATTGGTATATGGAGAATTATATTAAGTAGTTTGTTATGTAAATTTATCTAATTTTTTTTTTCTCATTATAGATTCATTGATCTATAATTCCGAAATCTGATGTATAAGGGAGCAGATGTTGTACAATTTTATAATTCATTTGAGCGACACAAATGGACATTCAAAAATGACATACATGATACAAGGCCACATAAATTATTAATTAGAATAAAATATAGATTAAATTTTTTTAACAATATATGGATGAGATATATTCAAAAAAATTATATTTATTCGGTTTTTGGTATTCATACCCTTTCCTTCTTGTTTACCCCTCCCTATAATCATATTTTAACTTTATCATTTGTAACAAAAATTCACTAATTTTAGTATTCCATATCACTAAAATTTATGTTCAAAGAGATATATTATATAAACTATTATAATGAAAATATTGATTAAATTTTATATGTTTTACTAACTATATGTGGAAGGGAAAAATTTTAAATATCCTTATAATCCGCAAGGAAACACCATTTTTGAGAAATTAATTTTTTTAGCTTAGATCTTATTTAAGATGTAGTCCATTCCATATAGAAATTACTAAATAAATGATATATTAAAAAAATTATTATAAATTATAAATATTTATATAATACCATTAAACTTTAGAGATAAATATAAATTTATTAACATTAATACAAAAATGTTCGTATAAATAAATTTAGAGAAAAATCTATTTTATAAACAAAATTGATCTTATAAAATTATATATTAAGATGATTATTCATATGTAAATAACTATATTTTTTTAACTAAATATGATTTATTTTTCATAAATATAAAATTAAAACAAAAAATTTTATTTATATTAAAATAATTTAATTTTTCTACAAAAATTGATATATTTAAATAGGCATTGAAACAAATAAATTTACCAAAATCCAAATATTTCACAATAATGTGGAATATAAATGATAGTTTAAAAAATAATTTTCATATAATAAAATATAATATATATAAACTTTTAAATATATTATGATTAGAAATTTTTGAAATTTCATAGAAATCACATTTTTAGAAAATATATTTTTAGAGCATTAAATTTTCTTATTGCAAATAGGGTACATTTTTTCCTGGATTTATTCACTAAATTTTAACTATTTAAATATTTAATATATATTTCTCAAAAAAATTTATTACAATTATTATCTACATATTTAATGTCTATATTATGATGTTTTACTATAACATGTTTCATATACACACTACGTTTCATTTAATGCAATATATCAAATAGTTAATTGTAAATTTAACGGAAATATATATAGAATTTTGGGGTGTTTCATTATACCCTCAGTAAATTTAACTTATCAAATAAAATTACATCACTCTCATGTGTAATAATAAGTATAACATTTCTTCATCACATCATCCATTTACCATGTAGCTTTATCAATTTAATAATTTCAATTGATGAAAATTTTATAGATAAATATTCTTCTTCCATAGAATATTATCACAATGAACAAAGAAATCATATGGTTTTTCTCTATAGAACAAAAAATTCTCCAGTGGTATAACTACAGTGTTCATTACATGTAAAGGGGTAGATGTATAATTCGTCAAGATTGATACGTGGTACTCATCGTGACCATTTGAAAGGGTTGATAGAATTTCCATGAAATAGGAAATGGTCCAAATCCGATTAGGAATATATAAATTACCAATATTTCTAGGTATATTATTCAACTTCATATGTAATTACATAACCTCTTTCAATATAAATATTCCCAAGAAATAATTCATACCAACATTAAATAAACAATCTCTAGGATTATTATTAACATGAATATTATTTATAAGGTGATCTTTCATAATGTTCTTTTTAATGGACATAAAAATCTATACTATTTATTAAACTAAATAATATACCAATATAATTAATTATCTAACATAATTATAGTATTTTTATGTTCTATACATTGTTAAATTGAGGTCTTCAAAAGGATCCATTTCAATTCTTGATTGAATGATATTCTTATATGAACAAATGACTAGAAAAAGGTCTTGATCACAAGAACTATTGAAATAATGAGTAGATGATCTCAACATATCATCTTGGGGTTGAATGGTCCTATGATTGTAATAATAATTTGATTATAATAACTATTAATGAATCAAAATATGTAACTATAGGGATTTCAATTCGTCTCTAGTGCATTGGGGTAATCCTCAAGCCCTATTCGTATACAATAAATCATAATAGACTATGAAAATGTAACTCTTACTTAATTAATCTCATAGAAATATGATGAAGTGAGAAAAATTATCTAATATCAAGCATTTTTTCTCACATTATATTTATATCCTATAAAATCCAAAAAAAATTATTTCCTTAGATGTATTGGGGTGATTAATGATGAAATTCATACTGATGTTATCAAATTTTTTGTAAGGTAGGTGTTATTGTTTTTGAAATAACCTTTGAAATATTATAGTCAACCTTAGCCTGATGACATACCATTAATAAAGAAACAGACTCTAAAATATCAATATTTATTTTCTCCTACTAGAAAGAGTAATTCTGATCTATATGTGATTCATATTTCAAGGATGATTAATGATTTATTTGCTATGGGCTTCTTTAAATGGTTCCCTCATTATGTATAGTGTGGATAGGATACATACTATGTTATTAACCCTTATTATTCTAGAAAAATATATTTTTAATTTAGGAAACATTCTCACCATTCTTTTTCATCTCTATATCCTCATTATTTTCCCAATTAGTCATTTCATGAATAGATAGTAGAACACTGATTTTATCCATCATTTATTTGTCCCATTACTTTATGTTTCCAAGAAAATATTTTTCAATTCATCAAATATGGGATCATTCTTAATCCACTTTATTGATAAGCTAGAATGACTCTTTCCCCTCGAAGCATTATCTGCCTTGTACTCCTTCCCATAGTGGTAATGTGTGGAGATGTTATAGTCTTTTATATAATATTATTAAATTATATGGTTCATATATTTTTTTTTATGTGAATATATAATTTAAAAATTTATTATTTGTATACATTTCATGACATAAACAATAATGATAATTCCATGTCACATGTAATGTAACTATTACTAATTCTAAATCCAAATCACAAGTTGTTTAATTTAGATCAGGATTCATCAATTGGTTTGAGTTATATGTTATTAATATATCATTTTATTTAAAAACAAAAAAACCACATGTACTGATGCATGAATATAAATAATATTCCATTATCCACATTTTGGTAGTATTATCATAGTTTAAATTAATCATCTTTCAAACTTGATCCTTCAAATATCATTCACTTTCACCGGTTGAGAGGAACTTAACTATATTTTTTACTTTAAATGGTTTGTTAATTAAATAGTTATGATAAATTCATAATAAAATTATAATATCAATCAACTCTAAAACAAAGTTTTGATCTCATTCACCATGGTTGGTCTAAGATAATGTTAAATAATTTCCATAATTTATTAATCAACTGATTAACCATTTATTATGATTATATTACTGAAAAATTACATTTTATTTAAAAAATGAATATTTGTAAAAATTTTCATTTGAATTATACATTTTCAGGGACCTAAGTACAATCCTGATATTATATTGATTATCTCAAATTTTCATAATATATATAATCGTATCATTTATAATTAAAACCAAAAACTGATAAATGTATTCTTTAAAGTCTATGTATCATATCAATGTAAATAGCATAGATTTTGGTAATACAAAATGGAATTAGTATAAATACATTTTTTATACTCCTAAATTAAATAAATATCAAGGTTTTTCCTTTAATTTTGATCTCAAACATATATTATTATGATATATACTCAATCATGGAAAACATTGACCTCCTAAATAATGACCTAAAAATTCAAAAATATGTTGAAAAGGATAGTAATTTTTAATTGAAAACATATTATGTTTTAGATAATCATTTTAAAGACATAATGATTCATATTATTTATTAATAAAAAAATAAAATATAACCCCATTTTAATTCACTCATATGAATTAATTCAACATCAACATTCTCCTCGTGTTTGTTGTTGAATTCATATAACATGGTTGGGGATATTATATATGGTGTCATTAAAATATTGGACATATCAAGAATTACTTGAATTGATAAGTAATCCTTATAATTTGGGGAAGGCTAGGTGACTCTTCTTGAATGAAATTAATGAAGTATTACAAAATATTCATGTCATTGATTTTGATTTTATCTCCAACCATATATGATAAATACATAATTTGAATAAAAATAATTTTATATTTGATTAATTTAATTTCTAATTGATGTTCATATTTATTCTTACAAAAATTGATTAGGATAGGTTGGATTAAAATATAAAACATGAAATCATTCCCTTGATAATTTATATGGGATTTATATTAATATTTCTATTTGATTCCCAAATATAACATCAAATATAACTAAAGTAAGTATAATAATATTCGTAGGGATAACATTTCCAAAAACATAAATTGTGGAATATTCATCAATAAAACATGGTATCATAAAATAACAGTTTATTTAAAACTATTTCAATATATAATAATTGATGTGGTAATGTGATATCCTTTTCCATTTACAAAAATATAAGTGTGTGGTTAGGACTAGGTTCAAATAAGAATCTGGATGTTCTTGTTTGGATGGAATGTATAACATTCACCACTTCATTATTTTACATCACATCAACAACTGCTATCACATGAGATTAATCGTGGTCTTAGGGTTTAATTGGTTTATGGCTTCAATCATTTTCATTAACCCATTGTTTCATTCACTAGTTGGTATAAATTCCAAACTCCATGTATTTATAAAAATCGAGTGAGAGTGTTTCATTATCTGGATATTTTATTACAAATAAATATTTATCTAACTTAATTCCATTTAATTTGATATTCAATTTTCATATGGGATTATTTTATTTAGTTAAATTTCATTTATAAACAACATCAAAATACTAGTTTAAATCAAAACTAATTTTTTACTTAAATGGTTTTTTATTAAAATTTCTTTCAATTCATTATTTATTTTATTTAAAAACCATGAAATTTATTGGTGAATTTAATATCTATTTACACTGTGATAAAATAGAAAATTATATATTCATCTCTTGTTGTATTTTATATTACAATCACCGCACTAAATCATTATTTTTATCCAATGAAAAATAGATAAATGTCAGATTATAGTAAAAAATGAATACACAAAGTGGATATCTCAATTATTGTAAACATTTCATCATATATACTAATTAATTGTCCATTATTTTACTAGTTCCAAAGTAATTTATTATGTATCACTATATGATGAAAAGGGAGAGAGTTTATAAAAAAGTATGGTTCAAATCCATCCATTTCGGTGGATTTTATTTCATTCTATTTCCTTTTATTCAATATAGGAGTCCACTATTGGTTTGATTTACTTTAAAAATTATAAAAGGATGAGATGTAATATTTATATTTTTAGAAATAGATAACATAAAATAAATTTTCATTATTACTAATCCATTTATCAAGAATTTTTTTATTTAAAGATCAATAAATATATTATGAATGGAGCTTCATGAAGGACACACCAACGTATTATTAATACATTTTATAAATTTAATTCTCAAAATAATCCTTCTCCTGAGAAATATATGCATGAATTACTAGTATATTTTCATTACTTCTAAAACAACACTATATCTCTCATAAGTAAAATAAATTCATTGAAAAAATAATTCATCATTACCTGGTTCCTTCTAGTAATATCCATTGGCTAAATCTGGAAATCATATTTCATCAAAAAATAATAATATTTGGAAATCATATTATCAATAAAATTATATTTTATATATCCAAATAAGAATACTTTTATTTAAATATAAAAAACCATTTTATAAAACATGATTATCCATGGTAATTTTCTATCCAAATCATTCGTCACATTCTGAAATGAATATTTTAATGAACAAAGTAATATCCCTAGAGGGTTTCAAATCATACGAGAAGTAATATCCACATAACCATGAACTAGTATTATGGTTGAGATATAATTGGTCATCTCTAATAAGGGTTATTAATTATTGATTAATCTATAATAAAAAGATGTCCACAAATAGTATCGAGATAAAGATTTATTTTATATGAAAACCATAGTCTTCTAATTTCAATATCATAAGATCTATATTATAAATAACATTATCCAAATAGGTTTCAACAATGTTTACTCATCCTATTTTACAATACTTGTTAAATAGTTTTTTGATACAAACTATTGAACCCCAATCTTTTTGAACATATACACTACCTGTTATTAGGAGAATATTCATTACATATGAATAAAATCCCAAAAGATCCTCAACATTTATGTGTCTTTGGAAACCTTGATGAATAAAAACAGATACCTAAATGATCTAAAACTTCACCAATTAACTGCTTCTCAAATAATACCTTTATTATACATAACATACTCCAATCCTATCTCTATATCATAGTGAATAAAATAAAATGAAAGGGAAAATCCATATTTTAAGTAATGGTGAACATGAGATATATTAATTAATTATCATATGTGACAACTAGTTAATACTAAATTCTTTAGATCATATTGTTAAAATTATAAAATCAAAAACATCAATTAATACAACATAACCAGGAAACATTCCATACATTTTAATCAATGAAAAGGTTAATTAAATTACATTGTGGAATCCGTAATAATAAAGTATTATCAACGATAACATATCATAAGCATAATAAATATGTTTTTAGATCACACTTAAGTAAATAAAGTAATTGACAGTGTAAATGATCACTACAAAGTCTATCATAGTGCCTTGGTCTGGCTCAAACATCAATTATTCCACAGTCAAGGAAAACACAATAGTCTATATTAATGAAAAAATAAATATAAAAAAATGTTCATTAAAGATTATAATCCTTTTGAACTCCTGGGATATACCTATTCATCCAATTCATCATTATGATATATATTTATTTCCCCACACATCACATAATAAATAATATATATGTTTATTCTAATTGATCAAGAAACATTCATCATTTCTTCATATCATTACCCATAAAAAGGAAACTCCATTTAGTAAAAATATTAATTATACTAAAAACCCATCCATATAAATAAGTACTGTTGAAATATTGGTTCACATCCCCATTAGTTTATATAAATCATAAAATTATATTGTTATAGCTGAAAAATACCTTAACATACCATTATAAATATTTATAAGGAAAGTGCACAATAGTTTTGAAATAATTAATTACATATATAATAATATAAAATCTAATAAACGAACGATTTTTATTATAATGAATCAATGAATCATAAAATTAAATCTTGAAATCAAATAATAGTCTTGATGGTGGGGAACAATTCTTAGGAAGTATACGTTAAAATAAAATTTTCATTCATATTTTGAAAAATATATAGAAGTGATGAATTAATAAAATGGAAAAAATAAAACATTAGTAAAACCATTGAATAAATAATAACTGTAAATATGATATTGAACCATAAAATAATGTCCTCATGTCTATCCAACTTTGTTTTCTTAATAACTTTATGAAATAAATTTTATCTTATTATAAATATATTTCATGATTTAAATCACACCTAAAATAACATACAAGTATTAAATATAACATCTTAATACATATTCATTAATAATATTTCATTTACATCATCAATTCAGGTGATAATTGATTCATTAATTTATACATTATTTATTTTTGTCGTTATGGTCCTTGAATATTGACCATGGTTCCATAATAAAAATAATTAATCAAGATATAAATATCATATTAATTCCTTATAGACATATTTATTACCATTCATATAAAGTGATGATGAAAAATGATTTACAACACTACCTAGAGATAGTTTTCTGTACATAAACACAATTGAGGTTTTTATTTATTGATGGATGAAATGATTGAATGGTAAATGTAATTTAACATATATATGATAATTATTAAAATTTTAATATCATATAAACAATTTAAATCGAATATAATTACCTTCCATGATATATATTTTTTAAATGAATCATACCGCCATGTAGTGGGGGTAGTCCAAATTTACACATGACATATACATTCACTACACATTTGATAGTGAAGGGGTGGATAAAAGCTTTTCTATAATTATAATAAATTACAAGTATGTTTTTATATAGTATTAATCATTTTTAATATCACTTAATTAGAGGAATTTTATGTTGAAATAAAATTTAAAATGATTGGATTCGATATATACAACCTATTAGAGACAAATCATTTGAAATAATCCATAATCTGGAATATAGTTCGTTTAAGAAAATAAAATAAACTCTTGAATTTATGTATGGAGTCATGATTTGTTTTTGAGTTTGACCATTACTTGATTAAAGGACCAAATGGAATATATATTATGAGATTAGAGGTTCCCTTTTATATCTGAGGGGAGTAACACACATGAAATTTTAGAATAGATTTCAGTGATAAATGGTAACATTCAATGATATGTGTTGTAAAGGTATATAGATGAAATGTTATGCTAATATATTTTAATAAAATATTTCAACAATAATAATATTTTAGGTTTTAGTGGAAATAACAAACCTCTATCTTAGAAAAACACCCAGTAAACACATTTATCCATAACCTTTGTATCTGTTTTTATATAGTTATCAATTAATTTTAATTAATTTTATCCTATAATATTATATTAAATATTTTTCTTATAAACTTATAATCAATTTCATCTGATATTATTTCATCATGTTGTTTAATTTAATTACATATAAGTGTATATATCACATTTAAAAGTAATTTTTTTAATGTATTTGTAAACATAAAATATATTTTACATCTATTTCCTGGCTTTTCAAAACCATTAAATGAACGCAAATTAAATTTACCAACCTTAGTTCGACAAAATGGTTCCGGAGCCAGTTCTTTATGTGACCTCATGTGTACCTTCCCATAATTTAGATGCATTGGATTAGTTTTGAGGGTCTAATAATGATCATGCGGAGACTATACCTTCTTCACCAAAGTATCCCAAAAGTAGAAATAAATAAAAAATGACCAACAATAACCAAAAAAACTATTTATAACCAGAATAGTAAGAGAATCACATGATTAAATGATAGTTAATAAATGTTATAAACTAGATGGTTGATATGTTTTTCCAGTACATTTCAAGTGAAAATAAAAATAATAAAAACAAAAGACATTGACTACTCTAATGAGGGTCCTGAATCAAATTTCAGTTCCCTCATCCATGCGCTAACATGAGGCATCTATATAAGTTATGAATATTTCCCTTATCCTATTATACATCCTTCTAATATATTAAAATATCAATTAGGAAGCCTCAGTAGGGTGTCAGTACAACTCAATAGGCCACAACCAATGGCATCTAAATCAATATCTCATAAAAATAGTGTGTATTGTTGTATAAATAATAATTAAAAACAATTAATAAAATATTTTATATCTAATAAATTAATCTTTATTTAACAACATAACTCCATTTTTTTCTCAAGGACACCAAAACATTATTACCTAACCTGGCCCATGTCAATGTCTGAAATATACCAAAGTGATATCATATATCTGAATATCAGTGTTACCATTCATTATCTAAAATAAAATATGAATTACCTAGTTATCATTCAATGCCTCAATCCAAATTTAATTTCATAGTAGTCATTAATATTTTTAATTCACATATGAATTAAATTTTTTACATTAATTATATCAATTATTATTGGAATATATTTTTTACAAATCATTTTATCAATGCACATATAAATTCCATTTTTACCATTAATAATTTCAATTTCCCTATGTATTCCATTGATGACATTAATTATCACAATTCACATTTTTAATTTATATGTACTATTTATTGTCTCAATTATAATTTCAATTCTATTATTACAATCTATTTTCTCATTTCAAATTTAAATTTAATTGTAATGATTCATTATCTCAATTCACATATATCATAATAATACAATATAAAATATATCATAATAGTTAAAGTACCATAATAACATATTAATTAATTCATCAATAAATTAATCATATATAAAAATTTTATATTCAAATCATCAAATAATTTAATTCAATTATTAATGAATCAAATATACTCAATTAGTTGATTTAAAAATTTATTAATAAAATAAATTTCCTAAATTATTCATACATTTAAAAAATCACAGAAACTCCATTAATTTATTCATAAATTAATAATTCACATCTATTCCATTTTTTAATTAAAAAACTGATTATTTTTTTAAAGAATTTCATAATTACATTAATCGTGTATAATTAATTCTATTGTTATTAGTCCAATTCAACAACCCCAATATCCCTATAATAAATGTTAAAATTAATTAGTCCTTTTCCATGAATTCATAATTAAATCAATTAAAATAAATTAATTTCAAAATTTAATAATCAAATTAAAAAATCAAAATTATCCAAATAATTAATTCAATAATTAATTATTTCAATTCACGATTACAATATTTTCAATTTTATAATCCCATAATTAATTAATTTACAAAATTATTAAATTCAATTTAAAAAAACCATTCCTAATAAATTAATTTTTAATCGATAGTTATATACACATAATTTCAATAATGTATATTGGATTTGTATATTATACCACCTACCTCAATTCTATAATAAGTGATCACTGAATAGAAATACCAAATTTAGGTAGTATAACCCTTTCCATGATGAACAAAAAGATAATGAATCAATTACTTGATCCATTATTTTAATATATTAAATCTAATTAATACTATATATTCAACCATTACAAAAAAAGTAAAACATTATTTTAATGATGAGAGAATAATGAGAAAATATAAGGGAAACAAATCACAATGAGAATCACATACTATGTGAGATGAAGATCTTCAATCCACCATTTGATTCACCAATAATGGAGGTATTAAGCCCTAATGATTCATTTGGATGCATAAAAAAACAAGACCAATGGGTTATTGATTAGAGAAGTTTTATTTGGGTTTAATACTATGGTTGATGAAATTTTGTTAGTAATTTTCAAGTTAATAAAAAAAATGTATTTTTTGTTGCGTAAAGGAGCATAGTTTTCCAAACTATTCAGCTTAACAGTGCGCCACTTCTAGAGGGATGGGGTGCACTATTTCTCTTTAGAGGTACCACAGATTGAAAACACATGCACCAACCTTGTAAATAACCATTGGCTTGGTTTATATGGTTTTGTGGGCCTGGGTTGCCAGTTTTTTAAAACCATGACCCAATCATCATCTACCTCTCATCTTATAAAATTTACAACATTTCACACAAATAATCCACAAGAAAATTACCCAGAAAATGAACATAATGAAGGAAATATATTATACCATCATTAAAAATATTAAACCATAGTAAAAATAAATAAAAAACAATAAATAATAAAAATTGATATTACCACAACCATAATAATAATAGAATGACATGATGACCATTATTTAAAATACATATCATAAAAAAAATGTATATATTATTCCAATATGTTTCATGTTTCAATATGAAAAAAAACAAAAAAACAAGACATTGGCCACTCCAAGTGGGTCCCAAATCCATGTCAAGTTCCAAAATCCATTCTCAATCCCAAGCCATCCATAAAAAAACAATTTCTCTTTCCATTAAAATTTCATACAAACATGATGTATATTCTAGTATTGATCAGACTTCTAGAGTAGGGTGTGTATAAATCCATGTTGGAAACTAGAAATGGAATTTGAGACAATATCCAGTCAATATAGTGTATGGAGTTTTACAATGAATAATATACAAAAAATACAGTAAATATTTTAAATTTGTTAAATACCAATTTATTTAACGACATTACCACACAGGTTCGTAAGGACACCCAAACTCTAAATAGCTAATTTGTTACATGAAAGTGTTTGAACTATCCCTATGGGATATGATATATCTTAATTAATATATTACCATTAATTATCTCAATTCACATCATAATGTAATTACTACCATTAATTTTACCAAATAACATTTGAATTCCACTGTTAACTTTCATTGTCTCAATTCACATATAAATTCCATTGTTACCATTTATTATATGAATCCACATATTCATTCCCTTATTACTATTCATTTTCTCGATCCATTGTTACTATTAATTATCTAAATTCACATCTAAATTCCATTGTTATCATTTGTTGTATCAATTCAAACCAAAGTTCAATTGTTACCAATCACTATCTCTAATCACATATGAATTCAATTTTAATCATTAACTATCTCATTTCACATCAGAATTCTATTTTTATAATTAATTTTCTTATCTAAATTGTTTTACCATATTACAATATCACATATATCTCAAAATCATATGTGAATCAATAACCAATCTGTTTATTTAGCACTTAATAAATACAATGTAACAATTACATATTCATATTAATTAATTAATTTATTAAAAAATAAATCAATTACATCATTTATACAAATTAACCGAATAATTAATTAATTGTACTTAAAAAAATTTCTAATCATATGAATCTATATTAATTAATTCAGAATATAATTAAAATAATTAAACAATCCAAATATCCCCATATAAATTCAAAAAATTATTATTCCAAGTTAATAAATACAAAAATGAATAATTACCTTTAATTAATTAAATAATTAAATAATCAAATTAAACAATCCCAAAATCCCCATAATTAATTTACGAATCAATTATTCGGAATCCACAATTTCAATATAACCAATTTTAGAATCTCATAAATAATAGATTTACCAAATCAAATAATTAAATTTAATAAATAGAATTACTAGTCATCCAATATATTTTATAAAATACATATATTTAATAGAAATCAATAATTTTATATTTTAATATTAGAATAGTGACCTCAAATTGTTGACATGTGATCACCCAATTGAACTACCCAATTCCTGCAGAATAAATATAACCATGATGAAAAATGAGACCTGGATTCAATTCCAATATCCAATATTTTAGATATTTATATAAAATAAATCTTATATATAGATCAATCACAAAATATGGGGAACATCACTTAACTTATAGGAGAGGAACCAAGAAAGAGATGGGAAACAAGCTAGGATAACAACCACTTACTAAGAGATATGTATATCATCAATACTCCTATTTATTTATCATGAAATGTGGTTTGAAGCCCTATGAATTCATCTAGGATCCTCAAAAAATGATATAGATTGGTTATTTTCAAGATGCAATCAATTTTGTGTTAATATGTTTGGTTAAAATGTTTTAAATATAATTATGATGAAAATTAAAAACTCAAGCATGGTTTTATGGAAAGTGGCACATGGTATTCTGAATTGGCCAACCCATGTAGAGGGTTCATGGATTCTTTTAAGAGGATGAATTGTTTAAAAACCCATTAAAAACAACATGAATTGCCTCTTACTATATTTAACCAATTTTCTAGGATGAGGTTTTTTTGGGAAACAATGTGCCAACAGTACACTGCCTCACATACATACTGATTTCAAAAAATTTAACCAAAACCAACAAAAGAAAATGTCCAAAACAACAGTAATTTTAAAAGGAAAAATAGTACCTAATAAATTATCAACACTTCTCTAGAAAGGAATTATCATATAGTTGAAATAAATATATTTTATTAAACTAATTAGTTATTATAGAATAATTTAATATATTATGAAAAAAAATCGTGTAAATATTTTTTTTTGAAAAATGACCCATTTAAAAAGTTCTAACAAAAGAATGTATAATTATGATTTATATCTAATTATTTATATTATTTAGTACTAATGTATTTTTATATTAATGTATGATAAAATAAAAAAATAACACGACTTCTTGAAAATATATGACATCATTACTTAAATATTATGTCACTATTATCTAAAAAATATTTTTAAAAAGTAAACAAAAAATTCATCTTCATATAATTCATTACATTATAATTTTAAAAGTACATTTAATATTATCAATAAAATTTTAAATATTTTTATAAATTAACTATATTAGTTTCTTGAGAAAAATACTATATCTACATTATTCATGAAAAAATATTTTTATTGAAGAAAATAAATTTTCATAAAATGGTTATTATTATTTATGATTCATTCAGTAAATATTCACTATATTCAAAGTTTATAACTTTTTTCCATAATTTTTTAATTTCAATTCATAACATAAAAATTGGAATCTTATGTATATATTTTTTGTAGCATTTTTCGTGCATACATATAGTTTCCAATAAGAAATATATCTAACACACTGGGTATAAATAAATATAAATACATATAAAATATTGGGGTGATACATTATGTAGACTATGGAATAATTGTGTGGGTTGTCCGCTATAATTGGTCACACAAGTCTTTTCCAAAAATTATTAGAATGTGTAAATAAATGGATTCAAAAATTTCAATGATTAGGGAATACAAAATTTTGATGATTTGATATCTTACTCAATCAATGGAAACCCCGTATTAGTCTTCTTTATTGTTGATATTTTATAATTACATGGGGAAAAATAGTCTTGGGCATCACTAGTGCTATAACCAGTGTACACCCTCAGGGATCTTAAGCCTCTACATTGGGAGGAGGAACCAATATCTATATGATCATAAAATACTCCACTGATGAAGATAAAAAGTATCTTTTTATAAAACCATTATGTTTGTGGACTTCTTTGTAGAGGACAATGATGATTTTGTCCCCTAGGATACTTTAGGTACTTTTGGACAATGCTGTCAGGAAATTGAAGGATGATTTCGATAAAATAATGTTCACAAGGGACTATCATGTAAAATATTTCTTATTCCACTGATAAAATAAAGTTGGTTTAACTCAAGGCTTTCCAAGTACAACCTCCATATTCTATATATTCGAGAATTCTAGAATGAATGATCTTTTTGGTTGTTCCGAAATATCATCCAACACAATCAAAGGCCTAACCCAATCTACATGAACCTTAGTCACATCCCCCTAACAAGAAAATAATTATTAAATAAACTAGGTATAACATAGTACCACAACCAATATTTTCCTCCATGGATCATGTTTAGGAGAAACCTCAACTGCGAATAAACATACCCCATGTTCTATTGTTTGACATTATTAATCTCCCCACTATTATTCCAAAATATCTCTCTATCCATGATTATCTTTAACTAGAAAATGAGCTAATTAATGAACTCATATAAGCCCTAAATGATCATATTCAACATTAAATAGTGGTATATTCTATGGAATCAAGAATTGTAGAATAAAGTGAAAAAAAATATTGCTAATCATTCATCTCTATCTCTGAGATGTATCAGGGTACCATCATCTAAGAGAACATATTCCAAATACAAATCCATGGATTTTTTAATGTAATAGAGATATTTCTTTTCAGATTGACCAATGGATTAGTAATGAATATAATTTTGACTTATATATTCTAAAAAATAAGGCTCATAATGGAATAATTGACCCCATCCATCCTAAAATTCCACTGATACGTTATGAGTTAATCGATGTTTAAGGTGATATTTTGTAGTAGAGGAAATTTGGATATTTTGAATCAAGAAAAATATTAATTTTTTTCTAACAACACTAATGTTTTAATCCCTTATTAGGATGGCCCATGCTTTACATGTTTGTGTGATCATTTTTTCTATCATATGTGCATATTATATTCCATCAATAGTTTATTATGGGGTATTACATGGAAATATAAGACATTTGGGACTATATGAAACATATTATCTAAAAACTAGGTATCAAAAGAGGGAAAGGGTGGATCCCGCATTTAAGAGGTTATATTTTAATAAATCTCTCCATGATAATAAAACCACTGAAACTACCCCATTTCAGGGTTTGAAGTAAATGAAAATCCTAACAATCAAGTTCTCATTGGTAAAAAATCATGAAGATGCTAATAATTTCATTATTCCAATGGAAAAATAATTTTATCAGATCAACCACTTCTCTAATAAATGAAATATTACCTTAATGCCAATATGTCCCACTCTAATTTAATATATGATGATCTGCACCAAGAAACAAACCAATTTCTTCATCTAGTGAGTTGGATTATGGAAGTAACATTTTTGAAGTTAGAAACACTTCATTTTTTTCCATGAATGGTGGACCACATTAGAAAATGACACCAACTATTTTATCCATAACATCTATTTCCAGGTTCATAAAATTTATTGATGTATAATAATCCACCATGAATGATATTGACCCATGAAAAGTAAATGAAGGTGCTACCGCTTAGACTATAATACATGAGGGTCCATGTTATCCCTCTAGCCATCATTATTATAGTTATGTAGTATATTTTTATAAATCCCCTCCTTCCATTGAAGAATGACTCTATAAAATCGTTTAAGACTAGATAATGGTAGTCATTTGTATAATGAATTTTCTATGTCTAACATTGTTTAATATCATTATATCCCATAATGATTTATAAAAATACACAACATTACTCAATAATAACTAAAATTTAATCTCATTGAATTAAAAATATTATCTGTGACTAGATACATTTGATTTCAACCACCATCATAGAAATCCCATTAGTTATTAATGATTCAAATATTCTCTATGATGAATGTGTCCCACCCAAGATATTTTTGTCGATGATGAAGTTCATAATATGGGAAAGGAAATATTTTAGGTATGTATAATATCCCTATGTGGATGGACAACATTCTTCAGGGTATAATTTATAATATATTTATTAGAGTCTTCCTCAACCTCTTGTTCATCAATCATCAATACCATAAATTTGAGATCTGCATATCAGTCACATAAATACTAAATTTCATAAACACTTGTTTTCAATATTTTTTATATATATGAATATTTATGATATAATAAAATATGGATAGATATTAAGGATAAGGAAACCCAGTAATTCTAGGATACTCATGGAATTATTTTAAATTGGATTTATTTATTTTATATTGAATAATATAAATGAAACATATCAATGTTAATTTCATTACTTCTTCATTATTCTCTGATATATTTTTTTGCATGGTTTTGTTGATATGTATTTGTTAAAATTCAATCATTGTGAGAACATCTAGAAAATAATGTGATTTTACATAACAAGATCCTTTTACATCACCTTAAATTAAACCAATTGATATTTCAATTTAGTATTACCTTTATTTATATTATTTTATTTATTATTAAATTCAAATACATCAAAATTGAATAATGGTAATCCTGTTTATAATTAAAATACCTCCATCACACAATATTTTACTGATATACGTTCTCAAATTATATATACTCAATATATATTATTCTATCCCTAATATAGAAATAAAGAATAATACCTATTCAAACACCATATTGAATGGTGCCACATATTAGTGGGATGAGGAATGTTGTGTCGTCCTTGATGTCGTAAATTAGTTTTAGATACATTATTTAGATTTAATATTTCCCATCGAGTGAAGTATATATTCCATTATATGACTACCCTGAAATGTCCCTTCGATTCCTCTTGTCCTATATGAAATAAAAATTTATAGTTAGTTGTCCATGTTATTTTGAGTTGCATGTTTGTTGACACTAAGAACATATATTCTCTCATAAATATAGCGATTTTAAATATGGAATTGGAAAAATTAAATTACCTACACTTCCATGAGTTATATCTAGTTTATCTTATTATAAAATTTAACTAATTCATTATTCATAATTTACTAACCTATAATATTATAAAATATATTGTAATCTAATTACCGGTTTACACCATATTTATTCCCAGGAAGGAAATCAAATAACAAGCATTAGAATATCACTTAGCGGCACACCCGAACAATATAGAGATACACCTACCTGCAGATTCACTAGTTAAGGCAATCTACTAAATTAAATATCAAATTTTCTTATTGAATACACACTTTTTTATATCCTTCTATTGCATGGTAGTTACAAGTATTTAACAAAAAAAATTAAAGAGGGCTCGACTTTGGATTTTTTTCATTAATGCCTAATAGGAATTAATTTTTTATTTCTTATATTATCATAATCAATCAACAATAAAGAGGAATAGTACCAAAACATCAATAAAACTGTTGATCTAGAACTCATGATTGAGTTTCCACGGTTTCAAGTGAGGGAATCACAATACATGTCATCAAGCATATTAATGGTGACTAAATTGTTCATAATTATTATCTCATTTCCAATCTAATTTTTTTGATTAATTATTTCTACTATTTATTTTAATTTAATGGAAAATTCCTTGTCATGGTCCCTGAAGTATCACGATAATTCAATATGTATCCTTTCCACATCACATTTCAATCCTCACTCAAATTATTTTTTATTCAAATGACATATTTGAAGGTATTGTCCACATTTATTTATATTGAGGAGGAAAATTGATGGAATGGACATTACCATGGAACCTATTATAAATGATATAATATTTCACTAATATATAAAAAATACAATTATTGAATAAAAAATTTATTGAAAACCTCTAAAATAGAACATTCCCATGTAACTGAGTTGAGAAAAAAAATTGGGTTATGTGTTTTGAATTATATCTACTACGACAATCATAAATAAGATCATGATATCTATATATACATAATATCCGGAATCATCATTCTAAATCAATTTAATTTCCATACAATAGAGTGTTTAAAAGATCCATATTGGTCCATGAAGTTCCTATTTACTATGGTTGCTGCTCTCCCAACAGATTTGAATTTTTTGAATCTTTTTGTGAAACATTGTTTGTGATTATAGAGAATTCACTAAAAGTGTAATTCAAGAAATATTTATTAAATAATAATTAATCAATATCCAAATACTATTCATTCCATGAATTATTCTTTGACTATTTTAATATATTTGATGATTCAATCAGACTATTTCCCCTAGTGAAAAAATGTCATTTTTTCATCCTTACATCCACAAAATGCTTATCAAAATGTATATAATCTATCAACCTCATAGTGGTCAATATGTAGAATATGATCATGTAGAGGAAATCCAACAACATATATTGGATTGGGGTATCTCTAAAAATTATCGTGGACAATAGGATCCATCTCTGAGCTTGTGTTCATAATAAGCTATGTGTTAAATAAAACAACTTCTTCTAAGCTTTTTCCCAGTACCATTAAATATGGTTTGGGTAGATTGATGTATTTAATAAGATGTTATTAATCATTTTTATGAATATTTTGGATAAAATCATAAAGAAATATTCTGATAAGATCAATGATTCATTATGAGTATATTTGATGATGTCTCAGTATTTTACCCTACATACCCCATACTCCATTTTATATATAAAATATTTATGGATTCCCATTGAGGACTATATACCATCATTTCACTCATCCTTCTATTGTAAGTTTTTGATTGTAAAAATTGAAAATACCTACATTGCAAAATTTAAATCCCTAAAAGATTATATTCTCTAATTAATATTTACCCTCAAACTCTTCCCAAACTAGGTTATCTGATACCACTATACAGATGTTCAACTTCAATCATTCCTATAGGATGACTTGATGTTGTACTTTAGGATGTAATTATTACATGGCAGGTTGTTGTTGATGTTATATCTCTAATGGGAGAGTATATTTATCAACCAAATTTCTATTTCAATTTTTTATACTCATTAATCACTATGGAACACAAGGGAACCGCACACCCTACCAATGAATATTTCCTTGAAATATAATTTTCATATCTCACATCGGTTCCCTATGACCTAATTACATAATGAAAAATTGTAATTCACATCATCTTTACAATATGATATTAAAATGTGTGTCCCATTTTATCACTATATGTTATTAAACTGAATTTTTCTCTTACATATCATAATATATTTTGCTGAAGAGTTCTCATCCTCTCTAATATGTATTATAATGAATTATTCTCATCTACATTTTTTGAGTTTAATTTTATTGTTCCACATTCATAATTTATTTAATTATAATTAATATTTTAAAATATTCATTGTTGTATGGTAATAAATGTTACAACTAATAACATTATGTAAAACGTCGAAACCATAGGGCCAAACTATGACACTCATTTGATAAGGAAGCCCTTATTTTGTGCCAATATTATACTAGATCTCCCTTATATGGTGCTGAAATCCTACCAATACATATTATATATCAATGTGGTCTATGATTCCCAATTCATGGTATTTTTTATTGTCCATTGAGATCATATTTCATTCCCACCCATTATCGGCAATATAATGGTAATATCATCACCCTCTCTAAATATATGTGACCAAATAAAATTACATTAGAATTTTTTCCTCGAAAATAAGGATTTTTAACTCCTGCCATGAAATTATTTTATAAAAAACCTATTATGATTGGTATTATCTAGGTTCATATGCACATAGTGTCATGATAATCACATTTTTATAATATACCGAAACAACTCTTTTGTTTCACCCCCACAATTTAGGTCACCCATGATTTCGATCCAAAAAATCTATTACATCCGAATAGGTTCCACCTTGGTGGCGATGGATATAAAATGTATACTTTTATTATTTATTGTTCATATGCACTATAGTTAATATGGAAAAAATGATTGTTATTGTATGAAATTTTTTTTATAGTCATTCTGATATATTATAACACAATTTTTATCAATTGGTAGAGGGAACACGTAGAATAGAAATTGTCATTATTTATCTATAATCTTATCATTAATCCTCATTTTGAATCATTTTCAAGAGGTCCCATGTTTCACTAATTGAACCCTCCAATAATATAGAGAAATTTAACAATTTTGATGTTACTCAATCATTCTTCTACACATAGTTGTAATGAATGTATGTGTCATGAGGGTATTATAAAACCCAGATAAATTTTATAATATTGTACAACCTCATTTCATGAGTTAATCCTTTTAAAAAGAATTTTACCATAGTAATCTTGATTTACATGGACATAAGGGCTTTGGAATATTTAACCCACGAATGTTCAGGAAAAAAATAGATCCCTAGAGTGATTCCATCATTATGAATATTTTATGACGTTAAACATCTATAGTTCCCTAACAATGGTCAAATATTATGGCCTCAAAACTATTATAATTATATCATAGGGACCTTTTTTGCTAAAGTTCTTCCCCTCTATTTATGTGATGAGTATATTATTCATTATGTTACAAACACTCCCTATGAACACAATCATTACATGAATCAATATATTAAACAAATTTCATCCCTTAAAACACACTTTTGGACATGAAAATATGATAATACATTGTACCAATAATATGTCCATAAATGTTTTCAATACCGTCTCAATGAAATTTATGTGAAACAAATATTAATTGGACCATTGTTCATATTTTGTTCTTTTTAAAAGTTTTGTTTCATTAATTAAAGATAAAAAAATTGGATGTTGTTAAAGAACAATAGAAATCCCTATATTTTGTGAAAATATCATGACATTAATATATGTAGTATGTTCAATTTTTTATTACGATATAATGATTTATCCTCTTAGTTTAACATTAATGAAAATAAACTTATATAAATCTATCTAGTATAAAATTTGTCACAATAAACCACTACACCATAGGTCAAACTAAAATTGATATAAACTACCCTATTGAATATAAATAATGATATTTTTTAAATAAATAAATAAAATGGCAACATGAGAATATGACAGACATATACTCCCTAAATCATTCTCTGATATTCTGGGAAAAATTTATTTTCAATACCAAAAAGTTTACTTTGCATTTTACTTTATTTTATGTTATGCTAATGGATTATTATAAATCAAGTGATAATCTAAAGATAATAAATTATATGTAAAAAGATTATTCATTCCCATATAGTAATTAAATTATTAATTATAAAAGGATATGATCATGTTATCAAATATATGATGTAAATGAGAGAAATTGAATAAGGTAGCGGAAGTCAAACTAATTCTTCTAATTTTTCCGACCTCAGAATGGAATTAGTTTGATAAGTGTTTAAAATAGTCTATACTAAAGATTAAATAAAAAACCAATTTTATCATAATAATTATTGGTTATAAAAATTAAAACACATGGAAATATCCACGACATCCATGCTTGTGTAATCACCACCCCCGACTACAACTAAAATGTACCTAATACTTAGATCTTTCAGAGAGTAATTTAGAGACTACCTAAATAGAATTTATCATTATATAATTCAGTTATTATATATTTAATATTTTTTTATCACATTTAATTTTTACATTTCTGAATTTAACTTTTAATGAAAAAAATATTATCATTTTTTAAAACTATTACAAAAAATTCGGTTTTAAGTTTGTTTTTAAATTTTTATTTTTAGATTCATAAGGTACGTTATAAAATGTGACACAATAAATATATAAATTACATAATATATTACCCACCCAAAAGAAAAATATTTTATCAAAAAATAATCTATTTTTTGTTTTAGTAAAAAACTATTGTTGTTAAAAGTGACATATAACATTGGTTATACGGAAAACATGATTTTATAATCAATTTTTAATTTTTTTTATGAAACTAACATTGAAATATTAATTTTAATTATATTTAAATCTATAATAATTAATTTCATTATGATATATGATAAATTTGATATAAAATTAAGAAAAAAAATCCAAAAAAGAAATTTAATCTTAAGGATTCTACTTCCATTCCATGATCTTGGAACATATTTGATCATTTCCAATAAAGGGAATAATACATGAGTAAATACAAATTATGCTATGGGAGTAATTTTAATATATGAATGGTAAGTCTATAGTAGAAAATATAAATTTTTAATATAAATATAAGAATAATGTTTTATCATAGAAAGTCCATAAAATATCTTATTTTTATAAACTATAATTTGATAATAATATATTATAAGATAATAACTATTAATAACCATAGATAAATCATCGATTGAAAATCATATAAAATGGAATTATGTTTTTATGGATAAGTATATCATAAATACTCGAATAATGAAGATGATAACTTATATATTGTTTTTAAAAATGATTTATTTGAAATAATAAATTTTACTCAAGAATTAATTTTTTGAAATGGAGGTTCAGAAATAATTAAAAACATTAAATCCTCTTATGAGATTTTTTATTTTGAAAACTGGTTAGATGAATAACCAACAAAAATTATCATATATTCGTGACATTTTATGATGGATATTTAATAACAGATGTAAAAACCCATGTTTTAAAATAATTTCATGGAATAAAATGTTGGAAATCATTTTTCATTGTCATTGTTTAATTAACTGATATAAAATATTGTTTAACATCATTTATTTATCAAAAAACTATAAAAATGAAATGTGAATTCTATTTTTTACTATTATAATGTAATTACAATATTATTTATATCAACTTATTCATAATATTTTTTAAAATGAATATCATTTTTATAATTAGTGACTGAAAATAGAGAATACATTATGAATATGAATAATGAATTTTATAAAATTAAAATAAATTGATTGGTAATTTATGGGTGATACAAATAAGAATGGTTAATTATTTGAAATTTATATTTTTAATAAATACCAATTTATCATAATATATTATGATTTTATTTAAATTAAAAAAACTATTTAAATTCTATATGAAAAAATAAACTAATTTATTTAATTTATATTTGCAATATTTTTTTGAGACTATTATTTGTAGTTTTTACAATATTTCCTCAGTTAATGGTATAAAAAATATTTTATAATAAAATATATCTATATAAATATATACATAACAACTAGAATTATATAATCCTTAATATTGACCTCAAATGATTAATAAATAATGATTAAAAATTATAATACTACCATATTTAATTTGGATTCACTAAGGGTAATATTCTTTAGAAATAAGTAATTTTTTCTAATAAATTTTTTAGGGTTATCAACTATTTTAATTATTTTAGTAAAATATAATATTATCAATATATAAAAATAAAATAAACTATTTTGGATTATAATAAAAAAATATCATTCCGGAAATTCAAATACATCAATAGTGATACCATATGAAAAAATTTCATCTTAATTATTTACATTTTTTAATAATGATTTTTACGCTTAACATCCACTAATAACATAATGATGTTTTCTAAATAATATATAATTTATTGAATGAAATTTAATTAATATTTTGAAACACGAGGGACAAATTATGAAGTAATTGATACTTTTTGTCATTAAATGTTAATTATTAAGGTAGAAATCATTTACCATAGTTCATCTAAATATCACAATAGTTAATAATATTTGATTAAAGGACCTAGTAAATATGTGAAATTTTTTTAAAGTACATTTATATGGTTTTTTTCAAACATAAGTCTCACCAAAATTCATTATTATCAATATGATAGAATAACAAACATATAAAACATGTTATTTTGTTATTTTAAGAAGAAATATTTTTAAAATTTCCAATCACACCACATAAAATATTGTCTAATCACAATAGCTACAAAACAACTCTTAAAATTATTTTTCCACATAAAATCCTACAGATTATCCTTTAATTATAACTCTCTTCTATTTCTATTAGCCTTTATTTAGAATATATTGTCACAAAATTTCTATTTCGATAGACTCTTCCATGGAAATGCCATAGTTCTAAACATGTGTAACATTTTTCCTAGAATCATATCTTTTCTTCAATTCCTTGTAAATAAAATTTTCTAATTGTTATAAAAATAAATTAGAGTAATTTATATAATGAAATTTATTATTTCTAGTGATTAACTACTAACCTCATTGTCTATCTTTTATTATAAAAAAATAATCATTCATTCTAAGTGCTAACTACACCCACCATAAAGTGATCAATTACTATTTTCACCATATCATCGTTTAAATAATTATAAATGACCAATTAATGAATAATATTTACAAAAAAATAATATCATTCTTTTTTTGAAGGATAAAATTCTAATTCAATTTATATCTCTCTCATTCTTCACGAAAATAATATGTTTAATTTTTTTGTATAGACCACCACATCTATGGTGTAGTGTAAGAATATTTTTATAGTTTTTTCATAAACATTACACTATAATAATATATAATTTACCACCTTTAATGTATATAAATTTTACAAATATATACAAATAATATTTATATTATAAAAAAACACTTCTATAATAATAATCAATAGTCAATTAGGTATTTTCTTAAATGGGTCGATCAAAAAACAAATCATAACAATTATGTAAAATAATATCAAGGGTGAAATTTAATTAATAATTTCAAGGAAATATGATATTATTTATAAAATAAATACTTTTTTCAATAATGGTAACATTATTATTTTACTGATTAAATAATATAAAAAAAATTTCCCTAAAAATCATCAAACATATATTTTACTAATTTTATTTATGTGAAATGTAACCAAAAAATCGACGAAATGATATTTGAAAATTATAAATAATTATATGAATTAATTATCAATTATTTTATTTTCTTGGAATTACGATCCTTGGGGATTAATAAATAAAAACCCACAATTAAAAAAATTGAAAATTATCAGGATTACATAAAGGTAATATTGAAAATTGATATTAACTAACTAATATACATATAGAAAATAATTATAAATTAATTTTATAGAATGATATATATATATATATATATATAAATGAATATGTTTTTGAAATAGTTAATTATGATTTTTTTTGTCTAAAAGGAGATATAATCTCTACAAGAGTAGTTAATAGTAATGGTGGTGATTTCTTTTCTAAATTTGTATCCAATTGAGAAGTAATTATTATCTACACCTTATATTTCATCAAATTGTGTATATACATACCAGATAATATTTTTTTATCATTGTTATTTTAAACTCCATTATATACTATTTTTTTGCAATGTTATTTCTCAAATGGTGTTTGGACACAAAATTTACAATTGTTGTACATGTAATGCTTTCTAAAATTTAAATTCTCGATATATATTTCATAATATGCACAATGATATTATTTATATGGCATTATTATTGATGAAACATGTCATTTTACTTTATTCATGTTATTTAGAGGATACATTTTATGTTCTATTTTAAAATGATATTTAATCGAAATACACCATTGTTTAAAGGGGATTTTGTTAAATTTTTTCTCAAACCATAAGGGTTTCCTTGAAAATTGTAATCAAAATTTAAATATAATCTATATTTATAATTATTATTCAAATTTATCAAAATGTCCATTTTATTTAGAGATTAATTGTTATTAATGTTTTCTAATTTTTTTCCATTTACACATAATTTATATAAACGATTACTTTTAAGTAATCCATCTTCATCTTTTATTTTGGGTCAATTAACTCCCATACTGCACCACTATATTAATATTATTATCATGAAAATTTAATTATCTATGAAAAATATCTAATAATAGAGTTTTTATACAACATTACCACATTATAAATGTTTAAAATACGTTTTTCATAATTTCCATATGGGTTGTTTATGTCAAAGTTCCCAGTGAATATTTTCTTAACAGTTTATATATAACCATATATTTTTAAAAACATTTTCACTTTATATGAATAATCTTCTATAAAATTGATGGTTTACAAAAAAAGGAATTTTAATTCGAATTCGATAACATATTTGGTTAAAAATATCATTAAATGATTTTGGGTATGTCTTACTTCCAATCATATATTTTCTAAAAACTCATATAAAATAGAACTCATAAAAGTAATTATTCTTTGAAATATATTATATATTATCAAGTAATTTCACCATGTAAAATAATATGTATTCATTATCTGCATTTATTATATTATATCATTCAATTTTATGGAAATGATCTATCACTATATTTTTCCTTGAAAAAGTTTCTAATGTGCATAAAGATAATTTTTTTATTATAAATCATTTCCACTATCAATATATTATTTTGGATTCAATTTATTAAATAATGATCAGAAAGATGAAACACATTAACATATTATAAAAATTATTATATTAATTTTTTTTACCAATTATCAGTATGTTTAAAATAAAATATTCTTTTTCATTTTTTTTGGATGGTAATAAGTTATATTTTTATTGAATATCATTCGATACGAATTAAATTTCAATGGATTTATTTGAATATGATTTTTGTGGATTTATTTATGTCATTTCATTGGAAATGGTTATGGAACCCATGACCTTTCAATGTGTCGATCAACTAAAAAATGTATATTATATTCATTTAAAATCCTTACGGTACCCATTTTAATACCATTTGTTCATTACGATATGAAAATTGATTTATTTCTATATTAGGATATTATGAAACCCAATTATTTTCATCATTTATTTATGTTTTTATATATGAATTATTTTCAATTGGAAGTCATAATTATGAAAGATGATGGGGGTCCATTAACATCATACAATGGGTTGGTGAGTAGTTTATATATAGTGATATATGTGTTCATGAGTAAACATTAGATACAAAAAATTATGTGCATAGAGGATGTTGATCATGATTATAATGATTTCTAATATTATTTTTTCAATAATTTATAAATTTCATTAATTTGTAATTATTATCATTTATTGGTTATACACTAACGCATCATGTTTATTTTATAATCTTTCCATACACTTTTTATTTTTGAATATTTTTATTCCATGAAATATTCCATGAATTAAAATATATTAGTTATTTGATTTCTTTTTCAAATGTATCTTAATTATACACATATTCTCATATTATGAACACTACTAATATTATAATTTTGACTTGTTATTACACTTATCGTTGAGATATTATCACTCCTATATTCTTTATTCATTTACATAGGATGTAAAGTACATTATAATTTATGATATGTCTAGATTTATTATTGTATTGATTAATTCTAGAGAATTTTCACATGTTTTGTAAAAAAAAATTAATATAGATATTATTCATAGACAGAAAACATTCCATTCATCGAATTTTGATATTATTTTTTGATATTAAAATTTTAATATGTATATATATATATAATTAATTTTTTTATCTTGGATCACCTAATTTGGTATTAGATATGGGCTTCGTTATTTTTAAAAATCATATTACTACAATTAGTGATTTTGATTATGGAAAATTAATAAAATATATAATAGTAATTCTACGTAAGAAATAACATCTTTATGGTTTTACAGAATAATGAATTTTAACTTATCCATTGAATTATTTCCATGTTTGGAAAATGTTAGTTTGATGTGGTTGTGGAATTGAAGTGCTTATTGATAAGAAATCTCATAAATACTAGTTATGTATCAAATAAATCTTCACTCCAGTACAAAATTATTAGTATTAGGATTAGACAACTTGGAGTACCATCATGGATGATATTCATTTTTCAATCACATACCATTTAGACGACATTATGAATAATATATTATGTTAAAAAGTTTAGAAATTAGGTATGGGAGGATATAAAAAATAAATGTAGCATTAATTGAAGATATTTATATGATGAACCATTTATGAAATAGTTTAAATAAATGTATTATACGTTGAAATGATTATTTATTAGGAAATAAAATATTATGATCATTATTTTATATTCATATGATCATATGAACTTATTCTATTCTATATTATCATATTCATTATTTCATTAATAAGTTGACCAATAAAATATCATAAAAATGAATATATGTATGGTATATCTATTGAATCTTCTAATATTTTTCTATAGAATCGTATCTAGAAAAAAATAATATATAATCATATAATATTCCAATTTTTAGGGAAATGAAATGTCACCCAGTTATCCTTGAGATATCTAGATTTTTCTATATTTGGATTCTATAATAATATTCATATTTATCATTTAGATAAACATGGGAGTTTGTTATTTTTAAAATATAATTATAATTATATGGAATCAATTTTATTCATGGGGAAAATATCAAGACCTAAAATATAATTATCTATTTCCTAAATAAATTATTCTGTTGACATATCGTTCAAGATTAAACATAGAATAAAAAAATTTGTAATTGTATAATAAAATGTGACGGTCATTATATATGTTATAAATTAGATAGAATAGTATAATGTAAACATGTTAAGAAATATAAGAATAAAAAAGAGAGAAATTGATTTATGAAGAAGTAATAGATATAATAAAGCTCGCTATTTTGTTCATTGAAATAAGGAATCATAACTACGTTTTTAATATAACAAGGAAAATCCAAACAAGAAAAACATATCTATAAAGGAAATAAATTGTGTAAAAATTTAAAAATCTATCAAATTTCAATAATGTCCATACTTAAAGAGTCTCCAAATCCAACTTGGAATTTTGATTTCCAAATGCTCAGTTCCTATGTTAAGATCTTCAATATATATGTAACTATAAATTACATTGATATGATCCAGAAATTAATAATGTAATAATTAATTAATAATTTTTTTTTAAAAAAAAATTTCATGTTGAATTTTACTGAAAAATTATGTTTTTTACTAATTCATTGATGACATGAAATAACAATTTTAATCATAATTTTTTATAAAAAAATTAAATTTTATATACCTTATTTAAAGAATATAGATTTATTTTTTAATTTTTTTATTAATAATATATATTATATTTCAAAATATAATTTTGTTAAACATTGTTAGTAGATACGTATAATAATAATAAATTTTCACCTCTAAATGGTAACTTAGTTAAGGGATTATTCAGTTATTTTTTTCTAAAAAAACATTTATAGTAACCTAAAAACTCTTTAGAATTACATCACATGGTTATGTATGTTAGGGATGGTTAAGTGGCTATATTTTGATACAAATTACCACATAACAACTATAATTTAAATGTATAATAATTTCAAATATTATTTTTAAATTAAATAATTTAATTTTAGTCATAAATTTTATAAAAAAAATAAACAACTAATTTTATTTCTTAAATTATGATTTTATAATTAATTATTTTTAATTTTCTTTTTTAATTATAATATTTTTAATGGTGATCTAATTATTTATTTATGATATTTCTTTCTATATAAATTTTAATGCCTAACAAATTAATTTTTTTATTCCTATTTTCAATCTCCACCCCTTTATTAATTCTTTATTCTCTTCATTTTTTTAATTAATTAAATAAATAAATTAATTGATTTTAATTATTAATTTTTAATTACATATTTTTTATGAATGATACTAATAATTTATTAAATTTATTTTATCATTTATTTATTTTATTGAATTATTTAATTCAATTAATTCATTGATGAAATATTAATAAATTAAATTATTATTAATATTAAATATGTATTCTTGGTGAGGTGATATAGACATGATCCATCAAGGCCTAATGTTGCTGGTTTTATTTTCTTGTCAGATATTCATATTTCAAAGAGAGTACAATAATGAAAAATTGACAAGGATCCACCATATTATATTTATTCATATTTCCACATATTTGTTTGGGGATTCAAATCACATAACAATTTTTAAGTAAATTACATATCAAAATATTGGATGTTAATCAGGATCATGAATTCAAAAACAAGATTCTCTATGAAAGGGTTATTATAGCTATAAAATTATGTGGAGGCAGACCAAAGAATCTCGAGGAAGAATGATTTATATTCTAATGAACCATCATGAAGCCTCTAATATGGTTATGAGAACAGTATATCACCATAGTCAATTTTTAGAAGTCATATCCTCTATTGAAGTGAATTATGAATCCATATAAAGAAATACCCACCATTTACCATTATATGGATCGACAACAAGAAAACAATCCCCATAGATGGTAAAAGGTGATTACCAATATAGGATATTATTGAGTTCTTATTGATCTGTCATTATCTAGACAGGGTTTATATAACATAGAGCACACACTGATGAATCTATATCCATGAAAAAGTTTGTTGACATATTAATAAGGATGAATATAGTTATGCCAATCCTAAGGATTTGATGGGTTCTATCTGGGAATTGTTTCAAAATGGATATTTATCAGTCTATTATTATCATATGTTATGTGAGATTATATCACATAAGATATGCTATTTTTATATATGAATAAAGATCATCAATTATTACAACAATAATATACATGTTAAGGTTTGATGATTACCAGACAAAAAGTATGCATCCATGTACATGTTGATAATTATTTTGTTGTGTTTTTTGATGAATTGATTTATTTTATCATTGATAGTTTCTTAGATTCTCATGTTTGTAATGAATCATGGGGAGATATGAGAAAGACATGTTGACTTCTGATGTATGATTTTACAATACATTTTTGTGTGAATATTTATGGATTTCTATTAGATATTATGCTAATGGAAAATTGGAAGTGATATAAGTATAGAGAATCTAATATATTTTTGGCTATCATTGGAAAAATGTGGTTATTTGAAACTATTATGTATATTAAAAATAAAATGGGGGTTAAATAAGGATTTTATTTTATGAATTATTATATGTCTATGAGTACTAGGAAAAAAAACGTTATAGATAGTGGGGAAACATAAAACAGTATTATATCAACCAAAGTATAGTTATGGATGGAAACACAAGAAGATATTTTCAATATCATAATGATGAACTATTTATGACAATGGATATGATGACCAAAGGATGATCCTTTTTGAATAGAATCATGGAATGAATTTGTTTTTCTGAATCTTGTGAATTCATATGATGAATCCTTCCAAGGAATTTATATTTTCCATCAATCAATAATATTTTTTCCAAATTATCAATTTTTAGATAATCTATTGACAGTTGACGATTCATTTTTCAATATTTATTTTATAATTTTCTTTAATTATTTGATAGATATATATTCAAACATTGTGTGATATTCATTGAGTGATAACAACACAATCATGTTATGGGTTATAAAATTGAATTTAAATTTTTCTACCCTTCGTTCATGACTATGAATTCTGAGCACGAGAGTAGGAATTTTTTTTTCTTTTTCTTGATGATAATTGAGTACTTATACCGAATCATACTGAAAGGATATAATAGATTGAGATCATAGTTGTATGCTTTATATTCATAATCATAATGAGATGGACAGTGTTATGGATTCAAAAATTAAGTTTGGGGAAATTATTTAATGAAATTTTTTTATGGAATTAATATTGGGGGATTTAAGTGTAGAATTTGATAATTCCACTTTTTCCTTTCAATCGTCTCTACAATTAACAAATATTTTCATGTTCGTGATAATTTGTCATGTATTTTGGAACATAATTTATTTTAGTTTCAGTTTTTTTCAAATTAATACCCCTATAATAATAATAACATGTAATTGTTAATTAATATCATGAAAATAATATCATTAAAAATAGTATAATATAAAGAAAACCCTAGTTTCTATTATTTATGTGTTTCATTTTGAATTTGGTATTAGTGCTAAAGAGAATATACATTTGTAAATATATATATATGTGTTCATATTTAAAGTGAACTAATATTCAAAAAATATACTTGTGATGTAATTTATGATATGTTAACTAGTAGTGATACTTTGTACAAGAATTTCAATTATTATTTAATTTATGTTGTAGAACACTACATTAAAAAGTCATATCACCCATTAATTCTTGATCTAAATCAACTTATTTTTAATTTTTTTAACATTAAATTGAATGCACATGTTTTTCCCCCTTGGATTAAACATTGTGTAAATATTGATCTTTAGTGTGGTGTAAAGTGACATTTTATTTTCCAAAAATTACCTCAATGTAACCCCTTAGTAATCATGTCAACTTTTCCATAATATATTAATTTTAAATTATATATAATCATTTTCAGGGATTTTAAATTTTCAAAAAAGTTGATGTTCATGTAGCTAACTTTAAGAGGATAATTTAGTAATAGCAGTTGGATTTAGTTTAGTAGCTACTTTTTTAATTCCATATTGAAAAATGAATAACTTTATCGAAGATTTGTGAGAAGTTTTTAAAGTTATCATTGCCTTTTTAATATTTTAATGGGATTTAAACTCAAATAGGATTGATTCAATGGAATTGGAAATTAAAATTCAAAATCTATGATGAAATAAATATTTTATTCTTAAATGTTGGATCATATTTATTTATACATGATTTAAATTATTATTATTTCACATCTAATTAGTGGGTATAATTTAATATTTTTTGAAATATGTGATTATATTATTCTAGAGGTAAATAAAATTTTGGACTTTTAGATTAATTAAAATTAAAATTAGAGAAATAAATTTTATACTGATCATGGAAAATAACATTTTTAGAAACTGAATAATATTCTCATTGGAAAATATTCAATTTATAGAGAGTAATATATTTCACTACCTAATTAAAGTCCATGTTAGGAGATAATATTTAAAAATAATTACATATTTCCATCTAGTATTTCATGTTTAAGAATAATTTCATTCGACTAATTTTGAAACACAGTTTTCTTAAGGAAAATACAATGAATTGTTTGGGGGAATTCATGTAGATATATGTTAATGATTTTCCCTATAATTACATTAATTATATTTTTTTTAATTACAATGATATTATTTAATTATTTAATTAATATTTTATGAGTAGATTTTGAAAAAACTAAAAAAATAAAAACATTATGTTTTATGTTAAATTAATGTTTTTATGAATCATTAATTTCTATTTTGTGTTATAATTATAATTTATTAAATTTTATATTATTATTTATTTTTTATGAATTTTTTAAAATATAAAATCTAGTGGATTTTATTAAATTTTCAAATCATGTATTTAATTTAATTCTACTTTTGTTCTTCTGTATTATTATTGTAATTAGTTAATTTTAGTTTAGACATTAATTTACAATTCAATTTATTTCATAAAATAATATTATAAAATATGTCAAATAATTATAATTTAAATCATCAATATTTTGTATATATTATCGTTATTTTTAAAATTAATAAATTATTTTATTATTTTATAATATTTATTAATTTTTTGTTTTAACGATATATTATGTTCGAATATATTATATTTAAAATTTAGTAAAATATTTAAATACTTTAAATTTAATTTATTTATTTTAATTTGAAATAAAATAAAAATATATTAGAATAGTATTTAATTAATATTTTTTGTCCAGCAATATATAAATGATCTACTAAGGCCTCATATAGCTAATTTTGAATATAGATGTCACTTATAAAAATTTCAAATAGAGAAGCATGTTGCTAGACAACAAATGATCTCACATAGAAATGTACATCGCTCATCCAAACAATATTTTGGGAAGCATATTTTGTAGTTTTTTCTCTATTAAAACATGTATCCAATTATAGGATGTCAATTATGATCATGAATACACAAAGAATATTCTATCTACAAAAAAATATAATTTATCCCTAGATGCATATGCCAGCCAAAGAATCCCAATGTGGATTGAATTCCATTCCTATAAACAACCTTGATGCCGCTACAATGGTTATGAGATATTTCATTCAACATGTTCATTATTACAAATAATCTCTATCTATTAAAGGAAAATCATAATGAGACCATTAATTTAGCATTTTCTCATTGATATTCTACTAAAACACATGAAAAATAATTTCCATAAATGGTTTAAGATGACAACCAAATATGGATTTCATTGAGATCATATATATACAAAATGATCCTGAATGAGCTTCTAGAACTACCTATGTTGAATGATGAAATGATATCCATGATGAAGATAACATATATATTTAATTGGTGTAATTTAGTAATTATAAACCCAAATGTGATAAAGATACAAGCATGAGGATTTTTCTAAACAAATATTATCTTTCATGCTGAATCCTTATGTTGAATATGGGGTATTTTGTGAAATGATATTACATCCCTAATTATGTTTTTATTCATTGAGAACGATATTTAGTGAAATAATCAAGAATCACTATGTTTATGTGTGATTATTAAGAGATTAAAATCGATCATTCACCCATTAGTGTGGTTTTGAAGTAATGATGTAGTTTATCTTGGTCAGATTGTGAGAATGTTGAGTTTTCAATGGAATGTGGAGAACTAGAGACCAACACAAGGATTATTTATATCCTCATAAACAATTAAATTTTATATTATATTATTGGGAGATTTTCGATTTGTTTTACTAATGTATCAATATTGGTTATAGAATGACAACAAAAATAATTTTCTAATTAAATGTCATAAGAAATATGAAAATATTCTTTCACGTGAGCAGGAGTCAAAATAATAAAGTAAATAGGTAAGGGTTTTGGTGTTATAAGTATTCGATGTGAGAGTGTACCATATATAATGATCAATAAATGTTATAGAAATATAACAAATCTTTATGAAAACCTAATGGGAGTGTAAGGGGGAAAACTGTGAGATTTTATAGAGAACACATGGAGGAACAATATCTGATAATTTTGATGGATATCAAAGAAAGATTTACTTATGGGGGTATTATCAGATTATAATATTAGTTTCTGAACCTTTAGAGTTATTATACTAATATCTTTGAAGATTTTTTTTATTTAACATTAATCCATTAATTTTCTCTAGGTTTTCAATTATCATATTATCGATTTATGATTGATGTTTTTTTTCTTTTTTGACTTATATTATATTATTTGATTATTATATACCCAATAATTTTTTATTTTTCATTGTGTTTAGACAACTCAGTTTGGTTAAGATTTTTAATATTGACTTTCATTCATTACTCTATCATTTATTGATTAAAAATTATGATAATTGTGGTATCCCAATTTGTTCTGGTTACTCAATGATCATTGAGTACATTCATTAACTCTTATCTATAGGATTTTGATTACTGAGATCGTAGTATTTGTCTTCACCCTCACAAACATAATTATAATCATTGTTTAGTGAGTTAGAACTATTTTTAAAATATTTTATTAAATTAAAATATTCAAATCAATGAAAAATGTATGATCCATGAGGATCATATGGGATTTACTCTATTTATATTGTGTATTCTATCCACATCACACATGATTATCATTTCAGTCCATTGTTTTGTTTATTATTATTTTTTTATTTAGATATATTTTTAAATTATTTATTATAAATCACCAGTATTAGAAAAATATTTATTAAATAATAATAAAAAATATGAAAGAATTAACCTATTATTGAGGTCTCATTGGGATTTACCACAGTTCATTCTATATTGTTGTGGATTCGAGATAATAATATTTCACACTTGGATGAGAAAATAGCCCAACAAACACACACCATTATTTGATATATTATTTTACTTCCATTATAATCACACAATTAATGTATAGTCCATCTATTTAAATAGTATGACCACAGAAGTAAATTTTTTATTAAAAAATAACTTTTTACTAAACATCCAACATAACTCATTTTCTATTATAGTCTCAGTACTGATTCACAATTTGCATTCATATTTTTTATATATTTTAGATTACACCAAATTAACACAAATAAATAAAATAATCATTTTGTAAATATATTTCATCATTATTCCATTCATCAAATCAATAAAAACATAGTGGTGTATTATCTAATCCAAAGATAATTAATACAAACTCAAAATGATCATACCTTTAATGGAATTTTTTCTGGGAAATATCTTCATTGTTTTTGGGAAATTTATCACACCCAAAATGATTGTCACTCACTAAAATGATTTTATCTCAATGATTTTGATAAAATCAACCATCAAATTGTGGTCGAAGTATATTTTCCTTTATATTAATGACATCAACTTCCATATAATCAGAGAACAAATCATATATTACTAATAATCCTTAACGAACTGATTTTGGTCTCCTAGTAGTTAAACAATATTGTGTATAAATCCATTATCAAAATGATAATCTTTTAGTTATTTATTTCTAGTAATATCATTATGGAGAATTAATTTTGACTCATTGATATAATTATTTCATCTAGAATTAAATAAATTCCAAACAGAAAATAATTCGTGAGATATGTCCAACTAATTATTCAGTAAACACATTAATATTTTAAGATATAATATAGAAAAATTCTATTATTATATAACTTCTACAATTATAGGATTTAGTTTTTTTGTTTCTCAATTAGAATCACATTCAAAATTGCTAAATGTTGTAGATCTATACAATATCCATATGATGAATTGTCCCTTATAAATAAAGTGGAATACACATATCCATCCTGAATCATAATCTGTACCCTTTAGATGTCAAAATTTTCAATATAAATTTAAACACATTCCCACCTGAGATTATATTTATGTGAACCATAGTTTTAATAATCAAATATGAAAATTTTCTAAGAATGAGTTTCGTAATGGGAACCAACAGACATTTAAATATTGTTGTATGATTACCACTATGATTCATGGTTGAAAACTCCATTCTTATCATGATATAGAAATATATATATCTTACATGGAAAACCTGTAAAATATAAAAGGGTTGGTTGATATATCATAATCTAACACTTTAGATAAACAATAACTAATGATTAATGTAACTACCACCACATATATTGTAACATCATCCTTCATGGTAGTGATCAAGTAATCATGGCCCTATCTACGTGGAATCATCTATCGCTGGTTTCCTTAACACATGGTATTGTATTATGAATTATTCTTAATTATTTATATTTGATGAAATATATAGTAGTGTTTTATATCTTTTCAACAAATACATTATCTAGAGTCAACCTTATAACTACAAATTTAGTCAACTCTCATTCCCTTATTAATTTCCCAGAATGTTTATTTCTAAAATTTTCATATCATTTAATTTAATCATTCTGATATTATTCTCAAACATGTTTTATTTATTTCTATTTTTTGATAACCACATCATCTATAAATTTACATTGATTATATAGGATCTATATGTTAGTGTATCTGTTTTGATGGTACATAATGTTCTTTCATATTATGTGGAAAATTTTTGTGAATCGGTTTCCACTCACTTGATTATTGTAACAACATTATCATAGTTGTACATTTTTTGTTCCATATTACATTTATAATATGTTTGAGGCATATATGGTCATATAAAGGTATCCTCATGCCCTATAAAACATTTCTCATCATTTTTCTTTAATAAGTGGATGTTTCTATTCATATTATTTCATTGTTAATGAGTGAAATATTTATCAAAAAAATATATTTTAGTCACTCCCCTTCCCATTTTCTCAATTTATATTTTATCTATCGTATTTTGGATAACATATAACAATTTATATATGTTATATTAAATAAAATAAAATATTATTATTAAATTATTATTATTATTACATCACATGGATGAAAATATTATTTCATGGTATTTAATCAATTATATTTAAACCATTGGTTTGGTAGTTTCAGAAATATATGGAGGCTTATATCACATGATTTGATCAAAATTTCATTTAAAATTTCATGGGATATCTTTTTTCCAAAATTTATAGGTTTATTATTCATGAAATCAATTAGATACCCCAATATGGTCATGATAATTTCTACTCTAACACCAGTTTCAATGGAATACACAGTAGGGAAATAACTATATTGTCCCGGAGTTTTGATACAATTTATTCTATAAGTATCCACTTCAACGTAATTTATTTTATTTTATTTAATTTTAAAATTATTTTCAATAAATTATAAAATATAATTCCTAATATTTCCTAATATCTAATATTAATTTAAATTTTATTCATGGATATTTTTAACATCATAATCATGGTATATTGAAAAATTTCATATGATCATCAAAATGTTATAAATTCATTTATAATGTCCCATATATATAATATATATATAATTAAATATATAACCCATTTGTGTATATTGTGTTTTTTAGTATTTGTCTATCTCATCATGTAATGGTAACTATCAAGTTAATACTCAATCCATGCAATTCATATTTGTTACCCCTATGTGTATCAATAGTACAATTGATTTAAATTTCTAGTTTTCGAAAGGTATTAATATTTCAGTAAACCAACATAATATATACATTACTAAAATAGATGATATTTCCCTCTACATAGACTAATTATCATTTATTTTTATTGTATTATGTACTCTAAAAATTATTTCCCTAAATCAACTACTAATGGTGTATACAAAAATATCTCTTATATAAACATGTAATGACCCCATATCTAGTAAACCAATGTTGTTATCTACATTATTAGATTGGAAGAATATAAATGGGATCAAATCTACAAGGAATAAATAATTTATTATTTTTTATGCTGAAAATATATACATCATTATTATTATAAAATGATAGAAAAATTTAAAACCTAGTAAAAGTAAATATTCGTCTCCCAAAAAACTTATGAAAATATAACATCATCTAATCCTTGGGAATGGAATGGATAAATAAATTTGAGAAAAATTACCTCTAAATGGTTTTGTACAATAGATGTGTTTAGGATTAAATAAATAATAATCAATATTCCATATCAAATAACTAAAAACACATTCCATTTTATCAATGAAATGACAAAAAATGCATAAATTTGTAATTTCATTCTATTAATATAATGGATAATAAAAAATCAATTAAATTTTTTTTGACTTAGTTATATTAGATATCATGGTAAAATGCTTATTCGGATTGACCTTAAAATATTCTTACATGTACACTAAACCCCATTTAAAAGGGTTATCCTTCTGGTCTATATCATATGACATGTAGATGAATACAAAGTGTGTTGATAAACAAGACCTATATGTAAGTTGAATTAAAATTAATTCATTATATATATGATTTTAATATTAAATTAAAAAAATATATAACATTTCAACGAATATCTATTTTTAATAAATATTATAAAATTACCTGATTTCCCTAGAAAGATAGTTTTTTATTCATTTTGAAACAACATATTTAGAATCAATATATTAATTTGGTAATAATTATTTATATATTACAACTAACATTGATATGAATGATAAATTAAATGTTCTATTATAGATGAACCCAGGAAAGAGATATTTCATTAGAAATAAAACGAAAAAATTAGTTAGAGATTAATATGAACAATAATTAATCATAAATATTTGATTTTTAAAATAATGGATAGTTTTTAATTATATAACAAAATTGATGTCAAAAAATATAAATTAATTTTCCTTTATGCAATATTATTTTTTAACCCATGAAACACTTTTTAAAAATATTAAAAAATTAAAATTGCTATTATGGGAAAGAAAATCAATTATATATGTATATATAAAAAAGAAACATTACTGTTGATATTTTGAAATGATCTAAAAAATAATCACATATGATGTATTCGGATAAATTATCTTAAAAAATTTCAATATGACATATTATATCATTACCAAATAAATTATATAACTAACAAGGGATTATGTATGAAAAAAATACATAAATATGGACATCGAATAAAAATATTTCATGACAATCAGAGAGATAAAATATGCTTATATTGTAAATTATTATTTTTATGATTCATGTACCAAATGGAGTAAATGTTAAAAAAATTCCCTTAATATCCCTCGATTAATTATATTTATGATCAATGAAATTTATATAAATTTATTCATTCAATTAATATATAAATAAAAAAATATATTGTTAATATATATTCATACAAAATCGTTATCATTTTTAGTGTAATTAATTGAATATGTAAAAATGAATTGAAATATTAAATACTGTGAATAAATTTGGATAAATTTAAATTTGGATAAATTTTCAATATAAAATATTAGGATATTTAGATAAATGAAAATAAAATAGTTGTGTTATAAAAAATATATCATTACAGCGTGGAAATTGAGATAAAAACATCTTACAAAACACGAAATCTTATTTGAATGTATAATGGATTTATACATATTATTATTTAATATAATAATTATACTAATTTTTAAATTAATGAATATGTTTCCCCTAAAAATTAATTAACAATTCATTGTTTAATCAATCATTGAGTGTTAGTTTTTTTTCTCAATGACATTTTAGCAACGAAACTCTATTTCTATAGTCTGGTTTATTGTTCTATCATTGTAGTATGAAATTATAGCCATAAATATTTTATTTACTCATTATACATACATATATAATAATTATTTAATGTTAAACGTGAAAAATGAATCACATCATTTCCTGGAGGTGGTAGTCCACTCATACACACGAGTGATGATTTAATTTTTTAAAACGGTCGAATTCTAAAATGTTACATGATTTATTTTATTTAATAAAAAAGTATTATTTCATCATACATATTTTTATATATTATTTTTCCTTCTATAACCATACATGTAATTTTTAGATGATGTATTTAGTGAACATGAATGTTGAGATGGAAGGTCGTACATAAACCAATGCAATTTTTCATTTTCCCTAGGACGAGAAGGATGCATATGAGAGATTTCCAAAAAATAAATATAATATATGTATAATGAAGACATTAATTTTAATATATGTGAATGATTTTATTATATTTTAATTAAATAAAATAATAAGTAAAATGAAAAATCTTCTTTATATATTTTATCTCTTCATTAAAGAACCTCTTTAAGATCAATCCTTAAGAGCCATATGGATTGCCTTTTAATAAAACCATTTAATCTCAAACATGTTGAATGTAGTAAAGAAGAGGTCTTGGCAGCTTTTGGTCAAGTAATGTGGATCAATAATTATAGAAAAGAGATAAGATTTTGGCCCTTTTTACATGTTATGGAAAGAAAACACGTGGAATTTGTTAAAAGATTAAATTAAATTTAATTCTTTTTCATTGCAATGTGGTGGCTAGTTGGAATATTTTTCAATATAATACAGGATATTTTTATAATACCTTTTAGAAATAAAATTTTTATACATTTTTATTTAATTTTCATCGTTATCATTTCTTAAATCGTTTTTAAAAAAAAATTTATCCTTAAATCACGGTAACATTTTTTTCACTATTGAAGGGTTATAATGAAAAACCCCTTGATTGAAATGAGTATTTATTTTAAATAAATTTAATCTATTTGATAATTTGTTTTAAAAGAAACCCAAATATCAAAATAGTTGAAAAATATATTACAAAGGGTATACAAAACACAACACCAAGTTAAAATGTTCCATGAAATATAATATTTATGTATTCTCATTATTACCTATCTAATTAAATAGAGGGTGTGAATAATATAAAAAATTAATAATAATCCCATCATTTTTAGAAAATTAAATTCATTATTTAGATATATATTTTAATCCTCAATTTTTTAATTTATTTATATATAATATAGATAATAAATATAATAAAATAATAAAAATTTAATTAATAAAATTAATATATTTTTATAAATGAGAATTCCAAAATTATATTTGGTCAAAACTTTAGGATTTTTCTTAAATGGTTGATTATTTATTGAGTAGTGAAAAATAAATCATTATGTAAGACTGCTATTTTATTTCAAGAAATTAAATAATTTAACAAAACCATTATGATAAGAATTTATTTTAATAAAAAATTTACTTATTTTATTTAAAATAATTAATTATAGGTTTTATATCGGTCAGGGGAGGAGGAAACAAATTAAACATATAGATATTTCCATGAACAATGTCTTAAAACTGAGACCTCCCAAAAGACCACCATAGGGTACATCCCATATGTTGTTCCCATAGAGAGAAATATGTATTTAAATTTAATCCATTGTTATACTAAATGTTTTATTTGTTTTTTTACTTTCTTAACATATGTTTTTAAAAAAAATTATTTTTATATACAAAATTTATCACCACATTAATTTATTTAATTAAACACTAATATTGTATGATATAAATGATATATATATATATATATATATATATATTATTTAAATAAATTAACTTGTATAGATATAATTATCTTCACTAGTCATATATTTAATGTGTGATCATCCTATCTAGGAAAACCCAAAATTCTAAAAACCATATTTTTCAACAGGATTTATATGTTTATTTTTAAATTTAATTCAAAAAATATGTTATTTTAATATTATTATATATATTAAAAAATAATAATAATAATAATTTACATTATAAAATATATTTAAATAGATTTCATTCATTGATTTGTAGTGATGGTAAAATATGATTACTTTGATTTTGTTTAGAACGAGGCTTTCATGATAAATAATATTTGGTTAAAATATTTTTTCAATAAACAGATATTAAATGTATTAAAATTTTTATTTTATTTTTATGATTATTTGGTAAAATAATTTCAATAATGATCATTTCATTTTAGGTTTAATATATAAAATACATTGGTTAAAAAAAATATTTATCATAGTAAAAATAAAACAGTAAATATATAGAAATATAGAGAACAATAAAGAAGATAACTGAAGCATGAAAAAATTAATATGATTAATGTGTTGATAAAACATATTTCCCCAAATATACATTATTTTTCATTTTTTTATTCACTTGGGGAAAGAGTGTGTTTTATATTTTGAATAGTTCTTTCTATTAAAAAAATGACACCCCTCATCAATTATAATTGGTAACTACGTCCCCTCACTTATTGAAAAATATAAAGTGTTAAAAATTATAAAAACACTGCCATATTACCTCCCCAATATCGATATTGACATTCTATAGGTTCTTCAATTCCCAAAATACGAACCCTATTGTCCACATTAAGATATCCAAGTGTTGATCTTCTAATAAAAGGGAATTACCTTCACTAAGATGTTTTTTTCTTATATATTTTCATCATTAAATTATTTCATAAGAACATTAATATAATTAAAATGTTTTATACCTAATATATTTATATATATGTCATTTTATTGATGTCATAATATTTATCAATCACTTCTTCAATTAAATGGGAAGAAAATTCGTTGCTCGTGTGAAGGGAATAATACAAAATCGCAAAAAAAATTAATTTTTTATTCTACCATAAAATTACAAGTATATTAATAAAAATTTTAAAAAATTTATATACATTGAAATTCTGTATAATTTATTTTTAATTATATGGAATTATTATGAGATTTAAAAAATTAATGAAACATGATTCTGAGGCCCAATGAACCCAGATCAGAAGTTTGAACTTTTTTATGGTACGTTCTATAAATGTACAAGAATGAATTTCTATATTTTGAAATAGTACTTGGATTACAATTTCTAGATCACCATTAGATTCATAGAATCATTAATAACCAAGTAAATGCCTAACATTGATCAGTAATGTTAGGACAATTTTTTTTTGGAGTTTCGGGGAAAAAATAACTCTGTTATTTTATTCATTTTCATCCACAATTGAGCGTCGGATAACAGGACCATAGTTTAACGACGGTCAATGTATGAGGGGAATTTAATCACCTATCCCTTTTATTTTGTAACCTAAATGAATATGTGTTTAATAAGACCATTAATTATGATTCATTAATGAATCATAATAATGAACACAAGGTGTAAGAGTATTTCTTTTATTAAACAAACCGTTAGAAATGGAATCCACAAACCACAGGAGGAATCATTGATGATACATCGTTGATTTCATCCTCAAATGATGAATGGTTATCATTCAATGAACATTGAGGATTCTAACCGGACATCGACAAACGACGAAGAATGTCTTCGAATGTGGATTACTTCCTTCATCTGCAATGGATTCCACCAAATCTGGGTAGGGAATTAAATTTATTTCTATGCGTATTATGATTATGCTCATCTTGTACATTGAAAATAAAATTAACATAGATCAACCATCTAATGGGGTGATCCACATCTCATTTTTTGATGTGGTTGGTGGATGAGTGATATAAATTTTGTGATATGTTTAAACTTTTATTTATTATTATTGGACCCCTTTTATTAAACGATAATGCCGAGGGTGTGGGAGAATCTAACTAAGGCCCGAACACTATTCAGCTCTTGGGTTTCATGCATTCTTCATCGGAAAACATGAAATATGAAATCAATAGGATTATGTGGGCATCATTGTGAAGTCAGATACCTGAGAGGCCTATTGGTGTAGATTAAAAATAAAACGGACCATTGGAGCATCTCACTTGGCCTGCAGAAGAAACTGTTGGTGTGCCACCACGGCTGTGGTGGTGAAAAATACAAGTGGCGGCGGTAGGACTGAGATGTCCACGTGGACACGTCAACACCCATAGGTGCCACAGAGGGTGGAGAACCAGTGCACTAGCACTGCTTGGGAGAGCAGCGACCAACTCGGGCCGCTCGGTTGGGCAACCTACAACTGGGTCCAGCCGGAAGTTTCACAAGACAAGGTGGTGCCTCACAGCACTGCCATCTGTGAGGAATAGGCCCGCACTCCATGGGTCAGATATCCCCCGTAGGCCAAACCCATTGGCTGGGCCAGACCCGCTGGCCAAATGGGTCGGACGGGCCAGACAACTACTAGACCTGACCTGTCCCATTTCACTAAAACATGAGTATCTCGCAACCTGGGAATCTTATCGATGCACTATCCATGGAACTGGGACCCTTGTGAAGGGGTAAACCTTTATATATAAACCACACGGGTTTTGGAAGAAGTTGGAATATGGTCAGGTTGAATCGGAATCAAATCCAACTATGCCCTATTAACCTTTTTTCTCAAAACATACAGGCCAATCGTCTGATTGACGCGACATCTGTCGTATTGGAATCCTTACGACAAGATGGTTTATTGGGTTACATATAAGTACTAATTTTTAGAGGTTGAGTTATGAATGATATTTTGGGGAGTAGAACCTCCAGAAAACATGTTCAACAAGTACGGGAATCCAGTAGTTGGTTGTTAGTGAATAGAGACCCTCTATGAATAGGAATAAGAGCGACCCTCTATGGTTAGGAAGATGTGAGAACCTATGTGGATTGATAGTTTAGGGAATTACTCCGTGGATCAGCATGAGAGTGACCCTCTGTGGATTTTATGTAGTGTGATCTTCTGGGGATCAGTAGTAGTGCGACCCCATATGGATCGACATGAGTGTTACACATTGTGGATCAGTAGTTGAGCAAAACATTGTCGATCGAATTTAGAGAAATAATTCTTGGATCAGTAGATAAGCTACCAATCATAATAATATGATCTAGATTAAGATTAATCATCTATATTTATTTTCATTAATTTTTATACTTGGTGTGAGCTATCATTTACATTATGCATTGTGTTAGAGATCTTGATTTCTGGTTTTTCCATTGTAAAATTCTAAGAGAACTTCAGGGGTCTTGGTGTCCTTACTGTATATTGTTATAATCACCCATACAAGGGATTCAGTTGCATATTTTTATGTCTTGTGTAGATGAAATATTATTTTACTAAGACTTGGGGAGCCAGTGCTAGAGGGTGATAAGTGGTGATTGATAGATGTGGTTAGCGATAGTGATGACAGAGGTTGAGATGTACATACCCTTCTGGTTGGATCCTTGGCGGATGACATTAAGAGCACGTTTCCATTTTTTTCTATAATTTCTTTTCATTTGGGCTTGTATATTAGCCCCATATTCTTTCAATACTTAGCTTTACTCTCAGTCATGATTTTGGTAGTGGTTGTACTTTACATTTTTTATTGCATTTACTTATGCGCAGTGTTCATTTTATCTACGTACATGTTTAAAGGAAATGGCTTCCCAAGTTGGGGTTTCACATTTGTGGTGCTTGTGTTCACCCCCTGTCCTTTGGAAGGTGGGACTCAGGTAGTCACAGAATATGCCCAGGGGGACAAGTCATGAAAAGTGGTATTAGAGGGAAGTAGGTTCAACCAGAAGAACTAAGAGTTTTTGTTTTCAATCAAGAAATACTATTATCTGTTTTGAGTTTAGATTAAAGCTCAAGGAGTCTCTTGTTGGTGAAATGACTGCTGTATCCATACAACTAGAACCTGATTTATGATTTCTGATTCGATACTCAAAAAATATTTTTGAGTGAATTTTAAAAATGTTTAAATTTTGATCTTTTCTGATTCAACTCCAAGGTTATAACAAATTGAAAATGGTGCAACTGTTTCATTAAAGTATTTCTCAGAGTAGATATCCAACATGAATTCTAGTGATATATCATGATGATGACCTACCTAGTGATTAGGTTTTGGTGCAGGGCCCTTTAATAGTGATTGCACCTTCAGGTGGTGTTCTAGTAGCACCACCCCCCATAGGGTAACATCCACAACCAGTCCCACCAATGGAACACACATGCTGACTGAGTGTGTTTCATGAGTTCTAGAGATAGAGGCCTTAGTGTTTTCGAGGCATGATTGATATTCCAGTAGCTAAGGACGATCTAGAGGTTGTGGCATGTGTGTTCCGATTGGTTTATACACTTGTAGACTAGATGGTGATCATAAATTCTATCCTCTTTCAGGGCACAAAATAGATATGTTAGAACAGGATGATCTAGACTCACGAGGACATGGCTACTTTCTAGTTGGACATCTTGATCCTCATTAAGGCAGAGTTCATTCCAGCTACATTACACTCAGTGTGTATTCAAGAGGTACTACACTTATAGCATGGAAACATGACATAGGCCCAGTACTCAGTGAGATTCACTTACCTCTTCCTATACAACACTTATATGATATGAGTCACTTTCCTTATGGTCCCGACCATTAAGTAGGGACTCTGATGGGAAATCAGAGCATTGATGTTATCTCTCAACAACAAGTTACATGATGTAGTGCTAGATAGAGAACTATTGGTGGAGAGCTTCCTAGCTCAGCGGGCACTGAAAGTGAGATCCACCATCGAATGATAGGTAGTGGTGTCATCTAAATTAATTAGTAGGCTAATAAAACTGAGGACCAATAAGACCAGAACATCAAGAGGATGACCCCAGGATTTAGGTTTTGAGGTTGGGATCTCATAAGACAAAAGAGGATAGTAGAGGAGAAAACTGTGCTACTTGTCTTGTGGGCAGGGTCACATGGCTCGCAATATCCTGACCCCCCATTCTAATAATCATCCAACAGTTGAAGGACCACCGAGGTAGAGGTCATGGTTCATGTGAAGAGGTATATAGGGAAAAAGATGTGGTATAGGATTAGGTCGCACAACCGGAAATGGTAGATGGTTTGAGATACTACTTCCACCCCCAGGAGGTTCACCCCGGTCTTAGGGAGTATGTGGATAGGGATGAGATTAGCTTCATTCATTAGAGGATTATGTCCATGGTGCTCTAGAGATGATTCTAGGTATGATAATTTTATACTCCACCTTAGTTGCAGTTCTTACAGACACATGTTCCAGTCACTCTTTTAATGCATCTTCTACCATATAGAGATCAGAGATTTTGGATGAGCCATTAGCTTGATCCTATGATTAGAGATACCTATGGAAGAGGATTTCACAATTACACACTAGTTCTGGAAGTGTAAGATTACCCTTGGAGGTATGTTCTTTGGCTGAGATATCCAACTAGTAGTGTCGAGGATTTACAATGTAATCATGGGTATGGAATAGCTATCCACATTTCATGGTCAGATCAACTACATTAGAAACAATGTGTGGTGTGTCCATTAGGATGAGAAATTTAATTCTGTCACCCATGAGAATGGGCCCATTGAAGATCAAGATGGACCTTCTCTTGGGACGGTGAAGCTGATCAGTCACCAGTTGGCTAGACATACCCTCGGTGCAGTTTATGAGGGGTGTCTGAGCTATCCTATAATGGTAGACCAGTATGGAGTTTCCGTTCCTAAAAATGTGCTTGTACTACATCCTCATAGATAGGTAGAAATTAAAATAAACATTTACCCCATGATGACACTTATATCTACACCGTCATGTTGTATGGATCTTGTGGATCATTTTTGGGTGAGGTTACTATTGGAGGACTTGCAGAGGAAGGGGTTCATAAGACCCTGTGTCTCACCATGGGCAGTGCTAATTTTGTTCATAAAGAATGTAGATGGGAGTTTGAGGCTTTTAATGTACTATTTTCACATAAAACAGTTGACTGTGAAGAAGAATTATCCTCTTTTTAGGATTGATGATCTCTTCGATCAGGTGAAGGGAGATCAGTGGTTTTTGAAGATAGACCTCAGATCTGGCTATCATCATCTCTGGGTGTGAGATGAGGACGTACCAAAGAAAATCATCCAATGTAGGTATGGATACAATAATTTCGTGGTGATTCCATTAGGCATGACCAATGCCTCAACAATGTTCATGGGACTCATGAAATAGATTTTCCAGCCTTACCATGATTGCTTTGTGGTGGTCTTTGTTTATGACATCTGGGTGTACTCCGCAACATAGGGGGAGCACACCACACATCGGCAGATAGTTCATGATTCACTCCAAGAGAACTAGTTTTATGAAAATATCTCTAAGAGAAACTTCTAGATACCGAAATTCCACATTATGGAACATGTCATCTTGAAGGATAGAGTTTTGGTGGATCTGGAAAAGATATAATCCATTCTTGCCTGGGATCCACTTTGAAGTGTGACTGAGGTGTTGAGTTTTCTGGGATTGGTTGGGTAGTACTGGAGGTTTGTTTATGACTTTTCAATGTAGAATCACCCATTTCATCTTTAACAATGAAAAAAACACTTCGTATGGTAGGAGAGATGCCAACAGAGTTTCTATGAGCTGGGGAGGATACTGACTTGTTCCCCCTTCTTGAGGCTACTAGAAGAGGGATTTGGGTATGAAGTCTAGTACGATGAACTATGGACTAGACTGGAATGTATCCTGATGCAAGAGAAAGAGATGATCACCTAAAGCTAACAACAACTGATGAAACATGTGAAAAAATATGGGACCCATGTCCTAGAGTTAGCAACCGTGTTCTTTGAAATAACGATGTGGTGACAGTAATTGAAGGGTTAACTATTTACTCTCTACTCCAATCACAAGGGTCCCATGTATATCTTCTCAATCAAGGTCCTAATACTGAGACAAAGATGATGGCTGGAGTACCAAAATGTCTATGACATTCAAATAGTCTACACGCCTGTGAAGGAAAACATAGTGGAATTCACACTAAGAAGGAGGTCGGGATTACAACTACCGAGCGAGGAAATATAAAAACTATCCATGTTGTAGATAACCATCATGGATAAATAAGGAACATAATACCTCTAGTTTATGAATATCACTCCCCCCTTCAGTAGCGTGTTCAGGAGGCACAACATGGGGACATTGATTGTGAGACATTACATGGTCAGATATCCTCAGGACAAGCTACAAATGGTTTTTTCAAAACTTAGAAAGAACACCATCCTTCCTAGAGGACGCACCATGATACAATTGATGTTTTAGGTGGAGGTGTTAAGGGAGTTCCATAAATCCCCATTAGTGGTACATCCTATAGTGGAGAAGTTTTACAATGACCTTCGATATTAGTATGGGTTTCCAGGATGATGAAATCTAGGGAAGAGTTCGATTCATGATTCCTCATTTTTCCAGCAAGTAAAGTTGAGCACCAGGTCTGAGTAGGTTGGACTCAGCCACTTGAGGTACCGTAGAGGAAATTGTATGGTATGTTGATTGATTTCATGATGTGGTACAACATATGTCTTGATTCCATGACTCTATCTAGTTGATCATTGACTGACTCACCCCGTCATCCAATTTTCAACCCATACCCTAGAAGGGATCAATAGAGGTCTTGGGACGCCTCTATGGTCAAGAGATAGTATGTCTAAATGTGATACTATCGACAATAATTTCATATCGTGATGCGTGTTTTACTTCCCAATTGTTGAATGGATTCCAATAGTAGTTCAAAAATCATCATATCTTGAGCTCTGCCTTTATCCGTGGACATATGACTCGATGGAGCAGACCATACATACACATTAAGACATGATTCATGATTTCATCATTGATTTTGGATGCGGTTTCGAGTACCATATTCCACTGTTGGAGTTGGCATAACACAACAATAATCACTCCACCTTCGGAATGGAACCATTTGAGGCCTTTTAAAGGTGGACATGTAGAACTCCTCTATGATGGATAGACCCATGGGAGTCAATACTTATGGGTATAGAGTTGTTAAAATCATTCACTATGAATGTCTAGGAAATATAGATGTGGATGAAGACTTCATTGTGTAGGAAGATGTATTGTGCTGACATGAGAGAGAGAACCTTGGGGTTTAAAGAGGTAGACTATGTTTTCTTTTAGGGGTCACCCTGAAGAGGATTGCAGATATTTGGCAGGGGAAAAAAGCTATCTCTGAGGTTCATCGGACCTTCCTAGATCCAATGAAGATCTGGTGAGGTGGCATACCGCCTACCTCTTCCCCCACAGATGCACCTAGTGCATAATGTTTTCAAGGTGTTGCAGTTGAGGATATTGGTGCAAGATCCATCACACATCATCGACTGGGGAGAGAAGGATGTTGATGATGGTTAGACTTTTACAATGTTCCATGTAAAGATAGAGGACCGATAGGAGTGGGTCCTTTGTGGATGGTTGATCCCTCTGGTGCGAGTTCGGTGGCATTAGATGAACCACATGGATAACACATGGCCTCAGGAGGCTCTGATTCATGCTCAGTACCACCATTCATTTCCTTATATTTTGTTTTGACTTTTGGGTACATAAATCCATGATGTAGAGAGAATTTAAGGAACCTGATATTTTGTTATAATTTTTTAATAAGATGGAATTATCAGGAGACTTTGAAAATTTACAGCACATGATTCTGAGGCCCAGGGATCCCGAAACAGATTTGTTAACTTTTTTAAGGTATGTTCTGTTAGCATGTGTGCATGAATTATTTTTCTTCTGAATCAATGCACATATTGAAATTATGAGGGCATGATTAGATTCACATCACCATGATTTTCTTAGGATAAGAATAACATAGACCGACAACGGTGGGACAAAAATGATAAAAAAATTCACTTCGTGGAAAATAATAATAAAATAACTATTAGTTGTTCTATTCATTTTCATTGACCATTGAATGGTAGTTGGAAGGACCACATTGTAATGATAACCAATAAATTTGGTGCATTTAATGACATGTCCTGCTGTTATTGTAACATCACAGAATGTGTGTTAAATAGGTTCATTAATTTAGATAAATTAATGAATCATAATAATGAACAATACATTTATAATTATTTCATTTATTAAAAAAAACAGTTGGAATGGTAATACACAAAAAACATGATGATGCTTTGATGAAATGTCGACAACGTGATGCTTTAATGAATAACAGTGATCAATCAACAAATGTTGGAGGATTCAAATTGGACATTGAAGAATAATGACAAACATCTTCGAATACAGATTCCTTCTATCATATGAAAGGGATTACAACAAATTTAGGTCGAAGAATGAAATTGATTTCAATGGGTATTATGATTTCTCTCATCCCGTTCTTTTAAAATACAACTATTAAGGATCAATCGACTGGCAGGTTGATCCGTGTCAAATTTTTTCATGTGGGTGGTCGTTGCATGGTTTTAATATTGAGATAATTTTTAACAATTTTGGATTATTATTCAACCAGTTTGATTAAATGCCAATGTAGAGGGCACTGGCCAATCCGAACAAATATCGGATCCTCCACCACTCTTGGGTTTTTCTTGTTCTTTATGGGAGACTATACAATGTGGTGGAAAAGAGATTGTGTGGGCTTCGCAATGAAGGAGAAAACCCATGAGCCCCATAGACATAGATTAGAAAGAAAATGGACCACCAGAGCATCTATGGGGTCCCGTTGAAGAAACCGTTGTCGTGACACCATTGGTATGGTGACGCTGACAACCAGCAGTGTCAGTCGATCCGAGCCGGCCACGTTGAGACGGTGGAAGCTATATATGGTGCATTTGTAGGATTTACAGCTAGCCGGACTGAAGAGGTTGGTGATTCGGTTCACCAGAAACCCATGGGAGATGAGCGGCCCTATCCAGATGCTCAGCTAGACTCCAATGGTCGGCGCCAGCTAGCCGTTTTGGAAGTCAAGACAGTGCCCCGCGGCACCGCCCGCTGGGAGGAACCAGATGCCCAACATCCCATTTGGATCGACTGGCCTGCACTACTCGGGCCTAGTTTTCCATGATGGCTGGAGCCACTAGTTGGGTTGGACTTGCATGCCATGCTAGAAACATGGGCCCCACAGTCTAGGTGGGCAAGATCCCTACCAGACCTCACTGCTCCGATTTCACTAAAACATGGGTATCTCACAAATCGGGCATTTGATCGACATGGCATCTATGGAAAGGGGACCCTTGCGATGTGGTCATACATTAGTGATAATTCACTTGGCTTTTGGAAAAAGATAGTATATAGATAGGTTGGGTCAGACTCGAATCCAACTGGACCCTAATTACAATTTTTTATATAACTTACTGACCGAATGCCTGATTGACATGCCTTCAATTTCATTGGAACCCTTATGACAAGATAATCGATTTTTTTACATCTATGATGGAATTTGGTGGGTTTGAGGTAAGACTGATCTATTGAGGATAAGATCATTGGGAACATAAGATCACCAAGTGAGGGAATCAAGTGGCTGGTTGTTAGTGAAGAAAGACCCTATATCGATCGGCATGTCAGCGACCTTTCGAGGACTAGTAGTAGTGCGACCCTCCATGGGTCAATTGTGAAGAGGGGCCCTCTATGGATTAGAATGAGAGAGTCCCTTCATTGATTAGAAGTACTGTAACCCTCTGCTGATCGATTGTAGTGTGACCCTCTGTTCATCTGCAGGAGAGTTACCTTTTGTGGATTATCAGAAGAGTTTCTCGTAGTGGATCGACCGTAAATAAATCATTCGTGGATCAGTATCCTAGCTACCTAATAGAATAAAATGATCTAGCTTATGACAAACCGTCTTTATTCACTTTCTCTAACATGTTTATATTTTGTGAGTTTTATTTTATTTCATGCCGATTGATTGAGATCATTTTTAGTTTTTTTCTTTTTGGAATTATTTTAGACCATCGAGTGTCTCATGGGTCCCTACTAGGTATTGTTTTAATCACCCCTGTACGAGCTTCACCCACACATTGTTATGTCTTGTATAGATGACATAAAACCTGACAAAGACATTGGAAGCCAGAGAAAGAGGGTTCTCAGAGGTTATTGATAGTCGTGGTGACTGACAGTAATGACCAACGATGAGATATACCTACCCTTTAGTTAGACTAGTAAACTGTCTACATTTGCATTCAGTATATAATTTTAATCACAATGGTGGATTTAGTAGTGTTTGGGAATTTTCATTTCCATGGTGTTTTACTTTTTCACAGTATGCCATATCTCTGTGTATAAATTTTTAAAGGAAATGCCTTCAAAATTTTGGGTTTCACCTTTTCAATACTTGTCACCAGCACCTGACCTATGGAAGGTGGGCTTGGGTTAGTCACGATATGGGCACCAAGGGATAGAATGTGACAATATTTTATATATGTGATACCTAAGACATTATATTAATTCCATAAAATTTATATATCATCATATTCATTACCCTTCATCCCGTTAATGATATATTTTTGTTGATTATGCATGTGTGTGACCTTTCATCTCCAAAAAGTTATGTGATTCCTTTTCCATATCAGACATTCATGGAAAAATATAAAAATATATTATATTGGTAAATATTATACTAAAATAAATATTATATTTATTGAGATTTTGGATAAATGTCATATGGATATTACTATATCATCAATGAAAAAACATTCATGAGAAAACAAATATGTTTACAACAAAAAAATTGTTCAACTAATATATTATTAACAAAAAGTTGATAAAATTAAATCAAATGATCATATGTGAATAATAATAATAATAATGTTCTTTTATAAATTAATAACTTTTTAAATCCATTTTATATGTTGTTAAAAAATGATAAACTAAATGGAAATGTGAGATAATGAATTTATATTCAATTTCATTTCATTTGGAAATATTGTAATGTTCTTCTCCTAATTTATTTTATATATAGTATACAGTCCCCTCTATACATAATAAATTTTAAATATTTCATATTAAATATTATTTGACTTTTCAATTTTTATTAATTCAACATGTGGTACTTGACATGAAAGTTAGGATGTGGTACAAAATTTCATACCATAATTAATTTTCATTGCATTATTATACATTATCAATGTAATTTATATTCAATGATTATGTGAGTAATGATTAATTAGATTAAATTTCAGATCCAATTGTTTTATTTTTATTTACATTTGATATTAAATACAAATTCATTTATTAAAAATCACTTCAACGTTATGATCATTATAATGTTTTCTAATCGTGAATTTTCTTCATTTGTACACATGTTATGATATACATATATCTTATTTTATGAGATTTTTCTACATATAATATGGAATTTTATTTAGTGAATAAATTTATAGTCATTATATTTAATGTTATATTTGATTTTAATTATATTATGGGTATTATGATTCAATATTAACCAATGTGGTATGATATTTGTGTATCAATGTCATTTTAATTAGGATTGTTTTTACATGACATTGATATATAGTGAATTATTTGATAATATTCTAAAAAAGCGATTCATTTCCTACCCCTATGTTTAATCATGATTTTTTTATGTAATAATATCATTTCCACAATTTTTTATTTTAAAATATTCATAAATGATTTTAATAAAATGTGATATAATTTATCTCTTGGATTGAAAATAAATTTTCATCTAAAACATTATTTTCTAAATATGTTTTAAAATAAGTTTTAAAATGATTTAATAACGTAATTTATACACATAATTGTACTTAAGGGAAATAAAATTAAACATTCTATTATTTTAGATCATGGTACATTGGGATATTTTTTACAAACTATGAAAGGAATACTTGTGGTTAATGTGTTCAATAGGAATAGAACATTTCTGTCATGATGACCACTCCATTATTTGATGATTCGTTCCCAATATTTCAATTTGATTTTCTATAGATAAGTTTTAGTAATATTTATTATACTTTTAGTTTCTAAAATTTATTTTCAATGTAAAAATATTAAATTTTCGCAAAGAATGTTTGAAATAATATTTTTATGATATTTAGGATCATAAAAGTCACAAAACCATTATTTTTCATATAATTTAATTGGGATATGTTGCATTGATACCTTCTAAACTGTTTCTCTAGATACATTATAATTAGTTTTACATTGTAAAGTTTCGAATGTCATACTAAATATAAATTTTTATTCATTATAATTTTATTCAAAGAATCACATTAATGTGGTCGTTATACATTTCATTTATTTTATATATTTGAAGTCATTATATAATGAATCTGATTACATAATAAATTGAACATCCATGTTACCCAATTTCATTTAATGTCAATGTTATTTTACTGACTAGGTTACATTGATTAATATGTATTCAATATGAAATACTAATATATTTTTTATAATTAATATTAAATCATGAATAAGATCAATCATTCGGTATATGTTAAATGAATTGGTCATGTAGTGATTGTTGATTCCTAAAATTATATATACCATTGATGCATCTATATTCTTATAAAGAGAGTCCATAATCGTTTATTAAATTTTAATTTTCCCATATTTTTTAACCATATTATGAATGGTTTGGACAGTATAGGTACCCTGATTTTCATGATAATGGTGTCCAATGTTAAGAATTTAAAACAATAAAAATGTATTTCTTATTACCCATGAGATTATTGAGCAGATTTCATCGATCATTGAAAAATTTTCAGATGTTATTGATTAAATATAATGAATTTTTAGATATAAATTATTACATATTGATTATTCCCTATCTAATAATGATAGTAAAGTTATTAATTAAATGGACATTTTTTGTTTTTTATCATCCTATATTGATAATTCGTAATTCATTTATGATATTATATCAATAACAATACTCTTACTATGCATCTGAAATGATATTAATTTATCCATTACATTGTATATGAAGAATCAATATAACAGTGGGATCAAAGATTTCTGAATATTTATTTTTTTATGTGGAATATCAGGTTTCTAAATGTAATGAAACAATAATGTTTTTATCTAGTATACTTAGACTATAACAATATTCTTCCATACTGGATATATTCCTATGTATCCAAAACCGATGTAATTATGTAACAACTAACTCGAGGACATTGGGTCTAGTTCATCATACTTAATATCATATATTTTTTAGAATAATTATTGGTTATTAAAACATATATAATTTGATATAAACTTATAGTTTACATTGAAAGTATATATATAAGAACATCGTAATGTTTTGATGATGAAAATATTATTTGGTAGTTCATATCAATATATCCAGGTCTAGTGATTTGTAGTGGAAATTATTCACACATAGTTTTATGTGGGGTCAATATCTCTAAAATGTTGTATTGTTCTATACAGTGATCATCATATGGGGTAGGAAAGTGATTTTTCTTGTCTTTTTTTTCACTCCTGAAGGGTATGATTTGGATAATTCACATTTTCAACACAACTATTATGATGTATTTGAATAAATGATGAAAATTAATTACCTATGTTGATCATAAGTTTTCTGATGTTGAAAATAAGGTTTCACCACTAATAAATTTGTTTCCAACGCTTTTATGTCGGGGCGCGCGCGCGTGTCTGTCACTCATGGGAGGACGCATGGCTCACAACCCCGCATTCCAGCTTTCCAAAGGTGGGTGGCATCTGTTCCTTATTCAGGGACGTCTACTCCTTGATCGAAACTGGGATGATGGAATGTTGGTTCTTCCTTCCGTGGATTCCTCCTCGGAGCTCGTCACCTAACCCGGTTCTCCCTTATAGATTTAAGACAGGTTCATGAAGCTTATTCCTGGTGCCATATCTGCGAGGACGCCGGTTAATTACGTTGCTTCTGTCAAGAATCTCTAAGGGGTCTTGTCGTGGCAGCAACCTTCGTTGAGGATAAAGGTCACGTTGGGATGTCATTGTCATGTCTTGACGCTGGGGATCAGCATGTCTATCTTCTGACCCTTATCACGGGGCTTCTCGAGGGCGTGGAAGCCCGAGGCATCCCACATCAAATGCGGGGAATGTATACCATCTGAGGTTTTCCTAAGCTTACCATGTTTCACACGGGGTATGTCGCGAGTTTAACGTCTTGTGGAGATGGATCGGACTGATCGAAACACTGAGAGTGGATCAGATTGAAGGACCCACTAGGGGAAACACCGATGTTGGGGCCAACACATGGGTGGCTTCCCGGATACTATGGAGTGGGGTGGAGTTTCATGATCTCACTGAGATGTGGAGGCCCGGGTAAGGATCAGGATGGATGATGGAGTGAGGCATGGGGCTTATTCCCTGAGATGACCAAGAGGGGGAATAAAGTTTTACATAATGCAGGACAATATACAGTTTAACGTCTTACCGGACGAGGGTATATAGTTTAACGTCATGCAGGATGAGGAATTTGGGGCTTACTCTTTGAGGCGGCCCATGGTGGGTAGGGTGCGTACGCTCTGAGGCGGCCCATGGTGGGTATGGAACCGACGTGGAGAGGTAGGAACAACCGGGTGGTGGGCTTGAACCTCGTGATGGCTTCCTACGTACCATGTGTTAGCACGGATCAAAGTCCACGTAGTTCACTATCACGGGGCTTACGCTCTGAGGCGGCCCAAGAGGATGTCATGGTTGATGCACGCTCTAAGCCAATGTGAGCCATGATCAGTGTGGGAAATAAGAGGCATTAGGGACCAGACGATCACGTCGCGAAGGGTGCATCTTTGAGAAGCGGAATGGGGCTTATGCGTTGAGCGGCCCAAAGAGGAAATAGGGGCTAACGCGTGGTTAGCGGCCCTGGGTGTCGGGGCTTACTCCAGGGTGGAGGCCTGTAGTGCGACAAAGCAAAGTGGGAAAGCGACTCCACTGGCCTTGGTAGGGGGGAGTACGGAGATGCATGGGTGCAACCTTCCGTAAGAGAGGCTAGGGGCATACGCTCTGAGGCAGCCCTTCCCCCGTGGACAAACACCACTCCGACAAGCAGGATCTCATTCCATGCAAGGAAGAGTCCATTCCCAAGGAGATGATAGGCATAAAAAATGTCTGATTTGGGGGGACCCTGCGTGCAAAGCACGTGGTCGGACCACAGTTTAACGTCATGTGTTAAGGACGAGGTGCTTAGTAGTTTAACGTCATGCATCTTGGATGAGGTGGGTTTTCTCCACACCCCTATGGCTTACATGGCCAATGCCCTCTACCCTTTGTGGGAGGTAAGGCATCAGCAAGGCCGTGGTGAAGGGGTTCGCAGGGCGAACCACTGGGGGGTCCACGTTAGCGTGGCTATGCAAAGAAGCAATAGTCGTTAGCATGCCTATGAAGAGAAGCATAAGGAAAAGCAACGCAATGGGAAACACCGCCCAAGGGACCTTGAGGTTACATCGCACAAGCCTGGAGACCGTGCAGGAAAGAAACGCATGGCACGCATGCCCGTCAGGGGAGACATCAGGTGCCAGCGCAGAAAGGCAGCCAAGGGACGTCAAGGTGAAGGGTCCTGGGTTTTGCACGTGCAAAGAGAAGGTTTTCGCGCAAAACACTGGGATGTCGCGCAATTGGATCTAGGGAATTGCGCGCAGCGAGGGAATGGCACGCAGGGTATTGCGCGCACGGAAGGGAATTGTGCGACCTGGAAATGGATTGCGTGCAAAGAAGGAACCCGGAGGAGGGGGAAAATTCACTGAAGCTGGTGGCATTGCGCACAACGGATAACCCCAGGACAAAGTTTCATGAAAAAAGAGATTACATGGAAGCCATATTGCATACGGGGGGAGTCGAATTGCGCGCCTGAGAGCAGATCCCAATTTCTCAACCCCCAAGCCGTCGGGGGTCACCTTCTATTTATAGGCCCCACCCGGCGCGGAATCCAGGGGTGCGTGCAATCGTCTGCGCCGAGAATAGTCGGCGTGCAAAATCTCGAATCACGGAACCGGGGCGCGAAAATATTGTGCGCCTCATCGGCTCGATTACGCGAATCTCGGGGATACTTCGCGCACCCAACATTATTTTGCATGAATCCTCCTTTATTTCGTGTACCGCATCTCGGGCCTCTGGATCAGGCCTCTGACTCCGAATATGAAATCGCTTCATCACATAAAAACTTCCTCCAGGAGTTGAGGACCTTTTCGGCATCTAAAAATGAACCCCCTTGGAATTGGATCGGCGAGAGGTCACAATGATCGGATTCCAAGGGAAATGCCGAAACGCCGAAGCAAGGCCCCTCTTGGACGCGTAGCACGCAAACAAACGACTCGGCACACAAAAGGACGGATCAGCGCAGAATTTTCTCTTTTCATCGGCGTAGAATCCTAGCCTCGCCTATAAAAAGGGGCGTGGGGTCTCGAATCCATACTGAATCTTTTCCACGCGACAGGATCATCTCTCTCGTGCACGAAATTTCTCCCGCGGCTGCGTGTAAAAAATGCTCTGGTAGCACAGAATCCCTTCCAAATTTTGGTTGTCTTTTCGCGCCTGCTCAGGGTACTCCGCGCTTAGGGTGCTGATTGCGTTCCCATATCTAGGATTTCACGCAACTCCTACAGATTTCATGCATCACTCTCTGATTCCGCGCACTGTATCCTGATTTCGCGAAACTCCCGAAATATTCAAGATGGCCGAAAACCGTGTTGATGAGGGGGAAGTCGCTGCTCGTAGGAATGAAATGGCGACGAATGAGGAGGTTTATGGCGCCAAGGTGATCATTTCCAACAATCGAACTTTGTTTAATCTGCTGACCCTATCCCTGAAGATGTATCTGTCGTCCGACAACCTCCCGCTCTAAAACATTGGCGTCCTGGAGGAGGTGCCCTTGCCGGGCTTCGAGGTGGACACGCCGCAGTCATGGGTGACCCAGGAGGACGAGCTTCCTCTCTATAACGTTACCAATAATGTCCATCCAACCAAGGGAAGCAGACATATGGATGTATATGTTCTGAACCCGATGACCATGACCATTACTGGGGACGATCCTCTCGCAGAGAATTATCCGGCCCTATACATGAGCATGTTCCGTCAGAGCGTCATGGATGACACGAAGGGCTGGCTGAAGGATTTGGACTTGCGGTCCAGGGGAAACATCACCAGCCAATGGGCCTGGGCGTTCTGGGTTCTCCATACCTATGACCAGTTCGGGGGTGAACTGTAGTATATCGGCCTGTTCGAGGCGGTATGGACATCGCAGTTCCGCTTCCACCGTCTACCTGAACTCAGGCCGGAGCTATTCACCCGATGGTCTCCTGACACCAACACATTCCACCTTCATCATGGGGAAGTCGGCATCAGTCTCTGGGACGTTCACAGCATCGGGGGTATCCCACTTTAGGGCTACCAATACGACAAGTTTTTTCCACCAAAGAACACCTAGGAAGACAGGACACAGACGCCCATGCTGACATGGCACCTGCTGGAGCTTGACAAAGAGAGGCTGGGGTTCAAGTAATTCCTGAAGGAAATCACCTACATGGGCCGGTTCAGCCTATTTTTTGAAAAGGATCTGGCCATCAAGATGTCGGGCCAGTGTAAACGGTTCCCAACTGCAGCCTAGAGGAGCAGGGATGGGTCATTCTTGAGGACCCTGGAGGTGGGGAAATACCAATCATGGGGCTATCGCATCATCGAGTCCCAGGACCTGAATGTCTGGTATGCCGGGTTTTTTGCCACCTTCCTAAGAGGGTGGCTCCTTCCGGTGCGGGATGCGAGGATGGGCATCCGTCCAGCAACACTGGTGATGGTGGGCACCATGGTTGCCAACAAACGGTTCAACTTGGGCGTCCTCGTACTAGACAAGCTGTATGCCATCATGGGACGCATCTCACGAGGGGGGTCGCCTCGAAGAGTATGTGGCCCCTTCTAGATTTTCCCTGGCTGGTGGGAGGCTCATCTCGGCGGGTACACATTCCCAAATGTCGTTCGTCCTCCGGGCAATGGTCTGCGGCCGTCCTTTCTAAACATCGTAGGGGTGGCGCCGATGACGCTCAATGAAGAAGGGCGTGAGAATCCGCATTGGCAACCATGCCAACTTCAACTTCAGCTCGTTCCCCTCCCCAGTCGGCCAGATGGTTGACAACTGGTGAGGCTCTCTTGAACAGCAGGAATATTTCCAGAGCATTCCGGGTGGGGTGCTCATGGCTCGGATCGACGGGAAAGTGATATGTGAGCCTTACGTGCCAACCTGATTCGCCAGGTAGTTTGGGTGCCTCCAACGAATGTTGAAGAGAGCATTCACAGAGGTATGGAATGAGAAGAACCCCTACGTCTTGTGCCTGATGTGGTGGATGTTCACGACCTTTGGCTCTGGCGAAGTCATTACTCTTCCTCCAACCGGGGTTGATGCTGTCTTAGAAACAGAATATGTCGAACAATGGACCATCCCGTACCCTGAGGGGATTTTACACAAGCGATTCTGGCAACTTGAGGTTACTCGCGCGGAAACCGGGCGACGAGGGAGAAGGAAAGGGGATGCCAGAAGAGGGGAACCAGGGGTGCGTTAGGAAGTGAGGCCTCCACAGGCTGGGACTTCAGCAGCAGGAACATCACGCATCGCCGCCGTGTCCTCGTTACCCATAGGGGGGTCACGTGAGGTAGCCAGGCAACAACCTGGGAAGCAGATTAGATACCTGCTCGAACCATCCCAAGATAAAATTCTCCCAGCACTGTGGTCGGCATGGATGACCCTGTGGAAATCGTTGAGCACTGAATCCATCTGGCAGAAGATAATGCAAGACGAGATCCAGCTGCTAGAGGTCGGGCTCGTTGGAATTATCGACCGAGTGAACTTCCATCAGCGGCATTCTTATTTGACAGCCATGGACACATATGCACGCTTAAGGGGTCGGCGTGAAGAGACACCTTTCTTAGTGAATGTGACGCTCGACTAGGTGCATGATCTAGAAGCAATGCCGCCGGGAGAAGGTGACAACGACGAGGAGTCTTAGGGGAGGAGGAGACCAGAGAAGACGAAGGAGAAGCCGAAGAAGAAGGAGAACCAGAAAATGGGGGGTCGCAAGGGGCGACCAACCAGGGAGTCTCTGAGAGAGTGGAGAGATTGTCGGCTCCGATCTCGACATAACCGAGATACTCAAGGTCTGTCTCTATCTTCATATATTTTCATTATTCATCCATTCCCATTTTCAACTTCTATCCCATTTCCAGGCCTCACTCAGGAGAAACTGAGCATTGGAAGAGTGTCCCCACTAGAGGAGGGAGGAGAGGAACCAGTGGGATATGATGTTGATCCGACACCCATCATTGAATTAACAAGAGCAAAGGGGTCTCCTCTTACGGAGGCTCTTGCAGTGGCCGGAACACTAGATACTGATGCTATGGATTACTATAAGTCTCACGCTTCACTACTGGAACTCGTTATCAAAAGATCCCCACTAATCAGTGTACGCCTTGGGCAGTGATCTCAAAATTGGAGGTTCATCAGGCTGCGGAGCCCGGGCCATCCGTGAGCGGACCAGTGGCAGACATACCACCTCATTCAGAACATGCTCCCCGCACTGAGTCAACCATGGAAACTGGTGAGTAGGGGACAATGGACGTCAGAGGCGTCGTTAATGAGGTGGGTCCAGAAGCTGTCGAGGGAACCATCACTACTAGGGCGAGAGAGGAAGGCCGCCCGGACGTCGAGGATCCTATTCCTCACGAAGACATCGCTGGGGCAGATCCTATTGCAGATCTGTTGGATGCCTTCCCTACATACTGACCTACTGACCCTGAGGAGGTAGACGAATCAGACTCAGACGTAGCCGAGGAGAGCCGGATGACACTGCACAAAGGGTGGAATTGTAACCAGCGCTTTCTCAGATAGCCCCAGTCGGATTGGCTGAGGTGGAAGGGATCACTCCAAACCTGGCTGCGCTTCCTATGCGCCAGAGGGGTCGACACTCAGTGCCTTCATCTGACGGTCTATGATTATATGGCCGAGAAGATACGCGAGAGAAGCTGACGCCCCGACGTTGCCCAGTTCCGGGAAAGATCGACGAGTGACCAAACATTGCTGAGGGAGGAGTAGGAAGTCTGGAACCTCGAAGGGCAGGAGGCAGATAAGGAGGTCTTTATCGCAACATGCTCTATGCTTTTGGATCAACTGACGGCCCAACTGATTGACGCACATGAACAACTGATGGATGCGAGTCACCAGATGACCGGACATCGAACCGAGCGGGCGTAGGCATAAGATAGGGTTGGCGAGCTGCACTCTATGGCAGCTAATGAGGAGAACATCTTCAAGGAGTAGTAAGCGGTCTGGAGGCCACCAGCCAAAGGGTAGCAGCACTAGAAAGGTCGATTCAGCGTGCTGATCCTTAAGGGCTTTGTTTTGTCCATCTCATGAACCAATTTCTTGTACCGCTCACCAACTCAATCCAATAAAGGGCCATATCCATTTATCTTGGTTTAATATGCTCAACCATAATTCCTAAATGACTAAAAACCCATCACTAATCTCTTGTGGGTCGCACCCAACGCGAGAAGAAAAGGATATCCGGGTCATCATCTCGTCCAACTACGGGGCATTGACCAAGCCTCAGGAATCCGAAATTGGGCCTGGATTTCTGAGGAGAAGACCTCAGACTGATTGATATATCACCTTCCCAATGTTCTCTGACACACGAGCTGGGCAATGTCGGGGCATTGAAATCCATCCGAACATAGGGAGATAGAAGGAAAAGGTGAATCACGCTACCCGAATTCGGAACACTGTGGGGCGCGACGATGGAGGAAAATTGTTAACCATGACGGAAACACAACATCCATATCGTGTTGGCCTGGAGTGGGGATAATAAATGAGTGCTGAATACTGACCATGTTTGCAAAATGGGGCCTAACTCAAATATCGCCAGTCAGTTTCCAGGAATGTTGGGCCATGACAGTAGGCGGACTATAGGTCTATCATCCATGTTGCTACATTAGGCAGACCAAAGGTCTGTCATCCATATTGTGGCAGCAGGCGGACCAATGTTTGTCACCCATACTGTTAGGGGTCCCTTTAAAATGACTAGCCCTCCGGAACGTTGGCCCAGGATAGTAGGCGGATCGTAGGTCTGTCATCCATTCTGTTAGGGGGTCCCGCCAGACATGAAAGAGAATGAGGATCCGAATAAAGGGGCATGAAAAGCGTGGAAGGTGGAGTGGTGGTTTGTTCGAACAGAGTACAACACTCCCAAAATTGTGCCACCGTGGCGTAGGCGCATCAGGCGAACATACCAACCTGGTCATGGGTCGTCCAAATATTCAGGAAGGACCTCTCTGGTGAGAGAACTACCGCTTCCCATTAATATGATGGGAATCCAGAAATTTCTCTGGGTGCATGTTACGTTTACACCACTTCCCACGAATTTAGGCCGAGGGGTCGAAGATAAGGAGGGACGGGGTTTGATAATCCCTGGGTCTGGACCCATGACGAAATGTCTGGGCGTTCCAACGTATCTCATTAGGATGAGAATCAAGCCACACAATGTTCTGAAAAGGCAGTTTAACGTCATGCTGGATGAAATACAGTTTAACGTCGTGTGGGATGGGGGGAACACCTCATCTGGGGACAGGCACGACACAATGAGTAACCCGACGTGAATGACGACATAATCCCACACCACGCAACGCGATCCCACAAGAGAGATCGAGTCGTGGAAAGACAAGAAATGGATCTTAGATTTAAGTCTTAGAATTCATACCAAAAAAGGTTAGGCTGGGCCTGTGGGGAAGTTCCCAGGCACTCTTACTTATATAATAATGATGAGAATCAAGCCATATGTAGTTCTTGAGAAGGTAGCATGGTGCGATGGGGTGCCTGCACAAAGGAGTGGTGCGGGTCTATCCCTCACACAAAAAGAAGATTTATTTGATATATCATGTTTGTTCTTGAAGGTAAATGGTTTTTCTTTTATGGGGCGACTGGCCTAGGGTATAAGTTCCTGGCATCTCCACAATAATCAAGCCATAACGGGAACTGACAAGCGGCATGGTAATCGACCAATACCTTGCGTGATGTCCCCCATGGGGAGTTCATCACAATGCGGAGCCATTTTTCGTCGTGCGGCCAGGACGATATCCTCAGAGTTTATGGTCGTATGGTTTGGACCAACAGAACAGTTTTAGGTCATATGGTTTGGACCAACAACACAGTTTAAGGTCGTATGGTTTGGACCGACAGAACAGTTTAAGGTCGTATGGTTTGGACCAACATCACACTTTAAGGTCGTATGGTTTAGACTGACAGCACCATTTAAGTTCATATGGTTTGGACAAGCAACACATTTTAAGTTCGTATGGTTTGGACCAGCAACACATTTTAAGGTCGTATGGTTTGGAACAACAGCATAGTTTATGGTATTAAGGTTTGGACCAACAACACAGTTTAAGTTCATAAGGTTTGGACCAATATCACAGTTTATGGTCGTATGGTTTGGACCAGCAACACAGTTTAGGGTCGTATGGTTTGGACCGACAACATAGTTTACGGTCGTATGGTTTGGACCGACAACACAGTTTAAGGTCTTAAGGTTTGGACCAACAACACAGTTTAAGGTCTTAAGTTTTGGACCAGCAACACAGTTTAAGGTCATATGGTTTGGACCAGCAACACATTTTAAGGTCGTATGGTTTGGACCAGCAACATAGTTTAAGGCCGTATGGTTTGGACCGACAGCACAGTTTAAGGTTGTATGGTTTGGACCGATAGCACAGTTTAAGGTCGCATGGTTTCTACCGACACCACTGTTTAAGGTCGTATGGTTTGGACCAAAACCAGAGTTTATGGTCGTATGGTTTGGATCGACAACACAGTTTAAGGTCGTATGGTTTGGACCAGCAACACAGTTTAAGGTCATATGGTTTGGACCAGCAACACTGTTTAAGGTCATATGGTTGGGCCGACAGCAGATTTTATGGTCTTAAGGTTTGGACCAACATCACAGTTCAAGGACATAAGGTTTGGACCAGCAAAACAGTTTAAGGTTTTATGGTTTGGACCAGCAAAACAGTTTAAGGTCGTATGGTTTGGACTGACAGCAGAGTTTATGGTCATATGGTTTGGACCGGCAACACAGTTTATGGTCGTATGGTTTGGACCGACAGCACAATTTAAGGTCTTATGTTTTGGAACAATAGCACTGTTTAAGGTCTTAAGGTTTGGACCAGCAACACAGTTTAAGGTCGTATGGTTTGGACCCGTAACACAGTTTATGGTCGTATGGTTTGGACCGACAACATAGTTTAAGGTCGTATGGTTTGGAACAACAACACAGTTTAAGTTCATATGGATTAGACCACCATAAACACGCGCGATGCGATACAACATACCTGATGCATGTGAGGGCATAATCCCATACCATCACCGCACGCGGTTCCGAGAGAGGAGCCACGGTCCAAAGGGGACTACGATGGGTCAACAACCAGGGAGGGGCAGGAGATGCTAGCTCCCATCTATGTTGTGCCCGAAACGCAATTTTTGGGTGACTACTACTTCTCCATGGGGATGAGGGTCAAGCTGCATGCAACCTATAGAGAAGAAACCCAAGCACATACTCTGGCTCTCAGATCGCGGGAGCCCCGAGAGACACCGTTACGCCACCCAGTCTGTCTGATGTGCAGGGGGTGTATTGAGGGTTATTACAAGGAGTTTCGGGATTCCACCTCAACACGGTGGGGGCAGAATATAGTGTGAACCATGCCACCAACATTTAAGGCCCAAGAAAACCGTCGTGACGACTGAGGATTGCTGCTGACCATGTTCGCAACACAGCATCCTGCCGTGTTAGCCTAGAAGCTGGGGCAAACAAATGAGCATCAACCACTGACCTTATTCGCAACATGGGATTTGTATCAATTTTTTGCCCAATACACTCGGGGGCATTGGCCCATGATGGTAGGAGAGCCCTTAGGCGTTGTATCCAGGCCATTCTTGGGGGTCCCTCCGGCTGTGAAGGTTGGTGGGGCCTGAACGAAGGGGAACATGAAGCTTGAAAAGTGGACGAAAACTTTTCTAAGTTGAATCTAACACTCCCGGTCCTAGACCAGAGTACTCTGTACACATTAGCAGACCACCAGAAGGGGTCAAAGGGCTCAGTCTGAGACTGGCCAAAAGATGGCGGGTCCCAGGGAAAATGATGGGGGCTTAATGCCAAACTCCCTGGCAACCGGGAGATTGCGGGATCTCTTAAGAGGTGGGGCTGGACATAACATCTAGGTGTTCAGGAAGTCCTACGTATCACATAAGGATGGGAATCAAGCCATACATAGTTCTAGACGACGCCTTTTAATGTCATGTGGAACATGACATAGGAGGGCTAATATTGAGGACAGGGTGCGCGTGGTGCATCTATTGCAAACCCCACATGAATGAGGATATAATCCCATACCATGCCACACGATCCTGTGGTCAATGTACCAAAGGAAAGACAGACACGATAGCGGACCTCAAGCTGGACCCAAAGACGAAAGGTCTGGGCGCTCCTACGTATCCCATAAGGATGAGAATTGTAACGCCCCGACCATAGTTACCCAAAGTCAGTGCATTATTACATAACATTGGCATGATCACAAGAAAGATCAAATCTCGAAAGACCGATTGGTTTAGTAGCCTTGGAAACACTATATATATTCATAAGTTTTACAGTACATCATAAAATGAAAAACTACTACAACAACATAATGTCTCCATAATCCACACTCATATCCCCACATAATATCCCTGCAGGTCATTCATAATTTACTTCTTCACTTCTTGGGAAAAATAAAACATAGAAAAGCGGTGAGCTCAAATGCCCAGTAAGGATAACAATATAGTGGAAACTTTCATAAATAAGAATAAACATTTAAGGCAATGTATAACTAAAACAAAACCCTTTCAAACATGAACTTTCAACATGGTACGGCATAAATAAAATGAAATAATGCCATTTACTTATTCACATGCATATTCTACTAATCGAATAATCACATGCAAAAATCAATAACCACTTTCATAATGTTGGAATGCATAATACCAGACTATCATAACCACATAGTCAAGGCCTCGTGCCAAGACTACAAATAAGATTTTTTCAAGGCCTTGTTCCAAAACACTAGTTTGTCTCAATAGACCTACCGATGCATCGAGGAGCTATAGCGGGCTCCACCCGTCACATATTAAGTCCAATGCATTCCCATATGAAAAGGTTTAAACATAACATAAACATTCGTATTAAAACTAGCATACAAAATGTCAATACTTTCACCATAAACTATGAATGGTATAAAAATAGCACATCCACAGTCAAACATATCACAAAACCTTCAATACAATATAGACATTTTGTATCATAATAAATCAACTTCAAATAATCTTAAAATCCATCAATGGATGTTGACATAGATGAAATAAATTTTTTTTAAAGAAATATCTCCTTTTATTTTGAAATCATTTAAGATCCATATAAAATAAAACATTTTCTTTGAAAATATTATTATTAGCTTGTATGGAAAGCTTTGAATATTTTATAACGGCGGAAAATAACCGCACCCACCGTATAAGTTTTAAAAAAACATTCTTATCTTAATTCTGTCGAAAAGGTTAAAAAGCACCTTGTTTGGAAAACGACGGAATGATTCCCTTATAAACCTCTTATAAAAAGTCAAACAAGGGTATAAATGACTTTAACCCATATTCTTTTAAATATTAAAAATGTTTTGAAATACATTTTGAAGAAACATGGATGTGGATGATAACGAGATCCTAGTAGATTATTACGTATAAACAACCTCGGATAATGAAGAGATTGTGAAATAACCCTTACCTTGTACTTTTCCTTGGTTGGGGTAAGTTAACCTCCTGTATAATGGTGAAATAATTGTTATTAATTATACAATAATCATATATATTAATATGATATCATATATGATCTTTTAACATTGATTTGTTAATAATATCTTAGAATTATCGTCGTTTCGGGTGTTAACTTACTCATTTTCTTTTATATGTTTTGTTAAATAAGCCATGTTTGTTGTATCTTATTCATATCCAGAATGATATCAAGTCCTTAAACATCATTTTTAAATCATCAAATGATAATTATACTTGAATGGATACGATGGTGAATGAATCTCATCGCGTTCATGGAGACGGTAGTCCGTACGTACGCACGAGTGACAATATCATTCTTTTGATATTAAAATAATATATAAATGGATGGTATATCATATATACAAAATCATTAACATGTTATATTTATTATTTCAATGAGTTACACATCATTATTATACCCATCCAAATAATAATATATTGAATAACAATTACACCACGACGTGGAGACGGTAAGCCGTACGTACGCACGTATGGTGACATGTTATTCAAAAGGTGGATAGAATATTGAATATGGTTGTACCATATTTATAATAACATCACAGTATATGTAAGATACTGGAGTTATTATTTTAGAATGGTAAGAACAAAGAAAGAATAAGTGGAAGAAGAAAGGAACTTGAAAAGGGGTGGTGAAAACATTACCTCTTCTTCGGGTTCTTCCTTTTGATTTGATCAAAAGGGCTCCATAGGTTGTCTTTATGATCAAACTAAGGCCTCAAGGTTGCAGTGAGGGATGTTGGGAGAGTATTTGGGCAGAGTTTGGACGAACCAAAAGGCTTTGAATGTGTGAAGAAATGAGAAGGAGGAGTGCCCTTTTATAAGAGGGGTGAGGGGCACCTTTGGAAAAGCTAGAAATATTAATTTATAATAAATTCATATTCGGTTTCTAATGGCTTCAAAGTTTATTATTAAAAGGTTAAGGTAGAGATAGGTCGATAACCACTCAACCAATAGAATTTAGACAGGTTTGGGTACTTATATTAACCTTATCTTTAATTATTAACTCTAAGTTAATTAGTTTCACTTTTACAATGTCTCTTTGTATTTTTATATAATATGGTTAATAAACATACTATATACATCCAAGAGACCCCCAAATGGTCCATTAATGATTAACCTATCATGATATAAGTCTCTTGGTCGAACCTTAGATTTTTAGGAATTTAATATCAATTAATAATATAATATTTGTTTTAAGAACTCTTTTTTGTCAATTTTGACACTATTCAATAGTTGATTTTTGTGAAACTCATAACAGATTGATTACTTCGAAAAAAGTCAATTAAATCAATTCTAATATATCTTATTATCCTAGAAAATTAGTTTAATTCATTAAAAGTTTCATATTATATTTATTTGGGTATTTATAATATCAATTATTTTAATTTTTCACTATTATAGTAATTACTACATCATCCTTGTGTCATAAATAAAATAAATTATTTAATGTCTAAAAATTATAAATAAAATATCATTATGTAGGAAATCGTTTTATCTTTCTAATGAATATTTATAATCTAAATTCCAACATATATAACCCTATGTAACAATTGTTTTTCTAAACGATATATGCTTGTGTCATTTTTGTATTCATTTTAACTTAATTAAAATAAAGTGTCATTATCACTTACAAGTGGATCCATGGGGTCCCAAAATCAACCAAAAGATGTCCATGGTCAACCATGTATCAACCAATAGGGTTAAGACACGTTTTAGGGTAATTTAGTATTATTATAATATTATTTTTTAACCCTTATTTACCGGATTTACCCTTAACCATGGTAAATAAAATATTTACCGCAGTAATTATTCAAAATGTCTAAAAATAAAAGTTACCTATTTACATAATTTGAACATCCAGATTACAAATATGGAATCCATTTTCCTAAATTCAAATCACATAAGTGGCAGAAATTAATTTAAAATTAATTCCCGCTGTCAAAACAAAAAGCGTGTTTTTAAGAGATAATAACTATCAAAAGATTGACACTTGTTTATGTTCGGTTTAATTGTAAAATTATGTCCAATGACCAACATTATATTAAATGGTAAAAATATATTCTAAATATACTTTAAAACTACTAAAATTCAAAATTTATCACTATTAATTATTTTGATTAAAAAAGTTGTTTTTAATTAAAATTTAGTAATTTTCACTATTCATGAAAATATGAAAGTTATCCGAAAATTACCAAACTTTCACCTTAGGCTAAATTAGAAATTCAGAATCCAAAAATGAAGTCCATTTTGAAATATAAAATATATATAATTTTAAAAAGTAGGTATTACTATTCATAATGGCTAGTTTGACTGGTTGTTAGAACTCGGTGTTGCGTACAACAGACGCTATCGCATTAATCAAAGAGAAGCGTACCGTAGAAGCTTGGGGTGTTACATTCTCCCCTCCTTCAAATAATTTCTTCCTCGATATTTCTAGAATACTATCGCATTAAAAGACTCGGGTGGTTCTTCATCATAAGTTCCTCGGGTTCCCACGTTGCCTCTTCCATTTATGATTTCTCCACAAAACTTTTACCAGACGCGTCGTCCGGTTTCTCAACACTTGTTCTCTCGTATCAAGAATCTTGACGGGCTCTTCGCAATAAGACAGATCGGGTTCCAGTTCTAATTCCTCATAGGTGAGTACATGCGTTGGGTCAGGCATGTATTTTCTCAACAGAGATACGTGGAACACATCGTGAACTTTGGAGAGACTTGGCGGCATTGCCAATCGGTAAGCTACAACCCCAATTCGTTCTAGAATTTCGAAGGGTCCGATGTACTTGGGACTCAATTTACCTTTCTTACCAAAACGTATGACTCCCTTACATGAAGATACCTTCAGGAAAACATGATCATCGACTTGAAATTCCGAATCCTTCCTTCGATTATCAGCATAGCTCTTCTGCCAACTTTGAGCTGCTCTGATGTGATTTTGGATTACCTTCACCTTTTCCATCGTTTCATCCACCAGTTCTGGACCTACAAGTTTTCTTTCACCGACGTCATCCCAACAGGTTGGTGTACGACATCTCTTTCCGTATAACGCTTCATATGGTGCCATCTGAATACTCGAATGGAAGATATTATTATAGGAAAATTCTACCAGTGGTAAATATTGATCCCACATACCCTGAAAGTCAAGTGAGCAAGATCTCAACATGTCTTCTAAGGTTTGAATAGTCCATTCTGATTGTCCGTCTGTCTGAGGGTGGTAAGCAGTGCTCAAATGAAGTTCAGTATCAAGGGATTTCTGAAGACTCTTCCAGAATCATGAAGTAAAACGGGGATCACGATCAGAAACAATCGATAGGGGTACTCCATGAAGTCTCACAACTTCATTTATATATAGTCTTGCTAGACGTTCAAGGGGTAGATCTTCTCTTATAGCAAGAAATTGTGCTGACTTGGTAATACGATCAACAATAACCCATATTGCATCATTCCTTCTAGGAGTCTTTGGTAGCCCCATGACAAAGTCCATCGTAATATTGTCCCATTTCCACTCCGGTATGGGAAGATGTTGCATGACTCCTCCAGGCTGTTGCCTTCCAGCTTTCACTTGTTGACAAACCATACATCTTGACACAAAATCAGCAATCTCCCTCTTCATGTTGTCCCACCAAAAATGTTCCTTCAAATCTCTATACATTTTGGTGCTTCCAGGGTGTATAGAGAAATTGGAACTATGAGCATCATCCAGCAATTCCCTTTTTAGATCAGGTATATCAAGAACACAAAGTCTCTTCCCAAATTTCAAAATTCCATCTTCATACACAAAGTCTCTCAATCTCCCATCATTCACAGCTTTAATATTCTTTTGAAATTTTTCATCATCAGTCTGAGTAATCTTAATCCTTTCTATTAAAGATGGTTTGGCAACCATTTGAAAAAGAAATGATGTTTCTCCTTCCCTGGTTATTCCCATGTCCATCTTCACTAGATCCATGAAAATTGGATCCCTTTCAATTCTCATCATGTTCAAAACTCCATGGTCTTTTCTGATCAAAGCATCTGCCACCTTGTTTTCTTTCCCCGGGTGGTAGTGTATCGTGCAATCATAATCCTTGAGTAATTCAAGCCATCTCCTTTTCCTCTTGTTGAGTTCTTTTTGTGAGAAAATATACTTCAAACTCTTGTGATCAGTATAAATCTCACATTTTTCACCATAGAGGTAGTGTATCCATATATTCAAAGCAAAGATCACAACTGCTAACTAAAGATCATGAGTAGGATAGTTTTGTTCATTAATTTTCAACTGTCGTGATGCATAGGCAATAACTCTATCATTCTGCATAAGGACACAACCAAGTCCTTTCTTTGATGCATCACTATAAATAATGAACCCATCATTCCCCGATGGTAGAGTCAATATAGGAGAATTGACTAATCTTCTCTTCATTTCTTCGAAACATTCTTCACACTCTTTTGTCCAAACAAATTTAACCCCTTTTCGTGTGAGCTTCGTTAATGGGTTAGCCAATCGGGCAAAATTCTGGACGAAACGTCGATAATAACCTGCCAAACCGATAAAACTGCGTACCTCAGTTATACTCGTAGGTGCCGGACATTCTTGGATTGCCTTGGTCGTAGAATGATCAACAGAGATTCCATCTTTAGAGAGAATATGTCCAAGAAAAGAAATCTCTTGAAGCCAGAATTCACACTTGCTAAACTTCCCATATAATTCATGCCTTCTCAGAGTCTTCAAGATAATGCGCAAGTGATTTTCATGATCTTCGTAGGTTTTGGAGTATACCAAGATATCATCAATAAATACCACCACAAATTCATCGAGATACTCCTTGAAAACACTATTCATCAGATCCATGAATATAGAGGGTGCATTAGTCAATCCAAACGGCATTACAGTAAACTCGTAATTCCCGTACCTGGTTTGGAATGCTGTCTTCGGAATATCTTCCTTCTTCACACACAACTGATGGTATCCAGATCGAAGGTCAATCTTTGAAAAGTATTGAGCTCCATGCAGTTGGACAAATAAATCATCAATACGACGTCGGGGATACTTGTTCTTTATCGTTATAGCATTTATCTCCTTGTAGTCGATACATAACCTCATAGATCCATCTTTCTTTTTAACAAAAAGAACAGGGGCTCCCCATGGAGAAACACTAGGGAGAATAAATCCCTTATTACTCAATTCCTCTAGTTGTTTCTTTAGTTCGACTAACTCTACAGTGGCCATTCTATAAGGGGTCTTCGATATAGGCCTTGATCCTGGAATCAAATAAATGGAAAACTCAACTTCTCATTCTGGAGGATGTCCAGGTAAATCTTCCGGAAATACATCTACAAATTCTTTCACAACAGGTACATCCTCTATTTGAACATTCCTTTCCTCGCCGACAGTTATTTCATTCTCTTCCTCCCCAATAATTGAATTATGTTGAGCTACTGGGGTTGGATCTAAATAAGAATTAGGTGGTGACGATTCTGCTCTAAAAATAAGGTGTTCCTTATCATTATCATCAATAATCGTAACCTCTTTCTTCTTACAATAAATCTTCACATCATAGTCTGAAAGCCAGTCCATACCGAGGATTATATCAAACTCAATCATAGGTTTGACGATGAGATCAGCAGATAAAGAAAATTTATGTGCTCTAATGGGGACTGATTCACAAAACATTGTTGCAATGATACTTCCCTTAGGAGTTTTAAGTGACAACTCCCTTATTAAATCAAATTGGAAATATCTAATTTTCTTAGAAAACTGGGAAGATATGAAACAATGCGATGATCCAGAGTCAAATAATGCATTTTCTAAACTTGAGGAAACCATTAAATTACCTACCACCATGTCTTTTGGAGCTTCTACCTCTACATTAGTGATAGCATAAGCTTGGCCTTGATCCCTTGGCCTTTTCTGAGGTATGTTCTCCTGACGCTTTGGACATTCATTTGCATAATGTCCCATCTCCCTGCAATTGTAGCACTGAACGTTGGTGGCGTCCTTCTTCCCTTTGCAATCACAAACTTGGAGGCCTTTTTCACCACACTTGTAACAGACTCCCATTCCCTTCAAGCAAGCACCGGGGTGTTTCTTCCCACATTTACCACAGGATGGATATTCAACCTTTCCTTTCTCCCCCTTATTTCCATTCCCAGATTGATCAGCAGGCCTCTTCTTCTCTTGCTTTTCTTTAAAGTCATAAGACTTAGAGAATTCCTTTTCGGTCTTGATAGCACATGAGACAATGTCTTCGTACGACGAAAAGGATTGTGAGACTAATGATCGACGGAGAAATGGTTTTAACCCATCAAAGAAACGATCAATCTTACTTATTGGGTTGTGAATATAATCTCCAGCATACCTCGCTAACCTTGTAAAGTTAGCCTCATACTTTTTGACATTCTCATCCTCCTTTTGTCTCAGACTTAGAAATTGCCTTTCCATATCTGCTCGATGGTCTCAAGGAAAGTATTTTTCTAAAAATAGATCTTTGAACTCCCTCCATTCCATATTTGATACTTCATCATCTTCCTTCGTATTTTGAATCAATGACCACCATTGATCAGCATCTCCAGTGAGGCGGTAAACTGCCATGATAACTTTTTCCCTTTCACTGCCCCCCAAAACCTGCAATATTTTCTCTAGGGAAAATATCCATTGCTCAGCTACTAAGGGATTTGTATTCCCATTGAACGTTGGTGGTTGTTTCCTCATGAATCAATCTAACATTGATCCTCCACGCTGTGGATCATGGTGCTCCATACGGGTAAGGTTATTATTCATAACCTGAGTATGTTGTCCCAGTATGGTGATTAGCTGATCGGCACCAGTTGCATCACCAGCCCCAGTATAATTATCATGAGCAGGAGGGAAATCCCTACATGGAGTGCGTGCATTGATACGGTTTCCATTTCTTCCACTAGGCACCATTTCTAAACAATGGCATAAACTAGATCAGTTTGTGAATCAAAATACATAATCTCATACTTATAAAACACTCAACATAAATTTAACTATTTATGGATATAATCCATAATCATAAGAATTTTTTCATTGAGGAAGTATATACTCATAATCCCTTCAAAATTATTTTTAATGAAAATGAGAGTTATCCTAATCATATCCCCCAGGAGTGTCATAACCAAGAGTGCAGCAAGGCCCGTTGTCGTGCACCAGTTCCCGTTCGAGTCTAGCTCAAAGCGGTGTTTTCGGGTTTTACCCCTAGGTACATCTGTGCCAGAGCCGCCTCTACCTGCTCGTATCCAGACAGGGATGTATTGCTCGGAAAACTCACAAAATCTCTACAATACCAAAATTCTAGGAAGTTCTTCTATACTAATCCTCAAAGTTCATCTTAGGTATACGTGCTCTAATCAGAGTTTATCTAAATCTAGCTTCCAAGTTTGTACTAAACTTCTTCTGATACCAACTGTAACGCCCCGACCCTAGTTACCCAGAGTCGGTGCCTTATTACATAACATTCGCATGATCACAAGAAAGATCAAATCTCGAAAGACCGATTGGTTTAGTAGCCTTGGAAACACTAGATATATTCATAAGTTTTATATTACATCATAAAATGAAAAACTACTACAACAACATAATGCCTCCATAATCCACACTCATATCCCCACATAATATCCCTACAGGTCATTCATAATTTACTTCTTCACTTCCTGGGAAAAATAAAACATAGAAAAGGGGTGAGCTCAAATTCCCAGTAAGGATAACAATATAGCGGAAACTTTCATAAATAAGAATAAACATTTAAGGCAATGTATAACTAAAACAAAATCCTTTCAAACATGAATATTCAACATGGTACGGCATAAATAAAATGAAATAATGCCATTTACTTATTCACATGGATATTCTACTAATCGAATAATCACATGCAAAAATCAATAACCACTTTCATAATGTTGGAATGCATAATACCAGACTACCATAACCACATAGTCAAGGCCTCGTGCCAAGACTACAAATAAGATTTTGTCAAGGCCTTGTGCCAAGACACTAGTTTGTCTCAGGAGACATACCGATGCATCGAGGAGCTATAGCAGGCTCCACCCGTCACATATTAAGTCCAATGTATTCCCATATGAAAAGGTTTAAACATAACATAAACATTCGTATTAAAACTAGCATACGAAATGTCAATACTTTCACCATAAACTATGAATGGTATAAAAATAGCACATCCACAGTCAAACATATCACAAAACCTTCAATACAATATAGAAGTTTTGTATCATAATAAATCAACTTCAAATAATCATAAAATCCATCAAAGGATGTTGACATAGATGAAATCAAAATTCTTTTTAAAGAAATATCTCCTTTTATTTTGAAATCATTTAAGATCCATATAAAATAAAACATTTTCTTTGAAAATATTCTTATAATCTTGTAAGGAAAGCTTTGAATATTTTATAACGGCGGAAAATAACCGCACCTGCCATATAAGTTTTAAAAAAACATTCTTATCTTAATTCTGTCGAAAAGGTTAAAAAGCACCTTGTTTGGAAAACGACGGAAAGATACCCTTATAAACTTCTTATAAAAAGTCAAACAAGGGTATAAATGACTTTAACCCATATTCTTTTAAATATTAAAAATGTTTTGAAATACATTTTGAAGAAACATGGATGTGGATGATAACGAGATCCCAGTAGATTATTACGTATAAACAACCTCGGATAATGAAGAGATTGTGAAATAACCCTTACCTTGTACTTTTCCTTGGTTGGGGTGGTTAACCTCCTGTATAATGGTGAAATAATTGTTTTTAAATTATACAACAATAATATATATTAATATGATATCATATATGATCTTTTAACATTGATTTGTTAATAATATCTTAGAATTATCGTCGTTTCGGGTGTTAACTTACTCATTTTCTTTTATATGTTTTGTTACATAAGCCATGTTTGTTGTATATTATTCATATCCAGAATGATATCAAGTCCTTAAACATCATTTTTAAATCATCAAATGATAATTATACTTGAATGGATACGATGGAGAATAAATCTCATCGCGTTCGTGGAGACGGTAGTCCGTACGTACGCACGAGCGACAATATCATTCTTTTGATATTAAAATAATATATAAATGTATGGTATATAATATATACAGAATCATTAACATGTTATATTTATTATTTACATGAGTTACACATCATTATTATACCCATCCAAATAATAATATATTGAATAACAATTACACCACGACGTGGAGACAGTAAGCCGTACGTACGCACATATGGTGACATGTTATTCAAAAGGTGGATAGAATACTGAATATGGTTGTACCATATTTATAATAACATCACAGTATATGTAAGATACTGGAGTTATTATTTTAGAATGGTAAGAACAAAGAAAGAAGAAGTGGAAGAAGAAAGGAACTTGAAAAGGGGTGGTGAAAACATTACCTCTTCTTCGGGTTCTTCCTTTTGATTTGATCAAAAGGGCTCATTAGGTTGGCTTTATGATCAAAATAAGGCCTCTAGGTTGTAGTGAGGGATGTTGGGAGAGTATATGGGCAGAGTTTGGCCGAACCTAAAGGCTTTGAAGGTGTGAAGAAATGAGAAGGAGGAGTGCCCTTTTATAAGAGGGGTGAGGGGCACCTTTGGAAAAGCTAGAAATATTAATTTATAATAAATTCATATTCGGTTTCTAATGGCTCCAAAGTTGATTATTCAAAGGTTAAGGTGGGGATATGTCGAAAACCACTCAACCAATATAATTTAGACAGGTTTGGGTACTTATATTAACCTTATCTTTAAGTATTAACTCTAAGTTAATTAGTTTCACTTTTACAATGTCTCTTTGTATTTTTATATAATATGGTTAATAAACATACTATATACATCCAAGAGACCCCCAAGTGGTCCATTAATGATGAACATATCATGATATAAGTCTCTTGGCCGAACCTTAGATTTTTAGGAATTTAATATCAATTAATAATATAATATTTGTTTTAAGAACTCTTTTATGTCAATTTTGACACTATTAAATAGTTGATTTTTGTGAAACTCATAACAGATTTATTACTTCGAAAAAAGTCAATTAAATAAATCATTATATATCATATTATCCTATAAAATTAGTTTAATTCATTAAAAGTTTCATATTATATTTATTTGGGTATTTATAATATCAATTATTTTAATTTTTCACTATTATAGTAATTACTACATCATCATTGTGTCATAAATAAAAAAAATTATTAAATGTCTAAAAATTATAAATAAAATATAATTCTGTAGGAAATCTTTTTATCTTTCTAATTAATATTTATAATCTAAATTCCAACATATATAACCCTATGTAACATTTGTTTTTCTAAAAGATATATGCTTGTGTCATTTATGTATTCATTTTAACTTAATTAAAATAAAGTGTCATTATCACTTACAAGTGGATCCATGGGGTCCCAAAATAGACCCAATGATGTCCATGGTCGACCATGTATCAACCAATATGGTTAAGACATGTTTTAGGGTAATTTAGTATTATTATAATATTATTTTTTACCCCTTATTTACCGGATTTACCCTTAACCATGGTAAATAAAATATTTACCGCAGTAATTATTCAAAATGTCTAAAAATAAAAGTTACCTATTTACACAATTTGAACATCCTGATTCCAAATAGGGAATCCATTTTTCTAAATTCAAAACACAGAAGTGGAAGAAATTAATTTAAAATTAATTCCCGCTGTCAAAACAAAAAGCGTGTTTTTAAGAGATAATACTAATCAAAAGATTGACACTTGTTTATGTTCGGTTTAATTGTAAAATTATTTCCAATGACCAACATTATATTAAATGGTAAAAATATATTCTAAATATACTTTAAAACTACTAAAATTCATAATTTATCACTATCAATTATTTTGATTAAAAAAGTTGTTTTTAATTAAAATTTAGTAATTTTCACTATTCATCAAAATATGAAAGTTGTCCAAAAAGTACCAAAATTTCACCTTAGGCTAAATTAGGTATTCAGAATCCAAAAATGAAGTCCATTTTGAAATATAAAATATATATAATTTTAAAAAGTAGGTATTACTATTCATAACGGCTAGTTTGATTGGTTGTTAGAACTCGGTGTTGCTTACAACACACGCTATCGCATTAATCAAAGAGAAGCGTACCGTAGAAGCTTGGGGTGTTACAGGAATCAAGTTCGACGTAGTTCTTAGAAACATGGTTTAATGTCATGTAGGATGAAATACGGATCATAGTTTTAGGTCTTAGAACTGAGACCCTGAAAAACCTGGGGCTGGACCCAAGACGAAATGTCACGGCGTTCCTACGTATCTCCTTAGGATGAGAATCAAGACACAAGTAGTTCTGAAAAGGGAGTTTAACGTCATGCTAGACGAAATACGGATCTTAGTTTTAGGTCTTAGAACTCAGACAGAGGAGCCCAGATGTAGGGAAAAATGCATTTTAAGGTCATGCTGGACCGGGTGCAGTTTAAGGTCATGCAGGACCATATAGTTTACGGTCATTATGAACCAACAGTTTAAGGACATGGTGGACCTATAGTTTAAGGTCATGCTGGACCTACAGTTTTAGGTCATGCTGGACTGAAAAAAGGCTTAGGAAAATTACTGCTTGAGGAACCTGGCGTTGGTGGAAGGAGTTACACGCTCACCATCCATAGTCACCAGGGAATACGCGCCATTGGGATAGACCTTATGGACAATAAAAGGCCCCCTCCCACTTGGGCTCCAACATGGTTGCTTTCCTGCCAGGAATCATTGGCACTCTAAGATCCAGCACCAGATCACCTTGCAGGAAGGAGTGGAGGCAAAGCTTCTTATTGAAATCTCGAGCCATCCTGCTATGATGCCTATCCAAGTTATGTAAAGCACGAATCCTACTTTCGTCCAGCGCTTCTAAATCAGCTAGATGGATTTCGACAACTCTATCTGACGCTTGCTGGTCGTATACCGCCGTGCGTAATGAGGGAAGCTGGATCTCGATGGGAAGGACAGCCTCAGCTCTGTACTCCAGGGAATACGGAGTCACATGGGTGGAGTTACGAGTCGTAGACCTATAGGCCTAAAGGGAATTGGGGAGCCTGTCCGGCCAACTTTTCTTGTTCTGAACAACCATATTTTCATAATGTTAGAGAGGGTTTTGTTAAACGCCTCGATCTGTCCATTCGCCTGCGCATGATAGCGGGAGGTGTGGTTAGAGAGAATGTTGTACTTGGCATACAATTATTTCAGCTTGGCTGATCGGAAGATGGTTCTGTTATCCGTGAGGATAGCATGAGGTACTCTAATCTGATATATGATATTAGATATCACGAAGTCAGAGATAGAACAAGCCTTGACTTCCCTGAGCGGGATTTCCTCTGCCCACTTTGAGAAGAAATCTGTAGCGGTCAAGATGAACCGGCACTGGCAGACCATTGCCGGCGGGTAAGGCCCTACGACATCCAACCCCCAGACTGCAAAGGTCCATGAATACTTGGTAGTATGGAGAGGATCTGGTGGCCAATGCACAAAGTTAGCATGAACTTGGCATGCATGACACCTCTTGGAATACTTGGTGCAGTCGTGGATCATAATGGCCAAGAAGTATCCCAGGCTCCAAATCTGGTAGGACAACTTCGACCGGGCCTGGTGGGTGCCATAGGAAATAGCGTGCACATCTTTCATGACATGTGAGATCTCGACTCCTTGAAGACAACGGAGGAGAACATCATCAAATCCGCGCCTGTAAAGGAGCTGCTCATATCTGGGACCGCTTTGACGGGTAAACTGTGGCGCACGACATCAGATTCATTCTCGCTCTGCTCGGTCCAGCGGAAGATTGTCATGCTAGATATATTCAACCAAGGGCGTCCTCCAGTCAGGAATTGACTCTATCACCATGCCTGAAGCCCCTGAGGGTCCGAACATAGGGACACCAGCGGTGAGATGGTTCACTCGCGGGCCATGATCGCCCTATGGAATAACTGGAGCAATGACTCTCTAGTGTGCCTCGTGGATGATTAGATCGTCCTGTTCGGGCTCCGTGAGTGATGCGGCCAGGCTGGGCAAAGCATCTACTCGACTATTCTGCGACCGGGGAATGTGAATGACCTCTGGCCGGGAGGGGAACATAGCCATTAGACAGAGGGTGCACTCCAGCAATGGCATGAGCTCTCGCTTCCTGAAAGCGTAGTCACCATTGACCTTCTTGATGACTAGCTCAGAGTCCCCTTATACATAGAGATGGGGGACGTTATCCTCCAGAGCCAACTCGAGACCAGTGATAAGGGCATGATACTCTACCTCATTGTTGGTGTATCCTTCTGAAAACAGAAATGAATATGGCAGAACGTCTTTCTCTGGGTTGATGACGACGATACCCAGGCCCCCTCTTTTAAGCCTAGGATCGTTGATCCTTCTACCGGTAGGGCTTCAGGAGGTGTCGTCAAAGTGCATCTTCCAGCATGGGATGGCGTGATCGACTGAGAGGATTGCCTCATAAGGAAAGCCTAGATCTAGTGACTGGTCCGCAGAGGTTGGGTGGGCAGCTAAGAAGTCTTCCAATGCATGTCCTTTGACGGCCTTCTGAGGTACGAACCTAATGTCGAACTTCTGGAGGATCACCACCCAGCGTGCCAATCGGCCGGTCAACATAGCTCAGTTCAGGATGTATTTCAACGGGTCTACCCGAGAGACCAGTTGTACCTCGTGGTGCTGCAAGTAGTGCCACAATTTCAGCATGGCCAATACGAGCACCAGGCAGCTCTTCACGATGGGGGAATATTAAATTTCCGAATCGAGGAGAATGCGGCTGAGGTAGTATAGGATATTCTATGTTCCCTCATTGTTCATCTGGGCGAGAAGTGCATTGAGGGATCACTCTAGGGCAGTCACGTAAAGGACCAGCGGATTTCCAGAAACGGGTGGCATCAAGACTGGAGGGTGAAGCAGATACTGCTTGATTTCATCAGAAGCAATCTGACACCCTTCGTCCCATTCATAGGCGATTCCCTTCTTCATGAGCCGGAAAAAGGGCTGACACATGCCAGCCAGATTCGAAATGAATCATCATATATAGGCTAAGTGGCCTTGGAGGCCTCAAAGCTCCCGAATATTACTCCGGGGAGGCATCTGACTGATGGCCTTGATCTTATCTAGGTCGATCCCGATGCCACAATACCTAACAATGAAGCCAAGAAACATTCTGGAGGTGACCCCGAAGTCACACTTCAACGGGTTCATCTTCAGGTGGAGAGAACGGTGGAAGTCGAACACTTTCTCAAGGTCTTTGAGATTGTCCTGGCACTGAGGAGATTTATCCACCAGATCATCCACGTAACACTCCACCAGCATCCCGAGAGTCGGCTTTAATATGCGGTGCATGGCCCGTTGATAGGTGGCACATGCATTCTTCAGGCCGAAGGGCATAACCCGGTAGCAGAAAGTACACTGGGGGGGCCCTAAAGGCAGTGAACTCTTCATCCTCGGGGGCCATCCGGATCTGGTTTTACCCAGAGTACCCATCCATGAAGGAGAGGGATTAGAACACGGCAGTTGCATCTATCAACATCTTCGTCACGGGAAGGGGAAACTCATCCTTCGGACAGTGGAGATTGAGATCGCGAAATTCGATGCAGACCCTGATCTACCCATTCTTTTTCATGACTGGCACAATTTTGGCTAGCCACCTGGTGTACTTGACTTCCATGATGATGTTGTCCTTGATGAGCTTATCATCTTCAGCCTCAGCCATGACACCATGAGAGGGGTGCATCTTTCAGGGAGGCTACTTGAACCCACGCTGGTTTGCTGGGAGGCCAAGGCGGTGGCCGGCTACCTGGGGATCTAGTCCCGGCATCTCTTCATAACTCCAGGAAAACACATCACGGTGCTTTCTAAGGAAGTCTATGTACTGTTGCCGTTCCTCGGGGGGCATAGCGGCGCTGACCAATGTGGGTCTCGGGTGCGCCTCGCTACCGAGGTTCACCTACACTAACTCGTTAACCGTGGTGGAGACTCCCTCCTCAAAGGCAGGAGGAGCATCTTCCATGTCTTCATCTCCACTATTGGAAGGTTCATACATCGGGGGAGCCGTTTCAAGGCTACCTGACCCTGATGGGGAGCTGGTGCTGGCTTGGGCGGAGGAAGTCATCACGACGGGATGCCCATGCACCTCAGAGAGCATGGCGACGAAGGCAGTTGACCCAATACCATTTGTCCTTCGGCCCAAGGGGCCACACTTTATGACATCAAAGAAGTAGTGATGCTTTGGCTTGATCCAGTCAATTCCAGCCCGACGAAACAGACACGTATGACGTTCTTCCATTGCCATATGCCCAACGTCCCGATATCGTACAGGGGTAGGAGGCTCGGGGATCACTTGACCCTGGTTGGTGTAAGAGTATGAGGTGATTTCTCACCGTCTCTTAGACCCAGAAATATGCCTTCCTCCGAAACCCGAAACAACAATGCAATCTCCCATATCGGGGGGTCGTGGCCTCCAACCGATGGATTGGGAAGACATATGCGACATCCAAACATGCCCAGGGATCACTCGTTACAACGGTGGGATCGACCTCACCTGCGAGGATCTGCCTGTCCTTGCTCTTTTAATAGTCAACGTCCAGGTAACGGGCTTCACAAGAGGCGAACTAAGATGCATCTCCTTAGAGAACTCCCACTCGACCCTTAAGGGAGTATTTGAGGTACTGATGGTATGATGAGGGAACCGTTGCGTGAAGGTGGAGCCATGGTCTGCCCATCAACGCCTTGTAGGCGGTGTCCTCAGAGACACCCATGAATTTGGTATTGGCAATTAGGCCGCCAAACAGGGTCTTTAGACGAATCTTGCCAAGTGGGGTTTGCTCGGTCATGTCATACCCCTGGATCCTATGGTCGGAGGGAGTTAAATCATCCTCAGACAACCCCAGTTTCCGCAGTTTCCATGTTGGGATCAGGTTAATCCCAGAACCTATGTCGACAACACAGCGACAGACTTCCATGCCATTGAACTAGATGGTGATGTATAGTGGTCATATGTGCCCCTGTATGGGAAAGTCTTCATCTTCACCGGAAAACGAGATAACTGGATGACATTTGGCGTCCTCAATCACCTCGGTGGGGAAGGATTCTACGGCAGTTACCTCCGTTTCAAACTGGAGGGGGCTCCCTAGATCCTCGAAGAGTGCCTTACACATTTCAGACGATAGGTAAAGGGCCTCAAGGATAGAAATCCTTGCTGTAATGATTGCCAGGTGCTTCAGAACATCATACTTTCGAGCCAAACACGAGCTTCTACTTACAGGAGGCCGCTCTCTGATCCAAGGCATGACAGGTCCCGCTGGTGGGACCAGTGACTGACTGGTACTAGGCACGTCTCTACATTCACTAGTCGAAGCCCGGGAGGTGGCTGATGTGTAAGGAACGGAAGGCTGTAGTTGGCCGGTGGCTGGGCAGGGCTGGCTGCGACATGGACGAAGTGGTCCCTCCTGATCCGACAACACAAACGGCGGTGGACGCGAATCTGTTGACACCGGGTGAGGGAGCCGCATGTGCTTCTATCTGTACCTGGCCTGCTGCCTGGCCTCAGTAGCATGCACGACCTGACTGGAGGTGACGACTGTCATGCCCCGGTGATTCATGTAGCCACGTCTCCGCCGACGTTGGAAGTGGCTGTGGACATTGGGGGAGTCCACCTGGCGTTCCTCATCGTCGGGAGCCAAAAATAGATTTACCAACTCTACGGTGTTAACCGAAGTGTACCCCAGGCATTCACTCGAGGAGTCATCCACTACCAGATAGGGTCTCGGAGGGATCCCCATTTCTGGGGGCATGAACTCGCCAAACGTGTGGGAAGATGACGACAATGGCAGGGTGTTTTACTTCTTCCTGCACCGCCACCTACTCTTCTGTGCAGTGGTAGGATGGGACGATGATGCCAAAGAAGTGCTTGCAGACTCCGAGGGCTCTGGCTGACTCAGGTGGGAACGGATGATGACATGGGCATGAACGACCATCCTGGGGGTCATCCAGTAATTATACTTCTGGGATCCACGTTCGGAAACCTATTCCCACTCATCCACCTTGTCACTGCTACCATCTGGTCTCACGAAGACACCTGCCACCTGTGTCGGGGCTGGGCCCAACATTACTATGTTGTTGTGAATCTGGTCTTGGAGCCAGTCCTTGAACACATAGCATCATTGGATGGTGTGTCCTAGGATCCGGTGATAAGGGCAGTAGTAAGGGTGATCAGTGAGACATGCATCTTCTGGCTTCCGACACTCAGATAGCTGCACGATCCTTTTATCCAAGGTGCTACAGAAATAACCGGGGACCTGGGCCTCGCCAAACGAGTAGGTCTGAATCCTTTTGTCTAGAAAGGGGGCTCTTGGGGGCTGACCATGAGTAGGGGCCGGAGGAGCAGGCCGAGGAGGCGGAGCCGGATTATCTCGCCTAAGTGGCGGCGGCGCGTTACGCGGAGGCACCTGCCGATTTTGAGGCGGTCGCTACTGGGCCTGAGGCTGTGCCCGTGGGGGTGGAAGCCTATGAGCCTGCTGAGCTGGCCTTACTGGCAGTAGCTCCAGGTGTCTTGGGGCCTCTATCTGGGCTACAGTAGTGGGCTCGGCCCTGGCGACTCTTCTTGCAGGGATTACAGGAGGCAGCGGGCGTGCCTGACTGGCCTATTGCAGGGCTTCTTCGTACCATTGAGCTGTGTACGAGAAATCACAGAACCCCCAGGGTAATTATGAGTGATCAGAGAAGGAACCAGCTCTACCTTGATGTTCCCTACACACATCGCCAGTAATTTCTCTTGAGTCAGCAGCATGTCAAGTGAGTACGTGAGCCCCTTCCACCGGGATACAAAGTCCGAAACTCACTCATCGAGCCTTTGTTTGCAACGGAAGAGGTCTGCAATGTTCTTCTTCCTGGTTGTGGAACTGAACTAGAAGAGGAATTTCTGGCAAAGGTCCTCCCAGATAGTCATAGATCTAACAGGGAGCTGGTTGTACCAGACGAATGCTGGTCCTTCCAGTGTCTAAATGAAGCAACAGAGCTTGGTAGCCTCCTGCTGCACCGGAGTCCCTAACATAGGCCCGCACCTCGAGTTGATGTTGGAAAAGTGTTGTGGTAGGTCTCTGGTCCCATTAATGGGGGAAAAAGTGGGGTTCCCAAATCCCGGCGGGGCCTGCATATCATCCACCCATGCTAGGTAAGGCTTGATGTCCGGTGGGATTGCCACATGCCGAGTTTCCAGGGCCTCCAAGGGGGTGATGAATACATCAATCAGATCATCCGGATGCGGATTCCTGTCCTGAAAGGGATCTCTAACAACAAGCGCTTTGTCGGGCTCTCCAATCTGGTAGTCATTCTCAGCAGCTCGTGAGGCGGTTGGCGGAGTGACTCTCGGGGCAGCCGGAGGAAACTGAGCATGGTCCCCTAGGTGATTCTGCCGCTCGGGAGGGGTGGAGAGATGTATCGCGCCCTCTTGCCATCGGCGCTGGCCTTTCCCCTGTCGGCGAACACGACATGGTTGCGGTTGCCCAGGGGAATCTCGACAAGGGGTAGGTGCTCCTGCCCCTACTATCCTGACCAGGGATTACCATAGTCAGGTCGCCGCTCTGCAATGCGTTCAGCCAAGATCTCATCAACCAGCCTCTTTTTCTTAGCATGTTTTTGGCATAGCGTGGCATTCTCGGGATCTTCCTCTGCCTTCTGTACCGAGGCAGATGGGTCGGCGGGCTTGACTGACCCGACAGGCTCTTTACCGTTGCCGATGTTTCAGATCAGTGTCAGTGCCTTAGTGTGCTTGGGGAGACCTAGGGGGCTCCTCTGTTGGCGAGTTATCCTCCCATACGGGTCCAGTGGCGGCTTGTCCCTAGGGGGTGAGTCCCCAACGAGGAGCTCCACACCGTTTCCCTCATCTGAATGGTCAGCCATGTTGACCGCCACTACCATTGGCGACATTCACTTAGGACCGCCCCGTGAGTCGGGCTATCGGCGGATCGCAAAAAAAAGAAGAGCAGTGTACTTCCCCCATCTGTGGACTTGCGTGTGGGGGTGGCTTCCTCAATAACTTTGCAGAGTACTTGAAAACTCTGGACGCACTGTTGCTGGAGGGCCCTGCGGTTGCCCGGCGACTCGGGGTGTCGAACCGTAGGGAGCGCTGCCAAGTGGACCCGACAGCACTGCTCAATACATCCACAAGATGCGCTTGGATCATGGGATAAGACGCTAGCTGATTGCGAAGGAGGGAGTGAGTTACTCGAAGAGTCTGGCGGAAACATTCAAACCCTCCCGGGGTGAGCACCTCTGGCACATCAAAATCTAGTTCTGCGACCGGCCAAAACTACTCGGGGAAGTGGTCTGCTGCAAGAAATGTCCAGAAGCTCCATGACTCTGGTTCGGGGTCCGGACCTTTATGCCTATGCTCATTCATTGAGGATGTTCGGGGAACTGGCAATGACGCTGAGGTAGGCCACTGGGCTAGTGGGCTGGCCGACGGGGAATACGACGAACATGTCGACTGGCCGCCGATCCCTGATTCATCCTCCGGGGGTTGTAGTGCCGTGGCAACCACATCGCGATAGAATGGTCCATGGAATGGGCCTCCTGTCACACTTTCAGTGCTCACCGAGAGTGTGTCTTCTTGGGACTCTTTCGTCGGTCCCCAGAAAAGTTCCCCACCCTCCCTAACAATGGAAGAAGGTGCTTCCGGGGAGGCCAGTGGCAACTGCGGTTTTGACCCCTAGGGGTACACCAAGTCCTCGTCCTCCTGGATATACATTTAGAGGTAGGAGGTAATCATACGGATCTGGCATTTTTGGAGTACGAGACTAACGTTCCACTTCCCCATTCCCATCCTCGACTCAGAAGGTCGGGGGGAAGGTTCCACCATCGAGTCGTACTCCGCCTCAAATTCCGAGAAACAGACCGGTCTATTCTCGGTGTGGACTCCCCTGGCATTCCCCTTACGGCGATGACGCCTAGACTTCCTGCCCCTGGGTGGATCCTCAGGGTAAGGATGATTTTAGTCAAGGAGTCCCCTAGTAGCAATAGAACTGGGGTAGAGGGGACTGAAGGTCGGGGTGCAAGAAGAACTGGGATAGATGTCGAAATGGACATGGGGAGGACCTCCATGTGAGTGAGTGACTGGATACACAATGGCTCCATACTCACGACCAACAGTAGGGGGAGTGACCTCATATCCAATGCAGTGGGTGCTGGAAAGAGTCATACCCAGAGCACAGCCGTCGCGAATAAGCCTTCGGCTTTCCAGGTTAGTGGCACAGAATGAGCCTTCATGATGGGTGGAACTACCGCGGATTGGTCCGTGGTGGACATCGCCAGTGCCCGTGACCAAGAGATTCAACCCAACATGCCTGCAGGGCGGTCGTGGTTTTGATCCCAGTCAGGCATGTGGCTACCCCTGCTCAACGTGTGCGGGGATCTGGTAGGAGGCGTCAACAGTGTCTCGGGCCACAGTGGCTACTGAGATTGGTGCCCCAAGATGGGAATTCTCTTCCACTCATGCTCGACGCTGGATTTGGGTCGGATGGGTTGGATCCAGTGGTGCGGTCATAGAGATTGGCTAGTCCTCGGCCCAGGGAGTCGGACGATGACGTCGACGCAGCCCAGCGGGGGTTCATGTCGTTAACCCCTGTGACAGGTCCTCGATCGGGCGGACCCAGACATTCCCCACATCCTTGGAATAGGGGAGGGATGTGTCAAGGAACTCCGAGGATAGGCTCCCGAAACGGTTGAACGTCGGAGTGGGGAACGGCGGCTCCCTACGCGGCCCTCGGGGGTGGCGACGATAGTGGGGCGCAACCGCGTCTAGATCCAAACGGGCCAGGCCCCAAGTGGGGATGATCCCTTCCTCATCGTACCTACGAACCAAGTCGTGTATCACCCTTATCTGTATGATTTATGACAGGTAGAGGGGGCGTGAGGGCCCGACAGTCGCGATAATCGGAGACGAAGTGACTGTGGAAAAGACAGGACCACGCGTGGTAGCCGCGTCGGTACTGCCCCTGCCCCTGCGCCGGTGGGCAGGTGTTGATCGAGCTCCGGATGGAGTGATCTGATTCCTGGATGTAGAGAGATGAACCCATCAGTTCTAACAGGAAATTAAATCAACAACCAATAGCCTAGCGTCGTTCCGTCTTCACGGAACGGAGTGCACAACATCCGGACTGCCTCGACCCCTGGCAGGTTCCATGTCCCGGTGATAGATACTCGGACCTGGTGACATGCTGATCTTCTGACATCCTGAATGCTACCTATCCCCATATTGAGGAGAAGAGCTTCACGTCGGGTTCACCATTTTTTGTTTCCGACACTTACACGCCGGGGCGCGCGCGTGTGTCCGTCACTCATGGGAGGATGCGCGGCTCGCAACCCTGCATTCCCGCTTTCCAAAGGCGGGCGACATCCGATCTTTATTCAGTTACATCTGCTCCTTGATCAAAACCAGGATGAATTGATGTTGGTTCTTCCTTCCGTGGATTCCTCCTTGGAGCTCGTCACCTAATCCGGGTCTCCCTCATAGATTTAAGATGGGTTCGTGAAGCTCATTCCTAGTGCGATATCTGCATGGACTCCAGTTAATTACGTTGCTTCCGTCAAGACGCTCCAAGGGGTCTTGTCAGGGCAGCAACCTTCGGTGAGGAGAAATGTCACGTTGGGATGTTGTTGGCATGTCTTGATGCTGGGGATCAACATGTCTGTCTTCTGACCCTAATCACGGGGCTTCTCGAGGGTGCGGAAGCCAGAGGCATCCCACATCAAATGCGGTGAATGTATACCGTTTGAGGTTTTTCTCAGCTTCCCATGATTAAAACGGGGTATGTCGCGAGTTTAACGTCTTGTGGAGATGGATCACACTGATCAAAACACTGCGAGTGGATCAGATTGAAGGACCCCATAGGGGGAACACCGATGTTGGGGCCAGCCCATGGGTGGCTTCCCGGATACTATGGAGTGGGGTGGAGTGGCATGATCTCACCAGGATGTGGTGGCCCGGGTAAGGATCAGGCTGGATTATGGAGTGAGGCATGTGTCTTATTCCTTGAGATGGCCCTAGAGGGGGAATACAGTTCAACGTCATGAAGGAAGAGATATAGTTTAACGTCATGCGGGTGGTGGGCTTGAACGTTGTGGAGGCTTCCTATGTACCATGAGTTAGCACAGATCAAAGTCCATGTAGTTCGCTGGCATGGGTATTACACTCTGAGGTGGCCCAAGAGGATGTCATGGTCGATGCGCACTCTAAGCCCACATGAGTCATGCTCGGTGTGGGAAAAAAGAGGTAGCAGGGACCAGACGATCACATCGTGAAGGGTGCCTCCATGAGAAGCAGAATGGAGATTACACATTGAGCGGCCCTAAGAGGAAATAGGGGCTTATGCATGGTTAGCATCCCTGGGTGTCGGGGCTTACTCCAGGGTGGAGGCCCATGGTGCGACAAGGCACAGTGGGAAAGAGACTCCACTGGCCTTGGAAGGGGTGGAGTATGGAGATGCACGGGTGCAACCTTCCGTAAGAGAGGCTAGGGGATTACGCTCTGAGGCAGCCCTTCCCCCGCAGACAAACGCCACTCCGACAAGGAGGATCTCATTTCATGCGGGGAAGAGTCAATTCTTGTGGAGATGATAGGCGTAAAAAATGTCTGAGCTAGGGGGGACCCTGGGTGCGAAGCACGGGGTTGAACCACAGTTTAACGTCATGTGTTAAGGATGAGGTGCTTAGCAGTTTAACGTCCTGCAGCTTGGACGAGGTGGGTTCGCTCCACACCCCTAGGGCTTACATGCCCATTTCCCTATACCCCTTGTGGGAGGGACGGCATCTGCAAGGCTGTGGTGAAGGGGTTCGTAGGGTGAACCACTAGGGGGTCCACGTTAGCATGGCTATGCGAAGAAGCAATAGCCGTTAGCATTCCTATGCAGAGAACCAAAAGGAAAAGCAACGCAACGGGAAACAATGCCCAAGGGACCATGAGGTTAATTCACCCGAGCCTGGAAGGCAGTGCGGGAAAACAACGCATGGCGCGCACTCCTGGCAGGGGAGACATCAGGTGCCAATGCGGAAATCCATCCAAGGGGCGTCAAGGTGAAGGTTCAAGGGTTTTTCACGCGCTAAGGGAAGGTTTGCGCGCAAAACACCGGGATGGAGCACAATTGGAGCCAGGGAATTGCACGCAGCGAGGGAATGACGTTTAGGTTATTGCGCGCACAGAAGGGAATTGCACGCCCCGGACACGGATTGCGCGCAAGGAAGGAACCCAGAGGTGGGGGAAAATTCACTGAAGTCGGTGGCATTGTGCGCAAAAGCGAACCCTGGGGCAATGTTGCACGAAAAAAAGATATTACTTGGAAGTCATATTGCACGTGGGGGGAGTCGAATTGCGCGCCCAAGAGCAGATCTGAATTCCTCAACCCCCAAACCGTCGGGGGATCGCCTTAATTTTATAAGCCCCAGCCGGCGCGAAATCCAGGAGGCACGCACAATCTTCTACGCGGGGAACAGTCGGTGTGCAAAATCTCGAATCACGGAACCGGGACACACAAATATTGCGCACCTCATCGGCTCAATTACTCGAATCCCGAGGATACTTCGTTCTCCCAACATTATTTGGCACGAATCCTCCTTTATTTCGTGAACCGCTTCCCAGGCCTCCAGATCGGGCCCCTGACTCCGAATATGACTTCGCTTCGTCACTTCGAAACTTACTTCGGGAGTGGCGGACATTTTTGGCGTCTACAAAATTCTAAAAATGATTATATGATTTTTTTCGTTGTATTTATTATTTTCCTCACACGGTGTATTTGTTTTAGCAAATTTATGGAAGAAAATGGAATTGTGTTAGCATTGAATACCATTGAAAAAGTAGTGATTATGATTAATTAAATAGAATATATTTTGGAGTTAATGTTATAGTTATTATGAATAGTAGAATATCAGGATATATGATTAATAATCTATTCTAAAAAAATGTATCTAACAACACAAAAAAAGAGAATGATGGATTAAGATACTAGGTTGAGTGGTGGATACCTGGAAGGAATTAAGGCATATTTTTTTAGTGGTAAATGAATAAAGATATATGAAAGAGAGTTTCTAAATTGAATAAGACAATTACTTATGTGTAGAAAATAAAGGAATAAATTGATTAATTTCTATGGAAATGATTATCTTTTAGAGAATGGAAATAAATTCCATCCTTGGAATAATTTTACATTTAATTGTATTGAATATTGGAAACATGGGAATTCTATATATTAATGACCAATATTAAGTGTTAAATCCTATGTCAAAGATTCTCATCTGTTACTGTTAAGTAGACTAATTATTTAGGTATTCAGATTCAAGAATTAAAAAATATATTTACATTTATCATCGATTTTTTGAATCATAATACATTTATGAATCGGGTATATTATGGTAAACATATATTTCATACAATATAATTAACTCTATAATTTGGTGTACTGTCAAGGAAATATGTATTGAGGTTAATTCATATTTTTAATGTATTAAAACCCCATTTTGATGTTTTATGGGATTAGGATTAAATATATCTCTGGATACATTTATAAAAATATGAAATAATTCTTCAGAAAATATTAATGTTATTTAATGAATAATGCCTCTACATTTTGTGAACATATGATTAAATGTATTGGTAATTTTTATGGATTAACAAATATTGCATATTATGTTAATTTTGACAGTTACAGACCAACAATTGTTTAATAGATATGCCAACTGTGCAAATCTGTCACATGATATGTATAATATAGGAATTTTATAATCATTATTTAATATAAGAAAAAATAAGCATATAACAACATTACAAATCATAAAAATGTGATATACTATAAAGATATTAAATCCTATCCTTAACAGGGTAAACCAGAGAGTATGCCAAGTCTCCATGATACAATTATTCACTTATAGACCATCATGAACCAAAAGCTATAACAACAAGACAAGAATTATTATAACATATTTTCATCCATCTACCTGAATCCTGCAATAAAATATATGAAATTTTCCAATAGAAAAAGTAGGGTTTGATGAAAATAACAGTATGATACCAATATTTTTCTTTTCATGGACTAATATAACTTATTATAGATTTTTGAATTATAATGGAAAATAGATTTATAATGTGTTTTATTAAATTTATAGCATTTATAAGGTTTTCCCTCTTTCGAACATCAGTATTGATAAAATATACTCATATTGTAAAACCATAAAAATGATTAATAAAAGTGATAATATCATGAAATCATATCTCTTTATCAAGAGGTAAATATTTTTACACTTATCCATGAGACAACATATCCGTAAAATCTATTTGATAGACCATCATATAAAAACCCGTGTGAAATCAATGATAAAAACAATAATGTAATATATAAAAAAAATGAAAAATGAAGAATAACTTCATATTGGTCTCCAGATTATGTAACAATTCATATTAGACACTCAAAACTGTAAAAATGAATTGTTGGACCTAATAGATATAAATTACTTCAATTTGATATGAAAATAATTTACCTCATAATGATTCAACACACACTATGGTTAATCATGTCTCTATCGTAAAACAACGAAGTTTATTAATGTGTAATTTCCTAATAAAATTTAAAAACCACACACACATTTTCATAAAAAATTTCATATCCATACCATTTATATTTTCATTTCAAAACACATTTTTAAATAAAAAAAACCAATACGAAAAATATTATTTATGGATCAATTTCCAATTAAAAAACAATTCATACAATTTATGACATCCAATTATTGAATGGACTAAAGGGATGTTTTTTGAAATACATGAAATTAATAAAATCAACCCCATTTATAGAAAATATTTCCTCGTAATGGTGGAATTCATTCTTCTTTTAACAATGGTTACCAGAAACCCAGTGAAAAAAATTAGAAAGGTAATGCCCACTGAGATAACCAAGAGAGGTAATCCAGCCAAAATGGTGATCATTTGGAATTTTTTTTATCTATATGGGATAAAATTACACATAATCACTTCAAAATAACCTCTTTGTCCATATCTAGGAATCTTTTATGAAAGAAAATAATAATTCAGGCCATGACACAAACTTTAATGCAATCCTCAAAAAATTACATGCTTTGTAACACCATTACAAATCATGAAATCCTTGAGTACCACATATTCTGATAACCCAAACACAGTAAATGTAGAATTCATACACTATATATTTAGTTCATTAGTTTTGTCTATAATTTATTACAAATTCAGTATTTGAAGAACACATTATTTACATTAAATGCGAAATTAAGAATCTATTGGTTTTAAACTATAAATTCCAAAAAAAATCATTAAATCCTAATTACATGTATCCTCCCAATTAATTCTCGGAATTACTCAACCATCAAAAATAAAAAACCCTTTAAAGGTGAAACTATAACTTATAAAAAGGTAATGGGATGTTCCAATATCCCAACCATAAATTTTTTCCCTGCATAAATCCATCAAGATCCTAGATCCAAAAAATGTTAATGACATTAATTCCTAATAAATGAATCCCACTCAAATGTATGTTCTCTATCCAGTCTATACTATAACAGTACATGGACTGGGGGATTTTATTATGTATTACCTTATTTTGGAGATCAATATTATGAATTTTCTACTAATTCAACATGGTATCGTGATAAAGATTATCATCCTCCAATATAGTCACATGGTAAGGCTCTATTATATACCTCATCAACATGGGAACAAGAAACACAATGTTTATATTTGAAACAGAATATTTATAGGGAAATCGTTAAGCCAAAACAATCATAAAATAATCTTATTGTGGCATAAACACCTTGATGATAACATACCCTACTCACCTAACAGGCGATGTCCCATGTGAGGTGGAATATTGGGATAAACCAAATAATCAAAATAACACTCTAGTGTCCAATCATTATGGTTCACATATTATTTTTGAAAACTCAATGCTATGATCTAATTCCTATGGATAAACTGCACCATATCTATCATATCCTGAAAAACATCCATCCTAACCAATGAACACGTTATAAAAACATTTAAGAATAATGTAGATCTATATGAACTCCCTTAATATAACTCTATGAGTTCCATATTTATTTAATCATGCTGACTATTTTCATAGAAAAACTCATCCAATGGAAAATAATTTGATTAAGAACCTCTAAAATCAAGCATACAAGCCTGGATCATATCATATAGAAGATGAATAACCCACTCTCTTTATAGATTGTTTTGTAGATGATAATTTGTGATTATTTTAATCTATGATCCCATGACCTCATTAAAACAGTTCATGAACCAATATATAAACAAAAGGTCCTTATTAGAAACAACTGTAGAGGGAACCCCATGATCTCTCCCAATCACATAGACATAAAAGTCCCCAAGTAATAATATATTCATCATCTCTTTGTTATCTTGGAAATGTTTAGATATCATGAGTTGTCCCAAGATCAATAAAGTCACATCCTTATATAAAATATTCTATAGAAAAATAATAATGATATAAATGGAAATCACATCCCACATCCATACCGGATTGGGTAAGAGATTCTATGGCCCTATAGGTGTCTAGTTCTCCCCCATAATCCTAGGACAAGTATAACACTATGAAACAAAATATCATATGAACCCTATAATTCCATAATAATAATACAGAAATCTCATATTGTGATACATATTAGTATACCGAATAATCCTGGACCTACAATACATTTTTTCACTAGCCATCATCTCTGGTAACATGGAAAATAGAACTACTAACCTTTATAGAAGAAATAATCTATAAGGAGAGACTATGACCAGTAAACCAAGGTCTACCCAACATAAAGGAATTCACTATACCATATTCACTAGGAGTTTTCTTCATGAAAGTGTAGAGATAATCATAAAATGATGATCCAAAATTCATAAAAACTAGGAACACTTGTCTTCCATCTTATTCCACAAACAAGATCATATTATGAAAAAACTGATTAGAGGCTAGCCCCCGATCAATTCCCTCAAGTCTTATGGTGAAAATTTTCTACTCAATGAAATGACATGAATATTCCATGTCATGGAAGTATAAGAAATATAAAAATAAGATGCCAAATGATACTCTATCCGACATTATGTTCCAAATTTAGAACCCACTATTTAAATAAATATTTCCGGATCATATGATTTGAATATACAATTAATGGATTCGCTAAAAATTCAATGACACCATTTTTTAGTGAGTCCATAATATCTTCAAACTAATGATCACATGTATGGTAATTCTTCTCATGGTGAATTAATTTGATAGAGGAATATGGAAGAACCATTACCCTTCATCGATACACAAACTAAACCAACACATTTTGAACTATTACAAACATCATTAACATACTGAGATTCTAGATGAATCAGAATTACTGCCAAATTCATCCTCTCTTTAATCAATTAAAAATATATCAAATTCGATTTTTTCAATTCAAATATTATACCCTTTTGGAATATAATTTTCATTAAAAATAAGTATTGGAGAAGACCTAAATAGAAAGTGTATACTGACCATCGAAACACATGATGCTCAGAATCTCATACATATTATTGGGATTATCATGGAAGATATCTTCCAATACATTTTTGATGATCAACTGAGATTCCCCTCTCGGATATAACATGCCTCGGAAGCATCTCTTCTAGGAACCGAAACTCACACTTATAAAATTTTCCATATAGAAAATGTTCATTCGAGGTTCAAATAATGACAACCAAATGGTCCATATGTTTTCAACTAACATATAGAATGAAAAAATATCATCAATGGAAGAAACAAAAAAACAGTCTAGGAATTGATGAATAATACAATTCATCATAGAAAGTATAACCATGGGAGAATTAGTGATACAAAACTGGCATCCAATAACTCAAAATCCCATATCAACTCCTAAAGGTTGTGTAATATATATCATATTTTCGATCTCTCATTTTTTTATACCATGACCACTATTAAATAATAAAAACCCAATGATACCCTATATGATGATCAATGATATCATAATCAATTGAAAATGTTATTTTTCATTAATGGTGAATCTACTATATTTTTTTAATAAAAATAATTTCTATGCTTTTTTCCATCTTTCATTATAATGAGAATAGTTAAATCCCATAGTTACAAACAATGGAAAATAAATACATTAGAATCTAGATATACATTAATTTCACATAGTGTAATATGGTATAAAAATTTTGATCCTACTAGAGAGGATGTAAATATTATTTTAGAGCTCTATATGTGGAAGAAAACATGAAAAATCATCCCAAAAACCATCACGGTACTTTTACATAATAATATGAATTGGGCCAATGATGAAAGGACCAATTAAACGAGGAAAAATCACTAATGTAACTAATTATATTAACATGTCATAAAGAGTAATAGTCATTGAATATCCTTATATAGAGTACTACTCACACTAATTAACCTATGTGACACCATCAGAGTATTAGAAATGAAATCAATGATGATAAAAGTCAAAAAATGACTTAGCATTGATTGTAAAATACATTCACATAATAATGTTGATTTTTTTTGGATCATGAGCTAATAAGTCCCACTCAACATAAATTATTGATATCATCACTCAAAAAACGGGACATCTGAAAGCTCATTTTGACCTCATTCCAATTGCAGTTAAAAAATATAACATGAATGTAAAAAGTTACAACCTCAATTAAAAACTATAAAAATACAATGACAATATAAATGAATGATTATTGATCATATAAATCAAATAAACTAGTATATAACATGAGATAATCATTATACCTATAATATTAGACAATCCTGCATCAAATTCCAATGGGACATACTATACTGAAAAATGTTGTCTATTCTTATCCAGATGAACATACACCTTAACATATGGATAATACCCACCACAATTTCAATCATTTTCATGAACATGGGAACTCATATTTTGAGTTTATACATCCATACTACCATAATATATATTTTAACAATGGTTTTTGGTGTCCAGATCATCCATATAGGTGAAAATAAATGGGATCATATGCATAGGTTGTCTTAGTATAACATTTACTTCCATAAAGGTAGTCAACAACCTATTACATCCCTATCATATTCATTAAGAATTGTCTTGTGTAAAATATACCACTCATACACTTCTATCTAAAGAAAATGAAAACCATGGTGATCCTCTAAACCAACTAAATAACCACACTTACCTAAATTCTAGTCAATGTCTGCCTCAACAAAAGGTATCTTCTCAACCTCACCTACAATTTTCATAAGAAATAATAAAATCAAAGTATACTGAATACCAAAACTCTGTCATAACTCAATCCTTAGAGCCTTAAGGTACTCATTTATACCAATCTATGATAGCATATAAACTAGATATGAAAAACTATTATAATACTGCAAATCAGAATGATCCCTATAATATAAGGATATAAACTCATAGTTCTTCACAAAACATATTTTCTTTTGAAAAGATTATAGGTAAAATAATATCATGAAGGAATAAAATGTTAAAACATCATGCTACATAGCTTCTACATTATGGTCTTACTATATATTTCCCAAAATCTCATGCATAAACCTGAAAAACAAACATACATGTATTCAGGATAATTCATGAAATTGAAGATCTATTGTATAAACTCAAGACACTCCATCAACTCCATGTTTAGTTTTATACCATGAAATAAGGTTGGATACATATTACTAATTTCTAAGGCATTATCCAATATGAATCCCCAGTTCATAAACCCCCTTGGCATGTAGTTTGAATAGTTCAGAAAACATCTTCTACCATAATATATTCTACTGGAGAGCACACCTATAGAACCTTCCTTATAGATTCTTATCTCCAATTTAGAGGAGATATTATTGGATTCAATTTATAAAAAAAGACAGAAACCAATGAATCAAGAAAAAACTTAAAGATTCATAGAACAACAATCAGGTATTGATAAAAATCAGAAGTAATTTTTAATATAAACACTCCATGAACAATACCTTACTTATAAAGTAACAAGTCGATTTCAATAAACTTCCCATATTGTTCAGTCAAATGAACACAACCTCTAGGTCATATACATGATAAAAATTCATTGACCTTCCATAGTAACTATGTTTCAGTTATGGTACTGTGATGGATAATCCCATTTTACACGCTTATTACAATTATATGTATGGTCCTAACTCCCGTCCCCCCATGAAACATAACCAATATCCAGAACTGATAACAGACAAAGGGATATGAATCCCTTTCATACCAATTTGTATAGAATGATCCTTCATAACCTATACAAGACACTTGAACCATCCCATCACATGAAAAGTGTAGAATAGGGAAGTATAATTGTGCGCTGAATATCAGAAAAAATGAAATATAGCTTGGGTAAAAATAGAAAATTGAGGAGACAACACAATGACTTAAAATACAATATGAAAATTGTTAAAGTAGAAAAAATATCAAATTTCCATGTGACCAACATTCACCTCATAACCATCCTAATCCTACCAGCTACCATTAGAGATGAAATTATAATACAAGATGATGTTCCCATTACATGAATTCTGTAATAAAAAAAACTCACAAATGCATACTACATTTTGAGATATATCCTACTAGGCTTCAACCCTAATTTCTATACATGGTATTATATAGAAAATGAAGTAATTATATGATTTAAAATAAAAATATTTTACAAATAATTTTCAAAATCCCATGTTTTGATGTATTATTTGATCTTTTTAATCCTTTTTTTATAAAATTCCTTTCATGTTTTCAAAATTGAATTTTGAAAATTAGAAGTTATAATAATTCCATGGAATATACCAGCATCAATAAATAATTAAGTATGCACATATCCTTGAAAAAACCTAGCATGTGAAGCTGTATGATACAAACTCATTAAAACAAATGATAAATAATCCATGAAAATACAATATTGTGATAAAAAAAAGTAACTGACAAATGACAGAGTTCCTTTTTTGGGCTCTAGAATTTGGGACAACACGTAATAAAAAAACATAAACATGTATAAATTGGACCCAATAGATATCATTTCCTACCAGTTTCTATCAAAAAAGATGCCTTCTACTAGAGAACCAAACACTATGGCGACCTATGTCTATATCCTATTTCAATCAATGTACCCAATGTTAAATTTTATAACAAATTATAAAAAACATTTTAATAATTTCATAAAATATTTTCAAAGACAATTGAATGCACTGAAGAGTTTGAAAACCCATTTATACATCAGGAAAATATATTTTCAATAAAACCTCTTTTTAAAACATATTCATTTCTATGAAATAATTAGAAAATAATATCACTTGTAATAAATTGAAAACCTAATATAATTTATCATAGATGACATGAAGTTCTTTAACATCACCAATTGTATATAAACACATACCTAAAAAGTTATGGACCACTTTATATTCGATAAGGGGGACCAAAAAAGAAAAGAACGTCCTTTGAAGGACATGGAATGTCAAAAAATATGTCAGAACAAATCCAACCAAACTAGAGATAAATCAATGATTTATTTGATATGGATTGGAGTGAATCACACAAAATCATTTAGGTATTGCATCTATGTCGAGACCAAGTAAGACTCTATGAATTGATATAAAAATTTCATCTGAGTATCCTTCATAATAATAACCATAGAGAGTTTACGTATAACATATCCTAATTACATTATGTGAAATCCTTGAGTCCCACATATTCCAAAAAAAATTCTCCATTTCATTAAAATTCATATTTTTCTCAACAAGCTATGTTTAAACATTACATGGAATAAAAATTATATCATTGTGTCTTTAGTTCGTGGGTTCTATAAGGAGGCCATTACAAATCATGAATTCTCATTTAATTTCATCTAATTGACCAGTGAATAGAAAAAACTATAGGTTTCAAGATAAAAATTACCATAAAACCCTGACCACACCATTACAGGTATCCTCTAAATTTCATCACATAATTACTCGACCATTGAATATGGAAAACCAAAAAATTTGTAAAAAACGCGACAGAAATGTAATGGGGATTTATATAGTGTCCTTAAATTTTTGGAGATTTATATGAATTATATTTATATTGTATTGGGAAAATTAAACCCGATATGACTAGTGAAAACTTATTACAACGATTAAGGTGTTATGGCCTAAATCCACTACCTATGGGTGGAAAGGGTGAAGATTCTAAAAAAAGTTATTTTCTAGTTATGATAAAAATGTTTTACATAAAAATTTTTATAATTAAATATTATGTTGATCATTGGCTGTCAATATTAAGGTTTATTGATTAATGCATTTTAATAATATGGTCCAACCATTTCAGTTTTGTTAAATATTTAGAAATAGATAAAAAAATAATCAGTCTTCGATGGATCATAAGATTTATTCATATTAAATATTTGTGTTTCTAAAATAAAATTTATTTTTTGATTTTGATCTAATGGAGTAAATGTTGATGATGAAATTGTGAAAATCGTATCCAAAGGACAAACTTCTTCTCATAAAATAGAAATATTCCCATTATGTATATATCCCTATATTAATAATATATATATATATAATTACTTAAAATTCAAAATCAAATCATGAAAAAATTTTAAATTATTACAATCATAATTGATTATATAATGGAAATTGAAATATATAAATATTTATTGTTTTAGGTTCATCAAAATTCCCATGTCCATTCACTTGATTTTGATCAGTGATTACAATAATTATCCATAATTATTTATTGTTTTCTATCATTTCAATATTTCCCCCTCACATCAATGTTATCTAATTTGGAAATCTAGTAATGTCTTATTCTAAATCACAATGGTTTATTCCTATGTCTATTATGAAGAAAAAGTTTTGTTAATAATTTTTATAATTTTGGTTTTTAATAAAAAAATTTCAAATTTAAAAAGCATGATATACATGTGAAAGAATAAACATTTAGGAGTCAATTAATTAATGGTGGGATGAATTTTACTACAAGATAATTTAAAGAATATTTATTTTAAATGCATTTAATCATCTATATATCATGTAGTAAAATAACCCCATAATTATTTAAATGATAATGTTATATTAGATTGACTATACGATATGAAACTTTTGTTATAAAATACCTGTTAAATATTTTTTTAATTAGGACCCTTATAACCTAGTAGTTGAATTGTTGGGTATGAATTAAATACATTTAATTATATAAAATACCACTTTTTCTTGATCCACATAAAATTATTTTTTAAAATCAATCAACATTTAGTAAATTCAAATTGTTCTTTGAAAACACATCTTCTTAAGAATATATTTTTTATAACATTTGTGAGAGATCAATAATGTTAATTTACCAAAGATATAGAAAATTTATCTGATAAAATGAAAATAATATTTTAAATAATAATATGAAAATTATCTTCTGTTTTAATTTCTGTATTTTTATTAAAATAATGATTTTATTAAATTGTGTTAAAATAAATATTTTTTAAAGACATCCATTTCATTTAAATAAAATAAATAAACTAATATTCATATTATAATTTTAATATTACATCAGAATAATAAAATATTATATTTTTATAATAAATATAATCAATTAAAAATTGATTATATTTATACCCAATTTTGGTATAACTTTATTTATAGGATTAAAATTACTTTTTCCTAAATGCATTTATTAACTGCAGAACATTCTTAAATATTAATTAAAGAAAATTACAAATAATAATTAAATATTTAAATGAAATTTAAATATTATATATATAATTAATTTAATTTGAATATATATAATTATGATAACTACACATATAATTAAAGAATTATTATATTTTATTATATGAACTGCATTTCTTGAAAATAAATTTTGGGACATTAATTTTTGGATAATTTTTTATATTAATTTGTCCACATAAGTTAATTTAATGTAAATAAATTTATTCCATATTTTTAATAAGACTATTTACTATTATTTAATATGTTCAACTAATTTTTTCATTATCTTTGGTAAATAAGGTAATATTTATTTACCATGGTGGCGATTAAAATTTGGTTTTGTGGGTTACATGTCAGAATGTTAAAATTGATTTTCCTTGATCATATAATTTATATTTGATAAATATTATTTATTTGATTTTATTAGTGAGTCCAAATTATCTATTAAGTCCCAATTTTATTCGTAGTTGATAAAATACCTTGGTTTACTAAAATAACTACCATATTAAAATAATATAATCATAAAATAAATAAAAAATAAGGGACAATGAAGAACATGATTAAAAAAATTTATTCTAATGAATTATTTGGATTTAACTATGATAAATTAAAAAAAATTATTTTTTAATTATATAGTCTCATGGGATTAGAGAGACTTATTGGGATATAATATTATTGGTTATTGACAAAAATGTCACACATCATTAAATAGAAATGGCACCTCCTTTAGATCACTACATCACACCTCTAAATGTATTTGTGTTAAATAAAAAATAACCATATTTTTCCTCAAAATTCATATCCACATTATATAGATTATTTTATTCCCAAAATAATCGCCCTATGGTTCATTTTAAGAAATCTAATTGAGGTTATTCTAATAAAATTTAATTGCAACCACTAAACACTTTTTTTTCATAATTATATCTCCCCATTCAACTATTTCATAACAGTTCAAATATAATAACAATATTATATTCCATATTAATTTTTGTTATTATATTTATTGAATAATAGTTTACCATATCACCGTTCATCAATGGGGAATCAATTACCTCACTCTTGTGTACGATAGAGTACCATCTCACAAACTGATTTAATTTTATCCCATCACCTACTCTCACATATTACCATAATGAAGGAGATAAGGAATATATATGATTATTTTTATAAGATATTTATTCTTTGAATTAAATGAATCCTCAAGATCCTTAACCATTCAACTATTAATGATATGATATTGTCATTGGTTCACAGGTATGCCCAATCGTCTCCTTGAAGTGATGTGAATCATTTTACAAATGAAACATTCTATAATTGTAAGAGAAATATATCTAATGTGTTAATATGATATAATTAATATTATTATGATTCTGGATATGATGAATATATATCCTATCCAAATGAACCCAAACATCTATTAAAATACATGAATTAAAAAATAATGCATATATGAATAGAAAAAAAATAAATCATAAACTTTTATCAATTAATAGTTGATAAAAGGTTATAATTGGATCATATATGATACCATAACTATTAATGTTTTTTAATAAATTAATAACCCTTTTAACCCATTTTATATGAGGTTAAATAATTTTCATCTAATGAAAAATTTTAAGTAAGTTATTTGAATTAATTTTTCTTTATTAGGGCATATTGTAATGTTATACACCTGATTATTTGTATATGGTGTATATAACATCCAATTTACTTTAAATATCAATAATAAATAATATTTCATTCTATCTTCAGTTTCAATTAGATTAATTTTATCCATTAGGATTCGACATGAATATTTCTAAACGATAAGGAATTTCATAAATAATTTTCTTTTATTTAAGTCATATTTGATCTTCAATGTCATTGATAATCAATGATTACACGTGTCATGAAATTTTAGTATCTTAATTAATTTTTAAATTATAAAATTTTGATCTATTGTTGATGCCCATATTAAATTAGTTAATTAAATTTCTCTTTTATGTAATGGTTTTTATCTCAAATTGTCTTCTTTGGGTCACATGTTTTGTTGTACACCTATATTATTTTATGAGGTATATATACTTAACCTATTTTATTTTTAATCTTGTGGATCTATATATTCATTGTATATTGTGTTTCATTTTATTATATTTCTATCATGGGGATTACTATTCAAAATAAACAATATTTGTAATATTTTTTTCGCAATGGGATTTTAATTTGTATTTTTTATTCTCGTATTACAGTTGAAGGAAATTATTTTTTCAATTAATAAGAATTCCATTTATTTATATTATCATATGGATACTAAGAAATTTCTCAAGTAATAGAATAATTTTATTATATATGTTACATAAATAAATATATAAATTGTTTTTGTGAAAAAATATGACATCATTTTTGTCTTATATTAAAAATCATTTTTATTCCTTATCAATGAATTGTTAAAATTTATGAAAATATATTTTCTATGATTTTTGGAATCAATATTTACCCATTATAGGTTTGTTATATAATAAAGTAAAAGTAATCATCCATTTAGTTTCTTACAATGTGCTCTTTTACTTGTAATTCAAAAATGTGAAAGAACTATTTGTTCATAGAATTTAATATATCAACAGAAATTTTCTACAATCATAACCAATCAAGGATTTGAATCATTATTTCCATGATTAAATAATATTATTATAAGAAAATATATTTCTAAATTTAAAATAAATTTTTATTATTTAATTATTATTTTCAAATTAAAAAATATTATTTTCCCCAATAATGTTTTAAATGTTATTTATGTTATTTAATTTCACAAATGATAATAACCCAATATTTTATTTGCAATCCAATTTGAATATGTACTATTTATTTCATAGTTATTTTGTGTATTGGTGGTTTATAATAACTTTGATCCAGTAAAGTATGATAATTCATTTTCTTTAATGAATTTGATGTAATTATCATACCCTTGAAACATTCTATTTCAAATAAACATTATACATTTAATTTTTATTAAATATAAATATTATATTTATTATAGATATTATTATTTCCTAAACCCTTAATCATTTATACATATTATTTTTCTCTATGAATTTTATTTTAATGGTTGGGTAACATAAAGTAAATATTATTTTTAACTGTATAGGGATATTTGTTGATGATGCATAATTATCAATTAATTAAATAAATAAATCAATAAGATATGAATTCAATGGAAATGTAATGATAGGTGTCGAATGAAATTCTATATCCCATCAATTAATTATTATAATCATGATGCATATCATTAATAAAACATTATGTGGTCTTTCACACAAAATTTTAATATATCTATTAAATGATCCTGAATATAACTATTAAAAATATTTTGTATCATGTCATCCAATTCTATAAATTTCATGCATTCAAAATCATGCTTTCATTATCCATGAAAATTTTACGAGATAATTTAAGCCTCCTCATTCAATTTATCGTATCAATTTATAAAAATTTAAGTTTTATAAGTTGTAAAACATAATTTCAGACTAATCCCACAAAATGTGACAAAAGTATTTCATAAAAAATGAATATTTTATTCCTAAATTTATCTTAAATTATATAAATTATAACTATGAATCATAAATTTAATTTAAATTAAATTATAAATAGATAAATAATATATAAATTTTATTTTAATAAGTCATAATTTTGGATTATTTTATAATGACCCCCAAATTTTACAGAGTTTATTACAAGATTACAAGAATTACTAAAAATGAAATAAAAACCAATGATCATAATGACTACTAGGTTAGTATGATTAGGTACATTAAATTCAAAACATGAAACTAGAATGAAAACATAATTTATTAAACTCTATAATGATATCCTAAAATCATTTGATTAATTACATCTACATAGGATAACTTGAGAGAATATAGGAACTCAATGATGAGATGAAAATACCACTAAGAGAATAAAACATAGAATAAAGCACCCCACATGGGTTAGAAGGCATTAAATGATGTCATAAAAAATAATATAACATGAATACACGTATAGAATCATATCATATAGAAAATGGTTTATTATAACAATGGAATAATATAAAAACTGGAAGAAACATAAAAATAATATAATAATGATTCAAGGACCATTTCATAAGGATGAGAATGAGTTAAGGCTAACCACCAAGGCATTTTCACACAGATAATGAGTCAAGTCTATCCACCAATAATATTTCACATGGATTCTCATGAGACTAATAATTAACAAATGCATTTTATCACTATCTGGAAACAAACATAATTACATGTTCATTAATGTTTGTTCCACATAATGAAAAATTCATAAGAAATAAAACATAGACAAAATATTTACCCATCTAATGAATCAATTATCCTAAATAAGAAAAATCAAAAAAAGGGGATATCATCCTAGTTTCCAATGAATAATAGATTTAAACCATAACTTAAAATTATTCAAGGAAATTGTAATTAAATTATGATATGTAATGTAAAACAGAAGCGGAAATATGTAAAAATTGTTTTTATGATACATCACTAAAAAAATTTAAATTTGGTATAAGTGAAAATTTTCAATATTCATTCAAACTAAAAGGTATAACTAATTGTATAAAACTAGAAATAAACCTAGATATCTATTCATGTTAAAAATATTAGTTTTATGAAAATAATGGTTTGTTAAATCATATTGTCGAATGGAATTAAAAATGGTTATGGAATCAAGAAGTTCTCTTTAATTGGAATATTCTTATCACAATGAATTGGGAAGGGAACATTTACAAAACATGATTATCACTGAAAAATAAGGATTATTTTATCTCGATAAATGATTCTATAATATATAAATTCAATTATTAATAGTTATATAAAAATAAGTAATTGTTACAATCAGGTAAATAGAAGAAAAGATTCACCTGAAGGATAAAATTATTGTTCAGAGAGAATCCTTTACTCTATGTCTAATTATGTTCTACAAATTTTCATAATGATCATTATAAAAAAAAAACAATTACATTAATTACTTAATTTAAAAAAAATTCAATGTTTATTTTGATTTCTATAAATTTTTTTTTAATTATGGACATCTTAGTAGTGTAACACCCGAGACTTTTATGTTATATGAATCATCAAAGGAATCTTTTTCTACACAACACTTGCTTGGCTTGCTTTACACGCAATCGCGACCTTCCTCGATAGCTTGCGTCGTACGCAATACCGAGTTTCACTAAACAACAATATGCTATTAAAACTAGCCGTTATGAATAGTAATTACCACTTTTTGAAATTTTATAAATTTTATTTTTCAAAATGGACTTCATTTTTGGACTCAGAATATCGAAAATAGCCTAGGGTGAAATTTTGGTATTTTTCTGAAAACTTTCAATTTTTGATGAATAGTGAAACCACTAAGTGGTAGGTTAAAAACTGAATTTTGCATAAAAAATAATTTTACCGCTTCTGTTAATGGAATTTCGAAAATCCGACAGACACGGTTGATATCAGTCAGTAAAATTTGGTTCAATGAGATAAAAATAATTTTTTGGTGAATAGTAACTTTTTACTTTTTTTACCGCGGTTAATAGTAAATAGGGTAACTAAGGGTAAAAATGATTTTATTATTAACCTAACACATGTCCTAATTCTATTGGATAATTTTAATTCGAACAAAAACAAACTTAGGAATAATATATGACCATTTAGGCCCACTTGGGTTAGATTAAGACATTTATTATTAATTTATTTAAAGAAGGGTTAAAATAGTTAAAATCAAAGTTTAATAAGTAAATCATTTTTAATATGGGGTTATAAATAAGATAAATTCGACTATAAATATTCATTAGAAAGCTAAAAAGATTTCTTACATAATGGTATTTTATTTGTAATTTTTAGACATTAAATAATTTAAATTATTTATGACACAATGATGTTGCAGTAATTATCTGATTAATGAAATATTGACATAATTGATGTTATAAACACCAAACTAAATGTAATTTGAGACTTTTTATGAATTCCACTAATTTTATAGGTTACTATGATATACTAATGTTGATTTAATCAACTTGTTTCGAACATATAATTTTGTTCTGACTTTCACAATAATCATATATCAAATAGTGTCAAAATTGACACAAAATAGTTTTTAAATCAAATATTATATTATTAATTGTTATTTTATTCCTAAAAATCTATGGTTCGGCCAAATGACTTAGATAAGGATATATATATTAATAATAAACAATTTGGGGTTCGTTTGGCATGTTATAGTAAGTGTATTAACCATATAGTGAAAGAAAACAAAAAGAAAATGTAAAAGTTAAATTATTTAACTTAGAGTTAAATCTAATTGATAAGGTTAAAATAATACCCTAAACTTGTCTAAATCCTATTGGTTGATAGGATTTCTACCCATCCCCACTTTATCTTCGAAATAAGACCCTTTGGAACCATTATAAACCGATTTTGACTTTAATATAAAATAATATTTTGAGATATTCCTAAGGTGCCCCTCTCCTCCCTTATAAAAGGGCACCTCCTCCCCCTCCTCCTCACACCAATTTGAGCACTCAAGCTCGGCCAACCCCTGCCATTTTCTCCTCTCCACTTCCCTAGAATATTAATAGAGGTCCTGGTCTTCTTCAAAGACCAATCTTAGTTCCCTAAGTGGAGGATTCAAAGAGGCGTTTCAAAGAAGAGGTAATATCCATTACCGATCTTTTCAATTTCTTTCTTCTTCAACTTCTTCTTATTTAGTTGTTTCATGATAAAGTAATAACATCAGTATTACTTACATACTGATATGTTATTATAAATATGAAACAACCCTAATTTACATTCAATCCATCCCACAGAAAAATGAAATCATCGCGCGTGCGTACGTACGGAATACCGTCTCCAGGCCGTGGTGTAATCTATTTTTCCACCATCACTTTACAAGGATGGGTATAATGGTGTAATGAGTAACTATTTATGATTATTATAAAGTAATATTTATACTGAAATAATATATATATACTCCAATACAGTTCCACGATCATAGGAATGATATCATCACTCGTGCGTACGTACGGAATACCGTCTCCACGATGTGATGCGACTCGTTCTACATGATCATCATTACATAGTAATTATATAAATGAATTGAATGAATAAATATGATATATGTTACACTAATACCATTCTATATATAAGGTATCTATAACCATAAAATAAGAATAATAATGTATTCGGCAAAACACGCATAAGAACAAAAGGCAATAAAGACCCGAGTAACAAGTAACAATGAAATATTACTAACAAGAAGCTAAGAATATGACCTTATATGATATCATTTCAATATGTATGATTATGGAATAAGTCAATAACATTATTTAAACCATTATACGGGAGCTTCGGACACGTACATTGCAAATCAGACCTAAGGTAAGGGAAAATATCACAATCTCATTTTTATCCGAGATTGTTTATAATTTGGTATTTACTGGGGTGTATTTTATCATCCACATCCATGTTTCATAAATATGTGATATTATTTCAATCCACCTACAATTGTTTAAATCCATTTTTACCCTTCGGTGAGTTTTTAGTAAAAGATATGAAAGGAATCTTTTGTTGTTTTTCGTACGAGGTACTTTTTGACTTTTCCGACAAAAGTACGAGAAGAATGTTTTTTTAACTTATACGACATGAATGGATTTTTAAAACATCATTTCCAAGAAGCTTCCTTTACATGTTTTCAAGTTTATTTTTAATCAACTTCTTTTAGTTTATAATTGTATGACATGTTAAGAAAAGAAAAGTGTTTTTGAAGAAAAAAGGATATTTTCCTCAAGAATGGAGATCAAGTGTTTTATCAAAATTATTTTCCATCTAGGATAATAAAGGGTTCTGTTTTTATCCCTTTAATTACATTTATTTGATTATGTTGTGAGGGAATTATTTTTATGAAGTCATTTGCCTTATAAGATTTGTTTTATGATGTCATGATGTTTCAAGAATCCCATTTTTGTTACATGTGTTATGCGATGATGTATGATTTATGATTATGTGGCACAAATAAGAAAGGATTCATTATAAGATGGGTGGGACCTATATCTCCCTCCAATGCATTGGGTAAATATTTTATATCTCATGAGATAGACATGGCTGGAACGGTAGGTTATACCGGTTTAGTGAAACAGGACTGAAACGAGGGTGACTCGGTTCAGAAAGGGACTTTGTCCACTAAGATAGTCTTGGAAATGAGTCATGACTAACAAGAAATGATTTTCCATGATTACGTGTGCATGCCACAAAGTTTCAAGTTTTATGTTATGATTATGGGGATCTCATTTTCACTTCTATGATTTATTCCATGTTAAGATATTATGATCTCTTTTGCAGGTTATGATTTTCAAAAAGATATGATATGATTTTTATTTCCTTTATTTTCCCTTGCTGAGCATTTGAGATCACCCTTTTATGTTTTATTTTCCCCAGGTCAGGAAGATGGATATTAAATAGAATATGCTAAAAGGGACCCTAGATATGATGAAATAAATTGGAGACACTGTAGAAGATTTATGAACCAGTTGTTTATGTTTCCCAGTTTCTAAAGACACTATACCTATAAGGTCCTTTGTGGTTTTGTCATATGTTGTAATAAGTGTGCTTCAATTTTTAAGTATTAACAATGTATGTAAAGTATGGGTCATTATAGTTGGTATCAGAGGAAAGGTACAGTCATCCTTTGGAAACTAGGATGTGAAAGTCTTAGTAAGAACCCTAAGGATAAGTCTAAGCATAGAACACAATCTTAGTGTTTTAGAAATGGCCTTGAATAACCTAGGATAAGACCTTAAGCATGAAGATTTTATTCTTGAATTATCTGGTTTTCCTATTATAATTAGTGTTGCTCACACTATTCTTCTTGGTTTTAGTCAATGGATGGAACCCGAAGGAACCGTGTTAATGCATAATGCGATGGGAAATGCAATGATTGTCCCCCTGAGAAACTAAACAATATGGGAGATGGAATGCAAAATATTGTAGCCATGCTCACACAACGTTCTCAAGCTATGAATAATGCATGACTTCCAAACGAGAAAAGGAAGGAGAAACATTCTGTTGAATCCTTCATGAGGCAGCGTCAACCTTCTTTCAGCGGGTCTACTGATCCATTAGTTGCTGAACAATGGATTAGTACTACTGAAAAGATATTTTCAGTTCTTCAATGTTCTGAACATGATAAAGTCATCCTAGCAGTGTATCGTTTGGAAGTAGATGCTGATCAATGGTGGAATATTATTAAGAATACGAGGCAAAGGGATGAAATTGAGTTTATGGAATGGGACGAGTTCAAGAACTTATTTTTTTCAATAAGTACTTACCTCTTATTCTCGGAACAAAGATCGAGAAAGAGTTTCTTGAACTGAAGCAGAGGGATGATGAATCTGTTGGTACCTATGAAGAAAATTTTACAAGACTTGCAAGGTATGCTTCTGGTATTATTATCCAACCTGAGAGTAAGATCGATCAATTCATTAGTGGCTTAAAACCAAGTCTTCGAAGGGCGTTAGCCATAAGGGACTTCAATAGCTACGAGGAAATCGTTCGATGTGCTCTCAAAGTCGAGATGGAGATTGGAGTAACCCATCAGTCACATGGGTTTGATAATAAGAGGAATATGGAATTCAAAGGAAAATATAAAGAGCACACTGAAAAGAAGATGAGCTTTCCCTTATGCTCAAAGTGTGGAAAGAAACATGGAGGGAGTTGTCTTAAAGGGAAAAGTAAATGTTTTAAATGTGGAAAGGAAGGTCATCGGGCATTTGAATGCTGTGATAATGGGAAGAAGATGTCTAATGACACAAAAAAAGGAAGGGATACACAGAATGAACCTACTACACTTCAATGTTTCATGTGCAAGGAGATGAGGCATTATACCAATCAATGACCAAATCCAAGGGTTGATGATGATGGTCGACGTCAACAAAATCTTAAGGCTAAAGACAAAGGAAAGTCACATGCAATTCTTATCAGCGATGTGGAGTATGATAACGAAGTGGTGAAAGGTACACTTACCATCCACTCTAAAGTAGCAAATGTTTTATTTGATTCTGGATCCACACACTCTTTTAATTCTAAAGAATTTTCTAAGGGTATCACCGTATTACCACAACAATTAGATGTTGAGTTAGTTGTGACAACACCTAATGGCACAACAGTCGCATCAAAAGTTTATAATTCTTCTCCGATCGAAGTTTTTGGGAAAGTGCTTCCTGCAAATCTTGTGGTCCTTCCTTTAGTGGAATTTGATGTGATTCTTGGAATGGATTGGCTTTCTCTACATGTAGCTCATATCAATTTCCAATGAAGGGAAGTCACATTTCATATTCCAGATCAATCTACGATCGTTTATCAATGCAAGGATGAACATAACCTTCCGGTTGAAATTCCTTCCATCTTATGGGTCTTGATTCCACTAAATGAAGGTTATTTATCTCAAATGGTTGGTGGGAAACTCACGATTAAGAATATTCCCATCGTATGGGAGTTTGATGATGTCTTTCTGGAGGAATTACCAGGTCTTCCACCAAATCGTGAAGTTGAGTTTTCAATAGAACTCGTACCGGGTGCTTTGCCTATTTCAAAGACACCTTATAGAATGGTCCCAATTGAGTTGCAGGAATTGAAGAAGCAACTCCATGAGAATCATGATAAGGGATTCATACGCCCTAGTGCATCACCTTGGGGAGAACCTGTTCTTTTTGATAAGAAGAAAGATGGATCAATGAGAATCTGCATTGATTATCGATAACTTAACAAGATCAATATCAAGAAAAAATATCCTCTCCCACACAATGATGACTTATTTGACCAACTACGCGGAGCTCAATACTTTCCCAAGATTGATCTTCGTTCAGAGTATCATAAATTAAGGGTCAAAAGGGAGGATATACCAAAGACGGCTTTCCGTACAAGGTATGGACACTATGAATTTATAGTGATGCCATTTGGTCTTACTAATGCCCCTTCTATCTTCATGGATCTAATGAATAGAGTCTTTAGAGACTATCTTGATCAATGTTTGGTAGTCTTTATAGACGATATTCTTGTCTATTCATAGAGCAAGGAAGAGCATGAAGATCACTTGATAATTATATTGAAGACCCTGAGAAAGGAGAATCTTTATGCCAAATTTACCAAGTGTGAATTTTGGCTTCAAAAAGTTTCATTTTTGGGTCACATAATCTCAAAAGAGGGGATATCAGTGGATGCAGCAAAAACAGAGGTTATCGAAAGATGGTCAAGACCAACAACAGTAACTGAGATCCGAAGATTTCTTGGTTTGGCTGGATATTATCGACGTTTTGTAAAGGATTTTTCACGATTATCTAATCCACTCACCATGTTGACTCGGAAAGGAGTTATGTTTGTCTGGACGGAAGAATGTGAAGAGAATTTCAAGGAGTTGAAAAGAAGGTTATCCAGTGCACCTATGCTCACACTACCTTGTAGTGGAGAAAGGTTTGTGATATACAGTGATGAATCCAATAAGTTATTGGGGTGTGTTCTTATGCAAAATGATATGGTGATAGCTTATACCTCACGACAGTTGAAAATCCATGAGCAAAATTAACCAACACATGATTTGGAGTTGGCTGCGGTAATTTTGCATTAAAGATTTGGAGGCATTACCTTTATGGTGAAAGGTGTGATATTTATACTGATCATAAAAGTTTAAAGTATATTTTCACACAAAAGGAGCTGAATATGCACCAAAGAAGATTGTTGGAGCTGATTAAGGATTATGACTGCTCAATCCATTACCACCCTGGGAAAGCAAACAAGGTGGCAGATGCATAAAGTCGACAAGACCATGCTAGTTTATCCATGATGAGGATCACAAAATATCCAATATTTATAGATTTACAAAGGATGGATCTTGGAATTATAATGGAAGGGGAAAAATCTTATCTTTCTCAAATGAATGTTCAACCATCTATACATGTGAAGATTAAAGAGGCACAGAAAGAAGATGTAGAGTTACAAAAGATGGTGAGAAATGTTCCTGAATTCAACCTTGATTGTGATGGGATAATAAAGTTCCGCAATCGGGTTTGTGTTCCTCCCATCCCCGAATTAAAGAAGGAGCTACTGGATGAGGCTCATAGTTCATCATTCTCTATTCATCCTGGAAGCACGAAGATGTATAGGGACCTGAAAGAGTACTTCTGGTGGGATGGCATGAAAAGAGATGTTGCTGAATATGCCTCTCGATGCTTGGTTTGTCAACAAGTTAAAGCTGAGAGACAAAAGTCTAAGGGGATGCTACAACCATTACCCATACCCGAATGGAAATGGGAAAACATCACTATGGACTTTTTCACAGGACTTCCTAAAACATCCAAAGGCAATAATGCTATTTGGGTCATAGTTGATCGTCTTACAAAGTCTGAACACTTAATTGCTATTAGAGAGGATTTCCCTCTAGATCAGCTTGCCAGGATATATGTAAAGGAAGTGGTAAGATTGCATGGAGTACCACATTCTATTATATCTGATCGAGATCCGAGATTTACCTCGAAGTTCTGCCGAAGTCTTCAGCATACTCTGGATACAGAGTTGAGTTTCAGCACTGCTTATCATCCCCAGACAGATGGTCAGTCGGAGAGAACAATTCAAACCCTAGAAGATATATTGAGAGCATGCTCTATGGATTTCAAAGGAGGTTGGGATCAACACCTACCTTTGGTGGAATTTTCTTATAATAATAGCTTTCACTCCAGTATTCAGATGGCTCCTTATGAAGCTCTCTATGGAACGAAATGCAGGACTCCAACTTGCTGGGATTAAGTTGGGGAAAGAAAGCTATTAGGACCTGATCTCGTTGATGAAATGGCAGAAAAGGTCAGTTCCATTCAACAACACATAAGAGAAGCTCAGAGTCGACAGAAATGTTATGCCGACAACCGAAGAAAAGACCTAGAGTTTGAAGTGGGTGATAAAGTGTTCTTACGAATATCTCCCTGGAAGAGGGTTATGAGATTTGGAATGAAGGGGAAGTTGATCCCTAGATATATCGGTCCTTTTGAAATACTGGATCGTGTTGGGAAGGTAGCTTACCGATTGGCGCTTCCACCGAATCTCTCTCAAGTTCACGATATGTTCCATGTATCTCTCCTGAGAAATTACATACCAGATCCTTCACATGTACTCAGCTCAGAAGTTGTACCGCTAGAGCAAGATCTTTCTTATGAAGAACAACCGATAGAGATTCTGGATCGTAGTGAAAAAGTCCTACGAAACAAGACCACTCGATTGGTGAATGTTTTATGGAGGAACCACCAACTTGAAGAAGCTACATGGGAGCTTGAGGATATGATGAGGGAGAAGTATCCTCATCTGTTTGTTACAAAGTGACGAATTTCAAGGGCGAAATTCTTTTTAAAGGGGGGTAGAATGTAACACCCGAGACTTTTATGTTATATGAATCATCAAAGGAATATTTTTCTACACAACACTTGCTTGTCTTTCTTTACACGCAATCGCGACCTTCCTCGATAGCTTGCGTCGTACGCAATACCGAGTTTCACTAAACAACAATATGCTATTAAAACTAGTCGTTATGAATAGTAATAACCACTTTTTTAAATTTTATAAATTTTATTTTTCAAAATGGACTTCATTTTTGGACTCAGAATATCGAAATTAGCCTAGGGTGAAATTTTGGTATTTTTCTGAAAACTTTCAATTTTTTATGAATAGTGAAACCACTAAGTGGTAGGTTAAAAACTGAATTTTGCATAAAACGTAATTTTACCGCTTCTGTGAATGGAATTTCGAAAATCAGACAGACACGGTTGATATCAGTATGTAAAACTTGGTTCAATGAGATAAAAATAATTTTTTGGTGAATAGTAACTTTTTACTTTTTTTTAACCGCGGTTAATAGTAAATAGGGTATCTAAGGGTAAAAATGATATTAATATTACCCTAACACATGTCCTAATTCTATTGGATAAGTTTAATTCGACCAAAAACAAACTTATGAATAAAATATGACCATTTAGGCCCACTTGGGTTAGATTAGGACATTTATTATTAATTTATTTAAAGAAGGGTTAAAATAGTTAAAATCAAAGTGTAATAAGTAAATAATTTTTAATATGGGGTTATACATAAGATAAATTAAACTATAAATATTCATTATAAAGATAAAAATATTTCCTACATAATGGTATTTTATTTGTAATTTTTAGACATTAAATAATTTAAATTATTTATGACACAATGATGATGCAGTAATTATCTTATTAATGAAATATTGACATAATTGATGTTATAAACACCAAAATAAATGTAATTTGAGACTTTTAATAAATTCCACTAATTCTATAGGTTACTATGATATATTAATGTTGATTTAATCAACTTGGTTCGAACATATAATTCTTTTATGACTTTCACAAAAATCATATATCAAATAGTGTCAAAATTGACACAAAATAGTTTTTAAATCAAATATTATATTATTAAATGTTATTTTATTTCTAAAAATCTATGGTTTGGCCAAATGACTTAGATAAGGATATATATATTAATAATAAACAATTTTGGGTTCGTTTGGCATGTTATAGTAAGTGTATTAACCATATAGTGAAAGAAAACAAAAAGACACGGTAAAAGTTAAATTATTTAACTTAGAGTTAAATCTAATTGATAAGGTTAAAATAATACCCTAAACTTGTCTAAATCCTATTGGTTGATAGGATTTCGACCCATCCCGACTTTAGCTTCAAAATAAGACCCTTTGGAACCATTATAAACCGATTTTAACTTTAATATAAAATAATATTTTGAGATATTCCTAAGGTGCCCCTCTCCTCCCTTATAAAAGGGAACCTCCTCCCCCTCCTCCTCACACCAATTTGAGCACTCAATCTCGGCCAACCCCTGAAATTTTCTCCTCTCCACTTCCCTAGAATAATCCTAGAGGTCCTGGTCTTCTTCAAAGACCAATATTAGTTCCCTAAGTGGAGGATTCAAAGAGGCGTTCCAAAGAAGAGGTAATATCCATTACCGATCTTTTCAATTTATTTCTTCTTCAACTTCTTCTTCTTTAGTTGTTTCATGATAAAGTAATAACATCAGTATTAATTACATACTGATATGTTATTATAAATATGAAACAACCCTAATTCACCTTCTATCCATCCCACGGAAAAATGAAAATATCGCGCGTGCGTACGTACGGAATACCGTCTCCACGCCGTGGTGTAATCTATTTTTCCACCATCACTTTACAAGGATGGGTAAAATGGTGTAATGAGTAACTATTTATGATTATTATAAATTAATATTTATACTTAAATAATATATATATACTCCAATACAGTTCCACGATCATAGGAACGATATCATCACTCGTGCGTACGTACGAAATACCATCTCCATGATGTGATGTGACTCGTTCTACATGATCATCATTACATAGTAATTATATAAATGAATTGAATGAATAAATATGATATATGTTACACTAATACCATTCTGGATATAAGGTATCTATAACCTTAAAAGAAGAATAAGAATGTATTCGGCAAAACACGCATAAGAACAAAAGGCAATAAAGACCCGAGTAACAAGTAACAATGAAATATTACTGACAATAAGCTAAGAATATGACCATATATGATATCATATCAATATGTATGATTCTGGAATAAGTCAATAACATTATTTAAACCATTATACAGGAGCATAGGACACGTACAAAGCAAATCGGACCTATGGTAAGGGAAAATATCACAATCTCATTTTTATCCGAGATTGTTTATAATTTGGTATTTACTGGGGTGTATTTTATCATCCACATCCATGTTTCATAAATATGTGATACTATTTCAATCCACCTACAATTTTTTAAATCCATTTTTACCGTTCGTTGAGTTTTTAGTAAATAATATGAAAGGAATCTTTTGTCGTTTTTCGGACGAGGTACTTTTTGACTTTTCCGACAAAAGTACGAGAAGAATGTTTTTTTAACTTATACGGCATGAATAGATTTTTAAAACATTATTTCCAAGAAGATTACTTTACATGTTTTCAAGTTTATTTGTAATCAACTTCTTTTAGTTTATAATTGTATGACATGTTAAGAAAAGAAAAGTGCTTTTGAAGAAAAAAGGATATTTTCCTCAAGAATGGAGATCAAGTGTTTTATCAAAATTATTTTCCATCTAGGATAATAAGGGGTTCTGTTTTTATCCCTTTAATTACATTGATTTTATTATGTTGTGAGGGAATTATTTTTATGAAGTCATTTTCCTTATAATATTTGTTTTATGATGTCATGATGTTTCAAGAATCCCATTTTTGTTACATGTGTTATGCGATGATGTATGATTTATGATTATGTGGAACACATAAGAAAGGATTAATTATAAAATGGGTGGGACCTATATCTCCCTCCAATGCATTGAGTAAAGATTTTATATCTCATGAGATAGACATGGCTGGAACGGTAGGTTATACCGGTTTAGTGAAACAAGACTAAAATGAGGGTGACTCGGTTCAGAAAGGGACTTTGTCCACTAAGATAGTCTTGGCAATGAGTCATGACTAACAAGAAATGATTTTCCATGATTATGTGTGCATGCCACAAAGTTTCAAGTTTTATGTTATGATTATGGGGATCTCATTTTCACTTCTATGATTTATTCCATGTTAATATATTATGATCTCTTTTTCAGGTTATGATTTTCAAAAAGATATGATATGATTTTTATTTCCTTTATTTGCCCTTGCTGAGCATTTGAGCACACCCTTTTATGTTTTCTTTTCCCCAGGTCAGGAAGATGGATATTAAATAGAATATGCTAAAAGGGACCCTAGATATGATGAAATAAATGGGAGACACTGTAGAAGATTTATGAACCATTTGTTTATGTTTCCCAGTTTCTAAAGACACTATACCTATACGGTCCTTTGTGGTTTTGTCATATGTTGTAATAAGTGTTCTTCAATTTTGAAGTATTAACAATTTATGTAAAGTATGGGTCGTTATAAGTAGGTTCTAGGATACATTTCTATCATTTAGTAGTGTTCGTTTCCATGGTTTTCATGGTTGAATCACAAGAATTAATGTATGAAAGAGCATATAAACTGGGAATAGATATATAGAATTTAAGTTTTATACATATAATTAAAATATATGTAATTATATAATTATAAAAGTAATTTTTTTATTTGGGGTTAGGATGAATTATTTGATAATATTTAAATAAAAACGGTTTACATTAATTTGTTGTTTTCATGAACATCAGGAACTATATTTGTTTTATTAGATAATATAATGTATATACAATTTTTTTTGAAAAATTTAATGTCTTTAATACATATATTATAATATTTTTCAATAATTAAAATGGTTTTATAGCAATCTTTGATGGTGGTATAAGATATTGAAAAATTACCATCCTTTAATGCTATAAATTTACATAATATTGATGATGTTTTCATATTTAGAACAAAATGTGGATGTTAAAGAAATTATGATGGATTATTAAATAACTATAAAACAATTATAATATTTTTGAAATAATGGAGTCACAATTACCTATGGATAACAGTAGTCGGGTAGAGTATAATATGCGAAATTAATTTTGAATGAAATTATAAAAAAAAGACAATGGATTTTACATCTAGAGTTATTCTTATTAAGAACCACCTTGTGGAACATTAGTTCTATATATTATTAACCAACATTAGGAATAGTTTTAGAATTACAGCAAAATAATATAAAATAAGAAATTATGTTAAATGATTATGGTATTACATCATCCATACATCATTAATGACTTAATAATTATTGTATTTTTTAAATACTATAAATTACAATATTTTACTATATAATAAAAGTTCAACTATTTCAAATAAAGCCAAAAAAATGATTGTTTCCATTTTTTAATGTGTATAATTCAAAAATTAAGTCCATTTTATGAAAATATATTTCTAAAAATGATAAAACTAATTTATAAATAAAATCATCTTTTATTTTAAATATACTAATTTTAAATTTATAACTGATTTTTAACACATTTTATAAATAATTAAATTCTTATAATATTATACTATAATTATAATAACACAATTAAATATCAATGTATAAACCTATTTATGAATATTATTATTATTTAAATATTATATTAATTAAATAATTATAAATATTAATTTATAAATTTTTAAAATACATACAGTTTATTAATAACTCAAAATTATTTATATACATATACTGTGATATAATCATATCATATTGTCATTTATATGATACCATAATTTAATTTTTAATTTCATTGTTGATGTTAAAATTTAATCAGCTAGTTTACTATTAATAATGGTTCGATTTCTATTCCACCAGTCAAGTTACTATTCCATTGGTATATGTTACCTAACTTCACAAAATTCATCTTATTTGACACATTGATTTTATTTTCACCCTATGTGATTTTATTTTATTTATAACATATGACATTACAAAAAAAGTGAATTTCATTTGATTTGATTTTAAGTAATTACTTTCTCCCCCATTTTGAAATTTCTCCCTTGAACTTTACTTTAACAAAATATGGGGAATGCATGTGAGGGATCATCTCATTCATTGGGTCCTATAGTTCCCATGTTTCCTCTTCATACTTAAGGTAACACCATTATAATTTTTCAATGTGAATGGTCATGAATTTTAACCATTATCTCTATGATCCTATATCGACATTGGATTCTTCTCATAAGAGAGATCATTCCCCAACTGTTCCACCAATATATATAGTACAAGGGAAAATGAGTTTAGTAGTTAAATAAAAGAGGTTATAATAACACATGATGAACTAGTTCATAAGCATTATAGTAACTATTAAGAGACAAATATGTCAGTTGATGAATAGAAATATTCTCTATATATAATGTTCTGGATGATTGATTGAAAATTACTAACTATTATAATGACATTATTTTGTTTTATATTAACCCTATATAAATTAATTCACCTTGAAAATGTAGTTGGTTTCAATTTATATCATAATGTTATAAAATTAAAATTTTATCATACCATGTGTGACAAATAACAACTTGTAATCTAATGCACCTCAGTAATTGTAAAGCACATCAAAATGATCTACAACCATAAAATTATACACTACCTAGAAAATAAGACAACCTATAATTTAATCCACCTATAATCAATACATAAAAACATAATTCAAAAGCAATCAGAACTACTAGCAATGAAAAAATAACTCAATAAATAATGAAAATAAATTTCTAATATGATCAAAACCTCAACATAACATTCTCAACCTACATGAAAACCAACAAAAACATCCTCAACAAAAAAACACTTCAATGAAACCAATTGAGCATCAAAAAATACCAACAAATCACAGAAATATTGATAAAAAAATTCAGTTTATTTATTTAATCTATCATAACTAACATCAAAAATATCAAAAAAAAAATGTCACCACAAATCCTCAAATATAAAATAACATAAATATTAGTAATAATGTTATGGATAAATTCAACCATCAGAATCATCATAACTATCATCACTATCATCAGTAGTCTCATCCTCATCCTTATCCCCATCTATATCCCAATCGCTTCATAATCCTCTTCTTCATTATCATCATTGGCCTCATCCTATCCCTCATCCTTGGCCACATCATCTCCATCATCCTACACCTCATCCTCTACCTTGAACTTACCCTCGTCCATAGCCTCATCCTCTTCATCTCCATCATATTATCCATCATCACCATTATCACCATAATCCTATCAAGTAATGGCCTCATCTGTACCAAAATTTGATATAAATAATCATTCACTATACAATGAACACATCAATCTCATATATGAATCAAAATCCAGGGTGGCCTTTTATTTAAGTTTCAAACATAAAACTGTCTTTAGTTTAAAAAACATTATGTTTCCCCTTTCAGTATATTCTCTTAATTGAGATAACCTTTTTGGGTTGTTATATCTCTTCCTTATACTTTTCGAACTCAGTATTATTATAACTATTACTTGAAGTGAGACAATACCTATTCATGACTATAATCTCACCAATTCAGAAGTATACATGGTATGGTGCTCAACTCCAAAAACAAGATATATGTGATCATTTGGACAAAAATTATCAAGATTATGGGCATCAAGGGACTCCAAAAAACACTATTACTAATATAAAAAAATAATTAGATAATAATTTTATATTTAAAATTAATATAAAAAATGAAAAAAAATTAAAATATACTATTCTGAGAGTTCATTAACAACACGTCCATCTTTATTCTGTTTTCCTGGCCAATACATTTTTTCTCAAGGAACATGTCCCTCAATATTCCATACCCCCCCTATAATAACATTTAATTTAGGATACCATAAACGAATATTGGTTATGAATAATGAAATGCATAACTATAATTATAACACAACAATATAAATTTATTAAATTATTGAAGAATCATTGGAATGTGAATTTACTAAAGAAATATTATAAACAAATTTTGTACCTGAAACATCTGATGACCCATCATCGTAGTATGCCCTAAATTATAGAGATATTGTTTACTATTAATTTATATTTTTTTCCAAATGATTCTTAAATAAAAATCCTTAATAAAAAATAATTTATTAATAACAAAAATAATTTTTTCATTAAAAACCCTCAAATTTTTATAATAAAATAAAATTTTTACTCATCCAATGAGTAATCATTTTCTAATAAGGTTGTACTAGATAATCATCCTTGACAGTAATAACTTATAATATTGTTCCAATTATAGTATTCTAACCCATATAGAACTCATGATTATTGGATCTCTAAATCTCAGCTAATTCCTTAATGTGTTATGAACGCACAACCTCACTATCAAAAAAAATTAATATGAAGCTGATATCAAAACACTAATTAATAAAAGTATAATAATAATTTAACATAAAATCCAAGATAATTTTTACCCATATATTTTCTCAATAATTATCCTAGTATTTTTTGGGAATGTGTCTCCATGTATGTTGGAAACTTGAAATGATATCAGATCATTTGGAAGGCATCCCCAAAAAACCCTGACAGTACTAACCTCTTTATAAACCATTTAGTTGTCTTCATTGTTGTCCCACATCAACTATGAGAAACGAATCCACACCGTTCACATGCGTGTAATCCCACGATTTAAATCCTTACAACTAAATGTTATATTAGAAAAATTGAGATCAATAAATTTTATATTGAACCAAAAATATGATAACAATGTTTATTAGGGTTCTATAAAATTACCTTCTACAGTTAGATTAATGGGAGATGATAGATCTTTATGTAGTGATGGTACATCAACCTGTATAAGTGGATTGGGTCACAGTGTATGATTTGTAGGAACATACTATGTTAGAGTAGGATTCACAGAATAATGACTGATAAATCTGAAATAGAATAAAGTACAAGGAAATGAAGATTGCATGTATGGATAGCCTAATGTAGGATATGGATGTGGAGTGTGAATCATTCTTAGATATGGTGAAGATTGGAGATGAGGCTCAATGGTAATGGATGGTAAAAACATGGGTAGACAAAATATCCCTTTTCCCTTAATGACATAGCAATATTAGAATGTGTTGTAGATGGTACCTCAGTGCGAGGAGGGGTAGGAACTAATATGCTACACTGACTGTAGCTCCTTTCTCTCCAACCACCCTCCCTCAGAAAAAAACAATAATACTTTGTCTACTTGGATACTCTTCGAATATCTGGAACCTTTGTGGATGATCATGTATAAATTTTTTAAACCAAATTATCCACAAGAAAATATGTTTTAATGATATATATATATATATATATTAAAATTAACATAATAACAAATTAAACTAATAGATAAATTAATATCTCATTCATTTAACGATTATTTTCTATTATCATTTTTCTTCACATAATTTCAATATGATTCATTTCCATAATTTGAAAACAAATGTTAACTTTATAATAAATGTTTAACTTTTGTGTAACCCAAAGAATAAAAAATATGAGATAATAATTTTTTTCTTAGGACATTTTGTTCATATGTTAGGTTAGGTGATTTAGAAATGTTATTGATAGATCATTATTCTCATTTTTTGACATTATATATATATTTCTAATATATAAAATCCAATTAATATAGTTCATTATTCTAATTGAATTTTTTAGATTTTTTGGATTGGTATGTTTGAATACAGGTAAAATCCATATTAGAAAATAAAACAAAAAGAAAAATTCAACCAATAAATATTAAAAATTCACATTAAGGTCAACTAAGATAAAAATATTTGTTGTTGGTATTAAATCAATTTGGATAGTAGAATCCATTATAATATTGTTAAAGTTAAACTAATATTACTAAGAACACTAACGTATGATTATATATATATATCACACCATAATTTCGTGTTCACATTAAACTATGATAATTGATCTATTAGAGTGATCATAAGTAATAAACATATTATGGACAATGGGAGTAGGGATGGTGACAATTCCATTATCGCCATAATAAAAAACATGTCTGGGAATTACTTCCAAAATGTAACAAAATTTATGTAATGGATGATGTTTGAAATAAAAAATATATTTCATCATTGATGCTAATACAGAAGGTTCATCGATAGAAGGAGTGTGAGTCATGTCAATAACCAAAAAACCATAATCATCGATAAATGTCACATTCCTAATCAATGAATAAAACCAATTTCATTTCATCATAGTGACTTCAAAATGATAATGATTATAAAATATTATAATTATTTCAATATTACAAAAATAAGATACATTTTCAAATCGAGGTCCATTATCTGATGCAATGGCATAACTGGTTGTTGTGGTAGATAGCATATCCCTGTCATGTTGTGTTCTCATGTTGTATAATCATTCCGTGATGATAAATTTTTACCCATTAATCAAATTTTTTTTACATTCATGAACCATGGTTTTAGGACCAAACGACAATGTTCATATTTTTTTATAGACGGGTTCAGTGAGATGATTAAATACCAGAAATATAATTGCATACGAAAATTAATAAAATAACGATTTAATAATTTTTTTACAACAATATTACTATATTAAATTTCATCCAAGAAAAAAAATGTACCCTATGGAATATCTCTCTGTTTCTCAAAGGTAAATAATAATTATTTCTATTTATAATTTCATTGTGTTTCATGTATTGAAAATGTGAAATAGTGTAAAAGATATGTGAAATTAATTGATATGGTTATGATAAAAATATTTAATTTAATTACTTGATGTAGTAACTGTACAAGTCACAGTTGAACAAAACTATGCGAGGTGACATCTCCCCCTATTTGTGGATTAATGTAGTCAACATATATGATTAGGGAATTACTCTTTTTTTGATGAAGATATAGAAAACTATGTTCAATTTTTTCATATTGTTTATCTTCATTTCTCATTGGTCTTTTAATTCTCATAGTTTGTTCAGAGAAATACATTGACCATAAATCTATTCATTATTTGGCTATGTAATAGTTGAAGATATAATCATTGTTGTGATTCATCTCTGAACCAATAACATCAATGTGCAAATATATATTTTATTTGGATACATTCAATGAAATGAAATAGGCCATTAGAGAAGTATTTCAGGTGGAATATGGGCAGTCAAATAGAGAATTCATATGAAAAATGAATGAGTAAATATATTCTCAAACAAAAACAAAATTAATGTTGAGTCTTGGATCATATTATCTTGAATAAATTTGAAATCTTCTTTGTAAAATGATATATAGAAAAATGGAACCACTGAATAACTAACAATGTTACATTATTGGAAAAAATATGAATATTTGAAATTTGAATCCAATCATACCAAAATACGTTATAATCATGAATCCACAATGATTTTAGCTTTAAATCTCTTTTATTGTCGCATTTTGATATAATTTTTTATTAGCCAAAAGTAACTTTTACTATCTCTTGTACTTCCAAAAATTTATTTTCCCTCTATGCCACCAATTAAGAATAAAATTGAACATGTCATTTATTTTAACAAATTCACACAAGATTATCTTCTGATCCAATCCCCTAATCCACCATGTTATGCCGATATCGTAAATGATATTTTTTCATTAACATTAAATTTAGAAGAATCGAATGAATATATTCACATGTATTATTTTCAATGTTCATTACACCAATGACGTAACAACTTGGTGGACTAATACGTAATCCAAATTAAGATAATATTATTCTTCCAATTGTAACATGTTTCATTAGAAATAGTTTTCAACTTTTTATATATCATTTAAACCTTTCTGAATGAATTCAATTCATTATGAAAATCAGTTTTAGACATATGTTGAAGTAGATCATATTTCTGAATGGTAATGTAATATATATGATGATTATTTCTATATAGATATTCTACTGGGGAAAATCACTGATGTGCCTTAAAAATAATACCATGTTGATATTTATGTCTTCTAGAACATTTATTCTTCAATCAAATAGGACAATAAAATTCCATCTTTGTGGTCCATGTAGACATTATTGTATAAGAAGGAAAATAATATATCAACTACATATATGAAACAAGTATCAGATTTATGTCTTCTAAATAGGTATTATATTCTCACACACCTACATCCCATTGAAATTTCATTTATTTTATTAAATATTCATGTATATATATTTATTATTTATAGTATCAAAATGGAAAAACATGATTATACTAATGAATGTGAAATGGTTTTTCATTCATAACCCTAGGGGATGTTTATAAATGTGTATGAAAACTGGCCACGTGTTTTGAGAAGTAAGAACCTTCCCAATGGGATTAATAACATCACATAAATTACCCATCCTCACATTATTAATGTCAGTTTTGAAATATAGATATCGGGAATCATATCAGTACCCTGAAAATACATCTTCAGTGTCAATTCCTCATCATGGAGGCCACCATCACTATCTGGAAAACTACCCCATCTTCTATCACTACATCACTAAACCCATTGTCACCATTCAATTGTGCATCACTATTCCTTTTTTATGAATGTTCTTCATCCCTTATACATCACAACCATTCAACCTGTTGACCGGCTGTCTCTACAGAACACATTTAACAACCCATAAAATTTAATGAATATATTTAAAATATTTATATAATATATATAATTATATTAATATATATAATTATATTAAAAATTATATAAATATAAAAATATTTATATGTACATTTAAAAATATATTTATTTATAATAATTATTATAAATCCATTATTAGCTATTATTTAGTGTGGATAATGAAATCAGTTATCACCAATTATTATTTTATTGATGATTGAAGACATTTTTATTAATGAATTTTTTAATGTGGTTATAAAACCGTCACTGATCATTTTAAAACCCCCCACGAAAACCGATAATAGTCACACCTCAAAATGTATGACGAAATTAAAATGTTTTACCACTTCCCCTCGAATTTCTCATGGATGATTCAAGACTCAAATCTATGTTATGTTAATTTTTTCTTATCTACAATCATTACATGATTGATGAGGTTATTTAATTAGGGTTAGATCATTTTTTTAATAGATCAATTATCTAGTGATTTCCATTTTTAGGGTATCTACTATATCACATTTGAGCCTTATTCATTTCAATAGCTGTGATGGTCACAAACTCACAATTTGATTTTAGTGATCCACCTAGAAATTGGATCTATATCCAACATCTTCATTCTTATTATTTATTTCTTTCTCATATGAATGGTTCTATATGATTATATTAAATAGTTTTTATATTATTACTTCTAAAAATATTTTCATAATATCAACAAATTATTTAGTACTTATGGCTATAGAAGAAGACCAACTACAACTGCTTGCAGCATGGAGCTTCCCATTAAACATAAATAGATTCATCATCAATTTATGCATAATAGGAACAACTAAATCCTATTTTGTAATCTCTGTAGAAAAAAAAAATTTCACTGTTCAAAACAGCAAATTGCTTCTTGGTAATCAGATATATATAATAATTATTTTTATCACTAATATTTAATTTTAAATATCCTCAATTTTTCATTCAAAATCTAATGAATCATGATCTTATATAGTTTTTGTTGACCTCACCTATTTTGATAATCCAAATCTTGTATTCATATGTTTTAATAATCCCAATTATGTTTTCATATATTATGATATTCACAATTACTGTTGATCTACACATTAATACTTTCAAATCGATTATTAAGTTAATAATAATGTTAAAATAATTTCTGATTAATGTTAATCTCACTTATCCATGCTTATATAAGATTTGAAATGATTTTAAGCGAATTAGATGTGTTTTGCATAAGACAGTCAAGTGTAAGTATCACTGACCTGAAGAGAAATACCGATGGACACAGAGCTACCAATAGCCAGAGAGTTAAAGATGCACAGAGCAACAGATGGACACAGAGTTACCGATGCACAGAGCTACCGACGCACAGAGCTACCGATTGACACAGAGCTACCGATGCACAGAGCTACCGATGCACAGAGCTACCGATGGACACAGAGCTACCGATGCACAGAGCTACCGATGCACAGAGCTACCGATGGACACCGAGCTACTGATGAACAGAGATACCGATGCACAGAGCTACCGATGGACATCGAGCTACTGATAAGAGCTACTGTTAAGAGATACCGATAAGAGCTATCGATAAGAGCTACCGATAAGAGCTACCAATAAGAGCCACCGATAAGAGTTTGAAGAGCTACCAATGGAAGATCCTACACAGAGTCAACCGTACACATCTACAAACAAATGTCTACCTATAATGAACTACGGAGTCAAATCCTATATCCTTGACACTATTTGTTTATTATACTAACGGTTACATTTGTTACTTTTGATGCATTTAATGTTATTAAATGATTTATGTTGCCATTTCAGGAAACCGTACCAAGTACGATCAAAAAGCATAATCATTCCTTCTTCTCAGAAAAACAAAAACAAGGGCATAAAAAGACATCGTGTATGTATCAGGAGAGAGACAAGAGACTTTAAGAGATCGAGCACACAGAATACACTTACGATCAAGCTCAAAACGTGCCAAGATCAACTGGAGAACTTGCACTCACAAGACTACTACCACCAGACTCCAGAACACAGAGCATACATCGAGCAATATATGCTAAAGAAGAACTACACAGAACACATCACCTTCTGAGCCGATAACCAAGATGAACCTGGAAGCACTGAAAGAAGAAATGATACTCCGTTTTTAATTAAAATACCAGGGAAGGACTCTGAACCATTTCTGATCAAATCCAAAGGAGTCCAGAGTTGCACTGCAATCACTAGAGCCATTCTAAACTCTATATCTTGCTCTAAGTGATTTAGTATTTTCATTACGAGCAGTGTGTGTATCCTGTTAATTATTACACACACACTGTCTCCTGAACCTTAACTGGAGGACTTGTAAATCCTCACTCACAATCTTCACATCCTTTATTTCCCATTGTGGATAGTGTTAGAGGTCGACTGTGACCTAGACAGCTTTAAGCTATTATTTGTTATCCCATGTATAACTGTGGTAGAGGTCTCTTGACCTGAATAGTGTGATCACTGTTGTTAACCCAGATCCAGGGTGTGGATCACTTTACATAAATTTTTAGATGACTAAGTCTCGGCTTGAGACTGAACCTCTTGGTTAACTCTTGTGTTTTTATTTACAACCTATATCCATACTATATACATTTAATTCATATTCCACTGCTATTACTTTGAAATATAATTTATTTTCAAAGCTACACTGATAGTTAAACTCGCAAGTGTTTATATTTATTATAAACCAGTATGTTAGTTTCAAAAGTTAATCTAATCATCAGATTAAGTTAACTGAGAATTAATCAATCTTTGAGAAACTAATTGAACCCTTATAATCTGTATAAATTCACTACATTTTAATTTGTTTTTGAAATTGGGGCATTTTAATAGAAATTGTTTTTAGAAGAAATTTTAATTGAAACTCAATTAATCCCCCTCTTGAGTGTCCACTCCGACCAACATTTGGTATCAGAGGTTGTTTGCTCTGCAAAACTTTTTATTTACTCTCTACTTTTCAACTGTGATTTTAGTTGTATTTTAATGTTCTTAAAATTTATGTTATTTATAAATTTTTATCTCTTTAAATTTCATTTATAATGGATAATAGACATGAGGGTGCTGCTACTAACGAACCACCTTTCTTTAATGGAAATAACTATGCTCAGTGGAAACATAAAATGAAAATTCATCTAGAAAGCATGAGTTTTGATATTTGGACTGCTATTGAATCTGAATACAAAATTCCCACTACTGATAGATCTACTTGGGATGAACCTACAAAGACTGCATACAATAATAATTGTAATGCTATGAATGCTTTGTACTATGCTCTAGGAGATGAAGGATTCAACAGAATTTCTGCATGCAATACACGTTTTGAAATTTGGGATACCTTGGCTGTTTCTCATGAAGGAACAAATAATGTTAAAGAAATGAGATTGAACAATTATACTATTAAGTATGATAATATTAAAATGAAGTCTAATGAACCTATTTCTGACATGTATCTCAGGATTAATTAGATAGTCAATGCGATTAATTCTCTCGGAAAAGCTCTTCCACCAAAGGAACAAATTATTACAATCTTGAGATGTCTACCAGACCGATGGAGAGGCACATCTGTCTCAAGAAGAGAATCATGTGACATTGCTTCTCTACCTATCAAAGATCTTATTGGGAAATTGATGATGTATGAAGAAGAGCTCAAGGTAAACAAAGATGAAGATGATGAACCGAAAAGAAAATTTGTAGCTTTAAAGTCTACTGCATTGAAGAGTAAGGACAAGGAAAAACTATAAATGGAGGAAGAGAGTTCAACAAGTGAAAACTCAGAGTATGATAGTGATGCAAAAATGGCTCAGATAGCCAGGAGATTCAAGAAGTTTTATAGGAAAAAGAAATTATATAGGAAAACAAATTACAAAGGAAAGTATGATCAACAAGGAAAATGGAAAAAGGATTGGAAGAAAGCTGACAGGACTGATGGAGTTATCTGCTACGAATGCAAGCGAAAAGGACATATCAAAGCAGACTGTCCAAAGTTAAAATTCAAAAAGAAATATGATTACAAAGACAAGAAGTACAAGAAATCCATGAAGGCTACCGGGAGTGCTTCAGAAGACAGCACTATTGAAGCCGAATCTTCGGACTCTGAAAGGAATCGATCCAACATGTGTTTCATGACAAATACTTCTGAGGTAACATCTGGCACTCCTGTTTTAAATTCATATTATTCTGAAGATGATTCTGATTCGGAAAACATGTCAAAATATTAACTATTTGAGTACTGTGATATGTTAGAAGAATCCTGTAATGATCTTAAAGACAAATACAAAGGTTTAAAGAAACAATATGCTTTAAGTGTTAAGCATAAATCTGATCTTGATATAGAAAAGGAAATGAATGCTCAACTACTAAAGGAAAATATAGAACTGAAACAGTAAAATGAGAAAATCATAATGGAATTAGAAAAATTCAAAAATTTAAAGGATTCTCTAACTCAAATGCTAGGAAATAAAATTGCACCTAGATATGCTACTGGTTTAGGATACCAACCTGGACAGAGACAGTTCACCAGAACACGATTTATTCCTAAGTCTGAAAAAATATTGCTAGTTCCAGTTTGGTAAATACATATGCTTCAACAGGATATTCATATGGTTACATACCAAATAAAGATTATCTTACAAAATCTGTTACTTCTGTTAATTGTATTAAACCAATAAAACAAATCTGGGTACCTAAAGCCCTGATTGTTATCCTATCTGGACCCATGAAAATCTGGGTACCAAAGTCATTTCCCGTTTAAATCTGTTTTATAGAAGACCTGCTTGAAGATCTGTCACAAGAAGATATGGTATTTAGATAGTGGGTGCTCAAGACACATGACTGGAGATTATTCTTGCTTCAAGATCTTAATAAAGGTTGATGGAGGCTATGTCACCTTTGGTGACAACTCTAAAATAAAAATCATTGGCCTAGGCCAGATTGGTAACACTGACTCAGTATTAATTTCTAATGTTTTATTCATTGATGGAATTAAATATAACTTGCTTAGTATATCTCAATTACGTGACGATGGTTTCAATGTCAAGTTTGAAAATGATTCCTGTGATGTTTTTAACTCTTTAGTATTTTCTGCTCTAAGGACTGAAAATGTTTATGCTGTTGATTTAAATTCTTTAGCCAAACAAAATACTTCCTGTTTGTTTGCTTTTCATAATGAATCTTGGCTATGGAACAGAAGATTAGGACACTGCAACATTCACTCACATAGAAAACTGGCTAGGAAAAACATAGTTAGAGACATTCCAAAATTAGAATTCCCAAATGAAAAAGTGTGTAATCCCTGTCAAAAGGGAAAACAACACAAAGTTTCTTTTAAATCAAAGAAAGAAGTCTCAACTTCTCAACCACTTGAGTTGGTTCACTTAGATTTGTTTGGACCATCAAGATTTTCTAGTTTAAATGGGAAGCACCATGTCTATGTTCTAGTAGATGACTTCTCTAGATATACTTGGGTATATTTCTTAGCTCACAAAAGTGAAGCTTATTCTTCCTTTGTTAAATACTCCAAGTCTACAGAAAATCTTAGTGGACTCAAAATTAAGACCCTGAGAAGTGATCATGGCCATGAGATTGAAAATTGAGACTTTGAATCTTATTGCTTACACAATGGATACACTCATAACTTTTTAGCTCCTAGGACACCTCAGTAGAATGGTTTAGTAGAAAGGAGAAACCAAACCCTTCATGAAATAGCTATAACCCTGCTCAATGAATATGAACTGCCTATTTACTTTTGGGATGAAGCAATAAATACATCTTGTTATTTTATCAATAGAGTCTTGATCAGACCTGTTCTTAACAAAACCCCATATGAGTTATGGAACAATAGGAAGCCTAAGGTTAATTACTTCAGATTTTTTGGTTGCAAAGTCTTTATTCTTAACACAAAGGATAATCTGGACAAGTTTGCTTCTAAAAGTGATGAAGGAATTTTTCTGGGTTACTCTACTTCAAGTAAAGCTTATAGAGTGTTTAATAAGAAATCCAAATGTGTGGAAGAATCTGTTCACATCAAATTCGATGAAACCGATCCACAGGAGTATAAAACCTCACTTGAGTATCTTGAAGAAGATTTGTCTGTTCTGGACCTTAATGATAATTCCAAAGAACCTGTTATAAAAACTTCCAGTTCTGGACTTTTTCCAGAATCTATTTCGGTTGAACCCGAACCTACTCATGCACCTGAAGCGTCTAGTCTTTCCATTACTAGATCAACAAGAATTCTAAAGATTCATCCTTTGGATGTTGTTGTTGGTAATCTTTATTGAGGAACACAGACTAGAGCTTCTCTAAGAAATGACGTTGAACATCAAGCTTTTCTCTCCTAGCTAGAACCCAAAAACATTAACGATTCTATCATTGATGAATTTTGGGTAATGGATATGCAAGAAGAGTTAAACCAATTTGAAAGAAACAATGTCTTGGAATTAGTTGACAGACCTATGGACACACTAACAATAGGCACTAAATGGATTTTTAGAAATAAAGTTGATGAATCAGGAAACATAGTTAGAATCAAAGCTAGGCTAGTTGCACAAGGATATAGTTAAGAAGAAGGCATCGACTATGAGGAGACCTTTACACCTGTATCTAGACTAGAAGCCATTAGGATTTTCCTTGCATATGCTGCACATCTAAATTTCATGTTATATCAAATGGATGTCAAAAGTGCATTTCTGAATGGTTTTGTAATTGAAGATGTTTTTGTAGGACAACCTCCTGGATTTACAAACCTTCATTTTCTAAATCAAGTTTTTAAACATTCTAAAGCATTATATGGATTAAAACAAGCTCCAAGATCTTGGTATGATAGACTCATCAATTTTATTATTTCAAAAGGTTTTACTAAAGGGATTGCTGATCCAACTCTTTTTATTAAAAGAATTTCCAAAGATGTTTTAGTTGTAAAAATCTATGTTGATGGTATTATTTTTGGATCGTCTAAACATTATTTTTGTACTGATTTTTCAAAAAGTATGCAAAATGAATTGGAAATGTGTTTAATGGGAGAACTCAAATACTTTCTTGGATTTCAAGTATTTCAAAATGAAAATGGTATTATTTTGAATCAAAGTAAATATACAAAGGATATTTTAAAACGATTTGGTTTGGATGGTATTAAGGAGAGTGAAACTCCTATGAGTACAATCTATAAATTGGATACAGATTAAAATGGGAAACCGGTGGATCAAACCAATTATAGGGGTATGATTAGTAGTTTACTTTATCTTACTTCTAGTTTACCAGATATTATGTTCAGTGTATGTATGTGTGCAAGATTTCAATCTAACCCGAAAGAATCTCATTTGCTTGCTGTTAAAATAATTTTCAAGTATCTCAAACATACTGTTAACCTTGGTTTATTTTATCCAAAAGTAAAATCATTTGAGTTAATAAGTTATTCAGATGCTGACTTTGCTGGTTGCAAATTAGAAAGAAAAAGCACTTCAATAACATGTCATTTATTAGGAAAATTATTAGTATCTTGGTGTAGTAAAAAGCTGAATTCTGTAGCTCTATCCAAGGCCGAAGCAGAGTATATAGCTGCTGGTAGTTGCTGTGCACAAATTCTATGGATGAAACACACTCTCTTGGACTATGGATATGATTTTAAGCATGTTTTGATTATCTGTGACAACACTAGTGTAATAAAAATCTCGAAGAACCCTGTATCTCACTCAAGAACCATACACATTGATGTAAGGCATCATTTTCTGAGAGATCATTATCAAAAGTGTGATATTTCTCTTGAATTTATAGGCACTGAACATCAATTGGCTGACATTTTTACAAAACCCTTAAGCATGGATAGGTTATGTTACATTTGGCACGAGATGGGGATGTTTAATCTTCACGGATAGAAATCCTCACCGATAGAAATCCTCATAGATGGAAATCCTCACCGATAGAAATCCTCACCGATAGAAATCCTCACCGATAGAAATCCTCACCGATAGAAATCCTCACCGATAGAAATCCTCACCGATAGAAATACTCACCGATAGAAATCCTCACCGATAGAAATCCTCAACAATAGAAATCCTCACAGATAGAAATCCTCACCGATAAAGTGTTGTTTTAAATCTTTTGTATGCTATCAAGAATGTGAACTGTTTTCTTTTATTTTATATTTATATATTTATATTATGATTCCTAAATGATAAAACTAAGTCTAAGCTGCTTCTCACTCCACCGAACCCAAAAACATTTACCTTCGAACCTTAGAACCCGAACCCTCTGCAAACCTGAGATCCCTCGAACCAACGATGGAAAAAACAAAAATTCCTGTCATCCGAGAAGACTGTGTTGAGCCTAAATCAAAAAGGTAGAAGTTCGAGCCAGAAGTGAGTAGTGCTGTTAGAACTAGGTCGGGAAGGAGACCAGTAAATCCTCATCTGCAAAATAGAGCTATTGTGGTCGAAAAAGAGCTGTGTGTAGACTGGTTGCTGCCCAGCAGGTCCTTGGTGCTCGAAGTTCTGGAAGCTCAGAGATGGGAAGACTTCTTTTCAGATAACACCGGTCCATACTACCCAATGTTGGAAAAATAGTTTTACGAGTTCATATGCTTTGAGAAGTTAGATAATGAGAACCAAGTATATTAGTTTGTAAATGGTAAAGTGCTATCATTTTCATCAGTAGAATGGGCTGATTGCTTAAAAGTTCCTCATGAAGGTGTGTCTGGATATGTATCAAGAGCAATTACACCTACCAGTGACATTTTTGATCATGAGACCACGTTGAAAGAACTGACTGGTGATGGAACTCCAAGGCAAGTGGTTGCTGCAGAAATGGATGGGGAGAACAGATTACTGTTCAAGATTGTTCAACATGTATTGATACCATGGAGAGGAGACTTTTCTAATTTGAGATATCAGGATATCTATCTACTACATCTTTTGAGACATGATGTCAACGTCAATTTATGAAGATTGGTGATGAGTCAAATGGAAGATATGAGAAGGACAAAATCAAAGACTAACGCCCAATTTATTGCTAAGCTGATTTCTGTTATGATCAAAGTGAAATGGATAGTTGAGTCTCAAGATGAGACAGTTGTAGTGAAGAGCAACTTTTGTATCACTACTACAATTTTCAAATATAAGAAGATTAATTGGAATCCGTGGAGAGGATAATGGGTCAATGATGACCAAAAGGTATATTGTAAGTTCAATACTGTGGATTATCCTTCAAGGCCAAAGGATAAATGATATCCAGGCCTAGGACCTGATGAAGAGGAACCTGAGTACAATGATGAGTCAGAAGAAGAAGAAGAAGAAGAAGAGGAAGAAACTCCTATGGATGTGGGAGGAGATCCTGACTTGCCTCCAAGACCTGTTGCTGAAGTTATGTCTTTAGAAAAAGAAGTGATAGCAGAAGTAGAGACACCTGCTAATGAGGAAGACCAGTCGGTCTCTAAACATATAGAGGAAGAAAAGAATGTCTCTTAATTATCTGATTCTGCTGAATTGAGTCTGAGTCCAGTAATTGGAAGCTCAGTTGTACCTTCTATGGATGAAGAAAGAGAAAGAGGAGAAGTTGTACCTATTCTAGAAAATCATCCTACTATTGCAGAGATGGAAGTTGTTGTGGAAGATTCTGATGAAGAAAGACCAGCAGAGAATGTAGTTTCTATATATGAGAATGCACCCATTATGGGGGAGCATCACACCGAGTTTGGAAATGTTACAGTGACTATCAAGACTGATGACTAGGTAGAAGACCCAGGTTTTATAGTCTTTGGCTTGGATTATCCTGATTCAGATAATGAAGTATATTTGAATAGACCAAAGATCAGCTATGACATCAATTTATAGTTTTTACCTGCTGATGTGGTCCGAGTACATGATTTAGATGTACTGAAAGAAAATCTCAAAGTCAGTTTTGTAGAAGAAGTAAAGACAAAGGAATCTTTTTTAGTAACCTCGATTCAATCTTTCATGGCTGACTTTGTAGTCAGTTTAGCTTCTGCAAGAGTATCTACTAAAGTTTCTCCTACTGATTTTGTTACAAAGTCTGACCTCGAATCCCTAAAGCTTGAGCTGAAGGCATCCTTCAGTGCCTCTGTTTCTGAGATAAAGAACTGTTTTGGTGAAGAAATGAAGATGTTAGAAAGGTCTTTTGAGCTTTCTCTTGGTTGCAATCTGTCAACTTTTGTGGGTGAGCTAATGGATGATGTTAAGGAGTGCCAGACTCAAACTTCTAGGCTAGAAATAGATCTTGATTCTCTACGGATATATGTTGTCTCCTTAGACTCTTTCATAAGTTCAAAATCTCAAGCTGATAAGGATTTAGCCTATGTGAAGAGTGTTGTAAGTCAGATTGTCTCGGTGTTTGAAGCTTTCAAAACATCTATGAAGGATCATGTCAAAGATCAGGACTCTCAAATGCAAAATCTGATTAGTGGGTTGACCACAAGCTTCAACGAAACTGTATCCTTCTCTCTTGGTCCTCTAGTTTCAATACCTGCAATTGATCTGAATCAATTTCGTGCTCTGATGAAGGAGGAGCTTGGTTCCTTGTCAACCAGTGGCTCTGTGGACTCATCAGATTTAAATCGAGTTGTGCTGTCTACCAGGGATTCAGCCAGATAAATAATGAAAATCGTCTAGGACTATATGAGAGAGGCCACTGCTTCTCAAGAAGAAATCAAGAATAAGGTTGATACTTATTTTGAAAAGGTTTATACCAAGCACCAACTAACCCACTATTTCAAACTTCTGCTTGAGAATCTAAAGTTACCTCTAGTGACTCAGGCCTTCAGAGAGATGGTTAGTAAGCTCAGGGAGATTACTCTTGCTTTGGATAAATTCATTGAAAATATAGATGATTTTGTGTCTACAATAGATATAGGGAAGCATTATCATGGATTTCAGAAACCTGTTGCTTCCCTTCCTGCATGTGGATGCCACACCGGTCATTGTACCTCATGCTTTTCCTACCTCTGCCTCTATTGTGTCTCCAGTTCAGATGACTCCTTCTCAAGCCATAAAAGTCTCACAGCTATGATCCCACAAAGGACTTTCCATTACAGGTCTGACACTGTATCAGTTGCTCAGCCCCCTCTTATCATTTCTGGAATTCCAAAGTCCTCCCTAGTGTCCTCAACACATGAAATCTCTTCTGATCCCAAGGGGAAAGCTCCCATTGAAGATGTGGATTGATAAAGTGGAAAGGATGTTTGATACGAATCTTTTTTTTTGTTTTTTTTTCTCTTTCTCTATTCTGTTTCTGTAATTTTTTGTCTGATCTAATACAAATTAATTTTTTTCCACTGTCTCAGTTTATCATTTTTCTATGTCTGGTTTCCCACTTTTTGATTATCACAAAGGGGGAGAAATATGATCAAAGGAGAAATATAAAAGGGGAGAAATATGATCAAAGGAGAAGCCTTTGATAATATTTCTTACATGTCTTTGATACTATTTCTTACATTTTCTTCTTTGGTACCAATTCTTTCACACCTTATCATTGATACTATTGTATTTAATTCTACCTATGATAATTTTTTATCCATATCTTTCTATTACTATATCCTCTTTCCTCTGACACTGTTTTCTTTGAGAAAATTGAATATTAATGTTATACTATCTAATAATATATTCTCACTATCTTAAAATGGACATATCATAAGTTTTGATTCTCAAAAAGGGGGAGATTGTTGACCTCACCTATTTTGATAATCCCAATATTGTATTCATATGTTTTAACAATCCCAATTATGTTTTCATATATTATGATATTCAAAATTACTGTTGATCTACACTTTAATACATTCAAATCGATGATTAAGTTAATAATAATGTTAAAATAATTTCTGATTTATGTTAATCTCCCTTATCCATGCTTATATAAGTTTTGAAATGATTCTATGCGAATTAGATGTGTTTTGCATAAGACAGTCAAGTGTATGTATCACTGACCTGAAGAGAGATACCGACGGACACAGAGCTACCGATAGCCAGAGAGTTACCGATGCACAGAGCTACCGATGGACACAGAGATACCGATGCACAGAGCTACCGATGCAGAGAGCTACCGATGGACACAGAGCTACCGATGCACAGAACTACCGATGCACAGAGCTACCGATGGACACAGAGCTACCAATGCACAGAGCTACCGATGCACATAGCTACAGATGGACACAAAGCTACCGATGCACAGAGCTACCGATGCACAGAGCTACCGATGGTCATCGAGCTACAGATAATAGCTAATGATAAGAGCTACCGATAAGATCTACCGATTAGAGATACCGATAAGAGCTACCGATAAGATCCATCGATAAGAGTTTGAAGAGCTACCGATGGAAGATCCTACACCGAGTCAACCAGACATGTCTACAAACAAACGACTACCTATAATGAACTGCGGAGTCAAATAAAATATCCTAGACACTATTTGTTTATTATACTAACTGTTACATTTGTTACTTTTGATGCATTTAATGTTATTAAATGATTTATGTTGCCATTTTAGGAAACCATACCAAGTACGACCAAAAATCATAATCATTATTTCTTCTCAGAAAAACAAAAACAAGGGCATAAAAAGACATCGTGTATGTATCAGGAGAGAGACAAGAGACTTGAAGAGATCAAGCACATAGAACACACTTACGATCAAGCTCAAAACGTGCCAAGAACAACTAGAGAACTTGCACTCACAAGACTACTACCACCAGACTCCAGAACATAGAGCATACATCGAGCAATCTATGCTAATGAAGAACTACACAGAACACTTCACCTTCTAAGCAGATAACCAAGCTGAACCTGGAAGCACTGAAAGAAGAAACGATACTCTGTTTTTCAGTAAAATACTAGAGAAGGACTCAGAACCATTTTTGATCAAATCCAAAGGAGTCTAGAGCTGCACTGCAATCACCAGAGCCATTCTAAACTCTATATCTTGCTCTATGTGATTTAGTATTTTCATTACGAGCAGTGTGTGTAGCCTGTTAATTATTACACACACACTGTCTCCTGAACCTTAACTGGGGGATTTGTAAATCCTCACTCACAATCTTTACATCCTTTATTTCCCACTGTGGATAGTGGTAGAGGTCGAGTGTGACCTAGACAGCTTTGAGCTATTGTTTGTTATCCCACGTATAACTGTGGTAGAGGTCTCTTGACCTGAACAGTGTGATCACTGTTGTTAACCCAGATCCAGGGTGTGGATCACTTTACATAAATTTTGAGAGGACTAAGTCTCGGGTTGAGACTGAACCTCTTGGTTAACTCTTGTGTTTTTAGTTACAACCTATATCCATACTATATACATTTATTTCATATTCCGCTGCTATTACTTTGAAATATAATTTATTTTCAAAGCTACTTTGATAGTTAAACTCACAAGTGTTTATATTTATTATAAACCAGTAAGTTAGTTTCAAAAGTTAATCTAATCATCAGATTATGTTAACTGAGAATTAATCAATCTTTGAGAAACTAATTGAACCCTTATAATCTGTATAAATTCATTATTGTTTAATTTGTTTTTGAAATTGGGGGATTTTAATAGAAATTGTTTTTAGCAAAAATTTTAATTGGAACTCAATTCACCCCCCTCTTGAGTGTCCACTACGACCAACAGTTTTATATAAATACCTAATTATTATATCCTTCTTGTATCATGTATTAAAAAAAATTCACTTCGTTTTGGAGAAAAAACAGAGGATTTGGAATTGTCATAATGAATTCTCTTCACCAGTTTACAAAAATGTATAATCTATTTATATTTGGTATAATTATCCATTTGTTATATGTAATTCTGTGTATATTGAAATATGAATGATTATAATAAAATTAAGATTTAATATTATGCATAATAAAAATAAGTTGTACACAACCATTGATCCTTTAAAAAGGTGTTTTGATCATTAAATTTGTCGACATGTACATATATGCTCCTTATATGACAACATTAATTATTAACTAGAACAATAATAATTCATTAAATGGTCCAATTAATGTTTATATATATATGGAATGAATATTTTGTATATTTAATCAATGCTTATATAAATTAATTTATCCATATAAATATTATAGTTTTTTCTAACCTGTATCTAGTTTTATTTTTAATATATCTTGACTATAGAATTATAAATATAGTTACAAATCCATTTTTTATTTTTTCAATTCAACATAAATCATATAAAATTATCATCAAAGATTATTTCAATATCATTTAGTACCTCTACTCATTATATCATTAAGGAACATTTATCTTGTATATATTGGAAAAGGATATTTGTAACTAATATAGTATGTAACTCAAAAATGGTTTTTAAAAAACATAAAAATTCATCACAATATCCTCAAACATTTTCAAATTCCGCTTATACATGTTATCAAAAATAGTTCAACAACCATATCATCTTCCATATTATTTTTGAAATTATAGATATTTCTCAAAACATAAAAAAAATTCATTGGTAAAAAAATCTCATTATTTATTATATATGAAGAATTTCAGAACATGAATCCTTGTCTTCCATATTCCATTTTCAATATGGAAATTCATAACTTCTATGTCCTATGATTTCTATCATTAAAATTATTTTTGATTATAACACATTTTATTTCCATTATATAGAAATCTAATTCGCAAAAAATATATATTTAACCCATGGTCACATCACTGATCAATTTATTTTATTATGTTTAAAATTTCCAATACATAAAAATAATAGTTCATTGATAAAGTCCCTTATTTTAAATATTATAAAATTTATCCACATCAAAATATAAAATTATTCATATTAAAAGCATTTAATGTATTTTTTCATATATATATACTCTTGATTAATTGTTTACTAAATATATATAAGTGATTCTGTTGAGTAAGAAATCCATTTATTATCATTGTTAATGGGATACTTTATAACTATAAATGCAATAATGATTGAATATCCTATTATATATGCATTAAATGACATCGTAACACTATAAATGGGAAAAATGAGATATGAAACATTAATTCATGACTTTTATTCCTATAGTTGGTAATATGTCATAATTTACAAAAAAGGATCAACAACTGACCGTTACACGTTTTTTGGGCTAATGATTAACATGATTTCAATTAATCACTAAATTTTTTATCTTCATTTTTTTCATACATGTCATTTTTCAACTAACACATGCTCGTTACATGAACATACCTACTCCTTTAATTATTAACTATCAATTTCAATAAAACACCACCTGACCCCTGCAATTCAATATAAATAAATGAATAAACATGAAATCCTCCAACTTGATGGACTCCCTCCTAATATGGTTATTGAATCCATCCAAGAAATAACAAAACGAATTCTTTTGTTTATAATCTCCTATGAAATTTAGTACTCATACTAAAGTCCATTATATTTTATGGGGTGATTAATCGATTTATTTGAATGTGGAACTGAAAGTTCATTATCTGAATGAGTGTTTTCAAGAGCATCAATCTGAGCCTTATCAGGATCAAAAAAACCAAGGATACCCTCATCAATGTATAAACAATATAAAATACCATTGATACTCAATCCCATTTTTCTTCTAGACATTCACAATTATTTCTTAAGATACATTGTGAAGTAGACATCCCATACTAGGAAATGTAGATAATTTTAGATGACATTAGAGAAAAACTGTAACCATGAGATTAATAAATTTTGAAAATTTAATTTCCAATATCTGTTAATGAATATTGAAATTATATATAACAAAATCATTTTGGGTTATTGTTATTATATTTTTCAGTATCATTCCCTTTCAATTATTAATATTTTATTTTTATATAAATATTTTATGTATAAAATGAATCGATTATAAACATAAAAGAATGGATATTAATTGAAGAATTATTGAACACTAATAATATGAAAATAGAGTAAAATAATAGATTTAAAGATATCATCATGATCTTAATAGAGAATATATAATATGTTAATGAAATCCTTTTTGTAATTACATTTTTTTATCTATAAAAAACTATATCGGTAAAGTTGGAAGATTATTTGAATTTTCATGGAATATATTCAAGTAATAACTGTATGACTAAACAAAACAAAAAATGAACATGCACACTGATTGGGATGATAATATGTTCTATGGATCATTTGATACGAACACAAGTGTAAATAATGTTCAATATTATGTAGACTAAATGAACATGGTAATTTAATATAACCATTGTTATTGTGCAAGGTTGTTTTAGAAATATTATTTGTTGTGCTAAGAGAACATTGAATACGGGTTTTACTAAATAGATAACATTTTTATCTATAATTATGTTATTTAATTTGAAATGTAGAAGTTGATGGAGTGAAACCAACAGTATAAATCTTATTCAACTCCTTGTTGACATGTTTTAGGAAGAAAAAAAAATACATGTCTGACAAATGATTCTTATAGAATGATCTGTTCCGTAGGTGTGATCTATAGAAAAAAAATGTGTTTGCAAATAATTTAGAATTGTTTCTCACAAACTATGGGTCACTCATAAAATGACATATTTATGGATAAAAATGATAAAATTAAAATTTATATATTCCATTAAATGTTGTATGGTTCAATCCTATCATTCAATGGTTTACAAGACTATATGGATGTTAGGAAACTGTGAGAAAATTAACATGTCATGTAGATACATTAATAAATGATGGGAAACAATGTCATCCAGCGAACACACCCCTGTTGATGAAAACAGAATATGAATTTAATGACATTGTAAATGAGGTATAGAACATGTATATTGATTTATATACATAGAGAATACATCCATATGGTGGAAAATTTAGTACTTGTATTAAAATTTTAGTAATGTTGGTAAATTATATCTTACCTCCCTGGTAATGAAGGAATCACAAATACATATAATAAAATATTCTATGTTATAATATATTTATCAATTTGTATCCACTAATCGATGATCTGAAATTTATTTTGGATAATGGTGTAATAATGTTTAATGCTCATAAATTGTAAGGACTCACAATTAGGGTTATGTTGTATGGGAAATAAATGAATTTTCTAATAAAATATATTTCTACATCTATATAATTAAATGAATTTTTTGGTGTGAAATTTTTGAATAATGTGAAAAATAAATTTGGATGAAACATTTATAAAATAATGTGTTTCTCGATCATTGAAAATTTTTCCTCATTAACATAAATATTATTCCTAAATAACAGATTTTCATTGGAATAATGAAAAATATAAAACATTATCTCCCTTAAAATGGGAACAACTATTCGTTAAAGTAAAATACATTGAAATAGTTTTTTGTAAAAAATATTCAAAATAAAAAAATGATTTAGTTTTCAAAATGAGATCAGTTACCATAGAATTTCCAATTTTGAATAATGTATTCATAAATAAATTTCTCGATTTCAGACATTTATAAATCAATTATGTGATATTGGTATTAGAACATCACAAAATATTTCTAAAATAATAAATTATTTTATGAATAAAAGGTTTGACATGATTTAATTGGGGATAAGGGATGAATTGACCCTGGTGATGGGTAAATGTTGAAAGACTCTTCCAACAATAACATACACTCGATGCAAATAGAAAAATTTCAATTTTTTATTTTTATTAACGTCGATATTTTTATAGAGTTTTATTCATATAATATTAGAAATATCATGTCAAAAATCAATTTTGTGTTACAATGAACAAAATCATATAACATTTATGTTTTTATGAAATATTGTATTCTCATTTATTTACATTGCATTCTACATAAAAATTGATTACAAAAATTAACAAAAAAATTATTAATTTTCAGTTAATATTTCTATAATGTTATAGTCCCAAAAATGATATAAATAATGAATTAGTAGGTTTCAGTCCTATTATGTGAATTAAAGATGATCATCACACAATCATATTTGGATATAATAGTCTACCTAATGGTTTGAATGGTTAGTGAGGTTCAACAATGTGGTCATATCCATTAATTAGTGATGTACCCCATTTAATGGTATATTAATATATTGAAATTGTATTTTTAGAATCAATGTTGGGAAGAATGTTACGTTACATTATGATATATTTTAGAATAATATATTTAATTTTTTAATAATTTCCTATCATATGTTGATATCATTTTTAAAACAAAACATGATTCTAATAAAACTTGTTATAAATGAATGTATTTCGTGAATATATTTTTATTCAATTTCCTTATTAGGGAAAGATAATACAAGCAATTATAATTTATATAATAATGAATATGTTTTTCCATTAGTTGATACCCTCAAATAAATTGGCAGAAATTTAAATACATCAAGTGATGATTGATGGATATTAGAGACAGAAAATTATAAGTTTATAGGATGGTAATAAAATGATATTTATATGGAATAATATAATTATTATAATTTAATTGTTTTAAATTCCCGATGGATGTCCAAGGGACAAAATGATAATTTTATATCTTAGAGTTATTTTGTAATAAATGTTTATATATTCAATTCAAAATGAAACGATGACTGCAGCGTAATATATAATAGTGGAGTTAATCTTTTGGGTTCATATTAAATTTAGTTTGAGTATAACCCTTTCATTAGGATGACACAATCAGTTCATAGCGGTCTCACTTTAGATAATTTTATTCTATTGTACTTTTTGCCACAAATATGTGATTTGTATTATTAATATAGTACCGAAATCCTAGAAATTTTAAAACATATAATGGTAAATAAATAATAAAGTTAATGTTTTTTCAAATACAATTTGATTTTACAAATTATATTATTTAATTGTTACCATATTTACATAATTTAAATTAAACGTTTCACTACTCATGTAGATAATTTATTCTACAGAATATGATGTTACCATTATAGGAAAATAATATGTGGTTGATGCTAAAAAATATAATAAATATAGGATCAATAATATGTTGATGAAAAAAACCTGAAGAATGTAGAATGTTATAATTGACTATCGTTTTCATGAAAATATTTAAGGATAAAAAATTTGAGGTCAGGTGGATTCAATGAGGCCATCAAGTTTACCCCATAAGTAAATGTTATGTATTATCATTGGTTTCACAATGACGAAAATTGTTCTAATTGATATAGAGATACGATGTGATGCCCATCCTGTAACAAAAGGAAATTATTTGGGACGACATAATGGTATTCTTACATTGACCTTTATGAATTTTACTAAATATTTATATTATGAAATTTTTATTTAATTTTCATTATTACTTGTGGAATTATTTTATTTTAGATGATATCTATAATAAACTTGTCTTAATGGATGTTATAAATTCTAATAAGGGCATTCAGTATCATCTTACAATGTTGCATCTTAAATATGTAGAGGGAAATGTAAAGACACACCCACCAATTATTTGTTCACATGTTACAATGAAATAATCAATGAATTCCATTATAAATAACTTTTTTATTATTTTCACACATAATGGAAAAAATGATAATCCACATAATATAAACTAAAAAAAATGATACACAATAAGAGATAACAAAACTACTAAAATATTGTGAGAGTCTATTAGAATAATTATCCCTATATATAATTTCGTATAGTATATTGATAATTCTTGATAATGTATTCAATGAAATAATTCTTCTTATACCATTTTTGAATGAATTCGTCCACATTTACCTTTCATTTTAATTTAATCCTCTTTTCAAAAAAATTTCTTTCTAAATGAACCACCCACGCTTCTCGTGATTAGATTACACTAGGATATTTCTAACAATAAATTTGTTTTCATACTCATGGAATTAGTTAATCTAATGACTAAATTCATTTGAAATGAATTATGATAAAAAATTCTATTAGGTTCATTATAATCAATAATATATTGATTATAATTATTTATTTTCTCTAATTTTCTTAAAAAACTTATTTAGTAAAAATTAAATGAGTGATTGAAATAGGTATCACCCATCTTTACAATTTTATCCATATCAAAAAATAATGATGGGGCATGATTCAATAGATTTGAAATTTTAATCCACATCCATTATATGTCATTTTATATAGAAGGACGATCAATTAAATTAAGTGGGTAAACTATTTTATGAAAACACAAAAGTAGTATAGGAAACATGTGAACGTCTAGCATAATAGTTCTTTTTAATTTTCAACAACACTATTATATAAAAATATTTTTTTCTGTTCATATGTTTTTATATTGTTTAGAGATAATAATTTGTACTGAATATAATTAAAGGTGTGCTCAATATGGAATTTCTAATGAGAATTGAAGGTTATAATTTCTTTGATACCTACAATATAGGGTTAAAATAATGAAATATAACAATGTAAGAAATATTTATATTTTTCAATAATATTAATGATTTTTTTCTAATAAATACATTAGGATATTATTGATCAATTTGGATGACCCAATTAATTATTTTTCAATCCAATTCATTGATATCCAACAAGAAAAACACATGATGTTTATTTTTATCTCTTAATTCACTTCATTTATCATTTTATATACAATATTATAATTATTTTTTAAAGTATGTATTTTAATAAGAATGTTGTTATGAAATAGAGATGGCTAAATATAGGCTAAATCATGGTATGAAGTTAGTGATTGAATATGTGAAGCAAGTGGACTACCTAAATTTGAAATTGATCAAGGTATATATTGAAATCATTAACAATAAAAAAATTTAAAACAATTTACATGTTTTGGTAATTTATTATGTACTGTATGAAGAAAGATTACAGAAATAGTTGTGGATAATATTCTTTAAAATTTCTGAATGATATCCTAATCCATGGAAGGAATGACATCTCTGTACATTTAATTTAATATAGTAATTATAATTTCATAATTAAATTTTTATTATTCTTTTATTAATTTATTTTATCTTTGTACTATTTATATTTTCGAAAACCATCACACTCAAAATATTTGAAATTTTTCAGAGTTTAGTGGAACTATACAAGGAGTCTAAATGTTTTTTACCTCAAATTTAGGTGATTAACTGCTATATTTCTTATCAGGACATGGTTATGATGAAAGAAGTTTACTATAAGTGTGAAACATTAGTATCATAATTATTATATATTTTTTAATATTTATGAATGTGATGTATAATGTCAAAAATCAATTTTTATATAAAATTTAGTGAAATAGATGGTTCCAGAATGTATAGCTACATCATGAAAAGGTGAAATCCTACTACATTTTTAGTTAATTTACTTGTAATTTTATCTAATTTTTTTGTTATTTTTCTTACCATTTAAATCTAATAATTATTTCTCTAAATTTAAACATTATTAAAAAACACTGATTATATGTTCAAAATGGACTAAATGAGACTGAATTGTTTTATAAAAATATATAAATGATACATTTGTCATTTTTATGTGAATGAATTGAATGAAAATTTATCTGACAACCTATGTACACAGTATGACTCTATGAATTTATTTTATATAGAAAATAATCATTTTACATTAAATATATATGACATAGTGATAAACTAAAAAACAACCTTATATTATTTTATAAAACAAGGACAATTATGAATAATTCAATTTTAAGTTGTAGGTATTTACCTCACACAAATATGAAACTAAATTTGATTGGTTTGAGTAAATGTACTTTTTTTTAAATTGAAAAGTGTCATTTTAGTTTAAATTATTTATCAAATTATCAATTGAAAGAAAATAAACTAGAATTTTACACATATATCATGAATATGTGACTTTTTACACCTTATTTTATTTATTATTTCACCAATTTATGTACTTTTTATTTAATTTAATTTCATTTTTATTTGATACTTATATTATTTATTTCCATATAGATAATAAATAAAATTAGTCATCCATAAGGAAGATTCAATCATGTTCAATGATCATGAAATCATGAAATATTATATAGTCTTGATGATCAAATTTAATTTTTTTAATCCATTTAAATCTACATTCCTGGTTTACAAAAATAATATTGTTAGACAACTGACAATGTTGAATGTAATTTTAGATAAAAATTCACTATGGAATCAACCATACCTCAATCTGATACACAACCTAAACAAAATGAATAAAATTGTATGAATTATGTTTAAAATTTACATTTTACTAAATAAACATTTCATATTTATTTTAAATTTATTTTTAAATTATATTACTCATAAAAAAATTGTTTTTTAAAGGTGGATTGATTTTATAAAATTAGGGTAGGTTTTTGGATGTTGTTCATTCTCAAGAGATATTGGTCTTCATGGTGGTAAAATAGAGAATTGAAAAAAAATATATCATGATTATATACAAACATAAATTGAATCTATATATGTAGTTATAATTTTCAATTTAATATCTAGTAATTTTTTGTTAAATTCCTTTATAATTTTAGCTAAAAATAATATAGTCTTTTATCATATCATTTGGAACGTCATGCTTTTATTTTAACTATAACTTACATCCAAGTGATGGGATAAAATGTTCTTCATGGATGAACGAGTAAACCCATGATCTATTAAAAATGTTTTTTTAATTTAGAATGAGTTTCACAATTCCATTCTAAATGAATATGTTATGCTTTATTTATTTTACAAAAATAGATAAAATAAAAACAAACATCACATACTCAATAATCCAAACATCAATATTATATATAGTTTTCATAGAATGACTATAAATGTATTCAATTATTATATAATTTAAATGTTATTTCAAAAGACACATCAAATTCTCAAATTAAATAAAAAAATTCATATTTTTTAATTCATTAGGAAAATTATCTATAAGTAAATTGAGTTGTGTAGGAATAATTCACACCTCAATATAACACATGATATAAATGGAATGACTCCAAATTGTGTATTTTTATTTAAAATTGATATTAATTTTTTCTAAAAAAACATCACATAATAAATAATGAGAAAATACATTATTAATTTTTTTGATAATTTAGGCATGTGAACCATAACCCTTTTGTAATGTGTGGAAATCTAAATCACCTTCAATATGTTACTAGGTGTGGTTGTAATAACTCAATGTGTCTATTAACAGTTTAATATTTTTATTTTTGTAAATAATGTGTGTTAGTCACTAACAACTAAACAAATTAAATTGTATTTTTATTATAATATAGGGAAATGATTCATAATGCATTTTTAATACTTAAAAAATAATAATATCACAAATACACATGATGTGGCTAGAATGATACAAAGTGCATGTTATTGGTTAAAAATTAATTTTTTTAAAAAATAAGATGTAAAATAATTATAACTAAGAATGAACATTTTAATTGTTTTAATATATAAAAAACCATTGAATAATTTCTAATTTACATGAATCATCTGCACCTCAATATGACACATGTTGTGATCGGTATTACATAAACAATGTCTTTTGTATTTACTAATGATATTAATTTTTGTAAAAATCCCAATTAAAATACTAAAAAACATGGAAAAGCATCATATTGTTCTTATTAATTTTTAAAACCATATATATGTCATTTATTGAATTAAGGAATCATCCACACCCAAATCTGATATATCGTGGTCTTAGTAAGACTCAATGAAAATTGTTAGTTAAAAAATGAAATTTTAATTAATTTTTTTTCACTCATTGAAAAAAATGCAAATAGTGATTATATTTCCTTTATAATTAAGTATAGTTATTAATATTAAATTTTCTATAAAATGATATCAGTACTAGATCATACTTATTAGTGATGTGGATGATATGACTAAATGTGCATTTTTCATGTTTAAAATTATATTTTAGTAAACTAAAATATTTAACATATCCAAAACTACGAAAAATAATTTATATTATTTTTATATTTTATTAAAATGATACATAATTTATTTATTTTCAATTCATGGATAATCTAAAAATCAATCCCACACATAGTGTGACTGGTGTGACTCCAACTCTTTAGTTTTTAAAAAATAATTAATTAGTTATCGAAAATTTATAATGTGACATACCCAAATAAAATAAAATGAATTTATATTGTAGGAAAACATTCAAAATATAATCCAAAATTCATTGTTTCTTTGTAGTGGTGAACCACACAGCAATATGAAGCACATTGTTACATGTATAACTCAATATGTGTATTTTAATTGAAAATTAATATTAATTTATGTAAAAAAGGCAAGTAAGATAATAAAAAATACAAAAATTATTTCATATTATTTTCATAATTTATTAAAATGATTCATTATTTATTTCTGATGTGATGGAATTAGTTTCACCTTAATTTAATTTACAGAGTGCTTTGTATGATATAATATGTCTATTATCAGTTTAAAACTTACTATTTTGTTAAACACATGTGTCACTCATAGATAAATTAAAATTCATAAATAAATTTTATTGATAAATTATGAAAATGATTCATATGTAAGTTTTTATGTGTATTAATCTGCCACTGGTCAAAATGTCCCACAATGTGCCCTGTATGACACAAATTTTTTATTTTAATTGATAATTGAAATTTATTTTAGTCAAAAAGAAATTTCCCATACTAAAAATTGATAAAACTCATTTTTATTATTTTTATACATTATTAAAATAATTTAGAAGTATCATTGGACTTTTAAGAATCCTCCATTGTTTAAACCAATAAAAATTTGTTGGGTATAGATCTCTGTTTTATTTTTATTTCTAATTAATATTAATATTCATAAAAATGTGAAGAGACATACAACAAAACATGGAATAATATTAATATTTCATTGATAATTTAGGAAAATAATCCAAATTTGAATTGTGTCATTAAATATCAATCCACACAACAATCTGATACATTGTGTCCCTACGATGACTCAAAGTGTCTATTATTGGTTTTAAATTTATCATTTAGATAAAAATTTTGTTACTCACTAGAAACAATAAAACACAATCATATAGATTTGATAATATATGAAAATTATTCATAATTTATTTTTGACATGTTGGAATTAGTCTCAAATTAAAATTACACTTAATGTGTTAGTTATGAGTCAATGTGTGTTTCTCTAGATTAAAATGTCATTTTAGTAAGAAAATACTGAAACACTAAAAAGTGAGAAAACACATTCCAATTTAATGACACTTTAAGAAGAAGTTCCATATATAATTTATGACATGTAAGAGTTATCCAAAGGTAAATTTAACACATAGTGTGACCGGTAAGAATTAAATTGTGTCCTTTTATTTAAAATTTACATTATCATTACTAAAACTTTTTAACTAACCCCTTAGGGAATGATCAAAAATATTCACAATATTTTGATAATTTAGGAAAAAAAATCCAAAGCAATTTTTTATAATTAAAAACTTTGTTCAACTTAAAATGATACATGATGTTCCCGATATCACTCAATGTGTATGTTATGGGTTTTAAATTGAAATTTTTGTAAAACATCTGTGTTCATCACTGAAAACTGAAAAAATTAAATTTTATTTTCCAAAAATTTATAATGATTCATATGTAATTATTTATTTTTATGTATAAATCTCACATATAATCAACACACTATATTGTAGGTATGACTCAAATGTCATGTTTCCATTTTAAAATGACATTTTATTAAAAACCCCATGTTGCAAACTAAAATCTAATAAAAAAATTATGATTATTTTGATTAATCAGGTAAATAATACATATATAATTTTTGATATGTTGGAATTAACCAAGCCACATTTAAACACATGATCTAACTAGTTTGTCTTTGAGTCTATTTGTAAATATAAAATTGATATTAATTTTTGTAAAAAATACAACTAACATAGTCTAAATGATTAAATAAAATATGGATTGTTAATATAACATTTAAAAATGATGCGTATTTCATTTTATATGTGTAGTATTTAGTCCCACCTTAATATGATCCACATAGTTCAATTTATGAATAATGTTTTGGGATATCAATTTCAACATCAAATTTTAGTACAAAAAGTATCACTCACTAAAAAATGATAAAATAACTTTGATTGTCTTAATAATTCTGTGAAATTATTTATATGTTATTTGTAATATACAAAATTTTTCTTGATGTTCATCTAATAACCAATATGGTTAGTATGTCTTTATGTGCATGTTCCCTGTTTAAAATGACATTTTATTAAAAAGGGTGACATAAACACAATTAGGAAAATGCATTTTTATTATTTTAATACATATATAAAATGATCAATATATCAATTTTTACTTATAGGAATCATTTGAACCTCAATATGATTAATGTTGTCATAGGCATGACATCAAGTGTGTCATTTCATATAAAATTAACATTAATTTTTAGTAAAATAGTCATGTGGAATACTCTTAAAAGACAAAATTAATTCAAATTGTTTTGAAACATTTTGAAAATGATTGATACATAATATTTCCAATGTCATAATCATACTCACCTCAATATGATTTGTGGTGTTCCTAGTTTGATTCATATAGTTCGTTCTGATTTTAAAATTCTAATGTTTTATGAAAAAGAGTTTCAGTAACAGAAAACATAGAAATCATTCTTGGAATGTCTTGGTAATTTAATAAAATGATTTAATAATAAATATATGATGTCTATGAGAATCTATGATAGTATGGTCATTATTAATGATCAATATAGCACAAATAAAGGGTTTCTTTAACAATTCTTTACTAGTGATGATAAAAGACTTTGTATTTTAATCATACTTCTATAATGAGTGATTTCTGTGCTAAAATCGGCCAATTTTATTACTATTAAAGGTTATATTTATATTTGAGAGAAGATTTGTATCAGATAAATAGATATAATGATGATATATGTCTATCTTTAAAAATTCATTTTAACTCCATGATGTTTTATGTGAGTAATGTATCAAATGTGGACAATATTTTGATATGTTCAAGTATCTAACAATAATTCACAAACAATTTGACAATTTTAGGATACGACATCGATAAAAATAAGATTAAGAAATAATTATAGGCTTCAAGTCATCACTAGGATGTGAAAATAATGGTAACACTATCAAATGGACTGTTACCAAAAATAGATGTTATATATCCTCAACAAAATCTTATTGGGAAAGAAATATGTCATGTAAATCACTAACCCCTTTGGAAAATAAATATCATTATTCAGAAGCACAATGAAAAAAATATTTTGAATAAAACATATAGTAATGTTAAATTTTCTTGTTCAGTGGTTTATTTAGGTTCTGTAAAATGTTTATGAATTAATACTACTATTTCTAGTAGAACATGTCATTTCCATAAAATACACGGGAATCGTGGAGAATGTATGGTCACAATATGGGATCATTTTCAAACGGAATTATTTTTTAATAGAAATTCATACAATATGATATTTTAGAAGGAATATTAATCATTAGATATTTTTTTAGTGTTTCATAAAATAATGGTTTCATATGAGATAAATTTATGAAAATACTATAATGAGGTATTCCCTATTCTTAGAAATTGAAGTGGCTTCAACATAAAAATTATTTCATCCCATTTCATGATTTTATGATAAATGAAAATTTTATATAATATGGTTTACTTATGTGAAATGGAATACTGAAAATGGCTATGTAATTTAAGATATATGAGAAATTTTATAAATATAAATGAAATAATGTTGATATATAAATTGAGATTGATAAACCAATTCAACATAATGACGATTATTTCAGTGAATAGTATTTTTAGTATATATATGACTTACAGAACTACATGTAGATTCTATATGATAACCATGATATATTTAAAATTAAAATGGAAACACATGAGAAATCATTTTATTAAATGAATATAATTGAATAAATAGATTCAACCAAAGAAGATATTAATACGATGAAAGAATATAATCTGGAATATAGGACTCAAAAAATAAGTATGATTATAAATAATTCATCCCATATTATTATTAGGATAAACAAATTGCCAATTTTTATTGGAAGAAATCATCTTGAATATTACTCCTAAATAACTAGAATTACTCTATGTACTCAACTATATATATAGATTATGTTTTAAAAAAATTAATGAAATTGATTCTGATTGATTAAACAATTGAATTTTTTCATTTATGATACGAAGCTATGAAATTATTACATACAATGAATAGGGGATTTCAGAAAATATTTATTCAATTAGAAGATGATATATTTTAATCATCTTTTATCATATTTCATAATTAGATCAATCAACCCAAATAGTATTGGGTCATGAATTATAATAAAATGATAAAAATAGGGAGATATATATTATTCACTAGAAATATTTTATTTATTTAATGATGTGTGTTCATGATTAATTATTTTATTTAAATAACATAATGAGATCAAACTACTATAGGATCAATTGAAAATATTTGACTATGATTTGACATACCTGGTACACTAATATAATATCTATTTATAACTAGAAACCTATAACCATGGTTTTATAAAAATGATTCTATTAGTATTTATATCAAGCCTATACCTATAGTTTTAACTAATTAATATCTATATATTATACATATATCCACAGTTTTTTTAAATAGTGGATATTGGGAATTTTATAAAAGCCAATATCCATTGTTATATGTAACCATGGTTATAACGTACAATTATACCCAAGGTTTAATTAAATAGTGTATATAGGTTTCCCAACTTTGTGTGGGAAAAAATTGCTAGGAAATGGAGGGAGGAGATATAGCCCGATTTTTCCTTCAATTTCCAAGGATCTTAATTGTATATATATCAATATATATATATATGAACAGTTAGTTGTAGTCTAGTGGTAATTCATATGGTATGTGGTAGCACATTTAAAAAGATAGAATCATTATAGGATATATTTATTTTTAATCTATAGCAATAATTTACTAGGTCTATAGACAATAAATTCCAGCATGGAAATATACAGTTTAACCATGGTTTAAACTACGGCTATACAATAATTCCCCGGTCGATAACCATGTGAGCTATAGAAGATTTTTAAACTGGAGAAATAGCATTATAAAATTGTGGATATAACATTATTATGTAGGTAATACAATAGGTTACATGGACATCCAATACCATGGTTGTAGCATATAGCCATTGTGCTGGCCCATATTGTCATGGTTTTGGACAATATCTCTAGCCATATTTTCCCATAGTGGTTTATTTTTGGACATCAAATTCATCTTTAATTATCACTATTATTTTCCAAAAATAGATTATACCACACAAATGTATAGTTTATTAACTAATGTCACCAATGTAGGATTACCATCTGATATTATCCATCCCTTATAAGAGTTCAAGTAAATGTTAAAAAGATAGTACAACATGTTTTTGAGAAGAAATACGAGAGATGATAAGACAACACAGGTCCATTTAAATTTATTTCCAATAAATGTGAGATATTTTACATAACATATTGACCTCTTTTAAAGGATTTTATGTTGATAACAGAATACAATAGGGATTTTTGATGAACCAACATGTCACATTTTTTAAATGATATGTCAATATGTGTATGCTGAGTTTGGATGAAGTGGTGATGCCTGGAGAATTTATATAGATTCATTTAATTTAATTTCATGTCATTTTTTATAGAATTATTTTTCTATATGTGTTTTGGGAAGTATTGGGTAACTTTAGAGGTTTGTTATCAACTCTCATGATATAATTCAATGTCATACATTAGAAATTATCAATGGAAAATGTGATGCTTTTTAACGAATATTTAATGTTAATGACATGTTCAATGGAGCTTAAAATGTTTCAACAAGAATCCATACCATATATTGTGGAATAATAATTGATATAATACCATGAAATATATTTTATTCAAGGAGGATTTGATGATTTTAGGGGGAAAAATTTTCATTAATGAAAAATTGTGGGTGGAGATGGAAATTTTTATTACATATTTTATTGATGGTAATGGAATTTTAGTTTTGGAATTAAAAAATGCAATATATTTTATTGTTAGATTAATAAAATACATCCTACATTTCGAGTACAGAATTTCAATCCCATAATTATCATTATGTATGGAATTTTTCAACATACATGGGAGAGCCATTCTGATAGAAAATTAATGGTAGCAGAAGGGACGAGCCGTGTATTTGTCCATGTAAGAAATAATAATGCGTGAAAGAATGGTATATTGAATGTATTATGTTATTTTTCAGTTCATATCATGATGTTTACTTGATGTTCCAACTATACTAGCTCAAATTGACATAATTATGAGATAAATTACAATTTAGTCACATTGCTAATGGAATATCCAATACAAGATGTAGGAGGCATGCTATTATTACACCTTCCATTAAAAGATAGGTAGAAAATTTTCCACATTAACAAGATGATCTCATAAATCCAATGGAGCTTATAAATTCAGTATAAAACTATAACCATCTTCAACCATAAGACATTTAATGAACCAGTATTCGATCTTCAAAAAAAAAGAATTTTGCATAATGAACAGCACCAATCGTCATAACAAAGGAATGATACAATATCCATCGACAAAAAGTAATTCATCCAACATTGTCTTGAGTGTATTTTTATTATTCAATGAATAATTATGTGACTATAATCCATTATATGTAATAATCTAAATCAAAAGAGGCGTTAATTGTTATAAATAGATCACATGAAGCGACCATGAACTGTTATTGTTAAATAATTTATAGAATAATTTATCTTTGATCGTATATTGATTTTGGCCTTTACATATATTATAACATGGGTAATTATTGAGAATTATGATTCTATCCATTGATCCATTAAGCGATGTTTCCAGAAATTATACTGATAATCAATATATAATTGTGAGATGTCCACTACGGCATCACATGTCCAGGGATGTGATCATGAAAAGCGATAATGAAATCCCATGATAATTTCAGAATCTCTTGAATGAAATTAGTGTTTTTACATTAAATATCACATTCCAATATTTATGTGTTTAATATCATCTTTTTTACTATGGTTTAATAGTGAACAAAACGACTATCATTGGTAGGCAGTGGAGAACTTCTATAAAATAACGGCAGGGTTGGGGGTGGATATTTTTTAGAAATTCGCAGCGAACTTTTGATTCTCATTGGAAGAAATTCATGATTTATTTGATCACCCAAATCATAAATGGATCCTATCACTACTGGAAAAATAACCTTACCAACGGTTTGGAACCGTTGGTATAGGCCTCCAAACCGTTGGTATAGCCTATACCAACGGTTTGGAGAACCGTAGCCAAGTAAGCCGTTGGGATAGGTCTATACCAAAGGTTTTCCAAAAAAACGTTGGTATAGACCTATACCAATGGTTTTGGAAACCGTTGGTATAGGTAATATGAAATATATACCAACGGTAATGTAACAGTTGGTATATAAATTCCAAAAATAAAACATCCGCTGGGATTTGATCCCACGACCCCTCATTTATAATTGAACGACTCAACCACTAACCTAAAATGACTTTTTTGATCATAATTACATAAATATATATATGTATTCTCATTAATATTTTAAATTTTGATTTATATAATGTTCTCGGTATGAAGGTCCGATAAAAAATGAAAGTACCTATACCAACGGTTTTAACAACCGTTGGTATAGGTCTTTGGTTGTGATTTTCATTCTGTGAAGGATGTTGAATTTTGGCCAACTTTTCCCAACAGTTTGGCCAAACCGTTGGGAAACGTAGACCTATCCCAACGGTTTGGCCAAACCGTTGGGGAAGGTAGACCTATCCCAACGGTTTGGCCAAACCGTTGGGAAAAGTGGCATATTTGGGGACCTTTCCCAATGGTTTGTCCAAACCATTGGGAAAAGTGGTATATTTGGGGACCTTTCCCAATGGTTTGGCCAAACCGTTGGGAAAAGTGGTATATTTGGGGACCTTTCCCAACGGTTTGGCCAAACCGTTGGGATAGGTCCACCTTTCCCAACAGTTTGTCCAAACCATTGGGAAAAGTGTCCAATTTGAGGGCCTTTCCCAACGGTTTGGCCAAACCGTTGGGAAAGGGGACATATACCAACGATTTTTGCAAACCATTGATATAGAAGCGTTGCGAAATATCTAATTTCCAGTAGTGTATATGATTTATTAATGTTAGGGATAATATTTCAAATTATCTACTCATGAGAAATATATATTGTGAATCACCTCCATATGACATGATGAATTTAGATAATATAACAGCAGGAAAAAACTTTTGATTCCCATAAACCAGTTGACAATGTTTTCCATGGAAATATATGAATTCAAAGACAAAAATGCACCAAAACTGATAAGAATAATATTGTTTGAATGAAAAATCAATAAATAATATTAAAATGGAAATTGATATATTTTTTTATTAACTAATATTTTTTATGCAATATATAATTTTGATAATCATCATTACTAATGATAAATGTTCTTTCAATAAATATTATCTTATTAATGCCTGAATACAAGTAGAAAATTCAATATGTTTTCAATGTTGACTATTTTCATGGTAATTAATCCATATAATAATATTTATTAACATATTTTGACCGACTAAAAAAACATTATTATTGTTCAATTATTAACAAAAGGAAAAATAACAACACTAGTAGTGTCATAGTGAGGTAATTGATTATAAAAAAGGTATATTCATTACTAAGAAATATTTATAGACTCAATAAGTGCCTGCTAAATATTTTTTAAGTGTAAAAAATAAAGTTTGATCAATAATTATTATGCATAAAGATAAGGATATCATCATATAGTGGTTCAATATGGAGAAAAAATAGACCATGTGGATGGAGAATATAACCAAATAATAAAAAGACCATAGGATATGAGAAGATAATTTTGGGGTATAACAAAGCAAGGAAAATGAGTTAGAATATTAGAGAGTAAATCCATGCTTAGTAGGAGGATATACTACATGTGTGTAAAATTGTTTTTTAAAAATTCTATTGTAATTGATGATAATTTCAGTATGGAGAATTCATGCATTAGGGAATTACAATCTTGTGAAGGAGAATTTAATTTTACATAGCACTGTAAATATAATGTATTTTTCTCTCTCCTGGTATTTCTTCATACAATGTATGATTATGAGATATCACTATATGGATCATGAACAGTAACATGTTAAAGATATTGAAATCAAAATAATTTTTTCTGAAATATAATCCACGGATTCCTTCCACCCTCCTATAGTGGTAAATATATTCATATGAACTACATATTGATCAATTTATCCATGACTATTGTATAATATATCTAACTAGAATATGATCGATGTTTCCTCATGAAAACACAATATTAATTAGTTACCTACATTAATAGTTCGGGTATCAACAATATTTGTGACCTGAATAAGTTATGATAGAATAGTATCACATTATATATTGCATCTCCCATAATATTTTATTGATCATAATAAATTTAATTTAATTCTATATCACATTAATTATTATATTCCTGATTATTTCCAATTATAGGAAAATATTTAATGCAAAAAAATATTATTCTTCATCTAGTAACAATAATATGATTCAGAAATTATATAATCATAGAAATCAACCCTTTGATTTTCTAAATAATGTCACCATCTAATAAAATAATGAAACATAATGATAATGCACTAATAATATATGTTAAATATTGGTTTGAATAGGATTTATCCTTATATTTCACATTATGTAATCTTAATAAATAACTAATCACTCCATGTATACAAACTATAGTGACCCAACTCAGACTTAGATACATATGAAGTCATTTCGATGAGTATTCAATATATTTACCTAGGAAACACTCCATGGAAATGCAAGGATACAGTGTAGATGGAAACTGAGAACATAAATATCTCATTTTAGTTTTATATTCATAATCCCAAATGCCATTATTTATATCAGTTACATTATATTCTCCACAAACATGTTTACGTTATTCATAAACTAGAAAAATTAACACATGAGATGATGTCGACTCAAATGCTCGTTTAGGGAAACATTTGTTATGTCAACCAATGATCATATGTTATCATATAATTATCATTATTATATAAAAACAAGTTATTATAAATATAAAATCAAACCCAATAATTCATATATCATAATCCTAAATCAGGTTGTCAAAAAATATCTCGTGATTGGTGAGTTATCAAAAAACCAATCATGATCTATCAATTCAATTAACAATAATATAAGAAATTTATATATTTGTAGAATAAAGGATTACATAGAAACAAAATTATATTTAATGTTTAACTATCAAGTCAATCATATTATAGAATATTAGGTTTAACAACATATTTATGCTTTTTAAAATGATGTGGAATTAATACATGTTTCCAAGAGTGGATCAAGACCAAAAACTCATTTCCAAAATATATTATATATAATGATTTACTCAATTAATTGTTTTTTATATATATCTATTCCAACCCATCACATAATGATAACTAAATAGATGTTTTTCATAAGATCATAAAACATAAATCATACCATTTTAGAAAAACCTATGGAAAATAAATGGGATTCAAACAACATATCATCAACATAATAATAATCCTTGAATAGAGTGAATAATGATATTTTATTAAATCATATCCTTAATAAATAATAATAATTCTTGATAAATGATAACATGTATGTGAAATACCACTAAAATGCATTTCTAACACTTTTTTGAAAACATCAAAAAATATCTATTTCATTTGATAAAAATTATTAAATAAAATAAATATTAGAAAATAATATCATTATAAATTAAAAAAGTATATATTAGATAATTCATAATTTAAAAAATTTTCCACAAAGAAGGGTTAACCAATTGTTGGTTGTATGTTAGAACTACAAATTCATTCATTCCTTTTGTAAAATGTTCATGTATCTGAATATGAAAATTTTATTAGAAAGAATTATAAACTCTAAAATTTAAATAAATTACAATAATAAATTCATTTTTATTTTTTAAAATAATATTGATTAAAGTTTAATAAAAATCATGTATATGAATAAAATATATTTACATCCGAAAGGGAAAAATAAATTTACTTTTCCCGAAAAACAATTTATTGGAATTGTTAGTATATAGGGAGGGTATAAGGAAAGAAAATAACGTGATTTTCAGAAATAAACCATGAAGATGAATAATAATGGAATTTTTCTTGGGATATAAACTAAAATCACAAAATAAAAAATTTAAGCATAAAAAATCAAGGTAAAAATGTGACTGTTACATAGAATCCATACCCCAAAACTGATATGAATATTATGAAATCAAATTACTTTATAATTAATTTTAGTTTTTTATAATTAAACAGAAACAATATATAAATATTTATAATACAATATATTGTTGACATATAATATTTCAACACCCATTTGTTTATGAATCATTATTAAAATCATAATTTCACCTTATTAACCGTTATTTATCATGTAGGTTTATGTTCAACTACTCTAGTTCGTATATATTAATCTTATTTCCACAATATACATAATATTATTAATGATATAATACTAAAATATATTAATTTTTTAATTATCAATAATCATATAAAATGTTATATATATAAATAATTAACACTATTTTGGAAGACAATGTGTCATATATACATGTGAACATTACTTTCATCTTTCAACATAAATATGGAATGAAATAAAAAAATATAATAATTTTAAAATATTTAATATATCTTAATATTCATTTATATTATTTAAATCCTGAATTGTAAATATCCATGTGAATAGGTGACGGAAAATGAATCATATCTCAATGTGGGGCTATAGAACACACATACGCTCTAACGAAATGATGATTTTTTATTTGAGGAAAATGTTGTTTAAAATGGATGTATCATAATCATAAATAAATATAACAATACATATGATAAATTATTAAACAATTAATTATGGTAACATATGGTTTAGTGATGGTTGAAGAAGATGTAACATTGAATTATCTTGGTTTAGATTTATACATTTTCATTTAAAGGCCTATAATATAATACATCTTAATCCATTAAAGAATAGTCATAAGAGAATACCATGGGATCTAGGATAAACAAATGGAATCTATATAATTTTCAGGTTATGTATTTTATTTGATAATATTCTATTTATTTTTTATATAGTGGAGGTGGATTCATTTTATATCTGAGGTAGAGGATACATATTGAATTATTCTGATGATTAAAATATGTAAATGTATTTATCTAGAATCATAGATCCAAAATGTCTCATATTCAAAAAAGTATACACATTATAAATATATCCCTAAAATTTTTTATATAGATTTTAAGTATTTTGAGTCCTTGTGGTTTTTAATAATTTTAACCTATTTTAACTCATATCATGTTAATTGGATTTTTTACTGAATTTAATATTTATAAAAATATAACACAGAAATAATTTAAAAAAATTAAATCCAATTTTAATATTTGTAATATATTTATTCAAAATAAATTTTTATTTTGCATTGAAAATAATGATAATAACTATGAAAATATGAAATAAATCCAATTTTTTGATGAATATGTATTTTTAATGTATAACATGACATGATTATGTTTTTAATACCAAAAACTATAGATAAATTCATTTTAACATATTATATTGAATAATATATATATATATATATATATATTACTTTCAAACATTAATAAACAATTTTTATTTAATCTTACTGGATAAATACACAAATCTCATAAAATAAGACTTTTATCAAAAAATATCCTTTTTACCATTTAATGAAGTTATCTTCCTCCATAAAAAATATATATATAATTTATATATTACAATTAAGTTAATAATATAAATTGTAAATATATATTACTAATATAAATTTTAAAAAATTATAGACATACATTGTCTGTCATGACCTGTCCTCTGGGCCCAGGCCGTGACTATCCCATGCCCACCTTCCATAGGCCAGGGGCTAGCGACTAACACCAAAGGAATAAATCCCAAAAGAAGGGAAGGCATTTCCTTTTATGATGTAACATACACAACAGAGTATGCAAGTGAAGTAAGCACTAAGTAAAACTAGGTACAAGGTAAGTACTGAAAAGTAAATGGGCCAGTATACAAACCAAACTGAAAGTACAATTCAACTGAACGGATAGTACAATAGTAGTAAGTAAAACAACAACACGATTCGTTCTCTATAAATCCCACATGAAGCATGGGTATAGATAGTCTCCACAGCTCCTTGGGTCCGACCGTCCGCTCTGTGTATGTCCCACCAAATGGTCCACCTCCAAGTACCGTCTAGCTCTACAAGCCCCCTCCTTGATCATTTTTTTCCATCCTCTACTTCCTATACAATGTAGTGTGGGCATGGCCCGTTCAGGGGTGAGTATACAATACTCAGTTGGGACCCCGAGGCCCCTGAAGGTCTCTCAGAATCCATGAAGGATAAACAATAAAGGAAAGATACAATCAAAAAGTATCAATCCACTCTACTTAGATATATAACCATACATATACCTATGTCATCAGTTACAGTTAGTCTCCAACTCTCAAGCCCGAACTCAACCCTGTCCACACAGTAAAACACAACCCAGCCCACACCGAAAATCACAACCCAATTCCCACAGGAGAGAAAGTCAATCACATCGATGAAAATGATTGAAAATCAAGTCTCAGATCACACATGTATACTCATCGTAAGGCAATAGAGATGATCATATGTAGCCATTGAATCAACTAAGCTATCAAACCCACATAGGATAAAATACCAGCTAAGCTGTCAGAACCACATCGGATACAAGACTAGCTACTCTGCCAGACCCACTCAGGATACAAGTAAGTGGTCAAATACAGCCAGACCCAGGTAGGATACAAGTACAAGAGTCATAACCATCGAACCCATAGAGTATCCCAGTACAGTTATCGTCACAGCCGAACCCATGAAGGATCCATGTATAGTTGTCTCCCCTGCCTAACCCATAGAGGATAAAAGTGCAGTCGTCATTGTCGTAGTCGTAGCCAGCTCTAGGGTTCCCGCACACAACATGCTCGATTACAGGAGGGTCCACTCATTGAGGAAGAGTTTTGATACATCAACTGCCACAATGTCCAGAGTTTATGTATCCCAATGCTCCGTCTTGTCAAAAGAAACCCAACGCGAAATATGGTGCGTCAATTAGACTCCCGGTCTGAGAGTTTTTGGCTTTTCTGTCCTATGGGGCCTAGTTGGTTTTTAAGCTAAAACCAACCCGACTGTACTCTAGATGCGTCCAAACCTCAACCGGAGTAAGACAAATGGACCATCTCATCAAAAGGAAATTAATACAGTTTATGGAACTTCAAATGGACGTCCAGTCCTTATGTTATAAGCGTTTTCGCTCCAAGGGCACGGTTGGTTTCAGGTTCAATCCAACCCGGTCGTACCCAAACATTGCCGAAACCTTGAGTTTAATATACCAAAATGACCACCTCTATCCAAGTATTCCTAATAAACTGACTGTGCATCGATCGGAGGTCCGTAACTCATGTTATTGGAAAAATACTGAAAATGGTCCGAAGTGGGGGTATGGGCCCCATCCGACCTGGCCGAACCCCCCAGGTCGGCCCAGTAGGGCGCATCCTCCGCGTGACTCGGTCTGGGCCGACTTGGGGGAAAGATAGATCAGCCAGTGACGTGAGAAGGGGGTGCGGCCCCCGCTTTCCGCGGACGCGGCGCCAGGGTGGCGCCACTGGTCCCTTGGATCCCGCACTGCTGCGGGATCCAGTCCTTGCCGCTGCGGCTTCAGCCGTGGCGAGCTCCTGCCAGTGGCGCGCCCGGGCACTGCCGCCTCCAGGCAGCCGGCCGATGTCGGCCGCTCCCTCCAGCCACCGATGCCTCTGCGCTAGCGACCCGCGCTGTCGGGAGCTTCCGCGGGACACAGAAGTCATTTTGGTGATCCGATTTTGCTCACATCTGCGCCTGCAGTCATTTTGGGTCCCATACATCACTGTGAAGGCCTCTAATCCCCATTTTGGTCCCACTTCATCATCAGCAATTATTCTGCACATCATGAACAATTTAGCAGTGGGTTCGGGCCTATTCATTAGTCCTCACCCACCGCGTTACTGGTTCTAAACATCACCAAACAATTTGCACACCACACCGAGGTTATAAAATCACATCATGAAATAAATAAAATTTCCCCTACCTCAACAGTTGATGTTGGACTTTGGCATCACAGTAGATGGCATCACAGGGACAGGAATTGTATGCAACGTCATTCTGTGCCTAGGAGGAAGCGGCGTATCCTCTCTTGTCGCGGGGAAGAGGATGGGTGGTGCATAGTTGATATTCAAGAAACTGGCATTCTTTGTCATTCTTCATCAGAGGCCAGCATTCATTTTCGTTCTACATCGGAGACCGGCGTTCTTCAAAACTCAAGAGCTCTCCCCAGTTCTTCCTTTCTCCAACAAAGCTCTCATCAAAATTAAATAATAGGACCCTCCTATTATTTAATTACATACGTAAATAAACACCCTATATTAAATTACCAGATTTAATAACGTGTAGATCATTGATTTAAAGGAAGGGAGAGGGAAGATCCCCATTAATTAAACGTGTTGGAAATTAAATGGGGGGGGGGGTTTCCAATTTAATGATGGGGTTTTAATGAGTTTGGTGGAAAATAATTGGTGGGGCTCGTGTGGGCCCTACCTCTCTAACATCCACACGTGGGTAGTTATGTGGTTGTGGGCCCCCACCCCTCACTACTCGTGGGAGGGAATAAGCACCTTATAAAATAAAAATGGTTCCAACAATTTTTATTTACTTCTTAAATAATCCCACAAAATTATCTTCTCCTCCATTACGAACAGAACTATGGTAAGGATTGCATTAAGAAATTATCGGTGTTGTGAGTTCGTCGGTGCCCTCAGATTTTAATTCCGAGCACATGTTCAAAATATAGAAAAACATGCTTGATTGTTCACTGAACGTACCTGAGCTAAAATTCAGATATTGATTACGGGCACCCCGGGCCTCAGAATCAAGTATCATTAGAAGCCACAGACTCATAAAATTCCAAATTATTTAAAACATTTCTTGAAATTATCGGGTCTTTACATTACTCCCACCTCAGGGATTTACATCACATTAATGCTACAATATAAACTAGGGGAAAAATGAGGTTAATGAGCACATATCTGAGCCTCCCACTCCCATGTGCTCTCCTGGAGATTCTCGTGCTGCCAACAAATGTGCACAAGAAGAATCGACCACCCATGTAGGACCCGCTCTTGTCGATACTTGATCTACACTAGGGCCTCCACAATAGTCACCCGTTCATTGATATCCATCTCCCCGTGGTCGATGATATTCGTCGGGTCATGAACATATCTTCTTAGATGAGATATGTGTAAGACTTCGTGCACCCGGTGGAGCTGAGGTGGAAGGTCCAGGCGGTAATCCACCTCATCTACTCTACTGAGGACCTAAAAAGGTCTGATGAAGCTCGAAGATAACTTGCCGCACCGACCAAATCTATGTAACCCACAACGAGGTGAGAACCGTAAGGAAACGTGGTCGCCATCCTCAAACTCCAGTGGTCTCTACCTCCTATCAGCATTGGACTTCAGTCTGATATGTGAATTCCTCATCTGCTCCTGGATGATCTCAACCTTCTACATCGTAGCCTGAACCATCTCTGGTCCTAAGCGAATTGACTCCCCAGGGTCAGTCTAGCAGAGAGGTGATCTGCAAGGTCGGCTGTACAATGCCTCATATGATGCCATATCGATTGTGGAGTGGTAGATGTTGTTGTATGAAAACTCCACCAAGGGTAAGTGATCCTCCCAACTGTGAATTATGTAAAGGACACATGCATGGATCATGCGCTCAGGTTTCTGAATGTTCCTCTCTATCTAGCCATCCGTCTGAGGGTGAAAGGTAGTGATCAGGTGTGGCTGCTTCCCAAAGGCCTCCTGAAACCCCTTCCAATGCCGGGAAGTAAAGTGATTGTCTCGATCAGAGACGATAGATGATGAAACACCATGAATCCATATGATCTTCTGAATGTAGAGGTGTCCCAAGATCTCTACTGATCCCTTCTCTCTGATCGGTAGGAATTGGTCAGACTTGTTGAGTTGGTCTACGTTCAATCAGATGGTGTCATGTCTTTTGGAAGTATGTGGGAGTCCAGTCACGAAATCCATGGATATCCCGTACCACATCCACTCTGGATCCTCTAAGGGTTGTACCAAGCCTGTAGGTTTTGGGTGCTCTGCTTTCACTTGATGACAAGTGAGGCCTTGAGAAACATACTCTGCAACAACCTTCTTCATACACAGCCACCAATGCTCTCATATGATGTCCTGATACATATTCGCTACTCCTGGATGCACCACTAGAGGGGTAGTGTGTAACTCCCTCAGCACCTCCCCCTATAGAGCAACTGGTACCATAGTACGTCACTATAAGAGGATGACACGCTCCCCGCCTTCAAGAAATCCATAGGGTGTTGTCTGTGAGGATATATGAGCATGTCGCGCCTCACATTCAACATCCCCATGTTGTGCCTCTCTGAACCACTGACATAGTGGAGGAGTGACTGTTATGGACAGGAGATAGACTGCCCCATATCTACACATGAAGGATATCTACAAAGCGGCTACCTTATCTTTCACCTCTCCAAGTAGCTGAATGCCCGATCTCCTGCTGACAGCATCATCCACAACGTTTCCCTTCGCAAGAGTATAGACAATATCAAAGTCATAATCATGGCGGAACTCGATCCATCACCGCTATCTCAGGTTCAGGTCCATCTGCATGAAAATGTTTCTAAGACTCTAGTGGTCAGTGTAGACAGAAATGCACTATCCCCTGAGATAGTGTCGTCAGATATTTAGGGGGAAGAACACTCCTGCTAACTCCATGTCATGGGTTGCGTAGTTCTGCTCGTGCATCCTCAACTGCAGTGAACCATAAGTAATAAATTCTCGCTCCTACATCAGGACACACCCGAGCCCAGTCCCTAATGCATCACAGAAAACTACGTAACCTATGCCCTCCTCCGGTAGCCTCAAGATGGGTTCACTGGTCAATATCCTCCTCAGCTCTTGGAAGCTCTACTAACATCTATCTGACCACACGAATGGTTTCCCATTCTTCTTCATAGCTATATATATTGATGAAATTTTGGATATGTCTGGCACAAATAGCCAATAGTACCCAGCCAGACATAGGAAACTCCACTCCTCCATCATGCTCCTGGGTGGCTCCCAAGCAAGAACCTCCTTGACTATCATGGGATCCACTACAACTCCCGCCTCTAAGACGACGTTCCCCATGATGTGAACCTCTCAAATCCAGAACTGCAACGTTGAGAGCTAGCCATAATGTTGGTGCTCTTAGAGTTCATACAGTACAACCCGTAAGTGGTAGGTCTGCTCCTCCTCAGTAGTCGAGTAAATCAGTATGTCTTCAATGAAGACAATGACAAAACGCTCAAGGTAGGGATGAATTATCATGTTCATGAGACTCAAGAACACTGATAGAGTGTTGGTCACACCATAGGACATGAAAAATAACTCATAGTGGCCATACTAACACCTTAAGTTTGTCTTTGGCACATCCTTGTCCCTAACTCGGAGTCGATGATAGCCCGTCCTGAGGTCTATCTTCGAGAAACATCGTGCCCCATTGATCTGATCAAAGAGGACGTCAATCTTCAGAAGCGGATACATGATCCGCATGGCCTCCTGGTTCAGGCGACGGTTGTCAATACACAGTCACAAGATCCCATCCAACTTCTTGGCGAATAGAATCGGAGAAGCCTAGGGTGAAACACTAGGTCAGATGAATCATTTCCCCAGAAAGTCCTCCAGCTATACCTGCAGCTCACGAAGCTTGGTGGGAGCCATCCGATATGCTGGTGTAGATATCGATGATGTCTCGGGGTACAGGTCTATGTAGAAATCTACCTCCCTGTGAAGAGGTAGTCATGGAACATCGTCAGGAAAAATTTACACATACTGATCCACCACAACAGGAAAACTTGGACTCCACACGTCAACCGCTCCGAGGATGAGACTAGCCAACTAATTTGTAATCGGATGCCCTCTCCTCTGTGTGATTCATTCCTGTGTTGCGAAGGTTCCCTTCTCATATGTAAAGGCGAACCTGGTCCCACCCATGTAGACACACCACACCTTGCGCCTAATACAGTGGATCTGACCATGTACTATAGATAACCAGTCCATACCCAAGATGACATCGTAAGGCCTTGACGCAACGAAAAGAAGATCTCAGCCGAAGCTCTCGATTCCTAGAGTAATCTCACACTGTCGCCACCAATGCGTAATCGTTGAGTCTTCTCCCATAGGAGTATCTAGTCATAAGGATAGAGCCAACAGCTCCATCAGAATCTTCGAGCTCCGAACAAGGGCAGCGACAAAAAAAGAATGACTCGAATCCGTGTCTATAAGAACTGTAGTAAGGGTGGTGTAGACATAGATATTACCTAGAATCATCTTAGGGGAATCGTGGATGTAATCCTCCGATGCCTGGGGCTAATCCTTCCTCTGCCTTCCAGCTCCCTATGGCCGGGGTGGACCTCCTGGGGGTGGTGGTGGTAGAGCATCAAAGCATCGTCCACCACCCGCTGCTCGGCTAGCTCCTTTGGATCATCCTTCTACTACCTGAGGACTGCCACATTTGAACATCTGCCTCTTCCTAGGTGATCCCTCCACTATCTGGTACACATCTACATGGCGGGTTAGGTAGTCACAAGCCATGTGGCCCTACCCGCTGCATTCATAGCACTATCTGCTACTCGTAAGGATGGCTCTGTTCTGTGTTCTCTGCCCAACTGAACCTGAATCTTGAGGTCGCCCACCTATCGGCCTAGTCCGCTGGGACCCCTACGTCATCTGTTGACTTCCAGCTATAGAAGAATATTCTCCATGCCGTCATGTGGTGGGTCTCGCTGGTGATGGCTGCTCGGAAAAAAAGATCTACATTAACATGGATCGCTCCAACACCCCTGCCTGCATCGGGATTCTGATGGGAATCGTTGAAGCTATGATCTCATGCCTCATTTCATGCTCAATGGTCCGGGACCAGAATAATGGGTCCCGTGCCATTTTCGTGGAGTAGCGCGAGAGGTTAAGAAATATCGCCGAGTATTGGGCTACTAACATGCTGCCCTGCCGCAGCTGTAGTAACTCCTGGATGTGCACCGCATGGAGGGTGTATGGAACAAACTCCAATAGGAAGAGGCTCTTGAAGTTCTTCCATAGTAGAGATGCCTCATAGTGCACCTGGAGCATCAGGCTCCACCGTCTACCTACTTCAGCATGCACGAGTATAGCAAGAAGATCCACCATAAGATCTGCTAGTGTCTGTACCAGTCTGAAGACTCTAACGATGGTCTCTAGCCAATCCTCGACTGCCTGAGGATCCGTCTCTCGGAAGAAACTAGGCAGCCTCTCCATATGAAACTCATTCAACGCGCTCAGGTGGCGTTCACTCTCCGCTGCTGAGGCTGGTAGCATCAGTGGATCATCGGGGAGTGGTACTGCTGGTGCCTCTACTGTAATGGGTCCCTACACAGATGCCTCTTCGCTCGGTGGGCTACTATCCCCCACCTAACTAGGAACCCTGGCTGGCTGCATTCGTGGGGCCATCGTGAAAAGAAAAAGGTGTTCCATGGTCAAACAGTATACCTGGTGAACTAACACAATGTAATCAGAAACAAATCTTTTGAAAGGAAACACACACGCAATCACTGTCTTCATGCACTGAATCAGAAATTAAATGGCAGGGTCCTGGTGTATGGATACATTGGCCTCCACACCGACAATGGACTCCCTGGACTAAAAACCACACTCTATACTCTTAACACTATTGCTTCATAGAAAAGGAAAATCATAGTCATGAGTTCTGTAGTACAACGACTCCTCTGATACCAATTTTTCACGATCCGTCCTCGGGGCCCGTGCCGTGAGTACCCCATGCCCGCCTTCCATAGACCAGGGGCTGGTGACTAGTACCTAAGGCGTAACTCCCGAAAGAAGAGAAGTCATTTTATTTTATGATGTAACATATACAACAGAGTATGCAAGTGAAGTACACAAAAAGTAATACTAGGTACAAGGTAAGTACTGAAAAGAAAATGGTCCAGTATACCAACCCACCTAAAAGTACAATACAACTGAAAGGAATGTACAAAATCATTAATTAAAAATGAAACACAGAGTCATCCTCCAAAAAACCCACCTGAAGGGTGGGTACAAATAGTCTCCTCATCTCCTTGGGTCCGGCCGTCCGCTCCGTGTATGTCCCGCCAAATTGTCCACCTATGGGTACCGTCTAGCTCCAAAAGCCTCCTCATAGATCAGTGATGTCCATAATCTACATCCAACACAACATAGTGTGGGCATAGCCTATGTAGGGGTGAGTATACGATACTCAGTAGGGACCCCGAGACCCCCGATGGTCTCTCAGAATCAACGAAGGATAAACCTCAAAGGAATGATTCAATAATGAAGTATCAATGGACTATACTTAGGTATATTCCCATTAATATACCTAGGTTTTCAGTTATAGTTTGTCCCAAACTCTCAAGCCCAAGTACAACCCAGTACACACAAGAAAACACAACCCTGTCCACACAGGAAAGCAGAACCCAATCCACACACGAAAGAAAGTCAATCACATCGATGAAAATTATTGAAAATCAAGACTCGGATCATACCGGTATACACTTCATAAGGAGATAGAGAATATCAAATGTACCCATTGATTTATCTAAGCTATCAGAACCACATAGGATAGAAGTCCAGCTAAGCTGTCGGACCCACATAGGATACAAGACCAGCTACTCTACCGGACCCACTCAGGATACAAGTACATAAGTCAAATACTGTCGGACTGACGTAGGATACATGAACAATAGTCATCGTCATTGAACCCAAAGAGGATCCTAGCACGGTCTTCATCACTTCCGAACACACGGAGAATCAAAGTACAGACGTCCCTATTACCGAACCCACGAAGGATCCAAGTGCAGCTGTCATCGTCGCAGTCGCAGCCAGCTTTAGGGTTCCCGCACACAACATGCTTTATTCAAGGAGGTTCTGCTCCACAAGTATGAGAGTTTATACATAAACTACCTTGAAGACCAGAGTTGATGTATCCCAATGCTCTCTTTTGTCAAAATAAACCCAACGCGATAGACAGAGCGTCAATCGGATGCCCAGTCTGAGAGATATTGGCTTCTCCATCCGAGGGGCCCGATTAGTTTTTAAGATAAAACCAAAACGACCATACACCAGCTACATCCAAACCTCAAGAGGAGTATGGAAAAAGTACCATATCATCAAGAGGAAATCAACGCATTTGATGACACGTCAAACAGACGTCCGGTTCTTATGTTTTAAGTGTTTCCTCTCCATGGACCCGGTTGGTTTCGGGTTTGATCTAACCTGGTCATACCAAAACTTTGTCAAAACCTCAATAGTAATATACAAAAGTGACCGTCCCAATCGAAGGATTCCTATGCAACTATTGGTGCATCGATCGGTTGTCCGTAGCTCATGTTATGGCCAAAAAACCGCAAACGGTCTGAGGTGGGGGTCTGGGCCCGGTTCGACCCAGGACAACCCCCCACCCCCCCACCCCGCCCCCTAGGACAGCCCAAACCGGGTCGAACCCACCCAGGTCCGGGTCTGGCCATATAGTGCATGGCCCAGCTCGGCCAGAGAGCTGAGCGGGGGGGGGGGGGGGGCTTCCCGCGGACATGGCGCCTAGGTGGCGTCGATGCTCCATTGGATCCTGCGCGGCCACAAGATTTAAACCTTGCCACCGCGGCACGCCGGGGCGCCGCTACCTCCAGGAAGTCGGCCAGTGCCGGCTGCCTCCTTTGGCACCACCGTGCCGGTGACCCGTGCCCCCGGGAGCTTCCGTGGGCCACCGAAATCATTCAGGTGGTCCGATTTTTCTCCCGTCTGCACCTGCGGTCATCTCGGGACCTGTACATCACTACGAAGGCCACCAATTGCCATTTCAATCCCGCTTCGTCGTCTCCAATTATTCCTCACATCAATAAAAATGTAGTGGTGTGTTCGGACATGTTCTTTAGTCCGCACCCACCGCGTTAGTGGTTTTAAAAATCACCAAAAAAAATTCACGCCATGCCGAGGGTATAAAATTACATAATGAAATATATACAATTTCCCCTACCTCAATAGTTTATGTTTGACGTCGACATTGCGGTAGATGAATTCATGGGGAAAGGAATCATAGGCGACATCAGAGTGCACTGAGGGGGAAGCGGCGTCTACTATCTTGTCGCGGAGAAGAGGATGGGTGGCCTGTTGTCGATCTTTGAGGAATCGGCCTTATTCTTCATTATTCGTTGGAGGCCGGTGTTGTTCGTCATTCATTATTGGAGACCGGCGCTCTTCCAAAGCCCAAGATCTCTCCCACATTCTTCCTTTCTCCAATGAAGTTCTCTCCAAAATTAAATAATCGGCTCCTCCTATTATTTAATAGCATACACAAAGAAACCCCTAATATTAAATCACCACATTTAATAATGTGTTGACCTTTGATTTAAAAGAAGGGAGAGGGAAGATCCCCATTAATTAAACGCGATTGAAATTAAATGGTGGTTTTCCAATTTAATGAGGGGTTGTTAATGAGCTTGGAGAAAATTAAATGGTGGGGCTCGTGTGGGACCCACCTCTCTAACATCCACAATTGGGTAGTTATGTGGCTGTGGGCCCCACCCTTAACTACCCATGGGAGGGAATAACCACCTTATAAAATAAAAATTGTTCCGACAATTTTTATTTACTTCTTAAATAAACCCCCAAAATTATCTTCTCATCCATTGCGAATGCAACTATGGTAAGGATCGCGTTAACCAATTACTGGTGTTGTGAGTTCATCAGTGCCCTTAGATTTTAATTTCGTGCACCATTTCAAAATTTATAGAAACCCACTCGTTTGTCCACTAAACCTACCCGAGCTAAACATCGTAAATTTATTCTGGGCACACTGGGACTCGGAATCAAGTCCCGTCAGATTCCACTAACTCATAAAATTCGAAAGTATTAAAAAAAATTCCTTGAAATTTCTAGGTCTTTAAATTGTCACAATAATAATACATAAGAATTTTTAAAATAAATTCTTCAAAAATATGTCATCTAATCATTTAATTAATTTTTTACATAATCAAGTTCTTACCAGTAATTTTTAATCATCATAAACAGTAATACATATGTATTTATTAATCTGGACTATCATATTAACAACATCAAATCAATGGACTATGTTATATGGTTATGCGGAATAATAGTTCATTTGGACATCGAGATTCATGTAATGAAAGATATAAAAATACATAATGATTATTTAAAAGTAAATACCTATAAAATGATATGGTTTTAAAAAGGACATCATATAATAAAATTTTATCTGAGAATATTTCTTAATCAGTGTAATATGAAGATGTCCTACATCAATAAAATGTATAATAATTGAATGAATGTAATAAAAAATCAATTTCATATATATTAAATAAATTTTTATATCAACTCTATTTATGTATGAAAAGTGATATGATTCATATCATCCATATTCAAAAACGTTAGTTCATGGATATGTAACCTTGGATTCTTTAGTAAAACATGATGTACCCTGGAATATTTTTTAAATTTATGAATATGTGTTTTGTAAATTATGAACTTTTCACTATTTTCAACAATAATTTATCCAATATAACTTTTGATGGTTCAAATACATTCAAAATTTAAATACACCACTCACTTATATGTTATAGAAACACAAAACAATACAGAAATTAAGTTATTTTTTATGATTAATGCATATTTTTTTGAATTCATCCATTTTTATTAGGGTTTAGTTAAATAAATATATCCCCATACTAATTTATATATGTGATTAACAAAATATAAGAATATATACTCCATAACTCAATTGTTACACATGATAAAAGGTATCATCCATTAACAAACAATTATATCATGTTTGAAGGTTCTATCCATAATCCAAAAATATCTCCAATTAGTATATTTCAAATTATTATTATTCTAGATCCATAATGTATACATTTATATTGAATTCAAATATAAACATGTATTTTCTAAATATAGATTTATTATCAAATTATTTATCATACTATGATCCTTCAAATATTTTGAATCAATACAGGAAAATCTTTCATCATCCGATTATAATAATCTTATTGGTTTTGATACCAATTTCTATGATCAATTATTAATTCACATGAATTTATATGTTAATGCTATCCTCGAATGAAATATTCTCAATTAATAATATTTTGGGATATCAATGTTCATACATGAAACTCTTCCTCCATGAAATTTTTAATATTCAAAATATATAGGTCCATATGATATAAACCCAGGTCACCCCATAAATGGACACCCATTCCAATTTTCATTTCAGATCAAAGTGAGTTCCTGGTCTCATGAGATTAAAAAAAATATAAAAAATACCAAAAATTAACCACTATTAATGATTTCAACATCAAAATAAAAATAAAACCCTAAAGTTCTCAACCACGATTTCTTGAATGATCCACTGATATATCACATGCCAAGGAGCATGAGTGTGAAGGGAAAATAAATGAAACATAAAACATGATTTCAAAAAGATGAGTAAAAAAAAAATTAAAAACATTGATATACAAGGTGAAAAAAATAAATAAATGATATTATATATACAAGTTGAATGAATGAAAAACTGATGACCAAAAGGCCAATACAAAATAACCAAATATAAAACTAAATTCCAATATATTCTCAAGAGTCACAAAATGAATAATGGAAACTAATAAAATTATGAATCATTTGTTATGAGGCTAACCTAAATAAAAAATATAATAGATATTAAAACTATTCACCTTATATAAAACATAAATGTTGTATACAATGATTTGTACATCAGGATATTCTGAATAATATTCAATAGAGGATTCCAATAAATAGATATATTAAATCCTTTAATAATATGGTTCATTAATTTGGATCTAAAATTGAAAAATAAAATATGTTCTTTCATACGAAACACATCAAATATTACTTGTTTCATGACCATTTTTCAATGAGATTAAAAAAATAAAAATAACCACTATAATAAATTTCCAATAAACACATGATTTATTCAAAATCATTAAATATACCTATGAAAATATCTCCTATATTAAGGTCATGAACACTATAAAATTATTTAGTTTTTCATATTGAAAACATTATTATATAAAAATTACCCATTAAAGCATTTTTCCATGTCAAATACAATTAACTAAATAAAATGAAAATAGGGTAAGTCATCATATTATTAAATAATTTAAATAGTTAAGGAACATACCATAGTGGTATATGAGAAAATAAATATAGGGGATGAAATAATGTAATAAGTTGAAATAATCTATATAATTCCATTAACCACACTATTTATTGTTGGAAATAGTCATTGTCTAATGGTGATATGGTTCTATAAAATCTACATCAGGGGTCCGATTTGTAGAAATTTTTATATACAAAATAACATAAAAACCATATAACTATCACTAAAAGGCATTATTATGGGAACCTATTATATCCTCTCTGTATATGAAAACTAGAGGGTCATTAGAAAATGTTTAACCTAAAATAAGATAAAATAAATTTAAAATTATTTCATTATACTTTAGATTCCCATGAATCAAAATATGTTTGTGAATTCATGAAAAAAACACAATATTTTAATATCATTCAATATTAATAGTATTCACATAAATATCATCTTACATACAATTTCAATTTAATAAAGAAAACAATTTTTAAAAAAAATATATATCACAATTCAAAATATACATCACCCTCACCACTGGGGGCCAAAATCTAAATAAAGAAAAACAATAGATGGGATACATCGAGGGTTTCAAAATGTGATAAATATTCCCTTACTAAAGCATAAATGGAATTGTAATACATTTGTCATCATTTAAAATCCCTCTATAAAATATTTCATTTATTATCAATGCATAGAAACACTCACAAAATAACATAAAATTATAACATATTTCATTTGACCCCACATGTATTACCCAAAAACTTAAATCCTTTCATATAAGTCCATAGAAAATATTAATATTTTGTAAATATTTTTTCTAAAATAATTAAAAAATGATTACACTTAATGTAATCTATTTAAAAATTAACATAAACCCATTATATTTGGATCATGTCCTTAAGAACTGGGAACCTGTTCTGACCTCTAAGTCAATGTGAAATAAAATTGAAACTATGAAATCCATTAAAAATTATATATATAATTGTTTTAATAAATAATGGATTATTAAACATTAATCCTTTAATTAAATTACAGTTTATTGATGTTCCCAAAATCAAATACCTCATTAATGTATAATTCATGACACAATGAGTCAACATCTATACATAAACCCTACAAAGAAAAGATAATCTGCTTATATACTATAAACACTCAACCCCAAAAAATTGTATCCAACATGAAACACTATTATTCGACACATATCCCCGAGGGTTCTAATGAGAAGTCCAATCAACCATCGAATGATAATAATGATGATTAGAATTTACGAACAAAGGGAATATGGAAACATACATGCTGAGAAAACATTATTTATAGGTAGAGAAGATCCAATATCATGATAAGGATAAGGTGGTGATCCCCCATGTGATCCAGAAAATTTAAATATTTAAATCTTAAAATTCAATAAATTTTAAAGAAGGAAATGTTAGTATTCATGAAAAATTGAAATTGGTTATATCACACCATTATTGATTGGTTCGACCAACTGTGTGCCCACTATGTGTCCATCTTTTGAAAAACTGAAGACTGACAACATGTTTTGGATAGAGAGTCTAGAAAACATTCTAGTGACCATAAAGGAATATCTAAAATGATTTAAGAGTTTTTCATGAAAAATAATCATTTGTAGCTATACCCATTTCAAAAAATGTTCCATTCATTATAACATATAAATTTTGAAAAATCAATTATATTCATTTTGAAACTCAATGGAAAATATAAATATAATAAAATCAACAAAATAATTATTTTAATACTATAAAAGTGTGATAATTATCGCCTATATAACACATTTCTCCCACTAAAATTTATTAGGTAATGATGAATGGTAATGGGAAAAGAATGAAACAATCCCCTAATTGATGGTCAGTTAGATGGATAAAAGTAGGAAAGATAGTTTATTTTTAAAAAAATCCAACCCAAAACAATATATCAATAACAAATGGATACATCCACGAGTGAATCCAAAATAAAAATGATAAAATAACTTCATAATCATGATATTGTGAGAATATAGAAGATAAACCACTATAGAGGGCTCCACACTTTTTACGAAAAACCTATAATGGTCAATAAAAGTGAAAAACACTCCAATGTATAAATATATCAAATAATATACAATTATAATTAATTTACTAAACAAATATAATAACATGAACAAAATACATAAAAAATAAACAGACCTCATGAACTAAATTGATTCACCTAAAATAAAAAACACCAATAGAATTATACTATGTAGGTAGGGAGAAACCACCCACAAACTATCTTAATTGAGAAACAAAACATGCCCTATACCCATGTTATAATAGACATAAGCGTGTCATGTACAACATAAATACAAAAAATAAATATAATAAAGATCACATTGAGGAAAAAACTAGAACAACTTAGGAGCATGATATCAATAACGACGCACTAATAATGTAAAGCTCCAACCCTAGTTACCCAGATTCATTGCATTATTACATAACATTGGAATGATAAAAAAATAAAATCTCGAATGACCGATTAGTTTAATAGCCTTGGAAACACTAGTGATATTAATTAGTCTTACAATTACATCATTAAATGAAAACTACAACAAAATAGACTCCATATTCCACAGTCAAATCCTCATACTATCCCTACAGGTCATTTTTAAAATCCTTCTTCACATCCTGGGAAAAATAAAACATAAAAATAGGTGAGATTAGATGCTCAATAAGGATAAAAATATAGCGGAAACTTTCATAAATAAGCATAAACATTTAAGGAAATGTATAACTAAAACAAAAGCTTTTTAAACTTGAACTTCAGCATAATATGGTAAAATAAAATGAAATATTTCCATTTACATATTCACATTGATATTATACTAGACGAATAATCACATGCAATATCAATAACCACTTTCATAATGATGGAATTCATAATGGAAGACTATCATAACCACATAGTCAATGCCTTGTGCCATGATGAGAAATAATATTTTTTCAAGGCCTTGTGCCAAGACACTAGTTTGTCTCATGAGACCTACTGATGTAGCGCGGAGTTATAGAGGGCACCACCAATCTCTTATTATGTCCAATGCATTCCTCACATGAACAAGTTTAATCATAACCTAAACATTCGTATTAAAATTTTCATACTGAATGTCAATTCTTTTTCCATAAACCATGAATAATATAAAAATAATACATCCATAGTCAAACATATCACAAAATCCTCAATACAATATGAGAGTTTTGTATAATAATAAATCAACTTCAAATAACCTTAAAATCCATCAAAGGTTGTTGACATGGATGAAATCAAAACTATTTGAGAGAAATATATATTTTGTTGAAATCATTTAAAAGTGAAATAATTATAAAATAATGGATTTAATATGAAAATATTTTTATAATCATTTAAGGTATTATTTAACAATTTTATAATGGAGGAAAATAGCAACACCTACCATATAAGATAAACAAAGACATTCTTACATTAATTCTGTCAAAAAGGTTAAAAAGGACCGTTTATGGAAAACGAAGGAAGATTCCTTTATAAAAAGTCAAACATGAGTATGAATGAATTTAACCCGTAGTCTATAAAATAGTAATAATTATTTGAAATACATCATTAAGAAACATGGATGTGGATGATAGAGTGATCTTAGTAGATAATTACGTATAAAAAACCTCTGATAATGAAGAGATTGTGAAATAAACCCTTACCTTGTACTTTTCCTTGGTCTAGGGTTGGTTAACATCTTTTATAATTGTGAAATAATTGTAATTAAATTATACATGAAACATATACATTAATATGATATCATATATGAACTTTTAACATTTCTTTGTTAATAATATCTTAGTATTATCATTGTTTCACGTGTTAACTGATTTTTTTCCTTTATATGATATGTTACATAAGCCATGTTTGTTATGGATAGGATGTATCTTATTCATATACAGAATTATATTGAGTCCTTCAACATTAAATTTGATCATCAAATGATAATTAGTCTTGAATAGATACGATATGGCATGAATCTCATCATGTTTCTAGAGACAACAGTCCGTACATACGCACGAGCTACAATATCATTCTTTTGATATTAAAATCATATATAATTGGATGTTATATCATATATGTAGAATAATTATAATTATATATTTATTATGTAATTAAATTACACATCATTATCATACCCATTCAAATAATTATGTTTGGAATAACAATTACACCACGACGTGGAGATGGTAAGTCATACGTACGCAAGTATGGCTGCATGTCATTCAAAGGTTGGATAGAATACTGAATATGGTTGGAAAATATTTATAATAACATCACAGTATATAGAAGATACTGGAATTATTATTTTAGAATAGAAATAACAAAGACAGAATAAGTGGAAGAAGAAAGGAACTTGAAGGAGGGTGGTGAAATTGTTACCTCTTTATCGGGTTCTTCATTTTTATTTGATCAAAAGGGATCCCTAGGTTGGATTTATGATAAAACTAATTCCTCTAGGTTGATGTAATGGATGTTGGGAGGATATTTGGGTAGGGTTTGGCCGATGTAAATGGATTTATGGTGTTAATTAGTGGGAAGTGTGAGTTCCCTTTTATATGAGGGGTGAGGGCCACCAATAGAAAAGATAGAAATATTATTTTATAATAAATTTAAATTAAATTAATAATGGATCCAAAGTAAATTATTTAATTTTTAAGGTGGGTATAGGTTGAAAAAAACTCAACCAGTAAGATTTAGAAATGTTTGGGTCACAATATTAAATTTATCATTTTCATTTAACTCATTGTTCAATAGTTATACATTTACCATGTCTCCTTGTATTGTTATATTATATAATTAATAAACATAATATATACTTTTAAGAGACCCACAAGTGGTCCATTAATGATACACCAATATTTATATAAGTCCATTTGCTGATCCTTATATTTTTAGGAACATATTATCAATTAGTAATATAATATTTGTTTTTAAAAACACCTTTATTTCAGTTTTGACACTATTTAATAATTCATATTTGATAAAATCTTAAAAACATTATTAATTTGAACCTAATTCATTTAAGTAATCCTGAAATTTGATATTAAATAATAAAATTTGTTTTTTTCATCAAAAAGTTCAAATTATATTTATTTTAACATTTGTAATACCAATTATTTGATTCATAAATTAATAAGGAAAATACTGCATCATTATTGTTTCATAAATAAATTTAAATATTCAATGTCTAAAAATTAAAAATAAATTACCATTATGTACGAAATAGTTTTAGATTTCTATTGAATATTTATAGTCTAAAATTCAACATATATAACCCTATTAAAAATTTGTTTTTCTAAAATAAATATGCTTGTGTAATATTTTTATTTACTTGAACATAATTAATATAATCTGTCATTATCACTTAAAAGAGGCTCCATAGGGTCCCAAAATCGACCCAAAGAATCCTATGGTCCGACCTGTATCATCCAATAGTTTTAGGACACGTTTTAGGGTAATTTAATATTGTTATAAAATTATTTTTTACCCTTATTTACTGAATTTACCCTATAACCATGGTAAATAAAATATTTACCGAAGTAATTATTCAAAATTCCTAAAAATAAAATTAAACTATTTACACAATATAAACCTTATGATTATAAATATGGAATCCATTTTTCTAAATTCGAAACAGAGAAGTGGCAGAGATTAATTTAAAAATGATTCCCGTTGTAAAAAAAAAGCGTGTTTTTAAGAAATAATTACTATTAAAAGATTGGCACATTCTAATGTCCATTTTTAAAGTGAAATTATGTCCAATGACAAAAATTGAATTAAATTGTAAAAATATAATCTAATTATACATTAAAATCAATCAAATTCATAATTTATCACTATTAATTATTTCGATTAGAAATGTTTTTTTAATAAAATTTAGTAATTTTAACTATTAATCAAAATATGAATGTTATTATAAATGTATAAAAAATTCACCCTAATCTAATTTTGATATTCCGAATACAAAAATGATGTCCATTTTGAAAGATATAATTTATAAAATCTCAAAAATTGGGTATTACTATTCATAATGGCTAGTTTGATTGGTTACAGTGTGTGTTAGAACTCGAAGTTGCATTCAACACACGCTATTGTATTATTCAAAGGGATGTATACTATGAAATCTTGGGGTGTTACATTTTAACCTCCTTAAGATCATTTAATCATTGAATATTTTTTTAATATTGGGTGTGATAATATAATGGAATGTCCCACATCGGGAAAAGAGTCAATAAAAATATCACTTTAAAATAAAGAAAGAGAGTACAAAGGTCACCCATGATAACCCATACTAGGATTCCATGTCGGAAAACATGGATATGGAAGATAAACTATGTGTCATGTTTTGATGGAGAGGGATATAAAACATGATCAAAAGAATGTTAACAACAATAAAACCACAAACATTTGATGGGACAAATGGTCATTAGTCTCCCAGTAGGAAAATTAAACGGAAAACATTTTTTTTGTTACATTACATAAAGATGAGGAATTAATTTATTAGATTAACTAAGAACAGAAATAGATATTATTACTTTTGAATTATAGTTTCATTCATCAATAAATTTATACCACTAACTCATTTTTTAAATTATTAGTATTCAAGAAGACATGGTCACACTAAAAGATCAACAATAAACTTTTATAGAATCACGTGATCCATGAAGGATAAACTATATATTTAACTTGTCATTATAGATTATTCAAAACCAAATTGGATTGTCTAAGATCGTATGACCCCCAAAAGGATATTTCATTAGAGAAAGAAACACTAATCTAAATTTCTAAAACTATACCAACAATACCCCAAAGTTAAATAAATTCCATTCAATAAACAATTGTCCTTAAAATCCATCGATATAATCCATAATAATATTGGAACCCAAAACATAGAAAAATTTGGTTATTGAGTCTTCCACATTAAATTGTATCTCCAAATGACATCAACTACTCTTAAAGTCATATAATTAAAAGTATTTAACCTAATCACATATTCTCTATTATTGGTTAATCATTTTCATAAATAACCCAAATCAATATAAATCCACAATAAAAACATTGATAAAAATCCACCATTACTCCTCAAATGAAAACCCATAGTATTATATTTTCCTTGGGAATATATTATTCCCTAAAAAGAGAACAAGTTCCAAAATACCAATTATCACTCAATCACTGAATCATTTTCCTATACTACGGTTATTCATTTGTTAAGATATAAGATCCCAAATTAACTTATTATTGATCAATAAAATCATTTACGTAAAAATAATTAGTCACACTAACTGGGGACTTCACATAGTCTAGTGGTAGGTGATAATTCTCAATCACACATTTTTGTGGGTTTTATCCCCACAACATTTTCTGATGCGACGGGTTGTCACACGGTCATCATGATTTTCATTTTCAAAAACTATATCTTATAAAATATCCAAAATGAGATAAATTCCTCAAAATAATCATGACATAATTCAACCACAAATTCACTCTCATACCTTGTATTTTCATCCCAAAATATAATAACTTGTAATTGCCTCAAACCCAATGATCATATAAAACCAAATGGTTATTTATAACTATATCCACAACAGAAAAGATAAGTCCTCCTCATATATTATTTTCACATGACAAAATGTAATTTTACAAATACAAGAGAAAATTATTCCAAAGTAATTCCATCAAAAAAGAGTACTAGTAATTTTAAAAATTAATCCAACAATTTATTTCCACAAAGCTTCTTCATTGACCAAAGAAAATATCATATAGAATAAGGCATTCACTCAAGTATTGTCCAGGTCCCCTTCATTTACAGAAAATGACAGTAAATGGTTTCTTGGGACCATTTTCTTTCGTCCATTGTACTCTTCATTTTTCCTCAGAAATTCTTCACGTTATATCCTTCTTTCCCACACGTAAAGCATTTATTTATTCCATTGAAAATAATTCATGGGTGTCTCCTTCTACATTTCATGCATGATGGAAATTAAGGATTCTTTTCTCCATGGACTCCACTGCTGGAGATCTTATCATTCATCAAATTTCTCTTCTTTGTAGAGTCCGAGAGTTGGTAAATATATATGTTATTGATCATTTTTTCGAAAACTGAATTCGCATGAACATGATATCTTTTACGCCTATCAACATTCTATTTTCTTCTCATTTACACCACCGTTCCCACCTTGTACATCATTATCAATGTCACACTGACTTCCTTGGAATCCATCCATTGACTAAAACATGACAGGATTTTGTGAGTAACAGTAGTAATGAAATCATTTAGAGAGTATCATGACACCATATTCTTAGAATGAAATGCATTAAGATTAAACAAGTTAATTTATTCTCATATTCTATTAAAATATTTTGAATCCTTTTGTAAAGAAAATATAAATTATCCTAATAATATTTCCTAGGAGTGTCGTATCCAAGAGTACAACAAGGCCCGTTGTCATGCTCCAGTTCCCATTTGAGTCTAGCTCAATTTGGTGTTTTTGGGTTTATCCCTAGGCACATCTATGCCAGATCTACCTCTACCTGCTCATATCTAGACAGTGATGTAGCGCTCTAAAAACTCACAAAAACATTACAATACCAAAATTCTTGGAAGTTCTTCAATACTAATCCTCAAATCTGATCTTAGGCCTACGTTCTTTAATCAGAGATTATCTAAATCTAGCTTCTATGGTCTGTAATAAACAATCTATGATACCATTTTTAAAGCCCTGGTCCCAGTTACCCAGAGTTAGTGTATTATGACATAACATTGGCATGATCACAAATGATCAAATCTCGAAAGGCTGATTAGTTTAGTGTCCTTGGAAGCAGTAGATATATTTATAATTCATACAATTACATCATAAAATAAAAACTACAACAACATAGTATCTATAGTCCACACTATTATCTTTAATCTATCCCTACAGGGCAGTATTAAAATACTTATTCACATCCCGGAAAAAATAAACTATAGAAAGGGGTAGCTCAGATGCTCAGTAAGGATAATAATATAGCAAAACTTTCATATATAAGAATAAACATTTAAGGAAATGTATAGCTATACAAAAATACTTTTAAACATGAACTTCAGCATAATATGGGGAAATAAAATGAAATAATTCCATTTACTTATTGACATGGATATTCTACTTGTCGAATAATCACATGAAATAGCAATAACCACTTTCATAATGATGGAATGCATAATACCAGACTATCATAACCACATAGTCAAAGCCTTGTGCCAAGACTACAGTTATGATTTTGTCAAGGCCTTGTGCCAAGACAGTAGTTTGTCTTAGGATACCTACCGATGCATCGAGGAGCTATAGCAGTGTCCACCCGTCACTTAATAAGTCCGACTCATTCCTCATATGAACATGTTTAAACAGAAAATCAACATTCATATTAAAAATAGCATATAAAATGACAATAATTTTTCCATAAACCATGAATGGTATAAAAAACACATCAATAGTCAATCATACCACCAAACCTTCAACACAATATAGAAGTTTTTTATAATAATAAATCAACTTAAAATAAGCATAAAATCCACCAAACAATGTTGACATAGATGAAATCAAAATTATTTGAGAGAAATATCTCTTTTTTGAACTCATTTAAAAGTCACATAATTATAATAAAAATCATTTACTATGAAAATATTATTATTATATTTTAAGGTAAGCTTGGACAATTATATAATGGTGGAAAATAGACGCACCCTCAATATAAGATAAAAAAAATACATTCTTACCTTAATTCGTCCGAAAAGGATAAAATGAACCTTGTTTGGAAAATGTCAGGAAGATTCCTTTATAAAAATTCAAACAATAGTATTAATGAGTTTTACCCATAGTCTATAAAATATTAAGAATTATTTGAAATACATTTTTAAGAATCATGGATGTGGATGACAAAGAGGTCCCGGTTGATAATTACATATAAACAACCTCTAATAATGAAGAGATTGTGAAATAAACCCTTACACTGTACATTTCCTTGTTAGAGGATTTTTTATCCTCCAGTATAATGGTGAAATAATTGTTATTAAATTATACAAGAATAATAAACATTAATATGATATCATATATGATCTCTTAACATTGTATTGTTAATAATATCTTAGTATTATCGTTGTTTCGGGTGTTAACTGATTCATTTTCCACTATATGCATTGGTACACAAGCCTTGTTTGTTAGGGATATAATTTATCTTATTCATATCCAGAATGATATCAAGTACTTAAAAATTAATTTTAATTGTCAAATGGGAATTAGACTTGAATTAATACGATGGGTAATGAATCTCATCGCGTTCATAGAGACGATAGTCTGTACGTACACAAGAGCGACAATATAATTTTTTTGATATAAAAATAATATATAATTGGACTGTATATCATATATAATGAATCTTTATAATATTATATTTATTATTTACTTCAATTACACATCATTATTATACAATCCAAATAATAATGTTTTGTATAACAATTATACCACGACGTGGAGACGGTAAGCCGTACGTACGCATGTATGGTGACATGTCCTTAAAAGGATGTATAGAATACTGAATATGGTTGTACCATATTTGTAATAAAATCACAGTATATAGAAGATACTGGAGTTATTATTTTTGAATGGAAATAAAAAATAACGAAAATTGGAAGAAGAATGGATCTTGAAAGTGTGTGGTGAAATTATTACCTCTTCTTCGGGTTCTTCCTTATGATATGATCAAAAGGGAACCATTGGATGGATTTATGATCAAACTAATGACTCTATGTTGATTTGAGAGAAGTAGGGTGGATATTTGGGCTGGTGTTGGAAGAGGAAAATGGCTTTAAGGTGTGAATTAGTGAGAATGTTAAGTGCCCTTTTATAATAGGAGTGAGGGGCACCTTTGGAAAAGATAGAAATATTATTTTATAATAAATTCATATTCAGTATCTAAGGGCTAAAAAAGTGGATTATTTAAATTTTAAGGTGGGGAAAGGTCGAAAAAAACTCATCCAGTATGTTTTAGTCTGGTTTGGGTCACTATATTAACATTATCATTTTTATTTAACTCTTAGTTAAAATTTTTGACATTGACCATGTCTTATTGTATTTTTATATAATATTGTTAATTAACATACTATATACTTCCAAGAGACCCACAAATGGTACATTAATGATAACAATATCTTTATATAAGTCCTTTGGCCAATCCATAGATTTTTAGGAATATAATATCAATTAATAATATAATATTTGTTTTCAAAACTCCTTTATTTCAATTTTAACACTATTTAATAATTGATTTTTTTTAAAGTCTTAATTTTTTTAATTTGAACAAAATTCATTTATGTAATCCTAAAATTTCATATTAACTAATAAAATTGGTGTTTCTCATCAAAACATTCAAATTATATTTTATTTTAACATTTATAATATCAATTATTTGATTCTTTCATTAATATGGTAAATACCACATCATTATTGTGTCATAAATAAATTTAATTAATCAATATCTAAAAATTATAAATAAAATACCATTATGTAAAATTTGTTTTATCATTCTAATGAATATTTATAGTCGAAAATATAACATATATAACTCTATGTAATTTTTTTTCTAAATGATATATGCTTGTGTCATTTTTGTATTTACTTTAATTTAATCAATATAAAGTGTCATTATCAATTACAAGTGGCTCCATGGGGTTCTAAAATAAACCCAAAGATTCCATGGTCCTACATGTATCAAAAAATAGGCTTTGGACACGTTTTAGCATAATTTAATATTATTATAATATTATTTGTTTACCATTATTTTCCAGATTTACCCTTAAACCATGGTAAATAAAATATTTACCAAAGTAATTATTCAAAATGTATCAAAATAAATGTTTCATAATTACACAATTTGGACATCCAGATTATAAATATAGAATCCATTTTTATAAATTCAAAACATATAAGTGGATGAAATTAATTAAAAATTTATTCCAGTTGTCAAAACAAAAAGAGTGTTTTTATGAAATAATAATTATAAAAAGATTGGTATTTTCTTTTCTCCAGTTTAAATGAGAAATTATGTACAATGAACAAAGTTGGATTAAATGGTAAAAATATAATCTAATTATTCTTTAAAATCACTCAAATTCATAATTTATCACTATTAATTATTTCGATTAAAAAACTTGTTTTTAATTAATGTTTTTGTAATTTGCACTATTCATCAAAATATGAACGTTTTCAGAAATGTACAAAAAATTAACCCTAATCTAATTTCGACATTAAGAATCCAAAAATGAAGTCCATTTGTAGAGATAAAATTTATTAAATTTCAAAAGGTGTGTTTTTCTATTCATAATGGCTAGTTTGATTGGTTGTGGTGTGTGTTACAACTCAAATTTGCGTACAACACACGCTACTATATTATTTAAAGGGGAGAATACCATGGATGCTTGGGGTATTACAAATATCATTTACCTTAGTACAAACCCATGGGTGAAACATGTTAAACACGTCAATAATTCTATAGCGACAGCATATATTGTTATATTCATCATAGAATATTACTACCCAAACAATGATGAATAGATATCAAAAAATTATTCACCATCCATAAATGATATCTTTAAGAAATATTCAATACCTAACATATAAAATACAAATAAATATTCATCCTAAACAATAATGAACATGAGAAATTATATATTTATTATGTAATATAAAACACTCTATGAAAGACCAAAACGCCTCACAAAATCCATGTAATTAGATCATTTGAATATGAGGCTACATATTCTATGTAACTCCACATTAAATGCACATGATAGATCCTATCTAATTTAATGTGATAAATTTTTGGGAAAAATATTTTTGAAAGACCTTAAATAACAAAAAATACAATGTTATAATCTACCATTCCCTAGAGAGAACACCATCACTCACATTTATATCAGAATAAACTCCCACGCCACATCAAAAAAAATCACAATCAGTATCCCCATACATAGCTCCAATAATATCACATTAATTAGATAACAGGATATAAAAATCATAAAAACTCGATGGTATGGATGAAATAATATTTTTAGATTCAAACTTTTAAATAATATTTAATGAAAATATATGGGTAATATATTACTAGTTTTGGAATATATATATACTCTTATTCAAATCATTCTTCCAAAAAATTCCTAAACAACTCAGTAGACTTATTGTTATTTTTTTCGTTGTATAATTCCATTAAATAAACATCATGTATAAAAATTCTTGTGTTTGACCCTCATGTAGCTAATAGGTAACTCAAAAATAAAAAAAACCTCATAGAGATCCTTCAAATAACAAACAAAAAACATCCACACTTGAACTATTATAAATTTCTAGAAAACTAAAGATCAATTGGAATCTATTTACTCACTCCAATTATATAAGAGGAGAAAAATTTCCATGGGAATGTTTTATTTGAATATTTATGAACACATGGATGTGAACCAAGCCCTGTAAGGATTCTTGATCATACCAATCATTCAATAGAATGGGTAGAATCAAAAGTTGGAAAACCACACCACATAAAAAAATAAATCGTCCTGATGTTCAAAACAACGCACATTTATTCCACTCTACATCAAATACTATATTATATGTAAAATAAAATTGACAAGTATCATAAACTAAATCCATTAAAATTCCAAATCATAGACAACCAAACTAGACAGTGAACAAAAACACATAATAAATCAATTATTTAACCTCATATATAATCCCCTTGTTTGAAAACTAAATAATTGCAACACAAAAATAACACCATTAACCAAATTTATCATTTTAGTCATAAAATATACTCTTCCAACAAATAATTATACAACAAGAATATCATAAAATTTAAATTATTTAATGTTACTCTACAAATGATATGTTATAACAATTTTATTTTGGAAAAAATCACATGAAAATAATATAATAAAATCAACCTAAAAATAAACATTTAGATGAAAAATGTTTCATGACAATCTAATTTATAATGAAAATTATTTAGTGATCATATATTTCATTAAAAAAATTATAAAATAAAAAGAAAAATTCTAAAACATTATTCTCAACAAAAAGGTAATTAAATCAATCAAAATAACAATGAAATATTCCATCTCCATAATGAAATGTCCCTTCATTGGAATACCCATAAAATTAAAAACACCGCTGATTTAATTTTAATTAAATTATTGATGAATAAATCAAGGTAGGGGAAGAAAAAAGTTATTTATGATTTGGATTCACATGTTCGAAAATTATGAGGACGTATCATATTTGGTATTGAGACCAAACTATATGGGATTTGTATATTTTTATTTTCTCACTGAGATAACATTTCAACCATGGTTCGTTCAACACAACCATCCAAAATATCAATGAAATCCATAAAAAAATTGCATACCCATTACCTACCAAGATATCATATTTTCATACAAAAATACAATGAAATATTCATAAATGAATCTAAAAACCATGTCTTACATCCGAACTAACCATTAAAACACAATATCCATTGCCAAATGTCATGAACAATATCTTATTTATGAACAACCTCTAGAGTTGCGTTAGTTATTTTTATATTTTATAATAGGATATATCCCGATTAAGAAGATGTCTTTTTGATATAATTTCATGAATTCTACCCTGAATCACCCTTAATCCATGTTCATGAGCTAGTTTCTTCCAAGGAAAAAGGTGCAGTACTGATCAACGACAACATGAAACAAGTTGCAGAGTATCATAACAAAACTATTAGTAATTTGATTACCCTCAGATCCAAATCAACAGATTATGAACTATTTATAAAATTTCACCATCACCCATCACTATATCTAATTTCCATTTATATGTGGAAAATAATATAATAAACCAAACATGAATAACTAAAAAATATACAATTCTGAAAAAATTAACTGCTAAAAAAACATATAAAATATAATTTAACATAAATGAATTACTAATACTATTTAAACATGAACAAAAAGGGAGAAAAAGATTCTAATAAGTTCAATAAATATATTATAAATAAAATTTTCTAACCAATTTAACTACTATGATTAACCATACAACACATGGCCACTCACCAAATATTAATTTATCCATCCTCTGAGAAAACCTTATAAAACCCAAAAAATAGACTAAAATATAGATCCTTATAAAATAATTAAATTTATATAATTTTTTTTGCATTGGTGTATGCGAGATAAATTTTACTATAATGATTGGGTCATCCCATTCATGTGGTCATAGGTTTAGTAGTAGGAATACATAATAAAAAAAATTAATATTAATAATTATTAATTAATTTAGTGAAAACATGCATAAATAAATTATTTTTAATAAATCTCAAAATAATATCATCCCACTAATATAAATATTTAAATTAATGTGTTTGGGAAAATGATATTGAGAAAAATATTTTAGAAATCATTAAAAAATTAATACACATTTAAACTACACTAATTCATCTATACATTTTATAGGTAACACTCATATTCATAACAAGGGGAAAGAAAATCAAAAGAATATTGTTACATCATGTTCTTAGTAAGGAAAACAAACTCAAGAACATGTAATCATGGTTTATATCATAAAAATTTGAGGGAATATTGTATTAGGGGAAAATATTTTTAAAAATAACATCTAAAAATAATTTTTCTATAACTATTGATAGATGAATATTTATTTGAAAAATTAATTAAAATATAATATGTAAAATTAGTTTAGATTTATGAGAAGACAAACATGATCAATGTAACATAATATCTGAAATAAGTCATGGAAATAAACTATGTCCTTGAAGCCTATCATAACAAGTATCTACAGTATAAACATTTCCAGAGTAAAATTATAAAATTTTCAGCCAAGTCAATCATGTCGTCATGTTAATTTATGAACAATCGATATTTCAATGCTTCCTTATGGGAAAATTCAAAATATCCAAAATTCATACTATGAACTATCATAATTCTAAAACATTAGGTTTTACTAAATAAACAATCCACGAATAATATTATTTTATCATGATATTTAAATTCATAATCATTTAATTGGAAGGATATAATGGAACCAACCATCACAGGGATTTATAATACTGAAATTAAAATTGGAATTTATTGGAACTAATTATTCCAAAGTCTTTATTGTATTCAAAATTTTGTAGGGATTTATCTGACAGAAATCCTCCAAGGAAATTATCAAACCCATAAAAATTTGGTATTAATCAAACCCAAGAAATATCATAGAATTTTGAAACCCAATAAAACCATAAAATATTTCATAATGAATCTGTATAAGGTCTATATATGATACAAATTATTTTAGGTATTTATTAGACACAAACATTTTTATAATGAAAATCCATAAGCATTTGATCCATATGAAAAATCAATCTAATATTACAACATAATTTACCCATGGATATAAAATGGGTTTCATATCATTTACTAATGGTGAAACCCAAGTTGACTTGAAAAATATAAATAGTTTCTAGCCAAAATAATATTACCCAAAAATATTACATTATTAGAAAATTGTAATGATGCTTAACTAATTATAAATTTCAATGAATATATGGCTTTAGAGATAAAGTGAAAGTGGTAAAAAAAGTACTTGATGTTTTTATTAAAAATTGTTAAAATAATTGTATTTATTGATGTAGTTACAATAACATCAAAATATAATCTTTTAAATTATGAAGTAAAAATTTATAATAAAATATTTCCTATAAAAATTGTATTAAACTATGGATTCATCAAAATGGAATAATGGTTAAAAAATGATAAGTGAAAAAATATTGAATAGATTTACATTAAAAAATAATATTCTATAATGGATCATTTAAAAGTCCCAATGATTATAATAAAAGAATATGGGGTGTAAGATCAATCAGTTGGCTGGGAAAACATGGGGAAACTATTTAATTTTATGATTTTTTTTTCAAAAAAAAACACTTTTTATAAAAATATGTAGTAAATTTTTTTTTTTGAAGATGATATGTGAAATAAAGAGTTAAAATGATAAAATAAATATTTGGTTTTAAATATAATATAGAAAAATATTTTTGGGAATAATTAATATGGTAAGGGTAGAATCCCCTTCACTAAATTGATTGCTATTTTCAAATAAAAAATATATAGTTTTTAAAAATGAAAATTCCCAATAAAGAACATTTTTGGGAAAAAAAAATTTTTTAAAAAGGAGGAAACATCTTTTGAAATAATAAATAGGGTATTTTTCATGAATAAAATAATTACACAATTTTTATAATATTTTAACTAATAAAAGAATTTTGAGATCAAAAAATCTATTATGAATACAAAAAATCCTTAAAAATAAACATTAAAAAAGGTGTATTGGGGTCTAAATGATAATCTCTATAAAAATGGAATAAATACATAATAATGTAATGGAAAATATGTTTTTCAACATATATAAAATATGAGAAAAGAAGTTCCACCATAACTAATTCAGGCTAATTGTGTTTCCAAAAGTACTTACTTTAATGGTAACAAAAGAATAATAGGGTTACCATGAAATGAAAAATAAAATTTCATGAAATGATATATACTCATCATATATGAATAAAATTTGATGGTGAATAGACCATATAAAAGTAAATATAGTGCATAATATAAAATATTCTTTATGGATTTTAAAATCAGATAATGGATCCATAAAGGAATTAGAAAAAATTTAATGCAAAACTCTTGTAGTATATGATTTCATATGAAACAATAAATTCATTAATAATGAAATAATAATAAAAAATATAAATTGAGATATAGATACACCACTCAAAATAAATCACTCATTATAATATTAAATATATCTCTAGGGTTGAAAATATAAAACAATAAAACCATAACTTGATACCATTAATCGACTAATGTTTATTTTTTTAAATGGTACCATGAACATAATTTTGAGTGAATCCATTTTAATAATGTGATTATAATAAATTATACATACCAAGAAATTTATGACATTTAAGGGACTTTATGGAGTGGAAATCTATTTAGGGTTTCATGTATATTCCAATAGAGATGACTAACTTTGATAGGGTGGACATGATACTCTTTTATAAGTAATGAAATGTGATCTTTTTATGAATCCCTTTAATATTCAATAATAGAGTGACAATTTTAATTGTTAAAATATTATTAAATGGAAAAAATGAGTTTTAGGTGCGATGATATCGATATAGAATATACATAACCATTTAATACATGTTTTAATTATATTTCAATTTAATTACATATATGTATTTAAATTTGAAAATTTTAATTTTCAACTATGTAAATATTATTTAACTAAGTTTTATATGATTATCTAAAAAATATAATATATCCCCTATTAAAAAATATGGGAATGATTATCCAAAGATAAAATCATTTTAATAGTATTCAATTTATGATTTTGTTTCATTTATCATTCAATTGAAATGTAAATATATATAATGAAACAAAAAAAATTATTGAATATTTCCATTTTCTAAACATTTATTTTATCAATCATTTTTATGCATTTAATAATTGGTATTAGGATTATTTTACCAAAAGGTATAACTAATCTTATATTTTTATAATAATAATAATTTTTTCCCATTAGTATGGTGTTTCATATGAATAAATTTATCAAACATACTGTTAATTTATATAGGATTATATATATATATATATGTTATTCAAAAATAGGTGGTGCGATATTTTTCAACCATAAAAAATTAAATCTTCACAATTTCAATTAATTATTACTAAAGGAAGAATGTATGCGGTCCACATGAAACTAAAAATATATCTTCTACTAATATACCCACTTTATTGTCACGTTTATGAAAAAAATTCCATTTATCCCAAATATCTATCAATTGATTTTAAAGGGACATTCCTTTCACATTTTAAAATCCATAATAATTGTTAGAATTACAATATAATAAAAATGGTTATGATAATTTCATTTAAATAATTAAAAAATATCAGATGAATATGGAAACTCAATCATTGATTCCTTCTCCAATAACAACATTATACTGCAAATAATACATTCGATTCAATTAGTATTAAATTGGACCAATGTTTCAATCCATAAATTTTACATGGATTATATATATTCATTTTCCAATTAGGTTATCTAAGGTGAGACACCATTGAATTATAATATATTTAAATCATTCATATTTTTTATAAAGAGAATGTGATTAAAAAATTTATATCCACTAGTAGTGTCACACCATGTGTGGTGTCTTTATACCACTCATCTTACATTTTATTGAAGATTGAATTCATAATCAATTATCAATTTTCATAGTTATTTCATATATGTTATAAGGTTACACAAACCCATGATTGTTTAAGTATCTATCAAGGAATTTAATTTACCATAAAACCACATTTTCCCTATATTACCAAATCATCAGATTCATATCCTATACCTGGAATTATCCCTTACATTTATCCTTTGATTGATCACAATTTGTCTATCATTTGAATATAAACTATAAAAAACATTATCTATATTAGCAATTAAACATTTTATTGATTCTAGCTAAGTCACCCAAGACCTACACTCTTATATTGTGTGATAATAATATATACATTTTCAAATTAACAAAAAAATATACATATTGTTATATCATATTTTAATATCACATAACATGATAATCCTTTTGGTTCAGTTCGTTAGATGAGTTGTTATTGAGACAACATATTTTAGAAATATTGTGAATTTGTATCCATAATCAAACCATAAAAAACTCACTTTTGGAATTCATAATGGTAATAATCATCTTTAATAAAATTGGAATTAAAATCACTTGAAATGTGTAATATCTAAAGATTAGGTTTGGAAAATAACTCATCAACATTTAATAAAGTGTTAGATCATAATGATATGGGAAAATATTTGGAAAAATATATGTCTCTTTTTAATAATAACATAACAAATACAATATTTTTCAATATAAAATTATTGATTGAAACATGTCATCAAATGAGAAAACTTCTACCATTAAAAGAATCTATAGAATCTTGAGACTACAAACATGATTCATGGAATATAATCTTGGCACATTACATGGAAATAAATCAATTTGATGAGACCTAAAATAATGAAATTACTTCTTAATAGGCATTATCGTCGGATATTTATATCATTGCGAGTAATCTCAATCATATCAAAATAATAGTTATTAAAAAAAAATATTCCCACGTATCATGTTATGAAAAAAATTCAAAAAAAATATTCTGATAAAAATAAAATTCCACATATTATGTGGTGGAAAAAATATCCAGGTGAATTTTTATGAAGGAAAAAAAATTCCTATAGGCTTTCAGAAAATAAAATTTTAGTGCTTCATGTTGTGAAAAATCATAATGTACATGTATTTGGTTGCGAGTAAATGAAATTTCAATTTATATATTTTTTATCCATTGAGGAAAAAATTCTAAACTATTGTATTGGTGGGATATAATATTCTCAATAATGTTCATGGAATTACCAAAAACAATATTTCTCAATAATTTTTCTTAGCAAACCCGTTTCAGTTTTTTATTGAACACACAACATCTATGATATTTTATAGACCCAAAGAATATAATGTATTCATCTAACCCAAAATATATATATGTTTTATATGACCATATCAAATGGCTTTATCAGAACCACATTTTCACAATGAAATATAATATAAAAATTATACATGGGAATTATTAGAATGATACTATCTCTTAATGATAATAAATAAACCAGTATTCTATAAAACATTTCCATACAATATCATACATGGAAGAACCCATTGAAATAATGTTTATTTTATATGGTTTCTAAATTTTACAACTATATTTACCTCTTGAATTTAAATCACTGATACCCATAGTTAAATCACAACAATAGTGTAGTTCCCAATAATATCTAAAAGGTATATAAGAAAATTAACTTCATTAGAATATAGCCATTGGCGGCAACATGGATATGGTATGGAACCAATAAATTATATTTTCAATAACATATTTTATCATTGGTATAAAATTTAATGATACGATTTCATTGAGGAAGAATATTATAATTTTTTATGCGAACACTTACTAAAAGGATATACATTTAAAAGGATTTTTAAACAGTAATTAAATGAATACAATATTATTATTTCAAATAGTTATAGGGGAAATATTTTAAGAACATTTAGTCTATATATAATCTTCAATAATGGATATTTTGAATGTGACAGAGGTTTAAAAAATTTAATGTTTAGGGGAAAATGTATATTTTTATTTTTAATTTTGCGAATCATTTGTGATATCATTCATCATATTTTTTAGAATCCCACATCATAAAATGAAAAAATAAGTATATAATTTTAAAAACACTTGAAGGGAAATTTCATGGGATTAAGAGTAAGACCATATTTCAATTTCAAAACAATAATTTCAAAAATTAATTTTAATCACGATGTTTAATTTACTGTAAAAATTTTATTTAATGGAAGTTATACTTTCTCATAAAAAATATTATATTTGAAATATATTCGTAAATAAATTTTATTTATCTTATTACCATCCATTTTCACTATATTGAAAAAAATATATATTATGAAATATGAAATAGAATATATTATCAATTCTAGAATAATGATGCTAAATGTATCAAATCTTAACTAAAATAAATGATATTTTAGTTATAAAAAATCCTTAATAATATCAAATTTCATTAATAAAGTGACATTTTGAATTTGGATTATGTTATAGATATGTAAATCAAGTGAAATCAAAACTAAAATTCCATTTTATAAAACAATATAGGACAATGTTTAAATCATTTATGGAATATGTTCATGAATAACCATAACACATCAATAAATGGAAATTGAGGTCAAAAAACCCTTATGTTGATGTTAACAAAATAATTATAAGGTCACCATGAAATAGAAAATTATATATCTTGAACTAAATGAAATTAAATGTAATTAAAGGAAATATGAAATTTAATACACAATATAAAATTATTTAAATGTATAATATAACCATGTATCATATATTTGAAATTGAGATAATGAAACTCTAATAACATTTGTAACATATGATTCAAAACTCATGGTAGAATATGATATCAAATGAAGTATTAAATGTATTAATTAAATAAAGAACCATGATTAAAAATATTAAATGTTTCTAAGATAGAAAATATTATTTAAAATAAAAATATAATATAAAATATGTCTCAATGTGTGAAAATCTATGACATTGAACCTATACATTAATTTATAAAAATATGACTAATATTCGTAAATCTAATTGGAAAAATTATTTTTCCCTTGAAATATTCCTTCAAATTGAATTGATTTGAAAAAATTATGATTAACAGGGATTTATTATGTTTATGGTATTCTTATGATAAAAAAAATTTACATGGTTTCAAGGTGATTTTGATGGAGATGTTTAATGGTGAAAGGGTGGAGGTAATTCCGATTTATAAAAGAGTAAAAGCATAGTTTTATATCCACATTACTTATCAAATTCAAAAAACTAAACTATTTAAGTTTTAATTGTCTAATCATTAAGAAAAAATGTTGTTTGGGTTTGGAAATGGTTAATAGATCCTCTACCAATCATTTGAAAACAAGTTATAAACATGTTTCAGTTTATTTACAAGTATGCCTTCTCATTTATGTATTTTGTTTTTTACCAAGGTAACTAGAATTTATAAAATTAATAAATGTTATGCATTATATATAAAATTTCAATTGTTAATAAATATGGTTTTTATTAACATAATTTAGAAATTTTTCTAATCTAATACAATTCCAAAATGAATAATTTTTAACATTTATTTAAAAATTCAATATAAAAGAATATATAATTCATTTGTTGAAAAACTATTTTCTCAAAGAACAAACTTATAATAAATAAAATTTTAAGCATATTATGATTGATTAAAATATTTTTTAATTCAACGAGGATTTATTATTCATATACATTGATTATAGTAAATATGTTATGGACAATTTTAGTTTTTTGTTTTGTATAGTCAAATATTTCAGTCATGTTATTAAATTAATGAAAAGGTTATATATGTATAATAAAACTAAAGGAGCTATATATACATCACCATATAATTTTAGAAATTTTTTCGAGATAAAATTATTTAACTCATGTTTGAATTATAAGTATAAAATAGAGCATCAAATTGTAATCCTCTAATATAGACCTCATGTCAGGGACCATTTTCATTGAGTTAAAATATATATTGAATCCAATTGAAATTTTATAAAGGATTTTTTTGTTTATTTAAAAAATTCAAGTATATTTTAGAACCCACTATAATTTATTATACAAAAAATAAAATAAATCACTTATTTGAGTTTTTCTAAATATTATTTTCCAAACTCTCCCTTAAACTTATTTTAACAAAACAAAATTGGATTATATAAATTTAAATTCAACATATAATGGAAATATATCATCAATGTAAAATTGTTATTAAAATATAATCCATGGTTCTACAAAAGATAATTGGACTATGTGATATTGTAATTTAGGAGGATTAAATCAAATATCTTATTATTTCAATTTCACATGATACCATGTAACAAAAAATAAATCATATAGTGAAGTATTAGATAATATATAAAATGGGAAAAACAACTAGAACGTGTTAAATGAAACATAATCATTATGACACCTCACTATGCTACATTGCACCCATTTGGGGCACCCCCATATCTTCAGTGTACTTGACACTCCATTCTTTCGGTGATATGAAATATATTATATATATATATCCATAAGTGGTAAAAATTTTGGTTAGGTACATCACTATTTTTTATATTTGTTGGTTAACAATTAACTGTCCCAACTTCAGTTTTAAAATTTTTAAATTTAAAATTAATTAAAATAGTATATATAATGGTTTTTAAATATAGATTGAAAACAAAAAACAAAATATAAAATTCAGTACTATAGATACCCCAAACCTAGTAATCTAGAGTTGGTGTCTCCATTATTAACATAAAACAAGATACAATGAATCAAATCCCTAATGATAGAATAGTTTAATAGTCATTGTAAAATTGATACATTTTTTATACATTCATTATAATTGTAATGAAAAGTTAATAAATAATTTCAATTATGTATAACATTATTCCACCATACATATTCTAGAAAATCAATCATAGTAGTTATCATAGAATACTAGGATTGGAAAATATATATGGGTACGAAGAAATAACCAGTTAGAGTTTCGTATATTATATGATATAATTAATAAATAAGCTCAAAAATATAGATAGGTTAATAATTTAACACTCATGATATATAATCAATTAATTGAGATTTTTGTTCAGATCATAATAAAATCATATAAAATTTACCGATGATAATAATCAATATGGAACAAAAAATTACAAGACACACATGATATTTAATATGTTACATAAATATCATAATAGGATAATAAATGGTCAATATAGAAATGTGAAGAACAAAAATAAACATAAATTTATGTAATAAATTGTTAATGAAATGTATCTAGAGATAAAACAATCATGAAAATAACATGGATTATAATAAATGTATTCTTCAGGATGTAAATTTTTAATTATTGGATTCTATGATCTTAATAATATGGATACCTCAACCACCACGACCTTTTACAAGACATATAAAAACTTCCTTTAAAACCCCAATTAATGTTAGGTTTCTTAATTAACTCATTATACTATATATGCATTAATGGGATATATAATACTATTTCCATCCATATACTATAGAATCAAGGAATTACTTATGTGTTGAATAACATATTTAATTCATTCATGAATATTCCCTAACACAAATTATCCATATTTATTATATAATATTTATTTGTCATTATTTATCAGCCAATAAACTATCATTCAAAGTAAAAAATCATATATAGATAAGATAAACTATTTAAATTATATGAATTCACCAGATAAATAATTCGGTTATTTAGTGGAAAATTAATTTTTGATGATAAAAATAAAATGAATATTATAAAAGTGATTATAACGGCTCCAAAAAATAATACCATGAAAGTCATGTTTAAACAATCTGTGATTAAAATAATCCTTTAATCGACTAGAAGAAGAATAAGGATGACATCAATAAAATATATCATTATTGGATTATTTGTTATATAAATGTTTATTTTCATTTCAAAATATAATTACCATAATATAATCTTAAGAAAACTATTTAGGGAATTATCCATATAATTTTGGAATTAACATTTTAAAGAATAAAACATTTTAAAAATCCATAAATTTTTAAATCACATTAAAAAGTATACCAATTTCCAAAATATTTTGAAAAAATTATTGTTTTAAAATAACAATTTAAACATAAAATTGAAAAATAAAGAATTCATATAAATGATGGTGGTTAATTCTATACATGTCAAGAATGATTAAAAACATTTCTATTGCACTATTATAATGTTATAAAATTGGATTTTTTGAAAGTTTATAGGAATATTTCATTGAAAATAATTAAAAATGAAATATATTTACAAATAAAATTAATATATAATTTTTAAATGGATATAAATATTTTTTTATTTTTTAAAATATCATTTTTGATGAAATCTAATATTCGACCATACATAGAAATAATGTTTTATTTTTTTGAAAACATTATTTAAACAATTTTAAGTACCATAGAGTGGGGAATTGGTTCAATTATATTAAAATATCAAGAATAACATGAAGAGAATAAAATGAATATTGTTTATTACAAAAGATCAAAACATTTCCATCAACTAAAATTTAATAATAAATAGTCTTGCTGAGAATAACATTAAGAAATAAACCCTTGTAATTTTCATAATGTGAATGTCAAAAATTAAAAATGAAAAAATAATATGTATAAACATTAAATAGTATTACGATAAGATTTAATAGAAAATAATATAATAAAACTTCTGTTTACACATATCCATAGAATATAAATGATAACAAAACATAATATAGCCCAATGAAAATAAATTGAGTTATGAAATTAATTACCATATTGTGATTATTATTTAATATTCCATTGGATGAAATAAATAAAATTTAGAAATAAGATAAAATTAATTATTAATAAATAATTATATATAATGTAAAATTTTTAGTAGAAAAACTATATAAAACATATCTATTTTATAACGTCACATTATGACATAGTGAAATGAAATTGAGACTAAATCCCATAATTAACTCTTCTCTTTGGAAGAATGTAAATTAACCACAATCATAGTAGTTTTAAAAATGTTGTTAAATTATTACATAAATTTTATAATATTTATATTTTCATACGTTATCTTTTTATGACATCATTTTACCTATTCATTATTAATCATTCATTATTTTTATTTATTTGGGTGTAAGATTATTTTTTAACTTCCATGTTTCATCATGAATAATCTGATTCTTATGCAAATTAAATTTTTAAATAGTATCCAAAAATAATAATCTATGCATATTTGTCATATTTATACAAAAATTATAATTTTAAAATGAATCATATAGTATGGTTATGAAAAATAAATATTGTTTCCATCATGGAGATGGTATTTTGTATATACTAACGAATGACTTTTCAATTTTTGAATGATCAACATGGAAAGAAAGATAGTAATGTTTATTCTTCACATAATGATCATAATTATCTTATATATAATATTATTTATATAATTATCCATATATATATATATATATTTATATATCATCTGTGCATTGATATGATGAAAATAAAGTCACATCCATTCATGATTGATAGAGTCTGAATGAACATGACTAATATTATTAACTATTAGTCTAATAGTGAAAATGATATATAATAATTTTATAGTAAATAATATTTTAATAATATCATAAGTATTTGTTTTATATTACATGTATATTCCTAAAAATTATCCTTATTAACATCAATGTAATGTTTTAGAGAAGACCTATTCACATCGCTTTGCGAGACAGTGGTCTACTATACACCCAAACGATGAAATAATATCCCTAAAAGAATTTAAAAAGGTTAATATGATATAATTGATCCATAAGTATAACAATATTAAAAATATTATTAAAATAATTTATATCTGTCGTCGTAACAAACATCGAGAAGTTGAAATTGGAAGATGAATAATAAAGTTGTGAACTGCTAATCGTTTGTACACGTAAATGATGATTTCGTGACCCATTTGATAGGTTTGGGGATGTGATTAGGTAATTAAAATATTATAAAAACATATTATTATAGTTAGTAAACATATTATATAATACAATCATTTTTTTATAATAATTCTAGTACATGGATGAGGAAATAAAATACAAACCCTTCTTGAAGAACAATAATATTGCTTATGTCATCGTCCTTATTTTTTCACCTAACACTTCATAAGATGTCTCAATTCAAAAAAAAATTCTTCATGTATTATATTAGGTATTTTTTTAAATTAATTTGGATGATATTTAATAAACCAAAGCCATTTTAATGTATCATGATTGGAGTATAGTGGGTGGACTTTATATATGTGCATAGTGGAACACCTATAATTATTGGAAAAGATTCAATCATAACAATATTATTATATACTAAAAATCCTATAAAATAATAAATCTTCACTCCTATAAGATAAAAGTATGATATAAGTCCATAATATGGGTCTTGAAGTTGTTTTACGTCATTTTTATCAGTACCATCTACGTTCAACCCTCATGAAATCATATTTTACATTAAATATATTAATGAATTTATGAAATTATCAATATTAATTTTGGTAAAAAATTATTTTAACCATATTATAAAATATAAAATATTACTAATCAAAATAATGAATCTTTTTCTAAAATTTAGTTAAAATATGGGGAGAAACGTAATTCGAAATAAATCCAACAGATGCGATGATAAGAAAAGTTTTAAATGATAAAATTTCCAAAAGAATAAAATGATTTTATATCTAAATTCAATATGAAAATTAATTAAATGAATTAAATTGGGATAATTTATTTTAAATTTTAATAAATTTATTATAATCTTATATAAAATATGGTTTCTCATATTAAATTATTTATATAAAAATTCAGTAGTACATTAATATTTATTATTTTTAGTTATTCTTAAAAAATTCTAACATTTTTGAAAAATATAAAATAAATCACCCAATTTATTTTTTGATATGATGATTTAAATATAAATTTTATTTATTAAATAGTGTTCTAGAATTCGGTAAAAAAATAATTTCTATTATATTCTCAATTTATGAATATTCTATCGTATTTAAAAAATTTATATTTTTAAAAAAGTCACTTATTTTTATTCTAAATGATTCTTATTAAATAAATAATCAATAGAATATATTATATTTCATTTTTTATTACTACTATAAATCCCTTTAAATTTAATTAATGGGTCTTAACTATTATATTTATTAATAATATTTTAATAATATTTCACATTGTATTTGAACATACTATTTCATGTAATGCGAGGAATAGTCAGTGTTGTGTAAAATGAAAGAAAAAAATTGATTTTGTGTTTAATGAAATAAAATATCATTGTACCATATTATGAATTACTTTTATGTCATTGTTTTTTAAATAAATATATTATTGAGTTTCATGTTATTATATTTTCTATTATTCATGGAGTTACACATCATGTATGCTTTTGAATAAAATGTTCAAATTTTAAAAAAACTATCCTTGTAACATTCTCATCACCTTAAATAAATTACTTTTCTCAAACATTAGATATGAACATTGACATAAATGGTCTGTTATTTGGTAGTAAAAATTGGTTAAATAAACCCTTAAAAAATGGATTTAAATAAATATCCCCTTAATAAGAGAGAATGGGAAGTTCAAAAGTCATATAGAATAACACATAACCTATTTTAAAATTAGGAGGGCATTATTTCTATGTGAATATATGGAAAAGGATGCAAAAATAAATAATTTTTGAGAATAATACATTTCATTCATCATATGAAATTGAATGATAAATGTAATGGTATGTAAAACAAAACAATAAATCATCGATGAGTTAAAAGAAAATCTGATTCATTGGATATGAATGTATTTAAAAAATTTATTTTTAACTTTTCCCTATTTTTTTTTATTTTTTACATTATTTGAAAAAACTAAATATTCTTATTCGATATTTTATTATTTCTAATAACAATTTCGTTATTTAGTTTTATCATTAATAAAAATTTAATTCAACCCTTACTATGTGAAATTATTATTTAAAAATGTTATTTTTATGCTGAAACCACTAACATAAATTTAAATTGATTGTAAAATCCATTAAATAGTGAAATGTATTTCTTTCTATAATTAACTATATAGAAAAAATAATACTGTTAGAAAAAGTTATTAAATATATTAAATTAATCTATAAATCTAAAATTTAACACTAGTGGTTAATAATAATTTTTATTCGAAATCATTTCACTACAAAATACAAAAAATTTACATGGGTGTTAGGTTTACCAATGGTAGACATTAAGCCCTCATGGTAATGAAGCCATTTTTTAAGCCCAATAGCTTGAATAGATGCGATGTGATGTCACCCAGTATGTGGCTGATCTTTTTTATATATTATATTAATATAATTAAAATAGTTTTCCAAAAAAATGTATTTACATCCATCAAATAAAATTAATCATTAAATAACGTTTTTTTCTAATGTTTTAAATAATTTTTTTTTCAACAATGAAAGTAATTAATATTGATTATTATTTAAATATCCTTAATTAAATAACCAAACATATAAGTCATCAATACCTCAAAACTTATGTTAATAAAATTTAATAGCATTATTCCTCGAAATATCTTTTTCAGAAAAACAAATATTAATCTAATGGTTTGTATGTTTAATGATTTCTCCCAAAATATCCTTAATCATGGTATCCACATTTCATAGTAATCCAAAAAATTTTTTTATCAATTTGAACAAATGATAAATCTTAAACTCATAAACCAATTATAGTCTTCGTTACTCTAATGTTAATAAATCAACAAATGCTTATAAAATTGATGATAATAATTAGATGTGTCATTTTTTTTTTAAAATATACCATTTGTTAATAAATAACATCTAAAATTTTATTTTTGAAACCCAATAAATAAATAATTCTTCTATTTTATTTCTACATAAGACCTTATATATTATAGGATTTATTATTTAAATGATGAAATTGACTCTGATAATTACCCATCTCATAATATAAATGTCAATTAACAACAAATTCATCCCTATGATGAAATTTTTTCCCATCCATTGTGAGATTTTTTTTGTAAAAATTAATTACATTATGTCTTTATATTAAAGTCATAATGAATTTTCCCAATATATGTATTCACATTAAAGTATTTATACTTCAAATTTTCATACATGAAGGAAATATTTACTTAATTCATCTATGGTCTCCATCTCTCAAGATCTTAGTGAAACACATCCTTCTGATTTTTGGATTTTCTGGGAGTTGGTTAAGGTATAAATCATTTATCCTAGTTTGGGATAACTTATTAAGAATATTCACAATATATTTCACTCCATTAATCATTCCATTTTGTTTCTCATAATCACTAACTTTTCCTTTTTATTTAATGTTAACATGACTCATTAAGGTTCAATTCATTCACTAAAATAATATTCACTTTTGTTTTAAAGAATAGTTTTAGTGGGAAGACCATGTAATATTTAATTGTCCCTTTAAATCATAACACCTTAATATTTAATCTATTAACTACTATGATTAAAAATCGACATCTATTATCACCATATATTCAAATTCATCTTAATGGATTATAAATAAAATTTGAAATATAATAATCATACCACTCGAGATTGTAGAATAAGGAAAAATATATGTCTAGTTTTTTAAGAAACTTGTATGATCAGGTCAAATCAAATGCACACTTTTTTGAGTATTTACTACATGAAACATCTTTTCCAGAAGTGCATCAATTTTTAGTATGTTTAAATGGATTTATATATATGGAAAACCCCAAAATATCTTAAATGTAAAAAAATTATGATTTTATTCTATACATACCCTCAATTTTTATCATAATGATTTGTTCAAAAATCCATGTTGGACTAGATATATATCCTATGATATCATATTAATATTATTAGATATCAACTGCAGTGACCCAATCCCTAATTTCCTGGACTTATTATCTACATTATTTTATTATCATAATATATAATAAATTACCTCAAAATGGAGGAATATGTTTTAAATAATTTGGAACTCAAAACATAAATGATAATTTCATTACAATAGAGAAAAAATATACAACATAATTTTTAATTATAAAGAGTATTCTATCACTCTGATATATCCTTCTATAATAAAAACAATAAAAAGCATGTACACATAGTAATTGAAAATAATAAGGTTGTTCTCAAATGATCAGTAAGCTTTATGTAAAATGTCATCTATCATTAATAAACAATATTAAATAATGTACAACGTAAAACAACTGAAAACAAATGAAACATAATCAATTAAACAGGAGGGATGTTTATCCCTAGATAAAATCAATGAAAACATCTCATGGATAATAACCAAAATGGAAAGGTAAATTACTGAATAAAAATTCTAGTTAATTGATTAAATTGATATCATGAAATGATATGAAATAATCAATGTAGAAAAATTAATAACTGAGAAAACATGACATATAATCTTTATATTAAGAATATAATGAATCCCAATATAATATTTTTTTTAAAAATATCAGGGAAAATAATAACATAATTATTAATGATGTCAATTTATAATTATTTTATTCCATTATCTCATGAACCAAAAAACATCTAAATTTAATACCTTTCACTAGATTGTTTAAAACTAACAGTAAAAACCATTTAATATTACATTACATATTAACCTCATGTGACTATGAATGCATCGGGGGTATACAAAATAAGGCCGCATCCATAATTTTATTTTTAAATCAATTATCACATATCAAATAATAAATTTTATTCATGAATAAATATTCTCAAACATCAGATATCGTTATAGAGTAATGTATACTGATTTATGAATATTTCCAAAATCAATAAAATAAAAACAAATTATAAATCCTTTCTTTGAAATGATTCCTGGCTCTAGAAATAATCAGATCCATAGTTAATCATGGATATTTAGACGTAATATATTGTATAATGGTCATAAGAATTTTAATATTTCAAGGGGATGTTATTGAATTGAAACTTTATCTAAGCTGTTGTTAATACTATAATTACTCAAATTAATCACAACCCATCTTGAAGAAGAATAATGATATTATTAATAAAACATATCCAAAGTTAAGTATATAAAAAACTAATGTATTTTTTTCATTTATGAATAGAAATTAAATTTAAAAAAATTAAAAAAATTAAGGAAATAATATTTTCACATTGAAAATAACTTTTTAAACAGTAAACAATCATTAAACCACATTAATTTGAAAGAAACATTTCAAAACTATCAATTTATTGAATAGGAGGAAAGAAATTATTTTAAAATATTCTTAGAAATATGAATAATAGGATTTCAGAAAAATGAAATTCATGGAGGTGGTTTTGTCTGGGAACTCTATAAATGATAAAAACAACTTTCCAAATGATACACATTTGGAAGAATAGAAAAATGAATTAATATTTTTAGACATTTTTAGTATTTATGATTTGAATTTTTTTAATATTTCATATAAATAACATTAATAAAAAGCAGATGATGAAATAAAATGGTTTTATTATATAATAATCTAAATAAATTCCCTCAAATAGAATTCAATAATAAACAATCTTGATTAAAATTTTATTGTGAAATAAAACCTTACAATTATCATAACATTGATGTGATAATTAATCAAGGAATGGATTGTGTATATAAAATATAAAAAAACAAAGAGTAAGTTGAAATATGATATAATATATTCAAATTTCGTTATAGGCATAATATTAAAATGTTAACAAAAACTAAAAGATTATATTACCTAATGAAAAAATTGTTTTCTGAAATTACATACCACTTGTTCAAATTTAATTCAAAACCTGTTAAATGATCTAAGTAAAATTGAAATTTAAAATGCCACAAATTTTTAGTTAATAAGAATATAATATATCCTAGGTGTTTTATATAAACTATATAAAAATTTTGTTGTGTAACATTAAAATATTCAAAAAGGTAATGAAATTCATAGGAAATCTATTATCCCACAATTAGTTTTTGGTTAAATATGACTAAAATTCATTTATATTGGTTTTAATCATGTTATAAACCTATATAAACCCATATTTATATTTATTAACCATATCTACTTTGTTTTACCAAGGGAAATCCGTTTTTTACATTAACTGTGGTAAATAATTTTTATTATTTTAAGTATTTATTTTGATAAACAATTATGTTGAAATTATTATAAATAAAAAATTTGTTGTAATACCATATATGCATTCAAATTTTCTAAATAAAAATCACATATTTTTAAAAAATAATAATTTAATAATAATCTCTCATAGGTTCTGAGAATGTAAAGTTATATATAAAAACATTAGAATAGATTACAATGTTTTTATATCAAAATTCAATATAAAAATTAAAAAAATTATCTAAAAATGTATTAATGGATATTAAAATTAAAAAATTATAATTTTGAAAAAAATATAATTTAACATTATAAATACATCATATTAAAATGGAATTTTAATTCAAAATATACTCTTGTAAATATTGATAAAAATTAAACAATTAAAAAAATCCCAAATACTAACCATACAATAATTTTGAAATATTAAATTATATAATTAATTTATCATTTTTCATTATATTTTCTTAAATTTTATAAAAAGATTATTATATTATTTTTAAAAATTGTGAGTAATATTTTTTTAGGTAAATTTGATTTTTTTAGAAAAAAAATTATTTTTCTATTAAATGATTCTTATTTTATAAATAATTAACAGATTAAAATATTTTTCATTATATATTTTTTACTATTCATACATTCAAATTTAATTCTAGTTTCTAAATACTATATTAAATTTCAATATTTTAATAATATATAAAATTTCTTTAAACCTGATGATTTTCTTAATGCAAGATAAACTTCATGTTGAATTTAATGAAAACTAAACATATTATTTTGTTTAAAGAATGATAAAAATAATATTTCATGTAATGAAATATTTTGAATATAATCTATTAATTAAATGATAATATATATTAATGTTAATTGGTGTTATATTTTCTTCAAAGATTAGTGTTATGTGTCACATATGTTTTTGAAATAAATCATCTAACATTAAAAATATTATGGTGTTACAAAAAATGACATTATGAATCCAATTTCTGATAATGGAAATACTATGAAGAAAATCGTTCTGACGGATCCTTTATTATTTTAGGATATAAAAAAATATACATAACCAACACACCCCATAATATGATTGAAAATATTATTATTTTTTGGAATATATTGTTATTTCAAGGAATTACAAGTATACAACACATGTACCTCATTTTTGTATGTTAAGAGAAGTTATATAGATAATGACTATAAAACCAATATAATTAAAATTGTACCCCACAAAAAATAACTATTAGTAAAACATAAAATATATGATAATTATTTAATTATAATATATATATACTTGGTTACTAATCAATATTAATATATCAATTGAATCATCAAGTTAGTCACTAAATTTTTTATTTGTTTGGTGATCAATGTGCAAGAAGAAGGATGAAATGAAATAAAACATTAAAAAAATCCCTATTTGAATTGATTATTCATTTCAAACTCACATTTGTGAGAATCTTCATCAACTTGATGTACATCCTATATTTATATGTAGCCATCCCTTCATTAAGGGTCACTCTTATTTCTAAAAAAATCATTTGAATTTAATAATAAAAATCATTGTTCAAATATAAAAATTTTAAATTAATTTAAAACATAAAATAAAATCCCAAGTTGAATCTATTATTCATGCCAAAGTCACATTTGTGAGAATATTAATCAATTTGATGTACATCCTATACTTGTATATAGCTATACATTAATTAAGGGTCACTCTTAATTCTAAAAAATCTATTGGAATTTAAAAATAAAAATCATTGATCAAACCCAAAAATATTCAATGAATTTAATTAATTCAATTTTTTTCTATTACTCTAATCATGAAATCTCCCGGTGATACATGCTTCCTAAAAACCCCCAAATTGTTTCCAAAAATTTGGATGAATGATTTCACATATTACAATTGATGTGGCTTCTTATGATTGGTTACAAGCATGCTATAAATTTTATGTATGATCCCTCTGTTTTAAAAAATAATGAAGAAAAATCCCCTTTTAACTAGGAGGGAACCGATTACTTGACATAGAGCCCCAAACCAACCAGTGTAACAATTCAACATGGCATTGAGTCCCAGCTTGCAGGATGCCAAAAATCCATATCCTGAAGTCCCATTGGAATGAAATCCATTACAACGCCCAAGGAATTTTAACATAATGGGACTATATAGTCCCAATTGAAAAAACATCACGAGATATAACAACTAGGCACTCTGATTGACCTAATACCATCACCTGGTGTCATCACCTTAGCTCCACCAAACACCCCCCCCTCACTTAACCATCCTACCAGCAGTATGACCCAAGATTCATGTTTCCCCTATCATGGAGCACTGAAATCGACTACTACCAAAAAATGCATAAGATGTTATCCATGACCTCCACATCCTTCACTTCGTCATCTTGAATCACCCATTTCGACTAGATCTATTTTGAAACTAGAACTGGACTAGAACTAAATATTCTGACAACATCAATGCCAAAATCCACTAAACAAGGCCTCAATTAGCAACCAATTAGAGACTATGAACATAGTCCATACACAGATTAGGGACCCTGATTGATCATATATTTTTAGTCAAATTTATATTGAATTTATTTTTTTAAACCCAAAAAAGTATTACCTTAAGATGAATTCATACATTTTTATGATATTGGTGTTATTTTGATCTGAACAGTAGAAATGTCCCATTTATGATTTTTAACTGTTTTTCATTATTTCAATATTTTTTCCATAACATTTCCTACACTAATAAAAAATGAAAAATTGTTACTTTTCCAGATTCTAATCATCCAGGGCATCATTTCATGGACCAAAAACTGAATCAACCATATGGAATCTCAATAAAAGGATACATGTTTTACCAAGAAAACTATTTACAGATCTAGCTAGTTTTGGTGTTGGACCATAAGTCGTTATTGGTGGGCCCACGTTATGTGAAATTATGTGTGTGGATGCACAAGACGTTCTGAAACAACTATAATGAAGGAGAGTAAACGGGAAATTGTCATTTAAGGGGTCATTAAATAATAATAATCCGGATGTTTTTGATTTGGGTAGTTTGATAGGATAGAAAAAATGATCAGTGTAATATGGGCATAACTCTCGGAGTAATTGTTAAAATTTGCAAATATTTTGAGGGGAAACGACCAAATAATTATAAAAAAAATTAAAAAAGGGTTAAATACTTGATGATTTCATTTAATGAGTCTATAACGTGCCAAAATTTGTGGAAAAATTTCTATAAATTAAAGGAAGGAATCTCCTCCCTCTTAAAAAATTCCTTCCCATCCAAACATTATCTATGGGACCAAGGAGAGGAGGCCAGGGGCCATTTAATTTTTTCATCATTAATTATTTTATTTTTACTTATTTTTCATTTCTCATTTATATAATTGATAACTTTTATACTAATGTGTTTTCTATTTTTCTTCCACCCCTTTTAACTATTAATACCAATCTCAATCTGTCTATTGTATATTTCCATTATGATCTCTAAGAACTTCACTATATAAAATGACTAACTCGAGGCTTGGGGTTGTGGGAGGATTCACATTGTTCTACATTATTATGATTCAAATCATAATTTTAATATTTTATTTGTGGTGGAGATGGTAATATTGCATGGGTTCAGCGGTCATCCACCATTCCACTATTTTTAAATACATTCCTTTCCAATGATTAATTCATCTTCCCACCCATCTCATAAGAAAACCCTTCAAAGAGTGGAGTTGACATTTCCATAAGGGATGAAATGACATACAGTGGAGCCATTTATTTACAGGATAGCATTTTCGGTTGAAGTGTTATCCTAGTTGATTGTTAGAAGAAGTGTGGTATGGTTTACCAGAGGGATAAAAAAATCACTCACTCTTTAAATAAAAGGAAATTAATTACATAATGATGTTTCATAAAATGAATAATCAAATTGAATTTAAACCATAAATAAATATTGAATTAACGTGTGTTATCCAACACTAGGACCATGTTATTTCTTCCCTAATTTCATTCTTTCAGCATTTTGATTTACATTTTTATTTAATGTTTTCATTTAATCATTTTGATTGCATGTTTTTCCAAACCCATATAAGGAACCTTTTTTATAATTATTAAAACCTCCATAAAAATTGGAATAGGTGAATTATAATTATTGATTGAACCAACTGCAATGCCTCTCAAGTGACATGACCCTGGTCATCTACTATGTTGCATTAGGAAAATAAAATTTCTTTTTCCATGAACTATGACACACATGCGTCAAAACTGAAACCCTTTCTGGGGAGCTAATTAGTTATTTCGATAATTTGTTAAAAATTCACATTTTCATAAATATTTTACATTTGTTTCATTATGAAAAATATAAAAAAAATTCTTTTCCATGATATAATCAAATTCATAATTTTATGCATGGAATGACTACTCGAAGGTGGAATATCAATAACATTAAATTGATTATCGTGATCTAAATGACAGGGTTGAAAGGATTAGAAATAATCTAGTTGATTTGGGGTGGAAAATAGAATGTGAGTTGGACTATTTTCATGCAAAGATGGAGAAACTCGACCATGAACTAGAAAAATAAGCTGAGGTAGTCAAGAATGAAAATTCACCACTCATAACTGAAGAACCAATGGATGTAAATGTAGAGGTACCTGAAGAATAAATCATCCTCACTCAACAAATTTTCCCAATGATAGATGAAAAATAAGATGGCATTCCAACATAGACACGTGAGGGGGATCAAGAGGGGTGTGATGAATTTTGAAATGAATGTTAGAAACTTCTTAATCTTTCTAAGCATTTCAAAAAAGATAATCCTTCACCACTGATAGAAGACATGAACTATGTGCTAGAATTTTATGTAAAGATAGAGGGGCCTGACTACCAACCTCCATCATGTAAATATCAACTTCAAGAGTCACTTAAAAGCAAAGAAAAATATTAAAGAAAACCCTACTCAGAGAGGTGATAAAATCTTGAACTCAAACTCATTTGATTTTATTGAATGTAATTTGAGTATCAACCCTAATAGTTTTGAATTTTCAGATTCAGATGACTCTTATTTTTCCCTAGAGTATGAAAATGAATATGAACCTCTTGAATAACACCTAGATCTCCCCAAAAAATTGAATATTCTTTTTAGGGAATACAAGGAGTGAAAGAGAATTTCACACAGGCATCATCTATGGAGGAGGAGGTTTCATACTTCATCCTACCACCACCATGAAATTTGTACCACATTATGAAGGGAGCGGATTTGGTGTAAAATATGCATGGAGTCCTTATCAAGAAGAACTCATTTTCGGATGCTATAAAAAGCCACATGTTGAAGTTCAAGTAAAAGAAGATCCACCAACCATCAGATTATGGATAACAATAGTTACTTCTCTCGGGATATAGTAAATATTCCGACGAAATTTAGGGATCATACCAAGATTAATCTTTACATTCTTTTTATATTTCAAAAACTTTTTAGATTAGTCCAGCATTAGGCACACTCCTACATAACCATTTGAGCTAATTCTATTTTGTTGGTTAATATATAGGAAATTGAAGCTTTAAATAGTAGAAAAGGACTGAATAATTAATTTAAATGGGAGTTCATTTTTAATGTATAATATTTTAAACTCCTTACATTTTTTGGTCAAAAACACATTTTGAGCATTAATGATAAAATTGCTTGTTCACAAATGAATTATTGCTTTACATAACTTATCTAGGAGACATGAGTTTATTAGGAATCCTATGATGACATGTTTTAGTTTTTAATGTTAATGAGATGGAATGAGTAAAATGAAAAATTGAATGTTTAAATCGAATCATGGATATTGAAATGATGACTCGTCATTTAGTGGAATTTATTTATTTATATAAATGAAATTTATATACAATTTTTCATAATTTGAATTTCTAATATTATTGTGAATTGATTTTTTATTATTAAAAATTCCATGAGATATTTTATAATATCATATGTCTCATTCCCAATAGGATTTCAAGACCAAGTACCATCTATTCATTCATGATCATATTTCTCCAGTGATCATGGGACATGACACGAACTAGAACATGAATTTGAACTTCTCAAATAATGACTATACCAAAACATATTTTAAATGAATGAGGTATCTTTGAAAAGTAATTATCCTTAATGTCTACCATTAAATCAATTGTTATTTAATCCCATAGAGACCATGAATGGCCTTTATAGTGATGATCCATGTTTCCAGCCATTTTTATACATTCCTACCCTAATCATTATATTTGCATGATATTTAAAAATGAAATGTTGGGGTGAAGGGAATCATGGTTGAAGGGATTTTATACATTGTAAGTAAAAATTATGGGGTGATATTATGGTAATTTTAATAGTTTATATAATCAGTCATTGTACTTCATTGTTTTCCCCTCTCGAATTTAAAAAGATATAAAAGTTTCAAATAGAACAATAAAATGAGAAACATAGGTCTTGATTTAGGGAAAACCAAAAATCACCATTTTCAAGACTAAGGATCCTCTTATCATAGGTTGTTAGGAGATGGATTTGATGTTTGATCAAATCATTATATTTGAAAAAAAAATTAAAAATCAAAAAAAATAAAAACAAATTAAAGAGGTGGCATTAATCATTCACTGTTTATTACTTTGATCATGACCTTACATTGTGTTTTGGGCGAAGTGGGAGTTTTTACATTGAATGGGAGAATTTCATTACACATTTTGATACCATGCATTATACTTAAGAGATAAACCTACTATTTTATCCTTACTTTTTAACATCAAATCCTACGATGATGAAGCCTCTGAGTTATATGAACCTCAATAGAAATGCCCTCGAGATTTTATGTGCCTTTTTTCCTTACAAAATAGAGAATTTAGATCATATACAAACATAATGATTACATGCATGTTCTCATGATATGAGCATAAGTCTTATTGAAAAATATCATGAGTGATGATAGTTAAAATTCAAAGGTGAGGTAAATCATAATGTGACATGTTTATTAATAATTAATTGAGACGCTAGAATGAAGGAAATAATAAGATCCATCATTTTTTAATAGGGAAATGTAAAATAAATGAATTAATTTTTTCTTTGAAAAAGTGGAAATTAATTTGATTTATTATGTGTATTTATGAATTTTTTATTTGGCATTGAAAATTGATAAATTTTATTACTTTGGAAATCGAATACTGGTAAAATTAGTGCCCTCAGATTTGTAATGATGAGGTTTTACGCCTAAGGACAAGCATGGTTTTACTATGATAGAATTGATATTGAAAATATTTTTAATCAATTTTACATTTAATTTATTTTTTACACAAAACAATGTGTAAATTTATGATGATTTACTTCATTTTTATGATTTTGGTGTTATTTTTTGTTGAATAGTAATAATGGCACCATATATATTTTTAACTCATTTAAATTATTTTTGTATTTTCATCATAACATTTATACACTAATCAAAATTTCAAAATTATTTATTTTCTAGATTCCACCCATCCAAAGCATTATTTCATCCTTTTCGACCAAATTCATAATCGACCATATGAAATCCTTAAAAAAGAACAGAAGTCGGAAAATTAAAATTATTTACAAAATATTCCTAGTTTTGGTGTGGGGTCCATAAGGCATTTTTTGTGGTAAAAAATGCACTGAAATTTGGGGGGAGGATGTACACGATGTTTTGGATCAACATAAATGTTAGGGTTGACGTGGGAATGTTCTGTTGAAGTGTCCATTAAATAATAATAATATGGAGGTTTGTGATTTGGAGAGGCTGAATGGATAAAATAAATGGTCATTGTAAACCATGCATAACACTCAGAATAATTGTCAAAGTGCTATGAGACATTGATTGGAAATTTCCAAGTTAATTATGATCAACATTCAAGAAGGGTGATACTCATGAAGATCTCATTAATTGGGCTACAATATGTCAAAATTTGAGCGATAAATTATGGATATAAAAAGAGGGGATCTCCTCACTCTCAAAGCATTCCTTCCCATCCCAACATCATCTGAGGCACCAAAATGAAGAGGGCATGGCCCGTTTATATTTTTCATCATTATTTATTTATTTTTTGTTTTTATTTTATTTTCTTATGTAATTCATTCATATATTTTATTTTAAAGTGTTTCCCTTTCTTCTTCTACCACTTTTCTATTGTAATCTCAATCTCAATCACTCTATTCCATATTTTTATTGTGATCTTTATGCACTTAACCAAGGCTACTCACTAACTCAAGGCATAGTCTCTGGGGAGATTTCTTGGTGTTCTATATTATTTCCCTTAAATTGAAATTTTTGTATTCTATTTCTTATGAAGGCAGAAATATATCATGGGTGCGGCGGTTGCCCACCAGGACACAATTTCCCAATCCATTCCTTTCCATTAATTAATTACTTTTCCCTCATTTCTATTAGAAAAACCCTTCATAATGTAGATTTCAGGTTTCATAAGGGATGAAATGGTATACGTTGGTGCTGAGTCTTTTTGGATAGCATTCTCAATTGAGGTGTTTTCCGAGATGACAATTGGATGAGGTGTGGATTGGTGTACCAGAGGAATGATAAAATAACACACGCTTTATGTTAAAGGAATTAAATTCATTATTGAGGGTTCATAAAATGTATATTCAAATTGAATTTAAAAAATAAAGAAATAATGAATGAACTCATGTTATCCAACCCTAGGACCAAGTAATTTCTTCCCAAATTTCATTCAATTATCATTTTCCTATACATTTAGATTTAGAGTTTTCATTTCATCATTTTAATATAATATATTCCAAAACCCAAAAAACAAAAAAATGTTTTTTATAAATATCAAAACCCCCAAATAAAATTAGAATATGTGAATTAGAATTATTGATTCAACCAGTTGCAATGATCCTCAAGTGAGATGACCCTGATCAGCCATTATTCTGCATTATAATAATAAATTTTCTTTTGCCGCACCCTATGACAGGAATCCATTAGACACTGAGATTTTCAACCACTTATCCATCAACTAGTCCCACACCATAACTCCTCATAGTTGGAGCCAAATCAAGAAGAAACCACACCTGGATCAGTACACCAACCATAAAGTTATCCATAGTGGAAGCCAAAGAATCCAAAGAGAAAGAACCCCATGGGATAAACCCTAATTGAGGGCAATATATATTAGTCGAGTCTGAGTGGTTGGTTATAAGTATAATAAATTGGAATCCTAAAGCCTTTTCATATCAATTATTTGAATAAAATATCCATTATTCATTTGGTTCTAAATCTTAAAATTCATAATATTTCAGTAAAAATGTTTTTTATGTGGTAAATCTTCATTTATCGCTAAAATTTCTTATTTAATGACTAATTATCCTATGGAATACTAATATTTAAAACAACTGATGGAAATTTAATTTCCATAGATGAAATTTATAATGTCTTGTCAAATGTGTTTCATATAGAATAATTATTGTATGCATTTAAACGATATACTATGATTGATCTTTTATCTTACTCATAAGAAAACTCTCCAACATATAGATGACATATTCAGTGTTCCAAAATATTTATTACTTGTTGATAAAATATCATACACACTTTTTAAATGTCTAAGGAATAAAATAAGTCTTTTTTGACTAAAAATCACATATGATGTTGTTACAATACTATTTCGATACCCAGTTTTTATTCATGTGTAGTGCTTCCAAATTTAAACAATATAAATATACATTTCATAAAATCAATTTGGGAATTTTAATATAAAATTATTTACATACTAAAATAACATCAAAAAAATTAAAAGTGAATATATTACTATACTATTTCCAAATATGATATAAATAGTTGAAAATAATGATTTATACATGTTGGAACCCTTAATTATGTGATAATAATTTCTCTATTAACGATTAATGACTATTAAAGAATATAGAATATATTAATAAGACATTCAAATGTACTCAGTAGTCGCATAATTGAGAAATTAGTGATTAGGATTCCCTTCATATGTGAATTATTTCTTTACCCTATATTAAATTTAAAATGGATATTTTATAAATTTATTCATATTGATCCACCATTCCATAGATAATGTCCAATCAAGGATTTCATGAAAACCCATCATGGCAGAAATTCTTTGGGGAGTCACCTCTCCCACACCTAGGGATCTTATTCATCTTGTTTGCTCAAGATGCAAGGTTTCTTTTGATGCACCCACACATTGTGGATGAGCCGAACCATAGAGTGAAGGAACAATGGGATAATGGGATGACACAGGGTGGTGGTGATGGTATTTAATATTTGACCATGTTAATCACTTTAAGAAATAGATAGATCCATTTTTTATTAAGTGCGTAGATTTATGTTTAGAAACTAATGTAGGATGTGACTGAGATAAGTATAGTTCATCATTTAAAAATTGATAAAATACCAGAAATCAAATTTATTGAATCCTAGATATTCGATACCACTCTATAGCTAAAATTAAACTCCCACATCGCCAATGAATTATAAATGCCTCTTGTTCAAGCCTGATTCACCTGATGTATCCCAATCATCTTAAATTCTCTCTGATATCAATTTATAATGGACTAACACGAGACAACTAGATCATCCTCAACATTCTAAATACATATATAGTGAATCACAAAGAATGTATTCCAAATTTTTATGATGATTTAATCATGATTTATGTGAATAAAAGATACAAAATAGAAAATATTATTGAATGGATATGGTTTATCAGTGAACACAATAAATTTTGGTTTTCTATATAAACTATCTATATGATCATCAGTGTCATCTCTTGAACAACGTGATCTATTTAAGAAAACCTAACTTGTTACCGCATGAAATTACACTTCAATAGATGTTGGAGGGAATGATGTGGGAATATTCTAAAAATGTGGTGATAACTGACATCATGTAGTTTGAATTTATGAAAATGACATAAGAGGAATCCACCTCCATTATATTATTCATTTATTTCCTTACATGAATCCTATAATTGATCATCCATTTAATACTATAAAATAATTTGTAACCCCAAGAGTAAATCTTGAGAATCCATTTTTAGCTTTTTGCTACCCCATTTTATAAAGGGTATCCAATCCTATTTAATTAATTCATTACATGTATGAACTGTAATGAAAACATAGCATTTACATGGAAGTGATCATGAGATCATGAAAATCAACCACAAGTTGAATTTATGATCTTGAGACCTTATGGTGTAATTCATATGAGGCCACCCACCCCCTCATGTTGGTTCACAATGAATCCTCCATATTAATTATGGAATCATATAAATATAGTTTTTACTATTTGTATTGATACATCCTCATAATAAAACCTTTAGAGGGAGAGAAAGAACAAGTGGAGAAATATATTTCCCTAGATACCTAACCAAGGAAATCCCTTAGGTGATTGGAAATACAACATTATCACATGAACCCTTAATGATTTCTTGATCTATTGATAAATTGATCATCCTGTGAAACCGCATTCATAAGGGGCATTCACATGATCAGGTCATACCCTTATTGTATCATGACTATAATGAGAAGATCATCCATCTATGTGTATAGCCATAGTGTGTACCCCTTGATCATGTTCTCATGACTTCTCATAAGTACTCCCTTTCTGTCACATAAACACTATAATAATAGAACCTCATATAATGTAATAGTTTGGGCTCTTAGGAGTATGAAAAATACAATTCCGGTGTCCATAGATATTCCCAAGGGGACATAAAACCTTTAGGTCTCGTAATGTCATGAGCCCTCTTTCTTACGGTTTTTTCATATAGGCATTGACATGGATACCACGAAATATATCACCCCACTGATTATCCTACTATTTTTATTTTCTCATTCCAAGATACCTATGATGTCATTTGAGTCAAATGAGAAATCAAACATCCTGAGAAATCATCACGATTATTCCACAAGACATGTGCATGATACAGAAAATGATATGGAACGAAAGAAATGTCCTCCATTGACAATTTAGTCCGTTAGTAATGCATTACTATAATAATACCTTCCCATGCACGACACCAATATACAAACATTATGACATTTTAGCATGTAGGTGTGATCCCATTTATTATGTAACTTTGACATTAAACCATGAATGTTATCATAAAAAAGTTAATAAGACGCCACTATTCAATTAAATTATGTTCAGTTAATCACTTAATTCCTCCCTGATATCACAATGACCTTGGGAATTATTGGTGGCGTCACTATGATAACAAGACATACCATAGACAACTTTCTTTGATTACATTGGGTTCCTTGTTCAATTCATATTATTCATGAAAAAATGACTTTTCATGTCAGAATTATCATGTGTTTTCATATGGAAAATATAGGGTGATCATTCAATAGTTTATCAACATGTTTGCATTGTCAGGGTGTGGTCCCTTGACATATCAAAATGGTTACAATATTGACCCATGAAAAGGTAGGTTGATCGTGTGATAATATATGGAAAATTATCATTTATCTTGTGATGGGAAATCAAACAATTAATTTGATCATATGAAATACCCAAAACATGTATTCTTTGAGCAATCGAATAAATCTAAAACAATGAATTTTAATCAAGCAATCAAATCCTCGTCATGTAAATCAATTGTGTGAATTATATTAGACTTTCCAAGATTGATTATTCAATGTCTCAGGGACATTTATAGATGAAACCCTTGGATGTATGTTGAATATTAGAACAAAACCCCACACATGTCCATTAATCAATCGAGGAATTCCCAACAGACAAACAAAAAATGTCTCGATGAACCCCTAGGACATTCCATTTTCATCTAGAAGACAGACACATACTTTTACCATGTGTATCCATTAACACAAATAATTGTCTACATACCCCCTTAATAAGGGAAGTTTCATTTAATTATTAGGGTTAAACAATCATGAAACACTGTTTTATTAATTCCCTTGTACATGCACATAGTTTCAAACCATGCATATGAAACAAACTATTCCTGGTCGTACTCTCTCCATTCTTCTGAAAAGATAAATAAAGAATATAAAAAATACTACCCGTCCTGGTATAATCCCTCTAACATTCCTAAAACCTCTATGATAAAAAAAATTTATCTGGGAGTAATCATCTACCCCATTCAATCATATGCCTACGATGTCAATCAGACATGAGAACATTGTTTCCTTCTAAACTATGATACAAATAGAACCATCTAAAAGACCGACCTACAATTAGAATCCACTTCTGTATAAGTACAATAAAATCCGAAATATTCACAAAAAATATACCTAAATTATTAAATGAGTCATCCATCTATTGTACTCCCTCAAAAGGTAAAATTTGGGATAATACTGGTGAATCATTTTAAGTGTAATCCTTATCCATTCCCTCACATAATTCATCCCCATTATGAGTTTAGGTATGAATTAATTTGCAGTGACTCTAATCCATGTTATAAACAATATACATTGGATTATATTTTATTGACTTACCTCCAATATATATAATACATGTGGCTAGTGATAATACCTTCAAAAGAGAAACATTTTATTGTATGGCTTGTTAAATTAATCCCCGATGAGATATTTCGGATCAAACACTATTGGTTTTTTCTAAAATTGAACATGCCTCATTCGAGAATAAATACTTCTTTTGATTGTACAAATAGCCTAAAAATGGTGCCCCAATTTAGACATCTCATTATGGTGTATGTCTAATTATATATTATCATTACTAAATGTACAATATTACAAATGAGAAAATCTAGTGTAGTCATATATGATTATGTCCATTTTAAGGACTTGTTTATTGAAAATTTTATTACACATGATCCCATAACTTGAACTATCTATACATTGATTCCTTTGAAAATGGAGATAATATGATTCCGTGTTAATTCCTGATCTCTATATTTATATCCTTACCATATGAAGTTAAAAACCATGGATCAATCCAATACCAAGAACATAAACTATGTAAAACAAACTATTTAGGTAGTGATTCATAATTTTATAGGATATATAGGACACGTCATAGAGGATAAATACCATATCATAGTCAGAAACCACCTACCTGATAGAAATAATTTTTAGAGTTCCCATAAATGACTATTTACAACAAAATTGAAAATAAATATTAAAATGAAGGGAAACTCATGATATCCTCCTACTAATTCTAGGTAATACATTGTCTTAATCATGTCAATGAAAATAGGGTTATATGTCTTCTATCCTAACAGGGGATGGATTTCAGGAACATATATTATATTTATAAGAGAGTCCTAAAATATGAGATAATTCAACCCAAAAGGGTTTGATGTTCCTAAATTCCATATTTTTGGCCAATGTGAGTTCATAAGAATCAATGGAATTGAAATCCCAAAGGACCTCTTGCCTTTGAAAATAATTCATATGATTAGTTATGGATGTTGGAACCATTTGGAGTTTTTACAAAAGGCTACATGTTTAACTCATTGTAATTGATTGTGAAGCAAACCTCAATCCCCACAAAATTAAAATATATAACATTCCATTCCATATATTTCATGAAAAAAAATTATGAACCTGAAATAAAATAATTATCTACTACATCCTATTTAACTAACAAATAATATAGATTGACTTCATATCATGAGACTGTTTATCACCAATAATATCGGTAATGGATTACACAAACCCGAAAACGATCAAATTGATGTTATTTAATATAATCATGAATTCCATTTAAAATTTAAATATGTTATACTATCTATGAAATCCTTCCTTTTTTCATTACAATTCATTTATATTGTACAAACATATGATATTTTAATGTGTACTTTCAAGGAAAAATGTACATAATACACAAAAACATAAACCATAATTCTATTCCACTTGAAAATAGTATTCATGATTCATACTATGTACATTAATTTCATCTCATAACATTGGGGAACACATCAATTGAATGGATGACTGTAATTCTCAGTATGAGAAATAAATTGAAAGAATTTAAATTCGATTATGTTAATTATAGATAATAACTTCTGGAATATCATAAGTTAATGAAAAATTGTAAACATGGAATATAATAATGAAATGAACATGATTAAATTATTATAATGTTGTATTGAATATTTATTTGAGTAATTCATAAGCATATAACTATGATTTATCACTGAGGTGTCATAAAAATTATTATCATTGTTCACTATGGTATCGTAAAACATGACATATGTAGAGAATACATTTTTTACCCAATACATTCGAGTTGAACCAGGGAACACCCTAAATATTTCATTATTAATTTGATCAACATATATTATAAAAAAATTCATAAATAATCTATGGACAATAAAAAATGGGATTCATATAAAATTCATGGTGGTTTGGAATGTTTATAAAAACAAGATCTTATTGATATTTAAACCCATGGAAAAGGAAGGAGGGTTTTGTGTTTGTTAATACAATATTATAATATATTATTTGGAAATATATGTGAATACCACTATAGAGAAATGAGGATTGGATATTCAAAAAATAAAATTAACGAATTTCAAGAAAAAAGATATAAATTTTGGGAATAAAATTGGTACCATAGTAGCATAGAAACATGGTTTAAGAAAAAATTTTAAAAAGATATTGGATATGGATCTCCCATTAATAAAATTTTCATAATACAATAACAGGATATAATAAAATGTATACAATAATATATTATGTAAATTTAAAATAAATACCACGTGAAAAGGAAACATTAATTGAAAAGAGAATTTGAGACTCCACTTATATTGAAGGGAATCTTCTCGAACGCAATTATTGGGACAATGTTGGAATGATAACATAATAGGATGAATTCGTGGTCATTAACACAATCATATCATCATTGAAGAGGAATTTTCAATGAATGGAAATTAATAAATTTGTGGGTATTTATAGTAAAAATTATGTATATTTTTATTATTTTCCAAGGACACCACATAAATTATATTGAAAAACAATTAGATTTCCCCTGGTATTTTTCCATGATAATGGACACATGGGACTAATATTATGTAAATTATATTAAAAATAGTTGACCATTATTTTATATTACTTATAAAATCATGATTATATAGTTATAATGTAACATCACGCTACGTTTTCAGGTACTTATGATGTTTCGAAGTACCTCTGTTTTGGAGTAGTGATGAATTGGATAGTCGGGAGAATTTTAAATGATGTATTGAGGAAAAGGGGAAGACGCACGGGCAGTGCAGGTGTTTTCTAAACAGTGCGTCCAAACCATCTGTAGTTGGACTTGGAGGTAGTATCTTCCTCATGGGGGGAGCACAGTTTGTCTAACTATGATGCAAAACCATGCATGGAGTGTTTTTGGAGCTAGTAGCTACCGCATGGCTAGCGCATGGTTTTTTAAACAGTGTAAACTAACTATGCAGGCACTTAAATGAGATCCTTAAATTGTGGATCTCACTCATTTCGCCTATAAGTTCCTCGAATTTCCTACTAAGAAGACCAAACTCAGGTTTTTACTTCTCCTAAGGGCATATAAGTCTATCCCATCGTTCCGGAGGTGATCCAAAGTTTTCTCATGGTGAATCGAAGTCGCATTCTTGTGGTATGTGATCGTTCTTCATCATTCATGATATGTTTCTTAGATCTACTTAGATATACATCTCATCTTCTATTGGTTCCTTAGATCTATGACCATTATGTGTAGATCTATGTGTTTGGATGCCAAATATTATGAGATTTGGTCTTAATCATGCTAAGATATTGATATGAGGATGGTTTTTTATAATCGACTTGGGTTTCTTGAGCGTTCTTTGACAACTGTGGTTTTTGTCAAAACCATTGATTTTAGTGGTTCCTTCCCAACCTACAAAATTGATTATCAATGTATTTGATTGATTTATTTCAATGGTTTATTTAAATTCAATTTTTCCAATTTTTCTTTCAATTAAATAGATAAAAACTTGATTCCAGTGAATAAATATATTTAAAATGGTTTTGGAAAGGAAATTTGGAAATCCCAAATAACATTGAATTGGGTATGTTTATAGAAATTTTCTGATTTATATTGTGGATTTGATGGAAATGATTTCAATTGAATTGTTGACTTTAATTGTGGAAATAAATTGTGTAATGATGGAATGGTATTTGAATGGATTTCAAACTCGTGAAAATGGCTTAAAATGATTTGACAGAAACCCATTAGTACTCTATTTTAAAAAAGACATGTTTTGAATAAATACTATTTTGGTTTTAAATTTAATTAAATTGGAAATTTTGAAATGGAAAAATGGGATTGAACATATTTTACGCATTCTTAAAATATTTATCCCATCGTATAAGAGAACAAGCAAGCCTTTGGTATTTAGTGAGTTATTTGGATACACTCTATGCTACGCCAACGTTATAAAACAAACATGTGTAGGGTCACATCTCTAACGTCTTGGTGACGAGTCACCTTAGGATAGTGTCATATGGATGTGTGTATACACATTTTATTGAGTTAACATAGAGAGTTTAGAATCCCATATCTCGTCAATACTATCGTAACTTATGAAAGATGACCATATTGCTCGCTTGTTTATTTATATTTGAGATAAAAATGTATGCCAATTCTTTTGAACTAATTTACATTCCTGTTGAATTTATATAAACTATTTTATATAAATGTTCTACTTAGTACATTTTTTAGAAATATTCCATCATTTTAAAGCCTTTGCTTAAAGTAATTTCCCATCATTTGAAAATTTATTGCATGTTTTGTTAAAATATTCTTTTGAGTTTCCAAACTTGTTTATTTGAAAATTGAAAGCTTTTCTTTGGATAATCAATTTTTGGCATCTGTTACGGAATCTTTGAAGGTATCATACTGGGATTAGGCTCACACCCTACTTTTTTCATCGAGTGATTGTAGAATTTCTTCTTCCATGATCAAGAAAAGGGAAGGTATATCATTGAGATGGATCCATTTGTTTATCTATGGTCTTGGTGATTTGTGTCCTTAGGGACCTCAGGTCTATTTTCCCATTTTTAGTACATGGGTTATAGTACTTTTGGATTTTTATGCCTCTTTGTATTCTGGTACATTACTCCCAGTGGAGTTTCTTTGGTTATCCATATTGTCTTGTTTATTTTCTTCCGCATTGTTGGTGGAATAAATTGATCACACATTCATGTTATGTGATGCCAGGTTCATGTCGCTGACCCGTGGGGATTGGGAATGCCCTTCGCGCTATGTCAGGGTCATCTTGGTTATCGGGTTACCAGGGTACCCATGCTGGTTCATGAAAAAATCGTATCAAAGTAGGTTTTAACATCTTGTCTTGATGATAGTATGCATTTGAGTATTCTTTTATTGACATTGGAGGTAGTTGTGATTAGGTGTTTAGCCATATCTCACCACAATGAACTTTATGTCACAAGGGTTGGGTAGGGAAATACAACTTGTGGATTAATTCTAGTATTTTCCCTATTTTGATTAGGATAGAGTAGAATCCAAATATTTTTAATCCCTTCTTTTAAGAATAGGTTTTTTGTTTCTTTGTTAGATTGTTATTCATGTGACATTGTATGTTGTGTAGTAACATGCCTCTGAGAAAACATGATAATAGTATCCAAAAAGAGTTTGTTGTTGAATCGCTGCAAGAAATTCCTATTTTGGATTCAAGTCTTGTTGAGGTAATTGTTCGCACTGTCCAAGCTTTTGGATAGGTGCCACCTCCAGTTCCTATTCACAATCCAGCTATAGATCCTCATAATGATATTCTCTGAAGTCGTTCTCAAGAGTTCTTATGCCATATGCCACCAATTCTCAAAGGCTCCACTGACCCTCAACATACTGTGGAATGGTTGAGTAAGATTGAATGTCTGTTTGGGATCTTGGAGGAACCTGATGTGATCAAGGTGAAGTGTTCCACCTTCATACTAGAGGGACCAAGTAGAAGACTGTGGGACACGATGGTGACGACTGGAGACCTGAGTGTTTGGAGTGGAAAGACTATAGGGTTCCTTTCACTAACAAGTTCTATCTAGAATCAACGGTGTTGGCCAAGGCTGTGCAGTTTTTCAAGCTTGAGCTGGCCAACACAACTGTGACTGAGTACTCAAATAGATTTTTTGAGTTGGTACAGTTTGCTCTGAAGATTTTATATAATTAGAAGAAGAAGTCTCGACGATAAGAGTATGGACTTAGATCAGATATCCATTATACGGTTTTCTTACTGAAGAAACCCACTTATGTTGATGTGCTGGATAGGGCCATGATGGTTGAGCTAGACATGGTAGGAAAGCCAGGGTTGAAGGAGGTTCTTTTCCCTCCTAGTAGCATTGTTGGTTCCTTTAATGTAAAACCGAAGCATGATGTTTCTCATTGATGTTCTCAAGAATATATTCATTCCAAACCTCCGGTAGCAATAGGAGGGGCTTCATTTACTTGATATCAGTGAGGAAAGCTAGGAAATTCTAAGAGGGTTTGCACTGAGGAACCGAAGAACTGTAGCCCATGCGGACATTTAGGGAACTTACAGAGATTCTTCCATCACTTCACTATAATACGTAGTGGAACAGGATCATCAGCGACTCTAGAAACTACAGGGCAATCAAATTCTTCACATTCAAAAAGGGTTCTAGCCACAGGAATCCGGAAAGAAGCTTCTTCACGCAGTGGAAGAGTCTCTAGAGGTAGCTGATACATGCCCTGAAACATTGAGAGGTACCATTGTTATATCATCATCTTTAGTGACAGCTATTTTTTATACTGGTGTATCTCACTCTTTTATTTCAACCCATATAATTAATCTACTTAATCTACCTGTGGAGATTTTATCATGTGTGATGGATATTACTAAAACCCTTGGTACCATGAGGGAGAAGGGTATCCATTGTCCTGCTTGTTTCATCTCTCTATCATATGTTGATCATGCTTGGATTTTCTAGGTTCTCAGCATTAAATACTTTGAAGTTATTTGTGGAATGGATTGGCTCATTTCCGATAATGTCTGAATCATTTTTTATCTTTTATGGGTCTACCTTACTACACCCAGTGGTGTGCCTCTTGATTTTCAAAGAGAATGGGACCCAAGGTCAAGTATAGCTGGACCCTCTTATCCTAGGTTAGGGAAAGTTATATTGTTTTCTTCTTTTCATCTAGAGAGAGATCCATTGTGTGGTGATCTTCATCCATTCATCTCTGAGTTTCCCGACGTGTTTCCTTCTGACTTCTCTAAATTTCCACTAGTAAAGGAGGTTGATTTTTCTATTGAGTTAATTCTTGGTACTCAACCTGTTTCCATTTCCTCTTACCGAGTGGCTCCAACAGAACAAAAATAACTGAAGTCTTAGTTAAAAGATTTTCTTGTGAAAGGATTTATATGCCTGAGTGTGTCACCTTAGGCAGCACTAGTTCTCTTTACCAAGACGGCTGATGATTCTCTTCTCTTATGTGTTGACTATTGAAATCTAAATCAGAGTTAAGAAAAAGAAAAAATATCCATTACCAATAATTGATGGTTAGTTTGATCAACTGAAAGGGGTGAAGTGGTTTTAAAAAATTGATCTTTGACCAGGTTACCATCAGTTGAGGATAAATGAATCTGAAATTCATAAGACCGCTTTTTAGAGGAGATATGTCTATTATGAGTACCTTATTATGCCCTTCGACATAACAATTTCTCCATTAGTATTCATGGATTTGCTAAATAGGGTTTTCCATGAGTATCTAGATACATTTGTGGAATTATTTGTGGATGAAATTATTGTCCACTCCAAGTCTAAGGAGGATCATGTGCATCGCTTGTGAATAGTCCAGAGTCTTATAAAGAATCACCGACATTATTCCAAGCTTTCAAAGTGTGATTTATGGATTCTAGAAGTGAAATTCTTGGGGCGTGTCATGTCTGAATATGGAATATCAGTTGATCCAGAGATGGTAAATGCTGTTATGACTTGGGAACAACCACGAAATGTTTTTGAGATTCGGGGCATATTGGGCATAATAGGATATTATCTCTTATTTGTTAAATAGTTCTCAATGTTAGCTTCTCCAATGACTGCTCAGACTCAAAAAGGAGTGATGTTTTCCTGGAATGATAAATGTTAATGTTCCTTTGTTGAGCTAAAAAATATTTTGACTATTGCACCGGTGTTAACACTTCCTGAGGCTGGGATATGTTATGTGGTCTTTTTTGATGCATCAAGATCAGGTTTGGGATGTGCCCTCATGCTGGGTAGTCATATTGTTTCTTATGGGTCTCATCAGCGTTAGCCTCACGAGAAGAACTATCCCACCCATGACCTTGAACATGAATCTATAATTCATGTACATAAGTGTTATAGAAATTACCTTTATGAATAAAATTTTACTATGTATTCAGACAAGAACAGCTTTAATTATATCTTCTCAAAAAAATATTTGAATATCTCCAAAAGTTGTTTGGTGGAGTACCTGATATCTTTCAACTATGACATTACCTATACCCCAGGGAAAGGGAATGTAGTTTCAGATGAATTATGCATGAAACTTCCATCAAAGGCTGTGATAGAATCTTTAGAAGAGTGGATTTTGATGGCTCTTTTTGCTCAGTTGAATATTGTAATTCAGTGGAAGAGGAAGGGAGTTCATTAACCAGTTTCAAGTTGACATCTACTCATCTCGAGTTAATTCTTCAACAACAAAAACTGGATGATGAATTCCATTGAATTAGGGTCTCCCTTTATGGTAGGGAGACTGACACTCAGTGGTCATTCTCCTATGTAGGTGTTCTGTGTTATCGAAACTATTGTGTTGTGTCGTTATTGGAAAGGAAGGATGTGATGGGGGATTTATATAACTCTCAGTGGGTTGTGAAGCCAGGGACAACAGAAATGTTCAATGAGATGCTGCGACAATTCTGGTTGCCATGTATGAGACGAGACATTACTACGTTTTTACCTTGTTGCAATACATGCCAGAAGGTGAAAACTGAGCACCAGAAACCTTTAGGGTTTCTATTCACTTCCAGTCCCTACATGGTAGTTGAATATAATCTCTATGGACATTATTGTTCGGATACCTAAACCCCAGAGGATGAAGAACTCAATATGTATTTTGATCGATAGGCTAACAAAGTCGGCTCAATTTATACTTATTCAGGATACAACCAATGTTGAAGAGTTGTGAAATATCTATGTGAAAGAAATTATTCGTTTTCAGGAAGTTCCATCTTCTACAGTCTCTAATAGGGATCCTAGGTTCACTTATCTCTATTGGAGAGGCCTTCCGAAGGCACTGTGATATCAGTTCCATTTATGCACGGCCTACCATCCATAATCAGATGGCCAGACAGAGAGGGCTATTTATATCCTTGAGGATATGCTTTACGCATCTGTTCTAAACTTTGGTGGTTTTGGGATGATCATCCGGGGATAGTTGAGTTTTCATATAACAACTATTAGTAGACTACCATCAAAATGGCTCTTTTTGAGGCTTTTTATGGACATCCTTGTAATTCTCCTTTAGGTTGGTCAGAGATTGGTGAATGTTCCTTGGTAGGACCAAATTTGGTCTATGAGACGACATCTAAGATACATTTGATTCATCAGATAATGTTGAAACCACAAATTTGGTACAAGTGTTATGTTTATCGTCACCGTAAACATTTAGAGTTCTCAGTTGGTGACCTGGTGTTCTTGAATGTTTCACCCCGATTAGGTCATCGATGTCTTGTGAGGCAAGGGAAGCGTGTTCCTCATTTTTTGGGTCCTTTCGAGGTTGGTGTTATTTTAGGAATAGTTTCTTACCATTTAGCTCTACCACCATAGATGATGTTGATACATAATGTGTTCCATGTATTGCAGATGTGAAAATATCTCTCTGATCTATCTCATGTCTTGAGATGGAGTGATCTTGAGATTGAACCACATTTATCTGTGACTGAACGACCAGTAAGGGTTTTTGATTCGGAGTCCAAAGTACTTCATGGGAGAATGATACCTATGGTATGTGTACTATGAGAACATTGTTTTTTTTTTGTCACGAGACATGGAAATGGGAGACACTACTGAGAGAGCAGTGGCCTCATCTTTTTGATGTGGAGTTTTCATCATAGGCTTTCTGGGGACAGAAAGATTTTATTGTGGACAAGTTGTAACATCACGCTACGTTTTCAGGTACTTTTCATCTGTCTATATACCTTTGGTTTGGAGTAGTGATTAATGGGAGATTCTTTAGAACATTAAATGATGTTTTGAGGCAAAGGGGAAGTCGCACGGGTGGCGCACGAGTTGTCAGAACTGTGCGGCCAAACCCTACAGAGTTGGTCTTGGAGGCAGTAGCTTCCAGATGGGCAACACACAGTTTGTCTATCTGTGTGGCCAAACCATGAACGGAGTGTCTTCCGAGGCAGTAGCTACCACACGGCTAGCGCACAGTTTGTCAAACCATGCAAACTAACTGTTCGAGCACTTAAATGAGATCCTTAAATTGTGGATGTCACACATTTTGCCTCTATGTTCTTTGTTTTTTCTCTTAAGCATCCCTAACATGGGATTTTTCTTCTAAAAATGTTATATAAGGTTTTCATATCATTATGGGGGAGATCTAAAGGCTTCCATTGGTGAATCGAATCCAGATATTTGAGGTATGTGATCGTTCTTCATCTTTCTTGATCGGTTTCTTAGATCTACATAGATCTACTTCTCATCATCTCTCAATTTCATATATATATACACCTGTTAAGGGTAGATATAACTGTGTGTGGATGTCAAATATGATGAGATTTGGTCTTAATATTTCTAGGAGAAGAGTTCTAAGTCAGGTTTTTGGATAATGGACCCGGGTTTCATAAGTATCCATCGACCGTTGTGGTTTTTGTCAAAACCTTTGAGGTAGGTGGTTACGTCTCGTCCATCCAAATTGATTATCATTTTATTTCCTTGATTTTTTTAAATTGTTGATAAAATTTAATTACTCAAATTTTTCTTTCAATTAAATTTATCGAATCTGGATTCTAGTGAATCGAGATATTTTTAATGGTTTTGGCATCAAAATTTTGAAAACCCCAATTCCATTGAAATGGGTGTGTTTATGGAAATTTTATGATTTAAATTGTTTAATTTAAATTGTGGATTTGATGGAAATTATTTAAATTAAATTTATGAATTTAATTTTTGAAATAAATTATGTAATGTTTTAATTGGTTTTGAATGGATTTCAAACTCATGGAAATGGATTAAATTGATTTTATAGAAACTAATTGGTTTTATCTTCTAAAAAAGGAATGGTTTGAAAAATATATATTTTGGTTATAAATTGAATGAAATTGGCACTTTTGATATGAAATAATGGGATTGATCATATTTTATTCATTTTTAAAATATTTTGCCCATCATTTAAGAGCACAGTCAAGCTTTAGGTAGTATGGGAGTTATTTGGATACACACAACGATACTACAATGTTCTAAAACATACTTCTGATGGGTCACATCCACGATGGGTTCGTGATGAGTCTCCTTTGGCTAGTATCATAGGGAAGCGTGTATAAAATTTTTGATGAGTTCACATACAGTGCATGGAATCCCATAACTAGTTAATACTATAGCACCTTTGGGCAGATGACCATGTTGCTCACCTGGATATTTATATTGAGATATAAATTTATGCTAATGCTTTTGAAATGCTTTACATTCCAACTGAATTTATATAAATTGATTTATATAAATGTTTTACTTAAGCCATTGTTTTAGAAATATTCCATCATTGTAAATCCTTTTCTTAAAGTAATTTTTCCATCATTTGAAAATCTATAGCACGTTTTTTTAAAATATGCTTTCGAGTTCCCAACCTTGTTTATTTTAAAATTCAAAGAATTTTTTTTGGATAATCTATATTTGAAATGTATTATGGAATCTTTTGTGGTATCCAACCAGGATTAGGCTGACACCCTACTTTTTCCATCAGGTGTTAGTAGACTTTATTCTCCAAGATCTAGAAAAGGGAATGGATCTCTTTGAAGTGGATCTGGTTATTGATCTTTGGCCTTGGTGAGTTATGTCTTTAGAGACCATAGGGATTTTGTCCAATTTTTAGTAATTATTTTGTAGTACTTTGGTATTTTTATGCCTTTTTGTATTCTGGTACATTACTCCTGGTGGAGTTTCTTTTGTTATACATATTGTCTTGTTTCTTTTCTTCCGCATTGCTGGTGGAAAAAATTGGTCCCACATGAATGTTATATGATGCCAGGTGCTGGTCACCAACATTTAGGGATCTAGAATGCCCTTCGGGCTGTGACTGGACCGACTCACTTATCGGGTTACCAGGGTACCCGGTCTAGTACGTGATAGATGATGTCATAAAACCTAATGAATAACTCAAACTCTGTATTTACTATTCACAAAAAACAAATGCATTTTATAAAATTTTGATAGAATCACCCTGACATAATATTGACATTTTGATTTCAGAAATTAAATTAATATTATCATAATAGAACACTAAATATTATAAAATTACTTTTTTTCTATAAAAATGCTAATTTCATGAAAATAATAGCTGATAAAAAATGAAAAGTGAATTCATGGAAAAATATTTGACATTTTAAAAAAATAATTTTTTAAGTTTGTAATTAAATTAGAGTGTTTTTATAGAACTATTTCATACTAGTAATCATTTATAAAAAAATTTGTTTAATATAATAATTTATATCACTTAGATTAGTACAATATTACCCAAAAAAATAAATTTATCAAAATCAATCTCAATATTGAAGCGAATCTATTATTAAAACAGGAATGATGAAATTAATTTTTTTTAAAAAAAATGAATATACAATAAATAACTAAGGCCATGACACATAAACCCTCATAAAACCCATATACTTTCTAAGAGTGAGCATTGTGATAGCGATATATTGAGGTGTTCTCTCTACTAACATCGCTTAATTAGTAATTTCCACTAACATGAACGTAACCCATATATGATTTAGTTCAAGTTCATCATGTTGATGCTATGAATGATATTGTTCAAGAGATAAGAGCATAGACTATACCACCCTATCATTTAATAAAAAATGGGATTCATACGACACGACTCTACTGGATTAGGCCGTCGATGAATCATTCTACAATAATATAACTTTTTCATATTTATTTATGATTCAAATTATACCATTAGAAGATTTATGAATATTATTGTTTCTAATGGTCATTTTGAGAAATTAACTTTATTAACCAACTATCAAATAATGGATGAAAACCAACGACCACATTTCAATTATAATCACTTAATTATTAAAGGGATATAGTTATGTTTATTACAAAACAATAAAACACACATTTTATGGATACGATTATCTTCTAGAAATATCTAGAAATAAGAATATTACACACTACAGAAATTTCATCCTCGAATGCTCAATTTTTTTGGTAGTTGTGAAGTGATCTGGTTACTTATTTCTAATCATGTCATCGGGGTTCTGTGTTTCATATTCATATTTTTTATTCCACAAAAAATCATTAAAAATATGGGTAGTATGGTGGTGTAGGGATTTCTCTTTATGGTCCAGGATCTTCACCAACAAATCTACAAATGAGAGTTCACGTTCTAGATATACCACCTATGGATACAGTACATGTGAAGGGTATGGTATGTACTTCCTCAAGGGAGAGATGTGAAAAACTTCATACATGATCTAGCTTGGAGGATGTTCAAGATGATATCCTAGTGCTCAAATGTGATCAATGAATTCATTAGGGACATTGTACCTGGGTATGAGATTCCCATTCTTCCCAAACCTCATGAATCTCTTAAAAGGTAAAATTCAATGGAAGAATTTGTCTCTAGAATCAAAATCTTTGTCCTTTTTACTTTTGTCAGCATTTCTATTCTTCCAACTCTGAGCATCCATTATGTGATATTGGATGGCATGAACCTCTTGTTTCAACTTTTGTAAAAAACCATACCCAAGAATAATTTTATCACCACCTTCATCCAAAAATATAGGATTTATACATAGATTATCATATAGATCTCCATACAATTCAATTTGAATACTCGAATGGAAGGTGTTTCTGTATGAGAACACACCTAATAAGTGTTGTCATTCACACTGACCATTAAACTCCATTGATCATGTTCTATGTATGTCCCCGAGTGTGTGAATAGTCCATTAAAATTAGAGATAATTTTTAAATTGATAAGTCTAATAAAAATTCTAATTTTTATTTAGATCATTATTATGACCACTCAAGAATTTATTACGTGAACCATGGATCATTATTAGAAACAATAGAAACGGGTACATCATACGTCCTTACCAATTACATTAAATATATCATTCAATGATGATTAAAAAATATATAATAATAAATATATATAAAATATGAATTTTGGGGGTGATGCTACACTATAACTCAAATCACAATGTTTCCATTGGATTTATATGGGAGGCTAGTGAAAAAGTCCATAGAGATATTTTCCCACATCCATGACGGTATGGGTACTGGCTGTAATAGCCCTTTATGAAGTTGTCTCTCAACCTTAACTTGTTAACACAGTATTCCACATATAGTATATTCTGCAGTTTCCCATTTAATTTATTCCCAAAAATAATGATCATGAGGTCTCATATACATTTTCACACATCCATGATGTATATATTAGGTTGATATATGTGCTTAATCCATCAGTGCCTTTTTTTATAAAGTAGATAGACACATAGCCTTGTATGAAATTTTAGTACCCCTTATTCATAAATATTAAACTCAATAAACTTAATTATTCATATACTCTATCTTATTTTTCAATAAAGGGTCTCCCCTTTGAGATTTTAGGTTCATATATAGTAATAACAGTTTAATAATCATTTGGTATACAATTAATGATATACCATCCCTTATTATTTCCTTGTCTAATTTTACTTGGTCATTGATCATCGGATCTCATTAAGTCTTCATAATTTCAATCAAAACATTATATTTCTTATAGAATTATTATGTTACATAGCTCACTCTACCTAGGTGATAATGAATTGAAGAATCATAATCACTGATAAGTTACATCAATCTATTTTTTTATAATTTTCAATATCATTGTCATTAAAATATAAATTAAAATTTTATGGGTTGTGTTTATATTAAATTTCATTCCAAAATAATTTTCTTAAATATCATCAGATAAAAACAACCTCATCCATTCTTATTCATTAATAATATTGTTTTGTTCATGAGGCGTCAATTGTCAATATACATAAGTAATAACCTAGTAATTTACTATAAGGATGAACAATACTCTATTAAGATATTAATATATAAAATAATGAATCCTTCTATAATAGAGGTTAGTGTTTATATGTGTGATGAACCAAATATCTTCTTCAACTCTTGGAATCATTCTTTACCCTTCATTTTTCAAATAATCATAACCATTTGGAGTTAACATGTTTAGTGGATTAGAATTCTGTGAAATGTTTTTCCCAATACTCATATAATAACATTTTAATCCACAAGAAAATATTAATCTTAGCTACGTTGTGGAATGATGAAACTCCTCCATAATCATTGCCTTTTTAAATTCAACAAATAATCCTTCATTGGGTATAATTTTATCCATGAAATATAAGTTTTTAACAAAAAATTATATTTGTTGACTATTATAAATAGTCTCACATTTTATTGAGTTTTCAATACAACACTTATATTATCCTCATCTACTTGCATCTTTTGGAATATGTAGTAATATAGTTAATCAAAACAACCACATTATTATAAACGTAGTCATTAATGACTCTATTCATCACATCCATAAATATAGCCAGAGAGTTGGATAAGACAAATAATATAAAAAAAATTATAATGACTATATTTTGATTGGATGGATCTCATTTTAAAAACAAATTTTTTCAAACATGACTGATGATAGAATGATCTAAGATCAATCACGGAGAATAACAGAGCCCCATGAAGCTGGTCAAATAATACAAAAATTCTAGGAAGGGGGTACATGTTCTTTACAGTGATCAGATTATGTTCCCTATAATAAAACAATAATCGGATTGATAGATCCTTCTTCTTCACAAAGATAATAGGGTAACCTTGTAGAGACGCACTTGATTTGAAAATCCCCATATCCAAAATATCATGGTTTTGTTTCTTTAATTCCCCCAGGACTACATTCTACGTTCTCTATAGGGTTTCAGATATCACCTTGGATCCAGGCAGTAGTTCAATGGATAAATATACTTGTTTTTGTTGGAGGAGGTCTAGGTAACTCTTCCAAAAATACATCAATGTATTATTGATGATGGATACATTCCCTATTCGTGAACATTAACTTCCTTCTTCACATTCAGTGATCATTTAAATAAATAATTCTATATGTGGTTCTTTAAGAAAAAAGTTATGATGGCATATCACTCCATTGAAAACAACAATTAGTTACCCATTCAAGAATATTGATATTTGTTTGATACATTATTTAATCATATAATTATACTAAAAGAGAATAACCATCTATAATATAATGGAAAATTCTAGCATTAGGATGACTACTATATTTTCGATGATTTTTATCTCACCAAGGTCAATAAAAGATTTATTATTCACTATTGATTCATGGATAATACCACCACAAGTCATCACGGGTTACTCTGCATATATTAGTTCATGTATTGAATCAATATTATTTTACTACTAAGTGTAAATAAATGAATGTTTATAAAAATATTCACATAACGTACTTTCTATATTTTTGAGAAAAATACGAGTAACTTCCACCACATCATTTGGAACATCACCGTCAGCTATCGTGATATAAAAAGCATTAAAATTAAACTTTTTAATGTGATGAGTTTCATATTGATTCCCCTCCATTATCATCGAAATAGGATAGTGATGGAAAAAGATACCAATTTATTAACACATGAAGAACATGACATTAGTATTGTATTGAACCACATTTATCTTTTAATTAGAGTGGTGATGTTTATGCTTCACCTCAATACGATAGTTTCATTCAGCATAGATATCTCATCCACACATCTATCATTTCATTCACCAATGAATGAATCTTCCAATAAGATTTTCCCATATTTTTTCATGTGGATAGATGAACATGATTTCCTCATCTTCCATGATCAATAATCCTACACATTTTTTCCTCTATAGATCTCTATATTTCATTCGATCTATGGCGAATATGAATCTCTCTGATCTATAGTTAAAATTTCCTATAAATCTATACAATATCCTCATAGTTTTCATAGTATTGGTTAGGAATATTCTTCTATATATGATTTATTAATCCAATTATAAATCTATCAACCTTTCCATTTGGATCCCTAACAATGCTTGGGGTGTAATAAGAATGTCATAAAAATTTTATCTCATACCTACCCACTAATTAATTTTCCAACTTATTCACCACTAAAAATTCCATCTCCTTCTATGTTTTCATTGAATTGAGGAAATATTTATTTTAATATGTTCCCATGAAATCATCCACTAAATCCCTGTAGGGTCCTAAAAATTATGCTAAGAGGAGAAAATTCTCCCACAAACACTTTGTAGAAGGAAAAAAGTGCTCTACAAGCCTATCAAGGTGATGGTACAAATATTGTGTTTCATTTATTTTGAGGGACCTGATGAAATTCAATTTTTAAAGGTTTTTAACTACCCCACATATCATCATTGTGAAAGGAATGAGGAGAAGATCGGTCGCGAACTACCAGGTATGTGAGACGGTTGGCGAACCGCTGGCACACGAGGTGATGGATGGAATGTAAGGGAAACCGCGAACCGCGTCTACTGAAGGTGTTTTTCGTGTAATGACAGTCCAGGTACCATACTGTGAACTCATTAGTTTGTATACAAAGAAAATAGGTAATTCTCTGGGAACCATTATTGTGAACCGGCGACTCAACAAACCATAGTTGCCCGAGTTTTATCGGGTTCAGTATATTTCATTAATGGGGATCTACAAATGGTTCCATGTTACCAATATATATGATCGATATGATACTCTATAAAAGGATCAAAATATAAGTATGATTGGGGAGACAAATTGAGAGAATTATGATCATTGAAATATTGATGGAGACTGAAATGTTTTCCTCAGGCTTCCATATTGTTTTATCACATGAAGCACGAACCACAAAACATATCCTCCATAGGTATATCATCTGTCAAACCATAAATTGGGGAATTGAATAAAAATAACAAGATTGTGAACCTAACAGGTAAACCATAAACCAAAGGCTTCTCATGAATTAATTTCTCACGAATGGTAATCCCCCAAACCCTCTTTCATTGTGGTGCTATGTGTAGCATACCACTACATGGACTGAACTAGGAGCCACATACCCAATATGTACAAGGATATAAAACCAAGTGGCAAGGTGAGCCATGTACAGCTTTGGTACATGGTTGAAAATACCCATGATCACATTCCACAATGGTATATGATAAGACCTTCTACCCGCATACAACTACAGTATGCAGAGCCATCCCCATCCTACAGGAGAAACCTATATGCAGAATGTGGTGTTTTAGGGTATTATTTTCATCCGGTTCCAACCTAACCCTCTATTACCATCTAGTACTCTATGATACCTATGATAACCAGTCCCACATAACTAGTCCAATGGCTTCTCCAAGGCCACCAGACCTGTATGATCAGGTCATCGGGTGGATCAGTGGGCCCCATTGAGTCTAAATACCCATTGTAACTAGAGTCATGAAGGTCGTCCCCAAAAATTTGAAGGCTTCAGGAATTCATGTGAGCCTACATTCCTAAGGTAACCCAATTTGTAACCTTGGGATGTCAACTTGAAACTCCATGTTCTAGCGATTAAGGGTGATCACATTCTCTTCCATTCAATGAGGAACAATTATCAATTAAAGGGGTCATGTTTACCCTCCTCTTTTGGTGAGGATGGAAATCCTCCCCTTCACAGAATGTGTTGTGGGGTCCACCCTCTGAGCATAGTCCTCAATCTTTTGAGGCTGGACAGTCTGACCTTTAGTGTCATCTCACACAGAATGCGTTGTAGCTCCGTGACCTTGCCCACCATCACCCAGGATTCTTCCACCATGGGCTCTATGTCCACCACCAACAGGGGAGGAGGCATGTGCATTGTTGAATATTTCAAATCTTCATGTTTCTCAAACAAATCAAGACTCATGTGGGGTAAGATTTTTGTGATGATTAAAATATGAACACAACTGAACAATGAGAGCTCTGATTCCTGATCAAATCAGGATATTTTGGATGCATACCAGAAGTCCTGAGCTCAAAAAAGATCCCTCCAATGTAGTGTCCACTAATTAATGTTTCCCAAATGGGCAGCTCCCATGCCTAATCCCGGGACCTTCTGAACTATGTGGGCTTTGATTCCCTTAGGATGATACGTAGAAATCCCACATTGTGGGTCTGATGCCAACATCATGAAACCATATGTCCCCCTGGATGGCAATAAAATTCAGAGAGCCTAGTTATATGGCTCAATCCAGCATCACCACCATGTAATGATACATATTCATGCTCATGATGATCATGAAAACTATTTGTATCCATATGTACGCATGAACAATACATTAATTTGGAACTTTAGTCAAAAATGAATATCTTATAATAAATGAAATCTACTTTTCATGGATATGGTAAGTCGTACGTACACATGAACAGTTCATTAATTTCTATTTCATATTTAATGGATTGAAAATATAATGATACATAGTTTTATTATAATTAAATTATAATATCATATACTATTTCATTAAATCTAACTATTATACATTTTACATATGGATTTAATGAGTCATGTCACTTTGAGGGGGCAGTAGTCCACACTTCCTCAAATAAAATTATCACGTTTACCCATTATGTAAACCATAAAGGTATGATATAAATGTAAAATACATATGTTTATACATAGTAAAAATATAACATATATCATATATAAATACTGTGAAATCATAATGTATACCATATGACATGGTAGGAAAAGATTGAACAATCATGGTTTCGTAATGTAGTAGTTTGCTGTCCACAAAAACAGTATGTTCATATCTATTTGATGGAGGTGTGTGGATGTTTAGTTTGAATACATCTCATTAAAAATCATATTAAATTTAGAATATTGTAGTTTCCATAAAATAATTTAGTAAAGAGATTTTAGTGGGTAGGGGTTGTAAAATAAAAGAAAATAATTTGAGGGAAGGTGTTACCTTTAAATCGGGTGACTCCCTTTGGTTTGAACCCAAAGGCTTTGTTGAAGTTCTTTATTCCTAAGGTAAGGATTATTATAGGAATAAATGGATTCAGGGAGCTTATTGGAGAAAATTTTGGGTGATCCCAAAGGCTTGAGACTTGTGTGTATTGGGATAGAGGTGGTGTCTTTTTATAAGGTGGAGGAGGGGCTCTTTAAGAATGTTTGGAAGTATTATTTTAATTTAATTTTTTTTTGGTTTCAAAAGGTCCAAAACGCATTAAATAAAAATATAAGATGAATATTTTTTGAAATAACATCATACCATCAGAATTGGAAAGGTTTTGTATAATTTTATTAAATTATATAATCTCTTTTATTTAAACAATTCACTAATAAGGTAAACACTACATCATCATTTTTTAAATAATTTAACATATCTGATGTCTTAAAATTATAAATAATATATCATGAAGTGGGAAATCATTTTATCTTTGAAATTAATATTTTTATATGAAGATATTACTCATATAACCCTATGAAAAAATTTATTTATTAAAGTATATATGTTTATGTCATTTTTTTCTTCTCATTAATTTGATTAATATAAAGTTTCATTATCACACCCATGTGGCTCCATGGGGTCCCAAAATTAACCCAAGGATTCCCTTAGTTGGAAATATCTCATAAAATAGGGTTTCGATAAGTTTAAGGATTATTTAATATTATTATAATATTTGTTTATACCCTTCTTTTCATGATTTACCATTTAACCATGGTAAATAAAATATTTACTAATTTAAATATTCATAATGTATAAATATAAATGTTAACTATTTAAAGAAATTTGACCTCCTGATTCCAAATTTGGAATAACTTTTTCCAAATTCAAAACAAAAAAGTGGGTAAAATTTCTTTTAAATGTAATTCTCATTGTCAAAACAAAAAATGTGTATTTATGAAACAATAATTAACAAAATATTGACACTTATTTATATCCAATTACAAAGTGAAATTACGTAAAATGACCAAAATTGGATTAATCATTAAAAATATAATATAATTACACCATAATACCAATTAAAAAGGAAATCTGTCAATATAAATAAATTAGACTAAACGACAGTTTTGTATTTAAAAAAGGTATTTCTCACAATTCATAAAAAAATGAATATAATCAAAAAAAAATACCAAAATTTCATCCAAAGTTAATTTTGATCTCCCAATCATAAATAAGAATTATATTTTTTCAGATTTAATATAGAAAAGTGAAAAAAAACTCGATTTAAAACGGTTCACCGTCAAAAGGAGATAAATCGACCATTTAATGAATATTGGAGAATTTATGCTTAAAATTGTATTCATTCGCATTTTAGGTCTATAAAATTAATTGGATAAATGTAAAAATATATAAAAAACATGATTAATAATTTTATATTTAGTTTTGTTCATTCTCGTTAATACAACATCTATGGGTTAACTACCATTTAAAATAATAATATTATATTACCAATTTCTAGTATAACTCAACGTTGTGTGCTACGTAAGATTTAAAAGAAACTCATTGTTTTGTATCAAGTTTTCCATCAAATATAGAATACCATTTTATGTAAGTTAATATTTAATTTATAAATATTAATAAATATGAAAAAATCATATCCTTTATTTACCTAGGATGTTTAATCCTTACCCCCTTTTGGAAATTGCGTCCTCATAATTTTATTCACTTATTATATAAATGGAGGTATTTATCCCTCATATAATTTTATGGTTCCCCATTTCCTCTGCAACCATACGGTTTTTTCAACAATACCTTTTCATGATGAATTACCTTATTCTACAATAGTTTCTCTCCACAGACAAGAATCCGGCTAGTTGATCCCCATAAGAAATATTGGCTTCCATCTTTACTACCTATGGACTCAAAACATGAGATGAATCTATATTACACGTTATCAAAATTGAAACAGGGAAAACATTGAGTTGCTGGAATAAACATGGAGGTAAATCCACTCTGTAGGCATCCGATCAAACATTATCCTGGATTTCATTGTTCCCGATGAACCTCAGACTCAACATTCCCTTCTGGCCAAAAATCATCATACTTTTACTTGGAGAAAATTGGAGAAAGATATGATCTCATAACTCTTAATTAATATCCATGATTTGTTTATTTGCGTAAAATTTCTATATGCTCTGAGATATTTTCATGTTCTTCTGAATTAACAGAACTTTCTCTACCATCTCTTCTACTAATTATAATCCCATTAGTTTCCTTTCACCAACATCATCTTAAAAATGTATCGTTTGACATCTCATACCATACAATTCCTAAAATGATGACATCTGTACAATGAAATGAAAACTATTATTATAGTAAAATTTAACAAAATAAATTTAGTAGTCCCAACTTCCCTTGTTATCCACTGAGCATGCACGTACCAAATATTCCAATGTCCAAATTGTTCGTTCTAAGTAACCATCTTATTGAGGTTGAACATATATATTAAATTTAATTCACTACCCAATGAATTCTGATGGAATTTAAAAAAGTAATAAGTTAAAATGAGATCATGATCAGATACATGGGATAGGGTAACTCCTTGAAACCAGATTATATATTTAATATAAAACTGAGAAAGTTTATCTAGATACAAAGTATCTCAAATACGAAGGTAATGAACTGATTTAGTCAATCGATAAATAATAATAAATATTTCATTATTACCTTGAGATGTATTTTGAAATCCCAAAAATATGTATATAGAATCATTTTCCCTTTCCCACTCTTGAAACGGTAATGTCTGATGCATCCCTTTCGATAACTAACATTATGGTTTAACCTTTTGACAAGTCAGACACTTCACAATAAACATAACAATATCTCTTTTCATTCCATCCCACCAATAAAACTCTTGAAGATCTCTCTACATATTAGTACTACTAGGATGAACTAAAAATTGAGAACTATGAGCATCACATAACAAATCATTCTTCAACTGTGAATCACATGGCTCACATAATCTCTTTACAAACCTCAAATACACATTCTCTATCAATATTAAACTCAAGTAGCATACCATTATGAATCATTTATACCATTTCCAACATATCACTATATTTTTTATATGGTTGATAAATTCTATCTGAGATTAAATATTTTAGTGAATCATAAAACAAAACAAAGAAATCCCTTACACCAAAAATCTCTATTCCAAAATACATTAAATAGAAAACCATAGGATCTTGTACCAAACATAACATTGTTAATGTCTCAGTACATTTCCGAATCAAAGTGTCTGAAACATTATTTTCCTTTAGTGGGTAGTAATGTATCATGAAATCATAATCCTGGATTAATTCTAACCATCTCCTCTATCTCAGGCTCAATTATTTCTTACTGAATATATACTTAAATCATTTAGGGTAAGAATATATTTCACATTTTACACCATACAGATGATCCCTGAATTTTTTTTATAAAAACAACAGCAGTTAATTCCAAATCATGTTTATGGTAATAAAACACATGAGGTTTCATCTAACATGAAGGATAAGAAATTACATGATCATTATTCATTCGGACACTACAAAATCATTTCAATGAATCATCACTATAGATAATTAATAAATCATTTCTGGAAGGAAATGCCAAATACATTGGTATTCACCAATATTCGTTTCAAATCTTGAGTTAGCTTATACGTCAATGAAAAAAACTCAACAATGATTTTGATTATCTCAGGATGCTGATTTGGAAGGATAATTCCCTATGCATTTCATCAAGGTATAGATTCCATGTCTCCTCTAAGAAAAACCATTCTTAATAGTTATATATCTTAGGAGAAGCCACATTGTAATATATAAAGTCAATATTATTTCAATCATACAATAAATTAATTTATCGATATTAATTAAACACTACCCTAACTCATAATGTTTTCTAAACTGACCTGTGATACCAACTATAAGGACCCATCCATAAACAATACTATAATATTTAATTTAGTTAATAATTCACATTAGAGAACATTTCTGGATTATATTTTTAGTGAATTAGGCTATAACTGTTACATTAAATCACAAATATTACAATGTAGACACATCTACTCAGTAAACAATTTTTCATAAAATAAATACTCTAGAAAAAAGAGTAATGTCCAGTTCCATATTTTAGAAATCATGACTTTTCCATGATCCCATCCTTAACCCAATTCATATAAATGTAACCTAAAAACCGTTCCAGAAAACATGAAATGTGAATAAAATGATCAGAAAGTATTATAAAATAATTAAAGAAAACATTAGTCTATCAATACATGAAATTGAATGAAATCATACTCTTTAATAATTAACATACTAACATTTTAGCATTCACAACTGCATAAGGGGTAACATTTGGAATACCAAACACAATATATTCCCTAAATATTTTAGGAGGAACATTTATGATTACCTCCTTCATGTTACTCAATTCATTTTAGAGCAATCTCGAGATCACCAACCCTAGGATTACCACATAATCGCCTGTATATGTAAACAATACCCATGAACCATGACATATTCATTACACATAAAACAAACATAAAGGAATGTTAACATTTCTACATTTCAATAAAAAAATATTATTTAAATATATTGGAATAAATAATATAATATAAAAATCAATTCAAAAATTCATAAAATATTATATGGATTTAATTTCCATTTAAATACATTACCATATGTTAATGTAGAAAAAAATAAAATAATGCTAATGGTGGCAGAAACGTCGTTGTCACTACGTATGTTAAAAAAAGAAACATTCCCTTTTTCGTTTACTAAAGTGAAACATAGAAAAGGATACCAATTGAATGAAATGAAATGTCAAACCAGTTTATAAATCGTATAAAATAATGTTTTGGGTAAATCAAAATATGCATCAATGAATGTTGATTGAGATGAAGTCCCTTAACTCGCGTCAGACTTGACTCGTTCATTATTTAATATCCAAAATAATGGAACTAAAGTTAATTTCTACAATATTAGGAAACATTTTAATGTTTATTATTCCTTTTATTCTACTTATTACCATGTTATAAGAATTACATTATCATTTTATATAATAATGGTCATTTTGTCGATATTTGGTACTTGAGTCAAAATTGATAATCTTATAATTAAAATTTGTCCATGTGGCCAAAAGTGTATTATCTACAAAATTATTTTCATTATTTAGATATAATATATAACCTATGCGTCATATATATATATTTATGTATTTATAACATTACATAAAATTTGGTGATAAGAAATGAAATGAACCATTCATGGAGATAGTAAGACGAAGGCACACAAGAAATCTACTGTCATTTCAATTTCATATTTAATGGAATAAAAACATTATGATACATAGGTATATTATAATTATAGTATAATATAAAAAATTATTTCATTGAATCCATCCTTTATACGTTCCACATATGGTATGAATGATTCATATCACATTGAAGGGGTGATAGTCTGCTTTTCCTCAAATGAAATTATCATGTTTTCCCAATATGGAAACCATAAAGGTAAGATATAAATGAAAAATACAGAAATTTAGAGTCATTAAAAATATAATATATATTACATATAAAAATAGTTACATCCTAAAGACCATCATATGATGTGGAAGAAGAATATTGAATAAATATTGTTTCATGAGGCAGTAGTTCGCCATACACAGAAACAATATGTCTATATCTCTTAGTTGAAGTTGTGTAAAATTTTAGTTCTAATACTTCTCAAAAAAACATCCTAGTATATTTTGGATACTGTTTTATCATAAAACAATGGAATAATAATAGTTTTGTGGGTTTGATATGTAAAATAAAAGAAGAGAACTTGAGAGAAGATGTTACCTTTAAATCGGGTAACTCCTTATGGTTTGAACAGAAATGATTCTTGAAGTGCCTTATTCATACAGTTATGACTATAGGAGGATAAGTGGAAAGTTGGGAGATTATTTGAGTAGATTTTTTATTATCCAAGGGGCTTCATAAGTGTGTGTAATGGGATAGATGTGGGGGCCTTTTATAATGGGGGAGTTGCTCTTTAGCAATGTTTGAAAGTATTAAATTTTATATAAAATGATTTTCGGTTTCAAAATCTCCAAAACTCATTAAATATACTGATGAGATGAATATAGTTAAAAATAATATCATCAAAAAATAATTTTATAGTTTTTGTAATTTTTCTCCAATATTATAATCTCATTTATTTAAATCATTCATTAATAAGGTAAACACTACACCATCATTGTGTCGTGAATTACATTAATTTTGTGACGTCTTAAAATTATAAACAAAATACCACGATGTAATAATTTTTTTTAGATTTTCAGTTAATACTTATTATAGAAGATAAAACATATATAACCCCTTGTAAAATTTTATTTAATAAAAGATATATGTTTTAGTCATTTTATTCTACAATATAAATTAATTAATATAAAGTGTCATTATCACTACCAATTGGCTCCAGGGGGTCCCAAAATCGACCAAAGTATCCCCTTAGTCAGAAATAAATCGTCCAATATGGTTATGACAAGTATATAAGAAATTTCCTATTATTATAAAATAATATTTCAGCCTTATTTAGCAGATTTACACATTAACCATGATAAATAAAATATTTACTGAAATAATATTCTTAATATATAAAAATTAAAGATACATATTTAAAAAATTTGTAAATAATGATTAAAAATATAGATTCCATTTTTTCAAATGAAAAAATTATTAGTTTAAGAAATAATTTTAATTTTTATTCAAATTGTCAAAATAAAATGCATGTTTTTAAGAAATAATAAGTACCAAAAGATTTATTCTATTATGAGTCCAATTTAAAAGTGTAATTACATCTAATGACCAAAATTTTAATAATTGAAAAAAAATAATATAATTACACCGTGAATCCAATTAAAAATTAAATCTAACCATATATATAAATTAGATTAAAATGCTGTTTTAAATTAAAATACTGTATTTTTCAATGTTCATTAAAACAATTAACATCATCAGATAAATACCAACATTTCATCCAAAGTAAATTTTGATGTCCCTATATTATAGAATAATTTTATTTTTTCAAATATAATATATAAAAGTTAAAAAAAATTATTTAAAATGGTTTCTCTAATAAATGGCGGTTAATCATCCTTTTAAAGAATATTATAGTATTTATGCTTAAAATTTGATTCATTCACAATTTAAGCCTCTAACATTGATAGGGTAATTGTAAAAACATTTTCCAAAAATGTGTAATCATATTGTAGTTATTTTTTTTATCACCCCTCCAATAAAATGGCTATGTGTTAACTTCTATTTAAAATAATAATATTATATTAATTTTTTTCAAATTAACTCAAAATTGTGTGCAACATATGATTTCAAATAAACTCGTTGTTATTTATTAGTTATTCCATCATAAATAGAATCCCCTTTAAAGTAAAATTAATATTTAATTCATAAATATTAATAAATATGAAAGTATCATTTCATTTATTTACCTGGGATTTTACAATAAAAACCTATGGTTGTGCTTGGAAATTTTTTCACTACATTCCCCAAACATAGTAATGAAATATGAAGAATAATTTTTAATGTAGGAAGAATTTGAATTATATTATACATATCACAGATCAAATGAAAATATAACTATATATTCTTATTATCATCATACATCAATAAAATAAAAAATGTTTAGAATTTTATAAGATAATTTCCCAAAAATAATAAAAATATCAATGATATAAAGGAACATTAATCTCCAAAATTCAAATTCAATGTTCAAGGTTCAATATATAACATTTTTCAAATTACAATTAGTATTCGAAATTTTTTTTTGACTACAACCTAAAAATTAGACGAATTTGATCAAAAAATCTTCCAATTGAAATCAATAACTCTAAATATCTTATACCAATGTTCAAATTTTTACTATCACATAATCTATAAGATATTCTAACTATTTCCATAAATAAATTTGTTCACCATATGTCCACAATAAAATAATATTTTCAACCAAATTATAATTTAAAATTTATTTCTAAAAATATATTAGATAAAAATATCCTATAGTATTCCCAAAATTTTGAAAGAATTCAAAATTCACATTAATAACTTAACAAAATAATCATTTTTCAAATCTCAAAGTTTACTATTTCATAAAAAAAATTGTCTAAATTCAAAATAAAATTTATTTATTTAATGTTTTGACTAAAAATTCACATGATAACCAATATAGTGTGTAGTCTAGTTGTAGGCGATACACACTATTCTCTATTCGGTTGTGGGTTCAATCACCATTTCCATACGGAATGTAATGGTTTATCACCCAAAATACAAGATTTCTTTTTTACAAAAGGATTTATCATTATAAATATATATAATATATATCATTGAAATAATGTCATTTACTAAACACTCTTTTAAATAAGATTTTTTATAAAACCTCTATAAATAAACACAACATACAATTATTTCCTTATATGTATGTCCTTATTCTATATGTTATCATATAGAATATGGGATTTAATAGAGTAATTCCTAGGTCCGTTAAATTTATGGAAAATAACTACAGATGTATTCTTATTATTAGTTATATTTCCATTTGTTGTACTCTTTATTTTTTATCTGAAATTATTTTCAATAAGTCCTTCATCCCCATATAAAAGCATTTATTAGTCCCATTGATAAACTTAAATTTGTTTCTCCTTCCAAATTTTTTAAATGATGGTATTCTAGGATTCATTTTTCTATGGTCCCCAATAATGGAGATCTTATCAAACACTATTATTTTTTTTACTTTGGTGGGTTCATATGTTTTTCAATGTATATATTGTTGATAATATTTCTTGAAAAATGATTTGGCATGAAAAAGATATCTTTAAATCCTATTAACATCCCATTTTATTTCAAATCACCACCACCATGTCTATCATCATCAAGGGTAACATGATTACTACGAATTATATGCATTGATTAAAACCAGAAAGCATGGTGTGAGTAATAATAGTAACATTGATAAAATTGTATAATCATTTATAGAATATAATGGATACATTGTTTCAACCAAAAAAACGTACTTTTATTCTATTTTATCAATTTTGATTATTAATTCAAATCCATAATAAGGTTTTATAATGAAAATGTAAATTTTCATATGCATTTCCCCAGAGAGTGTCAATGTTGTTGTGTAGTAAGGATCGTTGTCAGAAACTATGTTACACCATGAATATCTTGGAACAACTTGTCTGAGTTGTTACACCTAATTACATTTTTTCTAGAACCATATGAATAGGTATCATCTTTACAATGATGTATTTATTATAATATTCAAATAATAACAGAGTTTCCAATATTCTAGGAAGTTCTAGTACTCTTTTCCTCAAAGTATAACTTAAGGATTTGTTCCCTAATCTGCGTTTTCTATATCTAGTTTCGATTTTTCTTACTAAAATTCGTCTTATACAAACTATAACATCATAACACTAGTTTCTTGGAGCCTAGAGTTATTGTATTACATTTTTATGATTACATGTGAGTTGTATCCCAAATTACTAGTCAGTATAGTATTATTGGAAAAAAAGATACATAAATTAATTAAACATTACATCTTGAGATGAAATAAAACACAGAAGATCCATTATAAACAACCATAAATCCATGATTATCCCTGAAAGTCATTCATAATACACTTATATAAATCCGGGGGAAATATTAAACATTATAAAGTGGTGCGCTCAGATTCTAGATAAAAGTAAATTATATTGTGAATGTAATAATAAACATAAACCCTAGGCTTACACAATATCTAAAAAAACATGCCATTAGAAAGAAACATGATAATAATATAGCAGAATTAATAATTGATTAAATAATTCCATATAACATAACTATTAATATTCTTCTAGTAGAATAACCACATGGACTATAAATCACTAATTTCAAAATTAGGGAATCGATAATGCCAGACATCATAATAATTTTGTCATGTCCTCATTCTAAGACCATCCATAATTGGATAAAAACCTAAACTAGTTTGTCTCATGAAACCTACCTATACATCTTGGGGATATAGTAGGCCCCACAAATCACTTAAAAATTCCAATAATTTTTCTCATATTAAATGTTTTTCTCATAAAAAACACAAACATTTATATTGAAAAACTAGCATACAAAATTGAAAACTTTAACTCTATTCCATGAATGGTATCAATATAGAACATCTTTAGTCAAACTGATCATTAATCCTCAAAAATAATATGGTAGATGATATCATCATATACATAATTCAATGATGTATATGATTCAATAAATAATATTTACATAGATTAGTATACATTTAAATGAGACCGTTGAAATCATCATGAGGAAATATTATTTAAATATTCCAATGTGTCCCATTACAACTATGAAACATTCAAATAATAACACCATAGAATATTATAAAAAAGGAGGATCTATATATGATATTTAAAATGGATTTACATACACTCCAAGAAAGTTATATGTTTTCAACAGTCGTAAATCTCAATAACGTTTTAGTGAGATGAGAAAACTCCTCTTTATATTGAAAGGAATAGTTCTTTTCAAAAATCATATTTATTTTTTGTAAAATAAGATTATAAAAATTTATATACGAAGCTAAAAATTTTGGGGACATGAAATTATATTTTAGGTGTTAATTATGTCCCAATTAAGCAAAATCATGTCAAAAATGGTTTTAAGAATCATTATAAATAAAACATTTTAGTTTGGTTTAAGGGAAATATAAAAGTTATTTTAAAGGGGAAAGGAATGCTTGATTTCAGAAAACCTGAAATGAAAAAAGTTAATTCTTCCACATAAATTTATTATTTAAAAAATATAATTATTTCATAAAATATAATAGCATGTCCAAATAAAAATGGGTTAAAATTTTAGATGTTTTCTTGAAATATGAGTAAATATCTGGAAGAATTGTGAAGGGAACCATATTAATACATAAAATTCCCTTAAAAAAGAAGTTGAAGTGATATGAATATTTTTATTGTATTATATTAACATAATATATAAGATTTACTAATAAATAAATAATCATTTCAATGGGATATGGATAATGAAAGAATTAATCGATGGAAAAATTAAGGATTAGGTGGAATCCATTTCTATTTTGTAATCAACAGAAACAGATGCCCAAAAATTAATAATCATAAAATGATACATTGAATAAAATGAAAATATAAATATATATGATATGTTACATAAATTTTAATTACATGTACACCATACACAAGAAATAATGGTGAATGAACAATATCTCTCTAAAATCAATGTGATATAAGAAAACCCTTACAAAATTTTAATCAAGTGAGTCATAAGTAAAATTTTTTCTAATCATCCAATGAATCATTTAATAAAATTATTATTAATATGATAAATAAATTATAAATAAAATTTAAATATATATACACCACATGAAATATATATTTTGTTAATAATGGAAATCTCATAGAAATAAAAGTGAAATGAGAAACCCCTTAACTTATGTGTAAACATGTTTTCTACGTGGCCTTAAAATAATATAAAATTAAACTAAATCCATTAATTAATTAATTAAGAAATTTATATACTCATATTGTATTTATTATAATTTTATAATGATCATTTAAGGCCTTTGGATGAGTTATAACATACAAATTTAATGCTAAGGAATGTTTTGTTCTATTTTTTTCACAATCCACATACTTGTATATGAGTATCGAAGATCATGTGGAATTGATATAATTCACAATAAAATAATTTATATATTATTAATTAAAATAAAAAAGTTTATATGGTTATATATATCATTTTGTTACATGTTATGAGGTTTAATCATTAGATAAGTTATTTAATGATAATCATTTATATTATTACGGCGGTTATTGATCATAACGAACACATTTTTTATTATCATTTAGTATTATGAAAATATATTAATTTTCGAAAATAAAAATTATATTTTTTATAATATTCCCCATACCATTAATATTATTTCATTAATATCTTCAACATGAATTTGAATAATGAATCTTCATCAGCCACGATGGATGTAAATTGGCACATCCTAGATGATGATTTTGATCATAAAATAAAATTTGGTGAGTAAGAATATTTATAATGGTTATAACATTATAATGATATAATTCAATTATATTGATGATACAAAAGTAATAATGATCAAATGGACTGATGTGGTTAGGAGAGAATAAGAAAAGAAGATAAATTGGAATGAAAAGAAATGAAAAAATAAGAGAATTTTTCTATTGAAATAACCACAGTGAGAACCTCCTTAAGAGAATCTGTTTTTATCAATTGGAAATACCAAGTAATAATGGACTTAGGTAGGGACTATGTATTTGTATTTGGTTAGATAATTGAGAAGGATCAATTCCTAAATGATTTAAGATAAGAGGGAGTGAGGACATGTTTTTATAGTGGGGTAAATGGGTGATTTTTGAATATCTTATTCATTATTCTATTATTTTTACCAAGACAAGAAATAGTGTATATTATTGTGACAAAAAATAGTAATATGTGCATGTTATTTTGAAACATGTGTTTTTACATTATACTAGCATAATTTATCACTCATGAAATAATTTGTTTTAGCATTTATTGTTAATAATTTTATTTTTCTATTTACTAAAATTTCATTTATTTTAGAAAAATCCCAAAAATTCACCATGATAATTTCTTGACATTTAAAACAAAAAATTATACTCCATTTAACCAAAATAAATTTACAAATATGTGAAATATAATATTATAAATCACATTACTATTTACTAAAATAATACAGATTTTAAATTTAAAGTTGATTTTATAATACATTTAAATATTACCTATGCTGCCATTAAATAATTATAAAATTATAGGAAAATGAAATATTTTCTTAGGAACATGTTTTATTAAAAATTATTTTATTTTAAATATATTTATTAATTTTAATTTTTTGTAAATATTTTTCAATGATAAATAAAACAAAAAATTATAAATTTTTACAACATTCAATCTAATTTATAAGGTGTAAAAGTATTATTTATAATTTATTATATGATATAACTATTCCTAAAGGTCAAGTAACTATTCATAATGGACATGTAAATATTGACCAAAAATATTTTTTTTAAAATATTAGACTCTAAAATACATTCTTATCGCAATGGTGTGTGTGCTATTTTTGACATTCAAATATTAGAGTAGAAAATATTTTGTTTCATGGCAAGGTTAGAACAATATTTTGTTATTAATTATAAAAACTATGATCATTTTAAGAGACTCAGTGGAATAAGAATTAAATGATTTTTTACTAAAAAATAAAGAGGTGTTACATTCAATCCCTGGTATAGTATGAAGATTTCATGTAAATTACATAATGGAAAAAAATTCATATGAGTACCGAAATAGATAAAAAAACTATATGATATATTACACATAATCATAGAATGCCCCAAAATAGAACCAAGTCGAACCCCTCAATATCATCCACACATGATTCAAGAATCTTTGTGTACATTGTTCATCGAACACTAGTTTCTATTACGGAGCTCTAATGAATAGTTAGACGTCGAGTTGATCCCCATGATCTTGTGCCTTCGATTAATTGAGGAATTATTGAATCATTTCGTTGATTAGAGTGATAACATCTCAAGGATTCAAGTTAAGGTAAAAACTCTGAATTCTGACTGATGAATAGTACATGAAATCTGATTCCATTAACTTTTATAGTGGATGTATGAAGAATCTAGTTACTGTTTTCCAACACATGAATTTTAAACGACCACAGAATAAAAAAAATTTAGTAACCTACTATGACATAAATATTATATATATTTTATCACATAATTATAATATATATTAAATATATTACATGATAATCCTAAATCATTAACTCTAATCATAGTTTCCACTAATATTAATAAATTGTTGAATATTAAAATAATATTTATTGGAACATTATTATTCTTTTATTTTATATATACACTTATAAACACATTTAATTAATAAATTCTTCCCAATTATTCAATACTTAAAAAAATAATGAGTTTATTTATTTATTAGTAATCAATAATTCATGGGAAAATATATGATCCTTTTGTGGTTCCCACCGAGCCTTATATACATATTCACTAGAGTAAGGAATATTATTGAATAGAATGAAAAACATCTTATGAACACACACATTGTAATATAATATCTTCTTCATATGATATCCCATAAAGCAAGAAGCATACATGATTTTCTATCCATTTCATAATTTTTATTTATTGATAATACATGATAGAATTACTTCTTACTATCATGGAAATGTATTTTTATTGGAACAAAAAAAGATCAAATATAAAATAGATATCAATTCTTCATCTTATAAGCGTAAAATTCATTTTTATCACTCAACAAAAGCAATTCCAGTAATGGCACACCCAAAAAAAGATTAAATTAAGTTACATTAATGTATTTTATACCTTGCATCAATGTATATGATTAAATTGTATTATTTCTTAATGATCAAAAGGAATAATATAAATAAATAGAAATATATATATGAATAAAAATTAACTCAAAACTCATGGAATTCATATTGGTGGGATTTCTTTATAATCACATCTAATAGATATCACCAAGTGTTAACTTCTTGGAATGAAGTAAAAATCCTTATAAGCTCTTGTCACCTTATGTTCATGCAATATCGGTAACCTATAATTATGATGAGTATTGATGACATGAAATTAAATTATTATTATTATCATTGTGTATATTAACTGTCATTAGCGCATGGAATTTACTTCAAGCATTTCATATGAAAAAGATGGAAAGAAAATTTCCATAAATATACGGGACACATAATTATCATAATAATTCTTATAATATAAAATTATGAATATATCAAAATATTTATATGTAAGGATAATAATGCTACATAACCATGATGGGTCTATAGAACCCACCTTTTGTAATAATATCATGACAAATCATATAATTTAAATAGTAACTTATAAGATTGTGTAGTAATTTTATTATAAGGAATAGTGAATTGATTATTATAATTGTAACCTCAACAATTTAATTTTAATATAATACCTAGTAATATTATAAAAAATGAAAGGAAATTTATAATATGATATAAATATAAAATGTTTTAAAATTTATAAAATAATTATTTGGATAATTTTTTAAAGACAAACATTTATTAAATAAATTTATCTCATAAATATTAAACTATAAACTATTATTTTATCATTATATTGGTATAAAAATTAATATTAGGTTCCATTATAATGATAATAAAATTTTAAGGGTCTATATAATTTCTTAAAGTGTTGTAAAATTGATGATAATATAAAAAATGGTATTTTCCAAATAAATTAATAATTTACATAGAAATAAGACATATTAAATAAAGAAAAAAATATTTCAAAAAAGATATTAATTTTTTTTTTAAAAATATAATCAATGAAGTGTGTTTTTTTTTTTGAATTACGATTTTTGAAAATATTATTAATTTTTATGAATAGTGAAATATGAAATATACTATACTAAATATTTAATCCCAAATATAGTATTTAATGATTTACAAATAATTTTAGAAACCACTTGTTTTAACTCAGATTATATAATTACTAAATTTAGTAAGAATAATCATATTCTTGTTTATTCATGATCTAAAATAATAAAATAATTAATATTATATTTACTAAAACCCCACTCCCCCTACTGTAAATACAACATCATGCCACAACTTCACCTCATACATTCTATGACTTGTATCATGAAAAAAATCTACCAAATTATCCTCCCAACACTCTCATAAATTTTCCCATTGTTCTAAACTCATAAATATAAAATAACTATATACCTTACTATTTATTTCATGATATGAAATTAAAGAGGTAATATTATGAATCTATATTTTTCCATTTCATTTCAACTTTTACCTCCTCCATAATTCTCCCATAATACATGACCTAAAGAATCTAATATTATATATATGGTATAATGTTTTAGTGTTAATTTATATTAAATTATCGAACATATTATCATTTTATTCTAAAATGAAAATGATTCTCTCATTATAGTCAGTTCAGCACTTCCATGAACACTATACATAGATTTTCACCAACCCTATCATGGATAGTCTTAATACCATTATTACGGTTGAAAATTCTCTAAAAATTTAAATTTAAATTTTCTTTTTCATTCAGATATTTATTGATGTCATTATATACAATATAAAACACATTAGTTATTCGAGATTGAAAAAATCACACAACTGAATTAATAATAAAATGATTATTATTAAATAATTGAAATCTTGCGTATTTTTTATAATATTTTACTCTAACATAGATTTTAAACTCCTTGAATATCATGAACAATATTTTAACACATTCATATATTTTTGGATGAATTTACATAAGAACATCCAGTATTATAAGCTAGTGATGTGTTTGAACAACAAAAGTAATACCATGGTATAGTTGAAATAGAAACTATATTTAAATTAAATTAAATTGATCAATGATAATATATTAATAAGAAATAAATTATGTAATATCAATATTTTCAGTAAATATTTTATTAAATATAAAGTCATTATTAAGGTTGTTACGATAATTTTTATAGTGAATCATTACCTTGGGTAAGGAAACCATTAAACTGCCCTATTTTCATAGAGTTTTGAAATTTTATATCTACAACATTTTCTCTCACCATTTAATGTTATGGAACGATAATAAATTATATATATATATATATATATATATTTATATAAATTCAATTCTTATTTTATGTTTCAAAATTGAGATTATACATTTTTTACATTCATTTATCAATACCTTCTTTACAATCAATATAGATTATGGGTATATTTTATATACATTAATCCATTAAATAAATATACATTAAATTGATTAAACAGTTTAATATTTCATAGAATAACAATTGTCTTGGTCATAACCATTTTGGATTACCTCTTATTTCAATTCATATTCCATAAAATATATATCACTAAATTCCTTTTGTTGAACTAATAAAAATAGTAATTTATAATCTTCATTTATATACAATATAACCATCACTCTGTCTTGTATTTTTCATCAAATTTAATCTATATTTGATTATTTTTTTAACACAAATAGAACGACCAAATTATTTAATTATGTCCTATCATTGGAATCCTTATGACATATCCTTCAATTATTATTTTTTTTATATTACGTTACCTATTTCCTTCCAAGGGCATGTCATATTCTTTTGTCGTAGGTTTCATTTAGTTATGAGAACCACACATGATTAAATGTCATAATTTTTGGGTAAATATAAAACTAAAATGAATTTTGAAATGTTTATATGACATGAGATAATATTTATTCCATTATGGAGAAGAATTATTCAATGATGGATGCAACCCACTATGTTATTGTCTCTTAGTAGTGATCCATTACAAAATGTTTGTCATGTCTTGTGATATTTACACAATCATAGTATTAAATAATAATATTATTAATTATTAATTATGTTTGTTTTCTATATAATTTTTAATTAATATTTTCTTTCAATATATTATGTTATTCCATTTTACTAATATGTTTTTCATCTTTATCATTACATTTTCTTCTTTGAATTTACAGCCCGCCCATTTTTTTATTCATTCCCTTGGATTTAATATATATTTTTAATATTAAAGGGTTATAGAACCACATTATAATGATTAAAATAATATTTAATTTTAGATTCATGTAATGTTTTTCTATACCTATTCCCACAAATACACTACACCTCTCAATCCTTTGGTTGCTTTTATTTGATATTTATAATAATATCATGTAATAATATGTAGTATAATATTATATCACTATATATAGTATCACATGAATGCTCAAATTATATTTTTGATTAGGATAATTATAGGTAAATAACACATGTATTTGTTAATATATATTAAAATATCCAAAAATTCATTTAATTGTAGAGCTAGTGGTTTACAAGGAAAGAAATCATAGTCTGGATACAAAATGTTGACATTGATATTGAAAATATGTTCCACATTGTAATAACCATTAAAGGGATTGTTGGGAATTTACTATATGTGTACATAATACATGAATAACATCCCTAGTTTTAACACTTTTTTTATACTCCTTGGGGATATTCTTATGTAAATTAAATGAACAATAAATTCAATTATGAAGAATAAGGACTGATTGTTAGGTTATATAAACATATAGAAGAATCACATGTGATGGCCTAAATTTAAACATAGAGACATATACTTTTTTATACATTCAACTTATATGTTATTATATCTAAATTCATTCAATTTATTTTTATATGATATTTAATATATGTATTATAATTCCTTGTTATTCTTCAGTTTTGTTAATATAAAAAAATAATAGGAGTCCATCCAAAAAAATATAAGAGGAAATGAGAAGATTTCTGTATTTAGATACCAAACATGATGGTACTATAAGATGATAACAACATTGACTCACTTGATAAAATTTGTTAAGTTATGAATAATAACAAGGATCATGTGGAAAAACCTTCTAATTCTCATATAGTGAATGTGATGGTTATGTCCATTATCTCAAAAATCATTTTAATTGTTTTAGATCAAATGATTACATCATCATGGAATACAATTTTTTCTACAATGTTAGAATATTCATTATAATTCAACACTTAGAACTAGATAATTTCATTATTTTTATTTATCACATAGAGGGAAAAGTCAATCATTAGTGAACAAAGATTAAAAATAAAATGATGATGGAGGAAATAGACTCCATTGAATGAATAGTGTTTAGTAAAATTATTTTCAATACAAATATTTTCCAAACTCTTCATCAAGAAATTGAGACTGATTTACCTGGACTAATGAAAAGATATGATGATTCTATTAAAGTTAATGAGGAAACCATCATGAGTAATTCATGTTATTACTAATTATTTTCTATGGAATGTAAAATTAAATTGGACCACATAATTAGTGGAATAACGTTGAGTCTATAAAAATGAAAATTGAAGGATTAAATTTAAATAATTGAAGTTATACTCTATTATTTCCATATGGTTAATATGTAAATTCATTACTCTCAACTTCCATGAGGCGTTAGGTTACGAAATTAATAAATTTAGTTTAATTTTGGGACGTTCATGGTATAAATACAATAGTAGAATGAAAACCAAATGTACCTTATCTCAAAAGAGTACGAAGAAGACTCATAGAAACCATCTTAATGGATCATGTTGATGATTCATGTGTATAATAGTGGGTAATTAGTATAATATAAAAATAATGTATATGAGTAAACCAACCAATATGATGGAAGAATATAATGATTTGATAAAATATTTACATGTAGTCCAGTGCTCCAATAACTACGAACCCTGAAATTTTAGAATACAATTATTTATGCTATGGATTTTAAGGGAAAGTCAATGAAAAACCCCTCCAAAAATAATTGATAATGAAATATATTATTCTATCATTCCTACTGTGTTATACACTGATAATTAATTTGTGTCATGCTAGGTAGTTATTTATTCAATAATAGTGAACTTATTCTTTTTCCTGGACATACACATTCTCTCATATCATGCAGTTTTTATTGACTATTCAAAAAATTCCTAAAATAAAGAAATTTTAGTTTTCTATTACAACATAAAACATAGTTGTTATATCATAACATGTACATAACACCTCCCTATTTACATTTTTCGAGTTAATCTCAGAAAAAGTATTTTATTGTTTATTTTGTAGAAATTTTATTTATTCATAAATGAATTTAGTTTACATTTATAAATAAAAAACACATTTTGGTATATTTAAATAACTCTCAATATCGATATAAATCCTTAATAATGTATTTTTTTATGGAGGATTATGAATCATATTTTGTTTAGTCTTCAAAAGAAATGATTCTATTTTCTTATAATCAAGCATTTCTAGATCCATTACCTATGTGCAATGAGAGAATAATTCTTGAATACATTCCATTTATAGTGGATGAAAATATGTATTTCAATAAGGTTTATCTATTCTTCCTTGTTATTAATAGTTCATGTTCCCTATTGAACTAATAACTTTGTTTTTCCCGTATCAAAGACCCCATATATAATAGCTGGCATTGAGTTAGAAAAAATGTAGAGGTAACTCTGTGTGAATATGGAAAATGGTTTTTTATTCCAGAGTGGCTTACTATAGGGAATGATGGTCCTCCTCATCATTAATATGAATGCACTTCTAAATTGATAATAAAAATCACGTGAAGAGTATTATTTTTAAAAATATCCCCATTCAAGAATGGAATGCATGTTTTACCAACAACATTCTGAGTGGTACTTCTCTATTGTGGATATCCTATTGGGATATCTATATGTAATAGTGTATATGGATGATGTTCCCAATACTTCCTTTTGAATTAGGTTTGGAAAATATGACATCATATTGATTTCCATCAGACTCATTAATCGTCCATCAATCTTCACCGATAAAATGAATATTTTAACTTTAGATTATAATTAATACATTTTGTATTTTTATAGATGATAATATAATATAATAAAAAATAATATAGATGTATTGTGATCAATTTTATAATATAGTAAATACATTGGAAAATTGGAATTTATATTGAATGTATTGTTAATGGGAGGTTTGGTTCGAGAAAACCTATTTATTATAGCATGCTATTATAAGTGAAGGGATATCTGTATTTCCATATTTGGAGAATATTATTAATGTTTTTCATGTACAAATAATGTTTTATAGATCCATTGTTTTAATAGACTATATGGGTACAACTAATGATATAACGCCCCATATATTTTACACATAAATTTTATATCTTATATGATGAATATCCAATATATAAATATATATGATCCAAAATATGTCCTTAAAAGTATATTATATTAGGAAATATGACTACATAATCTAATGGTATGAAAATGTTCTAATCATCTCCCAAATAGTTTTTCACAACTCAATACTAGAATTAAAAATTTTCAGTAAAAAAATACATAATTCATTTTTTTGTAATAATCATTAATCTATACAGTATTATGAGAACATAATATAATAAAAAGGAATAGGGTCATGGAATACATATAATTAAAAAAAATTCCTTATATATGTATTACTTACCAAACTATAATATTGGATTGTGTTCACTCTCAGTTATATCTTTTACTAATTCTATTATCACTCACTAGACTATATTATTATATAAATTTCATTAATAAATTTGGATAACTCCCAATTCAAGTTCTTATTAAATCATAAGAAATAAATATTTACCCATTTCTTTAGAGAGATTTAATATTCCAGGACCATCAATTTAAAAATGATGACCATATATATGTATTGTAAAAAATAATAAAATGATCATCAAATAATCATATAATAACCCATAAGGATTTCATAAACATATCATCATCATATTCAAAAGAAACCCATTTATTGAACAAATATTATATCATTTGATCATATCCGCAACATACGTAATTACAGGTAAAGTATTTTCTTATATATGGTAATACAATACAAAGATAACTAGAATATCAATTTACGAAAATAAAAATTTCATTCTAAATTCAGATATTTAAATTCTAAAATCCTATAAAGTTTTTTTGGAAGAAAATTTCATTGAAATTATCCGATGAAAGCAATAATAGAATCCTATAATGAAAATAGTAATTATAATGGCATGGAAAAATATTAATGTGTTGTATATTAAAACCAAAAGAGCTTTCTAATTTTTAATAAAATGTCATAAGTACAACATTCTTTAAAAAAACAATAATCCATTAGAAATATTTTATTGAATTTTTATTAAATAAAAATAATAATTTAATTAATATTTAAAAAATATTATGTATATATATATATTATTAAAAACATTTTAGATAATAAAGGAAAATGGAATAAATTAATATAGACTAAATATATATATATATAGTTGGTTTTCCATAAAACATTATTTCCTTCTCTTCAGTTCATAAAGAGTGATAAAAGAAATGAAAACATGTAATATCAATAAATAAAAAATTTAAAATAAAATAATTTTTTTCGGTTGAGATAGATCAATTAATTTAACTATTGGGAATTTATGTAGAAATATTATCATATAAAAAAGTGGGTTTAAGGTAAAACCCTTACACCTTTGGGATATTTTGTACATAAACAAAAAAAATTAAAAACAAAAAATATAAATAAATATATCATAATTATTAAAAAATTAATTATAAATATATAATAGGTAGAATATATTTCACATTAATGAATCATTTTGTGAATATTATATATTTTTCATATAACATAAAATTATATATGAAACACTTCTCTCAAATTCACCTTGCCTAATAAATAATATTAAAAATATATAGTAAATATATATTTACTACGACAATATAACATAACCAAATATAAAATAAAACTACCACATATTGTTTCCAAATATCATATCATAATGGTTTCATTTGTGATGTTTAATTATCATAATTATTCATAATTTTAACTCGTTTGAATTTCATGAATATTTTGGTTCATCATTTGTGTTTCTTTCACTTTTATCACCACATATTCATCCCCATAATTTAGTAACGATATAAATGTAATTTACATTCATTATAAAAATATTTCTATCCTTTAATATAATTTAGTTTGAGAAATTAATTATGTCACTACATGGATACAAGAGTCTGTACACATGAGCAAGTAACGATTCGATTATTTGATGTATGGAACAACAAAAAGGTAAATAATAATTAAATTTTATGAAATAATTATTAAATAATAAATTATTCATATATATACTAAAAAAAGTATCATAATAACCTATCAAGAATTATGGTGGTGATAAATGAATCATATAACTACATAGAGATGTTAGTCTACACATACAAAGTGCGTCACTATGATTTATATGTTGACGGAACAAAAATTAGAAATGGTTGGTCCATTTTCATAAAAAAATATATTTTTTCATATTATACTAGATCCATTATTTTCTTGGATATATAGATTTTTAATTATTTGGATTATGAAATAAAATAGAAAGATCTCAATTAACAAATTTTCCTCTTCTTTGACAGAAAAAATTTTGATTAAAAACTAAGAATCGGTAGATATTCCCATGTGAATTACCAGAATATTTAATATAAATGGAAGTAATTAAATATGGTTTTGATTTAGTAATTTATGAAATATAATGAACATATAGTTCGAATTAGGTAGGATAATATGTTTCCTTTAATAAGGTAGGAGATGGAAATATGGAATTTCATAAAACAAAATCAATTATATAATGTTAAATTAATGCGAAATGGGATCTATGTAACTTCCCAACCGAGGTGACACACACCGGTTCACTGAATCAGTCAGTCATATAACCAAAACAACCACTCATCACACTAGAGGCTATAGACTAGAATTTAGGGTCTAATATTGATCATTGATAGACTACACCCTCTTTATATAAGTGTCTCTATAGAGAAAAATAAATAAACAATAACCCAAATCCATATCCATAACTATAATAATACAGTATCACATGATGAACAAAATATTAAATAATGTATACAATAATAAATACTATATATGTCATGCCCAATACATGTCAAATGTCAATATAAAAACAACAAAAAGTAAATAAACTTACTACTTCCATGCTGGTCCTGAATCATGCTTTGTCCCCTAAACCATGCTCTACCATGACTTATCCAACTATCATATTGTTGTATCCCTTATATTGTATAACAACCATGAAATCTGTATAAGTATTGATCATTCATCCTGAGTAGGGTTTCATTAAAACAAAGTAGTTCACCACAATTATCATACCAAAAAATATCAAGTAAATAAAACTATATGATATTGTACATTGAAAAAACTAAAATTCATATGTTATCATTTTTCACATTTCATTATTCAATAATTTTCCATATAAACCCCCAGGTTTCTATAGACAACCAGACGCACAATACAAGCATTAGATCTTTCCATATTATAATCTATATCCATCAAATATCACATATCATAATACCATGAATCTCACATATCATATCTTCTAAATTCATATTATGGATAACTGTTATAATAGTATAATGAAAACTCATAGGTGTATAACATTTTGTCTAGTTCCCTAGGGTTATTTGACGCATAAGTCCCTATTCAATACATGTATTTTATATTAGTATTTGGGGAATAAGGCAATGTTCCACAACACATTTATAAATAAGATCCTCATTATCGTATTTTGATAACATAGAGGATGTCCTTCACACATTTATCAATTGATTCATAACTATGTGCCTATGAGTCATCGTAACATGTCGCACAAACAATTATCTAAAAATTATTCACTATAGGCTCTTAATGTAGCAGATCATATCCCACACATGTATATCCCATTTATCACAATATCATACATATTTTAGAATCACATATAATAAATCCATCATGGTTAATCAAAATTGAACCTCTTATCAAAATTTCAAAAACCTTATAGTTAAATCAGCAATCCAATAATTTCTGATTTCAATTAATTTTTAAACCAATTAATTGAAGAGACGCCAAATTCACTCATTATGTAATCTATTAATTATTTCTATTTTAAAATCACAACAATAAATTTATTAGTTCAGCAATAAATTAATCCGATTCTAAATTTTCATCAAACCATTAATTTATTCAACAACAAATTAATCCAAATCCACATTCCCAATATCCCATTTAATTATTAACCAATAATTTAATCCAATATAACATTTATATATTCACACTAATTACAATAAATAAATTCATGAAATAATTAATTCTTTTCATTTATTTATTTCCAATCCAAATATCCCATTAATTAATTAAAAACATATTAATTCAATTCCACCATTTAATGTCCCCAATTAAACAAAATCATTAACACATGGAAATTAATGAAAATCATTAAATTTATCAATACTATTTCCAATCCATTAAATTAAAATTATCACAATTATATACATGTAAATAATTGAACACCATGGTATTGGAAATTTTAAAGACTAACTATTTTTTTTGAGTGAACACCCTACAGAAAATCCCCAAAATCAAATAGTTAAGTCAAACAAATGATAAATATTGACATATTCAATAGAACCCTTGAAAATATATGAAATGGATCCTGATATATAAAATGATGATATAGTTCCAAATCCAAAATGGAAAACATCGCTTCAATGGATTGGAAAAAAACATGGAAGTGGGAGGAAACCACAATGATTGAGAGTATCTTACTAAGATTGGTGTATATCTTCGTTCATGAATTTGATTCAGGGTTAAATTAGGTAGGAAGCACTATGAATTTTTTAGGGAGCCTCCAAAAAATTATATGAAAATTTTAAGTTTATGTTGTGTTGAATATTTTTAAATTATAGGGGGTTCATGATTTTAAAATATAATATTCATTTTAAATAAAATCTTGCACATAGTTTACATGTCAGGGGAACATGATTTTCCAAACTGCGTGCATTAACAATTCACTCTTTACAGGAGGTGTTTATCCTATGAGGTCACATGATTATATATACCATTAAACATCCATGTGAATCCCATATTTTTGGGTTCCAATGATTTGTTGGGAGAGGTGTACAATTTGGACCAACTATGCGCCAACCTTATATTGCCTCTCTTCCATCCATATTTTTCCAATTTGACCAATAAATTTCCCAAGTTAAACCCATTAAAAATTAATCAAAAAGGAAATAGAGTACCTATAAATGAGATCAATAAATTTATAGAAATGTTCATGATATATTAATACCCCAACATTATAATAGGTCATCCTAAAGTTGTACTCCCAAGAATCAAAAAGATTCAAAGTCCACAAGATTGGGCCACTGGGCCCTCATGTATGCTTTTCATTCCAATGTTTCATTATAAACATTACCATGTTCCCAAAATATATGTACTTTCAAAATGGTCTTCCCCCATTATGATTTTTCATTATGATCCATCATATCTATCAGACGCTCCTCAAAGGTAGCATCAGTCTCAAGCTTAACATCTTCATCACTGATCATAACTGAAGGGTCAAGGTGATAACATCGTTGCTTTAACAAATGAGAAAAGTCAAGAATATAACCACACATCTGTGGAAGAGCTAATTGGTGTGCCACTATCTAGATTCTCTCCACCACCTCAAACGGTCCAACAAACATGGGAGGAAAATTGTCTTGTCTATTTATCTTATTGCAACCCAATCTATATTTTACCTGAATGAATACATGATCATCCTATATAATATATATTATGAACATACTAATTTATTTTAATCTATGTATTATCCATATTCATTCTAATTAACTGGACTAGCAACAATGTCTATAATATGAGACAATGTCAGAAAAAAATATGACTCACCCAACACTATTCTATATTGATGTGATATATGTGGACTACCATAAAGGTCCTTATATGGTTTGATCTATATAGTTTAATAATGAATATTTTTATAGGTGAAATAAAATAATTCTACGTTCTTCTCAAAATTCCAACCAATGTCTATGACAGACGGTCGATTCATATCCTCAAGCACCAAAATATTATGCTCAGACTTCCCATATTTTTGTTTGTGGAATGTTGCACTTAGTAAAACCTATATACATAGCATTTCTACATGTCCTTCGAGAAGAATGAAGTAAAATTAGAGTACTAGTATGGAACTATACACTATTGAACCCCAGACAGATGGATTATCTCTCATATATACATGTCCCCCAATTGATCAACATAAATAGTCTCCCATACTGATATGGAATGTGAGACTTTTGTTAAAATATCCAAAATAACTCCAGTAACATCAATCATCCAACCACCCCAATGAGTCCAGCTAGAGATTCCTTCATAACAACTTACCCATTCCATTCTAAAATGGTGATAATTTTAGTAATCCGTCAGGGCATTGATGCAAGACCTTCACATATTGACAGGTGTATCATGGTCTCATGAACCATGCTATCTCATTTTTATTCCTAATCGCCAAAATTATCAACAGTGGTCAGATCATAATTTAATTTCTCAAAAACGAAACTACAACTACGAGGGATTAAATTCATGCCTCAGATCCTCTCACATAGTTGTAGAAACACCTACAAGATTCTTGAAATAGGTTACCTCATCATCATCTACGGTACAGTTTTAAGGTGTGTCCCCAACTTCAAGGCATTCCCAAATAGAAAAACATTACATTTAATAATAATACAATTCACTAATATTTTTAAATATAGTATACTCCATTGAAATTGATATGGGAGTCATGTTCTCTGAACCCTCCGGAACATCAATGTAACGCCCCGACCCTAGTTACCCAGAGTCGGTGCATTATTACATAACATTGGCATGATCACAAGAAAAATCAAATCTCGAAAGACCGATTGGTTTAGTAGTCTTGGAAACACTAGATATATTCATAAGTTTTACATTACATCATAAAATGAAAAACTACTACAACAACATAATGTCTCCATAATCCACACTCATATCCCCACATAATATCCCTGCAGGTCATTCATAATTTACTTCTTCACTTCCTGGGAAAAATAAAACATAGAAAAGGGGTGAGCTCAAATGCCCAGTAAGGATAACAATATAGCAGAAACTTTCATAAATAAGAATAAACATTTAAGGAAATGTATAACTAAAACAAAAGCCTTTCAAACATGAACTTTCAACATGGTACGGCATAAATAAAATGAAATAATGTCATTTACATATTCACATGGATATTCTACTAATTGAATAATCACATGCAAAAATCAATAACCACTTTCATAATGTTGGAATGCATAATACCAGACTATCATAACCACATAGTCAAGGCCTCGTGCCAAGACTACAAATAAGATTTTGTCAAGGCCTTGTGCCAAGACAATAGTTTGTCTCATGAGACCTACCGATGCATCGAGAAGCTATAGCGGGCTCCACCCATCACATATTAAGTCCAAAGCATTCCCATATGAAAAGGTTTAAACATAACATAAACATTCGTATTAAAACTAGCATACGGAATGTCAATACTTTCACCATAAAATATGAATGGTATAAAAATAGCACATCCACAGTCAAACATATCACAAAACCTTCAATACAATATAGAAGTTTTGTATCATAATAAATCAACTTCAAATAATCTTAAAATCCATCAAAGGATGTTGACATAGATGAAATCAAAATTCTTTTTAAAGAAATATCTCCTTTTATTTTGAAATCATTTAAGATCCATATAAAATAAAACATTTACTTTGAAAATATTCTTATAAGCTTGTAAGGAAAGCTTTGAATATTTTATAACAGCGGAAAATAACCGCACCCGCCGTATAAGTTTAAAAAAACATTCTTATCTTAATTCTGTCGAAAAGGTTAAAAAGCACCTTGTTTGGAAAACGACGGAAATATTACCTTATAAACCTCTTATAAAAAGTTAAACAAGGGTATAAATGACATTAACCCATATTATTTTAAATATTAAAAATGTTTTGAAATACATTTTGAAAAAAACATGGATGTGGATGATAATGAGATCCCAGTAGATTATTACGTATAAACAACTCGGATAATGAAGAGATTGTGAAATAACCCTTACCTTGTACTTTTCCTTGGTTGGGGTAGGTTAACATCCTGTATAATGGTGAAATAATTGTTATTAAATTATAAAATACTCATATACATTATTATGATATCATATATGTTCTTTTAATATTGATTTGATAATAATATCTTAGTATTATCGTTGTTTCAGGTGTGAACTTACTCATTTTCTTTTATATGTTTTGTTACATAAGCCATGTTTGTTGTATCTTATTCATATCCAGAATGATATCAAGTCCTTATAAATCATTTTTAAATTATCAAATGATAATTATACTTGAATGGATACGATGGAGAATGAATCTCATCGCGTTCGTGGAGACGGTAGTCTGTACGTACGCACGAGCGACAATATCATTCTTTTGATATTAAAATAATATATAAATGGATGTTATATCATATATACAGAATAATTAACATGTTATATTTATTATTTACATGAGTTTCACATCATTATTATACCCATCCGAATAATAATATATTGAATAACAATTACACCACGACGTGGAGACGGTAAGCCGTACGTACGCACGTATGGTGACATGTTATTCAAAGGGTGGATAGAATACTAAATATGGTTGTACCATATTTATAATAACATCACAGTATATGTGAGATACTGGAGTTATTATTTTAGAATGGTAACAACAAAGGAAGAATAAGTGGAAAAAGAAATGAACTTGGAAAAGGGTGGTGAAATCATTACCTCTTCTTCGGGCTCTTCCTTTTGATTTGATCAAAAGGGCTCATTAGGTTGGCTTTATGATCAAACTAAGGCCTCTAGGTTGTAGTGAGGGAAGTTGGGAGAGTATTGGGGCAGAGTTTGGCCGAACCAAAAGGCTTTGAAGGTGTGAAGAAATGAGAAGGAGTGGTCTCCTTTTATAAGGGAGAGGAGGGGCTCTTTAGGAAAGAGTGAAAGTATTACTTTATAATATAATTATATTCGGTTTATAATGGTCCAAAAATCATTGAGGTCAAAGATAAGATGACTCATATTCTAAATAACATCAACCAATAAGAATTGGACAGGTTTTAGATAATATTTTAATCATTATAATCTTATTTATTTAAATGATTTATTAATGAGGTAAACATTGCATCTTTATTATGTCACTAATAATATAAATTAGTTGATGTCTAAAAATTATAAATAAAATATTATTATGTAGGAAATCTTTTTAGCTTTCTAATTAATATTTATAATCTAAAATCCAACATGTATAACCCTATGTAAAAATTATTCTTCTAAAAGATGTAAGCTTATGCCATTTTTATTTTTATTTTAACTTTATTAATATAATGTGTCCCTACAACATACAAGTGGCTCTAAGGGGTCCCCAAATCGACCCAAGGATGCCCATGGTCGGGTATGTGTCCACCAATAAGGTTAGGATACGTTTTAGGGTAATTTTTTATTATTATAATATTATTTTTTAACATTTATTTACCGGATTTACCCTTTAACCATGGTAAATAAAATATTTACCGCAATAATTATTCGAAATGTGTAAAAATAAAAGTTACCTATTTACATAATTTGGAAATCCTGATTCCAAATATTTAATCCATTTTTCCAAATTCAAAACACAGAAGTGGCAGAAATTAATTTAAAATTAATTCCCGTTGTTAAAATAAAAAGCGTGTTTTTAAGAGATAATAACTATCAAAAGATTGACACTTGTTTATGTCTGGTTTAATTTTGAAATTATGTCCAATGAAAAACATTAAATTAAATGGTAAAAATTTATTCTAAATATACTTTAAAACCACTCAAAATAATAATTTATCAATATTAATTATTTTGATTAAAAAAGTTGATTTTAATTAAAATATAGTAATTTTCACTATTCATCAAAATATAAAAGTTATCCGAAAAATACCAAAATTTCACCCTAGGCTAATTTCAATATTCCGAATCCAAAAATGAAGTCCATTTTGAAATATAAAATATATATGATTTCAAAAAGTAGGTATTACTATTCACAACCGCTAGTTTAATTAGTTGTGGTGTGTGTTAGAACTCGAGGTTGCGTACAACACACGCTATCACATTATTCGAAGGGAAACGTACGGTGGAAGCTTGGGGTGTTACATTCTCCCCTCCTTCAAATAATTTCGTCCTCACAATTTCTAGGGTATTACTGCATAAAAAGACTCGGGGGGTTCTTCATCATAAGTTCCTCGGGTTCCCACGTTGCCTATTTCATCTTATGATTTCTCCACAAAACTTTTACCAGACGCGTCGTCCGGTTTCTCAGCACTTGTTCTCTCATATCAAGAATCTTGACGGGCTCTTCGCAATAAGACAGATCGGGTTCCAGTTCTAATTCCTCATAGGTGAGTACATGCGTTGGGTCAGGCATGTATTTTCTCAACAGAGATACGTGGAACACATCGTGAACTTTGGAGAGACTTGGCGGCATTGCCAATCGGTAAGCTACAACCCCAATTCGTTCTAGAATTTCGAAGGGTTCGATGTACCTGGGACTCAGTTTACCTTTCTTACCAAAACGTATGACTCCCTTCCATGGAGATACCTTCAGGAAAACATGATCACCGACTTGAAATTACAAATCCTTCCTTCGATTATTTGCATAGATCTTCTGCCTACTTTGAGCTGCTCTGATGTGATTTTTGATTACCTTCACCTTTTCCATCGTTTCCTCCACCAGTTATGGACCTACAAGTTTTCTTTCACCGACGTCATCCCAACATGTTGGTGTACGACATCTCTTTCCGTATAACGCTTCATATGGTGCCATCTGAATACTCGAATGGAAGCTATTGTTATAGGAAAATTCTACCAGAGGTAAATATTGATCCCACATACCCTGAAAGTAAAGTGAGCAAGATCTCAACATGTCTTCTATGGTTTGAATAGTCCGTTCTGATTGTCCGTCTGTCTGAGGGTGGTAAGAAGTGCTCAAATGAAGTTCAGTATCCAGGGATTTCTGAAAACTTTTCCAGAATATTGATGTAAAACGGGGAACACGGTCAGAAACAATCGATAGGGGTACTCCATGAAGTCTCACAACTTCATTAATATATAGTCTTGCTAGACGTTCCAGGGGTAGATCTTCTCTTATAGCAAGAAAATGTGCTGACTTGGTAAGACGGTCAACAATAACCCATATTGCATCATTCCTTCTAGGAGTCTTTGGTAGCCCCATGACAAAGTCCATCGTAATATTGTCCCATTTCCACTCCGGTATGGGAAGAGGTTGCATGACTCCTCCAGGCTGTTGCCTTCCAGCTTTCACTTGTTGACAAACCATACATCTTGACACAAAATCAGCAATCACCCTCTTCATGTTGTCCCACCAAAAATGTTCCTTCAAATCTCTATACATTTTGGTTCTCCCAGGGTGTATAGAGAAATTGGAACTACGATCATCATCCAACAATTCCCTTTTTAGATCAGGTATATCGGAAACACAAAGTCTCTTACCAAATTTCAAAATTCCATCTTCATACACAAAGTCTCTCAATATCCCATCATTCACAGCTTTAATCTTCTTTTGAAATTCTTCATCATCAGTCTGAGTACTCTTAATACTTTCTATTAAATATGGTTTGGCAACCATTTGAAAAAGAAATGATGTTTCTCCTTCCCTCGTAATTCCCATGTCCATCTTCACTAGATCCATGAAAATTGGATCCCTTTCAATTCTCATCATGTTCAAAACTCCATGGTCTTTTCTGCTCAAAGCATCTGCCACCTTGTTTGCTTTCCCCGGGTGGTAGTGTATCGTGCAATCATAATCCTTGAGTAATTCAAGCCATCTCCTTTGCCTCATGTTGAGTTCTTTTTGTGAGAAAATATACTTCAAACTCTTGTGATCAGTATAAATCTCACATTTTTCACCATAGAGGTAGTGTCTCCATATCTTCAAAGCAAAGATCACAGCTGCTAACTCAATATCATGAGTAGGATAGTTTTGTTCATGAATTTTCAACTGTCGTGATGCATAGGCAATAACTCTATCATTCTGCATAAGGACACAACCAAGTCCTTTCTTTGATGCATCACTATAAATAACGAACCCATCATTCCCCGATGGTATAGTCAATATAAGAGCATTGACTAATCTTCTCTTCAGTTCTTCGAAACATTCTTCACACTCTTTTTTCCAAACAAATTTAACCCCTTTTCGTGTGAGCTTCGTTAATGGGTTAGCCAATCGGGCAAAATTCTGGACGAAACGTCGATAATAACCTGCCAAACCAATAAAACTACGTACCTCAGTTATACTCGTAGGTGCTGGCCATTCTTGGATTGCCTTGGTCTTAGAAGGATCAACAGAGATTCTATCTTTAGAGACAATATGGCCAAGAAAAGAAATATCCTGAAGCCAGAATTCACACTTGCTAAACTTCCCATATAATTCATGCCTCCTCAGAGTCTTCAAGATAATGCGCAAGTGATTTTCATGATCTTCGTAGGTTTTGGAGTATACCAAGATATGATCAATAAATACCACCACAAATTCATCGAGATACTCCTTGAAAACACTATTCATCAGATCCATTAATAAAGATGGTGTATTAGTCAATCCAAACGGCATTACAGTAAACTCGTAATGCTCGTACCTGGTTCGAAATGCTGTCTTCGGAATGTCTTCCTTCTTCACACACAACTGATGGTATCCAGATCGATGGTCAATCTTTGAAAAGTATTGAGCTCCATGCAGTTGGTCAAATAAATCATCAATTCGAGGTAGGGGATACTTGTTCTTTATCGTTATAGCATTGATCTCCTTGTAGTCGATACATAACCTCATAGATCCATCTTTCTTTTTAACAAAAAGAACATGGGCTCCCCATGGAGAAACACTAGGGCGAATAAATCCATTATTACTCAATTCCTCTAGTTGTTTCTTTAGTTCGACTAACTCTACAGTGGCCATTCTATAAGGGGACTTCGATATAGGCCTTGATCCAGGAATCAAATCAATGGAAAACTCAACTTCTCGTTCTGGAGGATGTACAGGTAAATCATCTGGAAATACATCTACAAATTCTTTCACAACAGGTACATCCTCTATTTGAACATTCCTTTCCTCACCCGCAGTTATTTCATTCTCTTCCTCCCCAATAATTGAATTTAGTTGAGCTATTGAGGGTGGATCTAAATAAGAATTAGGTGGTGACGATTCTTCTCTAAAAATAAGGTGTTCCTTATCATTATCATCAAGAATCGTAACCTCTTTCTTCTTACAATAAATCTTTGCATCATAGTCCGAAAGCCAGTCCATACTGAGGATTATATCATACTCAATCATAGGTATGACGATGAGATCAGCAGATAAAGAAAATTTATGTGCTCTAATGGGGACTGATTCACAAAACTTTGTTGCAATGATACTTCCCTTAGGAGTTTTAACTGGCAAATCCCTTATTAAATCAAATTGGAAATATCTAATTTTCTTAGCAAACTGGGAGGATATGAAACAATGCGACGATCCAGAGTCAAATAATGCATTTTCTAAACTTGAGGAAACCATTAAATTACCTGCCACCACGTCTTTTGGAGCTTCTACCTCTGTAGTAGTGATAGCATAAGCTTGGCCTTGATCCCTTGGCCTTTTCTGAGGTAATTTCTCCTGACGCTTAGGACATTCATTTGGATAATGTCCCATCTCCCTGCAATTGTATCACTGAACGTTGGTGGCTTCCTTCTTCCCTTTGCAATCACGAGCTTGGTGGCATTTTTCACCACACATGTAACAGACTCCCATTCCCTTCAAGCAAGCACCGGGGTGTTTCTTCCCACATTTACCACATGATGGATATTCAACCTTTCCTTTCTTCCCCTTATTTCCATTCCCAGATTGATCAGCAGGCCTCTTCTTCTCTTGCTTTGCTTTAAAGTCATAATACTTAGAGAATTCCTTTTCGGTCTTGATAGCACATGAGACAATGTCTTCGTACGACAAAAAGGATTGTGAGACTAATGCTCGACGGAGAAATGGTTTTAACCCATCAAAGAAACGATCAATATTACTTCTTGGGTTGCGAATATAATCTCCAGCATACCTCGCTAACCTTGTAAAGTTAGTCTCATACTTTGTGACATTCTCATCCTCCTTTTGTCTCAGACTCAGAAATTGCCTTTCCATATCTGCTCGATGGTCGCGAGGAAAGTATTTTTCTAAAAAAAGATCTTTGAACTCCCTCCATTCCATATTTTATACTTCATCATCTTCCTTCGTATTTTGAATCAATGACCACCATTGATCAGCATCTCCAGTAAGGCGGTAAACTGCCATGATAACTTTTTCCCTTTCACTGCTCCCCAAAGCCTGAAATATTTTCTCTAGGGAAAATATCCAATGCTCAGCTACTAAGGGATTTGTATTCCCATTGAACATTGGTGGTTGTTGTCTCATGAATCGATCTAACATTGATCCTCCACACTGCGGATCAGGGTGCTCCATACGGGTAAGGTTATTATTCATAACCTGAGTAAGTTGTCCCAGTATGGTGATTAGCTGATCGGCACAAGTTGCATCACCATCCCCACTATAATTATCTTGAGCAGGAGGGCAATCCCTACATGGAGTGCGTGCATTGATACAGTTTCCATTTCATCCACTGGGTGCCATTTCTAAACAATGGCATAAACTAGATCAGTTTATGAATCAAAATACATAATCCCATACTTATAAAACACTCAACATAAATTGAACTATTTATGGATATAATCCATAATCATAAGAATGTTTTCTTTGAGGAAGTATATACTCATAATCCCTTCAAAATGATTTGTAAAGAAAATGAGAGTTATCCTATGCATATCCCTCGGGAGTGTCGTAACCAAGAGTGCAGTAAGGCCCGTTGTCGTGCACCAGTTCCCGTTCGAGTATAGCTCAAAGCGGTGTTTTCGGGTTTTACACCTAGGTACATCTGTGCCAGAGCCGCCTCTACCTGCTCGTATCCAGACAGGGATGTATTGCTCGGAGAACTCACAAAATCTCTACAATACCAAAATTCTAGGAAGTTCTTCTATACTAATTCTCAAAGTTCATCTTAGGTATACATGCTCTAATTAGAGTTTATCTAAATCTAGCTTCCAAGGTTTGTACTAAACTTCCTCTGATACCAACTGTAACGCCCCGACCCTAGTTTCCCAGAGTCGGTGCATTATTACATAACATTGGCATGATCACAAGAAAGATAAAATCTCGAAAGACCGATTGGTTTAGTAGCCTTGGAAACACTAGATATATTCATAAGTTTTACATTACATCATAAAATGAAAAACTACAACAACAACATAATGTCTCCATAATCCACACTCATATCCCCACATAATATCCCTACAGGTCATTCATAATTTACTTCTTCACTTCCTGGGAAAAATAAAACATAGAAAAGGGGTGAGCTCAAATGCCCAGTAAGGATAACAATATAACTGAAAATTTCATAAATAAGAATAAACATTTAAGGCAATGTATAACTAAAACAAAAGCCTTTCAAACATGAAATTTCAACATGGTACAGCATAAATAAAATGAAATAATGCCATTTACTTATTCACATGGATATTCTACTAATCGAATAATCACATGCAAAAATCAATAACCACTTTCATAATGTTGGAATGCATAATACCAGACTATCATAACCACATAGTCAAGGCCTCGTGCCAAGACTACAAATAATATTTTGTGAAGGCCTTGTGCCAGGACACTAGTTTGTCTCATGAGACCTACCGATGCATCGAGGAGCTATAGCGGGCTCCACCCGTCACATATTAAGTCTAATGCATTCCCATATGAAAAGGTTTAAACATAACATAAACATTCGTATTAAAACTAGCATACGAAATGTCAATACTTTCACCATAAACTATGAATGGTATAAAAATAGCACATCCACAGTCAAACATATCACAAAAACTTCAATACAATATAGAAGTTTTGTATCATAATAAATCAACTTCAAATAATCTTAAAATCCATCAAAGGATGTTGACATAGATGAAATCAAAATTATTTTTAAAGAAATATCTCCTTTTATTTTGAAATCATTTAAGATCCATATAAAATAAAACATTTTCTTTGAAAATATTCTTATAAGCTTGTAAGGAAAGCTTTGAATATTTTATAATGGTGGAAAATAACCGCACCCGCCGTATAAGTTTAAAAAAAACATTCTTATCTTAATTCTGTCGAAAAGGTTAAAAAGAACCTTGTTTGGAAAATGACGGAAAGATTCCCTTATAAACCTCTTATAAAAAGTCAAACAAGGGTATAAATGACTTTAACCCATATTCTTTTAAATATTAAAAATGTTTTGAAATACATTTTGAAGAAACATGGATGTGGATGATAATGAGATCCTAGTAGATTATTACGTATAAACATCCTCGGATAATGAAGAGATTGTGAAATAACCCTTACCTTGTACTTTTCCTTGGTTGGGGTAGGTTAACCTCCTGTATAATGGTGAAATAATTGTTATTAAATTATAAAATACTCATATACATTATTATGATATCATATATGATCTTTTAATATTGATTTGATAATAATATCTTAGTATTATCGTTGTTTCGGGTGTGAACTTACTCATTTTCTTTTATATGTTGAAGTGCATTGTGTTGAATTTGTTGTCAATGAGGTATGTTGTTGTCAAGGAATGAATGGATGGATGTCAAGGAGTCAAGATGTGAATGTCAATGGATGTGATGGTGATGGTGATGAATGGAGAATGGCCATGGAACATAAAGATGCATGTCACTTAGGAGATTCACTAAGTGACATAAGATGTTGTGGTTGAAACATTCTCATACCAAATCAGAAGATTGATGAGATGATCTTTAAGTTCAAAGAACTTGTATCAACTGGATACAATGTCACACCAATGTTTGAAGACCAAGCATTGTATTGACAATGCATGAGGAGTTGAATGGGATCCATCCACAACTTCTAAGTGGATGAAGTGGATTAATGAAGTCCATGCACTAACACTTAGTTCATGTGAATTAGAAGAAGATCCAATTGATCTCTGATTGGATCAATGAAGAACATTGAAGATTCTGTGATTCAGGAGCTCGGTTGATGAAGAAGACCCTTCGGGAATTCCACATTCTATGTATTGAGTATATGTGAGGAGGATGGAGGAATTCTAATGAAGAAGAAAAATCAAGAAGGAAGAAGTGGCATTTGGCATTTTACACTTAAGTACTTTGTATACTTAGTGTATATTCAAGCAAAAAATTAGCCACCAAGGGCCAGCCTTAAGGGTTCAACCCAAGGCACATGTGGGACTAGGTCACCACGCCCAAGGGGATCCCATGGGGGCAGCCCGAGAGGCCGCGACCGTGTGTAAGTCGGGCCACGCAGGGGATTAGGTCCTGCGCAGCATGGGCGCCAGAGCGCGCGCCCGAAGGAGCATAGTGGGCGCCAGTGGCGCGCCCGCAGGGAGCAGAGTGGGCGCAGAGCGCGCCCGCAGGGAGAACATGGTGCGGGGCGGCACCGTGGAGGGGGAAGTTCAATTGCAGAGAGGCGGGCAACGCTAGGTTGAAAAGCCGCGGCAAAACCGCGCCCCGTTTCGATGTGGGACGCGGAAAAATCACCGGGAGCGAATCCTGGCCGCTCGATTGATCGCGCGCCAGATCTCAGCCGCACATCTCATCGCGCCGCTCCCATTATGATCGCGGCCGTCCGAATATTCGATCGAACGGATCCCCGTCCATCTCCTACCTTAAGATCGTCCAAAGCCACCCGCGAGCCTCCGACGAACCAGGCGCCATCCGAGGGATGATTTCGAGATTCCGGCCACCTCCGACGAAGATGAAGACACCATTGAGTTCGTCTGGCCCAACTGAACCTAACCATGCAATAAAATAAGCATGCATGTAAGGTAATGAGGATTTCGAAAAAGGCCGAGGCAAAACAAAGTTGACGAGGCCATTTGGTGTTCGTGTTTTGCATGGGATGGCCAAAACAGAGTCTGTGCATGCGTTCTAAATCGCATGCACGAGGAGGAATGAAAAAGGAAATTAAAAATGAGTTAATCCGCGTGAAACAGAGGGGAAACAAGATTTTGGAAATCTTGAAAACCCGAGATATTCGGGAGTTTGAATTTTTATCTCCGTGGATGAACCGAGGCCCTCTGCCTATTTAAAGAGAGGCCGAGACCTCTGGATTGCTTGCTGATCCTTTATTGAAAACCCGAAGTCCCGCGGAGCACTTTGTGCCTCGCGAAGCTGAAGCCCTGCGCAACCCACTTGCGCGGTTGTGTTCCTTTTGTGCATACCTGCACGAAAGAGGTTGGAGGAGTCCCCTGCGCGCCTTCCCTTTGCGCGGCAGGAATTACCCGGGGCAGTAGCACTTGCGCGCCCCGTGGTTGAGGTACCTTGCACTCGAGGCCTTGCACGGCTCTTGTGCCTTGTGCACCTGCGCGACAATGGAGTAGAGGAGAGGCCGAACCAAGCATTTGCGCGCCTTGAAGAGGAAGTGAAGACCAAGGCAGTGCCTCGTATGTGAACATTGAGAAGGCCGAGCCTTTGTGCTTGCGCGGCCGGTTGCACAAGACACCCTACGGGCAGTGTGTGTGCAAGAAGAAGTGGGAGGCCAAGGCTTGAACACTTGTGTGTGTGTTCCAAGTGAGGAGAAGGCCCTACGGGCAGTAGCTTGTGCAAAGAGGGTGAACATAAGTCTTAGAGCCTTTGTGTGCAAATTGAGCAAGGAAGGCCGTAGCCTTGTGTGTGCACACTTTGAAGAACAAATTAAAAGAACAAATTGTGTGTGCAAATTAAAGAAGTGGCCGAAGGCTATGTGTGTGCAAAAGAAGTGTGTGCTCACTTAGAAGAAGAGGAGAAGACCCACACAAAGTACAACACACTTTTAAGTGTGTAAACAAATAGAATTAAGTGTGTGAAGATTGTGAAGAAGGTGTGTGCTATAATTTACTATACCCTTTGTGGGTTTATTGCACCAAGGAAGAAAGAGGGGAGTGCATGCATACATGCATGCACGTGCACACGTGAACAAAGCCAAATCTGGTTGTGTGCATTTGAGTTGTCCAAGACTTGAAGATCTTGAAGAAATTGAGAAGGCCATGCAGGCAGTGCCTGAGGAAGAAGAGATGGCATGCACTCAGTGCATGAAGTTGTTCTGATGTGAGACTGGACCGGACTGAAGATAAAGATATCAGTTGTCTGAGTATTCAGTAGTTGAAGAGAGAAGCCAGGTCATCCTTAGAAGAAGGAGATAAAGCCTGAGCAAGACGAGAAGACCTGATCAACTCAAGTGATCAGAGGTACAGAGCAAGGCTAGCAGTCTTTATCCCAGACTGCTGAGGATACTTGAAGAGCTTAAAGAGAAGAAGAGCTACTCGTGTGACTCGAGGAGCCAGGAGAAGCCCCTTGTGAGACTCAGGGTGGAAGAAGTCTTCAGTGGGATTCTGGAGCAGGCATGTGGGACTCTGGTAACACTGTGGGACGCAGTATAAAGACCCTCCTATGGGACTCAGGAGAGATACAGTGGGACTCTGTATCGACCATTGTAATACTAACCGATTATAATGGAGAAACCAGGTTGGGGTGTATAACCAACATGGCAAGGACGTAGGCCTTTGGTTCCGAACCTTGTAAATCCTTGTGTCCAGTGCCTTTACATTTACTGCATCATTCGAGGAAAGGTGAGAGATACAAGAAGAGTGGATCGAGGCTTTAACCATCCATAGAGGTTTAATTGATAAGGAATCAATTAGTAAAAAGTTTAAGGGATCACTGATTCACCCCTCCCCCTCTCAGTGATTCACACTGATCTGGGCATTTCATATGTTTTGTTACATAAGCCATGTTTGTTGTATCTTATTCATATCCAGAATGATATCAAGTCCTTAAACATCATTTTTAAATCATCAAATGATAATTATACTTGAATGGATACGATGGAGAATGAATCTCATCGCGTTCGTGGAGACGGTAGTCCGTACGTACGCACGAGCGACAATATCATTCTTTTGATATTAAAATAATATATAAATGGATGTTATATCATATATACAGAATAATTAACATGTTATATTTATTATTTACATGAGTTTCACATCATTATTATACCCATACAAATAATAATATATTGAATAACAATTACACCACGACGTGGAGACGGTAAGCCGTACGTACGCACGTATTGTGACATGTTATTCAAAGGGTGGATAGAATACTAAATATGGTTGTACCATATTTATAATAACATCACAGTATATGTGAGATACTGGAGTTATTATTTTAGAATGGTAACAACAAAGGAAGAAGAAGTGGAAGAAGAAATGAACTTGGAAAAGGGTGGTAAATCATTACCTCTTCTTCGAGCTCTTCCATTTGATTTGATCAAAAGGGATCCTTAGGTTGGCTTTATGATCAAAATAAGGCCTCTAGGTTGTAGTGAGGGAAGTTGGGAGAGTATTTGGGCAGATTTTGGCCGAACCAAATGGCTTTGAAGATGTGAAGAAATGATAAGGAGTGGTCTCCTTTTATAAGGGAGAGGAGGGGCTCTTTAGGAACGAGTGAAAGTATTACTTTATAATATAATTATATTCGGTTTATAATGGTCCAAAAATAATTTAGGTCGAAGATAAGATGACTCATATTCTAAATAACATCAACCAATAAGAATTGGACAGGTTTTAGATAATATTTTAATCATTATAATCTTATTTATTTAAATTATTTATTAATGAGGTAAACATTTCATCATTATTGTGTCATTAATAATTTAAATTATTTGATGTCTAAAAATTATAAATAAAATATCATTATGTAAGAAATATTCTTAGCTTTCTAATGAATATTTATAATCTAAAATCCAACATGTATAAACCTATTTAAAAATTGTTCTTCTAAAACATTTAAGCTTATGCCATTTTTATTTTTATTTTAACTTTATTAATATAATGTGTCCATACCACATAAAAGTGGCTCTAAGGGGTCCCCAAATCGACCCAAGGATGCCATGGTCGGTTATGTGTCCCCCAATAAGGTTAGGACACGTTTTAGGGTAATTATGTATAATTATAATATTATTTTTTAACCCTTATTTACCGGATTTACACTTTAACCATGGTAAATAAAATATTTACCGCAGTAATTATTCAAATTGTGTAAAAATAAAAGTTACCTATTTACATAATTTGGACATCATGATTCCAAATATGTAATACATTTTTCCAAATTCAAAACACAAAAGTGGCAGAAATTAATTTAAAATTAATTCTCGTTGTTAAAATTAAAAGCGTGTTTTTAAGAGATAATAACTATCAAAAGATTGACACTTGTTTATGTCTGGTTTAATTGTGAAATTATGTCCAATGACAAACAATAAATTAAATGGTAAAAATATCTTCTAAATATACTTTATAACCACTCAAATTCATAATTTATCAATATTAATTATTTTGATTAAAAAAGGTGATTTTAATTAAAATTTAGTAATTTTCACTATTCATCAAAATATAAAAGTTATCCGAAAAGTACCAAAATTTCACCCTAGGCTAATTTCAATATTCCGAATCCAAAAATGAAGTCCATTTTGAAATATAAAATATATATGATTTCAAAAAGTAGGTATTACTATTCACAACAGCTAGTTTAATTAGTTGTGGTGTGTGTTCGAACTCGAGGTTGCGTACAACACACGCTATCGCATTATTCGAAGGGAAACGTACCGTGGAAGCTTGGGGTGTTACAATCAACAAGAATATCATCCAGTAACATCATCAACATCAACTCAATAGTAGACTCATTAACAACCAATATCTATTTTTCCTAGTTAAATCGTTAGTAAAATTATTTCCCTTCATGGGTGTCTATGCTAGTACAGAATCAAATTATTTCATACACTCAACCCACCTTTTCATATGGAGAATCAATTCTCACTAAAAGATAGATATAATTCAATATCGTTTGTTCTGTATGTATAGAAAATGTTTTTATAAATAAAGAGTTCCACCAAAACATCAACTCATAATCCACTATAGTTAATTTGAGGTCATTCATAGGGTTATTTCAATCATGTGGCCTCATATTTCAGAAACCATACGCCACTAATAAATCTACCAACACCATCAATTCATTGAGACATATCCATGTTGTGTCATGAAACATTTTATAACACTCAAATAGAGCGGGGTAGCATCAACATGGGTTACATTGTCAAATGCTTATTCGAATCCTAGAATAAATTCTCACATGATTCCATCTATTCAAACATCACCACATTCATAGTCAAGCCCAAATGAGGTTTCATTCAAATGGGAAAATCCCAGTATGATCCAATTGTAATGTCCTACTAATCCCAGAATGCTACGAATAAGGAAAACATTATTTTTCTACTCACATGAATCAATTTCACGATATTTCTCTAGGTCCAATGACACACCTTACATTTAGATGATGTAACCTGATATGTTTACCATATCAATACCATAATAAAACCTATATATCATGGAATATTGTCGTATATTTCTCATTGTACTCTAGATGATGTCATGATGTTGGGATTGATCATCACGAGTCTTCATGTACACTATGATTTCATGCACAGTCAAACGGCTTCAGGTATGGGTGGAAAACTCAGTTCGTCAAGGCTATAAACAATTTTGGTTCATTATTTAACATGAAAATAAGTATTAGGATATCATAATTGAAATACCACCTTCTAAATGGTGTGTTTGATATATCAAATGGTCATACTCCAATCTTATAGTACCTCGATCTCATGAAAATGTTGGCGTAAATACAAGATCCTATTAGTTGGTCATATGTATCATCCATATGTGGAAGAGGATGCCAGTTATTCACTGTCATCTGGTTCATCTTCAAATAATACAAACGCAATAATTAACTCTTTTATACATTATTTGAAAAAAAATAGATAACACCATGATGACATACACATATGGATAATGTCATTATCCATCAACTCATACACATTATTCATGAGATATTTACCATATATCCATTCAACTATGCTTATAGGAATAATGTCTATTTCATACATTGGAATGATATCAATTGTAAAATCCATGTTTATATTTGGATGAATCCTTTATAATTTCTCTAGAAATGGGTCTTATAACCTATACACTATTTGTGGAAATTCATATGTCCATAATTATGTGATCAATATTCTACTGACCACTACATACACATAATGATCTTATATTCAAATTTTTTGATAATGTAATAATCCTGGGGGAAATGATATTGTCTAACAATGAGAGAACACCCTTTGAAAAAACATATTTCTCTCAACCATACTCCCATGGGTGAATTGAAAATCAACACCACATACTTGAAATTCACCTCCAGACTCAAACCATTGACAAGGTGTGATGACCAAAAATATTGGGGGGCATGTATTAAATAAGTCACTAGAATGAATATAATATATAATAATTTTACCTGATAGTGTCGTTGGTCCCTCATTTATATCCATATGTAAAATATGAATGTAATGTTACTTTAATTTCTATATTTCATGTGATTTTGTTTAATTCCCAAATGTTTTACCACTTTACTGATATGGGAGTTCAATCCTTGAAGACCTCCATCCAATACCTTGATGGAAATGTCAAATATTACTCTAATTTCCTAACATATGAAGTTACAAATACCCCATCATGCATACTAATTATGTATATATTCACCATCATTACCCTTATATCATGGGTTCCTATATAATTTCCATAAATGATCCTTCATTTCTCATGTTTAACACAGTACTAGTGGCTGGGGAAAATGTCTATGATAGTGGTTCAGCTGACCGCAATGGTGTAAAAGAACTCGTGTAATATATTGAGGTTTTGATCCTACACCCAAAAATCTATTCCTTCCACTATTTATGTAAATATTATCACAAATATGCTTCCAAAAATCTAAATTTTCACCTCATTATCATCTAGTAGAAACCAGTGGAACCCCAATGGGAGCCTCCATTAGGTTTTCCTTGACTATGAGTGCATAATCTCTCACCTCACCAAAACATATCTAATATATTAAATTGAATTTTTTTCCCAAGAAGAAAAAACAGTTTTGTTTTTTTCTCATCCAATTATATTATTATAGTAGCTCACTTAAAGTCTATAAAACATATTGTGTATTCTATCATGGATATACTCCCCTAAGCAATCTACCTAAACTCACATGCTCTAAAATGTCTATATGTCTCTGAACAAAAATTATCTTGGAACATAACCAAAATTTCCATCACCTCAATGACATATGATTTCACTCTCTTGGAAAAAAATACAATAAGTGGTTCACTTATCCTCATAATATATTATAGGATAACATGACTCTATTCTTTACAAGAGTCTCCAAATTTTCAAGTATAGCCTGGATGTCCTAAATCCAAAACTTGCCTGCATCATGTATACCATCTTCTGTAAATTATAAATGGTGTTGTAATTAAAACTATTTAATGATATTAGAAATTATTTTCACAACCCACCATTGGTATATTTAAATAACATTCATTATGCTATAAACATTCACTTAGATATTCTTTCTAACTTTTTCACATGGCAAGATAATTGCCTCAACTTCAACATATTGTAGAAAAATCTCCATCCTTGTCCTCGCTCATCCTCTCAACATGAAAAGTCATTGAGGAATATATATTAAATTTTAAACACATGTATTAGAACATATTATAGCATATTAACAAGAGTATTGTAATTAGAATTCTTAATAAGCCATAACTAGTCATTTCCCCAAAACCATGCCACATGGTAATAACTGAGGTGCAATCTTTATTCCTTACTCTCATTAATATACGTATAAGTTAAAAGTGGTAACCATATTCTAAAATTATGGTTTCTCATTATACAATTTTTTATAATATTTATAATTTAAAATTAATAATTTTTATATTTTTTACCATTTTCAATTCAATTTAAAATGTAGGGAAATAGTCTAATTTCAATATCTTACCCAAAACACATTTTCTCGTGCATTACTAAAATAATGTATGTGAAAAAATATACTTGAGTGCCTGTAATGATGACTACAAACTCAAAAATAATGGAATCCCGGAATAGAATTCATCTATAAGAAACAATAATTAAATCACAGAATAAGTGCATCACTCAAATTGAAATGGTATCAACTAAAACAACAGAGTTCAATAATAATAATATGAACCTAGTTACATGTATTTTTCCCTCATAAATTGGTTATATACTCTAATGAATGAGATATTAACCAAGGCCTGAGGCAACCTATTATCCTATATTTCGTTCACAAATATTAATAATATATAAAAATAATATAAACCTATATAATAACTCTTTGTAACATCACAAATCAAGTGCAACACACCTATTCCCTGAATAGGTCAGTCAGAATACCACCGAAACACATCCCCATACACAATAGGCTGGTGACTAGTAGTGAGGATATAATATAGATCATGTGTATAATATACACTCTATATAAAAGTGGTCAAATATTGTAAAATAAATAAAAAAACAACCATGAGATATAACCGTACCCATAATAATACCATTATCACATGATGAACAACACCTGAAATATATCATCTACAATTAATTAGTAGATGTGACATGCCAAATCCATTCCATGAGTCAACCTGAAAACCCATAAATATATAGAATCTTGAACTCTCATGTGTATCGTGAATCAAGTTGGTTCCCCACATCCATGCTCTTTCCTAGGACAATCATGTATCATATTGCCCTTTACATTATCCAATCATGGAACTGTGAAATATGTTTGGGTATCGATCATGAAATCTATGTCGGGGGTTTTTACAACATAGTATTCCACCACCAATGTCCACTAAAAAATATTTAATAATTTTTTTTGTTAATTTAATTAAATAATAATGAACATTTCATATGTAAACCATAACTATAACCAAATTTCAATATTCATTAATTAACCACTTAACTGATGGGTATTGGAGGACATCTAGACCCTAAATACCATCTTTAGCCCATTCCTATGTCTAAACTATCCCAAAGGGATATCAGATATCAAAATAACACAATTATCACATATCATAAATTCATATCATTAGAAATTTCAACCATAGTCTATTTTCAACCCTAGGGAGTAGAAACTTGTGTCTAAGACCCAATAGATATTTGGAGCCTCTGTCCCTATCCAACTCCTCAATTTGATATGGGTTAATGGATCCCCATTCCTTTTCCAATACTAATATCACAAATGGGTATATGGAGCATCCTTATTTTACCCACAACATCGTTTATTAAACAATTCATCTCTATGGGATTTCGATACAATAGACTATGTCCCTCACAAGTTTATCCATTGATTCATTAGTTTTTGATTTTGATATGTAGACCATGTCTAATAAAAATTTATCAATTAATTCATCACTATTGAATTTTTATTCAGTAAACCATATCCCACACTCATATATCACATATATCAAAAAATCAGATATAAATTAATTTCACATATGTCAAATCAATCAATTATAATCAACATTAACCCAATTAACTAATAATATAAATTTCTAGTTATTAAATGATAACCATATTAATCTAATTCAATAAAAAAATTCAATCCCTTGAACCCATAAAGTAAATTCATAAATAATTATTTTAACTCTAATGTTCAACTTCCCCTATTAACCAAAAATGTTAACACTTTGAAATTAACGATAATTAATTGAATTGTTAATTCATTTTATGAATCATGGTAATATAAAGAATTTCTTGTACATAAACATCATTAAATCAAGATTATAAAATTTTAATTTAAATCAGAAACTTCAAATAATTGACGAGGGATCAGCCAACTAAAAACCCATATTTGAAACAGATTGGTGTTATCCATAATGAAGATCAATATTTTGATTCAAAACCGAAAACCAAAATTAATAAATCTGGATCCATAAAACCAAGATCTAAATATAAAAACATTATGTGGAGGAATACGTTAAAAAGATTGGAGATGAAATTGGAAGACGGATAAAACCAAATGTGATAAATATCAATTATCAGGAGAGGTTCATATCATTGATTTGGGTTTCGATTCGTTGAGAATAGTGTTTAGGAGCCGAAGGTGTAACAACCTAAATTTTTGTGAGTTATTTTTTGATTTAATAAAACCATTTTATTATAATTAATTTAATGAAACACTAAATATAGTTTTTTTATATTAAATCAATATGTTTGGATTGAGTTATGTGAACCACCATGTTAATCATGCACTACAGGCAACAGAAAATTTGACCTTCTCTACATGGAACCTCGATGTTTGATATCATTATACACAACAATGAATTATGTAACACACGAGACTATGGCTTACTAAATAATAATATATTTTAAATTTATTATTATTTACAATATTAATATACAAAAAAAATTTAAATTATAGGTTATGAATAGCATTAACTAATTAATAAAAATATATAGATTTTACAATTAAATATGGATTCATAGGTTTTTAATTAATTATAAATTAATATATAATCATATTGAATATAAATGGGAATATGATTATGGTAAAAAAATTACCCAAATAAATGAAATTTCATTTTATATCTTGCAATGCAAAATTCCATACACTCTCCTAAAATTGAACATCAGTTTGGCATACGTTACATGGAAAACCGAGTTTCGATGGAAAACATTTATTATTATAATTATTTAAATGAGTTCTTTAAACCTAGATGCAAATCAGAGTAATATGAATAGTAATAAATATAAAAAATTGTTTTAAATATTTTATATAAATAAATCATATTGATAATGAAATTTATGATTTATGGTAAATTCTATCTAGGTTTAAAAATAATGTTTTCTCGAATGATCCTTTTTAATTGTCCTTTTGTGACAAATAATTACAATATTTAAATTCATTTAGAAATATAAGTTGAAAAAATAATAATCATACTTAAATTTAGAATGTCAAAATGAATCTTGCGCTAATTTTGGGGAATTTTCTGTCAAACATCTCCTTTTATGATGAATGGTAATAAATACTACTCATTCTGTTCAAAAATTCAATTTCGTTCAATTATATTTTTATGATAAATGGTATTATAAATTTGGTGTAAGGAAAAATTAATTAAATATTACATCTATTAATAAAATATAATTTATTAGAATCAGTTTAACTTTGAAAATGTATATAAAATCATAATTAACTTTTTATCTTTTTTCTACATTAAAAATTATTAACTTTGTCCCATTTTTGTGAATATCATTAATATTATATTTTACACATATATTTATTGAATTTAAAAAAAATATTAAATAAACAATATTAATAAGTATATTTTTCGCATTTTAAATATATAATGTACATTTTTGACTAAAATGATTACTAAAAGTGGTGAAAATTAATATTAGCAATTAAGACCAAATTAAGTTTATTTAGGGACTAAACCTTAAAATCAATGAACAATTTTTTTTTCCACTTTTCCAAAGGCCATTAGATTTCCATATAATGTCCATATATATTCCTTTATTGTGTTTTATTTTGGTTTTTATGGCTTTTTTAGGTAATAATTTGATTACAACTATGTTGATTCAAAAGAAATTTGTAGTGATCCATTTCCATTCTGAATAAAAGGTCACCAACTCTAACCCAATCCTCACACCTATCATGCACATTTTATCTCCCAAAATATGAAAAACTATTCAACCAAATACCCTCCCTTTCTCCATGAACCATTAACATGGGATGAAGTCAACCAAAGGAATTATTTTGGAACAAACCAAAAGGAGCTACCAAAATAAGTTGTAATATATTCTCTCATTTGTCTTCCATTATTTTCATCCCCCACCCCCAAAAACCACGTTATTCTAGTATTATATAAAAAAAATTATTCTAAATATACTATTATGTTGTTTTTTCGATTATTAGACCCCCACTTACACACACCTCTAATTAATGGGTAACACAAATACTGCTTCTCTGTAAAACAAACTACTACCTCACAAAACGATGATTGTTTAATTTTCCATTACCATAAATAATGGTTGACATAATGAGTAATTTTTTATATATAAGATATATATTAAATTTATAATTTCATTATTCGTCTTTAAATTTTATCTAGAACCTACCTTTAATCATTTCATCTAATGTAAATACAATAATTTTATTTGGGGAAGTGTGGACTATCGACCCCTCAAAAGGATATGAATCGTTTACACACAACAAGGATTGTATTATGCTTTTATTTATTGAATATATATGATATATTTGATATCATAAATATATTTTAATAATTATATTTATACATATATGTTTTGTAATTTATTTCTCTCAACATGACCATTAAACAGAAATAACATTCATACATATGTACGACCCACCATCTCCCTGAACGTTGTGTTTAATATCATAACTATATATTATATATATTATTATAATATAAATCTATTGTTTATAAATGATATTCATACAATGGATTCAGTTCTGGAATCCCAATAAAAGTACAATGATCAACAATATAACAAATTTACACATATAAAAAAACAATGAGAATATTACCTGAAGTGACACCATGACATAGAATGTTTAAAAGGAGGAAAAAATAAGGTCATAATCAAAATATATATGTAATTATATATATGTATATTTTTCTTTAAAATTGGTATAATAATTTAATATATATTGTATAGGTTGTTTGAACAAGTTCGATGTGAGTCAAGACACAAGGTAGGGGGATTTCAGCTATCATTTAACATTCTTGAGATATATGAAATGATTACCACCCTTTCCTTCAGTGAGGTGTATATAAATATAGTTATTTTTTTATTTTTATCTGGTATATAAATTTATGGGTATTAACATATCCATTTTATGATATTTATTTCATGGTTTTTATGTTTCTAAAGTTAATTAATCGATAAAAATGTTTTGCCTTAATTTTTCATCATTGAAATTCAGATTTTGTTATGAACATAAATTTTTTTTCAAGGTATATATATTTAAAATTTAAATTATATAACATTAATCTTTATATTAAAATAATATTTCAAGAATCATGTAATTTCTTTTTCTTACAAGGATAGTATGATCCAATGTTACCAGGTGATAATAGTTTACTGAAATAATATCATATCTTTTCAATATAGTTTTATGATTACTTTGATTAAATAATAATATACATATCACAATAAAATTCATGAAATTTCCTCTCCTATGGTTATTCATAATATATTATTCTATTGGAACGATTTTTATTTAATTGTTGCATATTATTTTTATGAATGTTTTTTGAGGAATCCTAACAATACCCTCTCTTCGGTTGGAAAAGAAAGTTCTTTAAAAATGGTTCCATGTATATTCTAATAATATTTTATTGTAATTAAAATATAGTTTTATCCTTTTTTGTTATGTAATCAATTTAAAGTAATTTTTTCATTTTCTAAATGAGGAATTTATCTAGGATTTTTTCCATTCAAAAGCAATGTTCTTTTTAACTCGTATGAAATGTAAGATTTACCAGTCTTCATTTCCCTCAAGATTCCTATGATTATTTTTAGAGATAAATTTTAGGAAATTGTTTGTAAAAATTAAATTTCAAGGAAAAATCTTTTCAAAACATCTTCCATATTTATTTATATGTTTCACATTTATTTTCAGTGAAATGGGTTTCAAAATGTATTGATGATTTGTTTAAATTTTTTCAAAATACCTTCAAAGATTTTTTTTCATAAATTTTTCATTATTGATTTATATTTTCTCAATGTATATTTAATGAAATAGTTTTTGAATCATTTTTTATTATTTCATATTATGTTTCAACATTCATTCTTGGAAAAAGGGATTTAATTTGTTTCGATGCTTATTTTATATTTTTTCAAAAGACAAGGCTGTTAAAATTGAATAACTATCTCTTGTTATGATTAACGATTTCCATTTCTAAGTAATATAATTTCAAATGGTTTTATATATTAAAATTAATTTCTCATAGAAGATACAATATTTTCCTCCAAAAAACCTTTTGAATGATATTTTTAAATTATTTTCCATATATGATTTCATATCAGGATATTACATATGCCCTTCTAGTAAATGATAGAAAGGATCCAATAAATTTAATTTTATAAATTGGTAATGATTAATGTAATGGTAACTATGAAACTCATTTATAATTCATGGGTTATTTTTTATGAAATCTGTATCTCTTTTACGGGTTATATGTTTATGAAATCTATTTGTCTTTCACGGGCGATGATTTTGATGAAATTATTATGAATCCTATATAATTTATCATACGTTATAATATGATTATATGTTAATAATTGTAATGAATCAACCTAGGCTACCCTAAAACCCGAGACCCGACTTGATCTATTACGTACACAAATGAAATTCTTGATCCCCATTGGCTAGCTCTATGAACCCATGCATAGAACGTCAAAACCAAGGGAAATTTTTTTTCCAACCTGAACAACAACATGGATTACCTATATAGAACATGAAAGTAAAATTGAATACAAAAAATATATAACACCCCAACTTCATAATTTAATTTTATTTTATTATTTTATTATTTTTGGTCTATGGATTCTCAAGACAAGGATCGGGCTGGGTCCCGACATAAAAGTTTTTGTCTCTTAACATTTTTAGTGGGTATCAGACCCATGGATGGTCCCCACACGGTGAGCGCTAGCTATGCAGTCAGCTCGGTTTCATGCGCAAATGCATGTCATATAGAATAAATAAATATTTATGTAGATAAGAAGAGTTGAATGATTAATTTGTGATAATATTAATGTTATTATGTAATTAATAATAATTTTATTAATAAGGTGTTTATTTTTATTATTATCATTTTTATCATTATTCTTATTTTTATTATTTTTATAATTATTATTTTTGTTAATAAATTTTATTAATATTATCTTTAATAGTGTAATTAATTTTTTTTTGTATTATTATTATTATTATGAATATTACTTTTATTAATATAATAAAATTGATAAAGAAAAAAAAAATAAACCCTAACCTAACCCTAATACACTACCACCCCCACCCCCTTTCCCATTTGTCGTTGCGCGAGCCCCCCCCCCCCCCCATGTTCCTATTGCATGCCACACCCACCTCACCTTATGCTTCCAGCTGTCCCCACAGGCCTCTCCACCTCCCACTCTCCTCCGTCGCCAGCAGCCTATACGGCACAAACCTCCCCACTACTGACCATTACTACCAGCAGCCGCAGGCCAGCGCTTTAGCGACCCCTGCTAGCCATTTCAGTGAGCCCCTCCACCGGCCAGCGGCCTCCGACCCCCTATAGCAACCTCCAGCCTAGCTTCGGTGAACCCATCCTCTGGCCAGCATTCCTCCGGCTGTTGTTCATGCATCCCGAGCACTCCCGGCCTTTTTCTCGGTGCTCCAGCCCACCCTCCGGCTCTGTTTTCAGCATTCCGGCTTCCTCCGGCACACCGACGATGCATTTTCCGACCACCGCACCTTCATCTGGTCGTGTTATAGACTTTTTCAGTCCGACCAACCACCACTGCCTTGCACTGGCCATCTTTGCACATGACCGTTGGCGCGCGACCCCCGACAGTTTCCATGCATGAGCGTGCTGCCCCTTATGATTGGCGCGTGACCCTGTGGGTCAAGCGTATATCTAGGTGGAGGTAAAATTTATGACCTGAATATGATTGAGTTTATTTTATATCAGTTATTGGATTTTTGGGTTTTTTTGGTGTTTGTTGCAGTGTGTTAACGGAATAAATCCGCAACACATTGGTCTTCTTCTTCTGCATGCGTACGCACCTGCGTGATGTGTGTTGCGTCATCGTGTTTGGTTTGTGAGTCCATGTAGGTCTCCCACTACAGTTTCATTTATATTTAGAAATAATTTATTCCATTTATTTTCATTTATTTTTAGTAAATTTAATGTAGTATTAAATATTTATTTTTATTGTGGTAACCTGATGAAAATGGAACCTGTTTATTTCTTGCATTGAACTGGAAGTGTTGTTCTTGGATTTTATTTTTGTGTTCTTCTTATGATATTTCTAATTGGGTTCTTTATGAAATGTTCAATTCATGATGAAGTGTGTTTTAAAATGGTTTTGGTGTGTGTAAAATGGAAGGTGTATTATTTATGGAAAATGGTGTTTTCTTAAAACCAGGAATAGAGAAAATGCCCGTCTTTACTTTAAACATGATTTTAGATACATTAAGTGTGGTTCTTGTTTGATGAAAAATGTTTTCCTTTGGTGCATCAATAATTTTTTTGATTTCATTTGAGAAATATTTTTTCCATCAAAAAGTTATAAAAAGGCCTTCTTGGATCTTGATGAATGTGGGTGTGATTGGATATTGGAAATTGGTTTTACTTGTGACACCAATGTGATTCAGTTTTGAAATGTTGATTTGTGTTTCATAAATGTTGTTCTAAGTGTGTTTCTAGTTTTCAACGGGATGGAATGTGTTGTGTCTTTTGGAAATGTTTTGGTATTAAATGGTTGTTGAGGCCCAATTTGTAGATTAAATAAAAATGGTTTCATTGGAAAACTCTCCTTGGAATGGGTCCTCGCCTTGTTGGTTGATGAAAGATGGTGTTTACCTTTGCATGGGGCTTCCTTTATGTGATATTGGTTTAAAGCGCGATGGTCTTGTTCCTTGGGGTACTCTGGGTTTTTTTGTTGTGTGTGTGTTGATGGTGTAAGAAGATGATGCATTTTTTGAATTGATTTACTAGTATTTTTTGACTCACCCCCATTTTTTGTACATGGCAAGGGAACCTGGCATAGTAAGTAAACTTTTTGTGAACAATTACTGCACTAGTTTAGATTACACACTGGCTAGTGGCCCCATAGCAGTGGAATACTGAGTTACTGCTACTGTAGGGATTGGGCCCCTTGGTTAGGCCATGTAGATCTGTGTCGAGCATTGGGGCATTATGACGTCATCAAGTTAGGGAATTCCTTCATGATGAGTGACATGTATAGTACATTCCAGATTGTTCACAAGATCATAGGTTGAAAAATGTCTTTTGGATTTCTATTGTTAGTAGTGATCAGTGTAGTGTTTTTTTACCTGTATTTCCCCTTACTGTGTGGATTCTACTGTCCCTTTTTGAACATTGTTCTTTTTGTGAAATTGGATTAAAATGAAAATGTTTTATTCTCTTTGTGTAAAATTTGAAATGTAACAATATTCTCCATTTGAGAATTCCATTTTCACTAATAAATGGAATCTAACTATTGAAAATGAATAAGGTAAATGATTCATGTTTTGTTTTCGAGTGAAAAAATTATGATACCATACTTTTATATATTGCAGTTCAAACCTGGATTTGTGAATTCTTTATTTATTGACAGTGGTTTGAGATTTGTTGTCGGGATCACCTACTGAGTATTTTTTTTGTACTCACACCATCTTTTACCATTTCAGTTTCTGGATCCTTTGTTTAGGTATCATGGTTTGTGCAGCTCAGTGTTGGAGCAAGGTTGGTCCTTTGTTTGGGTGTTGACCTGCGAGGACAAGTGGAGGTACGTTGGTCGTGTGGCTGTTATTTTATTTCTGTTGTTAGTGTTTGTCTGTTTTGTTTAGTTTCTATTATGTATTGATCCTGGTTTTTTTGGGCTAAAATTATACCCAACGATTAAATCTTGATTCCCAACACTAGTTGTCAGCCCACGGGGATTGGGAACACCCTTCAGGCCTTACGGTGGAACGGCTCTGGTGACCTGTTCGGGGTCGACCAGGGTTGGTTTATGATAAAATGGTATCAGAGGAGGCCCTCATTATTAGGGTTTTCTCTTAGATGGAGATTATGATTTTCGTGTCTTGAGAGGTAGGTATGGGAAGGACTTCATGAACACTCACTCGTTCTGCACCTCGAGCCACTGGGGATACTCCAGGAATTGAGTCTTTGTTTCATTCTGGTTTGTTTCAGATTGAGGGATGACAACAGAGGTAGACCGATGTTACATTGTGATCACACACTTAGTAGTGACCCATTTGGTGTCCGGATACATGGTTTTGATTTCCACCAATTTGTGGACACTTACATGGGGTATGGCCCACTACCATGTAACCTGGTTAAGTGTGACCGTTAGTCCCTCACTTTGGTGGTTTTATGCAAGTTGATTTTCATTTTGATTCATGTTGATGTAAGTGGGTTTTTGGAAATGAAAACAAACTTTTGAAAATGGGAATTATTTCTTTTATATGACATTAAATTTATGAAATGGGTTTTAAAACTAAAAGCCTTTGGTTTGGAAAACTGTTTTTTTTCTTGGAAATTGGAAGAGAATGGTTTGTGGTGAAACCTCAGGTAATCATTATGAATTTTTTCCAATATGAGAGTATTTAGGGAAAGTGCATGTTGGTGCGTATGAATGAATGTGGATGAAGACATGTGCAACTGTTCATGGGATTACATGGGTGTGTTTGAATTTAAAGGATTGAGCTTGTTTTCTAAATTAGCTTTTAATGAGTAAAATGGTTTTGGAAAGTGATTTTGGTTTGAAAAGCGGATTTGGTAATTGGAATGTTGTCATGGAAGGATGCAGTTTTAAAATTGGAAAAAGGTTTTTTTGGAATCTAAAATAGAACATGAATTTTGGACATGGAATTTTGGGTTTTTCTTGTGGTTGTTTGGTTTTTGGAGTTTGTTGTTTTCGAATGAAGATTCTTTATTGATGTTTCTTCGATTGATATCGATTTCGGCTTGGTGTTATATATGTTGATTAGAAATTCCACCCAAGAATGGTCCCTAGAGTTTTTGATGAGTAATGCTTGGTTTTGGTATTTCTCATACATTGTCTGTCCTTCATGGTGATTGGAGTCTATTAGAGACAGTTCAGTGGCAAGAAGAGGTCGAGCGCTTCTTTAGGTTATTGGGAACTCCGTATGATGTTAGAGTGCATTCTATTTTGGGTCTGTTGAATGTTCCAGCTCTGAAAAAGTAGGAGTTGTTCATTCCACCATTAATGCATGATGGAATGATGTGGAATGTCTTTAAAGACGCCTTTGTTCGATGGTTTGTACTTTTGGAGGTGAAGACAATGAAAATTGAAGAGCTCTTATATTCTTAACATTTCTAGCAGACGGTGAATGCATATGTTGACCATTTCAAATATCATGTGTATCTTTTTCCTGGGGTAGTGCCGCAGGACTGGAAGAAGACTTCTCCCTTCATCAGGGGTCTTCGTCTAGAGGTCAAGGAGTGAGTTCTACCTTTTTGGGAGCATCACTTTTTTGAAGTTGGTGCATGATGTGTTCTTAGATGAGTTGGTTTCTGGAGCACAAATGGTTGGAAATCCACCATATCCAGTTACATGTGAAGGTCCCCCTTTTGATGAGCGTTGTGTGTCAGGTGAATTTCTTTCTAGTGGAGTTATATACGGTGGATCTAACATCCATTTCATCAGACTATCTAAAAGTTTAAAATTAGTATGGACTTTTAGGGCATACAAGACATCATGTCACACCCCTCTGAAGACGTTCCATCATTGCACGAGTCTAGGTCATCTAGCGAAGTTTTGCAGGAAGTGTCATCTGAGGAAGACGCGTTAACCAGAATAATCAATTTCCTATCAATGAGGCAGGAGATGATTCAACCATAAGTGCCCCAACCACTGGTCATTGGGTGAAGCTCATGTGCAGTTAGGAGTTGTCGTGGGTTTGAATCCACAGTTTGGGTTTTAGTGTTCCGTTTTTCCAACGACACATTAAAAGACTGTCTATTCTCGTTTTTCCACTATTAAATTCATGGCGTAGTTATGTGTCCATTTTTTCTTGATTTGGGGATAGGTGTGTTCGTTTGTAGTCCAAACATTCTGGTTTTTATTAATTATGATTCTCTGAATCGTATGTTTTTCATTAAAAATGTGTTTAAACCATGTATGGGTTAATCTTAGTTTGACTGTGTACATTTGGGGATGTATGTGCCTGTGGAAGGATCGGAATTTGTGGAAATCCTCGAGTTTACTTCGTGGGTTAATTTCTTCTCGTATGGTTCTCTCTAGTGTTTGGTGTTTTTGGTCTGTGTCGAGACTTCCAGGTTTTAGCAGAGGTGTTATTTCACTAGTGATGTAAAGGTTAGTTTGGGATTGTTGTGTGTTCTCGCATCGCCCCCCCCCATCCAGAGCTGGTGTGTTTGAATGATAAATTTTTTACACTAGTTGAGTTCTTGTGTTGGGAAGAACCCTCTCACATTTTCCCATCCTTTTATGTTGTGGTTTTTTCTTGTTTTTTTGGGGCATGGATTCTTGTTTGATCCATCATTCGATTGGGTGACTTTTTGGGGGAAGAAAGTGTCAGTGGTGGGGATAATTGTCATAGCCGACTTCCTAATTTAATATAATTTTATTATTTTATTATTTATGGCTCCGCATTCCCATGCCATGGTGCGAGCTGGGTCCCGACTTAAAATTTTCTGACGCTTAACATTTTAGTGGGTTTTGGTCCCGTGCATAGTCACCACAAGGTGAGCGGTAGCTATGCAGTAAGCCCAGGTGCCCATGAAATGTCTATCATATAGAATAAATAAATATTTACATAGATCAGATGAGTTTAATGTTTAGTTTGTGATAATAATAATGTTATTATGTAATTAATAATAATATTATTAATGATCCGTTTAATTTTATTACTATTTTTTATATTCTTATTCTTATTATTTTTTTAATTATTATTTTTGTTAATAAATTGTATTAATATAATCTATACAATTGTTATAGTTATTATTAATATTTTTGGTATTATTAATATTAATATTATCAATATCATTTATATTATTATGATTATTAATTTTATTAATATTATAAAATAAATAATAAAAAATAAAATAAAGCTGTACATAACCATAATACCCGGCGAGCCCCCCCTACCCTTTTTCCACTGTACGAGCCCCCCCTCCTGTTCCTGTTCCATGATGCACCCACCTCACCTTGCACATCTTGTTGTCCCCGCAGGCCCCCACGGCCAGCACCTCTCACTCGACCCTCATCTGCTGCTCCTTGCCCAGCCGCCGCGCCAGCGCACCGCCTCGCCGCCTCTCCCATTCTCTGTTGCCAGAAGCCTACATGGCCTCGACCTCTTGACACACGACCTCGTCGACCTCAGCTGCCAGCAGCCGCCGGCCAGCACTCTGGTGCCCCATGCATGCCCTTCCGACGAGCCCCACCGCCGACCCGCGACCTCAGGCCCCCTACAGTGCCCTCCTGCAGATCTTCGGCGAGCTACGACTTCATCTAGCAGCCCTCTGGCCCCCATTCCGGCATCTCGTGCACTCCCGACCTTTTTCACGGTGCTCCGGCTCACCCTCTGGCTCTCCTTCCGGAGTTCCGGCTTCCTCCGGTGCGTCTGCGCTGCATTTGCCGACCGCCGCACCTTCGTCTGGTCACGTTCCGACCTTCCACGGTCCGACCAACTAAGACTGCCTTGTTCTAGCCAGCGGCGCACCTGACAGTTGGTGTATGACCCCCAATGGTCTCTGTGTCTGAGCACGCCACCCCTTATGACTGGAGCGCGACCATGTGGGTCGAGCATGTCTCCCCGTAGAGGTAAAATTTTTGACGTGAATCTATTTGAGTTTATTTTATATCAGTGATGGGCTGTTTTGGTTGTTTTGGTGTTTCTTGCAACGCGTTGGCCAAATAACTTCACAACGCAGTGGTCTTCAGCTGGCGCATGCGTACACAACTGTGCGAGGTGTTTTGCGTTGTTGAGTTTGGTTTGTGTTTCAAGGTAGGTATCCCACTCAAATTTCCTTTAAATTGAGAACTTATTTATTCCATTCCTTTTCATAATTTTTAGTAAATTTAAAGTAGTACTAGATAGTTATTTTGAGTGTGGTAACCTGCTATAAATGGAAGCAGTTTATTTCTTGCAATGCACTGGAAGTATGGTTCATGGATTTTAATTCTTTATTATTCTTGTGATATTGGTAAATGTGTTCTTTATGAAATGTGCAAGTAATTTTGTAGTGTCTTTTGAAATGGTTTTGGTGTGTGTAAAATGGAAGTTGTATTACTTATGGAAAATAGTGTTCTCTTAAAACCTTGAATAGAAAAAATAATCATCTGACCTTTAAACATGATTTTTGAGATTTTAAGAGTGGTTCTTGTTTGATGAAAAATGTTTTCCTTTGGCGCGTGATTAAGTGTTTGGATTTCATTTGAGAAAGAGTGTTCCTTCAAAAAGTTATAAGAAGGCCCATTTGGATCATGATGAAAGTGGGTGAATTTGGATATTGGAACATGGTTTTACTTATGAAACAAATGTGTTGCAGTTTTAAAATGATTATTCTAGTTTCTTAGATGAGGTTCTAAGTGTGTTTCTGGTTTTCAATGTGATGGCATGTGTTGCGTCTTTTGGAAATGTTTTGTTCTTAAATGGTTTTTGAGGACCGATTAGTACATTAAAAAAATGGTTTCATCAGAAAACCCTCATTGGAATGGGTCCTCTCCTTATATGTTAATGAAAGACGGGGGTTACCTTGTCTTGGGGCTACTCTTGTGTGATAATGGAGTAAAATGATAATGGATTTGTTGAATTAGTTAACTTATATTTGTTTACTCTACCACTATTTAGTACTTGGAATGGGAACCTGGTATAGTAAGTGAACTTTTTGTGAACGATTCCTCTACTAGTTTAGATTAAGCCATGGCTAGTGGCCCCATAGCAAGGGAATAATGAGTTATTACTGCTATGGGGTTTGGGACCCTTGGTTAGGCCATGTAAGGCTATGCCAAGTTTTAGGGTGTTATGACGTCTTCGAGTTAGGGTATGCCTTCAGGATGAGTCACATGTATAGTATGTTTTGGATTGCTCATGAGCTTCTAGGTTTGACCCATGTCGTTTGGATTTATGTGGTTAATAGTGATCAATGTTGTGTTTTTTTGTACCTATATTTCCCCTAACAGTGTGGTTTTTATTGTCCCTTTTGGAAATTTATTCATTTTGTGAAAATTGTTTCAAATGAAAATGTTTTATTCACTTTGTGTAAAATCTGAAATGTAACATTATTCTCCATTTGAAAATGATATTGGCACTAATGAAAGGAATCTATCTTTTGAATATTAATAAGGGAAATGATTCGTGTTTTTTTCACGTGAAATATTTATGAAATCATACTTTTATACATTATAGTTCAAACCTGGATTTGTGAATTATTTGTTTATTTGATGTGCTTTGGGATTTGTTGTTGGGCTCACCTTCTTAGTATTTTTTTGTACTCACGCATATCTTTTACCATTTTAGTTGCAAGTTCCTTTGTTTATGATTCCTGGTTTCTGTCGCTCAGTGTTGGAGCGAGGTTGGTCCTTTGTTTGTGTGGTGACCTGTGAGGTCACATGGAGGTATGTTGGTCACGTGGCTTTTATTTTATTTCTGTTGGTAGTGTTTGTCTGTTTTGTTTATATTCTATTCTGTTTTGATCCTAGTTTATAATGGGCTAAAATTTTTCCCAATGATTAAATCATGATTCCCGATAATAGTTTCCAGCCCATGGGGATTGGGAATTCCCTTTGGGCCATGGCACAGACCGGCTCAGGTGACCGGTTCGGGGTCTACCCTAGTTGGTTCGTGACAAAAAATATATTTCAAAACCATGTTGAAAATAACAGAAATATAACAACTCAAACATTACATGAAAACAATAAAAGACAAGTTTTCCTATAGGGGAATCAAATCCAAATAGCTACAAAAATTATGGAATGGATGAACATCAACCATATCACCACCAGCTATGCATCATCGCTTACATTAACATCACAGCCTCGCTGCACTGCCTTGTCATTCCCTGCACTGGAAGTCAAACAAAGGTCTATGGACCACTGAAGTAGTGCACATGATGTGAGTTAATAAGCTCAGCAGGATCCCAACCATTTTTTCCATAATAAGTCTCTATATAATAATCATGTATACTAATTTTTAATATAAAACATTGAATGATAATAAGTGGTTAATTTTTAATGAAAACATGGTAAACATTTCTATTTTCCATTCTTCTTAACAAAAGCTGGTGTTGTAGTTTTAATTCTAATTTTCCATATCATTTTATAGAATCCTAAAAATAAAAATCTATGGTAAATCAGAATGCCTTACAGTAGAATACAGAAGCACATTTATTAAATCCATGAAATATTATAGGTCTAGATGGAAGACGACTCGTACCATAAGAATCATGTGCACACACAATAATCCTAGAACACATGCCTTGGATACAAAGTAATACCCCATGAGTAAACCCCCCACCCCCCAATGTCACTATCATTCCATTAATAAAACGGACCTACAATATAATAGAAATCCCCAAGAAAAACCTCCTCGATAATAATAATGTAATGGATGATGTACAAAAGCTAAACCATCCACCTACGTACCCTCAGTAAACATGTTCTGTTTACACAATCCCATTTCAATTACTTGAAACCTATTCAAAACCATTTATAATTAATTTATAAAAATCAATGAAAACCCATTACTATATAAAAACCCTTTATCAACACACACTACATATAATCTATATATTTTTATAAATTATTTTTTCTATAGATATTAATTTTGTTTATTAACATTTATGGACATTTCATTCATAAATGACTTTTCGTAAAGTTTGTTTTAACCCAAAAAATGATTTTAAACCAAAACCATGTATAATAATGATTCCTATATAAATACATAAAAGTAATATTATAAAATCAATATTATGATAGAATAAAAAAATATTATAAACAAAATGGATCATATATTAGATAAAAAAGGACAATTTGAATAAAAAACTATATTTATCAATATCCACTAAAATATAAATATTTTCTGAAAAATTTAAAAAATTACCCAAATAAAATATTTAAATATTTATTTATAAAATGATAATACTTTTCAAATATAAAATTTATAGTACTTAATTATTTTTTAAATGAATAATATATAATGTAATCCATTTTTTAATAATTTCTTGAAGAATAAAAAGACTTCACTAGAAATAGAGTAATTAATTATTATAAAGTAATATATATATTTATATATTTATATATTTAAAAAATAACATTTATTGAAATGGTTTTATTAATTTTTGTATCATATAATTTAAAATCTAGGTTGTAAATGATTATTTTATTATTGTTCATTTATAATTGGGGTATAATGTAATGAATGCTATTGAATATTTGATTTTTATTTCGAAAGAATTATATATAAAATATTATGTTGTAACATTATAACTTCTTTAAATGAATTAATAAATTTACATTCTATAACACTAATGTAAAAAAATAGAATATCACTACTTGATCGCATCCCTGGGTTCTCATACTTCTTCATAAAAATAGAGATAACTTTAATGAAATTTAAGAGGTTGTGTAGTTCTATTTTTCAGACATTATCTCTATAATCAATTATTTCTATTAATTATTTATTATCGGAATTATCATTATATTGGGGCACAATCTCTGAGTTAAGAAGAAGTTAATGAGCATGATTCAAATTAATGATTTGAGATACACATAATTCATTATGAATTTGAGTGAGGTTTATTGGGAGTTCCTTGAAATAAAAAACCGTCCTAATTAGATAAATATTATTAAAATGAATAATATACTATGTATTAATCATTACTTTAATTAAAAATCTATCAATAAAATTCCTAGAAAATTGGTTTGAATACTTCTCACTATGTTTGAATTATAAATAACATCATTATTTGTTGTCTTAAAAATTATGTTGAATCATAGCTTCCTGGATTTTATAATGAATCGATCTAGATTCCCCTATAATTACCACGAAATTTTTAGGTCCCAATATATTTCACTCACTAACACAATCATTGAAATATTAAGTTCTTTACTACTTTCTTCATTGGTATTCATAAGGATCCATATGAATTCTCGAGTGAAAGGTATTGTAAGGGTAGAATTTGACAAGATGATGGATTTTATTTAATCCACAATAAGAATATTGAAAATGGGGTCTTATCATATCCTCTTGGGATTAAATATTACTCTCAATCTGAACATATTTTTATGGATGATAAGTTATACTAAAACTCAATTCTGCATCCTAAAAATGTTGAATACTACTCTAAAACATTAAGGTAAACCATAGTTATTTATCAGATAAAATATAATGTGGAGAAATGTTAAACCATACATATTATTTAATTAAGACCATGGAAAAAATTTATGATATAATCATTAAATAATAGAAATTACATGTGTGGTATTCATAAGCTGACCAATTATAACCTAAATAGCATTATGGACTTAAGTCATTTTTAGGTGTTCGAAGTCAAAATCCCTAGTGATAGTGTCCCTTTTTCAGGTTAGTGAGGTTAGTTATTGTAATATTACATCATAATTATAGAATTTAACCATATTTTTATAAGTTTACATGCATTAATTGATATATTATACTATATCTATCATCAGGTTTTTCAACCATAAACACTGATTTAGATCATTATACAAAATTATACATCAATGGTTAATAGAGAATTGTGATCTATGATATTCTTATAACAGCTTGATGTAAATCTATGGTGATTAAGGGAGTCATTTTTTTAATCTTGAGACTGATCATTACATCACAATATATGACTAACTCTACAACATTTCACTTCATTTACATCCCTATGTCCTCCCTCAACACCTCTTTAATCATCATTGGGATTTATTGTTTAAAAATCATTTTTTAAAACTATTATTTGTAAAAATAGTTAATGAATTCATATTCCATAAATATTAACTAAAAAAGTAATTAATATTTCCTTATATTAAAATATAGATAATTTATCATTATCCATTATACTATAATTAAAAACACCTTCTCTCCACTCATAGTGAGATAATATATTGAGTAGTCCTAATGTTTTGTACACACCAAATATATTATATAGATAATATTCATCAATATAGGGGTTAATATATATTTAATGATTTTAAAATTAGTATAAATGTTACACATTCCTCCATAAAAAAATTCACCTTTATTAGTATTATAATGATTATCATTTCCAACTCCAAATAATGAGTTGTGTAATTTATCTCTTAAACAGCCAACTATTATGATACATACTCTATAAACATATAAATATACATAGTAACACTGAAAATCCAATTTATTAATTTCTCAAAGTAAATAAACATTATCCTCCAATTGTTAGTGTAACATATGTAAAAGGACCAACCATTTATTTAGTTCAATGGAATTTCATTGAATTTAATTAATCAAATGGTAATAAACACCCTTTAATGTTAACATGGCAAGTAGAATAAAAATCAATTATAAATCCTTCATTATTCACTGATAATATCCAAAAATAATCCTGAAAATTAATAGTAATAGTCCTAATGTTTGTTTGAGAAAATGATCAATATCAATTATCTTTGATGCATCATCAAATATTCTTTCACTTAAGAATATGTGGCTCAATGAAGAAATATTATATAAAAAATATTCATACATTGTAAATCATTCATATGGATACAAAATAATTAAGTTCAATAGTACAATACATATGTGATATTAATAATATTAATTTTTCTTCGAATAGTGTACAATATGATATACTAATTCCACCAAAAAATGGACATGTTATTCATTAACGAATCTATTCAATATTGGAAGAATTACGTTTATTAGTGGTTTTTAAGGGTTTTATTATGTTTAAAAACTAATAAATCATAATGAGATATCTATATTTACCCAATGAAATAGAGGGATATACAACTTGTTACCGACTGATGAAAAAAATGAGTTCCGTATATATGCGTTCCACAGGATAATACATCACTATTTATGTCATAACCCATGGAAATTATATGGGTTTCAAAAACATTTCATCATCATATTCATAAACCATATAATGAAATAATAATTATGATAACATTTGGAAATATACATATTTTTCATAATAAACATAAAATTATTGTGATATGTATTATAATGCAATTAAAATATCACTATAACATATGATAAGGTAAATAAATATATCATTTTGTAGTCATTTGTTTAAAATATAATAACATCAAACATATTAAGGATAAAAAATTCAAAATTACCAAGTAAACCAATATTGAGATGATATAAATTAAAAATCACTCATCAAATCTAATAAACCAATTCATATTGAAAATGATAAATAATTCAAATAACCTTTTTTTTCAAAAATGGCATAAGTACCTCATTCAAAAATGACTAGAAGAGTGAATTTGGATAATTTGTAAAAAGTGATATACGTGTAATAAAAATTACTGTATATTTATAGAATAAATCATATATTCAAGAAAACACTTTAATGAATATAGTTATATGTAATAATGTATTCATGAATGAATTGATAAATAATTTCAAGTTTTCATAGATACATACATTCCATATCCTACATACATGATGAGATGATAATGAATTGAAAACAATTTAATATAAATAAATAATATTACCATAATAAAATTTAAATTATTTGGAAGAGATATATTTTTCAATTCATCTTTGTAAATTTTAACAGATGAAATCCCTATTAAAAAAGTGATTTTAACATAAAACCCTTACTAATTTTGGATATTTTGAATCATAAATCTCAAAACAGAATAACCTAAATTTAAAACATAAATAAATTAATATATATAGATTCACTGGATAAAATATAAAATTGGAATTTGTACACCACATGATTGAAATAAGGGTTGAATATGATATATTTCTCACATAAATAAAAGTTAGGCAATAAACAATTACCTCAAATACTCTATATCATTATTAATTTAAACTACTATACAATTACATTTTTTATAATTCCATAAAAGTATAAATATTAGTATATAAAATATCATACATGGGATAATTATACAATATCACTAACGGTTCATCAGATAACATTCATTATCATTATTATTTTGTGTGTTAACTGGTTTGTTTTTCATTTATTTTTTGGTTAAGTAGTTTGGGTGCATTAATAGGGATCATTTTTCAATCATACATAGAATTTATTGTTATAAATTTCATATTTATTTATTATATAAAAATTTAAATTGATTAATATTAATTTGTGATTAAAATTGAATTTTATAACTACATAGTGATGGGAGTCTACACGGTTGAATGATCGATGTTTCAATTATTCAATGGAGGGAACAAAATAAAGATTAATAATTATTCAAAATTTTAGAATAATTATTACAAAATAAATATGAATTATATATATATAATAAATCCATCATAAAAATAATCAGTGAAATGGGGTGGATGAAAATGAACGGTACTGCAATGTGGAGGTGTAATCCATATATATATATATAATACTGATACTTTAATATCCCATTTGATGAAGAATCAGTGAGAACTGGTGGTCCCATCATAATAAAATCAAATACTTATATTGATGTTACCATATCCTTAATTTTATAGGGATGAAAATGTTTTCATGGAATTATAACTTGAAATAAAATTAATATATCTCAATTAACATTTATAACTCCTCTTTGGGAGATATCTATTGGATTAGTCCTTAATCGTTGATGGATTCGACAAAGGATAATTCTATAAGATCTAGGATTATTTGAAGTAATCATGAAGGATTGAAATAATTGAATTTATATGACATAAAACAAAATTTTTAAAATAAGAGAGGAGAATAAGGTCTCTCGTACATGTGAGGGGAGCCACACATATAATTATATAAAATATTTATATTATGTAAAGTCACATTATAACAACCCAAAACATCATTAATGAAAATTAATCATGGTCTAATTAATTGTATTATTATGTAAAATGGTTATATAAAATATGATCTTCTTGCGTTTTATTATTTTTCAATTTAAGTTAACATTATGAATTGTGACATTTTCTAATATAGTCTTTGAATATTGATCACATGATTAGGATAAATATATGGCTTTAACTAATCAAATTTCTTCAGACAGAGGAATAGATGGCCTCATCCCGTAGAACTTCCCCATTCAAAGCCCATTTTTCGGAGCTCAAAAAAATGTGGATTCATTAAACTTCACTCTTGAAAAAGACCAATCCGAGCTTCAACACATTAAGCTCGAACAAAACTTCCAAGGGGAGAAGTAGAATTTGATAGATATTACCACTCGAGCGATGTTATCTAAGACACCCCAAGAGTACATAAACAACACACACCTTTCCCTTCAGTATTATGTGGGTTTTATAAGTAATTATGAAACAAGATCTTAATAACTATGATTATGTGAATTTGTTTTTATTATAATAATTAATATACATTCATTTTTTTATTGTTACATTGTAAATAGTTTTTAAATAGAAATTATAATTTTTAATTAATATTCAATTAAGAAATATATTTTTATGAATTAATTTATTTTTTAAATAAATATTATTCTAATAATATATTATTACTAAATTAGTTTTTATTAAATAAAAATAATTGTTTAATTATTAGGAATAAAATTATGATTTTTATTAAGGGTTGAAATCCGTTTTAGTAAAAAAACTATGAATTGTTTTATAGATGTCTGTTTTTAATTTTAAAAGTATAAAATCGCATATTTAGAAAAATATTTTGAAAAAACAAATTTTATTTTTGGAATCTGGATGTAGAAATTATCCTATAGTGAAATGTTCATAATTTAATGAGATACTTTAATTTCTGGGTGAAAAATTAAATACAGTTTAATTATATAATGTGTTTTATGACATAATTAGGACCCAATAATGATGTAATAAAATACTATAAGTGGTATGTTCTTCCAATATATGTTTTAAAATTAAAATAATGTTATTTTAGGATTATATAAACTATTATACAACGCCTTAGTGGATGCTCTGATACATAAAAATAATTTTATCCTTTACAAATTATATCCTTTAGAGTGTGACTCACCTCTACATTTGAAAGCCTAATATATTATGATGTTCGGAAATTTGACTTATAAAAGATTTTTTCCACTCATATTTAGAAAAACCATTGGGAAAACCCATGTGATGCTTTGTCGTTTTGATTAGTTTAATGTATAGGGTCCAAACCTAAATAATAAATAATAACATCTATTTTCCTATCTAAACCCAGCAAGGTTCCGACTTCCTCTTCACTCAATGTACTTTTATATCAGAAATACTATGCCCTCCTCTCCCTAGAATCATACCAATGTGCCCCATTCTCCCAATAAGCCTCTCTCAAGTCCACCCAAAGCCATTGGGATCACACTTGCATGTAATGGATTTCATCCTTCCTCATTTTTGTCCGGATTTCATAATGTTGGTATGCCATTTTATTTTAATTTAAAAATGATGGGGGTGTAATTTCACACATCACACATACAAAACTATTTACTTTTAATTATTATAGTTCCCTTTATCTCTAATTAATGGCTCCCATGTACACCTATTAACATGTTGAAATCTTGTATGCAATTTCTCTCTCCTCAATCACTTTCAATCAATTATTTTGTTTTATGAATAATAAATCCATTACATATGTTGGGACATGTTTATATATGACCATATTAAGTTCTGTTTCATTTAAATATTATTATATACCTCTTAATAACACATCAACCATTTTTATGAATTCTTATATCACGATGTCATGCAGCTGAAATTGCACTGTGATTTTCCAAGACATAGTCATTGTGTTGTGAACACCGTGCACATTTCTCTATCAAATATATTAACATTTACGAACATTTATTTATTTATTATAGTGTTTTATTTAGGAATGGAACATTCCTTTATCATGGAATAAATGATGATGATTAATGAATCCATGTTGTATAATCTATGTGGCACACTTATAAATGATATGAACAGTCTAAGAATGGTGCACCATGATATCGCTCCAATGCATAGGGTAATGATTAGTATCATGATAAATAAAGTGAAATTAATGTGTAATCATGAAAATTCACGTCCATTGATGGATTACTCATGCTCCTTTTGCAATGAGACTCGGCTCATGCAAATACCTTGTTAGGTGTTGTTTCTACTTTTCTATTTTTTGATAATCATGTTATATCATGACATTATGTGCATTTTTATCTTATTGTCCATTTATATTACTATTTCATAAAATGTATTGTATTATTCATGATATTCCTTGTTTACTCTTTTTCTGGTTTTATGCCTCGCCCTTTTATTATGTGTGTCCTCCGGTTATCTTATTCAATGATATGTACGAAAGATTGATGTCGTCAAGTAAATAATGTTTACAATAAGATGTTGGACGTTATGTATTAAGTAGTTATATAACGTTGTTATTCCATATATACACTAGACCTCTCAATCTTCTTTGTTTTATCATGTGTATATTTTCTGTAAGAAATCATGTTTAATTGGGTATTAAAGAGTTGGGATTTTATAGTTCGTAGTAGTGGATATGTTTATTTATTTTTGGGATTATTATTAGAAAACGATATTTACAGACATAGGGATAAGAATAAGTATAATAAAAAAATTTCCTATGATTTGGTGAGTATTTATTAGGTGGTTTATCCTAAAAATATATCCCTTTTGGGATTCGTGCAAGTTGTGGAAGGTCTGGTACAGATGTACCTAAGAGTGAAAACTCCGACATGGAATTTCAGTCTTGATTAGGGGTATCCTGGTACATGAAAATCGGCCTTGCATCACTATTGGTGACGAAAATCTTGGGGAATATGCTTTATTAAATTAACTAGCTTAGTATTAAAAATTCTAATGGGAATTAAAAAAATTACTTTAAGAATATTTGTTATCAAGTAGATCTTGGAGAACAATTATTGAAGCCTATAGATTCATTACATAAGGAATAAATGTAATTTATAAGTCATCCATTTTTTTCCATGGATTACACATTACCACTAACTTTCACTTTACGCCAACCAGTGGGTGGTAATAGGAGCACTATGACTAACAACTAATGCAAAGACCAATGTGTTGATTGTTCTAATGAGATGCATAATCTGATGGTAGTGGGAATCCTAAATATTTTCATGATACTCCCTCAGTTATCTTAATCATTGAATAGATAAATGTGTAAAGAGGAACGTTCACCCCCCATCAATAATAAAAAGAAAGTTGAAAATCCTGTTTTTCATGAGCCAATGGCCTCATACTTTTAATGGATCTTCTGATCCCTCAATCTCCGAACAATGGATCAAATCCATTGAAAATATATTTCCCATCATTCAATGATTCAAAAAAGATAAGGTACTTGTGGATGTATATTGTATGTAGGGTGAAGCTGATTAATAGTGGACAATGATCCAAAATACAATGCCTAGGGAGGAGATTGATTCATTGGAAGGGAAAGATTTATATAACAAAATCGGTATATATTTTCATCACCCCCTTTTACATAATATGGAAAGGTAATTCTTTTACCTCAGTAAGAAAGTTGAAGAATCCATCAGAGCATATGAGTAAAAATTCACAAGGATTTCATGATACACCCCCATCTCTATTGATACACATGAATTCAAGGTTAATTGATTGTTTGGTGGGTGGAAACCTAGCCCATGGAAGATCTAGCGATCTGTGACATCAAGAGCTATGTGGAAATTCTTCGATGATCCCTCGAAGTAAAAATGGAGATATGAGAATATCTTGGGTATCATGGGGATAATTATCATATGGTTGACATCAATTCTTGTGGCCCAATGGATAAATTCAATGGTTATTATAAATTTCATCACCCCACATGCCAAAAGGTTAAGAAAGAAGCAACCTGTAAATTTCCTGAAGGGTATGAGGAAAATATTTAGCTCTAAATTAGAAGGGAATGTAGCCATTAAATGCCAATAGGAAAAACCAGTGACTGTGACGGAGATGAGGAACACGTAGTTCAACCCTCAACCTGTAGTTCATTGCATAAAAAACAAATAAATTGAAAACATTTAAAATTAGTTCTCTATGCCAAGGGTTTTCGTAGGCAACCAACAACCTCCATGGTTTCAAGGAAGAGTTTTTTCCTTCAATACTGCTAAAGTGATCCCCTACAATGATGTGGTGAAAGGTTGGCTAGTTATTAATTCAAGAACAATATATGTTCTTTTTTATTCTAGTTAAATGCATTGTTTTATATCCTAAAAGTATAGTAGATAAATCAAAAAACAACCAAAAATCCTGGAACTAAATATGTCTGTTAGAACAGAAAATGGGAAAATCATTGGATCCATTGAATATAAATCCTCAATAGTCACAATTTGTTGAATGAACATTCCGTTTAACCTTATCATACTCGCTATGGTTGAATTTGATGTTATTCTCATCATGGATTGGTATTCCTGATATAAAGACAATATAAATATTCAGTGAGAGGGAAATCACAATCCATCTGGATAATCAACACTCGATTATGCACAAGTTCAAGGAGGAAGATGAATCTTACGTAGAACCATCATCTGAAGTGAAGTTATTAATACCCCATTAGCACATGTATCTGGATAATATGATTGATTCCAAGGGAGTAACAATCCTTGAAGACATGCCTATTTTGAGGGAATTCCCTAATGAGTTTCCAGAGAAAATTACTAGACTTCGTCTAAGAAGAGATTCTGAATTATCATTTTACATTATACCTAGGGAATTTCCCATATGAAAGACTCCTTATAGAATCGTTGCTTTTGAGATTGAGGAACTGAGGAAACAATGAAAAGAGAATATGGATAATGGGTTTACCCACCCAAGTGCTTCTCCATGGGGTGCCCCAGTTCTCTTCATTAAGAAGAATTATGGGTCAATGTTCTTTTGTATTGATTATTGTGAGCTCAACAAAATCACGATAATAAGGAAGTAACCTCTTCCACGAATTGATCACTTGTTCAACCATGTGAGTGGTGCACAATAATTATACTTGGTGGATTTTCAGTTGAGATATTACCATGGAATGGTGAAGGAGTATGATAACCCCAATACTACTTTTCGTACAAGATAAAGGCACTATGAATTCTTAGTAATTCATTTCGGACTCACTACTGCTCCATAAATCTTCTTGTACTTGATGAATATATTATTTACAGATTACCTCGCAAATTTTTTTAGCCTTTAAATATTATATTCTAATACTCTCAAAAAAAAGGAGGATCATGAAGAGGATCTATGAATTGTACTAGAGACCTTGTAATAAGATAAGATCTTTGAATGGGACATCAAGTTTGAGTTCTCATTATATGAGGTCTCATTCTTGTGTCATATCATGACATGAAATGGGATATATGTGGATCCATCCAATATAGTTGCAGTTGAGGGATGGTTGGCGCCAACATTGGTGATGGATATCCACATCTTCTTGGGGTTATTTGGATATTATCTCCAATTTGAGAGACATTTCTCATGATTTTCCAACCACTTTACTAAGATAACTGTAATGGTGTCAAGTTATCGTGGAGTGATGAATGAGAAGAGAGCTTCTAGGAGTTGAAAAGGAGGCCTATCACTACACCCATTCTCACACTACCGACAAGTGGTGAAATTTTTGTGGTATTATGTTATGCTTAGAATAATAGAATGGTCTATGTGTTGATGAAAAATGACTATGTCATTGCCTATACGTCAAGTCAATCAAATGTTAATGAGAAAAAATATCCAACACATGATCTGGAGTTTGTTGAAGTGGTCTTCTCTTTAAAATATTTGTGGCATTATCTCTTTGGGGAGAATTGTGAAATATTCACATATCACAAAATCCTCAAGTATATATTCACACTGAAATAGATGAACAAGCGCCAATGATAATGGTTAGATCTAATAAATATCTATAACTACCCTATCCATTACTACTTTGGGAAAGATAATAAGGTTAAATATTCTCTACGTATAAAGGACCCAGCGATTCTGTCATTTATCATAATTGAATTGGATCCAATATTCTTAGATTTGATATAGATGGTGATGAGAATAATAATGAATGTAACTTCATCAATCCTTTCAAAAATGATCTCTAAACTGTCTGTTATGGAATGGTTAATGGATTCTAAAAAGGATGATGTGGGAATTCAGAAGAATTTGGAAATTATTAGAAAAGGGAAATCCTGATAGAGCAATGGTAGTGATGAAGGAATATTCAGATTTGGGTCAAGACTATATTATACATCGAATCTGGATTTAAATAAGGAACTTTTGGATGATGCACATAATTGAAATATCTCCATTCACCTAGTAAACTCAATGATGTATCAAGATCTCCATGATAAATATGGAGGGGATAACATGAAGATGGAGATCACTGAGCATACATCAAGGTTATTAGTATTTTAGAATATGAAGGCTGAGAGGAAGAAGTCTAAGGGGGTAATGAAACCATTACCCTTACCAGCATTGAAATGGGAGAACATCACCATGGATTTTGTCACTGGACATCAGACGACATACAAAAGAAAAGATACTATCTGGGTAATTTGGATCATCTTATAAAGAATACATAATTCATTTTTATTTGGATGGATTTCTCACTAGATCAACATGCACGAATATACATTAGATGCGTGTAATGGATTGAAAGAGTACCACTATCAGTTATATCTAATCGAGATCCATTATTCCCCTATATGTTTTGGAAGTTTCAAAAACATGCTCTGAATACTGACCAAAACTTCGGTATGGATGATCAATTTCAAACTGATTTCCAATCTGAGAGGTCTATCCAAACACTTGAGGTCATCTTGAGAGTGTGATCAATGGAATAAAAAATAGTATGAGATCAATATCATCCTCTTGTTGATTTATCATAAAATAATAGATTCAACTCAAGCATCCAAATGGTTTTTTATGAAGACATGTGTGAGAAGAGGTGAAAAACACATTCATATTGGGAGAATGTTGGGGACCAAAAACTTCTAGGTCTCGAGAATGTTGAAGAATGGTGGAGAAGGATAACACCATCCAACAACACATTAAATCTACTCAGAGTTGAAAAAATAGCTATGATGATAATTGTCTATGACACCTAGAGGTTTATGTCAGAGACATGTTATTCCTCTGCATGTCATTGTAGTGAAGAGTTATGAGATTTGGGAAGAATGGAAATCATAGACAAAGGAACATCGACCCTTTTGAGATCCTTGAATGCCTTAGAGGAGTGGCATATCGACTAGCACTCCCACCGACCCTATCTCAAGTACATGATGTATTCCATATATCACTATTGAGGAAGTACATACCTGACCATTCACATGTACTCATTCCATATGTGGAACCATTGGAAAATGACCTCTCTTATGAAGTGAATCCAGTGAAGATCTTAAATCATAGAGAAAAAGTTCTACGAAATAAGAAAATGCCACTCATCAAGGTGTTCTGTAGAAACCAAAAGTTTGAAGAAGCAATGTGGGAATTTGAGGATGTGATGAAGCAGAGATACCTGTTTCTATTTTAGTGTTGGAAAAGGAAATTTTGGATGGTGAAATTTCATATGGGGGGATTATTTTAACGACCCAAGCTATCATTAATGATAATTCCTATTGATCAAATAAAATTTATTATTTTGTAAAATTGTAATATAAATTATGAACTTCTATGGTTCATTTTGGGTTTTAAAATTCCGTATAAAATTCTAACCGTTGCTAATATAAATGTCGAATGAGGATCCCATGATTAGGATAAATATAGGGCTTAAACAAATCATATTTACTCAGACATAGGTAGAGATGACTTCTTCCCAAATACATTCCCCATACAAAGTCCATTTTTTGGAACTCGGAATGGAGGTGTCGTCATTATGAATCACTCTTAACAAGATCCACGATGAGCTTCAATATGTTATGCTCGAATGGAACCACCTACGCGAGAAGTGGAAGTAGATAGTGATTTCCACTCAAGAAATATTATCTAATCCATCCCAAGAGTCTCTCACCATCATATATCTTACATTTCATTCTAATGTGGGTGTTATATGGGGTCACGAAAAAAGATATTAATGACTATGATTATGTGCATTATTTTTTATATAATAAATAATATAAATTTTTTTATTTTTTATGCGTAAATTGGTTTTAAAGTTCAAATATAATTTTTATTTAATTTTCAAATAAGAAATCAATTTTGATTAATTAATGAATTTTTTAATTAAATATTATTTTAATAAAATAATTTTTCTAAATTTCATTTTATTAAATATAAATTATCTTAAAATTATTATGAATACAATTGTTATTTTTATTAATGTTTAAATGTTATTTTGGTCAATACCCATGAATTTTTGATAAATGTCAGTTTTTATTTTTAAAAGTAAAACATAAAATATTTAGAAAATTATTTAGGTAAATTTAATATTATTTTTTGAATTAGGATGTCAAAATTAACCAATGGTGTATTATTTATAATTTTCAAACACAGTGGAATTTTTCAGAATATATTTGAATAATGTATAATTATAATATCTGTTCGATGACATATTAATGACACAACAGTAATGTAATAAAATACTTTAAGTGGGGTATTTGAAAAAAATATATATTTTAACAATAAAATAATGATATTATAGGTTTATTTTATTTTTTTTCAAAGCCATAGTAGACCCTACAGGACTTATAAAATATTTTATATTTTTAAAATTATTTCATTGACAGTGTGACTCACCTCTAGATAAGCTAGCCTATTATGTTAATAATTTTGGCTAGTATTATTATAGAATATTTTATTCCATGCTCCATTGTAAAAATCCATTTTCAAAAACCATGGGATGGTTTGTGTTTTTGATTAGTTTAATATATTGGGTACAAAACATAAATAATAATGATTTCCCTCCATTTTCCTATATAAACCCTCCCAAGATCCCACATCCTCTTTAATAAAAGCCCTTAGAGATAGAAAAACCTATTGCCTACTCTCTCTGTAATCCTCCCAAGGAGCTTCAAGCTCCCAATATGCCTCTTTCATAATCCTTATTATCCTTTGGGATCTCACATCCATGTAAGGGATTTTATTAATTTCTCACTTTTTTTGAAATTTAATTATGTTATTACACCATTATATTTTAATTCACAAATGTTTGGATATGATTTCAAACCTCTCTCATTCATACCTCACTATTTTTGAATGATAAGAGACCCATTTATCTCTCATTAATTACTCTCATGTACACCTGTTACCATGCCGAAATCCCGTAAGATATTTCTCTCTCCTTATTCACATTCATGCGATTATTTTGTTTTATGAATTTATATTACATTACACAAGTTTAACCAAGTTTATATATGACCCACTAACTATAAATTGCATTAAAATATGATGGGAAACACATTTCTCTCTCATCGAACATTTTTATTAATTTTATGTCACACCATTATGCTACTAAACATGTACCACAATTTCCAAGACACGGACATTGTGTTGTGAATACCATGCCCATTTCTCTATCATGGGTATTCACCGTTATGGACATTTTTATATTTATTATAGTGTTTAATTAATAAATTCCAAATTCCTTTATCGTGGAATAAATGATGAATTTTAATGAATCCATGATTTATGATCTATGTGGCGCACTTATGCATGAAAATAAATGATTAAGAAATTTGTAACCTAAGAGAACTCCAATACATTGGGTAATGATAAGTAGCATTATACGTCAAGTGAAATGATCGTTTACTATTGATAATTTTAGTGCAATGAGGTTTTACTCATTCTCCATGTGCAATGGGCATTGGCTCAGGAAAATACCATGATAAGGATTTGTGCCACATTATCATGTAATGGTATTCATGATATATCATGTCGTTATTTTAATGTTTCTCTTATTATACATTGATATTCATGTTGACTAACATGTATTGTCATCATTATTTGATGAATTTTTTTGTCCCTAACTGTGATTTATAGCTCACCCTTTATTATGCATGTTCTTCGGTTATCACAAGAAATGTTATGTACGAATGAATGATGTGGTCATGTAAAAGAAGATTACAATAAGATGTTGGGTTTTATGTTTTATGATTTTAGTTAATGTTTATAATCCCCAAAGATAGTAGACCTATCAATATTTTATGTTGTATGAAGTGATGATTTTATGAAATTAATCATGTTTAAATTTGTAAAAATAGTGGGGTTGTTATACACATTCATGGAAAAGTGGATCCAAATGGAAAAAAATATAATTATGGGTAATATAAGGTAGAAATATCTTAATCCATGAATGCATACGCATTTATGTGTGTAAATACTACCCAGACTGCTAGGTTTAGCCCAAGTTAAATTAATCTGACCATAACTATGCTAATAATTATTTTATTTACAACTCATTATGATGAAAAATTAACATGGACCTTAAAAATTATATAAATAATGTTGAATAAAAATATTAAATCAATTTTAATAAATTCAATTTCAATAAATTGAAATTTTCTTACAAAATCATGAAAATCTTAATGAAAACTCATTTTACAAAAATTATTTTTTCTGCAAAAATTAAAATAAGTAGTCTTTTTCATACTTGTAAATAGTATAAAATGAATTAAAACATTTATTTGAATATAATATTTATAAATTTAATTAAAATTTATTATCTATATAGAATAATTTTGTTTCTATTGATTAAAGCACAATTCATATAAGAAAACAATACTTGGAAAACATTGATTTTATACTACTTATTACAAACTAAATATTAATTGTGATTAATATATATAAATTTTTATTAAATTAGGATTATATTACATTATTATAAATAACAAATCATATAAGGAATATTACAAGAAATAAATTTTTGTTTCTTTATATTATGAATCATCCAAAATTCATTGATTTTTTTTTAAAAATCAAGAAAATTTATCCATTATAAAGCAGTGCCTTTTGTATATAAATATTGATATCAATTTCTGAAACTGTAAATTTTTTAAAAAATAGTAAATATTTTGAATTGCCCCAATGAATAAAAATTAAAAACCTTATTTAATGAAAACATAATTCTATACTAGAAAATGTCATTACATAAAAATGAGGACATATTTTTTATAAGTTATTAAATGTATATTCATTATGTAAACCATTTATTAATGTTTTTTTGGTAATTTTGTTATTAATATTAATAACATCCAATTTAATATATAGGATATAAGGCAATACATTATTATATTTCATTTAGTCTTAGGGTTATTTGTAAGGAATGTTATCGAATAATTCAACTATATATAATATGAGATAAATATAAAATCATAGAGTTATACATTATACAACATTAAAACTAATTACTCCATTGAAATGAAATAACATAGATTTAATTGTATTGGGATATATCTTCTTTATCACATCCTCAAGTTCCCAATTAGCTTCCTCAATTTAATAATTCTTCTTGTAATGTTAAAAAACTGAAGTTGTAAAATTACGAAGATATATATATCTATAATTTGAGATATGTTGGAGTTGTTTTTAATGTTAAATTTTTTTCCCAGTTCACAACCTCTTATCTTTGTACATTTTATCGATCAAGTGTCTAATTCCCCATGATAGATATAAACAAGTCATTGTGAACTTGAGTGAGGTATGGAGTGCATGGCAACCCCAGTAAATATATAAAAGGTATATACTAATGTTTAAATTATTTTACAATAATTTAAAATATTTAATAGGATAAATATAAGTATAAATATTTTTTATTTTTTAAAAAATAAATTTTTAATATACAATCTACTTTTACCATCCTTTGTTGGAGAACCCATTTTAAATCTAGTTTTGAAAAATTTAAGTCATAAATTTAGATAAGAATTACATCCTCCTAGGAAAAGGTACTAGAAATTTCATTTCATAAAACTTTTGGGTATTTTTTTATATATTTCATATTTTAATGAATAATGATGAATACTGTAATAAAACACAATACATTATTCCCTTATAATGTAATTATTTTTTAGATTTCCCATTTAATTGGTTTTAAAGTATAATTATATTATGTTGTAATAACTAAATCCAATGTAGGTAATTTTTTGTAATTTTACATTGATATTTTTTATAAACCCATGTCTATCTTTTGAAGGGTTTTTATTATTAAAAACACATTTATTGTTCAATCTATGGGAAAAATTACAATTTAATAATTATAACTTCTTTGATGTAAATATTGAAAAATGGATTGCATATTCGGAATCATGGGTATAAATTATTTAAATCAGTTAATTTTATTTTTTAAAATTTTATAAATTTTTTTACTTATCATAGTTAAGGATAAATAAGCTAAATTTTGGTAACAAATAATACTAAAAGAACATAAATATTACCCAAACAGCAGATAAAATCTGATTTTATGACAAAAGAACAACCCTACCACCTAAGGATCATAATTGGATAATTTAATGGAATCGTTTCCTTGAAAATGATATAGACATTATTAAAATAATTTAATGTGAGAAAAGTATAAACTCTTAACTATTATAAAAATAATAATTTCTATATATCAATAAACATTATATATGTTCTATAATAAATAATATATGGAATGTAAAAATAAATTTCTATATTATTGTAATTTATTTATAATTTTTAGAGTTTAAATACTTATCATATATACAAAAATAATAGTGATATAGTAATTATGTTATTAATAGAAATATTAAATAATTGATAACAAAAAAATTAAAAAAAAATTATATTTGGAATTAATTAGATTGCTCCAAATATTTTATAAACGATTATGACATATTAATATGATAATCAATATTTTTTTGATGTCATCTCTAAGTATTCATTTTATTTAAATTTAATTAAATTTATATTTTCAAAATTGACACTGTTAATATTTTATGATAATGATAATTAATAGAAATATTTATAAATGAAAAAAAATAAAAATGTGATTATTCTATGGTCAATAATTTTATAAAGTGTCCATTAATGTGATATTTCCCCAAATTTATTTAAACTAATAACCTTTTAAAATTAAAATTTTATTACAAAATTTAAAATATGAATAAAATAATTAAGGATAAAATGGAATGAAAATGATTAAATCTAAATTCGTAAATTTGTAAAAAATATTTATTCATAGGATTTCAAATCATAGTCTTATTTTATTTGACAAAATAATATTTGGTGTCATTTGGGGTAAAAATTAATTTATATTAATTTTATAATCTAATATTTTCTAAGGGTTCCCCTCCCATGTCCTATAAAATGCCACCAAGTCATCTCATTTCCTTAGGCATAATAAACTATGTTTTTCAATCAAGCTCTGTCCAATTGGAATTGGGATTAATCAATCATTTCCAAAAACTATATCTCATTAATGGTTATAATGATGGAATTAATGTTCATATGTTATATTCATGACATACTAATCATATTATATAATAATATACAAATTACATTATTACATTCAAGGAACATAAAAATAATAATGGCATTCATGAATAGATTTGAACTATCTCATCTATAGAGTGAATTGATTCATTTTTAATCCCCAAATAACGTTTGTAGTATTTATAAGTATATTTAAATTATTAATATGTTATTAAAAAATTTATGTTCATTTTTGAAATATAATATAATACTTACTATCTTTCCATAATGATAAATAAAAAATAAAAATTCTTACTCAGGAGAATCTATAGCCTATTGTCCCCCCAGATTATAATGTTTTTCATTTCAATAATAATACATAATGGTTTTATATAAAATTATTAGTTTTAAGAAAAAATAATAATAATGTGATGGATATTATTCATCAGATGGTGGGCTTATGACCTCATGGACTATAAACCTCAAACCATGTCCACTTTCGACTCAGTTGTGACCATTCACTAAATCACATCCCATGATTTGATAGATTATATCCTAGATATAGAATGAATCCTTTATATTAGAAGATTTAAGGGTATATCGTTCCTGGAAGCTCATCTATGAAGTGATTTTATTGGATATTACTCATATAATAAACAGATTAAAATGGTGGAGGATGTAGGATTATGTGTAACTACTAATCTGGAAAAACAACTACAACATTTATATCATTGAAAATTCTCCATGCATGGCCAGATCGTGTAATGAAAATGTTACAATCCCTGGTCATTTATAGATCGTAAATTATGAATATCACATCTCTAGGGATTTATTAATTGTATTTCAATCCCAATTTGTAAAGATTACTTTCACATAATTTGTAGAAGAAATGATGATTTAAGGGATTCTTGATGATTTGGAACTTCATATTTAAAGCATTGTGTCCTAAGAATCTCATGTTGGGATATAAATTTTAACCCATTTTCTAAATAAAATTCTACATCTCAAATTTTGATCAGACATCATTGGATGAAATTGGTTTACTAGAACACAATATTTCTAAATTATATCACCACTTTCTTTTTTATTCCAATAAAATTGGACTTGTGCACTCTAAATGGTGAACTAGGTCATTATGCCAAGATCCAAGTGGAAAAAATTAAGATTCCAAACATTCTTTTTCATTAATTATTTGTCAGAGATAATAAAATTGAGTATAAGGTTAAGTATGAGTACAAGTCCCCTACATATGATGTTTTTAAAACTGATGTATGTTCCTTTTATAATTTTAGTTTTGTGCACATCCAGATGAATCCAAATAGTGATCCATATTCCTCGAAAGAGGTGGAAAAATAAGTAATGCAAGGTTAAACATATTGAATGTGGGTAGCCCTAAAAAATATAGATAATCATAAATATCTAAAAATTATATTCCCCCTACAAATCATGGAAATAAAATTTTCCTTGGAAAATCTAGAGGATGAATAAGAATAAAGGATTGAGGATGATATATTGGATTATGATCCTTCAGAAGACATTATTAATCTAATAACAACAATTTCATCTACTAAACGTGATAATATATCAGTAGAAGGATGTATTTTACCTACTACAATTGTCCACTATACTGTATGGAAATCATATACTCCTATACCTATTGATACTTCTTGTAAGAGGAAAATTTTGATTGACCCACTGGTTTTTATTGATATCATCAATGATAAATTATTAAATTCTTCAATGAAGCATCATTTGGTGTAATAAATCAATACATAGCGACACATTTTTATTTTAACTTCAAGTTATGATAAAATCATGGTTATTCAGTACCCCCTACTGTGATGTTCCTCTCATATTCATCCACCTATCAATTTTTAAGCCTCTTCTATTAAGCTATTAGAAATCATGGGGGTCCAATAAAATACTACAAGGGAGAAGAACTACTAAAACCTTTCTAATCCCATAAAAATTATTATTACATAACCATATGTTAAAATCTCTATTGGAGAAATAATTCTCTTGGTAAAATCAATTCATTATGGTTCCTTGCCCATAATTATCTCCTTGGAGCATGGATCTTCCATATTATTGATCATATAAAAACATGTGAAGCTATCATTAATAATATGAATTTATCATACACTTTTTTCAAAGCTAAAAATAATTATAAGGAATGATTAAATCATTTTGTGATCATTGTCCTTTATAAACATGGAATTAGAGATTCATTGACTATTGTTAGTGATTTCAATGATAAATTATGTCCTAGTGAAATATAGGTAGTTGATTGTCCCACTCTCTCCTCAAGATAATTCTATGAATGTATCAAAATATAGAATTTCCTTGAAATTGAACTGGTGGGAGTAATATACACTAGGTAAATAAGGAACAATACCCAAAAGGATTCCAACAAACAATATCATTCCTTATCTTATAACAAAGTCGTCAAAATTGGGATACCCTTTCAAGCATTACCTTCACTAAGATCAACTCTAACCATGATCCTATCATTTTCAACAAAAATAATATTACAAAAAAATAATTATTTCCATTCCAATTCAGTAATTATTGGTCTTCACACCCAATTTTATGCATTTATTTGACTAATTTATGTTCATCTAATCATGTCTCAAATGACTATTATTCGTGCCTCATGAGGCTAATGCATTTAATGTTCATTATAATGTGTTGGTGGAATAACAGTTATAACAAGATTAAGAGTGATATTCTTGGGATGGAGGATCATCTCTATCATATCCAATTTGAGTTTAAATTCTATAATATTGAGAAAAATATACAGCTAGAAATTAAAATTTTTACAATGATGAATTTTTTTCTCCATATTTAAGAAAAATGTAGAAGGAAAAAATTAAAGCTATATGGTTAAAGTATTGTTATGGTTTCACTAAATTCTAAAATTCACTTTAATTATCTAATATAGAATGCCTAAGTCTCAATCCCAAGCGAGATGGTGATAAAGTCCTTGAAAATGAAGAGTTACTTGTAGATCATATTGTATATCATTTTGAACATATCTTTAATGGTCCTAGTCTTAATAAGGATCTTTAATATGAAATTATTCCTTTAAATTCATGTTATGAAGATAATACTAAACTCACTAGTATTCCTCATCACATTGAGATGAGATAATAAATTTTCATCAAAATACTAGATAGTTCTCTTGGACTAGATAGTTTTACTGATGTCGTCTTTCAAGCCTACTCAGACATCATTCAATTGGTTGTTAGCTGGTGGGTGAAATTGTTATTTTCTACTATTATCTTACCACATATCCTTAATGCACAATTCCTCACTCTAATTCCTGATGATGATAAAGATTTTGCGATCCTTATTTTTAGACCCTTTTATTTTATCAATTCCACTAATAAAATTATGACCAAACCCCATTACAGATGAAACTATACAATTGCTAGTAAAAGTTTCTCCTACAATCAGTTATATTTTGTTAAAGGATATAAAACCCAAGATTTTATTTGCATGGCCTCAGAATGTGTCAACCTCATTATCAAATCTAAGAGGGGTGGATGTGTTACTATGAATGTGGATAATAGAAAATCCATTGTCACCGTAGATTGGGTCTTCATCATTAAAAACATTCATAGATTTAGATTCAATGATATTTTTGTGAATTTGGTGAATATAATTTAGGAGTCTTATTTTATTTCACCAGATACCAATGGTACTCTAATGGGGGTTTTTCATGTTCAAAAAATGTTTCAGGTTTGATGACCCTCTCTATTACAATATATTCTCAATAGATGATGATTACATTATTAGACATTCTCCTCATATGATGGATCAGTGTATGCATAAACCATTACATGAATCAAGACATATCCAAGTTCTTATACATCTATTTTTTAGTGGTGACATTATGATTTTATGAATTCTACTAAAAGAAACATAAAAATCATGAAAAATCCCTCACTTACTTTGATGAGGTTTTGTGGAAACCCATTAATTGGGGAAAATATTATATTAATTTTATAATAAGAATCGTGATCATAAAGAGATATAAATTTTTCATTTACTTGTGAATCACTGAAGGATCACTGCCTATTAAATAACATTGTTTTCGTATATACTCAGGGAGACCTAAGATTATGTTATTTCTAAAAATTATAGATCATATCAAGAAGTATATTTCTTTATGTAAACAGGAATTTATCTCTCTTCCAAGCATACATATTCTAGTAAAACACATTGTTACCTCAAAACTAGTTCATTAATTTATGATTTATAAATTGCATATATATTTACTCAATCGACTCAACATATCCAACAATAATTTTTTTAGTGTGTAAGTCTTATAAAGAAGAAACTAGTCACTCTTTCATTGTGTAAATGCATCAATCCCTTTGATAAGGGGGACTTGACATTCAAAAAATCAAATTATTTAATGATTCTATTCATTCCTAATTCACATGAAAAATTCCTATTAGTGATTCAGTGGATCACATCTTTTTCAGAGAATGATTTATTAATAAATTCAATATGGTATCTCTTCTATGGGATCATCTTCTTGGATGACCCTCAAATCCTTCTATTATAATATAATGTGTCATTAACGCTTCGATTTACTATAGGGATTCATTTTTGAATTAATGTCCATACAATTGGATGGGGTCCCCTATTATTGATTTAATGGATCATTTTCTCCTTCTTGTGGACATTGATATTTCTATAAAAGGATTATTGACTAATTCGAAAATTGAATTATGTATGAATCATAGAATACCACTCAATAACTATACTTTTTCTCTATCAAAAGATATCATAATATGGGAGCTTACTCAGAATGGTGTTCTTGATTCCCAAAATTATTATCCCTCCAACTCTGATTCTATCAATTATTTATCCAAGCTCAAATTTAATGAGAAATCCTAGATCATGTCTTCCAGCTGGCCTTTTATTTTTGAGATATTCCTATAAAACTGTTCTTACAAATGATTACTTGTAATCTCATAGAATTATATTTTGTTCCTGATGCAGGTTCGGTAGACAAAACATGGATTAAATCTCACAGTAATTCCAATTTTGTGACAATACATAATCTCTATGGAAATATTTTTAGTAAAACTTTGACATTCACCTCCATGATTGTTTTTATATTTATTCACATCTATAGTTCTCTATAAGAGTTCAAGTCGCACCTCAATTAAATAATCTGCTCATTTTTTCTGTTGCATAATTTATCCCCATGATATGATCTGGTTAGAATTGAATAAGATATAGTCATGGTTGTTTTCATATTTTGGGTACTCTAGCATGCCTCAATTCGCCAGGTAAGGAGGCCAACATGAAAAAGACTGGTTACTGCAACCATAAATTATATGACTTCATGGTCCTCTGGGAAATCATTGAGCATAGAAAATTTAAACAACAACTTGTCTTTTTGGAGACTTCTGGAAGCCCCCACTACCTGGATAGATCAAAGTAAAAATTTATGGATATTCAAAATGAAATATATGGCCTTGATGATATGTAGTCATTTATTGATATTACACTAATAACATTATTGGTTGTTTTATTTCACAAGTGGTATTGCTTCCACTCGAGAAGCTGAAATGCTCGGTGTTATTCAAGGTGACCATTTTTATCACATTAATGTCATGCATAATTTTTGGGATGAATGTAACTCTGACACTCCAGTAAAAGGTATTCTAAATGTAGTGGTTCATCTTTTTTGGAATCTCACTACTAAATGGATGGATTTCCTTGACTCCATCTTATGTTGTAACAACATCATTAATAATGCTTATCAAGATACTAAATTCATGGTGGATGAGATCACAAATAAAGTAATAAATAATAATATCACTCAGTTTAATGATCTACCTACTAACATACTCTCACTTTATGGGAATTATAGTAATAAAAATACATTTCCAAACTAATGTAAGATCCTATTTCATTAATAAATTTTCATGTCCACATGGCCATGGTAAGAAAAAATATTTGTGGAGAATCTGGCTCGGGGTAGGGGACTTATTCACAATATTATATCATTATGGAATATCTTCATGTTATACACAAACTTATTCTATAATGTGTTAAATAAAAATTTTCATTTTCATTTCATGAAAAGGTTTTGAAATTTAATCATTCTAAATAACATATTTTACATTCTTTACAAATGAAAAATTAAATGTTCTTTTTATCATATATGATGACAATGAATTCTCTACCGCCATGACATTAATTTGATATTTGGATTCTTATACATGACATTATGTTTTAATAACATAATGTAAATATAATATTGTATTTTATGTATTTTCTTATTCAAATGGTTTTGGAAATGGATTTATTTTTTCTATACCATAAAATTATATCTTATGATTTCAAATGAAATTTTATGATTTAAATGTTGAAAATTGAAATATTTTATGATTTATTATTACATAGTGGTGCATGGAAAATAGAAAGGTGGTTATGTGATAAACCATATATGGGTGGATTTTTGATAAACCAACTATTTTGGTCACCTTATAACCTCTAATACATTAGGTATTCAAGTTGTTCATATAGATATCTTATTTGTATGAGTGACATGAATGGAATCTAACTGTAGGGTTATTCCATTTTATCTATCATTATGTCTCATGGAGAAATTATATGATAAACATTCATTATATGGTTATTATAGTAATAAGGGAATGCAATGTTCTTATTTTTAAAGGAAATTATTTACTACATCTTGAGGGTGGAAATTTATATATTGTGAAAAAGTAGACATGGGTTTACATGTTTTGACAGTAATAACAGTTCTCCATGTTGTTTTAACAATTAATGAACATTTTATGCTTCTCCCAACATTGATGTTTTTTTTCAAAGGATTTATGTGAAAACAAAGACATGGATGGGATCAAGGGAAATTTTGATGATTCAACATGAATGGAAACAATGATTCTTTTATTATGGTTATTGTTTAATGAATGAAATGGATAGTTATTGGATGTGTTTAATTTTTATTTCTATGTTTTTGATATGTATGAGTTATGTTTTAATTATCTAAACCTCTAAACTATAAATGACCCTCATTGTGAAATAAAGTAAAATTATTAACCTAACTGAATATTATTAAATGTTTTAATACGAGATCCTAATAAAGTTAATTAGAGGATTACATAGATAACCTTAGACATTATGATAATATTAATAACGAACCTTGAAATATATTTTTTTATGGCCAAGATAAAATTTTATACCATTTCATGATTACCATTTTTCTTCTACTAAGAAATGTTTATTCGTGATATCATTTCCTAGAGGAATCATGATATATTTGTTGGGTATGACTCAAGAGGAAATCAATCATCCAAATCTGTTTCTTGAGATGGTCGGAATTGGAACTCATTAGATTTATAGAGTGATGTATTGGATGACTCATAAGATAAATATTGGTGGATATTTTTCAAGATAGTGTCTAGGACTACCACAGAGGAACATGAGGATAATAGAGCATTATAGGATATATCTTCCCATATCATTCATTAGACCATCAAAAATGGGAATGGTAAAGGATGGATTAAATTTTTAGAAAATGTACATGATGTAATGGATTGTTTGGGTTTCCAAATACTAAATCATTAAAAATATAATTTTGGTGGTGAATCCATTCAGTGATGAGAAATGGTTAAAAATATTAGAGGAAGTGAAGATATTGATTCCATGTAATAGGATGAATATAAGTAGAAATTCCTTGAGAATTATATTCATGAGTCTATTAAACATTCGATGGAAGATTAGTATTTATAAATATAAAAAAACAGGATGATTTAGTGGCTACCTATAAAGAAAATTTCATCTGTTTGGAAAGGTACAACCCAAATTTTATTCCGGATAATGATATTTAGATAAATTGATTTTACTCAACATCTATACTCAGATATTGAAGCGAATTATAAGCTTTTGAATTCAAAATACATAATAAAAATGTATGATGTTATGAGAAGATATAAATGGTGTTTTACTGTGATATTTTGTACCATGAGATCGATCAAAAAGTAGGCCCAATTAGCAGCCAATGGGAAATCATTCATGAAATAATATTGAAGGTAACAAATCTATTCATTTATATTTAGAGGAGTGTTATAAAATGCACAATGAAAAATTTCATTCAATGTCTACTAAGTAATTCTAATGTGATAATACTTTTAATATTTCTTGTGACTATAAGGAAGATGATCAGACATGCAATGAAAAGCCAGTGGTAAAATGTTTTAGTTGAAATTAGTTAGGTAATAATACCAATGTGTGTTAAATGTTTTTTTAACACATGTTTCAAATCAACAAGAAAATAAGTATATGGCATGGATATACAACTATGATTGATGTGGGAACATCAAATTTAATGGTGATACGTACGCTACGAGGTTTTTGAAAATATCTCAATACACTTTTTGGCTATGGATCATCATGTTATTTAATTTATGAGTGCATTGAAAGTTATTTGAAAATGTATCCTCACTAATATGATATAGAATTTGGTAAAATATCCTGGTAGAAGTATTAATGTAAAAAAAATTACAGGAATCATCATATTATCATTGGTGAGATGTTTTTCCCTTAAAATCTTATTGAAAATCCCCAACTGGAGTTTGATATCATTTTTGGTATCTATTCTCTTTCGGTTTATCATGATAAAATAGATTAGAATTTTTAAAAAGTATTATTCAATTATTTCATACCATTGATAAAATACTAAGAAGAGGATAGATTGAATAAATATGGAAATGAAATCTATCTAACTGACATGATTAAAAAAATAGTATGGATTATTGACATTTCATATTTGAATAAATTTACCCATGTTTCCTCTAATGTATTACCTAGTATTGTTCATTATCTGAATGATTAATTTACACATGATAAAGTTTCATATTCTACTATTATTTATAAACCTCTTATGGAATATATCAAGTAGACCCGATGGAGTTAACATAACAGTTTCAAGATTTTCATCAGAAAGATCTCATTCGACCAAGTACTTAACCATGGGGTCCTCTAATTTTATTATTGATAAAAGACGGATCATTGAATAAAATTTTTATATTGATTACATAACCTTGATTAATTTCAATATTAATAAAACATATACTTTTCCTCAATTGGATGATTTATTCAAACATCTTCAAAGAACATAGTACTATTTGAAGACAGGTTTGATGTCTGGTTACCATTAGCTAAAGGTGATGTAGGGTGGAATTCCAATGATAGTGTTCCGAACAAGATATGGTTATTATGAATTTGTAGTTATGCCATATGGATTTACTAGTGCACATACTGAATTGTGTGAGTGATTTCTGATTTGAAAAATTTATTTCCATGAACATGTTGTTTTTAATGATGGCATAACTATTGAACATTTAAAAATAATAGTTGATAAGAGTTTCCAAGTGCTACCAATGTCATAGAGATTCAAAATATTACTAGATTAGTGTTTTATTACCAATATTTTTTGGAATATTTTTCTTGGTTATATAGCCAACTATCTATGTAAAAATTTTGTAAGAGTTTAGTAAATCTAGAATAAAGAATATGATGATTCTTTTTAGGAAAAAAATATTATAAATGAACCAGTTTTATACATGTATTTTAGAAACAATGAATTTTTAATTTATAGTTATGCTTCATTAAATGATGTTCATTTTTTCCAAATAAAAGTAATCAGTTAATTTCGTATTCATGACATCAGTATATACCTATTGGGTTAATTTACATTTCACGGGATTTGTAATTAGGTTATGTTGTTTTTGTATTAAATATATATATTCATCATTTGGTTGATGTAAAGAATAAAAAATATATAGATCACAAATGATTGAAGTATATATTCATTTAGAAATAATTGTATATGTGATATAGTGATGGATGGATGGTTTTATGGATTATGATTACATGATTCATTACCATCATTTGAAGGAAAATAAAATTATTTAATCTTGGAATAGATAAACTAAAGATAAGTTAACCATTATAGGAATGGAAAATGGTCCTTTGTTTAATGATTATTAAAAAAATTCTTGAAATTTTTTGGTGTTTGAAATTTATCTACTTTTTTAGGTGTTGGTGCAATAATTTATATCAGAAAAAAATAGACGAGATCATAAAGAAAAATTTGTGTTACATAAAATGATAGAACATGTGGGATAGAATGAAATGAGATATTATTAATTTTATCCTGAGATGTTTGAACTTCCAAAATGGTAAATGAAAGTGGATGTTACCAAATTGAATGCATGAAACGTCCCAATGGATGACTAAAAATGGAAAAATATATCTAGGGATTTCATATTAGGATTGATAAAGACATTCGAGGTAATAATGTGATCTAGGTTATTGTTTATTGATAGACTAAATCTACTCATTTTCTTCGGATTTTAGATACAATGTCATTAGATCAAATATATCAGTTGTATAATAAATAGATAGTTATGTTACAATGATTTATCATCATCAGGGTATCTGATCATGATCCAAGGTACAAATATAACTTTTGGATAGTCCTTTAAATTTCATTTGGTAATGATTAAAATTTCTATATATCTTTTCATTATCAATTATATGGGATGTTATAAAAAATAATTAGATGTTAGAGGATACTCGAAATGCATGTTTGATAAATTACCAGGGAATGTTGGATCAAAATCATCCAATTGATGAATTTTAAAATAAAAATAGTTTTCATTATTGTATCCAAATGGATCCATTTTTTTATTTTATGGAAAGCGTTGTCAAACTCCAGCTTTTTGGGATGATGTATTAGAATCGACCTTGATGGTACAAAAATTGGTAGATGAAATAACATAGAAAGTCGAGTTGATTGAGTGATACATGAGAAACTCCTAGAGTATGAAGAATTTTTATGTGGATAACTAGATGAAGGTTATTTATTTCGACGGTTGGATCAGTTTCATAAAAATTGTCAATACCTTCGATTTTATGCAATGTAAATAATGTTTTCATGTTTCATCATAAATAATGTATATAAAATATCAATCTCATTTCTGGGTCTAGAAATTGTTTATTTATAATAGAAAACATTCATACAAGGAATATCCACTTATAGTTCTTATCTTCAGGGAACATGTGTTGGAAAATTTTGTGATAAATTAGGTATATTGTTTCTAGAAATATTGTATTGTTGAAGACGCAACATGGGAATATTAAAATTATTTGAAGGAGAAGATCCCATTCATATTTGAGAAGTGAATAAAATTGCGAGGAAACAATTTCCAAAAGGGGGAAAAGTAACATCTTACGTAATGATATAATAATTATATATTCTTGTATAAATGTATTTACATTAATTTAAACTATTTGATAAGAATAATATAATTATAAATAGTTATTTATTTGTAAAAAATTTCATATAAAAATATAGTTTTACTGAAATTTGATAGATACCACATTATAAACGTTGATTATGATACTTATATAAGGTATGTTTATAAAAAAAAAATTGGATGTGGGTCACCAATTTTTTTTTCATTGCTGGTATTTTTTAGACAAATTTCTTATTTTAATGGATAATGATAAATAATGTATTTTAATTCCAAAATACATTTTCATCTAATTTATTAATATTTTTATATTATCCTTTTAATTGGTATTTAAATATAATTTTATTAGTTTGTAATTATTTAATACCTTTTATTTAATTATATTTAATTTCAAATTGATGTTTCATATAAAAAAATCTTAATCATTTCACGGTTTTCACTTTAATAAACCGTTTTTTCATCAATGGGATTATATTTAATTTAAATACTAAAGTATATGTGATATATATTTTGAAAAATGGATTTATTTTATTGAATCATTCGTTCTAAATTAAGTAAATATTTTCCTTTTTTAGATTTTAGGAATGGTAATATTACTAATTTTTTATTTATAATAGTTAAAGATAAATCAAAAACATAATGGTAACAAATAATGTGATAACGAAAATAAAATTACCATTAACCTAATAAAACATATTTCATGACTAAACATCGACCCTTTAAATATACTGTCTGAAATTGACACATTTAATAGACTGTAGTCCATGAAAATGAAATAGATAATGTTAAAAGAAATTAATGTGACCAAATGTCACACTCTTTTTTCCTATATGTACAGTAATATTAAAAATGGAATAAATTGGTTATAACATAAATAATAAATAATAAAAATAAATATTAATAATAATCAACATCATGGTAATTTACTTATAATTGTTTAGAGATTATATATTTATTAGGAATGCTGAAAATAATAGCTGTACATTAATTATATTATTAATAGAATTAATAAATATATGATATTTTGAATATTAAAATAAATATAGTTTTAAATTAATTAGGATACTCCATTACTTTTCATGGTGAATATGTAATATTTAGATAATATTCAATGTTTTCTAATTTATCCCTTTGATTGAAATTTATTTCAAGGAAATGAAATTAATTCTCTGAAAATTGTCATGATTGATATTTTATAAAAATTATATTTTAATAAAATATTCAGAAATCATAAATGTATTTATATAAAATCAAAAAATTTAAATAATTTATTAGTTTAGAGGTTTTACAACCATAACATTTTATCTTTGACATAGAATATTTTTGATTCATTTGATGTTAATAATTAATTAATATTATTTTAATAATTTATGTGTTTCCAAGGGTGCCCCTCTCCTCACTTATAAAAAGTACCCATTATTATCATTTCCTTAAACATAAAAAATCATATATTTCTACTATTATCTTCTAAAAAACCCTCGTATATTCTATACCAACATTGTAGATGCCTTAGTTTTGGAATTACACCCTCGTTATTGGTGTTCAGGTTGTAATTAAAAGAGTCCATTCAAAAACAAAATATTGTTTATTATGTCGTGTTATTTGATTTATCTCCCACTTCCATAAAATAATATTCATAAAAGGTGAAATAATAACACCATTATCCTAAATATACTTATATGGTATAATGTTAATATCATCCCCTAAATCCATATCCACATTCATCACATAGAAAATGTATTAATCGTTCGCGTGTATGTGAGAACTAACACATCTTCAAACTAATATAATTCATTTTCCATAACCATCACTCATGAATAGTTATAATGATATAATTAATGTTAATTTTTTGGCATTCATTAGATATTATTCATTATAATAATATAATACAACAAATACGTTCTTATGATCCATGCACATGAAAATGATAATGTTATCTGTGAATACGTGTGAACTATCACCACCTCAAAGCAACGTGATTCGTTTTTATTCACCAAATCTCTTGGTTCGAGTATATAACTCTATTTAGATGATTAATGTGATATTAATTATGTTATTATTAATCTCAAATGATAAATTAATTCCTTCCATCACTCAAAAATGATCAATGAAAAATTGAAACAGTTACTCATTAGTATGTGCAATATACACTCTCCATGAATAGAATGTTGTTAATATATCATAACAATTCATAGTGGTTTGATTTAAAAGTAAGCATTGTGTGTAAAAATGACAACAATTTCATCAATATTACACTGATATGATGATCTTATGACCACTTGGACTATTGACATCATAAAATGTTAATTTTCATCTAATATACCGAATATCGACAAAATTTCTAATATTGACATAAATAATAATATAATATTTACACAATGGTAAAAAGTGAAATAAAATAAATAATAATCATGACAAATATTCAAAATAAACAAGATAAATATGTTGTTTTTATTATTTTTTATGATAAATAACATACATGATGAGCCAGACTTCAGGTAAGGGACCTTGTCTCAATCACATTTAATTGAGGCATATTTTGATGATATAAGCCACATTATTGTAAAAGTTCAATAAATAACCTATATTAATTTTAATTTCATTAAAAAAATTTACAAATTTAAATTTCTAATTGGACTATTTTACTTTTGTTATAAATGAAAAAAATAGTTCTCATTTTAACATATATGGTGACGACGAATTCTCTACCGCTATGACAGTTATTTGATATTTAGATTCATCTATAAGAATTAAGGATTTTAAAATAAAAATACATATAATATTATATATTATCATTATTTTGGAATTTAAAATATATTTGAAAATGGAATAATTATTTTGATAAATTTAAAATATTACTTATAAATTAAAAAGAAATTTTGTGATTAAAATGTTAAAAATTCCAATCTATTATATGTTATGATTAAATAATGGTAAATTTATATTTGAAGGGTAGTAATGTGATAAACTAAAGGCTGGTGTATTTTGGATAACCGTAGGATTGTTGGTTGTGTTATGTCCATTAATGAAATGGATATGGATGTTGATCATGTAACTATTCCATTGGTATGTGTGACATATATAGAAGTTGACTGCATGGTTATTCTACTTAAATAGGTTTATGTCCCATGTAACTGTTATATGTTTTATGACCATTATATGGTTTTTATGATAATATTATTATTTAAAATGGGTAATAAATGTCTATATTTTCAAAAAACAGTATTCACTACTTATTAAGGGTGAAATGTATTACATTATCATAATGTATCGACATTGTTACATGTTTTCACTAGAATAATTGTTTTCCTTATTTTTCTATCCCTTTCTATGATTTTTCTGCACATCCAAATATTTAAAATGATACGCATAGTTGTAAAGGTAGAATAGAGAGAAGAATGGGATCATGGGTAAATTGTGACAATTGAAGATGAACAGAAACCAAGTAACGTTTGTAATGTATTTATAATATTGAAATTGACACTATTTATAATTGTCCACATTGTATTTTCATGGTTTTGTTATGAATGAGTTATGTATTAATTCACTGATTCCCTAATCCTGAAAAGACTAGTAATAAATAATTTGTCACTATATTTATAAACAATATAGACTAGTAATAAAGATGTTAACATTGATTCATATCCCTTGTTATTTATAAGAATCATAAAATTATGTTGTTATTAATGGAAACACTTTTAACATGTACATTGAACAAATACTAATTAGAATATAACTTTTATTTCAAAATTACATTTTTAAAATTGGATAATTTCCAATATATGAAGGAAAAAATTATTATTCAAAAGGACCACAGAGTTATATAATTTTTTGTTAAATGAATGGATTATTATTATAGGTGGGAAATTATGTTCATGTAGTGTAATATAAAAAAATTCAATTCATTTTATTTAAAATTTAGATGTTCATCAATAAAAAATGATGATAATATACCAGTAAAACATTATTTTAGAAATCTAACCATGGGATAAAGTAAATTTAATGAATCATTATATAACAGAAAAATAATTTGATTATAAATACAATATAAAATAAATTCATTAAATAAAATATCCAACTCGGATGTGATAAACAAAATCATATTTCTATGAAATATTATTTCGATATCATGAGTACATAAATAGAGAAAAATGAAAGGGAAAAAGAAATTTAAAAATGAGACGAATATAATAAAATACTTAAAATTAATATTAAATTAAATTAATATAAATGTATTTGTGATAGAAAATATATAATGGCTGTTAAAAACCCACATGAATGAATCATTTGGTGAAGGAAATATGTCTCCCAAAAATAAATGTCAACCAACAAACCCTTAACTAAAGTCTCTATTACATCATAATCACTCAAAAATAATGTGTTAAAAATTCAAATGTATAATACTTCAATGAAAATAATATTCATATCTATAATAATATAATAGGTTGACATATAATGTCACATCATACTAATATTAGAAATAATTCATTACCAGCATCATTTTATATGTTAACTATATCATTTTTCATTTATGGTTGGTTTTGGTAGAAAAGGAAATTGCACACAAATTAGGGGTTCATCATATATTATATATAATGATATAAATATCATATTTATTCATTATTTTAATACATATATCTAATCATATATTGTCTTTCTGAGAAATAAATTAAATTACTATGTGAAAATGGTAGTTTGTATTTACGCATGACCGATGCTTCCATTTTTTGATTGTTAGAATGAAATAAAATTAAAAAGTATTTTAATAATATATAATAATTATCTTACAAAAAATATTATATACAAATATAATCTATAATTTTATAAAACTATGATGGATTTTGGTGGAAATGGAATCGCTTCGCATCTTGGAGGTGGTTGTACACATGTACATATGAGTGATACATTAATTTACCAATTGGTATTGAAGTGTTGGGAATTTATTATGATCTATACATTATAAATTATATGTATGATTTGTATATTTTATTCATCATTTTTAATATATTTATCAATTATTTGTAGAATTGGGTGAAAAATGAACTTTTAACAGTTAAGATAATATTTATACCTCACTTTTGAGTGAACTCCATTTACATAAACTTTAAAACATTAAGTATTGATCAACATAGAATAATATAAGACCAATTATTAAGGGAAGGAATATAGGAAAAGTTTTTATTATGTGTTTCACTGTATAAAAGAATCAAATTTTGTGAATTATAGGGGATAATAAGTTCTGTATTATATGTGAGGGAAGGTGAAAACAAGGAATTTAATAAATGATTTAATTAATAGAATTTAACATCAATAGGAATGTGGATACAAATGGAGATATATTAAGAACGAATGATTTTATATGTTTTTAAAATCTCTAAAAATATAATTTATATATGAGTGGGTGTAAATCCTTCCCTTTGTGTGTTGATTTGAACCTCCATGTAAACCGGTTTTAACCTTAACCATGTTAACAAAATTGTATTTTTTTTATATTTATTATGACAAATATTTATGTTAGCTCTATTAATATATATTAACTACTATGAATTTAAATATACCATCCATTTTTCTTTATTCAATTTCATTATGCGATAGAATATAATTTAAACAATCATTCAAACCACAATTAAAACCCTTTTAGATAAATACATGATTAATCATAAAACTAAATTTAAAATCATTTTGTTCCATGTAAAATCCATAATATTAATGATGAATGATATTATTGAATATATAATATTTAAATTTCCATAATAACATATGTAAATTAATATTGATTTTATTTATTTTGACATAAACCACCTATACCTATAAAAAATCATAAAAAATTATTTTTGTAAGTCCAAATATTAATTATACCTAAATAAAGTAAAATGATGATTACTATATAAAATTTTAAATATTTTATTTATAATTAAATTATAAATTTTTTACTTTACGATCAAATTCAAAAAATAATGGTAATTTTACATGAAAATGAATAATTTTTTTCAATTATTAATATTTTTTAATAATTATTGAAAATAATACTTTTGAGAAAAACCCTTTTGTTCTTCACTATGATAATACTGAAAAGATAATTATATAATGATGTTTATTTCCAAAAAATATTATTTCTAAAAATGGTTATAATTACCAATAATTTTTATATAATAATTGAAATAAAAACCAATTTGGGATAAAAATATTTCAAAACATAAACACAAATTATATAAAAATTAGTTCTTATGTATGGTGAAATATTAACTTCAGTTGAACTAATTTTAATAATGTTTTACATATTGTTTCATAATTTTTATTCAATCATTCCAATTTAACATCTATGTTATAATTTATTAGTTTTTTGGAACTTTTATTATATTTTTTTATTTATTGAATGTTATCGTATACCTCAAATAGATTTAAAAGGAAATTCCTCTATAATAGTGTGATGTTTTATAGATTATTTTATAATCATCTCAAAATTTTCTATCTAGATAGAGAATCTAACACTTACATGATTGAATTTTTTTAGACTAATAAATGTGATTTGAACTTCGGAGATATAAACATGTGGATTAAAACTAAACCCCAACTTTCTATACCATAATGTCGGTGGAAATTTAAGGGTATACTGTCATTTTTCAGTAATGGCTTGGCAGTTGTTCTGCTATACAATTATAGTGATTGAATATGTATAATTATGTTGAAATTACATCATATGATCTATTCAATATATGATATTTATTACGATATAGGTATCATTCCATTAAATATAAAAATTATATATATTGGGATTATTGTCAAATATATATAGATCAATTGATCCATAAATATACATTTACACATATAAATCCTAATATGTGTCAGCTAAAATATTTAAATAACATCATGAACTATTAGTTCTCAGTCTATTATCATACTAGAAAGGATAATGAGTGTTTATACTCTCCACATAAAAGTATCCTAAAAACATATCAAATAAGATAATTGAGAAGGATCCAATCATCGCAGGATTGGGAAGGATGAACATGGGATTCATAAAGGAAGTAATAAAATAATACCAAACTAAGGTTCCTTCTCAAACATTATTTATAGAGATGTAAAATGATACTCTATAGTTTTAGTATGAAATATAATAGAAGGTGGAATCTATTGGAAAATGTAAATTTTATGAGCATTTAGGATTTAGGAATTCATTGTTGAATGATTATAACCATGATTATATATACAATCAAAGACATAAATAAAAAATTTGTTATTGAATGATGCACATACCATGAAATTATCTAACATCATGGGGAGAATCCCTTAGTATTTAAGACATTAATATCACTAAGGGGGGACAATGTGAAGAATTAGATTGGAGAATATACATTAATAAACATAGTTTCCAAAATTTAATGGTAGAGAGGTAAGAGTATTTTGGAATAATAATAATATCATTACCCATACATGAATGGAAATCAGAAAAAATTAGTTGTAGATTTCTAAAAAGAATTATTGTTCCATTTTTATAAAACTGAGAGGCATTTAATTTTCACTCACCATGGAGATTTTAATATGCTTTGCAAAAAACCATACCCTGGTTTTTTATTTAACTACCTATAAATAACTAATTATCCCACGATGAAGGAGGAAAATACATAGACATACAAAAAGTGTGAACTAAGAATGAGATATATGTTGAGATATGTTAATAAATTTATATATCGGGAATCTCACCATAGACCATAGGTAAAATTCTTCTCATAAAGAAAGGTTATAATACTTAAAAGGGTGTCATTTAAAAAAAATTGTTGAATGTAATGGTATATCCCATGAAAAGGGAGTCATATAATGTTATCTTCAATGTATATTTTATCAGACATGATGAAATCTATTCTTGATGATTCATCCATTACTGAGGATCCCCTATACAATATTGTATATCTCATATTGAATGAACACTAAGATAGATGGTTTATTCCTAACATATTTACCACAAATACATAAATAATATCTTTTTGTCAAAAACATTTCTTTAAATTAGCACCATCGTAATGAATACAAATTGTTCTCTCACAACACATTCATAACAAAAGGATGTCCTACGAAATTCCTCACATAAGTCCCCTATAACTATTCGATTATGGTATCATGTACAAAAGTGTTCCCCCATTTGACCACCAATTCCATTAGTAAATTTCATCCCCATATAACATACCAAATATGAGGATTTCTTATTAATTTTTCAATAATGAATCACCTTGGTAATTAGGATTTCAATATAGAAGAAAATGGTAGAAACATTATCTATTATGACAATGAAAATAACCAAACTCATGATTCATAAAAATTGAATCATTTTATTCCACATAAACACCATATTTTAGCCAAAAATATTATTTCATTACCCCCCATATAGGGAATATTCACTCATATAATGATGAATGTGGGAATCCACCTAGTGGTAATCCATGTAGTATTTCATACATTATAACCTTCCATAGCCACTCCCTAATCAATATATAGATAAAGAAAATATTTTTATTGGGAATAATTCTTCTATAATACCCCTATAATTTTTAATTTATATAATATTACTCATAAATTCTATGACCCCTCCCATCTTCGATCATCCGATGTGGAAGAAAACCCAACTATAAAATTATAGTCTTGTCAAAAGACTAATAAGAAATTAGTTATGGAACATGATATATATGATATTTTTCATTTTTAATCAAAAATATAATGACTCTAATGGTAATATGGACTTGGGTTGATAAGACCCACAATATAATCTCAAATTAATCAATGGGTACCCTTTTTATGTGTAATATTTAACCATGATGAGCAATTTGTTCATTGTTTCCTACCCTAACTAGATTGATAAGATGGCTCCCTGAGGTTCAATAACAACATCTTCAAACAGTAGGCATCTTTATTAGTCTATTTAATAATAAGATTATTCCCCCAACGTGAGGCCTACGTCCCTTCTATATCCTTTATCTCATCATAATCAACCCATATTTCTATAGAGAACCATTTTAAATGGTTCATATTCATTATAATATCAATTTAATATCTTCATGATACATTCATTCAAAGTCCACTGGAATGGAACCCTTATATATTAGTCCCACAAAAACCATTTCCAATTAACCATCAATTTAATGTTCTAGTATAAATAGGTCAAACTAAATGTTATAATCCAAAACCCATTACTTTAAAATGTATAACAAATACTGTTAAGTGTGACTGATCTATATTTTTCTTCTTCCATTCACAAATATACATTAGAAAACCAATTAGGGGAATGATTTAAACAAAATAAAAAATATTTTCTCCCCAGAATATGATAAATTATTTAGTTCATATATATGTGGTTTATTAACATTATTATAAAAATATAGGCACCAAAAAATAATATAAAAACTAGGTTGATATACTATGATACCTATATATTTTGTTATTTATGGATATCATATAATACATAAATTTGTTAACATCTAAACATGGTAGTAATTTAAGCCTAATATTGGGTAACCAGTTCCTTATAATGTTTTGGTAAAGATTCACTAATAAGAATTAAATATATAATATAATCCTACAGTGTGATATAATCCCACAAAAAGGAGAATTGTAATCTTGAACTCCAATACTATTAACAAATGTAAATTCCCAATAATCAATGGTAAAACAACCCCAATTACAATTTCACATTAAAAATATAGTATATAACCATTCATGGATATGAGATCCTTTAGGGTTTTTGTTCTATGAATTAATATCCTTTGAAACATTCTGAAACAAAAAAATTATACGTAATGTGAAACATTTAATCATCATATTCAATTCCCAATCAATCATCGAGCTAATTTTTTTCATGCCACAAAAAAATGAATTTGATTTGAATAATTAATTTAAATAATAATTTATTTTCCCATAGGTATAACCATTTTCTATTGATAAATTTTACAACAAAAACATGGGAAAGAATGGAACTTTTAATGAAATATGTTGTGCATGTTATTGTCTATTTTGAGATGATATATTCAAGAATTTAACATTATCATGATTTTTTCTAGAAAATAAATATATAATATAACATCCTTCAATACAAATGGAATTTTCTTATCTGTTATAGAATTATGCATTGGCAGTTTCACTAGGTGGGTACTCATGAAATATATGGATTATATCTTCTACAAATCTCCATGAAAACATATTATAAAATATAGTAATCAGGTTTATCCATAGTAATTGTACTATTTTAAAATTGTAGGTTTCATGGGAATCACTACATTATATCAATCCCCACACACAATATTAAAAATAGAGACTGAAAGTGAATAATAAAATCACACCTTGATATTTTGAACATTTTAAGAATCCTCCCTCTATAAAATTGAATAATATTTAACCATTAATATAGTGATGTTAACCAAATGGTTGATAAAAACCTTAAAATAGAAAATGATTAACCCCAATGATATCATACCTAAATTCAATACTAAAAAATTATAATCAACCCCTCATACCTTTGAAGGGACAACCTCACATGACCCAGCATATGACACAGAGACCCATTCATCGAAGACCACACTTTTCATGTATGAATACTATCTAAAAAATATTATGTTCATGTTACCATTTCTATCTTGGGATATATCTAATATACTAGGGCATCAAAAAATTATTATACACAAATTTATTCTGACACCCAAAAATAATTCCGACACACTGTAGATTATTTTAGAGAATCTATTCGGAATACCTTAAAATCAAATATTGAGAACCCACAAAGTCCCTCCACCAAAATTAAGAACTTTAAGAATATTACAATGGGAACCAGAGGATTTGAGAAGGAAAATATATTATTCCAATAAAGAAATGTGAACACATTATCATTCAATTTGTATAATCCCTTCACACACACTAGAATCAATAAAGGGTTATTAAAATATACCTACCCACATTACACAATTATTTCATCAAATATTGTATGAACCAATTGTTATGAGGTTTTAAAACATTCCCACCACCACCCCTTGAGTATCTCATTTAAAATACTCAAGGGTTACTTAGGGGAAAGAAAAACATCCAACATCAATCTTGTAGGGTTATTATCACACACTTATAATAATTAAACAACATGATTATGGATAAAATCTCATCCCAACTACAGTTCAATCCCAAATTCTAATAAGAAGATAAGAAAAAACAATCCTTCCTACCCAAATCATGATAACATGATATAATATACCAAATGTATCATTAGAGTCGTCTATTTGTGATCTAAAATGTGATGTTATTTGTTCATCAGTAGTGTCTCCGACAATCTATTGGGTAAAACCAAAGTTCACATCTTACTAATATCTATATAAATGACATTTAACAAATCCCTTTTCAAATTAATTCATGTTTTTTCAAGAACCAAACTCTGTTTCCAATAGTATCCAAATATTCCACTAGCATGATATGATACCATGGTTGTTCTATTAATTTCATACCAATATTTATTCATCCTTCATTTCTGGTGGTCAAACAAAAAATATTAATAATAAATTCCAAATATGTGGTTATATTGAGATTGACCGTGATAATTTTTTTATTCATGAATATTATATAATCCATACTTATGTTCAGAGAATAAATTGAAAATAAGATAATACCAATTCAATGGTCTATCATAATGTTCATTATATAGGCATATGCTTTATCCCCGTGTCCATGGATTACATAGGTTCCCTTACAAATGAAAATATTCTTACCAACCCCACCATCTATAAAAAGATAGTTGATAAATTGGGCTATTTACTATAGAATGTGATGAAGTATCTCATAATTAATGAATATAACACAATGATAATGATGAAACAATTTAAAATTAATAATATACTACCTATGATTTGGCACATAGATACTCCTTGAAATGATATTCTAATAATAATTACAAATGAATTTGGACATCATTTTCATCTAAATCTGTTGATGAATCTTCTCCATTTAAAATTTAAATTCATTTTATATAAAGGATATTAAAATTAAAACATGTTTATGTTAAAATTTCGTTAATATATTGACTTAGATTCCATATTAGTCGAATGATTCCAATGATTGGGAAGGTAATGTCAAAATATTCATTGTGAGTGTGTTAATTAACTTAGTAATCTTTTTTATTGGACTATTAATGTCATAGGATATATTCATATTAGTGTATGTGGATAACATAGTCTATTTAATATTAATTATATCCTTGTGTATTAATGCGTACCAAATTTGATTTCAAGTATGTCATTTCTCATAGTAGACTCTATGAATTAGTTTATTCTCACATATAGGAAACATTATAGAATGTTTCCATTTTTATATCCCCAAATATATAATTTCTATGAAATAAAACATTAAAAGGTATGTCAATTAAAGTATCTGAAATGATGTCGATTTATTTTTATTTGAGGAAATATAAACCGCATGTGAAATCACTTCCTTTGGGTGAATTTTTTTTATGAAATCCCCTATCTCCAAAACCAAAATTGGAAAAATAGAATAAATGTTAAGAGTGATGATAAATATTAAAAGGAGTTTTTATAGAGAATTATCCTTATTCTATAGGGATGGAGTAATCTTCAGATGAACCTCATCCTCGTTTAATATAATTCTTTTTCACATTTAGTGGAAGATTAAAAAATAAGTCTATGGAGTGTGTCTCATTTTATGAATCATTTTTCATATTGGGTATTCATAATAAATGTTTTTATGAGGACTCTATCTTTATTATGCTTCAAAAAAATATTCATGATAAACTACTCAATTTAAGAGGTCAAAAATCACTGATGATGCAATCCAATTTGACAATTCATTGTAGAATGGATCTATACTGTTAAACACATACATTAGAAGGTAATTTATTAGTCAAAAATATTTATTGATAGATAACATGAAATATAAACATAAATCCTATAAAAAGGTCCACACGTGTCATTTTGATCCAAAATCTATGTCTATGTAGTAAATGAAAACCCCAATAGGTTGAGATAAAATAAGACACACCCCAACTCCAACTAATGTTGTTAGGTTTTGGTAATGGTCCCTTCACAAAAAATAAAGTGTTTTGATATATCTAGTATCAACAGAAATTTATAGAGGAAAAAACCATCAATTTACAATTGATATCACATTTAGTGGTAACAATTTAATTTTAATGATTTAATTTTATTTATTTCAAACTAGATTATATAAATAAATTTAAATACATCATCGTTAAATTTTATGTGTCACCATTTACAATTTATATAACTCACACTACATTAAATTTCAATTATAACAGTAATCGACTATAACAATATATTTTGATATGGAATATGATGTTATTAATTAATAGGAATTTATTTTTTTACATTAATCACCAATTTAGTTATATAGAACTATGTTCACCATAAATTTCCTTTGGAATTTATGTTACCAAATCAACTGAAATTTTCTATATTCATAGAATCCTAACATGAATTTCCTACAAAATGAAATAATTGTCCAATTAATTTTCAATAGTAATCTATATGTGAAAACATATTTTACATTCATGTATTCACATTAATAAATCCAAACATCTAATCTGTTCATGACTATTTTCAAAATTGAAATATAATAATTAAGGAACTGGCCATATGTAGTAGGAAATGTGCAAAGAAAGTAGACATGCCATTGGAAAATATTTGGAACATTAGTCATAATATGATAATAATGTTTCTACAAATACAAATTTATTTCATAAATAGATCAAGTAAAACAAATCCATAAGAAAAATAAATTCAATATTAGGAATGTCAAAAATCATGTGCATCACCAAATCATGAAGGCTTAAGAACTAAAATAGGTGAAATATGTGAATTACAAAAACTCATCTGGGGTAATATTTGTTATCCATGTATGAGGATAGATACTCATTAGAATAATATCATTATTAATTTCCATTAATTCCTAATATTATATCTAATACAAAAACAGTATGAAAACACAATTAATCATAACTGCTTAGATAACTCGCTGTAATGTACAGACCAAGGATCCAATTAACTGGTTCTACAAGACTGTGTATCAAAGGCCCCCAATAAAGCATCCAAATATGAAAAAGGATACTATCTAGTAGTGAGTGTACAATTATGTACATTGGGGGGACTATACAATCATATTAGAGTGGTAGAATGAATACTATGATTAAATAGACAATGGTTAATTCATAATGAAATAGCTAGAGTAGCAGAATGAAAATGATAATCAACTACAAAAGTATAAATAAACATGTAATGGTAATAGCTATAAAAATCCCATATCATTCTTCATATACATGATCATGTCATCAAATATTGTTATACAAAAAGTGAATTGATGATACATGGGAATGTAATATAAAAATTCATCCAATAAAAAAAGAAAAAAAATCAAAACACAAATCCACCAGCTTCATGATAATTTTATTGACACTCTAATCCTATGATAAAATATAAAATAAAAACAAATCAATCATTATTATTAGGATTTTTCCATTATTTATACCATCAATCATGTTGTCTACAAGGGTGACGAAGGATTCCTATGTAGGGTGTGAGATAAACGCCTTAGGCCACTACCAATGATGTAGAGATTTTATCCAAACAATGTATATATAAGAAGTTGGGTGAAATTAATTAAATTATAACCAATTATAAATAATAATTACTAGTTGGATTATCTTTCTATTGGAATCTTTGATGGCCCTACCTGCTTTGGGGTAGTCCAAAATATGTCCGATATGAATAACATGTATATAATTATGACAAATACAAATATATATTGTTATATAAAATATACATATATATTCACTATGTATATGAGGTCATAAGTTGGAATATACATGGATACTAGGTTCTAGCGGGATCAGGAGAATAAAACATGAACCCATAAATATATTAATGAATGTGTATGAGACAAAAACAATCATGATGAATACGATACATCAGGGCCATGATTCGAAATTTTGGGGGTGATACATCATGCCCAACACCCTATAAATATTAACACGACACAACATTGTCAACACCCAAATTGATGTATAATGGTGTGAGACATCATATCCAACACTCTTTATAAGTAAGACTTAATCCTTGTTATTAATAAGTCCCGTATATTTCATTCAGCTTCCAATATCAATGGCATAGAAATTGTAATATCAAGAGAGTACATAAATATAATTCCAATTTATCATTACCAAATAATATCTGACATCATTATTTATAAAATTATAATTTATAATTATATTAAATGTTAGGTTACCTTGAAACCCACATCCAATCAATCAAACCAAAAAATTTAATTTAATTTAACAAGGAAGGACAATTTTAGACACAAGATGATAACTTTGATGGTATTTGGTAAATTTTGAATTTATGTAAAATAAGGAAATGAATTTGGCATACCGAAATGTGTGGATAACATAAAGGTTGGAATCCTGAAATAAATTTATTGGGGTATGAGGTATTATAAAAATATGTTTATATTAACATAGAATATAATGGAACATTTTTAGTTTATGCTCATAAATTCATGACATGTCCCATAATTAGGAAAACAAAAAGAAATTGTAGAAACAATGAGACAACCTAACATACATCCATGTATTTCTATTATTCCAATATCATCTTTAGGTTTGTTATAGAATAAAATAAAATTGAGAAACATAACAATATCGTGAATATATGGCATAAGAGCTCACACCCAAATAGAACATGATATGGGAAAAGAAACTAATAACGGGAAAAGGTGGATTAATGATCTTATAGGGAGGAATCCAATGATTTGGATAATGGTATAATTAGAGCCTCTATGAATGTGATAGTTCAATCCCTTGGTTGGATTGAAGAGGAACAATCCAATGAGAAATATTTACGGGTTTCCCCTTGGAAGTTATTGATGTTTAGAAGTATATTCCTGAACCCCATTATAGTAAAATTTTATTTTTACCCATGAAATTATTAGTCACATGGATTTGCCACAAGGTTGGATGAACCATGGACTAATAATTTTCCATTCTCTGCCAAAGGCGGGATTTTATATGGGCTAGGTTAATGGGTTGGATAAGCATCAACAAGACATTGGAAATTACAATTTCATAAACCTGTGAAATAATACATGGGAATGTTCCCTATCTTGCATAGTTTCAGATTAACCACTTGGATTCCTCTATGAACCGAGTACATCATAAGGTTTATATTCACGGGTATCCTTAATAGTTGATTAATAGTGCAACACCTTCTATTTGGACGATTTTCAAAACTCTAGTTTTTAAATAATCCACAGAAGTTTATAAATCCTACATTATGACATATCGAATGATTATCATGATTTAAAACATGGTTTCAAACCATAAATAAACTAGTTTTATATTCCTAAAAATTTATGTCATTACACCTCTCAAGAATATTGGTACTTTTTAGTCAATTTACACTCCATGGGTGACCAGAACACCTATAATTACTATGGTAATCTGATGCAAAGAATTAACTACCAGTATAAATATTTTATCCCCATTAGCTATGGAGACTATATGTAATCATAATTTAGTATAGGAGAACAAGTGGAGGATGTTTTTGTCTAAAATATAGTCCTAAATGATATAATTGGTAAATTTTGGAACACAAAATAATAAAACAATGAAAATTTTCCAAACTAACTATAATGTGATTCTACCACCCCATATATGATATTCAGAGATATAAATGGGAAATTTTTTTCTAACATACCTATTGTTACCTCAAGTTATTAAACCTCCTATAATTGAGTAACAATTTTCTTATTGCGAGGAATAAATAAAAAGGTTGGAAATACTCAATAGAGAATTACATTGAAGAAATAACCCCATTTTGTAGTATCATTATACGTATCCTCAACATTATATTTCAATACTCATATATCAATTGGAATACACCATTATTGCAACAAACGATGATCTTGGTCATCAAAAAAATTTAGGATATATGCAACTAATTTACAAGGATCAATTGGTGGAAGGATGTTAGTAGTTCCCTGTATTTCAATATACGGTTAGATAATTCCATTTAAACTACCATAGTCGAGAACAGAGAAGATATTTGACATAAATATTGGTAGGATTTCTATATTACTCCCACCTATAATTTCCCATATTCAACTGGATACCCAACTGACTATCCCGTCAAAATAGATTATCATTTTCTTTTCATTGACTACCCTGATAGATGTTTTTGAAGGATGAATTGAATTAGTGAAACATGAGTGAATGAAAAAACCCTCAATTGGTAAATTAATATATTCTATCTTCTAATTTAGGGAACTATATATTTTGAATCATTCACTATCATAGGGGAAAGTCACATCACCTAACACATATTATTTCTTGGTGAAGTCCCATGAAGTGAACCCTTTATTTTTTCGATTAATCCAAATGTATAAACATCATATAGGTTAATGAAGAAAAAGTTTAGTTCCAGTATATAAGATTACCTAATAAGTATAATGCTGGATTTTATTTCCTCCAACTGCATTTTCATTTTTCAATTCATCCCTATGATATGAATGGATAGAATCCTAGAAATAACGAATGTAAAATTTAATGAGTTTGAATGATTCAATAATTTCATATGTCATTGGATGGTTTGGAACAACCCGTTGACTATGAATCTATATTATGAGGATATATTGGGAATCCTTATAGAGAACCACCCTAACATGTCACAATCCCCACTCATTCTAGTCGAATATATTTGTTGGTATTATAGACTTTCTATAGTCACCTAATGATTTTATGATTTCTTTTAGAAAACCAACGCAATGTGTTGACCAGTAATGATGACTAAATGAATGAAAATATGAAAAGTGGAAACCAAGACCATCACATTCAATCCAACTATTAAATCAAATCCAAATCCCAATCCCACACAGTATCACATGGTCCTACGTCATTAATAAAAAGAATTACCACAATATGCCCACTTGGGTGGGAATAAAAAGTGGAATCATCATCAAAAGGAGGAATTAATTAGTAATATTTTTTTAATTCCTAGATGAACATGTTTTTTTTCTACATAATATTGAGTGTGATCAAAAAAAAATTGATGATTCCAGAGTCTAGAAGGAATTATCAAGTTGGTCTCACTGGTCAAATAAATTACTACTCCTTTCACCAGACATTTTCCCACACCACTATGGTCTTTTAGTTTTTATGTAAACCCACTGGAACTTAATTCATTATAGAGAGGTGAAATAGAAAAACCACATGCACTCATTTTATGTCCTTATAATACGCCGATGGATAATATTGGATGAAAATATGTTGATGAAAATTGTTCATAGTAGTTTGATTTCTAGTTTACCCTAAATAGAAAAAATTTAACTCATCTAATCCATAAGGGACAAACAAATCAATTAGTTTTACCCTAATTTTGTCTTTCCCTTATGCATGCATCCTCACCAATACCATATTATTCCAAGAGATTATATTATTTGAAATATAATAAATGATTTTGAAATAGTCATGTATATGTTGTTGAATGATTATTGTTTCCCAATACCATGCTAACAATCTCGGATAACATGCCACAAGTATTGAAGGAATGACTGTCATCCTTCCAAATGTACAACTGAAACTACACCACAAAATAAAAATTTAATATGAAGTAAATTTTCAATTTAGTTTTGTTAATTTCGTTCATTTAAATTAAAATTTCTCAAATAAAGATTAAACATATTAAAACATATTCCACATATAATACTAGTGATCCAGAGCCATGGGATGAAGGATTTATTGAAATAATAAAGACACATTATGGGAAAATCCAAATATCCCCACCATATCCATACTGATGTAATATACTAGGTTAAAACAATTTTAAATGACATTAGAATGCAAAATAGGATAGTTATAAACATATCTAGAGTCATTAGAAAAACAATTATTATACGTTGAATGGTTAAAAGGAGTGAATCTATTCAGTAAACATAAATATATAGGAAGAGATGTTTGATCTAATAAATCAAATATAGGAGTTACTTCATCATTTATTCATGTTCTTGACCCATCTACCTCATAAACTTTATAATCAATGGATCATAATATAAATCTCTTAATTGAGAATCATATACCATTATATTAAAATGATATCTTATAATAACTAGTTATTTTCCCAATTATGATTATAGTCATGTATACTATCAATTTTGAAGAAGACCTCCATCAATTTATTAAGGGCCTCATTTATCCCTTAAGAGTTCAAAGAACAGTTCACTAATATTAATATATATCTTCTGGAAAATTATTATATGGAGAGTCCCACAATAATATTTTTTCATATTTCAGGACAAAATAATTATTTTTCAAAGAAACACCTGGCGATTATATATCACGGAAAAATGGGATGACATAATTATCCAATGAATTTAATTGAAATTGGGTTATTAATTAGACATATTTTGGAATAGATTCTACATGAGTTGGGTTATAGTGATCCTATTTTGTAAACATCATATTAAATACTTGATGGTTATTAAAATATTTTTTTAAAACATATTGGTTGGATTATGGATAGACAAAAATCTCAGGTTCTCATATCTGAAATGGAATTCCTAGTTGGTACCCTAAATAAAACAATAAATATAAAAATAAATAGTCATAGAATTCATAAAAAAATGGTTGTTCCCTTAACAACCAACGATGTCTCAATAATTATAATATTCGATAAATTGGTACATTTTACAGAGATTTGGGATCATTTTATTCTTATGTGTCCAAATATATTTGTGAGAGGTTCTATAGGAGAGAGGGAAAAACCCACATGATGGATGATTTAATAAGGATTAATACCCCAATGGGTTTTGAAATTACCCAAATAACATATTTAAGGATCTCAATGGTAAATATGTAATAAAAATCAATCATATCATAGAATTTATTTTTGAATTAGCTATGTATTCATCAATACTAATGATATGTCTCAAATCTTTTAAAACCAAATAAAATAGTTAAATTTACTTATCGTCACAATAGTGGCCCCACCATATGTGAAAATCATCTCTAATGAACATTAAAATATCATAAGTTCCATGTATCATTAATTGAATTAAAAAATTATCGAATAAAACCAATATATATTTATAATACCCCAAAAACATCGTAGTAGTTTAATGTTATTGACGCTTATTCTAGAATTACGAATTCCATGCCAACATTCATTCCCCGCTCAAATTGTGTAGAAGAAGAAGAATAAGAGGATCTCAACGGTTTCCTGCCAATGTTTTGGGATGATGTGTAATGACCATCTTATCCAAATTGGCTTGAGAATAAAACAAGTAATTACTTTTCCTTAAGAGACATCCCCAAGATGCCAAAGGCTGGCAATAAATGTGGAAGGGTCTCATCTATAAGTGGGGGGAAGATTTACCCTTTATGAAATAAACCAATCCATTAACCATTCACTATATGAGGCATGAACAATGAAAGACCAACCAACAAATTAATTTATATTAAACCACATCCGAGTATACAACAGCGGAAGACCAAACCAAACATTAAGGTACACCGTGGAAGAACAACACAAGATTCTAAAAAGACACTACAACTTCGTGGTCCACAAGCTCCAAGCTCCACAGAATTTCCCAAACATCACCACGAGCCACTAGTAATGAGATGCTTTACCTTTACCTGTGTCAGGGAATAAAACATCTACAAAAGCAACAAAGTGACAAAGCATGGGTGAGTATAAAACTCAGTAGTTTTTACCCAACAACATCCCTACTCACACCACTAGGATAGAAGAGTTTTTGACATTTATATAAAAATAGTTTATATAAAACATTTTCAACAAAGTAGTTTATATCTAAATATAAACATGTTATCCAAAACCATCCATGCTCAAAGCATCAAAGTGCAATATGAAACTGCTTTTCTAACACGTTATTTTTCCAGAAAAATAACCAAACTAATTTCCAAAACATTTCAAAAACATCCTATTTTGGAATTCCCAACCATTTCACCAACTCGTGAAATCAACCATGCATGCATCATTTTGACAGTTAAATACTCATGAGCGGGTTCTCATCGATCTACCTAGTATTCACAAGGTAATTACTTCCCATGTTCCATTACACCTTTGGCACCGTGCCCAAGGTCATATTTCAACAATGCCTAGTATATATAATTATCATGTTCCATTAAACATTTGGCACTGAGCACAAGGTCCTATATCAACCAAGCCCCGTACATGCAATACGAACACATACCACACATTCCCAACAACCATTCCAAACCATCCTTTCAATAAGACACCATTTATTGAAAACTATTTTCCATTTAAATTAAGCGAGTTCAAACAATTCAAAACCATTTCAATAAAGATCCCCTTTTATTGAAAACCAAATCCATCAAAACCATTATAATAAAACAACCTTTTTATTGAAAAACCATGTCTCATCAAACCATTTACAATTTATGTAATTTCATAAATTAAAATTAACATTTATAATTCAAATAGCCGAGTCACTTTGCACACAATTCATCAAGATTCCACAATATCATTAAAACCTTAAATTATCACGAAAGAAGATTTATTCCATGATTTTCACAATAAATTCCATTAAAATAACCAATTTGAAACTAATACAACCAAATTTAACATTAGGAGATGAGAGTGAAGCCACATACCTCAACAAAAAGGCTAAAGCAAGCAACGAACGCAGAACGCTCAAGAACACCAGGTCAAATCACCAAAAACCCACCTTAGATCTCTTCTCCTAACACAACCAAGACTAAACATCAACATATTTGGCATCCAACTACTTAGGTATACCCCTAATGGGCGTAGATCTATGAAACTGAGAGAAAGGGAAGAAGTATATCTAAGTAGATCTAAGAAACCATTCAAGAACGATGGAGAACGACCACATACCTCAAGAATGTGGATTCGTTTTTCCAAGAGAAGCATTCAGATCGCCTCTAGAATGATGGGAGAATCCTCTATGACCATTGGAGAACCTAAATCAAGAGTTAGGTCCACATAGGAGCATTAATGAGGTTATTAGATGAAAAACGAGTTAGATCCGCAATTTAAGGTTTTAATTTAAGTGACCACACAGTTAGTCTGCACAGTCTGACAAACCGTGCGCTAACTGTGCATTAGCTACTACCCTAACTAGAATTATCAAGTGACCTCATCACATGGTTTTCCTTAACCTTGTTCTTGACTGTGTGGAAGCCACATCCTCTTCAGTCAACCATGCACGGTTTGGCCACACTGTTTAACCAAACCGTACGACGCCCGTGTACATTATCCTTTGCTTCGAACATCAGTCAAGGATCTCCCGACTCTCGAATATGCTGCCCTTAACTTTTAAAACCAAGATAAGCATCATGTATGGGTTACATACCAGAAACCGGGGGTACTAAATTTCCCCACCATTGGCCATTCCAACCCTTGAATGTAGAAAACCAATGCTTGTCTGAAAGTGATCTGGCTACTGCTCTCACATTTCTTTATCGTGTTCTCAAGTCTCTTCCTAAATTTGAACATGTTTCCACCAAACCCACACTAGACTGATTCTTTTCCCACGAATGACATTATCCTGACTATCAACAATCTGCACTGGTATGTGTACCAACGAAGCGTCCGACTCTAGGTCAATGTGATCCCATCTGATCACATGGTCAGGATCGGGTTGATACTTATTTAACTGAGATACATGGAACACATTATTCACCGATGTGAACCATGGTGGTAATTACAACCGATACGCCACCACTCCAACCTTTTCTAGTATCTCAAAAGGGCCTATATATCGAGGAGAAAATTTTACCTGCTTCCCAAAACGACGATGTCCATGTCTTGGAGAGATCCTCAAGAAGACATGATCACCCACAATGAACAACAACGGTCTGCGATGGTGATTTGCATAATATTTCTAATGACTTTGAGCCATCTCCATTCCCTTTCTAATCAACTTAATCTTCTCTGTTATATCTTGGACCATGCTCGGCCCGACTAGTGATGTTTCACCTATTTCCACCCAACATAGTAGAGAACAAAAAAGACGCCCATACAGTGCTTCAAATGGAGCCATTCGTATCAAGTCTTGATATATGTTATTGTATAAGAACTAAACTAAGGGTATATTCTCCTCCCATGAGCCACCAAAGTACATTACACAAGCCTAAATCATGTCTTCTACTGTTTGTATCATCCGCCCAGATTGCCCATCTTTTTGAGAATGATATGTCGTACTCATCGTCAACTGAGTCCCCAGGGCTTGCTGTAATGATTTATACAAACAATATGTGAACCTCGAATCACTTTCTGAGAATATAGACACTGGTACACGATGCCTCTTTACCAATTCTCGGATGTATATTTTTGAATGATCTTCCACTGTATGAGTTTCACAAATTAGGATGAAATCAGCAGACTTAGATAGACGATCCTCTATCACACAAATGTCATTATGTTTCTGGACTGTACTTGGAATACCTATAACAAAATCCATTTCTATATGCTCCCATTTCAACACTGGGATAGGTAAGGACTGTAACATTCATTCTGGTATTTGATGCTATTCTTTAACGTGATGGCAAGTTAAGCATTGCGAGATGATACCGACCACATTTCTTTTCATCATGCTCCACAAAAACTATTCCTTTAGCACCTTATATATATTCTGTGTACCTGGATATACAACCCATCTTGAATAGTGGTTATCATTATGTTATTCTTCATGATAAACTATAGGTACAACCATCCGATCTCTGAAACACAAAACTGAACTCCCATCCAGCTTACATCCCTCAATGGTCTCCCCACCATTGAGTTTTGAACTCATTGCAACACAGTCTACATCAGATTATTGTATCTCCTTTACTATCTCCCCCAAATCAGGGAAAAGTGTATCTGAAATGAAAATAGCAACATCACCTCGTTCTTCACATTCCACATGCATGTCGGCTAAGACCGACATCATCTTCCATTCATCTGAATCTTCTTTCGCCGACTGATCTTACGACTTTCTACTTAATGCATTAGCCAAAGAATTTCCCTTACCCGTTGTATACATGAAGTCATAGTTGATCATTTGAAGATACTCTATCCATATCCTCTACCTCATATTCAAATCTCGCTATGAGAAAATGTGTTTCAAGATTTTGTGATCCGTAAACACAGTAAATTTCCCACCAAAGAAATAGTGTCTCCATGTTTTCAAAGCATGGATGACTGTATCATACTCAAAATCATGTCTTGGGTAATTTTTTTCATGAACTCTCAATATCTTTGAGCCATAAGAAACTAAATGATCTCCTTAAATGAGAACACACCCCAACCCTTTTCTTGAAGCATCACAATACACCAAGTATCCATGCCCTGATTTTGGAAAGATTAAGATAGGTGCTGATTTAAGGCTAGTTTTCAACACTTGAAAAGATATCTGACATTCCTCATTTCATTTAAATTCACTATTCGTCTTTGTCAATGCTTTCATAGGTGAAGTATGTAGTGAGTGGTCACGGACAATGTGATGGTAATAACTAGCTCGACCAAGAAAACATCGTATTTCAAAGACATTCATCGGTGGTTGCAAAGAAAGAATAACTTATATCTTTTCTAGATCCATAGAAACACATTTCTTAGAAACAACATGGCCTAGAAAACATACCTCTTGTATCCAAAAATCACACTTTGATAATTTTTCATATAACTGATGGTCTCATAATATTTCCAACACTATTTCCATGTGTTGCTCATGTACATCCCTATTTCTTGGATATAGAAATATATCATCCACAAACACCGCAAAAAAAAAATCCAGATATTGCTAAAATATCTGATTCATCAAAGCCATGAAGTCCACTGGAGAATTTGTTAGACTGAAAGGCATGACTACATACTCTTAGTGGCCATATCTGCTTCGTAAAGCTGTCTTTGGAATATCCTCCTTCCGATCTCACAATTGGTGATATCCTGATCGCAAGTCAATCTTGGAGAACCAACGAGTTCCTCTTAATTGATCAAATAGATCATTAATGTGTGGAAGTGGATATATATTCTTTATCATAACATGTTTAAGCTTACGATAATCAACATAAAGCCAAAGAGATTCATATTCTTTCTTTAAAAACAAAACTGGTGTTGCCCATTGAGACACCCTTGGCTGAATGAAACCCTTTCATTGCAGCTCCTCTAACTTCACTTTCAATTCCTTTAACTCCATTGGTGCCATCCTATAAGATGGAAGTGATATAGGACTGGTCCCCGGGAGGAGATCAATCGTAAAATCCAATTCTCTTATAGGTCGTAATCCTATGTTTTTTTTAGGAAAAACATCACGAAAATGATCAACCACAGCTAGAAAACTATTTTCCTCACTCTCTTCTAAGGATTCCAAAGTGAACGATGAAAATTGGTAAGAGATCGTTCCCACCAATGGTGCCAACAAGCTCATTGAGCCTTTCTTAACTATCATTTCTCCTCTAAAGTGGTGCTGAAAGTCATTATCTGTCATGAAATTAACTGTTCTCCCATAATAGTTCATGTGATCCTTAAATGTTATCAACCAATCCATACCTAGGATTACATAATAGACCTCAAAATCCAACATAGGGAAGTCTCATTTCAGCTCATCTCCATCAATAGTTATATAAAATTCTCTACACACGAAGGCTTGACATTATCTTTCACCAAGAAGAGTTTATGTATTCAAGATAGATGGAATCATTTCCAGTTTTAAGTAAACAAATTAAACAATATGATATTAACGAAAGGAATGTGACGCATGAGTATCGAACAATAATTTCATGAGGGTATAATTCAAAATAATCATACCTCTCACCGTAGATGTTCTAACCTGATCATCGACCATTATCTGTTCTGATACATAAAATAGCTTTGATGATTCACTTTTCTACTTATTTCCTTGTTGAGATTGTGCTGCCTGAGGTGTCATGGTTTTTCGGGAATCACCATAACTAGTTCTATTCTTTTGGTGAGATTGATTTCTATGTCCTCACCTTGTCGAATCATACGATGCTTGCGACGCTTGAGAAGTGTCCCGAACACCCGATCATGGAGTACTATGACAATATCGCTAAAGATGCACCATCTTGATGCAATTCTGGCATGCTATTGGTGGTGCTATACATAATCGTTTCATGTGATCAGTCAAACCACATTGAAAGTAACCTGCTTTACTCTGGGGTCATGGACGAAGGGTGACTGGTCCCGCCATCTGGTTCTAATTCCCACTCCCACCTTGGAAGTATGTGTCCCTCTTCCACTTTTTCCCGACATTGGAGTGCCTACCCATTCCCGTGGGTATCATCATGCCTCCTCCAATCGATCTCGAAATATCACATTCTACAACCTTTTCTCTTCTCACCATCTCTGTATAATCTGTAATATAGATCACCATTATCTTCGATCGAATCTCATGCCTTAGCCCCAATTCGAAGATGTGTGCCTTCCAAGAAGCACTTGCAGCAACCTCTTGAGAAAAAAAGAATAAATTCATGAACGTAGCCGCATAATCTATGACAGAGAGGCTCTCCTATTTCAAGCTGATGAATTCCGTCGTTTTCTGGATCTTGAACATGTGAGGATAGAATTGTTTGTTAAACAATTCTTCAAAATCCTCCTATGTAAGGCCTTCATCCAATTTAGCATGCACCGCTAAATCCCACCACTGACGTGGAAGATCCTCAAGCATATAAGTCTCCTGCTTTACATTCAACTCCATCGGTGTGATGATGAAATAGAATATATGATTCATCCGGCTTAGCCACACGTCCTCCTTCTCGGGTTCACAATCACCCCTAAAGTTCGGTGGATTCTGCTTCATGAACTGGATGGTATAATCCAAAATGTCATAGCTCATTCCTCCGGTTCCCCATATAAATATTTTGAATTTCATGGAAAAAACTCGGAACCAGCTCTTGGTTCTCATGTGGTTCAGGTGCAACCACATTCTCCACAGCATCGTTGGGTTGGTTTCGACGACGCCTACCAGGTCCCATTTTCTAAACCAAGAACAAACTCCGTCAATCTCAATCTCTAGAAAAAGTTGTCTTAGCATTTCAAATTCAATCACATCAATTATCACAACATTCTTCTCCAACAACCTTTTTCCTTGTTCAACCATTTTTTAAAATATTAAACAAACTTTTTGAAAATTAATCCATTTTCAAAATACACAAAATACCCTATTTTAACAGTCTAACGATTGAAAACAATTTCAGAATTTTTTTAAAAATTATCACCTTTCACAAAATTCATACTCATTCCCCACAATGAGATATGCAATCCTAGTGGGAAGGAATTCATCTAAAATTCATTTCATGCTACTCTAATTATCTAAAACCACGACAATGATATTTACAACATTCAAGAAGTGTATCCAAAACACTTATTTACCCAACACACTTGTAACTTGATGTTCATCATAAATGGGATAGTTACATCCTTTTATGCTATACATTTCATGTTCCGACAATCTTACTCCTGTCAAAGATGACCACCCATGGAATAGAAAAGAAGGAACTTCAACTCCAAACCAAGAACGTCGAGGACCACTAGTTTGGCAAGGACCGAAAAAATCTGATGCCATTTGTAATGAACTGCTATCCTCATTGGATTGAGAATACTACAAGTCATTATTTGGTCTTAAGAGACATCCCCAAGATAGCAAAGGCTGGCAATAAATTCCAACGTCTATCATGTATATGTGGGGGGAAAATTTACCATTAAAAAAATAAACCCATCTACTAAACATTCACTATATGATGCATGAAGAATGAAAGACAAACTAACAACATCATTTATATTAAACCACATCAATGTACACAACATCAGAAGAAAAAACCAAACATCAAGGTACACAGTAGAAGAACAACACGAGATTCTCATAAGGCACCACAACATTGTTGTCCACAAAATCGAAGCTCTACATCATCTCCCAAACATAACCACGGGACATTAGTAATGAGATGCTTTAACTATACATGTGTCTCAGAATACAACATCTATAAAACCACCAATGTTCCAAGCAGGGGTGAGTATAAATCTCAGTATGTTTTCCCCAATGACTTCCCTTATCACAACACTAGTATTTAAGAGTTCTCCACATTTATATATAAAATAGTATTTATGAAACATTTTCACAGAAGAAATTTATAACTAAATATAAACAAGATTTCCAAAACCATCCATGCTCAAAGCAACAATGTGCAATTTAAAGGAGCTTTTTCAACAAATTATTTTTCTAGAAAAAAAAAATTTGCAAACCATTTCACAAACATCCCGTTATGGCATTCCCAACCATTTCACAAACCTGTGAAATCAACCATGCATGCATCGTTATGGAAATCCCATACTCAAGAGCGGTTTCTCATCGATCTACCAAGTCTTCACAAGGTAATTACTTCCCATGTGCCATTACTCATTTGGCATCGAGCACAAGCTTATATTTCAACCAAGCATGGTATATATAGTTACCACGTTCCATTAAACATTTGGCACTGAGCACAATGTCATATTTCAACAGAGCCTGTACATGCAATATGAACACACACCACACATTCCCATCAACCATGACAAACCATACTTTCATTAAAACACCTTTTGTTTAAAACCATTTTCCATCCAAACAAAATGTGTTCAAACAATTCAAAACCATTTCAATAAAGAAACCTTTTTATTGAAAACCAAATCCATAAAACCCCATTTCAATAAAACATACTTTTTATTGAAAACCCATTTCTCATCAAAACATTTACAATTTCAGCAATTTCATAATTTAAAATAATCATTTTAAATTCAAATACCCCTGTAACTTTGCACATAATTCACCAAAATTGAATAATTTCATCAATACCATAAAACACAACTAAAGAATATTTCTTCCATTATTTTCACTATCAATTACATTAAAATAACCAATTTGGAACTAATCCATCCAATTCTAACAAGAGGATTCGAGAGTGAAGCCATCTACCTCAACAAAAAGGCGAAACGAAGCAATAGACAAAGAACGTTCAATAACACCGGGTGAAATCTCCAAAATGCACCTTAGATCTCCACTCATAACACCACCGAGAACAAATCTAAACATATTTGTCTGCCACATACTTAAGTCTTCAACTAACGGGCATATATGTAAGAAACCGAGAGAATTGGAGAAGTAGATCTATGTATATCTATGAAACCATTCATGAACAAAGGGGAAAGATCACATACCTCAAGAATCCAGCTTCGATTCGCCAAGAGAATCCTTTGGATCACCTCTGGAATGATGGGAGAACCCTATTTGACCTTAGTAGAACCAAAATCTGGAGTTAGGTCTTCATAGGATCTTTAATGTGGCAATTAGAGGAAAAAAAAGTTAGATCCACAATTTAAGGATCTAATTTAATTGACCGCATGGTTAGTCCGCACGGTTAGTCCGCACGGTCTGACAAACCGTGCACTATCCTTGCATTAGATACTCCCTCGACCACCCTTCTCGCATGGCCTCATCGCATGGTTTCCCTTAATAGTGCCCCCACTGTGCGAAAGCCACTGCCTCCTCAGTCACCATTCATGGTTTGGCCGCACAGTTAAAAAAAACCATGCACCACTGGTGCACCTTCCCCTTTGCTTCAAACATCAGTCTTGGAACTCCCGACTCTCCCATACATTGTCCTTAACATTTAAAACCATGAAAAACATCATGTAAGTGTTATAGACTACAAACCAGGGGCACTACATGAAGTATCTACCACTATTGATGAAAACTATCATTTAAATCATGGACCAATGAAAAATCTATTACATGTGTTGATCACTCTAGCCATGTATTCGGGAAAAAAAATATGTACACCTACTATATGAGGAATAATTTTTATGTGTTCAATTTTAATTATATATAAATTATTGTTGATGATCTTATAATTTCCACTGACCACGTGGTTATTCCACATTATCATCAAACTAACAGGCATGTGTATAAAATAATGCTTCAAACTCCCATATCTAGGGTTTGACATGATTTCAATAGTTTTATCACTGAATCATAATTTGGTATATCCAAAACCAAAAAATTTATACCAATATTTTAATTCTCAATAGGTAAAATAAAAATATATAGTTTTCATTGATTTTCGGGATCTCAACCATTATTTTTCAAAAGGTTATTTACTAGTCCTTGTTAATGAACATCTTATTGATGAAGAATCATGTTATAAATACCTAGCCCTTATCGATGTATATTTATCCTATGAAAATATAAATTTCCCATGAAGATGGATATTCTAGTTCTTTCATAGTACCCAAAATATAATTCTATAATAGATGGATTTTTTTGTTTGATTAATACAAGTGGCACATATCAACACTCCATGCACGTTATTCTAAACCCCTTATTTAGAAATAATACTTATTATTTTTTTCATGATCTTTCTCCTAAATCCCATTAGTTCCCATCTTATTTCACTTACAATAATTTTTTTTCATCATTCAATGATAATATATCATGAAAATGAACACCCTTATATGTGATTTATAGGTAAAAATAATAAATTTATTCATATTTAATGTAATACAGAATTACATTATTTGAGACCTTAATGAATGAAAGGATATATTTGATATATATCCCCACAAATATCCCAAATTAATGAGTTGTATTATCCAATTCATCAGCTACATTTGATGATGAATTTAAAACACTGCCTAAAAATTGTTACACCTCTCCATATTAATTATTAATAGAGATTCCTATATATACACATTTGACTCTTCAGAAACAATTGGAAAACACATGAAATGAATTTTTATTCCATCAGTTATAATATCGAATATTGATGGAATTTTTTAAAATTTTTATGTGATAACTTTTGATTGATCCCTAAATTATTTTTTCCCATGGAATAATTAAATCAATAATGTTATTCATCTATATTATCTAAGTCATATAATATGTGATACTAATATTCAATTTTCATAATTGAAAAACATATATTTCATTTTTATTTATAGTTAATAAATTTTGATAGTATAGGAATCATATTTAGGTATCAATAGCCTCTCAAAATAGACCAGTCAAATACGTCAGTAACCATAATTTATTGACTTAAAACATTGCACACTAGGTGGTTATCCTACAGTTGTATGAAATTGGTTGCATACTATAAAATATGATAAAAGGAATTTATATTGAATATATTCAAATAGATTACCCTTATGTAGAAGATCCTCCATTCGAGACTGGATTACTCAATAAAGAAGTCTTCTCTTTCAAGTACTGCACCCATTCATATGAGATGCACATTGATAGAACATATGACATCACAATAGTGAAAATAATCGATGACCCCAAACTCAATAGGGTTGGTTTTGGAGTCATCCATATCTCTCCAATAAAGGAAATTATACATTGATCCTTCTTATTTTAGATGGTTAAAATGTTAATTATTAAGAATATCAAATCCTTAGTAGAAGTTTGGAACAGAAACAACAATAATGATAATCCTACATGAATTTCAAGGGGTATTTATAGTATTTGATCAAGTATATTATTTATGACTATTAATAAATAATAGAATATATCATTCCATATTTTGAATATGTATGTGGATTCATGGAAGAATTACATATTGATCCAACACTAGATGACATACCACATTTACAAAATTACTAATAAGATCCAATTTAAAAATAAATAGTTATATTAAAACATCACAACTTGGATGAAATAATTATAATCATTAGACATGATGAAATAGTATAAAAAGTCATTGGTTACACCATGTAATCAAAAAAGAATTCAATTACTTCTTCGAATATTATAATTTTATGAAAAAATCGATATCAGAAATATTGGACTACCTCAAAAGAGAATTATTCTATCAAACAGAGAAGGTATATAGAAAATCATATAAAATATTGTCAATATTACACTTGATGACACTCCAAAGGATGTAAATGTAATTTATCAATTTGAATTTGATGTATTATATCTATGTGTAATTGAATAAAGGGAAACTCATACTATCAAATATAGATATATTGAATGTTTATTTTCTTCCAATCAATCAGGGAACATGTTTTCCAATCATATCAGGAGTCTTTTTTGTTTCTAGGATTTAATGGTATATATTTTTATAGTGTTAGGTTATAATTATAATTTCATTCAAATATATACAATATACACGAATCGACACCCATTCTTTTCATTCCACCAAAGTATTAATCACCATGTTTTCATTTTGGGAATATATTACATTGGTCCATATCCATTAAAAAAATCCTAGATGATAAATTATATCATTACATCTACTAATTTCTTCATGATGTTTTGTAAGGATATATAATTCACTGAAAATTCTAAAAATACTATCCTAAAATTTGTGAATAAAATGATTATTTCTTGATTTAGTATCCCTCATAAAATATTAATGTATAATGGAACTAAATTTTATAACTATGAAATAAATAATCAATATCATCTAAATGAATATTAGTCTAACTAATCATCGTTATATAATACTTAAAAAATAGATAGATATTGGTATATAAAAAATCATTATAGAATACAATAACAATGATATTGTAAAATAATATGAAATCATGGAATGGAAGACATATATATTATTTGGGGGACTATAACACCACAAAAAATATGCATATGTATGAAGCCCCATATTAAATTCTATATGATAAATTTGTAGTTTTACCCAATGATATATAATTACATTCCCTCCACATTACCAGTTTTAATCTACTACCAAAGCATGATAAATATCAACATTTATTTTATGATTAAAAATGTTAATGTGATAAAAGGTTGTGTACTTTATAATTATTGGAGGTTTACCAAAACAATGTATCAAGTAATAAAAATTTAATGTTTACCTCCATTGATTCTACCCAGAGAATCTTGTATTGGATTTTAGAATAGTAATGATACCTAGGATGAAACGTCCTCAACATGAAAAATAGTTATGTACATTTTTCCTAAACTATGTTTCAATCCTCAAATTTTTTATAAATAATAATAACATCTATATTTCCCTTGACACATGACACAATGATTTAATAAAATTTTGAAATATTATAAGAATATTATTATAACCAATCCATTGAATTAGAGTGTATGAATAGAAGTATGAAAATTAGGAAAAATATTTATAATTGCCTTTTTATCAAATAATTTATTGATTAATTCATCAATAATATGAGGAAAATTTTATTGAAGAAATTTTAGGATTCAAAATGCTTTTTCATTAAAAAGGATTTCCACAGCATTTTGTGATTATATGTTATAACTAAGTTCTATGTACTTTATAAATTTAGTTATTTTCAAAATAAACATCATTTATGAAAAAAATCATATTAAAAATAAATTCAGGTAAATTTTATGGATTTTTTTAAAATAATTTAGTTTTCAATGAATAGTTAAAAAATTTATTTTATCAAATTTTATTATGTATTTTCAATAGATATATGAATGATTTATACAATTTTTTTCTATTTTTTTATAATGTGTTGGGGACGCATTTTATTTATAATAATCAAATTTATTCCATTTTAATCATATGTATTCATCTTATTAGTAAAAGATACTTTGTATGTATAATGCATGATTTTTGAAAAACAAATTCACTATGTTTTACAAATTTATATTAAACTTATTTCTAACATATATAAATATTTATTCTTTAGAAATGGATAAAATATGTTGAATTTCGATCTTCTACTCTATTAAATTGTTTATCATTACTTTTGGACATTATGAATAGCATCTCTAGTAAATATTTATCACGTTGGAATGGGTAAAAAGGGTAAAACCTGATTAAAATAGTTATTTATAGTCACAATACCAACCCAAAACCAGATGTATTTTTTATGTGGTATAAATTTGACCCTATTCATCTCAATTTTGAAGGAATTTCATTTTTTGTTTAAATTTTCCCTTGATAATGACTTTTAGAAAATTTATTTAATTAAAATTACAGAATGACACCTTCTTGACATTAATATCTCTAAATATATTACAAAACAATATAAATAGGTTGTTTTTGGTACTTTATATTTAATGTTAATATGAAATAATTTTTTAATCACAGATATTTAATATTTATTTTTTGATAAAAAATAATTACCTTATAAGATTGTGTGGCACTAACACTATCATTATTAAATGATAAAAATAAAACATTCATAATATATAAAATAATAAAATTATTGCAAGGTTATTTATTTATTAATATCCAAATATATTATAAACATAATATATATAATTTATTTATTTATTTATTATATTTGATTTTCAATTTATCCCTGGTGTATTTAATGTTAATTTAAATTAATACAGTCAAACATGATATCAATGATATTTTGAATTAAAGAAATTATATTAAATCAGTAAAATTTAATAAAATCATTATTGGGGACAAGTATGATTAATAATGATCTAAAATTCCACTCTTAATTTATTTGTGTTCAAATTGTTGCCATATATTTAAAATTATCACCTTAGAATACTCAAAAATTCTTTAAAGCAGTTATGGTTAAAATTTGTCAAATAATGTGTAAAAATGATAATGTTTAAAACACAACATAACACTAACCCAATTTTAAATATTGAAGTAATTTCAATGAAATAATTAGTTTTTAATATATATATATATGTATTTAAAAAAACATTCTATTGAATTACCTTATAATATTAAAATCATTCATGATATTTGATGGGTTCCTAATCCCTCACTAAAAAAGGAACCCAATCAATTATATTCATTAACGGACAATGAACATTGTATATTTCTAAAAATATATAACATTTTTTTATAATTAACACTTGATGAAATTTAGGGGTTATGGTATTCTTAATGATAATTGTAAAGGTCTTAAAGAAAATCTATAGAGGAGGACTCCTGAAGAAGAGGTAATTGTCTTACCTGAGCTTCTTTAATTTGTTTATTCTTATTTATTCCATTAATATATGTTATTGATAATTAAAAAATATTCTTTGAATCCAAAATAAAGTTTTATTTTGTTATGATTATGTAACCACCAATATCCACCATATATTTTATCTTATGATAAGTGAGTGAATCCATAATGCGTACATGTGAACTACCACCTCAACATAACGAGGCAATTCATATTCATCCAGAATAACTCATTGATGGTTATAATGATGTGTATAAATTATTTATATTGTATTTATGAAAATATTACTAATCCAGTACCATAATATTATAATATTCTATTTTTTCCTCTATAAAAATGTAAAATATTTTTCATTCGTATGTACAGATTACCATCCACATAGACACTGTAATAAATTTTTTCGTTTCTAACATAAATTTATGATTATATATATATATGATATAATAATATCATGATTATATCAATATATATATATATTAATATTGATCAAATTATAAATTCAAGAACTACGAACCCAACTGTCTAATAAAAAATAATAATTAACACCCCGAAACGATGATTTTAAAAGAAAACTATTTATAAATGGCTGTCAAAATGCAATAAATTGGTTATGTATATTGTTATAAGTTTATAAAAGACACGAGTATTTAATTATAATAATTATTAATTTATTTCATATTATTTAAGTGTCCTATTAAATGATATCGAACTCAATGCATGGTTTTATCATCTCAAATTGCCATCATTGAGACATAAGTTATCTTATATAGATATCATCACTTATTAACTGTATATACTAATATTTTTCATTTTATATCTTAATATCTATATCATTATCCTTCTGAATGTTTCATTTAATTCTTTTTTATTAATGGATCTTATGAATAAAAAGTTACCAAAGCGTTATGAGATATATATTACAATCTCACACGTTATCATGTATTTTCATGTTATATTTTAAATGTTAAAATTATATGATCTAAATATCATGAAAAATATTATTTTAATACTCCTACAATTATTTCAAGAGAATAAATTTTATCTTTTCATTTTCCCACTTTATGAAAAATATAGTTTGAATGAATGTTTTTATGTAAAATTAATTTTATTTATCATTTCATTCAAATGTCCATTTTCAATCATTTCCATGTTTTCTATGCCTGTTTATATTATTATTTATGTTATTATATTTAATAAAATTTTCCATGATTTCATTTTTAAAATTTATTAAATGCGAAATATTCGAGTCATTTCGCATGCGATGTTGTTTTGAAATTTTACCGAGAATTTAAAAGGATGATTTTTTAATGTAGAAGACATGAAAATATTCAACAAAAATAATTTACACAAGATGATTTGAATATATAAATATTTTTTTTCAAGGATACGTTAAAAAATTTATTTTATTAAATTGTAAATAAAAATTAATTTTTAATATGACAATTAAAAATGAAATGTGTGTTCTCCTTATGAAACATTTCATGATCATTTAATTATTTTTTCAACATTGATAAATGTTTTTAATGAAATATAATATTCGTGGGAATTTCATCCAAAAATACCATCCATATTATACATAATTTTTTTTTATTACACATAAATGATGTTTATGAATACTGTTATTTATCTTGGGTTATGAAATGACTATAAGTTCAATTTTTTATGAAAAATATTTATTTTCTATGGTTGGGATATGTTACGTATTTTACAATAAAAAATAATACATAAGTAATATTTTGTTTTAGTAATATGTGTAACAGGAATCATGTATCCATCTAATTCATGAGGAAAATATATATATTTATTGATATAATAAGGCCTACAATGGAGTGTACACCATTAACAATAAAGGACTCTAGCAACCATATTGGTTTTATGAATAATCCTTGAATACAAATTTGATGGAATAAAGAGTGAACTAAATCATTTATGATATTCTTTTATGTAATTAATGAATGAGGAAATGATTATGTACTCTTATTTGTATTACTAAAATTTTTTCCTTAATCCATTGAAATGCAATCATGTATCATTTTCCTTGATATCTTTTATGATTAATGTATTTTGAACATCCATGATATATTCCAGGAATCACAATTATGATAATTGATATAATGTTAGTTTTTTTGAGATTTTAATATCATATTCATATACACTTATGGTGATGTACTCTATATATGATGATTTTTATCTCCCCGTTTTACACTTATAGAGAATCATAGCTTAACATTTATTGTGATTCGTTTCATGAGGTTATTGATAATAGTTATAAGTATGATATTTCTAAGAACTATTATAGTTATGATAATAATAGTGAGGGATGATGTAGATATCCTAAGAATATGTTTTTTACTTATTCATGTTATGAAATAATCTAACCCAATGGTATTCTAGTACATATTGGAATGTCGTGTATTTAATATTATTGTAATATCTATACATGAAAAGTGTAGGAAAAAATAGTTCTTATAAGAGAATAGTTTATTTAATATATGTATATTAGGAATATATAAATTTTTAAAAAATCTTTGGGATATAAATATTTATAGTTCATCATCCTGGTATTTTTTTATGGAATATATTATGTTGTTTTACTATAAATTCATGCCTCTTTGGATACAAAATATTGATATTGTATTGAAATAAATGTTTCAATGGGAAAAGGATCTGAAAATTATTCTCTGAGTATATATCAGAATTAATTCTAGTGAATGATGATTGTTCCCTTACCATGAAGATGGTTTGAAACTCCAAGGTGATATACATAGTTTAATTTAATTCTAAATTATGAACCATTAAAAATTATTAGTGATGATGATAAAAAATAATGGATTTTATAATATATTTAAAATACATGGTCTTGATTTAGAGATCATATAACTGATATTTTTTTATTATGTGCTTCCATAATATAGTTATTTTTTTCATTATAAGATATTATTGTTTTACTTGATGAGCGTCTTAAAGAAACATTATATAAGCAATTAATTTGATAGGCAATAGAATGATTTTCATTAAGGGAATGAAAGTGAAAAGTGTGATCATAAATGAATCCTTAGGATTATGAATACTAATTTATCACATTATATGTCTAATTATCTCGAATTTTGTTTGTTTTAAAAAACATATAACAAAAAAAATGGGGTTTCATGAACATCAATTAGTGAATAAGATAATTTTTCTTGCATATTTAGAATTTTGAAAAAATAACCTACAAAAATGTCTTAATTGAATGAGAAGGTTATTTGTCCACAAAATAGAAGGATAAGGAGTAACTAAATATCAAAGAGATATGAATCATTTAGTTAAATCAATAGAAAAGAATCATGGTTTCTATGGTGGATTATCTTTGGTACAATGTATTAGTTGTGAACATATAGGAATTTCTTAAATTTATACCCTATAGAGAAATCATGTATGGATGACTATTAATTTCATAGGATAAATCCATTTATTATTTATGGTAAATATACAATAAATTACATATTAATAGGTGATGTTATTTTAGAAAAAATATAGAAATTCGTTGTTATTGTTTTAAGAAGGAAGAGGAATGTTTGATCTGGTTATGTATAAGAATTCCTGATTTTTATTGTAAAATTATTTTTTTATGAATTATGAATAATTTAAGGACTATTATTTATTTTATTCATTAAATTTTTCCATGAATATATTCATTGTACTAAAATCCATGAATATTTATTTATTGGTATGGATTAAATTTGGGGAAAGAATGATTAATGTAATGAGAACCCATAATTGGTACCTAATGTGAAGTTAATAATGTTTTTTATACATATATTGTTTAAAATAATAAATTAAATTTGATTTTATTTTGGACATTGAAATTGGTTAGTGATTTACTAAAATAGTGATTATTTCATCTTTTAATAATTATATTACAATTTCAATTTTTTAGAATTTATTAATAGAATTTAAATTTTTATGTAATAAATAGAATATTAATTTGGTTAAAATATAGGTTTTTATTGAGGATTTTGGTATTTTTTGTTATTAAATTTTTTTATGAAATATTAAATCAATATTATTTGAAAATTAGAACCGATATATTTATTGGGTAGATTAATTTTAATATTTTATTGATAATTTGGTGACCTTCTTTATAAATTTTTGAATTTTGATTTTCATAAGAAATATTCCTTATGGGTATTAAATTTATGTTGTTACGATTCAGTTTATATTGAAATTTTTGTATCCTTTTTTGATTTATTGTAATTAATAATCTATTTCCATACATTTTATTTTGATAAATATATATATATGTAGGTAATTAAATGTAATTATTTAATGGGATTTATGATCCTATAAAAAATAATTTCTATTCATTGAGAAAGAAAAAAATCATTAATATTCATTTTATGGACTAAAATATGAAGTTTATATTCATCATACAGTAACCAAAAAGAGAAAATGGGATTATGAAACATAAAATAACTATGTATGAAAAATTTGTCAAGTTAAAATCTTTGATTTCGAAGGAATAGAAACTTTTTAGGAATAGGATACTGAAATAAATAGTGTTAAATTTTTTACATCATTTCTAAGGAATCAATGGCCTTCTATCACATTATAGTTTCAATATTTTTATTTGATAAAATTATTAAAACAGTGTTTTTATAACAATATATTATTACTTGGTCATTTGTTTTATCAACCATGTTTTCATTTTAACTTGACAATAATTTTACCTTTATTTGTGAATCAAATTATGTGTTATTTTCCATTTTCATTTTATTTTTCACTTCCCCATTTTAATTGTGTTTTATTATCCTTAATTAGGATATTTATTTTCAAAAAATTAATTATCAATTATTTATTCATCAGATAATGATAAAAATGTGGGTGATTTTATTATTTTATTATGGGAGAATTTTACAACATAAATGTTTTGTAATGGGAATAATAATATCTATTCCTTTCTAAACATGAAACACTGAGTCGTATGAAAATTTTCTTGTGATTCAAAAATTTTATTATAATCTAGAAATGGAATTAGTATGTATGCTTATTTTTAGACTCATTATGAAATAAATGTAATGTGTTCTTAATCAATACAAATGTTTTAATTAATTTTAATGAAATGAGAATAATATTTTTATTGATTTAACTTTATGTATAAAAATGAATTTGCATTTAAAATAATTATATTTAATTTTTATGCATATATATTTTAGTTTATTTTAGAATTTTGTAAAATTATTTTTTAATAGAACATAAATTATTATTTAAATAATGTCATCAATGTTAACGAAAATTTATATTTTCTAAATTTTCAAAAGTGATTAATATTTTTTTGAATAGTAAAAATATCTCTTTTTCAATACAATCTCTTAATTTAATTATAGAATGAAATATAAAAGTCCCAATATATGTAGGATGTTTTTGTTAATTCCATATGCAATCTATTTTATTTAAAAAATATACTTTTTTCCATTTGAATGAGTTATATTCTGTATTTCTTTATAATTATTTTTTATTATTAATAACATATATTTCTAAAACAAATCAATCTATTTTACCTACTAAATTTAAGAATATTTCTTCCAATTGTGTAGATTTAATATTGAGAAATATAATCCACTATTTTTATGTGTTTCAAATTTCATAAATGCTACCCTTTTATTTTTTTTCATCATGAATTGTTTATTTTGTAGATATTTGTTACCCTAATAAGTGTAAAATACATAATGTGAGTTAAATCAATGTTTTTTCGCATCAAAATAAACCCAATAAATTATTCAATTATATTTTATTAGATATATTTGACACTATGAATATAATAATTGAATATATTACATTTTTATTCGTTTTTTAATCGATTATATCAATAAAATTATTTAATGTACTAAAAATTTCCAAAATTTTCCACTCATTACATTAATATCTCTATAATTTTTACATATTTCTAAAAATGGGATAAGTTAGCTTATATATATTTAATGTAAATATAAATTAATTTTTTTCAATGTTTTTTATAATATTTGGTATGTTAAAAATTTCTTTACATAGCACAAGGATGACAATTTATTTTTTACACTAATAGAATAATAAAAGAAAATATTTTAGAAATATTAAAATTAATTAAATTTTTATACTATTGAGTACCAAAAAATTTATTGATAAATATTAATCATTACACTTCATTAAAATTATCATATTCCAATTTAACCTTCATCTTGGTGTAATTGTCATAAAATTAAATGAATAGCATCAATAATGAAATTTCTTACATTTTCTATTAAATTGTTTTTACGTTTTTTAAAAACAATAAAAAGCCTTCAACAGAACAATTAGGTTTATAAAATGTATACATTTTACCCATTTTCCATTATAATTATAATTCTTTATTATATTTTATCTTACAACTCCATGAGATTTAAAATTTTGTTAGAGTTTTTATGGTTAAAATTGGTTAATAAGGGAGTCAAACCAAAAGAAATGGTTTTAAACACCACATAATCTGATAAAGATAAATTTTTATTGTATATTGACATCAAAATACCTTATTTTTTCTTTTATAGTTATTTAGAATCTTTTTTCTTCATAATGATATTATTATATTTTAATTTTTTAAGAAATTCAATGAGTGTGACTCCCCTCACATTTAAATGGGAACCCATATTTAACATATTTTCAAATCTATAATACGTAACAATAAAAATTAACCCAAAAAAATATTCTAAATTTTTCTATAGCCAATTTGGATTTTATTTATGATTAAAATTCCATTATTAGGGTCCAATAGAAAATATAAAAATGTGGTCTTTGTAAGAATTGGTAATCATCTTACTAGATAGCATTCAATTTGGTTATTATTTAACCAATAATAAATATGTGTTAATTATCATAATATAAGGTATTCAGGATGCCCAATATAATTAAATTTTAAAAATTATTATTGAACCACCAATATCAACATTCCAATATATCCAATGAAAAATTTTAGTATCACTCATGATTGCATGTGGAATGCTGCCTCTGCATAGAGAAACAATTTATTATCCAAAACAATCATTAATGGATACATATTATGATTTGAGTAATGTTTATATATTATACAATATTTATAATACCATACCTACTATATTACCACTTAATTAAAAGGAAGGTAATACTATTTCATGTGTGTACTTATGGACAACCACCTCCATGAAGTGATGTGATCTTTTTAAATTACAAATTTACATGGATATTAAAAGGGTTAAATCTATCGAATTTATATTATATATATGATATAATATTAATTATATAATTTTTAATTTTTATTTATATTTATTATATTCAATCCATTGAAATGTGAAAACATCCTTTATGTATACTTATTTTTAAACATTTCCATGAAAACAAAAATTTGTTTTTCTATATCAACATTTTATAGACGGTAAAAAATAATTATATTTTGAATATATATTGTAATTTTTTTCATGAATAAAGTTAATTATATTATTAAATCATGATCATACTATATGTAATAGAAATACAGATCTGAAATAGTTGAGAAAAAAATGTTATCACCTTGAAATGGGGATTTTAAAAATGAATTGTTAACAAATAGGTGTAGAAATTTTATATGTTGATTATATATGATACAATTTTATGTAAATTAATATATTACTGAATCATAATAAATTTTATTTTGTAATATAGTAGTTTATATATACTCTAATGTAATTTAATCTTGAGGCAAGGATCTAATATTTTTTATTGTCTTCCTTGGGACATGTGTTATTTAATGAACCTGTCATCCTTTATGAGGAGATTGTATATAATAAATTTAATATTTTTTAATGAAATATCTACGTTACCAGGATATTTATAGTATACCATGATTATTAATTTCATGGGGATTATTATTCAAATTAAACCAATGTTTAAAATAATTTATTTTACAATAGCATTGTTTATCAATGTTTTTTACGGTAAATATTTCAACAATGGTATTTTATGATCGACCTCTAATGAAACTCAAGAAAATTCATTACTATTATATATTTTCGAATAATATATATTTTATTTCAATTCTCCTATAATTCTGTTTTTAGGGGACCAATATATTGTTGTTAATGAAAACCTATTTTGTATCACTTTTCAGTCGACATTTCGTTTTCTTGCATATAAAAGTTTTCGAAAACTATATTCAATAGTGATTTTTATTATATTTAAATAGTTATATAATTTTCATTATTACCCATTTGATAATTTTTTAATCTGGTTTAAAATTAATCTTTATGTTTTCTTCCAAATTTGGTGTTTTTGAGCTTATAGCACCAATGTGAAAATAATCATTTTTTGATCAGTCATTATTTGAACTAAATTTCCTCACAAAATGTCCTCTAAATGATTTGAAATTTTCCTTACATGTTTACAGTGATATTTTTAAGGAAATTGTCTTAAAATTATTTTATAAATTGGTAGACATTAATATTTTATTTAAAATACAAAAGGAAAGTTTCCTTAATAAATATTCAATGGTGTTTTAATGTAATTTTTCATATTAGATGGAAGAGTTTTATATATCCTCCGAAATAATGGGACGTGATATATCAATACCATCTTTATTAATTATCTTGATGTTTTATGATTATTTTTACATGATGTTTATGAAACCTATATATTTTTAATAGATGATTGTATTATGAAATGATGGCATGTTGATGAAATACATTTTATTTCCGAATGATATTATTTGATGAATTTTTACTAAACTTATGATGTACATAGGTATTATTTTTATTATATGTAGTGTCCACATAGAATTACAGTACCAAATAACACATTGGTTAAATATATATCTCCTTAAATAATATAGACAGTATTGGGGAGTAATAAAAATTCTAGTAAGGGAATTATGAAATATGATAGTCTTGGGTGTGACCACTAACTAAAGATATGATATATATTTGAGTGGTACCAATACTCTATGATTGTATTTAAAATAATCCTCGAACACGGAAATTATATTCTATGCATCATTGTATACGACCCACATTTGTCTTATGTTAATGTGAATCACTCAAGTAACAAGTTATTTTATATAATTGCTATTCAAGTATTATAAATGGAAAATCCATTATCCTTGACTCAAGATTATGTTATTTGATATCGAGGTTATGGTATTTAAATTTTATTTTCATGTTCTCAAACTCATTCACATGTTATGTTCAAGTGATCTTTAATATCTCCATTGATAACCCTTATTATAAATCTATGTTCAAAATTTATTATTATTTATTTCACCAGGTAATTTAATTATGATATTTCTATAACTGGTTATAGATATAAAAATTATGGAGGAAGATGATTTATATCTCATAAGAACATATTTTTTGTGAGTATCTATGATTACAAATACATGAAAGCAGTATTATTCTAATGTGTATCATGATTTTATGTAATTAATAATCATATAATACATTTTTATGTAATATATGGGACTCTAAAAAATGTCTACTCTAATGGATATTATTTCTTGGTTAATATTTACGTGGAGAATATCATGTCACCAACCAATATAATAATTCTCAAGATATATTTTTCAATACATGTCATTTTCTTATTTTTATGATGTAAAACTAAAAAAATTCCTTTTATTTGATACTAAATTATTTTAAACATCATCCTCACCATATTACATTAAACTATTTTTCTAACATCCTTATAGGAGAAATTAAATTACTTTGTAAATGCTTCCATGGAACTACGTAGAAATGTTTGAGATATATACATGTCACATAAAGCTAAATTTTATTACTCTGTTAGCATTATATTAATGAATCAAAACTAATAATTATAATTCTATTGTTAATAATAGAGCATTTTTATTACTATATTCCTAGATAAAATATGAAAAACTTTAGGGAAACACATGCAATACAAAAAAAAATCAGAATAAAAAAAATTAAATCACTATGTTTTTGTCAGAAATAATCCTTGAACATCACCATAAAATACATATGTAATATCAAAATTACATATTTTTTCTCAAACTAATCAAGAATCATTTGATGGTATTAGTTTAATAAGGTTAATAAACATTTCATGATCATGTTTCCCCAAAACAGACAATACATAAGATATTTTCCATATTTCTTGAGAGGCATAGAGAGTCCTCCAATACATGTCTTGAACCTACATATATTTGATCCAAATCAATCAAAGTTATTTCTATAGAACCACATGTCTCATTATAGAAAATAAAAATAGAGAAAAAAATATCCCTTATCGTACCCCGTACAAATATATGAAAATTCTTTCCACAAGGTTCATAAAACTAATATGTATTGGGTGTTTCATTCTTATAACAACATGTTGATTGATTATCATTTTAATGAGATTCATAGAGATATAATTACTTCTTATCCTAGGACTAACTGCTATAAATTGACACATCTCATGAATATGACCATATTCAAGAATGATAATTGATCTCATTATTACTTATTCATAGATACATGTTCAAATTTAAATGCTCCATTCCCTTGTTTGTGAGGAATATTTATGCCATGAAATATTGTAAATCCAAAAATTTAACATGGATTGATTCTCAGTACGATAATATATGTAATAACACTTGGATCCCTTAATCTATTTTTATCGATACACACACAAAAATATGTTCCTTCCTCCCTTTTGTGGATATAGATCAATGTTGGGATTTTCTCATAGTGAAATATATGTTTATTAATTATTATTCTAATGAGATAAATAAAGAAACTCAAGTAAAATATTCTAGTTTTAACAACAAAATTAATATTTTCTTATTTTTGAAAATTATATATCAATGTAAATCCTTAGGAGATTAAAATATTGTTCACTCTCTAACTCTTGATAATGTAACATCTACCCAATCATTAAAAGAAAAAGTCTAAAGAAAACCATCAGGATTTTTAAAAAATTTAACTACAAGAAAAACAGTCTATATATTGACTAACATGGATTATCATGATATTTAGATGGATATTTGTCATAAGGGTGTAAAAATATTTTGGATCAGAAAATTTTTCAACAAATACTAAAACAATGATAAAGTTCCATATATGTGACCCTATCAAGGACTAACAACAAGAGAAAACATTATCCTATGAAAAAATACTAACATTTTCATAATATATAACGAATTCACAATGGAATTAACCAATAAAAATTGCCAATTTTATCCATTAAAAATTTTTCATAATCAATCATTCGATACCCAAAGGCCACAATCATTCATATATAATTTATCACCCAATTTTTTAAGGAATGTTGGAGGATTCCTAACATTTAATCCCTAAATTATGTAGTAAATCTCATAAAAATTATCGAATCACTATGAACCTATTCGATTTGGGCTATTTTTGGGAATTATTATCATGAAACATATCTTATAATAAATATTAACTCTAAACATTATGATATAATTACAAGGTTATTTATAATTAATTATTATCAATACATTATCAATATTAAATATCATTGACATATGATATTAAAATGACACATACCATTCCTTGATAGTAATAAAGAGAGTGTATGAATCCAACATAGATATCTATTTTGATTATGCATATAATGACCCCATAATGGCACCATATATACTTCCCTGACATGTTCCTTACACAAGAGGCATCAACATCTTAAATAAAATCACATTTCATCTATTTATTCCTTACATTAATTATGGAAGAATTACTATTTTAATCAGGATCCCTGGTCAACCAGAATATATGTTTCCCACCCCATCACACTAGATTTATTCATTTTGAGTCCTGATTTACAGAATACATTGGCTATCTATTTGAGAAGATTCAATTAACTGGATGGTACACAAATGTGTATCATATCCAATTTCATGATTGATATTTGACATTACAGAAGTCCATTTATCTTTATTTAAACTTAAATCACATGGAGCAATTTTCCAAACATCACAACATCAAACTAAATTCAAATTTCAATTCAATTTTCAATCACCATATTATGTCAAAATAATGGTGATAAATGATTAATATTTATTACACACTTATTTATTGTACAATAATATTCACTAATAATTGTGGTCACTCAGATTAGGTTACTGCGATAATGAACTATTTTCACATATTCATGTGGTTTCCCACATCCTTAATTCTATGGTCTGAAAATTCATTACTAACATATCTTATGCCTATCATTGATGATGTCGTGTCATCTTATTTGAAAACACCCTTGGACATTAATATATAGAAAAATAGGTAATTGATCTAAAACCATAAGAAAAATACATTATTTTGTCAATATATATGAACATAAACTTCCAAAATAAAGTGACCAATAACTCACAAAAATAAAAACTCACCATAAGAGTTTTAGGAAAAAATCACGCTTTTGATTTCTAAACATGCAAATTTCATTGTCTATAAAAAATCCAAAAAAATTAAATTTAAATTGGAAAAAAATATGCTATGTTTAAAACCCATGATTTTTCACCTAATAATAATCCATGTATTTCCATTTAATACGTATATATTTTATGAAATAGTAATTTTGAATTCATGGAATCTTTTCGATATGTTTCATTTCAATCAATATTTAATATTACTTGTGTTATATGAATGAAACATATTATTCATTTAGCATATGAAAAACTATGATGATCTGGATGTACATAAAACACTATGCTCATAATTTGATGGAAATAATTTCTTATTCCTTTGATAACATTTGTGACATATAAAACCTAGTTTTAACAAAATAAAATTTAATATTATTATTATTAAAGAAATATTATTGTAGTTTTCATCAATACATTATAGTGGTGGATATGAATAAAATTAATTAATCTATGAAAATAAGGTTTACATTTATATATAAGGGACAAATATTTTTTATCAAAATAACATAAAAAAAATAAAACTATATTGAAATATCTGAAATATTTTGGTGTAAAATATATTAATGAAATAAACCATGTTTTATATAAATAAATAAATACATATGATAGATGATTTTAGTGAAATATAAATATAATATTTTCATTAAACTATTTAATCTTAATTTTTTTCGTTCTATAGTTATGAAAAAATAATAAATCCTATTTTATAAATAAATATATATATTATTTATAAAATTTAATTTTTACTCATTTTCATAACATATCTATCTCAAATATATTTTTTGAAATTATTATTAAAATTATTTGAAAAAATAAACATCATATTCTATATTTTATAATTAATAATATATTTGGATAATTTTTGGTACTTCTCTGGGAAGATTCATTTTTTGAGGTGTAGTGAAATGGAATGAAATCATTATTGAGAATTCTAATTTCATATATTTTATTTATATAGTTTATCAATATTTTAATTTGGTTTTAAATAATAAATAGATCAATTATACATCATTTAATATAATATATGGCATTGGAACCAATTCAAATTTAAATTGGAAATAAAAACTATTCAATCTTTTGATCTTTTCAAACTAAACCTATGTTGTCTTGTCCCATCAGTGGGATAAATTTAAAATTAATTTCATCAAATTATATGATAAAATTTTAAAAAATGGATTATATATTTTAAATAATCATAATTTTTTATTTCCTTAAAATTTAAATAATTTTTAGAAAAACATTTATTTAAAAATGTAATTTACAATAACTATAGAACTAATGATGAAAATGTGATTAAATAGTGTTATAACATTATCTTAAGGGGGAAATAACTGACGTAATGTTACAAAATACATTTTATGGAAATATGTAGTCAATAGTGAATCCTTTATTAATTTTAAACTACTATTTAGGGAAAATTAGGTCAGGTGTCCCTCTTAATAGAGTTTTCCATTATATAAATAAGAAAATGACCCTCCTCCTCAACTATTAACGAGAACTCCCAAACTCACATATTAAATACTATCAATATTGGTTTCAATGAAAATATTTCCCTAGATATCTTCAATACATAACTAATTTCATCATAGATTCATCACTTTTGGATGGAATACTAGGATGAAGTCCCTATGCTTAAAAAAATAGTGTTACCCAAAGAAGAAGTAACATCCTTCCACATGTAATTTTGTTTTATTTATTTCTACTAAGATATATTATTATAATTTCATTGTTATATGATAACCCCATTATCTTAAATATACTTATATATTGCAATGTTATGGGTTGTAGATAAAATCAAACAGACATCCAAAAAATGGGATACATAATCATGGTTTGTGTGTATGGTGTATTGACGCCTCACGTACTGATGTTGTTCATTCCTCCCATACAACCATTAAAGGATGGTAATAAGGGTTTAAAAACTATTTTTATATGATATATATGATATTAATAATTTCATTGATCATATAGAAATAATATATATAACATAAATTAACTCATTCCATTTTGTAGGATTAAAATAACTATATTTGTGGGTTTGTGAACTACCACATCTACAAAGTAATGTGATTCTTGAACAAATTAACGGATTTGTATTAAATATTTGTTAATTGAAAATATGTTTTATTTATGTAATAAATATTATAATGTAATTTTATATATATATATATGTAATTGATATTTAATTCATTAAAAATACGACAAGAAAATGTAAAAACTGTCCATGGGTACATACGCCCAATGATCTCCATGAATAGTGAGTTTGATTGAATAATTATATGGTTCATATATAATTATAAATAATTAATAAATAAATATAATTTTTATATTTATCATGTTATACATTATGGAAATATGTAAATCATGACCTAAGAAATAGGATCATGAATAACAAGAGAAAACATGTACGAAAGACATTGGTTTGTAACAGATACAAAAATTTAACTTCAAATTGATAATAAAAAGGTAGTAAAAAGTTATAAACAGATCATTTATGGTATTATATATAATAATATAATTATTCAACCATTTTATAATAAACTTATATTTATTAAAAAGGATTTTTAATGTGTAAAAATAATGTCAATACTTATGGTAAATGTTTTATCAACTAACTTTTATTCTTTTGAGATGTATACTATATTCACCGCATATTATTTTTTATGGGGTATATATTAGCTTTTTTGATTTTATATTATGAATTAAATTTATTCAATGATGTTAAAAGTTTCAAATTATTTTATTCCTTCATTTATCTCATGATTCAAATGTTACTCATGTAGTAAGGGGGTTTCAACTCTATATCTTTTCGATGAGACTTATTCCCCGTTATCCACTCACTTCTTTTATGAGGTATATATAATTCACAAGAATGTATAATATTAGTTTTATCAATATATTTTTTGATATTCACATAAAAATATTATTATATCACTTTCATGTGGATTATGGTTTAATAGTATCCAAACATGTAATGTAATTTTGTTTATATTTTCATTATTTAAGAATCATGTTTTGTTATGGAACTATATATATGTGTGGTGTATATACATCCATTTTAAATTTCACATCATTAATATAATTATTTTAATGATATTTTATGGATCATGTAATATTATTCTTTTATGGGGACATTGATTCAAATTTACCATAGTGGTAATAGTTTATTAGTACAATCTCATCATTAATTGAGATTTTTATGATTAATATTCTATTTATGAAATTTCATGATACGTCTCTCAATAATTCTCAAGAATTTTTTTTCATATATGGTTGTTAATTATATCATCATGTAATTTCTTCATTTTACCACACATTGTTATTTATTATAACTAGGAAATTTTTTTTAGGAATATGATAAATTATTTAAATCTTCTCTAGGAAAACAATTTTTTCCCAAAACTATTTTCTCAAATATTATTTTAAATGATATTAAAATATATTCATCATGTAATATGAGATTTAATGTCTGTTTTTTTAAATTGGTTTTCATTATGTTTTCAGGATTCCTTTAATTGTATTTTAGATATTTTCAATGTAAATGTTTTCAAATTAATTTGAAGCTTCCATTATATATTTTTATTGTTTTTTGAAATAAAAAATAGCCAAAATAAATTCCTAATTACTTTATAGGTTTGTAAAAATATTTTCATTGAACATGTTTTTGAATACAATTCTCATCCATTATTTTAAAATGTTTCAAATAATCCTTTTTATGTTTTTATAATATTATATTTAAATAATATGATTTAAATGATTTATAGTTTTCTTTTATACTTTTTTAAATGTAATTTCATAGAAAACGGTCTTTATAAATTTTTTTTCTAGATGTGTTTTAAATTAATTTTAATTCATTCTTTATATGTTTTGAAATGTTTATTTTCTAATAAAATGATGTATAATGTTTTTTTAAGGAATGTTATCTTTATGAAGTATTATTTTTAATGGTAAACTCAATAAAATTCTATGTAATTTGAAATATGTTGGTGTTACTGATAACTTTATAGTGAATAGATACAAGTGAATTTCTTATATTTATTCTCTGAATGGTTTATTTTGTTGGGTACTGGGACTGCGCAGGGGAAGCTGGTGGGCTGGGAATTTTAAATTTTCTGCTTCACCTGAGTGACATAACCCTGTCAAATCTGGAGATCTCGTCTTGACTTGGTTTGAGGATCTCGCAAGGTTCATAAGGAGAACAACAATAAATTGAACATTTACCCGGTTCAGAATTGATGTGCAGGATGCCAGAAACGTTTATCTAAGACTCTAATGTCAAAGCCCTCTAGATCGTCCACAAATGCCTCGCGAATCTACTCGCGCGCCGTTTTTCAAGATCTGAGTGCTAGCACGGATCTTCGATGCTCACATCAGCGCAACGATAATCACTAAAAAGGAGGAAGCTTCAATCTGGGATGAATGATCTTGGAGATCCTTCTTTTCTTGAGAGACTCTCTCTCTCTAAATTCCATGATGACAGAGATGCTCTCAATCTTAACACCTGAATTTTAATGGTGGGATATCATCTCTCTCACTTATATAGGGAGTGTTAAAACATGCGGTATAGGTTCTCGGCCCCTGTGTAATAGACGTCCGCTATATAAGCGATATAAATAATTATTTATGACAAATAAAATTATTCTATAAATAATATCTACAATTTATCACTTACTTGTAATATATAAATATATTACGTGATAAATTTGAGTCCTTAACTCAACTCACTCCTCCTACTAATATTAAGCGAACCTTGGATAATTAAATCTAGTTGAATAATATTAATACGAGTATTTAATATATAAATTGTAAATACGTGTTATAAATAAATTTGGCAAATTATTCTAAACTCAAACAATTAATGAATTTATTTATTCTTTGGTGATCCATAGAACCGGGATAGTGCTCGGGCCATTTAGCAAGGCCCGCCAAGTTGTAATTTTATATTCCCAGAATAGAGCAGATTCTCAAGGCGCTATAGTGTGTGACCCTCTAAGCCCTTATCTCAATACTTGTGAATAATATCACCGACCTAGAGCGTGGTCTAGCAACCCATCGAGGCCCCTATGAAGATAAGGCAAAGTCAAATCCATGACTGCCATCCTACGAACTCGTTCCGGGTAATCTAATATCTTCGTCATAAATATCTCAATAAAGAGGAAGGAATAATAGTGTCATCATTATTTATTTTCTTTATTTTGTTTGTGGATTTTTCCGGACGGTCTTACCTTCGACTAACATGGCCATGTATTTATTGGAGGTGCAACCTTCCTAATCAACTAGTCCCGAGATATCATTTCATGAACTCAGAAGTGACAAATTCATTATCGATCATTCAATCAATGTCATGCACTTAATGAGATACCCAATACAAACAACCTCACCACGACTTTATCACCATGGTTTTCACCATATATCCAATGTACTTAATTAAATGACATTCATTAATAATCATCTCAAGTCAGGAGACCGTAACACATGTCTGTAGATAGGAATGACCAATGACACCAGAAACATGTGGTGTTTGTAACACCCTGATATTTTATGAAAAATATTCTTTTAAATTCATTAATGTATTGTGTTGTATTCTACACCAAGATTACCTTGCGCTATACGCAACACCGTATTAGCTTGTAGTATACGCAAAACTATTCTTGGATCGTGTTGAACACAATTTTGATAATAGTTATTCTACGCAACATTGAGTATATATATATATATATTCATTGTATAAATGAAATATGGTTGGATTCTGTTATAAGAAACAACAAAGGATTCTTTCACAACACGCGACCCTGACATGGCTTGCATTACAGGCAATCGCGACCTTCCTCGATAGCGTGTGTTGTACGCATTACCGAGTTTTAATAAACAACGATATATTATTATAATATTGTCATGAACTAGCCGTTATGAATAGTATTAACTAAATTTTTAATTTTATAACATTATTATTCATCTTACACAATTTCTATAACATGGTATAAGAACAAAATAAATTTTTCGGGTAAAATAAGTATTTTTCAAACAATGCTATTTTGCCACCTTTTGATGGCGCACCCACATTAAATATAGTTTTTGACATGTTTATATATTCAATTTGACAAAATGAAATTTTTATTTTGAATCAGGATATAAAAATTTACATTAGATAATGTTTTTATGTTTTTCCGATAACTTTAATATTTTAATGAATAGTAAAAACACGCTATATTTTAATTAAAAACGACTTTTTTCATCGTAATATCTTATGTGGTTAAATTATAATATTGAATGGTTTTAACGTATAAATAGAATATATTTTTACCATTTTATCCTATGGTGGTCAATGTAATTAATATCACTTTGATATTGGACATAAACGAGTTCCAATCTTTTGATAGTTGTTATCTCTAAAAAACACTCTTTTTGTTTTAACAACGGGAATTAATTTTAAATTAATTTCTGCCACTTATGAGTTTTGAATTTGGAAAAATGGATTCCATATTTGGAATCCAGATGTTTAAATTGTGTAAATAGGTAACTTTTATTTTTAGATATTTCGAATAATTACTGCGGTAAATATTTTATTTACCATGGTTAAGGGTAAATCCTGTAAATAAGGGTTAAAAAATAATATTATAATAATTCAAAATTACCTTAACACTTTTCCAAACATTATTGGTTGACTCATTAACGACCATGGGGATCTTTGGGTCGATTTTGGGACCCCATTAAGTGATAATGACAATTTATACTAATTAATTTAATGTAAAGGCAAAATAGACATAAAAAAAATATCTTTAATAAATTAATTTGTACATGGTCTTATAAAAAGAATATTTTTGACTATAACTATTAATTGGAAATATAAATAGATTTACTACATGATAGTATTTGTTTTAGAATTTTTAGACATCTAAAAAATTAATTTATTCATGACACAAGGATGATGCAGTAATTACCGTTTTAAGAAAATATTAACATAATTGATGTTATAAATGACCAAATAAATGTAATTTTAGACTTTTTATGACATAAAATAATTTTCTAGCTTAATATGACATGTTATTTTTGATTTAGGTAACTTTTTTTGTACTTATCATTCTGATATGAATTTCATAAAAATCATGTACCAAATAGTGTCAAAATTGACATTTATTTGTTTTTAAAACAAATATTATATTATTAATTGTTATTTTATTCCTAAAAATATAATATTTGGCCTTATGACTTAGATATGGTTATATATATTAATAATAAACTGCTTGGGGTTCGTTTGGATTGATATAGTATGTTTATTAACCATATAGTGTAAGAAAACAAAAAGACACGGTAAAAGTTAAATTATTTAACATAGAGTTAAATCTAATTGATGAGGTTAAAATAATAACCAAAACTTGTCTAAATTCTATTGGATGAGAGTATTTCGACCCATCCCCACTTTAGCTTCTAAATAAGACACTTTTGAACTATTATAAACCGAATTAGACCTTAATATAAAATAATATTTTGAGATTTTCCTAAGGTGCCCCTCTCCTCCCTTATAAAAGGGCACCTCCTCCCTCTCCACCTCACACCAATTTTAGCATTCCAGCTCGGCCAACCCCTGAAAAAATCTCTTCTCCACTTCCCTAGTATCATCCTAGAGGTCCCGGTCTTCTTCAAAGACCGTCCTTAGTTCCATAAGTGGAGATTAAAAAAAGGCGCGTCAAAAGGCGGTATTATCCATTACCGATCTTTTTCAATTTCATTCTTCTTAAACATCCTCTTCTTTAGTTGTTTCATGATAAAGTAATAACATAAGTATTTATTATATACTTATATGTTATTAAAAATATGATACAACTCTAATTAACCTTCTATAAATCCTATGGAAAAAAGAAATCACAGCGCGTGCGTACGTACGGAATACCGTCTCCACGCCGTGGTGTAATCTATTTTCCGCCAACACCTTAATTGGATGGGTATAATGGGGTAATGAGATACTATATATGATTATTATAAAGTGATATTTATACTGAAAGAGTATACATACACTTCAACACAAGTTCACGATCATGAGAACGATATCATCGCTCGTGCGTACGTACGGACTACTGTCTCCAAGACGCAATGAGATTCATTATCCACATTAACCATTCATGAATGATTATAAAGTATATATAATAAATAATAATGAAATATATGACATGTTAGATCTACTGGATTTATGTATATATATATGTATGTGATCTATTTACTTCCATTCAAGACAATAAAGAAAGGAAAACAACGTTCATGCGTACGTACGGACTACCGTCTCCATGAACGGTGTGTTTCATTTCATTTATCTATCTATTATATATATATATATACTGAATATATATGATATATAAATCATGTTTTATATTCTGGAAGTAATTAAATAATGATATTAGTAATAATAATGTCAAGAACAACAAGTCCAAACACCTACGATAAATGAAACGATTTTACCCAAAACGCTTCTTTAACATGGAATTTACAAAAGAACGGGTAATATAAACTCATAAGTGAACCGTATATGATATCATAACAATTAATATGATTCTGTAATAAGTTAATGACATTATTTAAATCATTATTCAGGTGTTTCGGATACGTACAAAGCATATCGGACATAAGGTAAGGGAAAATATCACAATCTCATTTTTTTCCAAGATTGTTTATACTTTGGTATTTACTAGGGTGTATTTTATCATCCACATCCATGTTTCCTCAATATGTAATATTATTTCCATCCACCTACATTTTTTTTAAATCTTATTTTACCCTTCAGTGAGTTTTTAGTAAAAGATATGAATAGAATCTTTTGTCATTTTTCGTACACGGTAATTTTTGACTTTTCCGACAAAAGTACGAGAAGAATGTTTTATATTAACTTATACGACATGAATGGATTTTTAAAAAATTATTTCCAAGAAGCTTACCTTACAAGTTTTCAAGTTTATTTTTAATAAACTTCTTTTATTTTAATATTCTAAGACATGTTAAGAAAGGAAAAATGTTTTTGAAGTAGAAATGATCTTTTCCTCAAGAATGGAGTTCCAGTGTTTTATCAAAATTATTTTCCATCTGAGATAATATAGGGTTCTCTTTATATCCCTTTTATTACATTGATTTTATTATGTTGTGATGGAATTATTTTTATGAATTCCTTTATCTTATATGAAATGTTTGATGATGTCACGATGATTAAGATTCCCATTTTTATTACATGGGTTATACAATGATGTATGATTTAAGATTTTGTGGAACACATAAGAATGGTATCATTATGAGATGGGTGGGACCTATATCTCCCTCCAATTCATTGGGTAAAGATTTTATATCTCATGATATAGACATGGCAGGAATGGTAGGTTATACCGGTTCAGTGAAATAGGTCTGAAACGAGGGGTGAAGTCGGTTCAGAAAGGGACTTTGTCCACTAAGATATTCTTGGAAATGATTCGGGACTAATAAGATATGATTATCTATGATTATGTGTGTATAACACAAAGTTTCATGTTTTAAGTTATTATTATTGGGATTTCAATTTACTACTATGATTTATCCCATTTTATGAAATTGTGCTCTCTTTTGCAGGTTAAGATTTCAAAAATGTTATGTTCTTATAAAAATGATGTGATTGATATTTCTTTTATTTACCCTTATTGAGCATTTGAGCTCTCCCTTTTATGTTTTCTCTTCCCCAGGATATAAATAAGGGTTTTAGGTAAAAAAAGGAAGATCTTTATGGGATATGTTGAAGATCTTTCACCACGATTAGAAGATTATATTCCGAGTTTCCAAAGACACTAAACTATTATGATCCTTGTGTGTGTGTGTTTTTTATGTACTAAGTATTCTGCAAAAGTAATGTAATGTCCATGTACGCCAATCTTCGAGTCTCTACAGTTGGTATCAGAGGGAGGTTTAGTCAACCTTTGGAAACTAGGATGTGAGAACGTTAGTGAGATCCCTAGAGATATTTCTAAGGTATGTCTAGGGATGTCTCTAAGGATAAGTATACGTATAGGATATAGTCCTAGAACTACAGTAAAAATCATTGAATTTTACCTATGATGTTATATATTAAGAGTACTCCCTCTTTATTATGTTGTTTTCACTAGCATGATTTTTGCCTCTCACGCTATTTTTTTGGGTTTTAGACGATGGATGGTACCCGAAGGAACCATGTTGATCACTATAATGGACAATGCAATGATTGTCCTCCTGAACAAACAAGGTTATGGGAGATGGAGTGCAAAATCTTATTGCTATACTTACACAAGCTATGAATCATTCTGGACTTCCAAATGCGCAGAGAAGGGAACAATATTCTATTGAGTCCTTCATGAGGAAACATCCACCTTCTTTATGTGGGTCTTCCGATCCACTTGTTGCTGAACAATGACTCGGTACCACTGAAAAGATATTTTCAGTTCTTCAATGTTCTGAACATGATAAATTCATCTTAGCAGTATATCGTTTGGAAGGTGAAGCTGATCAATGGTGTAATCTTATCAAGAATATGAGTCCAAGAGATGAAATTGAGTCCATGGAATGGGACGAGTTCAAGAACTTGTTTTTCAGTGAGTACATCCCTCGTATTCTTCGAACAAAGATGGAAAATGAATTTCTTGAGCTGAATCCAAAGGATGATAAATGTGTTGGTATATACGAAGCGAATATTACAAGACTCTCAAGGTATGCATCTGGCATTATCATCCAACCTGAAAGTAAAGTTGATCGATTTTTCAATGGCTTTAAACCAAGTCTTCGAAGGGAATTATCTATAAGAGAATTCAGTAGCTATGAAGAAATTGTGCATTGTTCTATCAAGGTAGAAATGGATGTTGGTGTTACATATCCATCTCATGGTTTTGACAAGAAATGAAAGATGGAGTTCAAGGAGAAATCTCAGAATAATAGTGAAAACAAGATAAATGTTTCCTTATGCATAAATTGTGGAAAAAAGCATGGGGGAGATTGTCTTAAAGGGACTAGAAAATGATTTAAGTGTGGAAAAGAAGGTCATCAAGCTGCTGAGTGTTGATGTAATGGAAAAAGGGTTTCTAATGATGTGAATAAAGAAAACACTGCAGAGAACACAGCACCAACACTTCAATGCATCAAGTGCAAGGAAATGGGGCATTATGATAATAAATTCCCTAATCCAAGGGATAGTGATGATTGACATGAGAAACAGCTTAAGGAAAAGTGCAAAGGGAAGTCACATGCGAACACTATTGGCGATGTTGAATATGACAACGATGTGGTGGAATGATTAAGTGTTTATGTAATGGGATTTCAAAATAGTATCATGGAATCTCATTTATGGTATTGTGGAATTTTGGAATATCTATGTATTGGTTTTCAATAATTATATGATACTGGTAACCAGGAAAAAAAAGTGATTGAAATATTTTTGGAAAGTAGATGATATGCGCATAATGAAGGGACAAGAAGATAATGATATGTTTGATTGTATTCATGAGATCATGATTGATATAAGGACTAAGTATATAGAATTTTGAGGATTTTTGTATGTGGAAAGATTTATCTTTTTACAGCACTCATGTTTTCACTAAGATTCAATGGGTATTCATTTTTCAAGAGAATACATGGTTATGGTATTCACATGACTGGAATGTGATGAACAAGATATATGAGGGATAAATGATGGCATTCACGTGATCATTTTCTCTATACTATGATCTTGGACCAAAGTATTTTAGATAATCCTAAAGATTGGAATGGATTATGTTGGATATAAATTAGTATTGTTTAATGATAAAACTTTTTTTTATATTTTTGATGGGATGTTATAATAATGTAGTTTTAGAAAAAGGACAACTTGCAGAATGTGCGACAAACCATCGCGTAGGCCATGGAAGTGGGAATCGAACCCACAACTAAAGTGTGACGAGCCTTTATCGCATACCAATGGCCTACAGAAAGTCCCTGGTTTGTAGAAACTAGTTTTATTTTATTAAGCGGTATGATATATGAAGTATAAGTTCATTTTTGGAATCGTATACGATTAATCTCACCAAAGACGGACTTATGTATATTTGATATCTATTTATAAACTTTTTTTTGAAACAGATGGAATGACCCATCATTCTATCACATGATCTGTTAACACTTCACGAATAACAAATTCAACTTAATTTCTTTAAGAGATAAAGTGGAAATTGTTCAAAGAATGAACAACAATGAGATTGTACCAAAATCAAGTAAGTATTTTTTCTAATTAAAACTTTTCAACTTTATGGAAATGATATTGAAGACCAAAAATGTTGTCCTAGTGATCTTAGATATGATGAATCAGATGGTACCCAAGATCATCACAAATTTATGGCTTTGCGATTGTTGGCTTTTTCATAGCCATGTTCTCTACAACTCTCCATCAGAACTTGATGGTTTGATTTTTCTTCCATATCCATATTTTCACCTATGTTCTCCTACGTGGAATCCCAGTGATGAGTTAATTTGGGTATCAATTACATTTCAATATTTAGTTTTTGAAGCAATGTTTTGGTATTCCTTTTTAGGATGTGGATTTCTATTAAACAAACTTTCGAGTAGTACACTATTTATAACCCCGACGAATTTCGATGGTGAAATTCATTTTAAGGGGGGTAGAATGTAACACCCCGAGATTTTATGAAAAATATTCTTTTAATTTCATTAATGTTATGTGTTGTATTCTACACCAAGATTACCTTGTTCTATACGCAACACCGTATTAGCTTGCAGTATACGCAACACTATTCTTGGATCGTGTTACACACAATTTTGATAATAGTTATTCTACGGAACATTGAGTATATATATATATATATATATTCAATGTATAAATGAAATATGGTTGGATTATATTATACGAAACAACTAAAGATTCTTTCACAACACGCAACCCTGACTTGGCTTGCATTACACGCAATCACGACCTTCCTCGATAGTGTGTGTTGTACGCAATACCGGGTTTTAATAAACAACGATATATTATTATAATATTGCCATGAACTAGCCGTTATGAATAGTATTAACTAAATTTTTAATTTTATAACATTATTATTCATCTTACACAATTTCTAGAACATGGTATAAGAACAAAATAAATTTTTCGGGTAAAATAAGTATTTTTCAAAAAATACATTTTTGCCGCCTTTTGATGGCGCACCCACATTAAATCTATTTTTTGACATGTTTATATGTTCAATTTGAAAAAATAAAATTCTTCTTTTGAATCAGGATATAAAAATTTACATTAGATAAAGTTTTGAAATTTTTCCGATAACTCTCATATTTTAATGAATAGTAAAAACACGCTGTATTTTAATTAAGAACAACTTTTTTCATCGTAATATCTTATGTGGTTAAATTATAATTTTGAATGGTTTTAAAGTATAAATAGAATATATTTTTACCATTTGATACAATGGTGGTCAATGTAATTAATATCACATTGATATTGGACATAAACGAGTGTCAATCTTTTGATAGTTATTATCTCTTAAAAACACGCTTTTTGTTTTAACAACGGGAATTAATTATAAATTAATTTCATCCACCTATGTGTTTTGAATTTTGAAAACATGGATTCAATATTTGGAATCAGGATGTTAAAATTGTTTAAATAGGTAACTTTTATTTTTAGACATTTTGAATAATTACTACGGTAAATATTTTATTTACCATGGTTAACGGTAAATCCGGTAAAGAAGGGTTAAAAAATAATATTATAATATTTCCAAATTACCTTAACACTTGTACAAACATTATTGGATGAGTCATTAACGACCATGGGCATCTTTGGGTCGATATGGGGACCCCATTATGTGATAATGACAATTTAGACTAATTAATTTAATGTAATGGAAAAATAGACATAAAGAAAAAATCTTTTAGTAATTAATTTGTATATGGTGTAATATAAGAAATATTTTTGAATATAAATATTCGTGGGAAATACAAAAAGATTTCCTACATGATTGTATTTTATTTGTAATTTTTAGAGATCTGATAAGGTAAATTATTGATGACACAACAATGATGCATTAATTACCTTTTTAAGAAAATATTAACATAATTGATGTTATAAATGCCCAAATAAATGTAATTGGAGACTTTTTATGACATACACTAATTTTATAGGTTAATATGGCATGTTATTGTTGACTTAAGTAACGTTTTTGCAACTTATCATTCTGTTATGAATTTTATAAAAATCATGTACCAAATAGTGTCAAAATTGACATAAATTAGTTTTTAAAACAAATATTATATTATTAATTGTTATTTTATTCCAAAAAATCTAAGGTTCGGCCAGATGACATAGATATGGATATATATATTAATAATACACAACTTGAGGTTCGTTTGTCTTGTTATAGTAAGTTTATTAACAATATAGTGTATGAAAACAAAAAGACACGGTAAAAGTTAAATTATTTAACATAGAGTTAAATTTAATTTATAAGGTTAAAATAATAACCAAAACTTGTCTAAATCCTATTGGATGAGAGGATTTCGAGCCATCCCTACAATAGCTTCGAAATAAGATCCTTTGGAACCATTATAATCCGAATTTTACCTTAATATAAAATAATATTTTGAGATTTTCCTAAGGTACTCCTCTCCTCCCTTATAAAAGGGCACCTCCTCCCTCTCCTCCTCACACCAATTTGAGCATTATAGCTCGGAAAACCCCTGACAAAATCCCTTCTCCACTTCCCTAGTATCATCCTAGAGGTCCTGGTCTTCTTCAAAGACCATCCTTAGTTCTTTAAGTGGAGGTTAAGAAAAGGTGCGTCAAAAGGAGGTAATATCCATTACCGATCTTTTTCAATTTCTTTCTTCTTCAACTTCTTCTTCTTTAGTTGTTTCATTATAAAGTAATAAAATAAGTATTTCTTATATACTGATATGTTATTATAAATATGAAACAACTCTAATTAACCTTCTATACATCCTATAGAAAAAGGAAATCACAGCGCGTGCGTACGTACGGAATACCGTCTCCACGTCGTGGTGTAATCTATTTTCTGCCACCACCTTAATTGGATGGGTATAATGGTGTAATGAGTAACTATATATGATTATTATAAAGTGATATTGATACGGAAATAGTTTACATACACTTCAACACATGTTCACGATAATGAGAACGATATCATCGCTCATGCGTACGTACGGACTACCGTCTCCACGACGCAATGAGATTCATTCTCCACATTAACCATTCATGAATGATTATAAAGTATATATAATGAATAATAATGAAATATATGAAATGTTAAATCTACTGGATTTATGTATATATATATATATATATATTTCATCTACTTACTTCCATTCAAGACAATAAGGAAAGGAAAACAGTGTTCATGTGTACGTACGGACTACCGTCTCCATGAACAGTGTGTTTCATTTCATTTATCTATCTATTATTTATATATATATACTGAATATATATAATATATAAATCATGTTTTATATTCTATAAGTATTTAAATCATGTAATAAGTAATAATAATGTCAAGAACAACAAGTCCAAACACCTACGATAAATGAAACGATTTTACCCAAAACGCTTATTTAACATGGAATATACAAAAGAACGGGTAATATAAAGTCATAAGTGAACCGTATATGATATCATAACAATGAATATGATTATGTAATAAGTTAATGACATTATTTAAATCATTATACAGGAGTTTCAGATACGTACAAAGGATATCAGACATAAGGTAAGGGAATATATCACAATCTCATTTTTATCCCAGATTGTTTATACTTTGGTATTTACTGGGGTGTATTTTATCATCCACATCCATGTTTCCTCAAAATTTAATATTATTTCCCTCCACCTATAATTTTTTTTAAATCCAATTTTACCCTTCCGTGAGTTTTTAGTAAAAGATATGAATAGAATCTTTTGTCATTTTTTGTTGTGATGATTTCTACAAATTAATGGAATGACTTATCATTTTATATATGGATGCTATAATCAATTATTTTTTTAAGGAAAATCACATTTCAAATCATGTTTGGATTAATTTATTTGTGGAAATTGACTAAGACAAAACCAATGAATGAGTTTTATCTGAAATCATGTAATTATATATTCACATGAAAATTCATCAACATTATTAAAAGGTTTTTGAAATAAAATATTATCTGAATATCACCATTTTTGGTGATATCAAAGTCATTTTTCAAGATTCATTAATCAATGTATTTTTTATAATTAACATTTACTTAAAAATGTTCAATATAAATCACTTTTATAACTTTATATTTAGATTTATCTTATATGTATACATTGTCACATTCCACCACTGTTATTAAATGTTGAAAACTAGTTGTGATTTACATCATCTAACCATTATGCTTCCAAAAACCCCACTTTATAGAGAGATTTAGTATTCATTTTTACAATATGCATTAATATGAAATGAACATTCAATTTTTAAAACATTGATATATCAGATGAATTTTTTGGTTTAAATAAATTTTATGGGGGGTACATTATAACACTGATATATTTTTTGAAATATATAATTTTGGAAGTAATTTATTTTTTCAGTATTTTTCATTTTCCAAAAAAAACCTAACACAATTTATATAAATGTACTAAGTTAGTATTTTTTATAGAACACCAAGTTGATCTTGTTGTACATTAAACCCTATATTTTGATTTTGATATACATAATGAAATGTTCCTTTAATAACATGGCTGACATAGAATACCTCATTTTACTAAACTATATCATAATGTTAATATTATTATTAAAATATTTTTATAGTTTTCACCTTGTTATTGGATTGGTGGTGAGGAATAAAATTAATTAAATTATGATAATATTCTTTACATAGCCATATAAGAATAATTCATTGATGAGAAATTAAATATATATGAAAATAAAACTGTTTTGATAATATATGAAATATTTTGAAGGAAAATCATCATTATGAAATCATATTAGTTTTAACTAAAAATATAAATTATCTAACAATTTCTTGGATATTTTAAAGAAATTCATAGGAATTATGTTATGTGAAGTATTTATATTTTAATTTAAATTATTAACTTCATATTTTGAAATTGGAATATAAAAATTTCATTGGCTAAATTTTTGTTATTTTTCAGAGAAGATTCATTTTATTATGTATAGTGAAATTACACTGAGTTTCAATTGATATCTATATTTTTATCTTATATTTTAATTTAGTTATATTATAAATTAGTATAGTTTTAAAATATAACAGGATAAAAAATAAATTAATTATTCCATTATCATTCATTGGAACAAATTTCAAATTTAAATTAGATATATAATCCCATTAATCACTTGAACTTTTTCAATTTAAATCCCATAATGTTGTCCAGTCAATGAGATTAATTTTGAATTATTGTCTAACACATCAAAGTATTAAATTTGAAAAAATTTATTAAATAATATTCATCATAATAATTTACAACATCTTTTAAGGTAAAATTATTGATTGTAAAAAAAATTAGTGATAATAATTAAATATTATTATAGCAATTAATGAAAAATGAGTTCACTTCATGGTTGAAATTTAACATTATGTGAAAAATAATATATAAAAAATTCAAAAATCCATTGGATTCATATATTTATACCATATCATTCATTTTTAATAACAAATTACAATTATTGGAGGAACATAATTTAATAGATACTACTTAATAATGTTTACCTCTATATATCTGAGGACGTCGCTCCTCTTGCATTATACAAGTGAAATCAACCCCCTGCGTATTAACAAATGTCAATCCCTTTATCTTAAAAAAACTCTTCCAATATATAATCCCATATTCTCTGACTTACAAGTAGAATAAAAACATTGAGACTAAATTTGACTAAGGAATCCATTTGGTGAAAACAAAAAAGTGTTACCCAAAGAAGTTGTAACATCCATCTAAAATCACATTTTATTTATGTCATTATCAACACCTTAAATTATTATTATTACATTATGGTATAATAACACCATTAGAATAAAAATACAAATATTTATTAATATAAGGGTTTGAGCTACACGGACACACACTTCTATCAAATGGGATACACAATCAACATTCATGTTTACAGCGAACTACAGCCTCACGAACCGATGTTGTCTGTTTTTCCATTAAGATGATTCATGGCTGGGAATAAAAATGGAAAAAATGTTTTAATATGATAATTATTATTTTTATGATTTAATTATTCTTAAGGAATTATTATTTAATGGATACTTTCATTCCTTCCATTTTTTTGGAAAAAGATAAATTAATTTTTGGACATTTAGACTACCACCTTCTTAAAGAAATGTTATTCAATCATTTTTTACTTTGAGTATATAATGAAGTAGTGTATTAAAAATATAATATATTTGCTACATAATAACTTTATAGTAATAATATATATATACATATAATATATATATATCATTTCTTATGTAATATGATCATGAATAAAAATTCTCAACTTATACGAAAAAAACAATTGTTAATACCCAATATGTATCTTCAAAAAAAGGGTTAATAATTTGGTATTATAACTTCAAAAAATATAATTTATGTTATTTAATAAAATAATATTTTTCTATGATATATTTATTATAATCATAAATTTATTATAACTAAAAATTTAATATGATCAAATAAATGTAAAAATGAAGGTAATGGTTTTCTCATCTCACATTTATTTCTGTGAGATGTACTCGTTAATAACTACATAAGATTATTGTGTGGTGTATATACTACCCTTTGAAATTTAATAACGAAATTTTAAATTATTTATATGGATCAAAATTTTCAATTTATGTTATTCTGGTATGAATCTCATGATAAAAAAGATACTCTAATAGTAAAGGGATTTCTATCCTCACTCTTATTTCATTGAGACATAAGCATTATTGATCACTTATTCAATTTATGTGGTATGTATATATCCTATTATTTTATTATATTATTATTAATATTAGGTTAATTTCAATTCACATATTGATATGATGACCTCCCTTTCATGTGTTTTATTTTCCATAAGTTAACATACTTGTAAATTTAATTTAACTAAATTTTACGTCTTTCAGAAAAATGTTTTGATATGCTAATATATTATTTTATGAGGTATATAAACTGCCCATTTATATTTTTTATGATGATTATCCATATTTCCAATATATTATAAGCTTCATTTTATGTTATTATTTCATGCCAAAACAGATTCAATGTTAGTAATGTGGGAAATTATTAATGATATAATCTAATCATTTATTTGGATAGTTTATGATTATTCTTCGTTAAATTAAATCAAAATATCTATCTCTCAAAAATTATCCTGATTTATATTATAAAATTATTATTAATTATTGATTTAGGTAATGGTTACATTTTAACACACTAAGATACAGTAAATAATTAATAATTCTTTTGAATATCTAACACTATTCCTTTTTTCGGTAGAAAATATTTATTTTTCCAAATAATATTTTCACTAACAATGTTTTTTAAAATAGTTATTAAATATATTATAAACTTAATTTTAGGGAAAACATTGTTAATAGTTATTGATGTATTAAAAATAAGTTGAATATGGTTTCAAGCTTCCTTTATATATTTATTGATGATATATTCAAATGAATGATTTTCATAATGTTTTTATGTTTCCTTAAAACATTTCAAATATATTTTTAAATACTTTTTTTAAATGTTTTTTCATTTTTAAATTATAATTTTTCAAATATATATTCAATTAAAAATAACTTCAATTTTTATCATGATGTTTTTTAAACTATTTCTTTTTCTCCCTTTATATTTTTCCAAAAGGCTATTTTCAAAGAAATGATTTTCAAGGATTTCAAATATTATTTTATAATGTTTCAAATCTATGTCCAATTAATAAAATATCACAAAATTTTGAATCTCAAGAGGCATCTTTAATTATTTTCAAATATTCATTTATAAGTTTAAAAATTTTGTTTTTGAAAATGGTGGCATTAAGGTGTTGTTAAGGGAAAATATATCAATATTAATAAAATATTTTATTGGTTATTATAATATATTATCAATATAAGATGATATATTTAGGTGTTACTAAGGGGTTACTAAGGATATGATCAAAGGGTACCATTCATTTTATTTCTCTAAATTGTTTATGTTTATTGGAATGATTTTCACGAAACTTCTTCCCCTCTAATGGGTTATACATAAATAAAACCAATTTATCCTTCATGAGTTATATGATTATGAAACCCACATATTTATAAGATTTATTATTTGATGATGAAATTATTAAAGATATTTTCATACCCATGTTTTGATTTCCCCTTTTATTCTGGATCATTTTTTGATCTCAGTTTCTCTATCGAGTTCTGAGTGTGATGAGGTAGAATTTGGGAGTTAATTTATTTCATTTATAATATAGTTCTTATCCATGTGTTTCCCCCCCATTGATTTTTCATGAATAATTAATTTATTTGGAATAGAATATTGATGTGAATGGTTAGCACATGGTAAGTGTAGTACCCTCTGGTTATGGTATGTAACCCTTTCATAAAGAATTTAGTGGCATTAATGTTAATGGTGATGAATAGAAGAGTTAGGATAACTTGGAATGATGTTTTTTTGCAAAAGGGGAAGTCGCACGGGCGGCACACAATTTGTCTAAACCGTTCGGTCATACCATGTTTACATTGTCTTGGAGGCAGTAGCTTCTTCACGGGTGGTACACAGTTTGTCTAACCATGTAGACAAACTGTGTGAGAAGGGTGACCGATGTCATAGTTAACGCACAATTAGTGCATGATTTTTCTAATCGTGCGAGCAAACCATGCGGCCAGTTAGATGAGATCTTATAAAGGTGGATCTCATGTGTTTTTACCTCTAAGTGGCTCGTTTTCCCTCTTATATATCCCTAACACGGGATTTTTCTTCTCCTAAGGTCAAAGAGGGTTCTCCCATCATTACGAATGTGATTCAAAGGCTTCTCTTGGAGAATCTATGGAAGATTCTTGAGGTATGAGATCCTTCTTCTTCGTTTGTGATCGGTTTCATAGATCTACTTAGATGTACTTCTACTCTTCCTTTAGTTTCTTAGATTTACCCCCATTATAGTTAGAACAATGTGTGTGGATGCCAAATATGATGATATATGGATGTGATCTACCTAGGAGAAGAGATCTAAGGTGGGGTTTTTAAAAACCACCTCAGGTTTCTGGTGCGTTCTCTATTTGTTATGGTTTTCATCAAAACATTTGAGGTAGGAGGCCTCTCTCTCAAATCGTCTTGCTAGAATTTATTGGACTAGATTAAATTTTTTTATTTTTAATAGATTTGAATGGGAAAAGCATAGAATTAATCTTTTTTAGTAATGATTTATGGTTTTTATGATGTTGTGAAATCTTAGTGAATTGTTGTGCAAAGTGATTTAGCTTGTTGAATTTGAAATATTGATTTTAAATTATGGACTTGCTGAAATTGTAGATGGTTTGATGAAAAATGGGATTTCAACAAAAAGGTTATTTTATTGAAATGGTTTTAAATTGAAATGGCATGTATGGATTTGGTTTTCAATAAAAATGGAGTTTTATTGAACGGATTTGGAATTTAATTGGTTTAACATTGAAAGGGTTTGAATTTGTTGAACATACTTTGTTTTTGACAAGATGGTTGTGTGTGTTAATGGGCATGTGGGACATATAAGGATTAAGAGTTTCCCCCATATTTTCTTGTATTGGTAAGGGTTAGGGATACCCCCCTTTAAACAATCATTTTGCATTCGGGATGGATAAGGGTTAGGAGTCTCTCCCATCAGTGTTGGGGTGGATAAGGGTTAGGGCTCTCCCCCATCAAGAATTCATGTGTATTATGGTTCGACAAGGGTTAGAAGTCTCCCCCATCATGGTTGGGATGGATAAGGGTTAGGGATTCTCCCCTCTTACATGTATGCCTAGTTTTTTTCATGGGTTTGTGGATATTGTTGGGTATGCCAAAAACGAATGTTTGTTAAATAGTTCTTAAGATTGTTTTTTTATTTTCCTGAAAAAATAACATTCTGGAAAATTGGTATCAATTGCTATTTGAATTGCTTTGGTTATATATTGTTTTGGAAACTAGTTTATATTATGTTATAAAATGCTTATGAGAAAATCTTTTATATAATTAGTTTTTATAAAAATGTGGATAACACTTATATCCTGGTGGCGTGAGTAGGGAAGTCATTGGGGGAAAACCTACCATGTTTTATACTCACCCCTGATTTGGCACGTTGGTGATTTTGTAGATGTCATGTTCTAGGACACATGTAAAGGTAATGAATCTTGTTTCTAGTGGCTTGTGGTGATTTTTGGGATATGTTTGGGAGTATGGAGATTCTGGTTCATAGAGTTGTAGTGTCTTTTGAGAGCCTTGATTTGTTTGTCTTCTAGGTACATTGATGCTTAGTTTGGTCTTCCGATGTCGTGTACATTGACATGGTTTATTGTAAATGAAGTTGTTTATTGGTCTTTCATTTGTTAATGCATCATATAGTGAAATTTTGGTTATTGTTGGTTAATGGGATTTTTTATTAAAGGGTAAATCGTCCCCCAACTTATATTTGAAACCCCTCGTCATTTATTTCCATCCATGGGCATCTTGGGGATGTCTCTTAGGACCAACACTAGTACAAAATCCTTTTTTTACATCAGTTTTTTTGCTTTTTAACATTAGTTTTTAGAATAATCTATTGTGAGAGATGTTAAAAATATGATTTTTTCACTTCAGTTATTAAATAACTGATGTAAAAAATAGTTTTTCATTTTGGTGTATTTTGAAAACTGTTTTATTTTGAAAGAAGTATGTCGAATGTTATCAAAATGGTTGAACATGTAAAAAGGTTTTTTTTGAAATAAAATTGTCGTGATAGATGATGTTATAGAATTTGAATTCTAATCCATCAGTTTCCAGAGAATGAGATTGACAGAGTTTATTGTTTGTTTAGAAAATGGCACCTAGTAGGAGTCGTCGAAACCAACCCAAAGAAGCTGTGGAAAATGTTTTTTCTCTAGAACCACATGTGAAGAAAGAGCTGGATCAGAGTATTGTTTAGTATTTTCATGTTGTGGATACGGGGAACCGGAGAATGAACCATGGCATGTGTATCACACTATCAAGTTCATGAAGCAGAATACACCGATGTTTTCGGGTAATTCTAAACCCGAAAAGGCAGAGGTGTGGCTAAGAATGAAAAATCGTATCTTCTATTTAATCGGAACACCATCAGTGCTCAAGGTCATGTTGGAAACGTATATGCTCTAGGATCATTCACATCAATGGTGGTATTGAAAAGTGCATGTTAAATTTGATGATGGCCTTACATGGGAGGATTTTGAAGAATTGTTCATCAATCAATTCTATCCTCACACATTCATGATCCATAAAACGACAAACATTCTCATCCTAGAACAAGAGAGTCTTTTTATCATAGATTATGAGGCTAAATTCATGAATTTTGTATGTTTTTCACTAGAGGATGCAATAAGTGCATCGTTAAAGGCACATATTTTTGAATGGAGGATTAGGCAAGAGATTCAATCAAAGATCACAATGCTCTGTATTACAGATTATATAGAGATGTTGAAAATAGAGATTGTTGCTAAATGTGATATCTCGAGATCTATAGGAGGAGGAATGATGATACCTATGGGAAATAATGATAACTCAACCATTGGGAACAAGAGGAAATGGGACACCTATATCCATGGTGCAAGTGAAAATTTAGAACCAGACGGAGGGATTAGTGAACCTTCCTCCATGTCCCAAGTGAAAAGCATGTTTTTTTCAATGTGGTTCTCTTGACCAAAAAATGCGTGATTGTATGAAGTAACCATGATCATGCCACAATTTCATGAAGATGGGGCATCTATAGCTCTATTGTAAGAATGCACCATGGTCGGGGGTGCGGGACACTACTCAGGCGTCGCATGCATCATATTCTTTGATATTACATGGACACCAGAATCAGTCTCGTCAGCATTACAGAGCTCGCCATGGTGATTTTAGAAATACCATGAATCCATAATCAGGGAAATATTAGCAAGGAATCTAGGAGAACAGTGCAGCGAAGATGCAATTGAATAGAGATGAGCATATGACGGTCGATGATCATGTTGGACCATCTACGGTGAGAGGTATAATTCTATTAAATTCTAAACTTTTGTAAGTGATCTTGGATACTAGTGCATGGAATTCATTCATTTCTTCTAGTGACGTAGACCTGCATTGTTTAAAACTAGAAATGATGCCTTCTATTTTGAATCTAAAAACACCTCTTGGGGAAGGACAACATCAAGCCTTTTTGTGTAGAGCATTTTCTATAAATGTTGATGGAGCTGAGTTAAAATGGGACTTCTCAATGTTAGACATGGATTTCTATTACGTAATCCTGGGTATGGATTGGTTGACAATGTTTAAGGCTCACATAAAATTTTATAAGAGAACAGTTAGTTTTAAGACTAAGTATGACATCAACCATCTCTTCAGAGGAGAGAGGATGGTAAAGAAAGATGAAAAGAGCTGGTTGGCACCAATGGTGGGAACGATCCCTTACTAACTGGAAGCTTTGACTTTGGAATCAATGGATGAGATTGAGGAAAATAGTTTCCCCGCTGTGGTGGATCAATTTCCAGAAGTCTTTCCCAAAAACATCATCGGGATAACACCTCTAAGGGAAGAAGAGTTTATGATTGATCTTCTTCCGGGGACCAGTCCTATTTACCTTCTGTCTTATTGGATGGAACCAACAGAGTAATGGGTATTGAAAGTGCAGTTAGAGGAGATGGAAATCTTGGGATTTATTCATGCAGTTACTTCTCCATGGACAACAATATTGTTGTTTGTGAAAAGGGCCAATGGAACTCATCGGTTGTGTGTTGATTATCGTAAGCACAACCAAATTACGATGAAGAATAGATATAAACATCCACGCATTGATGATCTGTTCGATCAATTAAGGTGAGATCAGTGATTCTCCAAGATTTACTTTTGATTAGGATATCACTAATTGCGATTTTGGAAGGAGGTTATTTCAAAGACAGATTCCAGAAGTAGATATGGATACTACGAATATCTATTCATTCCTTTCGGTCTAATGAATGAACCATCGGTATTCATGGATTTGATGAATCTCATATTTCATTGATATCTAGATTCTTTTGTTGTGGTTTTTTTGGACAATATTTTGGTCTATTCAAAAACAAGGGCTGATCATGAGGTGCACTTGGAAACAGTGTTACAAATCTTGAGAGGTAATCATTTGTATGCCAAATTATCAGGATGTGATTTTTGGATACAGGAGTTACGTTTCTTTTGCCATGTCATTTATGAGAAATACTTTTCTGTTGATCCCAAAAATATAGAAGTTTTTATATCATGGAAACCACCGAAGAATGTGTTTTGAAATATGAAGTTTTCTTGGACTATCTTGTTCTTACCGATGCTTTGTGCATTATTTCTCATGACTAGCATCAACAATGACAGATTTGAGATAGAATAATGATCTATTCCAATAGACAGAAGAATGTTAGAAGTCATTACGGGAACTGAAGGTTCATCTTACATCAGCACCCAGATTTATCCTTCTTGAATCTAGATAAGGGTATGTGGTATATTATGATGCTTGGGGAATATGGTAGGGTTTTGTTCTCATGAAAGGAGTCCATGTGGTTGATTATGGCTCAAGGAAGATAAGGTTGCATGAGAAACATTACCCATATCAGGATTTGTAGTTTCCTGCAATCGTCCATGCTTTGAAAACTTGGAGACTTTATCTCATTAGTGAGAAATATATTGTGTTTACTGATCACAAATTCATGAAACTCATTTTATCATATTTAGATTTTAATTAGAGGAAATGGAGGTGGATGGAGTATCTCTATATGTTTGAGTTTGACTTGGTGTATAGACCAGGAAAAGGGAATTCACTGGCAGATGCATTGTTTAGAATTTCATATGTTTAGTTAGTGAATGAAGATTTAGATGAAAGGCATTTCATGCCGGTCTCAACTGACATGTGTGTGGAATATGAAAACCAAGGTGATGTTGTAGTTTTCTCTTTAGCTACTCTTGTTCCTAATTTTGTAAATATGATCAAATATTCACAAACATCTGAGGAAGAATGTTTGGTTGTATGTTTAAAACTCAATGTTTGGGAGACCATTGATGGATGGAAACTTTATGGGGCTCAGTTTTGTGTTTCAGAGATCAGATCGTTGTACCTCTGGATTTTCAAGACCAAATCCTTCATGCTTATCACCATTCAAGATGAGATTTACACCCCGGAACACAGAAGATGTATAAGGCATTGGAAGCGCTGTTTTGCTGGAGAGGCAAGAAAATGAAGGTGGCCGAGTTCATCTCACGGTGATTAACTTGTCAACAGGTTAAAGCAGATATCAGAGACCAACTTGTCTGTTACAATCTTTACATATCTTAGTGTGGAAATACGATCAAATAATAATGGATTTTGTTACATGTCATCAATGAATTGTCATGAAACACGCTGCAATTTGGGTGATAGTGGATCTACTAACCATGTCGGCCCATTTCATCCCTATTCGTGAAACTCGTATGTTGGAATGTCTTTCATAAATCAATAACCGAGAAATGGTAAAGAGGCATGGTGTACCAGTTTCTATTGTCTCTGATATATATATTAGGTTCACTTCTTTTATATGGAAATCATTACAGCAAGCCCACAGAACTCAGTTGACTATGAGCATGTCGTATCATCCCCAGACGGATGGGTAATCTGAGTAGACAATAAAAAATTTAGAAGATATGTTGCGGGCTTGTGGAATGGATTTTAGTGGCTCATGGGAGGAGGATTTACACTTAGTGTAGTTCTCAAACAATAACAACTATCAAGCCTTGATATGCATGGCTCCATTTGAAGCATTGTATGGGCGTCCTTGTCGTTCTCCAGTATGATGGTTGGAAACAGCTGAAACATCACTAGTCGGGGAAAGTATTTTCCAAGAGACAATAGAGAAGATCTAGTTGACTAGAAAGATGATGGAGACTACTCAGAGTCGTCAGAAATCTTATGCATATCACCATAGAAGACCATTGTCATTCGTTGTGGTTGATCATGTCTTCTTGAGGATCTCTCCACGGTTTGGACCAAGTCATTTCGGGAAGAAAGATAAGTTATCTCATAGATAAATTGGCCATTTTGAGATACTAAAATTGTTTTGAGATGTTCCATATCATTTAGAATTACTACCATGGTTCAGTTTGGTGCATAATGTGTTCCATTTATCTCCGTTGAAAAAGTATCAGCCTGATCCTGACCATGTGATCAAATGGGATCACGTTGAACTAGAGATGGATGTTTCATTCATACGTAACCTAGTATGGATTGTAGATAGGAAATATAAAGTCTTGTGTAGAAAATATTGGGTCTAATGTAGGTTTTATGGAATAATGGTCAGATTCAGGAAGATACTTGGGAACGTGAATGGGAAATGAAAGAGTAGTGGTCAGATCTCTTTCAGCGGGCTAATGGTTTTCTACATTTTGAGGACGGAAGGACCAATGGTGGGGAGAATGTAGAACCTCCATTTTCTGGTATGTATCACATTCTTGATGATTTTAGAGGTTTTAATGTTAAGGGCGACGAATGGGAGAGTTGAGAGAACATGGAATGATGTTTTGTGGAAAAAGGGGAAGTCGCACGGGCGTCGCACAGTTTGAATAAATTGTGCGGTAAAACCGTGCATAGTTGGACTTGGAGGTAGTAGCTTCCAAGTGGGTGTTGCATGATTTCTCTATCCATGCACCCAATCAGTGTGAGAAGTTTGGACGATGTTGTAGCTAATTCAAGGATAATGAACGGTTTGTCTAACCGTGCGAGCAAACCGTGCTGGCACTTAAACAAGATCCTATAATGGTGGATCTCATGCGTTTTTGCCACTATATGACTCTTTTTTTCTCCTAAGAAGACCAAACTCTAGATTTGGATTCTCCTATGGTCAAAGAGGGTTCTCCCATCATCCTAGAGGTGATTCGAAGGCTTCTCTTGGGGAATCAATTCCAGATTCCTGAGGTATGTGATCGTTCATCTTCATTCCAGATCGGTTTCATAGATCTACTTAGATATACTTCTCCTCTTCTCTTGGTTTCATATATCTACACTCGTTATTGGTATATCTATGTGTTTGGATGTCATATATGATAATATTTGGTCTTTATCATGCTAGGATAAGAGATATAAGGTGGGTTTTTGAAGAAACAACTCGCTTTTCTTTCGTGTTCTCCGTTTGATAGGATTTTCGTCAAAACCATTTAGGTAGGAGGCTTCTATTTCAACCCCTCTTGCTAGAATTGATTGTAATAGATTTATATTGGTTTATTTTAATGGATTTGATTGTGAAAATAATATAATAAATCTTCTCTAATTATGATTTATGGTTATGAAGCGATTGTGAAATCATGGTGAACTGTTGTGCAAAGTGTTTTGGATTATTGAATTTAAAATGATGATTTTAAAATATGAATTTCCTGAAATTGTAGATGGTTTGATGAAAAATGGTTTTTCAATAAAAATGGTGTTTTATTTATATGGTTTGAGATTGAAATGATGTGGATGGATTTGGTTTTCAATAAAAAGTGAGTTTTATTGAAATGATTTGGAATCGAAATGGTTAAGCATTGAAATGTTTTAAATTAGTTTAACATAGATGGTTTTTGACATGATGGTTGTGTGTTTTCACCGACATGTAAAACAGAATAGGATTAAGAGTCTCCCTCATCTTTGTTCTTATGCATAAGGGATAGGGCTTTCTCCCGTCAAAAATTCATATTACATTCAGGTTGGATATGGGTTAAGAGTCTCCCCTATCTATATTGGGATGGATAAGGGTTAGGGCTTCTCCCCTCTTATAGGTATTCATGGTTGGATGCATTGGTTTTTTGAAATGGTTGGGTTTGCAAAAATGGAATGTTTGTGAAGTGGTTCTTAAGCTTGTTTGGTTATTTTTATGATAAAATAACTTGCTGGAAAATTGGTTTCAATTTCCCCTAGAATTCCTATGGTTATGTATGGTTTTGGAAACTTGTTTATATTTAGTTATAAAATAATTTTGAGAATTGTTTTTATAAAAAATGTTTTTTATAAATTTGGCTACCTCTTCTATCCTAGTGGCATGAGTAGGGTAGTCATTGTGGGAAACCAACTGATTTTTATACTCACCCATGCTTTGGGACATTGGTGCTTTTGCAAATATTTTATTTTGGGACACAAGAAAAGGTAAACATATTGTCGCTAGTGGATTGTGGTGATGCTTGGGAGATGTTGTGGAGCATGGAGCTTATTGTTCATGGAGTTGTAGTTAATTTTGAGAGTATTGAGTAGTTCATCCACTATGTACTTTGATTCTTACTTTGGTCTTCCACTGTCATGTACTATGACGTGGTTTATTATAAATGAAGTTGTTTATTTTCCTTTCATTTGTTCATGCATAATATAGAGACATTTTTGTTATGGTTGGTTTATGGGTTTATTTCATAAAGGGTAAATCTTCCCCCGACTTATATTTGAAACCCTTCAGCATTTATTTCCAGCCTTTGGAATCGTGGGGATGTCTCTTAAGTCCTAGTAATGACTCGCTGTACTCTCAAGCCAATGAGAATTGGCGGGTCATTATAGTATGTAAAACTGAGCACCATTCACTAGGTAACCATGTAGTAGGTTAAATCATTAGACAGAATTGATTGCATGGATTCATTGCAGTTTGTTAGGACATGCAGAATAACAATGTTGTAGGTGCATCTTATGAAGAGAGTGGTGAACAGTCGATGAACAGTTTGAAAAAAAATATGAAGACCAACCATGTGTGTTTTCTAGATCATCAATTATTATAAAAATACATTTGTTTTTTTCTTGGAATTAACCCCAAAACCACTATTACTCGACCCATATGACATCCATATCAACAAGCTCCACCCCCTCATCATATTAATTCCCTTGGTATCCCTCCTTTGGATGGGTTTTTATGCGGATTCATCAAGAGACACTAATGTAATCCCTTCTCTCCTAGTTTCTCACCATATTCTGTGTTTTCCTTCAACTTTATTTTTGCTTTCACTTCTCGAGCTAATAGGGTGTCGTTTTGAGGGTTAGATATAAATTTTTTATGTAAAATCTTTTTGTTTTATAATTTTTTTTCCTATATGGGTATAATTGAGGATCAATTGAACTTTTCCACCCTTTTCTAGTTGTTTCAGATGTACCTTAGGCCACCCTGAGATGGGGGGGAGGAGAATCAGGGTGCCATATTTTTATCTTTTTTATGGATTATGTTTCTATGTAGGTATGAAATTTTTTAAACTTGTACAATAGATACATGCAGTAATTATAACATTCACATGTAAAAGTAGAGAAAAATAATTACATGTTTCACCACTAAGGGATTAGTTCTTAGATCATACAGTAATAGGTTTGTATTAGTACCAAGTTCCGCTAATGTTCCTGATCTATGGAATATAATTATTTTTGCACAATCACACTATCCCAGGAACAATTCATAATGGTTCAGGGATAGCTCAATCATTTTCTTCAGCTCACTTTCGTTGAGTTAGCTTAACTCACTTCCGTGGAGAGGTCTTCACTCTGTTTTTCGACATATATGTATCTTCAAACAGATTGGAATGATAGTACTTGCCTCTATTCTTTATGAGTCACTACTTTTATATAATACCCAAATTCATGATCTTTAAAAGAAATTCCTTCCGTGAAATTACAGAATCTACTAAAACTTTTTCTTCTTTTCACTGGAATCAAAGACTCCATTTAGGATGTTTCTTATTATGTGGATTGTCCTCGATCCAATAGATTTTATATGATCTATATTTTGTGCCTAATACTCATGTTTCTCATGCTCTACAAATTGCGTCTCCTCTGTGTATTGCACCAGCTCCATGTACCACGATCGCTCCAAGAAATGTGCCTGCTCTGCATACTATTGCTGCTCGGTGCACCGTGCCCGCTCAGCATACTGCTCCTACTCCGTGCATTGTACCTACTCTACCGCAGCCTCTATGTACTTCCTCTGTGTACCTCTTTCATGTAACACCTCAGTATACCACCTCTACATTCAACCTTCACATAATGACTTTGTGTACCACCTTGGCGTGTAGTTTCATCATTCTGCAGACTTCTTAAATTTCTAATAATTATTTTTTCTCCCACATTCAAATTTTTCCTACACAAAATCTCTTCTACATACTTCACCTTCCAATTTCACGAACAGTTTCGTCTTTTGTGTACCAATTTATCCAACATAAAATCTCCCTCACATACCAAATTCATATTTAGCAGAGTTCTTCCAACGAGATGAAATTTCCTTATCGAATTTACTCTCTCTTACTAATGGGATAAACACTCCATATATACTAAAATAAATCCACAAATTTCATCAATTGAATTTACCCAAATTTTCAATGTGGGACATCTGTCACTGTGCACTGAACTTCATTAACATATTGTATGCCTCCACCATGTACTATGAACCATTACCGTGTACCGATTACCTTCCATATACAATAAGCCTTCTAGTCTGCGTATGACATCTCTTCGACCAATGATTATCCTTCCTACATAACACAAATCCCTACACCACAAACCATTTTGGGTACCACAACTCGTTCTTTGAATCGTCTCATGTTCCTTTCCCACTACAGGGTACATGACAGACTACCATTCATGTAAATGGCTTGTTTTCCTTGTTTGGAGTTATGTGGTTTTCTTCATTTGTCGATTTACTTTCCCATTCAGCATCTAATTCACTCTTATGCTGAAATCACTCAATTTCCAGAAACAAAATCCTGATATAGAGGTTCAAAAATTTGACAAACATTGACAAACATTATCAACATAAATATCTAATTCATAATGAACGACATTTATATTTCATATGGATTATTCAATAGTCAATGTCTTTCCTCAATAACTCATTTAACCCTTATATATACAATTTGACTGTTCAATTTCTACCTCGTCCGATTATATAGGAAATGTAATTCATCATACATATCTTCCTTCTATATATAACTTTCCAGTAATCATTAAATATGACTGGAATTATCCTATCAACATTTTATGATCATTATTAAATCGTAAAATCACAACATGATCCCTCATTCTATAAGGCATGTCACTTTGTGTAGTCTCTTTCATGGTCTATTTAAATAGTTATATGTTGCATTATCACTTTAAAAAAATAATTCCTTCAACATACATTGAGATGGTATCATTGTTGTAGAAAAGGTATCCTCATTGATACATATACATTAAAACTAAGAATAGTTGAACAATCATCTAAATTTCCACAATCAATGACATTGGAGTTATTCATCATCTACATCGTCATTTTGATCAACATGGAAAAATATTGAAAACAAATAAAACTGTATTATGAAATTGTTCCCAACAATCACCCATTTGTATTTTGTTGTCAAAAACATATATTTATCTTAAAATTAAGGTTTTAATATAAAAATTATAATCTTCTCTATCCATATTTAATTTTTTATTATCTCCGCCTTTCTAACATTAATTTCACATTCTCTCCCCCTTATTTAATATAAATACAATATTCCTGAGAAAATGGAATCAATCCTTTCTTATGAAATGTGACATCAACCATTTTACTCTATTAAAAAATGTTCCATCAACCATTTCACTCTATGTCTACTTGAGAAATGCTCAGAGTAGATAACCAGTTTATTTTATTGAGAAAAGAATGATGTCCATTATTCAATAATCATGATACCACATGAGATGAGAACTCATGTTCTTTATTTTCAAGGGTTTACAGTATCATTAAAGGATTAAAAAAATGAATGTGATTGAATGTAATAATCTTAATACACCTACACTCACTTCATCAAATAGATCAAAAACATTGAAGAGAAATTGGAAGGATAAGTGGCCTTGATGCACATAATTTATTCGTATGTCACAGATTAATTCAGTTACTCACCCTTTGTAAAATGAGAATCACTTGGAGTAATGAATGACTAGTGATTGAAAAATGACATAAATTTTCAAATGACATATTATTTAGGAAATATCTAGAGAAATTGAGTCGAATACCAACTGATGTAGATAATGATTGAAATAATAATTTTGGTCGATTCTTCATTTGTCGCCCACTCAAGGGAAACACTCCTCATCATCTTAATCTAGGATGATCCTTCATCATTTTATTATTTTATAATCATTTGAAGATTCATCAAATAATGTAAAATTACTTGTCTTTTCAATCAATAATATACTGCATTCACTACATCTCAGCTTCTCCCTCTAAGAGCATGCTTCAAATTCAATTCCATATATTATCAACAAAAATAAAATACACAAATGATTAAGGGAATAAGGTGGTTCCTCTTATTTTATTCAATGTGATCTGGAAGGATGAGATAGTTGTCTGAACAATGATGATCCATTTTCTCCAGTCTTCTTGATCGCACATCTAAAAATCTTTTCTTATCTATGATGATGTGGCATGGATTTATTCACATTATATTTTGGTTTATGTTGAGGGTTATTATTCTTAATATAAATCATGAATGATTCATTCTTACTGATTTGAGACTTCATTAATCTCTAGTATTACGATTATACAACCTTTTTTCAATGTGACAAGATTTTATACATCTCTCACACGATACATAATTAACAATTGAGTTTCAATTGGATTGCGCTAACTCATGAAATGTATCTTCATCACATGATTGATTTTATATTCCTTTAGAACAAGAATTGGCCTTTTCGTCTTAATGTTTCCTCATTGTTTTGAAATAATATGGCTAGATAACAATGATTTTATTTTGAACTGTTGTAGAAATTTTGGATCTTCACCGTGGGTTTATCTAAGTGGCATCCCACTTAGATTATGTTTGGATGAATATACCTTCAATTTCATGGTTCTATAATCCTGGATTTTCGTAGATTACTTACTCCAAATATTCATGGGGAAATTTGTATTCACTATACTATTTTATCTTCTTCCCAATGAAAGTGCTTCATACATAGCCAACATTAGAGGTATTATTACATTATCAACAAAAAATTAGTGATGATATGGTCATGTACTTAACTTATGACCACTGTTATTGCATATATCACAGATGTTTTCATGAATTCTAAATCTATTAGTAGTCGTCATTGTATTTTTTACCTGCCGATGTTCTTTCTTTCTCTCTAGATTCCTTCCCAAAGAAGTAGGCTTCCATTGTAATTTTATATTATGAGGATTGTACCAACAGTTTATTGAACAGTTCCCAAATCTATTACAGCATCAACATTGACCACCCTAATTTTGATTTTATTGTGTTATGTTTGTTGGTCTATCATCGTGACTTGTTTTTCTCTTTTTGGAGACCCGCATTCCACATTATTTTTTGTATTCACCCCAGACATGGTGATTGGTGTCTTCTCTCCTCTTCTCATACATTCTTGGATTGTGTTTCTCATACAGCCTTCATAGTTAGTGGAATCATATTTAAAAATATTAGTAAAATATCATTTTTTTGGTAACTTATTCATATCAACTTATTATGGGCTATCATCGAATGATGTCATGATCTTCTTATCACATCATGGATGCTTTTCAACTTTAGAATCCTCTAGTGAGAATTTTGTACCAATAAAAATTGTTTTAATTTTATCTTGATGTCTCAATATGTGTCTTCTCAATATTGGTCAGCTGAGTATCCAATTATTAACATTTCATATTGAGAATGTCCTTCTAATATTTAATTATAGTCATCTACACTTCACAAGAATTATTCATTATAACATCTTCTTCCTCATGCAGAATCATTTTATTCTAAATCAAAGAGTCATATTCCTTGATCTTCCACGATATCCCTTACAATAGTAGACCCTTGACAACAGATAAATTTTTTAGGATCAATTCATGAACATATATCTATTCTCCCAAAATCATTCTGACTCTATATTCCTCTTTAACTACTTTGAAGCATTTAAATGTATTTATTTCATATTTTCTCCTTGTTACATCAATGGATTCAATCTGTATAGAGAGATATAACAATCTGATATTTCATTACCATGAAATCCTCCTAAAAACCATCATCTTTTCTTAACCATGTGATTTATCCCAAAGTACATCAAAATATTATACAAATACTGAAAACTAAATCATTATGTTCCTAAAAATTTTTTTTTGTAGTCTATAAATTTTATATGAGGTGGAAGATTGATCATGGGTAAAAACGCGTACCTCTTTATCTCCTTGCGCTTTTTATTCCAGGCCTGAAACATCATCATTTTTCAATGGCATGGTGAACCAGATACTACCTCCTCTTTAGATAAGAGGGACTTCTTCAATTATCTATTCTCATTTATTTCATTTTCTTCAGGGTCTTGTTAGATATAGACTTATGTTTAGAGACATGAGAACATTCATCAAGACTACTCTTCCTTGATAACTCAGGAAATAAAACTCAAATCCTCTTCTAAATAGAATTACTTTATGTTATATAACATACTAAAACCACCCTCTAGAACAAATTGAAGGACCCTAGACCACCCCTATGGGGGTTGGGGGGGGGGGGGTTAATAAGGGTGTCAACATTTTTTCTTTCTTTATGGATCTTGTTCCCACATTGGTTGGAACCTATTTAAACCTATATGATGGATATGTGTAATAATTATTGCATTCACCTGAATAAGGGCAACAAAACAATTTTACTTTGGTTCACAACTGAAAGCTACATTCAAGGATCATACGCTAACAGGCCTCTTGTAGTACATATATACACTAATCTTTACTATTTGTTATTAAAATGATTCGGGAACAATCACTCTATCCTAGGAATAATTCCATATAATCTAGGTATAGATTGTTACTTCCCCCGGAAAACTACCGTCGACTCCTCTTGGTTCACTTCATGGTGAGGTTTTCTCATAGTATATCTTCATAAATGCTGCATCAACAGTTTGGAATGAAAGTCACCTCCTCTATACAAAATGCGACACTACTTGTATCAATTTCTTCATTTGATTTTCATTTATATTCAGTTATCTCATTTAGTAAAATTACTGTATTCATGAAACATCTTCATCTTTTCTCGAGAATTAGAAACTCACTTTATGATGTTTCTTCTCCTGTGAACTATGCCGGATCTTGTGAACTGTCTCTGATCTACTTACCACGCCTGCTCTGCGTGTCGCTCCTGCTCCACATACTACACCTACACTACATATTGTGCCAGCTCCACATACCATGTTGGCTCCATGAAACACTCCTTCACCATGTACTGAACATGCACCATATACATTTCATGCTCTGTAAACCATGCCACCTCCATGCATTACTCCAACTCCACATACCGTGCCTAATCCCCACACTGACTCCTCATACTGCCTCTACGTACCACCTTCATGTAATGCCTCTCTGCACTATCTTTTCATTCCACCTTCATGTAATGGATATTCGTACCACCTTGGCATACTATTTCATCCTTTCGTGGTCTTCTTCATCAAATTCTGTAGATTATTTCATCCCCCCACATACCACTATATCCTTCAAAAAATCCCTTATGCATACTTCTCATACAAAATTTGTAAACCATTTTCTCTTTCACGTACCACTTCTTCCTTTGCGAAATCATTACCACTTAGCACTTTCATACATATCTGAGTTATTCCATTGCGATGATATTTTGGTATCAAATTTTCTCCCTCGTGATGATGAGATCATCACTCCTTAAAAACTCTACAGAATTCACTAATTGAATTTAAAAAAATACAATTTCAGACAATCATCATTGAATATTGAACTCTATCTGCATAATATAAGCCTCCACCATGTACAATTATCCTTTACTATGTATTTTTTACCTTTTGTGTATCGTAATCTTGTCGATCCTCGTACTGCATCTCTTTTGACAATGTCAAGTTGTCCCACATACCACTACTCCATCTGCCACGAACCATTTTCAGTATCATGACCAGTTCCACGAACCATATTGCGTACCATTCCTAATAAATGGTAGGCAACTATGAACCATTCCTAGGAATGGAAGGAGGTCCATTTTCCAAGGTATGTAGTTTTCCTCCTTTTCCAATATCCTTCTCCATTACCCATATCATTCTCTCCTATGCCTAAACCCTTCCATTTCCAAAAATCATATCCTTATTTAAAGGTCCAAAAATTTGACAAACACTGGGAAATGAAACCGCCATAAATATCATTTTCAGCTTGAAAACCCATACATCTTCCTTAACATATGTATTCTTAAACTGTTTGTGGATTTCATTAAAAAAACCTTCCACTGTGATATATACTCTTTGAAGGATCTGTTTCTGTATCGTCAGATTATCCAGGGAATGTATTGTACCTTTCCAGTATTCCAGCAACATCAGTCATTATAGTTATCAATAAATAGGACTGGAATCATCTTCTCAACATTGTATGATCATTCTAAAATATTCAAATCTATACATGCACCCTCATGCAATAAATCATGTCACTTAATGTAGGCACTTTCTTGGTCTCCTTGAAGAGTGCGATGATGTATGATCACTATACAACATTAATCCCTTTTACACTCTCTGAGATTCTTCTATTTTTTTAGAAAATGTATCATATTTCGTACATATACTATGTAATTAATATTAGTTCAACAATAATCTTATTTATCCCAATTAATAAATTTAGAGTTCTTCGTCAACTCCTTCTCCATTATGATTTCAACGAAAACTATTGAAGACAAATACAGACTTATAAAAAAAGTGGTCCCAATAGTAACATCAATAAAGGTAGGTTGTTCGTGATTAATAATTATTTGGTTAATTTAATATATATACTTTGTTTCTCATTTTTGTTATATGGATTATATATTTTGTTCTAATAGACTTTTTTTGAAAATAATAATGCCAATTTGTTGTTGAACAATGAATTTTTAATGAAATTGGGATATGTTCAAACTATGTTTCATTTGTTCTATTTAGTTGTATTCCTTAACGGGGATTGATGAAATATGTAGATGATGTGAAACACGTTTTTAAATGGATTTAATGTGTTTGAAGATTTAAAATAGAATTTTCTATGTTAAATTAGCATTATTTCTTATTTGAACCGTGGATGTTCCTCATAATGATGATTGATAAATTATGCATGATGGTTATTAAATTTAAATGGTTCTATAAATCATGTTTTGGAATTTTTATGATGTTCATGTGGTTTTAAAATCAGTTTTGGTTATAAAGTTAATGATTTATCTGTATGATAAATTTTTTTAGCATCTGTATAAATAAGTGGTGATCTATGTGTTATGTGAAATATGAATTGATCACAGTGGGAATATGAATTTACAAGGTGGGCAGATGAGGGATCGTATTTTGGTGATTTCTATGTGTCTTTGTCATGGATTCACCTAGAGTGATTGATTTTAAAATCACTAACATATTTTTTCTGATGATTATAGACATCTATTATCATTTATTTTCCTCATCTCTAGTAGATCATGGATGAGAATGATGTTTAGTGTGGTTTCTATATCTTATTCCTCTATGTTATGATGTTATTGTGGTCCTATGAATAGTTAGTTCTTATAGGGTTCTCTAGTGAGAAAATTCTATCCTGTGATGGCGTACCCAACATCAGTATGTGGTGTACATTTTTATTTATTTAAAAAGTGAATCATATTTTCCGTTAAAATGTTTTCGATAAAAATTATCATATTTTTCATTCATAAAACGTGCATGTTATGTTTTTCATAATTAATATTGCATGGAACCTTTTGTTGGGTGGAATCCTATTGGGATTCAGATTACACACTACTTACACTTTGGGAGTTTGTATACATTGTTATGTTTGATATAGGTAATGTCAACATGTTTGGATATTGTGGTTAAAGATGCAAGGGGTCATCCCTAGTGGGTGTTGTGGAGGTGGAAAGAGGAACAATATTCTTTAGTTATACTGAGCATTTCTAATTTTTTGGTTGTTCGGAATATTTTTTATCTCGTATTTGATTTCATTTAACATTGTGAAATGAATATGAAAATTTATTATGTCGTGTTTGGTTCTGACATTTCATCTTTTATTTATATATTATTTCTAGTAATTGTTGATTATGTATCTTGGTGAGATAATTCCCAGTATATTTAATTGATAACCATGAACATGGATGCTACTTCTACTGATTGAGAATTCCCTTCAGTCCATGTGATGAACTGGGCCTGGTTCTAGTTCAGATGATGTCCTATCTTGGTTAATGAAAACAATTTATCAGAGTAGGTCACAGTCTATTTGGCTCATGTTATTTGAGGCACAATCTAGGTATAATGTAGCTTGTAATTTTGGTACCTATTTATTTGGTTACATGTAGTGGGTCTGGTAAGAAAACCCCAAGATAGGACTCGAGTATCCATGGAATGTCATATTTCATTTGATTTCCTTAGGTCTTCTGTGTTTTTTTAATTTGTGAAATTATAGTAGAGTTGGGATAATGGTATATGTGATCTCGCAAGGGCATGAAATCCATGTGCAGCCTAGGAAATGGTCCCAGATGACCCACGATGGTGGTGTTAAGTTTGGAATATGGATGCCAACCACATGGTCATGTCACAAATAGACACTGGTTCCCCTCATGTAAACTATTTTGGGTATTCATTCATTCAAGAAAACTGTATGGAAACCCATATTCAAGAAAGTGTTAAAACTGTGTTTTTATATGGAAATTTTTTGGTTTTAGAAGAAAGGGAAATTTGATATCGGTATGATTTTTAAATAATAATTATTTAATTGTATTTTTATAAAATATTTATTTAAATAATGGTGGATGGGTTCAGATTGAATTTTATCTTTATAATTAAAACTTCAGGTTTTCTGAAATTTATTATTTGTTAAATTTGATCTATTTTATAATGGGTCATAGAAATCCGTGTTTAGTTGGATTTATGGAACTAGTGGGACAATATTATAAATGGGGTTGGATAAACCATCAGAAATATTGAAATGGAATGAATTGGGTTTTTGAATGGAAAGTCATGGGATTATTATTTTCGAATAAATAAAATGGAATGGTGTATAGATATTGAAAATAGTCCCATTATTTTCTTTATGGTCAGTGAAATTTTCAAATTTTTTGTGAGTTTTTCATATTGTATGTTAAATTGAATGGTTGAAAGTGTGGGTCTAATGTTTTATAGTAAAGTAGAACAATTTTGTTTCCCTGTTGGAATTTTCTTGAGTATCCAAATAAATGGATATATCTGAAAATGATGATGGATGATGGTATGGGTGGATGTGTTCCCAGATCACCATCGAATTATGGGTTCTTGATTTGGCCTAAGGATATGTATGTGTGATGACCATGTGCTACCCTTGGTGAGTGTGCAACCCAAAAATCCAATTTTCTTATCAGAATTTAAAATTAATGAAAATGCCATGATTTCATAACTAGTAGTGGAATAATGTTTTAGATTGAAATATCTTATTTTCTCAATGGTGTTTCATGTTTGTGTTATTCTTTATGATTTGGTTTTAAAATAAATTGTTAGTGGGTTATTATGATAAATGTTCAAGTATTTCTTTATGTCAGTTCCCCTTGTGTGTTTGGTGTTTGATTTTAGTGAGTTTGGGTTGATGGAATAGTCAGCGTTTTCCCTCAGTGTCCAATATCGCCATGTGAGCCCCCCCACATCCCCCACAATGTTTATTTAGACATTTAGTTATAGATACGGTAGGTTTACCATTACCAGACCCTATAGTTGAAAAATTAAAGTACTTTCTTATCATGTTTCATTTATTAAAACATCATCTCTTTTATAATCATGTGAATTTTCCAATAGTGGCGGGATGTATGTTGAATTTTCAAATATAAATTAGTTTACCTATTTTGTTTGAGTCACTAAAGTTGATGTTTATCCCATGTTTGTTCAAAGGACCTACATGGAATTAGTTAATGGACTTCTAGGGAGGAGCTCGAAAAGCAGCCCTGGGCTATTGGTGTTGGATGTGGTCTTAAAAAACACTTTTTTAATGGTAAACCTACCGTATCTGTAACTAAATGTCTAAATAAACATTGTGGGGGATGTGGGGGGCTCACATGGTGATATTGGACACTGAGGGAAAACGCTGACTATTCCATCAACCCAAACTCACTAAAATCAAACACCAAACACACAAGGGGAACTGACATAAAGAAATACTTGAACATTTTCATAATAACCCACTAACAATTTATTTTAAAACCAAATCATAAGAATAACACAAACATGAAACACCATTGAGAAAAGAAGATATTTCAATCTAAAACATTATTCCACTACTAGTTATGAAATCATGGCATTTTCATTAATTTTTCATTTTCTTCTATGCATGGGACCATGCTGGGCAATCAAGGGGGAAAATCAGATTACATAAGTAATCAGGTACATTTGAAGAATCTGTGTGATGTTTTTGGACTAGATTGATGTCCATTTCCTTATAATTCTTCGTCATTTCACTTTGTTCAGTTTGGTGGAGTTTTGTAGCATTTTTTATCTTCTAAACGCAATGTATGATGTTGTGTATTCATTTAATTTTTTTAAAACAAATTTTTTTTATTCATTAATATATTCAAAATTTCCTCATTTCAAACGAGGGGTTACTCCATGTGTTTTTACTCTATTTATTTCATGATTATGGTGAAAATAGATTATCTATGTTCAACATATATGATTATTTAATGGTAAATGTTCAATGTTGAAGTGAATTAATTTTCTTTGTAAATGGTACACTAATGGTTCCACGTTGAATGATGTGTGGGTTCTCTTGATGCCAAAAAATTTCTCTAATCAAGGATCATTAATTTCTGAATGTGGGGTGGGAGATTCATAAAGAAGTAGAGCACCAGCCTTAAACCCCAAAGTGAATCTGGAAGAAATTCATGAATCTAAATGGTGTGAAGGACATTTTCCTAGATTCTATCAATATTGTAGGAAATGTAGAATGTTTATGCTTCATGTGTGGCTGTTCCATCGTAAATGCATCCCCTTTTTATGGGGATAGAAATTGAGGCTTACCATTCTTGTTGTGGTCGATGAGGTTTGAAATATACTATTATTTTAATGAGAATCTGGTGTGGTCATGTGTAATTGAAACCATAGTGGTTGTTTCCTTTTGGATGTAAATATATACATGGTTGTACAATATTTTGTATGGCCTTGTAAATCAGTTTTAGTTTATATTGGTGCTTTTCTGGATGTGGTTTCATCCCACAGAGATGGTGATTTGTGCATTCTTTTCCATCTAATTTTTATTTTCTCTTGGAGGGCCCCTTGTGGTAGGTATTTGGTTGGTGACATGTTCCAACACTTGGCCATATCAGGTTCCAGTTTTGGCATATGCTAGTTAGGTGAATGTGTTGGTTCTTGTTATGGGGAGACCAGTTGGGCCTCCCTGTGGTCGTAATCTAGTTTACAATCAAGAGTTGTCTTGGATGTAGGTAGCCACATTTGAAGCAATATAATTTAATGTCCCTCCCTTGAGTATGAATTGGGGGGGGGAGAGTTAAAAACAATTTTGTTGGGGAAAGGGTTTAATGGTATTATTTGGACATATTTTCAGCATTTTATTTATCTCTGTACCAATTTAATTTAAACATTGGGATTTTTATGTCTTCCCAAACATCTTAATTGATCCACTAATTGTAAAAGTTGTGGTTAAATTTATTCTATTATTATATGTGGAGTAGTTGTGTTTTTTGGATCGTTTGGTAATATATAATATGATCACGGTTTGAGAGGATGGATTGTTCATTGTGAGGATTTCATTCATCTTGACCAATCAACCTTATGTTTCTTATCTTTTTTGGGTGTAGAAGGAATGTTGTGGTTTGGTCCATTCAAGCCACCTGAGTTCAAAATAGAACACTATTTTCAACTTATTGGTGTTCTTGTTTTCTTTTAATTTATGTTCTTCGGATGTTTCCCTGTGCTCAAATGGAGTATTGGTTTTTGTACGCATATTAGGCCTTGTTTTGGCATTTTAAGGGAGGAATGATTTATAGTGGGGAGAATTGTCACACATGGGTTATGATTTCAACTTATATTTCAATTCATTTTTATTTTTTGTTTATATCTCATGTTTTGAGAGTGACATGGTTGATTTTTATGGTATTTCAATTATTTATTATCATTATAATACATGTCAATGATTTTCCCTTATTGAGATATCTTGAAAAAGCAGGTTTTATAGGCTGGTAGATTGATTCACACAGTTCGTGCATGGTTTTTCAAACCATGTGACCTTCTCTATGTTACGATGTGGTAGGATGAAACTTCAAAAAAAAGCTACAGCATGACATATTCATGGTAAGTTGGGTTATTGAGAATAAACATACAGTAGGTACATCTAAGATAGAGAAGGGTTTATAGTCACTGCACGGTTTGAAAAAATGTGTGTATTTACCATGTTTGATGTTGAGGTAATTAGAAATTCATAAATTCCCTTTACATCCTTACTTGACATGTGTAAATGATTGAGTTTTCTTTCATTTTTATCATTGATTGTATAGTGGGTTATTTAGTTATGACATGTTTGGTTGTTTTTTTGTCAAAACATAAATTGTTAACCAACTGTTAATGATTCCATTGGAATTTATTAACATTCATTATGAACAATGCGATATCACTTATGGTCATGTAAAATCCATGCACCATATAAATAAAATGGTATGAATAGGGATTTTTTAGTTGTTATTATATTTTTCTATCAGAATATATTTCAGAAACAGGTGGTCTTTGAATCAGTATTGGTTTTCAGTCATGGAGAAGAATTTATTCTAATATATTTCTTAATATTAGATATTATAGAGTAGTATTGTCATAAAATGAATCGTATATATTAAAAATTCAAAGCTATCCTTTTTTTAACATAATCTATCTAGGGATATATAGAAACATGTTTTTTAGAGACACTTATAAGTTTTGAAATCTAATTTTTAGGGTTTTATCCAATGAGATGAGCATGGCAAGAATTGTTGAAATGACTTCCCTCTAACAATGCGTATTTAATTTGGGGTAATGATTTGAAGATTTTTTTAAAAAAAAATCATTAATGTTGTTTTAAAATGAAATATTATGTAAACGTACATAATTATATTATTTTTATAATTGATGGATTTTTAAAATCAGGATTGATTTTCCAAAAAAAAATTATTATGGAAAATGGTTAAATTTGGAACGATATTTTGTGATAGTATGATGGGGTATAATTGGATATGTTTATACTTCAATAAATATAGAGTGATACTTATGATGGTAGTTGTGATTTTAGAAAATTGAACTCGGTAGGCATTGTTGAAATCAACATGATCTGGGTGTTGAGAATGTGGATTAACTTGAGACATAGGTTTACCAATATATTAATCAGAGTATTATCCAAGCATTTAAGACTGTGGATAAAAGAATAAGGCTGATGATCCAAGGTAAGTGGATCATTCCATACATTTCCAGAAACTAAATCCCCATATCATTGAGTGTAGTTCTAAACTAGAACAAATAAGAAGTTTGGATGAATAGGATGAATCATATATTGGATTTCATGGGCACTCCAATAAAGCTAAAACTAAACATGAAATCATATATTATGGATGAAATTGCATTCCATTGTTCTACTTACCAATTCTGGTAAAATAATATCAAGGAATAATATGAAATGACTTGGAATAAATTGTTCAAAATAAAATTCTAGACTCCAACATTTTGAATTAGTAGAACAACATATTTCTTCATCTTGACGTGTGAGATCATCACAATGTTATAATATTTGAAAACATTTATGTATTATGTCTTATATTCACATAAAGTTGCTGATAGTGTGGCCATGAAGTGGCGTGTCATTGAATTGTGGCTAGGACATGATATTTTATTAATGATATTTTTCCTCTATATAACAGATTATATAGAGATGGTCAACAGAGAGATGGTGGATAAAAGCGACTTCTCAAGATCATCATATGGAGGTATTATTCTGATAACTATGAGAAATGGTGGGAACACTAATATTGTGTAAAAGTGGAAGAGGGGCACCTATTTCCAAAGGGGGTGTACAACTCAAAATCAAAATTGTGTGATCAGTGAATCTTTCTCCAAATCCATTAATCCAAACTAGATATTTTCTATATGGTTTCATTAACTTCATGAAGTAATAGTGTTTCAAACCAACTAGTGTATTCCATCTCTACAATAAATTTTTTTATATTTAATGACACCTTGGAATTGCTCCATGGTTAGGAATCTGAGACACTTCTAATGTGTTATATACATCACATGCTTCGAAAAGGTGAGCGAATTAGAATCAGCTTCATCAATACAAAACTGAAATATACAGGGATTCCATGAATACCATAACTCTTAAGATTTGTAAATATCTTAAAAATATTTAGAACCAAGTGCAGTGACGATGAAATTATGTAGAGATAATGAGATATTTGTAGATGATTCATCTGGATCATCAATGGTGAGAGGTATTTTTATTTTCAATTCTACCCTTATGCATGAAATGTTTGATTCAGGTTCTTCATATTTCTTTATTTCTTCTCATATTGATTTTTATGAGTATAATAGATTAGATGATTCCATTAGTGATAAATCGTCAAATCATCTTTATCAAATTGAATTAAATGAATTTGTGTGTAAAAAATGTTCTATCATAATTGATAGAGCTGTTTTGGGGGTGGAATTTCTCTGTTCATGACATGGATGTCTATAATATAATCATTGGTATGGATTCATTGAAAATTTTCAAGGCTAAAATCTTCTTTTATAAAGAATGAGCTTATTTAAAAACTGAAGATGTAGTCGAACATCTATTTTTAGGAGTCCCACATGTAATGGTATATACAATGGGGCTATTGGAATGAGAACATGAAAAAATATCAAACCAATTGGTAGCATTTTCATAGGCTTCAATGGATGATATTGAGATAAAAAAATTTCCCAATAGTGGTAGATTACTCTCCAAATGTGTTTCCTGATAATTTATCAGTTTTTCAACCAATGAGAGATGTGGACTTTACGGTTGATTTCCTCCTAAGGATCAATATTATTTCTCTTAAAACATATTGAATTTAATAAATAAAATTAAGGAGGATAAATGTACTATTCAAGTACTTTGAAAAGTAGCCATTCCATTATACCATACATGTCTCCAAGGGAATATTCGGTCTTGTTTGTATAAAAGAAAGATGTAACACTTTTACTATGTGTGGGTTATCATAATATAAATGAATTTAAGAAAAATATAAGGAATCATATTCCACAAATCTATGATCTATTTGATAAATTGAGGGGTGTTCAATGGTTCTCCAAAATTGGATTGCGAACATCATATCACCAATTGCACATGCGAATAAACGATATTCCAAAAAATGATTTCAAATCTAGGTTTGGACATTATGAATTTTCCATTATGTGCTTTAGTGTGATGAATAAACTATAGTTATTTATGGAATTAATGGGTAGGTTATTTTGGCGATATATGGATTCTCTTATGGTGGTGTTAATGGAAAACAAATTGGTGTATTCAAGAACAATGGCAGAGCATAATAAAGTCTAGGAGATAGTATAGGGAATCTTAGGAAGGAATTATTTAATTGAAAAATAATCAATGTTAATGGTTTTGATACAATATATATGTTTCCTTAGACAATTAAATTTTATTATAAGGTGTTTTCGTGGTTCTGAAAAATATAGGGTATATTATGTCATGGAAACCACCCAATAATGTATTCTATATAATGTTTTTATTATGAAAGCCCGTTATTACCGATTTTTTTTATTTTAAAGTAATACTATCACGACATGCGGCCCGTCCTGTGACTAGACCAGGCCCTCCTTCTATAGTCTAGGGGGTGGAAAATAGCACTGAATGGAATATTCCATAAGATGAGAAGGAATTGACTTAAACCCGTAGAAACACATGGTCCAAGAACACAAAAAGAAGCAACTGTGAAGTAAACTGATGTAGAAAATGTGTACAAAAAGTAAAGGGTGATGGGATACAAGAACAACTATAAAATTAAAAGTACAATAGAAAAGAACAATACAACTAAAAAATGGAAAACAACTACTGGGATCTTCCTTTAAGAATGCTACCCAATTGATTGGTATAAATCGCCTCCTCATCAATCTAGTTCTGCATGTCTCCTCCTGGTACTGCCTCATCCCGGGTCCCTCAAACCATAGCACATATGCTCGTTGTCTATATAAGATGCAAAAAGTTGTGGGTGAAGCCCATGAAGGGGTGAGTTTATCAATACCCAGTAGGGACCCCAATACCTTTGAAGGTCTTTCAAAATTCCACAAAATAAAAGCACAAAGCATGATCACACTCACAAAGAACAAACCAATCGACATAGCTCAAATATAGTCTCAGCTCAAACTAGGTTTTCGGTAAAGAATATAAGTACATATGACTAATCACGAAGCTAGATCATCTTATTCATTCAAGGGGATATACTTCTGTCCAAACATAGTTTGAACCACACATGATCGATAGGTAGTAACCCCTGCAATGATCCACATAGGATCCCACCCCCCAAAGTCAACGGGTAAATAACTCCCACTGACCCACATAGGATCAGTATGCACTGATCCACATAGGATCTGACCTACATAAGATCGGTAAGCACTGATCCACGTAGGATCGTTGAGTGCCGAACTCTGTATGATCTTTCTCCAACCTCCGCCTCACTGCGAGCCACTAGATTCCTCTCACTCGATGCACTCTAGTTCAATAGAATCATCCATCGAGATATCAATTGTACATAAAATACCACAAAGCTCCATGATGAGTAACTTGAAGGACCTCCATGTTGAAAGAGATCCAACGTGATAGATAGTGTGTCAATCAGACGCCCGGTCTGTGAGTTATTAGTGTTTTAGCTCCAGGGCCCAGTGGGAATCAGGATCAATACAACCCGACCATACTACAACATCCTCCAAAAACTAAATAGATGTATATCAAAGTCCCCTTATCTATCTAAGGATCCCAATGCCAAAAATGGTTTCCCAAACAGACATCTAGTTCTCAAGATATGGCCCTTTAAATGTTTCTCAGCCCAGTTCGGTCCTAGTCCCGTCTGACCGGGTCGAACTGACCCGGCCCAACCCAGACTGGTATGGGCCACAAAAGACTGATCCAACTATGTTGAGCTCTAGAACGACCTTCAAAGGGGTGGCCTGGCTAGAATGTGGGCACACAGGCCCACAAGGGTGTGGCCCGCAATGGCGGCGACCCAGTAGGTTTGTGGCCCGATAGAGTGGCAGCCCGGTCCGAGGGTGGGGCACAAACCGTTGTGGGGTCCGCCCTATCCTACATGAAGTGTGTGACCCCCCGGTCTCCCGAACTACCGAATGGAACAAATGCCATTCGGTTTGCGATGCGGCGGTGCATCGTGGGTGTCGCTCGACCGCCGCAAAACCTACCCGAGGCACGAGTTCAGCCTTCATTGAGGCTTCGGTCTGGGATTCTTGTCCACTGGCAGCACGATGGTCGCTCCGCCTCCCCATCCTCGGTCGGCCGATGAGCTGACCACCTCTGCCCTTAGCCAAGGCTGATGAGCCGCAACCTCTTGTTTAGTACAAGCGCGCGACAACACACCACACCCCCTCCACAGTCGGTGAGTGACGACATTCTGATGACTGTTGTGGCATTGTTCCACGACATCCTCTTGATGCGTGCATTGATTCAGTATTCAAAACATTACAGGTCGGTGTCTCTACACTGGAAGTCTTCAAAGAAGGCACATGGACAGAAAATAAGAGAGGTTTTGGGCCAGGTCTATTAGCCTGTGCCATCTACGTTAGCTTGTAAACATTAGTGGGATTAAGGGGTTAATAATCAACTTAATTACTAACAATCAAAACCCTACAATTATAACACACAACAATCACCCACAAAAATTAATGAATCGTGGATCATCCTGTTAGTCATTTGGTCTACGTTCTTTGTATTATTCAATAAATGAGAAGGGGTAAATCATTTAAAATGCATAAATGAATAAAACCTTACCTCAAATAATAGTATAAACTCTTGCCCATGAAGGTGGGATGGTGTTATTCATTCCCATAATAGGATTCCAAAGACACCTCTCACACGTCTTTATATGGTTCGTGGTTTGGTGTCACCTATCACATCCCACTTGGATCAACTCCTTGCTCTAAGGGTCCGACATCGTGGTGCTCCTTCAGAACTTTGTTACATGGAGAAGCTATGTTGATACCCCTCCCCAATCTCCATATATATATGAGAGGGGGGGGGGGGGGTTAAGTAATGATGTGGGGAATTAACGAGGGATCATCAATTATGAATCTTCATAAATCTCAGATGACGTTGGTATATAGGATTGGTAGGTCAAGCCATTTATTAGATTGGCACATCAATGGCCCCACATTTTTCATTTCAATTGGAGGATATGAAATAAAATAATAAAATTATTTCATTTCATTTCCTTTAAAAAGTCACAAAAATAAACTTTTCCTCTAAACCTACTGGGTTCAAAGTAAATCCTCCATTAAACGAATCTTAGCACTGCGGATTCCATGGTGCCCTCATATTTTTAATCCGAACAACGGTTAAGTATTTAGAAAATTCCGCACGTGAATTTACTAAACCTATAATAAAAAATCTATATAATTTAATTATGTTCAACCAAAACCCGCTCCTGTCGAGGATATGATCCGCCTAAGCGGAAAACACCCCAACGAACTCAGTAGTACCACAAAATTTTCAATCTGAATTATCATTACGATGTTATTGGTTTTAAAAAATAATTATCACTGAATTATTTTATTTATAGCCAAAAAAATAACATTCACTGATGTCCCATGCTGACTTATGTTAAATTCTTCCTCAAGAATGAATACCCACAAGAGCTATCTGGTGGTCTCATATTTTTAATCTGAGTCACCATTCGTGAGTTATAAGCATTTGAAATATAAAATATCTTTATATAATTATTTAATTTATTGTTATGCCATTTTTGGGTATTCTCACTGGTGCCTTTCACCGACTAAACTTAAGTCGTGTCTATGTTAAACCCGCAATCCAGAACACAACTGTGCCCCCATATTTCTGATCTCTACACTTGTTTAAGAGTTATTCTACATTTTCATGAAAAATTCTTACGTGCGCTAATTAAATCGTAACGAATCTTCGACGGATCATTGTTGGCACTCCGGGCCTCAAAATCATGCACTGTCAGATTTCAAGGTATTGAAATAAATCCATATAGTAAAAGTTTAAGAATATTATGGGACATTACATTCTCCCCTCCTTTGTGATTTTTGGACATAAAGGCCACAACATCAACAAACAAATATGAATGAGGGTACTAAGAACTGATATGAGCCTCCTACTCCCATGTGCTCTCTATGATATCCTTAGTTTTCCACCAAAATCGCACTAATGGGATAAACTATCCATGATGGACTCACTCTTTTCGATCCTCTATCTCCACTGGGATATCTGTAAATGTCACCCCATCATCAAAGTTCTACTCTCCCTATTTGATATTGTGTGATGGATCATGCACACATCTCCTCAGCTGCGACCCATGGAAAACATTGTGCACCTGGGTTCTTTGTGAAGAAAGAGATATACACTACACCACCTCACCCACTTTGATGAGAATGTAGAATGGTCTGATGAACCATAGAGATAACTAGTCACCCGGGCCAAATCTTCACAAACATAATCGATAAGGGCCATATAGGAAGACATGGTCTCCATCCTCCTATCAGCATAACTGTTCTTCCGGATCTATTCCTTCTTCACTTGATAACAAGTATGGCATCGTTAAATAAACTCCTCCACTACTTCCATTATCCCCGACCATCAGTAATGATGCCAGAGGTCCTGGTACATAGTCGTCACTCTTGGATATACCGTTAAAGGGGATGTAGGGATCCCCCTCTACACCTCCTCCTAAAGAATCTCTGTTACCGTGGTGCGTCCTGTGAAAAAAGAAACGATGTTCTCCACACCTTCAGATAATCATTCAAGAGACCATCTTGAGGATATTGGAGCATGTCAGGCCTCACAGTCAACATTACAAGCTATGTTGCTCGAACACGATGAAGAATTGGGAACATGATTTTCATAAAATGGAGGTATGATACTCCATGTTTAACAATGATAGATATTAGCAGCATGGCTAGCTGCTCTATTGCCTCACTCAGTAGTCGTCGACCAGAGCTCCTACTGAGGGCATATTCTACCATGTTCCTCTACAGAGGAGTATGGAATATCTCAAAGTCATAGTCTAGTATGAACACTAGCCATCACTGTTTTATGGGGTTTGGATCCTTCTATGAAAATATATACCAGATGATCTTGTGATTAGAGAATACTTTAAAATGTTCTCCCATCATGTAATATCCCCACACCATCAAGGCAAATACCACTACAGGTAACTCCATGTCATGGGTAGAATATTTCTTCTCATGATGTACCGACTATTGTAAGCCATAGGTGATCACTGCTCGCTCCTGCAGTAGGAGACACCAATCTATGGCCCCTGATGCGTCAATGTAGACTAAATATCCAACACCCCCTTCTAGTAGCCTCATGATGGGGGAAATCTTCATTCTCTGCCTCAACTACCGAAAGCTCTACTAACAGTTCATTGTCCACTAGAAAGGCTCCCCCATATTCATCAATACTGACAAGGGTGATGCTACCCTGTGGAATTAATGAACGAATATTCAGTAGAAACATGCCAAAGTATAATTCCCTCTCCCCTAGGGGAGGTAATCTAAGAAACATCTTTTGAAATGATGTCCCCAAACACTTACATTAATGTTGGGAATTGAAAATTCAAAACTCTTGCTCTCATGAGGGAATGTTGGGATCTCTCAAAAGTTATCAGTTGCACCCTCTTATGAATGAGTTTATATTATGCTGTATGGGTATATTTTTTCACCGAACAAGGAAAACCTAATTCCAATGTTATAGATAAACCAAAACCTTTTTTCCTAGTACATTGAATCTGAGCCTGAACTATGGATTTCCATTCCATACCCAAACCGTCGTTGTAAGGACTCGACGATTCCACCAAGAAGTTCAATTGAATCACTCACCTCATGTTTCAGATCACTCTGTTGACATAATTTTGATTATCGAGTCTCCTACCAAAGGAATCACCAGATGTGAGGGTCATGTCAACATCTTAACTAGAACCTCTAGGTCTTGAACAAGTTTCTTTTAAGCAAAGAATGATTGGTATATATTACTATTAATATGATAGATACTAGTAGGAAAAGACCATACCATGATTTATTCCTAGAGCCCTTGGGTCACACTCCTTGACATCAGGTAGCTACTTCCTTTTACTGTCCTCTAGCTCCCTAAGCATGGTTGGGACCGCATTGGGTCAGTGGTTGTAAAATGTTGAAATGATTACAACATCATGCTGCTCTCCTTGCTTTAATTACCCATAAGTTTCCCTGTTGACTCATCTGTCCCTAACACTTCCTCTCCCAGAAACATTTTACATGCCCAAGTCTCTATGACTGGCGTTAGTATCCTGATTTCATACGGCTAACATTCACATGATTTATTCACTATTCCAAATAACATTCAACCACAAATTATCACTCCAGCACTGTAACATTAGTAGGAATGCATAGAAGAATAGTGATGGCTCCGATGTCCATAAAATAACATCACTCAGAAGTTCGATCCCTAAATCACATATCGTATTGTATTCATCCAATACCAAAAATAGTCGGTACACCTCAATGAATAGTCAGCTACCGACATGTCGTCCTACCGAAGAAGTACAAGATATATCGAACTATCAACCACCTATAAAATCAATTCCTTATCCACTTATGATTTGGGATCACCTCGGAACCTAAGGGGTATCGGATGCTGAAACACATGTATGACACTCACCCTACATGTGTCCTCTACTGGTACTAACACCTTTTTCTACTGACTATCTAACAGTAATATAGTTGGCACACTATCTGAAGGTACCATCATGGGCAACATTCCATGTAATGAATCTTTATCACCATGCGTACCATCCTCATGATCACGTACTATAAAGACTAGTATCTATGATCACCATTTTTTCTATTGTTGTCTCAACTGGGTGGAAAACTCTAGCCACAGCCTCCAGCTAGTCCTCAGCTACCTGTGAGTCTATCTAACCTCAAAAACACAGAGTCCATTGGTGCTAGAACTCGTACAATTCACAATGTTGGCATGCACCCTCTGATGGTGGGGCTGGTGTGATCAACTCTCCAATGGGGGGAGGTGCTACTGGTGCACAACCCGAAGGTCCTAACACCATAATATGGCCTTATATAGAAGAATCATCGGTCGATGGGCCATAATCATGTAATATCTCATGAATCCTACCTAGATATCTATGCGGAAGAATCCTAATAATGAATATGCAGAGCATGGTCATTAAGTTATTCCAGATGAGATGACTTAAAGAAATCATAAGATTTTTTTCCAAAAACACATGCAATTTGTGTTTTTGTGTGATGAGTTGGAATTCATAATTTAGGGTCCTGGGGTGTTGATATGTCTGTCGCAACACCAACACTGGATTCCCCAAACTAAAAACCACACTCATTACAATTAACATAATTTCCAGACATAAAATATCAGAGTCCTAGTTTTTTCAGAGACCCTGAATCCTTTGATACCACTTTTTCACGACCTGTCCCCTGGGGCAAGTTTCGTGACTACCCCAAACCCACCTTCCATAGGCCAAGGTTTGGTGACAAGAACCAAAACATATATTCAATAAGACTGGAAGGAAATGCCTTTAAATCTTTACAAACACACAATTCGAGAACACAAAAAGAAGCAACTATGTAGCAAAATGATGTAGTAAAAGGTTATTGAATGTAAAGGTGGCCGGAATACAAGACAATCTGTAAAAGAATAAGTACAACTAAAATAAATAGTACAACTGAGAAACGGGAAAATCTACTAGGATCGTCCATCGGGGATCCTACCTAAAAGGTATGTACATATCACCTCTTCAACACTAAATGTCCACATGTCTCTCCCGCATACCACCTAATCCCAGCTCCCTCAAACCTCAGCACAACTACTCATCATCTGCCCAAGACACAACAAGGTGCAGGCGAAGCCTGTGAAAGGGTGAGTATTACAATACCCAATAAGGACCCCGAGATCCCTGAATGTCTCTCATAATTCAACAATAGACAACCACAATTCATGATATAAATCAAAAATCACAATGAAATAGACACAACTCAAATAGAGTCTCAGGACAGACCATGTTTGTAGTGAAGTATAGAAGTATAGATGATTTCACACGAAGCAAGATCACCTCTTTTTTTCAAGAGGTAGTGATTCTTACCATATGGAGTTTGACAAACACATGATTGAAAGGTACTAACCCCCGAAATGATCCAAACAGGATCTGACCCACCCAGAGTCTATTGGTAACTATCCCCCGCTAACCCACCCAGGATCTGACCCACACAGGATCGGCATGCGCTGACCCAAACATGATCACTGAGCACTGACCTACATATGATCTGTATAAGTTGTCCCACACAGGATCAATGAGCACTAACTCACAAAATATATGACCCACAATGGATCGTTGTGTGATGACTAACATATGATTGTTGAGCATAGAACTCTGTATGATCTATCATCAACCTCACCATCACTGCATGCCAATGGATTCATCGCACCCTATGCACTCGATTTCTGTAAAATCGGCCCTCATTATATCAGTTATAACTCTACTACCACGAAGCTCTACATGGTGTAACTCTAAGGAACTCCTTGTTTTAAGGGTTCCAACGTGGCAGACGGTGCATCAATCAGACGCTCGGTCAGTGAGTTATAAGAGTTTATGCTCTAGGGGCCTGGTTTCATTCGAGTTCGATACAACCTGGCTATACTCCAACTGTCTAAAAAACACTATAGGAGTATAGAAAATGACTTTCATGATCCAAGGATCGCATCCCCATATATGGTTCATCAAAAGGACGTTCGATTATCATGATATGGAAGTTTAAATGTTTCTTGGCACGATCGGGCCCACATCCAGTCTGACCTGGTCAAACTGATGATTCTCGACACGGTCTGGGTTGTGCTACAGCAGACTATGACCACATTGTTGAGGTCTGGACAAAACAGAAAGTGAGCGGCACACAAGGGCAGCGACCCGATAGGGTGGAGACCTGGTAGGGAGGAGACCTGGTAGGGCGGCGACCCGGTCTGAGGGGGAGCACACCCCAACCCAAGGTGTGGTGATGTCCAATCCGAGGGGGGCACGACACGCTATAGGATCCACCCTAGCCAACGTGAGGGGTGTGACCCCATGGTCTCGCAAACTCATGAATATCTAGGAGGCCATTCGGTTTGCGCTGTGGTAGCGCCGCATTGTCATCGCTCGGTCGCCACAGAATCCTCCAGAGGCATGTGTTCAGCCTCCGCCGAGGCATCTTTTCCATCAGCAGCATGCTGGTCGCACCTCTTCCCCATCTATGGCCGACCGAAGAGGGGGCCGCATCTTCCGTTCACCGCAGATGACAATAGGTGGCCTCTTGCTCACCGGCGGAAAGCAACGAGGCTTCGTACCTCCTCCACGGTCACCCGGTATCGGCCGTTCCGATGACCACCATGACATTGTGTCATGGAAACCTCTCACAGCGTGTGTCGACACACTATTCCCAACATATCCATTCAGTGTCACCGTGCCAGCCATCTTCCATGGAGGCGCACGGATAGCAATATAGTAGAGGGTTGGAGTTGGTTTCGGTAGTTCCACGCCCTCCATGTTAGATCGTAAACATGAGGGGGGATTAAGGGACTAATAAAAAATTAAATTAACAACAATTAAAAAATTACAATGATAACCCTCAATAACCTCCTACAAAAACAAATGAATTTCATATGAACCCATCCGCCGGTTGGTCTGCGTTCATCATTTTATTCATGAACATGGCTGAGGAAATTCATTTAAAATGAATAAACCAATAAACCCTTACCTCTAATTGTTTGTGAAACACCAACACATGAAGGTGGGTTGATTTTCTTGGTTCCCACAAAAGGCATCCAACGATGCTGCTTTGGTGTCACATGTGACAACCAATTGGGATAATCTCCATCATCCAAGGTTCTGATGTTGGGTCACTCCTTCAACACATTGTTTCTTGTTGAAGTTGTGCCAATACCCCTCCACATGCTCAATATATATATGAGAGTGGGAGGGCATGTAACGACGTGGGGAATTAATTGGTGCTCATAAATTACAAAGCTTCTTAATTCCCCAATTATGTCATTAAATAGGATTGACAGGTCAATCTATTTTTTCTCTTGACACAAAATTGGCCCCACAATATTCGTACTTGTTGGAGGATATGAAATAAAATAATAAAATTATATTATTATATTTTTTACAAAAAGTCACCAAACATAACTTTTTATTCATACCTACAACTCTGAAAGTAAATCCTCCATTAAGTAAATATCAGTGTTGTGGTTTCAATGGTGCCCTCAGACTTTTAATCCAAGAAATGGTTCAAAAGTTAAAAAACACCACTAACGAATTTACTGAACGTACCTTAAAAAAAGAAATAAATCAAGTACGTTCACCATCAACCCGTGTGGGTAGAGGATTGGCTCCACCAAAGGAGAACACCCCCCAACAAACTCAATGGTACCCTCAGAGGTTTAATCCGAGTTACCCTATATATTTTATGTATTATATAATAAAAAAATTATCACCTATTTTTTTTATTTATGGCCAAAAACTAAATTACACATGTGGCCCACACCGGCCAATGTAAGTATTTTCTAAAGAGAGAATACCCTCACAAGCTCAGCGGTGGTCTCAGGTTTTTAACACGAGTCACTGTTCGTGTGTTATAAAAATTTTAATTATAAAATGACTTTATATAATTATTTTATTTACGGTTATTCCATTTTCGGTTTTTCTCACAAGAGGTATGTGCTAACTAAACATAAATCGCACCTAGGGTAATCCTACCATCCTTAATTCAATAGTGTCATCAAATTTCTTATATGAGAAGAAATATATGTGTTATTCCACTTTTTTAGGAAAACAACTTACATGCACTAATTAAATATTAACCAATCTTCGACAGATCATTCCGGGCACTCCGGGCCTCGGAATCATGCACCGTATTATTTCTCAGTCTCTATATAATTCCATATAAAATAAGATATATGAAAATTCCAGGACATTAAAACTAGGTTCACTAATAGAATAATTAATAAATAATAATATCACATTTCGATGAAATTAGTAATGCGAAAAGTAATTTTTATGAGTTAAAATTTCCCCTTACATCAATAACAATCATTATTTACCTGAATCAGGATAGGGGTACCTAGTGTATTTTAATGTTTCAGGACCTGGTTTCGGATGTGTTCTCATACAAGGTGATCTTTATTTTTATTCAAGATAATTCTAGGTAAGATAGAATAAGAAGAATTACCTAACATATGATTTAGATTCACCTATTGTATTCCACTCTTTGAAGACATTTCATCAATACCTCTTTGGTGAGAAATTTATAGTGATTACCAATCATAAGACTGTGAAGCATATTTTTTCACTATTGTATTTGAATCCGAAACAATGAATATGGATATTTTACTTACTAATTTTGGTATTTGACTTTATTTATTCACTAGGAACAGGAAATTCAATGGATGATTCATTAAGATGAAATTCATATGCACTTTAAAAAAAGAAACATAATATCAGTGGTAGGTGATTTCAATAATATATGAGTTGAAATTAGAATGTGAATTCCCAAGTGATGTTCTAGTTTCCATTCCAATTTACTTGGATGCTGATTTGGTAAATATGGTTAATTAGGTACTGATGTATGATGCAGTATGTGTGGCTATATATCCCAAAATCAGTGGTTGGCATTCTAATTATGTATAGATGCTCGATTGGAGTTCAGGGTTCCGGTTCCAAAATTATATAGTCGTCCCTTTTGATTATCATGATTAATTTTTCATATATACCACAATTCATGATTGGTTGTTAATCCTAGAAATTAGAAGAATAATATGGTGTTGGAAGAATATATTTTTGGATTGGTATGAAAATGATGGTGAATCAGTTTTTATAGACATTATTATCTAGTTTGTATGTTATGGAATGACATAAGTGATCAATAGATATGGTTTAGAATTTTACAATTCCAATGCAGAAATGAGAAAAAATATATTAGGATTTTGTAACCAGGAACCAATGAAAGGTTTGAAATCACGATGTAATATTGGTGATAGTGGATCAAATTACAATGTCAGTTCAAATCATCACTATTCATGAATCTGATAGAGTGAAGGACTTAATGAAATTATATATATAATATGTGGTAAAGTGGACTGGTGTACTAGGTTCAATAGTTTTTGACAGAGATAATCATTTCAAGTATCATTTTTGTAAATCCTTTTTAAATCCATTATGAACCCTTAGAAAATATGTCTAGTTTATGATCCTCAGGAAAATGGTAAGTACAAGAATAAGATACAAAAATTAGGAGACATGTATGCAGGATTTTGTAATGGATTTTTGTCACTGATGGGAAGATCATATACCATTAGTGTAGTTCTCTTCTAACAATAGCTATCAAGTCTCGAAAAATACAGATCGTATTGAATAATTGTATAGTTTCCCATATTATTGTTGAATTTGTTAGGTGAAACCAGATGATACTTAACTTGTTGGGTAGAGCCTTCTCCAATAGATATGAATGACATTCTATTTATTAGGGAATTGATGGATATAGAATAGGGTCCATATAAATATTATACAGATCATCATCAATGATTTTTTTCATTAGTATTATTTGAATTTTAGAATCTCTCCATATCTTGGACATCAATGTTCTGGGATAAAAGAAAATTTATCTCATCAATACATATGCCCTATTGATATACATGAATGGGACTAAGAGGTGGAATATTAGTTTTAATTTCCACCACAGTTTAATGTAGTGCATAATGTGTTTCATGTATCTTGTTAGAATAGGTATTATCCAAACCTTGACATTGTTATTCAATTATACAATGTTCACCTAGAGTCGGATACATCCTTCGTGCACTTTACAATGTATATTGTGGATAGGAATGATAATTTTGTGAGTCAAATAATCCTCAGTATAGAGTAGGAATCATGAATACATAGTCATATTCATATTGATACTTAAGAATTTGAGATTGAGTTAAAAGAGAAAAGGTTAGAAATATTTCAAGGAACCATAGGATTTCTACATTTCAGGGAAAAAATAACTATTTTTGTATAGAACATAGCACCCACAGATTAACTAATGAAACAATTTATTTATTTATTTTATGTGTTTAAAATACATGGGATTTGTTTGGAATATTTTGAAAAAAAATTCGTGTGCTTTGGGGGTATTTTATAAAGGTTCATGTTTGGTGAAAGATGTGGGAAAACTCTACAACACAGACAAGAAACAATTATCTATGAGAAAGGGGATAAAGGGGAGGTGTACTGGTAGGCAAACAATTTTTCCACACTGTGAGTAAGCCTAGGGAAAATAATGATATGATGTATAGTGGGATTTAAAGATGTTGGTACGTGGATTTCTTATGGTGTGATCCGACCATGTGACGTCCATCCATGATATAGTGGTTGGAACATGGTTTTCCTAACTATGTGACTAAATTGGAACATGTTAAAAGTTAGATCGTAAAATTATGGATCACATTCATTATGATCTCTAAGGACCTTATTTTTTCATTTATGTTGCCCTAACTCAATATTATCTTTTTCTAAAAGGATAATGAAGAATATCCCATCACTCTAGAGGAAATATAGGGTTTTTTTCTAGGTCAATAATAGTTTATTTATTGTGGTATGTCATCATTAATTGTTTTTACTAATTCTAATTCAAAGACATAATTCTCCCTCCTCCTCTATTTTATATATCGACAACTATTGTATATAGACTTATGATTTTTTATTCAGAATATGATTATATATAGACTTTTTTTATATAAGAATATATCTATGGTGATTTTTTAATGATTTAATAAATTTTTTGTTGTATTTTGTGTCATTCGTCATTTAATAATTAATTATAAAGGTAGGAGTTATTACACTAAACTCCTCTATTTAGAATATGAAGTCATTGTATAAAATATAATTGTGTGGCTATATTTTTATGGGATTAAATTTAATTTGTTTTTAGAATCCTCTTTATTGATGGTTTATAAAATTATAGAAATTATGAACTTTTTTGGAAATTGGAATTCATAACGTCATTTTAAAATTCTAATTTAAAATTTATTCTTTGGTTTAGTGGAAAATGTTTCCCGGTAAATTGATTGTTTTATTTCAATGGGTTGTTTAAATATTTTTAATAAATTTTTGATTTTATTGAAATGGTTATATTGACCTAGGGATTTGGCATGATGGGTGTTGTATTTCATGTTCATCCATGATAGATAAGGCTAAGGTGTCAGGCCCATTATTAGAGGGATGGATAAGTGTGATGTCTCTCCCAAATTAAAATTTTCATTAAGTGAATGCTTAGTGGCAGAAAAAATAACCACATGCCTGTATAGGGGGATCAGGTTCTCATCCCTGACTAGCAGTGTGGATTTGTGGAATGTAATGTTTATGAAAAATACAACTTTTAAAATGGTTTCAATGTGTGGTTTGGTTTTATTTCATGGAAAATAGCTTTCCTTGGAAACTATTTCATATCGAAATTTCCTTTCTTTCTGATCTACACTATTATTTATAAACTAATTTTCATAATTGTGATAAAATGTGCAATCCTCATGTCATCAGTAGGAAATATATTTGAGTCAAACCTACTGATTTTAATGGTCAACCCTACCTTGGTACATTGATTCTATTGCAGATGATGTTTATTGATACATGGTAAAAGGTAAATTATGAAACTTTTCATGTGGTGGATGGGGACATGTGGGTTTTTTTGGATTGGAGCATGAAGAATGTTCGTAGTTTTTATTGGAGGTTATATTTGAGTTTTGTTTGTTTTTCTTCCTCTATGTACTTGGTAGTTTATAGTCATCCACTTTTGTACACATTATAGCTGGTTTTTTTAATTGAAATGTAAGAGTTGAATTTAATTTTTATCATATATCATACATGGGGTTATTTTTATGACATTTTTAGATTGTTTTTTTATTTTCAATGTAAATAATCCCCAATTTTTCAATGAATCCCCTGAAATTTTGATCTAGAATTTGGAAGCTTGGGGATGTCGTTGGAGGACAAGTAATATCCTACAGTCTTCAAAATACAATTAGAATAAGTGGGATCATACATAGGTTTTCATAACACCACATAAATACTCGACCATCATATTGAAAATATTCTCATGATGATAATATATAAAATAATATGAGGCTCATATATCAAATAAATCTATCGAAGGTGTCTAAAATACAATAATATTAGCTTTAATGGTTCACGTTCTTTCTTCTATATCCACAAGTGTAGGCAAAACAATGTACAAATGATATGTATCAATTACCTTTTCACCATTATAAGGTCCTTTTACTACACTACACTACTAATATGGGCACCCTTTCCCTGAAATATCACAACTACTACATTGACTAACATGGATAGTAGATCTCCAATTTCATAAATATTATGTTGTTGATTCCCCGTTACCATAAACTTGTTTGGCCAAACACCTCAAACACTACCCATAAATTAAGGACTCCTTAATAATCATATATATATATATAGTCAAACTATACTACCTCATTGTTGGGACTCCATCGGTGGTTGGGAACACTAACTACAAATGGGACACATCCTACCTTACTAATGGAATAACATCACATTTCAACCTTTAGTAATTGATTCTTGCCCCAAGAAACTCTATTAGCCACTATGCGGATGAATTTTAAAAAAATGTAACTTCATACTCCTTATTGGAATACATTGTGAACATCTAGAAGAAACCACATTTCCTCCAATGAAACCTCATTTAGATTCCCCTATGAATTGATCACATCATTCCATATATTGTAAATATTTTAGAATCACAAGATATTAACAAGTTTCATAATCTCAGATTTACATAAATCATGAAAAAATCGTTCCAAATCAAACTAATATTTTACATGTGCTTGGAAAAATTTATAAATTCTGTTAAATAGACCAACAATGTTCATCATTGACATACTTCCTTGGGAAAAATGCAAAATAATTATTTCCCTCAAATTCTAGAGAATATCTATGTAAATATGTACCATAAATATGTCTACAATGTCATTGCATTACCTGAACATAAAAATCACATCCTAATCCCTAATATCCCTCCAGTGAGTTTATGGTCCATACACCTAATAATAATTTTACATATGTCTTTTCATCTTTTGACAATTATTAATTTATCATTAGGCACTATTTTATTTGAATTCCTCAAGTGAACAAAATTAATTTTCAATTCCCACTTCCCATAAATAGGTATATATTTTTTCATGACTAATATGATGAATTTAATGTAAATTCATATGATAATAAGTTAAAAACCCTATTCTAAAAACAATACCTTAGTCTAGAAAAATATCTGAGTTTACCACATTGATGAAATTATCATTCTCTAATGAAACAATTATAATTTTTTTCAAATATTTCCTATTTTTTAGTTCACATTATAGAAATATTAACTATTAAATAATTATTGAAATATTATATTACCATATTAATGATATGATTTTATATAATTTTTTTCGACAAAGATTAGTGATTATATCGTAAGAAAAGTATTTATGTCATGAAAACCCCTTACATTTTTTTCCTTAGTCAAAGGATCTCTACCATATAGTATAAAAATGAACTATATTAATAACCTATTTAATAATCTTATAAATTTATAAAAACATTAAAAAAAATAAATTATAAATATTTTTTACATTTCTACCAGTATATTTTCAACTTTTAACTAAATAAGATATAATAAATCTTGATTTTTTCTAATTAGTTTACTTGTGGAATAGTTGTTACTCAATATTCTACCTAGATTCATCATTAATTGATCATAATAGTTACATGAATATGATATTTTTTATTCAATTTTTAAATTTCTACCTTCTTTTATTAATTGTTTTGGAATATTTTTTTGATGATAAAATGAAGATGATGTGTTAATGATAATTTAATGAATGAAAGGTGATATATTAATAAATAAATTGTATTTTTATATTATAATTCCATAATAATTTTTAAATTTTGAATAAATTATTATTATGTTATTATATAATATAACATTCTATAATATTCCCTCACATAGAAATTATATGATCACTCATTTATGTGTTAAAAAATCCTAAATAAGAATCTGTTGTAATGATTGAACCAGTATGATATACATTTTAGATATTTATAATTGAAATTTTATGTAAAACTATAAATTTAATTAGTATCACATATATTCATTAAAATAAATCTTATAACTCTCACTAATTAATGGATATGATAAATGAAATTTATTTTCTAATGAGGTGGTAGTCAACATGTGCACAATATTAAAAATACTATTTAACAATTTGTGGATAGAGTAATGATATATTAAATGTAATAATTTTTTATTGATTTTATTATAAATGAAATGTGTTTATATCAAAATATATTCTTGATATCATCCTTGATATTTGGGATTTTGATGAAAACCAAATCATGTCATGAAAGGTGTAGTCCTCACACATGCAACATGGAAGACAATTTTTTTCTATGTTCATGGAATGTATTGAATATTTTCTAATACCTAATTAAATGAATATTTATATTACTAATTACACTAAGTTAATTATATTAAATGTATAAAACATAATTTTAAGAAGGATTAGAATAAATTAAATTATTAACAGATGATAATACTAATGTTGTAATCTTGAGTTTGCTCAAGAAAAGCTTATTATATGTGAATTAATTAAGAAAAACTAATCTGACCAAAATCCATTTTCGGTGGGAGTTTTTTAGCTATATGAAACTTTTATATTATCTATGAGGTATTTTATGGTGATCATTAATGTTAATGGGTGGATGCGATATCCTTCTACATGATAACAGAATGGAACAATCAGAAATAGAAATTTTTTTATTGATGTCATAACATTATTCAATTTTCAATGAATCAATAGTGGAAAAAATATAAGGGTAAAGAATATCTCATGTATAATATCTTAAAATAGATTAATTTTGATTCAAGCTATGATTTATTTAAGGCTTTTAGTTCTTTACTTTTATCCACTTTCTAGAATTAACATTTAAATTACAAATTATTTTTTATACTTATTATTTATAAAAAATGAAATAAATTAATATTTAATATTTTCACATTACATGATCCTTATGTTTTAATATTTTAAAATATTTTTACAAAAAAAATTCAGAAGGTGTGGTTATATAATTTTAAATTTTGAAATCATAATCCAGAAAAATATATGTTAGCAAATAATATTTTTGTGATTTTAAATTAGCATATATGATAAATTTACTATATATAATAAATTTAATTATATAAATTTATTTATTATAAATATACAATGTTTTGGAGGCTTTCAATTTATCAGAAAAAAAAAGTTCACCATCAAAACACATAATTTGAGTAAAAGCAGAATTTTTTATTATTAATGTGTCATTTATGTTTTTTTCAAAAATATTAGATATATGATTGCTTTTTCAAATGATATTTAAATGTACATAATGTTATTCCTTAAATAAAAATACTATATTATTGCTTTTAATATCCTATGATAATATATCATAATTAAAAATACCTAACACTATAATATTTTAAAAAACCCATATTTTTTGACAAACTATCATGATTTAAATTAAAAAACTAAAAAATATAATATAATGGAAAATATATATGAGTAAATTGAAAATTAATATTATATAAATATATTTTAATATGTAATTTCCAAATATAGATTATATATATTTTGATGAAAATGGAATTTATTTTATTTAAAATTTTATTATTAATGATTAATATAAATTATTTACCAACAAAACAATTAATATATTATTGTTTTTTTAATAATTATATATTTAATAATATTTTTATATTATTTTTTTGTGGTTTTTTTGTCACTATTTGTAGCGTCTATCAAATTTTATTATTTAAAATTAATGTTTTACAATGTCTATAATTTTAGGTCATTACACAATGGGAGGTTCACTAGATTGTGTTTATAATTTTTTTACTATATTAAATAAGGTTTGATAATGATGATCCATATGAATAATAAAAAAATTTAGGTTGTAGAATTAATGTAAATAAATAAATACTACGTTGGTAATGACTACTATGTAAATTAGGTTAAGGAGGTCATGTTTTTTTCAATTGATCAAAAAAAAGGAATAATAAATGGGAATCTCCGACTTATGTGATTTTAATATAGAATGGTAAGGATCCTATCCAGTAATTATTTTTATATGATTCTAAAATATTGGGAATATAACACACACATGATAGAATTATTTATTATTGTGAATGAATAACTATTACAATTTATAATTATTTTTATGGTCAAAATGTGTACTTCAAAAGAAGACAATAACTTTGATGATGTAGAAGTAATGGAAATTGATGAATACAAAATAACATGATTGGGAATCAATTTTAGATATTATAGAAAATCCATTAAAGATGAATAAATTTAAAAATTATGATTTTATTGTGGTTGTTTTATACACCTAATGGTGGAGATAGATGCTACTCTAAAAGAAATATATTTGGGGGGGGGGGATAAGAAAATCAAATGGTGTTGTATAAGAATCCAATTAATGTATATAATATAAAAAATTAATGAATTATATCAATATTATCAAGAATAATAACTATAAATATATTAATATAGAAAACTATATTATGGATATATAGATCAATATCGAAAAGGAATGTAACACACATACCAGTGATTGAATGACCATTTCAAGAAAATATATGGAAATATTTAAATGGATATTGATGAATTAGTTTATAAAATAATTAAAATGATTTAGGATCAAAAAAATTCATCGAATATTTGGATGAAATTTGGGAAATTAGATCGTTTTGGATATATATAATCTAAAAGAAACATATAGGGATCTGATTAACACAATGTTATATTACCTACAAAAAATATATTTTCATTAATGAAATATAGATATATGACTTAATTAAAATAAAAATTCCATTATGGGAAAACCTAAGATACATGGAAATTATATATGGAAGAATATTTATTTGGGAAATATCAAAAAAACCTAGGCTATTAGAGAAAATAGACAACTATACACCCAATATTACGTGTTGTTGTTGTTGAATTTTTGACCATACACCAAATGGTTGTTTTATAGAATAGTTTTTACTCATTTAAAAATATAAAAATCTCTATATGATAAGAATAAAATATTAATAATATATATTCAATATATATTATTTTTATTGTAAATGATACAAACACAATGATTATATATCACATTGATGTTGTCAACGAATAAGCTAATATGGTCTTTATATTGAAAAAATACCAGTTCACATTATATTTATGAAAGTGAAACATGAAAAATAAATATTATGGACTATAAGAAATTGTTTAAACATCATATAGAACGAGGGAATATTCATACTGTATCACCATTGTGTAACAATTTTTGTGAAGTATTTATTTTATTTTTTTTTGGTATTTTTAACTTTTCAGTGCTTGCATGGAAATAAATAGATTCTCGTATAACACATCAACTTGTTTGGGAAAATACATAATGAAGGGTTATACAACATAGTTTTATATTTTTGGGTGATACTATATCATATAAATGACAATTGTGTTTGGGTGGAGTGGTTGTATAACCTAGGTGATTTTTTAAAATTGATATAGGACACAACATATTGGTAATAATGAGAAATGGGGAGTGTTGGGTTTGTGTGTGAATAACTATTAGAGAGAGAATACATGGTATAGGATTTCCATTTTTCATTAGTGTGAGGTTCAAAATTATAGGTTTTGAGTTACGTAATTGGTAGAGGTGGTGATCCTATTGTAGTTGATGAGGTTCTCTCACAGTGGGTGTTGTGTAATAGCCATGAAATAACATAGGGTTGTGTTTACACTATATATTGGGTGATAAGGATTATAATAATGTGTACCCATATTATTATATAGCTGGAATATGGTATAATTCTATGTAATAGACAATGATTTATGAAATTTATGATTTTTTCTAAAATAATCATTAATTTATCAGGGAATATTTCACCCAGGAGACCATTTGATGAAGATTTTATATGTAGTAGTATATATGGATTGATTATATTATCCTAGTGTGAGGGGTATGTGACACTCTTCTAATTTCCATCAAGATATGTTATAGTACTTATAACACACTATGGAAGGGACTCCCTAAGTATTGTAGTGTCGAGGTGGATATGAACGCACCTCTATCCCCATATATATATATATGGGAAATGAAAATATTACATTTGGGTTTTCTTATTTTCAACCCACTTATGAACATTATTTCATTTTAAAACTCTGATATATCATCTATGGTTTTTTACATTCATATCCCATAAATTTGTAGCTTCTATTTTATCAATTCCATTTGCATTCATAAGATAAACACTTTTGTTAATTTTTTCCATCCTTTTTAGCTGATTAGCCACTATTTTATCTATCAGTTCTATATCATCCCCAGATCTATAGGTATTTTTCAACCATGATTGGTGATTAAATGTGTTTATACGGTGGGAATTTTATTGTTTATGGGATACATGCAATTACTCATATCCTAATTTGTTTTTTTTTCATTTTAAATTGTGTGTTATATATTGTTACAAATACACAACACTTTAATAAGGAATGCATTTTTGTCAAATTTCTTTTATTTTATGCAATTATGTGATATATGACATTAATTTATTTATTTCCTATATAAAATATATGCACAATTTTTTAACAAGATAAAAAAAATATTAATGTGTAATCACACATAGAAATGGTGGAAGAAATGATATTTTCTTGATTTCAATGGAATGATTCAGTTCCAAAAGACATAGTTTTTTCTTGTTTTTAATTATATATAAATATTGATTGAAAATGTTTTTTGACTATAAATTTAAAATAGTATAAAATGGTGGTGAAAATAATTTATTTAAAAATATTTTTTTCAAAATGGTAATTGATTAATTATTAAGTATTATATATGGTTTTATATTATATATTTTAGTTGAATTTTATATAATAACATTGTAATATGTCAAGAGGACATAGAATTCAGAGTCAGTTTTCATTATGAATCATTTTTAAAATTATGTTATTTACAAAATGAAATAATTTTTAAATCCTGATTAGTGTACATTATGATTTTTTCAATTTTTTAGTTGGTCCTTGATAAATGTGATGATCGATTAAGATAAATTTTTTTCATATGGGGATGAGTTATTATTTATGAACCGTTATTATTATATTTAATATTGATGATTTTATCAGCTTTAATGATATTTATTCAAATAATTCCTATAAATATATCATATTTATATGTTTATTCCACACAGTATAGTTTCACACTACTACTATACTAAGTAATGTGAGATTTGAAAATATGTGGAACACCGATGTTGATTCTGGATGCCAGCAACTCAGGTGATTTTTACTAATTTGATGAAACATAATCCATATGGTTCTTTATTGTTCATCAAATAACAATAATTTATCACATTTGGGACCATGGGAGCCCCTATTACACCTATTCCTTAATGGATGGGATTAATTTTCTAATTCTATACATTTTTTAATTATACCCTCTTGTGATTAACATTATCTTGATCTAGTGATTATTAACTTATCATTTTTTTCTTATGTATAAGTTCCTTCTGATGTAGTTTATATTTTTACCATTTTTAAATTTACACTATTTTATTAATATTTATTCTATATATCATAAAGGAATTTATCTATAAAGTTGTAATGGAATGGGTATTTTAAATTGTTTTGAAAATGGAAGTTTAATGTGAGAAAATATGTTAAATTTCATTTTTTCTATTTAAAATAAAATTGTGGAGTTTTTTTGAGGATTTAAATATGTGGTATAGTTTCTCATAGGTATACCTAAAAATATTAGAAAACTATATTTTATTTTATTTTAGACTAGCTCAAATGAAAATATTTTTAATGGAATTACATAGACGCATTTTGGGATATACTATTATGATCAGGTTTCTCACACTCTAGATATATATGACCCCCATTGTTCCAATTTAGTCCATATTATTATTCATTAAAAAGGATATTTAGTATTTTCGTTAGGGTATTTTGGTAATGAGTTTTGTAACTGAGGGTTTCATTTATTTTATTAGTAGAATTTTAGTTTTGGTTTTTATTATTTTGTTTTGTTTATATCACATTCATCATCCCAAACCATTGTTTTATATGTTTTATGTATTTTGGTGATATTTTTTATTAAATAATGTTTATTTTATTTATTAGGGATTATTTGGTGGTGTTTTTTACTTTTTACTAAATAATTCAACTATTAGTTTCCATTTATTTTTTATTTCCTTTTTTATTTTGGACATGATGTGTATGGATTGCTAATGTTGGATTTACATATTGATATATCATAGTTTGTTTTCAATTTATGGGAAAAATTAAAACATTGTCTGTTTCCCAAAGTCTTCAACTATATCTAATTGAGTCTGGGTATTAGGAATCAAATTTAGCCATGTCATGAGTTGCGTCTTGTTATCAGTTGGGTTTACTGAGTTCAATTTCTGACTAAATGGTTTTTCATTATAAAATCCTCAGATGATTACTATACCATTGAAATGAACTTCTGTTATATATAGGTGTTATGGTAGATATAATATTATGATCATCACTGGGATTTATTTGTTTTATCATGGATGTATTCTAAGTCCTTACCCAAGGTGAGGACTCTTTTGTTTCAATGGGCTATTCAGAAATAGATTGTATTTTCCCTTAAATTTGTTATAATTTTTAATGACATTTATATTCCCATTGAATGTATCATTGATTCAAAGAGTATAATTAATATCATTAATGAAAATGGTGAATGGTCAATGTATTTATGGTTACACTTAATGGTCTAGAGAACCATGTAGAATACATATTTTTAATTATGGATTCCATTATAGTAATTAATGTATGTATTGAGCAAGGCATTCCAGCCCATGTGGGTATACTATTCAAGGCTCTGTTTCACATCCAAATAAATTCATTTTTATTGAAAACCCAAGTTCACTACAATGTTGTTTTCCATTTATGTAAATGTGATCAATGGAGTTTTAATATATAATTTTTGACATTGTTATATATTAGATTATATTATATAGTTTTTTGTTTTAGTTTCAATTTTAATTGTAAGTTTAATGTCATTGAAATTGGTTTTGGGATTAAAAATTTAATTTCATTATTTACCATTTACCATTATATATTTTATGATATGTTTTAAAATAGTTGTGGTATATTTTTCAAGGGAATTTATCGTATTGTGGTAGGATTATCAATTGATTTGAAAGGGTAATGATATTTTTATTTTTAAGTATTCTCTAATAATGTGTTATGAGTTTTTAGAATATAAATATTATTTTTTAAGAATTATTGGGTTTTATTTGATGGTATTGAATTTAGATGGAATTTTTTATGGTCACACCCCCAAAATCTAATGTAGGAACATTTTATTTAATATAGTTTATGACACACCACAACATGTTCATAAGGGAATATAATTTCCATATAATTTATAACATATTAACTATTTAGAAATATTAATTTTTTTTATCTTGAAACTCTCGAGACACAGAGATAGCATATGTCGCATTCATTAATGTGTTTTTACAGTTACATGCATTATATGCAATGTAGAGTTTTTCCAAACAATAATATATTATTAAAATAATATTATTTAATAAAATTATATATAACCTAGCCATTAATGTAGAGGTCATGAATATTATTTACTAAATTAAGAAATTATATAGTAAAGAAAAATAAAAAATGAAATAAATTTTTACAAAATAATTAAAAATAAATATTTGAACTAATTGAATAAAAAAAGGATATTTTTATAAAATACTATTTTTTGAACAAAAAGATATTTTACACTAATAATTTAATTTAAATATAATTATTAAATTATATTAATGAAATATTTATGTTATATATTCAATAATATATTTTTTAAATCTATCTAATATATTTTATAGTCATAGATTAAGAACAAACCGAATATTACACATAAAAACCTATATTTGTATTAATGTGGTTTTACAACCTTTTAATGGATGACATATTTCAAATGGTAATTTCTGATCATTTATAAATTATATATGTCAACATAATATTATATTTTGAAATATAATCCTAAAAATAAATGTTGGGTAATTTTATTTTATTTTTTGTGATGTTTCATTTTTAAAAAATATTGAAAATGAATAAATTTTAATTAAAAATTAATTTTTCATCTGATTTATTGAGAAATTTATATTATTATTTTAATTATTTATATAGTTTAATAAGATAATTTCTTAAGTAATATATTTTTTTACCATTGGTGTAAATTTCATATTGAAATTGAATATAAAAATGTAGCAAACATTTGAATATTATTACTTAATAAACAAGAATTGTTGTCCCATCTACAGTATTAAATTAAAATTAATTTTTACCACATATGTTATTAGAATTTGAAAAAATAAATTTCATATTGAAAATATGTTAAATTTATAATTTCTAATAAGGTCAATTTTTTAAAAAAATTATTTATGAATCTCAATCAAAATAATTAAATTTTTTATAAGAAATTTAGATTTAAAGGCGACTAAACCTTAAACATATGGGAACAAATGACTAATAAAAATTCCAAAAATACCTTGTATTTTCAAATTTATAACATAAGTTTCATTTTTTCAACATTTTTCCCTCATTATATCCACCATTCTTTTGAAAAACGTTGGAGGAATTCCATTATAAAAATTTTAATGATTTGATAATCCTCCCCATATATAAAAGGCACTCAAGCCCGCATTTCATCAAACCTATGAAGTCACATTTTATAAAACATTATATGAAATAATAGAACATAAAAATACCTAACTTAATCCTAGATTACATATATTGGTCATAATTCCTCCATGTAATACCTTTTGTGAAAATGAAGATGAGTTACCTAATTAAGATGGCACATCCATTCTCAAGATTTTTAGTTTTAATTCATCAATCATTCAAAAATTATTACACAATTATTATATGAAAAGGCAATTATATTGAATATTCAATGATGTTTTTATATAAATATTTAAACTGGAACATACAAAAATATACATCTAAGGTTAACTAACTTATCATTTATGTTTACTGCAAACAATAGCCAAACAAAATTATGTCATTAATTTTTCCATTACAATATTTCATTATTTTTAATTTTAATGGAAACAGTGTTTATATATGATAAATATGATATTTATAATATATTCTTCTTATTTTTTGTAATATAACTCATTCCATTATGGTTTTCATTTTTGTTTACATGATAATGTCGTTTGTGGTGTTATGGACTACCTCCCCCTCAAAGCGATGTGACCTATTCACAATATACATGGAACATTTAAATGATGGTTTTAATAAGATAATATAACATAAATGAAATTTATATTATAATTTATTTATAATATAGATATATATTATATAATTTTCCTTATTTAATAGAACAATGAAATGAATATAGTGTTCATTCGTATGTACAACCTACCATCTCCACAAACAGTACATTTCATTTCTTATCTACAAACCTTATGGATTATTATAAATAAATGTAAAATGGATATAAAAGATAAATGAATCATGTTTAAATTATGGAGTTGAATAATCACAGATCTATGTAAGAAGAGAAATAATTAACAAGTTAAAGCATTATAAAAAGAAAATTATCCCAAAAATTAGTGAAAATAATGAATGATTGTTATCAAGAGGGTAATAAGATTTTGTAAGAAGATAATATATTATGTAATAAAAAATAATGTGGCTGTTTAATAAGTTATAAAAACTATTAAAACTCTTATTTAATAATTTAATGGATCTTTATTGAAATATAAACACTTGGTCATCGATTTCTTCTCAATTTACATTCCTTTGAGAATTATTTGTTATTATTAACCTATTTACATTTATATGGTTTATATAGTGGCTTTTGAAATGTCATATAGATAATATATTAATTTTAATAATATTATATGTTTATTTTAATTTTATTCCATGATATATAATATGAATATAATTTTTAATTACTAATCTCTTGAAGAACCATTTTAATGATTATATTTTCAATACCATCCCCTTTTGTGATTGCTATCATTCTCTATAAATAGTTACATTAATTTCGTACAAATAATTTGAAATATATGGTTTAAATACATCCACATTTTTATATAATATAATGATTAATTTATTATTCGTTATATTTTGAGATTAAATTTGAATTAGTGCATCTAATGTGATTTGATTTAAATTTTACCAAGTGGAAATGAATTTCACAACACAATTTATTTTCATTGGGTTATACTACTACCTCATTGTAATTAATTATATCTGATTATTTAAATAAGGGATTTGATTATATATTGTTTAATTTCAACTTATTTATTTGAATTTATATTTGATAAACATAATATACTCGTTGATTCTCACTAAGATATTATAATCTGGTTAGGGGATTACATGACAATCACACTTTATTCAAGATTTTATACACATGGATTTCCATGTGATAAAATTATATAATAGTTTTATAATAATTAATTTCTATTTATTTCCATTTTTATATTATTTTCCTTTTTCAAATATTAGTAGTATTTTCTAATATTTAAGACTCATAATGTTTTAGAAAATCATTTTAATAAAACCCAACTTCATTTCGCTCTTTATTCAGAGAACATCACTTCTTCTAAAAACTGAATTTAATAAAAAAAATTGAAAAGTATTTTCTTACCATTTAAAAATTAATTTTCAAAGGATTTTTCACCATTAACCAAATGATATATATTTTAAAATGATATTTTTAATGAATTTTTTTTTCACTTTTTATTACAAATAAATGATATTTTACTCTTAAATTATTAAACATTGTATTTAATTTTATCATTGAAAATAACTCTTTATTTTACTCCAAAATGGATATTTTTTATTTATACAATAATTATAATTTGTTTTTATGATTTTTCCATGATTTTGTGAGGATGGTATTGACACTCACTAACATAATTCATTTGTTACTCCTTATGAAACATACAATTTTTTATGATCAATTGACATTTAATTTCCCCTAAATAGTTATATCATATTTTGTAGATATTATTCTATCATGAAATGTTTACCTTTTTTCAATTGGTTTTTACAATTAATGTTTTTTTTAATTTTTTGGTGATATTTTTTTAATTTTTTCATTTAATCATTACAAATATTTAAAATGGTATGTAGTTTATTCAGTTCGAGGAATGCTTGGGTCATGAATGCAATAGGTGGGGGAATATTTTTATTTAATAGCTTTGAGATGGGGACAAGTTAATGATAGCACCTCGATGAATTAGTAGTATTAAGGGATGAATCATATTGGATACAACCCAATTGATTTTGTTTCTGAATCACAGTACATTAAATTGTCTTGGGAAAGGTCTTGATAGAATTATTTACATGTATATAAGAAAAATGGTGACTAATAATTAATCATTTCCCACATTTTTTTATTATTCATCTATGAGATCTTTTGTTGACCTATAAATGAATACATTTCAATTTTAGTTCTCATATGAAATAGATTTTGTTTCATTTTCATACCTTTTCATATTGATTTTTTCCATATATATTTTTCTAATTTGATTTTGTTTTCAGTTACATACCTTGACATATTATTTACTTGCCTCCATTTTAAAAATTGAATATATGCCACGTGATTATAATTATTTACCTGATAATATTTTTTACTCACTCCATTCTTAGTTTATTAATTCCATGTCATGTTTCAGTAGTTATTACCTTTCCATTTTTATTAATATCATTTAATCATTATTTCATCCCTTGTACATTACCTACACTGTGCATTTGACCTCTCCCTTATTATGTTTTCTTTCCCCAAGATTATAAGAAGTGTACTGCTAATGATATTCATTGAAACAATATATGGAATAATGTTATTATTCTCGAATGAGAAATATTTATTTTGTATTTTGTTTATTAATTTTTAAAACATTTCATGTTTGTGTATATAGTATTCCATGAATATGTAAAAGGTAGGGCCTATGGGACATGATATAAATGTATCTTATGAAAATGTAATGGATAGTAGACATTGTCTCTAGGATTGATGGGGTCAGGTGTCTATAGATGGTATCAGATACTTTATTAGTATCATCCTTTGAAACTACATTTAATAAACATTGATTACAGAATATTACACTAACGTGGCAGATATGTATATAAGAATAACAAATAATTCTGGTGTGATAGATAATATGTTGGTATTTATAGAATTACGTCCCTATATTTATACTATAGGTGGTCATAATACTCAATAGTTATACATAGGGGTAAAAACTCCAACATGGTGTATCAGGCTAGACTCAGTGTAACCTAGTACAAGACAATGGGCTTTAATACATACCTATTTTGAAACTCCAATGGAATTTTCATAGGATTTATAATATTTTATTTATGATACATTATGAGTGATTTAAATAGATAATTGAAATTAATGACCTTGGATAAACCATAGATCATGAAAGGAGCTATGTCAGAATGAAATGAATAATACATTTACCTATTGTTGTTGTATTTAATACTATTAGATAAAAGTGTATTTAGTGAGTAACCATATTTAATGGTTTTACACCATATTTATTTTGGAAATTATGTAAATTTGGTTTTATAAAAGGACATACTGTATTTAGAGTGACATCCAGTCTTGTTTGAAAGGTAGAGGGTCTCAAATATAATGCCTCGACCCCATAATATCAGAGTTGGGGCATTATTTTAATACATTGGCATGATTTAGAGGGATGACATCCTGAAGGACCGATCAGTTTTGTAGTCTTGGAAGATATATTACATACATGAGCATTACATAACACCTTTTAACATAAAAAAAATCATAAATAATCTTTTGATAACTCCATTATTCCCCAAGTGAAACCATTCTTATCAATAATATTACACTTCTTAGCTTCCTTGGAGAATAAGACATACGAAAGGGGTTAGCTAAAATGCTCGGTAAGGGTAAATAATTTTATGGAGACAATAAACATTTGAGGAATTGTGTGTAATAAAAAAACAGCCTTTAAAACATAAAACATATACATAAAATAGAAAAAATAAGTCAAACATTACCATATAAACATTGAAATAGATATTTAACAAGTCGAATAACCAAATGTAATAACTAATTTAATAACTAGGTAATGCATAATTCTGGACATAATAACTACTACATCAAGGACTTGTTCCAAGACTATTCACAAATATTCTTTGAAGGCCTTGTGCCACGACACAATTTTTTCTAATGAGACCAACCGGTGCATCAAGAGGTTATAGCGGGTCCTACCCATCAATTACTTTGTCTAATGTATTCCTCATATTAAATGCTTGAAACATAACATAGAAATTTGTATTTAATATAATATATGAAAATTTAATACATTAACAATAAACCATGAATCAGATAGAAATATCACATCCACATTAAATCATATCATAGCTTAATCAAAACATTATGGAAGATTTTTTTATAATAAATCTTCCTTAATCAATAATAATATAATATAATGGATTTTGAAATAGATAAAAATAATGAGTAAAACTCTTTGAAAGAAATATCATTATTTTTAGAAATCATATAAAAATCATGAAATATATAAATTAAATCATTTAGAAGATATTTTTAAATCAATGGTTCCCAAAACATAATAACCCTTTTGAAAGTAATTATCATTTTAAAACAATCATGTCCAGATAAATAAATTCATAAAAACCTTTTGAAAAACATAGACATTAATAAAATAAATTTTGAGAAATAAATCACTAAAAAAATTAAAATGATGATTTAGTTAAATAGTCCATTCAACAAATCAATAAAATAATCACTTATAAAACAATATTATTAAACAAGGAAATGGATTATAAATATTTCCCAGAAAATACTTACTCATGTACAATCTTACATAATAATGAGAATTAAGTATAAACCCTTATCTTATACTTTTCATTAGTCGAGTGTGAATTTGACCTCTTGTATAATGACAATAGTTTTTTATAAAATTATACTAGAACAATATTTATATTTTAGATATAATATATGATTTATTTATGACTTTATACTTCCCATTTTATAATAATTTCCTTGACAATTTAACGTTTTAGGTGATAAGCAATAACTTTATCATATGTGTTTTAACATTTTAGTCTTGATTGTATAATATAGATCATGATTTAAATAATTCAAGATTTTAAAACATTATTAATATATCATATATATTCAAAATAAAAATATGTATGATAGAAAGATATATGAAATGGAATCACCATTCATAGAGACTGTAGTCCTTACGTTCACATGATCATTATTTCCATATTATAATCGTATAGTATGGATGTAAGTAAATTGAATATCCTTATCTTAATAAATATATATTATCACATAGATATATTATTTCATATATCAAATTCATAATCAATATATATATATATTATTGAAAATTTCATTAATGGTGATCTTTGAAGATGATTCTTCTCGCGTCGCGGAGACTGTAAGCCGTACATATGCAAAAGAGACAATATCAATCTATTATTGGTGTAAAGTTGTTTAGCTGGATGGTATATCATATATAACGAATCATTATTATGTTGAAATAATTATTTACAGTAATTATAGTCATTATTATACACATCTATATAATGTAGTATTTCCTTACAAACTACACCATGAAGTGTAGAGTATAAGTGGTACTTACGCACGCATGGTGATTTATTCATTCATAGGATGGATATAATAAAGAATATTGTTCTTTTATAACTATAAGAATATCTCAGTATATGTAAGTTACTAGATTTATTATTTTATTTTGAAAACAATAAAGAATGAGGAAGTAGAAGAAGAAACACACTTTAAATGATGTGACGAAATAATTATCTCTTCTTTGGGTGTTTCTTTTTTATTTGAACAAAAGGGATCATTAGGTGGTATTTACGATATTTGTAATGCATCTATGTTTAAGTAAATGTATTTTTATGATATTCCAATAGGGTTCGGTTGTGCCAAATTGATTTGGAGGTGTTAATTTAAGATAAGGTGATATACCCTTTTATACGAGTGGTGAGTGGCATATTAGGAAAAGCCTAAAATATTAAATTATTATTAAATTATTTTCAATTTCCAATTGTCCCAAATATATTTATTTATATGCTAAGGTGGGTATGGGTCTAATGAATCTCATCCAATGAGTTTTATACTTGTTTAGGTCAAAATAATTATATTATATTTTAGATTTAACTCTTCATCTAATAGTTAAACTATTACCATGTCTTGTTGTATTTTTATACTATATGGTTAATATAGTTAATATTAAATGCCAATGTATCATCATTTTATTCATTAATTATGTGTCGAAGATTAATTAATCATTTCTATGAATCATATATTTGTAAGAATTTTATATCATTTAATACAACATTGCCTGTTTTAAAAACACAGTTATGTCTATTTTGACAGTATTTATTATTTGTTTTTTTGAAAGTCATAACAACTTGATTATTTCAAATAAAATACATTGAATTAATAATAACATGTAATATTCCACAAGAAATTATATAGATGACATAAAAATTTATATTTGACATTTATTTTAGTATTAATAATATCAATTATTTTAATCCTTCATTAATAAGGTAATTAGTGCATCATCATTGGGTCATCAATATAAAAATTAAAAATAAAATACTAATATCCTGGTAAATTTTTTATCTTTGTAGTTAATACATAAAGTCAAATTTGTATTATGTATAACACTATAATAAATTTTTTTTTTTTATTAATATTTGAATTTAACACTTTTAATTCTTCATTAAATAAAATATAATAAATTTTATAATCTAATTTAAATAGATAGTAAAGGTTAATATTTTTTTTACTTAGGTTTAATTTGATAGAAAAAAAATTATACAATAGAATTAGGACATGTGTTAGAAAAAATATAATATTATTGTAACATTTAATAACTCTATTTACTTCTAAGAGTGGTAAAGGAAATTAAAAATTTACTATTCACCACAAATAATTTTCATAATATTGAACCACATTTTACATAATAACAAAAACTGTTTCTATATTATTTTTTAAATTCAATTCATAGAAGATGTAAAATTACCTTTTTTGAAATTTTCAGATTTTCCTAGAAGGTTGGAAAAAGACATTAAAAAGTTCAATAAAATATCATATATCCAATAATATTATAAAATGACTCAAATATCATAAATTAGACTAATATTTGTATTATGTATCTATTTTAACATTATGATATCTTTTTTAGGTACTATCTTGAATTTTTTACTATTCATCAAAAATTGAATGTTTTCGAAAAAATACAAAAAATTAACTCTATGATAATTATTATATACATATTTCAAAATTGAAGTCACTTTTACCAAATAAAATTTTATAGAGTGTCTAAAATTAATTTTACTATTGTTCAAAAAAGGAATTAAAACAGTAAACTTTTATGAAAATAGTTTTTCTAAATATATAACTAATTTAACATATCATAAACTTTTCGTTATAAATATGTTTTATTTGTGTAAAAACATTATAATTAAAAATTAAAATTTATTTTTTTATTATTCATATTAAAATATTTAATTGATAAATACATATATCATTTAAATAGTTATAATACAAATGTGTTGTTTTCTAGAAACTCAATCTTCTGTATAATGAAAACCAATTTGGTGTTGCATAAAATATAATATATTAAATTACATTAAAGAGATAACATACTATGTAATCTTTTGGGTGTTACATCAAAAGCATGACCGAAGGATGATATGAGTATCACACCAACAACTAACCTAAACAATTCCAAGATGAATATGTCTTTTTTTTGTTAAAAATTAAAATTCATAAATATTAATGATGAAATTTTTATAAAAATTATTTTTATATATTATTTAATTAAAAATATTAGAATTAGAAAACTGTTAGAAAAAAATTTAAATTTTTTTCACTCTATTATGGTCCCCATAATCCAGTAAATTTTTATGTTAGTTCTTTAGTAATCAATGTTATTTTTTTGTTATCCATTTCATGAGGTAAGGATATTATAGAAGAACTACCAAAACATGGAATTTTTCATGTGAAATTAAAAATTATCATGAAATCAAATTTATTTATATTTATTTCCTGTTAAAGAATTTATCAACATGAAGAAATGGATATTATTTTTTTTCTAATAGATGTTTTATTCAATGGTCTTTTAAACCATGGAAGATTTATTGTTTTGAGGCCCTAAAAATTTCATTGATCATTCAGTTGTTATTGATTGTTGACTCAATATCTCTCTATAAATGATTACTCATTTAATTAATGTATGTATTTATATTTTCCATTAATTTTATTCTAATAAGATACATAATTATATATTATACCTTAGATCCTTTTTTACATCCCATTCTATTTTTCCTAGAAAATTTATTCTGAAAATTTCTGGTGATGTGACATTTAATACATTGGAATTATCATAAAATATACCACCAATAATGAGTTGAAATTGTGAGGACTCAATTTAATTAATATATCGTGAATTTCATAGCCTTTTAATCTAATATAAGAACATTTTTTTAATAAAATGACTGAAATGAAACACCATATACATAACGGAATGTAATATATAATTAATTTGAAATATATTTACTAAATTAAAAAAATTAGATATATTTTATAACCTGAAAAGAATGAGAAGCTTAGTTATTTTAAATTTGACACAACGATGAGTTTCTTCAATGATTTACATTACACGCAACACCAATATGTACATAACAGTATTATATTATTATAATATTAATATTTAATATGAAAATATATAAACAAGAATTTTAATAAGATGTTAGGAATTATATTAAAAGTATAATGAAAACAAATGGTTTACAAAAATATAAAATGAATTAATTGGATATAAATTAATTATAATGAATATAATTACCAGTTCAATAAAAAATGGAATATTTTTTTGGAAAACTATTTTTTGTGCTCACATTTTTTTTATCATAATAAAGTGAAATAATTATAATTAGTAAATTATATTAATTAAATAAATATTTTACAAGTCAATCAAAAAATTATGAAATTTAAACAATTGATTTTAAATACATATGATAAGTACAATCCAAGCATTACCCATAAATACCTATATTATAATAAATGAAATCTCTCTACCTTTCAGTGAAAAATATATTCTAAACTTATTTTCCCACAATAAAAATTTTTATATGTAAAAATGAACATAATTTTTGAAATATTAAAAAACGAAGTAGGATAGCCTAAATTTTTTGTACATTTATATAATGTTTTATTTTTTAATGAATAATTAAAATAATGAAATTAAATTTAAAAAATATTTTTCATCTAATTTATTTATAACGAATAAATGTACATTTCATCGGTTTAAAATTTTAATTAGGTAAGTTTTTTTATTAATTAATCCAATATATTCCAGTGGAATAAAATTCATTTTTAAATTCAATATAAAAAAATGACAATCTTTGGAACAATGTTTCCTTTAAACCTCACTATGTTATACGGTTTGTGATGTTAAGTTTAAATTAAATTCTTCCACTTATCTTATTGATATTTGGAAAACTGGTGTATAAAATTTGTGTTATTATAAAATTTAATTTCTAATAAAGTAAAATTATTTGTTGTCTAAAAATATGTGTTAATGTTGTAAAACTTAATTTCAATAATTAAAAGTGAAATTAGCATTACAACAGACTAAAACATAAATTTATGTTCCAAATTGACCTAGAAACATGTCCCAAATAAATGGAAAGTCAATAAATATACCTAATGTTTACACTTATGGAATTTTTTTCATTATTAGAGCCACATGAAATGTTCAAAAATTTGGGTGGAATTTCTTTTCCCAAAAATTACAAGATAGTCACTCCTACTCCACAATAAAAAGGTACTCAAGCCTCCCACTTCATCACACCACTAAATCCACTTTTTATCAACAAATATATTCCCAAATAGATCCTTAAAATACCAACAATAATATTTCATGGATAAATTTGGTCAGAAATCGATCCATCAAATCCCTTTTCTGAAAAGGAAATGGAGTTTCCTAATTAATAGGTAACATCTATCCACAACTCTTTAGTTTATTTCATTATCCATTCATTAATTTAATTTTATTATTTTATTATATATTAACAACAATATCATAAACATGAAAATATGTTTCTTTATAAATATTTGTACATTAAATTACACACACGTCCATATAATGGGTAATAAACATAATGTTTATGTGTACGGTAAACTGCCACCTTACAGAAAATGTCTTTCATTTCTTTTTTACCATATTTAATTGTTGGAAAATATGATGGAAACAATATTTATATATGATATTTATGATATTTTAAAATTTTTCATTATTCATTAATTACTATATAAACATACATTTATGATTTTCATTTTGTGTAAATACAATAACATCATTTGGGGATGTGTGGACAATAGCTCTATGAAAGTGATGTGACTATTTCAAACTATACGTGGAATATTAAAGGATGGTTTTATTAAATCAATGTAGAATAAAAATATTTGTATTAGAATATAATTTTCTTTAAATATATATCTTTTAATATTTATTACTATAATATGAAAACGTAATAAATGTAGTGTTCAAGAATACGCATGGTCTACCATCTTCAAGAATGGTGAATTTCATTTTTTATATTAAAACATTATGGATTGTTTTAAATACGTATATAATGGAAATATTTGATAAATAAATCATGTTTTATGGTCTAAATATGAGGAAACCAAATTCTATAAAAGATGAAAAACAATTTACAAGGTAAAACAAACTCGGCAATCTACACAAATAATACACAAAATAGTGAAAATAATGAATGATTGTTATCAATATTTTAATAATATATTATAAGATCTTAAAATGTCACGTTATAAAAATTAATATATTTATATAATAATTTATTAAAAATACTTAAAATATGATACTATAATTTAAATTATTTTTACCAAAAAGAAACAAAAGTGATGGATTTCGTCTAAATTTATATTCCATTGAGACTTAATTGTATTTTTCCTCCTAGATTTTAATTATATTGGGTGTACACCAACCATTTCATGTTATATAATGAATCTATTTTTTATCATTATATAAATTGATGAATATTTTAATGTGGCATGTGAAAATTATGATTTTATATAGATAATTCTCTTTATGAACGTTTTTATCAAATAACATTTCAATTTTACTTGCCTTTTTTATTGTTAATTTTTTATTTAAATAGTATTTATTTATTTCACCTTATTTATTATATATTGGGTATTTATATAAAAATTACCACATAATTTTATGATTCATATTTTATTATTTATATTTTTCATTTCAATTTCAATTATTTTATATAATTGAATTGTATTTATAAATTAAAAAATAGAAAAGTATGTCTTAAGCCAATTTTTTTTTATTTTCTTATACTTAATCCTCATTATTGATAATGTTATATTATTTTTTCATAATTATATTGAACATATATTGATTTATTTATAAATAATTATTTGTATTTAATTGATACAAATAATCTACTTATTCAATCTTACATTAATGTTATAACCTTTCTAAGGGTTTACTTTACAATGTCATTTTGTTTAGGATTATTTACACATGAATTTAATCTAGATGATATTACATAATAAATTTCTAAGTAAACAATTAATTTTCTTCTCCTTTGGTTATTCATGACCAATAAGAAAATATATGTAACATTTTCCACTATTTGGTAGTCCAAATGTTTTAATTTTTTTACGAAAACACAGAATAATTTCGTTGTTTATTTAGTGAACATGTTTTCTTATTAAAAACTATTTTCATATAAAAATTCTAATTATTTTCATCCTTTTCAAAATGATTTATCAAAGATATTTTTTCACTCTAAAATGGGTTCTGTGCTTTAAAAAGTCATTTTAAAAGAAAACATTTTCAATAGTTTTCTCAAAACAAAGGATATTTTCCTCAATAATATTTTCAATATTCTTCTTGTGTTTCTCAAATAAAAAAAACCCATTATGTTAATCCACAAATGATATTTTTTATTAATACCATCCTCATTATTTCTCAATATGTTTTTTGTTTATTTGGAAACGGATAGTTTTGAAATTCCATTCATTTATTACTTTGTTAGTCTAATTTAAAAATTCATATTTCTCTTATCATTTGACAATTAATTTTCCCAAAATATCAATAATATTTTTTGTTGATATTGTTTTTTCTTGAATCATACTAAATTTTTCAAATGGAGTTTACTTTTATTTTTATTTTATTATTTCAAATAATACAGATTAATTTGGCTCAAATATTCATTATAGATATTTCATATTGTATATTTTTTATTCGATATAAGGAATTCTTGGGACCTGGAAAACATGATATGTGGATAGTTTGAAGAATGCAGTATGTGTTTTTGATTAGTTATTTATGTCCCCTCGATGCATCATTAATCTCATGGAATGAAATTATATGGATAAAAATCCTTCAGTTTGTTTTTAAATTTGAGTAGTTTAAACTGTCTTATGAATGGTCATTACGGTAAGGGTTATATATACATAGGAAACATGGCATACAATATTAATTATTTCCCACTATTAGATTCATTAAATATTCCTACATGATATATTTCATTTACATATCTATTTATTCGTTTACTTTTCATTTTATAGATTAAATAAAACATGTTTCTGTTATTTATGTCGACATAATAATTTTTTTGTTATCTAGTTATTTAAATTGATTTTTTTCTCATAGAAACAAATAGATATTATTTTCTCAAATCCATTTAAATTATTGACAACCTTTAATGTGATAAAAATTATTTACCATAACATTTTTTTACTTTATCCTCTAATTTTTTTATTTCATTGTATGTTTATCTATTCATTACATTTCCAAATTGATTACTATCACTAAGACATTATGTATACCATTATAACCACCATTACTGATCATTTGAGGTCACACTAATTATGTTTTCTCTCCACAAGATTCCCTGATGTGTGCTATGAAATATATGAATGGATATTATATATAGAATAATGTTACTAACCTCAAATGAAAAAAATATGTTTTGATTACTTTATAAATTTGTAATACAAGACCCATGAATGAACTTAGTTTACAGTGAATACCAAAATATTATATCATATAGGATGAAATTTACATGTATCTTATGACAATGTAATGGACAAAAGACACTAACTTCAAACATCATGGTGGTGGGACTATATATTTATGAAACATTATATAGGGTATTTTTTTAACAAATGTATATTGATGGAATGATATGAATTATATTTAGAGTGGATGATGAGTGATGTTTATTTTCTATTTTATAGATCCTTACTCTCGCAGAGTCCGCAGAAAGTGTGAGAAAACTACTATATAAAGGATATCTATGTAATTTTCTATCATTATTATGGAGTTTGTTTACCAAATTCATTGTTAACCTTGACACATGATTTAGTACTAGAGATTCAAGCATTCCTATAGTTAGACCTCGTAATAGTCAATATAAAACATTGAATGAATAATTTTCATGATGATTGAGGTCATTTAGAGGAATTTTATTCATATACATAATTGTGAATGTATATATATCCATTGAAACATCAATGTCTAATGTTCAAATGGACCCATGTTAATATGGATCACCCAACGAGACATTTCATATGGTTAAACTAAAATATGATGCGGTAGATGAGCTAGTCAAGAAATAATATTGAAGGAATACGCATATTCTATGCTTGCAGTATAGAACAATATGTCATTTGATATTATTATGACAAAAATTTCATTTGGTGTATTATTGTAGTATAGAATTCAAAATATTTGGCTGATTTGATATTGATTTATCAGAATAAAAGATCATAATGTTGGTTTTTTTAGGGTGAACATTGTTTTGGGGATTTCTACAATGGATATTGATAGATATTTGTCTTTTTATATTTCATAGATATGTAATAGTGTTTTTTAAATGTTATATTATAGTTGTTATTTGGTTCAATTATGATATATCCCACATTTCATGATGTTGATATTTTATTTCTTATTTTTGGCTAAGTGTTTAGTGATGTATTTTCATTTTATATCTCAAGTGTGCCTGGATAATCTTTTTTATTTCCCTAGTGGTTATTTTTTTCACATCAGTTTTTATCTTCATTGTGATGGATTTATATTGTTTATGTATAGGATAAACACTTGGGTGTAAATTTTGGTTCATAATACAATTGTGTTATTTGTGTAGTGGACCACATGATATTGTTGTTTCTTTTTTTATGGGATTACTGTGAGATAGTGAACAACAGTTATGGTCTTAGGATACCCAATAATTACATCCCTATGATAGATCCCATTAAATTATTTTATAGAATGTTCTGTTGTTGTCTCCTTATCGAGGATGAACTAATAAATCAATTTTTTTTATATTTTATTGAATGTAAAAGTTTTTTTATACAAAGTGATCCAAATCATGTCTCATGTTTTCTAATTCATGGACAGTAGATATGTGTTTTTTCATTTATTAATTATTAATTTTTATTTTTTCTTAATTTTATTTTACCATTACATTAATTAAAAATGGTGAGGATGACTGTGTATGTTCAATATTATTTTGGTTCTCATGCATTGTTTCAAAATAATATATTGTTTAGTGATATTCATGAATGTTGTGGATTAATCCTTCTAGTTTATACTTGTTTTTTTATTCCAATTATTTATATCTAAATTTGATATATTTTTGAATGAAAACATCTTGAGTTGATGTTATTATGGTTTGTTTTCAATTCACATGCAATCATTCTACTAGTATTGCAGACATTGCAAGGGAACAACAAACAATGGTGGGGATAAATGTGAAAACCCAATGTTAATTTTTTAATGAATTATATCATTCCTATTTAATTTTTATGGAATATTTAAATATTAATTTGTTTCATAAAATTCAATATAAATTTGGAGAATTATGTATCTAGTTAGAAACAACACAAAATTTATGGATTATGTTTTAATGTTATGGTTGAGGATGAATGACACGGTGTATATAAGATCAATGTAGGGTTGGGACTTAGGCTAGAGATTTTTTAAATTTATATTTATGTAATGGAGGCCATGTTACATGTATAAAGTTGTTATTTTATTATTTTTGTATATGTGTCTAAATAATTATATATTAGAGACACCACATCATTATGTGGATGTTGTTCCATTGATAAAGATGCATTAATGTGGATTGTGAGTAAATTAATGATTAGAAGAGGTAACAACATTATTGGAATTGAGGCACTGTCATGGTGGGTGTAACATAAGTGGAATTCCACACCATGATGAAGAGGATACATGGATAATGGGATGTGTATATTAAAAATTTAAACACATTATTATAATTATGTGGTTTCCATTGGGCAGTAATCTACTCCATATTATATGGTCTACACCATGTAGGGTGAAAGGTGAATGAATATATATTTTATAATGAAATTTTGTACTATAGAATCATTTTTGAATAATGTATCATCTTTTTAGATTAAAATTATAATTCATTGAATCCTGGGGAGTGCAGTCAAGGCCCTTGTACCAATTTGTGGTTGGCTACACCATGGTCCTTAGGCCACACCCCTGTAGAGCATCCTTATATAGACTAATTCCTTAGTTATAAGGACAAAAAAATCCATATATTCATAATTATTCATGATGTGGAATGGAAAATTTTTACATTATTAATTTTAAGTGTTCCTCCCGAACATCATACCTTATTTAATTTGACCATCATGTTATCATGATATAAGCGGATCTATCTCCCTTTCATTGTTGTTTTTGGACTACCAATCGACATTTCCAATTTAAATTCTTTTTGTGAATCACCATTTTTAATATTTTTATTAATTCTATCATCTTCCTCCGCATATCTTTTGGTTTCACATAATCCCAATAATCATAAGCTGGTTTTTAGAAAAATTTGGGTTCATATATTGTTTTAATGTGTTATCATTATTTTTTATGGTTTTTAAGAACCTTATAGGGTTTTCTTGAGTATTTTTCATTGAACGTGACACACATTTATTTCATTCAAGTGTTTTCTTCATGGAATAAGGTTTCTTAGTTTGGGAAATTTATTTTTAGGAAATTTAATTTGGTGATTTTGGAGATCCAATTATAAATTTTTAAAATTATAACTATAAATGTCATATTAAATGACTTTAAAAATAATTTAAATTGGAACCAGATTTTCAATATGATTATTTAATGAATCATTTGATATTTTGAGGAATGTTTGATTGATATGATTCTTAATAAAATTAATGGTATACTTAAAGGTGAAAAATATTTATAATTCTTTTCTAAATGATTAGGGAGGATGAAAAATTAGGCTTTTCTTTTATTTTTAAACAATGTGTGTTTTTGAAAATGTTTTTTGATTTAGTAAATGTGTATATGTGGTGTTTTAAATGATATATTTTAATAGATGAATATAGAATAATTATAAATGATATTTAAAGGAAATGTATTGTTGATTTATTTTCCTTGCAGGAAATTTTTCATGTTTAAGTTATTTTCATATTGGGTGGCTATGTGAATATGATATTGATCTTCAAGGTATTATTTATATTATTTAGGTGGTTATTAATATATTTAGTGATCATACAATGAATAAAAAGGGATATTTCATATAATGGATTTAAATGTGATATTTATATATTGATTATTTTCAATTAATATTTTATAAATTAATAAACATTTATTATCACCTTCACATCTATTCGTTCAGGGGAACCTGCTAGATTTCTAAGATGAATAAAATTATTATAGGCTATATTTTTTTTACACTTCTAGTGACCCAATTTCTTAGGATAGGATATGATGGGCAGTACCCATTATAAAGAAGGGTGTAGGAAACATGAGTGGTTTGTATTTTTTAGATGAAATATATGATATTTTATTGGTTCTTTTATGTTATATACTATTATTTTTAAACATTACAATCTAGGGAGGTACCCATCACACATATTCCATGAATTTTTTAATGATGAAGATAATCGCAATTTTTTTCTATTTGTATCAAAATAAGGTTTGATTATTATGGAACAATTGATTATATAGATTTATTAAATTTGATTTCTTTTATGGTATGGTTTATGGTTTTATATTTATTTAGTTTTATCATTCTCATATTATTTTTTATTTATAAATTTTTTTTCTGATGGTTGTGAAAAATTAAATATATAATGTAGTTTTTTAATGTGGATATTAAATGGGTGTTTATGAAAAAGAGGCATTAGATGAAAAAATATATTGAATGTTATTATTTACAATTTAAATAAATGTGTGGTAAAACCATTTTTTATAAAGATATAGATGTTATTTTCATTCACTACATTATTCATAAGAATATTAAAACCCGATTTTTGGTCATTTTTCAACAAAATTATTATGAAATTCTTCTTAATGAACTTATTTAGTCACATTAATAAAATAAAATTTGGATCAATTTTCACTAACCCAAATTATACTAATGGTCACATATAAGAATTTTTTATTTCATTACAGTTTCCCTCTCATGGGACATTGGATTGGGTTTTTTGACTATTTGTGATGGTTTTCTTGGGACATTTCCTAAGAGAGATAGATCCATATGGAGACGCATGGTTGTTTTTTGGTTTTGGATATTCATTTTGGGATAATTATAGACAATATTATTCATGCTAGACCCTATCAATAATCTAATTTGTTTATATATTTAGTTCTATTGAGTTAATTATATGTATATAGTTATAGATATTAGTTTTTATAAAATAGATATCATCATTCTTTGGATAAATTTTTTAAAAATAATGTTATAATTTTAATAATTATGAAATAGTATTTTCCCAACATATTCATTTTTATGTTATTTTATTGGTATGTATAAATGGGAATAATTTTCTGGAAAAATGAATATATAGTAAAATTTATGAATAATTATTATAAGAATAATAATGAAAATATGTTGAAGGATTTATAATTATATAAATGAACATATAAAATTAATTTATTGTTATTTATTTATGAAAATGGATTAATTTTTGAGGAAAAAGCAGGATAGTGAACATAAAAAAAATATAGATAGATTATGGAAGAAATGAAGCATTGGTTTGTATAAATCCCAATATACGAAAAAGAAGGGCAACTGTGAGTAGACACTAGTTGAGGAGATGAAAAGAAAGGGGTGACATGAGGGATGTTATTTTTGGCCACATTGTTTACATCCTACCTTATGGGATAATTATATATGATAATTCAATATTATGGGGGAATAAAATTCTCTATGAAAATAGAAAATTTAATCAAAATAATTTGATCCTACCTCAATTTCATATGTCTCTCCTAGTACACACCAAAACAACCTAATTATTATTTTTATAAGAACACTTAGATATTAGATAATTTTATTAAATCCAATGAGGTATCATGAAATCACACACCTATATTATCGACACTATACTGGTAGGCTTATTTTGCTCAATTATATCCTCTAACATGATGAAAAACTTTAAAAAACATAGAACTTGATTCAGCCATTATGATGAATGGAAGATGAAGGATACCCTCATTGATTTTGATACACTAATGAGAATGATGCTATAGATCATTGGGATTATGATATGATATAATTCCTTAGTAAATTATCGACTAAAGTCTGGTATGGTTTCATTAATGTTGATACATCTTCATAAATGAAAAAATGAATTTTTTAGGTATATGTGGTTGGGGAGCATAAAGTAAGGTTGTTAGATGATAAAATATCCATTGCTAAAACAATGTGATTCATGTCATGGTTCAATATTGAGCATTGAATTTAAAAAATCATGTCTAAAACTTGTTAAATCCTTAGTGGAATGAATGAATTATGAAATGACAAGGTCTTAAATATGGAATTTCACATGTCCTCCCCATGCCTCTGAAGGAAAGAGCGAAATACTCAAGGTAACATCATATAATGAGATTTAATGTCTTGTAAGGATTTAATGAAAACTAAATGATAACCTATTTGTTTTAGAGGATTATAGGGATGCATTAAACATGGAGTATTGAATTTTATATTGAATGAACATAGTAAAAAATTAGGAATATAAAATTCATTGGGTCATGGAAAGGATTTAAGAAAAATTTATTTTACTTAATCATGTTAGATTTCATGGGGAATTATATATGATTGACATAAAATCATTATAAATCGATTTTATTATTTTAATGACAATAATTTTATTATAATATGACTGATTTCAAGTGTTTTCATGTCCATAAATTAACAATCATGATCAATAGACTGCATATATTTTTAGATAAAAGAATGCCTTATGGACTACTATTATTATGATGCTCACCAACATTTCTCTCTCTCTCAATCACACATTCTATCTGCCTATCTATATTCTTACTATTTAAATCATATTTATTTATTTATACTACCTCTAATTATTATAATGATATGGAATCCTTTATTTTGATCCAAAAATAATATTGATTATTTTTTATTTGTAGTTGTTTTTTATTTAATAAATGTGAGCATTTTTATACTTTTGAATTTTTCCAAATTTATTATTATATCTTACTGTATTCCAATATAATGTGGGAGAAGGAGAGTTCTCATGATTTAATTACTAGTTATGTTAAATTTGAATTAGAAATTTGGTTAAATTAATGTATCTTTGTTCAAACACTATTTAGGAAACCTCATAAATTAATTAATATAAGTAATAAACCATTTGAAAAAGGTAATTGGGGAGAGAGATAATAATCACCATTACCACATAATTTTTAATAAATTATTCCAATGATTACTATAGTTTATAATAACTTCGTACTTTTCTGTTTGATTTGCATTTTAATACCCTATATTTTGTATATTCTTTTAATTTTCACAGTCACTCATTCAATACAAATAAAATGGATTTCAGTAATTTTTTATCAATAATAATTATTTAACATCTAAAATAATAAATAAAATTATTCATTTACCTGGTCCTATTGAGATTTATTTTGGTAAAATAATAAAAAAATACTACACTTATGTAACTTTATTGTTTTTTTGACTTGTGTTTTATAAATTATATTTTGATTAGAACTTAGGGGAATTAATGACACAGTTCAGAATAAGTAATTTTATGGTTCTCATTGTTGTGGAACATGGAATTAGGGTTATAAAAAATTATTTTTAAAGAATATATCCTCCCAATATAATTTTTTTTTTGCTAATTTAATAATTGGATGTCAATTTCATTATTTTAATCTTCGAGGAATTTTTTTTTCTAAGAATGGAATCATTGTGTTATGATAGAGAATAAACAATTATCTATTCATATACTGGAAATATCACACGATGTCTAAGAACATAGAGAAAAGTTCGGAATTCATGAATAAAGAATCCCACAACCAATCATAAAAGCGTAATATGAATCACTCTATGATTTAGAATTTAGTTTTGAAGATGCATGTTAATATGTATAATAATTCAATATAGTGTACGTTTTACTCGAAAAAAAATTATATAAATAGAATATATCCTTATCAATGTATTTTCATAGGATGTTAAATATGATTATAAATCCTTAATATATACAGAATAAATGAATGGTATATCATCAATTATTGGATTATTTATTTGATATATAAAAGAGGAAGCAATGTTGTATGTAAAAAAAGAATATAACCATGTTTGGACAAATATATAAATAATTCTAAAGCACTCAAACTATCCATATTATGGTTTCCTTAAGAATTATCCATGAGGATTTAAAATAGGATAAGTATGAAAACATTGACTAGTTTTAATGTGATTAATGGTTAAACATAGACGTGGTAATGTTGTATTAGGTTCACGGTATCTAATACAAATATGGTTGAGCATAATTACGATAAGAAAATATAATGTAAAAGGAACCCCATGGTTTTTAGGATTTTTATGAATTTAGTTGAATTTATATTTTATATTAAATTTAAGAATATTTTTTTATCATCTAATTGTTCATATTATTTTTGTTTTTAAATATATGTGGTCCTTGCATTTTTACTATTTAACTATTATATTATATTATTATTGTGTTGATCTCCTCAGATGTAATGATATGATGAACTAATAAGACATCACTAAGATGGTATAATTAAGTTACATTCATGAATTATTTTTTTCCCATAAAATATTTTATGAATATTTTATTTTTAATCAATTGCGTATGAAAATAAAAATTAAAATCCCCTCCTTAAATTTATTCATAATTATTTTAATGAATAACCAAAAAGATCATCTAGGATTTTTATTTTTCTATATTACAAAATCTATTTTTATAGAATATGATTATATAAATCATGAATGGATTGGTTAATAATATTCCTGGGACAATCGATCTGAAAAATCACATCATGCGGAAAAACTCTATATTTTATTGATGAAATGTTTCTGAGATTCCGCATGAATTTAATTTTTTTAAATGTGTGTTTATTATTTTATTTTTAGTGTTCATTTTCCTTATGTTATTTAACTAATTAATATATTATCATTCCAAATTGGGTTAGATTGTATTTTCTTCCATTATTGATTATGTAGGATTCTAGAGAGAAACATTATAATTTTTTCATTTAGAATGTATAATTCATCTCATCCAAACTAGATTTTACAAAGTCACTATTAACAAAATTGGAATATTAAAATGATAATTTTATTCATGGGACCTAGATTTATATTTATTAATCATTAAGAACATGTAAATCATAAATATAATTGGTTGAAAAATATCCACAATAATATGAAATCATTTCATTCTAAACCCTTATTTAAATTCATTTCCTGATATTTCAAATGAATAATTTTGGGGAGGAGGAAGGTGTTTTCATGTAAATGGGGATTTTTTCATTGTGAGGAGAAAATATATCGATCAATTACAGATTCATTGATGGTAAAATACATTATCCCACTCTAAAAAAATCTTATAAAAAATTTGTTGTTCCAATAATGGGTCAAAAAGAACCATTACTTGAAACGTTATGTTGATCATTTTGATATGGATAGTGGATGTGATACTTGTACATGGAAAACATTTCAGAAAGATATGTTGATAGAATTGGGGAAAATCAAAAAGGTTATTCGTCATTATTTTTTAGGTACACATTATCTAAATTTTAGTTTGTGGATGAGTGGATATTCCATTATTTAGAGTATATATTAATTTCACAAAATTGTTGATTATAATTCAAAATCATTTGATGATCAAGCCTGATTTCTTGAGATTTTATTTGTTAATATTATTCAACTACCTAAACAATGACTTAGAATTATTAAATATTTATAAATATACATTGATGATTTTTTGTGATCTTTCTATCTCTGAGGTGTATATTTGTTAATTTATAAAATATTATCATAATTGTCAAGTATTTGATATGTGGGAAACAAAACAATTATATATTTAACAAGAGTTATAATATAAAATATTTTCATATGATGTTGACTAAATATTTAATTCACATTTATAATTATTTTAATTATTTTAATGAATTAAATGAGAGAAAATAAAATTATTAATGATATAAATTAAAATAAAATTTTACCTATTTCCTTTTGAAAAATGATTTCTATAATAAATTATATTTCTTTGGCTTAAATTTTAATTTCTACAATGAATCACAAGTATTTGTTAACATCAGATGTTTAGTCATGGTATAATGTTATTATTTAATAAATATTTTGAGATATAAACATTATGGAGAAATATTAGATTAATATTTTTTTAGGGAACTTAATTACATTATCTTGACATATTTTATTTTATTTTAATGAATATTTCTGAAAACGTTATTTTTATTTATTTACGTAAATATTCACATTCTACTTTTTGGACATTAAGAGGAAACACAAGGTTAATACTGCATGTTCATTGGTCAAATAGATCACATGAATTCCCTGGGATATGCATAAATGGTTTTTGGGACCTTGAAAGTATGAACTAATCAAGTGGAGACAGGTTGTGGTTTGGAAAACATGATTTGATTTATAAAAATATAACATGAATAATTTCTTGTAATGATGTTCCTGACAAATGTTTAATCAGATACAGTACTCAACTCTTTTACGGTAACTTATGGGATATTCGATGAGGTAAAAATTCTTATTCTCTTATTCAAAAACATAAATATTATGTTAATAATGTGATTAAAATGATAAGGCATGGTTCATGAATATTTGGGGTTCAATGGGAATGCGATCCTCGGGTTTTTGTAGAATCATATTGAGCCACATTATTAGAACATCGTTATGGCTTATTGTGTGAAACAATTATGTGGGGTGTGTAGTCCATAGTACGGGGTGCCAAATTTGAATAAACAATGATACTCACGCCACATGTCCATGTGTTTTTTTACGACATGGGACAAAACTATTTTACATAAGTTACATATGGTTTGTCAACCCATGCACTTATCTCATACATGGAGGATCTATGTGCAGTAGTCACAGAATAGTTAGCACATGGATTGGACAAACTTATGACAAATAATACCACCCATTAATGAATGGGTAAATTACATTTTCTCCAAATTATCCTTGTGTATAATATTATTATTTCTCTACTCCAGTTACTTCAAAACAACATTTATCTTGCATCATGATGCACTATTTTTATTGTGAGTTTATATTAATTTTTTTTTCTTATTTTCATATTTTCATCTCATTTCTCTCATTCTATATTTATTTATGGGACTATTATAGAAGGGTATAGTTATATAGAACTCTAATAGTTAGTCTATTTACATTATATAGATCTATATTGTTTTATCATTCCTTTTTGTGTCACATTCTAAAAATCTTGATGTTACTTCCTTAATTTCAATTTTATTAAGTTAATTTTTTTCTTATGTTTAATGGGACCCTAGGTAGGTGAAAATCAGCATAGTGGGGCGGTTACCTCAACATGAGTGACTAAATTGGATGATTCTATATTTAATGTACTAAGTTACTTATTCCCAAAAAAATTATATCATTAAAAGTCAATTAATTTGTATAAGTTTCCATATATAAAATTTATTTGGATGTGAAAAGATCTATTGAATGGTGTTTAAAAATGGGTTACTCACATAGGCTTTATTCAATCGTTGAATATATTGAACAAAAAGTATTGGTAAAGTTGTTAACATTTCATGGGGGTATGGTATGAGTTTTTACTAATAATAAGAAATCCCTAATATAATCTAAGAAAGATATAAGGTTAGAAACATAAAAAATACTCATACAGGCTCATCATGATTGATAATTATAATTGGGAATGAATAACATTATGTTGAGACTGATACTTGGATAATATATATAATTCTATTGATAGATCATCAAGAAGATTTCATACATAAACATGAGTGATAACAGTTACCTATGAGATATTACATGGACGGTATTGGTGTGAAATATGGTTACACCATCTAGGGGTGATACATGGTCCCTTATATGGTACACCTGGGATGAGTTCATAGGGTCGATTGTTACAACATTCTGAGAGCGATACATTGGACACCTATATCAATCTCTTTGGTTGGACTATTTTTTGTTTACTATGTTTACTTTTCCAGGTGTGACACTAATTTTCTATTATATAATTCATCTTAGATGGGTATTGATTGATGCATTATAAAATTATAGAGGATCCTTAGATAAAATAATAGAAATTTCAAATTATATAACTTATGGACTCGACTGCTAAGAAAAATAAAATGGTATGGTTTGGTTTATTGTTGAGGCTTGATTATTGAGGATCTTTTTTACACACATTTTATACTATTATGGGTTTATAGTATTTTAAATCTACTCGACATAACACAAAGCATGTAGTATTAGTCGAGTACCAATATGGAATCTAAACTAGTTTTATTTATTTATTATTTATATACATTTATCATGCAATGAAACATTTCTTATTTAATATTCACATACTAGATTTTTATGACATTGTTGGTGTTGGAAAACTAATTATATCCCACAAACATTTCTGGAATCAAAAGGTACCAAAGAAGACATGATTTTTTTTGTGTATAAAAAAATATTTGTCCCACTTTTGATTATTTTTATTATTACAATAATATTTTGTTCTAGAAAAGGACAGATCTAGTGATCATGACACTAAAGAAGGACTAATTTGGACTATATTCTTTTGTATAGCTTGGGTTATATTGATGTTCCCTCGATATCTTGTGTACATAATATCTATATAGCTACATGAAATCATCATTATAATTTTATATTTAATATGGATTCATGTGATACAAATTTGTATATGTAAGATTGATTAAATTTATTATCTATATAATTATTTTGTATAAATCATTCAGCTATATCATGAAATTATTTACTATTTTTCTCCACATTGGCCCGTGGGGGAATAATCTCCTAAGATACACTTACTAGGAACTAGCTACTATTATGCATCATATAGAGTAAGATGGGGTATGGATTATGTAATGCGGCCAACTGAATCTGGGAACCACTTATTGGCTCATAGGCCAAGATGGTGCATGGTGGTATCAGAGCACTTCTTCCACTAGTTTATTATTGGGGTATTATAAAAGAGAAATTGAAGAATCAAAATTTGATAATCAGCCTATAACATGGATTTACTAATTGACGTGCATGGGAAATCCAAATTACATAGGATGGTTTACTATTGTTTTTTCATTACTCATTTTACAAATGTATTGATTTCACTATTAGTTGAATCATGTGTTATGGAATTTTAATATTTTTGAGATTATTATTATATTGTAAATGTTCATATCAGAGTACATAATGGAGGTATCATCTCATGAATCCTTATATAAACCTTCTGATATATATTCTTTGAATTCTTCCATGCAATGCTTAAATAATGTTTGAAATACCTAATTCAAATTTTAGGGTCATGGATAGTTTTTATAAGGAAATTTGAAAATTTTATAGATTTTATAAAATAATTGCAATAATTAATGGGTAAACCCATTATAAATGGTCCTTTTATATATATATATATTCATGTGGAATTATAATTAATCAATAATTACACAATGTTTTATGAACCATTAGTTGTATGGACTGAATCATTAGTTTATTTGATTACATGAATTATAGTTATATTTTATAAATAATGTACTTGAATAAATTCAAAATGGTAGTTCTTTTAATCCAATAATTTTATATGACATCATAGTTCATAATAGAAAACATTATAGTTGGGTCATAGTTACCTAATGTATTTATTGTAATTTATAAAGTGTACATTCATTTATATGTTGTGAATAGTGATAAATATAACTAATTTGATATATTTATGTCCATAAAAATGAATGAGAACATAATTAAAATTAATCTAATCAATGAAAATGAACACCGTTAAATGGGTAATGTAATTGAAATGTAAATTGGGATTTCCCTTATACCTAATAATTGACACTCCACATATTGGAACCATTGATGTTGTATATATGTCCTCCACCCAGACCCAGACAAGTAGTGTGTTTTATGAATTGTCTATTGAGATTAATTATAATATTTAATATCAACTAAATAATATTTTAGAGTAGGAAGTCATGTTTGGATTAATATAGTTAGTTTTTCTAATTATACTTTCTTAATATCGTTATTTTATATATGTTGTTAAATCTTATCTAAGGTTTTCTCTTGGAAATTCTATAGTTATGCCCCAATTATTTCTTCATGTTGTGATCTATGAAGGTGGTGATGAATTTTTTTTAGAAGTGGTGGGCACTTGATCATCAATATTACCCTCATTAGTTCAACTTAATACACTAAATATTTATTTCCAACGGGGTTCAAATTCATATATTCAAGATAGTATTTCTACATTATGAATTATAAATATAGTGGTCCTTGAAATACCCCTACTATGGTAAAATTGACACATGTATTCAATAATAAACATCCTCTTCTATTATCTGGAGTCCAAATACATTGGGATTATAATTCTTCTCTAGAGACAATGTAAATGATCATCGAGAACATAGAGATACATCCAATGTATATGGTCATGATTTCCACCAATAATATTTGTGACTCTATCAGGTGTTGGTGGTATGTCATATCTAATGATGATCATCGTCTTTGTGTGGTCTTGAATGATATCCAGAAAGAATTATATGACAACATCTTCATGTTGATATTATGAGTAGGTCGCAGTTGTGATTTCATGCATCTATAGTACGACACTCTGTGTGGACCATATTACACATCTCAGTTCACCACTGTACATCAATTTTCACTGACATTGGATGAGCCATGATTTTCTTACTGTGTTATGGTTTAGTGATGGTATTATCTATTCCATATAAATTAGGTGATAATTTTCCAGTTGGCCAATATTTTAGCGATAGCGAAATATTCCACCCTGACAGAGTATAAACTAAGGGATTATGTAATTCTAAGTCAAGGAAGCTAAATATCCTGGTATGGAGGAAGTATTTATAGTGAAAATAAACATTTCTATGTGTATTCTCAAAGTTGAATCACAATTCAAAAGAAAAAATTAAAAATATATTTGGTTTTCTACCAGTGCAAGTGGACTAACCATATGAAGCACTAGTGTATGAGGGATTATATGAAGGGTTGATCTTTTTTCCTGATACGACATATTTGTCAGTTTTACTCAACATTACCTTCTATATATAGTGATAAGGGATCTATATCGACATAACATTTGAGTATAGTATCAATTTCTCCATGTAATTCTGTGAGTTTGTGTACTATAAGAAAATCAAGATGATGAGATTATTGCGGTTGAGGTACGAAGACCATACATGTTTTATAGAAGAAGCGTAAATATATCCTTCTTATTCTGGTTAAATCTCAGTGATTTAGATCATGCCATATATATGAATTAAATACTACTCTTAAAGAGTAATGTATATGAATGTCCACTATATGAGGTACTAATATAGATGCATCAACATTAATTTCATTCATATTTGATATAGGTGAATCACATTCATTTTTATCTGTGAAAATTACGGAATTCATGTTTCTAGAAATAGAGTACTTATGCAGCATGATGACACTTAATAAAATTCTAGGGATCTGATTGAAGTGTGGGAACTAATGGAAGGAGTTCCCCATTGATATATTAGAATACTTTTTCATGTAGAAATTCATTTCACTTGAGATGACAGGTTTTGACATCATTATGGGGATGTACTAGAATGTTCTATATTAATCTCATGACGATCTTTATTATTGAAGGGTGTCCTTTATATCACCAAATAATTGATCCTACATTCATAATTGTTAATGGGATTTGAATGAAAGTAAACAGGGAATGATGTATTATGGTATTGGTTGAGTGACAACACTGATGTATTCTTGTACTTGGGAATATCATTTCAAACATCTAGAGATCATTCTCAATATATTTTTTTATCATAGATTTTATGATAAGATGACCAAATGACACTTTTGCATATATAAATTTATCTTATAGGGTCATTAAATTTTTGAGATTGGTATATCAGTTTAACTAGATAAGATATTCTCATAGTTTCCGAGAAGAAGTACAAGAATGTGTCTCATACGTATTATTTATTTGGGATAAAATTATATTACATGAACATTATACGAGACTTTTAATGAATATTAACTCATATTACAAGTATTACCATGAAGGGAATGTTGTTCATGTTGTCTATAGCCTATACAATTTATATTTAGGATTTGAAAGAGTGATTTACTTTAGCATCGATAGGGAATTTTCTAATGTTAGGATGTGACTATAATATTTATTTTTATGATATAGGAATTGGGATATGGGTAGTTCTTAATTTTGAAGTTATAGTCATATCATATGGGTCCCAAAAATTGATACATCAAGGGGAAGGGTTACCATACTCCCAACCATGAGTTATTAGTCATGGTAACTAATTTGAACTATTTGAATCAATACCTATTTGGTGAGGATATTTCTATTTACATTGAATATATAAAGTATCAAGTACATTTAAAAATGGTGTGTCTTAAATATTATGTTTCCCATGTGGGTTGAATACATGGATTTGTTTTATTATTAACTTTCTTTTTATCTTAATAAGTGTAATTTAGTAGTTGAAAAAAATTAGATAGACAACTCAAAAACATACCATCTATGAGACTAGTATTGATAGGTTTTTGATTGATATTTTTTTGTGAGATTCACATATAGCTTCAGGATTTTCATGGGAAACATGTTTTGAAGATTTTATATTTGATATTTTCCCTTTTTTGATGGATTTTGATGATAAAAATTTAATATATTGAGGTCCTAGTCTGATGGTAGTGTTTTTATGTTGGAACCAATCACCCAGTTGTGTTGTTGATGAGAATGAAATCCATCACTTATGTGGTAAATAATGGATGCATGCTAAGACAATGAATTATTGATGTAGGAATCACATTACTCTATCTTATTATATTACTCTTGTATTACCAACACATTGGAATACATTCATTTTCTGTATTGTTGTCCGAGAATGAAGATATAGATGTGATGTTTTTTCTCTTATAACTCCACCTATCAGCTGGTGAAGGTGATGCACCAGCAACATTTTAGATATATATGATCTATATCTATTCCTAAGTAAAAAATTATCTATTTCACTATATATTTTTTGAAGGTTTTGAAGATATCTCCTTGATCAAATTATGTTATATTAGTGAACATAGATAGTTTGACTATGAATAAACACCTCTTAACTATCCAACAGACCCTACCAATTGTTGATATTTAAAGGATTTAAATTACAAATATTGTGAGCCTTCAGTGTGTTCCATGATCTATCGTATCATAAAATGATTCTAATTTTACATAACATTTATATTTTATTTTATTGAACACAAAAGGTTAATAGGGTTTTTTGATTAAAAAATATCATTGTTATACTGACAGGTAGTCATTTTACACTATACGGGTTCTAAATGACATGGTACGAGCATGCATTATTGATTTTTTAGGATACAGTGAAAATATAAACCTCTCATTGAGTATCCCTATAATAACATATTTTATGAAATTATTCATATTGTTCCCTATGAGGAACATTACAATAGGTCCTTTCATTCAAATTCATTATAGTTAGAGGCAGCTGAAAAAGCACTACTGGATCCCCATCTCATTTTGGATACATCATAGTGTGAGAAAATGATTTATAAATGAATGAAAGCTACTTAGTCCAAGAATAAGTGTTATACTAATATTCACCAACATCCACTATTGTTCAGGATTGTACATCATGCCATTTGTTTCTCTTACATTGGATAATAGATCAATACTAATAGATGAAAATTTATTGACTCCTACTGTTAGGCAATATGTTATCATATGGAGAGTCGGAAAAAAAGCTAATTTGTTGAAGTTTTCTCATGGGAATTAGTACATGAATGAGGAATTCAATGACTTAAACCTTTGATGTAATCATTCTGATACATTTCCTTCATGTTTTCATAAGGATATTGAGCTTCATGTACATTCTTTTTTTCGAAAGAATCTAGTACGTATTTATTATTGAAGAACTATAAAACTACATGATTTTTTATTCTTCAATTCTCTGTTTTATATCATCATAACCATGTATAAGACGATACCATAGAGCCAGAGATTGAAGAAGCCACTCTGTAAATGGGACATTTGATATTTTACAATATACCACCATTATAAGTGAAATTCATGGGTGAGGTATTGTATGAATGAGAGGATGTAATTTCCCATTTATTTTGAGAGGTATGGATTCATATGATACTATTAAAACCTTATGTTTTTTTGTTATGAATGTGCTAAAAAGGATAATTGGTGTTTTAGGAGATATTGTGTAAAGACCTGGAATTTCCAGGGATATTTTTTTCTTAAATTCTTGGGAATTTTACGAGTCTGCAGTTTCTGACAGCACTTGATTTTGAGTCTCATTGTTCCCAAAATCTATTTATTATTTTTGTTTGGGTACGTTTAGTAAATGTACGAGCAGGATTTTATAACTTCTGAACTGGTTCTCAGAACTGAAATCTGAGGGCACTGTTGAATTCACAGTGTCGGTGATTGCTTAGTGAGAGAATTAGAAAGGTTGTGTTCTAAAATTATTGGATGTTAGATTTTGGTGGTGTTTAATTAATTTAAAAAAAATAAGAGTTAGCTTATTTTTATTTTGGTGGTTAAAATCTCCAAGTGGAGGTTGGGGTGGGGGCCACCACACATTAACCTCTCAAGAGAGGATATGGTGGTGGGGCACACCCGAGCATAACCTCCCTTGGGAGGATAATTAATGTGGGGCCACACAAACTTCATAACCCCCTTTAACCCCTCGGAAACCCCAATTAAGAGGGGATCCTCTTAAACATTCCCTCATTAAAGTTCCAACTCTTTCACTTAATTAATTGGAACATTTTGAATTCTTTTGAATTCATGCTTATAATAAGATAATAGAAAAAGTTATTATTTCATTTTGGTTGGAAAGTATATTTTGGGGGATCCTTGGAGAATCTTGGAAGAATTGACAGAACATCATCCTATCCACGAAGAATTCCCCTCCCCACCGAAGAGTGACAAACACCATCTTCTTCCTTCTTCATCCGAGGAAATAATGGGAAGCACTGCCACCCATGAAGTACGTCGACGACATCATATTGACTCATCATCTTCGAGATATTCCTCATCCGACATTGATGGAATGACACCTGACATTCGTGACTCCATCAAAACTCACCAAACTCATGTTAGGGGGATTGGAGTTATTTTATATTTGACTATAAACCACCATTCTTCGTTTTTCAAAATACTGGATTATGGTATGACCAATGTTATCGTCGTGACGGTGAAGGCTCGAACCGCACTAACACGGCCTGACCCTCCCCCTTTAGTTGTTCTTTTTTGTTGACGTCGGAGGCGGACCTCGAAGAAAAACAGTGCCGCAAGGACGCTGGGTTGCAATGAGGTCGTGGCACCATCGTTCTGTGCAGAAAGAGAGTCATGGGCATTACAGGCCGTGGTGGAGGCACGCGTCGTCCTTTCACCACGCGGAGGCCAGCAGAGGGCCACGGATAGCCAGTCAGTGGTAGTGGGGCTTTGCGCCATCACTCCGTGCCGGAAGAGGAAGGAATCCACTTCCCGGGCAGTCCACGGTGGATGGGTGTGGCATCGTCGCGTCGTTCTGGTGATGCAGGACCACGACCATTGCGGGCTGTAGTAGAGGGACGCGACGCTGTCGTGCCTAGCCGATGGAGCAGAATCTCCTGGACACTCGGCCAGCCAGACAAGGTGGGAACCCCTGGTTCCCACAGAAAAATGAACTAGTGCCTAGTGCTGGTTCGGTTGGGATGTAGGGGGTAGTAACCCCCCATGCGTGCCAGCCAGCTACGCGGGCTGGACTGCTTACCAGGCGGGCCCGTACGCGGCCGGGATGCCCTCTGCCAGGCCACCTCCTCATGCCAAGCCACTATCTCAGATAGGGTTAGACCCATGGATCGGTTCAGACCCCGGTACGGTCCGGGTTTGGCCGGGTCATTCCGACTTGGTCAGACCAGCCCTTGACCAGTTTGGCTAGTTTACAACTTTTAAACCCTATCAGGAGCAACAAGTGTCTGATTGATGATACTCCTACAGTGATGGAAATCTTGGATCAAGATGTTTCTTTTTGAATATCCCACTTGAGGTTTGGATATAATTGGAGTACGTTCGGGTTGGTTTGAACCTAAAAACCAACCAGGCCTCTAGAAGGGAAATGCCAATAACTGACAGATCAAGCATCTGATTGATGCAACATCTGTTACAGTGGAAACCTTACAACATGGTAGTCCTTAGGGTCACTCATTTGTGAAGTTTGATTCTGGTAGAGGTATGACCGATATCTAGAGGAATATTTTTACGGATCTCGAGCACACAGGGAGCGAGGAATCCCGTGGCTGATAGTGAGGCGGAGGTTGGAGACAGATCATACGGAGGTCAATGCTCAGAGATCCTGTGTGGGACAGCGCATACCGATATTCTGTCGGTAAGATTTTTCATGGGTTAGTGCTTAGTGATCATGTGTTGGTCAATGCATACCGATCTTGTGTGGGTCAGATCCTGTTTGGGTCAACACTCAGCGATCCGGTCTAGGTCAGCGCATACCGATCCTATTTGGGTAAGATCCTGTGTGGGTCATTGCGGGGGTTATTACCTTTCGATCCTGTTTGGATTAGACTTCATATGGTCAGAATCAGCGCCTCTTGTCAGAATAAGATGATCTAGCATCACAACTAACCATCTACACTTCTAAGCTACACTAAAAATCATTGTATGAGCTCAGTCAATGACCATTGTGTTTTCCTCATGTTTGAAATGGGATACTAGATTACTTAGGTATATCTATGAGCATATACCTAAGTAATGGTTGTATGTTGTTTCTTACTTTTTGGTTTATCCTTGTTGAATATTTTGAGACGTTCTGAGTCTCGGGGTCCCTACTGAGTATCTTTATACTCACCCTTGGATGGGTGTTGCTCGTACCTCGTTATGTTGGATGCAAATGACAGGCTACGCTGACCGAGGAAGAGTGTAGTAGAACTAGACGATACCCAAAGGTGGACCACTCAGTGAGACGTACACGGAGCAGAAGGATAGAGTTGTGGTGCTGAGGATGCCATCTATACCCACACTTCAGGTTGTAATTCCGGAGGACGACCCAATAGCTTATTTACATAGTGTTTTAATTCTGGTTGTATACTCTCTTTTTCCTGTTTACTATAACAATGTAAATCCCCTCCCAGTTTAGGGATTTACACCTTTGGTGCTAGTCTCCAGCCCCTGGCCTATGGAAGGCGGTTTTGGGGTAGTCACAAAATGGGCTCCGAGGACGAGTCGTGAAAATTTGGATTCATGGGAGTCAATTATAAAGCAGAACATAGGACTCTGATATTTCTTTTCTGTGAAAAAATAGTGTTACGGGTACTATGTGTTGTTCTCTATTCGGGGAGTCCAATGTTGGTGTGGTGGCTGACGTATCCACACACCTGTAACCCGACATCTAATTTCCGTCTTAGTTCAAAAAAACCCTGTTTGTGTGCGTTTCATTAAAAATTTATTAAATCATCTCAACTAGATCAGCACACCAGTTATAAATATTTTTTTTCACATCTGTTTCTTTCTGGATGCCTCCCTGTGGACGACCAGTTAGAGCCCTGAGAATTGTACACGCAGATAGCCCACCGAGCGATGGGGCCTCAGTGTAGGGCCCTTTACTAGCGGAGGCCCCAGCGGTACCACTTCCTGTTGGGCCACCGATGCCACCGACCCGAGTATCAGAGAGTGCACTCCACTTGAGTGCATTTCATGAGTTCCAGTGTAACACCCCAAGATTTCATAGTGCACTATTTTTCAATTTAATTCAATAACTTTCACTACACGCAACACCGAGTTCAAGCACACCACGACTTACCAAACATTCCGTTCATAACGTTTATGACTAGAATTAACTAAATTATGAACTTTATATAATCATTATAATTTTAGAATCCATATAATGAGTTTGTTAGACATAATGTATGAACAAATTCACTTTTTTTCAGATAAAAGAATTATTTTTTCAAAAATTGCACTTCTACTGAATTTTATTGGTGAATCCTTTTTAATTAAAATATTTGAAACTTTTAAATCTTCAATTTTAGAAAATAAACTTCTTCTTTAGAATCGGGACATAATAATTTAGTTTTAATAAATTTTTTGTGCTTTTATGATTACTTTCATATTTGGGTGAATAGTCAAAATTACAAAATTTTCATAAAAACAACTTTTTTTTGAAATAATTAATAGTGATAAATTTTTAATTTGAGTGGTTTTAAAGTATAATTATATTATATAACTACCATTTAATCCAATATTTGTAATTGAACATAATTTCACACTTAAACAGGACATATGCATGTGCCAATCTTTTGATAGTTATTATTTCTTAAAAACACGTTTTCTGTTTTGACAACAAGAATTAATATTAAATTAATTTCACCCAATTATTTATTTTGAATTTAGAAAAATGGATTCCATATTTTAAATCAGGAGGTCCAAATTGTATAAATAGATAACATTTATTTTTAATCATTTTGAATAATTTCTTTGGTAAAAATTGTACCTACCATTCTAAATAGGTAAATTCGATAAATAAGGGTTAAAAATAATATTATAATAATAAGAAATTACCCTAAAACGTATCCTAACAGTATTCGTTGAAACATGTCAGACCCTGGGCATCTTTGTGTGGATTTTGGGACCCCATGTAGCCACTTGTAAGTGATAATAGCACTTTATATTAATTAATTTATAGTAAATACAAAAATTAAATTAGCATATATCATTTAGAAAAAACTATTTACATAGGGTTTTATATGTTATATTTTCGACTATAAATATTAAATAGAAAGATAAAAAGATTTCCTACCTAATGATATTTTATTTATAATTTTTTTACATTTAATAATTAAATTTATTTATGACACAATAATGATAAATTATTTTCATTATTAATGAATGAATGAAATAATTGGTATTATATATGTTAAAATAAATATAATTTGAAAGTTTTGATGACATCCAAGAATATTATTGGTTAATCTAACATGTTATTATTTCTTAAATGAATATTATTCGAATTAATAATGTTACTATCACTTTATCAAGAATCATTTAGTAAATAGTTTCAAAATTGACATAAAAGAGTTTTTAAAACAAATATTATATTATTAATTGATATTCATTTCTTAAAAATCAAAGGATCAGCCAAAAGACTTATATAATGATAGATGTATCATTAATGAACCACATGGTGATCTCTTGGATATTTATATAATGTTTATAAACCCTATAATATAAAAATACAAAGAGACATGGTAAATTTGAAAATAATTAACTAAGAGTTAAAACAAAAGGATACATTTAATTATGTTAACCAAACCTTTCTAAAACCTATTGGTTGAGTTATTTTGACCTATCCCCACCCTATCCTCAAACTAAATTACTTTATATCCATTTGGATCAGCCAACCCCAGCCCAAAAGTCCTACCAACTTCCATCACTTCAACCTAGAAGCATTAGTTTGATCAAAAAGCCATCCTAATGAGCCTTTTTGATCAAATCAAATAGAATAACCCAAGGAAGTGGTAATGATTTCACCACCCTCTTTCAAGTTACATTCTTCTTCCATATATTATTTCATTGTTATTTCCATTATAATTTAATAACTCTAGTATATTCTATATATTGTGATGTTATTAAAAATATTGTACAACCATATTCAGTATTCTATCCATCCTTTGAATGACATGTCACCATACGTGCGTGCGTACGGCCTACCATCTCCATGTCGTCATGTAATTTATATTAATTGCATCATTATATGTATTGGTATGATGATGATGTTAAATTTTTTTAAATAATTAATATCACATGATAATGATTCTTTATATATGATATACCATCTAATTGTATATTATTTTAATATCAAAAAAATGATATTGTCACTCGTGCATACGTACAGACTACCGTCTCCATGAATGTGATGAGATTATTTCCCCATCATATCCATTAAAAAATAATTTTCATTTGATAGTTACAAATAATGTATAAAGACTTAATATCATTCTGGATATGAATAAGTTACATCCTATCAATAACAAACATATCTTACAAAACAAAGAATATAAAGGAAAATGAATCAGTTAAGACCCGAAAAAACAATAATAAAAAAATATTATTAATAACTAAATTTTAAAAAATCATTTATGACATTAGATTAGTGTATTTGATTCTTGTATAATTTAATAACAATTATTTCACCATTATATAGGAGGTTAACCTAACCTCGACCAAGGAAATGTACAAGGTATGGGTTAATTTCACAATATCTTTATTTTCCAAGGTAGCTTTTACGTAAGTATCTACTAGGACTTATTTATTATCTATGTCAATGTTTCATGAAATAGTTATCAAAGGGATTTATTTTAGGGAATTTTTACTAAAAAATCTTTTCTAATGTTTTAAATATTTATTCTTCTAAATCATTCTCATTAATCTCCATGTTTTCAAAATTGTTTTTAATGGTTTATTTATATGGAAATTAATGTTTCTAAAATGTTAATTCCATTTGAAATTTTAAATGTGGTATGGGACACTTTGATTAAATAAATGTCTTCAGATGTCTTCCTTTCTAAATTATGATACTTTTAAATGTTTTCATAAAAAAGGGATATTTCTCTCAAAGTGTTTTACAAATCATTTTCATCTATGTCAACATACTTTTATGGGTTTAAATCTTATTTGAAGTTGAATTATAATGATACGAAATGTCCATATTATATTGAAGGTTTTTTGATATGTTTGTCTATAGATGTGTTATTTTTATACCATTAATGGTCTATGGAGAAATTATTGAAATTTCATATTCTATTTTTAATATAAATGCTTATTTTATATTTAAACCTATTCATATGAGGAATGCATTGGACTTAATAAGTAATGGGTAGAGCCCTCTATAGCTCATCGATGCATTGGTAGGTCTAATGAGACAAACTATTGTATCCGCACAAGGCCTTGACAAAATATTATTTGTATTCTTGGCACAAGGCCTTGACCATGTGGTTATGATAGTCTGGAATTATGTATTCAATAATTATGGAAGTTTTTATTGATATTTCATGTGATTATTCGACTATTAGAATATCAATGTGATAAATTAAATGGAATCTTTTCATTTTATTTCTTCCATATTATGCGGAAGTTCATGTTTAGAAGGCATTTTTTTTAGTTATACATTTCCTTAAATGTATGTTCTTATTTATGAACATTTTCATTATATTGTTATCCTGACTAGGCAACTGAGCACACCCCTTTCTATGTTTTATTTTTCCTAGAAAGTGAAGAGTATTTTATGAATGACCTACAGGGATAGTATGAGTCGATATGAGTGTGGTCTATGGAGACAAGATGTTGTTGAATTGTTTCACTTAAAGATGTAATATAAACTTTATGAATATATCAAGTGATTACAGGGCTACTAAACTAATCGGTCTTTCCAGACATGATCATTTATGATCATTCCAATGGTGTGTAATAATGCACCGACATTGGATAACTAAGGTCAGGGCATTATAGTTGGTGTTTGAGGAAGATTAGTACAAACCATGGAAGCTAGATTTAGATAAAATCTGATTAGAGAACATAATCCTAAGATAGACTTTGAGGATTAGTATAGAAGAACTTCCTATAATTTTGTTATTGTAGAGATTTTGTGAGTTTTATGAGCAATACATCCCTATCTGGATACGATAAAGTAGAGGCGTCTCTATCACAGATGTACCTAGGGGTCAAACCCGAAAACACCAGTTTGATCTAGACTCGAATGTGAACTGATGCATGGAAACATGCCTTGTTTCACTCTTGGTTACGAAAATCCTTGGTTATATTCATAAGATAATTCTCATTTTCAATACAAACTATTATGAAGTGTTTATGATTATATACTTCCTCAAATAAAACATCTTTATGATTATGGATTATATCCATAAACCATTCCATTTACGTAAGGTATTTTACAAGTTTGGAATTATTCATTACAATTCATAAAATAACCTAGTATATGTTATGTTATAGAAATGGCGCCCAATAGAAGGAATGTAAACTCCAACAATATGTATGATCCAAAGAGTAAAAAGGATCATATCTTTCATGGTATTAAGCCAACATTTTGTGGGGAAATGGTCTCCCATGTATAATAAACATTTGAATAAATAATATCATGTGTTAATAAGATATGTAAATAATTCTCTGAGTCCTATGGCTTTGAAGGGAAGCAAGAGTAGAAAATGATGGATGTGATAAAGATGGATAAATGGAAGATGGAAAAGAAATAATTTTATCATATGAGATAATTGTGGGAAGAAACACCATGAAACTTTCCAGAAGGTAATGGGAGTTTGTTATAAGTTGGGAGAAAAAGGACACCAAGTATGTAACTGCAAGGGTAAGAAAAATGTTTCAAATATACATTAAGGAGTTGGGACACAATGTAATCCAATGTCCAAATCATAAGAGTTTCCCCCAAATGATGCTATTTGATAATAATCATGTAATGATACTACCATAGATGAGGAGTAATGATTAGAGTTCTTATGTTGTTATTAATGATTTTTTTCATTTGAGTGTTTTATCAATGATGTACTGGTTACATTAATTATGTAGTATATAAAGATTATACTACAGTAATATTTCATTAAGGCCTTGAGATTGTGCGGAATCATGAAAAGTGACTCAATATTATGTTAAATTTATGGAAAATATATGATGACAGAAGGACACACCATAATATGGTTTTGATACCGAGGTACTGATTTTGGAATAATACATGATGATTTGTTTAAATTGTATTGGATATTCTTGACTACCATGAAACAAATTAATGATTAGTATATTCCATCATTGATGGAGTTTACATCAATTTTTGATAGAAGTAGTATATCCAGTATTCTATAAGAAATAAGGGATCATGAATGTAATCAATACGGTTTTATGGTAATTCAGGATGTTGCAGTGTTTTAAAAGAATACATAATAAAGGTTTTCACATGTTTTTATGTAGAAAAAAGGATCTTCACTGTGTTTTCATTCCTTATAAACTTTGTACTGTGAGTTTTGATATAAGTATTTTATATAATTCTTGTTTGAAATATTTTTTGGATTGCCATAAAAGGACAACCCAGAGGTCGGGCAACAACCCATCACATCTGTCAAGGCCGTGAGACTTGAACCTGCGACCAAAGGGTGACAATGATGTATCACCTACCACTGGCCGACGTGATGTCCTGGATTGAATAATGTAGTTTCATAAATGTTTTGGTCCATTATTTGGAAATTCATTTTTTTGAACCCTATATGAATTGGATAAATGGAATTTTTTCTGTTCTATTATCTTTTAAAGTGAAAGATGAGTTTGTGGTATAAATTAGTGAAAGAATGGAACTATACCTGTCATGTATATATATATATATATTTTCTTCTCTTATTCTGTGGATAAATTATTTCTGAAACATTAGGTAAGGGATATTAAAACTAAAAATGGGTTATCCTAATACCTTATGTTTTGTTGAACTGATAATATTTTATGTCATCAAATATTGATGGCTTTGAGGCCCTCAATTCTACAATTGTTCGTGAATGATGACCTCAATCACTCCATATATAAATTTACATTTTTACTCCAATTATGGGTCTCTAATTTCCAACAATGTTCTCCTAATCAGGATCATAATTTGGTGGTGACCCTTTATTTCTCTTTTCCTCTTATAAAGACAAAATTTTATTAACCCAATATCATATTGAGGTTTTCCAGAAAGATATTTTCTATTTTCAACCTTTTGTTTATAGAAAAAAAATTTCACATTTTGAGGACACAATTTATTGATGTAGGGAATAATGTAACACCCAATATTTCATAGTGCTCTATTTTTCAATGTAATTCAATAACTTGCACTACACGCAACACCGAGTTTAAGCGCACAACGTCTTACAAAACTAGCCGTCCAAAATAGTTATGAATAGTATTAAATGAATTTTGAATTTTATATAAACATTAAATTCTTTAATCCATATTATGAGTTCTTATACATAATATAATAACAAATTCATTTTTTCAGATAAAAGAAGTATTTTGAAAAAAATGCACTTTAACTGACTTTTAATGGTAAACCCTTTTCAGATACAATATTTGAAACTTTTATATATTAAATTTGAGAAAATATAATTTTTCATTAAAATCGGGGCATAAGAATTTAGTTTCAATAGATATTTGGTGCTTTTCTGATAACATTCATATTTGGGTGAATACTAAAAATTCCAAATTTTTATTTAAAAACAACTTTTTAAATAAAAAAATTAATAGTGATAAATTGAGAATTTTAGTTATATTAAAGTATAATTATATTATATTTTTACCATTTAATCCAATGTTGTTCATTGGACATAATTTCACATTTAATTTGTACATAAGAAAGTTCCAATTTTTTGATAGTTATTATTTCATAATAACACACTTTTTGTTTTGACAACGGGAAATAATTTTAAATTAATTTCTGCCAATTTTGTGTTTTTCAATTTATAAAAATGGATATCATATTTATAATCAAGAGGTCCAATTTTTTTAAATGGGTAACTTTTATTTTTAGACATTCTGAATAATTACTTCGGTAAATATTTTATTTACCACGGTTAAAGGGTAAATCCGGTAAATAATGGTACAAAATAATATTATAATAATATTAAATAACACTAAAACATATTATAAAACTATTGGTTGAAAGAGGTCCGACCATGGACATCTTTGGGTCTATTTTGGGACTCAATGGGGAAACTTGTAAGTTATAATGACACTTTATATTAATTAAGTTAATGTAAATACAGAAATGACATAAGCATTTATGTTTTAGATAAAAAAAATTAAGTAGGGTTATATATTTTATATTTTAGACTCTAAATATTAATTAGAAATCTAAAAATATTTCCTACATAATGGTATTTCATTTATAATTTTTAGAAATTGAATAATTAAATTTATTTATAACACCATAATGATGCAGTATTTTCCTTATTAATGAAACAATCAAATAATTGTTATTATAGATGTTAAAATAAAAATATTTTGAAACTTTTTTATGACATCCAAGAATTTAATTGTCTAATATTACATGTTATTATTAATTAAATGAGTTTTTTTCTAATTATTAAAGTTGTTAAGACTTTAACAAAAATCAATTATTTAATAGTGTCAAAATTGACATAAAATAGTTTTTAAAAGAAATATTATATTATTAATTGATATTATATTCCAAAAAATATAAGGCTTGGCCAAATGACTTATATATTGATAGTTTTCTCATTAATTAACCACTTGGAGGTCTCTTGGAAGTTTATTGTATGTTTATTAACCATATAATATAAATATACAAAGAGACATGGTAAATGTCAAACTAATTAACAAAGAGTTAAAACTAAAGGACAAGGTTAATGAAGTGACACAAACCTATGTAAAACCTATTGGTTGAGTTGATTCGGACACATACCCACATTATACTCAAAATAAATCAGTTTTGATCCATTATAAACCGAATATTATTTTATTATAAAAAAATATTTCAATCTTTTTCTATGGTTATTCTCACCACTCTTATAAAATGGCACTCCCCCTTGTATTTAATTCACACCTTCAAAGCCATTTGGCTCGGCGAAACCTTGCCCAAATATCCTCCCAACTTCCCTCACTTCATCTAGATCCCTTAGTTTGATTATACATCCAACTTAAAGAGCCATTTTGATCAAATCAAAAGAAAGAACCTGAAGAAGAGGTAAGGATTTCACCACCCTCTTTCATGTTCCATTATTCTTCCACTTCATCATTCTTTTTTATTTCCATTGTAAAGTAATTAATGTAGTATATTATATATACTGTTATGTTAAAAAAAATATGTTACAACCATATTCAGTATTCTTTCAATCCTTTTAATGACATGTCCCCATATGTGCGTACGTACGGCCTACCGTCTCTACGTCGTCGTATAATTGTTATTCAATACATTATTATTTTTATAGGTATGATAATGATGTGTAATTTATTTAATAATAAATATAACATGATAATGGTTCTATATATTTGATATACAATTCAATTATATGTTATTCTAATATCAATATAATGATATTGTCGCTCCTGCGTACATACGGACTACCGTCTCCATGAACGTGACGAGATTAATTCCCCATCGTATCCATTCACGAATAATTTTCATTTGATGGTTAAAAATAATGTTTAAAATCCTAATATAATTGAGGATATGAATAAGATACGACCTATCCATAACAAACACAGCTTACAAAACAAATAATATGAAGGAAAACGAATCATTTAACACCCAAATCAAAGATAACACAAAGATATTATTAAAAATGAAAAGATAAAAGAACATATAAGATATCATATTAATGTATATGATTCTTGTATAATTTAAAAATAGTTATTTCCCCATTATACAGGTGGTTAAACTACCCTCTACCAAAACAAGTACAAGGTAAGGGTTAATTTCACAATCTATTTATTATCTGAGGGTGTTTTTAGGTAAGTATATACTGGGACTTATTTATTATCTAGGTCTATGTTTCATGAATGATTATTCTAAAGGATTATATTAAGGAAAGATTTTCTAAAAAATCATTTTAAATGTTTTAAATATTTATTCTTCTAAATCATTCTCATTAATATCCACGTTTTCAAAACGGTTTTTAATGATTTATTTATATGGATATTAATGTTTTTTAAATGTTACTTGCTTTCAAAAGTTTCAAAGTTCTATGTAACACATTGATTAAAAAATATGCCTTTAGATGTATTCCATTATAAATTGTGGGACTTTTAAATGTTTTCATGAAAATGTGATATTTCACTCAAAGTGTTTTAAAAATCATTTTCATTTATGTCAACATCATTTGATGGATTTTAAGCTTATTTGATGTTGTCTTATAATGATAAAAAACATCCATATTGTATTGAAGGTTTGGTGATATGTTTTACTATTGATGTGTTATTTTTATAAAATTCATGTTTATGGATAAATTATTGACATTTCATATTCTTGTTTTAATCTGAATGTTAATGTTATGTTTAATCCTATTCATATAAGGAATGAATTGGACCAAATAAGTGACATGTGGAGACCTCTATAGCTCTTCGATGCATCGGTAGGTCTCATGATACAAAATAGTGTCTTGGAATAAGGCCTTGACGAAATCTTATTTGTAGTCTTGGAACAAGGCCTTGACTATGTGGTTATGAAAGTCAGGTATTATGCATTCCATCATTATGAAAGTATTTATTGATATTGCATTGGATTATTCGACTAGTATAATATCCATGTGAATAAGTAAATGGATTTATTTCATTTTATTTCTTCCATATTATGCTGAAGTTCACGTTTAATAGTCCTTTGTTTTAGTTATACATTTACTTAAATGTTTATGCTTATTTATGAAAGTTTCCTCTATATTGTAATCCTTACTGGGCATCTGAGCTCACCCCATTCTATGTTTTTTTTTCAGTATGTGATTAAGTATTTTATGAAAGTCTTGTAGGGATAGTGTGAGGGGATATGAGTGTGGTCTATAGACACAAGATATTGTTGTAGTTTTTAACATTATGATGTAATGTAATCTTTATGAATGTATCTAGTGATTCCCAGGCTACTAAACTAATCGGTCTTTTGAGACTTGATATTTTATGGTCATGAAAATGTTATGAAATAATGCACTGAATCTGTGTAACTGGGGTCAGTGTGTAACATCCAGTTCCAAGGGCCTCCCAGGTTTAGGGGAGAGACAGACCCACAAGGGGGCTGAGGATTGGATGGAGGCTATGGTGATAGTTTTCAGGCTACTAGGGACAACAACAGACCTCATGGTGATTTTTACTGTGAGTCTTCTTCAAGAATCAGCAGGCAGATGGTGGATCCTAATTCTTTAGGTTCACGATGAGGTGAAACTTATATGGATATGCTTTAAGAGCTTGTTCTGGGAAAAGTTTGTAGCAGCCAACGTTCGTGCGGTGCAGATATAGGAGCTACTTCATCTGTAGTAGGGCAGCATTACAGTATCAAAGTACTCACGGGGGTTCACCAAACTCTCTTTCTACTCAACATATATGGTGAAAGACATATTCTACAGGGCCCAGACCTTCGAACAGGGTCTTGGGTGAGAGATATGAGCCTCGGTGATCTCCCTATGCATTCCGATGAAGCCAGTGGTGTTTGAGAGAGATATCCTAGTGGAGAGTTTTTTTGCTGAGAAATCCCCAGCAGTGAGACCCACTACTAGTTGACATGAAACAGAGTCTTCTGTTGCTGGAAATAGACAGATGGCGTAGTGTTCCATGAGAACAAGACCCACCAGTGGTCGACCATATGACTCTGAATCAGTTGTGCGGGGCACACAAAGCAGAGACAGACCTTCCAGGAGCAGGAAGTGTAACTCATGCAGCAGGAAGGGTCACATGTCACTTGATTGTCTGACCTGTCGTACAGACAATCATTAGTCAGTTGAGGGACCTCCCAAGTAGAGGCATTGGTTCGATCGAGGTGGTCCGCAGTGTGTAGGATGACGTGGTAGAGGAGCTAGTCGAGCAGCTAGCGGTGGACGACATTTCCAGGTGTTTCCACCACCACCAACAGGAAGTCCACCCCGACCATAGGGAGAAGGTGGACTGGGAAGAGCTCCATTTCAGGCAGATGAGGCATACAACCACGTCGCTCCGAAGATTATTCGAGGTACTATCTGTGTCTACTCCACAATAGCAACAGTACATATAGATATAGGTGCCAGTCATTTTTGATAGCCATTGCCCTCGTTCAGACGTCAGAGATTCCGATGGAGCCATTTAGATGATCATTACGGCTAGAGACTCCTGTAGGAGCAGACTCAATGATTACACACCAGTACTGGAAGTGCGAGCTGACTCTAGTGGGAGAGAGATTCGGCTGGGATATCGTTGTAGCGGTGTCGAGGCCTTACGAAGTCATCATGGGTATGGACCGGTTATCTACAATCCATGCTCATATTGACTGTACGAGGTGTATAGTGTAGTGTGTCCACACGGATGGGACCTTGATTACCTTAATCTATGAGAAGGGAACTTCTGCAGCCCAGGACTGACTTACTCGGAGGAGGGTGCAACTGATCACTCATCAGTTGTCATGCCTTACCATCGGAGCACATGATGGGGAGAGTTCGACTTATCCTGTAGTGGTGGACCACTACGCGGATGATTTCCCTGATGATGTTCCACCACTACATCCTTGTAGAGAGGTGGATTTCTACATTGACCAGTTCCACAGGACGACACTGATATCTACTCTAGCATATCGAATGGCTCTTGCCGAGCTTCGTGAGCTGCAGGAAAAGTTAGAGGACTTGTAGGGGAAGGGATTCATCTGACCAAGTGTATCTCCATGGGAAGCCCCTATTTTATTATCAAAGAAGGCATACGAGATCTTGAGGCTCTATGTCAACTATCGTCTACAGAACTAGGTGACCGTGAAGCCAAAGTACCCACTCCCTAGGATTGATCACCTCTTTGATCAGCTCAAGAGAACACAGTGGTTCTTGAAGATAGACCTTAGATAAGGCAATCACAAGCATAGTTTTTGTGATGAGGATGTGCAGAAGACATCCTTCTTGTGTCTTTATGGCCACTATGAGTTCTAGGGTATGCCCTTTGTCATAACCAACGCTCCAGCAGTGTTCATGAGTCTCATGAATAGGATCTTCCAGCCATACCTCGATCGCATTGTTGTAGTCTTCATCAAAGACATTATGATTTACTCGACTTTTGAGAAGGAGCATGCCTACCATTTGCAGGTAGTACTGGACACACTCCGAGAGCACAATAATTATGGTAAGCTCACGAAGTGCCCGTTTCGGATTTGAGAGTTTCACTTCTTGGGAAATTCCATCTCGGAGGCTGGAGTTGCATTAGATCTAGCAATGATTGAAGAGGTACTTTCTTGGGATCCACCCAAGAGTGTGTCTGAGGTACTAACTTTCCTATGATTGGATGGATACTATCATAGATTCATCCCAGAATTATCCATAGTTACAACACCATTACCCGCCTTGACGAAGATGCGGAAACCCATGGTGTGGTCAGAGAGAAGCCAACAATTCTATCAGGTGATGAGGCATAGGCTTACTAGTTCCCTTATCTTGAGGCTTCCAGAGGATGGTGCAGTGTACGTTGTTTGCTGTGACGCATCAGGGACCAGAATTGGGTGTATCCGGATTTAAGAGTGAGTTGTGATCATGTATGGTTCTCGGAAGTTGAGACAGTACAAGTAAAACTATGCTACACATGACCTAGAGTTAGGAGTAGTGGTATTCTCTTTGAAGATGTGGTGACACTCTCTGATGGGTGAACATTATACCATGTACTCTGATTACAAGAGCCTCAAGTGTATCTTATCTAAGAAGGACCTGAACATGAGACAGTGGCGATGGCTTGAGTTCCTCCATGACTATGACTTCGAGATAGTCTATACTCCTGGGAAGTGGAACATTGAAGTAGATGATATCAGCAAGAGATCAGGAATTCAGCTGCTAAGAGAAGCGACAAAGTAGATGGTTCCCTTACATATATCCTTTGGGGAAAGTAATGTAGTAGCATATCTATAGTCTCTTATAGTCACTCCCCCACTTCTTCAGCGAGTCAGGGAGGTGCAACGTGGGGACGCAGACTGTGAGACACGACGTTCCCAGTTATCCACAGTTTAAGAACATTATATTTTTTGAAGGTGGGGAGCACGTCATCATTTTCAGAGGACGTACCATGGTACCAGTTTCACATCAGGAGGATGTGTTGATGGATATCCACACATAACCTCTAGTGGTACATCCATGAGTGGAGATGATGTACCATGACCTTCGATGATAGCACTGGTGTCCATGTATGAAAAAGTTAGTAGCAGAGTTTGTCTCACGATGCTCACAAGTCAGCAAGGGAAGGCAGATCACTAAGTACCAGTAGGCTTGGTTCAACCCTTAGAGGTCCCAGAGTGGAAGTGATATGGGATATCCATGGACTTTGTGATGGTTCATTCACGTACATTCAGGTGTCATGCCTCAATTTGTTTTATTGTTGACCAACTCACCGTTTCAGCCCACTTCCTACTGATTAGAGAGTTGGGATCTGTTGAGAGATTGGGACGCCTCTATGTGCATGAGTTTGTGCATTTAAATGGAGTAGATTCATCTATTTTCTCTGACCGTGATGCATGATTTACTTCTCCGCTATGGAAGGGGTTGCAATAATCTTTCGAAGAACAACTTCTCTTGAGCACCGCCTTCCATCCTCAGACAGATGGTTAGACCGAGCAGATCATCCCGACCCTTGAGGAAATGCTTTGTTCTTGTCTCCTTGACATTGAACATAGTTGGTAGGACTGCATAACTTTTTTCGAGTTATCCTACAACAACATTTATCACTCAACCATCTGTATGGAACCTTTTGTGGCCTTGTATATTCACCCTTGCAGACCGCAACTATGTTGGAAATGCCCAGAAAAGTTATCACTAGTGGGACCAAAGATATTAAGAGCTACAACAGAGAAGGTGTAGATCATCCAGGAGCGGATGAAGACTGCACAGAGCATACAGAATTCATATGATGACAAGAGACAGAGGCCTCTATAGTTCGAGGATGGTGACCATGTCTTTATATGGGTAACGTCTTGATGAGGTCTATGGAGATTTGTTCAAGGAAGTGAGTTATTTCTACGATTCATCGGACCTTTCTAGTTCCTCAGCAGAGTAGTCAAGGTTGCTTACCGCCTGGCTCTTCCACCTCAGTTGCACTGGGTGCATGATGTATTCCACATATTTTAGGTGAGTAGATACATGCATGAACCTTCTCAAATCATTGACCATAGGGGACCTGGACATCCATGATGGGGAGACTTTCACCAAGGTTCTAGTGGAGATTGAGGATTAATAGAAGCATGTCCTACGTGGATGGTCGATACCTCTAGTGTGCGTTCGTTGGTAGCACGGAAACCTCCAGGAGAGCACATGGGAGCGAGAGGCTCATATGTGTGCTCAGTACCCCCACTTGTTCCCTTAGTTAGAGTTGTAACATACTTGGACGTAAATACATGTGATGAGGATAATGTAAAGACCAAGAATTTCTGTGGAAATTCTTTTCTCTAATTCATGGGAATTTCAGGAGTCTATAGTTTCCAACGGCGCTTGATTCCGAGGCTTGGTGTGACCAGAATCAATTTTTGATGATGTTTTTGGGTACGCTAAGTAAACATACGAGCATGATTTCATAAATATTGAATCGGTGGTTGGAACATAAATCTGAGGTCACCATTGAACTCTAAGCATTAATGATTGTATAGTGAGACCATCACCGCGGTTGCGTTATAACTAGATTGGAAGTTAGATTTTGGGGGTTTTTAATGAAGTTAAATAAAAATAATTGTTAGATTATTTTTATTTGGTAGGCTAAAACATCCAAGTGGAGTTAGGGGGTGGGGCCACCACACCTTAACCTCACATGAAAGGTTATAGTGGTGGGTCCCACCCAAGCATAACCTCCCTTGGGTGGATAATTAAGGTGGGGCACCACGAACATCTTAACCCCCATTTAACACCTTGTAACCCCCAATTATGTGGGGAACCTATTCACCTTCCCCTCATTAAAGTGACAACTATTTCACTTAATTAATTGGCACATTTTGAATTCGTCTGAATTCATGCAACAAATAAAATAATAGACATGGATATTATGTCATTTTGGTTGAGAACCCTATTTTTGAGGATCCCTTGAGAAACTTTGAAGAATTGAGATAACTTCATCCTCTCCATGAAAAACTCCCCTCACCACCGACGAGTGATGAACACCATATTCATCCTTCTTCAATTAGGGAATGAAAGGGAGGCACTGCTGCCCACAATGTACGCCGACGTCGACATCTCGGCTCGCATTCTGTGATATCTTCCTCCTCCAACATTGATGGAATGACATCCACCTTCCGTGACTCCATCAACGATCACCGAACTCGAGGTAGGGGGATTTGAGTTATTTCATATATGAGTATAAACCTCCATTTCCATTATTCAATATTCTTGATTATGGTAGGAAAAATATTATCGCCATGACCAGGAGGGCTCTGACAGCATGATCAGGTGTCGACCCACCCACTATCATTTTTCTTGTTTGTTGACGATGAAGGCGGACCGTGAAGAAAATCGGCGGTGCAAGGCCGCTGGGTCGTAAAGAGGGAGTGGCACCGTCATACCGTGCGAAAGGAGAGACGTGGCCATGACGGGCTGCGGTTGAGGAACATGGTGACATCACACTATGTGGTGGCCAGCAAAGGGCCACAGCCATCCGGGCCACAGCAGACGGGTGAGACGCCATCACGGCGTGTCGTCGTAGCAGGGAAGTGGCCGCCAGGGCGGGCTGCGACAGAGGGGTGTCGCACCGGTAATGTAGAACTATTACCAGGGTGGGCCATGGTAGAGGGGCGCGGTACCATCACACTGCGCTAATGGAGAGAAATAAGATGGCCACTTGGCCACCCGGACAAGGCGGGACCCCCTGGGTCGATGGAAAACCGAACTGGTGCATAACGCCAGTTCTGTTCGGAAGCATGGGGTGTAACCTCCCATGTGTGGCTGGCCGGACACACGAGCCTGCTGGCCGAGCCGCCCTCAGCAATGCCGCCTTCGGCCATTCCATTATCGAGACGGGCAACCCTCAGAAGGGTTACCGTTGGCCGGGCCGCCCTCGAATGGGCCGCCCTCGGCAGGGCCGCCCTCGAACGGGCCACCCCTTCAGGTCGGGACGCCCCTACGGGCATTGCCACCTCCTCAGGATAGGTAGCTTCCTCAGACTGGGTCGAATGAATATATCGGGTCGAACCCTGGTATTGTCTAGGTCGGGATGGGTCGGTCGGACTGGGTCGGACCAAACCCAGACCCATTTGGTCAGTTTACACCTTTTTCCCCCTATTTCGGGCTACAAGTGCCCGACTGATGAACCGCCTGCGACGATGGAAATATTGGAGTGAGACAGTTCATTTGGAATATCCAACTTGAGGTATTGACACAGTTGGAGTATATTCATGTTGGTTTAAACCTAAAACGCAATCGGGCCCCTGTAAAAGAAATTACAATTACTCACAGACCGAGCGTTCGATTGAAGCACTGTCTATCGTGTTGGAACCCTTACGACATGGCAGTCTTTAGGGATACATAATTGTGGAGTTTAGTGGTGGTCTGGGTACAAATGATATATCGAGGCATATTTTTATAGAACTAGAGAACACCAAGTGCAAGGAATCCAGTTGCTGATAGTGAGGCAGAGGTTGGAGATAGATCATACGGAGGTCATCACTCAAAGATCATGTGGGGGTCAGCGCATACTGATCCTTTGTGGGTTAGATCATGTGCGGGTCAATGATCAGTGATCTTCTGTGGGTCAGTGCATACCGATCCTATGTGGGTGAGATCTCGTCTGGGTCAGCGTTCAGCGATCCTATGTGGGTTACCACATATCGATCCTGTGTGGGTCAGATCATGTGTGGGTCATTACGAGGGTTAGTACCTATCGATCCAATATGGGTCAGACGTTGTATGGTCAAAATTAGTGCATCGTGTCCGAATATAATGATATAGCTTCACGACTATTGATCTGCACTTCTATGCAACACAAAAAATTATAGTTTGATCTGATTCAATGACCTTTGTGTTTTCCTCATGTTTGAGATGGGTTACTAGATAACTTTGGTATACGTATAGGCATATACCTGAGCAATGGTTTTCCATTGTTTCGTACTTTTTGTTTTATCCTGGTTGAATTTTGTGATAACTGGAGGGTCTCAGGGTCCCTACTGAGTATCATTATACTCACCCCTGTGCGGGCTTTTCCCGCACCTCATTATGTTGGATGTAGATGACAGACAGTGCTGACCGAGGTAGAGTGTAGCAGAACTAGACGGTACCAGGAGGTGGACCACTCGGTGAGACATACACGGAGAGGACAGATGTAATTGGGGTGTTGAGGATTCCATCTATACCAACCATTCAGGTGGGAATTCTTGAGGACGACCCAGCAGCTGCTTTACTCCTTTTCTTCAGTTGTACTAGCATTTCAGTTGTATTGTAATCGACTGTTGGGATTGTATTTCCGGCCCCCTTTACCTTCATCACACACATTTTTATTCAGTTTTACTTAGTGTTTTAATTCTGGTTTCATACTCTGTTTTGTTTATTTACTGTTATAAAGGAAACACCTTCCCAGTTTAGGGATTTATGCCTTTGGTGCTAGTTGCTAGCCCCGGGGCTATCGAAGGCGGGCTTGGGGTAGTCACGAAACAGGCCCCGGGTGACTGGTTGTGACATTTAGGGTCTCATTTAGATTATGATGTTCTAGATTTTAGAGATATATATAGGGACCCATTATTATAACATCATATGTGTTAACCATGCAACTCAACTTTGGGGGGTGACCAATGAACAATATGGGGTTGTACGGTTTGACTAAACAATTTGAACCAGGTCATATGTTCATTTAGTTTTTCTTAATATTATGATATATATATTTAACAAGAAATATGTGTGGTCATTCAAACAATGTTCCTATCCTCATTGAGGTTGTTGATTCTGATTTTTTTGATTCACAGATAGTGCATGGTTTCAACAACACTACAAACCAAAAGTGTGACCCCTTAATGTATTTTTAAATTAACTTATCCCCCTATTTTCATTATTTGGCATATTATAATTTCTATACCCTTACTACTTGATTCTGTAGTTTATCTTTCCTTATGCTGTAATATTTTTTTCAAATAATATATCCCCTAACTTCCTGGATTTCCCATATTCATCTAAATTTCCCATTCTATCAGGATTCAAGGGTAGAAAAAAGTGGATGATCACACAATGAGACAATGTAATTTGGTTTATTTAATTCACGTAATATTTTTTAATATTATTACCATGATATTTTGGGACACACTCTGGACATCCCCACATCCCCTCAATAATGAATAATTAATTTAATTAGATGTGTTTATTATGTGTAAACGGACCCTAGATAACCGTTTGTCAAATTCCTGGAGTGTATACCTAAACATGATCTACCCCTTGGAGTGTTCATATGTTTAATGGATTACAATACATATTCCACAAGACTGAGATTAATAAATATTAATTATAGTGTATTAATTACCATGTTAAAATATTAAAATTTTGTGAAATGATCTAATGAAATGTGTTTTTCCATGATCTATGTTATTATGAATTAATTAATACTTTAGATGATTAATATGAATGAAATTTACAAAATATTTATAATTTCTGGGGGAATGGTATGAATTAGTGATAACCTTAATCTTCCCTTCACATGGTTTGAGAGCTTTAAAATAGACCTTGCTTGGAAATTCCATGGACATGTTCATCATGGATCATAATTTGAACTAGGAATGATTACTATTACATCATGATTAATACCTAGATTCATTATTGAATGTGTTGGATGATTTCACTAGGAAGATTACTTACTTAACCATGACTAATACTCGTTATGTAGGGGAGTTATCATGGATAAGCATTGTGGAAGATTTGATTACACCATTAATAGGGGATACATGGTCCCATATGTGGTACACCATGGATGTGCTCAGAAGGCATAGTTATAAACCACATTTACTATGATAATATGGATACTCATAAATACTACATTATATATAATATAATAGTGTTGGGAATTTGTAGTTCCCCTGGTGTGATACACATGATCCATTATACAAGTATACTTGGACATGGTAATGATTATACTTTATTAAATTTTAGATATTACATTTATAAAATTCCAAAATTTACAATAAATAAAATTAATGGATATGACCACAAATCCCAGTAATATTATTGGGCTTAGTTCATTCTTGATGGTTTATTTATGATTCATTTTTCTCAACTATATCATACATATATGAGTTGACATTTATTTTTATACATCATTGAGTAGCAACAAAAAGTTAATGTCGAATAAGTTTTTATTAGGAACCTAGACCTATATGTTTTATTTATTCATTACTCTAAATTTATCATGTACCAATATGATTCATCATTTTATGTATACATAAGATTTTTCTATACAATTTTTGTAGTGTAATAAAAGGTATATGTCACTCCTTCTTGGTCCAACCATGGTACAAGAGTAGACATCATGATTTCATGTGTATAAATTGGGAAGGGTCCCAAATAAGATGATTGATTGTATGATATAGGATTGAGTAAATCAGTAGAGGACCAATTATATGCCCATGTTGGAAGGATGAGATGATTTCAGAGATATAATTTTGGAAAAAAATATTTTATATTTGTGGTTCCTAAGTATCTCAACTAACATAATCATTTATTGATACATGAAATTATTATCATATTTCTATATCTACATATTTGTCAGCTTGTTCCTAGTTATTTATATTTGATTATTGATATTTATTAACCCACTACTGATTTATTATTTCTAAGTCCATAGTTTCGTTTTTTATTTAAAATTGTTTTTCACATTGACCGAATAGGGAATAGTCTCCCGAAAGACAATCCCTATGCCCTCATTGTTAGTGGGAATCCAATAGGGTAGATGGGGAACAATTGAGTTAATGTGGACAACCAGATCAGGGAACCACTTAGTGACTTATAGATTTGTATTTAACATACAAAACACTATCATATTTATCCAAAACATTTTTATAAGATAGTTATGATTATCAAACCATGTACACAACTACAATACCTGAAGGCTAGCATAATCATTGGACCAAAACCAAGATATTGGAAAATGGAAATAAATAAAATAGGGATCTAAATCTCACTTTCATATTTCACAATAAATATCCAAATGTTCATGTATGGATACATGAACATTAAGATAAAATATATAATTATAAAATTGTCCATGAATTAACTATGAGCATTATCATTCCATTATGAAAGATGAATGATGAAAGAGACCAAAAAGAACTGTTCTTTTCTTATGATCTTGAATTTTCAGTTCAAATGTAATAAATGGATATGAAAAAACCAATAAACAAGTCAACTTATTTTCAAAATTTCCATTGAAATGATGAATCGATGTCAGAAATTAAAAAATCACGATGAGGTTGATATTGTAAATGTTCATAATATATTTTTTTAGAGGACTAATTTGGCCAACCATATTTCAAAGAGCTATATGATGTGGTTGAAAAGTGAACTCAAAATTTTAAACCCTTAAACATATGATTTTTAAATACCCCTATTTTTATTCATGAAGACTAAAATGATATGTATTATGGATTTCACTACTCATACCTACCCAATCAATCTTAATGGAATAGTGAAATACCTAAATATTCTTCAAATAATTAGAGTTCATGTTCCACTAACATACATTAAACAACATAATCTGTGTGCTTATTCAAGTGGTTTAATGAATATATGATTAGAGATGTTGATATTTCATGAATATATATGGATGAATTATTATGTAAAAAAGAATAATTACATTTGGAAGTTCCACGCATAATTTACATTATTCCAGAATTAAATATATCTTGGGGAATGATAGAGGGATTACTAGGAATCCATAGGATTATGTTTGACATAACTAAAGATGATGTTTTGAATATTATAAGTAATCTTATTGGGGTTCCATTCTAATAAAATATTAATCTCAACCACCAGACTGAAATATTATTGGATAGAATAACATTTATGATCTACTATTTTTGGTATGATTTTCCACATTCTCACTCTATCGCTTCTTTTTAATTTATATTTCATTTATTTTTCCACTCTTTATTAGAATAATTAGGTATAATTTTTTCCTAACAATTTTAATGTTCATGGAAATTTTATTAGTGAAATTTATTTTTTAATTTATTTAATATTTGGATTTTTTATTTGTTTTTATTTATTTGCAATGCCTCCTTCATTCATTGGGCATTGACATTATATGGCTTTGAAGGATTGATCTTAAGATATAAATACTAATTTATGTTTTTTCTTGAATTATTATATTATGAAGATATTTTTTTTAAATTATATATAGTTTCATTTCATCTATTCTAATAATTAATTGATGTAATTAAAAGGTTTTAAAAAGTGAAATGATTATTGAAATGATAATAAAATAAATGGGATTTTATAGACTAGGATTTTATGAATATCATAATTAATTATAACTTCTCTTTCAATAGTTTTGGAACCTTGACCCACTATACATGATACATTCCATTCATTCCCTCCATAACTATTTCAATCCAGTTGTAATATTGATTGGATGTGTTATTTCATTCATAAAACATATTGTTCTTACATGTTAAATTATATTATTATAAAACCCATGTAGACCAAGTAAAATTATATTATTATATTTCTTATATATTTTTCAACATGCGATAAACCTTTGGATATGAATAACATGTAATAAGACCATATAGATTTAGTGATTTATATTTTTTTATCCATAAATTCTTCAATGATATAGACTCATGTGGATTAATGATACCGATAATGCATAATAATATTTTTCATTATTCCTTTTACTAAATACTCTAATTATATTACATCAATTTATTATCTAGATTTTAATCATTGATGAACAATATAAGGATCTGAATTACAGATTACTTGGTGGATTTCAAATAGTTGGTTTTGAATTTACTTTAAAATATATATCTAATGGGTTTATCCCTAATTCCCATGGGCTAATATCTATCCCGAGGGGATCAATAACTCCATTAAAGGAATTTTTTAATCATCTTAGAGTAACAAATCTGATGAATATTGTCATATTTTTAATATATATCAACCAACAATAGTTATGATGAATCATTCTTATTTCATTAATAAAATAATATATAATGATATTATAGTATTGATTTCAGTAAAATAAGTGATGATATATAATGTGTTGATTTTGGATAGTAGATTCATTTTCCAAATGATTTCAAATATGTATCTTATCACAATCATAAAATATGAAATTGAAAGTGACATATTTCATTGAAATGATGAGTGGTTAGATATTATTCTATATTGGAAATACAAAATTAGTTGAAAGGATATATGAAAAATAAATATTTTTTTGATGAACCTGGTCAAAATTTAGTATGTATATGAAAATTACTTCCAATTGTCCATGTAGTAAATTTTAACATGATGAAATGAACAAACCATGGATTTTCAAGTGAAATTTGAATGCAATAAATAAATTCAAAATAAAACCTCTACCTAATTAACTATCATGAATTTATATGTTATATATTCATGGATTGTTAAATTATGTTGTGTATTAATCAAAATAATAAGACGAGTTAAGAATTATTGTAAAATATTTTGAAACAAGACGAAGAATGTAATATCAAAATATTTATATTTGTTTTTTTTGAAACATGCGATATTTAAAAAAAATATAAGTATTAGATAAGGTTATTATTAAATTATTTACAATATGTTATCTTGATTTCTTTAATTGGTGCAAGATAATGTTTTACAGGTGATACCAGAACTATCCATAGGTGGGATAAGGTACAAAATTCAATTCATTGAGTACTTTTTGAAGAATTTCATTTTTTCGTTGATCACATGAAAATATATGTTGTCTTGTTGAATAAAGAAACATTTGATATGGAATGAATAATATTATTAGATTGAAAATTGTGAAATTCAATACTTTATATTTTAAAAATATTTTTGTTATCAAAATTGGGGTTTATAATTTGAAAATTAGAATAATACATCATGTTTTATTTGTTTTAAATCATAAAGAAATTGTATAGATAATTATTATCATGGATAAATAATATTAAATTGAAATGACCAATTACATAATATTTGCAAGGTAGTAAATTTTCTCAATTATTCCTTATTATTCTTTAATGGGGGAAAAGTAATATGGGCTTTTGAATTGGAAGATTCTTAAAAATAGGAAAATTTAAATGTTGAAAAGAATATTTTATACTATTGACAATAGGAAAGCCACTATATGATCAAATCTCAAGGATTATTTTTAATGTTGTTAATATATTATAATATGAAAATAATTTTATAATTATTTAAAATAACATATACTGATTATGTTATTTCTTAATGTTATTGTGGTGGAAAATCAAAACATTTTCCATGAAACAATGATCTAATTTATGTGGAAATAGTTAAGGAGTCATTTTTAACACATTGAGAACATGTAATTGATATTAATTTAGATGAAAAAATTAAAAATTAAGAGGAAAAATTATATTATCTAGAACATGGAAGATAGTTATCCGGAAAAAAATTGAATATAAAAACATATTTAATTATAATAAATATATACTTCCAAATGGTAGAGTAATTTCATAACGAAAAACAACACATGAATTACAAATAATTCCAATATATTTTGAATATGCTATTATTAATTGGTTTTGGGATAATTGTGTGAATGTAAATTATAACCAAATAAAATGCAATGATACAGATGATTTTTTGGAGGACTGTTGAAAAGAATATTATTTTAAAAAAATAGATATTAAAAAATAATAAAAAATTATTTGGAAAAGTGATTGAAAACAATTTACGTTCCCTAGGGAAAGGATCTTTCTATAATATTATGATTCATAAGGAAGATATAAGTTCACCTCAAGACATATTAGTGATTATCTTGTAATTCTTCACCATAATGGTAAAAGAAATAAGATGTCATCCAAATATAATTGAATTTTTATTACATAGAATATATCTATAATATGAAGTATATATTAAACCAGTAGATAGAATTATCATTTTATGAAAATGGGTGAATTATTTTATTTATAAATAAATATGGACCAAATTAAGAACTATGAGCGTTGTATTTTTTGATTCATCAAAAATTGAGAATTATTTATTTTCCACAAATGATTATTTTATAATAATATCTATATATGTAACCATAATTATCATAGTATGATTGTGAATATATATTTTATTCAGATAATCATTAGTTTATTGAAAGAATCATAATGAAATTTGATTTTATGAAATATTGATGAATGTGTTTGAAATTTAAATTATTTATGAGATGGTGTTTTCCATTATTTTTCATTTTATATATGAAATTCATGACCCTTTTATTAATAAAAATATAAAAAAATCTTTGATAAAAATATTTTCAATAGAATATTTATATTATATTAAAATAGAAGATAATTCCATGATATGATTTTTAATAGATAAAAATAGTAAAATTTCAAATTTGTTATTGTATTGGGATATCATTGGGTGAATATCTTAATAAACAATTTTGGAACCCATTTTTTTATTCTCTACTAATAAATATATAGTGTATTATAATTTATTTATATAATCTCACATTATATAATTGAATTTTAAACTACGTTAAATAAAATACAACTTTGGTTTTATAATAATCTATAGGATAAAATAATAACATGAGTTATTGGGGTATAAAATTTGGTGACTTAGTCAGTTCATATGTTATATGAATGTTTAAAATGTGTGGTGTATTTTCTTCCAAGATAATTTATTTATATACTTAATTAACTAGAAAAACTATTTATCTTTTTTAGAACACTTTTAATTGAATATATAGAGGAAAGATATTATCTAATAGTACTCCTAATGATTAATAATCAACATGATTACATAGTATTTTATGTTACTTCGGCTATGAAGATTTTTATTAAAATAATTGTATCAATATTAATAATAGAAGATATAATGAATTGAATAAGTATAAACGGGTTTTTTGCTCATATATCACACTATTAATGTGTTTATTGGGAACCAATTTGTCCAATAAGAGTATGTTTTTATCAAAAAAATGTATAGATCATAACAAAGGTATTTTATATATGATATATTAAAATCCATTAGTTAGAATTTGGGATTAAACTGTCACCATTAACTATAAATTTATGGGGAATGATTTCTTAATAAACACAACTTATTTTCATTTAACATTTTTTTCAAAATGTAATGCATGATACATTTTTCATGTTTTTTTATGATATATATAATGAAAACATTAAATGAGAAAATATTGTATCCTTATGTGTATAAATGTAGTACTCCATTGGTTCATGGATGAATAAATATATTTTTAAAATCATATCTTTCCAGAGTTTTGATATACATTATTTAGGTTAATGAGTACATGAATTAATATTGTTTAAAAGGGGACGAGTATTTAAAAATTGAAAAAAATGATAAAATATTTCTTTGGAAATAATTATGTGAATGTATATAAATATTTAATATAAATAGAATTTCATATTTATTAATATTGATTGAAATAATAAATCAATTACATTAAATGGAATATTCTACATTATAATATAATTAGTGTATAGAGAAAAATTAACTAATAATGTGTTGTTAAAGTCATGAAGACAATAAAGTGTCCCATTCATGAGAATTTAATTTCCTTACTTTTTCCAAATATTTGAATCACCATGTATCCTTAATATTGGTGATAAGATGACTGGTCAAACTATTAGAAGTATTTTATTGATAATTTAATAATGTTTTTTAAATAGCATTGATCATGTAATGAAGTCCTGTATATTGCACTACAGTAGGATATTGTTTTTTAACATCCTTGTTTTTATTTTGGGTTGTGTTTACTGATTATACTATTTAAAAATATATAGGAAATCATTAAGGAAACATGTAATGAATTTTTTAACAGTTTATATGTGGAAATTATTGTTTTATAAGTCGAATCACAAATTATATCACAATATAAATATATCCATTCATTGTAATAGTGGTACAATAACTTGTCCTCAATGAATGGTTTCACCACTAAAATAAATTTTCTCAATATTATTTATATATATTAGAAAATTATAGAAAATATATTATAAAATGTGGTAAATATGAAAGAGGATGTGAAACAGTATCAGGCGTTGTTCTGTTAGGGGATATGTATCATTTTAGCACATAAGCTAAAACAGTAATGATATTCGAATTGCTGATTATAAAATAAAAATCATAGGTGCACCAGTTTATGTTGTCTATAGATATTTAGAGTAAATTAAACTTCATTTTATTATCAATTTCAGTACTATTATATATCATTATTTTTTTAATGGAATAAAGAATCTGTAATGTGATGTGTCTCATTATGCCATATTAAGGACAAAAATGATTCAATTCTATAACAAAAATTTATTTATTTTGTGTGAAATAATATATAATTAAATATATTTTTTTACATTGTTTTATTGTGACAAATTATTTGTTTTTTAATTGATTTTGTTAAGAAAATAAGGATATAATGTTAACAGTCTTGGATATTTTTTCTTTAAAATGGTGAAATATAATATTATTTAAAAAAGATATATTCATATAAAGATAATATTATGTATAAATATATCATATTATATAATTTTATTGATCCCTATTTAAGATATTTATCATTATTATTTTTATATATTATCATGTTATTAAAGATGGAAAATTTATAAACAATTACATAGTGTAATATCATTCTTTTCTTCAGAAGCTAATGATTTCACAATCATATGTAGTGATTTTATCATTATTAAGAAGAGAAGTAATATCTCATTATATATAGGTACCCAAAATATATGGCATATGAGTATACTATAATTTTTTTCGAAAATATGTGAAATAATAATGAATTTTTCTCTACAGACATATTCTCATGTGTACAATTATTTATGATAACCTAGTTTGGATGTTCTTGAAAAATCATTTTTATGGACCATTCCTTATTAATTAAAATTATAATTTAAATTTTGATTCAATTTTGGAAAACCCTGAAACAAAAAAATTGGGTATGCATATTCTCAATTTCAAAATCAACATTAACCATATCCCACATATTAGAGTATCATTATTATATGGTACTGACACATTGTGGTTATCATTTAAATTTCATATATATATATATATATATCTCCCTACAATAATATTTATTTTATGTTTTTATGGATTCTATAATCCATTAAAAACATTAACAAAGATATTTTTTTAATAAATTTGATTATCATGACCTCTACTCAAGTGTTCAAACTCACATAGTAAAACCCCTTCATATGACATTGAACTAGGATTAGGTAGACCATTAAAATATCACTTCATGTATTGATTTGATTATGGACATGGATTAGAACCACTATAAAGAAATCATTTTCAGTAAATAAAGAAAATTCTACCATATTCACTGATTTCTCAATGTCATTAACTAAATTCAAATCAATTGAGTAAATTTCCTAAAATGGATAATTTTCAGATTCAACCCCCCACCATTGCTATTAAGTATGAAATTACAAATAATTATAAAATCTATATCTTTTTTGTGAAAGGAATTTTAATAATTCATCAAATTTTATGATTTATTATCATTTTTTAGGAATTCTGTGGCATTGTTTTTAAATAACGATTAAGGATAACATGGTTGAGTATTTCATAGTCACGTCATGATAAACCTTTTTGGATCATTTAATGTATGTCATATATAGTTTAACAAACATACCTCATCTGTGCCTCATTATATTCTAGATAATATAAATAAATGGATTGAATTGTTGATCAATATGAGTGATACTGTAAGTTAATATCATAATATAAACTAAAAAAATAAGTGAAATTACATCAAATATTTATTATCAGCAACTAATATAGAATTATATATATGAAATTTTTATATTAAAATATATATACCCTAGTTATATATCAAATTTAATTTGATGATAATGTACATAAATGTGAAAAGTGGATAACCGATGAATCTCTCCAATTTAAAAATTTCGGCAGGAAATTAACTATATATAAGGAAAAAAATTGGAAAATCCACAAGCCTCTTCTATGTATTCTCTATAATCTCTAACATGTTTCTTTATATAAAAATCTAACGAATCCTACTTCAGTCCTATATATAATATATATGGTTCAATTGATCTCCATGTCACATGTGTTGGATGTGAGAATATATCTCATTTGGGAACCCTATATGTGTCATCCAACATGTAATATGATAATACATTGTATTCATGAATGGATAACAATATGTTATAGAACATGATTTTTATGCAATAATATCAGGTTTCAATATGAAAATTATTATAAAATAACATCCTTCCTTAAACGCATTGTCCAGAAATGTTGATAACACCTATTATACAATAAAAAAATATTATAATTTATTTTATTTAAGATTTCATTGTATAGAAGAGTTATATAAAGAAAAAATTATATCATAGTTAGAATTATTAACATAATCCTTTTTTTAATGGATCATAACATAATTATGTCCCAATAATCAATAAATATCTATGGAAATCAAGTAGGTGGATTAAAGCAATGTGATACAACTAGATATCTAAATATATATAGGCATCATAGTAAGGGATCATAAAGTATCAATACCACATAATCCATGTACCTCAACCATATTAGAATTATCACACAAAAAGAATGATATGTTTCATCAAATTAATGAAATTAGTAAAACACACATGTTTCATATATCAAAAATTCATTAGTACATTATTATCATCATTCACAACAAGTGTATCTCATAACATTATTCAAAACCTAGTATTTAGTTATACCATTACATATCCATATATACAAATGATGTAAGTATTAGTCAATAATACATTTGGTCAAACCCATCCCATCGACATTACTCCCCAGAATCCATGATATGATGAAATTGATATTTTATAATATTTTTTATACGAAATGATATTGTTATGTCCCTTAAATTCCAGACCAATATATTTCGAATTGGGTAAAATCTATATCAATAATGTCCATTGGGATTGAAATACCTGGTGTACTTCTTTAATTTTCCCGTAGATGACCTACCAAGCCATTTAATTCACAAAATCTATAACCAATGAGTTGAACACTTTGATAATATTCTATATAATATATAATATTATGTGTATTTTTGTGGCATGTCACATTAAATCACACTCTAAAACCCTTATTTTAAATTTATATAACGATTCAACGCATGGTCTTATTATATATCTAGTAATACATAAAGATTTCATAGAAAATTTATCACACAATATATAATTCTAGATATATCATATATAATAATCATTTCCATTTCATGGGGATTAGGTGCATAATAAAAAGTTTATATCATATTTTTTGTAAGGGTAATAATTTGTGAAAGAAAGAATATATTATAAGTTCAAATAATAATAAAAAGTTTCTATTAGAATATAACCTAGGTATATGAATAATAAAAAATTAAAACATACCAAATAAAACAATGATTATAAATTTGAAATCAGGATATATGGTTTTTTCAGAAAACATATGTTATAGGGATGTGGAAACATGATAAACAATACTATGAAATGAAATACGCATGATGAATAAAAAAAGAAAATTTCATGAATTTTAATATTTAATACAAGGGAAGGTTAAACATTGAGACATAAAAACATAATTAACTAGGTTGACCAACCAACCATAATATATTAATCATGGGAGAACAACTGATGTGTATATTGTCTCCTGTGTTAACCACTCAGGCATCCTATCTATTTATTCTTGTTCTAAAAACCCTTATACCACAACATTATGTTATTAGGCTAACAATATATGTTCTACAAAATATTAGGGCATAGGGAAACCACATGTCAACCAAATAATACACTCATTTGTTATAATTAATTAAAAAATAAATTTGAGGGATATTATGGACCCACCTAGAAAACAAATTATACATAAATACTTTTTTAATAATATCATAAAAAATTAATAATTTGTTCATAGTGTAATTAGAAAATGATAATTAAATAGGTCCCATATTTATTTATATAAAACAATATAATAATCTATATAGAAGAATAAGGTTCATGGTAAAATTAATTAATATTTTAAATGATGAATAAGAAACATGAAAGGATATTTTTATAGACAAAAGTCATATAATATGTTTATTAGATAATTGGATTTGAAAATAATATGTTGTAAAAATAATTTTTTTGTAACAATTATTTGGAGGAACAAATTATATAAAAAAATTTATAATAATGAAATTTGAAAACCCACAACAACCAAGAAAGGTAGATTCATAATAAAAACATTATATAATGGTGAAAACATTTCCATGCAGAATCCATTAAAATTGATATTATAATGAAAAAATTTAATAAAATTTCAAATTTATGTAATAAAATTCATGTGAAAAAAAGTAATAAATATTAATTCAAACAATTTTTAATATATCAAAATCCAATAAAAATGATTTAATGAAATCATTAAATTATATAAAATGACATTTATAAGAAAACAACATAATAATATGAACATTGAGTAATGTGAAACCTGATAATAAATTATGATATATGTTCACTCTATATTATTAGCTACATTTTGGTTGAATTTATTTCTAAAGGGAGGTAAAATTGTATTAATCTATGAAATATATATTTTACCCAAACCATTATCCTAGATTTTTTTATAATGATATAATATCAACATATTGGAGCTCATACCATCTAAAAATACTGAAACATAACCATCACTATTTAAAATATTAATAAAAAAATTTATTAAATTGTAAAACTAAGTAATTTTTCTTTTAGACCATTACACAATAATGAAAAAACATTTTTTAAAAAACCCATATTTTTTCATCAAATTAAATTCACTCCCACGAATCTAAGAACATCTTATTTTAAAAATTTCATAAAATTCATCCACTAAAATTTTCCAATCACTAACAATGATTCTAGAAATATTTGGACAATTAATCTTCCACATAACTTATGGAAGTATAAATATAACGAGGGTGAGATCAAATGTTATTTATTGGAAAATATAAGGAATATTAGCCTACCATAAAATGTGATTATGTGGTTATATAACAATTAGCATGTTTTATGTTTATATCAGTATATATATTGTAACAAATAAATCATGGTTCATAAATCATGAAACAATAGATGACAATATATCAAAATATAAATCAACTGTATGAAGGTTTAAAGACATGAGTTAATATTAAATATTAATGAAAAAAATTATATATTCCATAGAATGAGATATATGGGTTTAGAATTAAAATAATCATAGTTAACAATTTACATTTAAACTCTCACTATGAATACCATCTTCACATTATGGATAGACTCCCATTAAATGTCACCTTTCTTCCCAAACCACATTAAAAATTAAAGAATAGTTTCCCATAGTTTATTGGACTCACTCCTCAATATGTTATATGTAATATCATAATATACAATGATTTAACCAACAATATGGAGTGAAATAATTTTACCACCCATCAGATAGAAAAACCATAAATAAGTGTTATATATGAACATACAAACTTTCATTAATACATCATATTATAATTATCACGAGGTAATGAAATGGGATTTTATTGAATCCTAAAAATATAATGATAATTTTTAATTCTATACATGTAAGGTGTGTGGAATTATTAAAGAATATACCCAGTGAATCCATTGATTAGATGAAATATGATATCATAGAAAAAAAAATTTATAAATACATTATACCTTTATTTTAAAAATATAAGAACATATTTCCTTTTGTATTGGAAAATTTTATTTTGAAATAAGCAATTCTAAAAAAAAAATTAAAATTGAAATTACAATTATATGTGATGAAAGAAACTAATTTAAATAATAGAAAATATGAATGTATATAATAGTAATAGAATTAATTCATGCGAAAACATTTTAATGGTTCTTTTTTTAATCTATTATGATGAATGTAAAAAATGACCCCGGTTGAAAATATTAAAAAAAATTCACACCATTATTATTAAAGTTGATGATAATTGGATGTTTCATTATGAATTCATTTATGTATATGGAATTAAATTCAGAAAGCAATATAAAGGATATAGAAATTATGCCTATATCATCATTATTTTAATGATGATATATGATTTGTGCCACAGACATGAAACCTTTCAGTTGAATAATAAATGATATGAGGTGAAAATATAAGAAGATATTTATACCATATAAACAACCAATTCAGATGAAATATATTTTCATTAGATTAGGAAAACATAAAATTTCATCAAATTATAACATAAACATAGAAAATTATGAAATAAAATTACTTTTTGAAAAGAATAAATTATGATTTTGGTTTATTTTTAATTGTATCATATTAATAGGAAAATCCATTGAAGGATATTGGAATTCCACAAATTTCCTATAATATTTGTTAAATATACACCAATGGAATGTACATAATCAACATAAATTTATGAAAGTTGTGAATATAAAATCTATCTCAATAATATCAAATTATGGGGACAAAATTCATTGAGCATTGTTAAACATTTATAAAAAATAACACTATAATATAACATTAAATTAAAATTTAATTCAAGTGGATAAAAGCATAATAATGATATATTATGTAAAAATAAATAATATACATTGTATAAATCGGAATGGGTGCGTACAAAAAAATTCCTCTAGTATTAAATTTTAAAAATGAATCCCTTAACTAAAATTTATGCTTAGTTATCCATCATATAATATTCAATTTATTAATCTGATACTCAATAATAATTTTTTTGGGGGCATTATTCAAATTTACTACATAATCTGAAAAACTATTTTATTAATCTATAATGTAGTTATTACATATTTTTCATTAAAATCAGTAATTGGTTGTTAGTAGTTTCAATCATTCCTGGTCTATTGTGATAAAAATATTTGGTCATCATTCCAAGTTCAAGTGATCATAAATACAATAATCATGATGGCGCTATAATAGAATTTAAATAATGAATTACAGTTTCATATGATCATTCCAAGATAATTTTTGGTACATTTCACCATGATTCACCTGTTAGTTCATGATTTTAGGTAATTTTTTATGTATAAACGGTTGTCTATTAATGAAGATTAAAATATTAATTTTAATATTACAAATAAAAAAACATTACCTATTTTTAATATTATATATTATGAATAATTTCTTTCTATTAGCATACATGATTATGATTTATTATGATGTTTATTTAGGTTGTTAAGACAACCCATTAAAGAACATTCTATAATACCTGTACGAGTATGAATATAATGTAATATTTGTTAAATATCATAATTAAAGATGTTTAATGATAGATTTTATATGTTATTAACGAAATAAATAATAATTTTATAATATGTATATGATGTGGATAAATTAAATATAATTATATAATAGTATTTCTTTAAATAAATAAAATTATAACTCCCCATGAAATCATTCATTTTTTTGAACGAATTAGAGATTTATAATGTGGAATGGGGATTATTAATGTGTACTAGGATAATCAAGGAAGTAATAAAGTAATATTATATGATGAAATTGAAATTTCATGTTTTTCATAGAAATGGGGTAAGGAATGAAATTTTATGATTGATATGGGTGGATTTTTAGTAAATAGTTATATATTAAAAAAAATTAATGTCAGGATCAAAGGATGTGCTTCCAAATTTTCAAACTAAGGAATATTTGATTATTGGAGGTAATTATATCATTTTACCAGTATTTATTTAAAAATATTTAAGTATTTTTCTATTTAATCCCTTAACAAAAACATTTTTCCTTTATATCCTTCACTAAGGTTATTAAATTTTAACACATGAAAATTATTTTTAGAATATAAATAAAATTGATATTTTTTCCGTATTGTGAAAAGGTGACATAAAATATGGAAACCATTTTACATGATTTAATTTCAAAAGGATATCTAATTTAATTACATTATAATTACTTATAATTGAATACTTTTTTTTTGAAAAATATTATAATCATATTGATGAATTTATATTTGATTCAAGAAATTTAATAAAAATTATATTAATAATAATATTTTTTTATATAAAATACTATTGAAACCCATTAAAATCAGTCCCTAGTAGTGATTAATTAAATTTATTATTATAAAATACTTTACACATATAAAAAACATCAATAGAAAAATATAACACGTTCCTATTAAATGATTCTACCTTAATTTCTAAATAATTCATAATAAATTAATGATTAAATTCAAATTATTATATTAATGAAATCAAAATAATTAATTTATTACTTAAAATATGATAACAATATCTTCATAAAAACGTAATATGCATAATACAGACAATGTATTTAACAGCAAATTAATCATATGACCTGAATCATTAGGATCTTATTTTTAAATTTTGATTATTTTTTAGGAAATTTTTTTAATATATTACTAATAATTTCATATATCAAAGAGTCTGTTTCTTTAAACCATTTTTAAAAATTAATAATGTTAATAGTAGTCGAATATTAATAAAAAAAATTATTAATATAAACTGTATTTTCTATATAAAAATTAATAATATTTTTTTATTTCAAATTAATTTTTTTATGAATATATATATATATATATACCATTTAAATGCAGATTATTTATATAATAATTATTCCAAAAAATATAGAACCATTATTATTATTCTTAATGTATTTATATCCTTTAATTGGATTTATTTATTTTATGATTTATAATCATTATCAAATATATTACTAAAAAATTTATAATTGATAGGAATATGTATTATTGAATTAAAAACTGATTTAAAACAGGATGTGATACATCCTATCACCATTAAAATAAATTCTCTTTCAAAATTATATTACATAGAAAATAAAATGAGGGTATCTATAAGATTTAAAAGACTCATGAAATAATTGCTAATGAGATATAAACCTCACAATCATATGTTAGACTAGGAAACTCATCTCATACAATATATTATAAATATACTATGATCTTCATATTTAATAACCTTTTCTACCATATATGAATTCATTTTTAATTATAGAGATTTCATGAGATGTTGAATTAATTTCTTTATTTTCCAGATCTTATACTCAACAAAATACTAAACATAAAATCATCCTGATACTATAAAATAAAATATGAGTTAGTAAGCATATTATTATTTTAAATTTATATTAATATTTTATTTGTAATTAAACATTCGTTAAAACCTATGATATATGTAGTTATAACTATAACTCTTTCAAAATAATATTTATTTCCTTATGTTTCATAATCAATGTACTAATAACCTAATTTTAAAATTTAGAAATAAAAAATTTATTAAGATGAATCGAAATGTTTTTTATAAAAATCAGAACTGTATTCACCTAGAAATAAAATTTATCTTTTATGCAATAAAAACATTAAATCACTTATCAATGAATTCTAACTTTTTCATGAACACTCCAAAAAATATATACCCACATATTCCTAAATTAAATATATCACTGTTTATCAAAGTAATATGTGAAACATTAATGTTTTCTACAATTCTCAACTTATATCCCCAAAATCAATTAACTCATTTTCCAAGATTATTATAATTTCCATGAAATGAAATCTTAAACCCAACTAATGTATTATTAGTAGACAAGAAATGTATTCATTATAAATCCTAAAAATTATATTATTAAAATATCATAAATCACCATTAAATAAAATTTTAATAGGCCAAAAAATGTTAATTACTACTTTGATTATATGATAATAAATAATCTTATGTACAGATCATGATTTTTCCAACACATAAAATATCATCATTAGATTAGATACCCAAAATTAATTTTATCTAAACCATTCATGAATACTAACTAAATCATCCTATGTATATAATCCTAGATTGGTTGATAAAAAATAATAATTACATACAAACATCAATTCCAAAAATATAAACAAAAACCTAACTATCCATTATTTCATTAACAATAGTCAATATTTTCCCACAAACATCCCAAATACAGTTTCATTTTAGGGTTTTATGTTATTTTTAAACCCATTTAACTACCAAAATCTATACTGCTCCCATAAAATTGAAATTAATCCCAAAAAACCAAGAACACATTATGTGAATATAATTTCTATACATATAAGATAAATTATTCATACATGATATCCTTGTAAAAATAAAAATCATAATTCTCATTTTTAAAATAAGGTGAAATGGGATCCTACAAAAGTGTGAGCTCAAAAAATCAGTAATGTATAAATATAAAATATTCCAATGAAATATAATAAGTAATAATATGGGTATGAGAACAAATTGCATATACATTTAATTAATTTATGAAATATTATATCATATAGTCTATTGATTATAAATCATGAGTTATGGAATAATGGTACATCATAACATAAAACTGCTGTAATTATGCTGTGGAGATAGAAGACAACAATAATTATCCCAAAAAGACAAGAATCAATTTAATAATGAGACATATAAGTTTGGAAAAAACATAAACATAAAAAATAATATCCCATTCAAAGGGTCAGCAGAAGGACTGTTATTAGGTTATAGACAACGATTCTTAGTGGATACAATTAACTTTACATTCACTCTAAGAAAAAATGTATAGATTCACATAATAGATTGTGTGTATTCTATAGATCATTATCTTTCATCTCATGAGATATAATTCTTCTCTTAATTGTTTGGAGTTCAATAATGAACCCACCCATGAAATAATAATAAACCATAAATACGTTCACCACACAACCATAAAAACAATTATAATTATATAATATCATCATTAACCCATATAAATTGAAAGGTATTTAATACGATTTCAAAATATAAATATCACAGAACATATTGGGAAAAGATGTGGATGGAATCACTATAACATATATCAATTTATACATAAGAAATATGAAAATATGTTTACATAGACAAAAATTTCCTTTAAAAGAACAATATGAAAATGATTATAATTTTTTTTTAAAAACCAAATCATTTGACTCATCTTTTAAATGTAAAATTGAAAAAAATATATAAATATAAATTATATTTTTAATTCATGGAAAAAAATATTATATGTATCTAAATATATAATTATTATAACAAGGGTAAATTTTTTCATAAAAATAATTTTGAAGGAAATTCTTTTTACTCATTTATAAGATGTGTAAAAAACATTACCAATGATAGAAAAATTTGAAATATAAATTTAATAAATATGTATATAAAGTGATATATAATATTAAATTTACATTACAAATAAATTTTATAAATATAGAAAAACATTTAATACAATTTTATGAAAACTAGCATTGGGGATAATGAATGACAACTGTAAAAAAGTAATAAGTATAGTTCCAAATTGATGAAACCTTTTATTATAATTGTAAAAAAATATGATTTGAAATGATATGAAGGAATGTAGTACATATAAAAAAATTATATTATAAAAATAATGAATTTTATATAGAAATAATTTACAATTTACTCAAATTTGAATTTTTACATAATCAGTTTTTATAAAGAATGTGGTTTTATAAAATTACTTTTATATCATTTTAATGATAAACATCAGAAAAAATTTACAAAATGATGATTGAAATGTTCAGTGTTATGGTAAAACATTTAACATACAAAAATGTTACAAAATTAAATATAAACATTTATTTACTTTCTCATTCACTATCTTCTTATTGACCCATGAGTTATCCTTATTACACATAATCACATGAGGATATACATCAAAAAGGTGTCATATGAAATCCTATTTTGTGGAAAATAACATGAAAAAATAAAAAAATGGGGTGGTAATAATCATTATTATCATTACATAATCATAGTATCATAAACATTATAGGAATGATTAATTAATGGTGTCAAAAGTGGCAATGCAAAAATATGAAACCCTATGTCTTAGTGGTTAACTAGTACACATTTTTGAGAAAAAAAGATAGAATCATGTTCACTCATATATCACATTAACTCTAGATATTCATCATATACACAATTCAATGGAACAATTTATAATTTTAGGTTCACTATTCACATCATAACATCTACATTGCGCTATATAATTCAAGGCACATCTATCACATCAAAACATTACATTATTATGCATGCCACATAGAACATATAATAATCATATAAATAAATAACCCCTTAAATGGAATGGATATAATTTAATAAATCATACATTAATTGAAATTTGGGTCCTAAATGAAAGAGGTAATAACATATATTATACAAGAACCACCAACATAGAGTGGGAAGTAAAAGGATTGTGTTCGAACGTATAATTCTTTTGGAAAACATTGTTTTTGTAATTATCTATAATGGAAATATTTTATATACAATAAATGGTAAGATAATAATTAAAAAATAATTATTGATGATTAAACATTCTGAAAATTTAGTGAAAGTGGGTAACCCCAATGAAAGAATGATGGGTTCAAGAATACCCATTACAATGTTTCTGAAAAGTTTCTTCACATTAACATCCATTATAATGAAAATATATATAATAATTAATATTTAAAAAACATTTTATATATTAAAATTATTCATTATTTTTTATGTAGTACTTCTATGGTCCTTTTGATGAGTTATATATTAAATTTCATCATACATGAGTATTTATTTTCGTATATTTCAAGAACTGTTCAGTTGTACACATGAATAATTGTTCATATAGAACATGGATAAACATACAGAATATCAATTACATGATATTAAAAATATTCAATGAGTTTAAATAATCTTTTAATAAATTTGGTTCTATACCATGAGGATGAATCATTAGGTAAAATTTAATGATGATTGTTTGGGGTTATGTTGGGTGGTTTTGGGATCACAATGAACAAGTTTGATCTATCATTTACTATTTTGTAAAAAGGTTGATTAAATGACATAAAATGTGTCAGAACATACATATGAAAATAATTTTTCAACAAATTAATGGTTTTATTAAAATCATTGAAGGTGTTGATGGATAATAGAAGTGCATCTCCCTGATGAAGGTGAATTAACACATCACGGGTGATGATTTCATTTTTTCGACAAATGAGAGGTAATGATTGTTTAATGAATAATATTAGATTAACATGATTGCATACTTTTAAATATGTAATACTATAGTTACCATGACATTTTGATAAGATATGTATAGGATTAGAGAATTAAATAAATGAGATTATAATGGAACCTGAAAAAAATTGAGAGAGGAATTAACACTACAATTTCCCTCCGGAGATCCTCTTCAAGGAACCTAGGATTTTAATTTTTATGATACAAGGTGCTCCTGGACGTGGTGGAGGGGATATGGATGAGATGTTGAATGAATTTTTACCTGTATTGAAGCATTACATGTGTGAGGAAATGAGGTAATGAGAAGAGGTATTTATAGTGGAGGGGAGGGGTGTTTTCTCAATATTTAATACAGTAGCTAATTAATTTCCCTCAATAGAAGTAATTATGATTATTACATGACTAAATATAGTAAATATGTAATCTAAATTCAAATAAATGTCCATTTACAGAAACCGTGAGTCAATCATGATGTAGAAAATCTTTAATTATCAAATTTTGTAAATTTTCAAATTTCACTATTAACCAAAAATTATTGTTTTTTATAAACTTCTCAAAAATTCACCCTATATAGTTTTAAAAATTTATAATTCAATAATTAAACATAATTTTTGAAAATACAATTTTTAATATGATCAATTTAAATTTTAATTAAAATCATATTTTTCTAGAAAAATACAAAATTTTTTATTAAAACTTTATTTCTAACACTTTCAGAAATAAATAAAGGTCTCATAAAATTATCTCTTAATCATAAAACATCATTATTTTTTTTTAATGAATAAATTTTATGAAAATAAATTTCTTTTAAAATTAATAAATTAATTATTAAATATTCATGACTTACAAAAATACCAACACTATAATATAATTTTATAATATTGTCATTTATAGAATAGATAAATATCATTTATACAATCATAGGTAATGTTACTATTATATTGGACGATTTACTATTAATTAGGGTCAAATTTTTATTCATAAGTGTATCATTACTATTCATAAGGGTGTGATACTATTCACAAAAAATTATATTTACTCGAACATCAAATATCTTACTGATCGCAACCATGTGTGTCAGATTTTTAACATCCAAATCAAAGAAGTGTAAAAAGATTGTTCAATGACTAGACTATAAATTTATAATTTTATTTAGTAGAATGATTATGAATTTTTAATTCTGATGTGGTTTTATGTGACATGATTATACGAAGAAAATTTCCATTTATAAAACATTGGGTTGTTACAGTTTTCTAATCCATGTGACATTATAACGAAAAAACATACTACTTTGAAATCATCAAAATAAAATCCATTTGAAAGAGATAAAAAATATGGGTTTTTTAATTAATTATATTGGGATTAAAATTTTTATAATAATTAATCTAGTTTAATTTTATGCAGTACACAAATGAATAATGGTTTTGAATATATGATATATCTCAATGAGAAAATATTAATGTGAGAACATTAATATAACATTGGTGAACTGGAATTTAAATTTCTATAAAAAATTTAAAATAAAATTTAAAACTAAACAAAATTAATAAATTTAAAATAATTTTATAATATATAAATATGTTATTATATACAATAGAAAAATTATTATACGAAAATAATAAGAAAATTTTATCAATGAAGAAAATTTCACATGAATAATCCTTAACTCTGACTTCCCCTTAATCAAACACACACAAAAATATCATAAAACAACAGAATTTTTACAAATCATATATTTTAATTTCTTTATTATATTTTAATTAAAATTTATTAATCATTTATATGAATCTATTTGATTTTTATCTTATTTCATTATTTAATATCAATCAGCGGTCATCCTTTGTTTCATCTATTCCTTAATTATTTAGGTAATATATTTTCATTAATATTTACATATTTATGATTCAATCATCAATATAATATTAATGGAACTATAAATATTTTGTCATTTTTTATTACAATTTTATAATATCATTCCATGAGATCATTACGTACGGTTCTCCAAGATTAATTCTCTAATGGGCATATTTTTGTAATTTATTTTGAATAAAATGGGGAATGGTAATACTAATTCAGTTGCAAATATTACCATTAATTAAACAATTCTATTAATTTATTAACAAGTTAATATAAAATATTATTACTAATTATGTTTCAATAACCATTCCTGAAAAACATTACAGTAATTTTCATGTTTGTTGTCAAAATGTCCTAAAAAGTTATTTTTATAAATAATCGATGTGTATTATTATGAAGTGGATTAATTATAATATAATAATTCTGTAATTATGAAAATATTATATATATTTTATTAATGATATAATAACTATTTATTTTTTATGAATATGTTAATGAAAAACAATTAAATAATGTTTTTAGTCACTCTGAATAAATCATGTATTTTCTTGGAAACCTTCTTATTTTAAAAAAAAATTGAATTATCATTAGGATAGGAGACCAAAAAAATGTTATAAAATTACTATGTTAAATTCACGGATGATAACAATGAGTAATTATAATAGGTGGGTTTTCTTAGAAAGGGTTGTGAATGGATACTTTTATATGTTATAGGGGTGGAGTTTTTTAATACATATTTTTAAAAAAAAATTATTTCATATTAATAGAGAGTAGAACCATAATTTAAATATATGGATTTTTTATGAGTGTATATAAATAAGTCCACCATATAATCATCTTCAAAAAATGATTTTTTGGATCATTTCCCTTTACGGAACCTATTATTCTTTTTATCCCTCACTGTGGTGACTTGTTTTTAGCTTATGTAACCATTATATGAACATAAATGAATATGACCTAATTTTTAAATTTTAAACCATTTGGTTACAAATATTAAAACAAATTTTAATGATATAATTATATAATGATGATTTAAAATAATTAGAATATAAGGGCGTATAGTGCAATAATTTTTAATTCACTTTATCATTTATTGGAATAAAAATGATTTAATTATTATTATTGGATATTTGATATAAATTATTTTATTAATAGTTTTTTAATCACATATATATATATATATATTAAAAAAGAGATTCTTTGAAATCATTAATTATTATGTATATTATATCTTATTAATATGAAAATACATTTCTTGTTAAAAACAATTGTTTCAAAATATATATCATTTTACAATTAAATGATTTTATCCATATTTCTAACCTAATCTTAATAAATATATGAATTTTTTTCCTATGATTAAATATAAAATATTATTAATTAAATTGGACACATTATATACTATTATTTTGTATTTAAAAAATAATAGAGATTACACATAATAAAAGTAACATTTTAAATATTAGAATATTCATTTTTATATGTATAATTTGAATTTTGATTATTATAAATCATTAATTATTATAGTTTTTTAATTTTTATATATTACTAATATTCATTCTATCAAATAATAATTTTAATTCCAGCCATATTCTAAATGTAATAAATTGGATAAAAGGGAATATTTCATAAAAATTAATTATAATAAAAAAAAGAGTTTCTATGATAAATTAGTATCTTTTTTAAATATAATAAATTGTTTTAAAAATATATGAAGACATATAATATAAATAATCATATTTAAAATTAAATATACATCATATTTGTAACACCCTGATATTTTATGAGAAGAATATATTTTTTTATATTTTATTTTATACGCAACGAAATCTTTCACTACACACAACAGTATGTTGGCTTGCGTTACACGCAATCACGACCTTCCTCGATAGCGTGTGTAGTACGCAATAACGAGTTTCATTAAACAGTGATATATTAATATAATATTATAAACTAGCCGTTATGAATAGTATTAACTGAAAATTAAATTTTTATAACATTACAAATCATCTTACACATTTTCTAGAATGAGGTATGAAAACAAAATCAGTTTTTCGGATAAAAGAAGTATTTTTAAAAAAATGATGTTTAACCGCCTATTGATGGAACACAAATTATAAATCTAGTTTTTGACATTTTTATAAGTTAAATTTTACAAAATAAAATTCTTTTTTGGAATCAAGAAATAAAAATTTACTTTGGATAAATTTTTCATATCATTCTGGTAAATTTTATATTTTGAATAATAGTAAAAACACGCTATATTTTAATTAAAAACAACTTTTTTCATCCCAATAATTTATATGGCTATATTATTTTTTTAATTGTGTTTAACGTGTAATTAGAATATATTTTTTCCATCTAATCCAATTTTGGTCTTTGTAATTAATTTCACATTGAAATTGGACATAAACAAGTGATGATCTTTTCATTGTCATTGTTTCTAAAAAACATGCTATTTGTTTTGTTAATGGGAATTACATTTAAAATTAATTAATTCCACTTATATTTTTTGAATTTGAAAAAATAGACATCATTTTTGAATTTGGAATATCAAATATTGCTTATGCTGAATTTTGGGTATTTTTATGAAAAACATCAATTTTTAATGAATAGTGAAAACACTGAGTTTTTGGTTAAAACCGACTTTTTATTTAAATAATCATTTATTTTTTTAATTTATTTTAGGTCAAAATAGATACATAATACTTATATAAGTTTATTGAAATTCATTGGAATCATTTTATAATAATTTAAGATTTATAAAAAATTGTATTGAACTTTTCACTGTCTTTTACCCACCTCCTAGGAGCTTTTGCAATTGTTCATAAAACATAATTTTACCACTTCGGTGAGTTGAATCTCGAAAATCCGAGAGACACAGTTAATATCAATTAGTAAATTTTGGTTCGATTAGATAAAAATAATTTTTTTTGGATAGAAACTTTTTACTTTTATTTATCATGGTTAAAATTAAATATGATAATTCAAATATAAAATAAAATTTTAATAATTCAAAATTACCTTAACACTTGTACAAACATTATTGGATGAGAAATTTCCAACCATGGGCTTCTTGGGTCGATTTTGGGACCCCATGGAGCAACTTATGAAAGACAATGACGCATTAGATTAATTAATTTAATGTAAAGACAAAATTGGCATTAAAAAATCATTAGTAATTTTTTTATAAGGATATATATAAATTATCTTTTTGACTATAAATATTCATTGGAAAGATAAATTTATTTCCTAAATTTTGGTATTTTTTATATAATTGTTAGACATCATATAAATTAAATTATTTATGACACAATAATGATGCAGTATTTAGCTCATTAATAAATGATTTAAATAAATAAAATTATATTGATTAAAATATATTACAAAACATGTCCAATTCTGATTGAATGATTTTATTTCGGCCATGAGTCATCTTATATTCATCTTTAAGGATTTTCAGACCTTCTGAAACTGATGATAAGTTTATAATTAAATAATATTTTCAAACTTTCTAAAGGTGCCCCTCTCCTCCCTTATAAAGGGGAACCTCTTCCTTCCCTTCCTCACACCACATTGAGCCTACACACTCAGAATACCCCTACCCATTTTACTTCCCCAATTCCTTAATAACCTACTAGAGGTACTGGTCTTCTCAAAAGACCCACTCTAGTTCCCTATGAGAATGTTTTAAGGAGGCACCTCGAAGAAGAGGTAACAACTTCTACCGTTTTCTTCAAGTTCCATTCTTCTTCTACTCCATATTCATTAGTTGTTTAATTATGAGGCAATAACATCAGTATAACTCATAAACCGATATGTTATAATATATATGAAACAACCCTATTTCACCTCTTATCCATCCTACGGTAAATGAAATCACCGCGCGAGCGTACGTACAGAATACCGTCTCCATGTCGTGGTGTAATATGTTTTCCACCACCACCTTACTTGGATGGGTATAATGGTGTAAATAAGTAACTACATATTATTATTGTAAATTGTTATTGATTCTGAAATATTATACATACTCTTCAATACAATTCCACGATCATGGGAATGATATCATCGCTCATGCGTATGTACGGCTTATCATCTCCACGATGTGATGCGACAAATTCTATATGATATTCATTGAATAATGATTATATAAATGAAATGAATGAATGTGTATGATATATATTATTCTAATACAATTCTTTAAATTTTGTATATATATCTTATAAAGAGGAATAAGAATTTATTCGACAAAACATGCATAAGAACATAAAGTCATGAACACCTGAATAATAAGTAGTAATGAAATATTTCTACTAAGAAGATACAAATATGACCATAAATGATATCATAACAGTGAATATGATTCTGTAATAAGTCAATTAACATTATTTAAACCATATTTTAGGAGGATCAGATTCATACGAAGCATATCGAACCTACAGTAAATTAAAATCTCACAATCTCATTTTTATCCGAGATTGTTTGTACTTTGGAATTTACTACGGTGTATTTTATCATCCACATCCATTTTTCCTCAATATGTAATATTATTTCCATCCTCCTAAAATTTTTTAAATCCAATTTTACCCTTCTTTGAGTAATTAGTAAAAGATAAGAAAGGAATCTTTTGTCATTTTTCGTAGGAGGTACTTTTTGACTTTTCCAGCCAAAGTACGAGAAGAATGTTTTTTTAACTTATACAACATGAATGGATTTTTAGAACATTATTTCAAAGAAGCTTACTTTAAATGTTTTCATGTTTATTTTTAATCAACTTATTTTAGTTTAAAATTGTATGACATGTTAAGAAAGGAAAAAAAATTTGATGTAGAAAGGATATTTTCCTCAAGAATGGAGTTTAAGTGTTTTATCAAAATCAATTTCCATCTATGATAACATAGGGTTCTGTTTTTATCCCTATTTGTACATTGATTTGATTTTTTTATGATGGAATTAATTTTATTATATCCTTTTATCTTATATGGGTTTTGTTATGATGGTATGATGTTTAAAAATCCCATTTTTATTACATGGGTTATGCTATGATGTATGATTTATGCTTTTGTGGCACACATAATAATGGATTCATTATGAGACGGGTGGGACCTATATATCCATCCAATTCATTTGATAAATATTTATATCTCATGAGATAAACATGGCTGGAACGACATGTTAAACCGGTTCACTGATACAAGACTAGAACGAGGAGTGAAATCGGTTCAGTAATGGACTTTGTCCTCTATGATGGCCTTGGCAATGAGCCATTACTAATATGAAATTATTTTCTAGGATTATGTGTGTATTCCACAAAGTTTCATGTTTTATGTTATGATTATTTGGGATTAATTTTCATTACTATGATTTATCCCATGACATGATATTATAGCCGTTTTTGCAAGTTAATATTTTCAAAATGTTATGTTCTTATGAATATGATATGACTTATATTTCTTTTTTTACCCTTACTGAGAATTTGAGCTCACCCTTTTTTATGTTTTATTTTTCCCAGGTCTGGATGAAAGATATTAAGTAGGATATTACAAAAAGGGACTCTAGATAAGATGAAATAAACAGGAGACAATGTAGTTGATTTTATGAACCTATTGATTATGTTTCCCAATTTTTAAAGACACTATACCTATAAGGCCATTTCATGGTTTTGTTATATTTTGTACTAAGTATGCTTCATCTCTGAAGTAATAACAATATATGTAAAGTATGGGTTGTTATAGTTGGTATCAGTGGAAAGGTATAGTCAACCATTGGAAACATGGATGTGAAAGACTTAGTAAGAACCCTAAGGTTAAGTCTAATCATAGAACACAATCATAGTGTTTTAGAAATTGCCATGAACAAACTATGATAAGACCTTACGTGTGAAATTTTATTCTTGATTATGTGGTTTTCCAATTATGATTAGTGTTTCTCACACTATGTTTCTTGGTTTTAGTCAATTGCGGGAAACTGAAGGATCCGTGTTAATGATGAATGTGATGGGCAATGCAATTATTGTCCCCCTAAGGAACCAAATGTTATGTAAGATGGAATACAAAATCTTGTAGCCATGCTCACACAACATTCTCAAGCTATGAACCATGATGTAATTCCAAACGAGCAAAGGATGGAGCAACATTCTATTGAATCTTTCATGAGGTAGTGTCCACCTTCATTCAGCGGGTCATCTGATCCATTAGTAGATGAAAAATGAATTAGTACCACTGAAATGATATTTTCAATTCTACTATGTTCTGAACACGACAAAGTCATCTTAGAAGTGTATCGTTTGGATGGTGATGTTGATCAATGGCGGAATCTTATCAAGAATATGAGGCAAAGAGATGAAATTGAGTCCATGTAATGGGACGAGTTCAAGAACTTGTTTTTCAATAAGTACTTCCCTCATATTCTCTGAACAAAGATGGAGAAAGAGTTTCTTAAACCAAAGAAAAAGGATGATGAATCAGTTGGTACCTACGAAGACAATGTTACAAGACTTGGAAGGTACGCTTCTGGAATTATTATCCAACTTGAGAGTGAAATCGATCGATTCTTTGGTGGTGTAAATCCAAGTCTTCGAAGGGCGTTAGCCATAAGGGACTTCAATAGCTATGAGGAAATTGTTCGATGTGCTATCAAGTTTGTAATAGAGGTTAGAGTAACAGATCAGTCATATGGGTATGATAAGAAGAGGAAAATGGAATTCAAAGTAAAATCTAAAGACTACACTGAAAAGAAGATGAGTTTTCCTTTATGCTCAAATTGTGGAAAGAAACATGGAGGGAATTGTATTGAAGGGTCAAGAAAATGATTTATGTTTGGAAAAGAAGGTCATTGGGTAGTTTAATGTCTAAATAATTGGAAGAAGATGTCTAATGATACAAACAAAGAAGAAGATACACATAATGCACCTCCTACACTTCAATGTTTCAAGTGAAAAGAGATGGGGTATTATGCCAATCAATGACCAAATCCAAAGGCTGTTGATGATGATTGATGTCAACAAACTCTTAAGGCCAAAGGCAATAGAATGTCACATTCAATTACTACCGGCGATGTAGAGTACGATAACGAGGTGTTGAAAGGTACACTTTCCACCCACTCTAATGTAACAAATATTTTATTTGATTATGGATCCACCCACTCTTTTATATATAAAGAATTTTCAAAGGTTATCACCATATTACCTCAACAATTAGATGCTGATTTAGCTATGACAACTCCTAATGGAACAATGGTCACATGAAAAGATTATAATTCTTCTCTAATTGAAGTTTGTGGATAGTGCTTCTTGTAAATCTTGTGATTCTTCATATTGTGGAATTTCATGTGATTCATGGCATGGATTGGCTTTCTTTATACGGAGCTCATATCAATTGCCAAATAAGGGAAATCACATTTAAAATTCCAGATCAATCTATGATCGTCTATCGATGCAAGGATGAATATAAACTTCCATAGGAAATTTCTTCCTTCTTATGGATCTTGATTTCAATAAATGAAGGTTATTTCTATCAAATGGTTGGTGAGAAAATCACGATTAAGAATATGCCCATTGTATGAGAGTTTGATGATGTCTTTCCAGAGGAATTGTCAAGTCTTCCACCAAATCATGAATTTTATTTTTTTGTAGAACTCATACCGAGTGCTTTTCCTATTTCAAAGACACCTTATAGAATGGCCCCAATTGAGTTGCAGGAATTTAAGAAGCAACTCCAACAGAATCTTGATAAAGGATTCATATTACCTAGTGTGTCAACCTGGGTAGCACCTATTCTGTTTATTAAGAAGAAAGATGGATCAATGAGACTCTGCTTTGATTATTGAGAACATAACAAGATCACGATCAAGAACAAATATCCTCTCATGCGCATTGATGATTTATTTGACCAATTATGCGGAGCTCAATACTTTTCCAAGATTGATCTTCATTCATGGTATCATCATTTAAGGGTCAAAAGGGAGGATATACCAAATATGGTTTTTCTTACAAGGTATGGACACTATGAATGTATAGAAATTACATTTGATCTTACTAATTCCCCTACTAGCTTCATGGATCTGATGAATAGAGTCTTTAGAGACTATATTGATCAGTTTGTGGTACTCTTTATAGATGATATTCTTGTCTATTCAAAGTTCAAGGAAGAACATGAAGATCACTTGAGAATTGAATTGAATACACTGATAAAGGATAAGCTTTATGAAAAATTTACCAATTGTGATTTTTTCCTTCAAAAAGTTGCATTTTTTGGGTCACATAATCTCAAAAGAGGGGATATCGGTGGATCCAGCAAAAATAGTGGTTATCGAAAGATAGTCGAGACCAACAACAATAACTGATATCCAATGATTTCTTGGTTTGGCTGGATATTATCAAAATTTTGTTAATGATTTTTCACAATTATCTAATCCACTCACCAAGTTGACTCAAAAAGGAGTTATGTTCGTGTGGACGGAGGAGTGTGAAAAAAGTGTCAAGGAATTGAAAAGAAGGTTATCCAGTGCACCTGTGCTGACACTGCATTGTTGTGGAGAACAGTTTGTGATCTACGGTGATGCATCCAAGAAGGGATTGGGGTGTGTTCTCTTGCAAAACAATATGGTGATATCTTATGCCCCACGAGAGTTGAAAATTCATGAGAAAAATTACCCAACTCATGAATTGGAGTTAGCTGCGGTAGTATTTGCATTAAAGATTTCGAGGCATTATCTTTATGGTGAAAGGAGTGATATTTATACTGATCACAAATGTTTAAAGTATATTTTCACACAAAAGGAGATGAATATGAACCAAAGAAGAAGGTTGGAGCTGATTAAGGATTACGACTTCTCAATTCATTACCACCCTGAGAAAGAAAACAAGGTGGCGAACACATTAAGTCAACATGACCATGCTATCTTATCCATGATGAGGATCACAAAAGATCCGATATTTATGGATTTTAAAAGGATGGATCTTGATTTTATAATGGAAGGGGAAAAATATTATCTTTATCAAATCAATGTTCAACCATCTATACATGTGAAAATTAAATAGGCACAAAAAGAAGATGTAGAGTTACAAAAGAATGTGAGAAATGTTCCTAAATTCAACCTTGTTTGTGATGGGATAATAATGTTCAGAAAACATGTTTGTGTTCCTCCCATCTCAAAATTAAATAAGGAGCTACTGGATTAGGCTCATAGTTCTTCAATCTCTATTCACCGTGGAATCCGAATATGTATAGGGACCTGAAAGAGTACTTCTGGTGGGATGGCATGAAAAGAGATGGTTCTGAATATGTCACTCAATGTTTGGTTTGTAAGCATGTTAAAACTGAGAGACAGAAGTCTATGGGGATGTTACAACCATTACACATACCCGAATAGACATGGGAAAATGTAACTATGCACTTTGTCACTAGACATCCAAAAACATCCAAATGCAATAATGCTATCTGGGTTATAGTTGATCGTCTTACGAAGTTGGCACACTTCATTGCTTATAATGATGATTTCTCTCTAGATAATCTTGCCAGGTTATATGTAAAAGAAGCTGTAAGATTGTATGGAGTACCACTTTCCATTATATCTGATTGGGAACGAGGTTTACCTCAATGTTCTGGCGAAGTCTTCATCATACTCTAGATACATAGTTGAGTTTCAGCACTGCTTATCATCCTCATAAAGACGGTCAGTCTGAAAGAAAAATTAAAACTCTAGAAGACATGTTAACAACTTGCTCAATAGATTTCATAGGTTGTTGGGATCAACACCTACCATTGGGGGTATTTTACTATAACAATAGCTTTCACTCCAGTATTCAGATGGATCTTTATGAAGCTTTCTATGGAATGAAATACAGAACTCCAACTTGCTGGGATGAAGTTGGGGAAGAAAATCTCGTAGGACCTTATATTTTTGATGAGATGGTAGAAAAAGTCAGATCTATTCAACAACACATAAGTTCATCTCAGAGTTGGAAAAAAAGTAATGCTGACAAACCAATAAAATACCTAGAGTTTGATGTGGGTGATAAAGTGTTCTTACGAATATCTCCATGGAAGAGAGTAATGATATTTGGGAAGAAGGGAAAGATGAGCCCTAGGTATATCGGTCCTTTCAAAATACTGGATCGTGTTGTGACGGTAGCCTATCGATTTACACTTCCACTGAATCTATCTCAAGTTCATGATGTGTTCCCCTTATCTATCCTGAGAAAGTACATACCTGATCCTTCACATGTAGTAAGCTCATAAGTTGTACCATTGGAGCAAGATATTTCTTATGAAGAACTACCGATAATGATTCTTGATCATAGAGAAAATGTTATATGGAACAAGACCACTTTCTTGGTGAATGTTTTATGAAGGAACCACCAATTAGAAGAAGCTACATGTGATCTTTAAGATATGATAAGGGAGAGGTATCCTCATCTGTTTGTTACGGAGTGACGAATATCGAGGGCGAAATTAATTTTAAGTGGGGTAGAATGTAACACCCTGATATTTAATGAGAATTATATATATTTTTATCTATTATGTTATACGCACATGAATCTTTCACTGCACACAATGCTAGGTTGGCATGTGTTACACATAATCGTGACCTTCCTCGATAGCGTGTGTAGTACACAATACCGAGTTTCATTAAACAATGATATATTATCATAATTTTATAAACAAGATGTTTTGAATAGTATTAATTGAATTTTAAATTTTATAACAATATAAATCATCTTACAAATTTTCTATAATGAGGTATGAAAACAAAATCATTTTTTCGGATAAAAGAAGTATTTTTAAAAAAATGTACTTTTACCACCTTTTGATGGCGTACACATTTTAAATCTAGTTTTTGACATTTTTATAAGTTCAATTTGACAAAATTAATTTATTATTTGGAATTATGATATAAAAATTTTCTTTGGATAAATTTTTCATATTATTTTGGTAACTTTAATATTTTGAAGAATAGCAAAAACAAACTATATTTTAATTAAAAACAGCTTTTTTCATCGCAATAATTTATATGGCTACATTATATTTTTAATTGGTTTTAAATTGTAATTAGAATAAATTTTTAACATTTAATCAAATGTTGGTCATTTGAATGAACTTCACTTTGAAATTTGACATAAACAAGTGATGATCTTTTGATAGATATTGTTTCTTAAAAACAAGCTATTTGGTTTGATAACAGGAATTACATTTAAAATTAATTAATTCCACTTCTATGTTTTGAATTTTGAAAAATAGACATCATTTTTGAATTCGGAATATCAAATATATCTTAGGCTGAATTTTTTGTATTTTTATGAAAAACGTCAATTTTTAATGAATAGTAAAAACATTGAGTTTTTGGATAAAATAGAAATTTTTATTTAAATAATCGTTTATTTGATTTAAATTTATTTTAGGTAAAAATAAATAAATAATACTTATATATGTTCAATGAAATTCTTTGGAATCATTTTATAATAATTTTAGATTTATAAAAAATTGTATAGAACTTTTTACCGTCTTTTACCCACCTCCTTGGATCGTTTGCAGTTGTTCATAAAACTTAAGGTTACCCCTTCAATAATTTGAATTTTGAAAATTTAAGAGACACGGTTATTATCAAGGAGTAAAATTTTGTTCAATTAGATAAAAATAATTTTTGGTAAATAGTTACTTTTTACTTATATTTACCACGGTTAAAAGTAAATAGGGTAATTCATGGTTAAAAGAAAATTATAATAATTCAAAATTACCTTAAAACGTTTCCAAACCTTATTGGATGAGTAATGGCCGACCATGGGCATCCTTGGGTCAATTTTGGGACCCCATGAAGCCACTTATGAAAGACAATGACACATTAGATTCATTAATTTAATGTAATGAGAGAATTGGAATTAACAAAAATTCTTTAGTAATTAATTTCTATAAGGGTCTATATAAATTACCATTTTGAGAATAATATTCATTTGGAAGATCAAAAGATTTCCTAAATGTTGGTATTTTTTTTATAATTTTTATACATCAAATAAATAAAATTATTTATGACACAATGATGATGCAATATTTACATTATTAATAAATGATTTAAATAAATAAGATTATAATGAATAAAATATTTTTCAAAACATGTCCAATTATGATTGGATGATTTTATTTCGACCATGAGTCATCTTATATTTATCTTTAATGATTTTTTGAACTTTTTAAAGCGAATAATAGTTTATAATAAAATAATATTTTCACACATTCCAAAGGTGCCCCTCTCCTCCCTTATAAATGGGCACCTCCTCCTTCTCCTCCTCACACCACATTAAGACTTCAAGCTAGTCCAACCCCTGCCCATTTCACATCTCCACTTCCTTAGAAACTTACTAGAGCAAATTTTCCTCTCAAAAGACCAACTCTAGTTCCCTAAGAGAATGTTTAAAGGAGGCACTTTGAAGAAGAGGTAATACCTTCTACCGTTTTCTTCAAGTTCCATTCTTCTTCTAATCCCTCTTCTTTAGTTGTTTCATTATGAGATAATAATATCAGTATCCCTAATATACTGATATGTTATTATTAATTTGAAAGAACCCTATTTCACCTCTTATACATCCTACGGTAAACAAAATCAATTCGCGTTCGTACGTACGGAATATCATCTCCACGCCATGGTGTACTATGTTTTCCAACAACACCATACTTGGATGGGTATAATGGTGTAAATAAATAACTATATATGATTATTGTAAATTTTTATAGATTTTGAAATATTATACCTACACTTAAATACAATTCCATGATCATTGGAACGATATCATCGCTCGTGCGTACGTACGGCCTACCGTCTCTACGATGTGATGCGACTCGTTCTATATGATCTTCATAAAATAATGATTATATAAATGAAATGAATTAATTAATATGATATATATTACTCTAATAATATTATGTAAATTATGTATCTATATCCTATAAAGAGGAATAATAATTTATTCGACAAAACACGCATAAGAACATAAAGTAATAAACACCGAAATATCAAGTAGTAAGGAAATATTACTGCTAAGAAGATACAAATATGACCATATATGATATTATAACAATAAATGTGATTCTATAATAAGTCAATTAACATTATTTAAACCATATTATAGGAGTTTCTGATTCATACGAAGCATATCAAACATAAGGAAAAGTAAAATCTCACAATCTCATTTTTATTCAAGATTGTTTGTACGTTGGTATTTACTAGGGTCTATTTTATCATCCACATACATGTTTCCTCAATATGTAATATTATTTCCATCATCCTACTATTTTTAAAATCCAAATTTACCCTTCGGTGAGTTTTTAGTAAAATATATGAAAGGAATCTTTGGTCATTTTTCGTACGACGTACTTTTTGACTTTTCCGGCCAAAGTACGAGAAATTTTTTTTTTTAACTTATACGAAATGAATGTAACGTTAGAACATTATTTCCAAGAAGATTACTTTACAAGTTTTCAAGTTTATTTTTAATAAAATTCTTTTATTTTAAAATTGTATGACATGTTAAGAAAGGAAAAATGTTTTTTAAGTAGAAATGATTTTTTTCTCAAGAATGGAGTTCAAGTGTTTTATGAAAATCATTTTCCATCTAAGATAAAATAGGGTACTATTTTTATCACTATTTTTACATTGATTTTATTGTTTTATGATGGAATTAATTTTATGATGTCATTTTATCTTATATGGGTTTTGTTATGATGGCATGATGTTTAAGAATCCCATTTATATTACATGGGTTATACTATGATGTATGATTTATGATTTTTTGGCACACATAAGAATGGATTCATTATTAGATGGGTGGGACCTATATCATCGTCCAATGCATTGGATAAAGATTTATATCTCATGACATATAAATGGCTGGAATGACAAGTTAAACTGGTTCAGTGATACAGGACAGGAAAAAGGAGTGAACTCCATTCAGTAATGAACTTTGTCCTCTATGATGGTCTTGGAAATGAGCCTTGACTAATATGAAATGATTTTATTTGATTATGTGTGTAGGACAAAAAGTTTCATGTTTTATGTTATTATTATTTTGGATTACTTTTCATTACTATGATTTATCCCATGACATGATATTATAACATCTTTTTTAGGATAATATTTTAAAAATGTTATGTTTTATGAATATGATATGACTGTTATTTGTTTTGTTTACCCATACTGAGAATTTGAGCTCATCCTTTTGTATGTTTTCTTTTCCCCAGGTCAGGAATAAGGATATTAAGTAGGATATGCCAAAAAGGGACTCTAAAAATGATGAAATAAACGGGAGACAATGTAGTTGATTTTATGAACCAGTTGTTTATGTTTCCCAGTTTCTAAAGACAGTATACCTATATGGTCCTTTTATAGTTTTTTTATATGTTGTAATAAGTATGATTCAACTCTGAAGTAATAACAATGTATGTAAAGTATGGGTTGTTATAATATTTTTAACAAAAATTAGTTAATGTATTTTTTAGATTCAATTTTTTGTAAGTATTGTTAAGGTTTGTTTGATCGAATAATTTTGATGATGATTTGGAATTAGATTTGGAATCTGGCCATTACAGGTAGTGAACAATATGATATACCATCTTGGATGTCTTAGGGTTCTAGAAATATTTTATGGAAATTGGATATGATTTCATCTATTGTTTAAATATAGTTTCCCAACATGAATGTGTTTTAGGATTTTTACATTTTATATCACCATAATTTTTTGAAATTAAAGTTATCATGATTATTCACAATATAAATTACTATCCCACAATTTTAATGAATCTAGTATAATATTTTTCTATTAAATATTATATTGATTGCTTTTTATTACCATTTTTCATTCCCTTCAAACTCATGTATTCCTCTAGGACTAATTGGATATTCTCCACATTCTAGAGACCCGTTTCAATGAATAATTAATTATTGGACACTGTAAATCAAATGAATACTTTTTTATTCTTTGAAATCATAATCTCAGAATTTTAATTTTTTATAAAACCTATTAAATTTTTCTCATGGATGCTTCTTTGGTCTATATCTTGTATTTACTGAAAAAAAATTGGATTATTATAATTAATGGAATGGATAGACCTAATAAATGAATCATGTAATTAGTCATCATGTAAACACATTCGAGTCAGTTTTTCTACCCCTCATTCAACATTCTCATAGAATATGATGTATATTTTCTTAAAAATATAATTTCACGTTATTTTTTGTCATAAATATATTTTTAAATATCTATTAAAGACGTTAATTCTATTTTACCTTTAGTTCTTAAGTTCGAGGTGATACAAATAGTGTTCCAATCAAATTTTTTTTGGGATTTCCATATAAATGGTTTTTGTGTATTAGTATATAGAACTGATGTGGATGGAATGAAATTATACGGATATTGGAATTAAGATATAGGTTATAAAGTATTACAATTGTATTTATGGGATACAAGGGAATATACATCCATGTTGTGTCTTGGGATTGGGGTGATAATTTTGGTCTCATAAGTTAGACTGTCCAGAGGCCCCCTTATGAATTGATATTCCTTTGTTTTTGTATTACATAGTTGATTTGGTTTGTATCTTCAATTTTGAATATTACTTAGACCATTTTTTTCTATACATAACATATGGTTTATCATAAATATGTAAGTTAAAATGTTAATGTTTTAGAGGAATGTTTCATACGCCCCATGGTTTTCATATTGGGTTGTATTCTCGTCCACTGCATTAGAACACTGGTTAACATAAAGAAGATTTATTTTTAAGGATACATGTATTTTGGATAGTTATTACATTTCTAGTGCTGCATCTTGATATATCATTCACATTCATCCTGATTTTGATATTATAGATATCATTTAGTGGATTAATTTTGGGGTCACATTAGTTTCATGAAGAATTTAATATTTTTTTAATGAAATAGGATTACTATTTTATATTTTTCCTATTTCATATCTAATTAAGTAATTATTATGACATTTAAATTTTAGTTGGTTTTCTGTAATGTATCCTGATTATTTAATTATGTAGTGCAACAGTATTTTCAGATGTTAATTTAATGGATAATCATATCCCTGGAATTACTATCTCTCCTTCCATTTATAGTAAATATTTAGTGAAAATCTTATGTCACCTATGGGTAGAAGAATCTATCTTTTTCCCAATCCAATTATTATTTTTATTATGTTTCAATTAATTTTAGTTTGGTAAATTCTATCAGTTGTGATGGTGTGAATAAGGTTACGATTTTATAGAATAATAATTGTATATCATAAAAATATAGAGCTAACCTATTGTCTTTTAATTCAATAGATAATGGTATTTCATGAAAAAAAAAATTATTTTGACCATCTAGCTGTGTTGTGTTCTCCTCACCATGGGTTTATTCAAAGAGTTTCTATTATCCTGTGTCATTCATAAAAATTCCCACAAGGATTTCATCATATTATGTTATTTAATTCCTTTTTTTGTAATTATGATATAGTGATTATTTTTATTGACCCATGATTTATTACATAATACATGATGTCATACCTATTAGGATAATCTGTTGTATTTTGTATGTATTTGAAATGATTCTATGGATATGGATTCCTAGAAACCACATGTAGAGAAGATAAAATTATTATTTCTCAGAAATTACAAGTGATAATATAGTGATTCTAGAGTATCATGAAGGACTTTGAAACTATGGATAAGTTAAATTGATCTAGGGAACCATATCTTGTGGATAATTATTTCTAATTCTTGATAAATAATGCTATAATATTTTGAGAAATTTAGGACCATAGAATCCATAATTAATTTGAGGTAGGGAGATAATATTCTTTTTTCATGAATGCATACATAAAGAAAAGGCAATATATTTGTGTATAAGATTGAATAATTTCTGTGTCCATGGTAGAATGTAGTTATTTAAACTAATAATCAAATAAAACATTATATAAGAAGGTTTTACCGAACATTTTACAGAAAAATGATATCTATATACATTTCAGGTATCACTAATAAGGGGTTTCAATTATACGAAACAATAAACACCGTAAATAATAAAAAATATATCTCAATTCACAATAATCTATCACATTTAGTTAGAGTGAGATTTTAGAGAAGCTATCAAGGTTCTCATATTCATGTTATTTCTGTGACCAGATATTAATTCCTAAGCATTCTAGTTCTAAAATGAAAATATATAAACATAATGAAAAATTATTTTTTGGATTAAAAATACATTAATGAGAACCATATGAGAAGAAACATCTTTATCCAACAATATAGTATTGGGTACTCTATTATTGGAAAAATTTATAGAAGAGAAAGAAAATCTCAATTTTGATTATAATTTATCATCCAATTTACAAGATCCATATCCCTTCCTCATTGTCTAAGTGATTAGTATGTTTTCATTCAATGAGGCTCATTATGGAAAAATAAGATGTTGTTTAGAAAACAATTCCAATATTTTCCAAAATCTGGAAAACTAAGTGTCAGGAATCATTATTATACAATTAATCAAAGATAAATTGGTGGGGATGTCTCAAAAAATTTAATGTCTGTCAATATAATAGATGACAAACTCATTAGTGAAGTTCCATATCCCATAATTATATGCACTTTCACTATTTTGTGAACACCTAAATACTGTAGATATCAAAAAAATTGTTTGTTAAGAAGCATTAATATGTTTAAACAGTATGATATATATATGAAGATGAGTATAAAATCAAAATATTGAAAGCATGCCCTTCGATAATGAGAATGAACACTCTTTATTACTCAATACACATGATTTACTTAAATGATCATGTATCAACCCACACATTCATTGATTCTCATATGGATAATAAATTAGGTTGTAAATGAAAATTATGTCACATGTTCGTTGTAATAAGAAAAAAAAATTGGTTAATTAGAAAATATATGAATGATGTGTCCAACATATTCCATTACCATCGATTAAGTGAATTTTTTATGTGAGTTTAATGTATTTTTAATGGATATATTCATTTTAATCATTTATATGGACTAGATGGTAGTATTTGATGATTATTCTTAGAATTATTCCCAAAATGTAAACTATAAATCCCCCAATAGTGTTTTTCATTTATCCAATGGGTATTTATATATTCATTCTTGTATATATGGACATATTTTAAATTTGTATGGAACCATCTCATATCTATAGAAAGTGACGACCTTAGTAATTACTAAATAATGATGGAGTATGAGTCCTGCTACTACATTATATTTATATATTGATTGCATTCTATATGATTTTCATAAGATACCGCCTGGATGATTAAACTAAATTTCCATCCATATATGCCCAGTAACGTACACTATTTTTTGTCCATTATATTGACAAAAAAACATGATTAGAATAATTTTTCTGTCCACCAAGTAAAATTATGATTATATGGCTTTAGTTGACCATGAAAACCACATTGGGATGATCTAGTTATATACGTAAAGATAGAGAACTGTTCTCCTAGATTGTTTGGGGAATATTGAATTTTTAATCCTGTTACAACCAATAATTGAAATCTTTATTCTCCATATTTTGATATTTGGGATCAGTTAATGTGAGCCAGTTTTTTTCTAATATTATTTTTTTATTTGGATATGATTATATCAATTTTAGTTTTGAATATATCTAAATGAATTATTTATTAATTCTTTTTGTACACTATAAAAAAGTAGTTATACACTTTTTCTTTTGAATTCGCTAGTAGTTTTTGAGGACATTACTAATATTATAATTCACAAATACACTGATGCATTTATCATTTTCTTTTTTAAAGATATATTGGTATAACATACAGATTCATTTTACTTTTAAAATAACAAATTTATTATATTGGGTATAATTTTTGAACAGCACCGTGATAAATTTAATAAGTCTTACATTTGGATACACATCTATTATTTTTATGGTCATTTTACTTATATAAAAATAATATAACAGCTCAGAATTTCAATTTAATTTTTTTTAATTTATATGGAATTTTTTTGATACTGTGAAATTAAATGAAATGTGATTCTATGGTCCAAAGATCCAGAATTAGAATTTTTATATTCTTAACTTACAAGAAAAAAACAAGCGATCATGTATTTATATCATTTGAACCATTTTTCAGATCGAAAATATGAGGGCCCTGTTGAATTTAAAACACTGGGATTTTCCTAGAAATGACTGAACATCGGTTGGCAAGGGCAGAGACGAAAAGTTATTTTTTAGAATTATCGATAAAAATAATATAATAATTTAAAAGTCTTATTTAATTTTCAATCTACAATTTGTTTGGCAGAAGAAGATGATATAGATAAGTGATACAGATGTGACGATGCAAATTAGTGAGGATCATTAATTTCATGTTAACTCACAGTGTAAAAATTCCTTTATGATGCATAACAATGATGATGTTTCTTAAATAAAATAGTGTAATGACATAACATCACATCATAATTGGAATGCTATGTTTTTCTCACATATATATTTCCAGGAGATGAGGAAATATGGATTAAAAAATTTAGAGGATTCTCTAGGGAACCTCTTAAGGATTTCTACCCCAACGAAGATTGGCGAACGCCAATGGAACATCATCATCGTTGTCACCTTTCGAATATTGGATCATGTTAGTGAAGATGGCATCATAATCAATCGAGGACGAACGTCGCAACAACTGTTGCCGTATGTGGTTGGGGTTGTTTTATTTTAATAATTCCCCATTCTTATTTTGAAATGATGAATGCAGATTAACTCATGATCAGGTTAATTTGTGGACCATGTGTTCTTTTCAGAGGGTGACTTCATTGGGGTTTCATTATTTGTGATTGTATTTTCATTTCTGTTTGAATTAAAATCATTGGAAAACCCTTTCTTTTAAACATCTAACACGGATGGTGAAGGCCAACACGAACAATGCCTCATCCCCTCTACCATGGGAGATATTCATGTCCAAACTATCAAATCGAGGATAATGATGATTTAAGACATTCACAGTATATAGAATGTTCATCGGAGAATGCAGGTGCTAGCGTCATTGCAAACAAACCACTAGGGAGAACTTTGTGGTTTGTGGAAGAGTCCACCAGTGTCAGCGGTGGTAGCCGCATGTGGGAGGTGGGGTGCCAAGAAGGTGTGCCTGAGAATGTGTCACCGCTCACTGCCTGCAACGAAGTAGTGTATGCAGTCGGAAAGGCATGTGGCTAGAGGTGGGATGTGCGGTTTCTAAACTGCATCAGAGGGTCGCAGACGCGGCACCGAGTAGCCTCCCACGCGATGGGTTGCAAAAGCTCTACCGTAGAGGGGTAGGTGCACCACGAAGAACTGCAAGGAGAAGGTGGCATATGGGTGCGACATCCTGCAACGTCTATCGAGGCAGATTGGACTGCCACTTGGAGACCAGGAGGGGCATGTACTACCCTGAGGGACGGAACCAGACCATAGCTCACTAGGGCAGACACTCACTTAGTGGGCTAGATCAACGCCCTCTACTGGTTGGGCCAGAAAAGACCGGACCATCAGGCTACTCAATAGTACGGAACATCATCCAACTATGCCGGGTCCAGCAAGGACTTTTATACCTATCCCACTATCCATGCCGAATCATATAGACCTCAACCTTCAACTAGTCAGGTCGAGTCCATCTTAATGAATAGGGGTATGTGGGACCCACCGAGCCGAGTTGGTCGGGTCTACTAGAGAGGGTTGGACTGGGCCCCATTGCAAACACTCCACTTGAAACACAAATGCCCATAATGTGAAAACCGTGTGTGAGATTGACGATATATTTTCTACTTTGTGACCCTCTAGACAAGGTGAATATTATGGAATTATCTATTGCGGATTTAGTGAAATTTTCAGATGAAATAACGTTCTTGAGTTGGGATTCATCAAAATCACACTACATAAAAAAACCCACAACATACTTCGACCTGAAGACCGCTGACTTTTGCCCAAGTGGGAGAAAGAACCTCTCTGTGATATGGCATCCCCATGGAGGGAAGCACCTCTCTATGTCATTTCCTTCCCATGGTACATGATTAAGATAAGTACATTAGTGGTTAACGACTAGTGTAAAGAACCTCTTTGTGACTATACAGGCCCACGATACATAATGGGGGAGAATTAACTACATATTAAAAGGTTAGGGGAGTACATGTCATGCTTACTATACTCTCTAGAGAACTATTTCTCCAGTAGGTGAGGTGTTTGATGATGTGACTGATGATTATATTGTTACAACACTAAAATATACCTAGTAGGAGTTATCATTTTCATTCATTCATTACATTTTGGAATTGATGTGTAGTATTTCATTTTTGTTTTCCGGTCCTCACTAAGTACTTAGTTAATCACCCCTACATGCGATTCGCCTGCACGTTTTGAGTCTAGTGAAGAAAAATTACATTTTGACATGGATTCTCAGGGAGGCGGGACTGATGGATGGTTTGATGGTGGAAATAGAAGCCAATGAAATAGAAGATCCCAGGAGCACTAAGAAGACATGAAAAACTGCATCAGCTTCCAGTAGCTCCACTACTCTCATGATCAGGTGGGGTTTTCTATTGCTTGAAATCAGAGTTTCCTTTTTGTATTTGATATTTTCAGTTATTGATGGGAGAGTATTATGGACCACATACATTCAGTTGTATTTTCACTCAGCCTTGTTTTAGTGGTATTGGTGTCCCCCATTTCAGTTTGTTGGGATATGGATAGGAATTTATATGCATACAGGTACTTTGGAAAATTTTTCCCACATGCATGTTGATGCCTTCGGCGATTGTCACCAGCCCCTAGCCATTGGAAGGAGGGCTTAGGGTAGTCACAACATGGGCGTTGGGGTATGTGTAATGTAAATTTTGTATTATAGGGAAGTCTGTTCCCCCCCCATAGACCTAGATTCTTTTTTTGAAGAAATTGTGTTTAAGTGTTGTGATTCTGAATTTCCAATTTGTGGAGTCTAGTGTTGGTGAGACCGTCGACGTATCCATATAAAAATACTGAGAATTATATTTTTGGCTCAATACATGAAAACACTTGTTGCAAAAGTGTCTCCTTATTTTGAATAAGAGTAAGCTCACCAAGTGTAACTTTCTAATGATGGAACATCTAAAACTATATTAGGATTTATCCAGAAGGAAGACCAGCCAGGATCCCAATACGAGGTTGTGAGGATATCCCACCTAGCGACGATAAATCCATTTAGGGACAAGATCTAGAGATGGACTTAATGGGTGGAGCACCAGTGCTACCACCACTCGATTGGTAGCATCTACTGTGGAAAATTATTGTATAGGACATTCATAGTCCATGTTCTGTACATGACTTTTAGTGACATAGACCTCCCAGTTTCAGGGGAGAGACAGATCCTTCGGTCTCTGAGGACTAGAAGAAGGTTATGATGTAGGTATTCCTCTTAGTGGGGACACGACCTGACCCGATTGTAATCATGGAAATGAGACTTCTACAGGGGTTAACAATGATATGGGATAGTTTCACTATCCAGACTAAGGAGACCCTCACTTCAGATGAATTCGATAGGCATTTTTGGGATTGTTTTTCCTTACAACCATGCACTATTAGCACAACCAGGAGATTATTTACCTATACTAGGATATTATAATGGTGGAAAAGTACTCATAAAGGTTTAAGGAGCAACCCTACTACTCTATTGATATGATGTGAGACTCAATCATCAGGGCTGGAGCCTTTGAGTATGGACTGAAGCATGAGATTAGGGCAACAGTGGCCTCTTAGCAAACCTACCTATGTCAGGGTGCAAGAGCAAGTACTTATGATTGAGAGATTCTAGAAGGAGTAGGAAACCACAACTAGAGCTACCATTAGAACCTAGAAAACAGAGTCATCTACAGGAAGTAGACAACAGACGCGAGGTCCTATGTAGGCTAGAGCTTTCTGAGGTCAACCCCCATACACAAGGTCGGTAGTGTGAGGCTCCCAGACCCAAGGGAGTTTGATGGGGGATAGTCTTTTCTACTCATGCAGTGGTTAAGGTAACATGGAATGTGATATCCTGGCATGTCATACAGATGGCCAGTAGATGGGCGAGGGGCCACCGAGGCAGCAAAAACAGTTCGAGTGTTGATGTCTATAGAGAGGTAGATGTGGCCGAGGAGCTGGACAAGCGGCAGACACTGGGTGATAGTTCGAGGTGTACCTCCACCACCCCAACCTGGTCCACCCTGACTTCAGTGAGTAGGAAGACATGGGAAATCTTAGATCTAGAAAGCAGAGGCTTATAACCACGATGCAACAGAGATGATCGAAGTTATGATATATGTCTCTTCCACCCAAGCTGTTGTAATTATAGACATAGGTGTTTGTCACTCCTTCTTTTCCACATCTCTCATTAGGATAAAATTGATTCTGTTGGAGTAGTTGGATTGATCCTTAAAGCTATATTCTTCAATTAAATGGGATATTTCGATTAAAAACTAGTCCTGATAGTGTGAGATTAACCTATGATGTGATATATTCGACTGGTATCTTCTAGTAATAGCTTTGAGGACATAAAAATTTGTTTAAGGTATGGAAGGGTTTCCCACATTCCATTATCATATATACTATTTTAGTTGTATATAGTATTGTGCCCATGGAGACATGACAAGGTTTTCATTCACCAGTTAGAAGGAAGCCCTTGCAGTTCTGGACGAACTCTCTCAGATGAGGGAGTAACCGATCACTCACATGTTGGCTATCTCACCCTTGGTGTAGTGAAGGAGAGGAGTCCAAGCATTCCTGTTGTGGTGGATTTGTATGAGGATGTTTTTACTGACATGGTTCAGGGCTACCACCCCATAAAAAGGTATACATTTTTATCAGCCTATATCCTAGAATGGCATCGATATCCACACTAATATATCGAATGGCTCCCACAGAGCATCATGAGATGAGTTTCCAACTGGATGACTTGTATGAGAAGGGGTTGGTAGGTCCCATCGTTTGACCATGGACAGCCGATGTTCTTTTTTCCAAGATGTTTGATGTGAGTTTGAGGATATGTATGGTTTTCTGGTTCTTGATCCAGGTGAATGTGAAGAACAAGTACCCACTACTGAGAATTGATTACCACATCAACAACTTGAATGGATCGAAGTGGTTCCCAAATATAGGCCTAAGATCTTGTTAAATCTAGCTCTGGGAACAAGATGAGGATGTACCAAAGATAGCCTTTGGTTGTCGGTATAACCACTATGAGCTCTGGTGATGTCTTTTGGTCTAACCAATTCCCCAAAAATGATCATGGGCCTCATGAAAAATGTAATCCAATCATACCTCGACTGGTTAAATCACGATATTCATTGAAGAAATCTTTGTGTACTCAACATCCGTGGAGGAGCATGTTTTACACTAGCAGATAGTCTTGGATACACTCTAAGAGTTCCAACATTATGGTATGCTCTCAAAGAGTTAGATTTGTCTTGGGGATGTCCGTTTCTTAGGAAATTCCATCTCAGAGGCTGGATATGTATTGTATCTAGCGATGATAGAGGATTTACTTACTTAGAGCAACCCAAGAGAGGGACTGAGGTGCAGAGATTCTTGGGGTAGTCTAGTTACTATAAGAGTATTGTACCAAACATTTCTTGGGTAGAAACACCCTTATGATCATTTAAAATAAAGAGAAAAGACTTCTTGTTGATGGAGAAATTCCAGTAGAGATTCCCAGTTCTGAGGCAAATACTGACTATTTCCCCCATATTGAGACTACCAGAGGAGGGAGTTGGGTATTGTGTTTACTACGACACATTAGCGACATGGATCAGTTGTTTCCTGATGTGGGAGGGAACAATTATTTCCTATGGTTCTCGATAGATGAGGAATCATGAACAGAACTACATGACCAATGACCTTGAGTTTGCAGTATTGTTCATTTCCACAATGAGGTCTCATCACAACATCATGGATGATAGGTTCATATTTTACTCCAACCACATGAGTCCCAGTTATATCTTCTCCCTGAAGGACTATAAGCTGTGACAAGAGAGATGGATATAGTTCCTACTGTACAATGATTTTTAAGAAGTCTATACTCATGGAAATGGGAAAATGGTAGATGACAGACTACATAGGGGGACTAGGATGGAGCTACTGAGTGATGTGACATAGCAGTTAGCCGCAATGCAGATATACATCGTGGATGTTGGTGATGATGGTTACCTCAATTTAAGGGATATTACTTCTTCACTCTTACTTCATGTCAGGGAGGCAGAGCTGAGGGATGTTGACTGTGTGGCCCGACGTGCTCAAATATCCTTAGGATGGGTTATTGATTGATTTTCGATAGGTGGGGAGCACATCATCCTTATAAGAGGGAGTAACATAGTACCAATGGTGTCCTGGGAGTTTTTAGGGATTTTTATACATCTCCCTGGGCAGTACATCCTGGAGTGGTGAAGATGTACCAGGACCTCCAACGTCAGTACTGGTGGCCATGGATAAATAAGTCATTGGGTGATTATGTTTCTTGATGACTTACTTATATGCAAGTGAAATATGAGCACCAGGTTCTAGTAGTCTTGATTCATCCACTCAATGTTCTAGAGTGTAAATTGGATAGTATCTCAATCTAGATCGTGATGGGGGTACCATGTACTTATACGGTCAGAAGTCTGTTTGGGTGATCATTGACCGACTCACAAGGATGGATAACTTTCTACCCATCTAGGAGTAGTTACTGGTAGAGGGATTGGGATGCCTCTATATCCAAAAATAATAATGTGGCTTCACGGGGTACCTTCGACGCTCGACTTAGATCATGACAGGTGATTTACATCCTGGTTGTGGAAAGGAATACCGGAGGACTTCTAGATGCAACTACATTTGAGCACATCTTTTTTTCCCCAGAAAGATGGTACGATAGAGTAGACCATACAAATTGTGGAAAATATACTTCATTCTTGCATCCTAGACATTGTTCTTAGTTGGGAGGACCACCTGCCACTAGATGAATTTCCATACAATAACAGCTACAAATCCACTATTAGAATGGCACCTTTTGAGGCCTTTAATGGGAAGCCTTACAGCTCACCCATATGCTAGATAGTCAACGAGGAGTCGGATCTCAGGGATCCAAAGTTGGTATGGGCTTCCACCGAGAAGGTGATGATCATCCAAGAGTGGATAGGGACTTCACAGATTAGGCAGAAGTCTAATTACAATAGGAGACGATGACCCATAGAGTTTGAAGAGGGAGATCATGTGTTCCTTGTAGACTCACCCCAATGAGGATTTTTGAGATTTATATAGGGCATCATTCTCTCTTTGAAATTCATCGGTCGTTTTAAAATCCTGAGTAGAGTTGGAGAGGTGTCGTACCTCCTACCTATTCCCCCATAGATGCACCAGGTGCATGATGTTTTCCATGTGTCACAGCTGAGGAGGTACGTGCATGATCCATCACACATCATCGACTGGTGTGAGCTGGCCATTTATGATCAGGAGATGTTTGGGGAGTTCCCAGTAAAGATAGAGGATTGATATGAGTGGTTCTAACATGGTTGGTCGATTCCTCTAGTCCGTGTCCGATTGCAGCCTGAGAATCTTAGGAGATCACATTAGAGTATGTTGCTCAGATTTGTGATTAGTACCACCATAATTTTGTTTTGTTATTGTTTTAGGTTTCATGGATGTAAATCCCTAATGTGGAGAGAATGTAACGTCTCAAAAGTTCTGTGTAAATTATTTATTTATATGGAATTATTTCGAGACAACAAAATTCAAAGGCACATGATTTCGAGATCCAAAGAACCCGGAACGGAATTTTAATGATTTTTTGAGAAATTTTTAGTAAACATGTGAGTGGGTATTAATATCAAATGAACAAATTCTCATATCTAAAATAGGAGGTCACCATTGAATTTAGAACACTAGGATTCACCTATAAATGTTTTATCATTGGTTGGAAAGGGCCGAGCGGAAAAGTTTTTTTTCAGACTTTTCGATAAAAATTATAAAAGAATTTAAAAGAATTATTTTATTTCATTCTCAATTTTGAGTGGAGGATGGGGACAAAATGGTGATGAGATATGGCCTCGATGAAGCACATTGATGAGGATCATTAATGACTCATTAACTCACATCATAATAATGCCTTAATGACGTGTAACAATGGAGTTCTTTCTTAAATAAAATAGATAAATTCCGAAACATTACATCATAATGGGAACGCTGCGATGTGATCCTATTTACAAATTGACGCACTGAGAAAATAATGTTTATAAAAATGGATGATTATTTGGAGAGCCTCGGACTGACTTCTACACCAGCGAAGAATGAAGACGTCCCAAAAAACATCATCATATTCACTTATTTTTTATAATCAAATCCTGGAAGTGACGTCAATTTATTAATCCCCCGAGTATGAACATCATGACATCAGATGTTATAAGAGGTTTGGGTTGTTTTATTTTAATGAATCACTGTTCAAATTTCAAAATGAAAAATGAGGATTAACCCTCAAACATGGTAATTGGTGGACCATGTGTTCTTGTGGGAGGGTGACTTTTTTGTGGTTTATTTATCTGGGATTTACTTATCATTGTTTTTTGAGTAAAAATACTCAGACCTCACTTCATGAAAACATCTAATATGAGGGAAAGGGATGAAACAAATAAGGTTCAAGATCGTCTACCCTATGTATTATTGTTGGCCAAACTCTCAAATCGATGGAGAGGAATATTTGAGACATTGGAAGTGGAGAGAACATTCCCCAGAGAACATAGTAAAAAGAAGAAAGAAGAATAGAATACTAGTGCAGACCCAGTGGTCCATAGAAGAGTCAGTCGATTCACAGATGAAAGTGGTAGTGACATATGGTGGGAGGCTGTGTTCCAAAATGGAATGCTGGGCGATGCGACATGGCACAACCGTTGAATTTGGCAGCTGGAGGTAGTGGATGCGGTCACTCGATCTCATCGTAGGGTCAAAGACATGGAACCAAGCTATGTACTACTCGATGGACCGCAGTCACTCAACCACAGAAGTGGAAGTTCCGTGTGGGGAACTATGGGGCAATGGTGGCAGAGAGACTTGACATCCGGCTGCATCCAGCGTCACGGATCGGTATGCCTACTGCGAACTAGGGAGGGGCGCGGACCACCCAGAGGGCCAAACTCGCATCACGGGCCGAACCTGTAGCTCACAAGGATGGAACCACACCCATTTATATGGAATCACACCCTATTTGGGAAGACCTAGACTATACCTGACTACTGGGAAACTTAGTGGGCTAGACCTTTGGACAACTGGGCAGAGTCCAAGTAGGCCTCTGGGATTATCCCACTTACCAGGCTGGACCATACCGACCATGACCCATACATAGTCAGGTTCAGTTATTCTCAATGAACCGTGGTATGTGGGACCCCTGGGCCAGGTTGGTCGGGTTGGTCTGACTGGGTCGGAATGTGCCACATCACACCGAGCCCACTGGAAACTAAAACACTTGAATCTTTCAAACCAATCATCTGATTGATGAGTCGTTTATGTCTGTGGGACCCTCTAGATGAAGCGTATCTTTTGAAATTATTGAAGGATACATTGGTGATAGGTGAGATGAAATAAATGTCTTAAGTAGTGGTTCACCCAAGCGTACTATCTATAGAACCCTATGACTTGTTGAGACCTAATGACTGATGTCTTTTGGCCCATTGCGAAGCACCTCTATGTGTCTTGGAAGGCCCACAGTGGAAAACACCACTCCAAGACTCTATAGGCCCACAACACGTTGTTGGCCTACATGATATGATGGAGGAGATATAACTAAGTAGTCTATGGTTTGTTGGAATCCCCACTTCATGACACGGTTGGCACACTATACTCTCTAGAGAAGGAGTTCTCTAATATTTGAGGTGTTCGACTATGCGACTGAGGATGCTACTGTTACTACCCTAGAATATATATTGGGTGAGAGGTCTTCTGTTCCATGTTTTACATTAAGGAATTGTTGTGTTTTATTTAATTTTTGTTTTCGGGCCCATATTGAGTACTATGTTACTCACCCCTGCACGGGATTCATCTGCACGTATTATATCTATTACGGTCCACATAGGATTCAATAGGGGTGCCAAGAGAGACGAGACTAAATGATGTATTGACAGTGTACTTGGCGTTCTACATCTAGAAGACCCTTGTAGAATCAGGAAGACTTGACATACTACTGTAGCTTCTAGAAGATCCACTACTCTCATGATTAGGTGCGTCTTTTTTTGGATGGCCACCCAAGCCTTTTTTTTGTACTTGTAGTTTTCCGTTATTGTTGGGTTTTTATTATTTCCCAAATACTTTTGTTTGTACACGATCTTATCCTTATTAAAATTGTACTAGTTTTCCCCCTTTCAGTGTCCTAGGATGTGGTTGGGTGTGTCTATGTGTATAGGTACTCAGGAAAATGCCTCTTATTTGCATGTTGATGCCTTCGACACTAGTCTCCAGCCCCTAACATTCGGGGGGCAGCCTTGGGGTAGTCACACCGCATGCCTTGGGGGATGGGTCAGGACAAGGATATTTGGTTGATCCTAAGAATTTTGAATGCTTCGTATAATAGTAACTAGTGAACAATATTCATTAGATATATACCTTTCTGAGACTATAAGGGTATTATCATACCTTGGTCTAAAATTTATATAATTTTGTTTCCCTAACAACATATAAATAGGGAATTATATTATATTACAATGGAATTTAGTCAATCAAAAATATATTTTTCATATTAATACTCATTTCATTTCATTACGTTTCCTCACCTTTCCAGAAATATGATAATATTGTTTGGTGTACTGTGTTGTGCCAGGATCTAGATTTGGTTTCATTCATTTATTGGTAGGAAATGATGCAACATATGGATTGAGGGATTTTGGAATGAATTAATATAATTCTCCAAAGCCTGATAAAAATTTATGTGGTGGTCCACATATTAAAAACATGGTTTCATTACCACCATTAATTAAATGATATACTTTTTATTGATCATAAAACTAGGAAACATGATTTTCACTAAAGGTATTTGAAATAGAAGAGGTGATGGTTTATGTTGTATCAATAGATTTTTTTATTTTAATCATTTATATACATGATTATTGAAATTTAGGGGTTCTCATTTTTGTTAGAAGTAATATAATGAACTGTTAATAGAGAATCATTACATGTGCCATCATATGTGAGTAATTTCTAGCAATAATTTGGATTAAATGGAAAAGAATCATGATTCATTTTTCATTCAAGATACAATTATTCATTATTTAGATAATAATGTTATGGATGCCCATTAATCAGTACGACAATGATAAACCATTAGGTAAAACATTATTGGATTGTGTAAAAATTATATTTTATTACAATTAATGAACTCTATGTCTCGTACAAAATATGGAAATATAGTTAATTAATATTTATATAGAAATTTTAATATGTTTATCACAATTCAATATGTATTTTCAACCTAGGTATTTAAGAAATTAGTAATAAAATGAAGAACCCTTTTAGGTTATTATGTATGAAACGGATGTTGAGGGCTTATTTTTTGAGATTATCCGCTAATTAATAGGAAAGGGATCATCATTTTGGACAAATAGAATTGTTTTAATCTATTCTCATTCCCATATGAAAATGGGAACAAATCACCATGGTAAATTTCACCATTTTAGTACATTAACCATTTAATATAAAATATATCTTGGCAATATTATATAATTAATAGCCGTAGACATAGTTTAACATAATTATAGTGACCGATGTGGTAAATTAATAGGTTTGTATTTATTTTCTAGAAGTTTTAATTTTTGTATGAGGCTGAGACCCAAGATCCACATCAAAAATTTTAAAATACATGTAATGATCCCAACTAAAAAATCATGAGGATAATGTAATATCATCCCCCAATTGATAAATAGTTATTAGATACTATCAAGAGATTTATAGACGTGATCAGACATTGTGTTTGGGATTTCAATGGGTCATGTGAAGACTGTTTTTTATTAATGGGTTTTATATGTTATAATTGATTTAAATTATATCTATATAAGGCTCCATTACTGTAATTTTTTAATTTCCCATATTTATATCTAAATTTTTTGGTAGTGTCCGGGGATTCTTTAATATTTTTAAGAAGTATTTATTTTAATACGATTGACATAATCTATATAATTTGGAAATTGATTTCCACAAAATTTATCCATTATAAATCATATAATGGTCAATAACATGTACCATTATATTTTAAAATATCTTCCGATGTATTCATTATATTTTCCATTAGAATTGGTTACTTTAATTTGGGAAGGAATGGTAAATTGAATCCTTATTAAATCAGACAAATTGAGAATTTCGAATATATAAGTGGCATAGTTTAACAGTTATCCATCACTATGAGATTTAGTTTTTTTCATTATGGATTTTAAATATCTTTGTTATATAAATACATTTCATATCCTAACTATATGATTCATTGGGGGAGTTTTAATCTTTAGTTATATACAACCATTATTTATAAACTAACTATTTTTTCCAATATATAAGAAAATATTTTGATGATGTATCATGATAGAATAAGTAATAAGAATATGTTTCCATATAAAAGTTGAAACATGGTATAATGAAAATTTTATTATTGATATATTATTTTAAATATTCCAAAAAACTAAAAAGATCATGATTTCCAAGGAAGGAAAACACAATGGTAGAGATAATACTACACCCTTAGTTTAAGTTATTTTGTGATTTTATATAGATTTTGGTTGGATTTTGGTAATTATTCATCAGAGGATGTTTTACTATAATTGAAATATTGTTATTTGAGGTGGTTTAGGGAATGTAAGTCTTGAAAAAAATATTTCCTGCCTTCATAGATAGAAATATTATTTTAGGACATTTAAAATATGTAATTATATTAACTCTGTGAAAGGGTTTTTCCACTCTAGAATTTGAGGTACTATTTTTTTTTTGTATATGAAAATCTATCTATGATTCTTGTGAATAATTCTTGTCGAACAACATGGATGAATAGAATAAATTTATTATTTTTTACCATTAGGGTTGTAGCAGTTCTCATTACCCTTCTATCATTCCCCCCAAACTCTATGCCTCAATTTAGTGATTTTATATATATTCATCAATCTAGAGTCTAATTACAATGGATATTAGGGATCTTGAACTATTGAATGAAATATAAGAATATATGTTTATATTATTCCTTGATATATATTTCTTTTATATTTGGAGAGTACCTTGTGAAATTCTATCATTCCTAGATATATAGTATTTGGATATAACGATAAAGTTTCATTAGGATTAATTGGAAAACATTAATGGGGGGTCTGTAAAATCGAATAATGGAACGATTCATCATCTTTTGCACATTTGAGCTACAATGATTATCCATCAAATCCCTTTATATTTGAGTTCAAAGCCTATTTATTTATAATTAATATCTCTCATGGTAATTGGAAAGAAAACGATTGTAAAATTCATTTTTAATTCTATTTATCATCCTAGGCCTCTTATATAATGATATTATATATTATTATATGAATATTCATTACATTACACTAACACATCAAAAACTACTGTAGTAGTTTTGTTCTATTAGAATCATTGAAGCACGAGCAACTGGTTCGTAGGTAAACTACATCATCTCCCCAAATGATATTCACAAATAGAACCCTTCTTTGACATATAATATATAATATATTGTTTCGTATACTAGTGAAATTAGACATAATAAAGGATGAACATAGACGAAATGTATGTTTAACTAAGTTTTTTACATAATAATTACATGAACATACCATAATTATAATATAATAATAATATTTAAAAACTATATAATTCATTACAAAGATCATAATTTTATTTCACTGTAAAAACATTTTAATGCATTAAATATTTAAAGAATAAAATTATGAATGATTTCATATACGACAAAAAACACCATGAATATACAAAAATATAAAACAATGATTTTTATATGTTTAATGATATATATATTAAATTGATTCAATAGATTTAATTACATGAAAAACTAATTTTATATTGCAATACAAAAAACACTATGTCTATTATTCATTATCTACAACAATCATTTCAGCTTATGTTACATAAAAAACCCTAGGTAAAATGATATTTAATATATTATTAAAATATTATTACACATTTTATAACCTATAAAATAAAGTAGATGGTATTAATATTACAAAAAGAATATGAAAAACATTTCTATCTATTTGTTATTAATAAAGTATTCAATATTTCTAATGGGCTGAAATGTTTTTGTATTTTTAATAAATGTTATATAAGTCATGAATTCCATACATAATTTCAAAATAATTTTTACAAAAGTTTGAAAATGTAGTTTTAAAAATAAAATATATTTTTTAAATAATAATAATATTGTTATCTTATGAGTAATTTTATGTATTTTTATGAAATGATTAATTTTTTTTAATAGAGAAAAAATTTTGAATCATAATTTTAAAACACATTTTGGTTTAAAAATATATAATGTTAAACTAAAATATGAATAAATTTAATGTACTATTAGTTCAATGTTAAATAAATATATCCAATTTTGGTAATTGGAATCATTTTCATATATATATTTTATATATAAACAATGTAATCATTTTTATATTTTCTTTTTAAAAACCCTCTTTCTCATCTTCTTTATTGGTATAAATTATTATTAAAAGGTTTTGATTATGTGATATGTATTTTGAAACAGGATTCAATATTAAGAGTAATATTAATTTATAATTTCTATCATGCTCAAATAAATTTTTTACTAAACTAAATAGTATAATTGTAAAAATTAATGTTTACATTTAAGGTAAAAATATATTTATCGTGTGTAAAACAATGTAGATGTTGTTTAAAATTTAATTAAACATTTTAAAAAACCATTAGATTGAACAATATCTACTTAGTATTTTATAATTTATATATTTTAATATTTTTTATGTTTTTTTCTTGATTTTTTTTTAAAATGAATCATTTCTAATATATTAGAACTATACCACTCACAATACTTATAAAAGGCCATAAACACTTATCTCTTATTAAAACCAAAAAAAAAAATATTTTAAGTAAATAACTAACAAAATAAATTTAGAAAATATTTACAGACATCCTAGAATATATATTTTGGAATAAATCTATCATTAATAGGATCTAGTAAAAAAGTAATAAGGATTCATTATGAAGTGGTAATGTTCTTCAACCTGCATCTTTATTTTATATCCTTATCAGTCTCATTAAATTTTACAAAAACCAAGATGATATAACAACCACGGTATATTAAATATTACAATATTTTATAATGTTAATGGAATGACATTTATTAATTCCCTCACCCATAAAATGGTTTATGACGTCATTATTTGTGTGTCTAACAGACTACCTCCTTGTGAACTAATGTTGTTAATTTTTACATTACAGCCTTTCACTTTTGCGTATTATTATAAATATAATTAAATATAATATAATTAAATTATAAAACAATACTTCGATTTATTTTATAGTACATAAAATTTTATGTTCCATTCCCATGGGAATAAGATAATGATACTCATCATTGTGACCGACTACTACGTCTCGAAGCAATGTAATAAAATTTTAAATAATGTGTTACATAGAAAGTAATAAGATTAATGATAAATAATTTATGTGATGTAAATTAAATTAAAGTCATATTCATGAAAAAGTTTTCAATCTATAAATATAATATATCATTTTCTTTCATTCATTTTCACTCACTAGAAAAATGATAATGTCGTTCATATATGTGTGGACTACCACCTTCATGATGTGTCGTGACTCCATTTGCATAACCACACAACAACAAAAATTAATATAAGTATAAAATATAGTATATATATAATAGGATATTTATTTAAATATAATATATTAATTCCAATTCTTCCATAATTTTAATTAGAAAATGTAAATGATACTCATGAATATGTACGACCAATAGTCTCGAGGAATAAAACATAGTAAATATTTTGTTATAGCATTTTATGATTGGTTTTAAAATTATAATTTATAAATAATTAGACTATTATTCCATTCATATTATTATTATTATTAATTTTTTTAAATAATTTCCCATTTGACCATAGTCAGCATATTGATGTCATTTTGACGCATAAGATGACTATTGTCAAATCATGTATCTAAAATTATTAATGAAATGTGTGTTTCAATAAAACATTTTAATATATGAAATAAAATTAATAATAAAACTGAGATGTGTTCTCAATAATGTAAATAATGAAAATATTTTTATTAATTATGAATAAATGGATACACATGGATTTTATGACTCAGGGTATGGGATGTCATCTGAATTCCATTTGTTGATTAATAATTTTATGTTATACACCAACACACTTTTATGATGTATATGTCGAACAACATTGAAATTTTATATATTATATTTAAATATTCACATTATATTTATAATTTCTAATGAGATTCTTTTATAGTGATAATGAATAATATATTTCCAATGTGATAATGTACTTTTCCTTAAAAAATGTCTTTATATTTTCCACCTAACTCCATATTTTACATTTTTATGGTTTTAAAATGATTTTATTGAAAAAATATTATATGGAAATCATATATATTTAATTAAATTTTATCAATCGTTTTAATTTATTTTCAATGGTTTCCAAAAAAAATCTTCTTGTTCTATTTACATAATTTAGATAAGTGAGAAAAGAAATGTTATATTCTTAATGTACATTGTGTAAACAAATTTTTCAACATCATGGAACTTATTTGTTTTCTATATTACATTTTATTATTTCATATTTTCTTCAATGAAAACTCGTCTTTCTCATTTTGTGTATATCATTATTAAAAATGTTCCTTTAAAAAATGATATTTTATCTATAGTTTTCTTCATATGGGATTAAAAGATTTTTTTCAAATTGTTTTTTGATGAATTTGTTTTGTTCATGATATGGTACATGATAATTATATGAAAAAGGTGATCGCATTATATCTTATATGAAATCTTGAGCCCCATTTTATCTCACCAATGTGCATGATATAACATATATAACAGGTTTATCCCCTTTACATCTAATAAATGACTAGTGAAGATGCTAAATATTATACAAATGGAGAGTCCCATTTTTTCTCACCAATGCATTGGGTAATGATTATATTTGAATTTGGAGATATTATTATTCAAATGATAATTGCTTCAATGTGTTCCGTGAATATGAATCTCTTAGTTTTTAAAATGTTTTTTAATATCATTTTTTTCATTTTCAAGGATTTCAATGATAAAAAACTTGTTATTAAATTTTAATGTCAATAATTATTTTTTTTATACAGTCAATTAAATTTTTAGATAAAAATAAATCTTTTTTGAATTTTCTTTTTTTCCCTAGAATAATGGTTTTATTTAATTTTATTACATTATTTTACTTTTTTTGTCAACCCACATTTTAATATGTCTTTCCCCTATGTGGATGGGTAAGCGAATTGGATAAATCATGTTGAATTTCATTGATATGTTCCATGAAAAGAATCATTCTTTGTCTTAAATGCTTTATATTATGGGAAAATTGATCACCAATTAGATGTTTCCAATTTTTATTACATTCTTTTTTATGGTTGATTTATGTTCTAATTCACTAAACCAAAAAATCTGATATGATATAACTGAACTAATTATTGACTAAAAACTCTTGATTATATAATGTTTAATAAAAAGTACTTATAATCGATAGTAAGATTTGGTTTAAATAAATTTAGATGATAGGAAAATGATAATAGTATACATTTGAAATACATTATATTATTGTTACGATGAAATGATACTGAATTATATGATTACATGGTTTCTTCGTTTAATAAATTTCTTTCAAAATTAAATTAACCTAAAGAAATAGGGGTATAGTAGTGGGGAGTTACTCAGAGAAATATATTATTGCAAATCAGTATCCATTGAAGGTTGGAATTTGAAGATAAAAGAATGTTGTAGCTTTTGATCATCTGACATAATCTGTTAAAGGTAGTGATACCCATTATAATGTGGAAATCATTATACCTTTATTGAAGATATTTATAGTACATCATTTCAAGAGGAAAAATCCCCCATCATTAATTACATCAAATCAGTCTATGCTAGTAGAAGGATGGAAAAATTGTTTAGAGAATCTATTTAAAGTCATGGTTTATTCATAACATCAAAAGAAAACTATTTTTATTTATCAATTTTAAGGTAAAAATGATATATAGTTGAATTTAATTGATAATAACAGAGATACCGGTTATATTGATGCTATAGAGTGGGACAAATTTAAGCATATTATCAATAATATAAATTTTTCTATGATTTTTCTTCATAAGAAGGAGAAACAATTCTTTTAATTAAGGATGAAGGATGTCCATTTTTTGTTCTCATAAGAATACAATTTTTATGGGGTTTCCTGGTAAATACCATATTTTAATTGTAAAATTGATAGTAAAATAAATATATTCGGATCAAGATGAAATCCAATAATTTGAATAATTTTAGCCTCATGAGAATATAAAAATTATAGGAATGTTTTTTTTAAGAATGTTTAGATATAGTTTTTTTATAATTATATCCCATGAAATGAAATAATTAAGGAAAGGTAAAAGATAAAACAAATATATATTAACACAAATATAAATTCTATAAATAATCCATAAACATGATCTATGTGTGGTAAATTACATTTCAGGGAATATATGTAATGATCTAGAAAGAGTTGCTGATGAGATATGTTTGGCCACATGGTTCATGAAAACAAAAATATTGTCTTGAACAGCACAATAATGAGGTAATTGGTATCCTGTAAATAGTGAGATTTTTTATATACAATTATTTTCGAAATTATGATAACGTTATTTTGATGTTACATACATATGGTGTAATTCATCATGATCTGAATAAAAAAGGTGTGGGAAATTAATTTTCAAAATCTATAGTTGATGTTGAGCTATCTGGGTATGTGGTGACATCACCGAGGAGTAAGATATTTTTTGAAGGTTGCTCATAATCTCAGTTTATTAGGAACCACTCTATATATATATAATGGATATACCTTTATAATGATTGATTTTGTTTTATTATCAGAGTTATAATTTTTTGCAAAACTATTATTTTACAAAGAATGAATCTATATTTTACAAACATAAGTATAACGTTATTTATAACCCTTAGGGTTATCTTTATCATAAATAAAATGTTAATAAAAAATTATGAAATATTATTATGATTTTTGAAAATATGGTTATATTAACATTATTAGTAAAGTGGTTATGAATAGATTAATTTTATTTAAAGGATATCAGTCATTATTTTGTAACATTATAATAATTTTATTAACATTGTTTAGAAAAATAAAATCATCAATATTTTGTGAAAACATATAACCTCTATAAAGGATACAATTCATGAACCCATGTTTGACACAAGATATGTTATTACTTCCTACCTATAGACTATGGGATGTACTGGTTAATATGAATTTTTATTGGATAAATTTTTTGAAACATATATAGTAATGATGAACCAGAGGTGTTACATATGAGGATTATTGATTAATTTAGAAAACATGGGCTATCAATATAGAATTTTTAAATTTTTAATAGGAACAAATAATTATTTTATTATTCCTTGATGAATCTTATAATACATTAAAATTTAATTTCAGTGATTTAGGAAAAAATCATTTATCGAGTAAATGTATAATATGAAATTTACCAATGCATAACCAATGATTGAAATTTTTCTTATGAAATTAAATTGTATTAGATATTTGTATTTAATTATATTCTAATAATGTAAAATTATTCATAATAATTTTTAATAGGTTCATGAAATCATATTTAATGTCATTGCACAATTATCCACAAAATCATATTTTCAACTAGATCCTAAAATATTTATGGTTTTGAGTCCCATAACATTCCATTAATCATTCACCTTAAAATGATAAATGACCTCAACCACTCTCTATAATTATTTATAATTTTATTCAATTTCCATATGACCAAAATCCTTTAATTTTATGTATTTAGAAACCTATCTATGTTTTATTCCATATAACCTAATATATACGTTTACCTTATAGTAAGAGGAAATTTTTTAATCATTATTATTGTGCTAGTTTATAAAAAAACTAAATTTCAATAGTTTGATTATCAAGTAAATTTAAAAATTTCATGAAATCAATTTATTAATATGGTTTTGAGGATGCAACACCCTTATATTTTAATGTTATAAAATTATGATCGATATTGTGTGTGACACACTACCCCAAGCATAGAGAAAAAATATATCACCCCAAAAATTTTAAATATAATCATTTAATAGTAACTTAATTATCTTAAAAATATTTCATTAAATAAAAAATTAGTTTATATTACATTACAAGAAAACTATATCCATCTTGTGTAGCACATAAAACATATTTTATCTTTCATTACATGGAACATTATGTTTAAACAAAATGTGAAATATTATGAATATAATATTATAATTTTTAGAAACTATCAATTTAATTTAAGGGTGTGAATATTTATAACTAAATTTTGAAAAATATGGTTATATATTGATTGGTAGTAAAATATTAATAACATATACAAAAAATAATTTTTTATACGGCTTTTTTTTCAAAATGATTCATTAGTTTCGATTTTGAGAGACAATATATAATTAATTTTTATAAAATTAAAAAAAATTATTTAAAAAAAATAATATTTTTTAAAATCATAATACCAAATTTAAATTTGTGTTATTTTTTGATAGTTTCTAAAATATTTCATATTTGGATGAATGGTCAAAATAATATATTCTAAATGAAAATTATCATTTCATTTAAAAATTTATATTGTTTAATTATATGTTGAATTATTTTTTATGTAATATTATTTAATTATTATTTCTAATTATTTCAATTTAGTTCAATGTAATAGTTTTAATATTTTTTTATATAAAATCAATATATATATATTTTAACATTTAGTCTTTAAAACCCTGATTTTTCATCTTTATGACGAGAAAAATTTAAAATGATATTTTTTTTCTCTTCTATGAACATAATTTTTAATAATAGATTCTATATGTCGAATAATTATACTATTTAACTTCTAATTTGGAAAACTAAATTTATGACTGAAATGAATTATGAATATAATAAAAATCCATTACCCTACTAATGAAAAAAAAACAGATTTACCAATTATTAAACAAAGAAGATAAGGTTTAAAAATGAACTATAAACTTACTCAAATGAAATTTTATGGATATAGTTAAACCTTATGTCATATATGATCCACAATGAGAAAACATTAATGATTATTTTATGTGGAAAATATTATATTAATTACGATTTTTCAATAAAAAATTATATGTTTTCTACTAACCTCACATGTAAAGGGTGACCCACTCTCCTCTCATATTGACACCACCACACTCTTTTATTTGGAAAATCCCATAAAAAATAAAATATAATCCCCCCTCATTTCATTATTTATGAATTATTATGTGATGATAAAAATCTTAGGAATGCCATAGTGAAATCCATTTCATGATACATGAAGAAGAGGTAATGTTCTTCAACAATGGTCTTTATTTTATTTTTTCTTCAAATCCATCAACTATTTCTAAACCATGATGATATAATAACAAAATTATATAAATTATACTGAGATTTAATTATGTTAATTTAATATCCTAAATAATTTCTATCTTTTATCAAATGGATTAGAAATCATAATTCAGATGTACGGCAGACTACAAACATGTGTATCTTTATACATCATTTTTAGATTTCCACCTCTCAAGGATGTGTATTATAATGAATCTAAACTATATATATATTATTTATAAAATAAATATACCCTTTGATTTATTATATCCAATATACCATTTATCATTCCATTCCATAGGGGATACTATAACATTGCTTGTGTGTATGAAAAACAACCTTCTCATGAAGCGATGTGAAATTGTTTTCACTAACACTTTACGTGGAACATAATATGGGTTAGGATAATGAATATATCTGAAATAAATTACATTATTAATTTATTAATGAAATATTTATCATTATTTTTAAATAATATATTGTTTCCTTTCATACTTTTTGACTCACTGATAAATGTTATAATCTCAATCGTGTGCAGATGATTATCAACATCACAAAGTTATGTTAATATATTATTATTTCCAAAATACATGGATGATTAATATATGTATATAATATTACATATACTATTTAATTATAATTCCTTAAATATAATATATTATGTACCATCATTCTATAATGATCATTCTAAATTAAAAAAGATACTCATTTGTATAAATGGCATATTGTCTCTATGATTGTATGCTACTTCATTATTGATAACTATATGTCATGATTGGTTTAAAAAAATTATTTTATAGTTATGATGATTTATTATTTATTATTATTCAAGATATTTTTAAATAATTTATACTTTTTCCATATTCATCATACCGAATTAATTTATAGAAAATAAGGTGAATATGATAAAGAAACATAAATAATAATAATATATTAATAATATGTATAAATAAATTAATAATATAAATAATAATAATAATAATAATATATTTTCTAATGACTATAAATAATTAACAATTATTTCTTATTATGGTACAAAAAGACTCTCTTGAGGAGTCTACATCAAGTTAAGGGACATTGCGTCAAATTACATTTGTTGAATAATATTTTCCTATTAAACACAAATACTATTTTACACGTTGTATATACCTCCCCTTTTACATGTTTTTTTGGTTATTTATCTATTTTGTTAGAATTTATAGTTTTGTTTAATTTTATTAATTCATGGGTATTAAGAAGGTAATATTTTTAACATGTTAAGGGAAAATCATTAAAAAATTCTCTTTTTTTGTTTTCCATCCAAATCATTCATTATCGTGTCCTCATTTTTAAAATGATTTCATAAAAAAATTCAACGTTAAGGCACTATAAATTAAATCTTAAGTGTTATTTAAATTTATTTTCAAATGTTTTAAAAGGAATATGTATCCATTTTTTTCAACTAATTTAAAAAAACGACCAAATAAATGATCTATTCATAACATACCCTTCTACAATGACTTTTCCAGCACCATGTAAATTATTTAATTTTTGGTTTACTTATCAATATGTCATTTTTTATTCATTGAAAACTTGACTTCTTCTTTTTTTGGGTACATTTATATGGAGAATAGTTTTTAAAATTAAAATGGTATTTTTTTCTGATGTTGATATTCAAATGGGTCTAAAAGAGTTATTCAAAAAGATTTATAATGGCTGATTTTTTAGGATATGGTACATGACTAATATATGAAATTTTTGATCTTCTTATGTCATAAAAAAGGTGTTGATCCATACTATATTTTCAGGACCCGTCCCCTGGGGCCTGTGTATTGACCCCCCCTGAGCCCGCCTTTGAAAGGCCAGGGGCTCACGACTAGTGCTTAAGGCATCAATCTATGAGTGGGAGTCATTTTCATGAGTACTTATATGCAAACACACTCCTAAGCAAATCCCAACACACTGAAAGGGGGAAACAGGTACACTTCTAAAACAAGGATGAGTGCAAGTACAACTGAAAGTATGTGGTCAAAAATATAAACCCAACAAGGAACTAAAATTTGAAATTACAAAAATGAATCTTTGATGGACATCCATAAGAAAACCCACCTGATCATGAGAGTAGTGATGTTACTAGAAGACAAAGAATATTTTCTTCTTTTTACGGTCCTACTGGGACCCTCTTATGTCTATGCCACAATGTCCACCTTTGTAGAGTTCATCAGTCTCATCTCCCTTAGCACCCATATTGAAACATCCGTCATCTTCACCTTACACAACACATGTGGATGATTCCTATATAGGTGAGAGTAACACATTACTCAGAAGTAACCCCAAAACGAAAAGGAAAGACCGCACCAAATGTCCACAATGTAAAGCATGAAACACAGGGCCGATCACAACAGGTATATTCTAATGCAGTAATAGTAGCTTCATAAGTCACATCGTCGAACACCTCGACTACAAGAATACTCTTCATCTAGGGAGTATAGTGGGACTTGCAAGTCCTAACGAAGTTCTTCCCACAAACCTTGGACTGTATAGGTACACTTCCCGATCGGGTACCATGGGCATACAATGTTACGGAAATGTGCTTCCCTCAGGTTGTGGCGTATTGATATAACCCTCCACATCATACACTGTGGGCCTTCAAATTAAAATACAATTACTTCCCACTGTGGGCATGAAACGTCACAGAGAAGTACTTCCCACTCGAACAAAATTCATTAGTCGTCATGTCACAATTGGTCAGTGGGTTCTGTATGAAGTACACTTAGGAGAACTATTACTCAAGCTCATTATTGCATCCCAACTTCCATTAAAGTCACCATTGTTATTTCTAAAAGATATTTCTTATCAAGTGGGTCATAACGCCGCAAACAGATAGTCAATTAGATGCATGATCTGATGATAGAGGCAGTTTAGTATCTTCGGGACTGGTTGCAATGGGGCTCAGTTCGACCCGGTCAGACCGACCCAATCAACCCATCTTGGGGGTCCCACATACCAAGTCTCATTACGATGGACACAACTGAACATTGTGTAGGTTGAGGTCGGTCTCATCCGGCTTGGATAATGTGGTAATCCCACAAAGGCCTCCTTCGACCTGACCCAATTGGCTGAGTGTCCTTCCCACTGAGTCACCTTATGACCTGATCTAGACTGGAAAGGCCTGAATGGGGTGTGGGTATGCCCTGTCAGTGCAGGAAAAAACCACTGTGTGTGGGTCCAGACTACCAGTGCGGGTCCTGACCTCCGGCATCGTCTGTCCCACTAGCTTAGGTCCAGCCCACTGGTTTGCTGGATCATCCAGACCCAAAGGGGGCTGGACCCACCAGGTGAGGACCGACCGCTTGGTGCGACCCAAGGGGTAGACTTGCTAGGATGCAGCATGGACTCTTGGTTGGGATCCCTTAGCGCCATAGGCATGGGTCCCTTTCACCATCAATGATCAACAGACAAAGGATTCACAGGCCATCCAGATGCATGTTGTCCCACTAGGCAGCACCCCGCCTGGAGCCACATCCTCTTACATGCTTCAACGACTGATGAGCCACAACACCATGGTCACTACATCCCGCTAATGTAGGCCACCTCCTCCCTACGGACGATGAGTCTGACCACCGCTGTTAAGTAGCTTATTAAACCAAAAGGCATGCTTCAGTGGTCCGTTCTTCAAGTATTCTACGTCTCTAGCCTCTAGGGAGTTCCCTATTCATCACGAGGATCCCAAAACAACCTTGTCATCATTTGGAAGGTATGAAAACCATGAATGCACATATGGAGGACCTCAGGCCTTGTCTGTGTCTTCTTGGGGCCTCTACGATAGAGGTTTTATGACGAGGGATGTTCTGAGAGTTCCTAGTAATTCATTCCATGCCATGATTTAGACCCTAAATAAGTAAAACACCATGAATAAAACACCCTCATGCATAACGCATGAATCACGGAACAACATGAACATGGGGTGAATTGTGATTGTTATTTGATTTTGGAAAAGGATAGGGAAGAAGATCAAATAAAAAACCCCTACCTCTTGTGATTTCTGATGTCTTGGTTCTCTTCCTCGATGTAATAAGATGTTGATATCCCTTCCAATCTCTGATCGTCAAAAGTAATCGAAGATGATGTAGTTTTTCCAGAATTCCTCATTCTTTGCTGGGGTGAATGTCTGTCAGAGGTTCTATTGAGAATCCTCCGTATGTTAATCCTTATTTCACCAGCTCGTTGAATTATATATATGATCACATCATTGTGTTTCCATTATTATGTGATGTCATGTCATTATGTTGAATTATTTAATAAAAAACCTCATTGTTATGCGTCATTAATGTATCATTACACTGCGAGATAATGAGCTATTATTGAGCCTCATTAATGTATTTCATCTCCTCCTCATATATCAATAGTGATAATGAATATAAAATAATTCATCAATATTTTTTTATTAATTTTCATAGAATTTCCAAAAAATAAAATTACCATTTAGAACTTGTCAGAAAATGTTAAGTCATTTATAAGAGACTCACAACATTCTAAATCTAATGATTCCATTATATTTTTATATGATAACTACGTCAAAATATAGTAAATCCCTCTCACAAGTTAACTGAACACACATTAAAAAAAGTTTAAGAACCCGTTCTGGGCACTCTAGGCCGCAGAACCACTTGCCGCCAAATTTTGTGGTCTCAAAAAAATCCAATATAAATAAAACAAATTACAATTAAATTCTAAGATTTTTAATTTCTCCCACCTTAGGGATTTACATCCCCAAAATCCAAAATAACAAATAAACCAAAATATGGGGGTATAAAGCGTGATTCTAAGAATCCAACTCATATGCTCTCTCTATGAGATTTGTGTCCTTCCATTGGATTCTAAATATAGGAATACACATCCCATTTTGTACCTACACTTGTAGAACATCTATTTCCACTATGGACTGTACAAACGACACCCCATCATCAATATCCATCTCTCCCTAATTGATGATGTTTGGGTGATCATTCACGTACCTTCTATACTGTGACCAATGGAAAACATCATACATTCAGTGCATATATGTGTGAAATTTTAGATGGTATTCCACCTCAGAATCTTTTCTCAGGATCTGAAAATGTCAGATAAACCGTGGTTATAACCTGTTGCCCTGACCAATTGACCAAAATTCTTATCTAGGTGAGACCTGAAGGAAAACATGATCACCTTCCTTGAACTCATAGGGTCTCGTTCTCCAAACGACAGAGGTGTTTTTCCTACTCTCAGTAGTACTAATCTGCTCCTGGAAGATCTACACCTTCTTAGTGGTAGCCCATTCCAACTATGGACCCATGAGTGCCAACTCCCCTTAGTATGTCCCACATATGGTTAGTCTTCAAGGCCACCCATTCAAGGCCTCAAACGGTTCCATGTCAATGATGGAGTTTAAATTTTTGTTTTATGAAAACTCTGCCAGTGGAAGGTGGTCCTCCTTCGTATGACCAAAATCAAGGACGCAATCACAAACCATGTCCTCCATGGTCTAAATGATCTGCTCTGTCAGACCATCCATTTGGGGTGAAATATTGTGATCAAGAATAGTTGTGTGAAAAATACCTCCTGAAATCCATTTTGCAACCTGGATGTAATGTGAGAGTCACGATGAAAGACGATCGTCGAATTAAAATATATAGCCAATTCCCTCCACTTCTAGTCTCATGATGGGGACACTAGTCAGTCTCCACCTTATCTCCTGGAAACTCTTATGAAATTTATCCATCCACATGAAGGGTGTACTTTACATGGAAATGACAAAAATGGTTCTTCAACCCAAGAAAATTCAACATGAACCACCAATAATAATCAACCAACCCCAAGAATCTCCACACTGTAGTCATCCTCCAAGGGGGATACCAAGAAATAACCACCTCTATCACTACTAAATCTACTCCAAATCCAGCATTCGAGATGTCGTGTCCTAGGAAATGGACATCTTGATGTAAAAACTGACACTTCAAGAGATTTCCATAAAGTGGACCTCTCAGAGTGTATCTAGAACTGTCCATGGGTGGAAGACGTTCTCAACCTCTGAATATGAGCACTCTAATATGCCATCAATGAAGACCACAACGAACTAGTTGAGGTAGGCCTAGAATATCCTATTCATTGGTCCAATGAACAATGTTGGGGTGTTGGTTATGCTGAAAGGCATCACTAGGAACTCACATCAGCTGCCCATGGTGAAAATATAGGCCTTTTGAACCCCTAAACAAAAAATTCCTCAGTAAGTATTTTCATCTCGCAATGCTCTGCGAGAGAAATTCCCTATTCTACTGTGGATATCAGTGTCATCCTAGGTTACACCTTAATACATATGTCTACCTCTCTATGTGAAGGTATCTATAAAACATCATAGGGAATAACATCCTTTTAATCGTCCTCCTCTATAAGAATTCTTGGACTCCTCTCCTCCAAATCACCATGGGTGACGCTATCCAAAAGGTGAGGGACAAGATGCATCGTCCTACAAGAGATTTGATCTTGTGTTGCAAGGGTTTACTTCTCACCAGTGATAGAAAGCCTAGTTCCATCTCCAATGACACACCACACTATATATCTAAAATAGTAGATATAGTGTGGACTGTGGGTAGCCAGTCCATTCCCAAGATAACATCATAATACCTTGATGCTTCCATGAGGTGTTCCCAGAAAAATCTCTAAACTCCTATAGTAATATCACTCTGTCAGAACTAGTGCGTAATAGACGAATCACCCCTCGAAGGAGTCTCTAGCAGTAATGATTGATCTGACAGCTCCACTGAAATATCTGAACACCTAACGAATGTTGTGGAAAGGGAGGATCAACTTGAACATGTGTCGATAAGTACATCATCTTTGGTGGTTAGACACAGATCGTATCGTGGATCATCATTGTAGAATCATGGTCTTAAGGCTATGCTTACTAGAGATGATCTCACCCTTGTCCTCGTGATCCTTGAGGTTGGGTGGACTACCTGGGAGTGGTGGCAGTAACACCTTGAATAATCACCCACCTCTGACCACTCAACCAACTCCCATTACATGTCTTCTTCCCTACATGCCTACTTACTTAAATCGATTCCACTACCTCGACAGCCCCTCGATCGACTTCGGGTCATCAATACGGCATGTCGGGTTTTCATGTGCTATGTTTATCTTCCTGTTGCATGAATAAAAAATCTTGGCCCCTGATGAACCTCCTCTGGAAAGGGATCCTTGCTCTGCCGACCCTGAGTCTGGGGTAGGCCTCAGAAAGACTTGGCCCACTTGAGCCCTCATATCAGTGGTTTGCTACAAACCAATGACTCTGGCACCTAGGTTCTACCGGTAGCTCTAGATGTGGGCACTTTCTCGTATGTTAATATCTCAATAACAATGGCTCGATCTAGAACCCCGTCATGCATAGGGATACTGAGAGACACAACTGAAGCCCTACTCTCCCACCCGATTCCCAACTCAATGGATTGAGACCTGACGAAATGCTAACACACCATATATGTGGAGTAGTGGGAAGGCTCTGTTAAAATTTTTGTGTACTCGTCTACGATATTTTTTTTCCTTCTATAGGTGAAGCTGCACTTAGAATTTCACATATCGCAATGTTGTGAGGAAAACTCATCTAGGAAATGTCTCTCGAGGTCAACCGATGTGAGGATCACCTCATTATGAGTCTGAACAGTCAAACTCCACCATCACCGTTATAAGACCTATATAAGTCTCTCTTCCATGATTTCTATTTGGGAAATTGGTTTCCTCACTATGTGGAAGACCAACATCACATCCCCATGCCAGTTCTCAACGACCTGAGGATACGTCTCCCCCCTGAACTTGTGGGGTCTTTGTATCTGACACTCATGTAGGGAACTGATCCTACGAAAGTCCTCTACTGGAACCAACAGCAGTAGATGCAGGCCATTGGGTGGTGGTAGCACTGATTCAATATCTAGTGGGGCCATCTCAAGAACCAGTCCTTGAACTGATGCTTAATCGATTGGTAGGATCCACTCACAACCTCGTATTTGGATCCTTCCTCACAATCAACATGGAGGGAACCTGATATAGATCATTATTTTCCCTACATAGAAGCTAAAACCTAGTGTGTTGACAATTATTCAAAAAATTGAGACACTAATAAAACCAATGTTTATATGTATTCAGTTGAAATAAGAATTCAAGGACCTGGTGTATCAGTATGTCAGCTGCCACACAAACACTGGACACTGCATATCTAAAATTCAATCTTCCAAACCATAACATGGATCAGCCAAAAAAATACAGTCCTCCTGTCTTTGAGGGGAAACTTTCACCCCTCTAATACCACTTTGTCATACCCACACCCTGTGGCCCCTACCGCGACTACCCCAAGCTCGCCTCTCGAAGGCCATGGCTGGCGACTCAAATCGAAGGCATCAACCTACAAGTGGGATGCATGTTACAGAGTGCCTTTATAGACAACCACACCCCAGAATATCCATAAAAAACGAAATATGGAAAAAAAAAGTATACTACTAAATCATGGTTGAGTTCAAGTAAAACTTTAAGTAAGTAAGGCATAAGACACACATAACATGGAACGTAAAACAATAACTACTAAACAAACATGAATTTCCATTCCTAGAAAATCCAACATGATCGTAAGAGTAATGAAGATGCTATAAGACGAAGCAGTATGTCTTGTCTGCCCAGTCATATTGGCCCCCACCTAGTCCTATAATAGTTTTTCCATCATCGTAGCTTCCTCTAGTCAAATATCCCTAAGTACCCCTATATAAACGTTGTTTTTATTAACCCAAAACTACATGTGCGGTTAAAACCCGTGTAGGGGTATGTAACACAGTACTCAGTAGGGACCACAAAAAATTGAATTACCACAACACAATTCCTCATAGTAATGTACGAAACACAAGGCATCTCACAACAAGTATATTCTCATGTAGTAATAGTAGAATCATTATTCACATCATTGAACAACATGGATAATGGAGAACTCCTCATATAATGAGTATAGTGGGCCTTCCAATTCACGAATAAGTTCTCCCACTAACCTAATAAGGCATAGGTATACATCCCCATCGTGTGTTGTGGCCATGGAATGTCAAAATGAGGTTTTTACCACTAGTTGTTTCCTACTGAGGTACTCCTCCACATCTTGTACCATGGGTCTAAAAATTCCTAGAGATGTTCTTCCCATAGTGGAAGAAAAATTTCATTGATAAGTGCTTCCCACTGGGCCAAATGTCTACAGTCTTCGGGTCTCAACTAGTGGCAGGATTTTGTACGTAGCGCGCTTGGATAAAATTCACCTCATGCTCTCCATTGCATATCAACATCCACCAAAATTACCATAGAGCATTCCAAATGATCAACATCATCGATAGGGTACCAACAACTCAAATATATTTCTAATCTGATGTGCAGTTTCCATGATACAGGGCTTTTAGAAACCAGGGGACTGGTTGCGACGTTGCCTAGTCCGACCCATTTAGACTGACTAGACCAACCAAGCCAGGGGTTCCCACATAACCTGGTTAATTAATATGGACTCGAACCATCATGGTGATTGTCGAGGTCGTTATGGTCTAACCTGGACAATTGGCCTTTCCCAAAAGGCCTCATTGGACCTGGCCTGGTTGGCTGAGTGTCTAGCCCGCTGAGTTCCATGGCGACCAGGTCCAGTCTGGCCCGGCCCGAAGGGGGTGCTGGTCTAGCCTTCCAGTGCGTTTCTAGCCTACTCGGTGCAGGTTCGGCTCGCCAGCACCGGCCAGACCAACACAAAGGGGGATCAGCCCGCCAGTAGGGGATTGGTCGTGCAGTGCGGCTGGTGGTGCTGACTAGCAGGGACGTGGCCTCACTACCACATCCAAATCTCATCTTTCCCATAGGCACATAGCCCTTTCAATAGATACATACAACAACGCAAATCTTTTATAGACATCCATATGGCCTAGACATGGGCCGTACCTCTTTGTGGATCCCTGCCTAGCGTTGTGTCCTTTGGTGTGGCACCACGACTGAAGTGTTATGCCTTTCAGGTTAGCGCAGCTAGCCAGTGCTGGTAGCCTCCTCCCAACAGTGGTTGAGTTCATCCGCTGCCACTATGTCCACTATCCGGCCAATAGTGAGCTTAGCAGACCACCAGACGAGATCTGATTGTCTGTTCTACGAGTCTTTTGCGTCTGTGGCCACCATGGTGTTCCCACTTCACTATGGGGATCCCACACCAACGTTTCCCATATTTCAAGGGTATGAATAGCATGAACGCACATGCTGATATGGTCAAGAATTTTCTGTGGCAGTATGAGGCCTCCACATTAGAGGTTTATAGACAGTTGTGGTTTGAGGAGTTTTCTTATCATTCCATGCCATGATATGGACCCCGAATAAATAAAACCATAAGAATAAAACCCTCCCTCCTAACGCAAGAATCACAGATCAACTCATTCGAGGGTTTATCTGTGTTCATCATTTTTTTGAAAAGGATGGGTAAGAACATAAAATCAAAATACCCTTCATTTTATGAATTCTAATGCCTCAACATTCTTCCTCGATGTATTAAGACATCAATGTCACTTCCTGACTCCTATAATCGAAAGGCGTTGAAGATGATGAAGTTACTCTGGTTTTTTTAATTCTTCACTAGGGTGGATGTCAATCAAGGGTTCTCTTGATAATCCTCCAAATTTTTATTCCTTATTTATCCATAGCATCGAACTATAAATAAAAGCGTATATCAATGTTTCAATTAAGATATGATGTCGTGTTGTTACACTATTTTATTTAAGAAAAAATTCCTTTGATACATGCCATTAAATTGTCATTATGCTATTAGTTAACAAGCTATTTTTGATACCTAAATAATGTGCATCATAACCACCTCATTGCCTCCCCACATCATCATCATCCTCAACTCAACTGTGTGAGATAATATAAAATAATTATTTAAAATTATTTTGTTATTATTCTCAAAAATTACAAAAAATAACTTATCCGTTTGGACTTTTCCAGACGAGTCAATGTCATTTCCAAGCGAATCCCAACATTTTCAATATATTGGTTCCTATATATTTTTAATCAGATCACCTGTTCAAAAGATAGGAAATCCCCCTCACATGTTTAATGAATGTTCCATAAAAAATATCAATAACATGTTCTAAGCTCTCCTATCCTTGCAACCATGTGCCTTCGAATTTCGAGGTGTCGAAATAATTACATATAAATAAAAAAAAATTCATGTTAATTCTGAGTCGTTAAATATATTATACTATTTTTAATGATATAGCTTATAAAAATTATTCATCCTGTAATAGAACATGAATTTTTTTTGATCTAGATAAAAAATTTATTAAGTGTGAGCCCTATTATAGAACATCAATGCATTGAGTAGTTATTATATTGTATTTATTCCAAACGATTATTCCAATTATTAGGGTATTGAATTGGTTTAATGAATTTGAATATAAACATAACCTAACATGGTTTTAATTTATTGTGGGTGGTTTTAATGAAATTATTTCGGGAAAATGTGTGTGTGTGTGTGAATGAGGGAATTTTTTTACTTCATAAACATTGATAACATGTATGTTAAATGAAAAATATATATTAATTTTTGTAATTTTCTCTATAAAAATAGATTTATGTAATATTATGACTCATTTGGAACTTTTTTTCTTTGTTCATATTTTACAATATTTTATGTTAAGGTTTAAAGGATGGGTATGGGAATAGAAGAAGTCAAGTTGAAAGTCGTGTATTTTATTCCAATGAAATTAAATCAATATTTATTTTAATATTTTTATAATATGGAAGAAATGGGTACTAATGAAAAGATACAAAATTTTAATTCATGGGAATTTTGTATGATTTATGATAAATTACTTTAAAACAACAACCCATGAATGATACTCAAATGTAAGATATTTAAATCTAGAAAGAAACAAATTATTATATTATTTTTATGAATGAGATCTTAGAAATATTGATTGTTTATAAGAAATAATTCATAAGTTATTCAATGAACATTATATGTGAAGCATAAATTAAGCAAAAGTAATATTTTTTTTTGGAATTCACATAAGTATATAAAACCATTTTTATATTAGTTAAGGTCTGCTAATATCTGTATCACAGTGGAATGAGTTCACTCCAAACAACATCATAGTATTCATGGTTCACTTGATATACCATCATAATAGGCATTTTCAATTACTGAACCGAGTTCCCTCCCCAATCTACTCTAATTGATATAATGAGATAAAAATATTTACCCAATACATTGGAGGAGGATATATATCCCAACTATATAAAAATGAAAATAATATCTATATGTACCATAGGATAAAAAAATTCACCAGATCATATCCCGTGATTGAAATGTGTTTCACAAAAATTTTATCATATCAAATTTTTCGAAATGATACATGTTTTATAGTCATTCTGAATTTTCATTATAGCTTAAACATTGAAAAAATAATTGGGTTTCATAATAATTTAATGATTGTATAACCTATAGATGAATGATAGGGTTAATCAAGAGAATTCCATCTTAAAAAATAAAAGTAATAAGATTAAATGTGTTCTTGGATCATGTCCCTCATAAGGGATATGTAACATCAACTAATTACGTATTAATAGAAATTGATTTTGCTAAATAATTTAAAATATTTCATCCAGAAAATATCCCTTCTGGTATGGAATAATAAAAAATTCAAAATAATTTTATTTTAAAATAAACATGAAACCATGTAATGTAATATTCAATGAAAATAATTTTCATGATAATGTGATTTTTTGTTCATGTCATACACATAAAAACAGCTATTCTATTAAAATTTTCAATAAATTACATAAATGAATTGATTGGAATATAATATGATGAATCTTAAAAATAATTAAAATATTTAATACATGAGTATAGATGACCTATAAATATGATAGTATAATCATTAAACATTTATCATTTTATTAACAAAACATGGTTTGGAATAAAACATATTTCAATCTGAAGAGATAAATAATTTCAGATTTTATTCAACACATTTTTCAAGTCATTTAATTTACCAAATTTCATAGAAATGGTACTATTAATTAAATGTATTATGGATTAATATATAGGAATAAAATTCATGATTTTATTCATAAATGGACCATATTTTTAATAATCAGAAACATAATAATAAAAATGATATTAAATGATGAGAATGTAATTCAAAAATCTTTACTAGTTTAGCTACATTGAATTATATGGCCCCAGAATAAATTCCAAACAATGAAATATAAAATTCCATAAGGAATATAAATTCATTATATTACAATCCTTTGCATTTTTATATAAACATCATGTAGAATATAGGTGTAGGACAAAACTAACATTCCAAAGAAGAAAAATTTACATCAAAACCCCTTTCCAATTTTGTATCATTTGAACAATAAATCCCCTGAAATATAGACACTAAAATAGAAACTTTTTTGATAATAAATTTAAGCATATATGTTATAAAATACATTAATGTGAATTATATATTCAATATATAATAAATTTGAGTTCAATATGGTATGTTTCATAGTGAAGAAAAAAGTGAGATTGAAATCCTTTAAAAAATTTGATTTCTATAGAATAATAATCCCTGGTAAATGATAAAATAAAATTAAATAATATTTATCATAAAAAATTTTGGTTTTTTATATAACATGTAAAAGAGGATGTATATATTCGAAAAAATTAAACAACATGTGAATTTATACATGTCTCTATGGTATAAAATTGAGTCTATAAATCCCATATTATAGGTCTTAAATTAATTTGTACATGTTGAAAAATAAAATATAATGAATATAATTATTTTTAAATATATTACATAATCATGAATATATACATCCTACCATACACTATTTAAATATGTCCTTTTATTAACCATGTATTATCAATTTCATGTTATTGTAATGTTTCAGGAAATAACTTATTTTTTAATGTATGTTTCAATTTTCTACTTTAGGTCCTATTAATTTGAACATGGTACCATAATATCCAGAATTCATAACAATATATAAATATCATATATATTAATTATATATTTAATTATATAAATACATATTTTTTATAAAGAAAATGAAATACAGCGTTCATTGATACAGTATACGATATGTAAACATAAACGTTGTTTCCATTTTCACGTTATATTGAATGAATGGAAGGTAAGGGATATATTATCCTTATATAATTATTTTTATTTCATATATATAATATTTTCTAATTAAATAAATCCATATTAACATCTGTGTAAGTCAATATTGAATCACGCCTCTTCATGAGGTAGTAGTCCACCATAAACTCAAGTGACATTATCTTATTCCGAAAATAGGGTGGGAATGGTGGTATTTGTGATTTAAAACTTTATGAATAGTAATAATATCATATTTATGATACATAATCAATTAATCTGCCTTTTTTAAGTCTTGAGATGGGGTAATGTAAAAACTAATGAGATCAGTTCATGATGAATAAGCCTGCCATACCCAGGAATGATGATTTTATAAACCATTGTATCGAAGTGGATATTTTTTTTTATTTTTTTTATTTTTTTATCGAAGTGGATATGGTTGCATGTAATCCACATAAATATAAACATCTCAATATATTGAAGATATTAAAATTTTAATATCAACATATTATTATAAATGTTTCATGATGTGGAGTAATAAATAAAATAATAACAGAAATTGATGAATACTACCACTACATTATTTATCCAACATATGTTTTCACCAATGATTTTCATGAAATGATTTAGTTCCAAAATAATGAATATAGTATTAGAAGTATATTTTGGGATCTGAATTTGTTAGTTATATTCCATAAAAATTTGGTTTTAATGTGTTATTTAGATAGGATATGGGGGAATTTTATAATTGAGGTGACTATCACACTTATAGTTTTTTAAAATAAATAAACCCACAAATGTTTTTTCCAGTCGAAAGGATCCTGTAAAGGAATGTTATCTTTAATTGAAGATATATGGTCTAAATTTAAATATAGAATGATTTTTGGAATAAAAATTTTGTGAAATTTTTAACCCTCACCAGTGTAAATTAACCCCCAGTAAACCCATTATTACGAGGACCACAGTAGATGATTTTTAATTTTTTGAAAATTATTTTTTTATAAAATAATTTCAAAATAATTATACAATATAAATTATTATGTTTAGAAATTTGGAATCCAGTTTTTTTAATGTAATACCGTTATTTGGATAATTTTATTTTAAAATCATTTTCATATAATGAATGAGAAATTGGATTTTTACATTTAAAAATTTCAAAACTATACATTGTTTTTATGCCAAAAAAGAATAAATGTATTCCAATGAAAGAAATTGTACTAATGGATGTATAATTAAACTATTTTTAATTTCTAACTAATTTATAATATAATTTATCTTAATAAATAAATTATATAAGAAGTTATTTTCAATTAAAATTCCCCACTTTTCACTCTTCATAAAATAAATGAATTTGTTTTACAAAAAATCACAAACAATCAACATATGAAATTTTTTAAATATTGACGTTAAAATGTTGTTTCTCAAAAAATAAATTTAAATGAATTGTCAAAAATTATTATTATTAATGATTACAATAATAAATATAAATCATTTTTTAGAAAATTGTAATTTCATATCATGTAATGAACAAATTATCTGTTATGTATATTTTTATCATTATGTTTCATTTATTTAAACCATTATAATTAAATATATATATATATATATTAGTTTGTGATAATCATACCAATAATATTAACAACTTTGTAATGGATATAATTTTTTAAAAAATATATTTATATTATATTATTATTTTCCGAAATATTTTTTTTGTCTGTAACGCAAGATAACCATGTATTTCATGTAGATAATGATTAACTCGGTGTTTTTTTAACACAATATATCAAAGAGATTTAATTTATTTGAAAAAATAAATTCCGAAAAAATTAGTGTGTTACATTCTACCTAAAATAAAATGAATTTCACCATAGAAATTCATTACTACATTACAAAAAAATGAGGATACATCAGCATCATCATATCCTCACGTACCCGTGTATCCCCCTAAAAAAATGGGGTTCACCATAAAAAATGTGATAATCTGAGTGATCGTGTTTTGGAGAACATTCACTATACAATCTAGAATATCCATGATTTTTTCCTTAAAATAATGATATTGTTCTAGTTTTATGACCATTTAGTTATGTACATCTGATGTGTTAAATCATTACATACTCATGAGAGATACATGGACCACATCAATGACATGAGACAGGGTTTGGGGAAGCACCATGGGATATGATATGGTCCTGATGTGACCAAGAATTTCAAAGGGTCAAATTTACATAGAAATTACATTTCCATCATTCCTTGATCTCATAGATTTATTCTATAGAGAAAATTTTAGAAACACATTTCCACCACCATCATATTCTATATCAAACCTTTAATTATTACTATAAATTTTTTTCCAACTCTAATAATCCTAGATATGATGTAGAATGGATCTATCCTTCTCTACAACTTATGTAGCTATCTCAAGTCTCAATAATTTTTATTCTCAGAATAAATTCTAGCATGTTGAATTTATTCATTTTTTTTCAATTAAGGGACTCATATGAATCCATCTGAATACCTATGATAATTCAATTTATCTAAGAATACTCAACAATATGAATGTTATTATCAAAAAAACACATTTAATTTCGGATAACACTATCTCGTAATACCTTTCAAGGTTTGAAATTCTATTTCAGATTGAAGATCTATCTATGTATGATACTTAGTGTGGAACCCTAACACAACATGAAGAGCTTAATAAATGATTTTATAGAACATAGAGGTAGACCTAGGATCCTGATCTAGTATAATGTAATATGGTATTCCATTCAACCTTACTTCGTTCTTTATTTATATCGTAAAATACATACCTTGTGATATCATTATTTAATTTCGATTGTGTTTACTAACATAGAATGGAGATCCACTACATCACATATAGAATTACTCCATTTTGATATTTTGGGGATTCTAATTTCAAAATCCATATTGATGTATTTCCATTTCCATTATAGTATGGTTATATTATGTAACATACACATAGTATTTCATAACACATACTTTTCTTGATGACATAAAAATAACCAAAACAAAAACTTAGTGATATATCTCTTAATGCAATGCCACCCAAAACACTATTTCATATACCTATATTCCTCCATACATATTGGATGAATCGATAATGAAGAACCATGATCTTCCTCTAACAACTCTTTATTCATTTCTTTTATAGACAAAACACATACATGAAACCTTAAACTTATCATTCCATCATGATCATGGTTAGACTTAGGAAAAATTGTAAAATTCTTTTATAGACCATAATACTACTTTGCTGAATCTTTAATCGATACCATGATAGATTTATTAACATTAAATTGAGAAAGGTAATATTTAAAACCATTAAACTATTTTTTATGTCCATCCTATTGAAATGCAATATTATTTGATATTTTTTATCCTCATCGTGTATAAGCTAGCATAATATTTTTGAGTACAAGCTTCAGCCTCCTTGTTTTCTTTCCTAGGGAGGTAATATATTAGGATTCATACTCTCTAATCTAATCTTACCATATTCTCTATAACATATTTGAGTCATTATGTGTGAATATATACATTGATCTTTTTCTACTAGTATTTATATAAAAATTTTATACATTAAGATCATTTATTAGTTTAGATAATGTAATAATTACTATAGATTACTCCATATAATGTATTGGGTAATTTTTCATAGAATTATTCTAATATTGTTAGATATAAGATGTAACACATCCCAATATCATCTTTTATTAACCATAATAAATTAAAAAGCATTTTCCCTTATTATATAATGTAATAATATGTGTGTGAACTATCTATATAATCAGTAAATTGAAATTTTCTTCCTATTTATTTTTCTAGGGGAACTTGCCTCCCTTACATGATAACTGTTTTAGTTCATAGGATAATAATGAAAAATAATATCCACAAAAAATATATAATACCATGATAAACGATGAAAAAAATGTCAATCAAATTTATTTGTATGGTTCATCTGTTAATATCCTCCATTATTGAGGGATTTAATGATATACCCTCTCTTGATATTATATTTCATGAAAATGAATCCATAATCATACCAAAGTAACACATTAAATTTATTATATATTTTATCCTTACTTTGGGCCATTAATATAATTATATGTTGACCTCTATGCAATCCATTTCTATCTGAGTATCATAATATCATATGTGTAGACTACCAAAAACCGAACAAGGTAATACATAAATACACTATTTATGTACCCCAAAAAGAATTAGAGGGAATTAGTAATACCAAATGATATTAATATATATTCCTAGTGTATGTACGTTTTACAGAATCTTGAATTGGAAATATCCACCTTATTAACCATAAATTTATGGAATCTAGAACAAAGTACATTCTTCAAAAACTACTGAGCTTCATAGAGTTTCTCAAATAATACATCACTATGGGGAATAGGATATTGGTTACTTATTGACAAAATTTTCACATCCCTTAAATAATTTTATATTCTCATTAATGAATATTTAATTTTACTAAACAAATTGGTTCACCCCATGGTGAAACACATGAAAAAATGAATCTCATGTAATGGTTTTCCGATACTTTTCTTCTCAATCCTGGCATCTCATTACGATCGATCCTATATTGTGTCTCTAAAATATATTTGGGACGGATTATGAATTATTTTGGGAAATAATGATCCTTACTTGTGGATGGATAGATAAATATTCAGTAAATACATTTGAAAACTCTTGAGAAATAAGCATATCCATGATTTCATGTTTATCTCCAACCATTTCAGACAAACATCCATTCAGAATGAAAAATATGACCCATAAAATAGATGTGATATCTCTCATATTATCATACTTATTTTCATAATCATAAAAAATCCATTGTTGTTTTTGAATATCCAATATGACACCCCTTCCTGAATAATTGGTGTGGTATTTGTGTTTTGAAATCTAATACATTTCCAAAATAACATCAAATTCAAAGAGAGGATGAATAATATGATATCAATGAATCAAATTCATACCCACATCATCTAAAGAGAGAAAATACACGTTGGATTAAATTATCATACCATTAGATGACATCATTAGTAATTATATATTTAATCAAATGGGATCGATTATTATACCATTAAAAATTTCATTATATAAGCATGAATGGGTATATGAAAACATAATTAAAACTTATGAAAATCTAGAGTAGATGGTATGTTTAATATTCACAACAATTTTATTGATCCCCTAATTTGAAATAATGATCACTTGTTATTTCCACTTTCCTATTACATTGATAGTATTCCAATGTTGATAATCAATATTAATCATATGATTTGATATTTTTATTAATACCAATAGTACTTGAATTTGAAACATTGGAGTGTGGCTAGGGATAAATAAGTAGCTTTATTCCAATTTGTAACATTAGATAATGTCTTCCCATTATTTCATATATCAAAATCTTAATGAACATACACACATACAACATTTAATATTCCCTTTAAGACAATTTCCTATATTATTTTTCACACACATTGGGAATAATGGAAATATTATATTCCTCTCAACATGGTACCCCAATTTTCCTTTAAATTTTGTTTTTCATTCTTATAAAAAATATGATATTAATATATAACTCCAATATCAATTTTCCACAAGACAGCACAACAAACATTATATTCATCACTATAAAAGTCTCGAATGGGTAACACCCTTCATAAAATTCATGTTACCACATAATAAATCAATCATAATTAAATGATGATTGAACTATTATAAAAGAATATTACAACCAAATGCTTGTGAAATTTTATTAATAAGTACAAATAAATTCGTCATACATTTACTTAAGATCAAGGAACTCATTCATTATCTTCATACTATGAATATAAGGAATTTTCATATTGAAAATAATTTCAATGAAATAATCCCACTAAATGGTGTAAATTTCATCATGTTGAATTGTAATCCTATTAAGAGTCCATCATTGATTATTTTCACTTTCCAAATTTTAGAAAACATAATTTTTTTTAATATTATGAAAAACTGGAGAACATAAGATATATTTTTAGTGGTCATGATCCATTGATTAATAATTACTAGATCAGAGTGTCGATTAAATGATGGTGGATGTTTCCTCAAGATAGAATCAATAAAATCTTCTGCATAATTGTTTTGATCATATGTATAAGATGATTCATATCTTTGAAATTTTATGACATATTAAAGATGCAATTTTTCATTATATCTCCCATAACATATTATTATTAATAGGAAAATAATTTCTTTTTTCAGACTCTAAATTAAAATGGAAACATCATAATCCATCAATTGTTTAAAAATAAATAATAATATTTTAGGAAAGAGTATTCATGATGGGGAACTAAATAATTAAATCTTATTCTAAATACTAAAAACTTATTTAAATATATTACAACAAATTTTTTTCCTTGTTCATTCATTTTCATCATCTATTAAAATCATTAATTATAGTAATGAATGTATTAGTGAATTTTTCCAATGTATCCTCATGGATTGTCAAACCATGTGAGGATAAATGACTATTTTCATGCCCCATTTGATGATTGATACTATCTCAATGTTAAATATTTAGAGTAATTAAACATATGTAACAAGATCATAGATCCACATCCACTTTTTGTGTCCATATTGTTATACAATTTAATAAAAATATATATATATCCTTTAACAAAATTCCAAGTCATTTTCCTATAATTTTATTCACCCATATATGTATCCTTAGACATTACCTTAGTCACCTAACTATGGTTATCTCATAATTGTTTCCAAAATATATCTAAATATATCATCTAATTCCAACTTTATTGAATTTGGATCCTCATAAATGGATATTTAATTCTTTGATATTAATATTCATTACATTACAAAAAAATTCATAGGGCACAAAATAGAATAGTGCCAATAGAATAATGGAAGCACAAACAACCAGTCCATAGTAAAACTACATCATCTCACACTATAATCACAATTACTAGCACCATTATAAAAAAATATCATATGTGATAAAAGTTTCCATAACCTATTTAATCAAAATATAGGAAAAGGTGATCATAGATGCTCATTATGGGAAAAAAGTAAATGGACAAGCATTACATGAACATAAAGGTATACAGACATGAAAATATAATTTGGAAACCATACCCTTCATAACAAATATAATAATAATGTTTCATGGTATAAATTTTGGGAGTCTAAAATCCAGGAATCAAATGGGAATTAAAGAACACTATACATGAAATAATTACACTGGTATATGAAATACATTTTTGTTATACAAATATTTAATCAAAATTCATTCTATATTAGTCGAAGATGACTTCAAATACTATCATAGTGGAAAGACATCACTCCCCAAACCATAATATTAGTCTAGGATCATTCCCATGACCATCATAAAAGAAAAATTCCTTTGCAAATTTAGATTACTCCTTGTCCTAGTTATATATATTACATGATATATAAATCATTAACCAATTAATAAAAGGGATATATTGTTCACACACATCTCTTTTTTAAAACAATATTTATTAATTCCCCAAGATCACAAAACATTGAAAAAATCATAACTCATGAAATTAAATGGGATTCATAAATATTTAGTTATATCAAAAATATTAGAGAATATATTGGATTCATAATCAGTTCTTCATTTCATCATAGCAAAACAAATTGAAAACTAAGAGGGTTCCATAAGAAATTTATCATTATATAACCCATGGATTAAAAATGGGATTCATAAATATCATGAAATAATAAACATAAAAAATGAAGTGAAATAATAATAATGGTATCATTGGATAATATCCCATGTATAGCACTGGAAACATTAATTGATTTCATCAATGATGGAAAAAATATTTCGATAAATAATTTTAATCATTGCAAGAGAAAAATATCATTTTTAGTTTGAGAAACTATTTTTACGAATAAAACAGTTTTTTGTAAATAACGGTGAAAAAAATATAATGTAATCTTCAGGGAAAATAATTTCCAGGATGATACCTAACTACTTTCCACCCATGCATGATAAAATAAATATTCCTTTACATTTTTTAAAGGATACTTTTTTTAAACAACATTAAGTGATATTAAATTTTTATAAAATTCTAATATGGTTAAATATTTCATTTAAAAGTCATAGGATAATAGTAAAACATTACTGATTTTTTTATATAATTTTTTTTGAAGATGTTAGATTTTTAAACAGAAGAGATAAATAAAGTCTAATGGTCATAAATACGTTATCTCAATATTTTTATGTACCAAATAAGTGAAACTGGAAATATTAATTGAATCCATCGTGCTATACTAGAGTATATGAATATTAATTTTGTTCACGAGAGAAGGACCACATTATTTTTTCATCTGAGACATAATCATAAATAATCCTGAATTGAAATGTGATTGTAAAATAAAATCATTACCACATTTGTAAAATTGAATCACAATGATCATGATTTAATAACATAAAATGGAACATAATTTATAACTAGTATAAATAAACTCATGAAATTACATTTTAAATGGTTTGTATATACTCCCCTTGAATGAATATAGATTGATAACATAATATACATACCCAACAAGGAAAATTAAGACAAACGTCTCATACTTTTTGGTATCTTTTGAATTGTAAACTCCATAAAATACAAAAACTAAAATGGATATGTAAATCCATAAAATATTACATATAATAATAATAATTTACATTAATTGGTATTATATAAATCATGTTAATTTAATATATAATGAATATGGCATGTGTCTTGATGATGTTGAAAAGTGAGCTAAAAAACCATTACTGTGTATGTAATATTTTCAATCATAATCATTGATAAATAATAACATAAAAAATATTAAATGTAATAAAAAATAGTATTCATGATAAAAATCATAGGGTAATATGTACAACACACATAAAAATTGACTTTTTAATTTTCATATGTCTCCCAATAATAAATGAGAGACAAGATATCCATTACCTTTATAACTTAAATTTCATCAAAATCATTCAACCCTCCTATATAATAAACATAGTAATACTATACAAATTATAAAAAATAATATATATATATATATATCATAATACAATCAATTTACTTATGAACTTTTATTACCTATTTTCTAACTATTCAATGTTAAAGTCACATTTCAAGGAATAACATCTTTGGTTTTCATGTATGTTTCGATTTCATATTTTTTTCCCCTCTTAAATTGATAATGGTTTCATCATAAAAATAGTTTTAATCATTTAATAGAAATAATTTTTATTAAATATATATTCAATTAGAGTAATACATAATATTTATAGATAAAAATGAAATACACCATTCTTTGTGACGTTAGGTCATACATAAACATGAGAATCATTTCCATTTTTATTTAAGTATAATATAATGAAATAAAAATTACATATTATATTAGATAAAATATTTTTATGACCTATATGTCAAATATTTTTATGAAAAAATCATCAATGCACTCCATGTGATGTGTAAAAGAATCACATTGCTTTTCTAGGAAATTGTCCACCAACCATAACTGTGATGTTATCGTATTCCCAAAGTATGGATAGAATTAAGTTATGTCTAGTAATATAATTAAATAATAATAATAATAATAATAATATCATATATATATATATATTATATTAAAATATAATTTGTATTTATTTTCATCATTGAGTTGTGGTAATGGAAAATTGAATGACATCAGTTCATGAGAATGCAACCCATTTGATGGAAGAGTAGATAGTTTTATGTAATTCAAAAATCATAAAAAAAATGATTTTATATTTAATATGATAATGTTATTATATCACCTAGGTATTTTAATAATTAATGGAATTAGAAGAAGAAATATAAAAAAATCCTCAATGATGAATATTACATCATCAGGAGGTATTCTCTGTTGATTTTCACAAAAAAACATCCTAGAATAAATTTATCCACAAACTATGGATTATACGATGCATGTATAGATTATGAGATGTTATTGAGGATTTAATAGATTTTTCAGTAGGTTTTTATGGTGTTTAAAAGAAAGGGGAAGGGGTATTTATTTCTATGTGAGGTGAGTAACACAATTGTAATTATTGGAATGAATTATATCCACCAAAGTTTGTTTCACGTATAAACTAGAAAATAATATATTATTATAGATAAAGTAATATATATGGAATGAATAGTTCAATATAATTGGTTTTAGACATTTTATGGTTAATTTGAAGCCTTATTATTTTAGATTACTATCACTAAACTCATTTTGACATTAAACATTGTAAATGATTTCTTAGTAATTATTTTGGAAACAATAATGTTGAGATCAATATATATTATATATAATTATTATTATAATAATTAAATCCATTTATTAAAATTATATTAACATAATTTTAATATTTTAATTTAAAATTAATCTCGTAAGGAGGGCAGGAATGATGGGTTTTAAAGAAAAATGTTCAAATGTATTCAAATATTTTATATGAAAATTCATTATGAAATTGATTACAATGACCATAATTAGATAGAAGAATGTACTTATTTAACTAATTTTACATTATATAACATTTATAACATAATTTAACTTTATAAATAAATGAATATATAATTCATTTTTCAATAAATATTTTTTGTTTTTCACAATTCATCCAAAATTACAGTTCTCAAAACAATCCAAAAAATTCACCATCAGATAATTTTGACGTGATGAATTCAATTTTTTTTCTGTCAGATTAGTTATATAATATAATTAGAATTAATTTTATTGATTTTTCTAAGGCAATATATAAGGATTTTTGTGAAATAAATTTATTTTCAAAACATATTAAAAGTTTACCAAAAATCGTGTAATTTTTAGTCTATGTGATTCCATAATATAAATGTGATGTAATTAATATTTAAAAAATTAATGTAATATTAAAAATTTTAATTTTTAGATATATTTTATTAAAAGGATTTTAAATTAAAATTTTAATAACATATCATGTTTTTCGTAAAAATATGTGTTGTGGGTGTCACAATCAAACCCAGCATTGCGTGTAATACAATAATGAAATACCGGTGCATGTAATGAAATATATAAATGGAATGTATTTATTATAATATAATAATTCATAAATACTAAACTAGTTACATCTATTTTTTAATTTTTTATTCTTGTTTTATGGGATATTTTCGGCATGATTCTAGTAAAATTATTTTCTGGAATTTCAAAAAAATAATGTTTTTTGGTGTGATAACATTGAATTGACATGGTTAACATGCATTCCGATTTATATGGGAAGGGTCTTATAAATTAACTTTGTACATAATTAAAAATATGGGGAAGACCAAATTATACCTCCCAGTTATGACTTAATACTAAAGGAATGGGTTTCTCGATGAATGTTAGATTATCTGTAGGGCTTATTTTGTTTGGGAGGTGTACTGGGTTTGTTCATATCATGGGTGTGTGGTTTCATTTCATATTTATTTCTTATGTGGTATTGTCATATATAGTTTTCTTAATAAATAGTATGATTTTATTATACTAATTATCTATTTTTTCATTAAAATTTTTGGCATCATTTTCTATTTTAGTTTCATGAATGGAACGCACCAAGCATTTCTTATTGGTATTTACAATCTCTACCTAATAATGTACCTTGGTGAATATGTAACCTCTCACTAAAATGATATATGTTTGGGGATTATTTTATACATATCTAATAGAGGATCATGTTTTTCATTCATGTTCCTTTGGAATTTGAACATGGGAACTATCTTACAGTGGAGTCTTCATCGAGGAACATCGATACCCAGTAGTATTTTATGATTCAAGATATTGTAGGATTGTATTTTTTTATCCATCTATTACATCCCAAATTATAGGTTTTTAGGATATGAGTATTTCATGTTTTATAATGTTTTTTATATTATTATTTTTTTATCTATTAACGGTTTTTCCTAAAGGTGAAAATCCAACGCAAGCCTTTATTATGGACATTGCAATTCATTTAATTCCATTTGATTATAGGTGATGTCAAATACTTTTAGTGTCATATCAATATATAATAATCCAATGGTTTTGGTTAGGATGTTAAAATATTTTATAAAATTTTAATATCCCAAACTATGGATTTAATCATTTTTATTTGAGTCATAACGTGTATAATTTATTTCCATTAAGTGATAAATTATTTCAATATAACGTATATAAATTTTAAATACATATGTTCCATGAAATGAAATGTCTTCAAAAAACCAAGGCTTTTTCAAGAACCCAAGGTATATATTTTTGAGGAGTTAATTTATTAATTTTTATAGTGGGGTAACACTTAAATATCCTGAATGGAATTTTGTCATAAAAAATCCTAGATTCAATTAGATATTAGAAAGAGAAAAACTTACAGTTACTCCCAAAAATGAAAAATAATTTAACCTCTTACATAATAATCATATATAACATATTAACATACTTTTTGAAATTACCCATTTAAATTAAATTTATTTATATAATTTTATAATCAATCATTAAAAATACATTATGTTGTTGTTGTTTTATTTTAATCGCATGTTTTAATTGATTTTGATTGTTTTATAAAAGATTCTTAATAGTTTTTAAATCATCATTCATTAATATGGTTTTATTCAATCCAATAATTTTTATTGTATTTGAATAAATATTTTATAAATATTTATATAGTATAATACATATTTAAGAGTATTTTTCGTTATAGTTTCTAAGAATGGAGTCCACAACAAAATGGTTTTGGTAATTTAACATATAAAAATGAGTTACATTGTAGTGATAAATAATTTTTCTTATCACTACAAATAAAAATTTCTATAAAATTAAGTACTATCATGAATCATATATTTTAAATATTAATATTTTTATACCTATTCATGTTGGAAACCATGAAGTTAGTATAACTTTATTCATGTACATGATTTTGTAAACTTAAATAGAACTTAATAGAATAAAAAATGATTAAGTGTATAAACTTATATATGAGTATTATCATTTTCATAGTATAATTAATGTCTTTATAGAACTTCATTACAAACTAGAATTAGATTTACTATAAATATATTTGATATGGTTATTGAATGTGACTACAATGACACAAAATTCTAGATCAAGTAATACTGATGTAATGTTTGAAAAAATTGATTTAATGGACCACAGAACATATATAAACCGTAATATATTATAATAAATATATAAATAAATCTATAATAACCCATATTATTATAGTACTTTAAATATTATTAACATTAGAAGATAATTAATTTAAATGAGTTCATATTGATTTTTTGTGCAATTGAATAAATTTTCTTTATATTATTTATTTTCTATTAAATTTGGAATTCTAAATATTATAATATTAATATAATAAAAAAAATTATTAGTTTTTCAAAAAAAAAATTTACCTAGTATAAATATTTTAATTTTTTATGATTTTATTAATTTTTTATCAAGAAATAAAATTTTTATAAACATTATAAGATTAGGGATTTTATAATCAAGAGAGTGTATCCTAGAATGTAACATAAAATATTAAATAATAAAATATATATTTAAAAAAATAAATTAAAAAGATTAATATATATTTTCATATTTTATTATAATTTGCCACCTTATTTATAACTAAAATAAGAATATAACTTTAAAAGATTCAATTTTTTGTCTTTTCTATGAATAAATTATTTTGAAGTTGTTAGCTAGATTTTTTTATTTCCAAATTTTATCATATAATATATTTATAATAAAACAATTTATATGTTCAAATTTTATAATTATAATAAGAAATACATGAACCCAAATATTAATCTTATGAAGAAAAATTTTATAAAAACTAATCTTATGCATTATGGGCGCTAATGTTAAAATTAAAATTTCTATCTGGTAGAATTTTTTCTGGTAAAATTAAATTAACTTTTAAAATAAAATTTTTCAAATTTTGATAAGGTTCAATATTAATTTTTTCAATAGGATTATTTCTGGGGGTAAAATTTAATTTCCACGGTATATGTATATTTGAGTTTATTGTAAAATGATGAAATCAAAATCTCTAAAACACTCAATAATTATAAAAATAAGTGTGGATGAGTCTATTTTATATACACAATAATTCCTCCCACTCATAATTTTTTCCTTTTTAGATCCATTTTTCCTTGAATTGTATCCTAACAATATTGAACATTTAATTGTCTTTCTCAAACTACACTTCCCTTTAGGGATAATATGGTTACACATCATGCACATCAGGTATATTTTATAAATTAATTTTTTTTGAAAATATAAATCATTTATATTCATATAATCATATCTCATTTCATTATTCTTTTGGTGACCATAATTTTTCTTAACGCCTCCATTTATAATAATTTTTCATAGTGAAAACTCATGATTTAAACAATAGTATTATATTCACATAGTCATTACATTTAGTATAATCTTCTTTATTAATTTATAACCATATTAATATAATGATATATTTATCATTAGTAAAATTAAATTTCATTATATTAATTGAAAAATAATTATTCATTACCATCCATTCACTATGAGGTTCTAAAACATCAGATGTGCCTTCTTGTGGACCACCTCCTCTAAAATACGATGTGGTTGTTTTTTCATCATTCCCTCACATGGATGCTCTCAATGTTTTATTAGATAAATAAATATTATACCTATACTAACAATTAAATTAAAAAAACTTATTTTTCAAATAAAATAATTTCATCTATTAATGTGTTTGTGATTTTGGTAATCCTTTTTATGTGCGGATTATCAACTCTATAATTAATGAATTTTAATTTTCATCAACACCCATCATTGATGGTTATAAGAACAAATATAATAGGGATATTTGATTTTTATGACATGATTATTATTCTGTATATATGAAATTATTATTTATTAAAAAAATATCTAATCTAAGTAATCATAATAAAAATTTAACATTTTAGCCTACTTAAAACACTATGTAAAAAATTTTATATTTATTTTTTAAAAAATGATTATGAGATATTATATAATGAAATTATTATGTAATGATTATATGTTTATTATTTCTATATATTTGGAAATTTTTATTTTATAATTTAACATATTTTTTAATATAACACATTTCACTAGTTTAACATGATGAAAACTAGTAAATCATGATTTCAATTTCCAAAAGCAGTATTCATGCCTTTAACCAAATGAAAAAAAGGATTTTATAATCATTCAGAAACCGATATCTATAAATTTAATGATATAGTGAGGATTAAATAAAATCCAATTTGTGAGAATGGATCACGTCTTTATTAAGCCTATAGGAAACATGAAAATCAATTTTCTAACACATGATAATGAAAATAAATTATATTCTGTAATACATTTCAAATATATGAATAAAAATTATTATAGAAATGATATAATGAGAATATAATTATTATTAGATATTTTTTTAAGGTAGTTATGTTCAACATATAAGAGGATATATCATGTTTGAGTAACCATGATTTCATCCTTAGGTTTTTCATCCCATATTCCAGAGAATGAGAAATGTTTTGTATTATAAAACAAATTTCATATATGTGGAACATATACTACGTATATGTGACTTCATAATATCAATTTACATTGAATAATTTTATTATAAGTTTAATTACAATCCCAATCATAATTTTTTTATATTGTTTCTCAATATGAAATATTCCATTGTGTATTATCCTATGCATTAAAAATAAATATATTATGTTCGATAAGGTGTACGACAGACAACCCCATGCTTAAATAAAACATGAAATATTATTAGTCAAATGATAACATTGTAAAATTCTATAAAGTTTTTGGGTATGAATATGATTAACTATTTTTTAAATATATATATATATATATTATTATACAAATAAATTAAAACTTATTTATTAATGATAATGAAATAATTACTCAATTTTATTAAGAAACATTTTGTTCATCAATGTTATGATTTCTAAAAAATGTTTTTTGATTGCTTTTTTAGGTTGAATATTATAAATAATTTTTTTTAACTTTATGAAATTTTATTCTAGGATATATATATGATTTATTAAATTATCATATCAAAATAACCATACTAAGAAATTGTGATATTTTTTGGAGAATATTTATTTTTAGTAAATATTAAAATCGTTAATTTGTTTTGAATATTGTGTTATCATTCAAATTTTGATTAAATTAGAACTATATTTTTGGTTAATTGGAAATTATAATTATTTAAATTTTAATGAAAACATTATAATTCTATTTCTGGAAATAATTTGTATCCACGAATTAATTACAAAATCAATTTATAGATAAAATGTCATTTTCCAGGGAAATGATTTTCATTACATTTTTATTGCTTAATTTGAAATTAAATAAATCCTATTTTGACATTTCAATTTAAAAAAATTCATTAAATATTATATATCATGAAATATATATTTTTTAATTTGGTACTTTGTATTTTTTTTCAATATGATTAGTAACCTTTGAATGTTTTTTTACCATAGTTAATGGTTACAAAGGTAATTGATGTTAAAAATAATGTGATAATGACTATAAAATGAACCTAAGACTTACAATATTTTTTTATGAGTTAATTTCTTCCATACTCATCCAATGTTTTGTTATATAATGTTTTGTTTATATTTGGATGTTTTTATGACCAATATAATGCTTTATGTAAGGGAAAGTCAGAAATGTAGCTCTCTGGTTTTTAATAACTATAATATTTTTAACATGGAGATAATAAAACTCTATGATTGGATATAAATATTATTTCAAAATATATATTATTAACATTCATAATGTTAATTTATTTTTAACATTAATATAAGAAATAATTTTCTTAAATTATTACACAACCATGATATTATAATTATACAATTACAAGAAAAGTAACATGAATGTTATTAAAAATACTAAATTTAAACAATTTGAGATAAATAATTTTATAATAAAATTATATGGATATTAATATATTTTTATGGATCTATTAAATTAATTAATTGTTAATTCAATTATTTAATGATTATATTGATTTTAATGTAATAGATATTTCCAAAATTGACATATAATATTTTTTACAGTAAATAATATTTTATTAATTTATATAAAATTACTAAAATATATATATTCAACCTATATATTATTGTAACGCCCCGACCCCAGTTACCTAGAGTCGGTGCATTATTACATAACATTGGCATGATCACAAGAAAGATCAAATCTCAAAAGACCGATTGGTTTAGTAGCCATGAAAACAATAGATATATCCATAAAGGTTTACATTACATCATAAAGTGAAAACTACTACAACAACATAGTCTCCATATTTCACACTCATATCCCCACATAAAATCCCTGAAGGTCATTCATAACTTACTTCTTCACATCCTGGGAAAAATAAAACATAGAAATGGGGTGAGCTCAAATTCCCAGTAATGATAACAATATAGCGGAAACTTTCAAAAATAATCATAAACATTTAAGGCAATGTATAACTAAAACAAAAGCTTTTTAAACTTCAACTTCAACATAGTATGGAAAAAGTAAAATGAAATAATGCCATTTACTTATTCACATGGATATTATAGTAATCGAATAATCAAATGCAATATCAATAACCACCTTTATAATGATGGAATGCATAATACTGAACATTAATTTCTTTGTCAAGGCCTCGTCCCAAGACTTAGGGGCTAACTGTAACCGGAACCCAACCCGGAGTGCCTCTAATAAGCGGACACCAACCCGGAGTGCCTCTAATAACCGGACACCAACCCGGAGAGCCTCTAATAACCGGACACCAACCCGGAGTTCCTCTAATAAACGGAGACCAAACCGAAGTTCCTCTAATAATCGGAGACCAAACCGAAGGGCTTACTTTTACTGGTCCCCAACCTAGAACATACTTGTCTAACATATTCATCTGAATGAAAGGTTGAAATATAACATAAACATTCGGATTAAAAATAACTTATGAAATGTCAATAAATTAAACAAAAACCATTAGTGACATAAGAATAGCTTATCCACAGTCAAAAATATCACAAATACTTCAATAAAATATGGATGTTTTGTATCATAATAAATCAACTTTAAATAAGCTTAAAATCCATCAAAGGATGTTGACATAGATGAAATCAAATCTATTTTAGAGAAGTATCTCTTTTTTTTGAAATCATTTTAAAAGTAACATAATTATAAAATAATACATTCAATTTGAAAATATTCTTATAAGCTTGTAAGGGAAGCTTTGACGATTTTATAATGGCAGAAAATAGCCGCACCCACCGCATAAGTTAAAAAAACATTCTTACCATAATTCTGTCGAAAAGGTTAAAAAGAACCTTATTTTGAAAACTACAAAAAGATTCCTTTATAAACCACTTATAAAAGTCAAAAAGGGTATAAATGAATTTAACTCATATACTAGTAAATATTAAAAAAAATTTGAAATAAATTTTTAAGAAACATGGATGTGGATGATAAAGAGATCCCAGTAGATTATTACGTATAAACAACCTCAGATAATGAAGAGATTGTGAAATAAACCTTACCTTGTACATTTCCTTTGTTTGGGTATGTTAACCTCCTGTATAATGGTGAAATAATTGTTATTAAATTATACAATAATCATATACATTAATATTATATCATATATGATCTTTTAACATTGATTTGTTAATAATATCTTAGTATTATTGTTGTTTCAGGTGTTAACTTACTCGTTTTCATTTATATGGTTTGTTACGTAAGCCATGTTTTTAATGGATAGGTTGTATATTATTCATATCCAGAATGATATCATGTCATTAAACATCATTTTTAAATCATCAAATGATAATTATACTTGAATGGATACGATGGGGAATGAATCTCATCGTGTTCGTGGAGACGGTAGTCCGTACGTACGCACGAGCGACAATATCATTATTTTGATATTAAAATAATATATAAATGGATGGTATATCATATATACAGAATCATTAACATGTTATATTTATTATTTACATGAGTTACACATCATTATTATACCCATCCAAATAATAATTTATTGAATAACAATTACACCACGACGTGGAGACGGTAAGTCGTACGTACGCATGTATGGTGACATGTTATTCAAAAGGGTGGATAGAATACTGAATATGGTTGTACCAGATTTATAATAACATCACAGTATATATATGATTCTGGAGTTATTATTTTATAATGGTAATAAAAAAGAAAGAAGAAGTGGAAGAAGAAAGGAACTTGGAAAAGGGTGGTGAAATCATTACCTCTTCTTCGGGTTCTTCCTTTTGATTTGATCAAAAGGCATCCTAAGGATGGATTTCTGATCAAAATAATGCCTCTAGGTTGTATTGAGGGATTTTGGGAGAGTATTTGGGCTGTGTTTGGCCGAACCAAAAGGCTTTGAAGGTGTGAAGAAAAGAGAAGGAGGAGTGCCTTTTATAAGAGGGGTGAGGGGCACCTTTGGAAAAGCTAGAAATAATAATTTATAATAAATTTATATTCGGATTCTAATGGCTCCAAAGTTGATTATTAATATGTTAAGGTGGGGATAGGTCGAAAAAAACTCACCCAATATAATTTAGACAGCTTTGGGGTACTATATTAACATTATCTTTAAGCATTAACTCTAAGTTAATTAGATCCACTTTTACAATGTTTCATTGTATTTTTTTATTATATGGTTAATAAACATACCATATACATCCAAGAGACCCTCAAGTGGTCCATTAATAATAAAACTATCATTATATAAGTCTCTTGGCTGAACCTTAGATTTTTTGGAATTTAATATCAATTAATAATATAATACTTGTTTTAAAAACTCTTTTATGTCAATTTTGACACTATTCAATAGTTTATTTTTGTGAAACTCATAACAGAATGATTACTTCAAAAAATTTAATTAAATCAATCCTAACATGTCATATTAACTTATAAAATTATTGTAATTCATATAAAGTCTCAAATTCTATTTATTTGTGTATTTATTAAATAAATTATTTTAAATTTTCACAATTATGGTAATTACTGCATCATCATTGTGTCATAAATAAATTAAATTATATAATGTATAAAAATCATAAATAAAATATCATTATGTAGGAAATCTTTTTATCTTTCTAATTAATATTTACAATCGAATTTATCTTATGCATAAACCTATATTAAAAATGTTTTAGTAAATATACTCTGAATTTAACTATTTTAACGCTTCTTTGAATTAAATAATAATAATTGTCCTAATCTAATCCAAGTGGACCTAAATGATAATATTTTATTCCTAAGGCTGTTTTTGTCGAGATACACTTTTCTAATAGAATTAGGACATGTTTTAGGATAATATTAATATCATTTTTACCCTTAATTACCCTATTTACTTTTAACCGTGGTAAATAAAAGTAAAAAGTTACTATTCACAAAAAATTATTTTCATCTCATTTAACCACATTTTACTTCTTGATATTAACCATGTCTCTCGGATTTTCGAAATTCCAGTCACAGAAGCGGTAAAATTATGTTTTATGAAAAATTCAGTTTTTTTAACTATCACTTAGTAGTTTCACTATTCATCAAAAATTGAAGTTTTTCAGAACAATGCCAAAATATCACCCTAAGCTATAATTGATATTCCGAATTCAAAAATGATGTCTATTTTACAAAATTAAAAACATATAAGTTGAATTAATTAATTTTATAATTAATTCCCACTGTCACAACAAATAGCGTGTTTTTATGAAACAATATATATCAAAAGATTGATAATTGTTTATGTCCAATTTCAATGTAAAATTAATTATAATGAACACCATTGGATAAAATGGTAAAAATATATTTTAATTATTCTTTAAAACCACTCAATAATATAATTTATCACTATAAATTATTTTGATAAAAAAAGTTGTTTTTAAGTATTTTTCACTATTCATAAAAATTCGAAGTTCTCAGAAAAATACCAAAAATTCAACTTAGGATAATTTCAATATTCCAAATCCAAAAAATGAAATCAATTTGAAATATAAAATATATATAATTTCAAAAATTAGGTATTACTATTCATAACGGCTAGTTTGATTGGTTGTGGTGTGTTGGAACTCGATGTTGCGTACAACACACGCTATCGCATTATTCAAAGAGAAGCGTACCGTAGAAGCTTGAGGTGTTACATTCTCCCCTCCATTAAATAATTTCGCCCTAGAAATTTCTAGAATACTTATCACATGAAATGACTCGGGTGGTTCTTCATCATAAGTTTCTCGGGTTCCCACGTTTCCTCTTCCATCTTATGGTTTCTCCACAAAACTATTACCAGACGCGTCGTCCGGTTTCTCAGTACTTGTTCTCTCGTATCATGAATCCTGAAGGGCTCTTCTCAATATGATAGAGCGGGTTCCAGTTCTAATTCTTCATAGGTGAGTACATGCACTGGGTCAGGAATGTATTTCCTCAACAGAGATACGTGGAACACATCGTGAACTTTGGAGAGACATGGCGGCATTGCCGATCGGTAAGCTACAACCCCAATTCGTTCTAGAATTTTGAAAGGTCCGATATACCTGGGACTCAATTTACCTTTCTTACCAAAACGTATGACTCCCTTCCATGGAGATACATTTAGGAAAAAATGATCTCCAACTTGAAATTCCAAATCCTTCCTTCGATTATCGGCATAGCTCTTCTGCCTACTTTGAGCTGCTTTGATGTGATTTTGGATTACCTTCACCTTTTCCATCGTTTCCTCCACTAGTTATAGGCCTAAAAGTTGTCTATCACCAACGTCATACCAACAGGTTTGTGTACGAAATCTCTTTCCATATAACGCTTCATATGGTGCCATCTGAATACTCGAATGGAAGCTATTGTTATAGGAAAATTCTACCAACGGTAAATACTGATCCCACATACCCTGAAAGTCAAGTGAGCAGGATCTCAACATATCTTCTAAGGTTTGAATTGTCCGTTCTGGTTGTCCGTTTGTCTGAGGGTGGTAAGCAGTGCTCAAATGAAGTTCAGTATCCAGGGATTTCTGAAGACTCTTCCAGAATCTTAATGTAAAATGGGGATCACGATCAGAAACAATCGATAGGGGTACTCCATGAAGTCTCAAAACTTCATTAATATATAGTCTTGCTAGATGTTCCAGTGGTAGATCTTCTCTTATAGCAAGAAAATGTGCTGACTTGGTAAGACGATCAACAATAACCCATATTGAATCATTCCTTATAGGAGTCTTTGGTAGTCCCATGACAAAGTCCATCGTAATATTGTCACATTTCCACTCCGGTATGGGAAAGGGTTGCATGACTCCTCCAGGCTGTTGCCTTCCAGCTTTCCCTTGTTGACAAACCATACATCTTGACACAAAATCAGCAATCTCCCTCTTCATATTGTCCCACAAAAAATGTTCCTTCAAATATCTATACATTTTGGTGCTCCCAGGGTGTATAGAGAAATTGGAACTATGAGCATCATCCAGCAATTTCCTTTTTAGATCAGGTATATCGGGAACACAAACTCTCTTCCCGAATTTCAAAATTCCATATTCATACACAAAGTCTCTCAGTATCCCATCATTCACATCTTTAATCTTCTTTTGAAATTCTCCATCATTAGTCTGAGAACTCTTAATCCTTTCTAGTAAAGATGGTTTGGCAACCATTTGAAAAAGCATTGACGTTTCTCCTTCACTGGTTATTCCCATGTCCATCTTCACTAGATCCATGAAAATTGGATCCCTTTCAATTCTTATATTGTTCAGAACTCCATGATCTTTTCTGCTCAAAGCATCTGCCACCTTGTTTGCCTTCCCCGGGTGGTAGTGTATCGTGCAATCATAATCCTTGAGTAATTCAAGCCATCTCCTTTTCCTCATGATGAGTTCTTTTTGTGAGAAAATATACTTCAAACTCTTGTGATCAGAATAAATCTTACATTTTTTACCATAGAGGTAGTGCCTCTATATCATCAAAGCAACGATCACAGCTGCTAACTCGAGATCATGATTAGGATAGTTTTGTTCATGAATTTTCAACTGTCGTGATGCATATGCAATAACCCTATCATTCTATATAAGGACACAACCAAGTCATTTCTTCGATGCATCACTATAAATAACAAAACCATCATTCCCCGTTGGTAGAGTCAATATATGAGAATTGAATAATCTTCTCTTATGTTCATCGAACCATTATTCACACTCTTTTTTCCAAACAAATTTAACACATTTACATGTGAGCTTCGTTAATGGGTTAGCCAATCGGGAAAAATTCTGGATGAAATATTGATAATAACCTGCCAGACCAATAATACTGCGTACCTCAGTTATACTCGGTGCCGGCCATTCTTGGATTTCCTTGGTCTTAGAAGGATCAACAAAGATTCCAACTTTAGAGACAATATGGCAAAGAAAAGAAATCTCTTGAAGCCAGAACTCACACTTGCTAAACTTCCCATATAATTCATGTCTTCTCAGAGTCTTCAGGATAATGCGCAAGTGATTTTCATGATCTTCGTAGATTTTGGAGTATACCAATATATCATCAATAAATACCACCACAAATTCATCAAGATACTCCTTGAAAACTCTATTCATCAAATCCATGAATACAGAGGGTGCATTAGTCAATCCAAAAGGCATTACAATAAACTCGTAATGCCCGTACCTGGTTCGAAATGCTGTCTTCGGAATGTCTTCCTTACACACAACTGATGGTATCTAGATCGAAGGTCAATCTTTGAAAAGTATTGAGCTCCATGCAGTTGGTCAAATAAATCATCAATGCGAGGTATGGGATACTTGTTCTTTATTGTTATAGCATTGATCTCCCTATAGTCGATACATAACCTCATAGATCCGTCTTTCTTTTTAACAAAAAGAACAGGGGCTCCCCATGGAGAAACACTAGGGCAAATAAATCCCTTATTACTCAATTTCTCTAGTTGTTTCTTTAGTTCAAATAATTATACAGTGGCCATTCTCTAAGGGGTCTTTGATATAGGCCTTGATCCGGGAATTAAATCAATGGAAAACTCAACTTCTCGTTCTGGAGGATGTCCATGTAAATCTTCCGGAAATACGTCTACAAATTCATTCACAATAGGTACATCCTATATTTGAACATTCCTTTACTCACCCACAGTTATTTCATTCTCTTCCTCCCCAATAATTGAATTTAGTTGAGCTACTGGGGGTGGATATAAATAAGAATTAGGTGGTGATGATTCTGCTCCAAAGATAAGGTCTTCCTTATCATTATCATCAAGAATTGTAACATCTTTCTTCTTACAATAAATCTTCACATCATAGTCTGAAATCCAGTCCATACCGAGGATTATATAAAACTCAATCATAGGTATAACGATGAGATCAGCAGATAAAGAACATTTCTGTGCTCTAATGGGGACTGATTCACAAAACATTATTGCAATGATACTTCCCTTAAGAGTTTTAACTGACAACTCCCTTGTTAAATCAAATTGGAAATATCTAATTTTCTTAGCAAATTGGGAAGACATTAAACAATGTGATGATCCAGAATCAAATAATGCATTTTCTAAACTTGAGGAATCCATTAAATTACCTGCCACCACATCTTTCGGAGCTTCTACCTCAGCAGTAGTTATAGAATAAGCTTGAACTTGATCCCTTGGCCTTTTCTGAGGTAAGTTCTCCTGACGCTTAGGACATTCATTTGCATAATGCCCCATCTCCCTACAATTGTAGCACTGAATGTTGGTGGCTTCCTTCTTCCCCTTGCAATCACGAGCTTGGTGGTCTTTTTCACAAGACTTGTAACAGACTCATGTTCCCTTCAAGAATGTACTAGGGTGTTTCTTACCACATTTACCACAGGATGGATATTCAACCTTTCCTTTATTCCCCTTATTTTCATTCCCAGATTGATCAGCATGCCTCTTCTTCTCTTGTTTTTCTATAAAGTCATAAGACATAGAGAATTCCTTTTTGTTCTTGATAGCACATGAGAAAATGTCTTCGTACGACGAGAAGGATTGTGAGACTAATGTTCGACGGAGAAATGGTTTTAACCCATCAAAGAAACGATCAATCTTACTTCTTGGGTTACGTATATAATCACCAGTATACCTTTCTAACCTTGTAAAGTTAGCCTCATACTTTGTGACATTCTCATCCTCCTTCTGTCTCAGACTCATAAATTGCCTTTCCATATCTGCTCGATGGTCACGAGGAAAGTATTTTTCTAAATACAGATCATTGAACTCCCTCTATTCCATATTTGATACTTCATCATCTTCCTTCGTATTTTGAATCAATGACCACCATTGATCAGCATCTCCAATGAGGCGGTAAACTGCCATGATAACTTTTTCCCTTTCACTACTCCCCAAAGCCTGAAATATTTTCTCTAGGGAAAATATCCATTGCTCAGATACAAAGGGATTTGTACTCCCATTGAACTTTGTTGGTTGTTGTGTCATGAATCGATCTAACATTGATCCTCCACACTGCAGATCAGGGTTCTCCATACGGGTAAGGTTATTATTCATAACCTGAGTGAGTTTCCCGAGTATGGTGATTAGCTAATCGGTACCATGTGCATCATCAGATCCACTATATTTATCTTGAGCAAGTGGTAAATCCCTACATAGAGTGTGTGCATTGATACGGTTTCCATTTCATCCACTAGGCGCCATTTCTAAACAATGGCATAAACTAGATCAGTTTATGAATCAAAATACATAATCCCATACTTATAAAACACCTAACATAAATTGAACTGTTTATGGATATAATCCATAATCATAAAAATGTTTTCTTTGAGGAATTATATACTCATAAACCCTTCATAATGATTTTTAAAGAAAATGGGAGTTATCCTAAGCATATCCCCTGGGAGTGTTGTAACCAAGAGTGCAACAAGGCATGTTGTCGTGCACCGGTTCCCGCTTGAGTCTAGCTCAAAGCTGTGTTTTCGGGTTTTACCCCTACGTACATCTGTGCTAGAGCCACCTCTACCTTTTCTTTTCTAGACAGGGATGTATTGCTCGGAAAACTCACAAAATCTCTACAATACCAAAATTCTAGGAAGTTCTTCTATACTAATCCTCAATGTTCATCTCAGGTTTACGTGCTCTGATCAGAGTTTATATAAATCTAGCTTCCAAAGTTTGTACTAATCATCCTCTGATACCAACTGTAACGCCCCGACACTAGTTACCTAGAGTCGGTGCATTATTACATAACATTGGAATGATCACAAAAAAGATCAAATCTCGAATGACCGATTGGTTTAGTAGCCTTGGAAACACTAGATATATTTATAAAGGTTTACATTACATCATAAAGTGAAAAACTACTACAACAACATAGTCTCCATATTTCACACTCATATCCCCACATAAAATCCCTGCAGGTCATTCATAACTTATTTCTTCACATCCTGGGAAAAATAAATCATAGAAATGGGGTGAGCTCAAATGCCCAGTGAGGATTACAATATAGCAGAAACTTTTAAAAATAAGCATAAACATTTAAGGCAATGTATAACTAAAACAAAATCCTTTTAAACTTGAACTTCAACATACTATGGCAAAAGTAAAATGAAATAATTCCATTTACTAATTCACATGGATATTCTACTAATCGAATAATCACAAGCAATATCAATAACCACTTTCATAATGATGGAATTCATAATGCTGAACTTTAGTTTCTTTTTCAAGGCCTCGTCCCAAGACCTAGGGGCTAACAATAACCGGAACCCAACCCAGAGTGCCTCTAATAACCGGACACCAACCCGGAGTGCCTCTAATAATCGGAAACCAACCCGGAGTTCCTCTAATAACCAGATACCAAACCGGAGGGTTTACTTTTACCGGTCCCCAACCCAAAACATACTTTTCTAACACATTCATCTGAATGAAAGGTTGAAATATAACATAAACATTTGGATTAAAAATAACTTATGAAATGTCAATACTTTAAAAAAAACCATGAGTGACATAAGAATATCTTATCCACAGTCAAAAATATCACAAAACCTTCAATAAAATATGGATGTTTTGTATCATAATAAATCAACTTCAAATAAGTTTAAAAGCCATCAACGGATGTTGACATAGATGAAATCAAAACTATTTTAGGGAAATATCTATTTTTTTAAATCATTTTAAAAGTAACATAATTATAAAATAATAAATTCAATTAGAAAATATTCTTATAAGCTTGTAAGGGAATATTTTAGAATTTTATAATGGTGGAAAATAGCCGCACCCGCCGTATAAGTTAATAAAACATTCATACCTTAATTCTGTCGAAAAGGATAAAAAATACCTTGTTTTAAAAACTACATGAAGATTCCATTTTAAACCACTTATAAAAGTCAAAAAGGGTATAAATGACTTTAACTCATATACTAGTAAATAGAAAAAAAAAATTTGAAATAAATTTTTAAGAAACATGGATGTGGATGATAAATAGATCCCAGTAGATTATTACGTATAAAAAACCTCAGATAATGAAGAGATTGTGAAATAACCCTTACATTGTACTTTTCTTTGGTTGGGGTAGGTTAACCTCTTGTATAATGGTTAAATAATTGTTATTAAATTTTACAAGAATCATAAACATTAATATTATATCACATATGATCTTTTAACATTGATTTGTTAACAATATCTTAGTATTATCGTTGTTTCGGGTGTTAACTTACTCATTTTCATTTATATGTTTTGTTACGTAAGCCGTGTTTGTAATGGATAGGTTCTATATTATTCATATCCAGAATGATATCAATTCCTTAAACATCATTTTTAAATCATCAAATTATAATTATACTTTAATGGATACGGTGGAGAATGAATCTCATCGCGTTCGTGGAGACGGTAGTCCGTACGTACGCACGAGCGACAATATCATTATTTTGATATTAAAATAATATATAAATGGATGTTATATCATATATAAACAATCATTAACATGTTATATTTATTATTTACATGAGTTACACATCATTATTATACGCATCCAAATAATAATATATTGAATAACAATTACACCACGACGTGGAGACGGTAAGTCGTACGTACAAACGTATGGTGACATGTTATTCAAAAGGGTGGATAGAATACTGAATATGGTTGTACAATATTTATAATAACATCACAGTATATATGTTATACTAGAGTTATTATTTTAGAATGGTAATAACAAAGAATGAAGAAGTGGAAGAAGAAAGGAACTTGGAAAAGGGTGGTGAAATCATTACCTCTTCTTCGGGTTATTCCATTTTATTTGATCAAAAGGGCTGCATAGGTTGGCTTTCTGATCAATCTAAGGCCTCTAGGGTGTAGTGAGGGAAGTTGGGAGAGTATTTGGGCAGATTTTGGCCGATCCAAAAGGCTTTGAAGGTGTGGAGAAAAGAGCAGGAGGAGTTACCTTTTATAAGAGGGGTGAGGGGCACCTTTGGAAAAGCTAGAAATATTAATTTATAATAAATTCATATTGGGTTTCTAATGGGTAAAAAGTTGATTATTTAAATGTTAAGGTGGGGATAGGTCGAAAACAACTCAAACAATAGAATTTAAACAGGTTTGGGTTACTATATTAACCTTATCTTTAAGTATTAACTCTATGTTAATTAGTTTCACTTTTACAATGTCTCTTTGTATTTTTATATTATATGGTTAATAAACTTACCCTATACATTTAAGAGACCCCCAAGTGGTCCATTAATAATAAACCTATCATTATATAAGTCTCTTGGACGAAATTTAGATTTTTAGGAATTTAATATCAATTAATAATATAATACTTGTTTTAAAAACTCTTTTATGTGAATTTTGACACTATTCAATAGTTGATTTTTGTGAAACTCATAACAGAATGATTACTTCGAAAAAATATAATTAAATCATTCCTAAAAGGTCATATTAAAATAGAATATTATTTTAATTCATAAAAAGTCTCATATTCTATTTATTTGTGTATTTATAAAATCAATTATTTTAATTTTTCACAATTATGGTAATTACTGCATCATCATTGTGTAAAAAATAAATTTAATTATTTAATGTCTAAAAATTATAAATAAAATATCATTATGTAGGAAATCTATTAAGTTTTATAATGAATATTTATAATCGAATTTATCTTATGTATAACCCTATATTAAAATTTTTTTAGTAAATAAACTTTGATTATAACTCTTTTAACTCTTCTTTGAATTAAATAATAATAAATGACCTAATCTAATCCAAGTGGGCCTAAATGATAATATTTTATTCCTAAGGCTGTTTTGGGAGAGATACAATTGTCCAATAGAATTAGGACATGTGTTAAGATAATATTAATATCATTTTTGCCTTTAATTCCCTATTTACTTTTAACCGTGGTGAATAAAAGTAAAAAGTTACTATTCACCGAAAATTATTTTCATCTAATTGAACCAAATTTTACTTATTGATATTAACCGTGTGTCTTGGATTTTCGAAATTCCATTCACAGAAGCGGTAAAATTAAGTTTTATGAAAAATTCAGTTTTTTTAACTACCACTTAGTAGTTTCACTATTAATAAAAAATTGAAGTTTTTCAGAACAATGCCAAAATTTCACCATAATATAAAATTGATATTCTGAATTCAAAAATGATGTCTATTTTACAAAATTAAAAACAGATAAGTTGAATTAATTAATTTTATAATTAATTCGTGGTGTCACAACAAATAGCGTGTTTTTAAGAAACAATATATATCAAAATATTGATAATTGTTTATATCCAATTTCAAAGTAAAATTAATTCTAGTGGACACCATTGGATAAAATGGTAAAAATAAATTCTAATTATAATTTAAAACCACTCAATAATATTATTTATCACTATAAATTATTTTGAATAAAAAAGTTATTTTTAAGTATTTTTCACTATTCATAATAATTGGAAGTTCTCATAAAAATACCAAAAATTAAACTTAGGATAATTTCGATATACCGAATCCAAAAAATTATATCCATTTTGAAATATAAAATATATATAATTTCAAAAATTAGGTATTACTATTCATAACAGCTAGTTTGATTGGATGTGGTGTGTTAGAACTCGATGTTGCGTACAACACACGCTATCGCATTATTCAAAGAGAAGTGTACCATAGAAGCTTGGGTTGTTACAATTATAATATGGTTTTAAATATCAAAAAAATTACATACGTGTTCCTTTTATAAAATTCTTCTACCTATCTTGAATTTTAGAGTGTAAAAAACATGTTATCACAGTAATTGATAAAATGGTTATCATGGGGTTAATCCCATATTATATTGGATAATTTTTTATATAATGTTATTTTGAAATTATTTTTTGATACTATTCATATTATAACTCATCTTATATTATAATATTATCAACATGGATCCCATTTTACATCATATATAATTTATAATAAATATATATTTTTTAGAATCCATGTTCAGCCCTCCCCTCACATTAAAAAATGGAACAACTTATTATAATGTAATAACACTTAATGAACCAATTATTTAGGAAACTATCTATAAATATAATTTATTACATTTAAAACTATTTAATAGAAACCTTAATTTATAAATAATTTAAATCTTAGTGAACTTATGGTGTTCAGAAAAGGAGATATTCCAAGGAGTATTTGTAGTGATGAACACATATTTAACTTGTATTTCGTTGTCCAGCATCATAAAATCATTCTCAATCATAAAAAATTAGATAAATTGAATCCAACATATACTAAGAGATTATTATTTTAATGTAATATCTTATATAGAAATCATTTCCCTATCCAATGGTGAATCAACCCATTATTTGTTTGTATAGGGGACCACCGCCTCACAAACCGATGTAATTCATTTTCAATCACATTGCCTCTTTGATGAATTAGAATAAATAAATTATTATTATATATTCTATTAATTAAATATTTTTCAATATTAAAATATTATTTTTCATTTACCTTTTCACATTTCAATTCACTAAAAAATGAAAATGTTATTTGTGCATACGTGTGGGCTACCAGCTCCATGAAGCGATGTGTTTCATTTTGTTCTCAAAATAAAATATATTTCACATATTAGTAAATTTATAGAAATAATATTATATTATTGGTATTATTATAATTTAATAGTGGAAAAATAATATTTTTCTTCATTCAATAATTACAATTAATCAATGGAATTGTTACCCATGCGTACATACGAACCAACAACCCTACAATTGTTATGTCGATAATTTTTCCTAGCTATCTATCATGGTAGGATCTATAAATAATAATATATGTATAAATATAAAAATTATTCCATGATTATTATTTTGGATATGTTAATTTAATTAACAAATTCACTACAATTAACCTCCCAACATCAGTTTGGACATATGAATAGAATATAATCAGAACATATAATGTGGACATAAATGATTAGGTAATTTTCATATAATATTAATATGTTGGATAAATAAAAATAACAATTTTTTAATATAAGTGACATAAAATAATAATATTTTTAATTAGGAAAATATATGTGATGTGTTGGAGTCATGATAAGGGAAATTATTTTTACAATATTACTTTAATAATTATTATAAAACTCCATTTATTCCATGTTTTTATGTTAATAATAATGATTTAAAAAGATATTTTTGCTCTATATTTCATGATTTCAATTTTTTAAAATGGAATATTTTTTGGAATGCATTGAATTTCTATACAAAAGACAAAAAACATGTTCAATTTAAATGTATATAACGAGAATGACATTTCCCACCTCTGTAAAAATTATTCTATGTTTAGATTCATTTTTATTAATCCATAGTAACATTAATGAAAAACTATCTTCCAATGTTTATGGTAATTTTAGTTCTTAAAATTAGGTTTTAAATCAATTGATATTTACATATCAAAAAAATGACTTTTTATAGGTGAAAAAATATATTTTTATGATTATGCTGTAATTTATGTGATTTTATTATGATAAAGGGTGGAATTTTTTAAAAGAGTGATGTGTAATTGTGTTATTAACTATGGATTTGTGGTTTCATGACTAACCTGGGATGGGTGATCCTATTATATATCTCCAATGCATTAGTAAAAGGGACATAGTTATCTAAATAAGTTTCTAATAATAGATTATATAAAGATATTATGATTATTAATCCAGGTTTAACCTAGATGGTAATTTCAGGTGTATTTGTGATGGATACTCTATCTATTAATGTGATGTTTATTACATATGTTACTATAGGGGTAACTCTATTTGTATGATTTATATGAAAACATGGTCTCATGTTACCTACAAGATTTATCATTTATATTATAAGTTTTTGTTCATATATAATGACATAAAAAGTTAGTGGAATATATGGGATATGATATGAGGTTGAAATGGAAAATTTTTTAAACATTTTTTATGAGTTTTTACAAAATTCAGTGAAACTAATGTGTGTTTTATCTTTCCTTCATGATTTCAAATGAAATTTTTTTAAGAAATATTTTGTTAGTGAGGTATTGTCTTTTGAAATGTAACTGATTATTTTGAGAAAAATAATATATTAATCGATTATTTTGAATTTTATTTATTAACTATAAGTTTTTATTTAAATTTTATATGTCTCATTCTATGATTTTTGTTCTAGAGAAAATATCGAAAAAATCACCTAGGTATAACGATCGATATGCGCAATAATGAAGTAACATTAAAATACATGTTTCTTTTTAATGAAAAGAAAATGTGTTTCATTTTAAATGTTTTATATTATTAGAAATATGCATACTGCTAATAAATATACACATTATATATATATATTGTTTTATTATTAATGTTTTATTATTAAATTGTACAAAAATCAAAACCTAAAAATTATTAGAGAATGAGATAGTATTAGTTATAGTGGAAGTTACCTATAATATGAATTGATTAGTGATATATCAATAATATTTCTATCCTATATGGATATAGATAACCACAAAGGTTTTGGTTATATTTGAACATTAATTAAATGTCCCCAGGAAAAAATATGATTGTATATTAGGGATAATTATAGATATTTTGATAAATAGAAGGAGAAGAATATAGAATGGTTATGTATGTCATTATGTTTATATTGTCACAATAGTATTTATATTGATTTTATTCATATTGTCATGTAGATTATTATTTTATTATAAAATCAAAGGATATAGTTGGTATCAAAGTGAAAATTTATTTGAAGAAAAATTTAGTGGTTGTCTAAATTAGAATTTAATCATAAAAGGAGACATAATAAAAACTATTTTGGGTTTTATTCACTAGTTATCGCAAGTTATGAATACTAAATTGATAATAGTTCAGTTTTATTTTGAATTAAAAATTAAAATTGTTTATGTTTCAATGTTTGGGTGGTAATGATAAAAATGATAAAAATATTCAATGACATATGAATCATTCTTGATGTCTAAAGCACCTTGTAAATTTTCTAATCAGAACAGAAATATGTTTTTTGTGGGAAAGGGGGAATAAATATAAAATATACCAAGGAATAAAGAAAACATTCAGTTAATTCCATGAAGGGGAGTTTTATTATTCACATAGTGTCGATTGAATTTGTTAAATTTGGGTACTATGTGAATTAGTAAAACATATGTCCTATGGGGAAATCACATGAATGAGATCGGTAAGACAAGTATTAATGAGTGTTTAATTATTTTAATGATGAACATGAGGGATAATCTTGTGATGTATTAACAGTGTGCATTATAAAATGGATTATGCTTTTAAATGTTCCAATATAATGATATGATTCATATTTTTATAGGTTTTAAATATTTTGAAATAATATAAAAAATAATATTTAATGGATTATAAATAATATTGATTGAGTGTTGTGTGTATTTATAGAGATTCAATATATATGATGTTGTAATATATTTAATATTATTCATTATTTAAAAGGTATAGACACCAATTATTATATTTAATGTGATTGAAGTATTTTAAAAGATTTTATTGAGTTTTTATAGATGTTTGAGGTATATAGAACATTTATGTTTTAAATGAGAAAATATTATTTCATTGAAGAACCACATTCCATGCTGTGGACTTGTTTTTAATGTATCAATGTCATTTAGGGTTTATATGATCATTTATTATTAAGATCACTTGTTACGACATTCGCTATTTACTTTTGAATGGTTATAGGTATTATATTGATATAGTTTTAGTAAAAGGAAACCCCATCTTATAAAAAATATTAGGTGAATAAAATTCAATATTGATGGTTGATAGGGTTAAATCACCTACCACAACCCTATGTGATAACCTGGTTAGTAGGATGTAATTTTTTTTAATTAAAATGATTTGTTTTTAATGATTTTATATATTGGGAATAGATTTTCTATCATAGATATAACTATGGTATTGAATATGTGATTTGGTTATTAGGTGTTTATTGTTATTTTGGATGAAGTTAAATGTTTAGGGATCTTTATGTTATTATAATAAACAAAAAATTATGGGAAATTATTTTTTGATTAATGGTAAATTTATTTTTTTTAGGCATATATAATTTCCATGTCAATTTGGGCAGATTCATGTCCCCTATATAAATTATTAAAATATGCTATAGAATAGGAAAATTACATCTTTGTACGAGGCATTATTAATGATTGATTTAATTTGGACATAAAATTATAATTTTTCATGGAATAATATTTGTTCAAATCATTATTTTATATTGGATTAAATCATAGTCTATAATTTTGTAATAAATTTTTATGATATTTACTTATGGGATGATTTATTTTGATCATTGTTTATTACTATTTAATTTTGAGACTAGTGTTATATTTATTTGTATAAATGATGATTCACATATGAAAAATCTGATCAGTTACAAATTAATTTTTTTAATTTATAAATAAACGATGAATATCTAGTTATATTTTTTTATTGTTTTTTTGACACTATGAAATATTATGGAATTTGAAAGTCATATTTGATAATGAGTTTGACATGCATCACTTATCGTATAAAGAAATGTTACACCCTATAAATTTACAATTCCTTTTTTTAAATAATTTAAATATAAATAAAATTATTGATTACACATGACCCTTATTTTATCTTGTGCTACATGTAATAATTATTTTCATTGAATGATTGTGTTACAGAGATGCCCGGGTTTTACTGAAAAACATTATATTATTAATAATATTATTTAAATATTAAAATTTTGAGTAAGTCGTTGGAAGAGGATTTCAAGGTTAGAAATAAATAAAATATGAAATTTTTTTGATTAAATGTTTTTACTATATATATAATTATAACATCTGAACTATTTATAAGAAAAATAAATGGGTTCTGAAAAATATTATTTCTTCTACAATATGTCTTCGTCACGCCATGCAAACATATTTTTGATTAAATTTATAAAAATAAATAAAATGGTATGGAAAAATATAACATATTATTGTATCAGGATGTAAAATTTATCTTTTGATGAATTTTAGGGATTTTTTTTGAAATATTTAATTTTTAATGAATTGTGAAAAATATTAAATATTAATTTAAAATCAAATTTTCAGTTCAATTATTCATAATTTAAAGTTATATTTTAATTTTTTAAAAAATTTAAATGTAATCAATTTTATAATAATTATTTCAATTTAGTCAATTGTATTCATTTTTATAATTAATTTTCATATCAAAATACGTGTACACATTTTAATATTTTCACTATAAAATCCAACGTTCTCACTATAATTTTTGGATTAATTTCAAAAAAATATTTCCACTTATATTTATTGAATTTCAAAAAATAGTTTCAAATTTCTGAATCATAAATAAATATATTTTTTATTAATATCAACTTAATTTTTTTACTAAAATTATATTGAATGTAGTAATAATTAATTATCATGATTGAGGTATAAATAAATTTATTGGGGATTAAAATAATATCATAATTGTTAAACAAGACCTATATACTTGCCTAAATAATATTTTCTGGAAATATTAAAAAAATTAAACCTCAATGATTCTTATATGGAAAATTTTGGCACCCTGTATCAAATGATAAACACAGGATAAAATATTTCTATTAAAAAATACACAGTGTGTCCTCATCCAACTTATAAAAGGGAACCTCATATTTTCTCCACGTTACTAATTAAAACAACTTTTGTTTTTAAAAAAGTACAAAATTACTTCCATAAATCCCTTCCACCATCCTAGAAACATTAAATTTTTAAAAACACCATCGTAAGAGGGATATAGTTCAATACTAATGAATATAACTGAAGAAAAGGTAATGTTTTCAATAAACATATTTAATTTTTTTCATCATACACATCCATAAATTGTTATTATACTCTGATTATATGATATTTTAAGAATATTTCGCATATATGTCTTTATTATATATCATTTTAAAAACCTAAAGCCATCCCCAATTCAATAAAATCAGTTTTGAAATAATTGTTCATGTTAATGGTGAAATACATCTGAATTAACAAATGTCATTTGTTAATCCATTAAAACCGCTCATGGTTAGTTATGTTGATATATATATTATTATATGTATAACCTATTTACACCCATAGATTATCAATATAATATATATATATATACATTTCATTCCATATGGTATATGATATCATCGATCACATGTACGGTGGTCCACTTCCTTCTAAATCCATGAGGATCGTCTTTGATTGTTGATTCACATGGATGATGATTAGGATGCATTCAATGGTTATATGTTATATAAATTGAACAATTATTATATTCATGACATATTTATTACTTTGTAAATGTTATTGATCATTTTCAGGCACAACATTCCACTCACTTAAAGATGATAACATCGTTTGTGTATGTGTAGACTACCATCTTTATGAGGTCATGTGAATCTCTTTTCATAACCACATCAAATGAATGATATATATATAAGTATATTTATATAAATAAAATGTGATATATTATATTATTATCTTTATAAAATAAATTAATATTACATACATCCCTTCAATAATATATATTAAGTTATTTAAATGTTACTCATGCGTATATATGATATACAATCTCAATGATTGTAAAATACATTACTTTTCATTGAACATCATTAGTTATGGGTATTAAGTGTAAATGTTTCTTCAAAATATAATATGTATGTCATGAATATAAATAAATGGATGAGAGAAATATATAATATATTCGTGAACTAGATCATTAAAAGTGAAAAATGTTTGACAAAATTAATAAATTAATATCTAAAATAAGTAATATAATTTATTATTTTTAAAAAATATGTGAAAAGATCTAATAAAATGATTAAATATGATAATTTAAAAAATACATTTATTTTTAAATATATTAATAACCTGATTAAAATCACTATATATAGTGTTAGGTATGTTCAAATTATTTTAAGCATGAGGACAAGGAATTTATCCCAATTTTATGTCATTTAAGAACATTATATTTTTCAGCACCAAATTAATTTTATATGTGGTAGATGTTATCCATTTGATTGGAAATATCATTAATATATAATTATTCATGGTATTTAATATTTCAATATGTATTATTTCTTCTAGGGTTATTTTAATTAAAATTTATAATATGGTCCAAAATTTACAAACTCAGTTTATACTAAGTAGGTTATATTATTCAAATGTTCTCTTTGAATTTTATATTAATACATGTGTACTTACTTATGAATATTTTTTAATTTAAATTTTATTACTGGGATTTTATAGTTTAATAACATAATTTATCGATGGTTTAACTATATATTTATCATCATGATCATTTTATGTTATTATTTTAAAATCACATTGTAATTGAGAATGATTATTATTGAATTTCACATTTTTTAAATTATTTTATCATTATCTAATTAATATATTTATTTTTCTTATCTAATTTTTTCTCATGATATTATAATGTAATAAAAAAAAGTTAACTCTATATTGTTTTAAATTATTTACATTATGTATTTTATAATATTTAAATTCATTTCTCTCTTCATTTTTATATATGTTTTCTTTCGAAAACCAATTTTGGAAAATTAATTTCAAATATGTTTTTTAAATTTACCTATTTATTTATTAAATTAACTTCTAAAAAAATTACTATATAAAAAAATTCACGAAATAGCTATTTTATTTTCAGAACTATACTCATTTGGGTTTAATTGAAAATGTAAAATGAATTTTGGTATAGTTTTCGAACAAATATCAATTACATAATTTTTATAAGAAAAAATTAATGTTATTTTATATTTTATGAAATTAATAAATTTAACAAACATAATTTCGTTGAATATTTTTTTTCCATGTTATTAATATATTTTAAGGAAATATCATTTTATATAATCTGAGAATTATGGGTTTTAAAAAATTAATATTGGTGGAATGGATTCTCAAAATTTTTACTTTTTCAAAATAGATTTTTAAAATAATAATAAAAGTTTACTCATTAATATTTTTAATGGCATTTTTATGGTATTTGTATTCATAAAAAATAAAATCCTTTATTTTATATATACCTCAATGGGGATATTTGGTATTTCAACCATCCTTTATCATCTTTTTTATTATTTATGGTCAATTTGAAGAAGTAAATTATTTAAATTCACTTCATTGATACATGTTTTGTAGTAAATAACATTCCCCTATAATATTATTATTGTATTTTTGTTAAAAATAAAATTTCACATATGTATACAAGTTATTTATCATGTATAATATTAATTAATAAATCATATATCATTTTTACATGTAGTGTATTACATTGAATATAATTTGATTGACTTGGGAAATATTGATAAATTTGAGTTATATAATCAATACATGTGATTGAAGATAAGGATCTTTTTTATGATAAAAATAAAATATTATTTATATGTGGAATGCTTTGGAAACGTAATATATGGGTTGGGATATAGTTAATGAAATACCCTTGAGGTGTCATCTGTCTTTTCAGATGATTTAGTTGGATATCAGTAGTTATGTGGTTTTTATGCATTAAAAAATAAAATATCTTGGAGATAGATGTTTACGGTAATCATATCATCTTCCTCGGGAACATGATATTCAATTATAAATTATTTTCTTCATTCAGAATTGATTTATTATTATAAATTATATATTTATAGGGATATTATCTCTCAATGATTTTAATTATCATTTTATTGATTAAATTTAAAATGTTTTCAATTAAGTAAATTATAATTTAAAATATGATTATCCCAATTATGGTTTTCCATTTATTGATTAAATGTAATAATTTTCAATTATTTTCCTTTCCAATGACTATTCTATTCAATTAAATAAATGGACTCTGTGTTCAGATATTTACCATGACATTTTTATTATTAATTACTATTTATTCTTTAATTATTCATTATGGATTCAGTTGTACACAATATTTTTGGGAATTTAATGTCACCCTTATTTTATATCCATTATTTTCAATCCATGAAGTTTAAAATATTTTATATGCAAGGATATACTATATTCGATAATTTTATTATCAATTAAAATTATTGTAAATTTAATATTAATATTTAATAAAACATTTATGCATATATCTATATAAAAATACAATTAAACAATTGATACCTTCTAGTTTATTGTAATGAATTGGTTCTGGGTGCCACCCCACAGTGCCCCATACCCGTTTGGTCACATGTCCTCAAACGCATTTTCCAAAATGTCAGAGGATTTCGACTAGTAGTGATGGAATTTTCTGTGATGGTGGGGAAAATTTACCCTTGTTGGAAGATAATTCAATGCTTAATAATAATCATGTATCTCAAAAGTCCACCTAACAAGACTAAATATAGGCTTTTCCTATGTATAGGAAGATGCGTCACCAACATTAACTATTTATATTAAACCTATGGATAGCTCACATAGTCTAACCTCTCTAGCGATGTAATGAAAATAATAGGAAAGATATTATGAGGAATCCATCATTATCAATTCCCCCTATGGTAATTCCAGATTAAATACCGATTCTTTGGGGAAGTAATCAATGTAAATTTACTATGTGGTCTCGTAATATAAACTATAGACACTCTGAGGGAGAACTCACCACCAATCCCACATGTTTCTCATAATGTAAATTTCACGACCCGTCCTCGGGGCCCGTGCCGTGACTACCCCAAACCCGCCTTCCATAGGCCAGGGGCTGGAGACTACCACCAAATGCGTAAATCCTGATGAAAAGTGAAGGCATTGCCTTTGTACAAGTAAACAATACAATTGATTATGCAAGTTGAAGTAAACTCTAAGTAAACTGAGTATAAAAGTAAGTGCTGGAAAGTAAATGGCCCAATATACAAACCCAACTAAAAGTAGAGTACAAATGAGAAAAGAAGGTACAACAGGTGAAAAGTAAAGCAGCAACCGCCCAGAAGTCTTTCGAAAACCCCACCTGAAGGGTACGTAAAAATGGTTTTCTCAGCTGCTCAGGTCCATCCGTCCACACCGTGTATGTTCTGCCTGATAGTCCACCTTCGGTTATCATCCCGCTCCACAAGCCTCAACTACGGTCAGCTTTGTCTATCATATGCATCCAACACAACGTAGTGTAGGCATAGCCCATGAAGGGGTGAGTATATGACAATTGGTAGGGACTCCGAGACCCCCGAAGGTCTCCCAGAATTCACTAAAGATAAACCACAAAGGAAGGATACAAACACGAAGAATTATATTAACCCTACTTAGGTATATGCCCATACATATACCTATGTCATCAATTACAGTTCGACACCATCTCATGAGCCCATGTATAACTCAGTCCACACAGGAAAACACAACCCAAACCACACAAGAAATCACAACCGAATCCACACAATAAAGCAAGTCAAACATACTGTAGATAATGATTTAAAGTCAAGACTCAGCACACACATGTATACTAATCACATAGAGGGGTGAAGATGATTAAATGTATCATCTGAATCATCTCCTCTGTCGAACCGACGAATGATTCAAGTACAGAAGTCGTCGCTGCCGAACCCACGTATGATCCAAGTATAGTAATCATCACTGCTGAACCCACATCGGATCCATGTACAGTCGTCATCGCTGTCGAACCCACGGAGGATCCATGTACAATCATCCTTGTTGCCAAACCCACGTAGGATCCATGTACAATCTCCATCGTCATCGAACCCACGAAGGACCCCATCACGATAGTCATCGCAATCGCAGCCAGCTCTATGGTCCAACACACAGCACGCTCAATTCAAGGAGGGTCCGCTCCATGAGCCAAGGGGTTCTAAACATAAACTGTCATGAATTCCAGATTTTATGTATCAAAAAGTTCAGTCTCGTCAAAAGGAACTCAACGCGACAGAGTATGTGTCATTTGGATGCCCGGTCTAAGAGTTATTGTCTTTTTCATCCCAGGGGCTATGTTTTTTTTTAATATAAAAACTACTAGACCGTACTCCATCTGCATCCAATCCTCAAGTGGTGTAATCCAAAAGAACCGTATCACTAAGAGGAATTCAACGTGATTGATAGAACGTCATTAGAACATCCGGTCGTTAAGTTATAAGTGTTTCTGCTCGAAGGGCCCGATTGGTTTCATGTTTGAACCAACCTATCTGTACGCAAAATTTACCAAAAGCCTGAGTGTAAGATACCTAAATGACATTCTCGGTCAAAAGATCCCAAATCAACTGATGGTGCATCTATTGGAGGTCTGTAACCCGTGATATGGGTGTTTGAACAAACGTGGTCCGAAAATAGATAGTTTGGGACCGGTCCGACCCGACCCAATGCCCCCTGGGTCAGCCCAAACCGGGTCGACCTGACCTGGGTCTGGGGAAGGCTTGATAAAGCGTGGCCCGACCTGGATAGCATGGCACAACCCAGCTGGCATGGCCCGACCTGGTTCTAGAGGCCCAGCGCGGCTGGCGCGGCGCAGAGCTAGCGGCCCGACCCAGCGCGGTCGGCCCGGTCCGGAGCGGGCGGCCCAGCCCGCACGGCCTGTGGCCCGGCTCGGATTTCGGCCGCAGCTTGGCTCTCAGCAGAGCGGGGTGCAAAGGGGGGGGGGGTACATCATCCCTCATTCTAAAATGGCTAGCTTTAATGACCGACCTTGTGAAACCATTGGACCCGAGGGGGTCCCGCCTCCAGGGGCGCCAGCGGCCGGCTGAGCGGGCCGCCCCTTTGAAAAAGGGATGCGGCCTTAGGCCGTGGCTTCTGTCCGACTGGTGTGGTACGATGGCGATGAGCCTCTCCACTGCGGCCCGCTCATGGTCGCAGCCTCCTTCAGTCTCACCGGTGCGGCGCAACGGTACCGTGCTCCTTCACCGCGGCCTACTCTGGTCGTTGTCCTCTTCATTCCCGTGCAGTGCAAGGGCACCACACCGCCTTCTCCAAAATGATAAACAAGAAACGGGGAGGGGGATTGGTTGTGTTTGTGGGGTCCAATCTCTTCCCGTTATGTGGATATCAAGCGGCCAAAATAATCAATGAAGAACGTTAAATTAAAGTTGAACGAAGATAACCCCTACCTCGAAAGAAAGTTCACGGTTGTCAAGCGTCGTAGATAATGGCGTCGTTCCCATCGTCATCATCGTCTCCTCCCTTGTCGTAAAAGGAAGATGAGATGGAGAAAACCAGAACCTCTGAGTTGACGTTCTTCGTCGGAGAAATAGCATTCTTCGTTGATGTAAAGACGTTCTTCGTGGGAAGATGATGTTCTTCAAAAACTAGAGCTCTCTCTACTCCAATACCCAACACAACAAGCTAACCAAAATAAAATAACGTTCTCCTTATTTTATTTTCCTTTTCCATCCATTTCAGAATTGAAAATATCAATACAATAGATCAATTAGTTGAAGATATGTGTTGGCAAGATTACTGAGGAGAGAGGGGAGAGTTACACAATTAAAGGATACCAAAAATTAATGAGGAGCTTCCATGTATTTATCATGGGAGTTCAAAGGGGTTTAGGGTTACGGAATATGAAAAGATGAGTTCTTGTGTGGCCCTAACCTCCCTCATAACCACAAATGGGATGTTGGGTGGTTGTGGGCCCCACCAACAACATCCCATGAGAGAGTTTAACTTCCAAGTAGAGTAAAATAAAATTGTACACAATTTTAATTACTTCTCACTTAAAACTAAAAAATTAACTTCTTCTCCTGAGGAAAAGAATCAACAGTAAAAGTCATCTTAAGAACAATACAATCATACTGGGTTCGTCAGTGCCCTCTGATTTCAATTCCGAGCATCGTTTCAAATGATAGAAAAACACGCTCGTTCTTTCACTGAATGTACCCGAGCTAAACATCAGAAATTGATTCTGGGCACTCTAGCCGTCAGAATCAGGTTCCGTCAAAAACTATGTACTCATAAAATCGCAAAGAAATTAAGAAACAAATTTCCATGAAATTTCGAGGTCTTTACATTACTCCCACCTCAGGTATTTACTTCCCTGTAAAGATATATCTCAAACTAGGGGAACACATTATGGTATTGAAAATGACTCTTAGCCTTCTGCTCCCATGTTCTCTCCTAGAGGATTATATACTGCCACATGATGCGCACTAGAGGAATTGATAGTCCACATAGAACCCGCTCCTGTCAATCCTCGACTTCCACTGGGACCTCCAAAAAAGTCGCCCCTTCATCAATGTCCAGCTTTCCGTGATCAATGATATGTGTTGGGTCATGTACGTATCTCCTCAGCTGAGATACGTGGAAGATGTCGTGCACACAGTGCCACTAAGGTGGAAGATCCAGGTGATAAGCCACCTCGCCTATCCTTCTGAGAACCTGGAATGGTCTGATGAAGTGCAGAGATAACTTTCCACCACGGCCAAACCTCCGTAATCCACGTCGAGGTGAGATCAATAAGAAAATGTGGTTTCCATTCTATTACTCTAGTGGAATCCGCCTCCTATCAGTATAGTACTTCTGTGGGCTCTGAGGAGTCCTCATCCGCTCATGGATTATTTGTACCCTCTTCGCTGTGGCCTGGACCATATTTGGTCCTATAAGTGCTGACTCCCCAGGGTCTGTCCATCACAGAGGTGATCTGCAAGTTCGGCCGTACAATGCCTCGTATGGTTCCATCTAGATGGTGGACTGATAACTGTTGTTTTACAAAAACTCATCTAAGGGTAGGTGATCCTCCCACCTACGACTAAAGTCAAGGACACATGCATGAATCATGTCCTCGTGATTTAGAATGGTCCTCTCCATCTGACCATCTGTCCGAGGGTGAGTGGCGGTGCTCAAGAATTTCTGAGAACCCAATTCCTCCTGAAACCCCTTCCAAATACAGGAAGTAAATCGAGTATCTCGATCGGAGATGATAGATGATGGCAGACCATGAATTCGTACAATATTCTGAACATAGAGGCGTCAGAAGCTCTCCATTGAGAGGTGCACTCTGATAGGTATAAACTGGACCGACTTGGTGGGTTGGTCTATGATCACCCATATAGAGTCATGTCCTCTGGAAGTACGTAGAAGTCCCAGTATGAAATCCATAGATATCCCATCACACTTCCTCTCTGGGACCTCTAGGGGATATACTAAACCTGATGGTACCTAGTGCTCTACCTTCACCTCCTGATAAAAGAGGCATCGTGAAATGAACTCTGCCACAACCTTTATCATACCCGGCCACCAGTGCTTTCGTCTGATATCTTGTAAATCTTTTCCACATTCGGATGTACCACCAAAGGGGAATTGTGAAACTCTCTCAGCACTTCTTCCTATAAAGTAGCTGGTACCATGGTATGTCCTTTAAAAAGGATGATGTACTCTCACCTATAAGGAATCCATTAGGTGCCTGCCCTGTGGAAATCTGAGCACGTCGCGTATCACAGTCAACATCCCCATGCTGTGCCGCTCTAACCCGCTGAAGTAGTGGAGGAGCGATTGTGATTAATTGTAGAAATGCTTCTACTTCTTTATCCACAAAGGATGTCTGCAAAGAGGTTAACTACTTGGTCTCTTCTCCATATAGCTTAATGCTCTTCCTCCTGCGGAGAGCATCAGCTACTATGTTCCCCTTCCCAAGAGTATAGAATATCTCAACTTCATAGTCCTGGTGGAACCCGAGCCATCACCGCTGTCTCAGAACCAGGTCCTTCTATGAGAATATGTACCTGAGACTCTGGTGGTCAGAGTAGACTATAAAGTCCTCGAGAATCAGATAGTTCCCCCACATCTTCAAGGCGAAGACCACTGCTCCTTACTCCAGGTCATGGGTATCATAGTTCTACACATGATTCCTCAACATTCATGATCTATAGGTGATCACTGCCCGCTCCTGCATCAGGACACACCCGAGTCTGTTCCCAGATGCATCGTAGTAAACTACGTACCCTACTCCCTCCTCCAGTAGCATCAAGATGGGTGCACTGGTCAATATTTTCCTCATCACCTGGAATCTCTATTTAGATCTATCTGACCATACAAAGGGTTTCCCCTTCTTCATTAATGCTTAAAGTGTTGCTGTAACACTGGAGAATTCTTGCACAAATATCTGATAGTACCCATCCGGACCTGGGAAACTCTGCACCTCCGTCACGCACCATGGCGGCTCCCAAGCTAGGATTTCTTCGATCATCATCAGATCCCCCACAAATCCCGCCTCTGATATGAAATGCACCAAGAAGTGGACCACTCTATTCCAAAACTGAAACATCGAGATCTTACTATATAGCTGGTGCTCTCAGATTGTATCTGTTACAACCCTCAAGTGGTAGGCCTGCTCTTCCTCAGTAGTCGAGATATCAATATCTCATCGATGAAGACTAGGAAAAATAAATCGAGGTAAGGATGGAATATTCTGTTCATGAGACTCATGAACACTACTGAAGCATTGGTTACACTGAATGGCAAATCCAAGAACACATAGTGGTCATACCGACACCTGAAGGTCAACTTCTACACATCCTCATCTCGAACTCTGAGCTGATTATAACCTGAACTGAGGTCTATCTTCGAGAACCATCGTTCTCCCTTGAGCCGATCAAAGAGGTCGTCAATCCTCGAAAGTGGATACTTGTTCTTTACGGTCGCCTGATTCAGGTGACAGTAATCAACACACAGTCACCAACTCCCATTTTCCTACTTGGAAAACAAAATCGGGGAAGCCCAGGGTAAAACACTAGGTCGGATGAATCCATTGACCTATAAGTACTCTAGTTGTACTCGTACCTCTTGAAGCTCAACAAGAGCCATCCGATATGCTAGAGTAGATATCGAGGCTGTCCCAGGGTACAATCCAATATATAAGTCTACCTATCCATGAGGAGATAGTCCTGGAACTTTGTCCGGAAAAACGTTCGCATACTGATCCACCACTACAGGAAAACTCAGACCCCTCACATTTACTGCTCCTAGGATAAGACTAGCTAAATGATGAGTGATCAGCTATTTACTCATCTATGTGAGTCCATCTATGCTGCAACGGCTCCATTCTCACCAGTGAAGGTGTACCTACTCCCATCGATGCAGACACACTACACCTTACGCCTAATACAGTTGATCTGGGCATGGACCGTAGATAACCAATACATGCCGAAGATGACGTCGTAAGGCCTCAACGCCATTACAAGAAGATCCCAGCCGATGCTCTCGCCTCCTAGAGTATGTTCACACTGTCAGAACCAGTGCGTAATTTTCGAGTCTGCTCCAGTAAGAGTATCTAGTAGTATGGATCGAGCCAACAACTCCATCAGAATCTCCGAGCTCTGAAAAAGGGCAGCAGTAACAAAAGAATGACTCTATACTATGTCTATAAAAACTACAGCAAGGGTGGAGTAGACACAGATAGTAACTCGAATCATCTCAGGTGCACCGTGGTTGTTGGCCTCCACTGCCTGAAGCTGACCCTGCCTCTGCTCGACAGCTCTTTGTGGTTGGGGTGGTCCTCCTGGTGGTGGTGGGGGTGTTAGAGCCTTGAATCGTCATCCACCACCTACTACTCGGCCAGCTCCTCTACCTCATCTGTCTGCTCCCTGCAGACTGCCATGGTCAAACCTCTGCCTTTGCCTGGGTGTTCCATCAACCGTCTGTTGTTCATCTGCATGGTGGGTCGGGCAGTCACGAGCCATGTGGCACTGCCAGCCGCTTGCATAGCACTGTCTTCCTCTCGAATGACTGGCTCTGATGTGTGTGCCCCGCACCTCCGAACCTGTATCCTAAGGTCGCCTACCAGATGGTCTGGTACGCTTGGACCTCTGTGACGTTTTTCTACTGCCAGCTGGAGAAGACTCCCCTACGTGCTGCCCTGCGGTAGTTCTTGCTGCTGGTGAAGGCCCTAATAAGAAAGTTCTTCAAAAGAAGGGCTCGCTCTAGTACTCCTGCATGCGTCAGAATACTGAGAGAGATCATCGTTGACCTGATCCCATGCCTCAATCCCTACTCGATGGTCGGGGCCTGGAAGAATGTGTCCCATACCATGTCCATGGATTAGTGTGAGAGATTGGTAAACCTCGCCAAGTACTGGGCTACTTTCATGCTGCCCTATCGCATCCTTAGAAACTCCTAAATGAACACCACATGGAGGGTGGCTGGAACAAACTCCAAGCGGAAGAGGCTCTCGAAGTCCGACCAAATAAGAGATGCCTCGCCGTGCACATGGAGAATCAGGCTCCACCAGCTACCTGCTACTATGTGTAGGATACTCACCGCAAGGATCACCATGAGGTCAGCCAGTGTCCCTACAAATCTGAAGACTCGAACAACAGCCTACATCCAATCCTCGACTGCCTGAGGGGCCATCTCCCTATAGAACCTGGGCAGTCTCTGACGCTAAAACTCGTGAAGTGCACTCAAGCTACATGCACTCTCAGCTGCTAGGTCTGGTGACATCGGTGGCTCGGCAGGTAGAGGTTCTTTTGGTGCCTCTGATGTAATAGGGCCCTGCACCGAGGCCTCGTCACTCAGTGAGTTTACGTCTCACAAAAAGCTCGGAACCCTAGCTGACTCCCATCATGGGGCCATCCAGAAAAGAAATAGGTGTGCCACGGTTAATACAGTATACCTGGTGAGCTGACAAAAATTAATCACAATGAAAACTATTGAAACACAAATGAAATCAATGTTTTCATGCACTGAGTCGGGAATCAGAATTCAGGGTCCTGTTGTTGGATATGTCGGCTAACACACCCACACTAGACTCCCTGGACTGATAACCACACTCAATACCCTTAACACTATTGCTTCACATTAAAGAAATTATCAGAGTCCGGAGTTCTGCGGCAGAACCGAACTCCATTGATACAAATTTGTTACGACCCATCCTCGAGGCCTGTGTCGTGACTACCCCATTCCCGCCATCCATTGGCCACGGGCTGACGACTAGCACCAAAGGCGTAAATCCCGATAAAAAGGGAAATCATTTCCTCTATACAAGTTAACAATACAACAGAGTATGCAAGCTGAAGTATTCACTATGTAAACTGAGTACAAAATTAAGTGCTGGAATGTAAATAGGCTAGTATACAAACCCATCTGAAAGTACAGTACAACTGAGAAAACAAAGTACAACAGCTGAAAAGTAAAGATGCACCCACCGAGATGTCCAATGGAAACCCCACCTGAAGGGTGGGTATAGATGGTCTCCTCAGTTCCTCGAGTCCGTCCCTGCACACTATGTATGTTCTGCCTGATAGTCCACCTCTAGTTACCGTCCCTCTCCACAAGCCTCAACTACGTTCAGCGTTGTCCGTCATCTGCAACCAACACAGGGTAGTGCAGGCAAATCCCATGCAGGCGTGAGTATACGATACTCAGTAGGGAGCCCAAGACCCCTGATGGTCTCCTATAATCCAAAAAGGATAAACCAAAAAGGAAGGATACAAACACAAATAATTAAACTAAACCTACTTAGGTATATACCCATACATATACCTAATTCTTAAATTCGAGTTCGGACCTAGCTCTTGAAACCAAATACAACATAGTCCACACAGGAAATCACAACCCAATCCACACAGGAAAGAACAACACAATTCACACAGGAAAGAAAGTCAATCATACCGTAGATAATGATTAAAAGTCAAGACTCAGATCACACAGGTATAATACTCACGTAGAGGGGTGAAGGTGATTATATATAGCCTCTAAATCATCTCCTCTACCTAACCCATGTAGGATCCATGTACATAAGTTGTCGCTGCCGAACCCACGTAGGATCCAAGTGTTGTAATCATCGATGTCGAACCCATGTAGGATCCAAGTACAATCATCATCATTCTAAAATCCACAGAGGATCCAAGTACAGTATTACTCGCTATTGAACCCATGTAGGATCCATGTATAGTCTCCATCGTCGTCAAACCCACGGAGGATCCCAACACGGTAGACGTCGTAGTCGCAACCAGCTTAGGGTTCCCGCACACAGCACGCTCGATTCTGAGGGGGTCCGCTCCACGATCCAAGGGGGTTGATTCAAAAATTGTCAATAATTATAGAGTATATTTATCACAACGTTACATCTCGTCAAAAGGAACTCAACGTGACAGATGATGCATCATTCGGATTCCCGGTCTGAGAGTTATTGACCTTTTCGTCCAAATGCCCCGATTGGTTTTTAAGCTAAAACCAACTCGACTATACTCCAGCTGTGTACAAACCACAATATAATTAATCCAAAATAACTGTCTCACTAATAAGAATTCAATGTGATCGACAGAACGTCATTCGGACGCCCGGTTGTTATGTTATAAGCGTTTCCACTCCAAGAGCCCGGTTGGTTTCAGGTTTGTACCAACCCGTCTATACCCAAAATATACCAAAATCTTGAGTGTAATATACCGAAACTACCATCTCGATCCAAGGATCCCAACGCGATTGGTGGTGTGTCTATCGAAGGTATGTAGCCCATGATTTGGGCATTTTAACGGACGTGATCCGAAAATAGGGTGTTTTGGGACCGATCCGACCTGGAAAAATACCCCTGGGGTCGACCCGAACCGAGTCCGAGTCCGGCCCGACTGGGAGCTGCCCGGACCACGCGGCCTACGGTTGGACTGGGATTCCGTTCGTAGCTCAGCTCTCGGCTGAGCAGGTTATGAAGGGGGGGGGGGGGCACCCCCCTATTTCTGAATCGTCGAGCCTTAATGGTCGGCCTTGTGCAACCGCGGGACCCGAGGGGGTCCCGCCTCCTGGTGGAGCCGGCGGCCAGCTAAGCCGACTGCCCCTTTGAAAAACCGACATGGATTTTGTCTCACCGTCATAGGGCAATGGCGCCATGCCCCTCCACTGTGGCTTGCCCCAGCCGTGGCCCACTTGAAGTTTCGGCGTAGTGTGACGGCGCCGCGCACCTTCATCACGGCCCACTCCGGCCGCGATCTTCTTCTTTCCCACGCAGTGCAATGAAATCGCGCCGCCTTCGCCGCAATGATCAATGAGGATCAACAGGAAAAGGGGATGAGGTTCTTCCATGTTTGTGCGGTCTGATCTCCTCCCATTATGTCGATATCAAGTGGCCAAAATAATCAACAACGAACGTTAAATTAAACAAGAATGAAGATAACCCCTACCTCAAAAGATGTTCGCGGTTTCCAAGCACTGAAGATGATTGCATCATTCCCGTCATCATCGGCATCTCCTCCCTTGTCATGAAGGAAGAATAGGATGGAGAAAACCAAAACCGCCGAGTCGACATTCTTCATCAGAGAATTAGTGTTCTTCATTGAAGTGGAGACATTCTTCGTGAGAAGATGAAGTTCTTAAAAAACTATAGCTCTCACTTCTCCAATCCCCAACACAACAAGCTATCCAAAATAAAATAAGGTTCTCCTTATTTTATTTTACATTTCCAAGAATTAAAAAATTGAAAATTTCAAAACACTAGATCAATTAATTGAAGAGGTGTGTTGGCAAGATTAAAGAGGATAGAGGGGAGAGTTACACAATTAAAGGACACCAAAAATTAATGGAGTGTTGCCATGTATTTATCATGAGATTTCAAAGGGGTTAAGGGTTATGGAATGTGAAAAGATGAGGTATCGTGTGGGCCCCACCTCCCTCATAACCACACATGGAAAGCTGGTTGGTTGTGGGCCCCACCATGAACTTCCCATGAGAGTGTTTAACATTCAAGGATAATAAAATAAAATTATACACAATTTTATTTACTTCTCACGTTAACCCAAAAATTAAACATCTTCTCCCAAGAAAACACATCAACAGTTAAAGTCGTCTTAAGTAATAACAGTGCTGTGAGTTCATCGGTGCCCTCATATTTCAATTCAGAGCACCGGTTCAAAAGATAGAAAAACCCGCTCTTTTTTCACTGAATGTACCCGATCTGAACTTCAGAAAATGATTCCAGGCACTCTGGGCCTCAGAATTAGGTGTTGTCAGAAAACTGCGTACTCATAAAATCCCAAATAATTTATGAAAAGATTTTCATTGAAATTTATGGGTATTTACAGTAAACTATAGACTCTCTGAGTGATAACTCACCATAATATCTCCATGTGGTTTCATAACGTAAAAAATAGACCCTGTGAGAGAGTACTCACCATTATTCCCCTATGTGGTCTCGGCACGTAAATTATAGACACTCTGAGGGACCACTCACAGTCAACCCCCATGTGGTCTAACTACACCAGGTTCTCACTACCTTATGCAATTCAATCATGCATAAACAATGTTAAGCAGCCAAATTTAATATCAAATACTATATTTCTAAAAAAATTCAGTGCATATCACAAGAATATAACAAGTGTAAAAATTAAAACAATTCCATCATATCACTAATAGAAAGGAAAATTGGGTACGGATCATAGGCAACCTAGAACAAATGTCCCTAAACATTTAAAGAATAAAAAACATTAATGGGGGGTTCCTTAAAAATTAAATATCATATAATATCACATCGTCTAACCCAAAAATTAGCAATTAATCAATGTTAGAAAAAATAGGGTTCTATTTTCCATAACCTGAAATACCTGAAAATTGGGTAATTGGAACATTGGCATGTAAAACACAATGAAAAAACCAAAGTCAAACAACCACCTATCTAGATGTTTTATGATAAATATAGTTGAACTTTAGAACTTTAATTGACTTATAACATTGTAGATATACAAAAACATCAAAAAAATGCATCCTTGATAAACTTGAGATCGAGAGAGAGAGAGAGAGATAAGAAATCAAGAAGAGATGCTCTAGAAGATCAATTAACTCACCAGTGGGATTCCAATTCACCCATCAGAGTTCATATTAGTCCGTGGACAAAGAAATAGTGGCATGAAGAAAATTAGTTTCACTTGATCACTCCTAGAGAAAATGATGTTAGATGAAGATGAATTTTTTGATTAGACCTGAACATAGTCTAATTAAACAAATGAAATGAAAAGTTCATTTTTTTCATTTAATGTACACACCATGTACATGCCTCAACCACCTAAATCATTAGGCGGTCTCTGGGTCACCCCACATGGTCGTGTACTCGGCTGTTACAAGGCTAGTGTACTGCTACCCAGAGAAACTAGGTACATTGTGTGTACACCATTGTACATGGCGTGTACTTATAAAATTTCTGAATTAAAAACTTTCTCTCAAAACCACTTTATATCAGGATCCCAACATTATATGAAGATATGGGTTCATAAAAAATTCCTCATTTAATGATATTTGTCCCCAAATTACTTTAATAAGATGTCAAAGAAGAGTCCTTGAATAACACCGACCACTACAGCCGCACATTAGTATCCCTCTCCCAGGTCTCGTGCTGTACTCAGCTGTGCAACTACAAAATATATACTATGGGAACATACCGGCTGTGGAGAAATATTTTCATGATATAAAAATTACAGAAAGGATTCCCCTCATATGATGTGTCCACTTCTAAGTCAACCTCTTTAAGTAAAAATACATGAGATATTCCATTGATGTAACGTCATTGGAGAGAAATGTGGAAGACATCAGGCATTTCCTGGTACCTCTGAAGTAACTAAAACTGATACAAGACCTACCATACTCTCTCTGAATGCTCAAATGGCCCGATGTATCACAATGAAATATATCATTAACTCATAATTATCATGTGTCCCAGCCTCATTGTGACATTCATGAAAACCAGATCTCTACCCTCGAACTCTAGATGTCATCTTCGTGGATTAACATAAGAGTTAATCCAAGACTATAAAATAGTCATCCTCTTCTGAATCAACTTCACCTGCTTCGTGGCCTTCAAGACTAGATTAGGTCCTATCATAGTTGTCTCTCTTACCTCAATCCAACATAGGGGTGATCGGCATGACATACCATACAAAGCCGCATATGGTACCATCTGAATAGTTTTTTAAAATCTATTATTGTAGGAAAACTCCAAAAAAGTTATGTGATTCTCCCAAGAAAATCCAAAATATAGGACTCATGCTAAAATAAATTCCTCTAAAACCTAAATGATGTGATATAACTGGGAATATTTTTAGGTATGGTATGTTGTACTTTGAAGTACTTGTGATCCTATATATTTCAATAGTCCCTTGTAGACACGAGAAGTAATCTAGTCATATCTATATAAAACTATGGATCAAAAACCACATGCAACTGTACAGTGACAATTATTTACAACCACACATGTTCATCAACAATGAATGTCTCCTTGATCGGTAAAGTGTATTCCATGTTTGACAGCCTGATGACAACCACCTAGACCGTATCATTCCCTCGAGGAAATCTCAGTAACCCTATCACAAAATCCATCGTGACATCATTCCGCTACATATAGGGATTGGGTAACTGTTGTATAAGACAAGCCCATAACTGATGCTCTGCCATCACCATCAAAAAGGTGAAACATTCCATAACCAAACTTGAATAAACCCACACCACACCATGAATCCAATACCAACAGTGTAGATCTCGATACATCCTGGTGATACAAAGATGAACTTCTCATACTGAGGAATGGAAATATTGTGTCATCTAATCATGTATGCCTGCTGAAAACCATACACATACATGATAAAATAAGATCTCATCCTCTCTTATGGTCAATCATGGAGTATGTTCCTCTTCAAACAAACTCTCATGTAGGACTAGGTATTTCGAATCTGATAGATGACTAATTCAAACTCGATCAAGCAGAGTATTGGTAACCACAATAGAAGAATGAAGCATATGCCCATGTCCATCTTGCACCTCCAAATTCATCTATGGGAATAGAGCCATAATATTATGCTCACTATTGGCCTCTTGAACTACTAGTATCTAAGTCCTCCTGCTCAATTCCTCAGGCATGGTGTTTCCTTTCTCTGGCATTTAGGCATGATTAATGTCAAAAGATAAATGGTACTCAACCCACCTACCATATCTCAGATTCTGGTCACAACGAGTAATGATATACATGAGACTTTTATGGTATGTTAACACCACAAAATGATGACCCAAAAGGTAATTTATCCAATACATTAAATCATGAACAACCATAGCCAACTTGAGATCATGTGTTGGGAAATTACATTCATATGGAATTAACTGATGAGAACCTTATGCAACAACTCTTTCCCACCATCATGAACACATCCCTCCGCCCAATTCATGATGCAGCTCAGTATCTAGTGTAACCCTTTCCACGTTCTGGTAAAATTTGTATCAGTGTTGACATCAACCTCCCCATCAGCTATTGAAATGTTGAATTTCAAAAACATTCCACAAGTACTTCATACTCTCTTTAGTGAGGCCCATTAGCGGTGCTTCTATGCTTGAAGAGTCTAAATAAAATGTCATTATTAACCATCCAACCTCATAGAACATCATAACTCAATGAAGATCATTATCTGCTTCTAGGAAAATTATGGTCTCACTTTCTTGAGGTCTACTAATACACTTATCTATTGGATAACATGACCCACAAAATTAATCTAGTCCATCAATAAGTGTCACTTTTAAAGAATTTTTTATAACTGATGCTTTCTTCGTGTACTCAAAATGATCACAATATATTTTGAATAGTCATATCAAGTGAAATATTACACCAAGATATAATCCATGAAAACAACCACAAAGGATTCTATGATTGGATATAACACTAAGTTCATCATTTCCCAGAAAACCGCTGCTGCGTTCATGTGACCGAACGATAAAAACACATACTCATATAGACCATACCTTCTCTGAAAGGCTGTAAGAGGTATATATGATGGTGTAACATGAAACTGAAGATAAACGGATTTCATGTCAATATTCCAAAAAACCTAAGATCCTTGATTATTATTAATGCGATCATAAATCCTCAGAAAGGAATATTAGTTATTGACCATCATCTAATTTAGCATCAGATATTCCACACAATTTCTAATGGTATCATCTGCCTTCTATTCAAAAAGGATAGTAGATCCCCTTGGAGAAGTACTAGGTCAGATGAAACCCTTCTATTTTATCTCCTATAACATCTTCTTGAGTTATTATAACAATGCTGTATCCAACCTATAAAGAGGAATGGACACTGGTGATTCCCCTAGTAAATGTTGAATAGATCATTATACCCCTTACTACGGAGGCAAACCTGAAAGGTCTTTTGGAAGGAAATCCATGAAACGATCGACCATTGGAGGAATGTACGCCTATGAATACCCCTCTTCATCCAGATACACACTTGAAATCTAGGATGTAACACCACTCAACCCATGATTATTCGTTCCAGATCTTCTCACCTAGACATCCCATTCTCCATTATGTAGATACAATCCACCCTATAGTGAAGTTAAACTCACTCTAAGAAGAAACAAATCAACAAATGATGGGAAGGGAATGAACCTGTACATTTTGAGAATGATATCATATCCCTTCATCATTATGACATAAAATTTCCAAAAGTAGTGACACCACCTGACCTCAAAAGGACGATCCTTCCATTGACGTACTCTATCCATTAAAGTCCCTAATGGAGTTTTCAATGTCTAGATATTAGTAGAAGTAATAAAACAGAGCCCAAGTCTCTTTGCAATAGGCAAAAATATAATTCTACGGTAGGCCCCTATATCAAAAATAGACGAAGTTGTAACTGATGCAACCAATATCATACCTATAACTATTGAGGGTCCTGGATCCTGGTCCTATTGGGTTGGCTCCAGCACAAAATCCTGACCTGCTCCGCGAACCTATGAAGTAGTCTGAGATCCCTGAGCTGATCAACCCTGTAGTTGTAAAAAGTGCTATGTCTGGACACTATAGTCATGACCACAATCTCGGCCTGAAGTACGAGACGAACTCGAGCCCATCATCTGATGGAGCACTGGTGGTCCGGCTCTGGTATGGGGTGTAAAAGGAGATCCTCCCTCACATGCTACTAGAATGAGGTGATTACATAAAATATTAATATTTCACATCGTCCTATATGTTCAGAACTCGAGACGATCTCTCGAGCACTATGGTTTCTTATGTCTTCCCATCCTGAACTGTTATCACACAACTAAGATACATAAAGTAAAATTTTATATACTCGGATCTCTAAACGTAGTCTCCTTACAGTTCTTCCTATTATTAGTCAAAAGTGTTCCAACTCTGGATGCTGAACAGCCCTGGCCCATATCTCCAAAATATCTCTTGTTGAACATAGTGATCAGCACCTGTTTGACTATCGAAGAACTGAAATTCAACCTCAATATGATCACCTCGGATTAGATTTCATGTTATAGACCATCGTCAAACATCCTCACAAGAAATAACACATCACCACTAGAATTGGTTTAAATCACAACAACTCCAGGAAGTGAGAAGAATAATCCATGACAGAGAGACTAGAATTCTCTAAACTCATGAACTCTCGAGATCCATTGTCCCTCAAGGTAACTATGGAGATGTATACATAGAAGGTACATTGGAACTCATACCATTCCATAACTCATTAGCATCCCACCAGTGATGTCACATCCCACCATCTCTTGGTGGAATCACATAGCTTATATGTAGAGAGCTTGACCGTCCCATCAATATCATCTCATGATAATAAAATATAGACATCATTGATTCCAAAAATTACTCTCTAGCCTAAGGTCCTCCATAACACGAGAAGGTGGGAAGATGATATTGTAGGAAAACCCTATCAACTCTTCCATAAACGAGGTAGGATACAATGTTTCCTGGAAGGTTTGTATCATAATTATAAATCCTTCACAGAACTGTTCCTCAACCCTTATGTCTTGTATAACAACTTGCTCCAATACTGGAAAGATAAGATGATCTACTAGTTTTCTCAATTCTACCATTTCTGGTGTCTGATCGTTGACCAATATCAGGCATACTGCTGGAGGAAATCTCGTTGGCATGACTCTACATGGTCAAGAGCACACCTCAGTTCATGATTATCAAGGACTGAAACAAAGTATTGAAATAATATAACAAAGAAAAAACATTGATGTTTTACAAAACAAGGTTGCACAATGTGTATACCCTACACACGACGTGTTCTCGTAGGAGTCAAAATGGGCATGTACTTCTTCCGAAATTTGTCGTGTTACACCCATACAAACAGCATGTTCATCCTGTGTGAAAACATGTAGATGAATTTTCCATCTTTAACATGTTCTGCCATCTAGAAATAACTATATTGATCCCTTAGAACAAATCTACATAGTGGGTTTAAGTAAGAAACAATGTGTACTATAAGTATTTTACCAACCCGGGTCATTGGTCACACGGCTGGACACACAGTCGACTTTCACACAACGTGTTCTCACTGGACATGATTTAAACTACACAAAGTTCTTCCACCTATTTCATTAGTCACATGGACAGATACATGGTCTCTAAAACTCGTCGTGTAGCCCTAGTACAAGACGTGTTTCACCAAACATTTCCTTACCCAATGTTACTCCCACACAATCAGTCACACAGTCATAGACTTCATGTCGTGTAAAACATGTACATGGTGTGTACTTATAAAAAACATTTTCATCCCAAAAATATGAATACATGGTGTATATTCGTCATCAAACACTATCTATTCTTGGTTTTTCCTGACATTATGCCTCTGAAACTAGTGATTAACCCCATAAATATACTAAAACAAGATTTGAAGTTCCAAATTCTAATCTGTGGGGGCTAAACACCATGTGAATCAATCCTTGGCTTCATATTCATGTCATATCATAACAGAATTTAGTTAAAGATCAATATGATACACCAAATTCTGATAAATGAGGGTCCATAACACCACAAGGATCAATGTTTTTCATCCATCCAAACAAAATATTTTATATTCCAATAACATATCAAAATAACAGGCATTTTATAACCTAAAACTATCAAAATAGAATTCATATCTTGCTCAACATCTATCCCAATAGCATGAAATCCGAAATTCACCCTATATGGAATGACAAGATTACATGGAATGTGACCACTATCTTATTCTTATATGATTCATGAGATGTCATACCATCCTCAAATCATAGTGCAACAAAAATAAAAGATCATTAATATCAATTATAACAACACAAATCATGGGAATCACCCAATGGTGAAATAAAATCAATGTAACAATTGAATAACCAGAAAAATTAAATAATCAAGGTAAATTGGATATTCCCTATACATGAGTTAGAAACTCCTAGATATACCTTTTTACCAACTACCCATTCCTTCCTATACCTGTCAATAGGCTCCAAACTGAATGAAAATTATCAAAAGAACCTCCTTTGATACAACTTGGTAATGACCCGGTTCCAGGTGCCACCCAATGGTGACCCCTACCTCGGTTGGTCACATGGACTCATGCTCATTTCCCTAAATAATATAGGTTGATGACTAGCATTGTGGGCCTCAGGTGTGGAAATTGTGAAACTATTCCCTCATTAGCCGAGTATGCACAACCGAATTACAAGTAATAAACAGTAGTGGAAGAATTAATACAAAACTATAAGAAAAAAACATATGAAATAAGTAAAGAATCAACTAGAGTACATGTATAAGTGATAGATTCCATAGATATCAAGAAAAGTAGTCAAAAAATCACAATTCTGGAAATACAGTACTAAACCAAAATAAAAATGAAAACATGTAAACTCTAGTAGAATCACAATCCTCATCTTGGCCTCATGCTCCCCAGCTCCACAACAATCATGTACCACGTAAATAAGGCTTCTTTCCCTTATTTATACCTGCAACCATATAATCTGTATGGGCCTAAATGAATGACCCAAATAGGGTGTGATACAAATCCCTATAGGAAACTACCACATTATCAATTCATTATTTTCACTGAGTATATATAAGTTGTAATTATAAGAATGTTGTAATGAACTAGGAGTACAAAAATATAAACAATCCTAAAGTTCCCTAAACATTAATTTCTATTTAATGTTCATCAATTATACGATTAAGAATCATAAACAAGTATCTCATAACACTGCATATCACGACCAAATCCTGGCTTATGCATTGGCTTGGGAGACAGATCACAAACATTTTATATTTACATTAACCCTCTTGGTAGATCACACATTCTAACAAATCTAGCCTAGTAAAGAAATAAAAGGCAAGAAACACAGAGGAAGAACTCACCATCAACTAATCCTATGGACTTTCTAGATTAACTAAAAACTCTCTATGGAATCCCTTAAAATCAATTCCTTTGGTGGTCTCCTTTCATAAGTCGTAGACACTCTAATGGATCACTCACCGTCAATCCTCCATGTGGTCTCAAAATATAAACTGTAACACCCAAGGTACACAATGAATATGACATTTTTATATTTATCCCTATTTGTGAAAGAAATATTAATATTACTTTAAAGGGCACTCTATGCTCTATGGTGTACCCAATACACGACAACAAGTTCCTTTGAAATCTTACGTTGCACTCTAATAATAAAATAATATTTATTTAAATGGTAGTTAACGCCTTGCCATTGTAATAGCGGGAAAGAACGGAACTAACTAAAAAATGATTATTTATGTTTGTCAAATATTTTTACTTTTTAAAATAAATGTTAGAGGATTAAAAATGAGAATGAATCCAACTTCTAAGTGTAACCATTCTAAAATTCATTAAAAAGTCGATTAACCGCTTTTTGATGGAGAACCTCTTTTAAATCCACTTTTTAACAATTTTATGTGTTATATTTGACAAAATAAAATTCTTATTTAGAATTGGGATATCAAAATTTACTTTGTGTTATTTTTTGGAATTTTTTCGATAATGTTCATTTTTTAATGAATAATGAAAAAATGTTGTATTTTAATTCAAAATGACTTTTTAATCTAATTTATTTATATGATTATATTATATTTTGAATTTGTTTTAAAGTTCAATTATAATATATTTCTTCCATTTAATCAAATTTTGGTCATTGGAATTAATTTCACTTTGAAATCGGACTTAAACTAGTGTCAATATTTTGATACTTATTGTTTCATAAATACACGCTATTTTCTCTGACAACGGGAATTAATTATTAAATTAATTAGTGAAACTTATATGTTTTGAATTTTTTAAAATAGACTTCATTTTTGAATTCATAATATCAAATATAGCTTAGGGTGATGTTTTGGTATTATTCTGAAAAACTTCGATTTTTGATGAATAGTTAAACCACTAAGTGGTACTTATAAAAACCAATTTTCCTTTTATATGAAATTTTACCACCACTGTGTTTGGAATTTCAAAAATCTGACATACATGGTTTTCATTATGAAGTAAAATTTGGTTAAATGGAATTAAAATAATTTTTTGGTTAATAGTAACTTTTATGTTTTTAATCGCGATTAGAGGTAATTAGTGTAATTTAAGGTAAAAATAATGTTTTAATAATATGAAATGACTTAGAAACATGTCCTACCCACATTGGATGAGTCATGGCCGAAAATGAAAATCTGTGGGTCAACTTAGGGATTCCATGGAGCCACTTTGCTTTGAAAATGACATTAATACCTTTTTATTTAAAGTTAAAATTAAAATGTCACAAACATGTGTTGTTTTAATAAAATAATTTTTAGATGGGGTTATACAAGTCATATATATTACTATAAATATTTATTAGGAAGCTAAAAGAATTTCTTAAATCATTATATTTGTTTTTTAATTTTTGGACATTAAATAAATTATATTATTTATGACATCATGATGATGCATCGATTACCACATTAATGAACGATTTAAATAAAGGGAAAAGATTATGTAACATCTAAGACTTACACATGTAAAAGTCCTATTGGATGAGTATATTTCGAACCCTTATCACCTTATCCTCGAATTATTTCAATGTGGGACATTTAAAATCCTAAAATCATTTTATAATAAAGTAAACATTTATAAAATTCGAAGAGTTCCCCTCCTCTCCTCTTATAAAAGGCCCCCACCTCTACCACCATACACACACCTCTCAAGCTTTTGGCTCTGCAAAACCCAGCCCATTTCAACTCTCCACATCCCTCTATTCATCATTGAAGCCTCAATTTGGGCATAATCCTTTCCAAGGAACCCTTTGAGCTCAAATCAAAGAGAGTTACTTGATTTAAAGGTAGTGTCGTCTCTTGTGTTCTTATGTTTTATTTTGTTTCTCCAACCCTCTAAACTCTTTTTATTAAATTATTATGTAACAAATCATGTATATTCATAATACTACGATGTTTTATGTGATTTATTAGAGATAAACTTAAACACACCTTCATCTAATGGTTAAATAACATACTGAATCTGGGGATGGTGAATTTCTGCCTCACGAAACGATGATTGTTCAATCTTCTCTTAACACCATTAATGGTGGCCAATATGATGACACTATATTTTATCTATGATATATATGGTGTTTATGTTTTCTATATGCTTCTGAATTTTATAGTAAAAACATGCCTTTATACTTTTCATGTTATGCAAATGTGATACTTTCATACGAGGAAGTGTGGACTACCGCCCCCTCAAGTGACATGACTCGTTCATGCAAAACATGGAATTAATAAAGAATGAAATTATTGAACATATGTGACCTATATAACATATATATTATACTGGAATTAATATATATATATATCTCAATTATTTCTAATGACATTAATATGACAAAGAAATGAATGTAGCGTTAATGCGTACGTACGGCCTACCGTCTCCATGAACGGTGCATTTCATTTCTTTTTATCTTCAAATGTTATGGAGTAGTATTAAATGAATATGTACTGGATATATATGATAATTAAATCATTAATACTATTCTGGAGATGATTTACTTATAACTACATGGACAATCATTTTCAAAAAAGTTCATTTTTGACTCATGTACCAAACATCGTCAAAAACGTCTGATATGAACTCACATTATTAACCAATTATTATAACATTATAACATGTGATATGAACTGAATAATAATAATTAAAATATGACCTTATGATATTATACATTGACCAATGTTTATTATTCAGGAATATAAAGAAACAAACAAGTCAAGTCGGACTTGTGGTAAGGGATCCCACCCCTCTCTTTCTTTTTAAGTACACTCTTTTATGTCATTCCGTTTATGCTCATCTTTCTTATGATTGGGATGTACTTTTATATTAAACCTACTTTACATTTTATGTTCATATGATAAGAGACCCCATTTTCTCTCATCAATCCATTTTGGATGTTTTGATTGGTGCCGTTAGGCTGGCGAGTTTCAATAAGGGATTTTTCATCTCACTTTTTTTCCAGTGACATTTATGCTAAATTTTCCACTATTTCCTTTGAGTGGTGTATGTAATGACCATTATTATACACTTTTTGTAGTATAATATCATTTTGGGGTATTTAAATCATTATTGTATGACCCTTATTCCATGGGGTGTATGTTTCGAATGTTATCCAACTCGATAATGGGACCTTTCACCCACCTCTTTTTAAAAGACTTATTTTGTTATGTCTTTTAATTCACATAATATTATGTTGGGATATGTTCTTCTATATCCTTATTTATGTAAATTTTATGTTAATGTGATGAGATACCATTTTCTCTCTCATCAACTCATTTTATGAATTTTAAAGTGACGCCGTTAGGCTGTCGGATTTCTGTAAGGGAACTTCTTAACCCACTTTCAATTATTTGGGTTAAACCTCTACTTCTTGATTTTATTATGCCAAGATTATGTGTGGAATATCTATGTTGTAATTTCCACAAACCTTTTTGTGGATATATTATTTCTACACATAATCATCTCATCTATAAATTCTTACTGACTTGTATGGGAAATCATAAGTCAATATCATATCATTGAGATAAATATCAATGTCATTGGTTTTGTTTTTCCAAGATTATGTGTGAATGACCTATCACTGTTTCAAACTTAATATCCACTTATATGGGGTGTATTTATATTTATCACACATAATTATGTGATAGATTTATCCTTAATTTAAAGATACCATCTTTATAATGGATTTCATCCCAATTTACATTTCCCTTGAGACATCATTGTTGTTATGAACCAAATCACTCTTATATGGTTTGTATACTATCCTTTGACATATTATATCCTGAATCCCTTTATTCTCATGATATTATAATTCTCGGATTACATGTTATTACACAATTATTTTTATTCAGGAGTCTCTCATTTTGTTAAAAACTATTTAACAAAAATAGAGTTTTAAATGGTTTAAAGATTCATTATTCTAAATCGTTATTTTTAATGTCCATGTTTTCAAAATGGTTTTCAGTATTTATTTATATGAACATTAATGTTTTAAAATTATAATTCCAGTAAAAGCTTCAAAGTGGTATGGGACACTTTGTTTCAAAAATCACTTTTAAATGGTTTTTGAAAATGGATTGCTTAATTCAATATCATGGAATTAGTTATTGTGATTTCAAATGAAATGTTGTTATTGAAATGTTTATATTTTCAATATTTTGTGTGTAAGGATTGTACTTGGACATTTTACGGGTGGTTACGTGATACACCATATGATGGGTGGTTCCGTGAATACCCGGACGGGTGGTTATGTTATAACCACTAATGCATTGGGTATGGATGTCGGGTGTATGGCTATTCTATTAACTATGTGTGGAAGTCGACCGTATGGTTATTCCATTTAAGTATGTTTATGTCTCAAGTTACCTTTTTATGTTATGTGTTCTTTATATGGGTTTTATGATAATATTTTGGTTACAGAAGGGTAAGTAATGATCTTTTATTCATTGAAGAGTTTTTTACTACTTCATGAAGGTGAAAATTATTACTTTGATAAAGTATACAGGGTTTACATGTTTTGAAAAACTAACAGTTTTCATTCTTTGTGTATCCCTTAATGAGCTTTTTATGCTCACCCCAAGTTATTTGAAATTTTTTCACAGGACTTAATGATGAATAGGGTCAATGATGGGATCAAGGGAAAGTCATGCTATCTAAAACATGGAACCAAACATGTTTCTTTTTAGGAGTTTTATTTTATGGAAACTTAGTAGAAGTGTCTACTTTGTAATCTTTTGAGATGTAATAGTTACGTCCTAATTCTCTAAAACTCAAAACCATGAAAATATCCTCAAAGTGAATTATTCATTTAATTCAATATTAAGTTAGGTTTAAGGCTGAGGCCTTATAGTTGGTATCAGTGGTTGGTTTAGACAACTTTAGGGATTATGAGTTTCTGTTAGACACAGGGTTAGTCCTTTTATCTATTATTTCAGTTAAATCCTTTTTTATAACCTTTTATCAGGTCAATTGAAGTCAGTTACAAATGGAAGGAGAAGGATCTCAAACGACATTCCTATGTATTTGTGATGACATGCTGGGAATAATTATTGAAAATTCATGTTCGGATGATTGTGAAACTTTTTCTAGCATACAAATCACATGCAAAAAGTTTTTTGAGATATCAAACACCTCCATTATACCTCGTTATCATCGTGGATCATTGGTTGTATTTAGAAAAATACTATTTTCACAAAATTCTCATATTTTCAAGAAAGGAATATATTATCAAGGTGTTTTCAAATATTTTACCATATCATAAGAATTTGAATCATATTATGATTTACAAAATGGTGCTGATGAAGGAGACCCTTGCGCAACCTACTTATATTTTCTTTTAAAATATAGTCTCTCAGTAGATACGTATGGTATTTTAAATGGACCAATAATAGAAAGTTTCAACTCAAATTCTGTCCGATATTTTGTAGAAATCATGTTTTATCAGATGTTTTGGAATTATATGTTATACATGATTATTTTCCAAAAACTGTTTTTCTGTGAACACACATATGACCCATGTTGTATAAGGTGTTTTTGGATGGAGTAAGAAAATTATTTTGAAGGATCTCTAAATCATTGTTGTAATGCATGGGACGTCTACCTACATGAACAATATGACGATGAAACCAAGTGGACTCCATGATCAAGGTATTTTGTTATTCATTTTGGGAATCATTTTATTTTATCTTATGGTGGTGAAATAAGACTTCATGAATAAAGATGTTGAGATTGTAATCAATTTGGATGAAAATGACAGTTATAAGGAAAATATTGAGGTTAAAACATGTTAGGGTTATTTTTGGAGTTTTATAAAAACGACAACACGCAGACCGTGTGACAACCCGTCGTGTCGGACAAAGCTGTGGGAATCGAACCCACAAGCAAAATGTGACTGGTATTTATCGCCTACCACTTGACTACATGAAGTCCCTGCTTAGTTTGACTAATTCGTTTTAGTTAGATGATTTTATGAATTAAGAGTAAGTTGATTTTGGGTTATCTATGTAAATCATTAACCTATCATGGCGGATATGTGATTAGTTTAATTACTTTTCAATATGAGACTATAAGGGGAACTGATGTTATTTGGAGATAAGTGTTATTTTGCACCTTGGAAGACTATGTGATTAAATCCTTTAAATATTTGGGTTTCAATCATAGTTTGGTTTACTTTGAAGAATTTTATGGAATTTTTTTTATCGAATGGTCTTTGTTGAACTTTGGGTTTTGTTGGAAAATTTTTGGATATTAAGAATAGATTTTCTTTTAATAAAGGGTTATCCTTTTCTGGATTATCTGATGTTGTACTAACCTTTTTGTTATTGGTTTTGGTTAATTTTTAAAGACATGGGAAGTATATAGTTCACTTTTTTGGATTAGGTGATTCTCTAGATGTTGATTATAGCTCTCTTAATGTTAACAAGTCATCCAAAATACTCATCTTTTAGAGAAAATATGAGTTCGTGTAAGAAATCTAGTAAAAGTTAAAAGTCAACATGACAAGTAAGTATGTTTCCATATAGTTTAGTTAAGCTAAAAAAAATTTCCTCAATGAAAAGTAACTAAATAAATTTTCTCCATTAACATTTCCTACTGGAGAATCCAATACCATTTAACCCATCACAAGTTTGTGATTTTCTTATGCTTAACTTTTTCCTAGACATGTTTAATATCACTCTCCATCAGAATATGACACTTTGTTTTTTCCTCAATATCCATATTTTCATACATGGAATCCTAGTATGGGTTAACTCGGGTGACCTTTGTACTTACCTTTCTTTCTTTTAATTTGATATTTTAATTTACTCCTTTTCCGATTTGGGACATTCAATGGAGTTTCCAAGAACAATTTTGAAATTGTGATGATGCAATTCCCAAAAAGGGGGAAGGATGTAACACCCCAGGTAAATAAAGAATATGACATTTTTATATTTATACCTATTTGTGAAAAAAATATTAATATTACTTTAAAGGGAACGCTATGCTCGATCGCGTACCCAATACGCGACAACGAGTTCCTTTGAAATGATACGTTGCACGCTAATAATAAAATAATATTATTTTAAATGCTAGTTAATGCCTAGCCATTGTAATGGCTTGAAAGAACAAAACTAACTAAAAAAATATTATGTATTTTTGTCAAATATTTTTACTTTTTACAATAAATGTTATAGGATTAAAAAGGCGAATGAATCCAAATTTTAAGCATAAACATTCTAATATTCTTTAAAAGGTCAATTAATGGCCTTTTGATGGAGAACCGCTTTTAAATACACTTTTTAACAATTTTAGGTGTTATATTTGACAAAATAAAATTCTTCTTTAGAATCGGGACATCAAATTTTACTTTGTGTAAATTTTTGGAATTATCCGATAAAGTTCATTTTTAATGAATAATGAAAAAAGTTGTATTTTCATTCAAAACCACTTTTCAATATAATTTATTTATATGATTAGATTATATTTTGAATTGTTTTCAATGATAAATTAGAATATATTTTTACCATTTGATCTAATTGTGGTAATTGGAATTAATTTCACTTTGAAATCAGACTTAAACTAGTGTCAATATTTTGATACTTATTGTTTTATAAAAACACGCTATTTGATCTGACAGTGGGAATTAATTATTAAATTAATTAATGAAACTTATATGTTTTGACTTTTTTAAAATAGACGTCATTTTTGAATTTGGAATGTCAAATAGAGCTTAGGGTGATGTTTTTCTATTTTTTTGAAAAATGTAAATTTTTTATGAATAGTGAAACCACTAAGTGGTAAATATATAATCTGATTTTCCGTTTAAATGAAATTTTACCACCTCTATGTTTTGAATTTAAAAAATCCGACATACATGGTTGTCATTAAGAAGTAAAATGTTTTTCAATGGAATTAAAATAATTTTTTGGTGAATAGTAACTATTAAGTTTTTAATCACGATTAGAGGTAATTAGTGAAATTTAAGGTAAAAATAATGTTTTAATAATATGAAATGACCTAGACACATGTCCTACCCATATTGGATGAGTCATGGCCGACCATGAAAATCCATGGGTCAACCTGGGGACCCCATGGAGCCACTTGTCTTTGAAAATGACATTAATACCGTTTTATTTGAAGTTAAAATTAAAATGTCACAAACATGTGTTGTTTTAATAAATCAATTTTTAGATGGGGTTATACAAGTCATATTTTTTACTATAAATAGTCATTAGGATGCTAAAAATATTTAAAACATCATGATATTTTTTTTAAAATTTTTAGACATTAAATAAATTAAATTATTTATGACATCATGATGATTCAGCGATTACCTCATTAATGAACGATTTAAATAAAGTGAAAAGATAATGTATGATCTAAGACTTACAGTTTTCAAAGACCTATTGGTTGAGTATATTTCGAACCCTTATCACCGTATCCTCTAATTATATCAATTTAGGTCCTTTAAAATCCTAAAATCATTATATAATAAAGTAAACTTTTATAACGTTCCTAGAGTGCCCCTCCTCTCCTCTTATAAAAGGCCCGCACCTCTACCACCTTACACACACCACTCAAGCCTTTTGCTCGGCCAAACCTTGCCCATTTCATCTCTCCACATCCCTATCTTCATCATTTAAGCCTCACATTGGGCAAAATCCTTTCCAAGGAAGCCTTTGAGCTCAAATCAAAGATAGTTATACGATTTAAAGGTAGTGTCCTCTCTAGTGTTCTTATGTTTTATTTTGCTTCTCCAACCCTCTGAACTCTTTTTATTACATTCTTTTCTAAAAACACCAGAATCTTAAATATACTAGGATGTTTTTATGTGAAGTATTAGAGCTACACTTACACATACCCTCTTCTAATTGTTAATGAACATATTGTTTCTGTGGATGTCGAATTTCTGCCTCACGAAACAATGATTATTCAATATTCTCTTAACACCTTTCATGGTGGCCATTATTATGTCACTAAATTTTATCTATGATATATATGGTATTTATGTTTTCTATATGCTTCTGAATTTTATAGTTAAAACATTCCTTTATGCTTTTCATGTTGTGCAAATGCGATAATTTCATACGAGGAAGTGTGGACTACCGCAACCTCAAGTGTTGTGACTCGTTCACGCAATACATGAAATGTATAAAAAATGAAATTAATAAAAATATGTGACCTATATAACATATGTATTATACTGGAATTTTATATATATATATATATATCTCAATTATTTTTAATTACATTAATATGACAACGAAATGAAAGTAGCGTTCATGCGTACGTACGGCCTACCGTCTCCATAAATGGTGAATTTCATTTCTTTTTATCTCCAAATGTTATGGAGTAGTATAAAATTAATATGTACTAGATATATATTATATTTAAATCATTAATACTATTCTGGAGATTATTTACTTATAACTACATGGACAATCATTTTCAAACATGTTCATTTTTGACTCACGTACCAAACGTCGACAAAAACATCTGATATGAACCTACATTATTAACTAATTATTATAACATTATATAATGTGATATTAACTGAATAATAATCACTAAAAGAGGTCCTTAAGAAATTATAAACTTAACAAAGATTAATATTTAGGCATATAAATATACGAACAAGACAAGTCGGATTTGAGGTAAGGGATCCTACCCCTCATTCTTTTTAAGTACACTCTTTTATGTCATTCATTTTAAGATCATATTTCTTATGATTGGGATGTTATTTTATATTACTCCTACTGTACTTTTTATGTTCATATTATGAGAGACCCTGTTTTCTCTCGTCAATCCATTTTGGATGTTCTGATTGGCGCCGTTAGGCTGCCGAGTTTCCGTAAGGGATTTTTCATCTCACTTTTATTCCAGTGACATTTATGCTACGTTTGCCACTATTTCCTTTACATGGTGTATGTACTGAAATTTTTTAAAAACTTTGTGTATTATAATTTCATTTATGGGTATTTACATCTTTTTTGTATGACCCATCTTCCTTGGGATGTACTTTTTGAAAGTTACCCAACTCGGTAAGGGGACCTTTCACCCTCTTCTTTTTAAAATACTTCTTTTGTTATGTCTTTTAATTCACATACTATTATGTTGGGATATGTTCTTCTATATCATCATTTATGTAAATTTTATTTCCATGTGATGAGATACCATTTTCACTCTCATTAACTCATTTTCTGAATTTTAAAGTGACGATGTTAGGCTGACGGATTTCTGTAAGGGAACTTCTTAACCCACATTCAATTATTTGGGTTAAACCTCTACTTCTTGATTTTATTATGCCAAGATTTTGTGTGGAATATCTAAGTTGTAATTTCTACAAAACATTTTGGGGATATAGTATTTCTACACATAATCATCTCACTGATAAATTTTTACGAACTTGTATGGGAAATCATAACTCAATCTCATATCATGGAGTTAAATATCAATGTCATTGGTTTTGTTTTTACAAGATTATGTGTGAATGACCTCTGATTGTTTCACACTTAATATCCACTTATATTGGGTGTATTTATATTTCTCACACATAATTATGTGATAGATTTATCCTTAATTTAAGGATACTATCTTTATAATGGATTTCTTATCAATTTACATTTCCATTGAGACTTCATTGTTGTTATGCACCAATTCACTCTTATATGATGTGTATAATTTCATTTGACATATTATATCATGAATCCCTTTATTCTCATGATATTATAATGCTCGGATTACATGTTATTCTGCAATTATTTGTATTCAACAGTCTCTCATTTTTCTAAAAACTCTTTAACAAAAATATCGTTTTAAATGTTTTAAAGATTCATTATTCTAAATATTTATCTTTAATGTACATGTTTTCAAAATGGATTTCAGTATTTATTTATATGGACATTAATGTTTTAAAATTATAATTCCATTAAAAGGTTCCAAGTGGTATGGGACACTTTGATTAAAAAATCTCTTTTAAATTGTTTTTTAAAATGGATTGCTTAATTAAATATCTTGGAATTACTTATTTTTATTGGAAATGAATTTTTTTTATTGAAATGTTTATATTTTCATTATTTTATGTGTAATGATGGTACATGGACATTTTACAGGTGGTTATGTGATATACCATATGACGGGTGGTGTCGTGAATACCAGGACGGGTGGTTAAGTTATAACCTCTAATGCATTGGTTATGGAAGTAGGTTGTATGGATATTCCATTAAGTATGTGTGGAAGTCGAACTTATGGTTATTCCATTTAAGTATGTTTATGTCCCAATTTACCTTTTTATGTTATGTGTTCTTTATATGGGTTTTAATGTAATATTTTGGTTACAAAAGGGTATGTAATGATATTTTATTTATTGAAGAGTTTTGTACTACTTCATAAAGGTGAAAATTATTACATTGATAAAGTATACATGGTTTACTTGTTGTTTTGAAAAACTAACAGTTTTCATTCTTTGTGTATCCCTTACTGAACTTTTTATGCTCACCACATGTTTTTTGAAATGTTTTTCACAGGACATAATGTGGAATAGGGTCAAGGATGGGATCAAGGGAATGTCATGCTATCTAAAACATGGAACCAAACATGTTTCTTTATAAGGGTTTTTATTTTATGGAAACTTATTAGAAGTGTCTACTTTGTAATCTTTTGATATTTAATAGTTATGTAATAATTCTCTAAAACATTAAACCATGAAAAGATCCTCAATGTTAGTTATTCATTTAATTCAATAATAAGTAAGGTTTAATGATGTGGCCTTATATAAACTATAGACACAATGATGGAGAACATCTCGTCAATCCCCCATGTGGTCTCATAACTTAAATTATTGACAGTCTGAGGGAGAACTGACCATCAATCCCACCTTTGGTCTTATAATGTAAAATAAATTGACTGTAAGGGAGCACTCACATACAACACCCCTATGGTCTAACTGCACTAGGTTCTCATAGACTAGTGCATTACAATCATGCATAAAAGATAGTAAGAAGCATAAATTAATCTCTACTTATACATGGATAAACAATTCCAATGAAAATCACATGAATTTTACAAATAGATGAAGTCAAACATTTCCATTATATCATGAAAGTATAGAAAAACCATGTATTTCTCATAGTCAAATTGGTCTAAATGGACATCAACATTCAAACACAGAAATGTAATCATGTGTTGTTCTTTAAACATGAAATTTCACATAATATCATATCAACCAACCCTAAAAAAAATTAATCTAAGGTAGATAAAATATGGTTCAATATTCTTAACTTGAAATACCTGAAACCAGTGTAAACGACACTTTGTCATATAAAACTCTATAAACATAAAATGAAGTGAAACAAACCACCAACCAAGTCATTTTGCAATCAATATTGTTGAACCTCATCCCTTGAAACATCTTATATCTTCATAGACCAACAAAAACAACACAATTTTTTGACATTAAAAAACCATAGAGTGAAGAGATTAGGAGTATCGGATCTATAATAATGAAGAACTCATCGATGTAATTCCAATGCACCCACCGGTGTTTATATCAGACCTTGGATAGAGAAATGATGGCTCGGAGAAATTTTTTTTCTCAGTTACTCCTAGATGAAATGTGGAAAAATAATATAGGTTTGGGAACTAGACGCAACCCCGGTATGATTAAACAAATAAAAATAAAAGTAATTGGTTTTTATCATTTAATGTACACTACATTTTCATCCCTCTACCAGCCCCCATTTTAGGAAATCTCTAGGTCCCCTCGCATAGTCGTGTACTCAACCCTTACACGGCCAGTACATGGATAGTCACGGAAACTGGGAACATAGCTTTTACTCATTAGTAAATGTTGTGTACTTATAATATTTCCAAATTCACCACTTTTTATCAAAAACACCAAAAATAAAGATACATACCTTAATTGAAGATCTGGGGTTTTACATTTATTATACTCTTGTCATATAATAATGTATTAAACCTATAAATAGATTTGGTCTACTGAAGTTTGGGTCACTACAGAAGGTATCAATGGATGTTTAGTAGAAACGTTATATTACACATTTATGAAATCATTCAATTAGGAATATAACCCTAAGATAGAATTTTAGTTTATGTATACTAGAACATAATAATGTTTTGGTAAGGAATATATTATATGGTTTTTCATAGAAATATATCCTAGTCTAGTTAGTACAAGTGGAAAAGGTTTTTTCTTAGAGGCACCTTGGGCTGACAACTCCTAAAAGGAATTTCATTATTTACACGTGTTATACCTTGTACCTAAAAAACATACTATGACCATAATTTGATTCTCTCTCTAGATATTTTTAACATAACTCAAATTTTATCTACGAATATTTATGAATGATTTGAATAAATGATGATACATAATAAACTAGGATAAACCTAAGGTATTTTAGTTTAAAAATAATTTGTGACAATTTAGACAACCTATAAATGATTGTATGGAAAACCCATTGTCCAAGGAAGGACCTAGGATGAAATAATACTGATTAATTATTTATATAATGGAATTCAGTATATGAAATTTTAAAGGTATTTTAAAATAGTATTTTGTTTATAAAAATCATGAATCAGACAACGACTGTGATAAGTTTATGAGAACATGTGTATCCCTTAACAAAAGAGTTTTTAATAACATAATAGGTTATTCATTTAACCTTTATCATAAGCTTAATGAATTAAAAATATCTTTTAAATACTTTTCTGATGATAGTATAACAAGATTATGGAAATTTTGGGAGAAATTTATGGTAATACAACCCATTAGTTTAGTATATTTGTTAATAAAATATTTGTTTTAAGAATAATTTAATTACATTTTATTGGAATAATTTTAGATTTAACGATAAAAAATGAGTTTAATATGAAATTTAATGTTATTTTAAAAATTTTGAAATTAGATTTTTTAATTTTTTTGAAAGAAAATAACAGTCATTTAAACCCAGCCATGAAAGATAATTTAATGATTAACATTATTTCAAGAATGGATGTAATATATTATTGAGTATTATAGAAATTATATTAATATTGATATGGATTATGGATAACAAAAAATTTGGGTTACAACCCATAGTGTTTAGCAAGGACACAAGACATGATCCCATAATTGAATAATGATAAGTTGGTCACTCTTATGACTATCATATATGATGTCAATGGTCACAGGTAATTTCTTAAATGATTTTAAGAATAAAATTTCATTAAGAAATAATGGTGTTACATTGATGATTATATTTTAATTTATTATATTATCTAATATTTTTTAAACAAATTGTTTTAAAATATATAGAGATATAATGAATGACAGGTAACACATTATGAAACATATGATCATTTGAAAGAGAATTTTTTTATTCAATCATAATAAACAAATCATGGACATTTATGTTTTTGATGTAATTATTGAATTGGTAATTTAACAAAGAAAATACCATAGTTTATATTTTTCCATAAATAGAAATATATCATATATGTATATTTCTTATAATTCATAGACATAAATAGAATTGCTTATATTTTTAAAATAGAAGGACCCTAGAATTTTCTTATCATTTTACAATCCTTTTTAGAGTATTAATTATCTTTTTCAGAAATATTATATCTATAGGTTTGAGTCTGTTAAATTTAGATTAATCATTAAAATGCCTAAATTCAGTGACCTCAATCACACACTGTAATTATATATGCTTTTTATCCATGATTATATCATCATATACGACCAATAATCTCCTACAGAAAATCAGAATTATGTTTTATTATAGGTGAAAAATGTTCAAACCATTCAGTATTATTAAAAGAATATTTTTTATCCCTCTTATGATGTGGGTTTTTTAATAATGATATTTCCAAATGACAACCCTTTGGTTACCTAGATATTGTATAAATTATTAGAATTAAATTTTATTTATGGATGAAGGAATGTATCACCCCAATTTTTTGGAATATGAACATTATATTATATTGTGTTTATGAGTTGCAACAACATGTGTTGAAGGAAATATTACACCCTGATAATTTATGATATATTAATTTTTATATGAATCCAATATCTTTAATAGTATGTATTATATAAAACAATGGTTTTAGCTTCCATTACATGTAATAATGACCTTATTTGAAAGCGTTAGTTACAGAAATTTCATTGGTTTTCTAAAAAAATTAAAAAAAACTAATAACATTATTTAAATATAACAATTATATAATAACCAATATAACACATGGGTATGTGTAAGATCCCAAACATCTAAAGATTAATTACACTCATTTTTATGTACTCTATTGACTTTGTATTTATTATTACATGGTTGGATTTTTCTTTGGGGTTAATTTTAGTCAATGTGGAGTAATTTAAAATATATTGGGATATGAGAGGTTGGAAGATGGTTATGAAAAACCATGTTATTTTCACTAGTAAAATGTGTACCCTTTTATAGTTCCATAAAATGTGGTTTACAGTGTGACCAAATTATGTGCCCTTCTTCACCAAAATGGTTCACCCTCAGAGAGTGAGTATTTTATAAACCGGTGCACCGAAATTTAAATTGTGCACTCACTGAGAAGAAAATATACTTCCCAAATAGTTGGTATACATGATTATGGATATCCTTTTGGAAAATCTAGTGATCCTGCACAGGAAACCATACTTGTATAAATTAGACCCCCCAAATTGTTTCTAAAAAAATTTAAATACATTTTATTTTTTTTCATTTAACCCTACTTGACCTAACCTAATTCACCAAGATTTTAGGGACTTCACAAAAATATTATAGGGAGCATTTCATCCATTAATATTGAATTGATGATCTAGTGGAAGTTATCAATACATCTTAGTTATATGATCACTTCCACACATGCATTCCTCTCTCTCCTATATTTTTTAACTTCAGAGAATAATTGATTTCTTATGGTTTTAATGTATTTAATCCATGTTTTCATTTTTATATTTTGGATGAAGATGTATTTTTTTATCCTAGATATCACCCATCACATTGATTTTTTCCATTCCAAAACAAATTGAGGGATTATATTTTTTTATCATTGATCAAAGATATCTAGGTAAGAGTTTTGATTGATATTACCAATAAAATTAACACAAAAAAGTAAAGACAATTAGTTTTAAATAATGGCCCCAATTTTAATTAATAAATGATAAAGAATAGAAAAATGACACATGGTAAAACAAATGACCCCAAAAAATTATAGGCCAATGAAGGACCCAACAACATGATCCTAGAACAAAAATTTACCAACCCATTATATCCACATACAAAAACCAAAATTCCAACATATAGCATTAGTGAAAGCGAAAAATCTATGGAAGGCCCATAGTTTGGACACCACCCTCACCTTGATCAACACATGGAAAAATATGTAGATTAGCACAACGATTCTATCATCGACCATCATGATCCAGCCTACAACAAGGATATGATCACACAAGTTGAAGTCAAGACCATGCCCTAATGTCACCCAGCCATCAATTATAATATTCTTATTTCAACATCATGAAAATGTCCCTGTCCACCCCACGTTGCACTATCGTGAGATTGAAATTCCATCAAATATTTCCTAAAATATTGACTATGATTCATGTGGTCTAGTTGTATAAATGTATTTTCAAACACTGGAATTAAATTTAAAATAAATTTACGAGTTAATATCTCATGTTATTATGACATCCTTCACAATTCACATTTGACCCAATGGAGTTTTCAGAGATAACGTTATGGAATCCCAGGGGGTCTTCCTATAAAAATAAAATGACATTTTATGAGTAATGAAAAATGGAATAATGGGTTAATGAAAGTGTGTGACTAGATTTTTATATTTGGATTACTGTTTGATTTTTCAATATATTCCATGTGATTAATATAAATATAAATTATTTTGTTTGATAATTTAAATTTTGTATCTTGATGATAATGATTTAATTGAAGGTCGATGTTGGTCATACTTTATATGAATGAAATATCTATCATATTAAATTGTAAAATACTATTTTTGGGTATGTTAATGTTATTCCTGATACCTAGAGGGTTCCAAAATAGTTCTCTAGGCCCCTAATATATCTATATTTATTTTCATGTGTTCAATGAGTTGTAGGACAGGGACTACTGATCGTAATATAGAAAGGCTGTCAGACAGCTTCTATAGGTGCCCAATGTATGAATGTGAAAATAGAAATAAATAAAAATTAAGAACACATGAAACAATGATCAATGAAAATCTTTTAGAGAATCATTTAGTCTGAAGAACTAGATATTTTAGTAATGATTTCATGAGGTGTCACAGTGACGACAATGACATATGTGGTTAAATAATGAATATTAATTACAAAAATCATTTACATAATAATTTGTACTTTATTATGTGTAAAAATGATTAAACATTTATACATTATATATCTTAATAAATTTTAATTATGGTGGCCAAGTGAGTTGTACTCTCATACAATTTAGGATGCCAGATCTTTACCCAAAGAGGCTTCAGGTTTATTGAAAAATATATTTTACATAGATTAATTTTTGGTGGCAAAGTTGGGATTTGTGTTGAAGCATGGATGCGGGATCCCAACATGATATAGGGTCCCAATTTTGAGTTTTCACAATGCATTTTTTCTGTTTGTATTATCATATTTATTTTGTTGTCATAATTTTATATTTTTGATATTTTTCAATATTATCATTCATTGAGGAAGTAGTTTTAGTGTCCCCACATTACATATTAGTCTCCCTCAACATGTCTGTATCCTCTAGAGTTTAGGAAGTCATTCATAAAGACATATAATAAATAGTCTTAGGGAACTAGTTTGTGGAACCCATTTTAGGATGTCACAATTGGAATATAACATATTAAATTATGAAAATATATAGTTTACATTATTTTATTTGATATCTGTTGTCAATATAATTTTCATTTATATGTATAGAAAATAACTTTTGGACAACATAATTCTTTCTAAAAGATAATTTAGTCCCTACATGAAAATTTACATAAAAAATAGTTTTTAAGACATAATTTTTTTTTTAAAAAATAACTATTAATTTTGAAATAAGGATACCAAAATCATCTTATGCAGATTTTTTTTATTTATTACGAATATTTATTTTGTAATGAAAAATGAAAATAATTACATTTAATTCATAACATCCCTTTCATTAAATTTTTTGATAATGTTAAAATAGATTTAAAATTGGTTTCCATGTAAAATTGGATTTATTTTAAATAAATTATTTTAATTTATTTCATTAGAATTATTTGATTGTAGAATTTTATAACTATATATTTTAAAATTTTGAACATTCTCGCATTAAAACTTCACATCTCGTCACATTTATAGGATTTATTTGAAATTAAAAATATCTGTTTCTATGAATTAAATTTTTTAAAAAAGGAATTATTATAATGAATCAGAATAATTTATAATATTACATATTTCAAACATAATTTTTAACATAATTTTAGACTGAATGTAGTAAAAATTAATTACCACGATGTTTGAAAAAACCATTTTACTGGTGTATACAATGAATATAAGGATTCAAAATGTCCTATAAACTTCAATAAAAAATATTTGTTGATACAATTAAAAAAATAAAACTTAATAGAATCTATATTTGTTAATTTTGGACCTCTATAACATATAAAAAACATGGGAGAACTCAATCCATTCCAAAAATATCAACTGTGTCCTCTCCCCCAGTTATAAATGGTTACCTCTTTCCTATCAAAGTATAACATTAGAAACAATTTGGATCAACCAAGAAAAACCCAAATCATTTCCCAACATCCCTATAATAATAATAAAACACTTATCTTGTCTATAAAGAAAAACTATGATGGATTTATAAAAATCGTAATGAGGATACCTGAAGAAGATGTAGTGATCTTCAATGAGCATCATTATATAATTTATATATACATATGATATGATTGTTTTTAAAGAATGATAATAAAATAATATCAGTATGTTACATATAAATTGATATTTATATAATAGTTGTATTATCTACTACTATATACACTTCAATAAATTGTGTTATGAAATCACTGTTCGTTTGTGAGGACGACTTCCACATCAATGAATAGATGTCATTTTTCGTTCCAATATAACAATTCACAATTGGTTATGATTATGGATCAAAAGTATATATTTGAAATATATAATTAAAATATAAATTTTGTGTCCTTTTATGATATTTATATAATTGAAATCCATTCCCCATGCGATATGATAACATTGATCCTGAGTACCGAGGACTATTGCCATGTGAAGCGATATAATTCATTTTTAACAAACACTTCTCATTGAAGGAGATAATTATATAGTTAACGATTATTTATGATATATATTAAATATTTTATATAATTATTTATTATTTATCATAATGTAATGACGATATATATTATTTTACTTATTAACATTAAGTGAACTTTTATATAGTAGCATCATTCATGTACGTGTGCAATAATACCTTAATGAAGAGATGTGAATCTCTTTTTATCACCACTCCATTTTGACGATATTTAAAAATATATATAAATAAATAATATGGTCTATATTATATTATTATATTTATTAAAATAAAAATTTCTATATAGCTCATTTCCATACTTGTCAATGAAAATTGAATTGTTACTCCAGCATGTGTATGACATACTCTCTCCATGATCAGAGCATTCATTAATTTCCATTACCATAATTGATGATTGGTTTCATAAGTAGAAATATTATAAAAATAATATTATCATATTAAGAATATTATTCTATATATGATATAACTATATAAAATATGAATGAACCTAATATTTCATAGTGAAACACATATTTGAATACAAGGTAGATAAGACCGAAAACAATGAACATAATGAAATATTATTAATGAAAAGGTGATAAGATGTTATAATAAAATAATATATGATATTATAAATATTTATATAGTTCTTTAATAAGTTATTATAATTTTCTAAAACCTTATAAAGGAGGTTAGTGCATTCTCAAGAAAAATGAATCTTATGGTAAGGGAATTCGTCTCAATTTTCATTTGATTAGGGAATATTTTGATTTTATTTTACTATTTTATTCTATATGGTGTATATAAAATCCCTTGGAAATTTGATATCATGAATAATTCATTATTAATGAAATGTTATTTTACAATTTTAATTAATTCTTCATACGGTATTTTATATAACAAGTAACAAATCATAATGAATTTCAAAGTTAAATTTATATTAAATAGTATTTGTTATTTTCATCATCATATTTTGTTTTATATGATAAGGTGTGAAATGTGTTTTTAATATAATAATTTTAATAACCTATTTTTTGGTAATCTCTACTGAAAATAAAAATTGATTCACATTTAAAAATCTATCTTCAATGTTATAATCATTATAATCTACTATTTCACAATCACATTCTGATGAAGATTATTTAATATTGAATTATAGTGGATGTAAATTAATTGATCGTTGTATAATAATCTCAACTAATTTTCATATCCACTAGTAATTCATTTTATTTTCAATAAATAGTACCATTCTTTGTAATAACTATTAATTATAATATTTTTTAAATTTTTTAAAAAATATGAATACATTTCTCTGTTTGGTTGGAAATATATTTTCATCTAAAACCAGGTTTTCCAAAAGAGATTTCACAAATATATTTGGTAATTTGAAAATTGATTTATTAAAGTTATTTTTACCCCTTATATCTTTAATGAAAATATTTTTTCAAAGGAATCTCTATGTCATTTTCAAAACTCTACATTATTATAATTTACTAACAATGTTTAAGGAGTCTTCATGTTGTTTTCAGAATAAGGAACTCTTCATACATTTTTATAGTGACAAATTAATGTTCTTTTAACATAAACTATATGAATAGATTTATTGGCCTTAATTTCATTGAATATTTCTTAGAAAGACTATAAGGTAAATATTTTAGGAATATGTTTTCTTAGTATTCCTTATATGTTTTTTTAATGATTTTTTGAGGATAATTATTTTTAAATTATTTGATTTTTTAAAAAGTGGTTATCAGAATAAATTATATATTACTCATTGATTTTTTAATGTTTTTATTGTATTTATATTAATTAAAAACAAAAAAAATTTGTATTATATATATTACATTGTAGATATTTTTAATGATATCATACATATTCCTCCTATGTATGCTTTATGATCATTTCATCTAAGGAATGTATTTGAATTCACTTCATTAATTCATTTATGGTAATCAATAACATTCCTAGAAAATATTCACTTCCATTGATCATTACAAATTAATTTTCCATAAATATCCATTTACTTTTCCATGTATATGATTAATTATTAAACAATAACTCATTTTTACATATAGTGTTTTACTTTGAATGTTCTAGGATTGACATGAGAAATATTGTCAAATCTATATTATTTACTCAATGATAAGGATAATTGTTTAGGAATTAAAATTTTTATTTTATATATGATAAATTCATTGGTCAATAAATAATGTATTTAGAGATTGGATAATGTACACCCCTGGATGGATTGTTAGTCTCATGAGATGGATTATTTAGACAACCTTAGTTAAGTGGGGTTTTTAACTATTATGTTTTAAAGTGTGATGTTTCTATAGATTGATGATAATGAAATCAGATTCCTAGAAATCATTTCATTCAATAATTAATTATCTATGTCATGAAGAATATATTTATTATTTTCCATGATAATTTATCAATGATATTATATTTGGATTCATTTTATCCGCAATTTGTTGATGAAATGTCATTTTTTTAATTATTTAAAATTATATATTGATTAGTAATTATCTAGTTATGATAGTTAGTTTATTACACAAATTGATTGTGTGTAAGTAATTTACCATGTAATTGATTATTGTAGTAACCAATTAAAATAGAACATCTCTTCCAATATTTACCCTTCCATTTTGATCATTTCTTATTGATTACACTTCAATTATTCTTGATAACATCCGACGTATATAACCATTATTCATAATTTGATATCATCCATATTCTTTTCCTTTATCATAAATTCTTGAATATTACAATATTTTATATTCATTTATTTCGTAATCAGAATAATGTGATTCTCCAAAAAAAGTTTTATAAATTGAATATTAAAATATAATATAAGACTTGTGTATTTATTCAGTTTACAAGGAAAAATAAAATAATTGGTCCTTCGGGATGATATAATTTATATCATATACCAATGTATAAACTAGGTGCCATTTTCGAGATACATTGGTTTGGGTTTCTACAATGTGATTAATATGATGTTGATTATACTACTTTATGAAAGAGAAATTCATCCTGAATACGCATCATTAGGATAAAAATATGATATTATGGAAAAAATTTATAAAATGAAGAATTATACTACAAATTTAATTATATTTACTTCTTTTAATATATATGATAAATGAATTCCCCAATTATAAGAAAATTTTCATTGAATAAAAACATTTCCCATTTATTATTCACCCATGTAATAAATAATTGTTCCCCTATCATTTATTTTATATTTTGTGATGGTTAACATTCACTAGACCATGATATATATCACTACATATCATTTATTTAGCATTATTTTTTCTATAATTTCAATAGTTTGACATCCCCCAAATGAATTCCAATATGGAAGACTAGTTATTTTTTATTCTAGATGACAATTATACTTTCCTTGTCACTCTTTTCAAGAGGATGTTTTAAAAAAACTTTTACGATGATAGATTTAATAAATGGTTAATTAATAATTAAAATCACTCCATTAAGATACTGATTTCATATTTTTTGGAATCAATTTATTAAATTGCAGGTAATTTAATATTTAGATATTTTAAAAGGTATTTTTTTGTTATTGTGTATGAATCAAAACCCCAATCATAATCAAACTATAAAATATTATTATTTAAAAATGACCATTGAAAAATCATTGTAATTGGATATTACAATTAGGATTAATTATTTTTTGAAAAATATAAAAATATAAAAATAAAATAACATGTATTTTTTAATTATCATGAAATAATCCTTAATATTTTGGTAAACAATTTTATTTTTAATGTTTTATAATCTTTAGAAATGGTCTCTGATTGGTTTCTCTTAGTGAATAATATAAATAATTTATGTAAATTTTAGAAATTTCATTTTGGAAGATAAATATAATTTTTAGATTAAGCATTTCAAGATTTTCCAATGTTTGAATTTTTTTAATTCATTAAATTGTGAAACTTTTAAATAAATAGTGAAAAATACTGATTTTCTTATCATGTGTTATGATTTAAAATAAATTTAATATTAATATGTAATTTTGATTTGTTTTAAAATTTTACTAATTATTTTATTATTTATAATAATACTATTGTTTTCTTGTAAAATCAGTATATATATTAAATTTTTATATAATCTTTTTATGCTTAAAAGGGTATTTTTTTTAAAAAAATAATTCACTTTTTTCGATTAATTTTTAATTAAATTTACCTCTTCATTGTTTTTAATTTTGAAAAAAAATATTACATATATGGAATTATGAGCCCCAAATTTAATAAATAGTCCCCCTTTTTATTTCACCAATTTTGATTGTTAAATGGGTAAATTTTGTTAATACTTTAAAGGGTAAATTAGTTGATTTAACATAAATATTAAATAATGACTATATAATGACCCAAAACATTATTTAATTATATTTAACAATTAAAATTCATCTATAATTATCCAATAATCATTTATTTAATTTAACACACCAAGGACTAGAAAATAAATATTGATTTCATTTTATAATCTATAAGTCAAACTCAACTTTTCATCTTATATGTTTTGAATTTCAAAAAAACAGTCATCTAGGGTTGTGATCAGTAAGTCATTTGCAGTCTGAAAGAACAAACATGATTTTTTTGGAAATAGTAACATACCCTTAGAAATAGTAATACAAACCTTATGAATAGTATATAATAATATTATTTTATTTTCTTATGGAAATAACATAATGAGATATTGATTAATTTTTCAATGTTAAATTAAACTAAGTGAACCTTTAAAATTGTTATTTTTCGAATTAATTAGTAATTTTTTTAAAAATTAAAATAATAATATTTAGAATATTAAATTTGAAAATTGGATTTCATTTTTGAATTCTACCCATAGAATAATTTTTGGGGTAAATTTATGAGATTTTTCTGAAATTCTATAATTCTTTATGAATAGTGAAATATGATAAAATACCATATATAAAAATTATCAATTAAATACTCCATTTATGACATAATAAGTTATGTAAGTCCTTCATTCAAACTAACATTCATTTATTACTATTAAAGGTCACATGAAACAAAAAAATTGGTTTTCCTAAGGGAAATAATAAAATAATGAATTAAATATTCTAAATTTACCCCTCTCCTCCACTATAAAAACCCCTCACCACTCCCTCTTCTCTTCACTACGATATGCCTTGAATCTCATCAATGTTCTGCCCAAATACATTTCCCTAGTCACTCCCCAAAACTTGGAAGCTCTTTGTCTTTCCATAATCCAAAATTGATTCACTTAAGGAGGTTCCTGAGAATGTTATTTAAAGAGGAAAAACAAATTTCTTTTTCTTTTAGTTTCAAATGAATTTATGTTCATTTCATATCCTCTCCTCACATCCTCTGTCCAAATGATCATGATAAATCTATTATCATCTATATACTATAATTTTATCATGTGAATGGAATAACTGTCATCAATATTCTTACCCCATCCCATTTATTTTTAAAAATTGATATCAATGTCCATGAGGTTCCAATTTACAACCTTTATGGATAATGAAGATTAATTCTTAAATATTTATTTAATTACTAGAAATGAAACCATATTGATGGTTGAAACAGAATATAATATATTTATTGAAGCTTAATTAATATTCAGAAACCAGTTTATGGACCTATTATTAATTTATATGAAAAAACTATTTCATATTAAATTAAATTCCACCAAATAATCGAAGTTATTTTCATCTAATGATACATCCTCATTCCATGTAACCATATGATAGAAATGGAAATCTACAATTATTTATTGTCCTAAATAATATTTAATTTAAAATCTATATATTTGCATCCATACCACTTCATTACATAAAAAAATTGAACCATTTATGAAAAAAAAAGAAAAATAAACAATCCAGAACGATGAGATTCAAAACTATAACTTATCAATAAAGACATAAATGAACTGAATATAACAATGAAAAAATAAATACATGTATAATTGGTCCTTAAATTATTTTTTAATAAGAATTATTTCATATTCCAGGAGCTTATGTTCAAAAGAAGAAAGCGTTCAGAGTTAATGTAAGGGTTCTCTCACCCAAACATCCTTTTTCATTCATGTAACTTTTGTTTTCTAATGAACTCAATGAAATTCAAATATATTATTATGTAATCCTCATAAATAAGTTTGATTGTTCTATATTGGTTTACCTACTAGAACCCATAATTATTATGTGGATAGTTACACGTTTTAAAAGGATCTTCCAAAATTATTTCCAAAATACAAGCCTAATTCAAGGGATGTGCTCAAATTCTTATCTATTTTTAAGGGCACAATATAATATTTTTTTTGAAACTATTATCTTTATAATTTAACTCATTTTATTATGAAAAAAAAAGATTACTTCACTTCTAGTTTTATAAAAATATTTTTCCAAAAGAATTATTCTTTTCAAAACAATAGAGTATTTATCTGAAGTATTTCTTAATGATTTTATAAGAGTATTTTTGTCTGATTCAACAATCTTGTTGAATAATTTGTATTATTGTGTTTATTAATTTATGTTTTCATCTACCATACTTGATTTAATTGTTCTGACTATATTTATTGTGGATTATCTATCCTAAAACCATTCACCATATTACACAGAATGGTTAGAGTGTTATGTTAAATTATTGAGGAATGTTTGTTACATTTCATATGATAGTTTCAATATAAATATATATGTTGTTTATGTTAATCCCCGCTCATATGATTAATTAATTGGATATATTATAGGATGTCTGGGGCCCACTATATCCCCTCGATGCATCGATAGGTATCATGGGAAAAACCATGGTCTTGGCACAAGGACTTGACAAAATGATTTATTATGGTCATAACACGAGTCCTGGAAGATATGGTTATGATGTCTATAATATTCACATACCTCTTTATGATTCTATTATTTGGCGTTTATGAGGTTATTAGACTAGTATAATACCCATTATGATGTTTTATTTTGGAATTATTTAATAATCTCATATTAATGGCGTAATGTGTTCAAGATATTTATGCTTTTTAATGAAGGTGATTTTAATTACTTACCATGTCTTATGTTTACTGTATCTTCCACTATATTTCTCATCATTATGGAGGATTATGATCACCCCTTCTTTTTGTTTCATTTTCTCTGAGTATTAATAATTATATTATTTGTGACTTTCAAGTATAATTTTTTGCCCTGACTGTTTTGAAAAGAATAATTTAGTGTTGTTTTTCCTTTCATTAAGTAATGTTGAATTTATATAGGTATCTTATTTAAAATAATAATAAACCCCTCAGTCCTTTGGGATGCTTATTCCTTTTTTATGTACCAATGTAATAAAATAAGGCATCGGCTTCGGGAAACATGTGTCTTGTCTATACAGTTCGTATGAGATGTAGTTTAGTTGAAAATGTGGAAACATTGATTAGGGATGAATCTATAAGTGTTTCTTTGAGGATAAAAATTCAAGAATGTATAGGTATTTTGGTAAGGAATATATTATGTGGATTATTCAAGAAACACATCTATGTCTGGATACTTGTAGGTAGAGGTTGCTCTGACATATATATACCTAGGAGTGAATGCTCAAACAAAGAGTTTCAGGCTTGACCTAGATTATCCTAGTATACGAAAATGGGCCTTGTTTCACTCTTGTTTATGAGACACCCAGGGGATATGATTAGGATAATTCATGGTTTATTTACAAGCCATTCTGAAGGATTTAAATGTAAATTTTTCCACAACGATACCATGATTATTATTAAGATATTAGCTATAAGTATAATTTCAACTTATACTTAGTATTTTTCTACATTGAGATTATAAATTATGACTCAAACCCTAATCTAGTGTATTCCACTATTTAGAAATGGTGCCTAGTAGAACGAGGGGAAACCGCATGAATGCACGTGTCCCCTATAGAGATTTTCCTCCGATGCAAGATAATGATGTTGGCTCTGGTGATGTGACTAGTGCTGAACAAATCGTAACTATATTGGTATAACTTAATCTTGTTATGGATAATAGTCTTACCCGTACGAGGAATTTGGATCCACCATGTGGATGATCTGGGCATGGTCGCTTTATGCGACAACAACCTCCATCATTTAATGGGTCTAAAAACCCATTTGGAATAGAGCAGTGGATTTGTTCCCTTGAGAGTATATTTCTCGCATTCAGATGTAATGAAAGAGAGAAGGTTGCCATGGTAGTATATCTTCTAATGGGAGATGTGGATCAGTAGTGGTTATTAATCCAAAACACAAAAGTGGAGGAAGAAATAGAAGAGATGGAATTGATGGATTTTAAGGAAATTATCTTAGAAAAATATCTCCCCTGTAAACATCTAGCAGATATTGAGAGACAATTCTTTAATATAAGGTAAAAGGTTGATGAAAATGTTACCAAGTATGAATCCAACTTCACAAGGTTAGAAAGGCATGTTTTGGACTATATAAGAAATCCAAGGAAAAAAATTGACCGAATCTTTGATCGCCAAAATCCATTCCTCTAGAAGGCATTGGTATCGCAAATATTATCATTATATGAGGATATAGTTTCATGTTCTCTCATGATTGGAAAATAATTCTATCAGTCTTTTGACATTAACGTAATGCAGGTGAAGAAGAGGGCTGATGGAAAATCATGGAAAGGAATCTAGGAATCCAGGAAGAAGGGAAGAGTTGAACATTTACCCTGTGATAATTGTGGAAAGAATCAACTTGGTGCCGAATTAAAAGGAAAAAGAATATGATTCAAATATGGACAGAAATTACATCTTGATGGTTACTGTAAAGGAGAGAAAGAGGCTACAAATGTTCAATTCAATAATTATCTAGAGATGGTGCACTATGCGAATGATTGTCCAAAACATCAAGGAAACATGCCATAGAAAAGTCTAGGGGAGCAGGGACAAGCTTATGCAATCACAACTGTAGAGGTTAAATTTTCACATAATGTGGTGGAATGTACTTAGATAGATTAATCAATATTAGAAAATGCTTTATTTGATTTTGGATCATCACATTGTTTCATATCTTCATAGTTTTCTACGAAAATTAGATATTTCCAATTTGATTTAATAAGGGATTTTTTAGTCAAAAATCATAAGGGATTTATTATTGTAACAATTTTTGTGAATCAGTTCCCATTAGGGAATATAAATGATCTTTTTTACTGATCACGTTGTCTTACCCATAATTGAATTTGATATATTCCTCGGTATGGATTGGATTTCAGACAATGATGACAAAATTTATTGTAAGAAGGAGGCAGTTAGAGTTTTCGATTATGATAAGGATTTCCTTATCTTTAGTGAAGAGACGTCACCACCTGATTATTATCTAGATCCTCCCCTAGTAGCTCAACTTAATTCAATTATTTGAATGGAATATAATGAAATAACTATGGATGAGGAATATAATGTTAAAATATAATATGTATATATTTTATGTGAATAAATTTATGTCTTTACAAAGGATTTACCTGGGCATCCTCCATAGTAGGAAATTGAGTTTTCTATTAACATAATTACTAGTTCAAGGCCTATATCAATGACCCCTTATTTAATATCCACTATAGAGATAATGGTGCAAAAAAAAACAACTAGAGTAATTTAGTGATAAAGGATTTATTCTCCCTAGCATTTACCCATAGGGAGCGCCTAGTCTTTTTGTTAAGATGAAAGATGGGTCTATGAGGTTTTTCATTGATTATCGGGAAATCAATGTTTTTAAAAAAATGAATAAGTATCCTCTACCCCAAATTGAATATTTATTTTATCAACTTCATATAGACCAAAAATTTTCAAAGATTGATCTTCGATATGGATATTATCAATTACTTGGGAGGAAAGTAAACGTTCAAAAAACAGCATTCTGAACCAGGTACGGGCGTTTAAAGATTATAGTAATGCCTTTTGGACTAACTAATGCACCATCTATTTTATTGGATTTGATGAATATAACATTCAAGGAATATATTAATGACATTGTTGTGGTGTTTATTGATAATATTCGGGTGTACACAGAAATCTATGATGTGCATGAAGATCACTTACACACTATTCTGAAGACACTAGGAACAAATGAATTATATGGGATGTTTAGCAAGATAGATATCTGGGTACAATGAGTTTTCTTTGAGGACTTCATTGTCCCTAAGGATGGAATATCTATAGATAATGCGAATACAAAGGTTATTCAAGAATGGCCTACTCCAACAAATGTAACTGAGGATTGTAGTTTTATTGGTTTAACATGTTATTATCGGTGTTTCTTTCAGAACATCGCCAGTTTATCCAACCCAATGTCCAAGCTCACATGAAAAAGATTTATGTTTATATGGACATATGATTGTGTCGAATGTTTTGAATAATTAAAGTATAGGCTACTTAGTTCTCTAATCATAACTCTACCTCCAGTGAATGATGGGATGGTTACCTATAGCGATGCATCAAAGAAAATAACTGGTTTTATCCTTATGAAGAATTATTGAGTGATTGCATTTGCATCTAGGAAACTAAAAATTCATGAACAAAACTATCCACTACTGATCATGAGTGAGTAGCGGAAATATACTCATTGAATATTTGGTGACATTACCACTATGGAGAAAAAGTTGAGATATATTTAAATCATAAGAGTTTGAAATATATATACTCAACAAAATTACTCAACCTGAGACAAAGGAGGTGGATTCAGCTACTCAAAGATTATGATTTCATAATACACTACCTACCGGGGAATGAAAATAATGTAACAGAGAATTTGAGTAGAAAAGACCAAGAAATTCTAAAAAATATTATTGTTGGAAGGGATCTGATGTTCACGGATCTAGTAAAGATGGATATGAGAATTATCATGGAAGGTAGGACATCACTAATTTTTCAAATGGATTACCTACATTCTTTATGGAAGGGATAAAAAGTTCAATTGCTGATAATTAGTAGTTTCAAATGAAAATTAAATCTATAAATGATGGAAATTTTGTCTGACTTTGCATATGAAGGTGGAATATTAAAATTTGGGAAGATGATTTGTGTTCCCTCTATTCCTGAGCTGAAGAGAAAACTGTTGTATGATGCTCATACATTAAATATTTCTATACACCCGTGTAGAAAAAAGATGTATTGAGATCTCGGAGAAATATTTTGGTGGGGAAAAATGATAAAGGGATATTTCTATATATACATCAAATTTCATGGTATGTCAACAAGAGAAGGATGAGTGGAATGATTCTAAGGGGTTGATGCAACCTCTTCCCATACCATCATGGAAGTGTGAGAAGATTACCATGGCCTTTTTCACTAGACATCTAAGGAAATTTAGAGGAAGCAATGCTATGTGGGTTGTTGTGGACCGTCGTACAAAGACAACTCACTTTATCGTGATTCGAGAGGAATTATCATAGGATCAATTTTCACGGATTTACATCAAAGAAGTGGTAAGGCTACAGAGATTACAACTCTCTATTGTATCCGACTATAATCTTAGATTTACCTCAACGTTCTGGAAATGTCTCCAAAATTCTGTCAGCACTGAAATGATCTTTAGTACGTCCAATCATCATCAAACTGATGGCCAATCTGAGTAGACTATTCAGACACTAGAAGACATATTGTGAGAATGATCTATGGAATTCAAACAAGGATGGGACCAAAATCTTCCACTGGTTTAATTCTCCAACATCAATAGTTTTTACTCAAGCTTCCGAATTGAACCATATAAAGCCCTTTATGTGAAATGGTTAGAACACTAGTGTGTTGTGATGAATTCGGTGAGAGGAAGTTAATATGACCTAAAATGGACAATGAAATGGTGGAGAAGGTTAAATCTATTCAATAGCATATCAAGGTATCCCAAAGTCAACAAATGTGTTTAAAGGATAAATTTCGATGAGTCCCTGAGATCAATGTTGGAGACATGGTAATTTTACCCATATCTCCATGGAAGAAGTTCATGATTTTTTGGAATAAAGGGAAGCTATGTCCTAGATACATCAACCCCTTCGAGATCCTTGATTGAGTCGGAGTTGTGGCCTATTGACTAGCACTTCCACCTTATATGTCTAAAGTACATGTTGTCTTTCATTTATCCCTCTTAAGGATGTACATACCAGACCCTTCACATGTACATTCATTAGAGGTTTTAAAATTGGAGGATGATATTTCTTATGAGTAGCAGCCAGTGAGAATCTTGGATCATAAGGACAATTTTCTATGCAACCAGACTACACATCTGCTCAAGGTAATAGGGCAAACCACAAGTATGAAGAGGAAACATGCGAACTGGAGGAAGCGATGATGGAAATGTACCCCCATCTTTGTTTGTCCTAAATTGTAAAATGAAATTTTGAGGGTGAAAATTTTCAATGGGAATATAATGTAACACCCCGTGGTTTTTAAAATAAAAACTGAGTGCATTTTATAATCTAGATGTGAAACTCAACTTTTCCTATTCTATGTATTTAATTTCAAAAAAAGTCATCTAGAGTTATGATCAAAATGTCATTTTGAGTATGATGGAACAAACATGATTTTTTTGGTGATAGTAGAATACCCTTATTAATAGTAATATGAATTTTTATATGACCCTTATGAATATTAAATAAGAATATTAATTTATTTCCTTAAAGAAATAAGATAATGAGATCTTAATTTATTTTTCAACATGAAATAAAAAAAATTGCACTTTTAAAATTGTAAATTTTCAAATTTACTATGAATTTATTTAAAAATTAAATAAATAATATTTATAAAATTAATTTGAAAAAATGGAGTTCATTTTTCAATTCTCCCTATTGAAAAATGGTTAGGATAAATATTTTATAATTTTATGAAATTCTAGAATTTTTATGAAGTGTGAAATATAATAAAATACCATACATAAAAATTATTTTTTAAAAACACTATTTGTGACATCATATGTGATGTAAATCCACATGGTTCGAACTCACATGAACATATTTCTCTTCAGGTTCACATTAAATAACACTATTGGTTATCTTGAGAGAAATAATAAAATAAAGAATTAAATATATAATATTTACCCCTTTTTTCCACTATAAAAACCCATCACCACTCCATCATCTCTCCACTCCTCTAAGCCTTGAAACTTCTCAAATTTCTGGTAAAATACCCTTCCCTAGTCACTCCCCATGACCAAGAATATCTTGTTCTTTCCAATAGACCAGGACATTCTCAAAGAATATTTTTAAATAGGTAAAGCACATTTCTTTTTCTTTTTATTTCATTTGAATTTTTCTTCTGTACTTATCATCTCCTAACCTCCTCTATAAAAATCATCATGATATCTCCGGTATCATCTATATAGTGGATATATATCATTTTAATGGATGAATCATCATCAATATTCATACTCCTTCTTTTTTATTTTTACAAATGAAATCTACGTCCAAGAGGTTCCAATTTATAACCTTCGTGGACGACGAAGTTTAGTTTTTCAATATCTTCTTAATTTCTGGTCATTAAACCATATTGATGATGGAACCAGACTATAATAAATATATATATATATATTAGTATTCAAAAACATGTATATGTACATATTATTAATTTATATGAGAATATTAGTTCATAATAATCCAAATACCACAAAATAATTGAAGTGATTGTCATATAATGATACATCCTCACTCCATGTATCCAAACGATGAAATGGAAATTAACAATTATTTAATTTCATAAATAATATTCATATTCAAATCTGGATATTTACATTCATACTTATTCATTACTTAAGAACAAGTGATCTTATTATGGAAAATAAGGAAAACAAACACTCCAGTACGATGAGATTTAATAAAATAACTTATCAATAAGGACATAAATGAAGAAACTAAAATTATGATAAACTAAATACATTAATAATTGGTTCTTAAATGATTTATTAATAAGTAATATTTCATATTGAAGTAAAATACATTCAATAATGGAACACGTTCGTATTTATGTTAATGGTTTTCTCGCCCGAACTTTTGTTTTCATTCCGGCTACTTTTATGGACTAATTAACAAAATTAAATTCGGGTACATTATTATGTAATCCACATAAATCTATGTGAGTGTCCAATATATGTTTACCAACCAGAACATGTTTTTATTTTGTGGATAGTTACATGTTTTAAAAGGATCATTCAAAATTGATTCTGAAATACAATCCTAATTCAATGAATGTTATCAAATTCTTAACTATGTTTAAGGGAACTATATAATATTTTCTGGGAATCCATTATCATAATAAAATCAATCATTTGAATATGAAAATAGAACCTTAATTAACTTATGGTTTTATAAAAATATTTTTCCAAATGAACTATTCTTTTCAAAATAATAGTGTATCTATCTCAAGTATTGCTTATTTATTTTACAAGAGTATTTTTATCTGATTCAACACACTTGATGAATAATTTGTTTTATTGGGTTTAATAATTTATGTTTTAATCTAACATAATTGATTTATTTTTTTTATGACTTCCTATATTATATATGATATATACTAAAACAATAACCATATTACTCGGAATGATTATAGTTTTATGATTATTGATTGGGGAAGGATAGTTACATTTCATATGATAATTTCAATACTAATGTATCTGTTTTTTATGTTTATCTCTACTCATATAAGGAATGCATTGGAAATATTATGTGTTGTTTAGGGCTCTCTATAGCCCCTCAATGTATTTATAGGACTCATGAGACATACTACGACCATGGCACAAGGCCTTGACAAAATGATTAATTATGGTCCTTGCACGAGGCCTTGACGGTATGGTTATGATGTCCGACATATGCAGTTCCCTCATTATGATTCTTGTATATGATGTTCATGTGGTTATTCATCATGTATAATAGACATTATTTTTTTTTATGGAATTATTTTCTCAGCTCATATTCATGCGATAATGTGTTCAAGATATTCATACTTTTTAATGTATGTGTTTTCAACTATTTACCTTATATTATTTTTATTCTATCATCTGTTGTATTGCATACCCTTTCTGAGGGTTTCAGCTCACCCCTTACTTATGATTCATTTTCATTGGGTATGAAGAAGTAAATTTTGAGTGACTATCAGGCATAATCTAGGAGGCCTGGATGGTTTGAATAGAATAATTTAGATTTGTTTTTTCCTTAAAATATGTTATGTAGAACTTATGTGTGTATCTTTTTTCCGATAATACTAAACTAATTGGTACATGAAGATTCCTATTAATTGCTTATATAACAATGTAACAAAATAAGGTACTGGATCAAGGAAACTGGGAATGGGTCCTTACATTTGGCCTTATGATTCCTTTTGGATTTCATTATTACCAATATCATATTTTATTTAATGTATTGTCAACAATATCACACTATCTAACTAATAAAAATAATATTTTATCACTAGGATAGTCATTGTATATTTCCAATAGTAAATATTATATTGAAATAAATTAAAATTCATCATTTTAATTTTTTTAGTAATGAAAAAATTACCCTAAATGTTTACATAATTCTGATGCATTAATTATTAAATTTAGGGGAAAATAAAATAAATGGTAATAAAAATATAAAAAATAAAATAATTTTAGATTAATAATGGGGTAAAAAAAATATTATTGTTAATTATAACACGTTGAGTATCTATTAAATAAATTTTTCCATATTTCTTTTGTTGTCCAACTAATATTAATTTCAATGTAATGAATACTTCCAAAATTGTAATTAATGTTATTTTATAATAATAATTGTTTTTCTTAGTTGAATGAAATTAATAAAATATATTATATTCAGTAATTTTTTTATAATATCAATTATAAAAACAAAATTTTTCAATCCAAGGGATTTTTATCCATTTATCGTTACCATCTAGATCCTCCAAGTGGAAAACACCTTGATGTCCTAGAATGTTCGAAAAGGGTTAATGTTGGTCGAAAACAAAATATAATGATAAAATTTTATCCAAATATATCCAAATATTGTTATATTAAATTATATGGGATCCTAATCATCATAGATTCTATTATTATCAATTTTAATTAATTTTTATATCAAAATTAATATATATATAATAAATATTTTATTAAATTCAATGATTACCCATCAATTATATTATAAAAAGGATCCACATATTATAATGTATTCAAATGTTAAAAACCAATTTGGGTAATCCAATCTCTATAATATTCCATTATTAGAATCCCTAGACTACATTCAAGATGGTTGATTTTGTGTAGAATACAAATATTAAATGTTTGATTGTGTTACGCTATGGTGATTTTCCAAATAAGTGGAATAGTTTAATGGTATATTTTAGTTTTTTTCTAATTTAACCACCATAAAAAATCATAAACCATGAAATTAGTAATATAACCATTGTATAAAATATATTTATACATTATTAGTTTAATTTTACTACCAATAGACATCTCAAATTCAATTAAATAGGAAATAAAGCCATCACCTGTGTTTACAAAAGACTACTACCTCACGAACCAATGTACTTAATATTTTATAAAATTCAATCATAGATAAAACATATTTATTAAATTTTTATTATATATTCTGGTAATTAATAATTTTAATTTTTAAAATATAATATATAATTTAACTGATTACCATACCTTTCCCTAATAAATGTTAATTTTATTTGTGTGTACTTGTGGACAACCGCCACCTTGTCGTGACGTGATTCATTTTTCATCACCACTTCACTTGAATGATATATATAGGTATGTTTAAATATATAATATGATATTTATGATATTATGATCATTTTGTAAATATAATATCATACTTAACTTCAATCAATAATGACCATAGAAAAATGGAAACATAATGCACTCATACATAAGACCAACCTTCATCGTGTTCTTAACGTTGTCCATTATTCATGACCATATTTCAAGATTTTTATATAATGTAAACATACTGTATAAATATAAAATTAATTTTATATGTATTATTCTATAAGAGACTTTTAAAGATATCTTTTTCCATATTTATCATTCCCCTTTTATTTAAGACTTATGAATGGAATAACATCAAAATATTATTTGTGATTTTACTTTGGTATATAATTTTTATGACATGGTAATAAGTCAGTTAATAGGAAAACACTAAAAAAGACACCGAATAATGTAAATAAATAAAATCAATTTTTTACTCAATAAGATACAGAGGGTACAAGGTGAGTTAGACTCAGGGTAAGAAAATTTGGTTTTAAAATCCCCCTTTCAAATATCCCTAAAAACAATTTTTTCATGATTTTAATATTAGAAATATTATTTATTGGATGTTGTTATATGAAAAATAAATTATTTATAAATGCAATTTTATATGTCTATTGACCTCATTTAAACGATTTTCAAAACTAATCTATTAACAGGATTCTATTAAATTCATTAAAAAAATAAAAAAACAATGTTCTACTTAATCATATACTAAAAAAACATCACTTCATTACTTTGATAACCATTATTTTATATTGATATTAAGTTTTATGCATCCATGATTTCTTCAAATAAAAAAAATATTTCATTTTATTAAAATTATTTTAGTTCTAAAAATTGGTTTTAAGGAATATGTATATATCAAAACTTGAAAATTAATTCATATGGGTGAAAATACTATTTTTAAGATGAACTATTATATGTCATATGAATATGTAATGGTTCGTTGTAATTATATATGAATATATGTAGGTTCTTTGAAAGTAGTGATGGGTGGTTAGGTTGTTAACTATAGATGGGTGGTTTATTATTTACCAATGTTCAGGCATTCCCTTTATCACTCTCTAATGCATTGTTTAATAATATGGAGTTAAATGATTGTGTTTTTCATTAGTGTGTATGGGATTATATTAATATAGATTTTACAACCATAATAATGGTTGTAATTTCAATTGTAGAATCAGTGGTTACTGCATGCATTACTGTGAAGGTTATTCAATGTGTAACCATGAATTTTACTCTATGAGTAAGTGTTATTTGAAAATGTTTCCTAATATTAAATTAAATGTCTATTTTTGCTTATTATGATTATTTTCTGAAAACATAATACATAAAATGGTAATGGAAAGTATATTATTCTTATTAAATATAAAATGTATAAACATTTTTGATAATTAATTATGATTTTTTCATTATTTCATGGAAACAATTATGTGTATTACTTTATCATTATGATTTCATATGTGATTATTTATGAACGTAATTGGGAGGATAATATGATTTCATTGGTAGATCAAATATTTTTTTAGGGAAATGATTATTTTTAATTACAAAATCATTTATAATGGAAATGATTTTCCAAGAGTATTCACTTCACTATTCGAAACAATTCATTTAGAATTGACATGTAACATTGTATTTTATGTAACTATTAAAAAGGGTTTCTTTAATCTCTTGTAAGTTGTAAATTCCATATAAAATTTCATTTTCAATAGTTTCTTTCCGTATAATTTTAATATTACACTATTTATTCATAAGTATATATTTATATTTCAAGGGATCTTACTCATCGTACCAAAAGAATTAAATTACAAATCCATAATTTTGTGGTATCAATTATGCATTGATTTTAATGAAATTTTTTAATATATTTCAATATAATTATATGTTTCCTTTTTTTATAATACAATTAAGTCCTATTACAACCATAACACATTTTTTATGAATTTGTTATGATAGTGAATTTAATTTTATTGACAAGGGGAAATGTATATTTATTTTTTATTTTTTTATTCTAATATGAATAGTTATTATGAAGATGAATATGTATTTTTTCATTATAAAACATCATTATCTGGATGGGGATTCATCTTGTTTTACCTTTTACTAACATGGATTAAAAATTGGTATTATTTATATTATTATTCCAATATATATGATTAATTGAATGCTGATTACTTATTTTTTATCCATCAACCATCATTATCTAGATGTTTTATGGTCATATAATCTCTTTTATTGATATGGGGAGAAGTATTGGACTTTGATATATGGTTATTTAAATAAATATGATTATTTTTATGTAGATTATGTATTTTAAATCCATATAACTTACTTCTCTAAATGGGAAACAATATAGTAATCCAATATTGTTATATGGGAAAAATTATTGTACTTCAATATATTATTTTTCTAATGATGGTTATATAGCCACTCGATGATGTTTTAAATATAATGAAAAAAACATAATTGTGTATTTTCAGTGTATTAATATTCTAAAGTTAATATGTCTAATGGTATGATCATGAAGTCTAGTATCATGATTTCTTGTAATGTTATATAAAATTAGATATTGAACATCATGTTTATCATCACAAATTAACAAGTAATTGTTATACTTGTAATCTATTTATATTCATTGGTATCCATGGATGTTTTATTCTCTCGGTTTATGTGGAATATTCCATTATGATTATTACATACTCCTATAGTATTTATACAATGTTTATTCAATGATTTCTATAGTTTTATGTTATCCCTTATTGAGAATTTGAACAGGCACATTATTATGTTTTTATTTTCATAGGTCATGATGAATATCATTATATAAGATATTCCTAACAATATATATTATCAAATATTCTTAATACTTGTAATATATTATGTAGATTATTTAATAGTTAAAAAATATCTAATAAATGAGAAATAAATTTTTTTAGTTTAATATATATTTTGTTTCTCTAAATCTATTAACATAAATTTTATTGATAATATTAGTATTTTAATATATTATTCATTTCATTTGAACATAAATATTTTTTCAGTGAATTTATAGTCGACATCAATGAATTCATGTTAATTATGTCTTTATGGAACTGAATATGTTAGATTGGATCTATGTCGAATGATTTTTTTAGCACATTCTTCAGATATCAAGGGGGATTATTATGTTTTTTGAAGATAATTTAAGGATCTATAAGTTAATATTGATAATTATTTTATTGTTATTGATAATAAATTAGGAGGGTATATAATTTTATTATTAGAAAATAAGGAACCATTTCTTTGGGTATTACAATGGGATATCATTAGTGATACTCTTAGGAGCACGAATCTGTATAGGATGAAAACATTAGGTTTTGGTAATTTCAATAGTATGTGGTTTTCATTGAAATTACTTTCTCAAATGTATACATTCATGTGGATGAAGTAATTGTGTAGATGAATCTTGGGGTAATCACACTAAAAAAATAAGGTTGGAAATTGTATTAATGTTCACATGGGTTACAAATGAATGGTTTTATGATAACACACCTGGAATGATAATCATGTGCGATATAATTTAGTCAATTTCATTATTTTTAAAAATAATTTTGAAGTATTTTAATGAATAATTTTGTTGGGGGTTATATTACTTTTTTTTAGAGAAAAAAAATAAAAGAAAAATATGTTTTTATCGATATGTAAAAGTATTAAATGTGGTGTCACTAGAAAAGATACATTATAAATACTTTTTTACATTCATAAAATTATATACTTTTATTTTATAGATATAAATTTTGGGTTTTTTATATTTTTGAATCAATATCACAAAATGTAGAATATAAAAAAAATTCTAGAAACCACAAGGAAATAATATTAAATTAAGAGTATATAAAAATGATTTGAAATCAAATTATTTTATTGTAATGATGTATAATTCTTGTTTTTCAATCTTTCCTAAGGTAGTGAGATTTTTATTTCAATATAATGTAATTCATGAAACTCTTTTCTCTTCCCAATAAAGTGTGATATTTATATATTCCATTTAATAATTTCTAAATGTGTGGTCGATTATGTGAATTATATAAAAAAAATTCATTAGTAATTTAACATTAATAATATTTAAAATTATATTAATTGATATTAATTAACATGATAAATGATTTTATTATATGAATATGGATTTTGGGATAACTATGCGAGAACACATGACTGAAGTATGAAATACTACTATGATTCATATACACATGATTTTGAGAAAATAAACTGTGGTTTCTTTTTGACAATGTAAGTTATATATTACTCTTACCATTTAAATTTATAACAGTTTCATTTTATTTATATTGATGTTTATTATATTTTATTCATCTATATATATATAATTTCCATTCTGTGACATTATAAATTACTAGTTAAAACAATTTTATATTCAATAAAATAGTAATTTTCGAAAGGAATATATTGTTTTATAATTGATTAATGTCTTTTACATAAATATGGTTTTGGGAAATGTATGTCTTAGATAAATAATGATTAGGGAAAATTGATAGTTGGATATATGATTTCATGAATGATTAATGTTTACTCATTAATAAAAATAAAACATATTATAGAATATGATTATAATATATATTTCATATTAGGGGTTATATCAAAATTGATTAAATATGTTAAGAATAAACACCCCAACATTTTCAATGTAGTGTTAATTAATATAGCAAGGAAAATTTATTTATGGGCCAGAATGTACTGTCCCTAAATTCTTGACATTTTAAAACAAGTGTTATGTATAAAAATATGCATTAACTAACACACCTAACAGATGTAATCAAATAAAATATTTTAATATCAATAATAATTAATATAATTAAAAATAATATCGTTAATAATTAATTCTTATTATCATTATAAGTTGAGTAAATATTATAGAATCATTTTAAATAATGTTATTATCAATAAAATATTATTTTATTCATAATATGTATTTTTTATTGAAAAATAATTTTTTATATTTTAAAATATATATTTTATAAAATAGTTATAATTTTTTTTAATTACACAAATTAAAATTTACTTATTTAAATTTTTTATCAATTATGAAAAATATTTACATTTAGTAGAAAAATATGTTTTTCATTTTATATTGGTATTTTTATATTTTATCATAATGAAATTGTATCATAGATGTTTCAAAATAATTATAATAAATTATATACTTATGTAATAAATCTATAAATATTAATAAAGTCATTGAGCTTATAAATCAAATGAACAACATTTTTTGAACTTAATTAAAATGATATTTCTACAAAGATAGTTTTCAGTAATTTCTATGAATAATGTATTTTCAAGGGGGGAATAGGATTTAGATTAAATTAAATACTAATATATTTTAATTTTTTATTATAATCCAATTTCTGTTATTGTGATGGGTAATTTTAATAGCCTTTACATATGAAAAATTAATGATAAAAACAAACATTTTCAATAAAAGTGTTTTTAAGAGTTATTTTTAATAATAAAAAATTTCAATGTTAATCCCATAATATTTTTAATATTATAAAATTATTAAAAACAATTAAATAGGAATTTTATGATTAGATATATTTTTCAATATAAAATTTTCTAATTATTATTAAATACATGTGAAAAAATTATATACCTAGGTAACAGTGAATTATAGGAAAATTAAAAAATATTAATGAAAAATCCATAAAATATTTTTTGTATTTGAGAAAATTATTTTTCTCTATGTTTCATACCATAGTCAATTTCAACTCCATTTTTATCTATTTTGGATACATTGATCTTAAAATAATTACTTTAATTTATTCAAAATGTAATAGTTACTTTTAAAAGTAACAATCTCTTCACCTATAAAAAGGTAATACGTCCACAAATTCAAGACTCTCTAATTATTAAAATATATATTTGAAAATATGATTGTTTTTCTTAAAATGATCATATAATATGTAAACATGCTTTTTACATATTTAGGTTTGTGATGGTCATCATTCTAAAAGAGTTTTTTAAGAAAATAATAAAACATCCAAAGTGAGAATCACATTCAATTACACTTTTCCGTTATAACAATCCAAAATAAATCAACCAAAACAACATTAATATATTAAATAATTATCATTAATATGATTAAATTATTTTAAATTAATTTAATAACAATTATCTAAAACATCAAAATTCTTAAAAGGGACAAAATATTAATCTTGTGTATATGTAGACCAGTGCCTCCAGGATGTGATGTTGTTTGTTTTCATAACCACCTCTCATGCGTGGTATCGAGGATTTATTTAATGAATAAATATGTGTTTTATGTCTAAAATAATATTCCAAAATTTAAATGTTTATTATTCCATTATTTCTTCCATTTATTGAGAACGGTGATCGTTAATTGTCTGTATATATGTTTTGCGACCTCCAGGATCAACAGTTTATGTTTTTCATAATTAACCATCCATAATGGTTACTAGAATGGATTTAATAAGTATATATGAATTTTAGGACATTTTTATTCATCATTATATTCCATATTATCATTATCTAAATATATTCAATTACACATTAAATCAATATAACACATAACCATTTGGGTCGATTTAATAACATATTAAAACCGTTTTATAATCATTGTGTCCTAAATGATAATGTGATATCATAATGATAATTTAAGTTAATAAATATATATTTATGTTTTTTTAATTTTTTTGGATATGTATTTATATTTATTGTACATATTAATTTATCACCTTCGGAATGTCAAACATGTCATAAACTAGTTTATCTCAAATTCCTTTTTCTTAATTTTTCTTTATATATCTCTCCAAATGAATATAGGAGTGATGTATTTATTTAACAAAATTCTATCTAAATTGATATAAAAATGATTAATATAAACCCATATAATTATAATCCATTATTTCATCATGATGATTGTACAAAAAATAAAAACGAATGTTATAACACCTCGTAATGAAAATAAGTTATAATCTGTTAAAATATGTGTACAATACGGATATTAAATAAATATGATAAGGGTATTATGATTATATAAATGTTTTTAGGATTTTTAACATATTTATGTCTTTATATTGTATTTTCTATCATGTTTGAATAATTTGTAATTCAAGGTTAGGGTTTTCATAACAAATTCCACTTATTAACACTTGTATAGTGTTATGAACCCAATTTCACATATTTGTTGGATATATTATTTCTTCTGATATATTATCTAAAATTTTCATTCAATCATGTAATTTTATAGTCAATTACAATGGAACTATTTCTATAGTATTTTATAAATTGTATCTCAATCATCAAGGTTTATTTTTCCAAAACATTAATTTATTGTAACTTTCTTGTGTTTTGACTGTTGTTTCTATTTGAATGGTGTATTCACTGAACATCTATATATAGATAGTTGTTTTTATTTACTCAAGTTTAATACTAACACATATCCTATATTTTTGTTAAATTGAATTTACACAATAATTACTGTAGTTGTAAAACATTGGGAAATTAAATATTCATTCTTTCTGGTATATGAATCTTCTTGGACATAAGAGTTGGGTACATTTTAAAAAAATATTATAAAATATGGAATTCTATTTTTCTATATTAATTTACATTTCTACAATATAATAGACTATTATTAAGTATTATATATTTTAGGGAGTATTTTTCTCACAAGGAATATTGATAACTCATCTCTACATTCCATGATTTATGTTATTACATCAGGAACATGTTTATTTCCCTCTTTCGAACACCAAAAAAAATTATATAATTAATTCAATTAATATGTGGCCAAAAATTTATTTTGTTAAAAAATATTTTTTTACACTTTTAACAATTTCTATATTGAAAAAAAAAATGGAAGATAATTGAATTAAACTTTCATTACACATTGATATGTTTTTACTCCAATAATAATTTACGGAAGATAACATTTTTTTATACTAAAGACAATAATATTAGATATTATATTCTAAAAGTAATGGAATATGAATTTCATAAACATTATATTTAAAAAAACACACTTTGATGTTCCCCATAACATGATCATTTAAATCAAATTTTATAAATGTTCATTAAAAGTGTTTTTATGTTTTAAAAAAAATAGCCATTAATAATCAGTAGTATTTACAATAATATTATTCATGTTTCACAAATTATAAAAATAATATATGTTTCTATTTTTCGGTAATGATCTCATTGTGCCAAACTAAATTGACCAAGACCCTGAAGCCCTAATCATGTTTCTACTATATTATATTTTCATTAGATATAAGGAATAAAATCCTAATGGACTGAATAGTTTAGTAGTCTTTGTTATTAATACACATGAATGATCATTCTATAAAATTTCAATATATATGTTAAAAATCTTTTTTTTTCAAAATAGAATTATTCTCTCTAGAAATCCTTTCATTTAAATAATAGTACACTTTATGATTTCTTAGGGAATTAAATGAAGTAAGGTTGATCTCAAATACATAGAAAATGTTATGTAAGATTTGAGATATCAAAAATTAAAATGGGAATGTTAATGAGTAAAAAACAGGTCATTTAAATAACTTTATTACAAGAATAAATATGTAATATTAAATATTGAAAGGTAAAAAACAAAAAAAAAATACAATTTTATCAATAAACTAAGTATTAAAATCATCCAGATAAAAAATCAATATGAAAATATCATGGAAAATAATAATGAAATTCTTAATGTAGAAAATATCAAATAATTTGATAACATGTTATCAAGCATCAGGATACCTATATCATCAATACCATTCAAAATATAATTTTTAACTGTTAGGTACAATCGATTAGGTTTTTTTGAATATATCATTCCTAAAAAGTGTGTTCACAATGCATCTTAAAAATACTGGGTACAAACTCATAAGCTTTTTCCATCAGATTGGTTAACATGAGACCTATCAATTCATCATGGGTGTTTCTATAATTGGTACCCGCTCATATATAGAGTGTCTAAATAATTCTGCATATATTGAAAAACTAATTTTATTCCTGAACAACGTTCCTCATCAAAAAATATCCACATTGGGAAAAAGATAAGAACTTATCAATATTCTCCGAATGAGTAAAATAACTCCCAAATTAATACACCATATGTAGAAATGATATATCCTTATTTAAATAAAAATATACTTGATAAATAATATTAATACTGAGTTGAAATTAAATATCCACATGATAGTAAATAATTATAGGTAATGTTAATTACTGCAAGAAATGAATCGAGGAAGTGAATCACATTACTTCTCTTTGTCAAAATATTAAAAATCAATCCAGAAAAAGAATTATGATTGTATAAATATAATAAATTCCCATGATAGTTATACTAAATTTCTTATTTCATTAAGGATTATAAATACCATAAACATATTTTTGAAATGTTTTTTATGAAAATATTGTTTTCATATTGAAAATATATTTATAAAAAATAAAACATTTTGGAAATACTTTTAGTTGAAATTCACATTTAAAAAATATAAATGTATATAATATTAGGGAAATAATTTTGTTTAAATATATCATTTTAAATTTTAAATTTAATATTAAAATAAATTATGTTCTTGATTTAGCATTATTATATACATTCTACAGATGTTATTAATAAGATTTTTTCCATTATAAATGTTTCTGATCATTCAGTGATCATAAAAAAACTAGAAGATTCCTTTCCAATTTTCACAAATATTTAATGGAAAATTATTTGTAAATAAATCATAATATTCCAATGAAACCCATTCTAAGATACTAATAGTCGATAAAATTTGCATTAAAAAATATTTTTAAAATGGAATTTTTTTTTGAATACATGGTTTTGGAAGAAAACAATTTCTATCCAAAAGGAGAAATGATATCATAGTTTATGAAAAACAAATGCTCAAAAACACTAAGTATAAAATATTAGGGAATATTCCATTTACACAAAAATATCATGAATAACTACTGAGGAATAATATGAATAGTTTTATTACAAAATGGTAAAATAATTTCCTTAAACTGAAATTAAATCCAAAACAATCTAGATTGGAATGAGATAGTGAACATAAAAATTATAATTATCATAATGATGAAGTGATAATTAATAAATGATTTAATTATTTCATTAAAATTTTAATCCATATAAAAAATTATATTAAGAACAAATGGTTATATAATTTAATCATACACATAATCAAAAAATAACATAATCAATGTAGTAGAAGTTCGAACAAATGTGGATAATTGAATTAAGAAGTCCCTTACATCTATTTATTATTCTAATAAAATTTAAATGGATGAAATAATTAATATTATTCAATAAAATACAATAAATTATAAAATATAATGTATATTAATTTTAAAATGGGATGTTTACACACCAAATAAAATATAAATTTGTGTAACATACAAATTTTTTCATGGAAGGAAATTTGAAACATAATACATTTAATCCCGCTTACTTTGGGTTAATATATATATATATATATCATCATTAAAAATATAATTTCTTGATAATATATTCAATGTAATATTTATTGTATCATATATGATCCATTAAGATTATCTTATATCTCAATCATTAATTACTATTTTAAATTTACATTGTTTTGGGTGTTAAATTCATTGTATTATTTTTCAAATTTTGTTTTTATGGATTATATTATTTCAAATATTTCCTATAATAATCATCTCTAGAAGAATAATATTTAAATAATAATATAAATTTTAATCAATTGTAATTTTTAAACCAATCATGTAATGTGATTATAAAAAATGAGGTACATCTTGATCATGGAGATGATATGTCACACATACACATGAGTAACATTTCAATTTTCAAATGATTATTATGGAAAGAAGTTATGTAAAAAATTATCATTTTTTAATTATAATAATTTAATATATATCATGTTTCATAATAATATTTATATCATCCATGGTGTGAGTTGATAACTAGAGATTTACATTACATTGTGAAGATGATATTCTATATGTATATGAATGTTGTTATCATCATTGAGTGAGAAAAAAGGTAAGAAATAAAATGATATATTATGCCTTAAAAAAGATAAATATGTTATTAATAATTTAATTATTTCATTTAAATCTCATATAATCATTAAATTTATCATTATCCACTTCAATGTGAACTGTTAGTGAAGGAAAAATCACATCGCATTGCGAGGCAGCAGTCCACCGTACACAACATCGATATTATTGTATCTATAGAAGAATGGAAGGTAAAATTACTATAGAGGTATAATTATGCAATAATATATATATATATATAATTTATATCCATTATCATACCAGGATGTGATATGTGTTAATGTAAAATTTAATGACATCGTTTCGGGAGTCAGTAGTCCTTTGTACACAAGAATAATGATTTTATAAGCCATTTGATGGATGTGAAGGTGGTTCTAGGTAATTATTTGAATATTAAAACATATTAGTATATAAAATATACTATTTTAATTATAAAAGCATGGTTAAATAACAATTAGTGGTTATAGAGAACTAAATAAAATATAAATTCTCATTGAAGTACATTACATCTTCTCTGGGTATGCTCATGATGTTTTTCCCACATACTTCCAGGGTTTTATTTATGTAGAAATTATGAATTGTAAGGTGTGGATAGTTCATTTGAGAAGCCATTTTGGCATATATTATCTGATCTAAAGAGTTTTACGATGTGTGTGATGGATGAGAGGTTTTGGATTTTTTTTATTTGAGGTGAGTGGCATACTTGTAATGTTTTGAAAAGATTCAATCATACCAAAATTTTTATTATTTCATAAGAGTATAAATTGGAAATTATTGAACCTATAAGATAAATGTATAAATAAGTATAGAAAATTGGTATTTTTCATGTTTATAAGGATATTTTAACAATTATATCCTTAGTTTAACCCCATGTAAATGCATTTTTACATTATCTCTGATAATTAATATTTACAATTTTCACTATTAATTTTGGTAAACAAATATATTAAACTCATAAAAATTTATAAATTATTCTCATTCCAAATATGAAATCATTTTCACTAAAATATATTAAAAATAAATAGAGAATTTTATTTTAAAATTAATACCCTGGATATTTTAAAAAATTGTGTTCATAAAGGAAAAATATTGAATATATTACCGTGTATTTATATAAAAATAAATTACAAAAATTATTCCAAAGTCCTAAATTGGATGAAGTTATATATATTTGAAATATTTTTCATTATGAATAATTTATAATAGGATATAACATTATAACATATTTAAACAAAAACTTATTTTTCATTTAAAATTAAAAAATTTCATTGTTAATAATAAAATGAAACATTACAATAAAAATCCCAATAATTCAAAATAATGTTATTTTTATAATACTATTTCTAATATTAAGTTCATTTTTTTTATAATGTTTCTTTAATTGTTATAAATTATTTCTAAAATATATTCTAAAATCCTGATTAACCTCCCTTTTAGAAAAATACAATTTTTCAGAAAACATTTCTTTTACATTTAAATGAATATTATTTTATTTTTAATATGAAGATTGATAAAGAACATATTTTAACTATATTTTTTAATTGTTTAGTGAACTATATTAATATATATCATTGTAATGGATATGTGAAAACTATCATGAAAAATAATAACATTTAAATAGTATGTATTGTTATATTTAGAAATGGTGTTGTGTGGAACAATTTCTAAACTCAGTGATGTGTGTAATATAAGATAAACTCAATGTTGTGTGTAACTCTGTCTAAACATAGTTTTTTTTCATTATAATTCTATTTAATAGAATGAATTTATACTGAAATAAATATATCGTAATGTCTTAGTTTGTGGTATTATGTTCTCTACTTTGATGTTGTGTTTCATACAAGATGTCTAATATGATATTCTTTTATTTAATATTTATAAATGTTACATTCTCCCCACCAAAAATAAACTCTGACCTCACAACTAAGCATTGGTCATAGAAATAAAAATTTTGATATTTGGAAGTACAATTTTCGAAAAACCAACATACTAAAAATGATTAAAAAAATTTCATCTTACTAAGAGAGATAGAAATTTCATAGGTCACACATAATAAAATATGACTGAATTTCTACATAGGAGAAAATTGGTGAAAAGTGAGTGTGTTTAAATGTAATGAAATAAAAATAAAATTCTGGAGACAGAAAATGTTTATTGATTACATGATGGAGAATGATCAATAAAAATTTAAGGGCCTTAAAACTAAAAATATTTGATGTTATAAAATACTTCATGATTTTTCATTTAATATTTTAATATCACAATTTTTTTTATTAATGATCCTTTTCCTAAATTTGAGTAATTATTTAACTATTATTGAATATTATGAAACATAGTTACCATATATATATATATTTCATAATATCAATTTTATCTAATGGTAGTAAATTTACAAATATCCAATTCATTACATATTCACATTATTGAATATCCAAAAAAATTAATACATGAAGCACTAAAATTAACATTTAATGAATAAAAAATTCTAATAATTTGAGAACTATTTTTCTATGTATCATTTTATTTACTAAAAAACAAATATATTTACCATAAGCTACAAAATATAATAAATTGATACATAAACAAAAAAGTAACACCATTGGTTCATCACTAATATTTTTTCTAATTTTATTTTAAAATAAATGACATATTAGCTAATAAATCACATAATCTAGAGTTGTGAGTAAAACCCTAATGATCCTTCATTCGTGGGTTCTATCCACATAGCCTTTCCGGATGTGATTCTTATTCACCTAACAAGCTGGTTTTCCTTTATATATATATATATATATATATATATATATTAATTTAATTCTTATAATGTTCTAAAAAAATTATAGAAATACTGAAAATAGAATTAATCACTAAATAACTTATTTACAATAGTTTTTAATTTAAACTATTTTTAATGGTATCACACTCTTATTTTTGTATTATTAAATTTTTAGTAGATTTTATATTATCCTTAATGTTTTCTAAACCTATAAACTTATTTCTAAAAAAATGTAGTCGTTATTCCTAAAAATATCCCTTTTAATAAAATTATTACTAATCAAATTGTGTTTTTGACCCTATACGTTTTCCAATAACATCCTTAACCACATTATTTTCCTAACCTAAAATGATTCAATATTGGTGTTTAACACAAAAAAATTATGATCAATATAAAACTCATAATCCCATTATGGTATATATAATTCTTTTTTCAATTAAGATTAATTTTATTCTGTAATAAAATCCAATATGTATATTTTCCATTATTCTTATTACCAAAATACCATTGTTAATAAAATCGATAATATAATTTGGGAATCCCAAAAAATACATAATTTTTTTTATAATAGGAAATCCCATTGTCTAAGAGCTTACCGCAAGATGAGAACATTGACTAAGATTATTACTGGGTTCCAAATATTTTAAACAACAAACTATATTTTTCTATGGTATGATATTTATTTCCCTTCAATATACTCTTAATGTTTACTTATAAATCATGTTCTTAATTCCCTTCCATTCGAAATATATTGAATTTTTCCATTGCATTTTAACACGTTCCTTCGAATATAATACACCTTTTATTTTACCAATATCATACATTTTTATTATTTATTCAAACAATTCATAGTTAGTTTTAAAGAAAATTGTAATTGTACTTAGAATATCACCTATAATTATCAAAATAATTGAACGATAAGGCCCTTTTAGGGTAGTAGTAAATGGTAAGGTCAATCCAAACTCACCCATTTTGGTGTTACATCATCAAAGTATAATAGTTCAATAATCATTTCCACTTTTAATTTATACAAAAGGTTTTACAATTAGTAAATCCCACATAATATAAACTTTAAAAAACATTATGATGTTCTACTATACATATCCATATATTTTATCATATGTTTGGGACCCGAAATACTGTTTTCCAAAATGTTAATCTCATGGTTTCTACAAAAATTATTCTTAAATATATGTATAAACTCAAACCTCATTATCTTAGTGCCACTATATTATTTATTGGATAGGAATTAGATATAATTAATTACATCCTAATGAACTGAATAATTTTTTAGTATTAGAAAAATAGATATATACAGGTGTAATGTATTAAAATTGAATATAAAATTGACCACACTTTTTTTGGAGAGTAACATTTTTCACTTAAGAATTTCCATTCATATAACTCATTTTAATCTTCAATGGTTCATTGGAACGGAAATGAACTAATAGTGAACCCAAATTCTAATTAAGTGATACGTGTCGTTGAATTAATCATGAATCAATAAAAAACAATGAATATGTAAAATTAAATAACTAAAAATTGTATTTAAATAACTTGACTACATATATAAATAAAGAATAAAAATTATGGTATAATAAATAAGTTATAAAATATTCAATTTAATCAATAAAATAATATTGAAAAGGGAAAATATAAAAAATCATAGTGAAAATATCATGGGAAATAATAAATATATTCTTAATATAAGAAATTATTAATTATTGGATGAAATAATCACTAGAATTCTGATACCTCTACCAAAAATACCATTTAAATATGTTTAAATAATTAGGGTACAAATCCATATACATTGAAAATCTAATTCATTATAATAAAGACCACTCAAAGGAAAATTTCACACTACTGGGTGTAACTTAAAAGGGTTTAGAAAACTGATCCTGTCTGATGATACATTCTTATGCTTCTAGGAAATTTCTATAAATGGTATACACTAGTGCCTTGAATGTCAAAATCATTCCCCATATATCTAATAATAAATTTAATTCATTATGATTTTTTATTATAAAAAAATATATGTATTGAGTAAAATATAATGATTTATCAATTTCCTAGAGTCAATCGAATAATTTTCAAACTAAACATGATATGTATAAATTATAAATGAATAAAAAAATCCATGGAAAGTAATATTGAAATATAAATGACATATAATATCGTCAAGAATGTAAAAAATTGAATGGAATGTAAATGAATATAGCAATAAATCAAGGACGTGAAGATCAATACATTCCATGATCAAAATGATCATAAACCATCAATAAGAAGAAGAATGTTGTTATCAATACAATATATTCCCAACAAAAAATGAATAAATGGTTATTTTCCTTGATAAATATATATAACATAAAATTTCGTTAAAATTAATTTTACGAAAATATTATTAGTATGTCATATGTAACTTTTTTAAAAAATTGAAAATCCTTTACTTTGGAAATCACTTTTAAAAACCATAAATTTCCAATATATGAAGAGAAAATTTCTTTAATTAGATACATGAAAAATTGAAAAGTCATCTTCCTATAAATGAAGTGCATGACAGTGTTTAATTAAATACAATGAATGATATATAAAATTTATATTCTGTTTTTTCGGAAAAAAGTATTAGAAATATCTTATTTGGAAAATAAAAATACCATTCCTTCAAATTTTCTGTAAAATAAAAAATTGATTTGATTTAAAAAATTCATAGGATCAAATTTATTTTTTATAAATATAAATGGTTAAAATTAATTTAATTAATAATTTTTCTAATGTTAAAAACCGTTCTGAAATAATTATTAGATATCATAGTTTTAGAAGAAAATAGATATATAACTAAATTGAGAAATGAGGTCACATTTTATTACAAATGATTATCAATTAATTTATGTACCAATGATTTAGAAATTTTAAATATTAAATTAGTAAATAATTAATTAAACGGGTATATGATAATTAAATTTCATAATTACAAATTATGATATTTGTTTCTTTTAACATAAATAATGAGAAAAAAATCTCTATTAGAAAGAGGGTATGAAATTAACCAATTCACAAATCAATATCCTCAAATGTGAAATAATAAATAAATGGATATTTTTAGAAACAATAAATAAAACTAAAAATTGAAAACAAATTTTTTATAAAATTAAATTACAAACATAATCATATCATTAAATAGTCAGTTATGTACAAGTTTATCCGAGTAAATGGAAATTGAGTTAAAATGTCCCTTACTAGATGCTAATATTAAATCAAAATCCACATGGATGAAATCATTCATGTCCAAATAATTAATACCCTTATTTTTAAGTATTAATTATATTAAATGTGACATGGGATGTGTAGACACCAAATAAAATAAATAATTTACAAAATGAAAATGTTCCTTAAAGAAAGGTTTTTGAGATAGAATCCCATTCTTCACAATACCATTTGGTTGAACGTACAATAACACCATGTATAGTGTTTTTTTAAAAAATTATCTTATAGATGATCAATATTTATTTTCATAATGTCTTATTTGATCATTTATCATCAACATATCTATTATTGAATAATAATATTTCATTATTTTCATGGATTATCGTATTAATTTCCATTTTTTCTTTTGTATGTTAAGAAATTAACGATATTGTTCATGAAAATAATAAATATTTTCATCATATGATCAATAATATTCGTGAAATAATTATAATATGTGTACATCAATTTTAATTTTTTAACTTGTAATAAATATTGTTATGAAATGTGAATACGTTACAAATGTGACACAACATTTTATTTTATTATTATTACTTTATTTTAATATTAAACAACCTAGTAGAATTACAATAATATAATCCAAATGTATAGATTATTATAAAAATGTCACTTATACGTAAAATTTAAATAATGTATCACAAAAATTATTTAATTACTTTATCTCTATTATCATTATGTCCCTCGCATTATCATTAGTACAAGTAATCTACTGATGATATAAATCAATTAAATGGGTTTGATAAAATCCTAGTAAGAATATGAAAAATAGACATCAATAAATATAATATTTATAAGAATTTTAATCATCGTTATATATTAAAAAATTTATTATCTAAAAAATAATGACGAAATCTAAAATTAATGTAATGGAATTTTGAAATTCATAAAAATAAGACATTTTGACATAGTGGTCAAATATGACACATAATTGTGAGAGAAGATAGAATCTTGATCATGAATAAAATATGAGAAAAATCATTAAATAATTATTGTGAAAAATATATCCTCATGTTTATAGACATTTCATATTATCTCATGTGATTCATATCATTTCATAATGTATTGTATAGATATATAATTCTAATAACTCCCATCACATCAAATCATTTATATAATCATACATGCCACATATACCGTAGGCAAATCATAGTCAAGAATTAAACTGAAGGGATATAATGGTTTTCATAAGTATTACATTAATCAAACATTTAGGAATAAAAATTTTTGCTTTTAAAATTAATAATGGAAATTATACATGAACATAATACATCATTATTATTAATTGGAAATTATGTATCTCAAGATGAGTAAAATATGATGTTTTTTGAAATTTAATTCATATTGATAAAAAATATTACTTTCATAGAAATTTTTTTAAAAAAATTGAAACATGTATATCCCAAAAGTAAATGTGTGAATGCATTTATAGAACCAAATATGAACATTTATCCCCTAAAAGAGAGAATTATCCAATTGAAGGGATTGGGTTCATGAATCCCCTACCTTTATTCCATCCTTATTTTTTCACTTTTCCACCTACTAAATAATAAACATTTATTTACTAAAAACCGATCTATAAGTTAATAATGGAAATTTATTCCATAATTTATTGATTAAAATCAATTTATTTTTTTCATAACTTTTATTTATGAAATTGATGTGTTTGGATAACATGAATTTTATAAATTTTCTAGGCTTTCTTCTATTTAACTATTTTTTTCAAGGTAAATGTTTCAAATGTTCTAGATGATTAAAATATAAATCATAAAATATTTATGTATTATAAAAAATTTATTTTATCCATTCATAAGTTCAGTGATATGGAAAAAAATTGGAAACATTATCCTTACCAGTTAATAGACCGTTTTCAAGAACATTGTCCAAATTTGTAAAAATAGTGGTACAAAACATATATAAATTTTAATATAATTTTTAAAAATTGAAAACATAAATATTATTTTATTAATATTATTACAAATTTAATCTTATAACATTATAATTGTAATTACATTTGGAAAAAAAATGAGAAAAAATGAGTGATGTGTTGAAAACATATTATATATTTGGCATTGCTTCTCCTTTAAAATATTACAACTCATTTGATATATGAATTTTTGTTACTTAACAACATACCTATAGATTATAATAGACATGATAGGTAATATAGTGACATTTAATTTACTTCTAATTGGTTGTAGGAGTGTTCTTTCATTGGAACAGATATGGGGTATTTATATGCATCGAGTGGGTTATTTTAATAATAAAATAATTAATAAAATAATATATCAAATGAAAAACCAGTAGTATAATATTTTTTACTATATAAATGATATATTAATAAAATTGTATTTTTTTAGTACATAAAATACCTTTTATCATTCTAAATAATTAAATTATTTAAAAGCAATGATGAAAGAATGGTAAAATGTTATTTTAAAGAATCAATTTGGACTTTAGGTTTTGGATTTCTCTTTTTTCAATTAGATGAAAATTTCAAAAAAATTTACAGATTATATTATGAAATAAAAAAATAACTCCTAAAAATAATGTTCAATAATACATTATGACTTTATTAGGTCATAAATAATGTAATTTGAGTTACCTCAGTTATGTGAATAAAATCGCATGTTTCCAATTAAAATATTTATTGGAGAATTTAGAAAAATAAAAAAATAACTATTGGGAAATATCATTTATATGACTTTAGAAACATTATAAATTTTATCATAATAAATTTCCAAAATATTTATTTTTAATTTATAATTTTTAAAAATTATTTTTTAAAAATTCATTAAAATTTATTTTATTAAATGTGTGCTTATATAGTATTTATTTTTTCTTAATATTTATTTTTGGTAATTATAAAATTTATATATAAGTAATTTAATAATTATAAACATTATTTATATCATTATTGATAATTTTATAGAAAATTTACTATTTCGACAATCAGGATAGTATTCAATGTTCTGGTTACGATTCCAAAGGTCACTATACTATTCTAACGATCGCATTACCTATTATAAATACAACTTCATTCCTTCACTCAATATTTAACTTAAATCTTCTCATAATTCTATATTTAAATTATCTAAAATTTTTCTTGGTTAATAAATAACTTTTTATTATATATAGTGTTTTCAAATGGGGTAATAATTCTATAAGATTGGCGTGATCCATATTTCATTCTTTTAACATTTCTATTTTAATTTTTTTACATTTTTTAATATTTTCATTATCAAATTTTTCATTACTAATTAATGAAAGAATATATAGTAATTAAAAAAATACATTATTGTTTCCCTCTATTTTATGGATATAATATTATATAAGATAATAAAACAATCATTTATTCAGGTATTTATTTTTCTAAATAAAACTTTGTCATTACATTCTTACTCCCTTTAGAAATTCCATCCCAAAATGTTCAACTAAAATTCTCAAATCAGTATTGTTCAGGGTACTTATGTTTTATTTTTTCGTTTAGTTCCCAATCCGCCTCTTCATACTTATGAATTATCCAAAACACATTGATAAGGTGAATTGTCTCGGTTGGTAGAAAACTTTCTTTATTGTCTAATATCTTCACTAGATGATCATCATATGGGGTGCAAGTCTCACTTTGTATAACCTTTGGATTCTGTACATGTGAGGGGTTTAGAATGTACTTCAACGTTAGATATATGTGGAATAAATCATTAACTTCTGTCATAGTTTTTCAAAGTATAATAAAATAGGCCACTACTCTTTTTTGATTAACATATCTAAGGGACCAATGTTCCTTGGGGTAATATTACCTTTATTTCCAAACTATATGACCCATTTCAATGTTGATAGTTGTATGATTTTTTTCCACTAAAATCACACAATCAATCCCGTAAATGGTTGTAAGTACATCTCTATTATTAACTCATAACATATTTTATATGTTTTTGGATGGAATGAATATTCTATTTCTTACTTTTAAGAAGGTCATGTCCAATTATATTTAATTCACCAACTACATCCCAACAAGTTAGATTTCTACATCTTTTCCAATACAAGTATTCATCTAGATCCATTTTAATACTTGAGTGGAAGTTGTTGTTATATGATAACCCAACCTATTGGAGATATTGATCTCATCCTGATTTGAATTACTTTTAATAGGATCTTAGTCTATCCACTGGTGTATGGATAGTTCCTTATGCTTTTCCATTAGTTTTGGGGTAATAGGTCTTGGAGAATTCAATTTAATACTCAATTAATATTTTAGTTTTCACTAAAATTTGAAGGAGAGCCATAGATCGTAATTAGATATGATCAAATTTGGTACCCCATACATCATTATCACCTTCTTCACATATATCCTGGATTGCATTAAACATGATAAATATTATCAAATAGCGATAATGTGGAACGTCTTATTGATTTTATCCAATACAACCCATAACATATTTTTCACTTTAGATATTTTTGGGCAACTAGTGAGAAGGTTAATAATGACATTATACTGTTTCCACTTGAGTTTATGTAATGGTTTAACCATCCCTTTGGAAATTGTTTCACTATTATTTTGCTTGTGTACATAACAAACACCTTGAGATGTACTCAACAACCACTTCTTCATGTTATCCCACTAGATTTTCTCTCAAAGATCATTAATTATCTTGTTTCTTATGGAATGGATGGAGAATATGGAGCTCTATGCATTATCCAATAACTCTTTCTTTATCATAGGTGATTAAGAAAATAATGAATATTTCCAAAATGAATCACATTATCATCATCAATATGGATCTCATATAGAATCCCATTTATTTCATATTTTACATTCTTATGAATCTTAAGTCCAAACCATTGTCCCTCATTGATTTTCCCTTATATAGATGGTTGTGAAATCATTTGGGTATGATTGGATGTATTCCTTACTTTTATGATTTCTTGATCCATCACTTTTTTCATAATTAGAGGGTCATTCTCAATCGAAATCATGGATAAAGGGGAAGGTTGTATTATACAAATAGTAACATCTAGCATGTTCTCCTCTCCTGAATGGTTGTGAATTTAAGAATCATATTACTTGATTAGATTTAACATTATTATTTGATGCATGATAATCTTTTTATTTGTGAATATATAATTTAGACTCTTATGATCAGTATATATGTCATTTTCATCATCATGTAATAGTGCTGACAATTCATTTGATTGATTATCAAAAATGATAAATCCATTTCATTCATTAGGGGACTCACCTCATGGATCTTCAACGTTGATGAGGCATAGGCTATAACATTATCATTATTCATGTGTAAACATTTCACTCCTTTCATTGGAGTATAACTGTATATCAAAATGTCTCCTCTAAAAAATGATACTGTGACTATTAGTGATGTTATTATCCTCTTATTGAACTCCCTAACAATTTCATTACGTTTATATATTCTGATATACAGTATCCTTTTTCCATTATATCTTAGTTATTGATCAAGAAAATCATGATAAATTCCTTCCATAACATTAGTATTACTAATCCAATTAATGAAAAGTATTGATTTATGTGACACTAGTGGTTCAGAGAAATTCCTCCATTTCATCTGTTTTTGAAGGGTATATACAATTCCCTCACATGTCATCACATTCCACAAGAATTATACTTGTTATCCAAAAGTTACATTTGATGAACATTGCCTACATTTTATCCTTCCTTTATATTGTCATCATTGTCACTAGATACACATCATGTTCATCTTTGATCATTGAGTAAATTTGAATATAGTAAAAAACTACAATAATTTGTTCATTGTATTATCTAAAACCAATATTCATCAAATCCATTAGTATTCATGAAAATTAATATGTTTGAAGGGAATCACTATGAACTCATTGTGCACAAACATTTTATGAATGTATTCTAGAGAATATCTTCCTTCATCAACTAATGATGTTGATTCCCATAATAAATATCCACATTCAAGAAGTGTTTATCTCCACTTAGTTGATTTAACATGTCATCAATATTAGGAAGAGAATACATGTTCATTATGGTGATGTTTTTGGGGAAATGCTGGTGAATACAAAATTACATCGATCCATCTTTCTTTTTGAAAATGATAAAAAGTTCCCCCATGGTTATTCAATATATAATATTAAACCTATATACAAATTCTAATGTAGATGTTATTTAACTCTTATAGTTTTATCAGGGACATCCTATAGGATTATTTTTAGATAGGAGTCACTCCAGTTATGATATCTGTAAATAAATATTCCTCACAATCTAGGGGTGTCTTGGTAACTCATCAGAAAATTCATAAGTGTATTCCCCCAAGATAGAAATTTCCTCAAGTTTGAATATTTAATATGACACTACTATTTAGGTCAGCTATACTTCTTTAAAGGGTATCAACATCCACACCATCGAGGGATTTTCAAAAGGATGTTTGGGCTTTTTATGAATATATAGTGGGGTATTAGATGGTTTAGAAAATGAAAAAGGATATCATTTTTAAAATGTGGATGTATACTACAAATAATGAGAGTCAATCTATGCATAGTATATTATTAAATTTGACCAAAAGATGTATTATGAGATTAAATAGAATAAATTTCCCATATAACATAAAAGGTGATGAATCAAACACTCGAGTTAAAAATATTGACCCCCTAGGTTCATTGATAGATATCATTAATTAAAGGTATCACAAATTCAGTTCAATATTTCTGGAAAACATGTAGGATATAATGGATTTCATAAAACAAAAATCAAATAAATCTTTTTTTTAATTGTGTGAATTTAAAGTGTACATTTTCCAACATAATTTTCATTCTACATATCATCCAAAGTGACGGAGTATGCTTTAACTTTCTCTCTTATATATAATAGATACTAATGTAGAGTATGTTTAGTTCTATAGCATCTATAGTTTCATTTTACCTAGAAATTTATGTGTTGATCCATTATTGGTGAATCTGAAGGTTCCCTATATTCCTCCATATTGTTAGCTAAGTTTTTTATTTCACATCAATATTATTTATTTAAATATCATTCTATCATGGACATGAATCATTTCCCAATACAATTGCGAAAATTACCATTATACTTCTTAACACATTTTTGACATGTGGGTAGTTGGATCATCTTTACTCCTTTGCCATTTGGGCCACTGTCCTGAAAATCCATTCTTCTCTTCTTATCTCTATAACCATGGGACACTTCTCTAAACTCCGTATCATCTTTGATAGTACACCGAAACCATTCTTCAGAACTCCCAATGTCCAAAAATTCTACGAACATTTGAAGGTTTAGTTTTAAACAATTAAAGAATATGTCAAACATTTTTATCATTATTAATAAAGAAAATTGAGGACATTCTTATAATCATTGAGAGTATTTTCCCGTAATCTATGACATATTGACATTTCTTTTTCTTCAGCACTACTAATTCTCAATTTATAGTTATTAGATGATTCAAAGGGAAATACCTGGAATGAAATATTTTCATAATGTCTATTTACACCGTCACTTCCATTTAATCCTTTGGTTTTGATTTCTTAATCAACACTCACCATTTATCATATTTCCATCTAAAAAATATATGGATATAGTTAATATCCCATTCTTATAATAACATATAATAGAAATATATTCCTCATTGTGTTAACCATCTAATTCCATGAAAATTGAATCTTTATTCCCATTAAATATCAGTATTTGTTTCCATATAAAGACCTCAATAGATAGTTTATACTACTTGGTTGAAGGTGTATGTTTGACACAGTTAAATTAATTATTCATAGCCTATAAATTATAGTAAATAATCAGCATAAATATTTGAACTCCACCTCTCATCAAATTGGGCATGTCATTTGAACAATCATTTCATTATCCCTCATATGGGTTCCGGGCCTAGATTCCCATTCGTCCCAATATTTCTAAAATATAAATTCATTTAACACAATTTATGTCAACAATTCATGAATGAATAATTTATTATTTTGTTTAATTAATTGTAAATGAATATATAATTGGATCACTAAGTTAATATTTTTGAAAAATGTTCTACTATGATGTTTTACATATATATAGGCATACCGTTATGGGTTTCACTCTTGAATTATAATCCAGGACCCAAAAATTAACTATACACTACTCTAATACATACTATATTGACACTATATTTTCTTATAAGGCAATTACATTATATAAATTTAAAAAACATAATAACAATACAAATCCAGAATCCAAAGTATTATAGGCTTTGAAAAATTAGGATTCAGTATAACATTTACATAATAAAAATATATAGATTATTTAATTCCATCTTAACCATCTTTATATTTTCCTTTGTATTCTCCTTAGTAAAATCACCTGAGGAAATATATTAATTACACGTACGAGATAATGTCCCAGTAATAGGATGAATAAGAATTGAAATTAAGTATTACATTAGTGATAATAATCATCGTAATAAAAATTTAATCATATGAATATCATCAACATCATGAGAGAAACAATGAATAATGGAATGAAATGTTGAAATGGATAAAAATTAATCATCATGTCTAAATGGTCAATTACCACACATTGTTGTGAAAATATTTATCATGATTTTCACCACTAACATATGAGTATAATCATAAAAAAATAATTGTGAAAAAATATTTCAACATGTACACACAAATAGATGATTATCTCAAGAGATACATCAAAGTAGTCAATGAATTATAGGTATATATAGTTCCAAGCCCACCATCCCATCATATCATATAAATAATCATGCATTCAACATAGATCTTATATCAATTATTTTCATTAGTTTCCCTGTGAAAAAGAATAAGTTTGATAAGGATTTCATAAAGTATACATTCATGAATAACATATCCAATTCCAAAATGAATTTGGAAAATAATACTTGGACATAATTCATCATTATTCTTCTTTGGAAAAGAAGTATTCCAAGTGTAGTGAAATATGATGCTTTAGAAATTGATGTCACATTAAAAAAATGCATGTTTTCTTAAAAATATATTGACATGGTAGGAACATGTATACCCCAAAAGGAAAAAAGAAATGTACATTTTAAGAACATTATTTGAATATTGATACTATATAAGGGATAATAATCCAAATAAATGAATTGGGTTTTAGAATCCCCTTACCTTTATTCCCATTTTATAATGACAGTTTTTCAACATCTGAATAAGAAACAAATGATTATTACCACATTTATCTAAAAATGTATTATAGTCAATTTTTCTGTTATTTATCAATTATAATCATTTTATTATTTTTCTTAATTTTCATTGATGAAATTTATTAATTTTGATATCTTTATTTCTAGAAAATTCCCATTCCTCTACAATTGGACTATTTTTCATGGAAATTTATAATTATGTTCTAGCAGTATAAAATAAAAATATTTATAAATTTATATATGATAAATAATATATTTTAAACATTAATCATCTTAGACAAATGAAAATAATCAGAAACATACCAGATGGTGGATAACCGACTTTTATTGGGAACGATGTCCAAATATGAATTAAAAGTTGTCTAACAAATAAATTTCAAATATAATTTTTACATAATGTGAAATAAATTATTATAATGTTAAAATTATTCCAAATTAAATAATATAGTTTTTATTTTTATTAATTTTTTAATATATATTGGAGATAATAAAAATTAGTGACGAGTTCAATAGTGTACTCCTTATTTAGTGTATCTTCTCTCATATGACACAATAACTAACTCGATCTGTAGTGTTTTGTTGCTATAAGACATCCCATTGGGTTATAATATGCTTAATAAGTATGATTTTGGTAGATATTCTTTTTGGAAGTAGTAATTGGAGTGGTTTTTTCCATGGGATGGGAGGTGGGTTATTTATTCTTGAGAAGAGTGGTATTTTTAGAATAATATATTGAATAAAATGATATATCAATGGTAAATATTGTGGTAGTGAATTGTTTACTATATAAATCATATATTAATATAATATAATGGTTTTAGGACATTATATAACCTCTATAATTAAAATTAATAAATATATTAAAGATAATGTGAAAATAATAAATAATTTTTTAATTTTTTAATCCATTTTGACTTACGGTTTTGGAATGTCCATTTCGTGTTAGTAAAATAATTTCATCATATATAATGACTCATTTATAAAATTAAATAAATAATGTAAAAAAATAAAGTTCTGTAGGGGAATATTTCATTATTACATCATGAATAATGTAATTCTATTTATATTGGTTATGTGAATAATTACATTTTAACTATTCAATAGAAAAAGGAAATATTTTAGAAAATTTAACTAAACTAACCCTTGGAAAATTTCTATATTCTTATTTCAAAAATAATATTCATTTAAGATATTCCAGTAATTAATAATGTGAATATTTTTTCCTTGTGTTTTTAATCAAGATATTTTTTTCATTATATAATTTATATTTTCATAAATTAATCATGAGAAATATAATTTATATCAGAATATATTATATTTTGAGTCAATTTATCATTCCAACGGTCATGTTACTATTCCAATAATCATGTTACTATTCATAATAGTCATATTACTATTATAATAGTAACAATTTTATTCCAACAGTCACATTACATCCTATAAATACCACTTCATTCATTCACATGATATTCAATTCAATTTATTCGATGCTTTGTTATTTCTATTTTCAATAATGTCTCTTTGTTTATTAAAATTATTCTTCCTATCTATAGTTTTTTTAGTGGGGGTTATGATTCATGTATATTAGGGTTATCTATGATTTCCTATTTTACATTATTTATTTTATATTGTTTTACCAATTGTAGTGTTTTTTATTTAATTCGGTTTCATTATCGATTAATTTAAAATTATTTATTAATGAAACAATGCATATATTGGTTTAAATTATTTTTTATGAAATAATATCAAATAATATAATAATAAAAAATTTAATCCTGAAACATATTTATATTAAACCACCATTCATTACAGTTATCACCATGTAGACAATATATTGTATATAAACATGAGTAGTTTTTCCATCTTCCAATGATCATTATAGAAAATGGGTACGAAATATATTATATTTCTATAATAATAATAATATAATATATACTATACATTATAAATATATGTATCATCCATGTACATTGGTGATAAAAATATAGTCACATTTCATTGTGAAGGCGGTATCCTGCATGTACATGAACAATGTTATCATTTTTAAGTGAGTGAAAAAGTGAGAAGGAAAATGATAAAAGATATGATTAGAATGGTTAATATGTCATTAATATGAAAATTAGGTCATTGATATCAAATATAATCATTAAATATGTCAAAAATAAAGTCCATGTTAAATTTTAATGAAAGATGAATCAATTCACATCGGTAGGAGGTTATCTTTCATACACACTTATGATGTTAACTTATATCTTATTGAATGGAGGTTAAAAGGTTATATATATGATATAATATTTCGATAGGTACAATAACATTGTAAATATAATATATATATATATATATACATGTCTATGTGTTTGCGGGTTATTTTTATTTTTATACCCTTCTATGAGAGGTTGAAATGTAAAAACAAATTACATTGGTTCGTGTGGTGGTAGTCTTCCATACACGTGATTCATGATTTTATAAACCAATTTAAATAAGTGTAGGTTTTTTAGGACATGATATTATCCAAACATAATCTAATTATATGAGAGATACCAGCCCTATTGTATCATTATATTTTAATAAATATTAAATGTGATGGAGTTAGAAATAAAATAAAAAATCTCATTTAAGAACATTACCTTTTTCGGCTATCCTTCTTTGGATAACACCAAATGCTTCGATGGTGGATTCATAATCAAGAAGGATTATATAAAAATGTTAGGGTATATGGGATTTTATTTTTTCAGTTATTTTATTAATAAAATCTGTTTTATTATGTGACAAAGAGAGGATATTGTGTGGCCTTTTATAAGTAATGTGAGTGGGACACTTATAATTTTTTGAACTTCCTCAATCATACCCATGTTTTTACTATATCTTAAGCTTTCAAAGGGTAAATAATATAACATATAAGATATAATTTTAAAAAATATTCCTCCCAACGGGGTTTAAAAATGTTTTATGTAGTAATACCAGTTAACTTTAAATATTAAACATTTGTAATTCCATCATTACCTTAACAATAGTAATTAATTTGTATTATTTTCCATATTATTTTTAGTGAAAATTTATGCTGAATTTATTAAAAGTTATAAATTGAACAAATTAAAAATAGGTAATCCATTATTCAAAATTAAATTTAAACAAGTGTAAAATTTTTAATTTAAACATAATACTATATACATGATTAGAAACATGTTTTTAAGAGATGATGCTTAAGACCATAAAATTTATTTATGTCAACATTAAATATGTTAATGATTCAAATGATATCAATTAGATTAATTGATATATAATTTTATTAATTTTAATTTAATGCCAATTTAAAATACAATTTTTCTTAATAAATTATTTAAATGAAATGGAAGTTTTTAATAAAAATTTGTTAAATTTCTGTATTCTTCAGAGAATGATATTTAAAAAAATACAAAAAAAGCCTTACGATTTTTTTGGTATTATGTTTCAAATATGAATATTAATTTTTAAAAAATTATCATTAAATGTGGTAATTATTAATTTATAATTTTGTGCATGAAGCATGTTTAAACCATATTTTAGTTAAATACAATTTTTTATAAAACATTTCATATTTAAAAAATGATTCTTATTCTATATTGAATTAGTAAACGAGAAAATAAAAATTGTAACCTATATATTTTTAATAATTTAGTAAATCCAATTTATACCCACAATTCTATTGTCTTGGTGACAACTACATCAATAAATACAAAAATTTAAATAATATTTCCCCTTTTATTTTATCTCAATGTTGTGTGCGAGGAAAGAAGATGTCATTTTTGCATGTATTGAAATATAATATGTATATTTCATGTAATACAAGATGAAAACACCATTACATGTATTTAATGATATTGAATATATTATATTTATTTAAAAATAAATATATCATAAAGTACTGGGGTGTTATATTCCCTTCAACACTTAATGTTTTTTGTCATTCATGCTGTTGAATATGAGGTTATTATTTTAAAATATCATGCTCTCATACAAAAAACCAAATTCATAATCAGTTATTTGGTTATATCACCAATGCATTATCGTAGAAGGACGTTTTTCAACAATGTCAAAATCATAACATGTTTCCATTATTACACTAGGGTATTTTTCATTGGAAACTATACACTTTCTTTATCAATATAGTTTATCATCATGTCTCCATATTATTTGCATGTGTAAATATAAGGGAATTATGTATAATTTCAATACTATAGGAATTATTTAAGAAAATTTTATTATTTAGTATTTAACCATCTACCTTATTCCATTGTATTGTTTATGATCATGTTATATATCTTATGGACATGTAGAATAGTATTTGACATTTATATGTCGTTATTCTAATATAGATGATTATTGGATAGTTGACTGTGTTTTTTTATCCATAGACCAACTTTATCTATATGGGATTTTATCATGTTATAATTTTTATTATCATGGTAAAATTAATTGAAAATTCATATATTTTTATTCCAATGAAGATCATAATTTTCATATTGAACATTTATTTCTAATCCACACACATTCATTCTATGGATAGTTCATAGACATATTATTAATTCTTTGACGTCGGGGATATTATTGGTGTGTTGAATATTGTTATTCAAATACATATGATTAATTTAAAAGATGATTATTAATTGTTTAATAATTTTAACATGTGATTAATGTTTTAGAGTTAACTAAGTGACATGCGGTTCCATTCATTATATAGACCACTGATGCATTTGGTAACTCTCATGAGAAGATCTTTTGGGTATTTTAATTATTCATACACAAAGTAAGACATTATCTTAATTGTAAGATGATGATTTCAAATATCATGAGGTTTTGTTTTATTATATGAAATTTCATTTCCTTCTTCGTTTATAATAATATAATTGGGCTAGTTATTGTTATCCATTTAATAGAATTTTTTAACTAAAATCACATGATATATTATTCCCACAATATACATTTACTATTCATTTATTATGATAACATAATCCAACCAAAAAAATTATTTTGTGAATACTCTATGATTTAATGCATTTAACATTTTCACTTACATAATATTTGAGCCCAACCATAAATGCGATTTCATTTCTCTAGTTTATAATGAAAATTATTTCAAATTATTAATTTATCAAGATTGTTTGTACGATATAATAAAAAAACTTAATGAATTATGTTGTTTCATATATATTAGTAAAATACAATATAGTTTAGAAATTCACAGGCTTTATTATAAGACATTTTTTCATAAATAACTAAATCTAAAACATAAATTTCCTTTTTGTATATAATCAAATGTTTTCATTAATTCATAGAATTATAAGATTATTATTTTATAGAATATCTAGATAATATCATATAATATATTTAATGTATGTTTTTGTGGAACTATATCTGAGTGTCTGTATCTGGGGAATCACTATGGTGGTGAACAACAAGTTACTTGGTTGAAATATCTCCATCTCAAAATTGGTTCCAACCGATGGATTGATTTAGGCTTCATTCAAGTTAAAAATTAAATAAATGTCTATATAGGATCTAGGAGTGAGAAAATGGATATGTATTATATATTCAAATTAATTTTATTAGTCGTTTGTTTGATGTAGAGGGGTCCACTTGTAGCTTTGTTTGGAGTGGTATTTCAACGAATACCCATTTCCAAAGAAGAAATGTTACCATGTAAATAAGAAATTTGGATAAAATTGGACTAATAATAGATATGGGTCATGCACTGTCACGACCCAACCCTACCAGGGCTAGAGCGGCAACTACCCCAAGCATGAATCCATAGGCCTAGTGCTGGAGACAAGCACCGAAGGCTAAAAAACTCAGGGAGGACTTTGTCGAAGTACCGGTACACACACAGGCAGTTCACTCAATTCAGAAGTATAGAGTAAAGGAAAAGTAATGTACTAACTGCTATAATAAACCAAAAAAGTTCATAGACCTCTAAATAGTTCATAGTAATTACTAAAGTTAAAATGAAAAGAAAAATGCGAAAGCACATTCCCAACCAGAAAATATTCACAACTCGGCAACAGGTAAACAAAAGTCCAACTGTTGGGAGGAAAATGCATCTAGAACCCAACCAATACCATAATACATGGGCAATGCTCCACGTAATCCTAATCTCTTCTAATGTCACGATCGACCTTTATGTCATCTACAAGGGGAGAATATGTGCGGGCGAAGCCCTTGCAGGGGTGAGTATAAAAATACTCTTTCTGATTCCACGAATGTTCGAGGGAGCAACAAAGGTGGTACTAGGGAATAGTAAAGGTTAATGGTAGAGAGTTCAGTAAAGAGTACAGTAGAGTAATAGCTCAACCCCAAAATATAAGGGAAGTAGACTTTTCCATACACAAGGAGCTAGAAATGGTGAGAAGATTAAAATTCTCGTCGAGTCTTCACTACCTTTAGTAGGAGAGTAGACTCATATAACCACAAGAAACTAGACATGGAAGCACGTGGCATACCTCGTACGTCTTCGCCTCTATTTTAAGAAGAGTAACCAAACCCAATGAGTGAGTACTGTAACAAGGTATATAAATATCCATATGCTCAATCAAGAAACCCGAACAAGATCGTAAGGGGATCTTCATCCCGTATCTAATCCCAAGAAAGTGAGTAGGCAACAGTCCCAGAAGTAAACACCATCAATACCCGGCATCCTGAATGTTTTCCCCGAACTATAAGACAAGGGGCTCAATTCACCGCACCCTAACACTATCCGCTTTGGGAAGCACTGAATCACTTGCACTATTTTATATCGCGTCACCAGGATTCGTCTTGGTGGAGAAATCGCCACACGTACTTGAGAGTTCTACGTAGAGTCACACCACACTTCTTCACTATCACACAGTTGAGAGGTATTCTTAAAGTGAATGTTGTCACCTCACGGGCACGTACAACCAAGGGTCTCGCTCCAGTAGTGATGGAGAAAATAACAGTGTGGCCTAGTAGAAAGGACTAAGTCTAAAATAACTAATCCAGTAACCCATTGCATATCCTCGGTAGAGGGTAAACCAGAAGAGGTCATCGGGTAACCCAATGCCCAGTATCTACAAGAGGGTAAACCCTAAGAGGTCGTTGGGTAACCCACTTCCCAGTCTCTGCTGGAGGGTAAACCCTAAGAGGTAATCCTGTAACCCACTGCCCAGTCTCTGGTGAAGGGTAAACCCTAAGAGGTCATCGGGTAACCCACAGCCCTATATCTGGTGGAGGGTAAACCCATAGAGGTCGTCGGGTAACCCACTGCCCAATATCTACTTGAGGGTAATCCCTAAGAAGTTAAAGATAAACGCACTACCCAGCCCTGCTGGGAGGTAATCCTGACGAAGTCGATGAGAAACCCACTTGCAAACCTCATTGGAGGGTAAACCTGGAGATGCTCCCGCCATCCCTACTAGATGGTACAACACTAGACAACATAAAATGGATTGGGAATCTCGAAACCACTGAACTCTAGAACAATTCACCTACTAAAGGTTCATCTCTTGTGTAGTGTGGGTCACACCGATACCTAGAGTTCTGCCTAGGGAATCATGCCACATTAGATCCTGAAAGGAGGATATGATCTCAATTCGCAGCTATGGAATCTGCACCTAGGCTCACTAGGGCTCCGTACCCTACTGGAAACAACCTAATGGGTAGAGGATCGGTGCCTGTGTGATGTATTGGTCACATCGGTTCCAAAAGAACCCTACGAGGGTACACAAAGGGATATGATACGGAAGGACCTCACAGCTGAAGAATCATGAAAACTCAAACAACTCTGCCAGTCAAAACATCAAGAAATAGGACCAGGGGGGACCCACTCAACCATGCAGTTCTAAACGTCGCTAAAGGAAATACCCACTATGTCATGAGAGGTCAAAGGTACGTAAAGTATAACACGATGCACACATGGGTCCCACACGACATGTGGCCCTAACTCATCTCCAAACCAAGCACACAAACATTCTCAGGTAAAAACTACAACATGTACCTCCATGAATTTTCATATACCCACCGAGTATACCACATTTACATACCAATGGATATTTTTCACATGGAACCCTACATCAATGCTATGGGACAAAACACAATTTCACCAACCTGCTTCCACCATGGCCCTAGCATGGCCCACCACACCTATTTAAAAATCTACATCACTCACATAGGAGTGAGAGTGATTACACGCCAAGGGTTCCCTACAAACACCACAGGAAGAACCACCATCGGTATATCATCCATGCTTCCACATTTAATGAGATCTTGAATGAGGATCCTCACATCCAAACCGATAACACCGTTGTAATCCATGCCGAAAAACATTCGAGTTATAAAATTTATTCTCCTAAGTCAGATATCCGACGGAAATGTTGTTTTCACCGCTTTACGCCCAAACAACATCCCATGATCTTGAGTCTCGATCCCAAAAACTATCATGTGTATCATACCATAGCGATCCCCTCGAAAAAACAAGTCAAAATGACTGCTCACTTGAGTTGAACAAATATCTAGAGAAAACGATAAATTTTGTCACTACGCATATGAGTGGTGCTACGTGGGACCCACATCTCGATCCCAAAGCGCTACGAGCACATATCACCATTGTGATTCTCTTGAAAAATTACACAAGATTGACTAATCACATGTCCAAAACGGACACCCGGTGAAGAAGATGGAATTTACCTTCAATGCCCAAAACAAACCTCGTGGGGCCCACACCACCATGCTGAATTAGAGCGGGTGGATTTAGCCATTGCAATGCTCACAGAAAAACACTCAAAATTGACTGCTCGCACACCCCGAATAGACGTCTGAAGATAAAGTTATAGAATGCTGCTGACAACTTAAAAGGTGGGCCATGGGGCCCAGGCCTCAACTCTGGTTTCAACACCTGAAACCGACCTAGAAAACCCACCATGATGCCAGGGTCTCAACGCCACTAATGATGCTCAAATTGTACATCGTTTGTGCTCACTCCATCCAATACAATATTCTCAAATAACACAAATCCACATTAAAGATAATGTCGCATCACCGAGCCCCTTGTCTCAGGAAAGAAAAATCCCCAAGACCATATCAAAATTGTCCTCTTGACCCTTGGATTACACTGCCATATACAACACACAAAACAGACACCTATAGTGAATATTACGGGTGTATGAAGTGAAGGGGATGAATCAACTTGGGTTGGACCGGCCGGCCCGGATCATAGCGCCGGCCCACGACTTAGCCTCGTGGCCTGGTAGTGGACCTCGAGTCCATGTGGTGCCGACTGGCCTTCACTGACGGTCACGATCTTGTGCGGTGACCCAATGCATGTGGGTCTATGTTGTCACACATGGTCGCGCACCGTGACCCCCCTCGCCATCGTGCCCCGGTGGGCTCGCCCGCCGCGCCAACGCCTCCTCGCTCAGCTGCCCGGGCCTCTGTCTGGATGTCCCGCAACTAACCACCTCACTGAATCCACTTCCAACTGCCACTCCAAGATGCAGTCCACTACCGCGCCACGTGAGTCGAGTCACCACGGGACCAGCCCGAACCGCTGGAAAACCACCCAAAAATCCAAAGAACATCATAGAACCGTTGCGGTCACCTCGGGACTCAGATTTTGAATCCAAAAAATGCATCAGAAATATTAGAACAAATCCTACGCATTTATGGACTTCCCTTGACCAGATAAAAGATATTATATGCTTATATATGAAATCAAAAATGGTGTGGAAGTTGAAAATGAAAAACGCATGATCCTGACTTGTTGGGCGTAGCCCGTCGCTTCACGAGGGATCTGTCATCACCGTAGCCAAGATCTCCATGATTTCAGATAGAGGATAAGGTCTTTATCTTCGGATGAGAGGGTTTTTCTATATTATGTTAAATGGGGAATAATGGTGGAGTGGGTAATGGCTTATGTGAGGAATTAAAAAAAACTTTTAATTTATCATTTATTCAACCACGTAAAGACCCAGATCGAAAACTCCTGATGATGTCAAATTAAGCCACACCTAGGGTAAACTCTGTGTTTGGAGCTCAACAGTGGTCTCATAAATTTACTCCGAGATACCTTTTTAATGTTATAAAATTTAACACTCGAGGATGCTAAATTATGAAAAAGACCCTGGTAATATTTATCATCGAAGGCTCGCACCCGTGAAAATTACACCCCTCCTAAGGTAAGTGGAACTCTCCGGACTCAACATCACCCTCAGTTTTCCCGTCTAAGCTATCGTTTAGGATTTATTTCATTAATTTGGTCTAGCTAGTGCTAACGCATTGAAAATGTAATTTTGGCCACATCGGGGCTCGGAATCGCATGTCGTCTGAAGGTATGGCTCTGGAATAACATCAATAATATTCCAATGTCGTTTATTTAAAACCTAGGTTCTTACATCATTCTATCCTTAAATCTTTTCTTCCCCAAAAATAAAAACTAGGGAAACAACTCATGGTACTTAGCCCACACACCAGGCTCTCCCATACCCAGAAGGTCTCTTGCATAGTTCTGCATCACCACACAAGAATCAAATGATTTGTTTCATTCGAGTGGGGTATTCCCTCACCGATGATATGTATAGGTGCATGCACACTTCTTCTCAGGTGAGTCATGTGAGAGACGTTATTCACCCAAACCAGCCTTTGGGATTAGGGAAGGTGGTGGGGACCTCGCCATCCCTTCGGACGGTGTCAAATGGCCCGAAGGACCTCGGGGGGTAGCTCACCTCCCCGGTCGCACCTCTAAATTTCATGTTTTAAATGGAATCACCATTTGGACCTGGGACAAACCCTGGAGATTCCCTCCTTAAGAATAATCATATAGTGAAACACCCAAAGATATCTGGTCACACAAGATTTCATTGTCTATGTCTCATAACCAAGATGCTCTTACAGGCTCGGAAAGTGATGGAGTCGACAAAATTGACTAATGAAAAAGGTTCCACACATCCTACTCTGCCAACACAGGGTTAAAACTGACACCTTGTGTCACCCTAGTAAAAACTCATGCATGGAGCAGAGAGAAAATTATTTCACACACAGAGTCTAACAATTCTACTGAAAAAAGTAGAAGAGTCATAAATCTTACAACTGGTCACTTCCAGCACTAAAGGATCGTAAACATCAAAATATTGCAGTTGTACCCTGTCACAACTGTTAGCTCCAAGGGCATAATGTGGAATTCCTGGTGGTGGTGGAAATTCATTGTAATGGCGTCCCCTGCTTCTAGTTCCTCCCGCTTCTCAGCTAGCACCAACTCTACGAGAACCACTCCGATCACGACACTGCCTTAGTTGTGGTGGTCCACCTGCATCCTTCCTGATGTTCTCAGCATACCTAGTCAGGCATTCTCATGCGAAGTGACCTCACCCAACACAGGAATAGCACCTGTGCACTCTAGGATTCCCTGGTGCCCTCCGACACCACTGCTGTGTATGACCCTGCCCCTAGGTCTGCTCACAGAAGGGTCTCCTCGGTTGAGACCCCGTGCTTTTCCGCCATAGTGGTGCACGACCATGTCTACGAAACAGGTGTTGGGATGACCGCCTGCATTGAGGTTCTGTCTTCAGACACCTGCTAGATATGTAAGATGTCTCAGCCCCACCCTTCCAACTTCCACCACCAACCGTAACACGTGACCGGAAGCTCTCTATCACAGCGCCTGCTCTAGAAACTCAGCATATGTGGGAATTCCCAATGGTAATATGATAGCATGAATCTCTCTGCGGAGACCCCGATCAATCTTCCGAACTCAGAAGTTTCCGCCATGGACTGAGTCTGGGTAAAAACATGCATGGTCTGTGAAACTAGTCACGTACTCAGTCACCATCTTCCCTCCCTGCTGAAACTGATGGAGTTCTGGATCTGAACAGGGAATCTGTAGTAGGGGTAAAACTCCTCACAAAACTGTAGTAGAATGTCACCCCAAAAAATTGAAAACTCATTAAGTAATTATTTCACCATACTCCACCAACGCCCTACTGGTCCATCGAAAAGGCTGGCTGCCAAAACCACCCTTTGATCTGTCGGTGTCTGTGCATGCCTTAAGAGGTAAACCACTGTCTCAATCCAAAACACGACTGCCTGAGGGTCTAGATCACCACATAACCTTAGCGGTCTCTGTCAATAGAGCTCACGGAGTGCGCTAAACCTGTGCTCAAGCTCTGTTTAATCTGCTGGAGCTATCTTCTGCTCACCGTGTGGGGGTGCTACTACCGGCCCACCCGGAAAAAGGGACTCTCATGATGGGTCCTGGACTGAGGCATCGTCGCTCACAGGGTCGTCGTCATGAACCAAAGCTGGTATCCAGGATGGATGTCTTCATAGAGGCATCTAGAATGTTATCAAGGAGCACCCCGATCAGATGAGAATATATGTATATGTCTGTAACAACATTGGGGAGATGACTCAAGAAGGACATTAAAAGACTCAATCCTATGTGATCCATAAACTGATTTTCCCTAAAACGGGTGTCTCAGCATGTCGAGTCGACAAGCAGGTTATCAAGGTCCTTTTGAATGGATATGTCGGTCCCTGCACCATCGCTGGACTCCATAGCCAAAGAGCCACTCTCGAGACACATTGACATTGGTTCCTTCAATCCCAACCAATTACTTTTATGGACGTCCGCACAATGTCCCAAGGAATGGACCACCACTGATACCCCTTTGTCACAACCCGACCCCACCCAAGCTCGAGCCACAACTACCCCATGCCCTCCTCCATAGGCTAGGGGCTAGCGACAAGTTCTAAACTCTAAATATCTTGGGCAGGCATTTTCCTGAGTACATGTACACACACACGTAGCCCACATAATGTAGAAGTGCAGATTAAAGGAAAAGTAAAGTACTAACTTCTATAAACAACCACAAATGTGCATTTTCTTCTAAACAGTACAAATTAAATGATGATGGAAAACTGAAACAAAAGGGAAAAACACACACCCAAATAGAAAAGTTCCACAACCTGGTAATATGTAATAATTAGTCCAATAGCTAGGAGGGTCCCTCACCTTGAACCCGACTATGACCACCGTACACGGTCCAAGCTCCATAAACTCCTAAGCTCCTCTGACGTCATGATCAACCTGTCTGTTGTCTAGAAGGGTGCACCATGTGCAGGAAAAGCCCAAGAAGGGGTGAGTATAAAAATACTCAGAAGGATACCCTGAAGGCTCGTGAGAGAAACAAAGGAGGTACTGAAAAAGTGAGTAGTATACCTAACAATGAATAGTTAAGGTGAATGAAAGAGAGTGCATTAAAGGGTACAGTAGTGTAACAACTCATCCCAACAAGGGAAGAAATTTAGACTCGTCTAAACCCAAGGAGCTATAAATAGTGAGAAGATGAAACTTCTCGTCAAGTCTTTGCTACCTTTAGTAGGAGAGTAGACTCATCCAACCATGAGAATGTAGACACTGGAAGCATGTGGCATACCCTGTGCATCATCGCCTCTCTTGGAATGGGAGTGACCAAACCCAAGGAGAGGGTACTGGAAGAAGGTACATACATATTCATATGCTCATTCAAGAAACCCGAACAAGATCGTAAGGGGATCTCCCTTCCGTAGCACAGTGCAAGAAAGTGAGTTGCCAACAGTCCCATAAGTAAACAACATAGATGCCATGTATCCTGCATGTCTTCCCAAAACATCATGCCAAGGGGATCAAATCACTGTACCCTCACACTATCCACTTAGGGAAGTACATACTCACCCACATGGTTTTAGGGCGTGTCACAAGGACGCGTCTTGGTGGGGAAATAAACCCTCATACTTCAGAGTTCTGGGGGGAGTCAAACCACACCTCTTCACTGTCACACGGTCGAAAGGTCTTCTCAATGTCAAAGCTATCACCACACTGACTCATACACCAAGCGTCCTGCTCTGGTAGTCATGGAGAAAATTGACAAACTAGCCTGGTAGAACAGACTGAGTCTAAAAGAAGCCATCGGGTAAACCACTGCCCATCTCTATAAGAGGGTAAACCCAAAGAGGTCGTCGTTTTACCCACTACCCAGTATCTACTAGAGGGTAATACCTAAGAGGACGTCGGGGAACCCAATGCCCAGTCTTTGATGGAGGGTAAACCATAAGAGGTCATCGGGTAGCCAACTGCCCAGTCTCCGCTCGAGGGTAAACCATAAGAGGTCATCGGGTAACCCACAACCCAGTCTCTGTTGGAGGGTATACCCTAAGAGGTCATTGGATAACCCACTCTCCAATCTCTACTAGAGAGTAAACCCTAAGAAGTCAATGAGAAACCCTCTGCCCAGCCCTACTAGCCAACAAAGCACTAAGTGGGTATCACACAACCACCTAAATCCAGAACAATTCACCTAGTAGAGGTTCAGTGCCCGTGTAGTGTTGGTCACGCCGATACCTAAAGTTATTCATGGGGAAACACATCACAGTAGATGGCGGAATGAGGATATGATCTTGATACTTGGATAGGGAATCTGTGCCCAGGATCACTGCGAATTCGTACCCTACTGGAGACAACCTCATAGGTATAGGATCAGTGCCATTGTGTTGAATTGGTCACAACTATTCCACAAGAACCCTACTAGGGTACACAAATGCATGTGATACTGAAACCCCTCAAAGATGATGAAACAAGAATTCCCAAACAACTATTCTAGTAAAACCATCAAGAAATGGGACTAGGGGGACCCACTCAACCCTACTGGTTTAAACGTCACTAACGGAAGGACTCGCTAAGTCACGAGAGGTCAATGGTACGTAAATTAGAACACGACGTGCACATGGGGCCTACACGACATGTGGCCCTTAACCGTATCCAAACCAAGTGCACAAATGTTCTCAGGTACAAACTATAACATTTACCTCCAAGAATTCCCATATAATCCTAGATTATACCACATTTCCAGCCCAAACTCTATCATGCACACCGTACCCAATGTTAACGCGAAGGGCAGAAAAACAATTTCACCAACCTACTTCCTCCATGGCCATATCGTGACCCACCACACCTCTTTAAACATCTACATCACTCACACGGGAGTGAAAATGATTACACGCCAAGGGATACCTACAAGCAACGTTGGATGAACCACCACTGGTACATCTTTCATGCTTCCACATTTAATGAGTTCTCGAATTATGATCCTCCCATCCAAACGGATCACACCGTTGTAATCCTCATGGAATAAGATGCGAGTTAGACTATTTAATACCCTCAGATGGATATCCAAAGTAAAAGTCACCAACACCACCTTACGCCCGAACATCGTCCCGTGATCCCGATTCTCAGTCCTGAAAACGGTCAAGTGCATCACACCATTGCGATCGCCTCGAAAAAACCCATCAAAAGGACTACTCACGGGAGTGGAATAGTTATCCTAAGTAAATGATGCATTTCGTAATTCCACACACGAGTGATGCTACGTGGGACATGCATCCCAGTCCGAAGCTCTTCGAGCAGATCACACCGTTGCGATCCTCTCAAAAAAAATACACAACATTGACTAATCACTCGTTTGAAACAGACACCCGGTGAAAAGATGGAAATTACTGTCAACACACAAAACGACCCTTGTGGGGACCACATCACTATTTGGAATTAGAGTGGGTGGATTGGGCTATTTAAATTCCCTAAAAAAACTTAGAATCGACTACTCACATGCCCTGAACAGATGTCAAATGAAAAAGATATAAAACGCTACTAACAACTTAAAAGACAGGTCGTGGGGCCGATGCCTCAACCTCAGTTTCAATGCCTAAAACCACCCTAGGCTACCCACCTTGATTCCAGGGTCTCAATGCCACAGACAATGCTCAAATCGTACATCGTATGTGCTTGTTCCATCCAATAATTGATTCTTGAAAAAACAATAATCCACTTTAATGATTGTGTTGCATCACCAAGCCACCCATGCCTCCGCTTGGACCGCCCACCGCTAACCACATCGCTGAAGACGCCACTGATCACCACTCTGAGTCGCCGTCTATTTCAGCAACGCTTGAGCCGAGCCGCCGTCGGACCAGCTAGAACCACTAGAAAACCACCTGAAAACCCCCCGGAACATCATTGGACCACTGCGGTCACCTCAAGACTCGATTTTTTAATCCAATAATGCATAAAAAATCCTATAAAATATCCTACGCATTTATGGGCATCTCTCGACAAGATAATGGAAATAGCATGCATATATATGAATTCAAAGAAGGTGCGAATGTTGAAAACCAAAAACGCATGATCCTACCTTGTTTGGCGTTGCTCATCCCTTCACGAGGGATTTACTGTCACCATAGTCAAGATATCCTTGATTAGAGAGATAGAATGAGGTCTTGTGCTTCCATTAAGAGGGATTTTCTAGAGGAAGTTAAATGGGGAAGAAGGGTGGAGTGGGTTTTTGCTTATGGAATTAAATAAACTTTTAATTAATCCTTCAATCAACCTCACACATACCCTGACTATGACATAACTTTTATCATCATGGGCCATCTGTAGAAAAAAGTTACCATGAACATAATCATAAATAAAATTATTAAATAAAATTATTTTATTTTTTCTTCAAATCCAAATAACTCATAAACAGGGGATCGAATTGGAAATCCAAGACCACCATTGACTTCGTAATACAGTTTTTCCCCTAGTTGTGAACTAATTTTGGACGATGTGGGATTCTCAAATGAGAAAATAATTCGGGGGTTTTTTCAGTGAGTTAATTAATTTATTTATTTAATTCATTCCTTCAGTTTTTATCAATATGTAAAATATATAATGTTATCACAATAGAAGCCATCCCAGAGTTAGCATCATATTCTTGATAATTTTCAAAGATCTCTCTCCTTACTTCTTTTGGATAATCATGAAGAAAGAAAACTAAACTCTATATTAGAGCAGATGAGGGCACAAAAAATGTTCAAAAATCTCTCAAATTGTTGGAAAATGTGTTTTTCACCAATGACTGATCCACAATTGAGGTAAGACTCATAATATGTGGTTTTCCTCACTTATAATTAAACGATTATTCCTGATCTGTTATCTATTGGTGATCTATGTTAATTTGAAGAGCATTAACATGTTCCCATGTTTTGTGTTTTAATTATTTTTTGGTTTTTTCATCTATCCCCAATGACAAATTCTTGATTTTCAGCCATTAACACATGGATGGTGATGTTGAAGTAATTTTAATTAGTTACTTTTCCCTAGTGACCTTTTCATTCATCAACGTCTGACATTGGGGTAATGATTCAAAATTCTCAAGGCTAGATTGAGGGAAATTGAATCCCTGAATTCATTGTAGTGGCACGAATGACATGCGTATCAATGATTTGCTGACGAAATAATAAATGAGATGTATGGTGTTTGTAGATATGACTAGATGGATCCATGAGTTTATGTTTATTATTGGAGGTGGTTTGTGATTGGTTCAATATTCCTTATTTTTCCAATTGGCATGCAACGATGAAATGATGTATGTTTGGATCAATTTTGAGTGGTGGTCGTGCACATGAACTCATGGTGGATGTCATCTAGTGTGGACATGACGAGGACTAGGATCAAATTTCAGATGATGTGTTTATATGTACTAAACATGGGGAGCATTAAAATAGTAATAATTATTATAATAATGGTGACGAGTTTATAAAATTATGGCGGCAACTCTATTATCATTATATTAAATAATAATTATGGCGGAAGGAAAATGTTTGGGGTTTAAGTAAATTAAATGGTTTTAATTTACTAAAGAATTCTATTTTAAAATAAATGGTTTTATGTTTATAATGGAAACCTTTTAATTAAATTAAATTAATTTAATAATGAAAATTTCATTGGCATTAAATTAGAGAGTTTGAGATTTATTTCTAATTGAAATAATAAATTTAATTGGAAGAATAGTTAGTGGTGTGACTCCCTATACTCCACGAAGAGTAGAAGATTGTGAATTTAATAGACCTTTTTTATTTTTATCTACAATTTATTATCATAATATTAAAATATAAAATGAATAAAATAATAATGGGTCGAGGCGTTATTTGGCACGTGCATAATGGAGAAGGGTGCGAGACATGGATAAGTGGAAAAAAATTATGAACAATAATATAATAATCCAATTTTTTAGTTTTTGTAGTTAAAATATTATTAAATTGTCACTCAATAATAAGGTCACCGATTAACAAACCATTAGTACCAATATGACTCTGGAATAGAGATGGTCTTTTAAAAACCAATTTTGGATACCTTTTTCTGACTCATTTATTGAATTATAAAACACCCTAAAATTATAACACTATTATTATGTTCAAAATATTGATTCAAACTTAAGTCCTACATTGAAAATTCCATTAATGTACCATATATAATTGTGAAACTATGTTTTCAATATGGTCTTTTAAATTTAGATTTGTAATCCTTTTTTAGGATGGTGGATCGATCCACGAAACAGTCAAATAATATAAATATATTATGTTTCTAAAACATTGATCTCATATAAATCATACATGTGATGTCCAATGGATGCGCTATCATCAGATTTTTGACCCTCCTATTAAGGTAGCCGTTTGGAGGCTAATATTGGAATTTAGTTTTAGGAATGAGACATGGGCCAAATAGGGTGATATTAACTCTCTATTATGCAAAATGTAGATTCTTCACCTGGAGTCTCTTTCTAGAGAATGAATAGACGGTCTCGTGCTCTTTTTTTGGATGGATATCAATTCTGTGATATTCTTGTTTATCTAGTGCTGTTTCAGGTGTCATGTATGTAAAATTATAATTTTACCCTTTGAATTGATGATGAGATCATATACTTGTTAGCCTTTTGGCCAAATATTACATGTACTTTGGCCAAAATTCAGAATTCCTTGGGGTACACATACACAGTTTGGTACTTGAGTGTGGCTAGGTAAACTTCCAGATGATGAGGCTAGGTAACATATTGTGTGAGCCCCATATTCATCGTGTTCCTCAATATGAATATTTAACATCTCATGTATCATTCAATTAAATAGAATGTTTTTCTATGGGTAGCCTATCCGTAGCGTCTTTCTACATAGAACGTGATGGTTCACTCGGTTATAGCTATAAATATGTGATGTTAAATATTATCGGATTGGAATGCGTTGAGGTGACACCTGATTATAGTTGTGGTCATACATAGCGAAGAGAATAGTATTGGGCTTACAATCTAACTGGGTAGGGCTGTGGCATTCGCCTATTCTAGTACTGATCTTACCATCCTTCTGGAATTTTTAGGGGTGTTACCTTATTGATTTGTTGGTCTTACCCTCTAGTAAGACTAGAGAGTGGAATTCCAGGATGATCATTCCAAGATAACAGCTAGTAAGAATGGGCATTGGAGTTCCTAAACGTTCTGAGATTACGCTCCAACAGGGATGGGAAATGGTGTTCCCAAATGAAATCTTCCTTGCATAACCCTATACTCATGTTTGGTAGTGGTGTTTCCCTGAAAACTCATCAGGTATACCCTATAGTAGGAATGGGAAGTGGTGTTCCCTAGTGACCTTACCAAGAAGTAGTCTCTAGTTATTCTAGGATTTGGTATTCCTTGGTGACTACAATTGTAGGACCATCCTCTCGTACCGAGTAACATGATATTTTCCTGAAACTAGTGACCCCTCAATTTTGTGCCATAGTGAAGAGTCATGGTTTGTCATTCCATTGGAATTGGGAGAAAGAGGGGAACTTTCCAAACCAAGATGCATTAATTTTACATGACCAAAATCTATGTGGGCTAGTAAATCCCACCCAAAAAATGGTATTAAGGTGTGGTGATTGAGTCCCATCGACATGTTAGTTTTATGAATATTCATGAGGTGATGGGTTTCATAGATGGACATACCTTGGAACTGATGAATACACTCTTCTTGGGATGAGATTGGAGATTGTTGTCTCCTTACACTATTGTTTTGGTCTCTTTTTCTAATCACACACACAGAGATATATATATATTTAGTAACCACTCCATTGGTTTTAGTTACTCTCATTCCAAGAGAGGAGAAATCTTGTGAGGTATTCCATGTTCATTCTGTGTATATCTTCATGTGGTGGGATGATCCAATTCTACTACTATAGGTAGTGTAGACTCAATGAAAATGTTATCATCTCTCCATTTAGGGATCTATGTGTTTGGATGAGTTTAATTTCATTTTCTTATTGGGTTAGGATTTATTCTTTTTTCGTACCTCGTTCTATCTATGATCTTCTTCATCAATTATATCTATTACATCTACCCTTCACCCTATCAGGTTGTTATACTAGTTATGTATATACAAAACCATGCATGGGATTATCCTAACACAATTCATGTCTTTTATTGATATTATACAAATTTATTGTGACATTAGAGAAGCTTATGGATTCGGTGTGTTTGTACCATGTACAATTTTTGTATCTACGGATTCTAGTGCTTTTATCTCTCAAATATTTTACTTTTCACTCTGTCTAACTTGAAGAGACACATTTTAGGTAGGGAGTTTAATTTTCCCCATTAGTCATCAGCTAACACTATCATAGTTCATAAACATCATAGGTCCATGAATATTTTGTTTATTTATAGCATTTTCACATCATTTAGTTCATTCCCTCTGCACAAATCTATTGAACGGTTGTGTGTCTGTGTGTACATTTGCATAGAAAAGTAACCCTAGAGTAAATTATTACTTTGGTGCTTATCTCCTTCTCATGGACAATAGTGGTTGGATATGGTTAGTTTCCACTCAATCCCTAGCTTGGGTCGGGTTGTGAATGATTGGTATCCAATAATGTTCATTCATTGGGGCATTGTTCGGATGTTCCCCCTTATGAGGATAGATTTGGTTTTTGGAAATAGTGAAAAAGTGTCTCGAGTGTGGTTGTTAGGAAAAGGGTTCTAGTGTAAGTGTAGGTGGCCGACATATCCACTTACCATGACCTTGACTACCTACCTGTTGACTTAGCATAACAAGACATGTATTTAAACGATTGATGTTACATTCATCATATATTATTGATTTTTTAACTATCATTATTGTGTAATATTCCCATTTTCAATAATTGATATATATATATATAGCCTCATCTGATCATGGTACTCCTTGATAACATTCATGATGCCTCTACAATGATAGTCATCTAGGATACTAGCTCTGGTTCATGATGATGACCATATGGGCAACAAGACCTCAGTTCATGGTCCATCATGTGATCCCCTTCCTCAAGGTGGGATTGTAGTAGAACCTCCACATGTTGAGAAAAAAATCATCCCATAAGAGCATTTTGGGGAAATACACAGTCTGAGGACACTCCATGAGTTCCAGTATCAGTGACTACTATGGTTCAATAGTGATCTGGATCCATTTGTATCAATGGATTTGATAGAGTCGGTGGTGCACATCTTTATACCTATTTGATCCTGGACAAATCAATTGGTGGCTATGATAGCCATTATTTTCCATAAAGTAGTTGGGGTTTTTTGGAGCCTTGTTAAACCTATGAATGATGAGTTTACTCTCCAATGGGATGACTTCCATTAGCTTTTTCATGAGCAGTACTACCCCTACATATGCTCCATTCAGATTCAAAAGATTCCAGACCATCAAAGAGAGGGATGATAGTCGAACTATATGAAACATGGCTAATAGACCTTATGCGGTACACCCTCGACATGATCTTAGAATGCTGCTACTGAGAATTAAAATTTTCCAAAGGACTCAGTTGGTATATTTGTGTCACTGTAGAACCCTTTTTTACCCCCACCTATATTAGGTTTCAAAAATGAGCACAATTGATATAAATATTTTTGTTATTGGTAAACCAGATTGAAAGAGATGGTAGTTGGAACAACATGTTAATGTTATCTTCATACGGGTACAAGATAGTGTATATGACCAGAGAGGACCACAAAGTGGTGGTGCTTTTCATTGTTATAGACATGGAAACATGGCATGAGACTGCCTTACTAGATAGGTTTTTCCACGTCAAAAGAAATAGGATGGACTGCCTTCTAGATGTTGTTCTTTGGTCATGGATGTCCTATGAACAAGTAAGGTGGTCCAAGGGAGGAAGATTTAGATGATTAATACGAGAAGCTATCAGTGGGGGATGAATCTATGAAATCATACCACCACCACCACCAGAAAACACATTTCATGTACAATGATCTGGTGTTCAAGGAAGATGATATTCTCGGTTTATAGAGGTTTATGACCCCATAGTGAATGATTTGATATGAGGTAAACTCTGTGTTTGTTTTAACTTCAACAGTATAAATATTTAAACAAATTTGAGAGGTATGATTTTCTATCTTCTCCACGATCATGGTTATATTGGGGTGACGCAGAGCATTGTTGTAATGTTGTGTTGGCGTTGTATGACGTTACATTGAATGAACGAGAAATAGGAGTTCTTAAATAATCGATACATATTTTTGTGACATGAGAAAAACCCTAAGGTAAAGTCAATTCCTCCAAAAATTGATAGTATCTGGGTGTGGTGGTTGAGTTCCTCTGACGTGTGTGATCAAGATGATGTTTTGTGTAGAGTTTCAGATAATTTCATAGCATTTATTGTGGTTTTTTCTTACATGAAAATTTTTTATTTGGAGCCCACTAGTAGGTGTGGGTGTGTTTCTGGGATGGGGATACAATCCATATAATATAGTAAATGAACTGTGGGATATTACACGTTCTGTCATTTGTTATCTTCTCATTGTGGGATGATTCTACTAAACTACGATGTTTATTGGTACCCCTTCATGCTAGGCATCATCCTTGTTATAAAGACATATTGTTATAATATATAGGTAGAGGCAGTTGAGACCCATTGAAAAGAACTATCCAACTCACATCATAAAACTGGAAGAAGAAGTTATCACCTTGAAGAATTGGAGACTCTACATTATAGGTGAAATCAACAATGAGGTATTGCTTGAAGAGCACTCCTTAGGTGTTTTACCTGATGAATTTTTTACTGAATTTAATAATTTCATACTTTTATATTATTGAACTATGATTCTTTTTATGTTATGAGTGGAAATGATGTGCGATTTCTATATTTCTCCTTTGTTTGTACATCTAGGTGTAGTGAAGAACCAGGTCCAGGATAAGCATCCCCACAACTTTTCGTAGTTTGTGATTTTCGGGGATGAAAAGATTTGAATAACAACATTATGTATAGACTATGGGTTTTCCCTATAATACATATGAATATATCAAGGAATATATTTGGATAAATTTTCTTTGATAACATGAAATTCATAGGCCCGGTGTGCAAGGAATTAATTGTATAATAATATGAAATATATTTTTAATGTGGGTGAACAATTATGCATAAATAATGATATATATCCAAAATAGAGGCCCAGAAAAAGACTTTTAGGGGATTATTGTGTCTATAACATTGTGTATACATTGGGATTGACAAAACATTTGTCTTCATGGGTAATCTGTAGAAATTTTTTCTCAGGACGTAACCTTAAAAAAATTTAATGAAATTAATTTTATTTTACCACTAAGCCAAATAACTCATGACCAGGGAATCAGATATAATATCAGTAGACATCGTTGGGTTCATAATGTGTTTTTTCATAGGTGATAATTAATGCTGCTTAGTGCATGACGTTTTGATGACAAATCTATTATCGATAAATCCGAGGATTCAATTAGTTAATTTAATTAATTAATCATTATTTTTTAACATAGATTGAAAATATATATATTTATCTCCATGGTAAAATTTACAAGATTAGAATCATATTCCTGATAATTTTCCAAGAGCTCTCAACTTCTTTCTATTTGATAATCATGAAGAAAGATGATATAACACCTGATTAGGGAAGATCAAAATGTAGTAAACACACTATCATCACTAAAATTGTTTTGAAATTTAGTATTCACCCATGGTCGATCCATATTCAATGTAGGACTCTCTATATGTGTGTTTCCTCCCACTTAATTAAAATATTTATCATTATCAATTACTTATATTTCATCTAAATTAATTTCAATAACATTAGAATGTGCCCAAGTTTCAATTTTCAATTTTTTTCTGATATGTTCGTCTTAACTTGTTCTCCATTCTTGATCATCGCCCATGGTCATTTGGTAAGTGAGTTTTATTTCATTTTTATTGATGATTTTACACCACATTTATTTTCATTTATCATCATTAGATCATAGTGTCATTATTAGACATTTATATCATGGGTTCAGGTGCGATCGAGCCACCTAATCAGTTGTAGTGGCATGGACGACACATGAATCGATTATTTGGGTATGGGTAGATAAAAAAATGGTATTGTGTTGCTGAATGAATCTTATCATCCCAACGAGGGAATGATTGAAATTATAGGTGGTTTGGGATTCGTTTGATAACCCTGATATTCTTGTTTGGCACTGGAGAATGACATGTTTTATGATTGGGTCATTTTCTAGAAGATGTCTTCTGCGGAGTCTCATGGCGGATGTTGTTTGGTGTGGATGTGATGGTAACTAGACTCAGATCTCTGGTGAAGTGTTCTGGAAATCTCCAATGACAGGATGGATCAAAGTGAACGTGGATGGAGCTTCCAAAGGCAACCCAGGCCTTGCCAGTTGCGGTGCTATCTTCAGAGACTCGGCTGGCCAGTGCCAAGGATGCTTCTATGTTGGCTGTGGCTACTCTTCATATCTAGAGGAGGAAATTCTTGGGGTCATTCATGCTGTTGACATCACACTTCAAAGTGGTTGGAGAAAGCTATGGACTGAAAGTTATTAAACCATTATCATCCATGCCATCTGGAATGGCAACATCCATCTAGCCTAGTCTCTTACAGCTCGTTGGATGAACTGCCTCAACTTGCTCCATGGGATTGATTATATAGCGAATCATGCCTACCGTGAAGCAAATGAAGGTTCTAACTCTCTTTACAACAAAGGTCTTCTTCGGACCATGACATGGCTGGACTTTATTCCTTCTGACTTCTTTTATCTCTTTGATAGAGATTGTAAAAAATCCCTTCCTTTTGCCTCTTGTAATCCTTTTTGACTTTCAATAAATTGTGCATTGAATCCATTTACCATAAATTTAATTGATATTTGTAAATAATTTTAACATGATAATAAAAATAGTTGAATCCATTTCATCTATATAAATTTATTAAATTTATTAATTTAACAATTACATGTTAATATTATGTAGAAGTAGACAAGCATTTATAAAAAACACTCTTAATAAATTAAATGTTATTTCTATTATTTATTATCCATTAATAATTAAATAAGAGTTTGTATAATTTGTATACAAAGAATAATTTAATTAGATTAATCATTTGAATTTTATCTATTTAATTTAGTAACAGAAAATTATACCACACATTAAAAAGTGTTAAATGAAAATTATCTGTTTTTAACATTATAAGATTTTAATTTCATTCCCTAAAATTAAATATTTTATCTTATAATTAAAAATTCAATCGATCTAATTTTTTTAAATAATATAGTTAATTTTTAAAATACATTATATAAATCTATAAAATTAATAATAATATATAAACCATATTTTTCTATAATAAATTATTTTAATAAAATATTATAATATCATTTAAATATTTATATATAGTGAATTATTTTATATAAATTTTGTTAATAAAAAATAAGGAACATAAATTTATCTTTTGAATAAATTTGATCCAAATTCGCCATATCAAACAATCATATTTCTGACAGTGATTCTTCCAGAGGTCAAATTTTTATCTACCATATATGCAATGACCACATTTTATTCAAATAAAAACATTATGATCATTAATAAAATAATTTGTTATATCATTTAATTTTATTTGTTCATGTATATTATATTTATGATTATTTAGTCATCTTTATATTGTGATAATCAATATTATGTTCTTGATGGAAAACCATGATGATAATTATTTCATGTCTGCTATCAATTTTGGGTCCTATGAATTCATTTCTCATGTAGTTTTATAATTGTTTTAATATTTTATTATCATAATAAATTAATTATAAACATTCATTGTATTATTTGTTATAAATGATACATATTGATGTATTTTTTTAGTTTGTTGTTGATTGTGAGATATTATAATCCTTATAAAATTTATTTAATAGAGAATACATAATTTAATATTTTGGTATTATGTTTTACCCCATAAAATTAATTCATTGAATAAATTTCATTGTAGTTATAAAAATAGATGACTCTACTTCTACCGCATTAAATCTTGGGGTTCCAATACTTCATCCTAAAACATTTGATTCCATCATATAACCATAACCAGAATTTTGTTACTTTTAATAGTACTTTATCTCTATGATCCAATAACTCTACTTGATCTACCTAATTAGAGTGATTATGTTCCAGTGGTTTGACAATTTTGGTCATTACACTTTAAGGGTCATGTATGAACTTCTTCTATTGTGATACATGGAAGACATCATGAACATTATTGGAATTTAATGAACATGTGTTATTGTTCTAGATGATTGAGGGTATCAAAATAGGAAATGTAGATATGTATAATGTTTCATTATTCTGGAATCTCCTAAACCAATCTCATACTAATATTTGAAAGAATAAATTGTCTCTTACCTCAAAAAAAAATATATATACTTATTATATGGATAACTCTTATACATAATTTGTATACTACATATGTGTTACTGAATGGGTTGAATATTCATTAGAGTTTATGTATATTATCTTTCCACTTACAGATTATGATCTCCAACATCATCCTAACATATTGCAGTTATAAACCTCTTCACATATAGAGCCTCATATAGTAAAATTTTAAATCTTCAACGTAAATTGACATTATATGAGAATCCTACCAGTGGATTGTTTTGATCCCAATATTTATTTAAATGCAATGAATTTGATCTCAATATATCATCTCATTTTTAAATTGTCATTACATACTGAACATAGGTTATAGGGTCATATGAAATATTAAAGAATTACAATGTATCTACTATTTACTGATGACTTATAAAAAACATAATGGTATACCACAATTATAAATTCAATATAATGAAATATTTTAATACCTGTAGCCTTACAAAATAACTCTTTTAAATTCCAAAAAAAACTATTCAAAAAGAAAATAATATAGAATAGAAAATAACTCATATGACTTCATTAGGTAGTAATATAATAAATTAATTGAATTATATCCATTGGATGTGTTTCAAATTCATATGATGAAATCAATAATGATATTATCCCCTTTCAATAGATTATTGGGTAACAACTTTATCATGACCTTATTGTTTTGTCATTTTACCATATCCATGTGGAATAATAATCATCGATATGTATATTATGCATATCTCAATAATCATGTTATAACTCTAGAACATCATCAATATATCATTATAAATCATTTTTTTCTATAAAGAATAGTGGATGATAGTCTATGGGAATAATCTAATAGAGCCATTTAAAATTTTGGCTTTTAAGGGATAAATATTCTTTTCTCAATTCATATAATTATATAACAATAAAAGTAGGTCATTTGAGTATTTCATGTCATATAATGTAATTATATATCCTCATAAACTTCCACAATGATCATTACATGGATGGATAGTTGAATAACCATTTTTTGAAAGGCTATAATTACCCCCATCAATTTTGATTTAAAATTACATTCATTAAAAACCCATGAGAATTAGTTTTACTTCAATAGATATCATGGATAAGGTTTAATGATTATTCCATCTCTAATAATCAACCAGTATGACTACCTTTCCATGGAGGTAATAGATGAAGAAATCAATGTATTTGATTATTTACAACTATCACCTTTAGCACATTCTCAACCCATTAAGTGTGAATAATAACATTATGATGTTGTGATCAGTATGTTTTTGATGTTATTCACGATAGAGATAATGTGTATTTTTATTTTATGTTAATACAACGCAAACCATCTACAAATAATGTGTACTATAATTTATATCTTGAACCACATATTTACATTGGGAATAACCGACCACCATTTAATTAGTTATGTAAAATCATCCCAATACATTATTTATTCTGAAACATTTTATTTTAAACTCTAATCAATTAAAATGTTGAATGAGTACATGTACAATGACCACACAATTCTTGATATCCTCCAAATTTACAACACATTCATTAGTCAAGAGTAACTTTAATACATTATGAATTAATATTTTTACTGGAATTTATATTCATGAAAATAACCACAAACCTATTGATATTATACATCATGTCAATGAAAACAATGAATCTAAATTATAGTGGTTGATATTAGATAATATTAAATCATGTAAATTATTAAAGGATCTGTTGATATACTTTTTTGTGTTATATAAAGTCCAAATTATGATAACTTTTGTATACATAGTTCACTTTTCTATGTTTTTCCTACAATTTATCCCTTCTCATGGTCTTCTACACAACATTACAATGCTATTTATGGTATTCATTACTCTATGAATATATCCTATTATAATATAATAATAATAATAAATGGTTGAGGAAATTTATAATTTCGTATTAATCCTATCCATGAATATATAATGATAAGATTGAATTTGAATGGAATCTCTAGGAATTTATATTGTTCATATGATGTATTAAATGTTGTAATGGTAAAGTCCTCTATTTTCATCCATAATAGAAGTTATCGTAATCGAAGGAAATTTTTTGATAATAACTGATGCAAATGTATTTTATTGAATTACTAGCCAATATAGAGTTGATGATAATTTTTCTCTATAATATCATTCAATTATCTTGACAATAAATATAGAAGTTCATTGATCCATATATCTTCACACCAAAATAAAATGGTGCACACAATAGTGAATAACATAATGTATAAAAACTATATCTTGATTCTATTGGAGTTTAGACATTAATATGATAAATTAAATTTGGTTCATTCTATGTGGAAACTTAGATACATGAAATTAGAAAGGTTAGAGTTGTATTGAAAAGTGAAATGCATGATCTTATTGGCTAATATGAATCTATTTTGGAAATATAACATTGTATTCATGATCCTTGTACATATGTAATATACTGATTATTTTTCCACTGTTTGAGCTATATAATCCACATGATTATGTATTATAAACTATAAAATGGAAATAATTTTTATATAGATTTCATTTTCATCCATTCACTGATAAAAAAAATCTGACTTTACTTAAGATATGAAATTTGGCATACCAATATCATAGAATAATATGAGATCAAAGATGATGGTGAATTTCCATGGTCAAAATATGATCAAATATTTATAACATATGAATTATAATATATGTAGGATTACCATTCCCTTAAATTTTATTCAACGAGGAGTTAATGATGCATGATGAAATCATTAGGCCAGAAAAAAAATTTTTTTGAAGATATATTCAAAGTTACTAAATTGGTAAATTTTCATCCTTAACATAATTTATTGTACTTTCGAGTATGTAGAACTAGAATCAAATAAATACATTGTAATATTTAATAGAATAATATGTGTATGTTTCACCAGATTATTTTCATCATCCACTTGAGTAGGATAGATTACACTGGCTTTTCGAAACCCCAAGGATTATTAGTTTTTTATCATATATTATCATCATTTACAATTAATTTACTTCACAAGTGCAAGTAATACAATATATCCTTAAAATTGAAGAATTATACTATGATTTGGTTATTAGAAATAGATTTTATTACATCGATTTCATTTATTGGCCATTTGAATTCCCACCAACATTTAATATCCCAATGATTTTTACATCCATAAATATTGAAAATAAAACAATTTTGGACATATTCCCCTCCCATGTTTCATTCCACATATCGAAATTTATCTTCTAGAATTTTCACTCATCAATGGGATTCATCACATGAATTTTCTTTGAATACAATTTTTATCTAATATACCAAAAAAATTATATAATCATAGAATATTTTTTGATTTTATCCATTATAAAAGATCACAAAATAAAATTTTAGCTACCAAAATTCCATATAGTTACTGATTTTTTGATAATTTGTTTTAAGATGATAATGAAATGATTTATCTTTCTTTTAGGTCAATTGTAATACAAATAGTGTACAATTAGAACTTGTGATAGTTACTTTATAAGTACCAATTACACCATCCTATATTTGCATCAACTAATGGAGTTTTCAATCGATTTTAGTGATAAGAGTAGTAGGAGAATATTTAATAAAAAATATTATTCTAAAAACATCCAAATATTTGAACATAATATCTTCCTCTATCATTATATTCCAGAATATTTTCAAATAGTAAACATTATAACATATCAAGGGATTAATGACTAAGTTAACCTATTATTTCCCTATGAAATTAATTACAAAAATATATATTATAGGGTGAAAATAATTTTCTCGAAAATTAATACATTACAATACCCACTAATGTTATGGAAAATTCTATCTGAAATTTTGCATATCTAGATTATGATAATTCTTATTGTTCATTCCTGATACCCATGTGTAGATTCCATCACCCCATCTATCTAGATTCATGGCCTTGTCTTATTACATTACATATTAACACGGAAAATACAGAATGAAGGACCTAATAAATTTGTTGAATTATAAGAAAATATATATACATATGTTAAATATTACAACATAAAAGGAAATTGTATACGTAAATTCCATTAACAACATCCATAACTCGTATATTATCACAAAAAGTCATTGATAAAACACGTATTCACATCCTAGGGAAAAATAAAACAAAATAAAGTTGTTATATTAGATTCTTATTAAGGGTATGTAAAAAAATGGAAGCATAAATATATGTCCTGATAAATAACTAAATTAAAACATTCCAAAAAAATTAATCTCGTGCAAAAAAATGAAATCAAGATAACAATATAAAATAATTCCATATTAAAAAATGAAAAAGTATATTCTAATAGTTGAATAATCACATGGTCTATCATTTACTAGTTACATATTGAGGTAATTCCTAATGCGGGACATCATAACCTTACATTCAAGGCCATCTTCTAAGACCAAACATAAATGTGTAAAAACACAAATAAGTATCAATCAAGAGACATGTTGATGCACTGGGGGTTATAGAAGGCCCCACCCAATAGTTAAAAGGACCATTTGATTATTCAAGTGGGTTGAATCATAAACAATATATAAATTTACATCAAAACTAATAATGAAATGTAAATAAACTTCTCTTATAAGTAAACAAAAATACTAACCATTTAGAATAATGTGATGAATTGTATCAAGATAGCACATACACAGTCAAACTAATCATTAACCATTCAATAGAATATGTGGTATGATATAATAATTTATTTATCCAAAATAAACATAATATTCAATAAGGTTGTTGTAATACATAAAAATACTCTTATAAAATCAATGATGAAATCGTGAGAGAAATAATCTTTCACTTTGAAAAGAATCGTTTTTTGAAAAAATATATGTAAAAAAATGAATTGAACTATGATAATTTTTTAATAGTAATATTAATTAATTTAAAAAATTAATGGTTGTATAAAATAGATTATATATTTAACATTAATGTATATGAGAATTTGAGAAGTTACCTTATTTCTGTCTTGTTTACTGGGAAGAATTTTAAAAAGACTGTATTAAAACCTAAAAATCTCTAAAATTAAAGAGGGATTATGATAGATACATACATACATTCATACATATATATATATATAAAACCTTAACCCCAAATTTATTATTCGTAAATAAGAATAATTATGAATTTCATTATGGTATAGGGAGAAAAATAGTAACATGAATCAAAATGGAGGTTCAGGTAGAAAACCCTTTCATTATATCTGAATGTGTTTTTTACTTGACCACAATGTCCTAGATAATAAAACTAAATATATTAATTAATTAACTCATAACCTTATATACATATATTGTACACATTATTCTTTTATCACATCCCTTATGTCTTATTGATATGTTTTATAATCTAATTCTTTCGTTCCATAGATTGTGTTTCCTTGTTTCATGATCAGTTAACTTAATTATATTTAATGAAATTCAGGAAAAATGTGAATAATTATCTAGAATATAAATTTAATGATATTAATGTATAAAATTAAGTTTAATTGTTTTTTTGTATTATGATTTTACATATATTACCATTAATCATTATGTACATATTAATGATAGTTGTTCAGCTTAATTTTAGTGGTTTTCTTAACACAATGTACTTTTTCTATTAAAATATTAAATATAATGTATATATATTGCTTCCAACAACATACATAAGATATAATAAATATTTTAAAATCTAGTAGAAAAAATGGTTTCTTTACAAGCCATGAAGGATAAACTAATGAATAAATGTTTGTCATCCATGAAGGTTGTAAATCAGCACCTTCTAGACGATGATTTCTATAAGGCCTCAGCCTTAAAAATTACTTAATATTGAATTAAATGAATAATTAACATTGAGGATCATTTCAGGTTTAGAGTTTTAGAAAATTAGAACATAACTATTACATCTCAAAATATTTACAAAGTAGACACTTCTACCAAGTTTCCATAGAATAAAAAAACTCTTAGAAAGAAACATGTCTAGTTCCATGTTTTATATAGCATGACATTCCCTTGATCCCATCCGTGACCCTATTCCACATTAATTCCTGTGAAAAACATTTCAAAAAAAAACTTGGGGTGAGCATAAAAAGCTCAGTAAGGGATACACAAAGATTAAAAACAGTTATTTCATCAAAACAAAAAGTAAACCAGGTATAATTTATCAAAGTAATACTTTTCACCTTTATGATGTAGTAAAAACTCTTCACTGAATAAAATATCATTACTTTCCTTTTTGTAACCAAAGGATTACCATAAAACCCATGTAAAGAACACATAACATATATAAAGGTAACATGGGACATAAACATACTTAAGTGGAATAACCATATGGTCGTCTTCCACACATAACACTTAATGGAATAGCCATACGGCCAATTTCCATACATACTTAATTGAATATCCATACGACCGACTTTCATACCCAATGCATTGGAGGTTATAACATAACCACCCATCCTGGTATTCACGGCACCACCCGACATATGGTTTATCACGTAACCACCTATAAAATGTCCAAGTACCAATATAAAATCATAAAACATAAATACAATACAAAGGAATGATAACATTTCCATATTTCAATCACAATATATAATTTAAATATATTGACATAAAAGAATCCTTTATCAAAACCATTTTCAATACCAAAATACATAAAAGATTATATGGTATTTATTTTATTTTGAAAACATTATGGCTTGTTGAGGTTTATTTTAAAAACATTACGGCTTGTTGAGGAAGCCAAGGACCAAATAATACTCGCGGCTGTAGAAAAGGTTGTTGTCACCGCGTACGTTAAAAAAACATTCCTGTTTTGTCATTTAGAAAAACTCTTCGTAGAAAAATATTCATTTTGTAGAAAAGTAAAGGTCAAATGGGTTTATACACCATATAAATTTAAGTTGTGTATAAAACGAAATATGCCTCAATGAAAGGAGATTGAGACGAAGTCCCTTACCCCAGGTCCGACTTGACTTGATCGTTCTTTAAGGTCCTGAATAATAAACTTGAGTTAATTTATACTTGATTAAGAACCTTTTTAAAGTTCATTATTCTTTTTAATATCACTTTTTTCCATGTTATAAACATTATGTAACCATTTATGTTAATAATGTTTGTTTTGTCAGTATTTGGTTCTTAAGTCGAAAGTGGACTTCTTACAATTACATGTTATTCGTGTGGTCAAAGGTTCTTTATATCCAAAATGAAATTCCTGATTTGGATAGAATATATATCATATATATCCAGCATATACATGTATTTATAATATTACATAATCATTTATAGGTAAAAAATGAAATGCACCGTTCATGGAGACCGTAAGTCGTACATACGCATGAACGCTACTTTCATTTCTTTGTCATATTAATGGAATTAAAACTAAATTAGAGGTATGTATATTTTAATTCCATAATTATATTAATAATTTATATGTATAATTAATTATATATATCCATTATATACATGTACTTTTAATAGTACATTACATTTGGGGATAATAAATGAAATGCACTGTTCATGGAGACGGTAAGCCGTACGTACGCATTACGCTACTTTCATTTCAATCTCATACATTAATTGAAAGAAATAATAATGATATAGAGGTATATTATAATTACATTATATCATCATATATAATATTCTTAAATCCATCCTTTATATGTCCCACATATGGAATTAACGAATCACATCACTTTGAGGGGGCGGTAGTCTGCACTTCCTTAAATGAAGATATCGTGTTTACCCATAATGGAAACCATAAAGGTATTCCCAAAATGAAAAATAAATAATCTTAAATAAAACATAAACATATTATATATCATATATAAATATAGTGTCATCTTAATGGCCAATTTTGAAGGTGTTAAAAGAATGTTGAACAATCATCGTTTCGAGAGGCAGAAATTTTCCATCCACGAAAACAGTATGTTCTTTAACCATTATATGTTGTTGTGTGTAAGTGTAGCTCGATTACAACTTATAACAACATCATAGTATATTGAGTATACTGGATTTTTTACTAAAGAAAAGAATAAAAAGAGTTTAGGGGGTTGGAGAAGCAAAATAAAGCAAAAGGACTCAAAAGAAGACATTACCTTAATATCAGGTAACTCCATTTGGTTTGAGCTCAAAGGCTTCCTTGGGAATAATTCTACCCAGATTGAGGATTCAAGTAGTAATAGAGGGATGTGGAGGGACAAAATGTCCAGAGGTTGGCCGATCCAAATGCTTTGGTGTTTGGGTAAGGTGGTAGAGGTTGGGGCCTTCTATAAGAGGAGAGGAGGGGCACTCTTGTAAAGTTACAAAATGTTACTTTATTTTCAAATGAGTTTCGGATTTTAAAGGTCCAACATTGATGTATTTCTAGGATAAGGTGATAAGGGTTCTAAATCCACCCATACAGTAGGTTTTGGCCATATCTAGGTCTTATATTTTACATTATCATTCCATTTTATTTAAATCGTTAAATAATGAGGTCATCGCTGCATCATTCTAATATCATAAATAATTTAATTTATTTAATGTCTAAAAATTAAAAAAAACTACTATGTTGTAGGAAATCTTTTTATCTTTCCAATTAATATTTATAGTCAAAAATCTGACTTGTATAACCCCATGTAATAATTGTTTTAGTAAAACATCTCATGTGTGTGTCATTTTTACTTTAACATTAAATAAAAAGATATTTATGTAATTTCCCAACCAAATTGGATCCAAGGGGTCCCCATGTTTACCCATGGCTTTTCTTGGTCGGCCATGACACATCCAACAAGGGTAGGACAAGTTTCAAGGTATTTTCATTTTATTATAATATCATTTTTGCCTTAAATTGCACTAATTACCTCTAATCGCGATTAAAAACTTAATAAGTTACTATTGACCAAAAAATTATTTTAATATCATTGAATCACATTAAACTTCTTAATTAAAACCATGTATGTCGGATTTTTGAAATTCATAACCCAGAAGTGGTAAAATTTCATTTAAACGAAAAATCAATTTTTATAAGTACCACTTAGTGGTTTCACTATTCATCAAAAATTGATGTTTTTCCGAAAAATACCAAAAATTCACCCTAATCTATATTTGATATTCCGAATTCAAAAATGAAGTCTATTTTACAAAATTCATAACATATAAGTCACATTAATTAATTTAATTATTAATTCCCGCTGGCATGACAAATAGCGTGTTTTTATAAAAACAATAAGTATCAAAAGATTGACACTAGTTTAAGTCTGATTTCAAAGTGAAATTAATTCCAACGACCACTATTGGATTTAATTGTAAAAATATAATCTAATTTAACTTTAAATATAATTCAAAATATAATCTAATCATATAAATAAATTAGATTAAAAAGAGGTTTTGAATTAAAATACAACATTTTACACTATTCATTAAAAAATGAACTTTATCGGAAAGATACCAAAAATTTACACAAAGTAAATTTTGATGTCCCAATTCTAAAGAAGAGTTTTATTTGGTCCAATAGCATGTAAAGAGTGAACAAAACTATATTTAATGATGGTTCGCCATCAAAAGGTGATAAGTGAACCTTTAGTGAAAACTAGGGCATATACGTCTAAAATTGAATTCTTTCCGTATTTTAAGCCTTTATCTTTTTTTAGATAAAAGTAAAAACATTTAAAAAACATATATAATCATATTTTAGTTTTTTCTATCAATTCCCACCAATACAACGGCTACATGTTAACTACCATTTAAAATAATATTATTTTATTACTAGTGTGCAACATAAGTTTTCAAAGGAACACATCATTGCGTATCGGGTACACTATCGATCATAGAAACCCATTTAAAGTAAAATTAATATCTAATTCGTAAATATTAATAAATATGAAAATTATTTATTCTTTATTTACCTGGGATGATACAATTTAATTTTTTAAACAATATAGGCAGATAAAATAGATTAATAATGTATATTCAATTAACTAGTTATCATTTCAGTATATATAAGAAACTATATTTATCTTTATCATTTATATAGTGTTGGTGACGATAGAATAAAAAAAGAATATAAATTGAAATAAAATTAAAAGAAAGGGGAAGAGGGGTTACCTCTTGAATTAACCTCCTTGAGAAACTCCAAAATAAAGGGGTTTTGGTGTTGAGGAAAGGCCATGGTCACCTAAAAGTGGGGAGGCACCAGTGAAGAAGAGTTGGGAATATTAATGACATGCTTAAGGCTCAGATATGTTATGATTGTTGGGGTGAGGGGTGGTTTTTATAGGAGGGGAGATGAAATTTTTTTTTTAATATTTAGTTCAATTGTCTACTATTTTGGATCAAGAATATGAATAGTTTGTGAATTATCAAAAAAATATTAAAATAATGAAATAAATTTAAATATTATGGTTCTTAGATAAATTATGACTCAAAGGGTAGTTTATTTAGCATCTAATGTATACTTTACTATTATATATCATATTTTTCTATTCACAAAATTGAAAATTGAAGTATTTTAGAAAAAGTCAAAAATTCCCCCATAACAATTTGTCAATAAGTATAATTTAAAATTAATCTCTATTTTATAAAAAAATGTTCAAAATATGTGGAATTTTATTTTTAAATAAAATCATTATGTACTTGAAATATGCATATATGATATTTGAAAATTATTTTATAAGTCTTTTAAAAATTAAATAATGTCTCATATAATTGTCTTAAAATCATAAGAAAATAAAATGTTAATTTATAAATCAATTTTTTGAAAATTATTTGAATATTATATAATATTATTAATTATTAATTATTAATTAAATTTTTATGACTTATAAAAACACCCACACATAAATAATAATGTTTAAAATATTAATTTACTTACTCTATGATATAATTATTTCATAATTTTCTTATAATATGGATAAATTTAATTTATAAATTCACCGGTGAGGTTACTATTATATTATCGAATTTAATATTCTTAAGGTCCACATTATTATTACTAATGTCAAGTTACTATTTCAATGGTATATGTTATTTTAAATATAGAAATACCTTGTATTTCATTCATTCATTATTTATGATGATTTTATTATTTTAAATAGGTTAGTTTATATGATCTATACTATATGAAATAAACATATGATGGAAAATAACATTTATATATTTCTAGTTCATTACATTCTCCCCATCAATAAATATTTTATCCTTAAAATATCTAGATTTTTTCCCTATAAAAAGATTTGTGTAGTTCTTCATCATATGTTCCTTATGTTCCCATTTCCCCTCTTCAATTTTGTGATTATTTCGATGGAACTTTAATATCTGAGTAATTAGATTTTTCCACACCTATTCCTTAGTGTCTAGAATCCAGATATTATCTTCACATTAAGATAAACTAGGCTCTAGAACAATTCCCTCATAATTGAGTATATGTGATGGATATGGAATGTTATACTTAATAATGAGATATGTAAAACATTGGGTACTTAGTAAGTTCTGGGAAAACATTTCCAAATGATAATATGTGGCTCCAATTCTCACCAAAATTTCAAAAGGACCAATGTATATTTCACCCATTTTCACTTTCATCACAAGTCATATATCACCCTTTAATGGAGGTACATTAAGGAAAAAGTAATCTATCAATAGAAATTCGAAATCATTCCATCCAATTGTTGGGATAAATTTTTATCCTACATTAGGAAAATTTGATATGAGTTTTATTAGTCTTTACCTTCACCGTAATTTCCACCATATTCTTTATTCCCACATGCTTCCTTACACCATCATATTCCCAACATGTTTTTATATGAAATTTTTTTCCATACAATGCTTTATATGGGGCCATTTAAATAACCAAATGGAAACAATTATTGTAGGAAAACTCCACCCAAGGATAATACTGATCCCACATGCCCTGAAAATAATGTTAATATGATCTCAACATGTCTTCTAATGATTGGATCTTTCTTTCTCATTTCCTGCTTGTTTGAGGATGATTACCAGTACTTGAACCAAGCTTGGTATCCAATGAATTATGAAGACATTTCATAATTTTTGATGTAAATCATGGATCAATATAAATCAAAATATAGATCGGTTATAAATAATGTCTTATAGCTACATTAATATATATCCATGTAAGGTGCTCCAATTAGAAATCCTCAATTATAGTGAGTTAATGCGATTATTTGGTAAGTTGATCAATAATCTCCCATAATTAATCATTCATTCATGGATTTTATGGAAATCTAGTTACCAAATTTAGTGCGATATCATCCAACATCTATTTAGGAATAGGAATTGTTTTCATGACTCCACAAGGATTATGTCTTTCACCCATATCATATTGATAGAATAAATAAATTGATACATAATCATCAATTTCACACTTCATATTAGTTCACAATAAATACTCCTTAAAATCATTATACATCTTAGTGCTACCATTTTGAATAGTGAAAATTTTACCCATGTGAATCACCCCACAACTGCTTTTTTAGCTTTTGTATAGTGGGAAAACAAAGCCTTCTTTAAAATTTCAGAATTCCATCATCACACACAATGTATGTGAAAATCCAATAAATTATTGTTATAATTTCTTTTTGAAAATTCTCAGCATCAGAATGAGAACATTTATTTCATTCCAATAAATATGATTTTATAACAAATTGAAAAAGTAAATACATTTAACAATATTTGATAATTCCCATATCCATATTTACTATATCCATGAACAAAGTATCACATTGAACTCTCTTTTTTTCAGAACTCTATGATCCATCCTCCTCGGTGCATTGGATAACATATTTTTCATTCCTAGGTGATAGTGTAATGATTGATCCTAATCCTTATGCAACTCAGGTCATTGCCTTTTCCTTAGGTTGAGTTATTTCTCTAAGAATATATATTTTAAACTCTTTTGATTCACATTTATCATACATCATTAACCATAGATATAATGTGTACATTACATCATAGAATATATTATAGCTACTAACACAAGAACACAAATTGTATAGTTATCCTTGTGAGATTTTATCTACCTGGATAACTGATTCATTAAACATAATGACACAAACAAGTACTTTATCTGATGCATTAATATAAATTATAAATCCACCACTTCATGGGGTAGATTCATCATTGGAGAATACACAATCCTCTTCTTAAATTCATAAAAACATTATCCACATTCTTCTCTCCAAAGGAATTCAACCCCTTAACGAGTAAACATGTTTAATGTGTTAGATAATTGGGAGATGTTCTGAATGAAATGATAATAATAAAATGCTAAACCAATAAAACTGCATACCTCTTTTATTATCACTAGTGTAGGCCATTCCAAAACTTCCTTTTTCCTCGTAGGATCCACTAAGATTCTATCCTCATAGAAAATTTTCCCAGGAAATGAAATTGTTAGAAGAAAAAATTTTATCCTACTAAACATCCCATATAACTATTTTCTTCTAAAGGATTTCATAATTATGTGTAATTGATTTTCATTATCTTCATTGATTTTCCATTTTAACAATATATCATCCATGAATACCACAATAAATTTATCATAATATTCCATGAAAAATCTATTCACTAGATCCATGAAAATATATGGTTAATAAGTCTGTCCTAAATGAATTAATATAAACATGTAATGACCATACATTTTGTGAAATGTTGCCTTTCTAATATCTTCATTCTTCAAAAGAAACCGATGATATCCATATTGAAGGTAATTCATTGAATAATATTGTGCTCTACGGTAAGGAGAACCAGTATGGGGAATAAAAAGAATCGAATATCCATAAAGAGAATCAGTAGGGAGAATAAACCCCTTAATACTCAACTCCTATTGTTGTTTCATTAGTTCCACTAATTCCAATGTGTCCAATCTATAATAATTCATTTCTACAGGCCTAGAACTAAGAATTAATTCAATAAAAAACTCAATCTATCACTCCATGGGTTTTATAGGTAAATGTTCTGGAAACACACCAAAATATTCTTGCACAATAGTTACATAACCTATTTGAATATTTATTTCCTCACCCATAGATATTAACGTGTCTTCCTCCCAAAGAGTTGAACTCAGTAGAGATATTGGTGGGATATATATAATAATCAGATGGTGAGGTTTTTTCTGAAAAGATAAGGGATTATTCATCATTCTAAAAAATTGTCCTTCCTTCTTCATCCAAAAGATCTTCACATCATTATTCCAAATCCTATTCATAAAAAAAATAATATCAAAGTTAATCATGAGTATGATGATAAGGGAAACAACTAAATCATTATTTTTTGTATATGTGGGAAATATCTACACATCGTTTTTTCAATAATATGTTCCTTTGGTGATTTGACTACAAAATCCATTATTAAATTAAATTTGAAATATCTAATATTCAAAGAAATAAAAGAATATATGAAAAAAATAGATGGTCTTGTAATAGATGAAGCATTGGCCAAGATTGAGTAAATTATTAATATACCAAAAACCACTTAGTTATAAACATTAACCTCTATAGTTGTGACTTCATAAGCTTAGCCTTGCTCTACTGTCCTTCTTTAGGGATAGTTTCCATAACTATGAGGATATTCATGCTCATAATGTCCCATATCTTTATAGATATATCATAGAACCTTGGATGATTATTTCATTCCCTTTCAATCAAGATATTGGTGAAATTTGTCTCCAAACTTGTAATGAAAACCCATTCTCTTCATGTATGTACCCGTGTTTTTTTTCAAACAATTACAATATTGTGGAAATTAGACTCTTACCTTATTCTCCATTTCCATATTTCAATGTCTAGATTGTTCATTATAATTCTTCTTATCTTTCTTTACATTTAATTCATATGACATAGATAATTATTTTTCTATTTTGATAGAAGAAGACTCTATATCTTCATATGATGTGAGATTATGAAGCACCAGTTCCCTTCAAATGAATAGTTTTATTCTATAAAAAAATTAACCAATAATTTTACATAGATTATGTATGTATTCTATAACATACCTTTCTAAAATTTCAAAATTATATTCATACTTCACTACATTTTCATCCTATTTCATTATTAGATTAATATTTACCTCTCCATCTTCTCTCACTATAATGGAGGAAATTACTTTTCTAGGAAACATTCATTAAAATCCATCGACTCCATATTTTCAAACTCCTACTCTCCCGTTGAGATTAAAATTAAATAACACCATTGATGATTATCTCCCAATTGGTGATAAACTCCCCTGACAACCTAATCCCTTTCATTAATTTCCAATGTGAGAAATATCTTGTATGACGAACTTATCCACAACTATATTACAAATTGGTTTGTAGACCAATTAAATGATGGAATTTGTTGTTGCATAAATAATTCTATCATTTATCATCCACATTATAGATACGGATTCTGCATACAGGTAAGGTTATTTATAATAACATGTGTTCGATGCCTTATTATTGTTATAAGTTACTCATCACCAATCACACCTCTAGAACCAACAACATTATCACTCATGGGAATGAAATACCAACATGGGATACTCGTGTTCATGCGGTTTAAACTCCTTCCACCAGGAACAATTTCTAAACAATGGAAGACACATAATTGAATTATGAATCTTAATTTATAATGTCTAACGATAAAAATAATTAATAGAAATTTTAATTTTATTCATGAATAATTTCATAGAAGTATGAATGTTTTTATGATATATTTACATAAAAATCCTATATAATTTTTGTAATGAAAATACGAATTATATGAATAATACCCCCATGGGTGTAAAAAATGGAGTGTAGTAATCCCATTTTCTTGTATGAGGTTACACCAAGTAAGCATTAGAACAACTTTTTGGAGTATATGCCACATGCTATTCAGGGCTCCAATTCATTTTGTTACTCCAAAAGACCAAATTTTTGTAGGATCGGGATATGTATTCATCCTTATCACTATTATTGTTTTCTGTTGTTACATTTTACATGAAAGAATAGGTACATAGAAATGAGTCATTTCTTAGGATGCTCAGGGAGATATCCTTTATGGATTTCGATTTTACATTTTTTATTCTTTTTGATGGCCTACTGTATTTATTTTTCATGAATAATATACCATCACTTGGACATGAAATGTTGTATTATATATTGAAATATAGTAGTTATTATTATCCTATGTTTCTATAAAAATTTTCTTCTTCTTTTGTTATTTTTATATTTATTATGTACCATTGTGATACTCAAATAATTATTGTATAGTCTCCCTACAATAACATCATAGGAGCCTCACTTCTAGTGGGAAGTCTAATATACACAAGGACCTCTTTATCATCAACATCCATGTTTTATTAAAAATTTAATTGAAAACATTTCTAATATTAACTATAATATAGTATAAAGTCAGTTATTCCCTAATTTTACCATACATGTTTAGAAAAAAATCTTTCCATCATTTTCCAGACAAGGTACTTTTTGAACTTTTCGACAAAATTAAGGTATGAATGTATTTTTTTCACATTCTGTTGGGTGTGGATATTTTTTTCCGTTATAACATCGTCAAACTGTCTCATACAATCTTATAAGAATATTTTCAATCTAAATGTTTTATTTTATAATTATTTAACATTTAAATGGTTTCAAAAAAAATTAAGCGATATTTCTCTCAAATAGTTTTGATTTCATCTATATATACATCCTTGGATAGATTTTATACTTATTTGAAAATGATTCATTATTATACAAATCTTCTATCTTGTATTGAATTTTTTATGATATGTTTGACTGTGGATGTGTTATTGTTATACCATTCATGGTTTACTGATAATGTTTTCAAAGCTCATATACTATTTTTAATAAGAATGTTTCTGTTATGTTTAAACCTTCTCATATGAGGAATGAATTGGAATTACTAAGTGATAGGCATAGCCCTCTATAGCTCCTCGATGCCTCAGTAAGTCTCATGAGACAAAATAGTTTCTTGGAACAAGGTCTTAACAAAATAATATTTGTAGTCTTGGAACAAGGCCTTGACTCTAAGGTTACGATGTCTGGCATTATCTATTCCTACATTATGAAATGGGCTATTATTATTTCATGTGGTTATTCCACTAGTAGAATATCCATGTAATTTAAGAAATGGAATTATTTGAATTTACCTTTTCCATATTATACTGAAGTTTATGTTTATAATGTGTTTTCAGTCATATACATTTCATAAAATGATTACGTTTATTTATGAAAGATTCTTCTATATTGTTATCCTTACTGAGCATTTGAGCTCACCCCTTTCAATGTTTTATTTTTCCTAGGATGTGACGAAGTATTTTATTAATGACCTGCAGGGATATTCTATAGGATATGAGTGTGGTCTATGTAGACAATGATGTTGTATTTTTTCATTTTATAATGTAATATAAAACTTTTGAATTCATCTATTACTTCCAACTTTAAAAAACTGATAAGTCTTTTGGGACATGATTCTTAGTATCATGACAAAGTTATGTAATAATTCACCAACACTGGGTAACTGGGGTCGGGGCACTATAGTTCATGTAACTTAACGTCGTTTTCCCCATTCCCTTTTTCCAGGCCTATATCACTATGCATATTCATGTATAATGATAATTCCATATAATGTTACCTTTTTTCATTCAACCTTTTTTTTGTTACAATCAAACAATATATTAGGTAATTAACCAACCTAGAAGTATTAATAGAGACGATTTCATTTCTTTTAAGAATAATAACATCATCATCAAGGTCTCAATGTTAAAGAACATCGACCTGCACATACTTAGATAACATGAGGTCTTTGAAATATCGTCACACCCCTCACGTGACCCTAAATAGGTCGAGTCATCATCCATGCATCCTGTGAGGATCAAGAGGGGTTAAATTAACCATTCTGAGACCACTAGACCACGTCATGTCAGTGACACTTAAAACTATTCAATAGAGGGAATGAACAAAAACCCCACACACAAAAATCTACAAAAAACCAAAGGGATTTAATTGTAGACAACATACCTTGAATCTGTTGGAGAACACACTCTCCATAGAATCCTTAGATATCGATTCAACAAAACATTAAATCTTATTACTAAAACTCATAAAAAATATAGGGTTTTAGAGCTTTTTATGGATGGGGGAAATATATAGACACCCTAAACAAAAAAAATCATGAGGGAGATTATCCTTACACAGTTCATCAATCTGAAAATAATGGTGCTCTAAATGGATTCAAATAAAAGGATAATGATCCTTGGGAGCTCATGGTCATTTTGGGTTGTACCTATGGTTTCAAGACACGAGGAAGAGGAAAATACTGAGTGGGTTATAAAATCCCATAGGGTCATTTTTGTAATTTTATTTAAAAGGTTTTCGTGCCACAAGGTTTCTTGCACGATTTTCCAAACCCTGGAAAAATTTATTGATGATTATATCCCAAAATATCACCCTTGCATTGTTTACCCACATAGTTTCCCAAACTGTCTGCAAACCATTTTGAGGCTAATGTCTGAAAATCTTCCTCTTGAACTGTTTTCCTGGGCTACCTACACAGATCGTACTAACCATGCGAAAAATGTGTGACTAGCCCAAAAAACTAATTTCCCCATTTTTATGTGTCCTGAACCCCTATAATGCCTATGATAATCCTCAAGGACATTGTAGAGCTCTTAAATGACTAATATAAGGTGCCTTAACTGAAACGTATGTAAAACATACCTTGCAGAGAAATCTGTTATCATATAAAAATTTTAAGACCCATCATTTTTAAATCCACATATAATTTATCTTTAGTTATCCTCATCATGGATAGGCTAGAAATTTCCTTTTGACTCAAAACATTTACTAACATGTTTACATTCCCATAGGGTTAATGTATTGAGTATTTGTAATAATTAATCTACTCAATCCATCCTATTTGAAAAATATTAAACTCATTTTATTTGAAAATATACTTTATCCATTTATGATCAGTATAAATATGACACCTTTCAACATAAAGTTAATTCCACCATATAATTATAACAAATATTACTACAGCTCACTTTGAATCTTGAGCTTTGTAATTTTACTCATGGATTTTAAATTTCCAATAGGCATAATCTATCACCATATCATTTTTTCATGATAACACAATTGATCCACTTCTTTGATTAATCACTACAGATCACAAACCTTTCTCCACAACAACGTAGTGTGATCACATGTTCACTAGCTAACCATATTTTTTGAACATTTAAATTCTATTTTGTTTCCGCAATCCACATGAAAATAACTCTTTTCCAAGTAAATATGGTGATTGTATTAGATAATCAAGAAAAATAATTCAATAAAATCATTAATATCTATGAAAACCAATAAAAAATTCGATCTCAAATACCGTTGTTGGGCTTAGACAACATTAACATTTTTTTCTGGTTTGATAGATATCCCGTGTATTGATATTAGGTTACACAAAAATGAATTATTTTAAAACCATGATTAACCCTTGGTAAATTTTTCATAAATCATCTCCTTTCTCAGGGTATTTATAAGAATTATCAAGTGATCATCATTCTCTTCCTTTCTTTTCAAATAGAAAAGAATATAATCTATAAATAATACCTAAAAATGATCATTATTGTCCCTAAAAATATATTCATTAGATACATGATCATATCTAGGGAATTAGTAAGGTAATCACTAAAATTTCATAGTGGCCATACCTTGTACGAAATTTTTTTTTATATCTTCGTTCTTGAACATTAATTGATGATATCCTGAATGAAGATCAGTCATGGGAAGGTATGGAGCTCCCCAGAGTTTTCTGAATAATTCATCAATGTAGGTAAGAGTATATTTGTTCTTAAGAGAGATCCTGTTATGTTCATGATTATCAATGTGTAGTGCCACTTACATGTCATTATTCTTAACAAATAGAATAAGTTCACCCTAAGGTGACACACTAGGTTGTATGAATACTGTATCACAATTATATGGGAGTTAATTATTCAATTCCTAAAACTCCTTTGGGTCTATAGTATAATATGACTTTGAAATGGGAATATCACTCGGTATGAGTTCTATTGAAAATTCAACCTCGTGATTCGGTGGAAGTCCTATAAATTCTTCTAGAATGAAATCATAAAACTCTAATAGAATTAGTTTCTTATTAATTGGGAGGTTCTCCCCAATATATTGAGATAGAAAATCCTTATTTATAAGAATTTATATGGATATGATGAATGAAATATTCACTAGAAAGTCACAGTCATCCCTATATCGATTAGTGATCATGGATTGATCAAGAATATGAAATGTGGATTCCCTTCCTCTATAATTGATATGAGATCCATATAAAGATATTTAATTCATTCCTCGAATCACATAAAATTACACTATTGGACGGATCAAATGATTTTCAGAAATCTCATTCACATAAACATCAACTATGGAGGAGTTATACACTTTTGATAATACTATTATTCCATTAGAGTTGTCACAGATAAATAAACATCTAATTGTAGATGTAATATAGAAACACCCTTATAAAATTATTCATAAATAATATATTTGGTGGATCAAGAATCAAATTAATTTATTTTCTACTTTAGAGTGGATGGTATGTGTACCTTTCACCACTTCATTATATTACTCCACATCGCCGATAGGGATCACATGTGGCCTGACATTTTCATTCACCTAGGTATTGTGATGAAGACTATAATCATCAATAACCCTTAGACTAAGAAATTTATTGGCATAATTACCCAATTCCTTCCAGTTGTATCATTGATGTGTAGGAGGTGCATTCGGTGTATCCATTTCTCTATTTACATCATTGGACATCTCTTTTCCATCACATCAGCATTAAACTCCTTGATTACCAACTTTTTCACACTTAAAACATTTACTAGATTATTTATGAAAAAAATTTCTATGTTTATTTTCACACTTTTAGCATAATGTAAATGTCATGCTCCTTTTTCTATGATATTTATATTTTTTGTTGAATTCAATTTTTTCCTTCTTATAAAACCCATAATACAGATGGGTTACTCCAATCATCATACCATCCTTGAGAGGAAATCACACTATTTTTTCATTTCTATTAATGCCCCTTATGAATAATGACCTTCAGAGTCATGGTTTTATGCCACTAAATAATCATGAAATTTTATTCTTAGGTTGGATAATAATTCTAAAAGAGTATCTTGTATATCTTGTAATATTTTTTCAATTGCTACAATTGGATTCATTGTCTCATTTAGTAAAGTTTAAGGAACTCCTTCTCTATCATTGTTCCATGAATATGTCAAAATTTCTTATTGAAAAATATGTTTCAAAAATCATCCCATTCCATGGACTCAATATCATCTATTTACCTCATATTTTTTATAAGGTTCCACCAATGATATGCTTCACCTTCCAAACGATAGTTTGATAAGATAAATTTATCATGTTATAAACATTAGAGAACTGAAAATATCATTTCAGTGGTACAGGTCCATTGTTATGTCACTAATGGATCAGAAGACCTACTGAAGGAAGGAGGAATCTGTCTCATGAAGGACTCAAGAGAATGTTGTTCAATCCATTTATTTTTTGGAAGTCCTTAATGATATATAGCAAGGAAAAGTACTGTCAGTATAGATACATGATTTTTCCTTCTATATCCCATAATATTTGGTTTCTTATGAGTAAAATTATTTCATTTCACATCTCATTCATAATTAATGTGGTTCCTTTAGGTTCAATCCATAGAACAACAACCAAGATGCATAGTGGAAGAAACACTAAGAATAATGGGAGAAAACACAACCAATATTAACTTTATAATTTAGGACACTAGGTTTGATCCTATATTATTCATGATCACTTCTAAAACAATAGGATTGTATCATGTAGTTCAACATATCCTTTGGGTTCATACTATGGTTTTTTCATCATTGTTTCATAAGATTGACAATATCATTCCTCTGATACAATCTATAATGACCCATACCATAAAAATATTGATATTACTTCGACATTAAATAATAATCATTAAAAAATATAAAAAATCTTCAAAAGGACCATATAGGTATTATTTCTTTAGAAACTAGAAAACATAATCAACCGGTTCATAAAACCAATTCATTATCTCTTAATTATTTCATCATAACTAGACCAATTTTTGGTAGATGTTACTTGACACCATTCTTCATGACCCAGGGAAATGAAAATATGAAGCGATGTAATTAGATTCCCAGTATGGGTGAAACAATGATATATAAATCATAAATTAGTCATATTATATAAGAACACTACATTAAAATTTGTATCGATGATATGAAAAATTGTGACATCATGCCATGGGATAAATCATGAATGTTCATAAAAATAAATAAACATTGTTATAAAAGAAATAACAGAAGACATGAATATTTGGAATACACATAATAATAGAAAATCATTTCATATTTGTTGAGGATCATTTACCATACCATCATAGCAGACAATGTCCATTATTAAATCGAGTTCACTTCTCATTCTAGCCCTGTATTATAGAACTGGTATCATTTCCCATTCCAGCCTTGTCTATTTCCTGAGATATAAATATTTTCCCAATTATTCGGTGGGATATATTTGTCCCACTAATATAATAATGAAATAATTCTTATGTGTTCCTTAATAACATAAATAAATCATCATCAACAGATGAATAAAATGTGGTTCATTAAACATCATTACACCATAACATAATCTATATAAAACAAATGGATTACATAATTATCATTACATCATAAAAAAATAAAATAATAGGAACAATAAGGATATAATACATGAAACATAACCACATTACATAATTCCATCATAGATAGAAAATAATTTTGTTTGGTACTTCAAAATAATTCTTGGGGAAAATAACCTTTCTTCTTAATTTTTTTTCCTTTTTCAAAATGTCATGAAATTTTAAAAGTAAATTATTTATTTTAACATAAATGTGAAATAATATAGAGGATGTTTCATGGAAATAATTCTTTATTGAAATGTAAAAATACATCTATTCCTTTTAAGTTAAAAAACCATTCTCCTCGTTCTTTTTCTAGAATAGTGAAAATGTATGTTGTATCGAATAATGACAAAAAATTCCTTCCATAACATTTATTCAAAATTTTCAAATAGGTGAAATTAACATTAAATTATTTTACAGAAATGAAAATAATAATAAATATTTTACAGACATGGATGTGGTTGATTAATATTCCCTAACAAATACTTACTTATAAACCATCTTGGATAACAACGAGATTACAAAATTATCCCTTTCCAAAGACATGATATTCTTCATATGAATTTGAACATCATATATAATGATTAAAAAAAGGAATTTGATTATTCAATAATCAAAGTAATTTTTATGATATCATATATGATAATTTTATCTTCTGTTTGTTAGTACCATTTCCTTGTTACTCATTATTAAAATATTAACTGCTTTATGTTCTTTTGCATGTTTTTAAGAATATGTATTGGTTCTCTTTATTACGTAATATTTATAACATTAAAAATAATATTAACATAATATAGAAAATTTTTATTAAATTTGTAAATTTATATAATCATTCTTTATGAAATATCATGTAGATTGATTCACATTGCATCGTGGAGATTGTAGGCTATACATATTCACAAGCAACGATATCATTCCTATAATAATTGAATGGTATTAAATTTGATGGTTTATAATAACAAAAAATTAATATAATTTTATAATAATCATATATTGTTGTTATTTTTATCATTATATCCATCCATGTAAAGTGGTGTTGAAAAATAAATTACTCCACAGCGTGGAGATGTTAAGTTGTACGTACGAATTCATGGTGATATTGTTTTTTGTAGGATGGAAAGACGGTGGAATATTGTGGTTTCATAATTCAATAAAATCACAATATATATTTTATATTGTATTTATTACATTATTATTAAAAACTCATGAAGTGTATTTATTATAAGAAATAACTTTGAATGAGTCGATAGAAGAGATTACATCTTCTTTGACGTGCTTCCTCTAAATCTCCTGTTACAGTAATAGAGTTATTCATGGAAGAAAACAATAAACTATATAGTGTATATAGGGAAGTATAGAAGGGAAATGGTCTGGGTATGGAAGATATTTTAGGTCCAATGTTAAATTAATAGATGTTGGAGTAGGTTTCTTTTTATAATTGACGTGATGGGCACATTTGGAAAATCCATAAATAATAATTTATGATAAAATAAAACCCATCCAAAAACATCCCAAATGTCCCAATTTTGAAGAGGAGATGATATAGCTTTGTAATATCTTTAAAGTAAATATTTGACATGTTTTATAATCAATTTATTCCTTAATATTTTAATTTTCATTTTTTAATTCTATTTACCTTTAAACTATAGTAACCAAAAATTAAATATTAAAAGGTTGTAATAGTTACCTAAATGATGTCAATTAGATGATAAATAAATATAATATAATATTTTTAACCATATAATAATTATCATTATATATTATTTTAAAAAGTTTAATTTTTTTAAATTAATATAATGAAAAAATATTTTCTAAAACAAGAAATATTGTCAATTTTGACACTATTAAATTCATTTATTTTCATAAATTGTAAGATAACATGTTTACATAAAAAAATATTTTACTATATTCATAATATTTCAAGGTCATCTATAAATTTCATTAGACATATTAATTATCCCAAATCAGAATTACTTTAATATTAGTAATTATATTAATCTATTAAATCTATATATAAAATAATTACTATATTTTTTAATATACATATTTATTTAATAATAAATATAAAATAAAATAATATTAAGAAGATAAATATACTAGATTTCATAATAATACCGAGAGTATAATTTATCTACTAGAAATTCATACACTAAAAATGTTTTAATTTTGGATCCCTGAATGTGAAAACATCAATGTCACTTTAAATAAAATTATATAAGTGTCACAATCACTTATATAAGGATCCAAATGGTCACTAACTCAAACCTTGGATGGTTCTGGTCGTTATATACTAGACCAATAATATCTTTTCAAAAGGATGTATCTTTTTATGGATATTATTATTTAATAGAAGTTATTATTTTGATTTCATATCATTTAATTAATTATTACATCATCAATGTATAAGAGTTATTTTAAATATTTATTTCATAAAAATAAATAGTAAATTTACATCATAAATAAAAACATATTAATAATCAATATAACTTTTATAATCAAATTTATTTTCTATATAACCATATATATAAATGATTTTGTTATTAAAACTTGTGTGAATAATATTTAGATTCTTATTAAATAATATAAATTAAATTTCCTAATCTTATCCAAGTGCCATATAAAGAACACCATTTCGTCCAAATGATGATTTCTATCAAAACAAATCATCAAATTTTATTACGAAAAGTGTTTGGGGATTTTTATAACAATATTATTTCCTTTAATTACCAAATTTACCGTTTTAACATATTATTCAAAATGACTGAAGTCACTATTCATAATACCCAAAAATAAAATAATTATATTAAAATAATTTTTATCTAATGCTTATAAATATGGAATCCATTACTCAAAATTCAAACCATAGAATTTATAGTAATTAATGTAATATTAATCTCATTTTCAGAAATATAGAACCAGTTTTAAAAGTTAAGACATTACAAATGATTGAAATGTTTTTATATACTAATTCAATGTTTAATTAAATGACCTAAAACTTATTATACTAGTTTTATTGCATCCTAAACTTTGGAACATAAAACAAGGATGAAAATAGTAGTTAATCGCATGCTCGAGGATATTACCTCGCAACATACCCCTCACCCCACTAAAACCCAGACCACCCACCACGAGTAGGGGGCATGACATACAATTTACAGAATGATAAAAATATATTCTATTTATACTTTAAAACCATTATATATAAGAGTTTATCCTTAAATGTTATATCGATGAAAATAATTGTTTTCATTTACAATTTATTGTTTTTTATTATTCATTAAATTTTGAATGTTATTTAGAAAAACATTAATGACTCATCCAAATAAATTTTTATATGCCTCTTCTTATGAAAATATTTATGTTGTCATATAAAAATTATTAATTTGTCAAAATATTAATTTAAAATGGTTTCTCCATTAAAAGGATGAAAATACCGATTTGAAAAATATTTGTTCGTATACTTCAAATATTGTTGTTTTATACCCTGTGATAAAAATATATGTTTCATAGATATAAAAAATAATTTATTTATTATATAACATATATATTCGATTAATTTAATTTACGTAAATAATATACTTATTTTATTAACAAAAAAATTAAAATATAAATTTGAATTATATTTTTCATAAATAATTTGTAGCAAAAAACTCCACCATACATTTTCATAAGTTATTTATAATTATTTCCAACAACCTAACATCTAGGTAAAAATGGACATTTTATACTATGGGACTATTTTTTTGATTGAACTCATGATTGTGTGAAATGAAAGATATTGAAGAATTAAAATTATTAAGAGAAAATATTTCTTGAAAACATCCTTATGTTTCACCTCTCATCCATAAATATAGAGTTAATGTTTTAGGATATTATTTACCATTTTCACTTGTTTTACCACCTTTTAACTCATGTTAAATTTATCATGATAACTAAATTTTTACCTCAATTGATTATTTTTATTCTAAATATTATATTAACTGTATAACCTAATTTCAAAATATTGATTATAAATCATTACCATTTTCATTATAATTCAATTTATTATTATATGAAATATATGTTATAATTACAATCATTATATATATATATATATTTATAATTTTTATAAAAAATGGATTTAAAATATTAAATATATAATATTACATGATATAAATTAACAATTTTATAATTGTTACTAAATCATTAATTATTTAAATATTATCATCATATTCATCATTCTATGGTGGTAAATTTATATTAATAATAAATAAAATAAAAAATATATTAAAAATAGTTCTTTTAGAAATATTTGTTTTTAACAATAAATGATTTTGAAAATGTCCCCTTAAATTTAATTATTTATCATATATACAGTAAATTTTATCAAACTATATATATTATAATCTATCTTTTTATTTAGTAAATACATCATATACATCATTAATGTTAACAAAAAAATAATATATAAGGCATAAAAAATATTTATATAACAATAAATATGTAGTTAAATATTTTCTTTCATTTCATTATTTTTTATTATTAAATGTATTATATAATATTTTTATTATAAATTACTAAAATATATTATTTATCTTGGATACATGAATACACCAAAACCTAATATTTTATGACCATATTTTTATTGAACTGTTTTATAATTACCATAATTTTAATAGTCAAAACTATTTCCTATATATAACTTAATATCAAAAAATAAAATCATTCACCCTATTAGCTTAATATTATATTAACATGGTTATTATATAACTATAAAATATAAAATTTCAATATATATAATTAGTGTATTGTCCTCTAAGACTACTATAAGGATAAAAATTTATTCTATGTAGGCATTTAATTTACGTGGATTTATTATTCATGTTGTTATCCTAATTATCTTTAATATTTTGTTTTTATAATATGTTTATATTTTTTTTTTATATTTATCCTCAAAAAATGACATTGTTTATTTTAGATATTTTTTTCTTAATAAAGATATTGTGAAATGTATATATATGAAATATAATACATTAAAATATCAATGAGATTTAAAACGAACAACCTCCCCATATGTTAAATATCATGGTTAAAATCCCTGACCAACCCATAAGCCTATTAATGCCTATAAATCCAATAGAAATATAACCCATCAACCCGCATCGAGATACTATAATCAACCATTCCAAAAATTTAATTTCAGGATTTATCTACTAATCTGTGTCTTTATGCCCATTATGTATTATTAAAAGATAATATAAGAAATTAAAACCTCGTATAATTCATAATTACATAATGCTTCCCCTAGTTATTATCCTTTAATTACTTACCTTATAGTGACCCAAAATTATAATGCATAGTTGTTAACTCTTTTTAGAAGTATATATATGCACTACAGAAAAACATGTTTATGAACATAATTGTTTAGTGCGTTTTAAAACATGGTATCATTCACACATTCCCATATTTGAGATGCATGATATCCAATGTGTTTTTTCTAACTAACAACATTAATATAAATATCATACACAATACATATCTTCAAAACCACATGAATAGAAATATAAGAACATGGTAATCTTAGATGATTATTAAGGGAAAACAAGGGAGATACATATTCATAACACAGACATATGGGAATAAGAACATGAGAATAACATTTCAGAACCAATCCCTATATATCAATGAAAAAATCCTTGAGTCATAGAATACTGATTGGTGATTCCTAACAATTGAATCATAAGGGAATAAAATAACATTATCAAAGGGAGATTATCATTTTCATAAAAACTGAAATTGTTGTACACATATATGTTTTAAAAATGATGCCAATATTTTTCATGTACCATTTCCAAGAACATTATAGCATATAAATACCACCATAGAGTTCATTTTACTCCACATTCTAACATTGTCATACAAAATTATGTTCACTCCTCGTTTCTGCCCCATTTAACTGAACTATGCTTTCTTCTTATTCTAACCATATTTCTGTGATCCAAGTAATAATACCATTCCAATCGTGTAAATCATATGATATATAAATCATACCCAATATGTCGGAGGAAGACACATGTACCACAATCATATAATAAAAACCATATTTATAGGCTCCATGAGATCATAAATGTTCATCATATAATAACACAAGAAATGAAATGGGTATTTTAAACATTCCTTCATATCATAACATATGGAAGAAGGATAGGTTCCATAATTATTTCATCGTACAATATTCTGTTAAATTAAAATATTTTATAAATATTTCCACATGGTATAACCTGGGGAAGAGAAATGGGTCTAACAAACATCATTAAAAGATGATATAAACACATCTAAGAAAGAATATTAATGATATCATTAGATCAAATTACCATTACAACATAGGTAACACCAATAAATTTATTCATGGGATGAAAAAAATTGGGAGTGATAATTTACAATATTTCCTTATTTAAATATACTTTCCTCTTTAAAAAACATATTTTAAAACATAAAACATTTTGATACCCATTTACATTGAAAATCACATTGAAACATATAAACCGTCATTTGTTATAAATTTTATAAAAATCAAACATTAACATTTTTAAATCATTTTCATTTAAAATTTTATTAAATATAATTTAAATCCATTTTAGAAAATATTATAAGAAACAATGGTTATGGATGAAAATAGTTCTTAGATCGAAGAGAGAAATGAAGTGGGGTTTTCTTATAAAATCCTAATAATCTTAAGCACATAATAGTGAAACATTTGTAGAATTATAATAATATATCATGATTAAAAATTGGATGAGATAATTAATGGTAAATTTAGACACATGGATCTTGAAATTTCTTCTTTGTAGAATTCATCAAAAAGGATCTCTATAAATTATTAAATTGTAACATAAAATCCTTATCCCTTTGTTAACATTGAATAATTTTACACATAAAGTAATACCATAAAATAAAACTTCATGTGTGATTATGGTGAATATATTAATGATGTTAGATTTAAAATAGGTTTTATATACACCTCTGGAATGAATACAACAGAATAACATAATCTATTACTCAAAGAATTAAAATTAAGAAAAAAATCCCACAATAACTTTAATCTTTTAAAAAATATTTATATTAAAAGATATATCCACACATAAATTTTAGAACCACAATATTTCATGGTATTGTAAAAAAAATTTACATTCATGATCATTATTCAAACCACATAAATGAATTCAGTGTTCAACAAGGCATGTTTCTCAAAGAAGTATATAGTCATACAAAAATCCCTTAACATATTTATTAACATCCGTTATACATATATAACCTCATATTTAATAATTATACGTATAACATAAATATTGTACATAAAAATTCTCATATATATCACATCATTATGTGATTTTTATGGACCATTTAATACTTTTTTTTGACAATTCCTTGTTAGTGTTCTATTTCTTGTAATAATGGCTTGGTTTTTCCTATAAGTTATAACATATTATTTATATCTACTAATTTGATCATGATTTTTTAAAATAAATAATATTTATTGTTAAATATATTTTATATATATTCATTTTATATTTATTTAGGATAATCCATAAAATTTATTTATAGGAAATTAATTAAAATGTACATGGAGACGGTAGGTAGTACGTAAAAATGAATGTTGTTATTCATTATAATGTTTCGTTTAATGAAACAAAATTAAATGATATATATAAAAATTATTAATTATTATATCATCTTACATAGCCAAAATTTTTATTGAAACCATCCTTAATTAATACCAACAAAATTGTGAATGAACTCCATAGCTTCGCGATTTGGTAGTTCATCGTACACCCGAATGATGTTATCATATTCCCAAAAAATTTAAAGCATGAAGATATATGTTGTATAATAATTAAATGAACATAATAATGTAATATAATAATTAATAATATACATAAATTATAAATAAATCATTATAACCAATATTTAAGTGTGGTAATGGAAAATCAACTGACATCGGTTGATGAGTTGGAGGCCTTCCATACACATGAACAATGATTTTGTAAATCGATTGATGGAAGTTTTTATTATTTTATTTCATTACAATAAAATGAATAGATTAAAGTATATGAATGATAAATATGTTATTATATAGGACTTATATAATAAAAATTTAATGGTGTGGAGAAAAAAAATAGAAATACTCGATGATGATTGCTACCTCTTCAACAGATATCATCCTTAAGATTTCACTAAGTGAAATCCTAATATGGATTTCATGAAAAATAAGGAATCTAATATTTGTTTATGTAATTTGGATGTTATTATTAAATGATTTGGTTATGATGTTTTTTTATAGGTGTGACTAATTGTGTGTAGTCAGTTCCATTTATCATTAGAGGTGTTGTAGTATTCATGTAATTTACCAAAAGTATTCCCAATTGTGAGGTATACCTTACCACATGTGACTAAGAAATATATCATTAATGGTGGGGATTGTTTTTTATTGAAAAAAATAAACACAGAAAAATAAATATAATTTCATTCATGTTATTCTATAGTCTTTAAGATTACATAATTTTATCATTTTATTTTATACCATTGTAACTTGTATCATTTTATATTCATATGTAAATTAACCTTTAATAATATACTTCAAATTAGTTTAATTAGATATATTTTAGTTAATTATTATAAATATCATATATAATTAATTAAATAAAAATTATCTGAATTTTTGTAATTAATTTTAATAAAATTGAATGTAATGTGTAAACCCCCATTTAAGCCTCAATCACATTAATTAATTTTATATTTTTTAAAAAATTATTAACATAAAAAATTATGTTAACCTTATTAGATAATAATAATTATTATAATACCAAATATTGAGTAAAATTATCTAAATTCCATTCACCAAAGTGTAATATTTTAATCTAAAATTAATCCCAGTGATACATTGGGAAATGTGGTTTTAAAGAGAATATGATAAATTGATTACAAGGTTTTTAAATCCAATTTCAATATGTTATTTATTAAGATGAAGTAACATTGATATTTCTTTTTCATATATTAACAAATTATAAATTAATAATAATTTCCTATATAATTTATAATTATAAAGAATATTGGAAAAATTACCATTTCCAATTGAAATTTAGTATTTTCACAATTCATCAAAAAATTATGTTTTTCAGAAAATAATAACAAATTATAACAGTAATATAATTTTCACATTTTAGATAAAATATTTTGTATATGTTATCTACTTTAAATTTACAATTGGTGACAATTTTGTTTCATAATTTTCCACAAAAATAAATACAACGAATTATTTGAGAAAATATTATTTTCAAAACATATTAGGACTCTACCCAAAATTATGAATTTTATTATCATTCTGATATATTTATATTAAACCCTTATACATAATATTTTAATTGTAGTTAATAATATTAAAATTACATATTTTATGTTATATTTTATAATTGTCATGTTTCAATAACTACGTCAATAATATATCATGGCTTTGTTAAAACTCAACATTGCGTATAAGACAAGATAAGGAAGTGTTCCATGTAGAATAACAATAACTTTGTGTTGAATATAATGAAAGCTTAAATATTATTTATATTAAATATAATACATCAATGAAATTTAAGTTTTTAAAATTAATAATAAATTTTAAAATTTTGTTATAACAACATGGGACCCTCACTGCCAGATTATATGATGAAATCATAAAACTTCCATTTTTGTATCTGATTCTAATAATGGTGACCCAATTTTTACTATCCAAACTATAAAATATATTCTAAAAATATTTATTCACCTACATCCAGAATTACAATTTAAGTTTGTAGTTTTATTGAATTATGAAAAATGCATAAATATATTAATCAAATAAAATTATTTAATCATTTTCTATTCTTAACCACACTTATTATTTTCGTATTATGATAAAATCATCATCCATTTAAAATATATGTTATACATAATTTTATCAAAATCATTATGTATAAGCTTGTTAAATGGAAACATAATATGTTAGAAATCAAAAATACAATATTGGTATAAATAATCATTCGAAATTTAATTCAATCAATTATAATAATAATTAGATAAGTGTATGATAACATAATCATAGTGCATCAGTGAATCCTAAAAGAACTCATACCCACCAATACATATATCATAAAAAATAAAAACATGGAAATGTCATGATTTATAATCCTATATTATCAAGAACCATGTGATATCAACATGAGAAAAATTAAAAACCCATAATAGTCAATTAAAACCCTTTTAAGCTAAATGGTGAATCATATTTATAAATCCATTTGAAAATATTTTTAATAGGAATAACCCAATTGTTGAGGACCAATAAAATCATTAGAAAATTAATTAGAGTTATATCATGGTGTACCCATTGTTTAAACTTTTATAGGCATACCCGATGATATATAGGACACCATAGGTTAAGTTGTAATGGTATTACCCATTGATACATTGGACACACAATATTATGTTTTAATGGGATTACCCGATGCTATATCAGACACCCCAAGTTTTTCCCTAACTGATTACTCATTGCTATCTAGGGAACAACATGTTTAAGATATAATAGAACTACCTAGTGATAAATGGGAACCCCCATGATAAGAAATAACAATATTATAGGTTATTATATGGTCCACCCCATATTACGCTCTAATGGTATTATCCCACACTATCGATACCACACTATGTTAAGTTGTAACGGGCTTACCTGGAGAGATCTGGGTGAGACCATCATTTATAATGTCTAAGAACAATAATATGAATAAATTTCATAGAAAATTAGTTTCATAACAACACTATCAAAAAACATTATAATTTTTAGAACATTTTTAACTCATGGAATGGAAATGGGATCCATAACAGTCTCTTTAAAAAAACTTTAACTCGAGGAAAAGAAATGAGTTCGATAATAATCTCTTCAAAACAATATTAATCCATGCAGAGATAAAATGAGAATGGTATCATTATAAAATACTCCCAATTAAAGATAAGAAAAAGAAAGTTTATTTAATGTTTATTAATGGAGTATATTTAATATATTAATGAAAACATTCTTGATGAAAATATCATATTCATATTGAAAATCAGTTTTTAAAACATTAAAGATTATAAAAAAATTTACTCCAAAGTAACATTTCCTGCATATAATATTTGATTTTAAAAATAAATTATCAAATAATCATTAGGAAAATATAAAATATTATTTGAATAAAACATTTCAAATGTCCTTTTGAAAATTTTTATAGTACAACGTTATTGAATAAAAATGATTTCTCATGTAAAACGGAAATAAATTTGGTTTTTCAAAAAAACATTTTTTTACAATTATTATTAACATATTGTGGGAAATTTGAACTATTACATGGACATAATAAGAATGAAAAAGGGATAATATAATTCATGGGTTTCATGATAGGTGGATTATAATACTTATTATAAAATACATAATCATAAACAATCCCATTAAATGATGAGATTGCAATGTAAAATCCTTAAAAATTTTAAAAAAGTAAATAATAATATCGTTAATGAAATTTAAAATAATCTTAAAATATTACCATTATAAATAAATTCATGATATAAAATGTCAATGGAGATTTATATACATCTAATTATAGAATATATGGGCATAATATGACATATTTCCTATAGAAGAACAGTTTGAAAAACAATACATTACTAATGCGGCAACATGGAATGTATAAACCCCATAGAAGAGAGATCCTAACATGGTTATTTTAGACACCATAAATATAATTCAAATATTCGTCAAAATATATTCATTGGATTTATATACACCAGAAAAGAGAAATTATTAGTGTGTATGACACGTATCTCATAGAAATATATGTCAGATGAGAGAAGCTGGTACCTCACACATCCTTATGGTCGAATATGATTTACCCTCTTTTATAGTGGTTTTAAATATGATATTTTTTTTAATAACCATGTTAATATTTATAATGTCATATATTACTTTATTATGACATTTTATTACCCTTTTATTAACAATTCCACATTAATGTTACACTTCAGGTAATATCCAGTTTATTGTTTGTATATGTTTGGACTTAATATTTTTTTTCTTAATAATTAAATAATTGATTCATCATTTTAATAATATAAAAATATGATTTAAATATCATATATATTAAGTATATATTTATTTATAGTAATAATGAAAATTTAGTGATGCAAAATGAAATACAACTTTTTTAGATATGGTAGGATCTACGTATGATTGAATATTATTTCCGTTTTCATGAATTATTTAAAGAATCATAGGAAATATATTAGAGTATATACATATATATATATATATATATTATCCTTATAGTATAATTTTTATGTCATATATATTCTCATATGTTTATTAAACCCATCATTATTATATTCCATGTAAAGCGTGAAAAAATCACATTGCTTCGTGTGGTTATAGTCTGTCATACACAATAATGATGTTATTATATTTCCAAATAATAGAACGAATTAATTAATTTTTTATATAATAAAAAGTAATAATAACATCATAAATATTTTAAATATCATATATATTTTGAATTTCGATTATTATTCCAAACCATTAAAGGGGTAACTGAAAACTAAACAATCGGTTCATGAGGTTGTAGTCTTCTGTATAAACAAACCCTGATTTGATAACACATTTGATTTATTTGTTTGTGTAATATTCCTGGTAAATATTGAATATGACATTTTCATATTTATTGATATTTTTAATTAAATATTAATTTTACTTTAAAGGGGATTCTTTGATCGATGGTGTACCTGACACTTAACAATTGGTTTCTCTGAAATCCTATGTTACACATAAGGCTGGGTCATAATGAGAAAAATAATAATTTTGTTATATTTTATGATTAATGGTTGTTAACGCCTAGTCGTTTAGTTTGTGGTAATGAACAGAAATAACCATATTATGATTATAATTTTTTTAAAATTTATTTACATTTATACAAGAAATTTGGATGCTTAAAATTAGAATGAATCAAAATTTAATAATAAATACTCTTATATTTTTAAAGTGTAGTTTTAATGAATTTTGACAGAGAACCGTTTTCAAATCTAGTTTTTCAGTTTTATATGTTCCATTTGAAAAAATTAACTTATTATTTAAAATATTTACATCAATATTTACATTGGGTAGATTTTTGGTATGTTTATGATAATGTTTATTTATTAATGAATTGTGAAAAATACTGCAATTTAAGTCAAAACTATATTTTTTAGATGATATATTTATATTATCATATTTCCCATTTATTTTTTTATAAAGTATATTTATATTAAATTTTTCTCATTTAATCCAATTTTGATCATTGGATGTAATTTTTTTTTGAAATTGGGCATAAACGCATGTCAATTTATTGGTAGGTTTTACTTAAAATACAATTTTGTTTATGAAAATGGGAAATAAATTTATATTAGACCCTGAATCTTCTATGTTTTGATTTTAGAAAAATATATTCCATATTTGTTATCATGAGGTCCAAATTCTATAAATAGATAACTTTATTTTTATACAGTATGAGTAGTAACATCCAAAATATTTTATTTACCATGGTAAATGGGTAAATCATGAAAATAAGGGTAAAAAATAATATTTTTATAACATTAATTTACCCTAAATCATTTTATAATCCTATTTAATGAGATATTTCTGTCCATGGGCATCCTTTGGTTTATTTAAGGACCCCATGGAGCCACTTTTGTGTGGAAATGAAATTTAATTACTTTAAATTTAATGTTAAGAAAAATATAACATAAAAATTTATATTTTAATAAAACAATTTTTATATAGGGTTCTACAAGTTATATCTTCAACTAAAATCGAAATAATAAATATAATTTTTTTTTCTAATTCATGATATTTTATTTATGATTATATCCATAAAATAAATAAATTTGGATATGACACAATGGTTATGTAGTGATAACCTTATTAACGAATGTTTAAAATAAATAAGTATATAAATATTAAAAAAACATTTTAAAAAATTTTATGACCTACATAAATTTTATGTATTAATATTGCTTGTAATATTTAATTAATGGTGTTTTTTTGAATAAATCAGGTTTTATAGGATTATTAAAAAGTCACGATATAAATATTGTATAAATTGACATAATTGAGTTTTTAAATCAATTAATATTTTATTAAATGTAATCATACACCTAAAAATATTATTTTCATTTAACTGGAAAATATGATGTAAATAACTTAATTAATGATCCATTTTTTGGCCTCTTTTCATTTTATAGTAAATATGGTAACCATATATTATAAATATACATGAATACATGGTAAATATTAAATAAGTTTACTAATGGTTAAAGGTAAAAGATAAGGGTAATTTTGTGTCCTAAACATGAATAAACCGAATCTTCAGAAATCATTTCTACCCATAATCATCATATCATTAAAATATATCACATCTTTGTTTTTATTATTCTAAAATAAATTAATAAAAAAATAATTCTTTCAAACGTTCCAGAAGTGCCTCTCCACACTCTTATAAAAGTACACCACCTCTATCCCTTAATCACACCTCCAATGCCCTATTAGATCATCCATCCTCTACATAAATAATCTCAAGACATCCCACCGTTACTAATATAATCCTTCTATTAGGAAGAAGTAAATTCAATAATGTTTAATGTCTCATATCTAAAGAAGTTACCTGATTTGAGTTAATATCCTCTCTCATGTCATCTCCATTAATTTTCCATCTCCACTCCTAATGTTTTATATATTATTTGTTTACATTAAAAAATATTATACTCAATATTATATGTTTTTTATAATTATTCTAACTACACTTACACTCACCTCCATCTAATGGGTATAGAACATACAGTTTATGTGGACGGTGAACTACTTCCTCATGAAACAATGATTTTTCAATCTTCTTCTACCACCACATATGGTGGTCATTATGTTGGAACTATAATTTTATATGATTTATATTATATTTTTTTATCTGTATTCTTCTATAATTATCATTTATAACATACCTTTATGCTTTTAATATTATACAAATATGATAATTTCCTTTGAGGAAGTGCGGACTACCCCCCCCCCTCAAAGTGATATGAATCATTCATGGAATACATGGATCATATAAATTAAGTAATTAATAATATTTTGTTTTATATATAACATATATATTATAATATAATTATTATATACATATTTATCATTTAGTTTTCATTAATTTAAATATTGAAAAGAAATGAAAGTAGCTTTCATGCGTATGTATGGCATGAACGGTGCATTTCATGAACGGTGCATTTCATGAACGGTGCATTTCATGAACGGTGAATTTCATTTCTTATATATAAATTCCATGGACTATTCTAAATAAATATATACAGATATATATGATATATTGATATATATATCATGAATATCATTCTGTAGTTAATGTAATTTTGGAACATTGACAATTTTTAATTATAACGTGGTCATTTTTACTCATGTTCCGAACATCGACAAAATGTATAATATGAGATCATATAAATAACTAATTTTTATATCATTATAATAAGTGATATAAAATACATAACAAACTTGAAAAGTAATCTTAATCATGTATAAATTACCTTTTTTTATTATTCTGGAAATTAAAGAATGAACGAGTCTAGTCTGACACAAGATAAGGGACTTTGTCTCAATCCCCTTCCATTAAGGAATATTTTGATTTATAAACGACATCCTTTTATATGATTTAGAGACACCTTTTTCTATTAATTTCATTCAAAAGTTTTCTTTTTCAATGTAGCATTTTTACTAAACAAATAATGGAATGTTTCTTTTTATCGAGCATGGTGACCATGAAATTTTCACCCCCATGATTATCATTTGATATTTTTGTTCTGTTAAAAGTTGTCATTTTTTCCAATAGAAAATAAATATCATATAACCATTTTACATATTTTGTAATTTAAAATGGTTTTGAATTTGTATTTACTATTTTAATATGTTGAAATTTTTACTTTTAATTGAAAATGTAAATTTTAGGATTTAAATGTTGATATATGAAAACTATTATGTGTGATTATTATAAAATGGTATGTGGTCATTTGATGAGAGGTTTAGTGATAAAAAATGAATGATGGTTGTGTGATAAACCATGTATGGGTGGTTACCTTATGAACTCCAAAGCATTGGGTATGGATGTTAGTCGTATGGATATTAAATTTTTAAGAATGATTTAAGGATGTTGACCATATGATTATTCCATTTAATTATGATTATATCCCATGCTTAACTTTTATATGTTATGTGTGATTTATATGTTTTTTATAGAAATCATTTGGTTTAAAAAAATTAATCAATGATACTTTATTCAATTAATAGTATTTACTACTTCATTAAGGTAAAAAAATTACTTTTGATAAGTTATTAATGGTTTACTTATTGTTTTGAAAAACTAACAATTTTCTTTCTTTGTGTCTCCCTTAATGGGCTTCTTATTTTTATCACAAGTGTTTGAAATTTTTTTCATAGGATGTATAGTGGAATAGTGTCCAAGATGGGATCATGGAAAATTCATCCTATTTATAACATTGAACTAATCATGTTTCTTTTCTTTTATGTGTATTTATTTTATGAAAAAGAGGATACGAAGAAAAATTGAATACATGTAATACTCAAGTTATTACGTATATATTCATAAATTATTCTCTAAATGTCTAAAACTAAAAAGATCCTCGTTGTTAATTATTAATATAATTAAAGATTATGTACTGTTTATATTTGGGTCCTTATAGTTGTTATCAGAGGTCAGTTTAGATAAGTTTAGGAGTTATAATTTTTAATAGAATATCCATATATGATTTTACATTATTATAAAATTGAAATGATATATAATTTTGATATATAAATGTTTCATCATCTAATAAGTCTTTGTTTAGAGTGGTCTTCTACAAAGCTAAAAGGGGAGAATTGCTGGGAATTCATATAGGGGAGATTAACCTTCCAAATTAGCATCTGGAGATTGTTGGAATCCGAACTGAACCGGTTTTTTTAGTAATGGAACAATAGACTCATGCTATAAATAGTGGTGGTACACATTCATGATATCAACCAATTCAACCCCAAAAGAAAAATTTCTATGGTGGAACATTTCATGAGGCAACATCCCCCGTCATTCATAGGATCATCAGAACATGTTCATGATGAAGGGTGGAGAATATAAATGGAACAAATTTTCGATGTCATGGGTTGTAAAAACATCAAATAGTTTAGTATTGATGTTTATCATTTTGAAGGAGAATAATATTATTGGAGGTCGATGTTTAAAAATATCATGGAAATTGCAGAGATTGATTCCAATGGTTAAAACGAATTCAAATGTATGTTTATTGAGAAATATTATCCTAATGTGTTTTGAAAAAGGAATTAAAAACAGTTCATAAAATTGCGGCAGGAGGATGAATAAATGGATTCATGAAAATAAAATTAAACTCGACAAGAAAGGTATGATAAAAATTTCATCTTATATCATGATAGTATGATTAATAAATTTTACTCCGGATTTATTTCACGATATCAAAGAGCATTAATATCTAGTGAATTGAAAAGATATATAGAAACTTCTCAAATGTGATGAGAAATTGGAAATAGAGTTTTATGATTGTTAGGTTTTCCATTAGAGAATGAAACAAAAGATGTTCAGTTGGTATGAAATGGGAATAAATTCATGAAAGAAGCCTGGAGGTAAGAAAATTAAATTTCGAACATGTGGGAAGTGTGGTAAAAAGAATCCTGGTGAACGTCTCTCAGAATGTATAAAGTTCTTCTAGTGTTGTAAGACTGGGCATATTTCTCATAACTGAAATAAAATGATCATAGACAAAATGAAAATTCATTAGTAAGATGTTTTAGTGGCAATGTGTTTGGTAATTAATCCAATGTGTGTCCAAAGTTTATTACAATGGGTGGAAACCAAAAATATCAAAAGAATAAGGGTGAGGAAATTTTTTTAGCAACTACTACAGTTGATGTGGGAATTTGAAATGAATTGGTATCATGTAATTTGTTTGTTTTTTCAGATTATGACATTGTGTTTCTTGATTCAGCGTCTACATATTCATTAATTTATGTTAAATATTTTGGAAAATTTGGAATTCCACATCACGAAATGTATCCATAACTTATGGAAAAACTCCTGGGGGAAATGTTGATGCAAAAATACAGTATAAAAATATTCTAATCCATAATTTGGAAAATAATTTACCTGAAATCATGGTATTTTGTCCCCTAGTATAGTTTAATGTTATTTTGGGAATAGATTGGATTTCTTTTTAGGATGCTATGATTGAATGTAGATCTAAAGAGGATTCATTTCTAAAAAAAATATCAGTTTGTGTACAAGAATGAAACTATGTATCTAATAACATATCAGGAAGCTGAGGAACTAGTGTTATATGGAAATGAAACCAGATATTATACATGATCTGGAAGATAAATTTACTGTAGACATAGTTTATAATGAAAAGTCAATTTCATAAACTCCTTATTGAATGGATCAAATTGAACCATTAGAGTTAAATAAAAAATTACATGAGATTTTAGAAAAAATAATCATTTGACCAAGCACATCACTGTGGGATACCCCAACCAGGTTTCTTAAAAAGAAGGATGTTTCAATGACACTTTTAATTGATTATATATCCATGAATAATATGGGTATTAATAACATGTATCTTTTTCCTCACATCAATGATTTGTTTGATCAACTCCAATGAGCTTCAAATTTTTCGATGGATTACTTTTTGTGAGGGTAATATTCGTTTAATGTAATGGAAGCATACTTCTTGAAGACCATGTCTCATACTAGATATGGCCATTATAAATTATTAGTTATGACTTTTGGGTTAACTAATGTACCTACTAAATTCATTGATCTTATGAATATATTTTTTTGGATTTTTTGGATAAGTTCATGGTTGTGTTTATTGTAGAAATTTTGGAATATTTCAAATGTAATGAGAAACTTAATGTCATTTAAGGGTTTTCTCTAAATCCTTAAAAGAAAAGATATTGTATGGATAATTCCACATGTATGACTTTTGGTTACAAAAAATTTCATTCCTTAGTCTCATTGTTTCAAAAAATGGCATAAATATTGATTCTTTTAAAACAAAAGCTATTGAAGAATTTCTAAGACCCACACAAATAACTGAGATTCTTAGTTTTTGTGGTTTGGCAGGTTATTACAGAAGGCTTATAGGGAATTTTTCACAATTATCTTTCCTAAAACAAAGTTAACCTGAAAAGTTGTTATGTTCATTTGGAAAAAATAATGTAATGATTTTTTTCATGAAATGAAAATTATATTGGCGAATGATCATGTTCTGGTATAACCTTCTAGAAATGGTGAATTTTTTTTATATACAATGAATCATAGTTCAATGAACATGGTTGTGTCCTAATAAATAATGAAAAGGCAAAATCTTATGCATCATGAAAGTTGAAACCTTTTGAGTGAAATTACCCTCCCCATGATTTGGAATAAGATATTGTTGTTTTTGCATTAAATTTTTGAGGGATTATTGTTATAAAGTAAAAATTTCAATATATACTAAAAAAAATATTAATGTTTATATTCACTAAGAATAAACTGAACAACATATAGAGTAGATGGCTGTAATTATCCAAGGATTATTATTACATGAATCATTGTCATCCCGAATAATCAAATAATGTGGCATATTCTTTGATTCAAAAAAGTAATGCAACATTAACCATGTTACATTTGAAAGAAGTTCCATTGATTATCAATTTGATTAACATAGGCATAAAAGATGTTGGTGTAGGAAAGTTCCTCGATTATGTTTTAGGTGTAAGTGAATTCATCTCTCTAAGAAAGAATTAAGAAAACACAGAAGGATGATATTGAGTTAAATGAAAGGGTAGAGTCAGTTCACAATGGTATGTTTCTAGAATGTATCATTTATACTGATTGAATTTTGTGATTTTGGAAGACATTATATGTTCCTTGTGATTAGAAGTTTAAGAAATAGTTGTTATGTGAATATCATAGTTCTCTATTTTCAGGTCATCCCTATAGTACTATAAAGTACATAGATTTTTGGGGGTATTACTAGTGGGATAGAATGAAAATATATATTTCTGAATTTACTATGAATTATTTGACTTGTAAATAGGTTAACATAGAATGATAGTTACCAAAATGGATGCTTTAGTCATTTCCAACTATAAAGTTGAAGTGGGAAAATATATCCATGTTCTTCGTTTTTTGATTACTGAAGACATCTTAAGATAATAATGCAATATGGGTTATTAATGATAAATTGAATAAAGCATATAATTTATTTCCTATTCATGACACTCTATATATAGATCAAATTTCTCAGTAGTACGTTAAAGAGATAGTTTGTATTTATAATGTCCCCCTCTCCACAATATCTGATGGTGAACCCTGGTTTTTCTTATATCATATGGAAAGGCTATCAGAAGTCATTGTGTACTGAATTAAATTTAACTATAGCTATTCTTCCATAATGAGATGGGAAGTCAGAACAAAAAAGTCAGATATTTGATGTTTTTATTCATGCCTCTTCAATGGAGTACATGGGATGTTGGGACCATATATTTCATTTTTTGAGTTTTCATATAATATCATTTTTCATTCTCATATACAGATGGCACTATTTGTGGCATTAAATGGAAAGAGGTGTCGAACTCCATTTTTTTGGGATGATGTTCGTTAAAAAAAGTTGATGGGACCAGAATTGGTAGAAGAGATGGAAAAAGTTAAATTAATATAGAAGAACTTGATAATATCTTAGAGCATGAAAAAACATTATACAGATAGCCGAAGGAAGGATCCTTCTTTCAAGGTAGGTGATCATGTCTTTCTCAATGTTTCTCCATGGAAATGGGTGATGTGTTTTGGTAAGAAGGTAATTGTTAGTCCAATGTTCAATGGACCCTATGAAAACTAGGTAAATGGTGTATCTGTTAATTATATAGTGTCCTTACCTCTATTTTTATCCCATGTACAAAATGTTTTTCATGTTTTAATGTTGATAAAGCATATTCCAAATCCATCTCATTTTTTGATTCTAGATATAGTTCTATTGGAATAGAATATGTTTTATGAGGAAATGCCAGTCTAGATTCTTGACTGAAACGAATAAGTGTTTCAGAATAATTTAATTTATCATATAAATGTTTATTGGGAAAACCATACAGTTTAAGGGGAAAATGGAAATTAGAAAATGGTACGAGGGATAAATACCCCCCCATATTTTTCAAGTGAATAAAATTGTGAGGATGAAATTTCCAAAAGGGGGAAAGATATAGAATCCTAGGTAAATAAAGAATATGTAATCTTCGTATTTATTTGTTTTTTTAATTAAATTTTAATTTTACATTAAACGGGGTTCAATATTCTATGGTGTACCCGACACGCAATACTGGGTCTCTCTGAAATCTTCTATTTCACATTAGGCTGAGTCATAATTAAAATAATAATAATATATTAATATTATTTTAAATGGTAGTTAACGTCATTCTATTGTATTAGAGGGAAGGAACAGTACTATCCATATTATGATTATACATGTTTTTAAAATTTTATTATTTTAAAGAAATAAATTTTAGAGACATATAATTATAATGAATCCAATTTTAAGCATAGAAGCAGTAAAATTTTTTAAGACAATTTTACCACCTTTTAATAGAAATCTATTTTTGAAATCTCGTTTTTTTCACTTTTATATGGTCTATTTGAAATAATAATGTTATTATTGAGAATAGGGACATCAAAATTTACATTGGGTAAATTATTTGTATTTTTCTAATAAAGTTCATTTTTAATAAATAGTGCAAAATACAACATTTAAGTCAAAACAATATTTTTATATGATTGATTTATATTTTTATATTTTCCTTTTAATTGGTTTTAAATTATATTTTGATTATATTTTTATTAATTAATCCAATTATTTTCAATGAATGCAATTTTACATTAAAATTGTCCATAAACATATGTGAATCTTTTGTTTGGTTTTACTTCTTAAAAAAACGCATTTTCATTTTCAAAATGAGAATTAGATTTAAATTAATTTATGAAAATGATATAATTATATATTAGAAAATGATATTTCATATTAGGAATTAGGATTTTTAACAAGTGCAAATAGGTAACTTTTATTTTTAGACATTAGGAATAATATCTTCAATAAATATTTTAGGACCCCTTGGTGCCACTTGTGTGTGAAAATGACATTTATATACTTTAAGTTTCATGTTAAGGAATATATAACCTAAACATGTATCTTTTAGTAAAATAATGATAATATGAGGTAATGTAGGGTATCTATTCTTCTATAGATTGTAATTAAAAATATTAAAATATTTCCAATATCATGATATTTTATTTATAATTTATTTATTAAACAATGGTGATGTAGTGATTATGTAAATAATGAAATATTAAAAAAATTGAGATTAAAAATATTGAAATAAATATATAATGAAACTTTGTATTCCATAAAATAATTTTATGAATGTGTATGAATAGTTATCTTGGAATTAGTGATGTTATTTTGAATGAATCATGTCGTTATTGATTTTTCAAAAGTCATGATATGAATAGTACACATATTTATATATATTAGTTTTTAAATCAATTAATATTTAATTAAATGATAAAATAGTCATAAAAATATAAGAGTCATCAAAATAAAATATATGACGTTTCCAATGTCATTAATGATACATTTTTGGGTCTCTTTCCAATTTATTATAACTATGGTAACCATATATTATGAATATAAAAGAATACATGGTAAAAGATAAATAAGTTTACTAAGTGGTAATGTTAAAAGATAAAGATAATTTTGTGACATTAATATGTCTAAAACCAATTGGATGAGATATTATTGACACATCCTCATATTATGATATAAATATATCTCTTTGGTGATATTATAATTTGAAAACCAAATAATTTTAAAATTATCCTTTGGAATATTCCTAAAGTTCCCCTCCTCCCTCATATAAATAAACACCACCTTTAACCCTTACTCACACCTCTCAAGATATATTTTCTCTCAATAAACATCAAACCAAATTAGCTCCCAAAATCGTTCCATTCTTTATATAATCCATCAAATAGGCATATGGTAATTAAATACATCCATTTGTCTCAAATCAGAAGAAGTTGCCTGATTTGAGGTAATGTTTTCTCTCGAGTTCCTTTAAATTATTTCTCCTATTCCACTCCATATGCTATTCTTATTCTTGGATTACATAAAAACATCAATATCCAATATATATTAGGTTTATTATGGATTTATTATAACAACAATTACACACACATCCATTTAATAGGTATAGAACATTATGTTTCTCTGGATGGAGAACTACTGCCTCACGAAACTATGATTGTTCAATATTCTTCTACCACCTCTTATGGTGTCCATTATGAAATAACTATAATTATATATGATATTTATAATAGATATTTTATATTTATTATACTATAATTTTCATTTAGAACAATCCTTTTTGCATTTCATGTTGTACAAATATGATAATTTCTTTTGTGGAAGTGTACAGTACCGCCACGTCAATGTGATATGACTTATTCATGTTATACATGAAACGTATAAAAGATGGAATTAATGAAGTTATTTAACATATATAACATAGATATTATACTAAAATTATAATGTACCTATGTATCATTATTTTTTATTCATTTATATATGAAATGAAATGAAAGTACTGTTCATGCATACTTATGTCTTACCGTCTCCATGAACGGTGTATTTCATTTTTTATATCTAAATGATATGGACTATTATAAATACATATATACTGAATATATATGATATATATGATACCTAAAACATTAATATGCATCTGGAGATAATTGAATTTTGACCACCAGGTAAATTTATAATTATAACAAGTTCATTTTTTACTCAAGATCTGAACATCGACAAAATATCTAAAATGAACTCAAATAATTAAAATATTGTTATAGAAATATAATATGTGATATGAAAGGATTAATAAAAATTAATAATTTTATGATTAAATTATAATTTTCCTTATGTTTAAAATTCAGGATATTAAATAATGAATGAGTCAAGTTAGATATGAGGTAAAGGGCTTTTCCTCAATCTCCAAATTTTAAGGAATATTTTAATTTATACACGACTTGTTTTTATATAGTGTATAAAGACCATTGACTTTTAATTTTAATCAATGGGGATATTTTTTTATGCAACCTTTTACTAGAGGAAGAAAGGGGACGTTTCATCTTAACGTACGCTAAGGGCATTATTTGATATTAGATCTACTTATCATGTGATGTTGTTTTTAAATGGAAAATAAATACCATATACCGTTAAACATATTTTGGTTTTGAATATGGTTTTGAAAATAGATTAACTATTTTAATAACATGAAATTATTTCTTGTGATTGCAAATGATATTTTTTTATGGAAATTTTGATACTTGTGATCTTTTATAATTGATGGTTATATATTGGTACTTGGATATTTCAGGGGTGGTTAGTTGATAATCAAAATGATTTGTGGTTCTGTGATAAACCATGGATGGGTGGTTATGTTATAATCACCAATGCATTTGATATAAAAGTTGGCTATATGACTATTACATTTGTAAGAATCATTTGTGGAAGTCCACTATATGTTTATTCAATTCATGTATGATTATGCACAATGTTTAACTGAAAATTAATTTTTTATTATCAAAAACCATCTGGGGGAAAGTGAGATATAACATGGACCAACATTACAAAAAAAAACAACCATAAAAGAAAAAACCTAAAAACTAGAACTACCCATCCCTAGGAATTTCTTTGATAAAATAATCCACCACCAAAGAATGCCATTTGGCTTGTAATCCCATGCATAAGATCACATGCATGTAATTGATGGAATAACCACACCCTATCTGTCATCCCAATATGAATGATATTCCCTAATTATGATTTATGCATTGATACCCATCTGAAGAAGCTTTAAAACTGCCACAAAACATATAGAAATGGGATAATGAGTAGATAGCTCTAACCAAAAAACCTTTAAAAACAACTGACCAAAATATCAACAAAAACAGATTCATTAAAAAGTAACATCAGATTTACATGATTAGTTTCACTAAACAATTTCTAGGATAAAGAAGAAACTTGGCAACCTAGAACCTACATCGTTATCTTTTCAAACTATAAAGCCAGCTGATCCTAGGACTTAATGTACTCTTTTATTTTAATATTATCTTTATTGAAACTAAAACTGTAATTTGATCTTGTTTGTTAATAAATGGATATTTTTCCTTCTTTAGAGTCACCCTTTGTGAGCTCCTCATCATTTTAGCAGCATCCTCTATAGTTGCATTGAGAATCTGGACCTAGAAAATGACATCTTCTTTGGAGTTTAAATGTAAATCCAAAGGTTGAATCCACTAGACATTTGGTCTCAGATTTCTCAAATCTCAATGTCCATGTACTTTTAATGTTTCAATTCCATAGACAAAGTCTCCATAGGAGTTGGTAAGGATGAGTAATCCATCCTCACATTAATCCACTTACTACTCTTATTACTCTTTGGTAATAAAGCTCCATCTGTTTAGATCACAAGTTCACTTTTATTGGTATCTTTTGTAGAGACCCCTTCATCATGAACTAGAATATATAGATCAGAACTCAAACCATCTTTGATAAGGCCTTCAAATTTTTTCACTGATGTGGATAGGAGTCCTGGTTAAATAATATGAACCCCATGATTCCCTTCTCTGATTGAATTAACCGCATCCTAAACAGCCTCCTGCATCCTCTTATACACCTTTCCATTACTCGACCATACCACCATAGGGAAGGGTGGTATATAGAAAACCTCCTCCCCACTAACAAACTACACCATAACCACAATACTGCCAGTCAACTCATTTTTATTTTTGAGATCCTTATAAGGGACCATACCATCATTCATCCATTCACTAATGGAAGTTCCATTAATATCCTACTTCAACCTATGAAACACCTCATTCACATGATGTTTTACCTGAGATACAAAGGCCTTATTCACCAAATCCATGCCAGAAATCCCCTCATGAGAAACATTACATTCAACAGCTGTACTTTTGAGATTTTCCTCCTCTACCATTCGTAACAACTAAGGACCCCGAACTCCCCCCACCTTATACCCTTTTTCAACTTACCTAGGCCATCCTCCTCACATTCCACTAGAATCATACCCCTGCCACCATCCTCCATAATTCCCATAGTATTGACTCCTTAATGAAAAACCTCTATCGAGTAGACTGGTCGCTTGCACATAGTGAAAAAATCTTTGCAAATTCACATACCCCTCCGTGTTATTGACCTCTGAAAGAATAAATGTGAAGAGTTCCCCAAACTCCTGTAAGATGAATATAAATCTGTACAATATTCATAAATCACACACTTATTACACCTATATTCCTCATCGATTGAAATCCAGACAAACTCAAAACGAATTAGGGATGACTCCACTTCCACACAAACAAGTGTTTTGAAAGTGTGAAAAATGATGTCAGTAAGACTATCAGAACATATAAATCTACCGACTAGATTACATATCATCCTAATAACAAATGAGTTATGAAAAAGAAAAGAAAGAATTGGAAAACATACCCACAACATAGCTGTAGTTGGATCCCATTTCCCGAGTAATTCTAAAGAATGAAAAAATAAGAATAATTGAAAACCCTCATTACTATAGGAGGAGCTTGAACATGCTCTTTTGAGGACCTCCTAAGAAGAAAATCATATCATAGTATTTTGATTGTCAAAAGAACCAATAGTTTCCCTCTCAAAAGGAATTCAAGATTTGAAGATGAACCTATCGAATGAATCAACTGAAGGTATCCTCAGTCTAAAACGAGCCACCTTGGGGAGGATCAAGAGTGTGATGGGTTTCACGAACTCTGAAGATAAAATATAGAGATTAGGGGAGACTATCGATGATATCAAAAATCTTGGTAATTAGCAAAGCTTTCGGGAAGTGAGGAAGATATAAGGGGTTATAAATGGGTCTGAATGAAGGCCATGTTCTCTTATTGGACACTAGAGTCATTGAAATGTTTTTCACATGACATAAAGTGGAATAGGGTTAAATATGGGATCAATGAGATTTCATCTTCTTTAAAACATGGATCTAAAAATGTGTATATTACTTGATGAGTTTTTATTTTAGGGGAAAAATGTATTCTATGTAAAAGTTTCTAAATGTAATATTCTAGTTTTTATGTATATGTTATGACCTAATTATCTAAATCTCTAAACCTGAAATGATCCTCAATTTGAATTATTATCTTATTCAATATTAGTTAATGTTTAAAGATGTGGCCTTATATTCTGTGTTTGGAATTACATCCAATACAATAACAACATATTATTATATTTAACATAATGAGGTAGTTATATAATCATAATATGACTTGAATGAGGAATAGATGGAATGAAAATATAAATCTTTTAGAAAAACTATACCTCATGTTCAGTCATCCTCCATTGGATCAAACTATCACCTTGAATGGCTTTTTATTCCCAAAACAATACATCTACTATTATGTTATGGAGGTTTAAATATGAATTATGAATCATTTGGAGGATCCAAAAGGATTTAGTAGTGTGAATAAGTTGGTTGAGTGAGTTCATTTTTATTGTAGACAAGGAGTGAAATTTCTATAAATACCCAAACTTATTTATTCGTGTGATGTCTAACTTATGTAAATTTCATGAAAAATTGAATAATAATACATTTAATTGGGACTTTTGTCACGATTCATCTCTTTTCATAAATAAACACATTTTAATGATTTTGTTCCTTAACTCTTATGTTTCCTTATTTTTTCTTTTTTTTATTATGGTAACTTTTTTTCAAACCAACTCAGTAAATACATTATGAAAATATTGATGATACCATTTTTATTAAATTTATTTCCTATATTTTTAAACATTTAATCCAAATTATTATATAAAAATTATATGTTTTTTGTAAATTATGTATTGTTGAAACACATGTAACGTTCAAAAACACAATGTTATCTATAACGATACCAACATGTTTTTACTATTTAAGAGAACATGTGTTCATTAGAAATGATTAATTTTCCTATAAATAGATGATATTTGATATTTATGATAATTTAAAAATAACATAATAGAAGATATTATTTTTAGTAATTTCAATCAAATAAAAAAATCTAAATTATTAATAAATATAATTAAATCTAATTTCGATACAATTTATTTATTTAGAAATAAAAAAAATCAGGAATATAGTGAAATTAAAATCTATTATGTTTAAAGATATGTATCATTATATATTTAGATAAATAAATAAATTAACATAAAAATTCATCCTATTTAACACAATAATTAATTTTAGTATCCCTTATGTTATTTAATTATAATATAAACAATCCATGAATTAGAGGTTATTTGGATTTAATGTAGTTACATATTCTCTAATAATTAATGATAAATTATTATCAAAAAAATCAATTTATCTTCCAAAATAATATTTTGAACCTACTTGGTAGTTTTTTCTTATTCATAAATCCATGTAGAAATTAAAAGGATGAAAAATTCATTTTAGCCTCGTAACTGATTATATTTGAAAAATTCATATAAATGTTTCCCAAAAACTCATATATTTTATTAATAAGTTAATATGGGTATAAATACATATATAAAACGTTGTTATCAATTATTGTGTCTTTTTTAACCCTAATATTCTATTCTTAACCACTAGGTAAATCAATTTTACATTAATCACTTTAATTTATACAAATATTTTAAATAATAAATATCTTAAAAATATATTATTAAACTGTTAGATAATATTAATAATTTTGATTTTAAATATTTAATCTAACTTTCCAAATTCAACTTAAATAAAATTAGGATGTTAATTTAATATTAAACCCTCAAAAGTGATAAGAAAGTGGGTTTTTAATCTTAAAAGGTCCCAAATCTTAAAATATATTCACATTAAATCCAATATTTAAATTATTATAATGAAATAAATTTAAATAATAAATTTATTAAATATCTAATTTTACAATAAGAAAAATTTAATATATAATTTAAAAGTATAAATTTTTTAGATGAAATATCAAATTTGAATTAAAATTCAATATTTCTTCATTATTACTCAAAAAATGAAACCTCTCAGAAAAAACCAAAAATTCACAAAAACATAATTTTACATTCTTGATTAAAAATAATAATTATATGTTGTCAAATTAAATTTATTATTGTTCAACATTTAATTTTAAAACTAGTATACCATTAGAAGTTAGAAAAACATATATGAGAAAAATTTATATATTTATATCAAAAATAGGATTTTTTCTTATAAATAATGTAAATAGAACATAGACTGAATGCTAAAAATTATATTTAATATATTAAATATAAATTTCATTAATATAATCCAAATAATTCGATTTTATTAATTTTCTGGTAAAAAATACACATGTGCGCTTTTAAATATTTCTTCTGAAAATTATTTCCTTTAATTTTAAGAATGTATTTATTTTAATTTCTAATTATTATTTCCAAAAATATTGAATTATATATTCATTTAAAGAATATGATTTCAATTAATCCTTTTAATACATTCTATTGCAATGTATAAGAGATAACTATCATTTAAAATACTAGGAGTAACAGTATATTGTTGATCTATAAAACTTGTTCAGGCATGTGATGAAATCAATTCAGGAAGCTCATTATTTAGTGTAAAAAAAGATAATCATTGGATTATCTATAATACATGATAAACATTGTGTTGTATTTCATAAGTTTTATCAAAAATAATTATATTCTTTCAAAATATTGGTCTGTTATATCCTCCCCCTTTAATAAATTACATCCTAACAATTTGAATATTTTCTCGGTAATCATTCAATAGCCATTTGAAAAATATTATTCTTGTAAATGAACATAACAAAAAGGATAACTAAAACATATTCATGATAAAATTTTAAGTTAATTATGGGGGACATCAGTAATAACACAAAAATATGTTTCCATATAGAAGATCATCGGTGGAATGTGGAAGAAAAATGTAAAGAACATATAACGATATATACTTAATGGAATTACTTATAACTATAATGTGAATTATCAAGTGAATGCTAATAGTAAATAAACCAAAAAATAAAGAGGAAAGATAATGGTCGATGACATTATCATATATGGTGTTTATAAGATATTTTTTTCAATATCCATTTCCAAGAGTTGATGAATTCTCATTTTAACAAGACTAAAAGAATATGGAAATATACTAAAATGATTACTATTAATTTACCCTTTTATACATTTCCACCACAATATCAACATTTGATCAAGAATATGTGTATTTTAGTGTAAATTGTCATGCAAAAATCACTAAGGTAAAAATATAACATTTCAAATTACAACAAAATAATAATTTTTTTAACTAATGTTCTGATAAATTAACGAAAAATTAAATTCTTATGACATGGTAAGATAATCCACCAAAGGAATAAACCATAATATGATACAAATACATACAAATTCAATATTAATACACAAATTTTAAACATAATCATTCATTATATAACTATCATTAAAAATAATCCAATATTTATTGAAAACGACCTAAAGATAATTATTTTGAGGATGTTAACATGTATAATTAAAAGACAACCCTGACTTTATTACTTTAATGAAATACATTGTGTGTCTAAAATAAAGGAAATATTTTCCTATAAAAATTTCATACTAACGAGGACATTTTGTAATAAAATTGTAGGTGTAAAACACTTTGCGCCCTTTTGTCATGGGTTCATGTCTCATCACCTTGCCAGATGCGAAGAGTTTTGACGCAACATATGGGGTTTTCCTTTTTCCTTTAATATTAAAAAATAATTCTTTTCTAAATGACCATCATGTGCAACTATTGGGTTACAAATACTACAACCCAAAAAAACATAACAAATAAGTTCATTGACTACCTCAAACTTTTTTCTATATAAAACCCTCAAAAAGAGAGCCTATGTCTTTGAACATATAATCCTACATAATCATATATAGCTTTGATGGTCCCTATAACTTTTAATATTACATGAAATTAAAACGACCTAAGCTAAAAAGTCAACTAAAAGGACTATTGATTAGAACTATATAATCCTAGGACCCTCACTCCCCTATCTGCAAAATAATTCATAATCATTACATTTCCATCACTCATTCCAATAATGGTGACCCAATTTTATCGATCCAAAAAATATAAATTTAAAACAAGAATATTTTATCACATAACCTCCAGAAATCTTTTTTGTATTTGCGATTTATAAAATTACATAAAACCCGAAAATAAATAATTCACATGACATTAAATGTGATTTCTCCCACATATCTATGTGTTTACTTATAAAATTATTACATCATCATCATCCATATTAAATTCATTATTCCCATAATTCATTTATATTTTTTATTTATGATGTTGGGAAAATAAAAAAATATAATTATGAAAGAAAATACTCATTAAGGTTAAAGAAAAATAGTTATCAACATAATTTAATCAATGAACATAAGAAGTGCATAAGTTTATAATGAAATAGAAATAGTTATATAAAGATTCATAAAACAATTCTTACCAATAAATACCTTGATAATGTAATTGGAAATATGGGAAAGTATTGAGGTGTCAAAATAATTAATTATGCAACATGTGGTATCAATCATGATCATGATAAGCATTATAAACCCGTAATAAGAAATTTAAAGTTTTTTTGTCTACATGGATAATCATATTCATAAAAACGTTTAAATACATATTTAATTTAAATAAAAATATGGGTGACATGAAATAAAATAATTACCCAATTCATTAGAATTCTATTTTTTCTTACCCATTATTTATTATATTATAGTATTACCTAGATATATATGGGCTACACCCAATATTCATTAATTGGATTTCCTGATACTCTCTAGCCACCCAATGTTAATATTTAACTGGCCTACACGGTATTATCTAGGCCACCCTATGTTAAGTAGAAAAAGGATTACCTATTGATATCTTGGATACCCCATGATGATGATGTAATGGACACACACAAAACCATATAGGACATTATATATTAAGCACTAACAATATTACGAGGTGATATATGGTCCATCCCAATTATCTTTGTTGATGACATACTTGGTGATATCATGGACAAGACATGATATGATATAACTAGTATGACTGAAACTATATTTGTGCACACATCATCTACTATGTCCTAAAACCAAAACAAGAATAATTATCATAAATAAATATTTTCATAATACCTCATTAAAACTACCTTTTTTTATAACATTATTAACCCATGGAAAATTATTGGGTTTCCTAAAAATATTTTTAATGTATTGTTAATGTTTTGAAAGGAACTGGGTTTCAAAATAATCCCTTTAGAACAATATTATTCCACACATAAAAGTAACAAGGATAGTATCATTATAATATTTAACTAGTATAAGTTAAAATAAAAAATTTATTTTTTATTTTTATTAACGTAATATAATTCAAAAATATATGAAAAACTAATTATGGAAAATTCCCTTTTTATTATGAAAATCACTTTTAAAAACATAAAACATTTTTAAAATCCTTTTATTTGAAAAAAAATGAAAGATTATAATGATATATTTTAAAATACATTAAAACATTTATCTAGTAAATTATTTTTAAATCATCTTAAAAAAACTAAAATATTTTAGAAACCATTTTTCGAAAACAATTTTTTTTAAAACAAAACCTATGAATGAATAGACAAATGAAGTCATATTGTTTAGAAAACATTTTCAAAAAAATAGGTAAAAAGTATTATAAAAATTTTATTATAAATATAAAATATCAGGAATATCACTTGGAGAAATAAACTAATGAGTTTTATGAAATATGAATAATAAGACATTATCCTTAGAAACATAATCATAAAAAATCCAATTATACAATGAGATTGATACCTTAAATATTTTCAACATTGGTAACATTGAAACCTCATCCCCATCAAGGAATTTGAAATAATCTTATTATATAATGATATTATATAAATTCATGATGTAATATTTTAAATGGGATATATTTAAAATTAATAAATGAATAAGGTTTATAACATGACCAAAGTATTAAAGAAGAAAAAATCGTTACAAATATTCATCAATGATTTGGTAATCTTTAAAATATTAACAGAAAAAATTAAATAGAATAAAATGGATATATAAATCACCATAATATTGAAATATTAATTGTAATATACATTCTTGGGAAGTATATTCCCTATAAAAATATAGTACCAGTATATGGAATGTATCTCACAGAAATAAAAGTGAGATGAGAAATCCCTTACCATACACTTCCTTTTGATCAAACATGATTTTCCCTCCAATATAGATGTTCTAGAAATTATATTAATTATTATAAAATGATATTATTTTTTTTAAATATCATATAAGTTTTGTTTTTGACCTTTTATTTCAGGGTAATTATCAATTATATTTTAATAACTTATTTTGTATAATAACCACATAGTTTTTTGTATATGTTTTGACATGTAAATTTATTATTAATAGTCAAATTATTAATTTATAATCTACATACTATAAAAATGACATAAATATCATATATATTTATTATATATCTATTTATAATAATCCATAAAAATCAATGATAAGACTGGACATGGTAGGTTGTATGTAAGGATAAAAATTATTTCAATTTTCATGTCATATTGAATGAATGAAAAATAAAAAATATATTAATTATCATTACAGTATAATTTTTATCTAATATATGTCACATATGTTTTTTAATCAAATCCTTAATACATCCAATATAAATCATGAATGAATCACATCACTTCATGAGGTGGTAGTCCTCCTGACACTTGAATGACGTTATCAAATTCCAAGAAAATGGAAAACATGAATTTATGTTTTATATACTAATTCCATAAGCATAATAAATCAATAAATATAAAATGTAAATAGTCTTTAAATAATTATGACCATAATAGAATGATGGTAATAGGAAAACAAATAACATTGGTTTGTTAGGCGGTTGTCTGCAGCACATACAAATGATGATATTGTAACCCATTTGATAGAAGTGGGTGTAGTTTTACAACATACCATTAACATAATAAAATATTAAATATGTAGTATTATGAGGTTATTATATAATTTTTATATAAAAAATTGATTTTTTGGGAGAAGGAAATATAATACGTAGGATTTTATAAGAACAATAACTCTTCTTCGGATATCCTCCATGGGATTGAAATAAACTAATTAAATGATTGACCTATTCCCAAAATATGAATTATATGATGATTTTAGGGATGCTTTAATGTTATTTGTTTATATTTTGGGTGATATAAAATATTTGATATGTGAGAGTAAGTGGTGAGAGTGAGTTTATTTTTATAGTTCTAGAGGAATAATATTCTTATAAATAATCAAAAAAATTATATTGGGAGGACTCTCATACCAAATGTTCCACAATAGATGAATAATATTATCTGGTAGGGATTATATTTATACCAAACTACTCCACCAAACTATATAATTTTTTTTTTCATTTTATTCCTTAACACATAATAATTTTTTTCATTATTTTCATAAATGAAACGACTGTTCTAGCCTATGTAATTCATTCGTGAAGAATAATTGAAATTGATCTGAATTATAAAAAAATCATGAAATTATTTTAATTCGTAAATAACTATTATAAAATTAAAACAACAAGTTTGTTGGAAATTAATTTTTTTATAAGTTTTTGTAATGTGAATAAACACTTCTAAAATCCTAATCATGGAAACATTGTTTTATCCATTTAGTGGAATATATTTTCCATATTATTGATAAATCGGTCAACGAATGCTCCATATTTGATATTTATTATCATATAGAAATCCATTTAAATAAAAAAATATATTTATTAATTTAAATTAAAATAATAAATTATTATTTATGATAAAAATTCAATAATTTCGTTGTATACATTGTTAATTTAATTTCTATTAAAAATATCAAGTAGATAATTTAACTAAAATATGTTAATTTCATATATTTTTATAATAATATATTAATGTAATATATAATTGAAAAAAATATATTTCTATATTATTAACATTACATATTTTTAGTATCTTTATTTTATTTAATTATTTACTAAATAATTTATGACTTTGTGTTTATAAAGCATTAACTATAGTTTTAGCATCACTAAAAAATAAATATAATTTTTTATGATAACATAAAATAATTTATTATTAAAAATAAAATTCATAAACAATCCTATGTATTTTTCCCTATCTCCAAAGCATAATTTAATTTAAAATGGTATAAAGTAAATTTATTATTTTCCTTTTATTAATGCATTAAATGGGTATCATTCAAAGAAAAGATTCCCAATAGCACTTATATTTCCATAAAAAATTTAATAGGTTTGATATATGTCCATCCAATGGGTTTTGATTAAGTGTTTGGTTATTTTTATTGAAACAATTCTATTTTTACCCAATAGGTAAACTCGTTTTTTCCATAATCGATGTTATTAATTTTTTTCTTTACTAATCACATTGGTAAAAATAATTATCTCGACATTATTATATAATAAAAATATTAATGATTCCAAATATGGAATCCATTCTTCTGAATTCAATCACCATAAATGATAGGATTTATTAGAAAATTAGTCCTACATACGTGATGAGAATAATGTGGTGGGGAGTGAAAATAATAAAAAGCTTAAAATATTTGTTTATTGGTATTAAATATTAAATGATTCTAATGAAATAATTTTAATCAATATATTTATAATTGAAATAATATTACTTTAAAACAAATTAAAAAAAATTATATAATAATGTATTTACAAGAAAAGTATATTTTTAATTTGAATTCATTATTTTTCACCTGTCATCGGGAAATGATAATTTAAAAAAATATGTGACATATTCACTAAAAGATAATTTTAACATTCCAATTGTGATATTTTTAATTTTCAATATAAAATTTATAGAATTCTAAAAAAAAATTTCTTTAAAAAGTGTACAAATAAATGGTGGATCTGCCTTTAAAAAATATAGATATTCATGTGTAAAATTGGATTTGTTCATATTATTTTTATTGAAATAAAATTGAAATAATTTTAAAAATTATATTTAAAATATTTAATAAAAATTTAATTTACATAATCAAAAAAAATAATTTTATATTTTATTTGTTTAAAACCTGTTAATCTTCATTTTATTAGTTTTGTGGAAAAATATATTCCTTTTATATTCAAAAGGGTTTAATTTTCGTTTACTATTAATTAGTCTTAAAAAATTACCTATATATACATGCGTTAAACATATTTTCATAATTTATTTTATCATATATAAACCATCCATTCAAATAAATATTTTATAACTATCATATTAAATATTAAATATTATAATTGTATTATTTTTCGGTAAAACTCGATCTTGCATGTAATGTAATCTATTGAAGAATCTCATTGATACGTGTATTGTAAAATAAATTGAGTGTTTCATGAAAAAAAGGTAAACATGACATTTCAAGTCATGTATGGTATTAAATAAAATTTTCATATTTTTAAAGATTGAGGTGTTACACTTGGGTGGTCACATTCTACACCCCTTAAAATGAATTTATCTCCCACGAAATCTGTTTTTCATATTAAAAAAATATTGATAATTCATCATCATTATATATGGATTTTTTCACTAATCATCCTTAAACTTATGGTTTATCCACAATCCTTTTTCCAAGATACATTCCTCTTTCGTAAAACACATTATATACGATTCAAAATTTCTAATATGTGTTCCTCATACGAGAGATATTTATGTAGTTCTATAACCACTATGTCTAGTAAATGTGACTGGTTATGTATGTAATTATTCATTAGAAATACACGGAACATGTCATGGAATTGAGATAAATTAGATTGAAGTTCCATGTAATATGATTTCATCATAATACGGTCAATAATTTCAAACTGACCTATATTCCAATGGATTAGTTACACGTTATTTAGAAATCACATTAAATTATGCATAAGATAAATTCATGGAAACAAATTATCACATATATAAGATTCTAGATCATGTTGATTATTAAAAATATTACTTTTCTACTCATTACGATCTTATTTTTTTTTATCCTGAATAGATATTACCTTTTATTCCATTTCAGTATCCATATTATGTCCCAATACATTTAATTATATAGCATTATTCCAGTACTTTATACATCTACATTCATTTCCATGGGGGGATCAATAAGAACCTTTAAGAATTCAATATTGAAATATACTACTATATTGAAAAAATCTAAATGATGTTGTCTATCATGACTACCGTTGAATTCCAATGGAAAATATCTCAAAATATCTAGTATGATTTAAATTATAATTTTAGAAAGACCTTCATTCTTATGAGTATACACATTGCTAAATCACACATGAATATCATGTGTTTTTTGAATTTTTCCCCAAAACAATAAGATAAGCCTTCGATTTAGATCATAAAAATTGGAGTTTAATACTTTATTAATCAGTACACATACTAAAGGTATATCATTGATAGATAATATAGAGGCAATTTATCCATGAAATTGATGTAGGGTGATAACATAATAATAATATGAACTATGAAAATTATATAATTCTTCCCTTTCTTCATTTTGGTGGGTCTGAAAAAACAATTCATGTTAATGATCTCACATTTTCATTAGGTAGTGGTTAATTTATTTAACATTCCCTTATAAATTTTTCTTTCATCGTTAACATAAAAACATTCCAGGAATCAAGATAGAAAAATTTTGATATCTCCCATCATGACATTCTACGAATATAATTCTTCTACATATATATACAAAATCCTAATTCACGGATTAATATATAATTCTGTAATACTATAATATATTAAAAACACATTATTAATGCCTAGTATTTATGGAACACAAACATAGTAATAGAATAATATAATTTAATAATGACTATGATTAAAATATTGATAATTTCTGATGATAAATTATATCTCTACATCTTCCTTCAACATCTCTTTTATCTTCACTTGTATTGATGGTTGAACAATAATATGAGAATGTTAATATTATTAATTTTTTTTTCAGTATTTCCATATCAATCATTTAAAAATAATTAAAAAAAGAATAATTTATTATCCTCTCCCTATATTATTTAGCATGATCCTTTTGACACATAACATTAGGCACCTAGTCCACTTTCTCATTGATGAAATGTAATGAGAAGTAATAATCCTTAGTCAGATCTAACCATCTATTTAGGAACATATTCAACAACTTCTATGTGAATATATTCCTTAAAACATGATGATTAATTTATATATAATATTTTATCCATAAATATAATACATCAATCACATAAATGAAAACATTTCAACAACTAACTCTAAATCATGAGTTCAGTAAATTTACATATAAATATTTAGTTTTCATGACAAATATGCAATAACTATTTAATTTTTCAAAATAACACATACCAATACCTTCTTTGATGAACCATTATAGATTTTAATTCCTTCCCTATAATAGGGGAAAATATTTATTTGGGGACAGGACTAAATTTATCTTTAGTTCCTTTATAATTTCTTAACTTTCATTATTTCAATGGAAAGTGGACCCCTTCCAAATTAACATGGTAATAGGATTAGATAGATGTGATGATTTATCAAAATTATTTTTTATAATATCATGATAAATGAACAACATATGGAACAATGTAAAAATGGTTGGTATAAGACAACATTGTAAAGACCCAGATATTCCATGAATTTTTTTTAAATTCAATGGTTTTTTATGAGTCCGTGAAAATTTATGGTGCTTGATTCTGAGGGACGGTGTTCCTGAAATCAATTTATATAGTTTTTTTCGGGTACATTTAGTAAACTTGAAAGCGAGATTTTATATTATTTGAATCATGCTCATAATTGAAATCTGAGGGCACCGTTGAACTCGTAGTGCTGGTATTCGTTTAAGAAGACTTCCACCTCGATGGCATTTGGTCAATAATGGATGTTAGATTTTGGGTTTTTTAAAAATTGAATAAAAATATATTGTGTTGTTTATTTTTATTTTTGTGGTTAAAATCTCCAAGTGGAGGTTGGAGGTGGGGGCAACCACACTTTAACCTCCCATGGGAGGTTACAGTGGTTTTTCCCAATCGAGAAGAACCTCCCTTAGGAGGATAATTAAGGTGGCGACCACCCGAGCTTGTAAATATTTGAACCACTCAATTGAAGTGGAGGAAACTCTTCAACTTCCTTGGTTTAATTTTATGCCTACCCACCTCATTTATTAGGTTATGATTCACAAATTAATTAATTTGAATCAATTCCTCAACATTAATTAAATTAGTTGTCACATTTAATTAAAAACAACTATTTGTGTTGGTGTTCCAAAAAATAATAGATGATTCCTCTATTATATTTGGATTGGAGTTTTAGTGGATCTTGGGGAAGAGAAGAACTATCTAATGAAGAACCATCGGCCATGAAGAACACATCATCCGCCAATGAAGAATGAACTTCAAATGGGGCAAGAAAGGGAAGTGTCTCCCACAAAGAATGTGGCTGGCATCTTAGACATCATCTTCTCTAAACTCTCCATCCACCATCAACGATTGACAAGAGGGGTAGGGATTATTCTATGTATGAGTTCTACAATGCGTTCATCGTCGTTCAAATTATGGATTGTCAACTACCAATTGATATCACAATAACGAGGAGGGGTCGAACCTAATAAACATGGCCCGACCCTCCCCCTTGTTCTACCTCTATTGTTGATGATGACAGCAGCTCAAAGACGCCACCAGAAGAGAAACCCGCAGCAGAAAAATGGAATCCGGCGTCGGGATGACCGTGAAGAAACCAGTGGCACAAGGACACCGGGTAACTAAGAGGGTGTGACACCACCGTGTGGCGTGGAAGGAGATCTGTTTCCAGGGGGTGCGACGGAGGCGTGCGGCAATGTCACAGAACGCGGAGGGCAGTAGGGGGTAGCGTCCCGGCTAGGCCAATGCGAAGGTGGCGTGGTGCCATCACACCACGGTGGAGGTGCCAAGGCGGTCGTCCGGGCCAGCCGTCGGTGGAGCGAAGTGGCTGGCTGCTCGGTAGACAAGGAGGAGTGGGACCCCACTGGGTCTCGCGTGTCATGGACTGGTGCCACCTATAAATGGTTGTAACTCCACCCAAATGGAAGATCCATTAATGAGGTAGGGCATACAGCATCCCCCCTAGATGTGGCTGAGGCGGACCCCCCGCAGTTGTCGAGTTGGACCCAGTGCGGGCTACCAAGCTGGATCCAACGCGGGCTGCCAGGCCGGACCCAGTGCGGGCCGCTAGGCTTCCATTGGGTCGGACTTACCTCGGGCCAGGCCACCCTCTCAGGCCTTGTCGGACACACGGACCAGGTCAGACCCCAGTTGGGACTGCGTCGGGCCGAGTCGGTTTGACTGGGTCAGACCAGACCCGGACCTGCTATGGTCAGTTTACAATTTTTCTCCCATATCTTATGCTACGAGTGTCTGATTGTCTAACTGTCTATAGAAATATAATGCTTAGAGTGATACGGTTCTGTTGACAAACCCACCTCGAGGTTTGTACACAGTTGGGATTCAATTAGGATGGTTTGAATCCAAAAACCAACTAGGCCCCTGGAATGGAATTACCAATAACTCACAGACTGGGCGTCAGATTGACGAACCATCTATTTAGTTGATAACCCTATGAAGAGGAAGACCTTAGATATACATATAAATGGTATTTAGTGACAGTTGGAGTATCGAACAGTAGCTCATGTAGTGAATCCTCTCAAAGACGAGCGTGCTGAATAAGTAGACCTAATAGCTATCTGAAACCGGATAACTGCTAACCTTTTGACTCAGAGTGTTTCGTATAGCCCAGTGGGAAGCACCTCTGTGTGAAACAACTGACCCAAAGTGGGGAGCTCCTCTATCTGATGTAGCAGAACCGTGGTACTTCATATGAGGAGTATCTCAATAGGCTACGATGGGGAGTGCCTCTTTGTGACACAGCAGACCCACAGTGGGGAGCGCCTCTGTGTGATGAGGTAGACCCATGGTACTCGATAGGAGGTGTACCAAAGCAGTCTAGCATAGTGGGAATCATCTCTGTGTAACGCGTCAGGCCCATAGTACTCTATAAACATGGAGTACACCAGCATCCAAGGTTTCGACAGTTTGACTGTAAGTGTTACATGATATCACCCTTGAATAAAATCCTAGTATTGAGCTGAGTCAATGATTTTTGTGTTTCCCTCATGATTGATATGGGTTACCAGATAACATAGGTATATGTGTGGTCATATACTTATGTAATGGTTATTCGTTTAATCCATACTATGTGGTTATCCTATTTGGATTTTCTGAGACCTTGAGGGTCTTGAGTCCATACTGAGTATCGTTATAAAAATACCTGCATGGACTATGCCGGCACCTTGTTGTGTTGGTTTCTGACGATAGACATCACTGATCGGGGCATAGAGTAGAAGGACTAGACGGAACCTAGAGGTGGACCACTTAGCGAGATGTACACGGAGCAGACGGTCAGACGCGGATTGTTGAATAGTCCATATTTACCTACAAAGTATGTAGGAATCCCGAAGGAGGACAAAGTAGCTTCTTTAATTCTTTTCTTCAGTTGTACTAGCATTTTAGTTGTATTGAACATTATTATTGGTATTGTATTTCCATCCCCTTCACTTTCAACACAATATTTTTTATAGAGTTTTACTTAGTGTTTTACTTCTAGTTGCATAATCTATTGTGTTTGTTTACTATTATAAAGGCAATTTCTTCCCAGATTAAGGATTTACTCCTTTGGTGCTAGTCGTATGCCCCTGGCCTATGAAAGGCCGGCTTGGTGTAGTCACGATACGTGCCTTGGGGGATGGATCATGTCAAATTGTTTTCAATGATTTGGTCCTACCGTAGAATATATGAATCTGATATATCTTTTCTGTGAAGCAATATAGTAAATGGTACTATGTGTGGTTTTTGGTTTAGGGAGTCCAGTTTTGGTGCGGGCGACCGACGTATCAATACACCAGGACCCTGACTCCTAATTTCAGACTTAGTAGACAAAAACAATGATTGCATGCATGTTTCTAAAATTTTTCTTAAGTCAACTCGACCAGGTCAGCTCACCAAGTATAATCTTTTGATTGTGACACAACTGTTTCTTTCAGGATACCACCATGAAGATCCCCGAGAGTCATACGCTCTGATAGCCCACCGAGCAAAGAGGCCTCCGTGTAGAGCCCTTTAATAGAGGAGGCACCAGCGGTACTTATTCCTATTTGGCCACCGATGAACCAGCCTAGTAGTAGACGATCCACGCTGCTTGAGCATGTTTTCATGACTTCCAGTGCCAATGGCTTTCTAGGTTCCAGGGAGAGATGGACCCACATGCTGCTGGGGATTGGATGGAGGTTGTGGTGTGAGTTTTTTTTCATGAAGTCGTAGGAAGAAGGTGGATCCTAATGCATCAGTTCCGTGACGAGGCGAAATTACTCTGGATTGACATTGAGATCCTATTCTGGGAAGATATTGTTTCATCCACCCTTCTTGCAGTGCAGATACAAGAGCTACTCCATCGGAAATAGGGAATCATGACAGCAGCACAGTACAAATCAAGGTTCACCGACCTCTCGCACTACTCCACAGATATAGTGTGGGACCCATTCATCAAGGCACAGACCGTCGAGCATGGGATCAGGTGATAGATCATGGCATCAATGATCTCCCTCATCTTCCCGACACAGGCGGGGGTTTTAGAGAGAGACCTCATAGTGGAGTGTTTCCTTACTGAGTAGTTATCAGCAGTGAGACCCACTACTAGTCAACCTACAGCAGAGTCTGCTTCAAATGGTAGTAGATAGATGACAATGAGGTCCAATTGGACTAGACCCACGGGTGGACGACCACATGACTCAAGATCATTTTTTCAGGGCACCCAGGGTGGTGACTTATATGCCAGGATCAAACAGTGTTACTAATGTGTTGGGCAGGGTCACACAGCTCATGACTATCCGACCCGCCGTTCAGATGATCATAAAACAGATGAGGGACCTCCCACGTAGAGGTAGAGGTTCGATCGAGGTAGTCCGTAGTGAGCATGTGGACATTGCAGAGGAACTGGTCGTGCACCTGGTGGTGGAAGACGTTATGAGGTGCTACAACCACCCCCACCAAGTGGTCCACCCCCGACTGCAGGGAGTAGGTGGACAAGGGAGAGCTCATCTTCCGGCACCGAAGGCATTTGAACACGGTTCTCCAGAGATGATTCATGGTACTGTCTCTATCTACTCCACCTTAGCTGCAGTTCTTATAGACACAGTGCCAGTCACCCTTTGATAGCCACATCCCTCATTCGGATCATGGAGATTCCGATGGAGCCGTTGGCTCGATCCATACGGCTAGAGACATATAAATGAGTATCATCGATGATTACGCACTGGTTCTAGGAGTGTGAGCATACACTAAGAGGTGAGAGCTTCAGCTGGGATCTCCCCATAGAATTTTTTAGGCCTTACGACGTCATCATGGGTATGGACTGGTTATCTATAGTCTATTCTCAGATTGACTGTATTTGGTGTAATATGTGGTGTGTCTACACGGATGGGACTAGGATTACCATCTACGACGAGAAGGGAACCTTTGCAGAACAAGAAATATTTACTCAGAGCAGGGTGCAGCCGATCACTCATTAGTTGGCCTGCCTCACCCTCGAAGCAGTTGATGTGGAGAGTCTGGTTATCTTGTAGGGGTGGATCAGTACATGTATGTCTTCCCTGATGATGTCCCTGGACAACCTCCTTACATATAAATGGACTTCTAAATTGACATATTCCCTGGGGCGACACTGATATCTACACTAGCATATTGGATGGCTCCCGTTGAGCTTCGTGAGCTGCAGGTACAACATGAGGACATACAGGGGAAGGGAATCATCCGGCCCAGTGTTTCTCCATGGGCAGCCCCAAATCTATTTGCCAGTAAGGCAGATGGGATATTGAGGCTTTGTGTGTATTATAGTCGTGTGAACCAGATGACTGTGAAGAACAAGTACCCACTCCCGAGGATTGATGACCTCTTTCATCAGCTCAAGGAAGCACTGTGGTTCTCGAAGATAGGCCTCAGATCAAGATATCACCAGCTCAGAGTTTGAGATGACGATTTGCTGAAGACGACCTTCATATGTTAGTACAACCACCATGATTTCTTGGTTATGTCGTTTGGCATATCCAATGCTCTAGTACTGTTCATGAGACTCATGAACAGGATCTTCCACCCATACCATGATCGCTTTGTCGTAGTCTTCATCGACGAAAATCTAATTTACTCGACTACCGAGGAGGAGCATGTCTACCATTTGCTGTTAGTGTTAGACACAATCCGAGAGAACCAGCTTTATGGTATGCTCTCGAAGTACCATTTTTGGATTTGAGAGGTTCACTTCATGGGACATGTCATCTCAGAGGCTGGATTTGTAGTTGATCCAGCGATGATTGAGGTTTTAATTTCTTGGTTGCCACCTAGGAGTGTGACAGAGGTACGAATATTCGTGGGATTGGATGGATATTACCTGAGATCCATTCCTTACTTCTCCAGAGTTACATCACCACTATTACCCTTGACGAAGAATGGTAAACCCTTTGTGTGGTTAGAGAGATGCCAGCAAAGCATTCTGGAGTTGAGGAAAAGGTTGACTAGTTCCCCCATCTTTAGGATTTCTGAGGAAGGCGTAGGGTATGTAGTTTACTATGATGCATCAGTGACCGGACTTTGGTTTTTCCTGATGCAGGAGTATGCATTGATCACGTATGGTTCTCAACAGCTGTTACAGCATGAGTAGCACTATGCTACCCATGACATAGAGTTAGCATCATTGGTCTACGCCTTGAATTTGTAGGGGAACTATATTATTGGTGATCGTTTCATAGTCTACTCTGATCACAAGAGTCTCAGGTATATCTTCTCTCATAAGGACTGGAACCTAATACAACGGCGTTGGATTCAGTTCCTCTAGGATGATGAATTCGAGATAGTCTATACTGCTGGGAAGGGGAAAGTTGTTGCGGATTCACTTATTATGAGATCTAGTATACAACTTCTTGGAGAGGAGACAAAGATGCTGGTTTCCTTACAGATATCCTTTGTGGATGGAGATGGAACTTCCTTTCTACAGTCTGTTACAGTCACTCATCCACTTCTTCAGTGAGTCAGGATGGCACAGTGTGGGGACATTGACTGCGTGATGTGACATGCTCGGATATCTATAGGGCATTCCCTTGATGGATTTTTTGAAGGTGGGGAGCACTACATTGTCTTTAGAGGATGTACATTTGTACAAGTTGCACATCAGGAGGAATTAATGAAGGAGTTCCACAATTCCCCTTTATCAGTACATCCTGGAGTGGCGAGGATATATCAGTACATTAGATGACAACACTAGTGGCCAGGTATAAAGAAGTTTGTAGCAGTTTTTTTCTCATAATGACTTACTTGTCAGCAAGTGAAGGTGGAGCACTAGGTACCAGTAGGCTTGGATTATCCCTTAGAGGTCCCAGAGTGGAAGTGGGATGTGATATCCATGGAATTTGTGATAGTTCTTCCACGTACATCCAAGAGTCATGATTTGAAATGGGTGATCATTGACCGACTCACCATGTCAGCCCACATCCTACCGATCAGAGAGAAGGGCTTAGTAGAGAGATTAGAACACCTCTATATGAAGAACATTGTGCGTTTTCATGGAGTACCTTCTTCTATTGTCTCTGACCATGACACAAGGTATACTTCTTAGGTATGGAATGGGTTGTATGAGGCTTTCAGGATGTAGCTACGTCATAGCACCACCTTCCATCTTTAGACATATGGCCAGACTATGAGGACCATTCAAACCCTTGAGGAAATGCTCTGTGCTTGTGTCCTTGACTTTGTTCATAGCTAGGAGGATCACTTTCCATTTTTGGAGTTTGTATACAACAACAGATATCACTACACCATCAGTATGGCACATTTTGAGGCATTGTATTGTCGACCATGCGGATCGCCACTTTTCTGGACAGACCCATGGCAGTTAGCACTAGTGGGACCAGAGTTGGTTCAAGATACGACAGAGAAGGTGCAGATCATCCAGGAGCAGAAGAAGACTGCACAGAGTAGGCAGAAGTCGTATGCTAATAGGAGGTGGAGACCTCTTGAGTTTGAGGACGGTGACAATGTCTTTTTATGGGTCTTACCACGACGAGGTCTACAGAGATTTGGCCGATGTGGTAAGTTATCTACATGATTCATCAGACCTTTCCAGGTCCTCAGCAGAGTAGTCGAGCTGGCTTACCGCTTAGCTCTTCCACCTCAGTTGCACTAGGTGCACGACGTCTTTCACGTATCCCAACTGAGGAGATATGTGCACAAACCTTTCCAAATCATCAACCATGTAGAGATGGATATCGACGATGGGGAGACATTCATGGAGGTTATATTGGAGATCGCGGATCAATAAGATCAGGTCCATCGTGGATGGTTAATACCCTTGGTGTGCATTCGTTGGAAGAACAAGAACCTCCAGTACAGCACATGGTAGCGGGCTGCTCGGATGCATGCTCATTACACCCATTTGTTCCCTTAGTTTGAGTTGTAGCTTATGGGGATATAAAACCATGATTTGGGGAGAATATAAAGACATGTGAACTCCTTGGAAATTTTTTTCTTAAATACATGGTATTTTTATTAGTCCGTGAAAATTTATGGCACTTGATTCTGAGGCCCGGTGTGCACAGAATCAATTTATAATGTTTAGTTCCAGTACGATCAGCAAACGTGCGAGCATGATTTTATATCATTTGAACAGGTTCTCATAATCAAATTATAAGGGCACCGTTGAACTCGCAGTGCTGATATTCGGTTAAGAAGATTTCCACCTCGATGGCAGTTGGTGGAGAATGGAATTAAGATTATGGGTTTTTAATAATTTTAATAAAAATATTGTGAGTTTTTTTTATTATTTTGGTGGATAAAATCTCCAATGGAGGTTAGAGGTGGGGGCCACCACACCCTAAACTCCCATGGGAGGTTATGGTGGTGGGGAGCACTAGAGAATAACCTTCATTGGGAGGATAATTAATGTGGGGAAAATCCTGGCTTCTAACTCTCTGAACCACCCAATTGAAGTGGAGGAAACTCTTCAACTTCCATTGTTAAATTTTATGCCAACCAACCTCATTTGTTAGGTTAAGATTCAATAATTAATTAATTTGAATCAATTACTCTCCATTAATTAAATGAGTTATCTCATTTAATCAAACACAACTATTTTTGTTGTTGTGGAAAAAAATTGATGATTCCTAAATTATTTTTGGTTTGGAATTTTGGTGGAACGTGGGGAGAAGAAGAACTCTCCAACGAAGAAACATCACCGAAGAATAATGCTTCTTCCACCAACGAATAATGTACTTAAACCGGGGAATGAAAGGGAAGCGTCACCCATGAAGAATGTTGATTCCATATTCGACTCCGTCTTCTCCAAACACTCCTTCCACCTTCAATGATCAACAAGCGAGGTAGGGGTTGTTCCCTATATGATTTTTACCCTCCATTCATCGTCGTTCAAATTATGGATTGTGAACAACGGATTGATATCACCATAATGTGGAGGGATCAGACCACGCAAAAATGGCCCGACCCTCCCCTTTTGTTATATCTTGGATGTTGATGATGGAAGTGGCACAACGACTCCACAGGAAGAGAGGACCACATCAGAGCAACGGCAGCCAGCGTTGGGCCGACCACGAAGAAACCGGTGGTGCAAGGCAATCGGGTTTCCAAGAGGGTGTGACACCGCCATGCCGAACAGATGGAGAGTCGCGGCCATGGCAGGCCACGGTGGAGGCGCGCAGCTCCGTCATGCCGCGCGGGGGGTAGCAGGGGGCCACGGTCGGGCCAGGCCATTGAGAAGGTGGTGTGGTGCCATTGTGCTGCATGAAGGTGTAAAACTACAGCCTTGTTGCACCACGAAGGAGGATCCTAGGAGGCCGGCTGGGCCAGCCGCCGGTAGAGCGGAGCGGCTGGCCGCTCATCCAGCTGAGAGGAGTGAGACCCTGATGGGTCCCACATGTGATGGACCGATGCCATCGGGCACCGGTTGGATCTCCACCCAAATGGCATAACCGTTCGGGAGCCAGGGGGTGCATGGCTTCCCCCCTTGACACGACTGAGGCGAACCCCCCACGGCCGCCGGGATGGTGGGCCAGACACAACATGGGCCACCCTTGGGCTGGGTCGTACCCCCGGGCCATGCCGTCCCCTCGAGCCAGGCCGCCCCCTCAGGTCGGGTCGGGATAGGTCGGTGAGACTGGGTCTGACTAAATCTGGACCCACTATGGTCAGTTTACACCTTTTCACCCATATCATGGGCTACCATTGTTCGATCGAAAAACCGTCTATAGGGACAGTAATATTATAGCAAGACAGTTCTATTGGGATACCCCACTCAAGGATTGGACACATTTGGTATACGGGAAGGTTGGATTGAACCTAAAAACCAAACGTGCCCCTGGAATGAAAATACCAATAACTCACAGACCGGGCATCTGATTGATGAACCATCTATTTCATTGAGACCCCTATGACGATATGGATCTTTGGGATACATATAAATGGGATTTTGTGATATTTGGAGTATTGACCAGTATCTTGTGGAGCAGATCATCCCGGAGATGAGCGTGAAGAGTACGGAGACCTAGTAGCTTGCTAAAACCCGATGACTGCTTATCTTTTGATGTGGAGTGTTTTGACTAGACCAGTGGGAAACACCATTGTGTGACGCAGTAGACCCACAGTTGGGAGTGCCTCTGTTTGACGCGGCAGACCCACGGTACTCAACAGGAGGTGTACCTCAGAATGTTACAAGGGAGAGCACCTATGTCTGACGTGGCAGACCCACATTGGGGGGCACCTCTATGTGACGCGACATAATCACGGTACTCGACAGGTGGAGTACCACGGTACTCCGGGATAGTGGGAAGTTCCTCTGTGTGACACGGCATGTCCACAATACTCTATAGAAGAGGAGTACACCAGCAGCCGAGGTTCCGACACTTTGACTGGAAGTGTTACAAGATACCACCCTAGAATAAATTCCTTATTTTATGCTGAGTGAATGAATTTTGTGTTTCCCTCATGAATGATATGGTTACAAATAACATAGGTATATGTATGGGAACATACCTATGTAATGGATATCCGTTGAAACCATACTTTGTGGATATCCTTGTTTTATTTTGTGAGACCTCGAGGGTATCGGGGTCCATATTGAGTATCATTTTACTCACCCCTGCACGGGCTATGCCCACACCTCGTTGTGTTAGTTGCAGATGAAGGACAGAGCTGATCGGGGTATAGAGTAGCAGGACTGGATGGTAACTTGAGGTGGACCACTCGGTGATACGTACACGGAGTGGACAGTCAGACGTGGAGTGATAAGGCAGCCATCTTTACCTACCCTTCAGGTAGGTATCCCAGAGGATGACCCTGTAGCTTATTTACATCATTTCATCAGTGGTACTAGCATTGTAGTTGTATTTTACATTAATGTCGGGCTTCCATTTCTGGCCCCTTTACTTTCAGCACAGTATTTTGTATTCAGTTTTACTTAGTTTTTTACTTCCAGTTGCATACTCTGTTGTGTTTGTTTATTGTTATAAAATAAATTCCATCCCAGATTCAGGATTTACAACTTTGGTGCTAGTCACCAGCCCTTGGCCTATGGAAGGAAGGCTTGAGGTAGTCACGATACAGGCCCCAGGGGATGGGTCATGACAAACATTAAATATCATCCATCTATGATGGATCTACAAATGTTCCCTCCAATGATATTATCTGACCAAAAAATAAAACCTAGTTTAACCTCTTTTATGGTATTTACTAAAATTCTCATGTTATATTCATGTTATTCCTTTTACTATAAAAATATAATAATATCATATATAAATACTACTAAATATTATCAATTTTATATCGAAATAATCTATCCATTAAATCATTTAATATGGAAGGGTAATTAGTACGACTGAAAGGAATAACTACACATTCATAGTGCCGATACCTTCTACTTAATTCTATATTGGGTAAATACTCTCTAATGACCCTTAATAGATGTTTTCTTTGAGGAAGATCATTCTTAAAAAAGTGTATAGTTGATCAAATAAGTATTTGATTTAGGACAGATGATACTTATTCTTAATAGTTATATTGTTCAACTCTTGATTTTCAATGTAGAGTCACATCAATCCATATATCTCTTATAAAAAATAATAAGTTCACTACAAGGGGATAGATTTTTTGGATGAATCCAATTTCATTATTAGATTCAAATTTAATATTTTGTTTATTCAATTTAAATGTATCCTTTCTATAGGGATTCAATGAATTGGGTGTGGCATTAGGTATGAGTTTTATTTAGAACTCTACATCACATTTTGGTGGAAGAATATGAAACTCCTCTATAAATACATTAAAATTTTCAAAAAATATTTATATAATAAATTTCTAGTTTCTCCAAACCATTTCTGTTAAATATACCTTATGAATGAGATTTAAAACCCATAAAAAATAAGTAATATCTATAGGATATTCATACATATCCTCAAATAGATATACGATCATAGCTTGTTGGGAATGACAATATGGACACCGATTTCTCAACAACTGATTTGGGGTTTATGCAATGAAATATAATACATTACAAATATGACATCTAATTATCCCAAAAAACGAATGAAATGATTTTTTAGATGCACATTACCCTTAAAAGCAAACATAGATAAGTCATAAACATGATTTTTGATCATCACTCCATTTGTTGTATCACAATTAATTTCACATCCAATAATTTGGGTGGAATCAATATACCATTATAAAATTAGTTAGATATTATATAATCTCTAAATCATGTGTGAAATATGTCATTAGTAGTTTTATTGTTGAAAAATTGCGTACATCTTACAGCATTGTTATCACACTCTTATTAAATAATTACTATCACTTGATATTTTCCCCCATCCCTTGTATTAAGAGGTTTTTGATGTTGATCACCTTCATTAACCCACAGTTTTAGTAAATGGTTAGAATAATTCCCATTATCCATAAACAAGTAGAACTAAATTATCTATTGTGTGTTCAAATCATCTTTCTCTATATTCATATTTTAATCTACCTTCATCCCATCACATTTCTAATCGATTTCTTTATGGAATTACCATTCATACATAAAGATTTCAGTAGTCCCCTTAATACATTTTCCACCATAATTCATTCAATAATATGAAAATAAATGTAATATCATCCTCTAATATCAATGGTTAATTATTTTTATTTGAAATCCATCATCATTTTCTTTTAAAATCATTGGGATTCATAAATAAATCCTACCACCATTTCAAACATGACATGACATTAAATAATATTTTCGTATATATTTATTTCAATTATGGCTAACTCCATTCAGAGAGATAGTATTAAGATAATTAAGAACCAATAAACCTTGCATTCACGGTTTGGAAGATAATTCCAGATGTGTACCATGAATGTCTTATAAAGGTTTCCCCTTATATACCAATAGATTAATTATAATTTTTTTTAACTCAAGGATCTCCTTCTCTATATTTGTGAAATTAATACAACTAAATAAATTATTGGAATATATTTTTATGAACTCATGAAAATATAGGGAGTCAATTTCATCTTATTATAACATATTCATAATAATATACCACAATTGACATGCTTAACTATAAAAACTATAGAAAACAAAAATGAATTTTCCAATTTATAAAATTGGAGAATGAAAAGTATATTTTTAGTGGAACTGATTCATTTTTAAGAAACTAGTTGGCCAAATTTCATGCAAAAGAAGGTTTTTGTTTCCTTATGAAGGACTAGAAGAAATTTTTTCCTTCCTTTGTTCATTTACATGTCAAACATTATTATTTAAATGGAAAATTAATATGAAAATAACAATGTTACTTTTTATTCAATATACCATTACAGTATGATTATCGAGAGTAAAATAATTGAAATTTACATCACACTAATCATTAATGTCATTCCTTTTAGTTTTAGTGATTTAATATTTCAAAAAACATAGTTTAAGAAATAATAGTACTACTGTGGAACAACGTATTTTTGAATGATTAATTATAATATTTAAAAATCATGAAACCTACTCTGTTAATCCATATAACTATATGTCTTTCCCATGTCATTAATAGAGATATTACATTTAAATCAATTAAGATAGTTCATAATGTGTTTATGATGTCCCAAATAATATCCCCTCGGAGCGTCATAGCAGGTGTTTAGAAAGACACATTTTTGTACACATGTTGTTGATCGATTATAGCTTCATACAATGTTTTTAGAGTTGTTACCCCAATGTAAATCTATTATAGAGTCAAATACAGTTGTAGTATCTAGAAAATGATAACATTTCATGGAATCTAGATGATCTATCCATTACCAAAATTTTAGGTCAATTTTAATTACATTTAATCTTCCATAGACATATACATTGATATGTACATAGGGATATCATTGTGGTTTTTTCATACACATTCCCATATATTGAGTAAACATATATCAATGGTTACAACTATAGAAACCAATTATTCTCATACATTTAAATGATATCATTTTACAAGAATATTTAATACATTACTGAAAAACACACCTCAAGACATTAATAGTTTATCATCTTTAGAAACCTTAGAACATAAACACTACCCAATAAGTGAGTTTCATTATCTATCGCTGCATTATCCTCAATTATTACCCTTTTTATTCATATAATAATTATATATATCTTCATAAGATGGTGACTGGAACATATGAAATGGGAGATTTCATTTGCCAGATAGGGGTAATAAAGGGAGATAAAAAGGTTAAAATAAACATAAGGGTGTAAGAACATGATATTAACCTTTTAGAATAGCACCATTCATATCAATTATCTTATTCGTGAGACATGGATAAAATATTGACAGTTCATAAGAAACTAATCATACAAGAGTCAAAGAACATGATCCATAAAAGAAAAACATAGGCATAAGACGTGGTATTTTTGGAATACACATAATCATGTAAAATCATTTACATATTAGTCAAGGATCATTTACAAGAACAATATTATAGAAAATTCCTTTACTAAATTATGTCCAATTCCCACCCCAAACATATCTCATTTAACCAGGTTTACTCTCCATTATATACCTGTATAACTAAACATAATTAATTTCGAATTGTATTCATATTTTTTAATCCAAATTCACATCCCATTACAATACTATATATCTATTTGATATAAATTATTACCCAATGTATTTGGGGGACAAATAGGTCCTTCATGTAAAATAATGAAACCCTTAATTAGGTGTTCTACATGATCATAGAAATTCATCCAATCATAACCTCTGATATGAAGTGGGTATCATAAAAATTTCAACATATCATAACATGTTTAAAAGAGGATGGTTTCATAATATTTTAATCATAAAGATAACCCATTATGATAAGTGGTATGCATAATAATTTCCTCATGCTATAACTCCTGGAAATGAAATAGGTTTCACAAATATCATTTCATGAGAACGTAAACAATTTTGAGATTGAATATTATGGGTATCATTGTTTCATATCCCCATTATGGCATAGGTACCACAAAAACATTACCTCGTGATAAAAATTAAATTTCAAATGTAATTTAAAACAATTATTTACGATATTATTCATTTTTCATCAAAAACACTTTTCAATAATGAAAACCTTTAGAAATTTTTATTAAAAAATATCATTGAAAAATTATAATATAGGATATAAAAACAATTTAAATATATTTTTAAAATTATATTTTCATAAAATCATTTTCATTGAAACTAATATTAAAATTTATTCTATAAAAATTTGGAAATCAAAATTTCAAAATAGGGTTTCTATAAAAAATAGAAGTTCGACCAAATGGAGAAATAATGTCATATGTTATAACACAAATATAATACTTATATTAAATACCATTTGTGGAAAAAGTTAAACTATTAAATTAATATCTAGTTTACAAATATAGGAGAACTAAATTATAGATAATTCATTTGATATTGATATTGGGGATTCAACATTGAAGAGATAATCATAATGAACTCATATAATTGTTCATGTTGTCTCATAAAATCCGTACAACTTGGGTAAAATTGAAATATTACACGCAGGAAGAAATAACATAAAATGAATCCTGAAATATCATAAGTTTGAAAATATTAATGAAATTTCATATGGTACGTTATATATACACACAACATGAATGATTATTTTGGAATAACATAACATGTGTCTACAATAAGTGAAATTGCATCAAAATATCATAAATAATTGCTTGATTTTTATCCACAATCCCTAATAATTAAATAACATTAAATATATATGTAAATACAAATAATTATGAAAAATAACAATCATAAAATACATTAAGGGTAATTATACACACCCGATAAAATAAATAGTTTGTTAACATGGCATGAGTCTCATTGAAGAATAAATTGAGTGAATATCCATAACCATAAATCCATAATTCTCTTGAACCAATATATAATTTTTTATAATAAACATAATTTTAATATAAATAAATTATAGATCCATTTTCAAAAATATCATACTATATTTCATTTTATTATTATAAATTATTTCAATTTTTTAAAATATTCCATGTTAAAAATATTTTTCAGGTAACAACATATTTATATTTTATATATGTTGTGACCTGTTATATTTGTTCCTCTAACATTTTACATGATTTCATAATATATATAATTTAAATAATGATTGATATAACAAATCTAATATGCATATACTTATTTATGGTAATCTAAAAGAAATTAGTGACCTGAAGCTATATATACAATTCATGGTGATGGTGGGTCATATGTATTCTTGAACGTTGTTTGTCATTTTCTTTTTCAGTTGAAATTTAAAACATAAATGATATTTATTATAATTTAAAAATCTAGTTATTATATATATTTTAAAAATTTATTTGAACGTCCCATAAAATCTTTTCTGTAATGTTTGAATGAATAAAATCAATTCACGAGGTGTTAATATGACATACACATAAACGATGTTATCGTATTCCCATAAAATGGAAAAGAAGATATTATACATGATTTAATTGTTATATAATTATAGTAAAATTTTAAATTTAATATATATAATATTTTAACAATAAATATCATTATGAACAATCTTGATATTATGTAATGGAAAAAATAATTCTATTCATTTAAGGGGAGGTTGTTTTTTATAGACATGAAAGTTGTTTTCCTATCCCATTTGATGAAATTGGAGATAATTGTAGGGAATTAACTTAACATAAAAACATCTTCTTTTTTAATTACAGTTATTTTGATTTTTATTAATGATATAATAAATAATTAATGAGGTTTCGATAAAAATAAACAGTAACAATCTTTGATGAATAATACTTATTCTTTGGTATCCTGCTTATGTTTTGAATAAAACCCTTCATATGATGGATTTATAACCAAAATTAGTCATATTAAAAGAGAAGGGAGAATATGGGATGTTATTTTCAATGGTTTGGGACTATAATACTAGATTTAGGGTTCTATATATGTGAGATTAGTGTTTTTTTTATAACCGAGGAGGAGTGGAATTCAGGTAAATACACATAATTATTCCATATTCGGAGGTCTCTATTACCAAATACACCACCAAAATAGATCAATAACTTAAAGATAATTTTAATATTTTTTTATAAAAATCCAAAATACCAAAATAAATCTATTTTTTGTCTCCTTTCATTTTCTGGAATATTACTCAATATTACACTTTTACTTATTACCATTGTAAGTTATATCATTTTATTTACCAAAGATATATACACTTTAACACTATAATTACAATGAGTTTTTTATATAACTTTACCCAACATATTATAATTCAAAATAAAAATAATTAAAAACATTCCATGTATGTTGAAATATATTTTAATAAAATAACAAGTAATGCACGAATACTCTTTTTATCCTTGATCACGGTAAATATTTTTAATAATTTAAACAAATAATTATGGTAAAAATTTCTTTTTCCAATATAATATAATATAAAAACTTATTAATAATAATACTCAATAAATTTTTATATTTTCTAATATCATATGTTGATTAATTTAATACAATATTACACGTAATGATGTTAAATGATTGTTGGTTTTCACAGAGGAATTGATAAAATGTATAATAAATTTTTTTTTTCAATTTCAATTTGAAATTAATCCAAATAACATGAATTTTATTACTAGATATATAACTAAAGATACATTAAAAAATTATAGTTTTACTTTATAAAATAATTTGGAGAAAAGATCATTATCAATTAATATTCATTAGTTTCATTATTCATCGAAAATAGAAATTCATAAAAATACAACAAATATATCTAAATATAATTTTGAAATTATAAACTAAAAACGAAATATTATTTTATCAAACAAATTTTTTAATGTGTGATTTATTATTATTATTTTTCACAAAATTAAATACAAATGTATTGTTTGATAATTTTTTTAATGATATTAATAGAACCAAATGTTATAATCTTGAATATCAATTTTTTTTAATATAAAAATATTATACATAACGTTTACAAATTATTTATAACTATTTATATTACTATGAATAATGGGTCATTTATAAAGGATATGATTAAATAACAATATAAATTATATAACTACATTTTCTGAAAACTTAATCTCATGTGTAACACATGGTATAAAAGTGTTTTGTATAAGATAAGTTTAACATGTTGTTAGACATAACCCAGTCGTAAATTAGTGTTGTGTTTAAAGTAATCCAAAAATGGTATTTAATCTATTCATAAAATAATTATTTAGAAAATATCATTGTATTACATAGCTAGTCAGAATAATAGTAGAGAAGATCCTCCAAAATCTTACGAAACAAACTTTTAGGGCTTTACCTCCTTAAATATTAACCAAAACAGTAATTTTATCTATATTGGAAAAAAATAAATGATAATCTTGATAAAAAATAACCTCACCAGCCATTATGAAGGTATCACCCAAATGGAACTCCCATATTATAGTAATTTAATAATCATTAATACCTTTTAACTTCATAAAAATCATGAAAACACGTTCATATTTATTAAATATAATTAATATATGCATACAATGGAGGAAAAGTCATCGATTGATACTAAACAAAAAAAATAACGAGGGTAACAATAAATCTATTTTTATGAGACATTAATTAATCTATCTTGATAGTTTTCACCCCTATTCCTCTTTAAGATTACTCTAAACAGAAAATTCATACAAGGGAATTCCATCACACTAAAAGAAAAATATACATGGAATATTTTATATGAAAAAACATACCTATTATGCATTTAATATACCCTAATCCATATCATATGTTGTTTCATCTTCATTGATTTATACTTAATAAATACGATATATAGGTTACATGTTAGAGTTTCCACTATAATGAATCACGATGAAGAAAATATTAATAGATCATGAATGGATTAATATATCATCTCTTATCAGGGTATAATACAAACAACATTTTTCTGGTCGATCCATGAATGGAACCTCATGACAGTAATAAATATAGGAGGTGGAAATGCATAGATATACCAATCGTATAGCATAGTAAATGAGTGGGGATCCCTATATTTGTATTTTTAATTTACAAATAAAACATTATTTGGACCACCGTACTTTGTCTAGACTATCACATTCATTAAGATTACCCTCCATTTTACATATTTCTATACAATAATTCTTTATGGCCTTTATAGTGGAAACCATTGAGGATTCTACCCACTAGACTCTCAATCATGTTCTATTAGGCTTACGATGGGATTAATAGTGACATATTAATGTGTTTCACATACCTTCCTCTAGGAAATTCTACCTTATTCTTCCATACTAAATACATCACGTGTAGTACCTAATAAGCATAAAATAGAACATTATTAAATTAAATATCCTATAACATGGACATAAATTTTTAAATTTTTCCTAATATTTGAATATATTATATTATATATCATCCAAAAAACATGCATACCCTAAATAATGGGGTTAATTAATAAATACCCACCATATCACATCTCGTCCCCTAAAGTCACCCAATAGATCATCCATCCTCCAATATATTAATTATAATGTGATAACACTTTTCACATCATATTTTTTATTAAATACAACCCTGTGTTCCATACATTTTGTCCCAACTTATAAACCATTCAGTCAAAACTCGTAGTTTGATAATTAATATTAATTAGTCCTTCTTTAACCAACATTTATCATTCATATTTGACATTACTATATTGTATTACATGAAAAAATGATAAAATTCTGTTTTAGATATCTATTCTATAAACTAATATCCTATTTTTTCTCCACATCACAAAATTCATTATCATAATCATAACGTCCAAATTTAGAATGCACTCTGAATTATGATAACCACTCAAACTATTTTATATCATTATCACTTAGTGAAATATACTGTATGTATTCCTCTTTAGTTATTTGGATGTTTTACCACAATTAGTGAAATAATATATCAAAACATTTTTGTATTTACAAGGTAGTTCATTGATTTCTAATAGTAGTTATATATAAGGATAATTGATTCTACACATTAAAAAATTCTAATTTTTTTTATTTTCTCTAGTTATCATCTTAATATAATTAGTATACTTTTAATTTTTAATTCTTGGGATACATCAATTTCTCATCCTCTGTTTCACAATTAACCTGAAAAAACAAACATGAGGTACATTCTTCCTCATTGTGGATATGGTTCTACTTATATAAATGTATTTAAATAATAACCATAATAATATAAAAAATAGTGGATTCCATCCTTCCCTAAATACTAATGCTCATGAACATTATTCATTGAATCCTTAGAAGATTATCTTCAAAACAACATTTTAATTTTTTAGGAAAATTTTGTCTACAAACATCCATTGATCATTAATCATATATTATCCTCACTATGAGCATCCACCTTCTTATTTCCTAAACTATCATCCTTTTATCACTCATATATTTAAATTTAATATATTTAGATATTACACCAAAATAACATAAATCATGAATATGGCATAATTTACTTAATGCGAAAACCGTCTAGAATTTTTTTTGGAAACATGATTGATGACATACAATGTTTTTCACCCATGGTATCTAGTTTTTTTTAATATACACTCATTTTTTACTATATTATTACAAATATTAAAATCATATACATCGTATCCAATATTTTGTTCCCCATTATGTGATTACTCTAACTAAATTTAGCCAACCACAAACTCACTCTTATTAAAACATAAATAGAGTGTATGTAATTATGAATAATGATCATTCAATTTAAAAATTTTAGTGATGTTTTTTCAAATTAAATTGAATATTAAGGGTGAATTATTATAAAATTTTTAAAATAATATTAATTAATAAGTTAATAGCATATGATTTTTTATAGCTCTTCTAATAAAATTGCAGAAATCACTTTTTATATCATTTAAACTACGTGAAATCAGTAGATCACACAATATCATTACAAATATTTTGGTATTCTGAAAAAAGATATTCCATTTATTTTTATAATAGAAGAATAAATAATTAATTAATAACTGTTGATTAATTAAATTAAATAAATATACAATTTTTTCTTTTCATCATTTTTAAACCAATAAAAAACTTAATCTTATACGGGATTTCAATAACCTAATATTGAAATATATTTTATTATAAATTTGTGAAATAATCAAAAATAAATAAGAGTTGAAAAATATTTGGATGATGAAGAATAATTATATATAATAATATATTGAACATAAAAAATTAAATTAGTAGTTAATTGAAAATGACTGAATGGTGGTAATAACTTAATATTAGTTTCTGGTGCATATTATGTTTTCACCCTTATTTTTTTGATATTACATACACAACAATGATATCCTTCCATGATTTTTATCTTATTTTAAAAAAACCTTAATTCTCTCATCATTTCCAATACACAAATAATGAGGTACAAGTCCCACTATGCCATGACTAATGATTTTGTATGAATGAAATATTTACACAATGAATTTTATAATAGATGCTCTACATAATATGCACCACCCATTTGTCAAATAGTAAAACTAAAAAAATTTCATAAAATTTAAAATGAGGTATAACCAATCCAAAGGAATTAGTAGCCAATTATATGTCTATTGTGAAGATGAAAAAATACATATAATTTCAACTAAATGATATTAAAATAATATAATATTTTAAAAAAATCAAATAGATGTACTTTCATAATAGCTCTAAAAATATTTTTATAGCTGAAGAGAAAATAATTAAATAATAATAATAAAAAATAAATAGTAACTAATAATCATCTCGTTCCCTTCAATCAAATTTTATAGTCCTGAGTAGAATATTTTACTCCATTAAAAACATCAAGGTTTCCATGTATTGGGTATATGTTTTCCCCACATTTTCCAAATTTTACATTCCCATTAGTTTCATAAATGTTGATCATATCTGACATCCTTAATTGACAATACATCGATGATCTGATAACTTCTTATTTAAATAACATGAAAAATAATTATATAATTTATCTATAACAATTGTAAACAAAGAGGTTGTTTTCATTATAATGATCTGTTAAATCCATAAATTTTAACACAGTTAACATTTTAATATTATCATATAGTACTTGTCGATAAGTTGTAAAATATTTAATATTTATTTCATTGATCATATTTCCACTGTTCTAACTGAAAATATATATTCAATAATAATCTCTCTAATGTGTTTTATAGGTATGGTATATTATGATACTCTAGAGATTATCATTAGCTTATGGGAATATTATACATCCACTAAATAGTACTTTTTATATTTATTCTATGTTTTATGTCCTCAAACAATAATATCAATATATTTATTCTGATATAAATCACTTGTAAGGAATATCTTATGATTTTGTCTTTTATTATCACGGTTTTATATTGGATCAATAGACTTTTTCAATTTCATATAAAAAAATTTCTTGTTTCATAATAAAATATCCATATGAATTTATTATGTTTTGAACATATTTATTGTTTAAAAACATGCATGAATATGAAAATGGAAATTGTAGTATGAGATTTCTATAATTTATAAAATAATTACTATTAAACTACAAAAATTATAAAATATGGTTCTTAATGAATGATACAAAACATCTTCTTCATTGTCTTCTTCTCTATAGAATCATGTTTTTTGGTATTCATATATGATCCTAATGTTTATTTCAATTTGAGAAGCCCTATATTTTTTGCACACAATAATTGGGAATTTCACTTACTCAGTAAATATACATGAACATAAAAAACACATTTTTTTAAAAATGAGAATTAAATATCATTATATCTAAAAAAATATTATATAGAGAGATCCAATTAAAAATTATCCCCCAGCATCTCCAATTTTTATTTTATCATTTTAATATCCCTAAATATTTTCTGATATCATTAATAATTCGTTACAAAATTTATTTTTATGAAAATCATGTCTTAAATGGTTAATAAATTCATTGTCTCATGGAAATCATACACCTTATCGTAGTTGACTCTGTGTCATTAAAATATAATTTCAGTAGTATCATTGGTATTGAATTTTTCAAAAAGTGAATATTAATTCATATTTATATATAAAAACATCTATATCACATGTAACAAACTAATCTATATTACAAAAATATTGACCATGTTAGTGGTGTAATAAGAATTTAGGAATGATTACACATATAATAGATATATAAAACTAGTTGTGAGAGTCTACGATGAACAATGTTGATTCAATACTCTCCGTATCATAACAAAAAATATCAATTAAATTAAAACAACATATCATTCATTTCATTATATCATGGAATTCATATATAATTAAAGAATTCAACTTTTCATAATCAAAAAAACATTTATATTTCTCATTATAAATGAAATATGATGTTCATTCAACACACACATAAAAAAATATTCTTCCACATGGACAATAGAATAAAAAATATCGGAAAATGACCAATCATTTCTAATAATACATTTATAAAAACTATATACCCTTTATATGATAGGACTCCAATCAACACTCTATAGATCCATCTGAACACTTATTCAAAATGTTTCTAATCATATATATTACACACATTTTGGATATATCTAAATGTTATAAAATTTATTGTGGGTGATTAAATCCTATTTTTTATCATCAATTATTCCCCAAATATATGTTTTAAGTTATTTCAATATGAACATCAAAATAAACAACATCAATATAATGAATGGGTGAAAACATTTCATGGTCTTCTGTGCCAACAAAACCACTAAAAATCCTTAGAATGCCTATATTTAGAGATATTACTGAATGTGTAGGTAATTAAAATGAAATGATTTAAATATCGAATTTATTATTTTACCTCAAATATTGGATTCATATCATAAAAATGGTTCAGTAGTGCCAGTCTAAAAAAACATGCATCTGGGAGTTGGATTACTACATATAAATCTACACAAAATCACTAAATTCCATCGATAATGTTAGAATTAGATCAAAACTATGTAATATCCCAATATTTTCAAGATATCTTATAGAATTTGGGTAGTGAAACTAAACTCACATATTCCCCTAGAATATCAAAAAAATTATAACTAGATTATAATAACCACTTTATAAATCAATATATCTTCATGGACAGGATAATAACAAAACCATAAAATATCATGTATGTCCAAGGAATTAAAAGTCAACTAGATTCTTAAAAATCATATGCATATATTATTATTACTAATAACCTAGGTTATATTCATCCTCTGACATCCCTCATCATAAACAAGATAAAAACATTAATCCTTAATATATACAAGTTACCCTCAATATAAAACACTGTAAATCATAACTATGATAAGATAAATCACTAATCATATTATCTCACTCATTAAAAATATATTCTATTGCTCCATGATGGAGTAACTTGGAATCATACCCAATCACCTCCAATGCGGATACATAACATTGTATATACTGAAGGGAAACCCATACAACTAACAACTCTATTAAACACTTTACAAATACAACACATTATCTAATACCATTATAGTATAAACATAATTGAGAACTAATATATTAAATGAATGACCCTATAGTTCAGTCCACATTATCCATAATTTTATTAGAAAATATAGTTTATAACACAGGAATTATATTATTTCACTCATCAAATAATGACTCCCCAAATATTAAACCATTATTAATTTACCTAATATTAAATCCCACTTTGATAACATCATCTCACATGTAATCCATAATGATATTAATATTGAAACAGATACTATATCATTATGACCAAATTACCCATTGTAAAAAAATTGAAATGATCGAATCAGAATCATATCCCTAGTATGAACAACATAATGGTCTCAAATTGGTAAACCTATAATACTAGAATAATGGATAACACATTCAGATACTTCTATCTCCTCCAAATATTAGAGACCCTTTAGAGTGACATCATATTTATCTAGTAATCATCCCCCTTAGTGATATTGTTTTCAGTTGATCATATCCCATGAAAAAAATTGGATCTTTTTTATAGTCGTATGAGAGGATAAAAAATATATCACATTATTTAGATACCCCATAGTCCCAATTATGTTAACTAAAACTAAAACATCACGAATAGGAATACCAAAATACACAATTGATGAAAAATATTAATATATATATATATGTGTATCTACATATGTATTAAAAATTATAGTCAACTTGTCTAGTATCCTCTCTTAATTATACATCAATCACATCAAATTGAGAAATTTGATAAATATATCAAATTTATACTAATTTTCATTAATTTATTGGGTAGAGTGAACTAATGAAATAAAATAGAGTGAATGCAATATTATAAAACACATGGTTCCATTGACGTACTTATATTAATGGTCAGGATATGGATGAACGTCGAAGACATTCAATAGAGAGGGAAAAGGTGATTTAGTCAGCCTACCATGAGGATAGAAAAATATTATGATTTTTTTATAGAAAATTAGACCAATTATGAATATCCACAAAAGAATTTGTGAACCAATGTGTTTTATCATTTTACATTGTATTTTAGGTGACCCCCCATGTTCTTTATTACTATAAATGGTGTTCATAATCGGCGAGAGTGTGTCCCATTTCCAGAAAATGTCTCACAAATATTACAGTGGGATACTACTAGGTTTATATTGAGATAAAAAAAATTAATAATATTATTTTTGTTAATATGCATAAAAAATTACTACTCATGTATTATTCACTCAATCCACCCCATCGAAAACATCCTGGTCAATGTTCAGAATATGACCAGATTAAACCTCCCTAAATAATTCATCAACATCAACATGGTTTTGTATAGAATAATATAATATTAATGTAGGATAGACTACAGTAGAATTATGAATCTTTAAAAAATCGTATGACCAATTATTACTATTAATGTTTTCATAATGTAATTTTTTGATAATTAATATATTATGAAAGACATGGAATAGGGTATTGTATATATATTTTCATAATATTTGGTTGGAGATAATTAATTAGTCATCAAGGGATACCATAAATATGAATTGACATGATAATTATGGATATAAATATTTTCTGTAGTTCTAAGAATATGTATAAATAAGAAAAATGATTAGAATGATATTAGAATGGTCAATTATGAAGATTCATCATCATAAACTGGATTCTATTTTAATATTCATTCTTTTAATTCATTACTACAAATTCAATAAAATGGAAGGATATATTTACCACCCCATTCTTCGATTCCATTTTTCATGGAAACATGATTAATAAGGATAAATTTTAATTGAAAATTATTTGAAGGAATCAATGATAATGTTTTTAGTGAAAAACATGCATGGTCTAGATCCTTATATGGGTATATCAAATTCAATAGAGAGTTATTTTTTAGGATTTATTCAGGAAATTTATATCATAGAGAATTGAGGAGTTTTTTAATTCAACTATAGTCCATGAAAATATTATTTCATAAATTAATTCACTTAATATGGACTAAAATAAATTATATATTATTACATGATATATAAGATAGAAAAATCTGAATACATAATTATGTATCCCATTAACAATAATATGAATTAGTAAATCATCAATGGTGATTATTACCAGATGACAAATATTGTTTGAACATGGTCAACAGTCTAAAAATTAAATGGGTTATTATTATTATTTTTCTATTTAGGGGTTGTAATGAGCAGAACCTATTGACCTAATAGATCAAAGCTAGATCATCACAAAACAACATTCACACAACAGAGTCACTGGAGGATATAAGAATCAGTAAGGGAAAATGATAACACTTATGGATGATTTATTACCATCTAAAGAAAGAAAAAAATTAACAAGTAACAAATACAATGACTTTTAATGTTCCAGTATGACCCATGAGGTTGTTGGACCTACACTATTAAAACATATATATGTTCTATAAGAACTACAATTCTACATTAAATATATAAATTAATGGTGTAAAATTTACATAAACTGCATTAAAACACATATAATAGTCCAAATCAAATATATAATACATAATAAGTATAAAACTAGACTGAAAACGACAATAAATTAAATATACTAACCAGATGATCCATGGGGGTAAAATGAGATGACATAAGGTAATGAAATCCGTGTGAACAATGTTGGAAAAATCCAAATCATCTGATATACATGCCACTTAAAAACTCTTATTTTTAACATTGAATTAAATCTCCAAGTGTGTAGACTACCAATACAATTTTTTAATAGCAACCCTCAGATTCAAGAATTTTTCTTTTACTTGGGTTACCTATATTGAGGATTATATATTTTATAAAGGTAACATATATATGTTGTGGGTTTTTTGTACCACATTTATTTCACCACTCATCCTTCTCATCACATTCATTAATACAATAGTGTAATAATGCAATATATGTTTGAAAATACTGATAGTAAACTCATATTAATCAATAAAATAATGTCCTATAATAACAATGATTTCGTCACACTGTTAAATAAGGTGAATAAGTACCCATTTTATTCAATTAATAAACAATAAATATCAAAGTTTAAGATGCACACTAATTTTCATCAATATAATTCATTCGTTTTTAGATCCATGATTTCAATCCAAATTGAGAATTTTTTGAATATAAGGATGATTTTTTTCAATAGTGTTTAATAAAATCAATCACATGAATATGAATTGTATATATATTTATATAATTTTCAGAATTTTTTTATAATCCTCCTCCAATGGAGAGACTATTTATTTTCATCCTAGGATATGGTTTCATAGGTATCAATTAAGGGATATACGATATATAAATAATCCTCACTATTGTGGACACTCTTATAAAATAAATGAATGTGTATATTGATAATCATAATATAATTTATAAATATAATCCCACCACTATATGAAGAACTTCTCTTATTATGTAGGATTATATCAACTGCATATACAGTCTTTGGATGTGTAAACATTTCAGACACCTCTAGATGAATCCTGTAAAACATGAATCAAGACATAAATTTAAAATAATGAACATTACAAAGATAATATGTGAAAAATAATCAAATATTTTGATAGAACATATTATCATAAAAATTTTATAACATGTAAACATGGTATACAATAATTAAATTATGCATCTAATCAATATATATATATATATAAAGAACTCACACTCGTGCATTAAATATAATATATATTTCTCTTATATTTTTTACAATATAACAGAGAATAAATCTCGAAAAAATATATTGCATCATAAAATAAATTAATTTAAAATTTTATATAATAATTTCATTAAAATTTTCATGAACCTATATAATGTGTGTGAGGAAAATGTAACATTATTTTTCAAAACACTATAATCCATTAAGAGAAGCCTGGGGGTGTGTCATAGGTATAAATCCTCATGTGATAATAAAAAAATACACCATTCAACATATGTTTTGCTAGAAAAAGATTCATATAAAATATTATATTTAGAATGAATTACTATATAAGCCTCATAGAATACCATTTACCATAAATAACTGTCATGCGATAGTATGATGGAATGAGAAGAGGATCACCATAAAAAATTTTATGGATATAGACTCCTATTCTTAAAAGGATAAATCGGTCATAATAAATTGATTTGGAAACGTGAAATTCAGAAAATTGTATTTGTGTTACATTATTAACATTAAATCACTAATATAATAAAAATTTGTTAATTAATACCTTAGGATCACTAACTATAGTCCCTAATACCACCTGGAAGATAAATGACCAATATATGATATTATAAGTAACCTTATAACGGTTGATATTGTTAAGGAAATATTAAAACCGGTGTATATGGAGAAGAAAATTTTTAAAGAGGAAAGATCATACATTTGGTTCACTATGGTTTGACATTCATGGAAATATAATGACTGATTTGAATCAAAATCATTGAAATCTCACATTGATAGTGAAAATAAATATATTAAACCATTGTATTTGGAACAAGTACTCAAAATTAAGGGCTATATCATCTGTTTGATACATATGGGTTACAATCTTGGGTTTGAAAATATTAATATTACTTTCATTAAAGGGTTTTTTAATTTGTATATTTTTTATATGTATACTACCATTTTTTACCCAAAGGACCAAAGTCATTCCCACAAACCCCTTTGGTCTCACTATGCATATGATTTATTAATAATTGGTTCCCTGTGAATTTATAGCACCCAGGATCTTCTTCATTCCACAACATCTATCTTATATTCCCTTATACTATATCTATATTTCAATTATACTAATATTGATATTAAAATTAATATATTTCTAGTGAAATTGTACATGGTATTATATAGGTATAAAAACTCCTCATGTGATAGTTTTTATCCTCCATAATATTTTTCTCAAATTTAAGGGGAATGTTCATAGCTGTAGGGACTTCTTATATAAATAACACATCCATGATTCTTTAAATTTCTTTTGGTTTAACCATCATGCTAATATAGATAGAATGATGTCTACAATAAAATATATTACTTTATCATTGATATAATTTTGTTTTTCCATGTTTCCACAATCTAACTAGAACTCTAAATAATCCCACCAACCCATATGAATTGTATGGAGAAATATCCTCTCCAGTATTTAGACATAGAATGAATCATAAATTACCAAAAAAACATGTTGGTAAGGAAAATATTCTATCTAAATAATCAATTGAGAATAACATATCATTTCATCCAATGATCAAAGGATTTTATATAACATTTTTTATAAAAAAACTGCTGCCAATTTGAGAAAAGACTCCTTAGAATGAAAGGTCGCTATTTTTATATTACAAATGACATCATCTCTAATAATCATAAGATTTCCTAATGTTTGGGTGTTCCCATTAACATATGAATCAACATCAATCATGAACCTATATTTTATACAATTCATGGACAAATAAATTAATAATATATCATATCTTTAAATCATAGTTGGGAGGGAAATAAAAAGTTATAGATTACCTAAAATGGGGTCATAATAAAGGATTAAATGTAACATGTATTATAATAATACTCAATTAAATGAAAATGACAATCGCAAAGGACAATAATTTTGAGGATGGATGTTCATAACATATCATACAATATATGGATAGTGCTCCATGAATTCCCTCTTTCCAATGATGATATAGTATACTCAGATCACTTATGGTCATAGATTTTTTTGAAATGATTTCCAAAAATGAGTGTTCAACATTTAATATTAATAAAATATATTGTTACGTATCATTCATTAGATTTTCCTGAACATACAAACATAGATCATTCCCCAATGTCAATTAATTTTGGTTTCATGAACATGAATTAAATTTGAACACTCATATTTAGTGATCCATATTTATAAACACCAAAAAAATTCTATTCAAAATATTAGTTAAAATAATTATTAAAAACATAGTTATTTTCTCATTTACATTCTTCTATTGTACATGGATTAAAAACAGTATTTTGGTTCTTATACATTGACTAAATAACAAATCAAATATAAAACCCTAAACCCTACTATTCCTCATTTTCGGTTAATCAAAACATGTTTCATTATAATATTTATAACATTATAGAAATCCCCTAGAAATTCGTTCAATTACAGGAGTTGTACTCTCTCATCACCCTTTCTTGAATGTTTTCTAGTATGAATAATCCTTCTTATATTTAAAGGAACAATACAGATTCTTTGTTCAATATTTCAATAAGTGTCCCTCAATATAGTTTCTCTAATGAAAATAAATAATCATTTTCCTAGATCTAGGATTCATTAAAATATTCAACCAATGGCGACTTATGATTGAATAGGTATAAATACATTTTATCCTAAAAATAATTTTCCTATATATGATGGCTAGAAATTATAGGAATAATATTTTATTAATTTTTATCCTCATAATTATTTTTTGTTTGAATGTTACTATTAATTCCATTAATTGTAACATTTTCTAAATTCTAATAATTTAGAAGGTCAAAGTCAAAAGATAAAAAATAATAAATATATCAAATCTATCAAAAATTGAGAGATATATATAAGATTCTATACATGAGTATCTTCTATTTAGTATAAAAATAAATCCATTCTCCAATAATTTAGTCCCAAAACACTATAATTCTTATAATACTATGGATAACATGACATTGGTGATCTGAAAATTACATTCATATAGTCTAAACTATTAAAAAATAATATTTTTTTACATTTTTCTCTTCAATACTATACTGCATGGAAATTTAGAAAAGTAGTAACACTTTTCCATATAGAGGATATATTTGATGAAGGTTATATTCAAATACAAATAATCCATAATGAGGTCCTCAATGTGGTTTCCCATCATCTCCAATTTTTTACAATACTCCTCAAAACATACTTTCCCCTCATTGAATATATTTATCAAAATCTGATATTTATTGATAATCAAAAAATATTTCTCATTATTCATGTCAACTAAGGAATTATTCCAATCATTTTTGTGGCATCATCCTTTGGAACATTGATTGACAAAGGCTCTAGAAGAATTATTTCCTAATAAATAATGAGAATCACATGAAATTTTCTTTTTTGAAATAATCTATAACTATATCTTTCATAACACCATTTTCCAATTTTATATTCTTTTGTGGATTTTATTTCCTATCAGAATGAGAATCCTAATAATTTTCACAAAGAGGTGTTGATTTCTCTAGAGGCATTTTATGTCCTTGAACAACAGTTGTCTATAGTTCTAATGTATCTAATCTTAAATCTTACTGAATATTAATTTTCATAATGAGGTCTCCTTTTTCATTGTGATTTTTTAATTTATTGTAATTATTTTAATTTATTTTCTATTTCCAATTAATTACTAGATAATCTCTAGAGTTGTATATACCATTACTATAGTTCTTCGGGTCAGACCAATGTTGCACTATTGTGAGATGTGCTTTCTCTATATGTCTAAATTAATTATAATGAAGTATGAAGTTATATCATAGCCAATTTAATTGAATGTATTGGTAGGAAAACAATTATGAAATAAATTTATTTTACACATATTGAAAAGGAATTCATCGATAATCTATTAATTATAAATAATAACTAATGACATTTTTAAATCAGGTTGTATTTCTATTTTGAAAAATGTTTTTATTTTTTCAATTTAGAAAATCAGTTAAAATTACTATCCAAAATTTTCTGAATGATATTAATAATATAAATAAATAAATATTATATTAAATCATAATCTCTATCTTTCATATAAATTTTATATTAAAAGTTTCTTAAATTTCAATTCAATTTTATGATTTATAATGTAATTTCCCAAAATATTATTTTAATCATATTCTATGATAAGAATTTAAATATATTTATTTAAAAATATTGAACATCAATATTTAATGATTTATTCCATATTTTTAATTAATAGGATCAAATATATCTAATTCTTCACTTTTATTTTAAGACAACATGTTTAATAACCACGATAAATTATTTGTACCATGGTAAGGGTAAAATGGGTTAAATAAAGTTAAAACACTAAGATACTACTTTAAAATTTATCTAAAATATTAAAATATCATATTGGATTATTTTAATTTGTCCATGTATATAAAAAACTAAAATATATTGAAACATGGTGCCAAACTGTTTTGATTATTACTTTTATATTAATTTAATAAATAAATAGATACAAAATGTATCTCTCTTGAAATTAATATCTATATAATTTCAATATAATGATAAAAAGAGTATAATTATGGATAAAAATGTTTACATGAATGATAATTTTTTTATTATTTTCATTTTAATTGATTTTTAATTTATAATGAATGAATAATTTCCATAAATGCATACACAATGTTGGCATGATGTATATTGAATTAGTAGAAATATATAATATGGGTTTTAAAATATTTACTTAAACAGAATGTATTATTTTGTTCTAAATTTTTTTAGATAAATATATAATATTAGTGTTTTTTAAAAGGATTTTATTTTAATTCCATCATTTTATTCATGTATTAATTTTCAAATTAATTGAATAGTTACAAAATTGGAAACAATGATATTTTATAAGAAATATTATTTTATGAAATGATGTTATATTTATAAAGATATTATATTAAGATAGATGGATGAAATATTATTTAAATATATAATATAATTTTCATTTATGAGTCAAATTTCAATTTATTGTAATTAAATTATCTCTTTATGCCTGAAATATTTTTTATAGAGATTAAGTTCAAAAATGGTCAACAAAAGTGGTTAATAAAAATGATATGGTCTTAAATGACACTAGAACATGTAAAAATATCAGTGGATAATATTGTTATGTCACTAACACTTTAAATTTGATTTAATTTCAGGTCAAAATATTATTTTTAAAAAATTAATTGGTTAATTTTTATTCTTTTACGAAATTCGATATGAGTCCTCTCTCTCAATTAAAAAAGGACCCCGCATTTGGTTCGTATTTAAACAAATTTGAGACCTATATATGGAAAATAACCAATACATTTCTCTTATAAACATCATTATACACTGCGTTTATGTTCTATCTATCATAAAAAAATTACAATTTTATTATGAGCAGATATAATGGTTTCCTCGTAAAATAGAGTTATCCTTCTTATACCAACATATTTAATTTATTTATTCATATAATTCTTATAATTATATGGTAATTAATATAAAATTATAACATCAGTATAATAAATATACATAAATGTTATTATGATTAGTTTATCCCCATTACTCACCCTTTTCACAATAAAATGGTTAGTGAATGTATTGCATCTGTGTATATATGGCTTACCGTCTCCACAATGTGATATTAACCATTTTACATCACCATATTTCATTGATGGTTTCTATGGTTGGTTTAAATATTATAAATAATATTTATTATATAATTTTAATTGTGGAATTATTATTTCTCATCTATCATCTTACCATCAAATCCTTTTGCTGTTAATAACAATACTCATGCATATGTGTGGACATCCACCACAGTGATGGGATGTGATTTTACATTTCCATTTTACATGGAAGGTAATAAGAATATAATTAAAAAATATATATTTGTTATATTATATGATAATGATTCTAGGCATGTGAATTATAATTTTCATTTCTTGCGTTTCATTCATCAAAAAGTGAAAAAAATGATCATGCATATGTATGGCCTACAATTTTCAACAATGATGTATTTTATTTCTCTATCTCTTCAAATTATGGATCACACATAATACACATATAAAAAATATGTATTATATTTATTTAATTATTATAAATTATGAGATTATTAAACTATAATAAAAGTACACTGACCAGGATAGATGAACTAAAACATGCATGAAAAATGGAAAATTTATCACTAAGAAAATTGATTTTAAAAAAATTGATTACAAAATTACTGATATTTTTTCATAATTAAGTAATAAATAGTATTATATATATATATTTCTATAATACATGTATAAATAATATATATTTATTATACATGATGTTAGACTATGTGAAATGAAAGATGAAAATTGATATAAGGAATCTATGTTTCAATAAAATTTTAATCGTTATTGTGTATGAATGAATTTATATTGAGAAAATTAAATTACCCGTATGTATTAAATATCATTCATTTTATTCGCAACTTTTTTTTCTATTGAATTAATATTTTCCTTTTTTTCGTAAAATTTTGTTTCCCAGGGATTGGAGTAATATTTTTCAGTCAAACTAAACTTTTTTTGTTTTAAAATATGTTTCTTTTCAAGCTTATTTATGCTTTAAAACATTTTTAATATGTATAAATATTTTCCAATGATTGTTTAATATAAATGTTACCCAATATATATATTTTCTAGAAACATTTTCTAAAAATATTCTTATCATTTTCAGAATGAGTTAATTTTCAATATTTTATAAATGGTTGAAAAGAATGTTTTGTGGTAACTTATTTGAAATGAATAGAATTTTCTTCTATCCTGACCACTAAATGCATTCATTCTTCCATTAAAATTTATCATCGATAATTTCCACTTAAATAATATTACATTCTATTTGATAAGTTATTAAGTTTTTAATATGTGATTAATAAATGAAATATGTATATTCCACAATAATTTTTTCATTTATTCTTTTAATGAATATTTATCTAAAATACATCATTTGATGTTAGATTTGTATAATTGGGATATGATATCATGATATTATAATTAATATATATTTGGATTCATTATAATTTTAATAGAGATATTTTTAATAAAACCATCTTTTTCGTTTTTCAAATTATTATAGAATTTTTATTTGTTCATAAATAACATTTTAATTTCATGGCATGTGATATTTTTTTTGAAATAATATTTATGATCAAGGGAAAAACATATATACGGTGTTGATTATGTGATTTATAGACACGAAACTGTATAAAACTATAGTGTATTATATAATATTTATGATTGCATGAGATAATTATGGTAAAAAATTTGATGTTCTTGATCTATATTAAGAAATAAGATGATGTGTTTGATCCACTATGGGAAACAAGTAGATGGGCATAATGCACTACATGAAAATGGGGTGATTAATGACCCAATATGATTTTATAGCCCCATTAGTAAACATTTAACTATAAAATGGTCTCCATACCTATGATAGTTCTACACTTTTATGAAATAAAATTAGTGTTTCTGATAAATTTATTAAGTTTTATTAATTTTAAGATTTATTTATTTCGAAATGATATTTTATTTTGTAATAAATAATATTTGTCATCTTTTAATGATTGTATATTCACATTATAAGTTATAATAATGATCATATAGCATTATAATTATATTATTATTTATTATTTTCATTATTTTAAATAACTCTAGTTTATAAATAATGATCATATATGCTCACACATTCTTATATATCCTTTTAATAGATTTTGAATAACAATTTTATGTTTTTTATATCAAGAATATTAAAATTTCAGAAGAACATCCTAGGAAATGATGAATAATATATATATATATATATATGATTTTTAGGTATGTGGTTATAAATGATGCCAAACAATCATAGTTAAGAATAGATAAAAATGGGATATTTATCTAAAATTCTGAAATATCCATGTATAAAGAGAATGGGATTCTACGTTTTGTATCAGATAATGTTTCCATTATTGTAAAGAACATGTGATTGGAAAAATATATTGAAAAACCACTAGGTATAAATATTATTAAAAGATATAAAGATAATGTTTTGGTAATGATCTTGCATATCCAAGGTTAAACCTAATAAGCCTTATATTAATACGAAATTGTCATGATTTAATCCTCATATGAATGATATTTAATGAATATTTGATAGGACTCTCAAATTATTATATATTTAAGAATAATGTTTTATTATTGGATTCATTCAATAATTGTAACTAGCATAAATCATTCTAATATTGAATCTATTAGATAATTAAATGAATTTCCACCAGATAAATCTAATTTTAAGGGATCTGGAATTTTGATTCATGTCACTATGATCTTGAAAATTTCTTAGGACATAATTTTTACAATGATACCATCCGATCATTTTAAGTAACAATGTATTGTTGGATATCCTATGATAAAACATATACATTATTTTACTATAGCCTCTAATCCACCAGGGGTCGAGCAATATATATATATATATGAAACCCAGACCCATCAAGGACCAGTTTTGCTAAAAATTCCATACCATGAAATCCATAATTTTGTTTGACGAACTGTCTATGGTGCGGGGATCCTCAGAGAAAGATTTTCCTTTTACTATAATCAACTAGAATATGGGATAAAGATGGATTATTATTGGGTTGGATCGAACCCGAACCATACTGGGCCCACATTACTAAAATGATTATGACTTAATGATCATGCATCTGATTGATGTACCCTCTGTCACATTGAACCATTACGACATGGGGGTCATTTGGGTTACTCCCCTGTGGAGATTAGTGTATTTTGAGGTATGACTAATATATTGAGGAGAATATTCTATGGAAGTTGAGTGCAGCAGATTGCAAAATCCTCTAAATGTTTGTATCTGAAGTAGCAACCCTATGTGGTTCAACATTATAGAGACCATGTGTGGATCTGCATCGTAGATACCTAAAGAAGAACAGTTTTAGATCATCCCATTGAGGATCAGCACCTAGAGAGCCTGTATGGATCAAAATTCCAGCACCCCTCTGTGGATCAGTATTGTAGGGAACTTGTCTAGGTCGACATTCTAGCGAACCAGTGTGGATCAGTAGTAGTGTGACTCGACAAGGACCATCCAAACAGTGGCCCATCATGGAACAACGACATACGTACAAGTGTGGATCAATAATAGAACAACATCTTTTTGGATCAATTGTGGAACATCTAAATGGAATAAGATGATATAACTTAAAAGAATCATCTATATTCTTGATCACTATGTTGTATACAAGGTGTGAGTTTAGTAATTCGTAGTGCTTTTGGATTGAATTTTTTTTTGGTTTATCAATTATGGAACTCTTGGAGAACTTTGGGGAGTCCCAAGGTTTCTACCAAGTATTGTTATTCAAACAATGCATGTGCTTCTCCTACACCATGTTGTGACTTCTGAAGATAATGGAATGCTTTGATCATGAATTGGGACCCAGGTCTGGATAGTTCTCAGAGGTTGACCTTTATATTTCATGAGCCGCAGTGATGACAAACTATGAGTTGTACCTACCCTTCATGTGGGAACCCCGAAAGATGATTTTAGAAGTATTATTCCTATTGTAGTTGTACTTTTTAGTTGGGCATGTATTCCGACCCCATTTACCTACAGTACACAAACCCTTTTTACTAAACTGATTTACATTAGGGTTTGAATCATGTTGTTTACATAGATTATGTGTTTTCAGGTTTAATGAAAATTCATTCCCGATCAGGGATATTCCATTCAGTGATAGTCACCAACCCCTTGCCTATATAAGGCTGGATAGGGGTAGTCGCAACACGAGTCCTGGGGGATAGGATCTTACAATGTGGTATTAGAGGATTATGTTCTACCCTAGAACTAGGTCTCTGATATTTTCATGGGAAATAGTTTTAAGTGTTATGAGTGTGGCATTCAATTTGGGGAATCTAGTGTTGGTGTGGTGGCCAATGTATCCATACACCAGGACCATGAATTCTAAATTATGACTCAGTACACAAAAAAATAGATTGCGTGTGTTTTTGAAATGTTTTTCCTTTTGATCTCTTTCTAGTCAAATCTTAAGGTATAACATACTAAACGTGGTGCATCTATTTACTTTCAGGATTCCTCCACATATACGAGAACCTAGGTTAGAGTGAGAGTTTTCGATGATGGACCACTGAGTGATGAGGCATCCATTTATAGATCTCTAATGGTAATAGTACCATCAGCTTGTGTAACATCAACACCAATACCCACTGGGAAGTCCTTTCCACCCGCCCCACCAGTTGATAGTGCACGGTGACTGAGCATGTTGTACAAGTATTACCCATAGAGGCCTCTGAGGCTCAAAGGCATGAAGGCTCTGCAGGTGGCTGAGGACTGGCTGGAGGCTTTGGCCTTAGTTTTCGTCTGGTTGGTACACTAGCTGACCAAAAGGTGATCCTAGCTCTCAATCTTTTCTAGGGACCAACACGGAGATGGTGAATCCTGATGCTCAAGATACATGATGAGGCATCCCTCATGTGGGAAGATTTCAAGGGACACCTCAGGTCAGAATTAATTCCAGCAACTCTATGATCTAGGCGTATACAGAAGCAGCTACACGTACAAAACGGCATACTAACTATGGCCCATTATTTGGCAAGGTTCATTGACCTCTCGCTCTACTCTACTTATATGATGTGGGACCCTTTCTACAGGTCCTAGAACATCGTTTAGGGACACCGACGGGAGATCAGAGCTTCAATGGTATTTATTCTCCTATTGACTCATGTTGCAGTGCTAAATAGAGGTGTGTTGGTGGAGAGCATCTTGATGAGTAGACACCGACAACAAGACACACCACCATGAGTCACACAGCAGATTCATATACGGCTGGTAGTAGAAAGATGACAAAGAGGTCCAAGTGGACATGAACTCCTGGTGGATGACCCTAGGACATAGGTTTAGAGGTGTGAGGCTCATGTCGTTTACCAGGCCAACCGAGGAGCAGACTGTGCTTCACGTGCAGATAGTAGGGTCACATGGCTAGCGACTGCACGATTAGCCACACTAACGACCATCATATGGTCGATGGACCACCGAGGTAGAGGCTGATATTCATGTAGGGAGGTCCGCATGTAGCATGAAGACATGGAAGAGGAGCTGGATGTGTAGCAAGTGGTGGGTGGTGATTTGAGGTTCTTCCACCACCACCTATAGGTGGTCCACCACGACCACAAGGAGCAGGTGTGGGGGATGATCTCTTCTCTAGGTAGCTGAGGCCTATTACCACAACACTCTTGAGATGATTTGAGGTAAAATATCTATTTACATCACCTTAGATGCAGTTCTTATAAACATAGGATCCAATAAATATTGCATTTCCATGGCTCTCCTTCAGAGCATGGGGATTTTAGTGGAGCCTTTGGGTAGATCTTTATAGATATAGACACCTATGAGAGGGGATTCGACTTATACACACTGTTGTCGGGAGAGTGAACTTACTATTGGGGAGATAGTTTTAGTTGTGATCTTCTAGTAGTGGCATCGAGGCCTTATGATGTAATCTTGGGTGTAGACTGAATATCTATAGTACATTCTCTAATTGACATAATTAGGTGCAAAGTGTAGTGTGTCCATGAGGATGGGACCAATTTTTCCTTCCCATGCAATAAGGGAACCATTTCAAAATAGGATGGACTTTCTCAGAGGAGGGTGTAGTCGATCACACATCAGTGGTCCAGCCTTACCTTTGGAGTGGTTGATGTTGTGATTCTGAGCTATCCTGTAGTGGTGGATAAGTATGCTGGTGTCTTATAATGATCCATACTTTAAATACATTGTTAATACTTAAAAATTGAAGTATACTTATTACAACAAATAACAAAACCATGAAAGGACCGTATAGGTATATAGTCTTTATAAACTGGGAAACATAAACAACTGTTTCAAAAATCAACTATGTTGTCTCCCATTTATTTCATCATATCTAGAGTCCATTTTTGGCATATCCTACTTAGTAACCATCTTCCTGACCTGGGGAATAAAAACATACATAAAGGGTGACCTCAAATGCTCAGTAAGGGTAAATAAAAGAAATATCAATCACATCATATTCATAATAACATAACATTTTGGAAAACATAACCTGCGAAAGATATCATAATTTCATAACATGGGATAAATCATAGTATTGAAATGTAATCCCAATAATCATAACATAAAACATGACACTTTGTGGCATACACACATAATCATAGAGAATCATTTCTTATTAGTCAAGACTCATTTCCAAGACTATCCTAGCAGATAAAGTCCATTTCTGAACCGAGTTCACTCCTCGTTTCAGTCCTGTTTCACTGAACGTGTTTAACCTGCCATTCCAGCCATGTCTATCTCATGAGATATAAATCTTTACCCAATCCATTGGAGGGAGATATAGGCGCCACCCATCTCATAATGAATCCATTCTTATGTGTGCCACAAAATCATAAATCATACATCATAGCATAACCCATGTAATAAATATGAGATTCTTAAACATCATGCCATCATAACACAATCCATATAAGATAAAAGGAAATCATAAAAATAATTCCATCATAACATAATCAGTGTAAAAAATATGGATATAAACAGAACCCTATATTATCTTTGATGAAAAATAATTTTGATAAAACACATGAACTCCATTATTGAGGAAAATATCATTTCTTCTTCAAAAAAACATTTTACTTTCTTATCATGTCATATAAATTTTTTAAAAAAAGAATTTGATTAAAAATAAAGATTGAAAAGTTGTAAAGGAAGTTTCTTGGATATAATTTTTTAAAAATCCATTCATTCCTTATAAGTTAAAAAAAATTTCTTCTCGTACTTTTTCTAGAAAAGTCAAAAAGAACCTCGTACGAAAAATGTCAAAATATTCCTTCCATATCTATTACTAAAAACTCACCGAAGGGTAAAATTGGATTTAATAAATTGTATAAGGATATAAATATTACATATTGGGGAAACACGGATGTGGATTATAAATATTCCCCAGTAAATTCTGAAATATAATCAATGTCGAATAAAAATGAGATTGTGAGATTTTTCCTTACCTTAGGTCTGATTTCCTTCATACGTGTCTGAACCTCCTGTATAATGATTTAAATAATGTTGTTGACTTATTCCAGAATTTTACTCATTGTTATGATATCATATATGGACATATTCTTAGCTTCGTATTATTAATATTTCATTGCTAGTTGTTATTCGGGTGTTTATTGCTTTTTTTTGTTCTTATGTGTGTTTTATCAAATAAATTCTTCTTCTTCGTGTTAGATTATAGATACCTCATATCCATAATGTTATTAGTATAATATATATCTTATTTATTCATTCAATTCATTTATATAATCATTATGAAATGAATATCATGTAGAACGAGTCGCATCACATCGTGGAGACGGTTTTCCGTACGTACGCATGAGCGATGATATCGTTCCCATGATCATGGAATAGTATTGGAGTGTAATTATACAACTTCAAAATCAATATCACAATAATATAATCATTTATACTAATTATTTACACCATTATACCCATCCAAGTAAGGTGGTGGTGGAAAACAGATTACACCACGGCGTGGAGACGGTATTCTGTACGTACGCACGCGCAGTGATTACATTTTCAGTAGGATGGATAGATGATGAAATAGGGTTTTTTTATACATATAATAACATATCAGTATATGAGTGATACTGATGTTATTACTTAATAATGAAACAACTAATGAAGAATAAGTGGAAGATGAAATAAAGTTGAAAGAATCGGTAACAGACATTACCTCTTCTTTGAAGCTCTTCTTTGAGACCTCCTCTTAGGGCACTAAAATTGGTCTTTGAAGAAGACCAGGACCTCTATGTTGTTTCTAGGGAAGTGGAGAAGAGAATTTGGTAGGGTTTGACCGAGCTGAAAGGCTCAATGTGGTGTGAGGAAGAGAGGGAGGAGGTACCCTTTTATAAGGGAGGAGAGATGCACCTTATGAAAAACTAAAAATATTATTTTATTATAAAGTCATATTCGGTTTTTAATAGCATCAAATTGATTTATTTCTAAGATAAGGTGGGTACGGGAATAAATCTTCTCATAAAACAGAATTTATACATGTTTAGGTATCTATTTTAACATTATCATTTAGATTTAACATTATGTTATATAATTTAACTTTTACTGTGTCTTCTTGTTTTCTTACACTATAAGGTTAATAAACTTACTATAACAAGAAAAAAACCCCAAGTTGTTTATTATTTATATATATAACCTTATATAAGAGATTTTGCAGAACCAGATATTTTTAGGAATAAAATTACAATTAATAATATAATATTTATTTTATAAATTATTTTATGACAATTTTGACAATATTTGGTAATTGATTCTTTTGAAAATCATAACAGAATGATTATTTCGAACATAGTTAATTAAATAAATAATAACATGTCATATTAACCTATAAAATTATTTTAATTCATAAAAAGTCTCAAATTACATTTATTTGGGTATTTAAAACATCAATTATGTCAATATTTCATTAATAATATAATGAATGCATCATCATTGTGTCATAAATAAATTAAATTATTTATAGTCTAATAATTACAAATAAAATACTATTAAGTAGGAAATATTGTTATCTTTCTAATGAATATTTGTAGTCTAATTTTTCTTATGTATAACCCTATATTAAAAATGATTTACTTATTAGACATTGATTTTAACTATTTTAACCCTTCTTTAAATAAATTAATAATAAATGTCCTAATCTAATCCAAGATGGCCTAAATTGTCATATTATATTCCTAAGGATGTTTTTGGTCTAATTACACTTGTCCAATAGAATTAGGACATGTGTGGGTAATAATAATATCATTTTTACCCTTAATTACCCTATTTACTTTTAACCGTGGTTAAAAAAGTAAAAAGAAACTATTCACCAAAAATTATTTTCATCTTATTGAAACACATTTTACATAATTATATCAATTGTGTCTCTCCGATTTTGGAAATTTCATTCAAAAAAGTGGTAAATTTATGTTTTATTTAAATTTTCAAATTCACCTAGGAGGTGGGTAAAAGGCGGTGAAAAGTTCAATAAATTTTTATATATCTAAAATTATTATAAAATGACTCCAATGAATTGAATTGAACTTATATAGGTATTATGTATCAATTTTGACCTAAATTAAATTTAAATAAAATAATTAATTATTTAAATAAAAAGTCGGTGTTTAAATAGTAACCCAGTGTTTTCACTCTTTATCAAAAAATAGAATGTTTTCAAAAAAATACCTAAATTTCACCCTAGGATAATTTCAATATTCCGAATACAAAAATGAAGTCCAGTTTGAAAAATAAAACTTAAAAAAGTTCAAAAACTGGTTATTACTATTCATAACGGCTAGTTTTAATAATATTTTAATATCATATAATTTTTTAGTGAAACTCGGTATTGAGTAAAACACAAGCTATCGAGGAAGGTCGTGATTACGTGTAAAGCAAGAAAAGCTATTGTTGTGTGTAGTGAAAGATTAATTTGATAATTTATATAACATAAAAACAAAATATTTCTCATAAAAGTCACGGGTGTAACATTCTACCCCCCTTAAAATGAATTTCGCCCTTGAAATTCATCACTTTGTAACGAACGGATGTGGATACCTCTCCCACATCATGTACTCAAGCTCCCATATAGCTTCTTCTAATTGGTGGTTCCTCTATAAAACTTTCACCAAGCGAGTGGTCTTGTTCTGTAAAACTTTTTCTCTACGATCCAGAATCTCTATCGGTTGTTCTTTAAAAGAAAGATCATGCTCCAGCGGTACAACTTCTGAGCTAAGTACATGTGAAGGATAAGGTATGTAATTTCTCAGGATAAATACATGAAACACATCGTGAACTTGGGAGACATTTGGTGGAAGTGCCAATCGGTAAGCTACCTTCCCAAAATGATCCAGTATTTCGAAAGGACCGATATATCTAGGGCTCAGCTTTCCCTTCATTCCAATTATAATTACTCTTTTCAATGGAGATATTCGTATAAACACTTTATCTCCCACTTTAAACTCTAGGTATTTTCTTTGGTGTTTGGCATAACTTCTCTGTCGACTCTGAGATTCTCTTATGTGTTTTTGAATAGATCAGACCTTTTCTGCAATCTCATCAACAAGATCAGGTCCTAATAGCTTTCTCCCACCAACTTTATCCCAGCAAGTTGGAGTCCTGCATTTCTTTCCATATGGAGCTTTAGAAGGATCCATCTGAATACTGGAGTGAAAGCTATTATTATAAGAAAATTACACCAAAGGTAGGTGTCGATCCCAACCACCTTTGAAATCCATAGAGAAAGCTCTCAACATATAATCTAGAGTTTGGATTGTCCTCTCAGACTGACCATCTGTCTGAGGATGATAAGCAGTGCTGAAACTCAACTCTGTATCCAGAGTATGCTGAATAATTCACCAAAACTTCTACGTAAATCTTGGATCCCGATCAGATTAAATGGAAAGTGGTACTCCATGCAATCTTACCACTTCCTCTACATATATCCTCGAAAGCTGGTCTATAAAGAAATAATCTCTAATAGCAATGAAGTGTGCAGACTTTGTAAGACGATTAACTATGACCCAGATACCATTATTGCCTTTGGATGTTTTAGGAAGTCCAGGGACAAAGTCCATAGTGATGTTTTCCCATTTCCATTCAGGTATGAGTAATGGTTGTAACAACCCCTTAGACTTCTGTCTCTCAGCTTTAACTTGCTGACAAACCAAGCATCGAGAGACATATTCAACAACATCTCTTTTCATGTCATCCCACCAGAAGTACTCTTTCAGGTCCCTATACATCATCATGCTTCCAGGATGAATAAGGAATGAAGAAATATGAGCATCATCCAGCAGCTCCTTCTTTAATTCGGGTATGGGAGGAACACAAACCCGATTCCTGAACTTTATTATCCCAACACAATCAAGGTTTAATTCAGGAACATTTCTCACCTTCTTATGTAACTCTATATCTTCTTTATTTGCCTCTTTAATCTTCATGTGTATAGATGGTTGAACATTCATTTGAGAATGATACGATTTTTCCAATTTCATTATAATTCCAATATCCATAATTTGTAAATACAAAAATATTGGATCTTTTGTGATCCTCATCATTGATAAGCTAGCATGGTCTTGTTGACTTAATGCATCTGCAACCTTGTTTGCTTTCACATGGTGGTAATGAATTGAGTAGACGTAATACTTAATCAGCTCCAACCATATTCGTTGGCGCATATTCAGCTCCATTTTTGTGAAAATATACTTTAAGCTTTTATGATCAGTATAAATATCACACCTTTCTCCATAAAGATAATGCCTCCAAATCTTTAATGCAAAGATTACCGCAGCTAACTCTAAATCATGATTTTGTTAATTTTGCTCATGGATTTTCAACTGTCGTGAGGCATAAGCTATCACCATATCGTTTTGCATAAGAACACACCCCAACCCCTTCTTGGATTCATCACTGTAGGTCACAAACCTTTCTCAACTACAGGGAAGTGTGAGTACAGGTGCACTGGATAACCTTCTTTTCAACATCCTGAAATTCTCTTCACATTCCTCCATCCATACGAACGTAACTCCTTTGCAAGTCAACCTGGTGAGTGGATTAGATAATCATAAAAAATATTTCACAAAACGTCGATAATATCCATCCAAACCATGAAAACATCGGATCTCTATTACTGTTGTTGGTCTCGACCATCTTTCGATAACCTCTATTTTTGCTGGATCCACAGATATCCCCTCTTTTAAGATTATGTGACCAAAAAATGCAACTTTTTGAAGACAAAATTCCCACTTGGTAAATTTTTAATAAAGATTCTCCCTTCTCAGGGTATTCTATACAATTCTCAAGCGATCTTCATGTTCTTCCTTGCTCTTTGAATACACAATAATATCTTCTATAAAGACTACCACAAACTGATCAAGATAGTCACTAAAGAATCTATTCATCATATCCATGAAGATAGCAGGGGCATTAGTAAGACCAAATGGAATCACTATAAATTCATAGTGTCCATACCTTGTACGGAAAGCCGTATTTGGTATATCCTCCCTTTTGACCCTTAATTGATTATACCCTGAATGATGATCAATCTTGGAAAAGTATTGAGCTCCGTGTAGTTGGTCAAATAAGTCATCAATGCACGGAAGAGGATATTTTTTCTTTATAGTGATCTTTTTATGTTCCGAATAATTAATTCAGAGTCTCATTGATCCATCTTTCAAATTAACAAATAGAATAGGTGCTCCCTAAGGTGACACACTAGGGTATATGAATCATTTATCAAGATTATCTTGTAGGTGCTTCTTCAATTCCTACAACTCAACTGGGGCCATTCTATAAGGTGTCTTTGAAATAGGCAAGGCACCCGGTATGAGTTCTATTGAAAACTCAACTTCATGATTTGGTGGAAGACCCGGAAATTCTTCCTGAAAGACATCGTCAGACTCTCGTACAATGGGAATATAATTAATCATGTGTTTCTCTAGAACCATTTGAGATAAATAACCTTCATTTATTGGAACCAAGACCCATAAGATGTATTAAATTTCCACTGGAAGGTTATGTTCATCCTTGAATTGATAAACGATCATAGATTGATCCGGAATATGTAATGTGACTTCACTTCTTTGGTAATTGATATGATATCCATATAAAGAAAGCCAATCTATGCCAAGAATCACATCAAATTCCACTATAGGAAGGATCACATGATTTGCAGGAAGCAGTTTCCCACAAACATCAATCAGATAAAAATTATAAACATTTGGTGCGACTGTTGTTCCATTAGGGGTTGTCACACCTAAATCAACATCTAATTGATGAGGAAATATAGTGATACCATTAGAAAATTATTTAGATATAAAAGAGTGGGTGGATCCAGAATTAAATAAAACATTTTCTACTTTATAGTGGATGGAAAGTGTACCTTTCACCACTTCGTTATCATACTCCACATCGCTGATAGAAATTGCATGTGACTTTCCTTTTTCTATATCCTTAAGAGTTTGTTGGCATCGATCATCATCAACAACCCTTGTATTAGGGCATTGATTAGCATAATGCCCCATTTACTTACACTTATAAAATTGAAGTGTAGGTGGTTCACTCTGTGTAGCCTTTTCTTTGTTCGCATCACTAGACATCTCCTTCCAATAATAGCGACATTCAAATGCCCGATGACCGTACTTTACACATTTTAAACATTTACATGTCCCTTTAAGACAACTACATCCATGATTCATTCAACACTTTGAGCATAATGGAAAAATCATCTTCTTTTTAGTATGCTATTTTTATTTTCCTTTGAATTTCATTTTCCTCTTCTTATCAAACCCATATGACTGATGGGTTACTACAATCTCCATCTCAACTTTGAGAGAACATCGAACGATTTACTCATGGCTTTTAAAGTTCCTTATGGCTAATTACCTTTGAAGACTTGGTTTTAAGCCACTAATGAATCGATCCATCTTACTCTCGGGTTGGATAATAATACCAGAAGCATACATTGAAAGTCTTGTAAAATTCTCTTCATTAGTACCAACATATTCATTATCCTTTTTCTTTAGAACAAGAATCATCTTCTCTATCTTTTTTCGAAGAATATGAGGGAAGTACTTATTGAAAAATAAGTTCTTGAACTCGTCTCATTCCATGGACTCAATTTCATCCCTTTGCCTCGTATTCTTAATAAGATTCCACCATTGGTTTGCATCACCTTCCAAACGATACAAAACTAAGATGAATTTATCATGTTCAGAACATTGAAGAACTAAAAATATCTTTTCAGTGGTACTGATACATTGTTCAGCCACTAATGGATCAGAAGACCCACTGAATGAAGGTGGACGCTGCCTCATGAAGGATTCAACAAAATTTTGCTCCTTCCTTTTATCGTTTGGAAGTCCTTCATGATTCATATCTTGAGAATGTTGTGTGAGCATGGCTACAAGATTTTTCATTCCATCTCCCATAACATTTGGTTGCTCAGGGGGACGATCATTGCATTGCCCATCACATTCCGCATTAACACGGTTCCTTTGGGTTCCAACCATTGACTAAAACTAAGAATAATAGTGTGAGAAACACTAATTATAATAGAAAAAACACATAATAAATAATAAAACATTAAACATAAGGTCTTATCATAGGTCGTTCATGGCCATTTCTGAAACACTGTGATTGTTTTCTTGGATTAGACTTATCCTTAGAGTTTTTACTAAGGATTTCACATCCTAGTTTCCAAAGGTTGACTATACCTTTTCCTCTGATTCCAACTATAGCGGACCATACAATAATACATTGTTAATACCTCAAAATTGAAGTAAACTTATTACAACATATAACAAAACCATGAAAGGACCGTCACGGTATTGTGTCTTTAGAAACTGGGAATCATAAACAACTGGTTCATAAATCATGTACATTATCTCCCATTTATTTCATCATATCTAGATTCCCATTTTGTCATATCATACTTAATATCCTTCTTCCTAGCATGGGGAAATAAAACAAACAAAAAGGGTGAGATCAAATTCTCAGTAAGGGTAAACAAAAGAAATATCAATCACATCATATTCATAGGAACATAACATTTTGGAAATCTTAACCTTCAAAAGAGATCATTATTCCATAACATGGGATAAATCATAGTAGTGAAATGTAATCCCAATAATCATAACATTAAACATGAAACATTGTGGCATAAACACATAATCAAAGAGTTTCATTTCTTGTTAGTCAATACTCATTTCCAAGACTATCTTAACGGACAAAGTCCATTTCTGAACCAAGTTCACTCCTCGTTTCAGTCTTGTTTCACTAAACCGGTTTTACCTGCCATTCCAGCCATGTCTATCTCATGAGATATAAATCATTATCTAATGAATAAGAGGGAGATATAGGTCCCACCCATCTCATAATGAAACCATTCTTATGTGTGCCACAAAATCATAAATCATACATCATAGCATAACCCATGTAATAAAAATTGGATTCTTAGTCATCATGTCATCAGAACACAATCCATATAAGATAAAAACACATCATAAAAATAATTCCATCATAAATTAATCAAAACAATGTAAAAACTTTGGGTTATAAAGAGAACCCTATATTATCTTAGATGGAAAATAATTTTGATAAAACACTTGAACTTCTTTCTTGAGGAAAATATCCTTTCTACTTCAAAAAAACATTTTCCTTTCTTAACATGTCATATAATTTTAAACAAAAAGAAGTTGATTAAAAATAAACATGAAAACTTGTAAAGTACGATTCATAGAAATAATGTTTAAAAAATCCATTCATGTCATATAAGTTAAAAAACATTCTTCTCGTACTTTGGCCGGAAAAGTCAAAAAGTACCTCAGACGAAAAACGACAAAAGATTCCTTTCATATCATTTCCTAAAAAATCACCGAAGGGTAAAATTGGATTTAAACAATTTTATAAGGATATAAATATTACATATTGAGAAAACATGGATGTGGATGATAAATATTCCCCCGTAAATTCTGAATTATAAACAATCTCGGATAAAAATGATATTGTGAGATTTTCCCTTACATTATATTTGATTTCCTTCGTACGTGTCTGAACCTCCTGTATAATGATTTAAATAATTTTATTGAATTATTCCAGAATTTTACTCATTGTTATGATATCATATATGGTCATATTATTCTCTTCGTATTAGTAATATTTTATTGCTACTTGTCATTCTGGTGTTTATTGCTTTTTTTGTTCTTATGCATGTTTTATAGAATAAATTTGTATTATTAATTTTAGATTATAGATACCTCATTTCCAGAATGGTATTAGTATAATATATATCATATTTATTCATTCAATTAATTTATATAATCATTATTCAATGAAGATCATGTAGAATGAGTCGCATCACATCGTGGAGATGGTATTCCGTACGTACGCACGAGCGATGATATCGTTCCCATTATTGTGGAATTGTATTGGAGTGTAATTATACTATTTCATAATCAATATCACATTCAAATAATCATTTATATTATTTATTTACACCATTATACCCATCCATGTAAGGTGGTGGTGGAAAACAGATTTCACCATGTTGTGGAGATGGTATTCCGTACGAATGCACACGCGGTGATTTCATTTTACGTAGGATGGATAGATAGTGAAATAGGGGGTTTTCATAAATATACTAACATATCAGTATATGATTGATACTGATGTTATTACTTCATAATGAAACAACTAAATAAGAATAAGTGGAAGCATAAATAAATTTGAAAGAATCGGTAACGGACATTACCTCTTATTTGATGCACCTCTTTGGGACCTCCTCTTAGGGAAATAATTTTGGTCTTTGAAGACTACCAAGACCTCTAGGATGTTTCTAGGGAGGAGGAGAAGATAATTTGGAAGGTTTTTTCTGAGCTTGAAGGAAAAATGTGGTGTGAGGAATAGAGGGAGGAGGTTCCCTTTTATAAGGGAGGAGAGGCGCACCTTAGGACAAACTAAAAATATTATTTTATTATAAAGTCATATTCGGTTATTAATAGCTCCAAATTAATTTATCTCGAAGATAAGGTGGTTATGGGTCTAAATAATCTCATCCAATAGAATTTAGACATGTTTAGGTATATATTTTAACCTTATCATTTAGATTTAACATTAAGTTTGATAATTTAACTTTTATCGTGTCTTCTTGTTTTCTTACATTTTAAGGTTAATAAACTTACTATAACAAGACAAAATAACCCCAAGTTGTTTATTATTTATATATATAACCTTATCTAAGTCATTTGACCGAACCTTAGATATTTAGGAATATAATAACAATTAATAATATAATATTGTTTTAAAAACCATTTTATGTTAATTTTGACAATATTTGGTAATTTTTTTTTGAAAATTATAACGGAATTATTAGTACGTAAAAAGTTAATTAAATCAATAATAACATGTAATATTGATCTATAAAATTATTTTAATTCATAAAAAGTCTCAAATTACATTTATTTAGGTATTTATAACATCAATTATGTCAATATTTCATTAATAATATAATTTCTACATCATCATTGTGTCATAAATAAATTAAAATATTTAAAGTCTAGAAATTACAAATAAAATACCGTTATGTAGGAAATATTTTTCTCTTTCTAAGGAACATTTATAGTCGAATTTATCTTATGTATGACCGTATATTAAAAATTATTTACTTATTAAACATTGATTTTTTCTATTTTAAACCTTCTTTAAATAAATTAATAATAAATGTCCTAATCTAACCCAAGTTTGCCTAAATGGTAATATTTTATTCCTAAGGTTGTTTTTGGTCTAATAACACTTATAGAATAGAATTATGACATGTTTTAGTATAATAATAAAAACATTTTGACCCGTAATTTCCCTATTTACTTTTAATCGTGGAAAACAAAGTAAAACGTCACTATTCACCAAAAATAATTTTCATCTTATTAAACCAAATTATACTTACTGACATCAACCATGTCTCTCGGATTTTTGAAATTTCATTCACAAAAGCGGTAAAATTATATTTTTTGTAAATTTGCAAATTCTCCTAGGAGGTGGGTAAAAGACGGTGAAAAGTTCAATAAAATTTTTATATATCTATAAATATTATAAAATGACTCCAATGATTTTCATTGGACATAAATAGGTATTATGTATCAATTTTTCCATAAAATAAATTTAAATAAAAATATAATTATTAAAATAAAAATTTGGTTTTGAAATAGTAACCCAGTGTTTTCACTATTCATCAAAAATTGAAAGTTTTCTGAAAAAAACCAAAATTTCACACTAGGATAATTTCAATATTCCGAATCCAAAAATGAAGCCCATTTTGAAAAATAAAATTTATAAAATTTCAAAAAGTGGTTATTACTATTCATAACGGTTAGTTTTAATAATATTTTAATAGCATATCGTTGTTTAGTGAAACTCGGTATTGCATACAATGCAAGCTATCGAGGAAGGCCGCGATTGCGTGTAAAGAAATCCAAGCTACTGTTGTTTGTACTAAAATATTCCTTTGATGATTTATATAACATAAAAACAACATATTTCTCATAAAAGTCTCAGGTGTTACATGTCTTCTCTATTGATGTTCTGGGACAACCTCCACACATAGTGGTGGACTTCTACATTGACAGATATACATGGATGACACCGATATGCACATTGGAGTATCAGATTGCTCTTATAGAGCTTCGTGAGTTATATCTATAGATGAAGGACTTGTAGAGGAAGGGGATCATCATTCTTATTGTTTCTCCATGGGCAACCTCGATTTTGTTCGCCAAGAAGGCAGATGGGAGTTTGAGGCTCTCTTTAGAATAATTGTGCCTAAACTAGGTTACCGTGAGGGAAAATTATTCTATTCGGAAGATTGATTATATCTTTGATCTATTAAAAGGGGATCATTGGTTTTGAAAGATATTCATCAGATCAGGCGACCATTAGCTCAGGGTATGATATGAGAATGTGTAGTAGACAAACATCAGATGTCGATATGACCACTATGAGATCATGGTAATGCCATTCGGTGTGACCAATTCCCTTTAAGTGTTCATGGGACTCATGAACATGATCATCTATCCATTCCTCGATCTCTATGTGCTAGTCATCATTGACGACATCTTGTTGTAAACAACGACAGAGGAAGAGCATGAAAATCATATGCAGATAGTTCCCGATACACTCTGAGATCACCTGCTTTATTGTGATCTCACGACATGAATGTTCTATATATGGGAGGACTAATTTATGGGACACATTATCTAATAGGCTAAGGTTGCATTTAATCTGGTGAAGATAGAGGATTTGATTTCATGGGAGCCATCTTGGAGTGTGAACGAGGTCTAGGGTTTCCTGGGATTGGTTGGGTAATACCGACAATTAATACCTTTTTTTAGATTTATGGAACCAATTTCAGCATTGACAAAGAAGGGACAACCCTTTGTGTGAATGGAGAGATGCCAACAGATATTTCAGGAGCTGAGGTAGAGAATGATGTTCACCGCCAGCTTGAGGCTACCTAAATAAGGAATTGGGCATGTACTCTACTACGAAGCATCAGAGACCGAACATGGATGTGTTCTAAGGCATGTGGGAGAAATAATATCTTGTGTTTAACTATTTATGAGACAAAATGAGAATAACTATTCTACCCATGACCTAGAGTTAGCAGTTGTGGTCTTCTTCTTGAAGATGTGGCAACACTACTTGATTGGTGAACATTTTACATTCTACTTTGATCACAATAGTCTTAGGTATATCTTCTCACAGAATAACTGAATTATGAAATATCAGTGATGGATAGAGTTCTCCAGTACTATGAATTTGTGGTAGTCTATACTCCTAGGAATGGGGAAATGGTAGTAGATGCACTCAGTAGGAGTTCTGGTCTATTGTTTCTAAGAGAGGTGACAGAGCATCTAGACACAATGTAGATGTATTTCATGGATTGAGATGGAGCAGCTTACCTCTAGTCCATGAAAGTCACTCACCGACACCATTAGCGAGTCAGGGAGGCATTGCTAGGGGACATTGATAGTGAGGATCTACGTATTCTGATAACCTCATGAACAACATATTATAAATTTTATAAATGTGGAGATCATGTTATCCTTTTCATAGGATACACCATAGTACTATTGGTTCTTGTGGAGGAGGTGTTGAGTGAGTTCCATATGTACCCTCTAGCGGTACATCTTGTTTTGGAGAAGATGTACTAGGACCTCCTATGTTAGCACTAGTGGTCGGGGATGAATAGAGTAGTGGTAGGTTTTGCTAATCTATGCCTCATGTGTCAGCCAGTGAAGGTCTATCATCAGGTTCAAGAAGGCTTAGCGCATCCACTAGAGGTTTCAGTGTGGAAGTGGGATTCCATTTCCATGGATTTAGTGATAGGTATTCCATGTATTTCTAGGTTCCTCCATTCCATGTGGGTGATCGTTGAATGAATCACCATGTTAGCTGAATTCCTACCCATCCAAGAGTAGGTATCATTAGTGGGATTATGAATTTTTAAATTAATGTATATTGTATGGCATCATGGGGTTCCATCAGTGATCATTTCTAAGTGTTACACATGTTTTACATCATGATTGTGTAAGTGATTTTAGGAGGCGTTTATGGCTCAGCTACATTTGGGAACCACATTTCTTCCTCAAATTAATTGTTAGATGGAGAAGACAATTCAGGAACTGAAGGGCATGATTCATGGTTGCATCCTCGATTTTGGACGCAGTTGGGTAGATCACATGCCCTTAGTGGGGTTTTCGTACAACAATAGATATCACTCCACCATCGGTATGAAACTGTTTGAGGCCTTGTACGGTCGAAAATACAGATCACCATTATGCCAGAAAAACTAGGGGGAATCAGCACTTTTTTCCAAATATGGATGGGGCGACCATTGAGAAGGTGCTAATCATCTTGTAGTAGATGAAGAATGAAAATAGTAGGCGCCAGACATATTCTGATAGGAGATGGAGACCTTTGCAGTTTGATGTCAGAGACCATGTTCTCCAATGGGTCTCACCATGATGAGGTTTGAAGAGATATGGTCAGGCCATCATGCTATCTCAAAGGGTCATCTGACCCTTTCAGGTTATCATAAAAGAGGGTGAGGTAGCATATCACCAAGATCTTCCCCCACAGATGCATCAAGTGGATGAAATTTTCCATGTTTCATAGCCGAGGAAGTATGTTCATGATCCACCACACATTATCGACTGAGGAAAACTGGACATTAATGATGGTGGGAAGCTTACGGAGGTTCTAGTGGAGATTGTGGATTGACAAAAAATAGTCTTTAATGGATGATTGATACCTTTATTGTGCTTTTGCTAGCTGTAGGGGTACATACAGGATAGAACATAGGAGAGAGAGGCTCATATTTGTGCTCATCACCCCCATTTTTTCATAGTATATGTTGTGGATTTTGGGGAATAAAATCCCTATGGTGAGGAGACTGTATTGTCCTAGATTTTTCATTGTAATTTTTTTTATGTAGAACTATTTTCAGGCTTCTAAATTTGATGACATTTCATTCTGATGCTTGGTGTTCCCAGAATAGAATTTTAAACATTCTTATGGTTCATTCAGTAAATGTGTAAGTGAAAAATCCTATCTTTTGAACCGGTGCTCGAAATAGGAATCTTAAGGCACCATTGAACTCGCAGCGCCGGGATTGACTTAAGGGAACCTCAAAATCAAAAGTAGTTGGTTGAGGGAGGAAGTTTTATTTTTCAGTTTTCGTGGTGGATTACAAAAATAAATCTAAAATATTTTAAATATCTTCCACCTCTATTTTAGGTTTTGGTGGCGGGTACCACAAGGGGTGGTCGAATATTTAATTGAGGGCATTAAATTCCCAGTTACAAATGTATGTGTAATCACCGTACATGAATTTATTGTGGTTCATAAATTAAAAAAAAATAACGAACCTCTTTTAATTATGTGTTATAGAGATAAATCCCTTTTTCTCTATTTTTTGTTTTTGAATACATTGGAAATGGAGTTGAGTTTTTGGATAGAAGGATTTTGGAGGATCCTCTTGATGAATGACATATGAATCATGAAATAAATGAAGATTGTCAATTCAATGACATCGTTGGTGGCTTGATTAAGGATTAACGAGCACCAACCCATCTTCCAATGTAAGACTCTCTCCAATGACACAATAGATAGTGTTTTTAATTATTTAAATTACAATTTTTTCTAAATCATTTATCTTCACCGTTTTTAATATGCTTACACAGAGAGCGTGGGAAAAACCAACATGCTCTGTCCATCTGCCTCCTGTTTTATCATTGCTTTCTACGCGGGTGAATTATAGGGTTGGGGGGAACCCGAATCTGATGGTCAAGCTGCAATGGTGATGACTTGGTAAGATTGTAGGTGTGATCAGTTGGAAAAAATGACTACCAGATCTCACCTGGTATGCTACAGAAGAATGCTGGTGCCACACCGGTGATCGGCACCGGCATGCGATGGTGGTGGTCGGCACCGGTTGGCCACTATGGTGGCGGAGAGAAATCATGAGACATAGGATAAGGCCGCGAAATTAAGCTAAAATGGTATGTAGGCATCTGATACGGGCTGGCCTCAAAGATACTTGTGGTGTGCCTTTGCAGGCCGCTGGAGGAGGAGTCTACGGCTTTTCAGCCGTGACTGTTGAGCTGTGCGGCTGGCACTGGCCAACCGTAGAGGTGGAGAGGCATGCCGCTGAAGGTGGACGTGGCTTAACGCTACAGTAGATGTAGGGAATATATCTCTGAATGTCCCATGGGGTACCAGGCATCACCATGTGGCTCCACCACTCCATATCCCGAATGGCATAGCTCTTTTGGGGAAAATGGGTTGACGTTTCCCCCCTTGCGAACTAGGTTATGCCAGGCTCCCACCTTCGGTCTGGGCTATACCCTCCAGCGGGCTGTCCTGAACCCTCCTACATGTTGGTAGGATCCCTCCTTCATTCTTGGCTTCACCTACATGTGGGCTAGGCCGCACCCCATTCAGGGCGAGATGCGCCCCCTCTATGGGCTAGGCCAGACCGCGGCCCAGCAGGCCTCGCCTACCACGTCCCTGCCCAAACAAAACAGCCCAGGCAGGTTCGGGCTAGGCCAGGTCAGACCAAGGTGGGTTTAGGTTGAACCTAACCTGCTTAGTTCATCGCATATTTTGTTAGACCAGGTTGGTAAAGCCGGGTCGGCCCGAATGGGTTGGATCAGACCCAAAACCTTCCAAGACCACTTTTCCTTAAAATTCTATAACATGAATTCTAGATACCCATTTGAAGAAATGTTTGTGGAATAGTGATCCATGGAGTTTAAAGGTCATTTTCCTATACTCCAAAAAATATTTTAAGAATGTGGGAATTCATCTGGGTTGGATCGATCCCGGATCAAAATGGTCCCTCAGTACTAAAATCCTTATGATGCATAGACCGAGTGTATGATTGACCTTCCATCTATCACGTTGGAACTGTTATGAAATGGTATTCCTATGGGTAACTCCATTGTAGATAATTGTGGTTTTCATGGTAAAACCAATATATCAAGGAGAATATTCTACAGAACTGGAGCGCATCAGGTGCAGGGATTCATGTGACTGACTGTCTTTGAAGTAGCAACCCTATGTGGATCAGCATCATAGCGACCCTTGGTGGATCAACATCGCATCTACCTAAAGAGGACCATGTTTATAGCATCCTATCAAGGATCACCACCGAGTTACCATATGTGGATTATCATTCCAGTGACCTTTTGTGGATCAGAATTCTAGCGACCCTGTGTGGATCTGCATTCTAGAGACCCTGTGTGGATCAGTAGTAGCACGACCCAACGAGGAAAATCCTTAAAGTGGTCCATTGTGGAACAACAAATTATGTCCAAGAGTGGATATATAATAGAAAATCTTCCTTTTGGATCATTTGATGAAAATCAATGTGGAATAAGATAATATAACTTAAGTCTAATTATCTATATTCCAGATCTCTGAGTTGTATACCAGGTGTGAGATGATTATTTTTTCGTGCTTTGTGATTGATGTATTTCCTTGTGGTTTTTCTTTTCATGAACTTTTGGATACCACTAGGGGTCTTGTGGTCCCTACTGGGTATTATTATACTCATCCATGCATGGGCTTCTCCTGTACATTATTGTGTCTTGTGCAGACAAAAGATAGACTTGACCGAGGATTAAGAGCCAGGCCCGGATGGTGCTCGGAGGTGGACATTTAGATGTGACAAGACACACTAAGAAATGACCATGAGCTGTAACAACACATTAAGTATGAACACTGGTGAATAATTCTATTGGTTTTTCTGTTGTATTTGTAATTTTTAGTTGGGATTGTATTTCGGCCCTGTTTACCTATAGTAAAAACCCATTTTTACTATAATGATTTAATTTGTGGTTTGAATCTTGTCATTTACTTGGTCTCTATGATTGAAGGTTCAAAGGAAATTACTTCCCAATTAGAGATACTTTCAGTGCTAGTCTCCAACCCTTGGCTAATGAAAGGAAGCCTTGGTGTTGTCAGAACACAGGCCCCGGGGGACGGGTCCAGATAGAATTTATTAATATGTCTTTTGAAATTTCTAATTTCATTGTTATTATCTAGGATATAATGAATATATTATTTAAATATTACAATTATCTCTTTATGATAGTCTTTTAAGAGGATATTCATATATATTCAATGATCAAAGAAGATAATGGACCTTATTTTAGAATTATGCAGAAGTCCTAGATAAAGGATATGCTGAATAGAAAATTCAAAAAGGGTGAATTTTGGATTTTGAATGTTTCATTCATGGGTCGTATAATATAATGTCACTGTATATTATGGATCGTTCAATGATATAAGTTATTTATAAATGGTATAAACCAAACATGGAAAATAAATCCAATGTTTTTTTAGTGGATGGAAAATACCATCACTCTATGAGATATTTATTTTGAATGTCGAATCCACCCACCAATTTGACATTAAAGGAGTTCAATACTTATGTGTATATGAATTTGATGTTTATTTAAAGGAAATAAAAATATTTATTTTCAGTGTACATGTGATGACACTAACTATTAGTGGAATACTGTTTTCTATAATTATGGATTCTTTATATAGGAAACATCTAGGCGTCCTCATGAAGAATTATATGGTGATAGTGTATGCCTCAAAATAATTGAAAAAATGAAAAATATTTACAGAAATATTTTTTGGAGTTGATATATGTAATTTGTTCTTTAGCGATATTGAATAATTATCATTAAGGTAAATGTAGTGACATATATATATAACCATTTTTTTTCTGAATATATACATATATAGAGTTTCATATACACTGGATAATATGGTTGGAGTTAATTAAGCATTGTGATGACATATTTCATTACCAACCTCGTAATTTGAAGAAGGTGATCGATGTTTTAAGTCAAAAGGATAATTATATATTTACTATGATAAGGATCATGAATAATATTTTATTTATTTATATTTTATGTAATGTCCTAGAAATCATGTAGGGGGAATTGCATCTTTCCAAGATGATAGTTCACCCAACTATCTATCTAGTCATTTGAAAGTTATAAAATAATGATGTGGAATTACAAAAGAAGGTAAAAAATATGCCTAAATTTAACCATGGCTATGATGGACTTACATGTTTTATGAAATTTCTATTTTTTCCATTAACAAAATATATAAATAAGGTTAAATTGGAGGAATCCGATTGTTAAAAATTATTTATTTATCCTATAATTATAAAAATTTATAGAGATATACAAGAAAATTCTAGTGGGGAAACATGAAGGGGTGTATTTAATATTACATAACATGGCACATGGTATTTAATAATTTTAATTCTGTGAAATTTAAATATACTGGGTTGTTATATCCATGAATCATACTAGAATAGAAATTGGAAAAATCACAATGGATTTTATCATTGGATACCTTCCCCCAACATCTAGTGGGAAAAATAATTTTTGGGTTATAATTTATAACCACATAACCTCATAACTCTTAATTATCCTTAGGGATGATTTAATTCTTAAATAAATTACCATGTTATGAATTATGAGTCTGATAATATTAATTGGTGTGAAAAATTCCATTATATCAGATCAAGACCATATTTCTACCTTGATGTTTTGGTGGAGTATAAATAAATTTCTAAATATAATGGTGAGATTTTTTACTTCATATCATCCTCATATTGTTATAATGTTTGATAGGACCATTAATACTCTACAAAACATTATGAGTTCTTTTTTTATAAATTTAAAAGGTTGTTTATATCAATTCCCTCCTATGGCATGAATTTGGTAAAAAATATATTTCACATGAGATATAAAATGGATCCTTATGAATCCCTTGATAAAAATATGTTTATAACTCTAATTATTTGGAATGATTTTGGAGAATTAAATCTATTTGGACTATATCAAGATAGTGAAATGGTAGAGAAGGTTAGATAAATTTTGTATCACGTAAGGAATGATCAAGGTCTACTGAAAAGTTAGGATGAAAATAACCAACAAGATCTGCAGTTCAATGTTGGAGAAAATTTATTCCTTTTAATATCACGTTAGACGAAAATTATGATAGTTAGAAATATGGAAATGAAAATCCCCTGATATAATTATCCATATGAATATTGTTTTGTGTTGGGATAGAGGATTACATCTCGATGAATCCCACAAATTTCTCTCCAATTCATGATGTGTCCCATTTCCCTCTCTTGGGGAAGTACATACATCATCCTTCAAATGAATTGAACATAGGGGACACATCACTTGAACAATATATATTTATTAGGAAAAAATTGGTTGATATTAATGATCATAGATTGAAAGTCATATATAATAATCCCACTCACATAATTAATGTTTGGTGGTAAATCCATAAAATAAAAGTAGTAACTTCATGACAAAACCATTTTATGAAACAATTATATCCTATTTTATTTATATCAATGAAAAAGAATTCTGGGAGATAAGTTTAATTTATTGGGATTAGAATGTAACAAGAAAATATTCTGTGTTATATTTCACATTAAATAAATTTAATTTCATCTACATACTGGGATACACGAAACCCCATCATCTAGATGAAGTGTAATGATGTATATCGTTATCACATAGTCTTTTTATTGGCGAGTAAGATTTGAAATAACATCTCTTAAAAAATTTATGTTTAATATTTATATATATATAACAAATTGATTTTGTACCAAATAATTATGAATGAAAATATTAATTATTTAAAAATATTGTGCTTTTTTGAAATATAATTTTTATGCATGTAATATATTTATATCTTAATAATCTAAATTGATCATTATAATTGAATTATTTTAAGTAATTTTATATTATATATCAAATTTTCTGTTTCAAAATTCATCTAATATTTTTAATAAATATATTATAAGAATAAATCTTGTTTTTTTCATAATAATGATTTTTCATAAAATATTTTTTCATCATGTCTTCAACTATTATTTTGAATTAAATAATTTTTTTAAAATAGAATTAGTATTTGGAATTAAGAGAAATTTTCTTTAAATTGTACATTTTTATTTTTTATTAATATGAACATTTATCATAGTAATTTTTTTCATCTTAGTAAGAATAAAATAAGTAATATAATGTTGAGAAATTATTATAATGCTTTAATTTTTTTTCTAAAAGATTCTTATATACAACAAGATGAGTGGAGTTTTTAAATGTCAAAACTATCCTCAAATATATATTCTATTGGTGACCTATTTCTATTAGTGTTATAATTATATAATTTAATTAAACAAATTAATGTAAACTGTCACTCGGTTGAATATAAAATCAGTAACCATTTAAGATAAGGTTAAAAATATTATTTGTTTTGAACTCAATGTTTATGTGAAATATAAATTGTTATTATCATTATAAATTATTTCTAATTTTGAGTTTTATAGTAATTACATGAAATGCTTAAAAATCGCCGACAACTTATCATTTAAATGAATTGAATTATAAAATAAATGATGTATTAAATAAAAAATTTAATATATTATGGATGAATTATTGTGTTAAATTATTTTTATAGATATATATATAATATTATGGATGATTTAAAGGATTATATTTTAATTCCACGGCTTTAATTATTTCATTATAGTTAAATTAAATGAATAGTTCCACATTTACATTACAGAAAATTTATAATGAAAAATATATTATGGAAGGATTTAAACTTCATAAAAGTCTTAAAATTATCCAAGTGAAAATATATGGGTAAATGAATCAACCATGGTCTATATATGAGTTACTTTTAAATTTTTTTTATATTTTTAACCGTTTAATATTGATATATTTGTTACCATGGTTACGGTCAAAAATTGTTATCTAAGGTTGTAATATATAAATGGTGTCCAAAATTACACCTAACACTATATAAATATCATTGGATGATATTATTCTAACCCTATACAATTTTTCATCAACACAATTCCCATTTTCAAAAACATTTTGTGATATTGTCAATATTATTTTTTAATAATTTACAAAATTTTAATTGTGTTATCTACCTCATATATTGAATGACACCTTGACTTTCTCACTATTAGTCAGACCCCTTAAATTTATAATATAAAATAAAATTTAAATTATTTATAGGTTTTATTTTTCTTGAAAGTTCATTCGAAAGGTCCTAAATGAATGATCTAAAGGTTTAAAAATGACTGAGAGGTAATCATGTTTGATGACCTCTTTCAATTTATTTCATATTCTACATCAACTAATTCTTTAGTACACATCATAAAATGGAAAAATAATTATACTAAATATATTTATATATTAATATGATTATTGTATCATTTTTATTAAACCAATTATCGATTAAATGGTTTAATAAAGGTTCTCGTCCTTGTGTATGACTTTCTGTCAATATATATAGATACAATTCATTTACCAAAACCATTTTTTATTGAAGGATATTATTATGGTATAAATAATTAAAAAAAATTTACACATAAATTGTGGTCTTTAATTATAATATAATATCTTTATTTTTATCTTCCAATTAGTTGAAAAATTATAACATCTCATGTGCATATATATTGAATACTATCCCCACAATGCAATGTGAATTTTAATTATTTTTAGTGTTACATGGTTGGAAATAATGATATATTTAATTAATATATAAGAAAATTATTTAATTATAATTATTCAACAATGAATAATTTTTTACCAAACTTTTTTTCCATCAATAAATAATGGAAAACAATGTTCATAAATATATACAACCTACTATCACTATTAATTATGTAATTAATTTTTTAGTCTATAACTATTAATAATAAATCGTAATATGTATATATATATATATATATATATTTAATATTTAAGACACAAATATATTTTATTAATTTATTTATAAGATGATTCCAGGATCAATGTACATGGACAAGAATTTTTAGAAGGAAACTTGAATGAAAAACAATATAGTTATCATCCTAATTAATATTTTTATTAAAAACATCAAATAAACTTATTGTAATATATTTTATGTAAATAATAAATGGATTTTATGATTTGAATATGTCTCAAGAATATATTTATAATTTTATGAAAAAATATTATATATGATGTTAAAAATCATACAAAGGAATACAAATTGTTATGTAATTAATCTATGTTTCAGTATATTTTAATCAGGATTGTTTTTTCTTGAATATCAATGTAAGATATTATGGAATACATAGATCATAAAACCATTTAATATTATTATCATATGTTCATTTCTATGGAATATATTTTTTCCATTAATTGTTTCACATTACATTTTCACGATATTAAATGAATGTTAATAAGGAAAACATACAATGTATTTCTATTGGGTCCAAAATGATTTTTCATCCAAGTCCATGTTTTCAATAATTTTATTTCAAATTTTTTTTATTTTTATAATACTATATATTACAATAAATAATATACATGTTTCCCTTCCAATTTTTTTTATCAAATTAATATTTTATTCATTTTCCTAATGTGGTACATTTTTACTTTTTAAAAAAAAACTCGAAATGAATGTTTTATTTTAAATTATACTGTTGAATGGAATTTACCATTTCTAGGATCACTTAATTAACATATTAATAATTTAAAATTATATATTTTTCATTTAGAAGAAAATATTTCCCATCATATTATGGAAACTTTCATATTTTAAGCAAGTTATTTCTAAATAAAAATGCATTTTCCTTAATAAGTAGTCATCTAAATTATTTAAAAGAATTTTTATCTATGACTCCAACCAATGATTTAAATTATGTTTTATAGTGGATATGATCCAATGATACCATAATTATTATTTATATTTATAGATTATAATTATGATGAATTTATTTTTATAAAACCATTTTTATGGGTTATGCTCTGATTCTCTTATGAAATGTTTACAAAACCAGTTTTCCTTTCTTGGGTTTTAATATAATGATATAAATGGTGTATAATAGTCTAGTGTCATTATTATGAATGGATTTGAATATATTATGGGTGGGCCAGAAATTATATGGCTTTCTAAGTATTAAGAAATGAGATAATTATGGGATACAAGTTGATGTCCCTGATCCACAATGGGAAACACGTCAATTTAATTGATCCAATATAGGAAATTGATTATGTTTCATGACCCGCATTAATTTTATGTTCACTTTAATAATCTTTATCATATTAAATGGTATTTATAACTATGATGGTTCTATAATTTCGTGACATGAGCTGGGGTTTCATGATTAATTTATAATTATTTAAACTGTTATGAATTATTTCTTCAAAAAAGATTAATCCTTATTTGGTGACCCACATTTGTTTTCTTTGAATGATTTAGTTTGAATTCAGCATGTTTTGGTCATAAAATTATGTTTATCTTATTCACTTATATGATCATCAATTGATATATCCATTATTTACCATTATAGAGTATCTAAGCTCACTGTTTATAATGTTTACTTTCAACATTTAATGATGAATGGGTTTGAATATATAATGTCTATAGGGGTGAATTGTTTGAAGGATATTACATGATATGATGAATAGTTTGTCAAATTATTATTACTGTGAATATAGTATATTACCACACCAAATATTCATGGATATAAATTTGAATATAATTGAATATAATTATAAAATGATGTAGTATTTACGTATTAAAATCATGGAAATTTATAGTAATTTCCTAAATACAAAATCCACCAATCAATAATCTTGATGCAGCACACATATGAGACCTATTATTGAATATTCCCAGTAATGATGATAACATTTACTCAAATATAGAAAGACCAGAATACGTTTCATTTTAGTCCTCTTCATTAACTCATTTAAATCTATCCAACATTCCTTTAATGAATTGAATATCACCCAATTCATTATCAATACAGTCATGGGACTAGTTATATGATAAATTTCATTTAGTAATTTGATTATAACATTAATCCAACCCTATGAAACTCTGAACCTTAAAGATATTATTTTGTACTTCCATAGACATTATTTTTTATACATTATCCTAATCAACCACAAGTCCATAATAGTACACCTCTTAAAACTAGATTTTAATTGTAGGAGTCTAAAATTAACATTTGACTATTTTATGAAAACTATATACGAAATTAACCACCATAAAACCACTCCATGAAACCTCTCAAGCCCTTCATGGGTTAGTGGGTACACTAATAGTCATCAAAAAATATTAAAACAGAATAAAATATATAAATATAAATATATATTGATATTAATTACTTTTCATAAGATCAATGAAATTTTTTGGAATATACTTGTATCCATGATCAATACCCAAAAAATAAAAATGCACTTAATGACTTCAATATATATATTTTGTAACATTATTTTGTCTCGTCGTACGTTGATTATAAACTATCCTTAAATTATTTATTAAATAAAATTATCCAATATATAAATGTTTATAAATAACCTTTAATCAAGGAAATGGTCTTCTTTTCATTAAATACGTGAGTGTCAACAAGTAATAATATATAGAATGGTTTATACCATAATCATATTTCTTAGTGAAGATAATAAGATAACACCATGTTTATGTTCAATGTTCCATGATCTATTTTGTCTCTCTCTATAAATGTTAATTTTATAAATACAATTTCACTATAAATTATATCTAAATTATAGAATAAATATACATTTTGTTTGAGATCCTAACATAATATAGAACTGCAAACACTGTTTAATAGGTAAAAAATTCTTCTAGAATATCATTTTTGAATAATTAAAATTAAAACACCAAAGTATTTTTTGTTATATATTTTCTATTAAATTTAATTTAATTTAATTTATATAATGTGTTATACACTACACTAAATTTCCAATGAACCATGATATACAATTAATATTATTATTTAATCACATTTGTTATAACCTAAACACTAATCACTCTGTTAAGAATAGGAATAAACAAACATTTTAAATTTTTAAAAATGAGAATATATAAATAAAAATTATTAATAAAAAATATTAAATTTTTTTCTGAAGACATTATATTCATCGAAATACCTTTTTCTAAAAAAAATATTTTCGATGAATTTTGTAAAATAAAGAATAAAATAAATTATTTCCACTTTTAGAATGGTTTGTTGAAAAATATAAAATATTTTTTAATAAAGAAATTTTATGTTTTATTAGTGTTTATTTTTTTATCATTCAAAAAAAGATAAAATAATTAATGAATAGTGTAAATATTGGTTTTTTATAAAACTTACATTTTCTTACATATATTTATATTTATAATTTATATTTAATATTTTTTTACAAGTATAATTATCTCTTTTTTATTATAATTAATAATTCATATTTTGAATTAATAATTTTCATGTTTAGTTATGATATAAAAAACATTTAAACATTTGAAACTTTTTCCATTGGAAAACAGCTTTTTCATCACATCTAAGGGTTTACTTTTAAGACTAAAATTTACACCACAAAAAAAATTTGTACAAATATATTCCCTTTTTTGAATCATAATAATTAATATTATATAGTTGTGTTAACATAAAATTTTTTAAAAATTAATAATAAAAAATAACTATTTCAATTAAATATAAAATGGGTTTACGAAGGGGTCAAACAAAAAATAAAATGTGTAAAATAACAAAAATTGTAAAAAAAACCCCCATTTAATTGAGCTATATATTTTATAACCTCTAATATTTATTATTGAAATTTTTTTGAGCTTTTCAATTTGGAAGTCATGGATATAATATATTATTTATTAAAAATTTGTCGGTTGTCCTCTCCCGCACTTATAAAAGGCAACCACTTTCTACTCCTCTTCATGAATAAAAACTATTTGTATTCGACAATTCCCACTAAAAATAATACATAATTACCTAAAAATATACTATATGACTAATTTTTTTTATTTAATCTCCTCTTATTAATGATTTAGTTATTATCCAATTGATTCTCTTAAAAAAGAGGTAAAATATTCAAGATTTTGTTTTTACATTTATTTACTACTGAATCTACATTAAATTTTTTTCAATCTTGAACATATAATAACACCATTATATAACATATAATGATTTTTTTAGATGAGTGGTCTATACCTATCTCCACATCCATCAAATGGGAAATGACACTGCTAATCATGTTTACAGAAGATTACCACCCCATGAATTGATGTTATTATTTTTTAATCACCACCTCTCATTAATGGTTATGATGATGGATATGATGATTATATATGAAAAATAATATATTATTAAAATTATTTAATTATAATTTCACATATAGATTTATACTTTTCATTCTATTGGAATATGATAGTGTCACTTGAGTGTACGATGAAATATCAACTTGTGAAACAGTTTGACTCATTTCTAAAACAAAAATTATAAGGATAGAAATTTTGATATATTTAATTAATATATGTTACATATGTGAATTTATAATAACTATTTGATGGTGAAATATTATTTATCTTACTTTATTTCAATCTACCAAAAAATAGAAACAATTTTCATGCATACGTATAACCTAACATCTCTGCAAATAGTGTACTTCATTCTCCGACAATATCATTTATAAATTAATAAAAATAAATATAAAAAATTATAAAAGTGATTATTATATAATGATTAAATTTATAGATATATTGGATCCATGAGAAATTTAATATGTATAAAAAAATACCAAACTATAATATACATGAAAAATGAAACAAGTATTACCTGAAACATTCTTTCAACAAGGACTTGTCAACAACTACTAATTGAATGACATTATAAATATTATATTAAATGATATATATGATTTTGGTTCTATAATTTATGTATAATTTCTTTATATATATTATATATGTGTTTTGAACAAGAATGTAAGAATTTGACACTTAATGTAAGGGATTTCATCTCAAATTTTACATATTTGAGACATATGTTAATGTTATGAACCGATCATTCATTGGGTGGTTTTTATAAACACCTCTCACATTTTAAATCAGTAATATAATGATTTAATATGTATTGAATGTTTTATTTTTTTACCCTAAATGTGGTTTAAGATTAAATGTTTACCAATGTGGTATGGGATTTTTGTCTCTATTTCCCTTGTTAGACTTATGTTATGTTATACACCTATGATCTCTCATGAGGTCAATACACATTTAACAAACCATGTTATGATAAAATATTATTTTTCATTATCTAATGAAATATTAAAATTCATTATAAATTTATAATTGAATAATTGTTGTTTATAGAAATTACGGAATATTTATTGAAGGAATATCAACATGACCATAGGAATAATAACTTGACTATTAAGAATAGTAATATATCCAACAGAATAATTACCTCTCCTATGATATTATAAATAAAATTTATGTAGCTTGTAGGTTTAATAATGATATATTTCATTCATAGAATAAGTGAATATGTGTTATGGAAATGATAAAATAAGTGATAGTATTTTTGTAAATCATAAATCATTAATTAAGATTTTATATTTAATGTAATCACTTAAAAGTTAATTTTAATTCATAAATTATATTAGTAAATTATTATTTTATTCTTAATATTAAAAAAAATTATGAAATTTAGATACTTTTACAACATGTTATAAACTTAGTTATTAATCTAGAAATAATATTTTTTGAGTAAATTTTGAATTTTTTGAAAATTTTATTTTATTATATATTGGAACATTGGTTAAAAAAAATTGACTTAACATTGGAATTATATACTTCATAAAATGGGTTGAGTGAGTTTTTTGAACATTTTAGAAATACTTAAATTTTATTAATAATGAAATATGATAATTCAGGGTATATATATATATATATTAAGTTTAATATTCAATTCCTAACATCATGAATGATGTAACAACCATAATCCTGAACCTTCCATCATTGTTTTAATAAATTTTATGATAATTCTATAAATATTCTTAGAATTGATATATATTAATGAACTGATGAATAAAATAATCAAAAAAAACCCTCATATCGTCATCTATAAATAGCACTGCTCGCCCCCTCTTATCCTAACACCTCTCATGATTTTTTATCGAACACGTTCTGACCAATCCACTTCTGAAGAATCTTCATTATGTCTAAGACCTTGTGGTCTCAACAAAAATCCAAAACCAATGTCCCTATGGAGGTTCTCATCAAGGATAATTCAACATGTAAAAATCATTTTCCATTTTCTTTTATTTTCATTTCAATTATTTTTATATTATTGTACTATATTCATCTACCCTTGTCCAATAACAAGGAAAAATCCATTATCTTATATATAATATAATTTTATCATATCTAGGGAAAAATTAAACCTCATACATCTTCTCATATACCATTTATTTGAAAAATAAAAACATTGTCAGTGATGTGTCGAATTGTCGACATCATGGATGATGTCTTTTCCATTTACATTTCCGCCGCCATGTTTGGTCTTAAAAACCGTAATATGGTTAAATAATATTTTATTATAAATATTCTATTTTATATTATGTTTTGGTACCATTTTTTAATAATATTATTTAATAAAAGAAAAGTGGTTTGTAATGATCAGAATATAACAAGATAAACTAAACTTTACCACTAATGATTTTTCTAATGATTCATCTTCATAACATATTAACAAAATGATATATAAGACCATTTAATATTCTGTAATTTCATTAATATTTTTTAATTTAAATTCTAATGTTATTTCATCCTTATGACAAGAATATTTATTACAAACCGGCCATGGAATCCATGAAAAAATGCACACGAAAAATTGAAATAACAATATATATTTAAAAAATTGTTGGAAAGTTGTTATATAATTATCATATAATGTGATATAAACATAAATATGTTTTCTTAATGTACTATTAACCCACGTTTAACCCTTATACTAGTTTTTTAAATTGTTTAATGTAAGATGAACCTAAGGTTAAATAATTTTTGACAAAAGTTTTATTCATTGAGTTAACATTCTACATTATTTATTAGGTGGTAATAATATTATTTTTTATTGAATACTGTTTACATAAAGTTTGATTATTTGTATTTACACTGTATATAGATATTTTTTATTCTATTTATTAGGACTACAATTATATGATATTAGTAAGGGGCTTTTCATTGAACGTCTCCTTTTAAAATTTTATTTTTCCTAATTCAAAAGCAATGATTTTATAAAATTATTCATCTTTAATGATAATGTTCCTATTATTTGGAATTTATTATGAATAATTCTAAGACCAATGTCTCCCTCAAATGTATTAGGTATGATTGCATTGGAGGTCGTCCGTATTGTTCATCCATGTGTAACTATGTTGGATACACTATAATGTAGTTGTGAGGTATACATTTTTAGGAAGCCATTAGGGATATATTGTAAGGTAGCCCTGAGAACATCAAATAACATTTTATCTATAATGGTTAATATCTTAGGTAATTATTTCTCAGTGTTATATATATGGTTTATTTATTTTTCATTCATTTATGAAAATCTAATGTTTTAGACAAAGAAACTATATGATATTTATCGGGTGAGAAGTATGTATTTGTGAAAATGATTTCATAGGTTTATAATTATTCACTGAATAATGGCTTCTATCCTTAATATTTTTTCCATAACAAATATTTTTATGTGTATCCCATGATTTGAAATTTGTTTCCCAGGTTTTAAGGATGGGTAAGAGAAAATAGGAAAATATGATCATTGTTGTAAAGACTTTTTTTGAAATGATTTCATGTTTTTATTATAATATTTTCATTATGAAAAAATGAATATTATCTTAGATGTCCCCAAATTTTGTGATTTTGGGTTCAAATATACTAATTATGTCCTCAAAATCCAAAACTCTAAACATTAATTATCTATAGGAATGTAAAGAATTGAATACTTAATGAATTTGGTAGATTATGTAATGTTTAGGGTTCTGACCTTTTAATTTGTATCAAAACAGAGTTTAAATGACATTACGGGTTACAATGATGTAAATATTATACAATAAAAAAGTATTATCTTAGTTTTATGTGGAAATGATATATAATTTTATAATTAACATTTTGTTTCATATAATATATTTCAGTTCAGAATGGTTGTCCCCAAATGATACAGGGATGATATAGCTTGAAGGAACCAAGAGGCTGATATTTTTTTGAATCAGCTAACTGGAATGGTAGAGATTAGAAGTGAGAATTGGTTAATAGTTATATCTACGTAAATAGATAATAAATTTTGTTGGTATCCTTGCTGGAGAACATCCAAAACTACCCAAAAACAACATGATAATGTTAGAACATTTTTTTAGAGACACTCTCATACTTTTATTGGATCATCCAAACCATTAGTGAATGAAGGGTTGATTAAAGATCATAAAAAGATATTTTATTCCAAGGGATGTTTAGATAATCCAGAGTTATACCTTCACATTTATCATTTGTAATTTCAATATGACAAGTGGTGGTTAATGATCAGGAATATTATGGATAGGGTTGATATTGATGGATTTGAAGATGTTGAATTAAAAAATATTTTTCATGAAAAATACTTTCGTATGGTTTTCCAACATAAGATGGGAAATAAATTACATAATCTGAAACACAAGTATTAGGATTTAGTGTCCATGTATGATGAAATCCTCACTATAATTTCGAGGTACTAATGAAATTATATTCAGGATATTGATAGAAAAATCAATTGATTTTACTCAGTATTGAAGCCACTATATCAATGGGAATTATTGTTCGTTGTATTATAAATTTATGAGAAACATATCTAATGTTATGTGATGGTAGAAATGTAATTTTTTAAAATCATCTGTAATTTGACAACAAAAGGAATAAGGTGTCTAGATGGCATGCAAAGGGTAAGAATCTATCAATGATATCTAATAGTCAGAATGTCTAATTTCTAGTTTGGGAAAAGGGTTGTATGAAGAACCTTGGAGAATTCCATAACACAACAGGGAAGTATTTCTGATGTGGTATGATTGAAAATATTTCCAGATATTTTAATGAAAATTATCCAAATATAAATTCTCATAAAAATGATATGAAGTGTTTCAAATGTTTTCAGATGGGTCATTATGAAAATCCTTACGAGAAAAAATATTTAAATGATAGAAATAAATCAGATTATACGTTGAAACGTGTATTGAGAAACTTTACAACTATATAAGTAGATATTGGGCCACCAAATTAAGTGGTCTCACGTACATTGATTATTTACTCAAATTTCGATAATTTCTTGTTTGTTATGGGGTCTTCACATTCAATTATTTATGATAAATTGTATGGTGAATTGGAAATTTCACCTCAATAAATGTGCCCAAAAAAAATAGTTAGTAAAACCTATGGGAAATATTACAGGACAATGTTATTATAATAATCTTCATGCTTTTTTATGTGTAATGAAATTACCTAAAAACATTATTTTTTTACCCTTAGTATAGATTGATGTCATTTTGGGTAAGGTTTTTTGTTTTGCTTATCTTGAAAAAATTAATTATATTGTGAGTGAATTTTTTTTCAAAAAGTGTTTCAGTTTATATACAATAATAAACCCATAAATTTTTAACATATCTAGGAGTGGATAAACTACTAAAATATTGAAATGATGTTTATCTTGCTCATATTTTTTAAAATAAGGGAAATTATCAGATTAATGAGGTGGAAATGGTAAATGAATACATTTTTGTTATTCTTAATGAGTTTATCTATGTTATTATTAATCAAGAATTTGAATTTACAATTTAATTGTTTACTGATGCTATGACAATTTCAAAACTACCTTATCAAATTGATCAATTGGTACTTATTTTAAACAAAAAATAGTTTCAAGTGTTTTTTGATAAATGATTCATTCTTCGATGACATCACTATGGCGTGATACTATTTTTTGTTAAAAATAATGGTGGATCCATGTTGATTTTCATTGATTATAGTGATTTTAATAATAGTGCAATTAATAATATGTATCCCTTGCATCATATTGATGACCTGTTAAATCAGATATAAGGAGATCATTATATTCCAATGATTGAATTGAGATCTGAGTTTCAGCAGCTAAAGTTGAATGGGGATGACATCCCAAAAATATTGTTTTTTACTAGATATAGACATCATTCATTTGTTGTTATTCCCTTTATTTGGGGAAATACCTATTATTTATTCAACTGTCTTTTGAATTGAATATTCATTGAATATTTAGAAATTTTTTTATTGATGATATTTTGGTCTTTTAAATTTGTTAAGAGGATCATGAAAAACATTAAAGGGTTTTCATGGAAAATCATAATGAAAAAACTTTTTATTAAAATTTTAACATGTGTGATGTTTTAGGTTACAAAAAATTATTTTTCATAGGAAAATTGTAAATAAGGATGGAATAAGAAGTGATCCTTCCAAAAAAAATTGTTAATGAGAGAAAAACACCTAAAAATGTTACCTAGATTTGTAGTTTTCTTATATTAGTAGGTTAATAGGGATAGTTTTTTATAAAAAATGGTATTCTATCCTTCTATAAAAGTTAACTAAAATGTGGATAAATTTAATTTGTTAACAGAATGTGATGTATATTTTCATGAACTGAAGAATGGATTGTTTATTTCCCCAATTTAGGCCATACCATCTATATATGGTGATTTTTTATCAATAGTGAATATTCAATGAAGTGACATTGTTTTGTTATGATGCATAACGGTCAGGTTTTTTTTAATTTAAGAAAAATGAAACCTTATGAGTTAAAATATCACACACATGATATAGTATTAGTAGTGGTTGTTTCATGATTTGAAAATTTGGAGGAATAATTTATACAATTAACTAATGTAAAATATATACTGACTATAAATGTGTGATGTATATATTATGATCGATGGAATTTAAGATGAGGGAGATAAGTTATATTTAGTTGATAAATTATTTTGGTTGAATGGCCAAATAACAATCAAGAAAAAAATATACTGTGGCTAATGAATTTGTTAAAAAACATCATATATCATTAACCATGTTATGTTTATAGCAACACCCTTTGATTAATGATTTGATGAATTTTTTTAGGATCTTGTAGGTACTAAAAATTATTTGGTTTTGTTTTTGGTTTAAGATTATTCATCCCTATTATTGAATTAAAAAAGCATTGAAGTAAGACCATGCATTATAGAATGGTGTATAAATTGTGAAAAGAATTATGTTTCATGAGTTTATAATTTATAAAGATTATGTTTTATGATTTAGAATGATATTATGTGTCCCTTGTGTTTCTATGAAGAAAAAAAATTATTGTGTGAAGATCATAGTTCTATATTTTTAGTTCATCTAGGCAATATTAAGATGAACATAGACCTTGGAAAGTATTACAAGTAGGATAAAATGGAAAGTGCTATTACATATTTTACCATTAATTGTTTTATATGTCAATAGGTTAATGAATAGTGAAAACAACAAATGGAGATGAATCAACAAGTTATAGTGATAGAGTTGAAATGGAAAAATATATCGATGGAATACATTCTGGGACTACCAAAGACTTATTGGGATAAAAATTTGATTTGGGTTATTATTGATCAATGGACTAAATATACATATTTCATTCCTATTTTATATTCTATGTCATTGAATCATAATTATCATATGTACCTCCAAAATATTTTCCGGTTACATGGAGTACCTCTTTCCATTGTATCTAACCATTATCCAAATATGAATATAATATTTTGGAAAAGAATTAAGAATTAATTGGTAACTAAATTAGGTTTCAGAACAGCCATTCTCCCTTAATCTTATGGACATAAAAGTTGAATATTTCAAACACTAGATGATTTTCATTGAGCTTGTTCAATGGACTAACATTAATGTTGGGATCAACATCTTTCTTCAGTTTTATTTTCTAATAGTAACTGTTTTCTATCCAGTATAATGATGGTACCATGGAAGATATTATATGGAAAATGGTTTCAAACTTCATGTTTTTGGGATGATGTTGAGGAGCTAATTTTGATGGGACTAGAATTAGTTGAGGAAGTGGATGAGAAAGGGGATATGATTTAAAATCACATGGCGATTTCTCCAAGTAGGAGGTGAGTTTATATAGACTGTAGGAGGAATTTATTTTCATTCGAGGTTGGGGTACCATGTATAAGTGTTGGTTTCCTAGAACTAACTTGTATTACATTGTTTAAATTGATATTTAAAGTAATCAAATATTAAAAATATTATTACATATTGTTGACTGTTCATCCTGAATATTATGTAATAATGTCCAGGTGTATTTGTCACATTGATATGGTCATAGAATCTCTCCGTTATGATAAGAACCTTGAAGTTATATGAAAATATTCCTAAAATAGTCTTATGGTTGGATGAAATACTATAATGGAACACATAGTATATTGACTATCTGGTGCGAGTACTCAGAAGTAGATGAGAATTCCTCTCATTATGTTCATACATGGTAATCGCCATGATGGGAGATTATGAGACCATACCCTCCTGTATGAATTATGCATGTCTTGGGGACATAGAATATTACTATCTGTGAGAATGTTTAATGATCCTTATACATTATGATTAGTATAAATACATGTCACAACTCAGAAACATTTATTTACTCACATAAATTGCCACACAAACTGTTAGTGATAAGTAAGGTACATTGGGAGCATGATAATTAGATAGTTTATAATGGATAAGTCATGGAAGGATTTGTTTCTTCAGTTAATGGAATGTGATATCTCGACCAAATAATTGAAATTGAATTTTGGCATGAAATTTTATGGTCATGATTTAAATACAATTTTATTCTCCGTAGACAAAGAACAAAGTATCAAGCATAAAAGTTGATGACACTATCGTGAAACCATCTTGATGATATATTCAAACAAATGAATTATATTATCCATTGAGCTTTAATAAGTGTATTTTTTGTGTGACTTTATGTTTTCTCTCTTGGGTGCATCGACTCATTTCTAGATAGTACTCTGGAACATTAGGATAGTATTCCTAATTCCAATGAGAAATAATCCTTTAGGGAAAAATACTTTTTTTATACTGGTCTTGGTGAAATTATATTTTAATTTTATTTGATGAAATAAATATAAATCAAAAGACCAAGGAATAATTTTATTGATCTTAAAATGATTGCATAAATTAATTTAAAATTTATTCACTAGATAGTGGGTAATATATATATATATTTATTTTGTTAAACATTTAATAATATTTATTTACTATTTTGTAAATAAGATATCTTTTTAATACAATAAATTTTTTATTTTTTCATTCTTGTTCCAAATAAATAGATGAGAAGTTAGAGAAGAATAATGATGGTCTGGTAGTGAAATAATGATTTGTAAGAGGTTATTTATTATTTAACTGGTTGATAGAAATTAAAATAATAATAAATCTACTGTTATTTTGTGACGCCAAATTTTATATATTCTATTTTGCTGAAGTTGGTGAACCATAAATAATGACGTTGTATTATGAATAAAAGATTGTCTTTTCTCTATGATTACAAATTTATTTTATTATTATTACACAATTAAATATTTTAACTGAATCCCTATGATAATAAATAGACATGTATGTCTATTATGTAATTTACTGAACTACACTCCCAATGAGTTCAGAATTTTTGAGATAAACAATTTTTCTCTCGAATCCTCTTCTCACCCATCTCAAGAATGAGAGATGTTTTTCAAGGCTAAATACCTAGAGATCAAGAATGACCGACAAATGACAGCAGTTCCACCAGGATTGAACCCATAGAATGAGAGGTGTTAATCGAAGGAAATTAGAAAATGTGTGGAACACCAGTAGAGGGATTCTAGATTGGACCCTCACAAGGGAAACAAGATAATCCGGAATGGTAATTATGAAAAATAATCAACATAAATGATGAAAATACTTTAGATCCCTGTAATATTTTCATAATGAAATTTATTAAATAAATTATTAAAATGATATGCAAGATCATCTATAGTGGTTTTGGGCTTCTTCCTTATTAATCTAAATCTTAAATTCTATTCTGTGGATACTGGTATTAATCTTCATATTAATCCTAGAATAATCATTGTTCAAGGTAAAAAAATAATGCCAGGTGTCGGCCCAACTTCGCTTCCACTGCACCAGGAAACTACAAGTAGTATTAGAGTGGTTAAATCATTTTTTATATTTATTTAAATAATTCAATGATGATTTATAATTTAAAATTTTAGTTTTATAATTCATGTTAATCATTCTTGAAATATGAATCACAAGATCTTTTACTCCTCTTTCTTTTCCCTTTCACCTAATAAAAATGATCTTTTCATTTAATTTGGATTAAAATAAAACTAATGATCTCATATGTAGAAGCCAAAGGTTCATGTCATTACAACACCAGAATACATGGCTTGTAGTAGGATTCACACGTTTTGTATCACGGTTAAATTCATCTAGATAGGTCTGTCGGAACAATTCATGTCATTTGAGTTTTTCTAATTCATAAAGACCCGGTGTGTTGAATAGTAATAGGAGGAACATGTTTTCCGGATTACATGACATGGGCCCCACTAGACAAGGTAGGTAGTCCCTTTGGGATAGAGTTTGACCATGTACCCTGTACATAGATTTCCCTCTTTGAAACCATGTAATGCGGATACATCATGGCGTGTGGACCACTATACATGACTTGTACTCCATGGATTTTCATAGTATATATACAGGAGGTATCCCCAGGTGCATGCTTTGGATGGACGATAAATGATATTAGATATCATGTAGTAGGAACTAGATGTTGTTTACTCATCCAAATTAGGCATATTTATTAAAATGTATTATTATATTATACAAACGCATGCGACATGTACCATGGTGTTGGTATAAAACTGTTGGACAACATGTGATAATTGTTTTATATATGTGTGTTTTTCATTTAACATATGTGGAATGTTCATTCCAAGTCGTTGTATAGTTATGAATGGGAATTCACCAGGTTTCCTCCATGATAATAGTTGCGTACAAAATATAATTTTAAATTAATTAAATGTTTTAAAATCATGATCTTGAGAATCTCATGGAAATTCAAAAAAAAGGTTTAAGATACATTGAATTATTTATTAAAGATGATAATTAATTGATTTATTAATGATTTATCTTTAAAAACAGTGATTAATGAATTGAATATTAGTTTTATTAAATAGGCATATTTGTTCAATGTGTATGGGTGATCTTAAGCTAGACAAAGTCTGTTGTATGTGATTTTTTTCCTTTTAATTTATTAATTAAACTATTTTTGTCCAGTAACCCATCTGTCCTCATTAATATCTAGGGAATGTGTGAACATGGTTTCTTTTTTGTAAACCCACCCTTTTTACACCTCACCTTTTTTTGAGTTAAAAAAATCATTTGTAATGGAATGAAATCCCATGATAAATGATGTGGTTCAATATGGTGTTGAGAAAATCCAATCCTCTGAGATATAGAGGTGGGCAGGTGGAATAATGTAAACATGAACCCAAAAAGTTCAATGTGTTTCACTCCTAGGTCAAGGATTGTTTTCAACCCACTATATAAACTAATAATTAGAAAATATAATGTTCATTCCCTTTGGTTTATTTCATTTCTGTCATTTTTATGGTTTATCATTATGTATGTGTTGTCACGATCACATAAATAATGAATTAAACAAGTATGTAAGATGTAAATAAAATAAACTAGGATTATGCGTATATATTATTAAGACATGGATAATAACTTATGTAGGTCCCACATAATATTAACAAGAATATGATAATGATAATAATCAATTCCCACATATGAGATGAAAATCCCTCCAATAAAATATTATATTAACTCAAGATATCTATTACTTAATTTTCCATGAATCACAGTTAAACTATATGTTAGACCAACCCTTTATGGGTCACACACATTAATTCAAGAAGCCCTTATAAAAGTTTTCAAGTTGGCATAACAGTATTACATCAATCGGAGTTGCCATTGCTATACATGGTGTAATACTAGAGGCAATATTTCAGAAATCCAATGTCAGGATTTCAGGATTCGTGAGTCCACCCAATAGATCATGTTGATGAAAGCCCACAATTATCAATGACCTGCCTAATTAAATACGTTCAAATAGCCTGACCATCAATTTTTGGTTAGGCGAAAATGTAATATGGAACATTTCTATTAGAGTTTCATGGAAACCGGAAATTCCAAGTTCAATGGTGAGGGTCATTGGGACATGATAAAATAATGGGACACGTAATAAAATAAATTTATTATTTCTCATAAAATGTAATCAATAAACTACTAATCATTAGTAGTTCTAGTTATAGAATAAAATGAAAAACTATTCAACCACACATTCTCCGCGATCAATTCTATATAAAGACAACATCCTCACTAGAATATTCTTCTAGGAATGGTTTAGACGCCTTCAGGTTATTATAGGCCATGAATGTATGTATTACGTGCAGGAGTCAGCATTACCTGATCTACCTTCACAAGTTGTGAGTGATGAAGAGATCATGGTCTATTGGAAACATATGAACTATATGGTCGACGTACAAGGTTTGAGGCCATCATCAATGTATAGTGATCTCATGGAGCCTCGTGAAAAAATGGATCCTTATATCAGCTCAAGTGCCTCTGTGATATTTACCGGGAGAGAGAATGACACGAACAATTTGAGATCTCCAAAGAAACATTTTAGAGTATGTGTGGAGAGGGATCCATATTAGGGCCTCACATTGTTAATCTCATTGGAATCATTGTGCGCTTGGAGGTTCTAGGGTATATACTCTCAGAAGAACTAGGTACAAAAATAATTATGGCATCACACCATAATACCTTCTCCATCTTTGTAATTTTCTTTAAGAGGATCAACATTGATAATTCACTATATATTCTTCTTATACTCATTCACCAGGAGGAAAAACATATAATGCATGTAAATCTGTCAATCCTTATCATGAATAAAAGGAATGGGAAGGTGAATAACTTAAATCCCAATGCTTCTTCAAACCACTCAAAAAAAATGTAAGTACCATGTGGGGTAAGGGAAAAGGATGCATTTTTGTTTGCATGGGGCAAGAAGGGTCACTGAAAAAGGAACTGCACCTATCATAAGATGTAAGGAGAATCTTTCAGTGTGTGTTTTATCTAGTGTAATATATCTATTTCTAAAAATTGGTTATTAGATACAGAATGTGGTTGTCTCATTTATATCCAAATACAGTAACCATGTAGATTATGTAAGATTTTATATTTGGAGGTAAATCTATGATCATCCAATGAATATAGTCTTGTTGTTTTGATTATTGTGGACTACATCCTCAGGTTTCCAACTGTGATGGTCTTTGTATTAATGGGTTGTAATCATGTCATCTGTTTCTAAAAACATTATTTTTTTATCCAGATTATATATATATGTGGATTTTTTTCATGTTTGGAAATTAATGTAACATCTTTTATAAATATGTCATTTTTTTGGTAGGTTCATTTATACAATGGTGTTTATGTGTTGGAGGACACAAACCAAGTAATGGAAATCTAAAACAAAAGATACATCACATGAATCATACCACACAAAATATTGGCATGACTAGCTAGGTCATGTAAATGAGAAAATCATGACAAAGTAACATTAATATGGACATTGAGATTATTTCAAACTTAAAAAAACATGGAATATTTTATACAATTTTACAAGGAAATGTGACCAAAGTCCAATTTTTTGGGAAATGTGACGGGAATAAAGATCTTCTTGAATTGGTTCATACCGATGTTTGTGGACCATTTCCAATTAATTAAAGGGTAGGGTACTCATATTTCATAACATTTACTGATAATTTTAGTATATATGAATATATTTATATAACAAGGTATATGTCATATTCATTTGAAAGGTTCAAAGAATACAAGAATAAAGTCAAGAACCATATTATTAATATGATTATGAAAATACTCCAAGACCCAGGTGTAGAATATATTAATCAAGACATCATTGATTACTTATTAGAGTTTTAGATCCAATCCCAACTCACTCCACCATAAACATCCCAGTGTAATGGTGTGTGTGGATGGAGGAACCACACGTTGTTTTACATGGTGATATCAATGAGCAGTCTTTTGAGTCATCCATTTTTCTTTCCAGGGATATGAGTTACAAAAAATGGTTCACATACTAACCAAATTAACAACTAAATCTATAAATGGAATTCCATATGAGTTATATAGTGGAAATAATCAAATTTTATCAAATTTACATGTGTCGGGAAGTGATGTGTTTTTTATGACCACTTCAGCAAACAAACATACACAATGAGGCATAAGGATTACCATTAGAGGATATCCCATGTCAGTAAGTGTCTGTTACTTATACAAACCTTCAGTAAAAAAGGTTATAGTGTCTATACATTCCATATTTTTTAAGAGGTATCACATCTCCAAAAGAGATATTTGGAGCATGATTAATATTAAAGAAGTCGAGCCTCAAGGTACAAAAATGTGGGCATTGAAACACATTCCACAAAACCTAGTGGATGAAAGAACTATTCCAAATGCACAAGAACTACATAGGAGTAAAATAGTGGTTAGTTAACCAGAATGGTACTGTTTTTTAGATACCAATGATGGTGACTCATTAATAGTTGATAATAATCATCCTCTAACCTAAAAGTAAGTAGTAAGTGGCCCAGATGATTCCATGTAGAAAGAAGCCAAAAATTCCGAAATGGATTCCATGTTCCAAAACCTTTTCTGCATTTTGGTAGATCCTCTAGTGGATGTAAAGAATGTTGGTTTCAAATGGGAATTCAAGATGAAACATGACTTGGATGGACTAATCAGTACCTATAAGGCATGAATTATTGGAAAAGGGTTCAAATAGCATCAATGAATGTGCTATGAAGAATACTTTTCACCAGTTTCAATGTTCAAATCCATCATAACTATATTGGCAATTTGTAATTATCTTTACTATGAGATTTGGAAAATTGATTTCAAAATATAATTCCATAATGAGAACCTTCAAAAATATGTCTACACGAAAAAACCGTAAAGGTTTATTACACCATAGGATTCCAATAAGGTATAAATGTTTCATAAATCCATCTATGGATTAATAAAATCATCCTAATCACGGAACAACTGTTTTGATGAAGACATAATGAAATTCTATTTTATCACGAATGAATGGGAGCCTTGTGTCTACAAATAGATTAGTGGGAGTGCATTCATTTTCCTAATAGTATATGATGTTGACATATTACATATTGGAAATGATATACCATTCAAACAGTCTATTATGGAATGGTTGAATCAATGCATCCCCATAAAGGACTTGGTAGAGACATCATTTATTATTGGGATTAAGATATATCATGATTGATCCAAGACATTTCAGGTCCTAATTCAATGTTCATAAATTGATAAGATACTGAAGAGATTTAGTAAGGAATAAACCAAGAGGTGGTTTTTTCTAATGTCACATAGAATACATCATTCTAAGAAAATGTGTCCTCAAACATATGAAAATAGAATTATAATGGCAAGGACTCTATACGCATCAGCAATTGGGTTGGTAATTTATGAAATTCTATGTACTATGCATGATGTCTTCTGCTCATTGAGTGTGATACGAAGATATAATGTTGAACCAGGTGACCAGTATTTGACAGCAGTCAAGACTAACTAAAAGTATCTAATTCATAGAAATAATATATTCGAGGATTATGGAGGAAATGAGAAACTAGTCATTAGAGGATATGCAGATTCTAGTTTATAGATAGATATATATTAAATGAAGTTCCAAAAGGGGTACATATTCACATTGAATGGAGGTGTAGTGAGAAAGAAGATCTCAATGCAGAGTGTGGTCATATGTTCTATAGTAGAGTCTGAGTATATTGAAAATTATGAGGTTGCTATAGAACCAGTATTAATTTGAATCTTTGTCCAGGATCTAGATGTGATACCTAGTTTGATAGATCCCATCACACTATACTACGATAATATTGTAATGGTGTCTCTCCAAAATGATCCAACGCTGCATCAGTAGATGACTCACATTCTTTGGAAGTATCGCCTCATGAGGGATTTTTCTAAGAGAGAAAAAGTTGCATTCAGAAGTATTTCCATGGAAGTAAATGTAGCTAACCTATTGACTCTAGCCTCAACTCATCAGAAACATGATCACCATGTGAGGTATAGTAGACTGAAAGTCATAGGAAGTTTTCTCGAGTCCAGGTATGAGGTTTTAATGTTGGTGTCTAAGAACCAACTGGTTTTACGTTTATTATATGGATATTTAATGTGTATAAATATTAAACATATTATTACATATAGTTCATTATTCTACCTGACTATGATTTAATAATGTTCTAGAGTATTTTTCACATTGACAAGGTCATTGATGTTCCCTGCTATTATGAGAATGTTGAAACCCAATAACAATATTCTAAAATATGTTTCTGTGGTTGTATGACATACTATAATTCAATATATTGTATACATACATTCACATGTGATACTCATTAGCAGATGAGGATTCCTCTCATTGAGTTCGTACTTGGTAATCTCAAAGACTAGAGATTATTACTTCATACCTTCCAGTAAGAATTCCTAATGTATTTGTTTCATCAGATATTTCTATCTGCAAGAATGTGTAATGTTTCATAGACTATAATATCATAATTAGTTCATGTCCCAACTCATCCACTTTGATTTACTAAAGAAAACAGTCACGCAGATAGTTAGTAGGAAGTAAGGAATGTTCAGTGCGTCATGAGTGGCATGTTATTAATGGATAAACTGAGGAAGGATTTGTCCCCACCATTTATGATGGCTGAAATCTCATCCCATTGACTCAAATAAATCTATCGTGTGAAATTCCATGTCCATGATGTAATGATGAGTTTATTTCAGGTAGTGAATGAACAACATATCATGAATAATGGTTTAGGAAAATATTATTAAACCAACCTGATGAGATAATGAGACAAATGGATTATATTTCATAGTGATAATTCTTATGTGGATGTTTTAGTTGCGACTTCATGTTCTTTGTATTGGGTGCCTTGAACCATTGCTGGACAGTACACATGGACTTTTGGCAAGCCAGGTAATGTTGATGATAATGAATCCTAAAGTGTCACACATTAATTGTTAGTTATGGCCTCAGTAAAATTCTGTTAGAATATAATTTCAGAAATAAATAATATTCTACAGACTATGGAATACTTTTTTTCCTTAAAATTATTTTATAAATTAAATAAATATATATTCACGGGACTGTGAGTATAATATATTTATTTATTTTATTGAATATTTAATATTTATTTCTATACTAGTTTTTAAATAAAATAATTTTTTATAGAATAATTTATTTATTCATTTATTCAGGTGTTCAATAAATATTAGTGGCGTTTGAGTGGACCAAGGATAGTCCAGTAGTAAAATAATTATTATGGAGATGGTGAATTATTATTTATTTAGATTGAGATTATTAAAATAAAAATAACGCTGCCGGTATTTGTTTATGTGGACTTTTATTTATTCTATTTTTCACAAGTTGGAGCACCATTAATATTGACGCAATATTTTTATTTAATGTACAGGTCTTCTATAACGATAGGAATGTATTAAATTTTTTTATGTAATAAAATAATTTAACTGAAGTCCTATATTTATAGATAGACTTGTACATCTATCATTCTATGTACCGAGGTACACACCTGGTGAATTGAGAATTATTGAGACAAACAAATTTTCCTTCAATTTTTTTTCCTGCTCCTCTCAAGAACAAGAGATATTCATCATGTATGAAGAACAAGCGGTCAATAATGACCATCACAAGACACTCGCTTTTCCGTGCTAGCACCTAGAGAACGAGAGTTGTCGATCGAAGCCCATCAGAGGAGGTGTATATCACTGTTAGTGGGATTCTATTTTGGATCCTCACAAGCATGATGATATAATTCTGATGGTCCATTCTAAAAAATCTGCTACATCGATGAAAATAATACCAAATACCAAGTTATTCATTTAATTATAAAATTAATTAAATTTACTATAATCATGATGTGTAATATTCTCTCTAAAAGCTTTGGGCCATTTCATTTTGATCTATATCATTAATACTATTATGTGGAGACTAGAATTCATCATCGTGTTGATCCCAAAATAATCATTGATAGTGGTTAAAAATTAAAGTTAGGTGTCATCCCAACCATACATCAACTATACCTGGAACCCACATCATCCCGAGCTTTAAAAAGTAAACACAATGTTCGATATTGTACACAATACACCACATAAGTATTAAATGAAAAAAATATTATTATTTATTATGGTGGTTATCTCTATTAATTTCGAATGGTGGGAATGAATATGATTAACAAAATTATGAAAATAGGGTTTAGATGTGTTCATATAATGATTCATTGGTATCCAGATTGACATGATATGAAAACAAAACCCTATCAATTATAAATGATGTTTTTTTATTATAAAATATTTAAATGTGATTAATTGTATTTTTAAATAATAAAATCACTATTTTTGTATATTATTAATAAAATATTGATTCTATATAATTTTTCAAATTCATATTATTTATTTTTGAGACATTATATAAGAACAAAATTAATTTTAAAAATAAAATGAGTGTTTTTCAAAAAATATATTTTTTTCCAGATTTTGAAGGTGAACCCATTATAAATATATATTTGACACCATTATATTTTATTTGTTATATAATAGTATCATTCATTATATTTGGGATATCAAATTTTATGTTTTATTTTCTTTTTTATTTTTTTGATTAAATTCATATTTTATTGAATAGTTAAAAATACTGCATTTTAATTCAAAACTACCATTTCTTTGAATTTATTTTTATTGATAAAATATCCTTTTATAGGGATTTATGGTATAATTAGATGAAATTTTAATCATGTAAATCATGTTATTTCAATGGATTCCTTTTAGAATTATATTTAAACATAAAAATTGTGAACTTTTGAACATTTTACATTAAAAACATGTTTTATCATTCCAACAACAAGATTATTTTTCATTTAAATTATTCCAATTTATTTTTTGGAAATTGAAAAAATGAATTCAATTTTTCGAATAAGAATGTAAAAATTATGAAAATACATCCATTTTATTTTTGGACATTATTGAAAGTAACTTTAGTAATTATTTTAATTACAACAGTTATGGGTTTATTGACTAATTGAAGATAAGAATAATATAATAATAATATAAATTTACTATTTCCCTTATCCTAATTTAGTCCGATGAATTTATTCTGACCTTGAGAATCCATTTTTCAATTTTAGAACTACATTAATCCACATTAAAAACTTTAATTAATTTATAATATTATATTTAATGAATTTTCATTTGTATTACACTTTTGTTTTTAAAAAGTAATATATTTTAATATTTTGTTATATCAGGGATCACATAAACTCTAAATAGTTCCTTGAAATATAAACAACTTATCTACATCATTGTAATTTATTAATAATTCTTAATAATGAAAATATAAATTTTAATAACGAATCAAAGATGATGCATTAATATATGTATTAAAGAAATAATAATTAAATTGATATTAATAAAATAAAAAATAATAATTGGATATATTTGATGTAATATACTAATTTTATGAATGAATATGACATTTTAGGATTTAGTTAAAACATTTTTTAGATGGAATAATGTTTCATTTAATTTTTAAAAAAGTCATGGGATGAATAGTGTCAAAATCGACATAATTCATAACTAAAAATATAAAATATTTACATAAATAAAAAAAATTTATAAAAATCTAGGATTATACACAAATGTTAAGATAACTCTAAAAATTTCATTAATGAAATGTTCATAGGTCGTATTACATGATTTAGGAATTTTTTCAACTCTCAAATTGTAAAGTCCTTGCTAAAATATTAAGAGTTATAAGGGGAAAAAACAAAAAGACACAGTTATGAAATATTATAAAAGATTTCTAATTTTATTTAGATGATCAATATTCGACAAAAAATCATATTATATTGTAAATATATCATTTTGAGGTCATTTATAATTGGAATTGATTTTATATTAATGTAATTCATTTTATAATTCAAAAGGTACCCCTCCCCTATCCAATAAAAAGACACTCATTCCTCTCCTTCACTCTCACATACAAAACGATTTAGATAAGAAAATATCAATCAAATACCTTTCTTAGAATATTTCCCCACACTTTTGAGGCCTTATTATATGTAGAACACCTTCCTTAAAGGAGTTAAGGTGTTCATAAATGTGATCATCTTAAGGAAAGGTGGTGTTTTTTTATTTCTTCATCCATTTCTTTCAAGTCATCATTATCCTTGATGAAATAATTAATATAGTATCTTAAATATAATAATAACTTATTATTTTAATAATATTAACTAAATCTATCTCAACTTCGATTAAATTGTAAATTAATTAATCATTTCTGCATACATGTGAACGATCCATTCCACGAACTGATAAAATTCATGTTCTATAAATGTATTTCATGAATATTTATAATAATAGAATTATATTTCATATTTAATATTAATGACATATTAATCATTATAATATAATAATATACGAATTTTTTTAACCTTCCATGCACATAAAAACAATAACATCGTTCGTCATTACGTGTCAAATATCACCTCCACAAAGTGATGTGACTTATTTTTGTTCATTACACCACAATGTTGATATATTTATGATGGTATATTTAATTTATTAATTTGATATTATTGATGTTATTAACAGATTGGAAGGATAAAATAATACTTACCTTCTTTCAATAGCTATCAATGATACGTCGAAAATGTTACGCATGCGAACGCATGGCCTTCCATCTCAATGATTATAACAATGTAAATTTTTTAATAAAATAAATAAATGATTTGATTTAAATTTATAATTGAAAAATAAAACATTTTATTATTTCATTAATATTATTCTGGAGATTATGGTCTTATGAATGCATTAGATATTGAAATCCTACAATGTTAATTTTTGACTCAAGTACCGAATATTGACAAAACGCCTGATATTAACATAAATAATTATGTAATTGTTATAACATTATTATTGTCATATAGAATTAATAATTAGATTTATAATGGTACTTATGAATGTAAAAAATTATAATATATTTATAATTCACGACGAAAAATATTTTAGGTTATGATTTAGACATAATTTAAGAGATTTTGTCTCAATATCCTTTGATTGAGACATTTCTCAAAGATTTTCACTTTTATTCTTTTATAAATTGTATATATAGACCGTTTGATTTTATGAATCCCTATTTTATTTATAATCATATTATTTACAATTTTTTAATATTTTAAACATTCATGTGGATTATAATTTAAATGTTGAATGTGGTATGTGTCTCTTTAACTAAAAAATTGTTTTATATTTTTAATGAATTATTCATCTAAATTTTTCTCATTCACTACCATGATTTTGGACTGATCTTATGGATTTATTTTTATATAAATTAATGCTTAATTATTTTAATTCTTAGATATTCTTATAAAATTCTCAATGTGGTATGATACCCTTTTATTAAAATATCTTTTATTATAAATATTTTAAATTAGTTTCTGAAAATGGATTTGTTATCTTATAAATGAAAATGAAATTTTATGAGTGACATATTGAAATTTTAACACTTATATATGTTGGTACATCAAAAATTAATTTTTGATCCCAATATAGATTACACAAATGGTTGATCCCCAATTTATCTCTTGGGTGAGGCCGATATAGATTATACAACGATTTGAGACCCATTATACCACAAGAAAGAAGGGTAAGCCTGATATATATTATAAAAAGGGTGGGCCCCATTATATCTCTCCAATGCATTTGTAAGAACCCGGATCTTCATTTCAGGTATGTCCTTCCTTTTTCTAGAGTTTTTGAGTAAAATAATGTTTCTGAAATTTTTTGAAGTACATATTGTGGTCTTTCTGAGTACATGCCATGTACTCTTCTCTGGCTTGAAGCCGTGTGTTGTCCATGCCTAGGCCACACACATAGTGTGTTGGGGTAATGTGGAGGCCAATTTTGGAGGAGTATGGAAAGACCTAGTCCACGTCGTGTACTCTAAATGTACAGGCCATATACTTTCTTTTTTTTCATTAAATGGACCAGGGTCGCACCTGACGCATAGAAACGTCTTCTACTAGGTCTCATTCGTCTGAGAGCATTGAGGATCCATGAAACATCGATGAGATCCCGCCTCTCCGTCTATTCTTCGATTCGAGCACATTCGATTGCGTTGGAATTGCAGCGATGAGTTCTTCCTCCTACTTGAGCCTTGTTTTCCAATTCCACCTTTTTCTCAAGTTATCATGGTTTATGTGTTTTAGACATTTTAAAAAATCTACAACGTTCTAAGGATAAACTATTGTTGTTGTTCATGTATATCGATCTCCTATGATCGGGGTAGGTTGTTTGTGACTTTCTATAGAAAGTCATTGAATATTTTTGGCAATTTCGCCAATTCCCTTGAACATGAATTGTGTGTTTTCTGGTTTTTCCCTTCATTGATTTCCATCTTGCTTGATTGCTATGGTAGAGGTTTAGCTTTGTGAATAGAGTAGCTTTTTTGTACTCTGGATTCTTTCCATGATTGTTTTGATTATTTGGCATTTTCCAGTTTCCATGCCTAGTTGTAGGATAGTTGAACGGTTACTTTGATATACTTTTGAGCCTTATAATGATAACCGAGTAGTTTTGAGGTTTACATGGATGATATACGCATGCTGAGCATGTTTATTTTCACACAGGACTGCGAGAACCTAATGTAGTAGACCATATGGAGAATGAACATAAGGGATTCTCCAGAGTGTCCTTTTATACGATGTGAGACCATAGGGGGAATTGGCGATGAGTGCTTCCTCAGAGAGTTTGTAGTTCTTCGATGCGGGCCACACGGGGAATGAGATGTTGAGTGCATCCCCAGAAAGCCTTTAGTATGATACGAGACTATAGGGGGAATTTACGGTGAGTTCTTCCTCATAAAGTCTACTCTTAGATGAAGCATAGGGGTGAGACTGTATGTGCCTCCTAGAGGGTTTCTAGTACTTGTAGGTTGAACCATAGTGGTTAGGCTCTGAGAGCTACCCAGAGGGTTACCTATTTTCTAATTGTCATTGGATGTTTACTTGTGCACTTTATAAGCTTGAACAGTGGATTGTAGCTACTATGTGTTTTTTGTTTACTGTTTCCACACTTTTACGTGCATTGTATTAATTGACTATTTGACACAAATAATTGGTGATTTCCAAATAGGATTTTATCTCACACCCTATTTAGGCCATGCTTTTGGGCCCAAGAAGACTTCTTTGTTGTAGGTATAGATAAGGGCAAGCGCCCTTCGACTTCTGGTACATGACTTTTTGGATATGGAGAGCAAGGGACAAAGCTTAGGCTTCTGATGCTGCTGGAGTTGTTGTTGCATTAGTACTTTGTGTTCAGTTGTATTTCAACATGTTATTGTGTTTTCTGCTTTCCATAGATACTTCTACATTCCGCATCACTATCATCAGTAATATACATTCATTTCTTCAGCTGTATGGTATTAGTTGTTGCATATTTTTTACTACTTTAGCTACTTATTGTTATTTTACATACCATGTATACCTTACTGAATGAGGCCATAGTTTCTCCAATAACTTACCAAGGCCCTCGCTTCTTGTCGGTAACCTCTGGTGTATGGGGAAATGCGCTTGAAGTCATATGGAAAACTGGGTACGGGGCACCAGTGGAGGGGCTCCAGATTCGGTTCGTTACAAAGTGGTATCATATGAGATTTATTTCTATTGACTTATTGTTTGGAGCCTTTCTCTAGGGGTGGGATGGATTTGGAACATGGTATTAAGCTGTGCTCATGATTAGCTAACCCGTGTATAGGGAAAGGCCATACTCCCTCGTCTATTGTAGTTTTCTGGTTTTGAGATTACGGTTGATATGTTTTCACCTAGAGTGATTCTGAGGTCCTAAGTTGTCGATGTTTTCTATCGTGGTTCTATTTCTGTCAAAACCTGAGAATATGAGGGTATGCGATCTCATGAATCATATAGACACTTGTCAGAAATCACATGTCATGCATTCTTTCCATGACATCTAGGGAGCATTAGTGATTTCATGCTGTTTTGAAAGACATTGGGTAGATTATGTATGCTATTGTGATAGATGCATGATAGAATATCTACTTCCTTGTTAGAGGATTGCTTGTATTCTTATTTGCTTAATTGAACTCCAAATTTTGATTATTGAGGTGTTATGGGCACTCTTGAATCGAAAATTGGTGGATCATGATCATGTTTTTTGTTGTTTATGATCGCAGGAGATGTCAAGCTTTGATTAACGGGGAGTATGGGCCCTCACGAATCGGAATTTGGCACCACTCTGCCTTGTTTTTTGTGTTTTCTGGGCTTCTGTGCAGTTTTTGTCAACTGCCCAGAAAAGCCCAGAATACACGGCCTATACTTTTGACTACACTTCGTGTAGTTTTTAGGTCGTGTCACTGACCGTGTGAGATGGGACATGCTATTTTGGAAGTAACTTCAGGGAAATTCCTTGTACAGTTGGAACACGCCGAGTAGTTCAGAGCTCTGTACCCGGCAGGGTCACTAACAACATGGGTTGGGGAAGCTCGAGTAGAACATGTCGTGTTGTAAAGGAAAATGTCCTGTAGTCTCGTCCAGGTACCCGGTAGTGTCATGCACAACAGGGGTCGGCGTCACCTTCTCTTAGACATGTCGTGTTGTTTTCGGAAAACACTGTGTAGTCTTGATCAGGTACACAACTGTGTCACGAACAACATGAGATGGTGTTACCCACACCATTACAAGTCGTGTTTTTTTAGAACTCTACATGTCAGGTCCAACCATGTAGATGGTCGTGTATTTAGCAACATGGGACACTGAATCCTTGTCTAGTACACGCTGTGTTTGTCCAAAACACGCCGTGTTGTCTCAGGTTAAGTCGGGCCGTGTGGGTTAGCCGTGTAAAGAGTCTCTGGTAGGGAAATAGTTTTCAAGTACACGCCATGTGTTGGGGTCAACGCGCCGTGTAGTTTGAGGTGTTACACGACCTGTGGGGCAGGGGTACCCGCCCATGTCAGTGGATTAATAAGACATGCCGGGTAGTTTTTATACACGCCGTGTAGTCGTGTTTTGTAAACTTGTGTGTTTTCGTTCCCCTGTTCCCATTTTGTACTCTTGTGCTTCATGTCCATGTTTATTATCTAAGATATGATTTTGATCTTTCATATCTATGCCTACGAGACATCCTCAGGTTGTACTTCTATCATCAGGTAGTGATCAGACACCGGATATGGCAGATCAGGGACCTCCTTCCAACTCTCATGTCTGGCCAACCTTGGCACCGGCTGTCATACCATTTGCAGGCACTGATGCGCTATTCAAGGAATGTTTTATGAGTATGATGTAGACCTTTCTAGGAGCACTGCCTCCTGCCTCAACATTGGAAGACATGATGCGTATTTTTCAGTAGCAGCATCCTCCCACGTTCTCAGGGGAATGAGGACCTCAGGCTGAAGATTCACAGATGGAAGCCATGTTGACCATCTTTGAGAATCCGGATACGCCTCCAGAGAGGCGGGCCTAGATCGCTACCTACATTCTCGGAGCCTCCACCAAGAGGTGGTGGGACGTGATCTCACAGGAGGGTCATCATCAGGTTATGGCTTTGGAGGATTTCCAGCACGTGTTCTATGACTACTTCTACCCGAAGTCCCTAAGGGCCGACAGAGCTCGGGAGTTCATGAGATTAGAGTAGGGTACTCTTTCTGTCATGGAGTAGTACTCTTGTTTCACCAAGATTAAAAGTTTCACACCCCTCTAGGATGGGAGTGGGGTGTTATTGGAAAGGAATTTTGAGGATGGTCTCAGGTGGGAGATCTGCTCGCAGGTGAATCTCTTCTAGTTGACTTCCATCACTTCCATCGTCAACTAGACACTGATTGTAGAGCGCTATCTAAGAGACTTCGGAGCTGTGAGCCAAGGAAGTTCTACTCCCAGATCTAGTTTTCCTCTAGATGACAACAAGAAGTGTCGTACGGAGTCTAAGCTCGGTGATCTGAGGAAGCGAGATGCATCATCAGGCAGCCAGGTGATATGCTACCAGTGTGGCCGGTCAGGGCACATGAGATTGTAGTGCCAGAGAGACCCCGTGGAGTGATGATCTTGTGGCATGATGGGTCACCTTGAGCGTTTCTACCAGGTTTTCACACCCACAGCTATTGATCAGGGTTCTTCCATGACTCCTCATTTAGAAACATCACCACTACATTCTCACTAGTCAGGGAACTTGATTTCTTCCGACCATTCGGGCCAAGGTGGGGGTCGAGGTTGTAGAAGTCATCCACCAGTCCCTCAGCACCAGCTAGGTGGATTAGATCAAAGTGGACATCCAGGGGCGCATGGCCGTAGTGCAGACCAGTCATTCACCATGGAGTAAACCTATCAGGAGTAGGATCATGGCCCTTCTACAGTTCGAGGTATGATTTTACTATCCTCATTTTTATCTTCAGCTTTTTCCGATACTGGTGCCCCACATAGATTTATCTCTATTGTTGTCATGGAGAACCTTAGTCTCTACATCTTTTCTTATATTGACTCGCTGACACTAGAAACACCTTTGGAGATGAGGACATCTACTGTATGCCAGTGTAGACAGTTCCCTCTCAAGGTTACAGGGTATCATTTCTTATGGGAACTCTATGTCCTAGAGATAACATTCTATGATGTTATTCTCCGGATGGACAGGTTGGTTCCCTTCCAAGAATTCGTCGACTGTTATGGCTGTAGAGTGAGTTTCGTTTCACTAGAGGGTGAATCTTTTCTTCATAGAGGCGAATGGAATGTTTAGGCGAGTCGAGCAGGACTCGAGCATCATGGGCTAGGAAGGGTGACGACCCAGATTGTTAGACATTATCTAGGTGATTAGGGGACTTCGCAGTTGGACTTTCCTCCAGTGGTGGATTGTTTCAGGGATGTCTTTCTAGAGGTATTTTTAGGTTTCCCTCCAAATCATGAGGTAGAATTTTCTATTGAGATCATGCCTGGAGTGGAATCAATGTCCATTCCTCCCTATAGGATGGCTACACATGAGTTGCAATATCTCAAGAAGCTATTAGAGGAGTTACATGCAAAGGGTTTCATCCAACCCAGTACATCTCCTTGGGGTTCGTCTGTCATGTTTGCGAAGATGGATGACGGTACCCTTCGGCTTTGGGTGGATTATCGGAAATTAAACCAGTTGACGGTCAATAATTGATATCCTTTGCAAATGATTAATGACCTTTTTGATCAGCTACGGGGATCATGAGTGTTCTCGAAGACCGAATTGAGGCCCGGTTATCACGAGTTGCGCGTTATACCATCAGATGTACCTCTGACAGCCTTTAGGAGTAGGTATGGTCTATATGAGAATACAGTCATGCCATTTGGTCTCATGAATGCGCCTGCAGTTTTCATGGAACTGATGAACCGAGTGACCCATCCTTACTTGGATTCCTTTGTCGTGGTCTTCGTGGACGATATCTTAGTGTACTCTCCCACTCAACACAACCATGCTACCCACCTTGAGATTGTTTTGAGTACACTGGGAGAGCATCGGATTTATGCTAAACTCTCGAAGTGACACTTTTTGATGGATTATATTCACTTATTAGGTCATTTTATCTCAGAGGCAGGAGTATCTATGGACCTAGAGAAGGAGAGTGTTGCAGTTTCCTAGGAGCAGCCGAAGAATGTTTTTAAGGAATGAAGATTCCTAGGGTTGGCTGGATACTACAGATGGTTCATTCAGGACTTTTCACGCCTAGAAGCACCTTTTATAGGTCTGACCAAGATGGGGGAAAAGTTCTTTTTGTTATATTCTTGTGATTAAACTTTTCAAGAGTTGAAAGGAAGATTGAAGTCAGCACCGATACTTGTCTTGTTTGAGCTAGGAAAGAGTTATACTGTCTATTGTGATGCTTCATGTATCAGAATAGGTTCTATGATTTTGCAGGGATATGGAGTCATTGCATACGGGTCTCGTAGGTTTAGGCCACATGATAGGAACTATGCTATGCATGATTTGGAGTTGGCAGTAGTTTTTTATGCCTTACGCTATTGGAGACACTCTCTTCGGGGAGAGAACATTGTGGTCTTAACCGACCACAAGAGTCTCGTGTATATCTTCACTCAACGTGATATTAATCAGAGGCAGCGCAGGTGGGTCGATTATCTTCAGTCTTTTGATTTCGAGCTAACCTATACGCTGGGAAAGGGAAACATGTTGGAATATGCATTGAAAATGAGAATTCAGATTCAGACATTTCAGGAGGCCAGTAGTGAGTGTCAGCTGATGGCTCTGTTCTATGAGATGCATCTAGAGGTTCACGATAGATAGAGACAGACTTTTCTATCTTATGTAGATGTTATCTCTACATTATTTGATCTGGTAAAGATGAATCATCTATCAGACTCAGAAGGCATAGTCTTTCAGTATAGCGTGTTATGAGAGGACCATATTCCTGGATGGACAGTGGGTGAGGATGACATCTTTCATTTCCAAGGATGCGTATGGGTGTTAGCAGACATACGTGAGGAGATGATGTGGGATTTTCATTCCTTAGATTGGGTTGTTCATCATGGATTCACCAAGATGTATCAGGATCTTCATCGCTAGTACTGGTGGACAGGTATGAAGAAAGATGTTTCTAGTCTTGTCAGGAGGTTCTCTACATGTCAGCAGGTGAAGGTGGAGCATCAGCGACCAGCAGACCTTTTACTGCTGTTACCCATTCCGGAGTGGAAGTGGAATGATGTTGTGATGGGCTTAGTGACCTCGTTTCCTAGGTCGCCTTGGGGGAACGATGATGTTTGGGTTGTCGTCGACAAGCTCATGAAGGTTGCTCACTTCATGTCCATCAAGGAGATCTTTGGTGTTGATTATTTCGGACTACTTTACATCAGAGAGATCATTCGTCTGCATGGAATTTCACACTCAATTTTTTCATATTGGGATGTGCGTGTAACCTCTTGGTTTTGGTAGGGACTTCAGAAGTCATCGGGTACATAGGTACTTTTTAGTACATCAAATCATCCTCAGACAGATGGCCAGTCTAAGCATATGATCCAGGTGCTAGAGGATATGCTTAGAGATTGCATTCTGAACAATTGTGGTTCATGGGAGAATCATATCCCTCGGGTAGATTTTCCCTACAACAATAGTTTTTAGGCAACTATTCAGATGGAATCTTACAAGGCTTTGTACGTTAGGCCATGCTGTTCACCCATATGCTGGATGGAGGCAGGAGAGGCAACATTGCTAGAACCTTGTCTTGTTCAGGAGACTTCAGAGCATATAGAACTGATTCAAATGATGATGGCTACAGCACAGTCTTGGCAGAAGTCTTATGATGATCAGAGGAAACGACCTCTGCAGTTCGAGGTCAGGGATCATGTTTTTCTGTGTGTCGCACCGAGGTTGGGACATTAGAGGATTCAGAGATAGGGTAAGATTTCACCGCTGTATGTCGGGCCGTTTGAGGTATTGGAGAGAGGTAGGATGGCGGCCTATCGGTTGCAGTTACATTAGAGGTACTGGGCCATGCATGAATTCTTCCACATCTCTCAACTCTAAAGTTACTTTTCGGACCCGTCTCATGTCTTTCAGCCCGAGGAGGATGATCTCGAAGAGAATTCATCGTTTGAGGAGCATCCCATCGGGATTGTTGATCGTAGTGTGAAGGTACTCCATGGGCAGTCTGTCCCTCTTGTACGGGTGCTATGGCAGCATGGGCGAGTACAGGAAGAGACCTGGGAGAGGGAGGCTGATGTACGATCGTAGTGGCTGGAGCTATTCAGGGTTTCTTCTTCTATACCTCTCTTGGGAAATTAGAGGATGAATTTCATTAATTAGGAAAGTTTGTATGAACCCAGATCTTCGTATCAGGTATGTACTTCCTTTTTTTGGTGATTTTGAGAAAAATAATGTTTCTGGAAATTTTTTTATGTACACGCCATGTACTTTCCGAGTACACACTGTGTACTCTTCTCCGGCTCGAATTCGTGTGTTGGTCATGCCAGGGCCACACACACGTTGTGTATGGGTGACTTGGAGGTCAATTTTGGCAGAGTACATATAGTCCTAGTACACACCGTGTACTCTAAAAGTACACACCGTGTACATTATTTTTTTCATTAAACAGGCCGGTTTTGCACATTATGCACATAAACGTCTTCTTCTTGGTCCTGTTCATCCGAGAGCACCGAGGATCCGCAAATCATAGAAGAGATCCCGCCTCTCCGTCCGTTCTCTGATTCGAGCACGGTCGATTGTGTTGGAATCACAGCGCTGATTTCTTCCTTTTTCTTGATCCTTGTTTTCCAATTCCTCCTTTTTCTCATGTTATCGTGGTTTAAGTGTTTCATAAGTTTTCTCATATCTACAATGATCTAAGGAGAATCTGTCGTCGCTGTTCATGTATATCGATATACTAGGATAGAGGTATGTGATTTGTGCCTTTCAGTAGAATGTATTTGAATATTTTGAGCAATTTCTCCAATTATCTTGAACATGAATTGTGCATTTTCCTATTTTCCCTTGATTGATTTCCTGCTTGCTTGATTTCTATATTAGAGGTTTACCTTTTTGGATAGATTATATTTTGTTGTACTCTGGATGCTTTCCATGCTTGTTTTTCTTGTTTGGTATTTTCTAGTTTCCATGCCTAGTTGTGGGATAGTATAATTATTGCAATGTTATGATTTTGATCCGTATAATGATAGCCAAGTAGTTTTTAGGTTTACATGGAAAATATACATGCGCTGAGCATGTTTATTTTCACACAAGACTGTGAGAACCTAGTGTAGTAGACCATATGGAGAATGGATGTAAGGGCTTCTCCCGAGTGTCTTTTAATATGATGTGAGAGAACATGGGGAATTGACAATGAGTTCTTTCTTAGAGAGTCTGTAGTTCCTCGACGTGGGGGACAGGGGTAATGAGACGTTGAGTGCTTCCCCAGAGAGCCTTTAGTAGGATACAAGACTATAGGGGGAATTGACGGTGAGTGCTTCCTCAGAAAGTATACTCTTAGCTGAACCAGAGGGGTGAGACTGTCTGTGCCTCCTAGAGGGTTACTAGTACTTGTTGGTTGAACCATAGTGTTTAGGCTATGAGAGCTACCTAGAGGGTTAACTATTTTCTACTTATCATTGTTTCTTTACTTGTGCACTTTATATGCTAGAACTGTGGATTGTTGCTGCTGTGTGTTTTTATGTTTATTGTTTATGAACTTTTACATTCCTTGTATTCATTGACTATTAGGCACAAATATTTGGGTGATTTCCTACTGGGATTGTATCTCACACCCTGTTTGGGCACTGATTTTGTTCCCAAGAAGACATTGTTGTTGCAGGTATAGATAAGGGAAAGCACCCTTCGACTTTCGATACTTGATTGTTTGGAGATGGATAGAAAGGAACCATACTTAGGCTTCCGATGCTACTAGAGTTACTGTTGCTTGAGTACTTTGTGTTCAGTTGTATTTCATCAAAATGTTTGTGTTTATTTCATTCCTTAGATACTTTTACCTTTTGTATCATTATCATCATTAGTATATATGCATTTCTTCTGTTGGTTGATTTCAGTTGTTGCGTATTTTTTACTACTTCTGCTATTTATTTTTGTTTTCCATACCTTGTATTCATTACTGGATGAGGGCATTGTTTCCCCCAATAACATACCAAGGCCCTCACTGCTATTTGGTATCCTTTGCAATTTGGGGAAATGTGCTTGAGGTCATGTGGCGAACTGGGTAAGGGGCACCAGTGGAGGGGCTCCGAGACTTCTGGTACATGACTGTTTGGAGCTGGAGAGGAAAGGACCAAGCTTAGGCTTGCGATGCTGCTGGAGTTTCTGCTGCTTTAGTACTTTGTGTTCAGTTGTATTTCATTATGTTGTTGTGTTTGCTGCTTTCCTTAGATACTTGTAGCTGCTCCATCATTATCATCATTACTATATATTCATTGCTTCTATTTTTTGGTTTCAGTTGTTTCGTATTGTTTACTGATTCCACTATTTATTGTCGTTTCCTTACCATGCATACCTTACTGAATGAGGGAATAGTTTCTCCAATAACATACCAAGGCCCTCGCTACTAGTCAGCAGCTTCAGGCATTTTGGGAAATGCACTTGAGGTCTTGTGGCGAACCGGGTATGGGGCGCTAGTGGATAGGCTCCGGATTTGGGACATTATAGCATTGGGTATTCTTGATGTGAAATCTAAATGTATGGCTATTCCAATTTTAAGGGAAATTATAAGAGTGATATGGTAATGGTTTCCAAAGGATCCAACATGATTTTATATTATTTCTAACAGGATCTTGTGAAAACATATTTAATGGGGTTTCATGTTTTCAGTGGACTAACGAATTATACTATTTATGTACCTTACTATGATTTTGTTCTCATCAAATGTATTAAAAAAATTCACAAGTATTAAGATTGGTAAGGGAAAAAAATGTACGTTGATGGATATTTTGATGTTTTTTTCATGAAAATAAATCAACTTCTATTTTAAAATGGATTCTTTTGGTTGAAAAAATGTAGACTGTGTATAAGTGTCCACTTGTAATTTATGGGATTACTCTGTAAGAGTTTTTTGTACAAATTATCTATAACCCTAAACAAAAGTTATCCTCTACTGTTATTTCTAGTTCAAAAAGAATCTAATAATATATTTTTCATGTCTGGCTCCTTAAAGTTGGTAATAGAGGATGGTTTAGACATCATTAGAGATTAGGTTGTTTTATAAAGAGTTAGTGTTATTGTAGTGTGTTTATAATTATATGGTTTATTATAGTATTAATTTTGTATAATACCATTTTAGATTACATTTTATACACTTATAAAGATATTATCTATTTTTTGGGGGGACATTATTCTTTGACGTAATTATGGGTTAGTAATTTTTTGTGTGAAAAATCAGATGTATGAAATAACCATTGAGGTAAAAACATTTATTTTTTAATATTTTCAATCATATTTGCAGAATATTAAGAGATTTATATAGTTTTTGAATTAGGAAAACCCACATGATGAGTGAAAACCGGTCACATAGAGTAAGGTCATGGGGATCGATCACACAACTGTAGGGTGACAAGGGTTCATTTCCGACCAAAAGCCTATGTGAAATCCCTAGTTAGTTTGAATAGATTATTTTTAGTTAAAATTTATGATACTTTCATTTTAGGAAATTATGTTTTAAAAAAGGGATGCACTCGTTATTGTATAATGATTTATGGATTATGTGATAAATGATATTTTGGTAGATGTTCACTATTTTCAGAAATTTGTATAATTAATGAAAATATAATACTATCAGAATTTATTTCAGGAGTAATGGTTGAATTATATTTTTAAATAATCTATGATTGTTAATAGTGGACTTATTGGTAATTAGGTTATTTATGGAAATTATTAACCTATCAGTGAGAATATATTATAAGGAAATTACATTTTGGTGTGAGACAGTAAGAGTGATTTATATTATTTGGAGATAAATGATAAAACATATCTTGGAAGAATATGTGATCAAATTCATCATAATTTTGTTTTTCAATATTTGTTTGGTTTATTTTGATGAATTTTAAGGTCAATAATTAATAAAATGTTAAATATAGGATTCGGGGTATTACTTTTGAATTATAGACATTAAAAGTAAATATTGATCATATAATTTTTTGTTCTTTTAGGATAATTATCTGATCTTATCCTAAAATTTTTGTATTTGGTTAATGTTCTACGACAGTATGATTAAATATTATATTAAATGTGGGTTATGTGATTCTCTATATGTTGATTCTAGTGTTTCATGTATTAAAATAACTTCATAAATACACATCATTTGGAGAACACATATGATTTTGTGGTGTTATTTTGATAAAGGATTAAAATATACATGGCAATTAAGTGCATTTCCATATGATATTTTTCTTGGTTGTAAATGAATTCCAAAACTCTATGAAAAAGATCTTAATTTTTTTCCATTTACATTTTCCTAATATGAAATAAAAGACCATTTACCCCATAAAAATTTTATAGCAACATTATTTTAGACCCCTTCATTAAAATGTTTTCAACTATTATCCATCAAAACCTGATCATCAATTTTCACTTCATATAAAAAATTTTCTATTGGTAACCCTATTATGTTCTATCTTTGGAGGCCTTCGTACATTCCTTTCTTTCATTTATAGTGGATGTTTTATTATTAATTATTCTAACATGGGATTGCAATAAATGTATATTGAAAATTCATAAATTATTCAGTGAACTGAAATTAAAATTGTGAAGATGCAATCTTCAGAATAGTGGGAGAATGTAACATCCCATGTTTTAAAAATAAAACATATTATTCAATAGCAAACAAGATACACCACATCGGGCATAAATGACCAACAATATATTAATATATATTATGGTAGTTAATGCATAGTATTTATAGAGCTAGGAATGAATATTATTAACTGAATTATGAAAATATGGGTTACACATGTTTAAATAATGATTCATTGGTTACCAAATTAAATTGAAATTATACTATAAACCTATCAAATATAAAGGATGTATTTTGTAAGAAAAAAAAATTTAAATGTTAGTAATTTGGTGTATAATAAAATAAAATAACTATTTTTTGGGTTATATTAATGAAATATTAATTCAATATATTGTTTTAATTTCATTTTAGGTGTTTTAAAGACAATAAATATGAAAAAAATACAATTTTTGAATTAAATTAGTGTTTTACTAAATATACATTTTTACCACCTTTGGATGGAGAACCCATATTAAATATATTATTGAAACCTTATTATGTAATTTTTTGAAATAATAATCCATTTTTTTGTGGTTATATCATAAAATGTTAGTTTTTATACATATTTCATATTTTTTCTAATTAAAATCATATTTAACTAAATAGTAAAAATACTACATTTAAATTTGAAATGCCCTTTTCATCTAATATATTTATATTTTTATATTATCGTTTTAAATGGTTTTAAAGTATAATTATATTCAATTTTTATCAATTAATTAAATTTAGTACATTGAATTATTTTTCACATTAATATTAAATATCAAATCGTTTTGAACAATTAATCATTTTTCTTTAAAAACTTGTTTTCTCATTCTATTAATGAGATTAAATTTGAAATAATATCTTCCTATTTTGTGTTTTGAATTTGGAAAAATGGATTCCATATTTGGAATCATAAGGTCTGAATTATTTCCATAATTTCCCTTTTTTGGGCATCGCCAATATTAACTATAGTAGTATTTTTAATTACCACAGTTCAGTGAAAATATGGTAGTTAAAGTTAAAAATATTATTATAATAAAAAAAAACTACACTAGAACATTGTATTAATTTAATTGGATGAGTGTATAACGTTCATTATAATCCTTATGTTGATTTTAGAAAAACATGGATCTATATGGATAATTTTAATTCATTTATAATATTTCATTCAATGCATAGTAATTTTGTAACACTATTGTTCGTAAAAAGTAATCTATTTTAAAATTGAGATATAAAGGAAATATATATGACTATAAATAGTATTTCAAAATGTTATAATATTACCTACATAATCATAATTACTTTATATTTTTAAATAAAATAAATAAATTTAATTATGACATAAAGATTTTGGGTTGATATATTTATTAAAGAAATAATTATGTAAAATATATTAATAATATTATAAAATATATTTTTTTCTATATTTAATTCCATTCACTTATTTTATGTCTAATTATGACATTTTATGACTGATTTAATGATTTTTTTATTAATTATGATGTTATCTTTATTTTGATAAAAAATTTAGTGATTAGTATTGTCAAAATTGACATAATTCTTAACAACAAAAATAAAAAATTTAATTAAATGATATAAAATTTATAAAAAATAATATTTGGGAAAAAAGATTAGATAACTCTAAAAATGTTATTAATTTCTCATTAATAGTTTTTGTGGTAATATTTTGTAGTTATTTTACCTCTCAATCTGTACATTACTCGATAAAATTCTATGAGTTAAAAGGGGTTAAAACCAAAAGATAAGGATTAGAAAATATTATAAACATGAAAAATTTTAATTTGAGGATTATTACTGAAACGAAATTATCCAATATTATAAATAAAATATTTTGGGACCATTTTCAATATAAATTTTATTTATATTGTGTCATTACTTTTAGTAATTTTAAGGGTGCCCTCCCATCGCCAATAAATATGCATCTATTCCAATATATTACTCACACTTACATAACCTTTCGATTCAGACATTATATTCCCAAAAACCTCATTATAATCCCTACTTATATTCCTAAGGCCTTATTTTAGGAATAACACCCTTCTTAGAGGTGTTATGTTGTTTAGAAGTGTGATTATCTAAAGGAAAGGTAATGTTTTTATATTATTTATTCTTCTATTTCACTAAAAAAATTTATCAATGTTGAAATTATATCTCAAGTATCTGAAATATACATATATATTATTATGTTATTATAATAACCTAAATCCTTTTAAACATACATTGTATTTGAAATGAAATAATCAATCATGCATACATGTAAACTATCACCTCCACGAACCGATGTAATTTTATTTCCAGAACTATCCCTCGTGAATGGTTATAATAGTGGAATTAATGTTCATATATGATATTTATCCCCTCATAATCATTAATAGTTGATAATATATCAATTACATTCTTAGTTTCCACACACATGAAAATGACAACGTCATTCGTACATACGTGTGAACTATTACCTCTGTGAAGTGAGGTGGATCATTTTTATTCATTATATCACATGCATGATATATATATATATATATACCTATTTAAAAATATATTAATTATGTAATAATCAGTCTCAAAAGATGAAATAACACTTACCTTCTTTCCATAATGATTAGTGAAAAATATAAATTGCCACTCAGGCATACGTATGGTCTACCGTCTGGATGATTAAAAAGTTATTCATTTTTTCATATAATAAATAAATGGTATCATTTTAAACTATATTTGATGTATAAATGTGATTATTATTTGATGAATAAATTCTTGGAGATAATAGAAATTATACATCATGGAATATTGACATCCTGCCAAGTCCACTTTTGACTCGAGTATTGAATATCGACAAAATGCCTAATGTGAAAATTAATAAATATGTAATTATTATGAATTGGTAGTTGTCAAATAAAAGAAAAAATAATCATTATAAATATTCTTAAGAATGTAAATAATTAATTGATTTTTATTATTCAGGTAGATAATGATTGTACATGACAATTCAAACTTAAGGGAATTGATTTCATCTCAATAATCTTTCATTGAGATGTTTCATGATGATATACTTCTTTGTTCATTTATAAAGATTATATATAGTCCATTTTAATTTTTTATCAATATTTTATTTATAATCATGTTATTTAATGTTTTCTAAAATGTTATATTTTTTTGTGTCTTATAATTAAAATGTCCAATGAGTAAAGGGACACATTAACTAAAACGTTTTTAAGTGTTTTAATTATTCATTCTTCAAAATATTTATCATTAAAGATAATTTTTTCAAAATAATTTTATGAATTTATTTATATTGGTATTAATGTTTTAAAATATTAATTATGAAATTTTAAATTAAAATATTCATTTTTTTATGATACTCATTGATAAAAAATCACTGATATAAATGTTTTAAATTGGTTTTTTAAAATGGAATTGCTATATTATGAATGAAAATGAAATTTTATAAGTAACAGTTTAATATTGAATGCTTATAAGTGATGGTACTTGTAAATTTAATGGACGAGCCCGATATAGCTTATATAATGGGTTAATCATCATTATAGAACATGGTTGATCCCGATATATCTTATAGAAAGTGTTGACCCCCATTATATCCCATAAATGATGGGAGAGCCTGACAAAGCTTGTATGAAGGGTGATACCCATTATAGATCTCTATTTCTTTGGGTATTTCAGTGGTTAAAGCTGATCTTACAATTATTCCATTTGCATAGTTATTTGAATAGTGATATGATAATGATGTCCAAATCCACCTAACTAATTTTCTATGATATTTAATATGTTTTTATGAAATTGGTTTTAATGGGTTTTCAAATATTCACTGGAATAATGATTAACATTAATTATGTCCCTTAAACAGATTTTTTGCTCATCCCTTGTTGTAAAGTTTTATTCACAGGTCATAGAATTGGAAATGAAACAAAATATGCCATGATGGATGTATTGAATATGTGTAATGAAGAAAATTCTTCTTTTATATTAAAAGGGATTACTTTAGTGAAAAAAATGGATACATAGTATAAGTGTCGACTAGTAATATACAGGTTTACTATGTATTAGTTTTTTATCCTAATTGTCTAAATATTTAAACTAAATTAATCCTCTAATGGGAGTTATTATTAAAAACAATAGAGTAAGATATGATTAAGGATGGGTCCTTATAGTAGGTGATTATTTTTCCTAAAAATATCTCCGTGGAAAAGTTTTATGCATTTTGGTAATAAAGGGGAGATATGTCAGAGTTCAATGGATCTTATGAAATACTTGATATTGTTGAACCAGTTTCCTACGGAGTAGATTTTATTCTGAGTTTATCTCTAATACACAATGGTTTTCATGTTTTGATGTTGAGAATGTTTATTCTAGATCCATATAATGTTTAGAACCCATATGTAGTTTAGCGGAAGAGAATATTTTTTATGAAGAGAATCCTATTCATATTTTTGATCGTTAAGATAATGTTATGAGGAATAATGTAATTCTCGAATTAAAAGATTTTTTGAGTAACCATATTTTTGATGAATAAACATAGGAATTTTCAAATTCTATGATTGAATGGTTCCCTCATTTGTATATTAAGTAAACATAAATTGTGAGGAGATAGTTTCTCAGTGGATGTGAGAATATAACAACCCTTGTACACAAATAATAATTTATTTTCATTACAGAATTAAATATTTAAATTAATTATAAATATAATTAATTAATTAATAATTATATAAATAAATGTTATTTTACAAATGGAATCGTAACATGACCTTATAAATAGTAACATGAATTTTATGACATGTAATCAGGACAATAGAATAGTAACCACACGAATGAGAGTATATATAATATTTATATATCTTATATGTGTAATCATGATCTATTTGTATCATAGAGTAAGTAAAAAAGTTTTTTGGAAAAGATAAATTATGATTTGATAGTTTTTTAAGTCATAAATATTTATCTACACTTTTATACCAAATTTAATTATTTAATATAAATTTTATTTTCCTAAAATTGTTTCAAAAATTATAATTTTCTTTTCATATGATTATAAGTTAATTTTATGAGGCATTAATTAATTATTCAATGTGTTATCAAATTTAGTGTTAATTTTAGTATTTATATTTTTTTAGAAAATTGTTATTGTTTTTGAAAATTTAATTTCTCATTTTCGTAAAATTATTATCAAAATATGGTGATAATTTTTTTATTCCAGATAATGAAAAATTTTTAGGGGGAATTTATTAAATTTTTCTGAAATACATGATTTTTTGTGAATAAAGAAATATGGAAATTTGCCTTTTTTATACATTATTTGAGATATAAAATATTTCAAAATTCATAACTGATATAATAAGCATAATCATGAACATACCTTGATTATTTTAATACAAATTATGATAATTCTAAATATATTTATAGGATGGAGAAAAATTAATAATCCAATGAATATAATAATCGAAAGACCCTCCTATCCTCCACTCTAAATATCACACCTCACCCCTTTATTCTTTTCACTCCTCAAAATAATTTATCACTATCCAAACTATTCCCAATCTACTTCTAAGGACTATTCCCCATGTCCAATACCTACTGGTCTAACTAAATGTCCCAGAATATAATACTTAAGAACGTTCTCACAGATGATATTTCAAGTGGTAAAATCATTTGTTATATAGTTTGTGTTTCTATTCAATTATTTTTCTATTATGATACTCTATTCAGATCATATTCTCCATGATGATGTAAAAATCATGTATATTTTTAATTTCATAAATTTGTTCATGTTTATGGAAAAATTTATCATCATTATACTTCTCCTCTTCCATTTATTCTAAAAATAAAAACATTATCTATGATGTCTCAAATTACTGACATCATGGATGATGTGTTTTCAATTTCCTTTAGTTCCTTTGAGCATGGTAGTAAAACCATTAATATTGTTATATAATATTTTATTATATATATATTATTTTATATTAATTTTTGTAACTAGTGTTTATTTGTAATATTTTCTAATAAACCCAATGTTGATTGTAATTATCGAAATTCACCCTTAAACTAACATTCCTCACTAATGTTTTATCTGATAATACATCCTCATATCATATATATAAAATGATATATAACACCATATAATAACCTTAAATTTCATTAATAAAATGAAATTTCAATTCTTGGGATTTTCTCCTTTCTGACAAGAAAATCTATAACGAACCGACCATCGAAACCATGTTATGATTGCACACAAAACAATGGAAATAAAAACATAATATTAATAACTGATTTGGTAAACCTATTATAAAAGTGAAATATATGATTTTATAAACATTGATATGTTTTTTTAAAATATTTTTAACACAATTTTAACTATTACACAAGAGTTTTATACATTTTTGATGTATGAAAAACTTTGGATAAGAGAATTCTAAACCCCATTTGAATTCCTTGAGTTAACATTATACTTTATTGATTATGTTGAAAATAGATTATTACTGTGAATAATTTTTTTATATTTTATATTATTTGGATTTAAATTGTGTGAACATATTATTTTTATTCTGTTAATTGTTACTTCAATAATATGATAATTGTAACGGGCTATTGTTAAAAATCGTCTTTTCAAATTCTATCAAAAAAAACCTTTTTATGACATTATTCGTGTTTAATTATTATGTTATGGTAATTAGGAAATTATTATGCTGATTGTAGGGAAATATATCTCCCTAAAAGGCATTGGGTATGTTCATATTTTAGGTTGGTCTTAAGGATATTGAAAGTGTAACTGCGATGGTTATACTCGAAGGTATCAATAAGGGTTACACTATAAGGATGTGTAGAGGGTTACCTTGGAATTTACCCATGATTGTTACAAATAATATTGTATTTATAATGGATAAAATACTATTTAATTAATTCTACAAGTATCCTATATGAATTAATTTTGTATATTATGTTGTATGGAAATCTCAGGTGTTTCACAAAGTTACTATATTAAACTATCCAAGTGAGAAGATTGTATTTTTAAAACTATTCCATATAATTATAAGTATTCATGGAATGATGGTCTCAATCCTTATTTTTGTATCACTTAATAAGATTTTGGTTCTATGCAGAGTTTTAAAATTATTTTCATAGGGGTTAAGGATGGTTAACAGAAAGGGAGAATCTAACATTAATGTTCTGATGACATTTTAGGAAAAAATTTCATCTTTTTAATATAAACATTTCTATTATAAAAAATGGTTATTTTTTAGTGTAAACCACATTGTATACTTGTTGTATGGTATTAATGAATTATTTTCGAACATTCTAAAACTCAGATCCAAAAATATCATTGGGAATTTAATAAAGTCAATTCTAATAAAATTTTCTAGATTATGGAATGTTTAGAGTTTGGTTTTTATAATACTGATCCATTGAAATATTATATGAGGTATATTATTATATTAATGATACATTATATTTCATATTCAGTTACGGGTCATATGTTATATGATTTAAAAGATACCTATATGGTAATGGTTAAATTTTACATTCTCATTATTTAATTGTATTTTTTTATTATATGATTCCAAAGAAGAGATATTATGATATTATTATCATAAAACATAAAAAATTTCAACTACTCTGGTAATTTATTTGAAATAAATTTTGAATTTCATTTTCCCCTCAAAGTACACAGTAAAATAAGTGAATGTTTTTTTTTGAAAAATTCTCATTATTTATCATTGTGGTTGACTATCCTTTTTCATCCATAACATTGATTTAAAAAATTATTCTAATTTAATTATTATTCTTTATTGAAGGATTAAAGTCGCTATATCATTTTTTTTAAAACATTCTTAATTCGTATTTAATTAATCGTGTTTTCATTTTTGAACAATTTTCTTTTTTTACTATATATTTTAACAGAATTAGTTTTTTAAATATGTATGGCATGAATGAAATTATTTCCCTCTATAATAGATCAATTATATAAATAATCCATAAAAATTTTGTAATGTTATTTTCAATGAAAATTATATGGTAGATTCATTATTTATATTTATATTTGACATGTTTTTTTGGAAAGACTATTTTCCTCTGGAAATGTTCAAAGTGATCATTCAATAAAAGTTTCTTTATTAAATGAAATAAATTTTTTTAAATAATATTTATTGTATTTATGATCCATTTATAATGTTTTTATTCCCTTTTTGGATGTATTATAGTTGTGATGAATATATATATATATAACACATTCATTTTTAATGGTTCGTGCTATGATGAAATGTTAAAATGTTAATGAACCCCATAATCTTCAATGGGGTATGATATGTATTTCTTTTATAAAACCCAATTCCATTCATTGGATAAGATACAAGGAAGTTTTTTGATTTTTTTCAAGATATATTTCTGGTTTATGTGATGATTTGGACCAATATATCCCTACAATAAATTGGGTAACGATTAATGTCATACAATATCAAAGGGTACATGGGAGGTTATATCAAGCCCAAAATAAGAAACATTAGAGGATATAACAAGAACAAAACATGTTAAATGGGATTATATCTTAGTAAAAAAATAATTTAGATAGATATTTATCCATATAATATCTTTTTATTAATGTCTTATTGGTTATCTTTGACGTAAATTTTTTATACTTATGTGTATGCAACAACTCAACGTCTTAATCCAGCACACACTCTGATGGATTATGTTCCATGTTTAATTTAATATTATTGTATTATAAACTACCATGATTAGTTTTTTAACTCATTTTTATGACATATTATATGATTGGTATGGTTCTTAAATGTTAAACTAATGTTCTCCTACCATTATACAACTGTAATTATAATGTTTTCTTCGATATCTACCTTGTTTTCCCCTAATAATATTTTGAGATCAAAATTTATTATATTTTTTTATTAGATATATGAATCAAGATTTTATGTATGATATGTCCCAAAAGGGTTTAATATATGAATAAATTTGTTGGAGGTGATTTAGATTACGTACAAACTAGTTGTTTATGTTTTAATGTATCCAAAGTCACTATACCTAAATAATTCATGCATGGAACATTATGGTGTGAAATGAATATTCTTCTATAATAATTTTGGTTATTTTAATTGTTATAAGAGAAAGGTTTTGTTAATCCTTTCGAAACTGGGATAACATAAGGATATGATTATTGATAATAAAACATCAAATGTTTGTTGAAATGGATATAGCTGGTGGTTTTTGATTAAATTCATCTTGGTAAAGATACAAAATGATAATATATATATGTATATATATTTTGATCTGAAATAATTATAATTATTTTTAATAAATCCAAAAATTTTGTTTAGAACTCCAATTTATCATTACAGATTACAAGAAAATGGTCCTTCATTCACCCCGCATTTCACACTTCTCTATGATATATTTTGAAAATTTAAAAACACTTAACTGACAAACATGATTTGTTTGAATAATGAATAATAATTACATATGTTAATCCTAATGTCTCATAGAATGAAAATATGGTGTCAATATTTATATATTTTATAAGTTTATTTTGATTATTTTTTAGTTCCCAAATATTATTATTTTTGTTTACATTATGTTTTTTTGGGTTTTCAATTGTTATAACACAATTGAATTAGGTTAATGCTATAAAAATGGAAAATATAATGATTTTTCATTGAGTAAAACAAATTATATGGGATATAGAATATAAAATATTTTTCTATTCTTAGACAATATTATCTATATGTGAATAATAAATAACATTCAAAAGATAAATGTAGATAAAAATGGTATGTTTATTCCTTATGAGTTAAAATTTTCCATATTGTATTATATTTACTGATCCTTTGGTTTTTATGAAATGTATTTATACCATTCAAAATTTATTTTCCATCCCTATGTTCTATGAATATGAAAAATTAATATTGGAGATTTATAAATTAGAAGGAGAAGAAGATTAATAGTGGACACATATAAAAAATAGGAGAATAAATTTTAAATTCAATCAATATAGTGGGACAAGATTGATGGACTATCTTTCATTAATAAATAACCACTTATTCTTCAAATGAAATTGAGGAATATAATAATTGATATAAAAAATAATGAATATGAATTAGTTCGTACCTTTGAGGAAAATGTTATAAGACTTATGAGGTGTATTTTGGGTATTATCATCTAACGTGAATGTGTAGATGATTGATTATTAAATGAATTAAAACCAACGATGGTAATATAATTATCTATAAGGGAATTAAAAATATATGAATAAATATTTTGTTATGATATTATGTTGTTAATAGATTTTATAACTACCTCACAATAGCTTAGGTTTTGATAAGGAAATTAATATGCTATTCAATGGAACATGTAAAATAAATTAAGAGAATAATAAAATATTTCCTTCATTAAGAATGTTTTGAAGGTAACTTTAATTAAAATAATAATGGGACTGGTAAATAATTTATATTTTAAGATTATTTTCATAAATTGGATGAATGATTAATGAATGGGAATATGTTATCCAACTATATAAATAAAGAAAATATCCCCACATAATGCACCTCAAAATATATTGTTTCAAATGAATATAGTTAATAAAGGATTCTTGAATGTTCTCAAATACAATGTTTAATGATTATTATCAATAATAGAAACCAATTTTGGTTAGATACAATGGGAAATATCATGAGAAAAAATATTTATATTATGGTAATAGTAATGAAATTGTGAAAGAAACACTTATGATTCCCTTAGGAACTACTAATGTCTTATTTGATTATAGATTTACCTATTCATTTATATATGAATGATTTTTAATGTTATTAATGTATGAACACAATTATTATATATTAAATTAGTAGTGAAAACCCTTAATGATATGATAATCACATATCATGTCTTCGATTCTTCTCCAATTGATGTTTGAGGTATACTTCTTCATGAAAATCTAATTATTCTACATTTGGTATAATTAGATGTTTAATGGGAATTGATTGGAATTCTCTAAATGTGTCGCACATAAATTTCTAATTATGGGAAGTAACATTGGATATTCCAAACCAACCTATGATCATATATAATTTTGATGATAGATATGAAAATATGAGGGAGATCACATGCATTGTATGCATCATGATTATCATAAAAATATAATTTCTTATCGAATATGGTAAGGGATAAAAATAAACATTAATGTAATTCCTATATTATAAGAGTTTATCTATGTATTTCATTAAAAGAATCAAAATATCCCAGGGAAACATAATTTTAACTTCTAAATTGAACTCATACATAGTTCCACACATATTTCTTCGTCTCTCTACAGAATTACTCCAATTGAGGTGTAGGAATTCAAGGAAAAACTACGAGAGAACCTTGAAGATTGACTCATTGCTATATGTGTCACCTTGGGGATCACTGGATCATATTTTTAAGAATAATGAAGGATACATTCACATATCCATTGATTATCAATATTTAAGCATGAAAAAAATCAAGAACAAGTATTTTCTATAACATATATATGACTTGTTTGATCAACTACATAGATATCAAAAAATTTCAATGATTGAACATTGAAATGGATATTATCAATTTCTGTCAAAGGAGGATATATCCCAGAAAAGATTTCATACATGGTATGGACACTATTAGAAAATATTGATTCCATTTGTTTTTAATAATTTGCCCACTATATTTTTTGATACAATATATATGGCATTTTTATATTTCCTTGATCAATTCATGGTAGTATTTTCAGATTATATCCTTATATACTAAAAGTCAAAAGAAGCTCATGCAGATCATTTTTGGATTTTAGTAAATAACATATTGAGAAATAATGTGTATTCTTTAGTGAAATTAGTTTATTTTAATGATTTATTATATGATAAATGGTTTATGATCCAGTTAAACACATATTTATTGTTTTTATTAAGGGATGGGTGGGACCTATATCTCCCTCTAATACATTGGTTGATGAATTGTATCTCATGAGGTAAGAAGAATCATAAATGTTATTCAACCCAGTTCAATAAGGGATATTTTCTACTATAATAGTTTTTGGAGTGAACATTGACTACTATAATAATTTTGGGGTTGAAACCATTCTACAATGATAGTCTTCTATTACACCCTGAAATTTTAAAATATGAATATTATATTCAATATCATGTTTGACATGAAACACATATCATAGAATAGAAAATAACATTATGATACATTATGATATAATTACTATTTTAAATAATCAAAATATATTATATAGATTTAAATGCATACAATACTGAGTTACATTTCATTACACAGAACCACGAGTGTCTTAGATTGAATGTGGTATATACAAGACCATGTTTTACACAAAAAAATATAATACTAAAATTATTATTTATTATTATAGTTATTTCTTAGACATAAAATTGACTATTATAAATAATATATACTAACTCCTGAAAATGTGTTGTTTAATTATATGGTTATCAATTAATTAAAAATTAATATAAAATCCAATATAATAAAAATGAATTGTTTTTATCCAACATTATTTTTTCACTAAATGAAATTTGTCACAGCAGATTAGATTAATTAATATTAGTGAAAGATATAAATTTAATTTACACAATATATTTAATAAAATGGTTTTACGATCATGTAATAAATATTATAGGTATAATATAATAAAAATTCTATCATTTGACTAAAAAGATGTGTTTATTTAAAGCTATTATTGTGCCTTTCAATGCAGAATTATTTTTAAAAAATATTATTAAAACTATTGTAAATTCAATTTTAGAAAATAAGAATTATTTTTTAATATGAATTTCAATATAATATTTGGGAGAGTATTTGGATTCATTTTTAGAATTTTTATTTTTTAATTAATCTTGAAAAATACTGAATTTAAATTTAATATGCATTTTCTGCTAAATAAATATTATAGATAAATTATATATTGATTTTTTTAATGACTCAATAGTGTATTGAAAAATATTATAAAATAATTTATGTCACTAAATAAAATTCCAATTGAAATTTGAATTAAATAAATCATAAAATTTTAAAAATATTAACTTTAAAAACCGGATTTATCTTCGTATCTGGAGGAATAATTTTAAATTAATATATACCACACCAATTATATGAAATTGGAAAAATGGTTTTCATATTTTTAAATAGAATAATGTATAATTTAAAATAATTAAAAATATTATTTTTATGATATTATTAGTGAAATATGTTATAATTATTTACAGCCATTAATATAAATAGAAATTTAGAAACCTAAGGGAAAATGACCTAGAATGATTTAAAACCCCATTAATGGCCATATTATGACCTTATCAGTTCTTGGATATACATTTTTTAATTATTTGTTCCACATGAAATGGAAAGAATTATATGTGGATGTAAACAACCGTAAATTCCATGGAATTTTTTTTCTTAAATTAATGGTATTTTTACGAGTCTGTAAAAACTTACAGCGCTTGATTCTGAGGCTTGGTGTGCCCGGAATAAATTTCTGAAGTCTTATTTGAGTACATTCAGTAAATGTGTGAGCATGATTTTATATCTTTTGAACTTTTGCATGGAATTGAAATTCGATGGTGATGTTCAAATGCAGTGTCAGTATTCACTTAAGAAGGCTTTCGCCTTGACGACAGATGGTGGAGAATGGATGTTCATTTTTAGGTTTTTAATATGTTGAATAAAAATAAACTGTATTGATTATTTTTATTTTTGTGGTTTAAAAATCCATGTGGAGGTTGGTGGTGGGGACCACCTGAGTATATCTCCTTTGGGGGATTAGTACGGTGTGGACCACCTGAGTTTCTAACCCCATTAACACCCCATTTAAATGGTGAAGACTCTTGAACTTCCCACTTTATGGTGCCAACCCTCCCAATTAATTAATTGAACTCATTTAACAAATTAATTTAAACAATTTGAATTATTTTTTACAACAATTAAATAATGTGTTAGCATAAACTATTATTTTGGTTGGCACATTCATTAGGTGAAGCTTTTGGGAGAGGAGTTGAAAGAGAAATGAATAACTCCTCTTCCACCAATGAAGAACGACAAACACCCTCATCCTTATTCAACTAGAACAAAGGAGGGAGAGCCATCCTTGAAGAACGCTGATGACACAATTCTCGACTTCTTAATTTCCGAAATCAAAAAACCGTCGTCCTCATTTTTCCTGTGACTTCATCAAAGATCATTAACAAACGAGGTAGGGGATTTTAGTTGTTTTTGTACCTTTTCTTCATCGTAAAAAATATGGAATGTGAATCGCTGATTTATATCACTGTAACGAGGAGGGCTCAGACCACATGAACATAGACCAACCATCCACATTGGTGTTCTCGTTTGTTGACGACGGAGGCGGAGCAACAGCGGGTGTCGTTGGGCCAACCGTGAAGAAAACCATCCATGAAGAGACCGGCTGCCCAAGGCCGCTGGATCGCAAAAAGGGAGTGGTACCACCATGCTGCACGGATGGAGGGCCGCTGCCATGCCGGGCCGTGGTGATGTGTGCGTGGTGCTGTCACGCCGCGTGGAGGGCAGTAGACCTACGGTTAGGCTCAGATGCGGTAGAGGGGGCACGACATCGTCGCGCTGCACAGAGGGCAGCAGAGCCGCTTCTATGCAGGTCCGCAACAGTGGGTGCACGGCGCTGCGTGCAGAGCAGCAGAACCGCAGCGCTGTTGTGCCACAACGGAGGAGCCAAGGGCCACCGACGCCGGGCCAGCCACCAGAGGTGCGGAACTGGCATGCCCCTCAGCCATCCAAACAACGAACGGACCCCCTAGGTTCCGTGGGATACTGAACCGGTGCCTAGGTCCAGTACTGTATGGATGTCTGGGGGAGCGGCACCCACCCCCCCACGAGTGGCCAGCAGGGCCACAGGAGCTACCCAGCCGGGCCACATGGGTCGCTGCTAGTTGGGCCATGAGAGACTCCACCATCTGGGCCATGCAGGCCTCCTACCAGCTGGTTCGGCCCGCCCCCTTTGGCTAGGACGCCTTCGGGTCGTGCCGCCTTCGGGTTGGCTGCCTTCGGACTGGGCCTCCCCTCGGGCCAGGCCGCCCACTCAGGATAGGGCACCCCCTTGGGCCAAGCTACCCTCTCGGGCCAAGATGTCACCTCGAGCCTAGTCGGGCCATTAGTCCAGGTCGGACCCATGGACCGGGTGGACACCGGTGCAGACCCGAGATGGGACAGGTCGGTCCGACCGGGTCGGACCGTACCCAGACCCGCTTTTGCCTGTTTACACCTTTTCACCCATATCTTGGGCTACATGTGTCCGATTGAAGAACCACCTACTATGTTGGAAATCTTAGAGAGATACAGTTATTTTTTAATATTCCACTTGAGTATTGGACACCGTTGATGTATGGATAGGTAGGATTGAACCTAAAAACCAACAAGGTCCCTGGAACAGAAATGCCAATAACTCACAGACCATGCGTCTGATTGACGTTCCGTCTTCTACGTTGAGACCCTTATGAAAAGGTGGAACATTGGGATTCTTATAATTGGGTCTTCATGATAGTTAGAGTATGGACCAATAGGTCATGTAGTATATCTTCTCAGAGACAAGAAAGCAGAGTATGAATATCTTGTAGCTGGCTGAGACCCGATGAATGCTGACCTTTCGACTCCGACTGTTTCGACTAGCCCAGTGGAAAGCACCTCTATGTGCAAAGGTAGACCCAATGTGGGGAGGCTTCTGTGCACATGACTGAACCACGGTACTCGAAAGGAGGATAACCTTAGTAGGCTACGAGGGGGAGCGTCTCTATGTGATGCGCTATACTCATAGTGGGGAGAGCCTCTGTGTGACGCGGCAGACCCACTGTACTCGATAGGAGGAGTACCACAGTAGTCCAGGATAGTGGGAAGTGACTTTGTGTGACGAAGAAGGACCAAGGTACTCTATAGAGGAGGAGTACACTACCAGCTGAGGTTTTCACAGTTTGAGAGGCAGTGTTACATATTACCACCCCTAGAATAATATCCTGGTTTTGAGCTGAGAAAATGACTTCATTTTTTCCTCATGGCAGAGATGGGTTATTAGATAAATTAGGTATATGTATTTGAATATAACTAAGTAATGGTTATCCAATGAATCCATATTTTGTGGTTTTTCTTTGTATAATTTTGTGAGAATTTTAGGGCCTTAGGGTCCCTACTAAGTATCGTTATACTCACCCCTGCACGAGCTATGCCTTCACAACATTGTTTTTGTGGCAGACGACGGACAACACTGATTGAGGCAGAGAGTAGTAGAACTAGATGGTACCCAGAGGTGGACCACTCGGCGTGATGGTACACGGTGCAGACAGATGGACGTGGAGTGCCGAGGACACCATCAGTACCTACCCCTTCATGTAGGAACACCGGAGGATGATCTATTAACTACTTTTATTTACTTTAATTTTATTGCAATTTCATTTATATTGTACTCTACTATCGGGCTTGTATTTTTGGCCCCCTTTACATTCAGCACACTCTTTTGTATAGAGTTTTACATAGTGTTTTACTTCCAGTTGTGTACTCTATTGTGTTTGATTACTATTTTCAAAGCAATTCCTTCCCAGATCAAGGATTTACGCCATTGGTTCTAGTCTCCAGCCCCAAGATATAGAAGGCGGGCTTGGGGTAGTCATGATATGGGCCCCAGGGGACAGGTAATGAGAAATTTGTATCAAAGGAGTTAGTTCTACCGCAGAACGTAGGACTCTAATATTTCTTTTCTTTGAAGCAGTAGTGTTAAGGGTACTAAGGGTGGTTTTCAGTTCATGGAGTCCAAGGATTGTACGGGCGGATGGAATATCTACACAGTAGGACCTTGGCTACTAATTTTGGACTTAGTGTATGAAAACATTGATTGCGTGCGCATATTCAAAATTTATTCCTTAATTCAACTCAACCTGGTCAGCTCACCAGGTATAATAGTTTTACAGTGTCACATTAGTTTCTTTCAGGATGCCTCCCCATAGATCCCCAAGAGTCGTACGCTTTAACAGTCCACCAAGTTATGAGGTCTCGGTGTCGGGCCCTTTACCAGCGAAGGCACCCGTGGTACCACTTTCTGTTGGGATACCGATGCCACTAGCCTCAACATCATACAATTCATGCCACTTGAGCGTGTTGCATGAGTTGAAGTGCTAGAGGAAACCCATTTTTTGGGGAGATATTGACCCACATGCGGTTGAGGATTGGATAGAGGATGTGGTGAGAGTCTTCCGGCGAGTACGTACACAAGAAAACCTTATGGTGATCCTTGCTGCCAGCCAACTTTAGGCAGTAGCAGGTAGATGGTGGAGCCTGATGCTCCAGGTCCACGACGAGGTGACACATCTCCAGGCGGACTTTGAGAGCCTGTTCTGGGAAGAGATTGTACCATCCACCCTTCGTGAAGTATGAATATAGAAGCCTCATCATCTACAATATGGCATCATGACAATAGCACACTTCTCGGTTAGGTTCACCGACCTCTCTCGCTACTCCACAGATATCGGAAGAGACCCATTCATCTGGGCCTAGACCATCGAGGAGGGGCTCTAGCGAGAGATCATGGCATCAGAGTCCCAATACTAGTCGATTTGTAGTGGATTATTCTGCATCTAGCAGTAGAAAGATGACACAGAGGTCCAAGAGGACCAGACCCACTGGTGGGCGACCGCTGGACTCATGATCGGTTTTGCGGGGCAACCGAGGTAGTGACATATAGGCTAGGAGCGGACAATGCTACCCATGCGTTGTGTAGGGTCACATGGCTTGTGATTGTCCGACCCGCCATTCAAATGATCTATAAACAGTTGAGGGACAACCCAAGTAGAGGTAGAGGTTCGATCGAGGTGGTCCGCAGTGTGCAGGCGGATGTCGAAGAGGAGCTAGTCGAGCAGCTAGCTATGGACGACATTAAGAGGTGCTACTGCCACAAGCACTTGGAGGTCCACCCCGAACACAGGAATCGGTTGGATAGGGGAGATCTCAACATCAAGCAGATAAGGCATACTACTACCACACTCAATAGATGATTTGAGATATGATCTTTGTCTACTCCACCTTAGCTTCAGTTCTTATAGACACAAGGTATAGTCACTCTTTCATTGCCACTGCCCTCCTTTGGAGCTCATAGATTTCAACGGATCCGTTTTCTCAATCCTTATGGATAGAGACACCAATGGGATTAGACTTGGAGATTACGCACTAGTGTCGGCAGTGTGAGATTAATCTTGGATGAGAGAGCTTCGACCTGGATCTCCTCATAGCGATGCCGAGGCCTTACGATGTCATCATGGGAATGGAATGGTTATCAAAAGTTCATGAGTAGATTGAATATATTAGGAAAAAAGTGTCGTTTGTTCACATGGATGGGACCAGGTTTACCTTCACCGGCATGAAGGGTTCCTTTGCAGCACATGATAGACTTACTCGGAGGATGGTGCAGCCGATCACTTTCCAGTTGTCCTGCCTTACCCTCGGAGCAGTTGATGTGGAGAGTCTAAGTTATCTGGTAGTGGTGGACCAATATGTTGATGTTTTCCCTGATGATGTTCCAGGACCTTCTCCTCACAGAGAGGAGGACTTATAGATAGACTTATACTTCAAGATGACACTAATATCTATTCCAGCATATAGGATGTCTCCCGCTGAGCTTTGTGAGCGGTGGGTATAACTGGAGGACATATAGGGGAATGAATTCATCTGGACCAGTGTTTCTCCCAAGGCTACCCCGATTCTGTTCACCATGAAGGCTGATGGGAGCTTGTAGCTTTGTGTTGAATAACGTCACCTGGTCCAGTTTACCGTGAAGAACAAGTACCTACTCTAGAGGTTGGATGACCTCTTTGATAAACTGAAGGGAGAATGATGGTTCTAAGATAGACCTCATATAAGGATATCACTATCTCAATGTTCGATACAAGGATGTGTAGAAGACGTCCTTCAAATGACGGTATGTCCATTATGATTCATGTTTATGCCCTTCGGTGTAACCAACGCTCCAGTAGTTTTCTTGTGTCTCATGAACAAGATTTTTCAGCCTTACCTTGATCTCTTTGTCATGGTATTTATGGACGACATTCTGATCAACTCAACTACTGAGGGGGAGCATGCCTACCATTTTCAGGTAGTACTGGATACCCTCCGAAAGCACCATCTTTATGGTAATCTCTCGATGTTCCAGTTTTGGATTCGAGAGGTTCATCTCTTGGGACACATCATATCAGAGGATAGAGTTGCAGTAGATCTATCCAAGATTGAGGCGATAATTTCTTGGGAGCCACCTAGGTGTGTGATAAAGGTACAGAGTTTCCTGGTCTTGGATGGATACTATCAAAGATTTGTTCTAGACTTCCCCAGAGTTTCACCACCACTTTTAGCATTGAGATATAAGGGGAAACCATTTGTGTGGTAAGATAGATTCCATAATATCTTTCAAGAGCTGAGGAAGAGGCTGACTAGTGACCATATCTTTAGACATCCAGAAAAAGGTATAGGGTACGTAGTCAACTACGACACATCAGGGACCTCAATTGGGTGTGTCCTGATGTAGTAGTGAGCTATGATAGCGTATGGTTCTCAGCAACTGAGACAACATGATCAGAACTATGCTACCAATGACCCAGAGTTAGTAGTAGTGGTCTTTTCAATGAAGATGTGGTGAAACAATTTGATGGGTGAGCATTTCACCATGTACTCTGATCACAAGAGTCTCCGGTATATCTTCTCTCAGAAGGACATGAACCTGAGACAAAGTCATTGGCTAGAGATCCTCCAAAACTATGACTTTAAGATAGACTATTCTCCTGGGAAGGGGAACGTTGTTGCGGATGCACTCAGTTGGAGATCTGGTATACATCTTCTAAGAGTGGAAATAGATCAGGTGCCTACCTTACAGATATCCTTTTTGGATAGTGATGGTGTAGCCTATCTATAGTCTCATACAGTCACTTCTATACTTCTTTAGTGAGTCAGGGAGGTACAGCGTGGCAACCCTGACTGCGAGACATGATGTGTTTAGTTATCTAAGAGACAAGAACCTGATGGATTTTTTGAAGTTGGGGAGCATTTCATCCTTTTTAGAGGATGTACTATGGTGCTAGTGTCACTTCACGAGGAAGTGTTGAGGGAGTTTCACATGTCTCCTCTGGTGGTACATCCATGTGTGGAGAAGATGTATCCGGACCTCCAACGATAGCACTAGTGTCCAGGTATGAAGAAGGCAGTAGATGAGTTTGTCTCACGATACCTCACTAGTCAGCAGGTGAAGGCGGAGCACCATGTACCAGTTGGCTAGGTTCAGCTCTTAGAGGTTCAAGAGTGTATGTGGGATGGGATATCCATGGACTTCATGATTGGTATTCCACATACATCTAGGAGTGATGATATGATATGGGTTATTGTTGACCAACTCACCAAGTCGGCCCACCTCCTACTGACCATAGAGCATGGATTAGTAGAGAGCTCGTGACACCTCTATGTGTAGATGATTGTGAGTTTACATAGAGTAAGTTCTTCTATTTTCTCTGACCGTGACACACGGTTTACTTCCCATCTATGGAAGGGGTTGCATGAGGCTTTTAGGGAACAACATCGCTTTAGAACTGACTTCCATCCTCAGACAGATTGTCAGACTGAGCGGACCATTCAGACCCTCAATTACATGCTTCATGCATATATCCTTGACTTCGGTTGTAGCTGTGACGATCACTTACCATTGGTAGAGTTTCCCTTCAAAAACAGATACCACTCCACCATCAGTATGGCACCTTTTGAGGCCTTATATGATCTACCTTGCAGATCTCCACTGTGCTGGACAGACCCATGGGAGTCAAAACTAGTGGGAAAAGTGATGGCGTGGGCTACCACAGAGAAGTTGAAAATCATCATGGAGTGGATGAAGTCTGCACAGAGTTGGCCAAAGTCGTAAGCTGACATGAGTTGGAGACCACTGGAGTTCGAGGATTGTGACCATGTCTTTCTACAGGCCTCATTTCAATGAGGTATACAGAGATTTGGAAAGGTGGCATGTAATATCTATGATTCAGAGTACCATTCTAGGTCCTTAGCAGAGTAGGAAAGGTGGCTTACCGCATAGCTCTTCCACCTCAGATTCTCCGGGTGCATGACGTCTTCCACTTATCTCAGATGAGGAGATACTTTCATGAACCTTCCCACATCATTGACCATAGAGAGATAGACATCGATGATGGGGAAACATTCATATAGGATCCAATGGATATTGAGGATCGACAAGAGTGGGTCCTTCGTGGACGGTCGATACTTCTGGTGCGCATTCGCTGGCATCCCGGGAACCTCCAAGAGAGCACATGGGAGAAGGAGGCTCAGATTTCTGCTCAGTACCCCCATTTTTTCACTACGTTCGAGTTATATCTTATGGGGACATAAATCCATGATGTGGGGAGAATGTAAAGACCCCGAAATTCCATGGAAATTTTTATCATAAATTCATGGGATTTTTAAAAGTTTTCAAAAATATACGGCCCTTGATTCCATGGCCCAGTGTGCCTAGAATCAATTTCTGATGTTTTATTTAGGTATGTTCAATAAACTTGAGAGCATGATTCTATATCTTTTGAACCGATGCTCGGAATTGAAATCTAAGGGAACCTATGACCTCGCTGCACCCGTATTCTCTTAATAAGGCTTTCACCATGAAAATATATGGTCAAGAATGGATGTTAATTTTTGGGTTTTTAATAAGATGAATAAATATTATGTTTGTTGTTTATTTTTTATTTTTGTGGATTAAATATCCAAGTTGAGGTTTGTGGTTGGGACCCCCACAACCTAACCTCCCATGGGAGATAATGGTGGTGTTGCCCACCTGAGAATAAACTCCCTTGAGAGCATAATTATGGTGGGGACCATCCGAGTTTCTAACCCCATTAACATCCCATTTAAGTGGTGAAGACTCTTGAAATTCTCTATTTATGGTTCCAACCATCCCAATTAATTAATTGAAATCATTCAATTAATTAATATAAACCATTTTAATTATTTTGGACAACAATTAAATAATGAGTTAGCTTAACCGATTATTTCGGTTGGCACATTCATTTGGTAGAGCTTTTGGGAGAGGAGTTGAAACAGAAACGAAGAAAGCCTCTTCTGCCAATGAAGAACAATGAACACCCTCATCATTCTTCAACTTGGACAAAGGAGAGAGCACCATCCTTGAAGAACGTCGACGATACCATACTCAGCCTCTTCATTTCCAATGTCAACGAATAGACATCCGCCTTTTTCCCGTGACTTCATCAATGATCATTAACAAACAAGGTAAGCTATTTGAGTTGTTTTTGTACCCTTTTTTCATCGTTCAAATTATGGAATGTGAATCGCTGATTTATATTACCGTAATGAGGAGGGATCGGACCACATAAACATGGCCTGACCCTCTCCCTTTTTGTTCTTGTCTGTTGACGACGAAGGATGAGCAACGGCAGTCGGCGTCGGGCCGACCACGAAGAAAACCGACCGTGAAGAGAACAGAGGAGAAAGGCCGCCTGATCGCCTAAAGGGAGTGGATGCGCTGTGTCATGTGGAAGGAAGGTTGTGGTGTCATCGCACCATGGCAGTGGAGCCTCGGGCAACTAGCTTCGGGCCGGCTATTGGAGGTGTGGAATCGGCTGGCCGCTCGGCCAGCCGGACAAGGCAGGACCCCCCTTCGGTCCCACATGATACTGAACTGGTGCCTAGCGCTAGTTTTTTTTGTAGTCTGTGTAACAACCCAACCATCCATAGTATGCTTCTCTTTGAATAATATAGAAGCGTGTGTTGTACGCAACTTCGAGTTCTAACACACCCCACAAAAAATCAAACTAGGTGTTCTAAATAGTAATAACCTCTTTTTGAAATTTTATAAATATTAAATTTCAAAATGGAAAAAAAAATTGCATTAAAAATATTGAAATTATCCTCGGGTGAAATTTTGGTATTTTTTAGAAAACAGTCAATGTTTTATGACTAGCGAAAAATACTAAACATTAATTAAAAACAACCTCTTTAATCCAAATAATGTATAGTGATAAATTATACTATTCAAAGGATTTAAAGTATTATTAGAATATATTTTCACCATTTAATATAATATTGTCAATTTTCTTGTAATTTCAACAATAAACTACACAAAATAAAGTGTCAATCTTCTGATAGTTATTATTTCTTAAAAAACACGCTCATTGTTTTGACAACATGAAACAAATTTATATTAATTTCTACCACTTATGTGTTATGAATTTAGAAAAATTGTTTCCATATTTAGAATCATGAGGTCCAAATTGTATAAATAGGTACCTTTTATTTTTATATATTTTGAATAATTATTTCAGCAAATATTTTATTTACTATAGTTAAAATGTAAATCTGATAAATTAGTGTAATGAAATAATATTATCATAATTTTAAATTACCCTAAAACATGTCCAAACCCTATTGGATAAAACATGTCCAACCATGGAAATCATTGGGTTGATTTTGGGACCCCATAGAGAAAATTTTAATTGATAATGACAGTTTATATTAATTAAGTTAAAGTAAATACAAAAATGACATAAGCATATATCTTTTAGAAAAACAATTTTTACATAAGGTTATATATGTTATATTTTTTACTATAAATATTCATTATAAAGATTAAAATAATTAATACATAATGGTATTTTATTTATAATTTTAGACATTGAATACCTAAATTTATTTATGACACAATAATGATGCATTATTTTACTTATTAATGAAAGTATCAAATAATTGGAATTATAAATGTTAAAATAAACATAATTTATATTTTTTGACAATATCCAAGAATTTTATTGTTTAATATGACATGTTATAATTTCTTATATGAATTTAGTTCGAATTAATAAAGTATTTATGACTTTAACAAAAATCAATTATTAAATAGTGTCAAAATTTCCATAAATGTGGTTTTTAAAAATATATTATATTATTAATTGATATTATATTTTTCAAAATATAAGGTTCATTCAAAGGACTTATATAATTAAATATGTACCATTAATTGACCACTTGGGGGTCACTTGGAAGTATCTAGTATGTTTATTAGCTATATAATATAAAAATACAAAGAGACATGGTAAATGTCAAACTATTTAACTAATAGTTAAATCGAAAAGATAAAGTTAATATATTGACCCAAACATGTCTAAGACCTATTATTTGAGTGGTTATTGACACATACCCACCTTTAACATTAAATAATCTACTTTGGAACCATTATAATCTGAAAATTAATTTATTATAAAATAATATTTCTAGCTTTTCAAAAGGTGCACCTCACCCCTCTTATTAAAGGGCACTCCCCCTAATCACAAATTAAAACATTCAAATCCTTTTGGATCAGCCAACTCCTGCACAAAAATATCCTCTAAACTTCCCTCATTTCATCATAGTGGCCCTCATTTGGTCAGAAATCTAACATAAGTGTCCCTTTTGATCACATCAAAAGGATGAACCCAAAGAAGAGTTAATAATTTCACCACCCTCTTTCAAGTTCTTTTCTTCTTCCACTTCATATTTTTTGTAATTTACATTCTAAAATAATGAATCCAATATCATCTATATACTGTGAAGTTATTATAAATATGTTACATCCATATTAATTATTCTACCCATCCATTGAATGACATTTCAGCATACGTGCGTACGTACGGATTATCGTCTCCACGTCGTGGTGTAATTGTTATTCAATACATTATTATTTGGATGGTTATAATAATAATGTGTAATTCATGTAAATAATATATATAACAATATAATTAATTTTTTTATGATATACCATCCAATTATATATTATTTTAATATCAAAAGAGTGATATTATCGCTCGTGCATACGTACAGATTATCGTCTCCACGAACGCAATGAGATTCATTCCCCATCATATCCATTCAAGACTAAATATTATTTGATAGTTAAAAATAATGTTTAGAGATATGATATCATAATGTATACTAATAATATACATCGCATCTATAACAAATATGGATCACATAACAAAGAATATAAAGGAAAATAAATCTGTTAACACCCGAAACGAAGATAATATTAAGATATTATTAACAAATCAATGTTAAAAGATCATATATGATATCATAATAATATATATAATTCTTGTATAATTTAATAAAAATTATTCAAGCATTATACATGAGGTTAACCTACCCTCGACCAAGGAAAATAGATAATGTAAGGGGTTTCTTATAACACTTTTAATTACGTGAGATTTCCATTGTTCACCACTTATTTGTTTCATGTGGTGTGTGTACTACCCATGATTGTATTAATTGTGTAATATACATTAATTTATGGATATTTACATCATCATTGTATGATCCTTCATTAATCGGTGTATGTTTTGTAAGTTACCAAATCAATATGGGAATTTGAAATTACATTTTCTACTTTTTCAGCTTTATGCATTCATCATTGATTATTTTACTCCAAGATTATGTGTGGAATCACTATAAATTTTCTTATGCCATAATTTTCACATCCTTTTATGTGTATATACTTTTCATAAACATAATCTCTCCATTGATAAAGTCTCAAGTCATCGATATGAATTTGACATGATTAATTTTAACGCATTCACTATTTGTTGAGTTAAATATCTGATTCATTGGTGTTGTTTTGACAAGAATATGTGTGAATTTCCTATGATTGATTTACACTGAATATCCAATAATATTGTGTGTCCTTATATTTTTCACACATAATTATGTCATTGATTTATTCTTAACCTAAGGATGTGGTCTTTATAAGAGATTTCATGTCAATTTAAATTCTATTGAATCTTCTTTGTTGTTATACACCAATACACTTTTATATGGTGTATATAATGTACTTTGACAAAGTATATCATGAATCCTTTTATTCTCATGATATTATAATGTTTTGATTACCTAATTTATTTGAATTCAAGTGTCACTCTTTTGGTTTGGAACTCTAACTAAAATATCATTTCAATTGTTTTAAAGATTTATTATTCAAAATCATTCTCATTAATGTTCATGTTTTAAAAACGGTTTTATGGATTTATTTATATGGAAATTAATAATTTAAAATTAAAATTCATTTTAAAAGTGTCAAAGTGGAATGGGACACTTTGATTCCAAAATTTATTTTAAACATATTCTTGATAAATAATGATACTTTCAAATGTTTTAATGAAAAAGGGGAAATTTATCACAAATGGTTTTGATGATTATTTTTATCTATGTAAATATCGTTCATTAGAATAGATTGAGGTTAATCAGTTACAATAAAATCTTCAATGTTGTATTTAATGAGTTATGTTTTACTATGGATGTGTTATTTTAATACCATTCATGGTTTATGGGTAATGTATTGACATTTCGTATGCTAGTTTTAATACTAATGTTTATATTATGTTCCAACCTTTTCATATCATGAATGATTTAGACTTAGTATGTGATGGGTGGAGACCAGTATAGCTCCTCGATGCATCGGTAGATCTCATTAGACAAACTTGTGTCTTGGAAAAAGGCCTAGAAAAAATCTTATTTGTAGTACTGGTACAAGTCCTTGACTATGTCATTATGATAGTCTTGAATTATGCATTCCATCATTATGTAAGTTATTATTGATATTGCATGTGGTAATTCGACTAGTAGAATATCCATGTGAATAATTAAATGGAATTTTTTGATTTTATCTTTGTTATATTATGCTGAAGTTTATGTTTAAAAGGCTTTTGTTCTAGTCTTATACACTTCCTTAAATGATTATGCTTATTTATGAAAGTTTCCGCTATAATGTTATCCTTAGTGACCATCTCATCTAACCCCTTTCTATGTTTTATATTCCCAAGATGCAAAGAAGTATATTATGACTGACCTCTAGGGGTAGTCTATGGGATATCAGTGTTTTATATGGAGACAATGTTGTTGTAGTTTTCCATTTTATGACTTAATTTAAACTTTATGAATTAATCTAGTACATACAAGGCAACTAAACTAATCAGACTTTAGAGACTTGATATTTTATGATCATGACAATGATACATAATAATGCACCGACTCTGGGATTCTAGGGTTGGGGCATTACAGTTTGGTATTAGAGGAAGTTTAGTACAAACCTTGGAAACCAGATTTAGATAAACTTTAATTAGAGCACATAGACATAAGATGGAATTTGAGGATTAGTATAGAATAACAGCCTAGAATTTTAGTATTTTATAGATTTTTTGAGTTTTCCGAGCAATAAATCTCTATCTCGATACGTGTAGGTAGAGGCAGATCTGTCACAGATGTACCTAGGGGTAAAACCCGAAAACACCGCTTTGAGCTAGACTCGAATGAGAACTAGTGCACGACAACAGGCCTTGCTGCACTATTGGTAACAACACTCCTGGGGGATATTCTTAGGGTAATTTACAATTTCTTTACAACCATATTGGATGTATTTTAATATAATATGAGAATAAATGACTGTGGTTAATCCTAAGGTGTTTCAAATTGAGAATATGGTGTCATTATATTTTCTAAATGATTTTTTGACTATTGTTACTCACATAATGCTTTCTCGTTTAGTCAATGGCTAGATTCCGAGGAATTCATAGTTACTTTGAGAATGATGTAAATGGGGGTAACGATGGTGTAAATGAGAGAATAATGGAATGTTGATAGACGTAAAAGATATCGTGTTCATGACAAATATGTTTTCCAAAATTATGATCAATAACATATATATTAACCAACTCCCGGACTCAAAAAAGAAGAGAAAGGTGATAAATGATAAGATCTTCAGAAGTGGAGACCATGGAGAAAATAATTCTCAATTTCCATCATGCAAGAAATGTGGAAGGTGACACCAAGGAAATTGTCTCAATGGAACAAAGAAATTCTTTAAGTGTGGGAAAGAAGGACATAAATTGAATAACATCTGAGGAAAGATGAAGAGTACTATGGATGAAAATAAAAATGGTCCCAATAGTTCGTTTACATTCATTTTCCTTAAATGTAGGGGACATGTCCGTTACTCGAGTGAATGCCCTATCCTATAGGACATTTTCTTGGTCAAAGAAGAAGCTATGTGGAAATAAATGGAAGGAGAAATTTTAAAATGTACCAGTTCTCCTTGTTGATGGGATTACTTTGGAATAATATTTCCTTGTATTTGTAAACCTGATGTTTGTCATGTGAAAATTATATTTGAGGAAGAATTATCTTTTATATTGTCGATATAGTTTTAAATAATGATTTGGATTTATATGATAATTGTGTTTGAGGAAATTAAAAGTTATTATATTTCGGGATGAAAATTCAAGGTATGAGATACCATTTGTGGTTAAATTATATTATGGTTATTTTGAGAAATTTGTCTCATTTTGGTAGCATTATAAAATATAGTTATTGAAAAAGGACAACATGCAGACCATGTGACAACCCATAATGTCGGACACAACTGTGGGAATCGAACCCACAACCAAATTGTGATTCGGTTTTATCACCTAAAACTGGACTACGTGAATTCCCTGGTTCATGTGACTAATTATTTTTAGTTAAATGATTTTATTGACCAATAATAAGTTAATTTTGGATCTTATGTCTTATCAAATGAATAACCTTAGTATAGTAAAATGATTCACTGATTAAGTCATAAATGCTTTTTTGGAAGATGTTCGCATTGTTGGGAACACTATATGCCCAAGGAAAATAGAATACTATGGGATTTCATTTGAGAAGTAATGGTGGATTTTTATCTATGTTTTTATTGTTTATTTATAGTGATTTTGGTTATTTATGGAAATGATTAACCAATAATAGAAAATATGTGATTAGGATAATTACTTTTAAGTATGTGACATTAAGAGTAGTTGATGTCATTTGGATATACAATTTAACATGTAAGACTACATTACCAAATTCTTATATTTTTTGGGTTTCAATATTAATTTGGATTATATTGAAGGATTTTAAGTAAAATTGGTTAATAAATGGTCTTTATTTAACTTTGGGGTATTGTTGGTTTAGTTTTAGAAATTAATATTAGTGTTTCTTTCTCAAATAAAATGTACTTTTTGTAACATCCCAAGTAAGTAATGAATAGTAGATATTTTTATCTATGTCTATTAATGAATTTGATAGTGTTTTAGATGCTTAAAATGAAAATAAATCCAATCTTAAGCATGAAATACACTAATATTTTTAAAAGATAGTTTTACTGCCTTTTAATGGAAAACCATTTTTAAATCTATCTTTTGACAATTTTATAAGCTATTTTTGTCGAAATAAACTTATTCTTTATGATTGGGAAATCAAAATTTACTTTTTGTGAATTTTTTTAATTTTTTTTGATAAAGTTCATTTTGTAATGAATAGTGAAAAATGTATTATTTTAATTCACAACCTCTTTTTAATATAATTTATTTATATGATTAGATTATCTATTGAATTGGTTTTTAAAGTGAAATTATAATGTATTTTTACCATTTAATCTAATGGTGGTCATTGGAATCAATTTCACTTTGAAATTAGACATAAACTAGTGTCAATCTTTTTATACTTATTGTTTCATAAAAACACGCTATTTGTCATTACAGTGGGAATTAATTATTAAATTAAATAATGTAACTTATATGATTTTAATTTTGTAAAATAGACATAATTTTTGAATTCAGAATATTAAATAGATCTTAGGGTGATGTTTTGGTATTTTTCTGAAAAACTTCAATTTTTGATGAATAGTGAAACCACTAAGTGGTAGTTAAAGAAACTGATTTTTCTTTTAAATGAAACATTGCCACATCTGTGATTTGATTTTCAAAAATCCTACATAAATGTTTTTCATTAAGAAGTAAAATGTGGTTCAATGAGAATAAAATAATTTTTTGGTGAATAGTAACTTTTAAGTTCTTAATCGCGATTAGAGGTAATTAGTGTAGTTTAAGGTAAAAGTAATGTTTTAATAATATTAGATGAGCTTGACACATGTCCTACCCTTATTGGATGTGTCATGGATGACCAAGAAAATCCATGGGTCAACTTGGGGACCCCATGGAGCCACTGTGGAAGGAAAATGACTTTAATATCTTTTAATTCAATGTTAAAGTAAAACTGTCACAAGCATGAGTTATTTTAATAGAAAAATTTTTACATGGGGTTATACAAGTCATAATTTTGACTATAAATAGTAATTGGAAAGATAAAAAGATTTCATACATCATAGTATTTTTTTTAAAAAAAATTAGAATTAAATAAATTAAATTATTTATGACATCATGATGATGCATCGATTACATCATTATTTAACGATTTAAATAAAATGATAAGATAATGTAAAATGTAAGACCTACACTAGTCAAAAACCTATTTTTTTTGGTATATATCGAACCCTTATCTCCTTAACCTCGAATTATATCAATGTGGGACCTTTTAAATCCGAAACTCATTTAGAAATAAAGTAACATTTCTTTACATTCCATGAGTGCCCCTCCTCTCCTCTTATAAAAGGCCCCCACATATACCTCCTTACCCACACTTCCAAAGCCTTTGGTTCGGCCCACCCCTACCCATTTTGTCTCTCCACATAATTCTCTAACTCTTAGAAGCCTATCTTTTGGCAGAAGTCTTCCCAAGTAATCCTTTGAGCTCAAACCAAAGAGAGTTACCCGATTTTAAGGTAATGTCATCGCTTGAGTCCTTTTGTTTTCTTCTTCTCCAACCACCTAAACTCTTTCGATTCATTTCTTTTGTAATAGCTACTATATATTCAATATACTAGGATGTTGTTATAAGAACTTTTTCAGCTACACTTACACACACCTACATCTAATGGCTAAAGAACATACTGTTTCCATGGATGGTGAATTTCTGCCTCACGAAACGATGATTGTTCAACACTCATATAAAACCTTCAAAGGTGGCCATTAGGATGTAACTGTATTTATATATGATATATAATATGTTTATGTTTTACTTAAGCTTCTGACTTTTTCATTTATGTCATACCTTTATGGCTTCCATTATGGGTAAAACGTGATATCTTCATTTTAGGAAGTGCGGACTCCCGCACCCTCAAAGTGATTTGATTCGTTAATGCCATATGTGGGACATATAAAGGATGTAATTAATGATTTTATATATTATATTATACTGGAATTATAATATACCATTATATCTTTATGATTCCATTTCATAAAATACGAAATAGAAATGAAATTAGCGTTCATGCGTACGTACGGCTTACGGTCTCCATGAACGGTGCATTTAATTTCATACCAATAAAAGTTATGTAATATTATAAATGTATGTATATACTGGATATATATGAAATATATGATATCTACATCATGATTATAACTCTGGATATAATGGATACATGAACAACTTGTAATTATAAAGAGTTTATTTTTGACTCAAGTACCAATGATCGTTAAAACGACCGTTAAAAACGTAAATAATTACATAGTGTTCATGACATGGTAATAAGAGATATAAAAGGAAAAATGAACTTGAAAAAGGTTCTTAAGCAAGTATAAATTAATTCAAGTTTATTATTCATGAGGTTAAAGAACGATCGATTCAAGTCGGACCCAAGGTATGGGACTTTGTCTCAATCTCCTTTCATTGAGGTATATTTTGTTTTATACACAACCTTATTTTTTACGGTGTATAAAACCCTTTGACTTATAAGTTTAGTCAAAATGAATCTTTTTTATACAAGTCATTTACTAAAAGACAAAAGGGAATGTTTTTGTCGTACGTATTCGGTGACAACGAATTCTCCGCCGCCGTGACCATTATTTCAGTTTCGGCTTCCTCTACAAGCCATACCATTTTTTTTAAAAGAAAATTAAATACCATTTTTTAATTTTCTTTTATTTTAGTATTGAAAATGGTTTTCATAATGTTTTTATTATATCAATGTCTTTTTTTTATATCTTCTGATTGAAATGTGGAAATGTTATGTATCCTTTATGTATGTTTTATGTGACACGATTATGTTATGGTTCTTGGGAATTATTATGAGGACGCGTGGTTTCGTGATAAATTAAGTGCGGGTGAGCCCGATATAGCTCTCCAAAGCATTGGGTAACGCGAAGGAGTGAAACATTAAGGTTTCTCCGAAGAGATTTAGGGAATATACTGTGATGGGTATTGCAAACGTAACCAAGAGGGTAACTCCCGACGTAATATTATTTTGAATTCCTGAAGTTACCTTTATGTCTTATGATTTCTATGATTTATTCATGATTTTATGAGGTATGTTAAAGTACTTATGTTTTATGGTTAAAGTATGAATTCATTCTTATGTATATATGTACCCATGATTCCTTTCCATATTTTTATATCCCTTACTAAGATTTTTATGCTCATACCATGTTTTTGAAATGTTTTTCATAGGTTAAGGGAAAGGTACATGATATGATGATAGTGTCAAAGAAGTGTCAAGAAAGAATCCATGTATTATTTTAAATATGTTTCCATTTATGGGAAAATGAATACTGTCTATTATGTAACCACTTTGTTTAAATGTGGAATGTAATGCATGTTTTATGATCTAATTCTCTAGAACTCTAAACCTGAAAAGATCCTCAAGGTGTAATCTTGTAATAACTCAATATTATGTAATATTTAAGGCCGGGGCCTTATAGTTGGTATCAAAGGTCAGTTTAGATAACTTTAGGAGTTAGAATTATATTAAATTATTATCCAAAAATATTTTTTAATGGTAAAATTGAAATGATATAGAATTTGAAGATTACCATGTTGTTTCATCTAAGACATGTTTGTTCAGAATGGTTTTCCATAGAGGAAAAAGGGAAGCAATTCTAGGAAGGAATACAGAAGGAAATAACCTTCCGAATCTGAATCCTGAGATGGTCGAAATAGGAACTGAACAGTTTGTTGCAGTAATGGTGCAGTTGACTCAAGCGATAAATGGTGGTGGTATCCATGCACGAGATCAGCTAGATCAACCGCATAGGAACATGCCAGTGGTGGAACATTTGATAAGGAAACGTCCCCCATCATTCAGAGGATCATCTGACCCTATGCTAGATGAAGGGTGGATTAAAGCACTGGAGATGATTTTAGATTTCATGAGGTTTTCAGAAAATCAAAAGGATAGTCTTGTTATTTATCGTTTGGAGGGTGAAGCATATTAGTGGTGGTCAATGGTTAAAAATATCAGGGAAGCTGATGAGATTAATTCTCTCGACTGGGATGAATTTATAGGTATGTTTCTTGAGAAGGATTTTCCTAAGGCTGTTTGACTTAGGATGGAAAGGAAATTCTTGGAATTGAGGCAAGAGGAATACTCAGAGGCTGCCTCTGAAGAAAGGTTCACTTGATTGGCAAGGTATGCTCCAAATTTTATCTGAGACCTTGATAGTAAAATCAATCATTTTTACTCTGGATTAATGAGAAAATATTGAAGGGCTTTAGCTTCTCATGATTTCAAAAGTCATGAAAAGATTTTTCGATGTGCTGAGAAGGTGGAAATGGAGTTTTCCAATGATCAAGTGTTCTATAACAACGAACAGAAGAAGAGACCAAGGTGGTAGGAGAATAGAAAGAATTCTTCAAAAAATTATGATGGTATGAAAACTATGTTACCAGTTTGTGATAAATGTTGTAAAAGACATGCTGGGGAATGTCTTCTGAATTCTAGAAAGTGATACTGATGTGTTAAGATGGGACATAAGACTCGTGATTGCACTGAAAAAGATCAAGGTGATAGTAAGACCAAATTGGATTTACAATTAGTGAATTGTTTTAAGTGAAATGAAATGGGTCACTATGCAAATGAGTGTCTGAAAAAGAGCTCGAGTGATGGGAAGCAGTTATACAACAAGAAGAAATGGGTTGTGAAATCCATTGCAACTACTTCAGCAGATGTAGGGACATCAAATGAAGTTGTATCAGGTACATTGTTTGTTTTTTGAGATTATGCCAGAGTGTTGTTTGATTCGGGGTCTACACATTCTTTCATCTCTGAAAACGTTTCTAGTAAAATTCGAATACCATCTCAAGACATGACTCCTGGACATTTGGTAAAAACACATGGGGGGGATGTTGAGGCAAATTTTTTTTATAATAATCTTCCTATCCTTATTTGTGGAAAGAACCTACTTGCGAACCTTATTGTTTTAACTATAGTAGAGTTTGATGTTATCCTGGGTATGGATTGGCTCTCTATTTACCATGCTAAGATTGATTGTAGATCTAATGAAGTTTATTTTTAGAAAGGCTTTCATTATGTGTACAAGAATGAACCCTTACTATTGATAACAAATAAAGAGGCCGAGAAACTTGTAAGAGATGGAAATGAATGTTACCTTGCACATATTGTTGAAAACAAGGGAACTGTTCCGATTAATGATATGCCAGTGGTAAATGAGTATCCTGATGAGTTGCCTGGAATAATACCAGATCGAGAAGATGAGTTTACTGTTGACTTAGTTCCTGATGCTAAGCCAATTTCAAAACCCCCTTATCAAATGGAACTAATTGAACATTTAGATTTGAAGGATCAATTGCATGATTTATTAGAGAATGGTTTCATTCGACCTAGCACAGCACCATGGGGTGCTTCTGTTTTATTTGTTAAAAAGAAAGATGGTTCAATGAGACTTTTCATTGATTATAGAGCCTTGAATAATATCACTATTAATAACAAATATCTGTTGTCTCATATTGATGATTTTTTTGATCATCTCCAGGGAGCTCAGTATTTTTTAATGATTGACTTGAGATCGGGGTACCATCAGCTGAAGGTAAAGGAAGCAGATGTTCCGAAGACTGCGTTTCGTACAAGATATGGCCATTATGAATTTTTAGTAATGCCTTTTGGGATAACCAATGAACCTTCTGTATTCATGGACTTAATGAATATAATTTTCCATGAGTTCTTGGATAAGTTTGTGGTGGTTTTCATTGATGATATTTTGGTGTTTTCTAAAAGTAAAGAAGATCATGACAGACATTTTAAGGGTTATTTTGCAAACCATAAAATGAAATAAATTGAATGGTAAATTCAGCATGTGTGAGTTTTGGTTGCAAAAAATTTCTTTCCTTTGTCACATTGTTTCTAAATATGGTATAACTGTTGATCCTTCAAAAACAAAGGTTGTTAAAGAATGGCCTAGACCCACAAATGTAACAGAGATTCGTAGTTTCCTTGGTTTGGAAGGCTATTACCGAAGGTTTGATAGAAATTTTTCACGGTTATCTAGTCCAATGACTAAGCTAACTCGGAAGGGTGTTATGTTTATTTGGACAAAAGAATGTGATGATTGTTTTCAGGAAATGAAAAAAACATTGGTGAATGCTCCAGTTTTGGAACAACCATCCAGGAATGGGGAGTTTGTTATCTACATGGATGATTCATTGAAAGGACTTGGTTGTGTCCTAATTCAGAATGATCAGGTAATTTCTTATGCTTCACGACAGTTGAAAACTCATAGGTAAATAACCTTACACATGATTCGGAATTAGTTGTTGTAGTTTTCACTTTAAAAATTTAGAGGCATCATTTGTATGTAGTAAAGTGTGAGATATATACCGATTACAAATGTTTAAAGTATATATTCACTCAGAATGAATTGAACATGAGACATAGGAGATGGCTAGAATTAATCAAGGATTATTATTGTATAATTCATTACCATCTGGGAAAAGAAAATAAAGTGGCTGATGCTTTGAGTTGAAAAAGTAATGCTTCATTAACAATGTTGTGTTTGGAATGAGATCCTTTGGTTATGGATTTGATGAACTTTGGCATAGAAGTTGTGGGTAAAGGATGTCCTTCTGTTTTTTTCAGGTATCAGAGAAATATTCTCTATCATACAGAATCACGCAAGCACAGAAGTAAGACAGTGAGTTGCAGAAAAAGGTAGAGCTGGTTCAGAAGGGTATGTTGCCTTAATTCATCATTGATAATGATTGTGTTTTGAGAATTGGGAATAGATTATGTGTACCTTTTGATTCACAGTTGAAGAGAGATTTTTTATGTGAAGCTAATAATTCTCCTTTTTTAGTTCATCCAGGCAGTACTAAGATGTACAGAGATCTGCGTGAGTATTACTGGTGGGATGGAATAAAAAGAGATATTGCTGATTTTACTGTGAAGTGTTTAACATGTCAACATGTTAAAGCAGAGTGGCAGTTACCGAAAGGGATGATTCAACCATTACTAGTTCCAGAGTGGAAATGGGAGAATATATCCATGGACTTCATTGTGGGATTGCCAAAGTCACCACGAGGTAATAATGCAATCTGGGTTACTGTTGATCTCTTGACTAAATTTTCTCATTTCCTTTCAATATGAGATGGTTTTTCCCTTGATCAACTTTCATGTTTGTATCTTATAGAGATAGTCAGGTTTCATGGAGTTCCTCTCTCCATTGTATCTGACCATGATCCAAGGTTTACTTCTAACTTTTGGAAAGGAACTCAGAAGTCGTTGGGTACTGAATTAAATTTTATTACAGCTTTTCATCCTCTGTCATATGGGAAGTCATAATGAAAAATTCAGATATTGGAGGATATGGTACGTGCTTGTTCGATGGATTATTAGGGAATTTGGGACCAACATATTTTTTTGGTAGAGTTTTCCTATAATTACAGTTTTCATTCCAGTATATAGATGGCACCATTTGAGGTATCATATGGGAAGCGGTGTCGAACTCAAACATTTTGGGATGAAGTGGGTGAAAGGAAGTTGATGGGACCATAATTGGTAGAAGATATGTAAGAAAAAGTTTAGCTTATATAGAAACACATGAGAATAGCTCAGAGCAGGCAGATGAGTTATGCGGACAATAGGAGGAAGGATCTCTCTTTTGAGGTAGGTGGTCATGTTTTTTTCAAAGTATCACCATGGAAAAGTGTGATGTGATTTGGTAAGAAAGGAAAGCTGAGTCAAAGGTTCATTGTACCATATGAAATTCTGGAGATTATTGGATCAGTTGCATACTGAGTGTCTTTACCTCCGAGTTTATCTCAGGTACACAATGTTTTTCATGTTTCGATGTTGAGAAAGTACATGCCAGATCCATCTCATGTTTTGAGTCCAGAGGTAGTTCAGCTGGAAGAGAACCTATCTTATGAGGAACAACCGGAGCAGATTCTTGACCACAGGGAGAAAGTGTTACGGAATAAGGTGATTCATCAGGTAAAGGTTTTTTGGAAAAACCACATGATTGAAGAGGCAACATGGGAATCTGAAAATGCAATGAGGGATAAATACCCTCACTTATTCGATAAGTAAATATATTACGGGGACACAATTTTCTAAAGGGTGGAAGGATGTAACATCCCAATTAATTAATGAATAATAGATATTTTTATCTATGTCTATTAATGAATTATATATTGTTTTAGAGGCTTAAAAAGAAAATAAATCCAATCTTAAGCATGGACTACACTAATATTTTTAAAAGATTATTTTACAGCCTTTTAATGGAAAATCATTTTTAAATATATCTTTTTTCAATTTTATATGCTATGTTTGTCAAAATAAACTTATTCTTTATGATTGGGACATCAAAATTTACTTTGTGTGAATTTTTGGTATTTTCCCGATGAAGTTCAATTTTTAATGAATAGTGAAAAATGTCGTATTTTAATTCAAAACCTCTTTTTAATCTAATTTATTTATATTATTAGATTATCTTTTGAATTTATTTTAAAGTTAAATTATAATATATTTTTACCATTTAATCCAATGGTGGTCATTGGAATTAGTTTCACTTTGAAATCGGACTTAAACTAGTGTCAATCTTTTGATACTTATTTTTTCATAAAAACACGCTATTTCTCACGAAAGCGGGAATTAATTATTAAATTAATTAATGTAACTTATATGATTTGAATTTTTTAAAATAGAAAACATTTTTGAATTCAGAATGTTATATATATCTTAGGGTGAAGTTTTGGTATTTTTCTAAAAAACATCAATTTTTTATGAATAGTGAAACCACTAAGTGGTAGTTAAAGAAACTGATTTTTCGTTTAAATGAAACTTTTCCACTTTTGTGATTTAATTTTCAAAAATCCGACATACATGGTTGTCATTAATATGTAAAATGTGTTTCAATGAGATTAAAATAATTTTTTGGTGAATAGTAAATTTTATGTTCTTAATCGCGATTGTAGGTAATTAGAGTAGTTGAAGGTAAAAATAATGTTTTCATAATATGATATGAGCTTGAAACAGGTCCAACCCTTATTGGATGTGTAATAGCCGACCAAGACAATCCATGGGTAAACATGGGGACCCCATGGAGCCTCTTTGGAAGGAAAATTCCATTAATATCTTTTAATTCAATGTTAAAGTAGAAATGTCACAAGCATGAGTTATTTTACTAAAAAACATTTTACATGGGGATATACAAGTCAGATTTTTGAAATGTTGAGGAAAACAGAATTTATATGAATCATCCAATCCTTATCCGTGGAATGAACCTACTTGCAAACCTAATTGTTTTACCTCTAGTAGAGTTTTATGTTATCCTAGGTATGGATTGGATCTCTATTTACCATGCTAAGATTGAATGTAGAGCTAAAGAAGTTTCCTTTCAGAAAGACTTTTAGTTTATCTGCGACAATGAACCCTTACTGTTGACAACATGTCAAGAGGCTGAGAAACTAGTAAAAGATGGAAATGAATGTTACCTTGCATACATCGTTGAAAATAAATGAACTATTCAGATTAATGGCGTGCCAGTGTTAAATGAGTATCCTTATTTTTTCCTAATGAGTTGCCTGGAATAATACCAAATCGTGAAGTTGAATTGACTGTTGACTTAGTTCCTGATGCTAAGCCAATTTCAAAACTCCCTTATCAAATGGATCAAATTGAACTTTTAGAGTTGAAGAAGAAATTGCATGATTTATTAGAGAAAGGATTCATTCGACCTATCACATCACCATGGGGTGATCCTGTTTTATTTGTTAAAAAGAAAGATGGTTCAATTAGACTTTGCATTGATTATAGAGCCTTGAATAACATCACTGTTAAGAAAAAACATCCTTTGCCTCATTTCGATGATTTGTTTGATCAGCTCTAGGGAGCTGAGTATTTTTCAATGATTGACCTATGATCGGTGTACCATCTACTGAAGGTAAAGGAATCAGATGTTCCGAAGACTGTGTTTCATATAATATATGGCCATTATGAATTTGTAGTAATGAATTTTCCGCTAACCAATGCAGTTGTTTTATTCATGGTCTTAATGAATAGAATTTTCAATGAGTTCTTGGATAAGTTGGTGGTGGTTTTCATTGATGATATTTTGGTGTTTTCTAAATGTAAAGAGGAGCATGAAAGTCATTTAAGAGTTATTTTGAAAACCTTGAAGGAAAATAAATTGTATGGAAAATTCAGTAAGTCTTTGTTTTGGTTGCAACAAATTTCATTCCTTGAACACATTGTTTCTAAATATGGGATAACTGTTGATCCTGAAAAAACAAATGATGTTGAAGAATGGACAAGACAAAAAAATGTAACTGAGATTCGTAGAATCCTTGGTTTGGTAGGCTATTGCTGAAGGTATGTTAGAAATGTTTCCCGGTTATCTAGTCCAATAATGAAGCTAACTCGGAAGGGTGTTATGTTTATCTGGACAAAATAATGTGATGATTGTTTTCAGGAACTAAAAAGGTGATTGGTGAATGCTCCAGTTTTGGCACTACCTTCCAGGAATGGGGAGTTTGTTATCTACAGTGATGCTTCAGTGAAAGGACTTGGTTGCACCCTAATGAAGAATGATCAGGTAATTGATTATGATTCACGACAGTTGAAAACTCATGAGGTAAATTACCCTACACATGATTTGAAATTACCTGCTGTTGTTTTCTCTTTAAAAATTTAGAGGAATCATTTGTATGGAGTAAAGTGTGAAATATATACCGATCGCAAAAGTTTAAAGTATATATTCACTCAGAAAGAATTGAACCTGAGATAGAGGAGATGGCTAAAATTAATCAAGCATTATGATTGTACAATTCATTACCATCCGGGAAAAGAAAATAAACTTGTTGATGCTTTGAGTCGAAAAAGTAATGCTTCGTTAACAATGTTGCGTTTGGAACATGATCCTTTGGTTAAGGATTTGATGAAGTTTGGAAAAGAAGTTTTTGGTATAGGATGTTCTTCTTTTTTGTTTCAGGTATCAGTGAAATCTTCTCTATCAGACAGAATCAAGAAAGCACAGAATCAAGACAGTGAGTTGCAGAAAAAGATAGAGCTGGTTCAGTAGGGTATGTTTCCTGAATTCAACATTGGTAATGATTGTGTTTTGAGATTTGGGAAGAGATTGTGTGCACCATGTGATTCAAAGTTGAAGAGAGAGTTTTTATGTGAAGATCATAGTTCTCTATTTTTAGTTCATCCTGGTAGTACTAAGATGTACAGAGATCTGCAGGTGTATTACTGGTGGGATGGAATGAAAAGAGATATTGCTGATTTTACTGTGACGTGTTTGACTTGTCAGCAGGTTAAAGCAGAGCGACAATTACCAAAAGGGATGCTTCAGCCTTTACTAGTGCCAGAGTGGAAATGGGAAAATATATCCATGGACTTTGTTATGGGATTACCGAAGACATATCGAGGTAATAATGAAATCTGGGTTGTTGTTGATCGCTTGACTAAATCTACTCATTTTTATGCCATACGAGATACTTTTTCCCTATATCAACTTTCCCGTTTGTATCTTAAAGAGATATTCAGGTTACATGGAGTTCCATTCTCCATTGTATCTGACCGTGATCCCAGGTTCACTTCTAACTTTTGGAAAGGCCTTCAAAAGTCGTTGGGTACTGAATTAGATTTTAGTACAGCTTTACATCCTCAATCAGATGGGCAGTCAGAATGAACAATTCAAACGCTGGAAGATATGATATATGCTTGTTCTATCGATTATCAGTGAAGTTGGGACCTATATAATTCTTTGGTTGAATTTTCTTATAATAATAGTTTTCATTCAAGTATAAAGATGACACCATTTGAGGCGTTATATGGGAAGAGGTGTCGAACTCCAGCTTTCTGGGATGATGTTGGTGAAAGGAAGCTGATGGGACCAGAATTGGTAGAAGAGTTGGCAGAAAACGGTCAGCTGATACAGAAGCACATGAGAACATCTCAGAGCAGGTAGAAGAGTTATGCAGACAATAGGAGGAAGGATCTCTCTTTTGAGGTAGGTGATCATGTTTTTCTCAAAGTATCACCATGGAAAAGTGTGATGTGATTTGGTAAGAAAGTAAAGCTGAGTCCAAGGTTCATTGGACCATATGAAATTCTAAAGAGAGTTGGATAAATTGAATACTGAGTGGCTTTACCTCTGAGTTTATCTCAAGTACACAATGTTTTTCATGATTTGATGTTAAGAAAGTATATTCCAGATCCATCTCATGTTTTGAGTCCATAGGTAGTTCAGCTGGAAGAGAACCTATCATATGAGGAACAACCGGTCTAGATTATTGACCATAGGGAGCAAGTGTTATGGAATAAGGTGATTCATCAGGTAATGGATTTGTGAAAAAACCACATGATTGAAGAGGCAACATTGGAATCGGAAAATGCAATGAGGGCTAAATACCCCCACTTATTCGATAAGTAAATAAATTGCGAGGACACAATTTTATAAAGGGGGGAAGGATGTAACATCCCATGTAAGTAATGAATAATATATATTTTATCTATGTCTATTAATGAATTATATAGTGTTTTAGAGGCTTAAAATGAAAATAAATCCAATCATAAGCATGGAATACACTATTATTTTTAGAAGTTTTTTATTGCCTTTTGGTGGCAAACCATTTTTAAATCAAAAATTTGACAATTTTATAAGCTATATTTATTAAAATAAACTTATTATTTATTATTAGGACATTTCAATTTACTTTGGGTAATTTTTTGGTATTTTTCGGATAAAGTTCATTTTTTAATGAATAGTGAAAAATGTTGTATTTTAATTCAAAACCCCTTTTAATCTAATTTATTTATATGATTAGATTATCTTTTGAATTGGGTTTGAAGTTAAATTAGAATATTTTTTTACCATTTAATCTAATAGTGGTCGTTGGAATTAATTTCACTCTCAAATTGGACTTAAACTAGTGTCAATCTTTTGATACGTATTGTTTCATAAAAACACGCTATTTGCTCTGACAGCGGGAATTAATTATTAAATTAATAAATGTATCTTATATTTTTTGAATTTTGTAAAATATACATCATTTATGAATTTGGAATATCAAATATAGCTTAGGGTAATGTTTTGGTATTTTTCTGAAAAATATCAATTTTCATGAATAGTGAAATGACTAAGTGGTACTTTAGAAAACTGATTTTTCGTTTAAATGAAAATTTACCACCTCTGTGTTTTGAATTTAAAAAATCTGACATACATGGTTATCATTAAGAAGTAAAATTTGGTTCATAGGTATTAAAATAATTTTTTGGTGAATAGTAACTTTTAAAATTTTAATCGCGATTAGAGGTAATTAGAGTAATTTAAGGTAAGAATAATGTTTTAATAAAATTAAATGACCTAGACACATGTCCTACCCTTATTGGATGTGTCATGGCCGACCAAGAAAACCTATGGGTCGTTTTTTGGGACCCCATGGAGCCCCTTGGGTAAGATAATGACATTAATGCTTTTTATTTAATGTAAAAGTAAAAATCACACAAACATGAGTTGTTTTACAAAACCATATTTTAAATGGGGTTATACAAGTAATATTTTTGACTATAAATATTCATTGGAAATCTAAAAAGATTTCCTACATCATATTATTTTTTTCATAATTTTTAGACATTAAATTAATTAAATTATTTATGACATCATGATGATGCAACGATTACCTCATTAATAAAAGAATTAAATAAAATGAACAGATAATGTTAAAACTATAACTTACACTTGTCCGAAACCTATTGGATGGGTGGATTTCGAATCCTTATTACCTAATCCTAGAATTATATCAATTTGGGACCTCTTAATTCCAAAACTCATTTTAAAATAAAGTAACATTTCTTTACTTTCCAAGAGTTCTCCTCCTCTCCTCTTATAAACGGCCCCCACCTCTACAACCTTACCCACACATCCACAGCCTTTGGCTCGGCCAACCCCTACCCATTTTGTCTCTCCATATCCCTCTATAACTCTTAGAAGCCTCACTTTTGGCAGAAGTCTTCCAAAGGAAGACTTTGAGCTCAAATCAAAAGAGTTACCTGTTTTAAAGGTAGTGTATTCTGCGGTGTTCTGATGTTTTATTTTTGTTCTCCAACCCTCTATACTATTTTTATTACTTTCTTTTGTAACAACACAAGTATCATAAATATACTAGGAAGTTTTTATAATAAGTAGTCTAGGTACACTTACACACACCTACATCTAATGGTTAAAGAAAATACAGTTTCTGTGGATGGTGAATTTCTTTCTCATGAAACGATGATTGTCAACACTCATATAACACCTTAAAAGGTGGACATTAAGATTCCACTACATTTATATCTGATATATAATATGTTTATGTTTTACTTAATATTCTGTATTTTTCATTTATGACATACATTTATGGTTTCCATTATGGGTAAACGCGATATCTTCATTTTAGGAAATGCGGACTACCGCCCCCTCAAAGTGATTTGATTCGTTAATACCATATGTGTTACGTATAAAGGATAGATTGAATGATATTATATATGATAAAATACTGGAATTATAATACTATTATGTATCATTGTGTTTTAATTCCATTAAATATGAAATAGAAATGGATGTAGCGTTCATGCGTACGTACGGCTAACCGTCTCCATGAACGGTGCATTTCATTACATACCAATAATTGTTATGTAATATTATAAATGTATGTACATACTGGATATATATGATATATATGATATATACTTCATGATTATAACTCTGTATATAATGGATACATGAACAACATGTAATTATAAAGAGCATATTTCTGACTCAAGTACCAATGATCGTTAAAACGATAGATATTAACTTAAATAATTGCGCAGTGTTCATGAAATGTTAATAAGTGATATAAAATGAATAATGAACTTGAAAAAGGTTCTTAATAAAGTATAAATTAACTCAATATTATATTTTAGGACATTAAAAATGATCGAGTCAAGTCGGACCCTAGGTAAGGGAACTTCTTAACCCAATTTTTGTTCTTTGTGTCAATCTCCTACATTAAAATTATGTCATGATATTATTATGTCATATCTTGTATTTATAATTTATTTATGTGTACATATAGTGAATACACATAATATATCAATTTTATTTAAAAAATGATCTTTGTAAGGGACTTCGTCTCCATCTCATTTCATTGAGGCATATTTTGTTTTATACACAACATTCTTTTATACGTTGTATAAACCCCTTTGACTTTTACGTTTATCCAAAAGTAATATTTTTCAAACAAAGTGTTTTACTAAAAGACAAAAGGGAATGTTTTTATTGTACGTATGCGGCGACATCGACTTCTCTGCCATCGTGACCATTATTTGAGTTTCGGCTTCCTCTACAATCCATAAATTCTTTTTAAAAGAAAAAATAAATACCATGTTTTACTTTTCATTTATTTTGGTATTGAAAATGGTTTTAAAAATGTTTTTATATCAATGTGTTGTATTGATATCTTGTGATTTAAAGGTGGTAATTTTATGTTTCCTTTATGCATGTTTTATGTGATACGATTATGTTGTGGTTCTTGGGCATTATTATAAAGACGGGTGGTTCCGTGATAAACAAAGGGCGGGTGAGCCCGATATAGCTCTCGAATGCATTAGGTAACGTGAAGGAGTTAAATGTTAAGGTTTCTCTGAAGATATATATGGAATATACTGTGATTGGTATTCCAAACGTAACCAATAGGGTTACTCCTTACATAAGAATGTTATGAATCCCTCAAGTTACCTTTATGTCTTATGATTTCTATAAATTATTTATGATTTGATGAGGTGTGTTAAAGTGCTTATGTATTATGGGTAAAGTATGATTTCATTATTATGTATATATGTACTCATGTTTCCTTTCCATATTTCCATATCCCTTACTGAGCTTTTTATGCTCATCCTAAGTTTTTGAAATGTTTTTCACAGGTCAAGGGGAAGGTACATGATACAATGATAGTGTCAAGGAAGTGTCAAGAAAGAATCCATGTTTTATTTTAAATATGTTTCCTTTTATGGGAAAAATGAATACTATATTTCATGTAACCACTTTGGTTAAATGTGGAATGTAATGAATGTTTTATGATCTAATTCCCTAAAACTCTAAACCTGAAAAGATCATCAATGTGTAATATTGTAATAACTCGATATTATGTAAGGTTTAAGGCTGGGGCCTTATATTCCATGTATCAAAACTACATGATTATCTTCATGAAGAGTCCCACATCATCAATTGGGGATAGATCGATGTTGATGATGATGCCACCATTGAGGAGCAACCTGTGGAGATCCAAGACCTCTTGGAGAAGGCATTGCGCGGGAATTCCATTCCTTTAGTTCGTGTCTTAGGGCGACACAATGGGATGGAGGAGTGTACTCGGTAACATGAATGATAGATACATGCTCAGTACCCAGAGTTGTTTGATGTTGACATTATTCATGTATCATTGTAGCTAATGTGGTTTTTAAACCTTCATGTTTATGAGATGGCTCCCTCTGTTGCTTTGGTGGCTTGCTCTCTTTTGAGAGGTATCTCAGTGGGTGGTTGTTCAGACCCTGTTTTGTTTTCTCTTTAGTTGGGTTTTGGATTCTCGAGGAAGATATTATTTTGAGAGGTATCTAATGTAATGGAATCTACCACTCTGGTCCATTCCTTTGTGAAAATGTGGTGGTGGAGGTGTTCTGGGAGGACAAGGAGACATGGTTTATGTTTGGGTGGAAATTTAACGAAAATTAAAGGGTTATGGTCTTCGCACGATTGGCGCACAATTTTCCTAAACTGTGTGGCCAAACCGTGCAAGGCTGGTCATGAAGGTAGTGCCTAACGCACGGTTAGCACACGGTTTGTCTAACCACGTGGACTAACTATGTGATGAGTGTTTGGAGAGGCAGAAGCTAACGCATGGTTAGCTCACGGTTTTTCTGACCATGCGGGCTACCTATGTGGGAACTTAAAGTTAGATCCTAAAATTGAGGATCGAACTCATTTTTCCTTTAATCAACTCATTTAAACCCCTCATCATTCCTAACTCGTGATTACACTTTCTTGGAGGTGGAAGAAACTCTCCCAAGAGTTTTGGAGGAGATCCAGAGTCTTCTATTCGCGAATCGAAGACGGTTTCTCGAGGTATGTGATCCATTTGTTTGGTTTCTTATATCAACCTAGATCTTCTACCCCTATTCTCTGGGGATCATAAATCCACACATGTTATTGGTAGATCTTGGTGTGTGGATATCGATTGTGATGAGATTTGGTCATGGTTGTGTTAGGAGATGAGATCTATGGAGGATTCATGGAGAATCAACCCAGTTTCTTATGTCTTCATCGACCATTGTGGGTTTCCTCGAAAAACATTGAGGTACGGGATTCGTGGATTCTCTAATTGTTTATGTGAAATTGTAGAGTTATCATGATTTCGCCATTGGATCACAATGTAATTGACTAAATTAAATACATGAACCGGATTAAAAGAATTGGATTGATCACATGATGTTTCATTTTACTGTGATAATGGTTTACCTCTTGGTTTTCTAGACAAGTGTGATATCTATGTCTTGCTTGTTATCATGTTTCTCTTGATGTAATTGAAAAAGAATGTAAACCTATAATTAATTGATAATTAATTGGATAAAGATAAAGATTCATTTAAATGACTTCGGTTATTTTTGTTGTGGTTTTTGTTCCCAATTGATATTAATCAAATTGATGCTGATTTACATGATTAATTCAGTTGGTTGGTAAACCAGAAATCTGTTGGTGCTTGTGTATGATGGAAAGATTCCTTGTTAAAGGGCCAAGATCCCATATTGTTGTGATATATAAATTCTTGATTCTTGTGCTATGATGTGATCCTGGATGGATGTTGTGATATGTGGGGGCATGGAGGCCTTTGTTCATGTGGCAGCAGATTATGCCTAGAGTGGTGAGATGCATTGTTTTATGAATATGGGTGTCAGGGAGGACACCGGGGATTATGGAATGGGATGGATGTTGTTCTTGCAGGCTTGTGGATTCATAGGTTGTTTATCTACTTTGATTTTCCCCACTACTCAAGGCAGCAGGTCTTGATTACACTTCATTTGAAAGGGGCGAAGACACACGGGGGTATGGCACGTGCTTTTCCTGTTTAGCCTCTCCAGGGAGAATGGTTCTACATTCTTGCTATAGGTGGAACAGACTCGACGGGTAATACATCTACTCACCGTGTTGATCCCCCTTGTGTTTAGTAGAATAGTATGCTATTCTATAATGACTAGGAATATGGGAAAATTAATCCTGTAATAAATGTTTGAATAAATGATTTTAACACATGTGGTTGGAGTTCGTTGAAACTTAATGATGAGGTTGTAACTTTTGAAGGGACAATGGATTTTGGGATGTGATGTTAATGGAATTTAATATGGAAATGTTCATGGTTAATTAATGTATAGAGAATTAATTAACATACAACGCAATTGATAAAAAGAGAAGGATGTAATATAATAAAGCCCTTTAAATTGTTGTGTTCTTACAGGATTCCTAGTATTAGAAGTGGCAGACCAGAGTCCAAGAGACGTTAACCACAGTTGTGTCTAAGACTATGTCATGCCCATAGTGTGGTTGTGAGTTATATATATTCTATACTTTTTGTGTTTCCATACGTTACTCCACCCTATCAGTAAGGAAACTGACACCCTAGGGATTCTAAGACCTGGAGGTGTTTTCCCAAACATTCTGGTGGGAGAATGAATGGCTGACTACACCCTTTGACCCCACTCTCTTCACTTGGTAGATACTAGTTCCATGAGGCACAACGGTTAGTTTTCCACATATATGTGTGTAGAGGGATGTAATGGCTTGTGGATTTTTCACACGCATATATTCTGGATATAGTATCCTATGGACTACTATAGGTGTAACGTTTATAGGTCGTGATGGCTTGATGATCCTTACTCGCTGTATGGGCTGTAATGGCTTGAGGTATAATACCCGATGTATGATACAAGTTGTACGAGCTGTGGTGGCTCCCAGAAATTACCTTGTTACTTTTGGTTGTGAGGATGGTGTGGTTATTCGCCCAGGTGTTTGAGGGCAATCCTTTTTTGTACACATGGTGCAGATTGTGGAGCTTAGACAAAGTTTATATGGGAAAGCATTTGGAGAGGGTTGCATAGGACATTTGTCGTTGAGGAAAAACGGAAAAGTAGTGGGGAAGTAGTGACAGTGTACCCTTGATAATATTTACAATAAGATATATTCTTGTATGAATTACTTGGTGAGAGTATCCATGGTTTGTTTGAAAACCCAGAATACCTATTTAGGTGGCGTGTTTGTTGTACTTGTTTTTCATTGTGATTTAGCATGCTTTCTTTACAATTGCATGAGAGGCGTAGGGGGGGATCCTACTGAGTATACTGTTATACTCACCCCACATATATATAATGTTTTTTTCTTCAGGTCACTTGGAGCAGGTTGGAGATCAGGCTGGTTACTACTAGCTTCAGTTGTAGGAGCTGTTCAGGCATTTGATCACTATTTTTTTACATTCCTTTGTCTAATTGAAGTTTTCCCCTTCAGTTTTAGTGCATTTTCATGGCATTCCATATATGTACCTGGCTTATATTATATTTTAGTTCTAAGTTGTTGTTGGATGTTGTTTATCTTATCTCTATCTTCTACATGTGTTCTCTTAGAGGGTAATGCCTCCCATTTGTGTGATTATTATACCCTCGGTGCTAGTTTCCAACTCGGGGCCTACTGGAGGCGGGACTCGGGGGTCATAATCTCCCTTTCCACATTGCCAGCCCAAGAGGGGTAGACATTGTGGGGAGGGGGTTGTGAAATTTTTTATTGTAAAAATTGGGTCACATTTTCAAATATCAATGAATGATGTGTAAATATTATGTTTTCATCACTAAATCTTGATGCTTGTATTTTGGGATATTATTTTTCATATCATAGGATAGTTTAGATGACATTGAAGATTATGATGCATTCACGATAAGTTATATTAGTAGTGATGGATACCATAATGGGTATATTATTTTGAGATAGATCATATCTTGAACATGTTAGGGACCCCTTTTTATGCTTTAATAAGTTGAAATTTAAGGAGGATAATGATATTTTGGAATAAATATATAATCCATTAGGGTTAACAAGAATTATTATTTGAGGATGAATTTTTTTAATTTTTTTATAATATGATTAAAGGTATTGGTATTCATTATGGTTTATATGATATCTAATTTTCAGTAATTATGGTTTAATAAATTACTAGAGAAAGTGATAATATGATTGGCATTTTATTAATATTATATTATTAATGTTTTAGTAAAAGGAAAATCTATCGGTCAGGTGAAAACATGTCACATCCACCAAGGACACAACCCTTTAAGTATACTTTTATAGCAAGTATGATTCCAAATTTTTATAGACTATGAAGAATCGTCATTCCTAAAATATATGAAAAAGGTTCTTGAAATTATAAAAAATATCTGTTTTTATTTCAAATCTATAAAATAATGACCTTTTGTCTTATAAAACAATTACATTTTTAATGATTTATTATTTGGAGATCATGTTTTCTAACACTCTTTATCACTCATTGGGAGTTTGTTTTTGCTTGTATATTCATGTTTTCACATCCTGCAATTATTTTCCAATATGAAAAACTAAAATTTTTTATTCCTCGTGACCATTATTATTATTTTCCTTATTTAAAAATGGATATTTTAATGATACTTTTTATGATGTTGGTTTTTATAAATATAATTTTATAAAAATGTCAGACTGTAGTTAATGAGGCAGTGTTCAAATAATGAAGAATCAATTCATTACATTGGTATAATTTGACACCCCATTATTTTTAACTAACACTGTAAAATATCTTACATTTCATGCATCATCATGGATAAACAAACAACAAAATATTAATATTTGATTATAACCGTTGTTACCAATTTATTCAACTTGTGGGTAAGAATAGTAAACAAAAATTTATGAGAAATATATATAATGAAACTACTCAATGAAAATGATTTAATTTATCTTATTATATATTTATTCATTTTTTACGATTGTTATTTTATTTTTTAGAAATACCTTTTCATCAAAAGTAGGTTTTCATTATTATTATTCGTGTATATTAAAATATATTTTGTGAAGTTCGATAAATATTATATTATAAAAATGTAAATTTTTTTTAAATCATACTCAAATTTTCCTAGCGAAAAAATTTAATAATTTTTTGAAATCATTATTTTTCATTTTATTAATTAAGAATACATTATTTTTTAAAACGTTATTTTTTAAAACTATTGGTTCGGTTATAATTTATTGTAAATTTTCCAAATTTAAAAATTATTCTACTATATTTTTAATAACTCAATTAGTTTTATTGAAATATTTTTTTAATTTAAATTTTTATAAAATTAATTTTATTAATAAATATGATTATTTACGAAAAAATGTAATTTTTTCTCTAAACTTATTTTCATCACATTTTTTAAACTTATTTTAAAAATATTTTTTTATCATATAGGAATTTAATGATATTAAATGAAATTTATTTTTTTTGATTCATTATTAAATATTAATTATTGGATAAGTATATTCATTAGACATTTCGGAAAAATTGTGTATTTAGTGAATATTTAAAAAATCATGTATATGATATACATTTTCTATTAAGAAATTGTCATGAAATAGAGTAATGATAAAATATGTAATTTATGTAATTTATTTTAGAGACTCGGTTTTTTCTTATTACGAATTTTAAATATAACTATATATATTTCAAGACATATTATTTGAGAAGACATATGATTCTAAGTCCTGGGGTGGCCGGAATTAATTTTATAACAATATTAAATATATTTCATATTGTACACACAAGATACGTCAAATAAAATTGTTCCAATCTAAAACAGTAAATAAAATCCAAACTCTGGGACCATTATTGGTATATGAATGTGATGTTTACCCTATATGAAAGAAAATATGAGTCATCAAAAGATATATAGACCCCATTCTTATTTAAGGTATGCTAAGTGTATTAAATGAATTGATTAAATTGATTAATTTATTTTTTGACCTATCCTGAATATTTATAAATTTTTCTCTATTGAAAACAACATTGGATTGGATCATATTCTTGGATATTTTTCAAAATATCTCCTTCATCCTCTGGTGAATCTCAATGGATGATGAGGAATCGATTGGTCAATTTTCATCATGATGCAATGAACACAATGGAAACTCCAAATTCATTACCACGAACACTCATCATCTGAAAATAATCCATTATTTACTCAGGACTCATAAATTTGTTTTTTTACACCCATGATTAAATTATTTGGTATATGGTTATTTTTTCATTGACCTATGCCTCTATTGTAGCCTCTATATGCATCTAAGTATTGAAATATCAATTTTTCTTATTCGTTTTGTAATCCAAAATCCATGTATGTGGTTTTTGGACGAAAATTCTTGGATAAAAACATTATAACATCAGTTTATAGTTCTTTTCTCCCTCGATTATTTTCATTCATTACTGATTGGATCCCCACAGTCCCAACTCAACTTTTTCAAGACATAAATTACTCGATCAGACCCACAAATTTGTGTTGAATCACTGAAATGACCATAGTTTAATGAAGAAAGACCATATCAATAATTTTTTAGAGGATATGATGAATTTATAGGGGATTTAAGATCGATGAATCATAGATCATAGGAGCTATGGAAAGTGAAATGATTTTTTTTAAATGAATATTCATTGAATCCAATTTCTGGTGAATTCCAACCAGTAAGTGTGGTATCAAATAGATCCATTAGTTTGGGGGGGGGGGGAATTTGGGAGTAACCTATAGAGTAGTGTCATGAATCCTCATGAATATATTGTATCTTGAGATATTCCATTTTGGGAATAATTCCAACTATAGGTGGTGTACCAAGATGAACACACCCTATGTTCCATTTTTCGGTGGGGGGGTGTGTGGTTTTAGGAACCCATAAGGATTGAATTCCTTTTACATCACCAAAATTCAATGCAACAAAATTGAATGTGATTATGTCATATGATGGGTCACGTGGCCAAGCACAATCCATGTTCTTACCACATGACATTAGCATATCACACAGTGGTACCCAGTGTGGATTTTCATGTCATGTAACAATGAACTGGAAGATGGTGAGCCACACATGACCCCATTCTAAGTCATCCCAGACACACCATGTTATCTACACACACATTCCTTACTACTACATTGGATGAATTTGTCTGGTTTTCAAGGACATAGACTGGCTGTTATGTGGGGATACTTGTCGTGTGGGTCCCCTAACATGCATTTTACCACTTAGTTCCTTTCACGAAACATCAATATCTCATATCTCCATCATTTTAACAATGATTTTGGCTCATGAGTATCCTATCCTAAGAGGAATTATGTTTATAATAGTATAACTCCCTTATATATGGATTTTCAGTTACAATATGAAATTTTCTGGGAATGAAAACTTTTGAGGTGACTACCACAATGGAAATGATCAGGAAAGATCACCAGATGATTAATTATACAATTGAACCCATAAAGTGGGTGTGGAAGGGGTCCTTAATGGACTCCCATATGGAAAAACTCAATATGGGTTGGGATGGGTCCTTGATTACCCTGTGGAACCCTCCAGATGGGTTGGGCAAGGGTCCTCGACATCCATAATAGAACCCAAAGCTGGGATGTGATTGGGTCCTTGACATCCCTAGTGGATATCTCTAACAATATCAAGGAATGGTTCCTTGTGGACATAGAGTGTAACCCTCAAATGGTATTATGTCATGGGTCCTCATTGACATTGAGTGGATCCCTCAAACTGGGATAGGAATGGTTCCTTGACCGTTAGAGTGGAACCTTCTTTGATGGGTAGGGAATGGGTCCTCTATTGACTATCATAGAATAAACCTTTTATTTTACAAGAGTATGGGTCCTATATCCTGAAATAATGGCCTCTTGATTTTGAATCATACTGAGGATAAATGGATTTATGTAGATATAGAATCATGAGGAAGAGGGGATCTTTCCCAAATGAGATATGTTTTTGTAGGGAAACACTAACCAAGAAAGTGATTCAATGTCTCACAAAGTGTGTAGTATCAATGTTTTGTGAATGAATCTCTTAGAATTTCTTATTTAGGGACTATGTGTGGGATGTTGGTAATTATTTTTGTAATTTTGAAATTATTGTTGAATCCACATCTTGGGATGATCTATGAGTTAGAGATCCCATTACTCCCATATATGGGATTTTGGACCGAGTTTATATATATATATATACTTCTACTTTATCCACCCCTTGGATTCATTTATTATCTTTCTAGGATCAGGAAAGACACATTGTGTATGACCTGTTATTTATGTGTCCATATGTTCATGGATGGATGAGTTAAGTCTCCTATAATTGGTGGTAGAGGCTCAAAGGGCAGTTCATCTACTCAACATGTTTTGGCATTTTTGATTATATTTTCATACCATTAATATTTTTGGTTTCTGTTTTCATATTTCACTATACATTGTGTATCTTTTATATTTATCTTATATTGTATTTGTAACACCCCATGATTCCACGGTATGCTTCCCTTTGAATAACACAATAGCTTGCATTGTAAACAACTTCGAGTTCTAACTCACACCACAACCAATCAAACTAGCCGTTATAAATAGTAATACCCACCTTTTCAAATTATATAAATTTTATATATTAAAATGGACTTCATTTATGGATTCATAATATCGAAGTTAGCCTAGGGTGAAATTCTGGTATTTTTCTGAAAACTGTCAATTTTTTATGAATAGTGGAAAACACTGAGTTATAGTTTAATACCAAATTTTTATTTAAATAATTATTTGTTTTATTTAAATTTATTTTAGGTCAAAATAGATACAAAATACCTATATATGTTCAATGTAATTCATTAGAGTCAGTTTATAAAAATTTTAGATATATTAAAATTTTATTGAACTTTTCACCGTATTTTACCTATCTCCTAGGAGAATTTACAAATTCATATAAAACATAATTTAATCACTTCTTGTGAGTGGAATTTCGAACATCCGAGAGTCACAGATAATATCACGGAGTAAAATGTGGTTAAATAAGATTAAAATAATTTTTGGTTAATTGTAACTTTTTTACTTTTATTTACCACGGTTAAAAGTAACTAGGGTAATTAAGGGTAAAAATGCTATTATTATTACCATAACACATATCCTAATTCTATTGGCTAAGTATAATTTGACCAAAAACAACCTTAGGAATAAAATATGAATCTCTTTGGTTCACATGGATTAGATTAGGATATTTATTATTGTTTAATTCAAAGAAGATTTAATAAAGATGAAATCAAAGTTAAATAACTAAAACATTTTTAATATAGGGTGATTCATAAGATAAATTCGATAATAAATATTCATTAGAAAGGTAAAAATATTTCCAACATAAAATATTTTATTTATTATTTTTAGACATTATATAATTTAATTTATTTATGACACAATGGTGATGCAGTAATTACATAATTAATGAAATTTTAAAATAATTGATATTATAAATATCAAAATAAATGTAATTTGAAACTTTATATGAATTAAAATAATTTTTAGGTTAATATAACATATTTGGGTTGGTTAGATAAATTTTTTTCGAGGTAATAATGCTGTTATAAATTTAGAAAAAAACAAAATACCAAATAGTGTCAAAATTGACATAAAAGAGTTTTAAAAACAAATATTATATTATTAATTCATATTATATTCCTAAAAATATATGGTTCGGCCAAAGGACATATATAATGATATTTTCATCATTAATTAACCTCTTTGGGTTCTAATGGAAGTATATATTTTGTTTATTGACTATATAATATAAAAATACAAAGAGACATGGTACATGTCAAACTATTTAACTAAGAGTTAAATATAAATGATAAGGATAATATAGTGACAAAAAACCATATAAAATCTATTGTTTTAAAGGATTTATACCCATTCCCACCATAGCCTCCAAATAATTCACTTTCGATCCATTATAAACTGAATATGAACTTATTATAAAATAATATTTTAAGATTTTCCTAAGGTGCCCCTCAACCCTCTTATAAAATGGAACTCCCCCTTCTCTCAAATTCACATCATCAAAGCCATTTGGATCATCCAAAACCTACCCAAATATCCTTTCAAAATCGCTCACTTCAACCTAGCAGCCTTAGTTTGATAATAATGGAAACCTATGGAGTCGTTTTCATCAAATCTAAATGAAGAACATGAAGAAGAGGTAATCTTTTCACCACCCTCTTTCAAGTTCCTTTCTTCTTCCACTTCTTCTTTCTTAGTTATTTCATTTCTAAAATAATAAATCAAGTATCTTCTATATACTATGAGGTTATTATAAATATGGTACTACCATATTCAGTATTTTATCCATCCTTTGAATGACATGTCACCATAGGTGGGTATATACGACTTACCATCTCCACGTCGTGGGGTAATTGTTATTCAAAACATTATTATTTTGATGGGTATGATAATGTTGTGAAATTGAAGAAAATAATAAATATAACACTATAATTATTCTATATATATGATATTCCACCCAGTTATATATTATGTTAATATCAGAAGAATGATAGTGTCGCTCGTGCGTATGTACGGACTACTATCTCCATGAACGTGATGAGATTCATTCTACATTGTATCCATACAATACTAATTTATTAATGATGATTAAAAATAATTTTAATGTACTTGTTATCATTATGGATATGAATAAAATACAACCTATCCACAACAAACATGTCTTATGTAATAAAAGATATAAAATAAAACACGTATGTTAACACCTGAAACGACGATAATACTAAGATATTATTAACAAAACAAAGTTAAAAGATCATATATGATATCATATTAATGTATATGATTCATGTATAATTTAATAACAACTATTTCACCATTATACAAGAGGTTGAACTACCCTCAACCAAGGAAAAGTACTAGTTAACGGTTTATTTCACTATCTCTTCATTATCTGAGGTTGTTTATACGTAATTATCTGTTATGACCACTTTATCATCCACATCCATGTTTCTTAAAAACTGTATTTCAAATTATACTAACTATTTTATTTAATATGGTTTAATGTCATTTATACCCTTGTTTGACTTTTTATAAGACGTTAATAATGGAATCTTTCTTTTGTTTTCAAAACAAGGTCCTTTTTAACATTTTCGACAGAATTACGGTAAGAATGTATTTTTTTAACTTATACAGCTGGTGCGGCTGTTTTCCGCCGTTCTAAAATCATCAAAGCATCCCTTACAGGTTTATATGGATATTTTCAATATAAATTTTTTATTTTATAATTATGTGACTTTTAAATGGTTTTAAAAAAGGGATATTTCTCTCAAATAGTTTGGATTTCATCTATGTCAACACCATTGGAGTATTTTAAGATTATTTGAAGTTGAATTATTATGATAAAAAACATCCATATTGTATTGAAGGTTTTGTGATATGTTTGACTATTAATGTGTTATTATTATACCATTCATGGTTTATGGAGAAAGTATTGACATATCTTATGCTAGTTTTAATACGAATGTTTATGTTTTGTTTAAACCTGTTCATATAAAGAATTTATTGGACTTAATAAGTTATTGGTGGAGCCCACTATAGCTCCTCGATGCATCGGTAGGTCTCATGAGACAAACTAGTGTCTTGGAACAAGGTGTTGACAAATTCTTATTTGTAGTCTTGGCACAAGGCCTTGACTATGTGGTTATGATTGTATGTAATTATGCATTCCATCATTATAAAAGTGGTTATTTATATTGCATTTGATTATTCGACTAGTAGAATATCCATGTGAATAATTAAATGGAATTATATCATTTTATTTCTGCCATATTATTCTGAATTTCATGTTTAGAATGCTTTTGTTTTAGTTATATATTGCCTTAAATGATTATGCTTATTTATGAAAGTTTCCTCTATATTGTTATCCTTACTGGTCATCTAAGGTCACCAATTTATATGTTTTTTTTTCCAGGATGTGAAGAAGTATTTTATGAATGAACTGTAAGGATAATATGAGGGGATATGTGTGTGGTCTATGGAGAAATGTTTTTATTGTAGTTTTTCACTTTTTGATGTAATGTAAACTTTATGAATGTATCTAGTGATTCCAGGGATACTAATCTAACTAGTCATTCAAGACGTGATCTTTTGCGATCCTGCCAATGTTATGTAATAATGCACCGACTCGAGTAACTAGGTTCGAGGCGTTACAGTTGGTATCAGAGAATGTTTAGTATAATCTTTGGGAGCTAGATTTAGATAATCCTTGATTAGAGCACATAACCCAATGATATACATTGAGGATTAGTATAGAAGAACATACGATAATTTTGGTATTGTAGAGATTTTGTGATTTTTCAATGAAATACATCCCTATCTAGATAGGAGTAGGTAGAGGCAGCTCTGGAACATATGGTCCTTGGGGTAAAACCTGATAACACCGCTTTAAGATAGACTCGAACATGAACTGGTGCATGACAACAGTCCTTGCTACACTCTTGGTTACGACACACCCATGAGATATGCGTAGGATAATTCTCATATAATTTTCAAAACATTATGAAGTATTTATGAGTATATACTTACTCAAAGAAAAAAAATTAATGATTATGGATTATATCCATAAACTATTCAATTTATGTTCAATGTTTTACAAGTTTTGAATTATGTATTTTGATTCATAAATTGATCTAGTTTATGCCATTGTTTAGAAATGGAACCTAGTGGATGTAATGGAAACTGTACCAATTCACTTACTCCATGTAGGTATTTTCCTCCTTCTCAAGATAATGGAGATGGTGATACAACTATTGCTGATCAGCTAATCACCATACTGGGACAACTTACTCAGGTTATGAATAATAACCTTACCCATATGGAGCACCCAGATCCACATCATGGAGGATCAATGTTATATCGCTTCATGAGGCAAAAACCACCATCATTCAATGGGAGTACAAATCCATTAGTGGCTGATCAATGGATAAATTCCTTAGAGAAAATATTCCACGCTTTTAGGGAGTAGCGAAAGGGACAATGTTGTTATGGTAGTTTACCGCCTTACTGGAGATGTTGATCAATGGTGGTCATTGATTCAAACCACAAAGGATGAAGATGAAGTATAAAATATGGAATATAGAGAGTTTAAAGGGATTTCCATGGAAAAATACTTTCCTCATGACCATCAAGTAGATATGGAACGACAATTTCTGAGTCTGAGAAAAAAGGAGGATGGAAATGTCGCAATGTATTAGGCTATCTTTACAAGGTTAGTGAGGCATGTAGCGGATTATATATGTAACCCATGGAGTAAGATTGATCATATATTTGATGGGTTAAAACCATTTCATTATCGAGAATTAGCCTCACAATTCTTCTCATCGTACAAAGATATTGTCTCATGTGCTATCAAGAGTGAAAAATAATTCTCTATGTCTTACAACTATAATGAAAATCAAGAGAAGAAGAGAAAATTAGATCACTCTGCGAATGGTAATAAGGAGAATAAGGGAAAATTTGAATATCTATCCTATAGTAAATGTGGGAAGAAACACCCCGGTACTTTCATGAAGTAAATGGGAGTCTGTTACAAGTGTGGTGAAAAAGGCCACCAAGATAGTGATTGTAAGGGGAAGAAGAAAGCTACCGATGTTAAATTATACAATTGAAGGGAGATGGGACATTATGAAAATGAATGTCCTAAGCGTCAGAGAAACTTACCTTAGAAAAGGCCAAGGGATCTAGGCCATGATTATGTTATCACTACTGCTGAGGTAGAAGCTTCGAAAGATGTGGTGGCAGGTAATTTAATGGTTTCCTCATGTTTAGAAAATAATTAATTTTAATCTAGATCATCGCACTATTTCATATCATTCTATTTATCAAAGAAATATTGATATTTTCAATTTGAATTAACAATTTATTTTTCAGTCAAAACTCATAAGGAAAGTATCATTGCGACAATGTTTTGTGAATCAGTCCCCATTAGAGAAAATAAATGTTCATTATCTGCTGATCTCATCATCATACCCATGACTGAATTTGTTATAATACTCGGTATGGATTTGATTTTAGACCATGATGCGAAGATTTATTTTAAGAAGAAAGTGGTTATTATTTTTTATGATGATGATAAGGAACACCTTATATTTAGAGAAGAATCGTCACAACATAATTCATATCTAGATCCACCCCCAGCTCAACTAAATTCAATTATCGGGGAAGAAGTGAATGAAATAATTGTGGGTGGGGAAAGAAATGTTCAAATAGAGGATGTACCTATGGTGAAATAATATATAGATGTGTTTCCGGAAGATTTACCTGGACATTCTCCAGAACGAGAAATTGAGTTTTCCATTGATTTATTTCCTGGTTCAAGGACAATATCAAAGAAACCTTACAGAATGGCCACTGTGGAATTAGTTGAACTAAAGAAACAACTAGAGGAATTGAGTAATAAAGAATTTATTCTCCCTAGTGTTTCTCCATGGGGACCCCCTGGCCTTTTTGTTAAGAAGAAAGATGGATCTATGTGGTTATGTATCGAATACCGAGAAATTAATGTTATAACAATAAAGAACAAGTATCTCCTACCTCTAATTAATGATTTACTTGAACAACTACCCAGAGCTCAATACTTTTCAAAGATTGACCTTTGGTCTGGCTACCATTAGTTATGTGTGAAGAAGGAAGACATTCCGAACACAACATTTCTAACCATCTACGAGCATTACGAATTTATTGTAATGCCTTTTGGATTGACTAATTCTCCCTCTATATTCATAGATCTAATTAGTAGTGTTTTCAAGGAATATCTTGATGATTTTGTGGTGGTATTTATTAATGATATCTTGGTATACTCCAAAAGCTACAAAGATCATGAAAATATCATGCACATTATTTTGAAGACTATTAGAAGACATGAATTATATGGGAAGTTTAGAAAGTGTGAATTCTGGCTTCAGGAGATATCTTTTTCTTGGACATATTGTCTCAAAGGATGAAATCTTTGTTGATACGTCAAAGTTAAGAGAAATCCAATAATGTCCAGCACCAACGAGTATAACCGAGGTACGCAGTTTTATTAGTTTAGCATGTTATTATCGACGTTTCATCCATAATTTTGCCTGATTGGCTAACCTATTAAAAAAGCTCACATGTAAAGGGGTTAAATTTATTTGGACAAAAGAGTGTGAAGAATTATATGAATAACTGAATAAAATATTAGTAGATTATCCTATATTGACTCTACCAATGGGGAATGTTGGGTTTGTTATTTACGGTGATGATTCAAAGAAAGGACTTGGTTGTGTCCTTATGCATAATGATAGGGTTATTGCCTATACATCACGACAACTGAAAGTTCATGAGCAAAACTATCCAACTCATGATCTTGAGTTACATGTTGTAATATTTTCAACGAAGTTATGGAGACATTGTCTATACGTTGAAAAATGTGAGATATACACCGATCATAAGTGTTTGATGTATATTTTCTCATAGAACGAACTCAACACGAGGAAAAGGTGATGACTTGAACTACTCAAGGATGATGATTTCACAATACAATACCACCCGGGGAAGGAAAATAAGGTGGCAGATGCTTTGAGAAGAATGGATCAGAGAGTCTTGAACAAGATACGAGTTTAAAAGGATCCTATATACATGGATCTAGTAATGATGGATATAGGAATCACCATGGAAGGTGAATCCTCAACACGTTTTCAAATGGTTTCCAAACCATCATTACTAGAAAGGATAAAGAGTTCTCAGACCAATGATGAAGAGTTTAAAAAGAATATTAATACTGTGAATGATGGGATAATGTGTGACATTGTATACGAAGAAAGAATTTTGAAATTTGGGAAGAGGCTTTGTGTTCCCGAAATACCTGATATAAAAAGGGAATTGTTGGACGGTGCTCATAGTTCCAATTTCTCTATACACTCTGGGAGACCCAAAATGTATAGAGACTTAAAGGAACATTTTTGGTGGGACAACATGAAGAGGGAGATTTCTGATTTTGTGTCAAGATGTATGGTTTGTAAACAAGTTAAAGCTGGATGGAAAAAACACGGAGGGGTCATCTAGCCTCTTCACATACCTGAGTGGAAATGAGATAATTTCACGATGGAATTTGTCATGGGGCTACCAAAGGCTTTTATAATGAATGATGTCGTTGATCCCTCTGGAAGATTGTTGAATTATTCCTATGATTTCCATTTTAATAATCACAAATCATCGATTACTTAATCCGGTTGGATTTCTCATATACATAATCACAATCTCTTAGTGAATCTGTGTATATTGGTTGGATCATATTTTTATCTCTTTGTTATTGATTTACATGTATTCTAGAAGTCCTCTAGATCAAAGGAAAATGGTCGCACTGATCCATATCAAAGGACAACCATCACATCGATCCATATCAAAGGACAACGGTCGCACCGATCCATATCAAAGGACAATGGTCACACCGATCCATATCGAAGGACAACGGTCACACCGATGCTGATCAAATGAGTCACCGATCATGTCACACCGATGCTGATCAAATGTGTCACCAAAGATGTCACACCGATGCTAATCAAATAAGTCACTAAAGATGTCTCACCGATGCTGATCAAATGAGTCACCGATCATGACACACCGATGCTGATCATCTGAGTCACCGAAGATGTCTCACAGATGCTGATGCTGATGACCTACGGATCACTTGATTCACCGATAGTCATAAACAGCTGTTTGAATTTATTTATCTTTATTTAATCTAACCAACGGTCATATTAGGAATATTTTAATGCTCTGTCATTTATTTAATGAGGATTGTTAGATGTCAGGGAACCGTACCACGTACCTGAAAAAAGAAATCATTTCTTTTACTGGAGCTCGTTCCATAAATACAAGAAGCCCCTGCTGGTGCATATATACTGGTGTGACAACTAAGAGACATATATGAGCGCAAAGAGTGGTGGATGAGATTGTCATAGAAAAACATTGTACCTCATACACACTCAAGCTTACTCAAGAAGAGTTCTGTACTTCCACGAGGACATTGAAGAACATCATCCACTACATTTCTCACTATCTCTGAATCTGGATGCCAAGCAGACGACACTCTGTTTTTCAGACAAAAACCAGACGAGGTCTCAGAATCATCTCTGATCAAACTCAAGGAGTCCAAAGCTTCATTGCAATCACTAGATCCATTTCTAAACTCTACATATCTGTTATGTGATTCATTATTTTACATTTCGAGTAGTGTATGTTATCTACTGTATTTAACACACACAATGTCTCCTATACTTTAACTGGAGGATATTTAAATCCTCACTCAAACTCATAAATCTTCTATTTCCACCTAAGATTTTGGTAGAGGTTGTGTGTGACCTGGACAGCTGGTTGCTATTGTTCTATTTCCCACGAATAATAGTGGTAGAGGTCTTGGACCTGGACAGTTGTAAACTGTTGTGAACCTTGATCCAGGGTGTGGATCAAATTTATACAAATTGTTGAGAGGACTAATTCTCGGCTTGACACTGAACCGCTTGTTTATATCTGTTGTGCTATATCTTTCAAAGTTATTCATTTATTCCGCTGCTAATTTCATTAAAACCTAAACTGTTTTAAAGTCACTTTGATAATTAAATTCGCAAGTGTTTATATTAGTTGTAAATCAGTAAGTTGGTTTCAAAAGTTAATCAACCTTTCTGTTTTGATTAACTGGGAAACAATAAATCCCTTGAGAACCCAACCAAACCCTTACTTTGATATAAATTCACTACAGTTTAATTTAGTATTTTATTTGGTGGATTTAAGACAATGTTTTAAAACAGAAATTCTAATTAGAACTCAATTAACTCCCCTCTTCAGTATCCACTCCAACCAACAGTTGGTATTAGAGGTTGTTTAAATATTTTCTAATTTACACTGTTTTTCAACTGTGATTTTAGTTGTATTTTAAATTTCTTAAATTTCTTCTATTTCTAAATTTTTATCTCTTTAAAATATTTACTATAAGTAAGCTATCATCGATAATAGACTTGAAGGTGTTGCTACCAATAGACCACCATTTTTCAATGGCACATACTATGCTCAGTGGAAAATCAAGATGAAAATTCATTTAGAAAGCATGGGTTTTGATATTTGGACTACTATAGAATCAGAATATAAAATTCCTACTACTGTTAGAACAACATGGAATGAAGCTACTAAGGCTGCCTATAATAATAACTGCAATGATATGAATGCCTTGTACTGTGCTTTAGAAGATGAGGAATTTAATAGAATATCATATTGTAAAGATGCTTATGAAATTTGGGATACCGTAGCTGTTTCTCATGGCGGAACAACTAATGTTAAGGAAATGAGATTGAACACTTATACTATTAAGTATGATAATTTTAAGATGAAGCCTGATGAACCCATTTCTGACATGTATCTTAGGATTAATGAAATTGGAAACACAATGACTTCTCTGGGAAAGGATGTTCCATTAAAGGAACAAATTATGAGAATTCTGAGATTTCTACCTATAAGATGGAGGGGAAATTCTATCCCAATTAGAGAATCATGTGATATTGGTGAACTACCAGTCAAGGATCTAATTGGCAAGTTGATGATGTATGAAGAGGAACTCAAGGGTAACAAAGAAGAAGATGATGAACCTAGAAGGAAGTCAGTTGCTTTCAAGACATCCACATTAAATAACAAGGATAAGGAGAATCTTCATGCTATAAATGAAAGTTCAAGCTGTGAAGACAGTGAAAGTGCTTCTCATAGTGATGCTGAGATGGCTCACATTGCTAGAAGGTTTAAAAGGTTTTATAGGAATAAGTAGTTTTTTAGAAAATCAAATTATAAAGGTAAGTATGATAGAAAGGGACATTGGAAAAAGAATTGGAAGAAGTCTGACAGGTTAGATAAAGTTGTCTTCTATGAGTGCAAAAGAGAGGGACACATAAAAGCAGATTGTCCAAAGTTGAAATACAAGAAGAGGTATGATTACATGGACAGTGAGTACAAAAAGGATATGAAGGCTACTTGTAGCGCTTCTGAGGATAGCTCCACTGAATCTGAAGTTTCTGAAACGGAACACAGAAATAAGGCAAACATGTGTTTTATGACAAACACCTCTGAGGTAACATTTGAAACTCTTGATTCGAATTCATATTATTCTGAAGATGATTCTAACTCATAAAAAATGTCAAAATATGAACTATTTGAATAATGTGATATGTTAGAAGAAACCTGTAATGAGATAAAAGACATATACAAATGTTTAAAAAAACAGTATGCTATAACTGTGAAACATATATCTGATCTTGATATTGAAATGGAAAAGAATGCTCAGTTGATTAAAGAAAACACTGAACTGAAATTATCTAATGAGCAACTCAAGAAAGACTTATAGAAATTTACAAATGGTAAATATACTATTACTCTGATTCTAGGTAAGCAAATATCACCTAGATACACTACTGGTATAGGATACAAACCTTGACAACGGAAAATTACCAAAACTAAATTCATTCCTAAATCTGGACAGAATGTAACTAGTTCTGAAACCTCATATGCTTCAACGTGTTATATTCATTGTTTGGGATCTAATAAAGTTTATCACTCAATGTCTGTTGATCCTAAAACATTCATGAGACCCATAAGACAAATTTGGGTACCAAAAGCATTGATTGCTAACCTATCTGGACCCAAGAAGATCTGGGTACCAAAATCATTTCCTATCTAAATCTATTTTGTAGGGAACCTGCTTAAAGAGCTCTTATATAAAGCCTTGTTATTTGGACAGTGGATGGTCAAGACATATGTCTGGAGACTACTCATGATTTAAAAGCTTAGTCAGAGTTTATGGAGGGTTTGTCACTTTTGGTGATAACTCAAAAGGAAAAATCCTCAGCTTAGGCCAGATTGGTAACACTAACTCAGTATTAATTTCAAACGTTTTATTTGTTGATGGACATAAATATAATCCATAAAGTATTTCTTAGTTATGTGATGATGGTTGTTATGTTAAATTTGAAAATGATTGTTGCAATGTTTTTAATTCTAAAAATGCTTTAGTGTTTTCTACATTAAGAAATGAAAATGTTTATGCTATCGATTTAAATTCTGTAGCTAAGAAAAATATTACTTGTTTAAATGCTTTTCATAAAGAGTCTTGGATTTGGCACAGAAGATTAGGACACTGCAATGTGCATTCACTTAGAAAACTTGTTAGAATGAACATAGTTAGAGACCTACCGAAACATGAATTTCTAGCACACAAAGTTTGTAATCCCTATCAAAAGGGAAAGGAACATAAAGTTTCTTTTAAATCAAAGAAAGAAGTTTCATCTTCTCAACCTCTCGAGTTGGTTCACATGGATTTATTTGGACCTTCTAGAGTTTCTAGTTTAAATGGAAAGCAATATGTCTATGTTCTTGTAGATGACTTTTCTAGATAGACTTGGGTATATTTTCTAGCTCACAAAAGTTAAGCTTGTTCTGGCTTTGTAAAATACTCCAAGTCTGTAGAAAACCTTAGTGGACATAAGATTAAAACTCTGAGAAGTGATCATGGCCGTGAGTATGAAAATCATGATTTTGAATCTTACCACTCACACAGTGGCTACGGTCACAATTTCTCTTCCCCTAGGACACCTCAACATAATAGTGTAGTAGAAAGGAGGAATAGAACCCTGCAAGAAATTGCCAGGACTATGCCTAATGAGTATGACCTACCTGTTTATTTTTGGGCTGAAGCTGTAAATACAGATTGTTATGTTATCAATAGAGTCTTGATCAGACCTGTTCTTAAGAGGACCCATTATGAGTTGTGCAACCATAGGAAACATAAGGATAATTACATCAAAGTTTTTGGCTGCAATGTCTTTATTCCAAATACTAAAAACAATCTTGATGAATTTGAATCCAAGAGTGATGAAGGAATTTTCCAAGGTTACTCTACTTCTAGTAAATCCTATAGAGATTTCAATAAAAGAACCAAATGTGTGGAAGAATCTGTTCACATCAAATTTGATGAAGCTGATCCACATGAACCTAAGACCTCGCTTGAAAATCTTGAAGATGATCTCTCTGGTTTGAACCTTAATGATAAAGACAGTGGACCTGTAGTTAAAACATCCAGTTCTGGAAATTTTCCTAAACCTGCTTCTGTTGAACCTCAACCTGTAGATGAACCTGAAATCTTGAGTCCTACCATTTCTTGGCTAAATAAGAATCTAATGAACCATCCGTTAGATGCTGTTGTAGGTAATTTAAATAGAGGAACACAGACTAGAGCTTCTCTAAGAAATCAGGTTGAACATCAAGATTTTCTTTCACAGTTAGAACCTAAAAATATCAATGATTCTATCAATGATGAATTTTCGGTAATGTCTATGCAAGAGGAACTAAATCAATTTGATAGAAACAAAGTCTGGAAATTAGTAGAAAGACCTAAGGACACTATAACCATAGGCATAAAATTGGTGTTTAGAAACAATGTTGATGAATCTTGAAACATCATTAGAAACAAAGCTAGGCTAGTTGCACAAGGTTAAAATCAAGAAGAAGGAACTGACTATGATGAAACCTTTTCACATGTGGCTATATTAGCAGCTATTAGGATCTTACTTGCCTATGCATCACATCTAAATTTCAAGTTATATCAAATGGATTTGAATAGTAATTTTTTAAATGGTTTTATTGTTGAAGATGTTTTTGTAGAACAACAACCTGGTTTTTCAAATCCTCATTTTCAAAATCATGTTTTTAAACTTTATAAAGATTTATAGGGTTTAAAACAAGCTCCAAGAGCTTGGTATGAAAGACTTTCAAACATTCTAATTTCAAAAGGATTTACAAAAGGAATAGCTGATCCCACTCTTTTTATAAAAATGATTTCAAAAGATGTGTTAATAGTACAAATATATGTTGATGATATTCTTTTTGGATCTTTTAAAAATTATTTATGTACTGAATTTTCAAAAGGTTATGCCAAATGAGTTTTAAATGAGCTTAATGGGAGAGCTTAACTATTTTCTTGGATTTCACATCTTCCAAACTAAAGATGGTATTATTCTAAATCAAAGTAAATATTCTAAGTATTTATTAAAACGTTTTGGTTTGGATAGTATTACGGAATGTGATATACCTATGATTACCACCTGTAAATGGGATATTGATGAAACTGGGAAACCAGTTGATCAAACCTATTACAGAGGCATGATTATGAGTTTACTTTATCTTACTACTAGTCGACCAGATTTTATGTTTAGTGTGTGTATGTGTGCTAGATTTCAATATAATCCTAAAGAATCACACTTACTGGCTGTTAAAAGGATTTTTAAATATCTTATGTATACTGTGAATTTACGTTTGTTCTATCCAAAAGGACAATCATTTGAACTAACTAGTTACTCAGATGGTGACTTTGCTGGATGTAAGTTAGATAGGAAAAGCACATCTGGGACATGTCATTTACTTGTAAGGTCCCTAGTATCATAGTGTAGTAAGAAACAGAACTCAATTGCATTGTCTACTGCTGAAGCAGATTATATTACTGCTGGTAGTTTCTATGCATAGATTCTGTGGATGAAACACACTTTATTGGACTATGGATTTGTTTTTAAACAGGTTTCAATTAACTATGACAATACTAGTGCAATCAACCTATCTAAGAAACCTGTGTCTCACTCTAAGACTAGGCACATTGATATCAGACATCACTTTCTAAGAGATCATTATCAGAAAGGTGATATTTCTCTAGAATTTATTTGTTCAGAACATCAATTAGCTGATATTTTTACAAAGACTTTATGTTCTGAAAGAATTAATTTTATTAAACAATAATTGTGTATGAGAGATCTGTAAAACTGATCTGTGAAACTTATCTGGGAAACTAATCTGTGAAACTAATCTGTGAAACTGATCTGTGAAACTGATCTGTGAAACTGATCTATGAAACTGATCTGCGAAACTGATCTCTGAAACTGATCTGTGAAACTGATCAGTGAAACTGATCTGTGAAACTGATCTCTGAAACTGATCTGTGAAACCGATCTGTGAAACTGATCTTTCTTTATATTACTTATTATTTTGTAGTGATTAATTAACTACTTTTATCTTTATTATGGGAACCCTAAATGATGAAATAAATGATACGCGACTATTTATATTCCCCAAACTGTCGACCTTTCATTTCATTCCCCCAAACCTTATTTATTCTCTTCTCCACTTCAAACCATGGAACTCCTTCATTCCCGAGAATCATCAAATGGCTCAGTAGAAGGGACCAAGCAAATGATCAGAGAGTCATGTACCTTCAAAGCGTGCTCGAGGTGAGTCGAGTATTACCACTCAACGATTAGTAAATCTGAACCTGGAAACTATGATTGTTGCTGTAGAAAAGGAAGTCAGCTCTGCCTGGCTTTTGACAAGTAAGTTGCTGTTGTTACAAGTTTTAGATTCACAAGGATAGAAATCCTCGTTCTCAGATAACACTCGTGTATACTACCCAAAGCTAGTGAATTAGTTTTATATAAATGTGCAAGTTACTTTAGATGGTGGTGAGGCTTCCAGAATGTATTCTGTAGTGAAAGGAAGGAAAATATCTTTTTCGTCTAAACAATGGGATGAATGTTTGAATGTACCCCATGAGGGTGGATACGAGGATTATGCTGGAAAGATTCCTCCAACCACTGAATACTTCTCTTATGAGTTAGCTTTATAGCTTTTGACTGGAAACAGAGAGTCAAGGAGAATCATAGCCTCAGAGCTGGATGGTGAATGTATACTTCTCTTTAAGTACATTCAGCACCAAATTTGCCCCAGGAAAGGAGATTTTTCTGCTGTAAGATACCAGGATGTTTTTCTATTGTTTTTACTAAAGACCCATGAGAAGATCAATTTGTGTAGATATCTAATGGGGCACATAGCTGGAATGGTGAAACCTTCTAAGAAAGCCACTACCGTGTTCTATTCCAAAATGATATCTGCTATGTTAAAGAATATGGAATGTGTTGATAAAGCTGATGAGATAGGTGAATCTGATAGTGTTTATTGTGTTAACAAATAAATTTGTAAACGGATGAAAATAAACCGGAACCCATGGAATAAATGATGGGTTGCTGATGAGGACACGTTTTATGAATCTTACAATCCCACTGATCTTGGAAGGAGGCCGAAGGGTTTGAGAGACCCTGGTTTGAAATCAGATGAGGAGCCAATTTATTCTGATGATGATGAAGAAGTAGATGTTGAAAGGAATAATGACACTAAAGAGTCTGGTAAACAAGGGATGGAAGAAGATGAAACAAAAGAAGGAAGTATGTCACCTCTTGATGATAGGATTGATCCTGATACTGTGAGCCCTAAGAGAAGAATAGACTTTGGATCTGCCAGTCCACCTTTACCCTTACCTAAATCAGAACCAGTTCTTGGTGATGACGAAGCTAGTGACACTGAAGTATCTGACAGTGACATTTCTGTGAAGAATGGAAATGAGAATGGAGATGATGATGATGATAATAATGATGATGATGGTTATAATCGACCAGTGGATGGTCTTGCTGTACCTCCAATAGAAACACATCAAACTGTACCAGAAACAAATGAAAATGGCAAAATAGATTCTCTAGAAATCAGTGGAAACGGAATTTATGATAATCCAAAATATACTCTGTGTGCTACTATCTGGTATGATTACCCTGGTTTTGCTATTTTGGGTTTAGAGTATTCTTGAAGAAGAAGAAGAAGAATCGGAATCTACTGCGGTTATGATGGAAATCCAAGAAGTTGAGGCAAGGCCTGCTCATGCTGTTGATGCGGCAGATGCTCATCTACCTAGTTCTACTGTCTCTCAGTCTGATTTTGATAAGTTCAAAAGTAAGTTTCTTACAGCTATGAGAGATACAGTCAGAGAAGAAATTTCAAATTCTATTAAACCAGACCTAGCCAATACTGGTGAGTTTATTGGCAGACACATAGCCTCTCTAAATCAGATTCTGAAGGATCTACAATCTGGCTTAGTTTCTTTATCCATCGAATTTAGATCCTACATCTCTGGTATGATGGAAGTTTTGAGGAATCTGATTGAACATATTAAGAAGTCTGATCTGAGAATGTTGAAAGCTGAGATAACTCAGATAGTTTCTCATGCCAGTATAGCCAAAGTAACCAAAATCTATACTCGTGAGCTAGAGGCTCTAAGGCAGATTGGGCATGATGAATTGGCTGCCATTAGAGAAGTTCTTGATTTGGACTCATTGATGAAGATGAAGGAGTACAATGATGACATTCATAAGATGTTAACAGTATATTCATCAGATTCCACTAATGCCTAGAGAGAGATCAAGGAAAAGGTTGATCACAACTTTTCACAAATCTATACCAAGCATGAGATGACCGTGAATTTCAAAGCGTTAGCTGAAAATATGAGACTACCTCCAGTCACTCAAGCTTTCAAGACTCAAGTTCGATAGTTGCAAGATTTTACTACAACCTTGGAATGTTTCATGGATAATAAGGATGATTTTGAGAAGGCTATGCAGTATGGTGCAGAAGTTATTCAGAATATCCTAAATCTTTTGAAGCCTTATCTGAATGCACAAGCCTCCGCCATTATGCTTCCTACTGCTGACCCTCTCAGTTCTTCTGATGTTGCTCCAAATCAGATATATGTTGCTCAAGCTCTATCTCAACTCCGAACAGTTCCTCAGCAATCTTCTCCACCACCTCCTAGAGATCCTCAGCAAATCCCTGTGGCATCCTCTTCTCCACCCTCCAGAGTCATCTTACCACCTTTTAAAATTTTCATAATTCCACCTTCCTCCAAGCCTTCCAACATACCACCCATTGATCCTTCTGACAAAGGAAAAGCCCCGTTACATCCCTAGAAATATTTGTGTGTTGTTGTTGATAGGGTGAACCCTGGTTGTGATTGTACTGTGATGTCTTATAGACATTATTCTCTTTTCTTTTTATTATCACCGATGCCCTCTTTTAATCTCTTGTTTATCTGTTTTACCTCCTTTTTTATTATCCCAAGGGGGGATAAATTTGTATATTTATGGATCTATGTGGGATATGGGGGAGATGCATCTCTAAAAGGGGAGATTTGTATCTTTTTATGGCAATGCTTTCATAAGTATTTAAAGGCATAAATTCAGGGGGAGATTTATATCTCACTATGTTTTTATTCTTATTATGCCTTTTTATTGATGATATATTATATTTATTTATGGCTACGATTAGTGACAATCAAATAGGGGGAGATTGTTGAGACCTCTGGAAGATTGTTGAATTCTTCCTATGATTGCTGTTTTAATAATCACAAATCATCGATTAATTAATACGGTTTGATTTCTCATATAAATAATCACAATCTCTCAGTGAATCTAGGTATATTGGTTGGATCATGTTTTTATCTCTTTGTTGCTGATTTACAAGTATTTTGGAAGTCCTCTGGATCAAAAGACAATGGTCACACCGATCCATATCAAAGGACAACGGTCGCACCGATCCATATCAAAGGACAACGGTCGCACCGATCCATATCAAAGGACAATGGTCGCACCGATCCATCTCAAAGGATAATAGTCGCACCAATCCATATCGAAGGACAATGGTCACACCGATGCGGATCAAATGAGTCACCGATCATGTCACACCGATGCTGATCAAATGAGTCACGGAAGATGTCACACCAATGCTGATCAAATAAGTCACCGAAGATGTCTCACGGATGCTGATCAAATGAGTCACCGATCATGACACACCGATGCTGATCCTCTGAGTCACCGAAGTTGTCTCACCAATGCTGATGCTAATGACCTACCGATCACTTGAATCACCGATAGTCATAAACAGCTATTTGAATTTCTTTATCTTCATTTAATCTATCCAATGGTCATATTAGGAATATTTTAATGCTCTGTCATTTATTTAATGAAGGTTGTTGGATGTCAGGGAACCGTACCTCATACCTGCAAAAATAAATCATTTCTTTTACTGGAGCTCGAGCCATAAATACAAGATGCCCCTAGTGGTGCATATATACTGGAGTGACAATGATGAAACATATATGAGCGCAAAGAGTGGTGGATGAGATAGTCATAGAAAAACACAGTACCTTATACACACTGAATCATACTCAAGAAGAGTTTTGTACTTCCACGAGGACATTGAAGAACATCATCCACTATATTTCTCACTATCTCTGAATCTGGATGCCAAGCAGACGACACACTTTTTTCCGACAAAAACCAGACGAGGACTTAGAATCATCTCTAATCAAACTCAAGGAGTCCAAAGCTTCATTGCAATCACTAGAGCCATTTCTAAACTCTTCATCTCTACTCTGTGATTCATTATTTTACATTTCGACCAGTGTGTGTTATCTGCTATATTTTACACACACACTGTATCCTGTACTTTAACTGGGGGATCTGTAAATCCTCACTCAAACTCTTACATCTTCTATTTCCCACTGAGATAGTGGTAGAGGTCGTGTGTGACCTGGACAGCTGGTTGCTATTGTTCTGTTTCCCACGAATAACAGTGGTAGAGGTCTTGGACCTGGATAGTTGTAAACTATTGTGAACCCCGATCCAGGGTGTGGATCATATTTATACAAATTGTTGAGAGGAATAAGTCTCCGCTTGAGACTGAACCTCTTGGTTATATCTGCTGTGCTATATCATTCAAAGTTATTCTTTTATTCTGCTGCTAATTTCTTTAAAACCAAAACTGTTTTAAAGTCACTTTGATAATTAAATTCTCAAGTGTTTATATTAGTTGTAAATCAGTAAGTTGGTTTCAAAAGTTAATCAACCTTTCTGTTTTGATTAACTGGGAAATAATCAATCCCTTGAAAACCCAACCGAACCCTTACTTTGATATAAATTCACTACAGTTTAATTCAGTATTTTATTTGTGGGTTTTTATGACAAAGTTTTAAAACAGAAATTTTAATTGGAACTCAATTCACCCCCCTCTTGAGTATCCACTCTGACCAAAAGATGCAATATGGGTCATTGATGATCATCTTTCCAAGTTAGAACATTTTCATGCTATAAGAGAAGATCAAACACTTGGCATCTAGGAAGACTATATACTAATGATGTTGTGATAATTCATGGAGTGCCCATATAGATTTTTTCTGATTGTGATCCCTGTTTTACTTCATGATTCATGAAGGGTCTTCAGAAGGTCTTGGATACCGAACTTTGTTTGAGCATTCCCTACCTGCCACAAATAGAGGCAAAATCCGAATGGACTATTAAAACCTTATAATTCATGTTGATATCTTACTCACTCGAATTTCAGGGTATGTGGGATCAATATTTACCTATGGATGAATTTTCCAATAATAATAGCTTCCATTCGAGTATTCCAATGACACTATATGACACTTTATACAAAAAGAGATGTCTCACACAAACCTATTTGGATGATGTTGGTGAAAGAAAACACGTAGGCCCAGAACAGGTGGAGGAAACGATGGAAAAGGTTAAGGTAATCCAAAACCACATCAAAGCATCTCAAAGTAGGCATAAGAGATATTCTGATAAGAAAAGGAAGGATTTGGAATTTCATGTAGGAGATCATGTTTTCATGAAGTTATCTCTATGGAAGGGAGTTATAAGTTTCGGTAAAAATGTTAAATCAAGTCCCATGTACATAGGACCTTTCGAATTTCTAGAACGAATTGGGGATATAGCTTACAGTTTGGCAATGCCGCAAAATCTCTCCCAAGTTCATGATGTGTTTCACGTATCACTATTGAGAAAATACATGCCTGACCCAAAGCATGAAATCACCTATGAGGAAGTAGAACTCGAACCCGATCTATCTTATTTTGAAGAGCCAGTCAGGATTCTTGATACCAGATAAAACGTGTTTAGAAACCAAACGAATCATCTGGAAAAAGTTCTATGCAGAAACCATAAGATGTAAGAGGAAATGTGGGAATCTTAGGAACTTATGATGAATAACCACCCGAGTATTTTGATGCGGTAGTATTCTTGAAATTTGGAGGACGAAAGTATTTGAAGGAGGGGAGAATTTAACACCCCAAGCTTCCATTGTACGCTTCCCTTTGAATAATGCAATAACTTGCATTGTACACAACTTCAAGTTCTAATGAAAACCACAACCATTCACATTTGCCGTTATGAACAGTAATACCCATGTTTTGAAATTATATAAATATTATATTTTAAGATGGGATTAATTATTGGATTCAAAATATCAAAATTAGAATAGTTTGAAATTTTGGTTTTTTTCTGGAAACATTCAATTTTTGATGAATAGTGAAAAACACTGAGTTATAGTTTAAAACCAAATTTTTTTAAATATTTATTTTTTTATTTAAATTTATTATAGGTCAAAATAGATAAATAATACCTATATATGTTCAATGTAATTAATTGGAATGATTTTATAATAATTTTATATATATTAAAATTTTATTGATCTTTTCACTGCCTTTTACTCACCTCAAAGGAGAAATTTCAAATTCACATAAAACATAATTTTACCATGTCTGTGAGTTGAATTTCAAAAATCCAAGAGACACAGTTAATATCAAGGATTAAAATTTTGTTCAATAAGATGAAAATAATTTTTTGTAAATAGTATCTTTTTACATTTATTTACCACAGTTAAAGTAAATAGGGTAATTATGGGTAAAAATGATATTATTATTAAACTATCACAGGACCTAATTCTATTGGGTAAGGATAATTCAACCAAAAACAAACTTAGGAATAAAATATGAACCTCTTTGGTTCACTTGGATTAGATTACGACATTTATTAATATTTAATTCAAAGAAGAGTTAAAAGAGATAAAATCAAAGTTAAATATCTAAAACATTTTAAATATATGGTTACACATAAGATAAATTTGATTATAAATATTAATTAGAAATATAAAAGGATTTAATACATAATAATATTTTATTTATAATTATTATAAATTAAATAATTTATTTTATTTTTGAAATAATGGTGATGCAGTTATTACCTAATTAATAAAATATTAAAATAGTTGAAATTATAAATTTAAAAATAAATGAAATTTGAGACTTTTATGAATTAAAATAATTTTATTGGTTAATATAACATATTATGTTTGGTTAAATGAATTGTTTTCGAAGTAATAATGTTTTTATGAATTTACCCAAAACAAAATACCAAATAGTGTGAAAATTTTTATAAAAGAGTTTTTAAAAAAATATTATATTATTATTTCATATTCTATTCCTAATAATCTATGGTTTTGCCAAAGGACTCATATAATGATACGTGTATTATTAATAAACCAGTTAGGGAATGCTTGGAATTATATAGTAAGTTTATTAACCATATAATATTAAAATACAAAGAGACACAGTAAATGTCAAACTATATATCTAAGAGTTAAATATAAATGATAAGGTTTATATAGTTACCCAAACCTATCTAAAATATATTGGTTGAAATTATTTCTACCCATCCCCACCTTCGACTCGAAATAAGTCAGTTTGGAGCCATTATAAACTGAATATGAACTTATTATAAAATAATATTTTAATTTTTTCTAAAGGTGCTCCCCACCCTTATTATAAAAGGGAACACCCCCTGCCCGCAAATTCATATCATCAAAGCCTTTTGGATCTGCCAAAACAAGCCCAAATGTCCTCTCCACTTCCCTCACTAAACCCTAGAGGCATTTTTTTGATCATAAATCCAACCTAAGGAGCCCTTTTGATCAAATCAAAAGGAATAACCCGAAGAAGAGGTATTGTTTTCAGCACCCTCTTTCATGTTCCTTTCTTCTTACACTTATTCTTTATTTGTTATTTCCATTTTAAAATAATAAATCCAATATATTCTATATACTGTGATGTTCTTATAAATATGGTACAACCATATTCAATATTCTAACCATCTTTTGAATGACATGTCACCATATGTGTGTACGTACGGCTTACTATCTCCACATCGTGGTGTAATTGTTGTTCAAAACATTATTATTTGGATGGGTATGATAATGATGAATAAATGAATTAAATAATAAATATTACACTATAATGATTCCTTATATATGATATAACATCCAAATATATATTATTTTAATATCAAAATACTGATATTGTCGCTTGTGCGTATGTACGGACTACCGTCTCCACGAGCACGATGAGATTAATTTCCCATCATATCCATTCAAGACATATTTTTATTTTATGATTAAAAATAATTTTTCAGGTCTTGATATCATTCTAGATATTAATATGATACAACCTATCCATAAAAACACAACATATGTAACAAAACATATAAAATAAAATTACTATGTTAACACTCGAAACGTCGATAATACTAAGATATTATTTACAAAGCAATGTTAAAACATCATATATGATATCATATTAATGTATATGATTCTTGCATAATTTAATAATTTATTTTTTTCCATTATATAGGAAGTCAAATTACCCTCATCCAAGGAAAATTTCAAGGTAAGGGCTCATTTCACAATCTCTTCATTATCCAAGGTTGTTTATATGTAATTATCTGCCGGGAAATCTTTATCATCCACATCCATGTTTCTTAAAAATGTATTTCAAATCATTCTTTCTATTTTACTGACTATCGTATAAATTCATTTATACCCTTTTGTTACTTTTTATAAGATGTTTATAAAGGATTATTTCTGTCATTTTCCAAACAAGTTTCTTTTAATCCTTTTCGATAAAATTAAGGTAAGAATGTATTTCTTAATGTATACGGCGGGTGCGGCTATTGTTTGCCCTTATAAAATCTTAAAACCTTCCATTACAATCTTATAAAGATATTTTTAAATTAAATGTTTTTTTTATAATTATGTGACTTTTAAATGATTTTAAAAAAAGATATATTTCTCTCAAATAGTTTTGATTTCATCTATGTCAACATCTTTTGTTGTATTTTAAGGTTATTTAATGTTGGTTTATTATGATACAAAACGTTCATATTATATTGAAGGATTTGTGATATGTTTGACTATGGATGTGTTATTTTTATACCATTCATGGTTTACGGAGAAAGTATTTCCATTTCGTATGCTAGTTTTAATACGAATGTTTATATTATGTTTAAACATGTTTATATGTGGAATGTATTGGACTTAATAAGTGAATGATGGATCCCTCTATAGCTCCTCGATACATCAGTATGTATCATGAGACAAACAAGCGTCTTGGCACTAGGTTTTGTAAAAATTATATTTGTAGTCTCGTCACAACGCATTCACTATGTGGTTATGATAGTCTGGCATTATGCATTCCATCATTATGAAAGTTGTTATTGATATTGTATGTGATTAGTTGACTAGTATAATATCCAAGTGAAGAATTAAATGGAATTATTTCATTTCATTTCTTCCATATTATGCTGATGTTAATTTTTAGAAGGCTTTTGTTTTATTTATACATTGCCTTATATGTTTATGCTTATTTATGAATGTTTCACTATATTTTTATCCTTACTGGGCATCTAAGCTCACTCCTTTCTATGTTTTATTTTTTCCCAGGATGTGAAGAAGTATTTTATGAATGACCTGTAGGGATTGTATGAGGGGATATGAGGTGGTCTATAGAGACAAGACGATTTTTGTAGTTTTTCACTTTATAATGTAATGTATACTTTATGAATGTATCGAGTGATTCCAAGGATACTAAACTAATCTGTATTTCAAGACATGATCTTTTGTGATCATGCCAATGTTATGTAATAATGCACCGAATCTGGGTAACTGGGGTCGGGGCATTATAGTATTTCATATGACTCCACCAATATCATTATGGGCATAATATGTTGTATGTATAGACTCCCACTTACATGGTATTTATGTGAACATTTTGTGTCTTATGACGATAACAAAAAGGTTTATTGTCACTATATAAGAGCATTAGTATACTTGTTGCTTGGACTGTGTATAGGGGTGATAGCGTGGGATTCAAATTCTGGGTTCTGTTATATATTTTACTTTTCCTATTTTCTATCATTTTGGGACACATCTAGGGTGGGGCATTTATTTTCACCCTTTACTTTTCTGTTCACAATATTATACATTTTTAATGTCTAGTGGTTCATGCATGAATTGATTTCATTATTGTAGTGTTTCAACTATTTCCCTTTCTTTTATACTTTTCATTGATTTGGATATTTTTGTTTGTTAACGTACATAGAAGAAGGACTTGCTTAGTTTTTTATTACATCGATTCTTGTAGGAACCCGATGACCAATGGAGGTGGGCTTAGGGTAGTTGCGGCTTAGGACCTACCATGGGTCGAGTAGAGACTGATTGGTATCAGATAATGTTCATTACATTTGATGTTGTTTGGGAAAATCCTCTTAAAAAGGTGTGGTTCGGTTTAGGGAAACAATTTAAAAGTGTCTCGATTGTGGCTCTTACGGTATGTAATCTAGTGACGGTGTAATAGCCAACATATCAATTAACAATGACCTTGGAAACTATCTTTTTGAAATGGAAATATGAGACAGTTGTTGCCGGTTAAATGTAACATGAATCATATAAGATAATTTCATTGAATATAAATATTGAGTTAAATCCCCAATAATATATATATGTATATATATTCTAATAAAACCACGGTACTCTTTAATAACATATAGGATGCCTCTGCGAAGACATCCATTCTAGATACCAGCTTCAGATCGTGATGATGATCCATTGAGTGATGGGGACTTTGTTTAGGTTCTATCCTGTCATCGCATTCCTCTATAAGGGTAGGTAGATGCACCTCTACATATTTAGAAGTAGATAATCCCAGAGGATAATACTAATGATGCCCATAATCACAATGTACTCCATGATTTCCAGTGTTAGAGACCATTTTGGTACTATTGTGAGCAATATCTATAGGTAAAAAATGACTGAAAATGGTTATGGTACATATATTAAAGATTATTCGGACCTCAATGGAATATTACGTGGAAATGGATTCAATCCTTTTCCATAGATCAACTAGTCGTGGGGGGTGGAGTTTTACACATAATCATGATGAGAATGAACTATTAGGGGATATATTCTAGACACAAATTGTGTGGATTAATACCCATCCTATCAACGCTTAGTATGGATCTATGAGATTTTGGATTTGATGTTGGTAGGGATGATGATGGCTGATCATCTACTTTCATTCATAGACCGTATACGTTACTCCCATGTCTTGATCTAGGTTGATTACATCAAAGCATATAATTTTGATACAGGGCTCTGCAAACATGTCTAATCTAGTGTGTTTCCCTTGTGCATCCCCAACTAATTCAATGTGTTGGAGGAGGCACAGGTGACGCTAAGAATTGTGTCAAAGGAACACCTAACAGAAAGAAATATAAATGTATTCTATTTAAATGAGGCATCTGTCAAATATAGTAGACGTTCGAAACTAGGGTCTTGGTGGAAGAGTTACCTCCATGATCATAATCAATAATGTGTTCAGACTTAGAATAAAATTCTTGGGATGCCCATATATGGTTGATGATTTACTTGTGATGGGTGAGGTAACATGGAATGATACATCATGACTAGGAATGTAACGATGTTTTAACAGATAGCCGTTAGACTGCCATGGTATAGGAAATACCTTGATCAAAGATAACCAATGCGTGTACATAGAGGTCCCGAGGGAGGAGGACCTGTAAGAGGAGTATGCGTATTTAAGGATGGAGGATGTCATTATGATGCCATTCCACCAACACCAATAGGTTTCCCACATCAGGCTCTAGGTGATGGAGTATTGGACCACCGAAATATGAATGCTTTGTATATCATTGATCTTGTAATGTATAAGATTATTCAAGGTAATATTGGTGTTTATTCTACTATTGCATATGTATTAGTATACATAGGTGCTAGTAATTTTGTTATCTCCAGACTCATGTTGTGATAGCTGTAGCTCCCAATTGAGGCACTAGCACAATAATTTCATCTTGAGGTTTTTACAGGGAACACATCATCTATATCATTAATCTACATATAGTGTGAGAAATATCTTGGAGGAGAAAGGATCCCATGGATATTTTTTACATCATGATTTATCCCTGTGACATAATAATGGATATGGATTAGATTTCGATGGAATAACACCATATTGAATATCAATGTAGATATTTCTGATGCCTACACACTGATGGGCTGAGAATCTCTTTTTCAAGTGGGAGAGATCTCATGATAGGATTGGTGGATGGTAAAAGAAGGTGTTTTCTACCCATCACCAATAAGTAGATTATAACATCACTTGGTGTAGTAGGATCATTATTAATATTGTTTCCATCATTTTTGGGGATTGTATGTATGTCTTCCTTTTAGACATTTCCAGACTAACTCTATGGAAATAGATGGATTTTTTTCATTGACATGCATCCGTGGACTAACACGATATCTTCTACAAAATATCTAATGTCACCTACCAATATCCATGAGATACAATTGTAGTAGGATAACCATAATTTTAACGGATCAAACCCAATAATCCCATAGGCATCTCTACAAATATTAATGAAAAACTAAGAAGAGAGGTTACTACTTTATGTGGATTATCAACGCCTAAAATAGGTTAGAATTAAGAACAAGTTCACCTTGGAATAGAGTAGCAACATATTTGACCAATTTTGAGGTGTGAGATGGTTCTCAAAGATTGATATCTGTTTTAGCTACTATATAATACCAGTTCTTGAAGCAGATATTCCAATGATGGTATTTTGATTTCTCTACATACATTATAACTTCCTAGTGATGCGCTTTGGTGTGAAGAACTACCCAACCATGTTTATGGCTATGATGAACCACGTTTTCCAACCCAATTTGGGGAATTTTTCTGTTTTCATTATCAATGATATAATCTTATAATCTAAAAACAAGATGGAGCATGGAAATATCCTTATAATGGTTCTTGACATCATTTGAGAGCATCCGTTTTACAATAATATTGAAAATTTTCAATTCTGGATTAATGTCATTCACTTTCATGGGAATTCTATTTTTGAACATGATATATCCATGGATTAAAAGGATATCGAAATTTTGATTTCCTGGGTACCACCCAATATTGTTTCATATGTTCGAATCATCATTAGTGTAGGGGTGTATTACAAGTGATTTTTTGAAGCCTTCTAGAAAATTGCAGTCCCTTTGACCAGCCTATTGTGAAATGGGGACTGGTTGACCTTGTCTAATTAGTGACAGTGGGCCTTTATGTAATTGTAGAAGAGGCAGTTTAGTACTAAAGTGTTCATACTACCAACGGAGTATAATGAGTTCATATTGTATTGTGATGCCATAGGAACTAAGCTCAACAATGTGTTCATGCAAGGGCAGGTAGTTATTGCATATGGGTTAAGGCAGTATAGACCCCATAAGAACAACTATGTAACCCATTACCAAAATTTGGTATCAGTATTTTTTCCCTCATTTTGTGGTGACAAAACCTTCTAGTGGAGCACTTATTGTTTTACTTAGACCACTAGAGTGTCAAGAAAATATTCACTCAGAGAGACATGAACCTTATACAAAAATTCTGGTTTGAGATATTACAAGACAATGAATTTGATATAGTCCTCAGAAAATGGAACAACAACCTTATAGATGAATAACATAATCGGAATTCTAAGGCTTTCATATTGTTGGATGTTTTGATATAGTTTTCTTCAATGCTATTGACCCTGGTCGAGCATGATGGTTCAAACATTCCTTAGTCGATGATTTTGACTACTTTACATATAGATCATGTGAGAGAGTAATTTTTAGGACAAAACTATTGTTCTTTCATGATGGATCATAAATATTTGAGGGACTCATCATATAGTTATTATCAAGAGGGGATCATGCCATATTTTTTCAAGTGTGAAGATTGGTTCCAATCATGTCGTGTGACGACATGATGCGAGAGTTCCACACTTCTCAACTATTTTTACATCCCCATGAAGGAAAGATATAAAGAGACATTCAATGGTACATTTGGTGGTCCATCATGAGAAGAAGAGAATCTGAGTTCATCTCCCAGTACCACACCATTTAGCAGGTAAATGCTCACTAGCTCGTACAGATGGGTGTTTCACAACCTATTGAGATCCTGAAGATGAAGTGGGAAGCCATATCTATTGAATTTTACATAGGTACTCCAAATTAAATTGGGTCATTATTCCATATGGGGGATAGTTGGCCAAATAAGTAAGTTTACCCACTTCCATTCTATCAGGGATCAGAGTTAAGTGGATAGTATGGGGAATTTGTCTGTACATTAGATCATAAAACATAACGGGTTCCTTCAATGATTATCTTAGATCATGACTTCTGGTTCACATCATGGTTGTGGAGAATCCTCCATGAGGCCATCAAGATCCTATTTCGGTTGAGTAAAACCTTTCTCCCCTAAACTGGTGGGCATATTGAATTCACTAACCTGGTGCTAGAGGATATGTTATGAGGTTGTGTGTTGGATTTCGGCTGAAGCTATGAGGATCACATTCTCTTGGTATTGATTTCTTATAACAATAGCTACACCTATTCCATCAGAATAATACCATTTAAGGCCATATACAAGAGACCTCGCGGGGGAACCCATGTTTATGAATGTGATTTGGACATCACCTCTAGCGGTCTCAAAGATTTTTCAGGTGACAATAGAGAAAATATAGGTCATCTGTTATAGGATGAGGATGACCTAGAGGAGACAAACGTATTATGAAGATATCCATTATTTTCCATTGGTGTTCAAGAATGGAGACCACATTTTCATGAAAATATACCCATGTAAAAGATATTTGTGGTATTTTCAAGAAGTAAATCTAAACAAGAGGATCAACAAGCCATTCCAGATCAGGGATTGGGTTGGCATAGTTTATTACCACCTTTCCCTACTACCACAGAAAAATAAAGTGCCTTAAATTTTCTATGTATCCCAACTGAGGAGATACATGCATGACCGTATAACCACCATCAACTAATATACGTATGACATCGAGGCCTGGGTCACATTTTGAAGCACCCAGTAGCAGTCAAGGACTAGCATCCGAAAAACATTTTTTGATAGACCATTACATTGGTTCAAGTGTTGTGGAAACACAAAAACAGGTAGGAAAGTTCACTAGAGTTAGAGAGTAATGTGTGATAAGTACCCCATGTGTATTGTGATATTGTGTACCAATGTACATGGACATATTGAGTTTCACAGATCCCTATTCTGAGTTAAATATGACACTCCATGCAGTCTACCTACATGACATGTGTTGCTACATGGGATGAAGTTTGGTGTTATAAATTTACATGACCACACTATGAAGTGGGGACACATTTCGTGTCGGCCCCTCACATGGCATGAATCAACTAGTTCCATTCAAGAAACATCAATTTCTTTTTTCTCCTTTGTTTGTAATAGAATCTTGGCCCATGATTATCTTATGATAAGTGTTTTTTTATATAGAAGCTGATTTTCCCATAATTGTGGATTTTGATATATGATGTCAAATTTTATAGTCATGAGTCCTTATAGTGTGACTTATATTATGATAATGATCATTATGGATCACCAGATTCATATGTCAATAGTGGAACCCTCAAGTAAGGCTAGGAATGGGTCATATATAGACTATTGAGTGGAAGCCTCTTCTTGGGCAAGGCATTAGTCCATGAAATCTCTAATGTGACCCTCCAGTAGGGCTAGGAATTGGTAATTGAGAATATGAGTGGAACCCTCCAAAGGTATCAATTCATGTGTACACATTAACTTAGAGTGGGACCCTCCTACGATACTAGTCAATTGGTCCTCATTGACTTAGAGTACATCCCTCCATTTGGACAGCACATGGGTCCTTGACCATCGGAGTAGAACCATCATTGGGAGTAGGGAGTTGGTCCACAATCAACTATTAGAGTTGAAAAATTCTATTATAATAGGTCATGGGTATGAAATCATGAAAATATGGCCCATCAACTGTGTGTAATAGTAATTAGATATGGTTTGATGTAGCTTTAGACTCATAAAGAAGTTAGATGCTTTCCCCGCTATGATGTCTTCTTGTGGTATGACCAAAAACATGCAGGTGATTTAGTGCTTCCCAATGTGTATAGTTTCATTTTTTTGTGAATGATTCAATTTTATTTGTTTGTTTTGGATCAGTGAATTGGATTCTAGGCATAGTTATTGGTCTTCTGGATATGTTTGTGACTATTCTTCTTGGGATGAGTTGTTAGATAACAATCCCCTTACTATATTTATTAGATTCATTGGGTAAGTATAAAAATATATAAATAATTTTATTGTATCTGCTCCATGTATTTGGTTACACTCCTTATAGGAGAGTTGAAGCCACATTGGTTATGCCATATGATTTTTGTGTCTATCTTCTCATGGATGGATTAGTCTACTATTGTGTTATAGTCGGAAAATATCCATAAGTAGTTCATTTAATCACTATGTTTTTTCACTAGTTTTTTATGATGTTAACATAACTATTTTTGAGTTGAGATATACACTTCTTCATTAAATATTGAATTTTGTAACTTCATCATCAATTATTTATCTTACTGCCCCCTCCCCTCAGCTTTTGGGTGTCCTACTGGGTTTGTTTATACACACCCCTTCATGGGACATGCCTGCACCTATCATGTCTACGGAATATAGAGGATATGATGACCATGAATATAAAGGATCATATAGATACTGTGTTCTCATACCGTAGATAATGGTTGTATCTTGGCATTCTGGAGATGGAATCTCTCCGCTATTTTATTTTTCTAGATTTAGGTTTGGTTGGGACAGAGCTATGGATGGGTGTGTGTTTTTCATTTCTAATTTTCAATATACACTACCATACTTTTTGTATTTTCTTTGGGGTTCATGCATCCTTGGTTTACATTATAGAAGTATTTATTCTTTTATTATTTCATATTCACTTCTTTATTGATTATATTTTTTGTGTGAATATAGGGACTTCAGAAAATCCAACTCTATGTTAGTTATTCCATTGGTGCTTATCTCTACCCTCAGGCCTATAATGGTTGGATTAGGGTAGTTGTTGATCGAGCCCTAGAATGGGTTCAGTTGTGAAAATATTCATTCTATATAAATTATTATAAATATTATTAATAAATAGTTTAATATATGGAGATTATAATTTATTTCGAAATAAAATCAAAAACACATTTTCGTGCTAATTAAGACCTTATATAACATTGGGAATATCACATTTAGTATCCTAAAAAATAATAATTTGGATGAGAAATGTTCTGGAATGACAAGGATATAAAATGTTATGTATTATTTATTATTATGATTAATAGACACCAATTTTAAATTTATATAGCATGTGGATTTTCAATTTATTTTAATGTATTTGAAAGAGGAAAATGTACTACTAAAAAAATTAAATTTGTGATCATGATAAATATCTGATTTAAAATAAATATTTAATGAATATAAATTTATATTTATATTATAATAATCATATCTTATTGATAAAAAATTATATTAATTTTTACAAATGATTTAATTACTTATATTCTTCTCCAATTGTATTATATTATGAACTTAATTTCTGGATAAATCGAATAAATGATATTAATTATATTAAATATTATATAATTTTTAATATTTATGGTGATACATGAATTCTCAAGATGACCATTACGTGTATAGGATAAAAAAATATTTTTTTAAAAAAAATTGGACCCCTTTTTATGATCATATTAATGTTAACATAATGAATGGTATAAAAATAGATACTAATAATATTTTATTAGATTAATATTTTATTAAATTATTTAAAAATAAAAAAATGTTAAATAAGAACAAAAAAAAATTCTGATAATTTCATCCACTTTTACTTTATAGTCCTTTAGGATGAACTTTTTTTCTCTATACTAGTCATATTATATTTTCATCTTTAAAGATATTCCAAAACATCCCTCACCACAATTACAAATGGGAATCACCTCTATCACATATTCACATATCATTGGGAAATCTAGGTCCACCAAACCCTACCCATTCCTCTTATCAATTTCTTTATACAATATATAGATCATTTGGTCTATATATAAGACAATAAAAATATCCCTTATGAAGTGTTAAACCTGAAGTTCACTAAGAAATAAGATTTTTTGTCACGTTCTTCTAAAGGGAAGAATGAGGTGAGTGAATTATGTATCAATTAATTTCATTGAAAAAAATTCCATATTCACCACTTATTTCCATTGAGTGGTGTATATAAATGTAATTAATTACTTTTATAAGAAATTTTTATTATTTTTGTAGATTTAAATATCCATTTATGTTTGTTTTCATTATGGGGTTACAATTCAAAAGTGATTAATGATTTAAGGGTTTATATTTCAATATCAAAATTAATTTTGGATTGTTTATGTTTATGTGTCTAGTAGGGAATATTTCTATTCCATGTACATGTTTCCTAAAATATGTTTCATATTTTTTATGATTATTCGATTGTTATTATTGTAATTTGTACCAATGCTGTACTTTTTAGAAAATGTTTTTAATGTATTTTTTTTATCATTTTACAAAAAAGGTAATTTTTTAATTTTCCAATAAAATGTAGAAGAAAAGTTTTAAATTTTATACAACACGACCTCTTATTAATAAAATTATGATTCCTCAACTATTTGACCCATATTTTATATGTTTATCAGTGTATTTTAATAGAATATGTTTTTATTTACATAAAATAAATTTTTTTAAAAATTGAAGTGAATTTATAATCAATATGTTATTTACACGAATATTTATTCCAAGTGTCATTTCAAACTATATTTTTAACTAAGAAGGCATCCTTTTAGGTCACAAAAACTATATTGGGGATATGATTCTGTGATAATGTACATATTAATTCTATGTATTTTTATTTATTATGAGATGGTGTTTATGACTATTTTTACATTTATATGGGTTATAATATGAAGTAATGTTTTTTGTTTATGAGTTCTATAATGAAACAAAACAAAATATTTTATGCGAAATATAGGCACGGTTTTCATTATGTCATTGGTGAGACATATATCTCCCCCAATGCATTGGGTCAGGAATGATATGACTATAAATAAACAAGACATGAGTAGAGATTGACTCTCATTCCATAAGAGGTCTTGTTCACTATGATAGTCATGCAAGTGTATAATGGCTACAATGATGGTTGAGGAGTGAACCCATTATAATATGATTATTCTATGAGGGATCGTTTATTACTAGGGTGGTTTTTAATGGGAATAAATTCCACTATAATAGTCAATTATAAAATAGTTGACTAATAAGGAATTATTTTACTCTACTTTTGTGTTTACCATAATTCCATGTATTATGAAAATTTTATTCTCTCAATGATCCTGTTAAATTATAATTCATATCATATAAACATACATAATTTATTCCTTGACTTGTTATTTTGATCTATGACATGATAGTTATAATTTCCAAATGTTTATTTCTTATTCTTAATCTCTTATTACAATGTAATTCTTATGTAATTGTTTATATCCCTACTATTAAAACATATTGAAATTCATAGATAACCCCTTTCTTTATTTTCCTTTACTTAATTATGAATAATGATTTCATATTAGTAATTTAAATGAATTTTTCTATAAATGATTTAATTTTTGGGTTTTTTTAGATTTTTATGATCTAATTGTTTAATTTTCCAAGATATGTATGATTTTTTCCAAATTCTATAAATATATAAATATAAAATATCCATCCATATGTAATAGATACTATATTCAATTTTATACTGTATGTTTTGGGTTTAATAAATTTTTTTACGTTTATTGGAATCTAAGACATAGATATTAATATTTTTTTAACACTGAATTCAGTTGTATGACTGTTGGGCTGTTATTGTGTATCATATTCTATTATATCCAATTGGGATATGAGGTTTACATTCATGTTCTGGAGAAGTCCTAAACAATATATTGATATAATAATTAGTTTCATCACTATGTATCATCCAATGATATGTGTTTAGTCATATAAAAAAAATAAAACACTAAAGGATTGGTTGATGTGTTTTTTAAGATTTTAAATGTGGTTTGGATCAACACATTCCTCTAACTGTGTTTTATTTCAACAAAATATTTAATTTGATAAAATTAATGTATTATAATGAATACCTATATAAAATGAATTGTAGAACATCAGGGTAATTCATTTTTTATGAGAAATAATGTTGTTAGTAGTGGATATATATGATAAAATGGAAGATATGGATAGATTTATTCTGGAACACATAAGGGAAACACAACGATGGAAGAAAATTTCTACAGAAAACATCTGGGTGATATGGAATTTGATGTTTGTTCAAGGTGAATTTAATAATTTCAATACAAAAGAAGGTAATTATATTTTTAATTTGGGATAAATTGATCCCAATGTATATTTGTGCTATTTAACCTCATGACTCAATCAACTCAAAATCATATCATTGGGAGCTCGTACGAACCACACTTAGGTTCACGTTGTGTTCAATGTATATATATAGAGGGAACACATACATTAACTATCACATATACATATATTAAACATCAAAACACTAGATTATGACTATATTTATGAAGAGAAAAAGATGATTTTTTGGGATCATTGAGAGAAATTTCAACGAAATAATACAACTATCCAGGTCAAACTTTTATGTCGAAACAACTATATTGGGGAAACCACATGGGAACCTTAAGACTTTATAATGAATAAGTTACCCATTTTCCTATATCATTGTGATTTTTAATGAATTTAATTTTATGGGTGTCAGAACATGACACTGTGAGTTTCTATGAAATATATAATTTTTTCAAATAAATATAATTTACCTGATAGCCAATGCCACATGAAACACTGACGTTTTTTCGAAAAAAGAAATGTAATTAATATTATTTTTTAATTAAAACCATTATAACATTTTATTTTAACATAACGGTATGTATAATAATAATTAAATTCTAAAAAATAGGTATAATTGGGATAAATAATGAAAATATATTATGAAAATGTATAACATTTTTGTAAAAGTATTTATATGCATCAAAAATACATTTTTATCAAAAAGAAATTATTTTAAATGCTTTTTGTGAAAAAAAAATAATATTTATCACATCCAATTTTAGAAAAATTAATTGGATAAATTAATTTCAATTTATGAATCAACATGAAAAAAATATTTTTGATTGAATTTAAGGGATTCCTCTGAAATATTTTTTCCTCAGAATAGTTATAAATAATAGTCTTTTAAAAATCTAATTTTTCATTTAAATAAATAATAAGCCATGATATTGTTTTATATTTGTTTAAGTAGTAAAATTAAATAAATTATATTCCAAATAATAAATTTTGGAATAGATTTACAATTTTATTTATATATTAAATCATCTTACACTTTTGAAAGGTCTGTATTTCGAAAATAAAATATCATCACTTATTTATGTATAATTTTGAATTTAACATTTCCACTTCTGATATTGGATTATATTAAATTGGATTTCATTTTTTATTATGAATAATTTATATTTTAAAATATTATAGAATAATTTTTTTTTCACAATTACTCGTAAACATAGAAAACATTAATTACCAATGTTTGAGTGAAAATAGTTTTACTGTGTGTTAAACAAAAACGATACGGTATAAAATTACAATGAATAAATTGAGAAGTCGTTTTATATACATAAATCCATACTATTAATTATTTGTTTTAATAATTACCTAGTTTGGATCCTTATTCATTTTAAAAAATGGTTAAACAAATTTATTTAAAAAAATCTACGTGAGTCCTCTCCCTCTCTTATAAAAGGCCACACACACTCCTCTCACATTCAAAATTCCAAAACCCATTGTTTTTAACAATACCATCCCAAATATCTTCCATAATTCCCAACCCATGTCTTAGATGACTTATTATTATTATTAGTCCCTTTTAATAAGGATTTTTTCATAAATCTAAATTTCATCTACAAAGGAAGGGGAAATTTTTTAAACTTTTGTTTTTGTTTAATTTATCCTCACACGTCCTTAAAATTTTCATGAACAGTGAAAACAAATTAACACCATTGTCGGTCATATACTAATATGTTATTATTTAAAATTATGACATACATATATCTCATATTCCATCTAATGGATATTTAGACCATCGGTCAAGTGTATTGTGGACAACCACATCATGAACATACATTATTTTATTTTCATCATCACCACTCACTATTGTATATAATTATGAATTTGGTAAGAACATATTTTTTAATCATGGTTGATAAACTTTTAATTTTAGGTTTATGATTCATTTTTCATTGTAAATTTTCCCTACGATTTATGGATGGGTTTGAGAGAGCCATAGGAATGATTGAAGTCCCAAGCTTCAAATTTGGAAAGAAACAGTTACCCCACATAATTAGATGAATGGTGAAGGTAGTTGTTGGGCTCTCGATGGGGAAGGGAATCAAATGAACATGGATATTTTTAAATTTTTTTAATATCATTTGTAAGGTATTTCTATAGGTAAAGGGTTTGTATGTGTAAATCATGGTTGGATAAATATTTCAATAATCGATATACACGGAATTATCCTTTGACAGTAGCTCGAACACGATTATTACACGAGTTGTCCAACTTTGTGTCAGAATGAATAATCTCATATTATTTTTTGTGAATTATCATTTTTACTTAATTTTATTTAATATAACACTAATTTTTCATTTTATTACAATGAAAAATAGACATCAACCTCATGATATCTCGAACACAAGCGTATGTAAGACTTTTTGATATCTTCAATATCTGAGAGTGGAATCCACCAAAATTTATCGCATATAATTCTTCTAAGTAAGAAATCCAAACCAATTCCATAATATTTTCATTTATATTTATATCTAATAAACAATTTCGGTTTTATTTCATATTCCCCATTTTCAAATACTTTTTTTATTTCAGTGATTTCGTTCATCCTAGTTTGATTGAAAGGGAAACAACAGATGAGGTGTGGTCTATAATATTAATGTGGGAATAATAGTCCTTTTCACTAAAAGATTCATTAATTTAATTATTCACCGTAGTGTTACAATCTGGAAATCATTATCAAAGCCTCAAAGAAATAATTATTTAAAATAAATTGTTTTCCATGACTTATGGTTCCATAATCCCCTGTAAACCGTTTTCGTGGACAAATTACCACGACATGATCCACCACATGGTTATGCCACTTCATAGTTGATTATATCATTATTTTATTAAAACCAAATACAATTTATTTTATATTTGTTGGGTGTGTTTATCTAATATAGATGATAGGCCATGTTTTCACCCAATAAGAAATATTTAATATATTGTTTTACTCGAATTGGTTGAATTGATCAACCTGATTATAGTTTTATTCTGGGATTGCATAATTAAATTTTATGGGTCATTAATTTATAAAAAATTAAATTAATTTAGAAAAATTGAAGAAAAAGAATCTATATGCAAAGAAGAATTTAATGGTATATTGTTGCATTATAATTATAATCATAAATAAATTTTAATGTCCTTGAAATTAGAAGTGGATTATTTAAATTATTCCTTGGACAGGCTCACCAAGAGGATGAATTAGCTAACCATGAGAAATATTATTTCCATTGGAATGATTACAATAGTTGGGATTTGTGGGAGATATGGTTTATCAATTCAACTAGGGAAACAAGGTCACCTATGTGGTCTACTTGGGATGACCTCATAGGGCCATTCATTACACTATGCTTATAGTGGTACTTGGGATTCCTTTTGTAGATTTACTTAGATTGTATCTTCTAATATTAGATTTTTATTGTAAAACTAGTGTGATATATTGGGTTTTTTATTATTCCCCATGGTTGTGATTTAGATTGAAATGTCTTATATTCTATGGATGTCCTGTATATCAAAAAATAAGAGTTCAAAATTGATATCCATGGGACCTGTACACCAAAAAAAATAATATTCATGTATTTTTTCCATTATTTATAATTCATTTCAAATGATCCATTATTACAACCCTATCATTGGTTTATTAGTTTACCATGGTTCACATATATCCTACTTTGGTAAAAGTATGTAGTGCTAGTCTGGTGTCCCAATGGGAACACAACCTTACAAGGATGATTTATTTATTTATTATTTTACATATAATTATAAATATCTAATTTTATATGTACAGAGTCTATTATTTTATAAACAATTTTTGATGGTCTACTAAATATATCAAAAACTTTGTTTAGGCCACCAATGGTACCTTAATTGACTTTATGTCTATGGGTATAGATAAATGGAGGAAGCCATCTTTTGATGATTGATATTTCTTTAGTGCTAGAATAGAGTAAGGTGGTATAGGATCGTGCCAGTGATTGTGATGCTAGTGGAGACTTTGACGGTACTCATTCCCTTTAGTTTTTCATGTTTATTATTATTTTACACATTTAACAATCGTAATTACTTATTTTTAACCATAATTTTATGATAATAGTTTTGATATGATGTTGATTAAATTCATAATGATCATTTAACTGAAGGAATTATTATTATATTGTTGGTTAGTAATTATTGTTTCTACTTATTACAATTATTAACCACCATTTTTGCTTCCATTGACCAGAAGGGTATACTCTGGAATGTGTTGGGTGGTCTGATGTGGTCTTCATATGCAAGGAAAGTGGCAACGAGTTATGGGTTCTGATTTGTGATGGGGTCTGGTGAGTTTGGCTTTCAGGTGGCCAACTTTTGGTGAAGGTTTCTTTAACTCTGATTCACACCCGATTTTTTTATTTTGTATTTGCTTATGTGTTGGATTCTGGTCGTGATCCCTTTTGGTTGATCCGCTGTAGTTTTTTAATGCATCTACTGATCTGGTATTTGATTCTGGAAATCATGGAATTTTTTCATAGTAGAGGAGGTGCGAGGATTTTGTATTCATTCTTCTGTTGGGGATTTGGTTCTGATTCTAATTTCTTTTTTTCATCTTGTATGTGGTGCTGATGTTGTCTTGTTGTTTGAGTCTGATGTTTTTGATGTAATGGAGGCTTGTTTCTACCATGATGTGCCACTGTTGTTTGAAGACGTTATTCAGGTGATGATGGTGCGGATGAAGGTGTCTTCATTGATGTCGTTTGATACTCTGTCCGCTGATTCCGGTGATGTGATGACGAAGAGGGATGGATTGTGATCATGGGTGTGTGGCTCGAGGAAGAGCACAGGCCGAGGTGTCTCATGTTTGGTTATTGAATTTGAATTTTATATATGAATTTGGGTGTTTTGCGGTGGATTTTGGAGCATGTTCTTGGTATTTCAATTTTTGTGTCTTGGTATTTGATATTTGGCTACTATATTGTGAGGTTCAGACTAACCCTTAAAGTGGACTATTCAGAAAATGAAAAAAAAGGATTTTCCCATGAATGTTATGGTGGTATCATCTTATGAATCATCACATGAACATCAGGATTTACCGATGAAGCCTAATTCCCAGATATTTTTATATTGTTTCATGCATTACCTATAATGATTGTGACTGTTCTGAATGATTTTATTATTATATATAGAAATGGTCAACAATTTAATCTCAATATAATGTAATTCAATTAAAATTTATATTGTATAAATCTAAATAGTGTTATCCTACATAGAATGATGATGGTACATTAATTTACAAATTATTTTATGTTGTATCCATGCACCATTGATTTTTTAGGATAATGTATTTTTTTATTTGATTGTATGAATTCAAAATATAATTATTGAAGAATATACGATTATAAATTGTGATTGTTGATTCATTTAATAATGCCATTTTAAATGACCGGTTAAATCTTCAAACCATACATAAGGTCATGTCAAACATACATGACATAAAAATTACAATTCATAAAGATTCTGGTATATCATAATTTTGAATAGTGATTCATGTAACTAAAATTTTATATCTATATAAATATAAATATATATCAATAAAAAATAAATATAAAATTTAAATTAAAATATTTTTTATTATATAAGGATGAAAACTAAAAAGTTAGTGTGGTTTTCCCATACATCCTTCAATTGAATCTATGTATACCAAAAAAAATATGTGTGATTTGAGGGCTTGACCATAACCTGACCATAGAAGTGGGATATAGGATACCTCTCATATGATCCATTTTCATCCACCTTATCACCTAGATAATACATTAGGAGTCAGAAAATATTTTTGATTCATTTGTATAAAGGTTTAATACCTATCCTTTTCTATTTTCAGTATTATTATATATTATTAATTCATATATGACAAATGAATTTGGAAATTATTGAGCTACGATGGCCTGACGTCCTTTATTCATGGGAAAGGATGGTGTAAAAAAACATTCTCCATAGGTGGTGGATCCTAAGACACAAATTCATAGCTCATGTAATGAAACATGAAGAAATTCATATTGTTCATCCACAGTGATTCTATGCTCAATTTACTGATATATTTTTGAGCTTCTTAATATATAAATATTGATATTTGTAACCTGGCCCTACATTAAATATTTAATTATAGAATTCATGTTATAGAATTATTAGAGGATATTGGGGGATGATGTTCCTAAAGCTGCTAAGTTAGGGTATGATTATATTTCATTGATAATAGTGCATTTAGAGACTCCACCAGATAAGAGGGTTGGGATTCCTTCTTATATGCTCTTTGAATCCACCTGGTGTGGGTGGGATATAATCTTTCTTAAAGGACATTATCAGGGTATGGTCTTGGAGGACATACAAACATCACCTTATGAATACTTATTATCATATATTATGATAGAGGACCACTCTAGTTTGTTTATGAACATATAACATGCTATTATTTATATTATGTAGTATCCAGAGAAATTTAAAAAATATCAACATTTTTCACAGACATTAACCCATAACAATTAGTCAGGTTGTTTAATATATTATACAAGGATGAGGCACCATTAGTATATTTATATTTCATTTTGAGGATGCATGTAGGGGAAATTCCATCTTGATTCCATGAACATACATCAATGTTTTTGGTTTCCAATGTCTTAGGATGGGACAAAAGATGCCTCGATGCATGTGGAACCAAATTGAGTATTATTTTTGTGCAAGGATGGTTCACCATTAGAATTTATGTATAACATTACCACTTATTCCTAATGAGAAGGTACATGTACTGACAACATGTTCATGCATTGGATCATTAGCCACATGCAATATTGGGATCTTATCTACTACATTCTAATTTGACAGATGAGGTCATCATGGACATGTTATTTAGAATAAATATTTATATCACACTATAGATTTGACATTCGTAGTTTAGTTTGTTTTCATCATAGGGTAATGGATCGAGAAATATATATTTTTTGAAAACTACATCCAAGGAGTAGATTTCGAGACCATCAATAGATTAATGTACTATTATAGTGTCCTCATCTTTGGTATCATCATTATTTGATACAAGTTATTCACACCCCATCATATCTAATATAATTTGAAAGATCCAAGTTCTAAAAGTTGACTAATTTTGTGTCATCATGACTCTCAACACCCCAGGTAATGGATCATTCCATGATTTTCTTCTAGTAAAATGAGTGTCTCGTGGGAAAGATTGGTACCAATTCTTGTGTAATTTATTTTTCCTTGAGATGACTAGTTTTTACTATAAACTCAGAATTTAATGACTAGTGCCTTATAATTCTCATGTTGATTTCAATCACTAGAGGTTATCCTTGACATCCCCAAATGGAAGTACCGATGTTCATAAGGGTGAATAGGATGTTCGGGTGAGTCGATTAGGTCCCATGTGTCTTGATTTTGGAGGAGTGACAACACATATGAATATCCTCTTATGTTCTGGGAATGCATTATATAGACATCCCTCCTATAGTGGCTCATTTAATGGTTTTCCACCACTAAAAATTATATGGATTACCTTATGTGAGGGGGGTAGAGTTCCATAAAGATCTCGTTCTAGGGGTTAAACTAGTGTCCATTATTCCTTTTTGTATGGAAACTAATAAGATGTAGGAAATCATGAATTTGATGGAAATAATATAAAGAGTGGGTTTTATATTAGCACATACATCTCCAAGATGTTTATCTATCTTTTTCTCTAAGAAGGAGAATTTTACCCTTAGGTTGTGTGTATATTATCATTTGTTGATATGAATTATGGTTAGAAATTTTATCCACTGAAATATGTAACAATTATCTTCAGCCATATCCATTTAATGAAATATTTATCGATGATATATTTATAGTTTACAAACCATCTAGTTCATGTGAGACCACCATACATACCTTATACAACATTCTAGAGTATATACGATTTTTAAAAGTATTTTATATTATTTTTTTCCAAAAAAAAACTCCTAAAATGTTCATAGCAATAATTAGACTTGTCTTCTACCCGTATCTAAATTCAATTGTCATAGTATTAAGGGATGACATATTTTGGTTTTCGTGCATCTAAAACAACCCTGAAAAACAACTTCAGAATGTTCTCAACACATTGGGAGAGAAATTTATATTTATAAATATCATTAAATGAAACTTTTAGAATGAAATGATTATCATATATGGTTATATCATTTCGGAGAGTGGTGTATCAGTTGACATAGAAAAGGTGACTAATGAGGATTCCATGTAGAAGCCCACACATTTCAATGACATATACAATTTGATGTGGATAAATGAATATTATATATGTTTTATTTTTTAATTATAATTCAAAGAGGAACCTCTTACTAGTCTAACTAATTAGGATTTGAATTTCAAGTGGTCCAAATATTGTGAGATTTCCATTAAGAAGATAAAAATAATACATTTATCAGGAACGATCCTCATTATTATAGTACCTTGAAAAGGAAAAAGTGTTTTATTTTATGTATCAATCATAAATCATGGATAGTACTACTATAGGATGATTGAGTCATTGGAAAAAATTTCATATTGGTTGAGGAGTCATGAGCATATCTCTCTAACAAATGATATTGATCTAGAAGCTATTTTCTTTGAATTATATTATTAGTGATACTATTTTCATGGATAAAACACTTTGGTTTATATTGACGAAATAATCCTCAAGTATAACTTTACGCAGTGGAACATGAATCTTAGGAACCAAAGATGATTCAAATAGATTCTTCCATTAAATTTTGATATTTAGTATGCAATAGGGAAGAAATTGTATATTATTGTAATTTTCACTAGGTTTCCCACATGTTACTATGTTTATGTGGAATGATTGTAGCCCAATTTATTGTTACATATATAACCAGTCCCATAATGTAAATATGATTATGTAGTGATGGATTTTATTACTGGTTCCATGAGGTCAAATTCAGGTAGTGAAACTCTTTGGGGATTTATCGATACACTGACAAGGGTGTCCTAATTTTTCCCATTAAGAATGTCTTATCATTAGATTATCATAGATATATGTATGTAATTTTAATTATAAACTAAAATTGATACCCTCATACTTTTATTTTAGATAGGAATTCTTATTTCACATTGATATTCATGTATGGGTTTTAAAAATATGTGTGTACAAAGGTGCATCCTAAGATTGGGTCCCCCACAATGCTGATGGAGAGTTAGAATGAAACATATAGGATTTGGACGACATGCACAAAGAACATGTCCTTAATAATGAGGATAAATTGGAGAAACATATAAACTTATTAATACTATCGTAATATATTTTCATTTAGGAAATAATAATGATGGATCTCTTTTCATATTTATATGCTAAGACATTGTGTTATCCTCTACGATGTCTAGAGTTTGGGGAGGTGGCACTGCTAGGTCCTCTTCTTATCCATGAAACATCAATGAATTTGAAAATGACAAGAAATATGATGACTATAGATCATTATAGAATGAAATCATATTTTCTTTAACTATTGGTGAACATTTTAGTATAAATTCTGATATCATGTTTTCCTTTTTTTTACCCCTAGACTGGGGAATAGATGAATATTCAGGAAACAGAAGCTATCAGCTTTTTTTAAAAAATTTATATCTTTGAATGAATATGTATGGTGTCATATTTGTTGTTTATACAACCAAGATATTATTACATGAGAAAAATAATCATCATTTCAAGGCTTCACCTTTTCCAAGGCCATCTGTATGAGGCCTTCAATACTGGGGATTTTTAATTGTCTATCGATGATATTTTCATAATGTATCATATTCACATATTTGAGTTGTACGTGAAGGATCTATGAGGAAATTTGTTCCATTATTAAGTTTGATATTGAAAAATATTAATTTTCATGATGAGATCTGATAGTGGGAGGCTGATGTATGTGCCCAATGGCAGGTGTTATTCTCATATGATGATTTACCATGATTGGATGGGAAATCTTTGGATAAGTTCTTTTAAGAGGGATGATTCTATGAACTAGGTTATTATTCATGGTATGAAACAATATTATTTTGGTATTATCAATTCTATTATCCTTATAATTTTTATTTAATGTTTATAGAAGGGTTCAAGAGAATCATTGGGTTTTTTTGAGCTTGGATTCATGGCATTTTGTGTAAACAATAGGGTTGTATAGTTAGTATATATGTGGTTAAAAGTGTTAATGTTTAGATAAAATATGCAAGAATTAAAATGTAACCATATAGGGTGAAACACAATTCTAAAATATTTTGTTTATAATTTAACTACATCAAAAGTGATGTGTGTTCCCAATGAAATGTGGGACACATTGTTAGAGAAATATTTTACAAACCATGCTCCTGAAACCCTGTGCAACACTATGGTTGGACATTTTCTAGAATATGGTTAGGATAATGTTTAAAAAACATGTTGTCATCCCATTTCCCTATAATAATTAATGGTAAGTTACCATTTAAGAATCCTAATATTTATGTCATACCTCTATTTTCCTTCATCTCCCACACATAACATCCCTCACCATCATCAACTCTCTGCCGCAAGAATATGATAGTGTTTTTATATCTCCTTCCTTCAAGCTAAACATAAACGAAAATTAGTCTTATTGGATTCCAAATTATAACATATACACTCCTCTATAGTCCATCTTTTACATATCAATCCAAGCCCAATGTTATTTCTATGAGAGCTCATATGCACGGTCTTAATGTAATAATCATGTTTAGTGATTTCCCATGTTCTCTATTGATTCAAAGGAACAAATGGATGATGAATCATCTACCCACATAGTGTAATTAGTCTAGAATAGTTAGCATAAATTATATATTTAATTTTTTATAAAACATTTTCATTTGAACTGGAATTACCTAGAACTATCTCCAAAATTAATTAATAAATTAAATTCAATGAATTCTCTTGACTACTCGGGCCTGAGATACATTTGAACCATTATTTTGTGGAATTACCTAAACACGAGACATCCCATTTTTTATTACATATTAATGTCATATATATATATATTTATACCATTAAATATCAATTTATTTTATCTGAAATTATTGATTTTATTTAAAAGATATGATATTCCAAGTGTTTTAACCCTTATATTTTATGCCGAATATTTTTTAGATGAATTAAATAATTTTCAAAACATGATTAAAGTGTTATAATTGTATTTAATTAATATATGTAAATATTTCATGAATGATATTTTACAGCATTAATTTATGCGGAGGGTAACATAAGGGTCCCAATTTATCTATGTTTTTTATGGGATGATTGTGCTTTATAATTCCACTTTCAAATAAACCTTAATGTTCCTCGTACAATAGTTTGATTATTTACATGATTTGTTGGACTGGAACATTGATCTGATGAGTTACCTACCCATGATTGATATATTTTCCTTATGGTGATTACAGTGGACTAGATCAAATCATTATATGGTTGTACCATTTCCCGAGAGATACTTGGTCCCCCATGGGTTATTCCTAGTATTTTCTCAGAGGTTCAAAATATAAACCACGTACAATGTTATATATGGGATTACTCTTGATGATTAACATACACACAATCTTATGGATTTGGACCCATATAGTACTTTTGGAGGGATACATCTGTTTCATTTTATGTTTCTTCTAGCACAGTATTGGGATTCCATGAATTAAGTTCTATCAATGATTTTTAGTAAAAATTTTGAATGCCTAACTGAAAGACCAATGATTCTCTAGAAAAACCAAAAAAATTATAGGGTTTGGTATTTATGATTAATATTATATGAATACCAATTATTAATATTATATCATTTTTATATATGTGTACCATTTGTAAAAGATATCTTTCCGTGGAACAAACATGTAGTTTTTGTCAAGGGACCAAATGGAAACCTAGTCGAATGTGGTTGATTGATGGATTTATTATTTTACCTTTACATTCACCATTATCATTTTATATACACTTGATGGAATTTTATATACACTATTATTTATGGCCTATTATGTATTTATCACACCCTATTCTAGAAAATTATGGAACCAAAATAGACATCGGGTTTAGAGGTATATATAAAGGGATGTGGCTCACTTCTGATGCTTGATCATTCTTCAACATTAGTATATAGTATGAGACTATATGACCTAGCCTATGATCATAATGTTTTGTGATTTTTTATACTATTTTTCATAATTCTTCATTGGAATTTTTCCTTGTATCCCATCTACTTTTATTTTGTTGTATAATAATGATATTATCATCGTTTTTTTATATTGATTGAGCTTCCACCTGTTTATTTATTAGAATGATTTATTATTTTTTATTATAGTAATTTATTACATTTTACACTAAATTACATAATTACCAAATAATGTTAATTATTATTATAATTATTTTATAGTATCCCAAACATACCATCATAAACCATTGATACTAGTCGGCAGTCTTGATAATTCTATGACGTTCGCTTGAGGTCATGTGGCCAAACAGCTCAGGGCCCAATTATGTGTATTATTTGTTTTTACTTAAAAGTTTTAATGATAATATGTGATATATATTCTATTATTATAATTTTTTAATTATAATATTATATATAAAATCTCACATTCAATTGTAGGGGAATACAACAATCATCGCTCGTTAGTACGGAGGACTAACTACATATGAAGTGATGTGATTTTTTTCACTAACAATTCATATAGATTGTAAGTAAAATTAATTTAATAAATATATTTGATATATAATAAATAATAATTACTCTATGAGGATGATATATTATTTATTTTCAATTTCATTCAATCCAATTCTAAAATGAAACCATTGTTCATGCATACGTATGACCTTTTGTCCTCAGGAATGATGTATTTCATTTTCTATCTCTATCATTTATGGATTACTCAAAATAAATATATACTGCTTTTTTAGTTGAAATTAATTTCATTCTTAGAATTATATATTTTAAGAAAAAATTATCTATTAAAAATTATTTAAAATATCAAACCAAATCATACCTGAATGACAAATCAGTCTTTACCTGGAATGTGATTTTAATAAAGAATTATTAATAAAATGGTATTAAATGGTCATAATTAAGTCAAATAAGTTATGATACATGTGATAAGTTTTATATATCATATTTATAATAAATTATAACATAATTTATAGTTTCAATAATTTACGAGTATGTTGAGCCATAAGTTAAGGGATTTTGTCGCAAATTTTACAACTCTAAGACATAAGTTTATGTTATATATCTGTCTTCTTTTATGTGGTTAATATAATTCAAATTTATATGTAAATACGACTAATCTACTTATTATCATGACATTAAATTTTTATTATGATTTTATTCCATAGTGGGATTCTTGATTCCATGGATACTAATTTGGAAAGAGAATTTGTCTTATTTTTTCTCTGTTGAGAAAATATTGTGCTATGCTCTAATATTATTTTATGATATTGATATCTCTTCCCTTTTTTATGATATATAATGTCTCTTCTAATATTCATTATATTTAATATTTCAATTGATTCTATTTTTCATAGATATTACGATTCAAATAATAATAATGTATTACTGGTTTAGTGTTACAATCTCAATATTTAATGATATTTTATATGATATGATTACAATGACAAAGTATAATTATATACCACTAAAGTACTAATTAATATTCTTATTATCTAGATATTTATTTTAAATTTATTTTTTCCCTTTAATTTTCACCCCTTTAAGGATTATGGAGACACAAAAACGTTTTTAATAAAAATCATCATTATTTCTTTCTCTGGTAAAAACCTTTATTTCTTACAAACAATTGATTTAAAAAAATTATTTAATAGAATTATTTTATGAAATTAAAATTATATTTTAAGCACACTTTTATAATATTATTACATTTCAAAAAATGGTTTAAAATGATTTTCATATCATTTTCAAATGTAGAAGATTTTATTTTACCAAAATTATGAAATGAATCACTATTTTTAATCATGAATCCCTTGAAATGAGTTTTACACCCTCATGGTCAATCAATTTATTAATGAATCTATAATATTCTTAAATGGTTAGTTTCAATTTGATGAAAATTTTAAATAATATATGATTTATTAGTTGTGAATAGTGATTTTTAAAGTGTACAGTCTATTTTCCTCTGGAGATGATCCTTGTGATATTTCAAAATTATTTTCAATATATGTTGACATATTTTAATAGTAACAATGAATTACTAGGAATATAATCAAATTTTACCATCCATATTTTCTTAACTGGTCTTTTGTATATTAGGAATTTTTTTTCAAACCTGATCTTTATCAATGGGTTATTAATTGAAGAAATGAGGATATTTTGATGAATCTCTTTTATTTTTCAGGGGGTATGATATGATGAAATGTTTATGAAACCCATTTCATTCCAGGATTTATGATATGATTAATGTTTTATTGTTTTATGACACATAAATTCATGTTTTTTAGGATCATATTTAAATTTACCTTCATCCAATCCATTGGGTAATGATTAATATTATATGAGATCAAAAGGTATCATGATAGGTTATATGAAGAAAAAAAGGTAAAAACGTTGGTTTTAAAAATCCTAAAATAGTGTAAATGTTATGTTATCCCAATATCAAGTTATGTATAATTTTACAAATTTTAATAATGAAAAACTCTATTCGATAGCATACATGATATTCTACATCAACCGTAAACAATCAAGTAAATATCATTTCCTAAATGTCACCATTATAAACTAGGAATTGTAATGGAGGTAATGAAAAATATGAATTTAATTATGAAAAATTTCTTTTCGCATGTTTATATAATGATTCATTTGTTACAAAATTAATTAATAAAACAGATAAAACCCAATTAATTATAAAGGATGTGTATTTATGAACACTATTTACATTAGAATAATTGTGTTTTTAAAATAATATGTAAGTTGTTTTGGATTATATTAATAATATATATACATATATATAAAATTTTCATTTTAATTTTTATATTTCATGTTTTATGTTTCTAGATATTATGTAAGAACAAATTCATTATTATGAATAATAAAAGTATTTTTCAAAAAAATCACTTGTACTGCCTTTTGATGGTGAACCCATATTAAATATAGTTTTGGAAACTTTTATAAGATATATTTTAAAATTAAAATTTTATGTTGTATGTGGGACAAAAAAAATAAAATGGTAATTAATTTTTGAATTTTTTTGATAATTTTTGTTTTTTATTGAATAGTATAAAATACTCAGTTTTAATTGAAAATTGATTCTTCTTAAAATTTATTTATATAGTTATGTTGTATTATTAATTGGATTTATAGTTTAATTATTAAAAATGTTTATATTTTATTCCAATTTAGGTATTTATAATCAATTTTAATGTGAATATAAATATTAAAATATTTCATATTCTTGAATGTTTTACATTAAAAACCACAGTTTTCCAGTTTTTTACGAAATTAATTTTTTATGTAATTATTCCAATTAATTGTATTGAATTGGAAAAAAAGGAATCTATATTTGTTATAAAAGGTAAAAATTATTATTTAATGTAAATTAAAATTTTTTCTTATGAAAATGACACCATGGTTAAATAATTATTAATTGCGATATAGGTAAAAATGAGACATGTTAATGTTTAAAGGGTAAAAACATAAGATACCTGAAAACAACAACATATAAAGGGTTTTTAATGTTTATATTGACCATAAACAGCCAGTAAAACATTTATTTAAATATATTTATTTGAAATTCGTTCCACCTCAATGTTGTTAGCATTAAATATAAAATAATCAATAATATAATCACTTGAACCCACATATCCTCATGTTTAATACCACCACTCACCTACCCATATAGACTCAAAAATGCTTTTAGCTACTCATATATATTTAAAAAATATATCATTCTCACTATACTCACATAAAAGTTCTTCTCGTCTCACCAAAAGTCCCAATCTAAGGTCTTCCAGGTAGTTTTGAGGAAGTAATATTCAAGAGGTAATTTTCACAATTTACCACTCTTAATTTCATTTCTTTTTCAACATTGAGCTCACCTTATTAATAAATAAATTCATGATAAATTTAGAATCATGTATATAATGGATTAGTATGTTTCTAATTCAATTTCTCATATCCATTTCATTTCTCACTTAAACTTATTCAAAGAAACGAAATTATTGTACATGTTATGACAGTTAATCACCTATGTGAAAACTATTTTTCTTCTTAATCCATTACCACCTTCTTGGAAGGTCATAAAAATATTTTTATTGTAAAATAATATATTAATATGTATAATATAACCTATTTTATATTCTTGAAATTTAATATTCATCATTTTTCATGCTTTCTATATTGGGGTTATATGATAACATTGTTTTGGGACGTCTGCACTACCGCCTCGTAAAAATGAGGTCATTAATTCACACTTTACAAGAAGTTATTAAATATTTTTTTATTATTAATATATGTTAAAAAGTTAATATTAATATTAATTCTAATATAAATATATTCTATATATTTAACTATATTTCATTTAATTTCATTCCATAAATATGAAACAAATAATGAAAATAATGTTCATGAACATACGACCAATCGATTACCTAAAGAACGTTTTTAGTTTGACTATAATGATTATTATAAATAATTATAAAAGTAATACATAAGATATTTATATAATGATTTATATTCATGATATTTTGGACATATGACCACATCGAATATTACAATCTTATCATATTCATTTTCAACACAAGTACTGAATTTCGAGAAAACATCTGATATGAACATAAATAATTATGTCACTATAATAAAATGGTAATTATTCATATAAAAGGAAATATAGACATGAAAATTTTCTTAATAATGTAAAAATTGACATATGTTTATTATTTAGGAATAACAAGAAACATACGTGACGAGTTGGACTCAAGCTAAGGGTATTCCTTAAATAAATGTCAACTCATTGTTGTTTACTTATAATTAATTTATTATATTATGCCATGATTATGTGTGGAATCACTTTTTTTTAAATTATGTTAAAATTTTCACTTACCGTATTTTTTTTATATAATGCTTGTATACATATTCACCCTAATTATAAACTCTTACATCATTAAGATGAACATTGTAAGGATTTAGTCATCTCACATTTTACACGATGAGATATATTCCTTTCAAGAATAATTTATATTGGGTTGTGTATATTAAAAAATAGTTGAAATTACATATCATGAATATTTTTATATAAAAACGTATTAAATGTTTAATTTGAAAATTATTACATTATTCAATCATATGATTTGGAAGATTACAAGTGTCAATGGATTCTCTAATCCTAATTTCCATTATGTGGGTTAAACATATACTTCTTGATTATTAGTGTTCAACTCTTATGTGTGAAATTTATTTTGAATATATTATCATTTATTTCTAATATTTTAATATTTATTTAGAGAGAAGACATGTAACTGAAAATGTTTATACAGAAAAATAACTTTGTGGGGTAATTCGTCTCAATCTCCTTTCATTAAGTCATGTTTTGATGTTATAAAAATCATTTTTAGGTGTAAAATTTAATCATTTTCACTATATTTTGGTATTGAAAATGGATTGTAAAATTGATTGAATATTTAAATATCATGAAATTAATTATTCTAATTTTAAATATGATTTTATTAGTGAAATGTTGATAATATAAATCTATTATGTATTATTATTATATCATGGTACAATACATTTGACAGTTGTTTAAGTGATACCCTAAAGATGGGTTGTTTCATGATAAACCATATAAGTGTGATTATGTTATAACCTTCAATGAATTGGTTATCGATGATCATCATATGGCTATTCCATTTGTGTGTGTGAAAAGTGTTGAAGCCGAAAGTATGGTTATTCCATTTTAGTATGATTATGTCCCAAGTTACCTTTATATATTATATATTTTTTATATGTGTTTTATGGTAATATTTCTTGTTCCAAAAGGGTACGAAATGTTCATATATTCAGTAAATTGTTTTTAATATTTCTTAAAGTTTAATTTATTACATTGTGATAACGGATTAATGGTTTACATGTTTCCACAAGAATAATAGTGTTTCCTCATTGTGTATACCTTACATAGATTTTTCTGCTCATCCCATGTTTAGATATATTTTTCTTATGAATAAATATAGAATAGATTAAAGGATGTGAACAAGAAATGTTATGACGATTATAGATGAAACAAAACCATGTTTCTTTTGAAAAATATTTTTATATAAAAATTGGGTTGCGAGTAGAAGAGTCTACCTTGTAATATTTGAGTAGTTTTATTTGAGTTATACAAAAATTCTATAAAAATATAAAAATGAAAATAAACTCAATGTGATATAAATTCAAATTACTAAATTAACTCAATATTATGTAATTTTAAAAGATGGGGACTTATAGTTTGTATTAGAGGTATTTTTAGATAACATTTGAGGTTAGAGTATTTTTTTAAACATAAGTGTTAGGGTGTATATAACCACAACAGTTAGCATATTAAAAAGACTAATACATATTTTAGATAACATTAAAGAGTTTTAGATAACATATGGATGTATATAATAGTTTTTATCTTCATCATAAAATATTTTATGATTAATATATTGATATAATCATACTAGTCTTTTTTGTTTTAGTAAATTGATGGATACAACCGGTTTCAAAGTGACAATGGATGTGATGGAACTGTGTTGGTTCTCAAAACAAACAATCAAATGAAATGGTGTATTCAAGGAGAACTCGTGTGGTTATTCTAATCCAACTCATAGGATAAATTCTTAACAACTTGAACCTTGTTGAGTTTACGAAAGAATCATATATGAGAAAACTGAATCCTTATGGAAGTTCACATAACAATTATCAAATAAATTAAATATATTAAACAATATATGTGTGAATAATGATGAAATAAAGAACTCAGAATTTTTTTATAGGACATTAATATGATATATATTTTTTAATTAAGGACATAAAGCAATAACCTACCAAGGAAAATGGAAGCATTATGTTTACTCCAGGAAAGGGAAAGAATTTATTTTTGAGTTATCAATTTAATGTTTTACATGTAGAGAGTGCGATCATTATGAAAATAGATGTACTATAAACAAGGTTCATGAATAGAATCATTAGGACCATAAAAATATATTTTTATAAATACCTAATTCCATTGTAATAGATTATGTAGAATGTAAAAAATAAAATATGGAATGTATGGACAATTTATTGGCTCATGTTGTGAAATTATTGACTCTTATGACTTGATTCATGTGTCTGTTTGTAATAATAAGATTAAAATGCATGGTTAGGTTATCATGATCAGCGATGAATGATTAAGAAGACATCATATAATAGTTTAAAGTGTAATAGCATATTTTAGGACAACGAAATGTTTGAAATCATTAATACTCTTTTGATGATTGAAGTATATTTGGAAGGCTTGTTTTATTTTTTTGTTATTTCTAACCCATAAGTGTGATATATTAAAATTTTATTTGAGGATGATTTATCAATTCATTTATATATATAATTATAAAGTATTGGATAACCATTAGGCTTCATATGATATTTTTTTAGGTACATAATGGTTATTAAATTTTTGGATGCATAATAAATGGTATTAGATAACATTTGAGGTTAAAACATTAAATGGTTAGTTTTGAGTACAGTATCATATTTTTAAAATGATATAAGAACGATATAGTTTTAAAAAATGGAAAATCCACTGGATGGTTGACATCCCGTCACATCCAGTAACACCATGGTAATTAAACCCACAACTAAAAGAAAAATAAGGGTGCATCACCTATAACTAGCCTTTATGAAGTCCCAGTTATTATGACTTCATTAGTTGTATTTATACAATTTTAGGGAATAGAAATAATTTTATTTTTTGAACCCTTGTATTATGGACTATATTATCATGGGATTGGAAAATGATTTAACTATTATGTGAATAGTTTTATTTTGGGGGAACATCACAATTTTGGGAATCGTAATTGATCAATGTAAATATAATACTATGGAATTTTATTTAAATTGATATGGTTTATTTATTTTTTTGAATAATATATGATATTAGTTTGTACATATATTTATTTGGGTTATTTATTGAAATGATTAACATATCATGAAGATTTCTAGGGCAATTTTTTTTGTATGAGACTTCAAGAGTACTTGATATTATTTGGAGATAAATGATAAAATTTATCTTGTAAGACTATGTCATCAAATCATTATAAATATTGTATTTAAATATTTTTGTTTTATATGTAATGATAAGATAAAAACTATATTTAATGTATTTTGGGTAATATGATTCCATAGAATTTAATTATATTGACTCATGCATGAAAAATTCTTCTTTAATGATCATCATTTGGAGAAAAATGTGCGTTTGTGGTGGAAATTGTTTAATGGATGAAACTATACATTTCAAGTATGTATGTTTCATTATATTATTTTTCTAGGATGTAAATTATTTAATCATCTCTATTAAAATGATCTTAACATAGAAATGTTACTTATTAACATTTCTCAATGGTCTTTTAGAAAATCACACATTAATGACTTTGTGATGGATAAAATTCCAATGATTATTTCTATTTCATACTATATTAGTCATTAAGAGTCTATATTATTATCCATGTCCTTGTTTGCCTACATGAAAACCCAGTATGTGTTATCTCAAGTAACTATTATAATTCTTTTTTATTTCTATTAAAGTTGAACTCTAATTAATACACTTTTCAATGATTGATTTTAGTAAAGGTATTTTGAAAAGTCATACCTTAGTTACTGACCCTGAACTCAAATATCATTGAAATAATTTCCAAAATGTTGGAAAATGTAACATAATGAGTTTTAATAAATAAACAATATGTTTTATACAGTACATGATACACCATATTGAGGATAAACGAACATATAAACATTATTAGTTTCATTTTAATGTAATAACCATCACATTGGGCTTCCATAAATGAATATTATTAATTTAATAATGAAAATAGTGTTTACACATGTTTATATAACAAATAATTGGTTACCGATGTAATTACAAAACTAATTATAATCCTATTGAATATAAATGACGTGTTTGTATGAAAAACAATTTAAATTCTAGTAATTGTTTTTATAAAATAATAAATCATGCTTGTTGGATTATATTAATAATTTATATATATTATAAAAAATTTATTTTTCATTATTCAATTTCAGTGTTTCTTGAGATTATATATAATCTAATTCAAATTTACGAATAAAATATTTATTTTTCAAAAAAGGTATTTTTACACCTTTTTATAGAGAACCAAATTTAAATATTGTATTTAAAAATTTCATAAGTTATATTTGATGAAATAAACTTCTTATTTTGATGGTGTAAATAAAATTTTACTTTGGTTAAATTTTTGTAATTATTTTTATAATATTCATTTTCAAATGAATAATGAAAAATAGAACATTTGAATTCAAAATTGTATCTTCGTATAATTTATTATATAAATAGATTTAATTTCATTGGTTTTATATTATAATTAATCTATTTTATTATTGTTTCAAAAAATTTATTTAAATCAAATCAATTTTAAGTAAAAAATAGATACAGAAACATTTTAATCTTTTGAATGTTTCACTTTAAAAAACTGTATTATTTATATATATGTGGACTTAACATTAAATCTAATACATAAAATTATTTGAATTTAATTGGATAAAATGGATTCCATATTTGTGATGATATGGTAAAAAAAATTAAGGATAATTTAATTTGAGGTGCGTATCAACCATAAAAATAATAATCAACATTAATTTAATTTATAATTCATTGAAGTTAATGACACCTCAATGTGGTTAGTATTAAATATAAAATAATAAGTAATTTAATCACATGAACCCACCAATCCTCATATGTAAATTCCACCCATCTCTTCCCCATGTCATCCCAATAAACATTGTAGTTCCAAAATTATATTCAATAAAATATCCTCCAAACTCTCCCTTTGTCTATGTTATTCTTGTATAACCAATATACAAAGTCCAATGTCCTGAAGGGTCTTTCAAGTATGGGATATTCAAGAGGAAGTTTTCACAGAGTGACTCCCTTAATTTGTTGTATTTTTATACATTCTCCTCACATCCTTCAAATATAAATTCATGATAAATAAAGAATAATTTATATACATTATTATTATATTCCAAATGGAATATATCATATCCATTTCATTTCATTCCATCTCTCAAACAATGAAATGAATTTGTTGTCCAAGATATGTTGTTTAATCGCTATCGTGAATAATGTTTTTATTCTTTTTCCATTACTACCAAACTGGATGGTATTAATTCTATTTTTCTAGTCAAATAAAATTTTAATTTATATATTAAAACCTATTTAATATTCTATAAATATATTATTAAACATACCTACATGATTTCCACATTTTGGTTATATGATAACTTCATTTGGGGACATATGGACTACCACCTCCTCCAAATGATGTTATTCATTCACACATCGCATGGACCGAATCTGTAGAGACCCGAAGCTTGACGTACATGGACAATACATTAATTTTTCGGAATACTTATTACATAACAAAAACACACACACAAGGATCGTAATAGTTTAATGTCTTTGGAAACTCGGAATATAATCTTCTAATCGTGGTGAAAGATCTCCAACATCTCCCATAAAGATCATCCTTTTTTATACCTAAAACCTTTCTTTATATCCTGGGGAAATGAAAACATAAATTGGTGAGCTCAAATTCTCAGTAAGGGTAAACAAAATAAATATCAATCACATCATAATCATAAGAACATAACATTTTGGAAATCTTAACCTGCAAAAGAGAGAATAATTTCATAACATGGGATAAATCATAGTAGTGAAATGGAATCCCAATAATCATAACTTAAAACATGAAAATTTGTGGCATACACACATAATCATAGATAATCATATCTTATTAGTCAAGACTCATTTCCAAGACTATCTTAGTGGACAAAGTTCATTTCTGAACCGAGTCACCCTCGTTTCAGTCCCGTTTCACTGAACCAGTATAACCTACCATTCTAATCATGTCTATCTCATGAGATATAAAATCATTAACCAATGCATTGGAGGGAGATATAGGTCCCACCCATCTCATAATGATACCATTCTTATGTGTGCCACGAAATCATAAACCATACATCATTGCATAACCCATGTAATAAAAATGGGAATCTTAAATATCATGACGTCATAAAACAATTCATATACGATAAAGGAATTCATAAAAATAATTCAATCACAACATAATCAAATCAATGCAATAATATGGATAAAAATAGAACCCTATATTATCTTAGATGGAAAATAATTTTGATAAAACACTTGAACTCCATTCTTGATGAAAATATCTTTTCTACTTAAATTTTTTTTTTCCTTTCATAACATGTCATACAATTTTTAAATAATGGAAGTTGATTAAAAATAAACATGAAAACTTTTAAATAAATATTCTTGGAAATAATGTTTTAAAAATCCACTCATTTCGTATAAGTTAAAAGAAAACATTCTTCTCGTACTTTTGTCGGAAAAGTCAAAAACGTACCTTGTACGAAAAACGACAAAAGATTCCTTTCATATCTTTTACTAAAAACTCACCGAAGGGTAAAAATGGATTTGATCAATTGTATGTGGATGGAAATAATATTACATATTGAGGAAACATGGATGTGGATGGTAAAATACACCCCAGTAAATGCCAAAATATATACAATCTCGGATAAAAATGAGATTGTGATATTTCCTGTACCATAGGTCCGATATGCTTTGTACATGTCTGAACCTCCTTTATAATAATTTAAATAATGTTATTGATTATTACAGAATCATAATTATTTTTATGATATCATATATTGTCATATTCTTAGCTTCTTAGTAGTAATATTTCATTGCTACTTGTTATTCGGGTGTTTATAACTTTTTGTTCTTATGCGTGTTTTGTCAAATAAATTCTGATTATTATCTTTAGGTTTTAGATACTTCATATCCATAATTTTATTAGTGAAATATATATCATATTCATTCATTCAATTCATTTATATAATCATTATGAAATGAAGATCATGTAGAATGAGTCGCATCACATCGTGGAGACGGTATTCCGTACGTACGCACGAGTGATGATATCATTCCTATGATCATGGAATTGTATTGGAGTGTATGTATACTATTTCAGAATTAGTATCACTTTATAATTGTCATATATAGTCATTATTTACACCATTATATTCATCCAAGTAAGGTGGTGGTGGAAAATAGATTACACCACGGCGTGGAGACGGTATTCCGTACGTACGCACGCGCGATGATTTCTTTTTCCATAGGATGGATAGATGGTGAAATAGGGTTGTTTCATACTTATAATAACATATCAGTATATGAGTTATACTGATGTTATTACTTCGTAATGAAACAACTAATGAATAAGAAGTGGAATAAGAAATAAAGATGAAAGAATCGGTAGCGGACATTACCTCTTCTTTGAAGTGCTTCTTTGAGACCTCGTTTTAGGGCACTAAAATAGGTTTTTGAAGAATCCCAGAACCTCTAGGATGTCTCTATGGAAGTGGAGAGGAGAAAGTGGTAGGGTTTGGCCGAGCTTGAAGTATCAAAGTGGTGTGAGGAAGAGAGGGAGGGGGTGCCCTTTTATAAGGGAGGAGAGGGGCTCCTTTGGAAAAACTAAAACGTTATTTTATTATAAATTCAAGTTCGGTTTTAAATAGCTCAAAATTGATTTATTTCTAAGATAAGGTGGGGATGGGTCTATATAATCTCATCCAATAGAATTTAGACAATTTTATGTTCCTATTTTAACCATATCATTTAGATTTAAAATTAAGATAAATAATTTTACTTTTACCGTGTCTTCTTGTGTTCTTATACTATATGGTTAATAAACATACTATATCAAGTCAAAAGAACCCCAAGTTGTTTATTATTAATATATATAACCTTATCTAAGTCATTTTTCTGAACCATAGATTTTTAGGAATAAAATAACAATTAATAAAATAATATTTTTTTTAAAAACTATTTTATGTCAATTTTGACACTATTTAGTAATTGATTTTTGTGAAACTTATAACAGAAAGATAAGTTCGAAAAAAGTTAATTACATCAATACTAACATGACATATTAACCTAGAAAATTAGTGTAATTCATAAAAAGTGTAAAATTACATTTATTTTGGTGCTTATAACATCTATTATGTCAATATTTCATTAATAAGATAATTACTACATCATCATTGTGTCATAAATAAATTAAATTATTTAATGTCTAAAAATTACAAATAAAATACCTTTATGTAGTAAATTCTTTTATATTTCTAATGAATATTTATAGTCTAATTTATCTTATGTATAACCCCATATTAAAAACGATTTTATTATTAAACATTGATTTTAACTATTTTAACCCTTCTCTAAATAAATTAATAATAAATGTCCTAATCTAATCCAAGTGGGCCTAAATGGTCATATTTTATTCCTAATGTTGTTTTTGGTCGAATTAAACTTGTCCAATAGAATTTGGACATGTGTTAGGGTAATAATAATATCATTTTTACCCTTAATTACCCTATTTACTTTTAACCGTGGTAAAAAAAAGTAAAAAGTTACTATTCACCAAAAAACTATTTTCATATAATTGAACAAAATTTTACTTACTGAAATCAACCGTGTCTCTCGGATTTTTTAAACTCTACTCACAGAAGCGGTAAAATTATGTTTTATTAAAAATTCAGTATTTTTTACTACCACTTTGTGCTTTCACTATTCATCAAAAATTGAATGTTTTCAGAAAAATACCAAAAATTAGGCCTAAGCTATATTTAATATTATGAACTCAAAAATGATGTCTATTTTACCAAATTAAAAACATATTAGTTGAAATAATTAATTTAAGAATTAATTTCCGTCGTCAAAACAAATAGCGTGTTTTTAAGAGATATTATCCATCAAAAGATTGACATTTGTTTATGACTGGTTTAAATGTAAAATTACATCCAATAACCAACATTGTATTAATTTGTAAAAATATATTATAAATATAATTTAAAACCACTTAAATTAATAACTTATCACTATTAATTATTTCGATTAAAATAGTTGTTTTTAATTATAATTTAGTAGTTTTCACTATTCATCAGAATATGAAAGTTATCCGAAAAGTAAATTTTTTTTACCATAAGCTAATTTCGATATTACGAATCCAAAAATGAATACCATTTAAAAAAAAAATTACAAAATTTCAAAAAGTGGTTATTACTATCCATAACGGCTAGTTTTAATAATATTTTAATAGCATATTGTTGTTTAGTGAAACGCGGTATTGCGTACTACACAAGCTATCGGGGAAGGTCGCGATTGTGTGTAATGAAAGGCAAGTCAAGGATGCGTGTTGTGCAAGCTCCTTTTGGTGTAGCGTACAACACAAGACATTAATGAAATTAAAAAGAATATTTTTCATAAAATCTCGGGGTGTTACATTCTACCCCCCTTAAAATGAATTTCTCCCTCGAAATTCGTCGGGGTTATAAATGGTTTACTATTCGAAAGTTTCTTTAATAGAAACCCACATCGTAAAAAGGAATACCAAAACCAATATTTAATAAAAAAATTATGAAACGTAACGGTTACCCAAATAAACTAATCATTGGGTTTCCACATAGGTGAAAATATGGATATGGAAGAGAAATCTAACCATCATGTTATGATCGAGAGTGGTAGAGAACATGGCTATGGAAAATCCAGCAATAACAAATCCAAGAATTAGTGACGATCTAAGGTACCATATGATTAATCAGATATAAGAGCACTAGGACAACATTTTTGGTTTTCAAGATCGTTTCCCTAAAGTTGATGAAATTGGAATTAGAAGAAATACTTTCGTGATTTCGGTATAGTCTCACCATTGGTCGTTCTGTGGACATTTTCAACATCACCTCTTAAAGAAATGAAGTTGAATTTTTCATTCGTGATGTGTTAGTAGATCATGTGATAGAATGATGGGTCATTCCATCTGTCTCAAACAAAAGGTTAGAAAAGTTATCAAAAAAATACATAAGTCCATCTATAGTGAGATTAATCATATATGGTTCCTAAAATGGATTTATACTTCATATATCATACTGCTTAATATAATAAAACTAGTTTCTACTAAACAGGAACTTCCTGTAGGCCAGTGGTAGGCGATAAAGGCCAGTCACACTTCGGTTGGGGGTTCGATTCCCACGGCCTTGTCCGACGCGATGGTCTGTCGCCCGTCCTGCAGGTTGTCCTTTTTCTAAAACTATATAACTATAACATCCCATCAATAATATCGAAAAAACTTTTATCCTTAAACACTAATAACTTATGTCCAACATAGTCCATTTCAATCTTTTTGCTTATCCATAATACTGCAGTCCACTATCATAATATAGTGAAAACGATTACCAGAGATTTAATACCATCGATGATCCCCATATATCAAAAGATATGTCTTGTTGGTCACATTCAAAACATTCAAAGGCCTTAATCACGTGTTCTCTTGAATACCCATTGAACCATAGTGAAAACATGAATGCAGTTAAAAGTTAACACTTTCCATATACCAAAATCCTCAAAATTCTATATACTCAAACCATGATATCACTTAGTCCTTATGTCAATCATGAGCTCATGAATACTATCAAATATGTCATTTTCTCATTTTCCCTTCATTATGCACATATCATATTTTTCCAAAAATATCTCAATCATTTTCCATGGTTACCGGTATAAAATTATTGAAGACCACAATAGACCAATACATAAATATTCCAATATTCCACGATACTATATACAACATTATTTTGGAATCCCATTACATAAACACTAAATCACTCCACCACATCGTTGTCATATTCAACATCGCCAATGGTGATCGCATGTGACTTCCCTTTGTCCTTTTCCTCAAGTGGTTGCTCATGTCGATCATCACTAACCGCTGGATTAGGGCATTTATTAGCATAATGCCCCATTTCCTTGCACTTGAAGCATTGAAGTGTAGTAGGTTCATTCTGTGTATCCCTCCTTTTGTTTGCATCATTAGACATCTTCTTCCCATCATTTCGGCATTCAAATGCCCGATGACCTTCCTTTCCACATTTGAAACATTTACTTGTCCCTTTAAGACAATCTCCACCATGCTTCTTTCCACACTTTGAGCATAAGGAAACATTTGTAATGCCCCGACCCCAGCTACCCAGAGTCGGTGCATTACTTCGTAACATTGGCATGATCACAAAAGATCAAGTCTCGAAAGACCGATTAGTTTAGTAGCCTTGGAAACAGTAGATACATTCATAAGCCTTACATTACATCATAAAGTGAAAAACTAATAACAAAGTCTTCATAGTCCACACTCATATCCTCTTCTGACTATCCCTACAGGTCATTCATAAAATACTTCTTCACATCCTGGAAAATATTAAAACATTGAAAGGGGTGAGCTCAGATGCTCAGTAAGGTTAACAATATAGCGGAAGCTTTCATAAATAAACATTAACATTTAAGGCAATGTATAACTAAAACAAAAGCCTTTTAAACATGAACTTCAACATAATATGGAAAAAGTAAAATGAGATAATTCCATTCACTTCTTCACATGGATATTCTACTGGTCGAATAATCACATGCAATATCAATAACCACATTCATAATGATGGAATGCATAATGCCAGACTATCATAACCACGTAGCCAAGACCTCGTGCCAAGACCAAAAATAAGATTTTGTCAAGGCCTCGTGCTAAGACACTAGTTTGTCTCATTAGACCTGCCGATGCATCGAGGAGCTATAGCGGGCTCCACCTGTCACTTATTAAGTCCAATGCATTCCTCATATGAATAGGTTTAAACATATCATAAACCATATCATAATCTTATCACATAAAACATGCATAAAGGAAACATAACATTTCCACATTTCAATCACAAGATATAAATACAACACATTGATATAATAAAAATGCTTTCAAAACCATTTTCAATAAAATAAAAGAATGTTAAAACTTTGTATTTATTTTTCATTAAAAAAATGATGGCTTGTAGAGGAAGCCGAAACTCAAATAATGGTCACGGCGGCGGAGAAGTCGTTGTCGCCACATAAGTACGGAAAGAAAAACATTCCCTTTTTGTCTTTTAGTAAAACACTTCGTATAAAAAATATTCCTTTTGAATAAACGTAACTGTCAAAAGGGTTTATACACCGTATAAAAGAATGTTTTGTATAAAACCAAATATGCCTCAATGAAAGGGGATTGAGACGATGTCCTTAAAAAGATAATTTTTTTAAATAAAGTACATATATAATTTGTATTCACTATAAGTACACATAAATAATGTACAAATACAATATAGGACATAATAATATCATGACATAATCTGAAAGTAGGAGATTAACCCAAAGAATGAAAATTGGGTTAAGAAATTCCCTTACCTTGCGTCTTGTCCTGACTCGACCGTTCTTTAACCTCCTGAATAATAAACTAGAGTTAATTTATATTTACTTAAGAAACTTTTTCATGTTCATTATTCCTTTTATATCCCATATTACCATGTTATGAACATTAATTAATTATTTAAGTTAATAATGGTCGTTTTGTCGATCTTTGGTACTTGAGTCAAAAATAAACTTCTTATAATTACAAGTTGTTCATGTGGTGAAATATCCATTATATCCATAATTGTATTCATGATATAGATATCATATATATCATATATAAAGTATATACATTCATTCATAATGTCACGTAACATTTAGAGGTAAGAAATGAAATTCACCGTTCATGGAGACGGTAAGCCGTACGTACGCATGAACGCTACTTTCATTTATATTTCGTATTTAATGGAATGAAATCATAATGATATAAATTTATAATATAATTACAGTATAATATAGTTTATAATACCATTTAATCCATCCTTTATACATCCCACATATGGCATTAACGATTCAAATCACTTTGAGGGGGCGGTAGTCCGCACTTCCTAAAATGAAATTATCGCGTTTTACCCATAATGGAAATCATAAAGTATGACATAAATGAGAAATACAGAAGAATAAGTAAAACATAAACATATTTTATATCATATATAAATATAGTGACATCTTAATTGCCACCTTTTAAGGTGTTATATGAGTGTTGAACAATCATCGTTTCGTAAGGCAGAAATTCGCCATCCACAGAAACCGTATGTTCATTGACCATTAGATGTAGGTGTGTGTATGTGTAGATCTAATACTTCTTATAAAAACATCCTAGTATATTGAGGATACTGGTGTTGTTACAAAAGTAATGAATAAAAAGAGTTTAGGGGGTTGGAGAAGAAAAATAAAACAAAACAACATTAGAGAAGACATTACCTCAAAATCGGGTAACTCTTTTTGATATGAGACAAAGGCTTCCTTGAGAAGAGTTATGCCCAAAGTGAGGCTTATAGGAGTAAGAGGGGGAAGTTGGGAGAGTATTTGGGCAGAGGTTGGCTGAGCCAAATGGCTTGACGGTGTGAATAAGGTGGGAGAGGTGGGGGTCTTTTATAAGTGGAGAGGAGGGGCTCTTTTGGAAAGAATGAAATGTTACATTATTACACAATTCTTTTCGGATTCTAAAGGTCCCAAACATATATAATTCGTGGCTAAGGTGATAAGGGTTAGAAATAAACCCATCCAATAGACTTTGGACAAGTCTCAGCCTTGGATATTACATTATCTTTTCATTTTATTAAAATCGTTAAATAATGAGGTCATCGCTGCATCATAATGATGTCATAAATAATTTAATTTATTTAATGTCTAAAAATAATAATAAAAATAATATGATGTAGGAAATATTTTTATATTTCTAATGAATATTTATAGTCAAACTTTGGACTTGTGTAACCCCACTTAAAAACTGTTTTAGTAAAATAACTCATGTTTGTGTCAATTTAATTTTAACATTAAATAAATATATATTATTGTCATTTTCCAAATAAGTGGCTCCATGGGGTCCCCAAGTTGACCCATGGGTTGTCTTGGTCATGACTCATCCAATAGGAGTAGGACAAGTGTCATGCTCATCTCATATTATTAAAACATTATTTGTACCTTAAACTACACTAATTACCTCTAATCGCGATTAAGAACATAAAAGTTACTATTCACCAAAAAATTATTTTAATCTCATTGAACCACATTTTAATTCTTAATGACAACCATGTATGTCGGATTTTTGAAAATCAAATCACAGAAGTGGTAATATTTCATTTAAACGAAAAATCAGTTATTTAACTACCATTTAGTGGTTTCACTAATCATAAAAAATTGAAGTTTTTCAGATAAAGGCCAAAATTTCACCCTAAGCTATAATTGATATTCCGAATTCAAAAATGATGTCTATTTTAAAAAATTCCAAACATATAAGTGGCATTAATTAATTTTATAATTAATTCCCGCTGTTACGACAAATAGCGTGTTTTTAAGAAACAATTTATATCAAAAGATTGGCAATTGTTTATGTCCAATTTCAATGTTAAATTAATTCTAATGACCAACATTGGATAAAATGGTAAAAATATATTCTAATTATACTTTAAAACAACTAAATAATATAATTTTTCACTATAAATTATTTTGATTTAAAAAGTTGTTTTTAAGTATTTTTTCACTATTCATAAAAAATTAGAAGTTCTCAGAAAAATACAAAAAATTCAACATAGGCTAATTTAGATATTCCGAATCCAAAAATGAAGTCCATTTTGATAAATAAAATTCATAAAATTTCAAAAAGTATGTATTACTATTCACAACAGCTAGTTTAATTAGTTGTGGTGTTTTAGAACTCGAAGTTGCGTACAATGCAAGCTATTTCATTATTGAATGAGAAGCGTATCGTGGAAACTCGGGGTGTTACATTCTCCCCTCTTTCAATAAATTTCATCCTCACAATTTGAAAATTGTCTTTGAAAATAAAAGGTTGAAAAGAGGAAATACCTTTGAGGAAAACCCACATCGGAAATAAGGTTAATAAATATATAACATTAAAAGAAATCAAGATAAGTACAAAGGTCACCCGATATAGCCCATTCTAGGAGTCTATGAAAATATGGATATGGAGGAGAATCAAACCATCATGGTCTAATAGAGAGTTATAGAAAACAGGATTAGGAGAAAGTTTAACCACAATAAAATCACAAACTTGTGATTGGTTAAACGGTCATTGAATCCCCAGTTGGAAAAGTTAACTGACAACATTTTTGTTTTAAGTTACCTTTTATAATGTTGAGGTATTTATTTAGGAGATTTACTAAGAACGTAAGGGAATATACATACTTGTTATGTATACTTTCATTCGTTAATAAATTTTTACCACAAACCCAACTTTTACTCCAAATGGTAACGGAACTCCAAAATATTCTATTTATCCTAATTGTATAAGGATCCAAATGTTAACACATACCATTTAGATTAGTAAAACTATTTTGTAATAACCAGGGACTTCATGTAGGCTAGTGGTAGGAAATAAAGGCTTGTCGCACTATGGTTGTGGGTTCGATTCCTGCAGCTTTGTCCGACGCGACGGGTTATGCCCCACCCTGAAGGTTGTCCTTTTCCTAAAACTATAGTATCATAATATTCCAAAAATAATCTTCATAATTTTTTTAACCTTAAACAATACTATCCAAAGATCAACATAATCCACTCCAACCATTGTAGTTATCCAATATACCTCTGTCCAGACTTTCTCTAAATGGTCTCTTAATTCCAAAATCAATTTATCAGATTCCCCAAACAAAGTAAAGTTTCTCTTATTGTCACATACTAAAAATATAATTACCTTCATCATATTAAAACCTCACTGAAATCAACAAGTACTGCAGTAAAATCCTTATATATATATATATCACATTAATCTAATAACCAAAATATAATCCATGAGTCCAAAAGCACCAATACATTAGTTATTCTGGTTCAACAGTAGTAACAGCAAATTATTGTCCTTGATCCATTGGCCTTTTCTGAGGTATGTTTCCCTGACGCTTAGGACATTCATTTGCATAATGACCCATTTCTCTACAATTATACTATTCAACTTTGATAGCCTCTTTCTTTCCCTTGCAATCACGAGCCTGGTGACCCTTTTCTCCACACTTATAACAAACTCCCATTCCTTTTAGGCAAGTACTAGGGTGATTCTTCCCACAATTATCACATAATGGAAAATCCGTCTTTCCCTTTTTCCCTTTATCTGTCTCTTGTTCCACTGTTCTCTTATTCTCTTGCTTTACTTTGTTGTCATAAGACTTAGAGAATTCCTTTTCTGTCTTGATAGCACACGAGACGATATCTTCGTATGATGAGAAGGATTGTGATACTAAAGCTCGACGGAGAAATGGTTTTAACCCATCAAAGAAACGATCAATCATACTCCTTGGGTTACGTATATAATCGGCAGCATGCTTCGCTAACCTTGTAAAGTTAGCCTCATACTTTGTGACATTCTCAACCTCCTTCTGCCTCAGACTCAGAAATTGCCTTTCCATATCTGCTCGATGGTCATGAGGAAAGTATTTTTCTAAGAAAATCTCTTTGAACTCCCTCCATTCCATATTCGATACGTCATCATCTTCCTTTGTGTTTTGAATCAGCGACCAGCACTGATCGACATCTCCAGTGAGGCGGTAAACTGCCATGACAACCTTCTCCCTTTCACTACTCCCCAAGGCATGGAATATTTTCTCTAAGGAATTTATCCATTACTTAGCTACTATAGGATTTGTACTCCCATTGAAGGTTGGTGGTTGTTGCCTCATGAAACGGTCTAGCATTGATCCTCCACGTTGCGGATCAGGGTGCTCCACATGAGTAAGGTTATTATTCATAACCTGCGTGAGTTGTCCCAGTACGGTGAGAAGCTGATCAGCACCAATTGTATCACTAGCTCCACCATAATTATCTTGAGTAGAAGGGCAATCCCTATACGGAGTGCGTGCATTGATACGGTTTCCATTCCTTCCACTAGGCGCCATTTCTAAACAATGGCATAAACTATATTAGTTTATAAATCAAAATACATAATTCCATACTTGTAAGATACTTAACATAAATTGAACTATTTATGGATATAATCCATAAAAATGTTTTCTCTGAGGAAGTATATACTCAAAACCCTTCATAGTGGTTTATAATGAAAATGAGAATTATCCAAAGCATATCCCCCGGGAGTGTCATAACAAAGAGTGCAACAAGGCCCGTTGTCGTGCACCAGTTCCCGTTCGAGTCTAGATCAAAGCGGTGTTTTCGGGTTTTACCCCCAGGTACATCTGTTCCAGAGCCGCCACTACTTGCTCGTATCCAGACAGGGATGTATTGCTCGGAAAACTCACAAAATCTCTACAATAACAAAATTCTAGGAAGTTCTTCTATACTAATCCTCAAAGTCTATCTTCGGGCTATGTGCTCTAATCAGAGTTTATCTAAATCTAGCTTACAAGGTTAGTACTAAACTGCCTCTGATACCAACTGTAACGCCCCGACCCTAGCTACCCAGAGTCAGTGCATTACTTCGTAACATTGGCATGATCAAAAAAGATCAAGTCTCGAAAGACCGATTAGTTTAGTAGCCTTGGAAACACTAGATACATTCATAAGTATTACATTACATCATAAAGTGAAAAACTAATAACAAAGTCTTCATAGTCCACACTCATATCCTCTTCTGACTATCCCTGCAGGTCATTCATAAAAGACTTCTTCACATCCTGGAAAATATTAAAACATTGAAAGGGGTGAGCTCGGATGCTCAGTAAGGTTAACAATATAGCGGAAGCTTTCATAAATAAACATTAACATTTAATGCAATGTATAACTAAAACAAAATCCTTTTAAACTTGAACATAAACATAATATGGCAAAAGTAAAATGAGATAATGCCATTCATTTCTTCACATGGATATTCTACTAGTCGAATAATCACATGCAATATCAATAACCACTTTCATAATGATGGAATGCATAATGGCAGACTATCATAACCACGTAGCCAAGGCCTCGTGCCAAGACCAAAACTAAGCTTTTGTCAAGGCCTCGTGCCAAGACACTAGTTTGTCTCATGAGACCTGCCGATGCATCGAGGAGCTATAGTGGGATCCACCCGTCACTTATTAAGTCCAATGCATTCCTCATATGAATAGGTTTAAACATATCATAAACCATAACATAATCGTATCACATAAAACATGCATAAAGGAAACATAACATTTCAACATTTCAATCACAAGATATAAATACAACACATTGATATAATAAAAATTCTTTCAAAACCATTTTCAATAAAATAAAAGAATGTTAAAACTTTGTATTTATTTTTCATTAAAAAAATGATGGCTTGTAGAGGAAGCCGAAACTCAAATAATGGTCACGGCGGCGGAGAAGTCGTTGTCGCCGCATAAGTACGGAAAGAAAAACATTCCCTTTTTGTCATTTAGTAAAACTCTTCGTATAAACAATATTCCTTTTGAATAAACGTAAAAGTCAAATGGGTTTATACACCGTATAAAAGAAAGTTTTGTATAAAACCAAATATGCCTCAATGAAAGGGGATTGAGACGAAGTCCTTAAAAAGATCATTTTTTTAAATAAAGTACATATATAATGTGTATTCACTATAAGTACACATAAATAATGTACAAATACAATATAGGACATAATAATATCATGACATAATTTTAAAGTAGGAGATTAACCCAAAGAATGAAAATTGGGTTAAGAAATTCCCTTACCTTGCGTCTTGTCCTGACTCGACCGTTCTTTAACCTCCGGAATAATAAACTAGAGTTAATTTCTATTTACTTAAGAACCTTTTTCATGTTAATTATTCCTTTTATATCCCTTATTACCATATTATGAACATTATTTATTTATTTAATTTAATAACGGTCGTTTTGTCGATCTTTGGTAGTTGAGTCAAAAATAAACTTCTTATAATTACAAGTTGTTCATGTGGTGAAATATCCATTATATCCAGAATTATATTCATGATGTAGATATCATATATATCATATATACAGTATATACATTCATTCATAATGTCACGTAACATTTAGAGGTAAGAAATGAAATGCACCGTTCAAAGAGACGGTAAGCCGTACGTACGCATGAACGCTACTTTCATTTCTATTTCGTATTTAATGGAATGAAATAATAATTATATAAATTTATAATATAATTTCAGTATAATATAGTTTATAATACCATTTAATCCATCCTTTATACATCCCACATATGGCATTAACGATTCAAATCTCTTTGAGGGGGCGGTAGTCCGCACTTCCTAAAATGAAATTATCGTGTTTTACCCATAATGGAAATCATAAAGTATGCCATAAATGAGAAATACAGAAGCATAAGTAAAACATAAACATTTTTTATATCATATATAAATATAGTGACATCTTTATGGCCACCTTTGAAGGTGTTATCTGAGTGTTGAACAATCATCGTTTCATGAGGCAGAAATTCGCCATCCACAGAAACTGTATGTTCTTTAACCATTAGATGTAGGTGTGTGTAAGTGTAGCTCGAATACTTCTTATAACAACATCTTAGTATATTGGGGATACGGGTGTTGTTACAAAAGTAATGAATAAAAAGAGTTTAGGGGGTTGGAGAAGAAAAATAAAACAAAACAACATTAGAGAAGACATTACCTCAAAATCGGGTAACTCTTTTTTATTTGAGCCAAAGGCTTCCTCGAGAAGAGTTCGTCCCAAAGTGAGGCTTCTAGGAGTAATAGGGGGAAGTTGCGAGAGTATTTGGGCAGAGTTTGGCCGATCCAAATGGCTTGAAGGTGTGAATAAGGTGGGAGAGGTGGGGGCCTTTTATAAGTGGAGAGGAGGGGCTCTTTTGGAAAGATTGAAATGTTACATTATTACACAATGCTTTTCGGATTATAAAGGTCCCACACTTATATAATTCGTGGATAAGGTGATAAGGGTTCGAAATCGACCCATCCAATAGTCTTTGGACAAGTGTAATCCTTGTATTTTACATTATATTTTCATTTTATTAAAATCGTTAAATAATGAGGTCACCGCTGCATCACAATAATGTCATAAATAATTTAATTTATTTAATGTCTAAAAATTATAAAAAAAATACTATGATGTAGGAAATATTTTTAGCTTTCTAATGAATATTTATAGTCAAAATTTGGACTTCTTTAATCCCACTTAAAAACTGTTTTAGTAAAATAACTCATGTTTGTGTCAATTTAATTTTAACATTAAATAAATATATATTAATGTCATTTTCCAACTAAAGTTTCTCCATGGGGTCCCCATGTTTACCCATGGGTTTTCTTGGTCATGACTCATCCAATAGTAGTAGGACAAGTGTCATGCTCATCTCATATTATTAAAACATTATTTGTACCTTAAACTACACTAATTACCTCTAATCGCGATTAAGAACTTAAATGTTACTATTCACCAAAAAATTATTTTAATATCATTGAACCAAATTTTACTTCTTAATGGCAACCATGTATGTAGGATTTTTGAATATCAAATCACAGAAGTGGTAATATTTCATTTAAACGAAAAATCAGTTATTTAACTACCACTTAGTGGTTTCACTATTCATCAAAAATTGAAGTTTTTCAGAACAAGGCCAAAATTTCACCCTAAGCTATAATTGATATTCCGAATTCAAAAATGATGTATATTTTAAAAAATTCCAAACATATAAATTGCATTAATTAATTTTGTAATTAATTCCCGCTGTTACGACAAATAGCGTGTTTTTAGGAAATAATTTATATCAAAAGAATGGCAATTGTTTATGTCCAATATCAATGTTAAATTAATTATAATGACCACCATTGGATATAATGGTAAAAATATATTCTAATTATACTTTAAAACCACTAAATAGTATAATTTTTCACTATAAATTATTTTGATTTAAAAAGTCGTTTTTAAGTATTTTTCACTATTCATAAAAAATTAGAAGTTCTCAGAAAAATACCAAAAAGTCAACATAGGCTAATTTCGATATTCTGAATCCAAAAATGAAGTCCATTTTGATAAAGAAAATTTATAAAATTTCAAAAAGTAGGTATTACTATTCACAACGGCTAGTTTAATTAGTTGTGATGTTTTAGAACTCGAAGTTGGGTACAATGCAAGCTATTGCATTATTGAATGAGAAGCGTATAGTGGAAGCTCGGGGTGTTACAACATTCATCTTCTTTTCACCATACTAATGAGATTTCTCCTTGAACTCCATATTTCGTTTCTTGTCAAAACTATGAGATGGATAAGTAACACCAACTTCCATTTCTACCTTGATAGCACAACGCACAATTTATTCATAGATATTGAAGTCTCTTATAGCTAATTCCCTTCGAAGATTTGGTTTTAAGCCACTGAATAATAGATCAACTTTACTTTCAGGTTGGATGATAAATCCAGATTCATAACTTGCAAACCTTGTAAAATTTTCTTCATATATACCAACAGATTAATCATCCTTTTTCTTTAGTTTAGGAAACTCCTTCTCCATCTTTTTTCTAAGAATACGAGGGATTTACTTATTGAAAAATAAGTTCTTGAAGTCATCCAATTCCATGGAATCAAATTCATCTCTTTGCCTTGTATTCTTGATAAGATTCCACCATTGATCAGATTCACCTTCTAAACAATATACTGCTAAGATGGCTTTATCATGTTCATAAAATTGAAGAACTGAAAATATCTTTTCAGTAGTAGAAATCCATTGTTCAGCAACAAGTGGATCAGAAGACCCACTAATAGAAGGTGGACATTGCATCATGAAGGACCCAATAGAATGTTGTTCCCTTATCTGTTCATTTGGAAGTCCAGAATGATTCATAGCATGTGTAAGTATAGCAATAAGATTTTGCACTCCATCTCCCCTAACATTTGTTTGTTCAGGAGGACAATCATTGCATTGTCCATTACATTGATTAACAAGGTTCCTTCGGGTTCCAGCCATCGTCTAAAAACCAAAAAGAATAGTGTGAGAGACAAAAATCATGCTAGGGAAAACATCATAATAAAGGGGGAGTATCCTCAATATCTAACATCTTAGTTAAAATTCTATGATTGTGACCGTAGTTCAAGGACTGTATCTTATACGTATACTTATATTTAGGGACATCCCTAGACATACCTTAGAAATATCTCTAGGGATCTCACTAACGTTTTCGCATCCTAGTTTCCAAATGTTGACTAAACCTTTCCTCTAATATGAACTTTAGAGACCCGAAGCTTGACGTACATGGACATTACATTACTTTTGCCCAATACTTATTACATAACAAAAAAACACACACAAGGATCGTAATAGTTTAGTGTCTTTGGAAACTCGGAATATAATATTCTAATCATGGTGAAAGATCTTCAATATCTCCCATAAAGATCTTCCTTTTTTTACCTAAAACCTTTATTTATATCCTGGGGAAAAGAAAACATAAAAGGGTGAGCTCAAATGCTCAGTAAGGGTAAACAAAAGAAATATCAATCACATCATATTCATAAGAACATAACATTTTGGAAATCTTAACCTGCAAAAGAGAGAATAATTTCATAACATGGGATAAATCATAGTAGTGAAATGAAATCCCAATAATCATAACTTAAAACATGAAAATTTGTGTCATACACACGTAATCATAGTGAATCATATCTTATTAGTCCAGACTCATTTCCAAAAATATCTTAGTGGACAAAGTCCATTTCTGAACCGAGTCACCCTCGTTTTAGTCCTGTTTCACTAAACAGGTATAACCAACCATTCCAGCCATGTCTATCTCATGAGATATAAAATCATTACCCAATGCATTGGAGGGAGATATAGGTCCCACCCATCTCATAATGATACCATTATTATGTGTTCCAAAAAATCATAAACCATACATCATTGCATAACCCATGTAATAAAAATGGGAATCTTAAACATCATGACGTCATAAAACAATTCATATACGATAATGGAATTCATAAAAATAATTCCATCACAACATAATCAAATCAATGTAATAATAGGGATAAAAACATAACCCTATATTATCTTAGATGGAAAATAATTTTGATAAAACACTTGAACTCCATTCTTGAGGAAAATATCCTTTCTACTTCAAAAACATTTTTCCTTTCATAACATGTCATACAATTTTAAAATAATGGAAGATGATTAAAAATAAACATGATAAATTTTAAATAAAGCTTCTTGGAAATAATTTTTTAAAAATCCATTCATGTCGTATAAGTTAAAAGAAAACATTCTTCTCGTACTTTTGTCGGAAAAGTCAAAATAGTAGCATGTACAAAAAACGACAAAAGATTCTTTTCATATCTTTTACTAAAAACTCACAGAAGGGTAAAATTTGATTTTAACAATTGTAGGTGGATGGAAATAATATTACATATTTAGGAATCATTGATGTGGATGATAAAATATACCCCAGTAAATGCCAAAGTATAAACAATCTCGGATAAAAATGAAATTGTGATATTTCCCGTCCCTTAGGTCCGATATGCTTTGTACGTGTCCGAACCTCCTGTATAATGATTTAAATAACGTTATTGAATTATTACAGAATCATAATTATTTTTATGATATCATATATGGTCATATTCTTAGCTTCTTAGTAGTAATATTTCATTGCTACTTGTTATTCGGGTGTTTATAACTTTTTGTTCTTATGTGTGTTTTGTCAAATAAATTCTTATTATTCTCTTTAAGTTTTAGATACCTCATATACATAATGGTATTAGTGTAATATATATCATATTAATTCATTCAATTCATTTATATAATCATTATGAAATGATGATCATTTATAACGATTCACATCACATCGTGGAGACGGTATTCCGTACGTACGCACGAGTGATGATATCGGTCCTATGATCACGGAATTGTATTGGACTGTATGTATAATATATCAGAATTAGTATCACTTTATAATAGTGATATATATTCATTATTTACACCATTATACCCATCCATTAAGGTGGTGGTGGTAAATAGATTACACCACGGTGTGGAGACGATATTCCGTACGTACGCACGCGCGGTGATTTCTTCTTCCATATGAAGGATAGATGGTGAAATAGGGTTGTTTCATACATATAATAACATATCAGTATATTAGTGATACTGATGTTATTACTTCATAATGAAAAAACTAAAGAAGAAGAAGTGGAAGAAGAAATAAAGATGAAAGAATCGGTAATAGACATTACCTCTTCTTTGAAGTGCTTCTTTGAGACCTCCTTTTAGGGCACTAAAATAGGTCTTGAAGAAGACCAGAACCTCTAGGATGTCTCTAGGAAAGTGGATAGGAGAACGTGGCAGGGTTTGGCCGAGCTTGATGGATCAAAGTGGTGTGAGAAAGAGAGGGAGGAGGTGCCCTTTTATAAGGGAGGATATGGGCTCCTTTGTAAAAACTAAAAATATTATTTTATTATAAAGTCATGTTTGGTTTTAAATAGCTCCAAATTGAATTATTTCGAAGCTAAGGTGGGTATGGATCGAAAGCCACTCATCTAATATAATTTATACAAGTTTAGGTTCCTATTTTAAACTTATCATTTAGATTTAAAATTAAGTTAAATAATTTTACTTTTACCGTGTCTTCTTGTGTTCTTATACTATAAGGTTAATAAACTTACTATATCAAGCCAAACGAACCCCAAGTTGTTTATTATTAATATATATAACCTTATCTATGTAATTTGGCTGAACCATATATTTTTAGGAATAAAATAACAATTAATAATATAATATTTGTTTTAAAAACTATTTTAGGTCAATTTTGAAACTATTTAGTAATTGATTTTTGTAAAAATTATAACAGAATGATAAGTTCTAAAAAAAGTTAATTAAATCAATAATAACATGTCATATTACCCTATAAAATTATTTTAATTCATAAAAAGTGTCAAATTACATTTAATTTGGTTATTATAAAATCAATTATGTCAATATTTAATTAATAAGATAATTACTACATCATCTATCTGTCATAAATAAATTAGATTTATATAATGTCTAAAAATTACAAATAAAATACCATTATGTAGGAAATCGTTTTAGATTTCTAATGAATACTTATAGTCGAATTTATCTTATGTATAACCCCATATTAAAAATTATGTACTTATTAAACTTTGATTTTAACTATTTTAACCCTTCTTTAAATAAATTAATAATAAATGTCCTAATCTAATCCAAGTGGGCCTAAATGGTCATATTTTATTCCTAAGGTTGTTTTTGGTCGAATTAAACTTGTCAAATAGAATTAGTATATGTGTTATAGTAATTATAATATCATTTTTACCCATAATTACCCTATTTACTTTTAACCGTGGTAAAAAAAAGTAAACAGTTACTATTCACCAAAAAATTATTTTCATCACATTGAACCACATTTTACTTACTGAAATCAACCGTGTCTCTCGGATTTTTGAAATTCCACTCACAGAAATGGTAAAATTATGTTTTATTAAAAATTCAGTTTTTTTAACTACCACTTAGTGGTTTCACTATTCATCAAAAATTGAAAGTTTTCAGAAAAATACCAAAAAATAGGCCTAAGCTATATTTAATATTATGAACTCAAAAATGATGTCTATTTTACCAAATTAAAAACATATTAGTTGCATTAATTAATTTAAAAATTAATTCCTGTCGTCAAAACAAATAGCGTGTTTTTAAGAGATAATATCCATAAAAAGATTTACACTTTTTTATGACTGGTTTAAATGTGAAATTAAATCCAATGACCAACATTGTATTAAATTGTAACAATATAATATAAATATACTTTAAAAACACTTAAATTAATAACTTATCACTATTAATTATTTCGATTCAAAAAGTTGTTTTTAATTGTAATTTAGTAATTTTCACTATTCATCAGAATATGAAAGTTATCCAAAATGTACCAAAATTTCACCCTAAGCTAATTTCGATATTACGAATCCAAAAATAAATTCCATTTTAAAAAATAAAATTTACAAAATTTCAAAAAGTGATTATTACTATTCATATCGGCTAGTTTTAATAATATTTTAATAGCATATCGTTGTTTTGTGAAACACGGTATTGCGTACTACACACGCTATCGAGGAAGGTCGCGATTGCATGTAATGCAAGGCAAGTCAAGGATGCGTGTTGTGTAAGCTCCTTTTGGTGTAGCGTACAACACAAGACATTAATGAAATTAAATTTTTTTTCATAAAATCTCAGGGTGTTAAAGAATCAATGTTTATTTTTGAAAAAATATATTATATAAATTAACTATTAATGATAGTTTAATGATATAATATATTTTTTCATACTTTTTGTTTAATTTATTTCTTTCAACACAATTGGAAAAAATGAAAATTGCATTCCTGGATACATACAACAAAACATCTCTAGAAACAATGATTTTAGTTTTTCATAAAATATTATTATTAATAATAATATAATTACTTTACAAGATTTTTATAATAGGTTTTATGTTATTTATTTGATGTACTTTTGACCACATAGACTATTTACATCTTAGAAAGTTCATTCTCAACTCCAGTACCGAATATCGGCAAAATGACTGATATGAGAATAAATAATTATGTATTTTTATAACAAGTTAATTAAAAATATAATATCAATAATAATACATAAATTGTTCTAAATCAAGTATATTTTATCAATTATTTATTTTTCTTAAATAAAAAGGAATATATAAGATGAGTCTAACTCAATGTATGGGAATTCCTTAAATCTATTTCCACTAATGGAGTTTAATGAATACTTTATTTATTGTATTATGCCTAGATTATGTTTGGTGTAACATCCCAAGTAAATAAAGAATAATACATTTTCATATTTATTAATATTTTTAACTAATATTAATTTTACATTAATGGGGACACTATGTTCGATGGCGTAATTGATACGCAACAACAGGTTTCTTGGAAACCATACGTTGCACACTAATTATATAATAATATTATTTTAAATGATAGTTAACGTTGAGCCCTTGTATTGGAGGAAATAAATTGAACTAAAAAAATATGATTATACATGTTTGTTAAATGTTTTTAAATTTACCGAATAAAAGATAGAGGCTTAAAATTTGAATGAATGAAATTTTAATAATAAATATTGTAACATTAATTAAAGTGTCTATTTACCGCCTTTTAATGGTGAACCCTATTTAATTATAGATTTTGTCACTATTATATGTTATATTTGAAAAAATAATTTTAATCTTAAGAATCAGGAAATAAAAATTTACTATTGATGAAATTTTGATATTTTTATGATAATGATTGTTTTTAATGAATAGTGATGTCACGACCCGTCCTCGGGGCCCGTGTCGTGACTACCCCAAGCCCGCCTTCCGTAGGCCAGGGGCTGGAGACTAGCACCAAGGCGTAATTCCTGGTAAAAAGGGAAGGCATTTCCTTTGTAAAGTAAACAAACACCACAGAGTAAGCAAGCAGTAGAAGTAAACACTACGTAAAAACTGAGTACAACAGTAAGTGCGGAAATGTAAGTGGGCCAGTATACAAACTCAAACTGAAAGTAAAGTACAACTGGAAGGGAAAACAGCAAATGTAAAGTAAAGTCGCAATGTCGAGCTTTCCACTAGAAATCCCACCTGAAGGGTGGGTACAGATAGCCTCCATTGCTCCTCGGGTCCAGCCGACCGCTCCGAGTATGTTCCGCCCAGTGGTCCCCCTCCAGGTACTGTCCTGCTCCGCAATCCACAACCACGACCAGCGTTGTCCATCGTCTGCAACCAACACAACGTAGGGCGGGCATAGCCTGTGCAGGGGTGAGTATAAGCTACTCAGTAGGGACCCAGAGACCCCCGAAGGTCTCCCCAAATCCACAAAGGATAATCCACAAAGGAAACATTCAATCACGAAGTATCATCCGACACTGCTTAGGTATATGACCATACATATACCTAAGTCATCAATTCTCGTTCGGCTCCATCATCCGATCCCAAGTACAACCCATTCCACACAGGAAAGAAAAACATAAATCCCCACAGGATAGCACAACACAATCCACATAGGAAAGCAAAACAGGATTCAGCTCACACAGGTATACTTTTTCATATGACGATAGAGACGATCAGATATATCCACTGATTCATCTATGTCACCGGACCCAAAATGTATCGATAGGTACTAACCCCCACAATGATCCACAAAGGATCTGACCCACATAGCATCAATAGGTAACTAACCCCTGCAAAGACCCTCACAGGATCGGACCCACACAGGATCTGTAGGCGTTGGCTCACACAGAACCACTGAGCACTAACCCACATAGGATTAGTCCCACACAGGATCAGTAGCACTTAGCCATGTAGGATCACTGAGTGCTGTAGTCGTCACCGTCAAACCCATTGAGGATCTCTATACAGTCGTCGTCGTCTTCACAGTGGCAAACGCAGCCAGCTCTAGGGTTCCTGCACACAGCAAGCTCGTTCGAGAGGGTCCACTCCACGAGCTGAGAGGATGATACATCAACTGAAAATAAAGTCAAGAGTAGAGGTATCCAAAAGTTTTGTATCATCAACAAGAACTGAGCATCACAGACGGCACGTCAATCGGACACCCGGTCAGGATGTTATTGGTGTTTTCGTCCTAGGGGCCCTGTTGGGTTTTAAGTCAAAACCAAACCGACCATACTCCGCCTATGTCCAAACATCAAGCGGAGTAAGACAAAATATCCTTCTCACTGAGAGGAATCCATCAAAGTAGATAGCACGTCAATCGGACGTCCGGAGATCAAGTTATGATTGTTTCCGTTCTGAGGGCCCGGTTGGTTTCGTGTACGAACCAACTCGGCTGAACCCAATGTATTCCGAAACCTTGACTGTGATATACCAAAATTACCGTCTCAATCCAAGGATCACATCGCAACTTATGGTACGTCGATCGGAGGCCTGTAGCACAAGTAATGGGCGTCCGACCGGAATAGATTCGGTATTAAGGGGTTCAGGCCCAGTCCGACCCGGCCCGATACCCCCAGGGTCGGCCCGAACCGGGTCGACCCGAACCGGGTCCGGGTCCGGCCCGCTTGTGCGTGGCCCATCCCAACCGGTGCGGCCTGGGCCATGAATCCGGCCCGGCCTGCGCGCGGCGCGCTGGGCGCGCTGGACACATGCTCGGCCAAACGGACAAGCCGTTGAGGGGGGGGGGGGGGGGCTGCCCCCTGTCCTTTGTAACCGCGACCCCCATTATGGGGGGCCGCTTGAGCTGGCCACCAGGGGTTTGTAACCCCCGGCTTCTCCAAGACCGGTCGGCCCGCTTGGCCGGCCGGCTTCCGCCACCACGGGACCGGCGACGGCCGGTCCCCCCTGCTCCGACCCCGGCGGCCCGGAACTCGCCACCGGTCTCCCTGCTCCACCGCGGCCTGGAACTGTCCATGTGCTTGGTTCGTCCAGTGTGTCTCGTCAACGCCATGCCCCTTCGCCGTGGCCCCGCTCTGGCTGTGGTGTCTTTGAGTTTCTCTGACGTGGTGCGACGGCGTTGCGACCTTGTTCGGTTTCACAGTGCGAAGCGATGGTGACATGCATTCCTTGCCGTATGATCCCACGTGGTGCGATGGAACCATGCCATTCCCATTCCAATCTATATTAGAAACAACAACATGGATAACAGATGATGTTCAGCCGTGTTTGTGTGGTCCGGCCCCCTCTCGTTAATCGATAGCAATTGGCCATATTTCATGAAGAATGTCAAGGTAGTAATCACAAAAAAAATAAATAAATCCCCTACCGTGATAACGAAATTAGTGAAGGTTCTTCACGGAAAATATCGTTGCGGAAGAAGACTACGTAAGTGTCGTCGCCGTCACAGAGAAGAGAGTCGTCGGTGTCGCGGTACACGACGTCGCGTCGTCGATCTCTGAGGATGGCATCTCTCACCAGCTGCGGAGAGGGAAGAAGACGGTATGACGAACACCCTTTTGTGGTGACATAGTTCTTCGTCGAAGGATCAGCATTCTTCTCGTTCTTTGACGAGGAATAAGATGAATTTCAAGACTTAGATTTTTCTTCTCCCCAATCCCCTTACACCACAAGCCAACCTAATAAAATACGATCCCTCTCATTTTATTATCTTAACTCATGCCTTTCAAAATTACAAATTTCAAAAACATAACTCACTTAATTAAATTAAAGAGTTGGCATTTAATAAATGTGGGGAGAGGAAAGGTTACAAATTAAATGGGATGTTTTAAGGGTTACACACTTAAGAGGGAGATTAGAGGAGTTAGGGAATATGAGAAGATGGGGGCTCGTGTGGGCCCCACCACCCTCATAACCTCACATGGGAAGTTGGGTGGTTGTGGGCCCCACCAACAACTTCCCATGAGAGAATTAAACTACCGTGGATAGAATAAATTTTCACACAATTTATTTTACATAACATTTAATTCCCTAATTTTTAAAAAAATCCTCTCGAGCAAACAAAACTCCAATAAAAGTCTTCCTAAGAAATTAACGGCACTGCGGTTTCATCAGTGCCCTCGGATTTCGATTCTAATAATTGGTTCAAAAGTTAGAAAATCCCTCTCGTTCGTTCATTGAACGTACCCGACCTAAACTTCGAATAGAAATTTCGGGCACACCGGGCGTCAGAATCATGTGTCATCAGAAACTGCGTTCTTGTAAAATCCCAAAGAAAATTAAGAAAAAATTTCCCTTAAATATTACGAGTCTTTAAATTTATCCCACATTGGGGATTTACATCCCCGTAAAGATACATCATAAACTAGGGAAACAAATGTGGGTACTGAGCACGCATCTGAGCCTCCCGCTACCAAGTTCTCTCTTGGAGATTCTCGTGCTGCCATTTGAAGCGCACTAGAGGAATATACCATCCAGGCAGGACCTGTTCCAGTCGGTCCTTGATCTCCACCAGGACCTCCGCAAAAGTCACCCCTTCATCAACGCCTAGCTCCCCATGGTCAATGATATGCATCGGGTCATGCACGTACCTCCTTAGCTGAGATACGTGGAAGTCGTCGTGCAACCGGTGCAACTGAGGTGGTAGAGAGAGGTGATAAGCTACCTCGCCAATCCTGCTGAGAACCTAGAATGGTCCGATGAAGCATGGAGAAAAGGTTCCGCCTCAACAAAATCTCTGTAAACCCCGTCGAGGTGAGACACGCAAGAGGACGTGGTCGCCATCCTCAAACTCTTGTGGCCTCCGCCTCCTATCAGCATAAGACATCTGCCAGCTCTAAGCTATCCTCATCCACTCCTAGATGATCTGGACCTTCTCTGTCATATCATGGACCATCTCCGGTCCCACAAGTGTTGACTCCCCAGGGTCTGTCCAGCACAAAAGAGATTTGCTAGGTCGGCCGTACAACGCCTCGTATGGTGCCATACCGATGGTGGAGTGGTAGCTGTTGTTGTACGCAAACTCTACCAAGGCTAGGTGGTCCTCCCAGCTGTGACCAAAGTCGAGGACACATGCACGGAGCATGTCCTCAAGAGTCTGAATGGTCCTCTCCATCCGGCCGTCCGTCTGAGGGTAAAATGCACTGCTCAGACGTAGCTGCGTCACAAACGCCTCCTGCAACCCCTTCCAATGCCGAGATGTAAAGCGAGCATCTCGATCAGAGATGATATATGATTGCACACTGTGAAGTTGTACAATCTCCTAAACGTAGAGACTCCCCAAACTCTCCACTGAACCCTGCACTTTGATGGGTAAGAAGTGTGCCGACTTGGTGAGTCGGTCGACAATCACCCAAATGGAGTTGTGACCTATGGAATTGTGTTGAAGTCTAGTCACGAAGTCCATTGATATCCCTTACCACTTCAAATCCGGGACCTCCAAGGGCTTTACCAAGACTGCTGGTACCTGGTTCTTTGCCTTCACCTGCTGGCAGGTGAGGCAGCGCGAAACGAACTCCGCCACAGCCGTCTTCATGGTCGGCCACCAGTGTTGTCATCTGAGATCTTGATACATCTTCGCCACTCCAGAATGTACCGCCATAGGAGAAGTGTGAAACTCTCTCACCACCTCCTCCCGTAAGGCAACTGGTACCAAGGTACATCCTCTGAAAAGGACATCGTGCACTTCTCCATAGGAGAATCCATCAGCTGCATGTCCTGAGGATATCTGTGCACTCCGCATCTCACAGTTAGTGTCCCCACGCTGTGCCTCTCTGACCCACTGCAGTAGTGGAGGGGTGACTGTGAGAGACTGAAGGAATGTTGCTCTATCTCTATCCACCCCTCTAGGGGTGCTGGTCAATATCTGTCTCAGCTCCTAGAAGCTTTGCTGACATCTGTCTGACCACACGAAGGGTTTCCCCTTCCTCCTTAACGTTCTGCAAAGCTGCAAATATTTCTCCTTTGCTAAAAGTGAAATCCGATCTCATCCCTTGGATGAGCCACATTCCTTTCCTAATACAGTCTATCCTATCATGATTAGTTAATTCATGGCATGGATGACGTCGTAAGGCCTCGACGCTACTACCAAGAGATCCAACCTTTACTATCTCCTCCAAGGGTTGAGTCACACTGTCGGCATTAGTGTGTGGTCACTAGGTCTCTTCCAGTAAGAATCTCACAAGTGAGGGTCAAGTCAACAGTTTTTAACCGACACCTCTTAGTATTAACAAACAAAAGATAAGAAAGAAAACATCACTATTTCAAGCGTCTTTTATTACTTCAACTCAAAGTACAAGGACACACTGAAACACAAAAAACGAAGTTAGAGGTATAATGGGAAAAGTCCACTATGCCTAGAGCTAGACCCACACTTGTCCACCCGCTTCCAGAGCTCCATGATCATAAGCTTCAGCTGCCTGATGTTGTGCTCTCCCCTGAGGTCGTGGTGGACCTCCTGGTGGTGGTGGTGGTAGAGCCTCAAAGTGTCGCCCACCACCTGCTGCTCGGCCAACTCCTCTGCATCGTCCGCCTCCTCCCTGCGGACCGCCACGGTTGGACCTCTGCCTCCGCCTCGGTGGTTCCTCAACCGTCTTCTTCTCCTCTGCATAGCGGGTCAGGAAGTCACGAGCCATGTGTCCCTGCCCGCCGCATGCATAGAACTGTCATCCACTCATAAGACTGGTTCTGTTGCGTGTACCCCGCACCTCTGAGCCAGTATCCTGTGGTCATCCGCCCGATGGTCTGGCCCGCTTGGACCTCTGCGACATCTGTCTACTGCCGACTATAGAAGACTCTGCCACGTGTCGCCCTGCTGTAGGTCTCGCCGCTGGTGTAGACTCAACAAGAAAGCTCTCGTTGAGAAGGGATCGCTCCATTACTCCTGCCTGAGTCGAAATGCTGAGGGAGATCAGAGATTCCTTGATCTCATGTCTCAATCACTGCTCAAAGGTCCGGGCCTAGAAGAATGGGTCTCGTACCATGTCTGTCGAGTTGCGCGAGAGATCGGTAAATCTCACCGAGTACTGGGCAACTATCAAGCTTCCCTACCGCAGCTGAAGAATCTCCAGGATGCGCACCGCACGGAGGGTGCTTGTGACGAACTCTGAGCGGAAGAGGCTCTCAAAGTCTATCCAGAGGAGAGATGCCTCATCGTGCACCTGGAGAATCAATCTCCACCATCAGCCCGATGCCGCGTGCAGTAGGCTTGCTGCGAGGATCACCATGAGGTCTGCTGGTGTCCTCACTAACTAGAAAACTCTCACCACTGCCTCGAGCCAGTCCTCAGCTGCCTGGGGGTCCATCTCCCCGCGGAACCTGGTAGGTTGCTGGCACTGGAACTCATGCAGTGCACTAAGGTGACGTGCATCGTCAGCGGCTAGGGCTGGAAGCATCGGTGGATCGGTGGGTAGAGGTACCACCGGTGCCTCAGCTGTAAAAGGGCCATGCACCGAGGCCTCGTCACTCGGTGGGCTGTCTTCACGCTCAAATCATAGAACCCTAGCTGGATGCCATCGTGGGGCCATCCTGAAAAGGAAATAAGTGTGCCACGGATAGAACAATATACCGAGTGAGCTGACACAAAGTAATCACAAAGAAAACTTGAATCACACATGCAATCAATGTTTTCGTGCATTAAGTCAGAAATCAGAAGTCAGGGTCCTGGTGTACAGATACGTTGGCCGCCACACCAACACTGGACTCCCTAGACTGATAACCACACCCAATATGCTTAACAATTTTTCTTCACATAGAAAAAGATCAGAGTCCCATGTTCTGTGGAAGAACTGAACTCCTCTGATACCAATTTGTCACGGAAAAGATCGTTGCGGAAGAAGACTCCATAAGCGTCGTCAGCATCATGGAGAAGAGAGTCGTCAGCGTCGTGGTACTTGACGTCGCGTCGTCGATCACTGATGATAGCGTCTCTCACCGGCTGTGGAGAGGGATGAAGACGCTATGACGAACTCCCCTTTGTGGTGACAGAGTTCTTCATCAAAGGCTTGACATTCTTCACGTTCTTCGACGAGGAAGAAGATGAACTTCAAGACATAGAGTTTTCTTCTCCCCAATCCCCTTACACCACAAGCCAAACTAATAAAATAGGATCCCTCTCATTTTATTATCTTATGTCATGCCATTCAAAATTACAAATTTCAAATACATAACTCACTTAATTAAATTAAAGAGTTGGCATTGAATAAATGTGGGGAGTGGAATGTTTACAAATTAAATGAGAAGTTTTAAGGGTTAAACACTTAAGAGGGAGATTAGAGGAGTTAGGGAATATGAGAAGATAGGGGCTCGTGTGGGCCCCACCTCCCTCATAACCTCACATGGGAAGTTGGGTAGATGTGGGCCGCACCAACAACTTCCCATGAGAGAATTAAACTGCCATGGATGAAATAAATTTTCACACAATTTATTTTACCTAACATTTAATTCCCTAATTTCTAAAAAATCCTCCGGAGAAAACACAACTCCAATAAAGGTCTTCCAAAGAAATTACCGGTGTTGCGGTTTCATCGTAGCCCACAGATTTCAATTCTGAGCACCGGTTCAAAAGTTAGGAAATCCCGCTCATTCGTTCACTGAACATACCCAAGCTAATCCTTGGATAGAAATTCCGGGCACACCGAGCCTCATAATCATGTGCCGTCAGAAACTGCATTCTTGTAAAATCCCAAATAAAATTAAGAAAAAATTTCCCTTGAATTTTACGGGTCTTTACCAGTAAAAAATGTTGTATTTTATTTCATAACCACATTTTAATATAATTTATTTAGATGCATAGATTATATATTTAATTATTTTTAAAATTTAAATAGATTATATTTTTACCATTTATTCCAATTTTGTCAATTGGATGTAATTTCACATTGAAATTATTCATTTACATGTATCAATCTTTTGATGGATATTATTTCTAAAAAATAGGCTTTTTGTTTTGATTACAGGAATTAATTATGAAATTAATTAATGAAACTTCAATGTTTTGAATTTGGATAAATAGACATCATTTTTTAATTATTAATATCAAATTTATCATAGAGTGATTTTTTGATACATTTCTGGAAACATTCAATTATTGAGGAATAGTAAAAAAACACTTCATTATTGTTTAAAACCAACATTTTATTTAAATAATTATTTTTAAGTTTAAAATATTTATAAAGTCAAAATTGATACATTATATCAATTTTAATACAATATAATCCATTCATGTCATTTTATAAAAATATTAGATATATAAAATTCTATTGAACTTTTTAACGTCTTTTTACCCACCTTCAAAGTGCTTTTCCAAATTTTCATAAACCTTATTTTTCTATAACTGTTAATTGCAATTAAAAAATATGACAGAAATGGTTTTCATTAATAAGTAAAATTTTGATAGATGAAATGAAAATAATTTTTGGTGAATACTAACTTTTGACTTTTATTAATCGCGATTAAATGTAATTAGGCTAATTTAAGGTAAAAATAATGTCATAATAAATTAAATTTATCTTGAAACTTGTCCTAACATTATTGGATGTGTCATGGCCAACCAAGAAAATCCATGGGTCAATTTATAGTCCCCATAGAGCCACATGGGAAAGATAATGACATTAATAAAGTCCTATTTAAAGTAAAAATAAAAATGACATAAACATGAATTGTTTTACTAAAAGAATTTTAATGTTGGGTTATATAATTGATATATATGAATATAAATATTAATTATAAATATTTTATTATTTCATACATCATGGTAGGTTATATATAATTTATATAAATAAAATAAAAAAGTATTTTATATGACATAATGATGACGTAGTGTTTGCATCATTAATGATTGATTTAACTAAATAAGAACAAAAAAATTTTAAAAATATCTAAAACATGTCCAATTCTTATTTGATGATTTTATTTCGAACATATACCACCTTATAAATGACATTTATTATTGTTTTACCTTTATAATCTGAAAATAATTATATAATAAATAATATTTTCAAACATTCCAAAAGAGCCCCCCCTCTCCCTTATAAAAAGCCCTCACTTCCTACCCATTTCTCACACTTCTCATGACCTTGGCTCATCCAAAATATGCTCTAATAATATCCCAAGGTCTCTATCATCATCCTTAAATCCTTACCTTAGGTATAAAGAACATCAAGAAACCCTTTTGGTTCAAACCAAAGGGAGTTACCAGATTTAGAGGTAACATCTTCTCTTAAGTTCTTTTGTTTTATTTTACTTCTACATCCCCCTAAACTCTTCTTATTACATTATTTTATAAAAAAAAAGTATCCTAAATATTATATGATGTTTTCATGATACGTATTTGAGAAACACTAACACACACCTCCATCTAATGGGTAATGAACAAACTGTTTCCATGGACGGCGAACTACTACCTCACGAAACGATTATTGTCCAGTTATCTCCTACCACCTCTCATGGTGGCCATTACGAGAGACATTTATTTATATGAGAGATATATTATATTTATATTGATTCAATTATCTGGTATTTTTCATTTAAATCATACCATTATGGTTCCATAATGGGTAAATTTGATAATTTCATTTGAGAAAGTGTGGACTACCGCCCCTCAATGTGATATGACTCGTTCATGCCAAACATGAATCATAAAAAATATATAATTTATGAATTTCTGTAACATATATGACACATATATTATATTTAAATTATAATATACCTATGTATCACTATGTTTTCATTATATTAAAATATGAAATTGACATGAAATTTCTATTTATGCGTACGTACGACTTACCGTCTACATGAACGGAAAATTTCATTTAGTATCTCCAAATGTTATGTAATATTATAAATACATATATCTAATGGATATATATGATATATGTGACATCTATATGATGAATATCATTCTGTACATATTGGACTTTTGACAACATGGAGAAATTATAATTATAATGAGTTCATTTTTGACACAACTTCTAAAAATCGACAAAATATCTGATACAAACTCAATAAATTAACTAATTATTATATCCAGGTAATAAGAGATATAAAAGGAATAATAAAATTGAAAATTATTCTTAAGAAAGTATAAATTATCTTAAGTATATCATTATGGAAGAACATGTAACATACGAGTGAGGCAAGTCGAACATGTGGTAGTGGATTCTTATCTCACATATAATTTAGTGGTATTTACATTGTTCCCCACTTATTTCATGAATGTGGTGTGTTTTGTACTTCCATTTGATATATATTATCATTATTCCCATTATATTCATGGAATTATTTAATTAATTTGTTGGTTATCTGCTTTTGGTCATACGACTCTATTGATTACAACGAAATAATGATTTTTCATTTCACTTTTATTCCCGTGAGATTCATGCTATATTTTCCATTATTTCTTTTTATTTTTGTGGTGTATGTACTTCCCATGATTGTATTCTATCTGTAATATACATTAATTTATGGTTATTTACATCTTCATTGTATGATCCTTATTTCATAGGGTGTATGTTTCGAAAGATACCAAATCGGTAAGGGAAACATTCACCATCCTCTTTTTAAAAAGAATTCTTTTTTGTTATGTATTTTAAATTACAACTTCTTATATTTGGATATGTTCTTCTACAACCTTATTGCAGTAAATTTTCTGCCTAAGTGATTAGATACCCTTTAATCTCTCAACAAGTAATTTTCTGAATTTTAATGTGATATCGTTAGGCTGCCGAATTTCAGTAAGGGAATTTCATTACCCAATTTCTATTATTTTGGTTACACATCTGCTTCTTGATTATGTCATGCTATGAATATTCCTGAATTCCATATAATTTTTTACACATAATATCCACCCATATAGTGTTTATTTATATTTTTAACACATAATTACTTAATTGATTTACCTTAAATCTATGAATACCATCTTTATAAGGGACATCGTCTCAATTTACATTCCATTGAGACATCATTGTTGTTTTACGCCAATTCACTTTTATATGGTGTATACACTATCGTTTGGAATATTATGTCATGAAACCCATTATTCTCATGATATTATAATGTTTTTATTAAATGTTATCTATCAATTATTTGTATTCAATCATCTATCATTTGGTTGGAATCTCATTAATTAAAATATGGTTTTAATGATTAAATCTGTTAAACATTTCTTATTAATGTCAATGTTTTAAAAATGGTTTTAATGATTTATTAACATGGACATTACTGTTTTAAATTGTTAATTACATAAAAATCTTCAAAGTGGTTAGGGACACATTGATTCAAATATATCTTACTAAATTTTTTAAATGGTTTTGAAAATGGTTTGATATAGAATTTATTATATCAATATCTTAAATGATATATTGTGATTGAAATGTGGAAATTTTTTGTTTCCTTTAGGTTTATTTTGTGTGTTATGAATATGTTATGGTTATTGGGCATTTTTTACCTATATGGGTGGTTTTGTGATAAACCTAGGGTGGGTGAGCCCGAGATAGCTCTCCAATGCATTGGGTAACATGACAGAGGTAAACATTAATATTTCTCCTAATAGATTTAGGGAATATATTATGATATACATCCCAAATATTACTCGATAAGTAGCTGTGATAGCTATAATGTATGTTGATATGGATGCCATAATATTTCTTTATGATTTATGATTTCTATGTGTTATTTAATAAGTCTTATGATTTCGTAGGGTATGTTATGAGTGAAATGTACTGGTTTCATTGATTTGTATTTAATGAAGGGATAATTATTTCATTCCTTATATTATATCCCTTACTAAGATTTTTATTCTCATCCCATGTTTTTGAAATATTTTCCATTGGACATAATGATGAATAGTGTTAGGGATGGGATCAAGGAAAGACATGTTGTCTATAACATGGATCTGGAGCTGTTTTTTAAATAATTTTTATTTAAATAAATCTGGATAGTGAGTAGTATTTTCTGCATGCAATATTCAAGGTGTTATGTAATAATTATTGCCAAATTCGATAAAATTATAAACCTAAAAATATCCTTAATGTGAATTCTTAACATAATTTGAGATGATGTAATGTGTAAGGTCGGGTACTTATAGTTGGTATCAAATGTACTTTAGATAACTTTATAGGTTAGGGTGTTATTTAATCATAAGTGACATAATTATAAATGGATAGCATTTTAGGATGATTCAAAATATTTTAGAGGGATGAAATGGTTATTACATTTTGGGATACAAATGAAAGGTATTAGATAAGGTTTGTGGTTAAAAAATGTTATTGTTTTTGATGAATTTGTAGATTTTTGGAATTTTATTTAATTATATGGTTTTAGAGAAAGGACAACCCATAGTAAGGGGGACAACTGGTCTTGTCCCGAAAGGCCACATGAGTCGTACCCAAAACCTAAGGGCGACAAGGCTGCATCGCCTACCACAGAACTATGTGAAGTCCTAGTTAGTATGAAAAATTCATTTTAGTTAAATGACTTTATAGATAACGAATAAGTTGATTTGGGATATTATGTTTTATGAAATGGACATCATTAGTATAGGAAAATGATTTGGGGATTAAGAGATGAATGTTATTTTAGAAGATATTCTCTCTTTTGGGAACATTATATCCTTAAAGAAATTAAAATACTATGGGATATATTTTATGGAAGAATGGTTGAAATTATTATTTTGTAAGAAACTATGTATATATTCTGGACATATATTTATTTGAGTTATTTATGGAAAATGAATAACCTAGTATATGCAATATGTGATTAGGCTAATTACACTTTACTATAAGAATTTAAGCATAGTCGATGTTATTTGGAGATAAATGTTAAGCATTATTGTGGAAGACTATGTCATAAAATTCATCTGGGCTTTATATTTTGATCTTAGTTTGGATTATATTGAGTAATTTTAAGGGAAATTGTGTATTGAAAGATCTTTTTTACACTTTTTGAAATATTCGTTTAATCTTGGAGATTAAGTTTGTTATTTCTTTTTATAATGTAATATAGTTTTTGGGGATTTTCAGATCATGTAATAAGAATTTTTTCCTATTATTAATTCCTAAAGATAGGGGAAATATATATCCTTTTGTGGATTATGTGATTCTCTAGATGTTTATTCTATTGATTTTCATGTGACCAAGTCATCTTGAATACTAGTAGTTTGGAGAAAAGTTAAGTTTGTGTTAAAAATTTATTATTAGATGAAAGTCTACATGACAAGTAATATTGTTTCAATATTTTTTAGTTATGATATTAAAAAAGTTCCTTAACTTATTTAATGGAAACATAAAACAAAAACAATGTTTTTCACATTTTCATATTGGGGAACCAAAGACAATTTAACCATTTACAAGTTAATTATTTTCTGGTGGTCAACGTTCTCTTAATCATTTTCTCTATCACTCCCCCTCAGAACATGATGTTTTGTTTTATCCTCCATATACATGTTTTCATGGAGTCCTATTATACGATGTCTTTGTGACATTTTTACTTAACTTAGTTATTTTAATGTTATAGTTTTATTTACTCTATTTTTGATGTCATACTTTTAATGAATTTTCTAAGCCAGAATTTTTAAATTGTAAGGATGAAATTCCCAAAAAGGGGGAAGGATGTAACAACCTAGGTAAATAAAGAATAATAAATTTTCATATTTATTAATATTTGTGAATTAAATAATAATTTTACATTAATGGGGACGCTATGTTCGATGGCGTACTTGATACACAACAACGGGTTTCTTTGAATTCTTATGTTGCACACTAAGAATATAATAATATTATTTTAAATAGTAGTTAATGCAGAGTCGTTGTATTGAGAGAATAAATATATATAACTAAAATTTGATTATACATGTTTGTTAAATGTTTTTACATTTACCAAATTAAAGGAAGAGGCTTAAAATGTGAATAAATCTAATTTTATGCATAAATATTCTCAAATTATTTTAAGAGTAGATTTACCGCTATTTGATGGACAACCCTTTTAAAATCAACTTACTGTCACTTTTATATGTTCTATTTGACAAAAGAATTTTCATCTTCAGAATTGGGACACCAAAATTTACATTGGATAATTTTTTTATTTTTTATGACAATGTTCAATTTTTAATGAATAGTGAAAAAATGATGTATTTAAATTCAACAACACCTTGGAATATAATTTATTTATTTGGTTAGATTATCTTTTTAATTACTTTTAATGTGTAAATAGAATATATTTTTACAATTTAATCCAATTTTATCCATTGGATGTAATTTCACTTTGAAATTCGACAATAACAAGTATTAATCTTTTGATGGAATTATTTATTAAAAACACGCTTATTTCCACAGAAATTAATTATCAAATTAATTAATTCAAATTTTATGTGTTTAATTTGGTAATATATACATCATTTTTGAATTATGAATATCAAATTTATCTACGAGTGATTTTTTGTTATTATTCTGAAAACATTCAATTTTGGATGAATATTAAAAAACATTATGTTATAGTTTAAAACCAAAATTTTATTCAAATAATTAGTTTTAAATTTAAATTTGGTTTTATTGTCAAAATAGATACATAATACTTATATTAATACATTTTAATTCATTGGAGAGATTTTTAAATAAGATTAGATATATAAAATTATGTTGAACTATTTAACGTCTTTTTACATACCTTTTCAGTGCTCTTTCATATTTCCATAAAATGTAATTTTATCACTTCTGTGAATTTAATTTCAAATATCCAACATACATGGTTTTCATTATTATGTAAAATGTGGTTAAATGGGATGAAAATATGTTTTTGTGAATAGTATCGTTTGACTTTTATTAACCGTGATTAAAAGTAATTAGGGTTATTTTTTATAAAATTTATGTTATAATAAAATAAAATTAACTTAACACTTGTTCTAACCTTATTGGATGAGCCAATCCTACCATTAAAATCTATGGGTCAATATTTGGACCCCATGGAGCCACCAGGGTGAGATAATGACATTAATAACTTTTTATTTATAGTAAATAATAAAAATGTCATAAGCATGTATTGTTTTACTACAAAACATTAATGTGGGGAAATATAATTAATATATTTGAAAATAAATATTTATTAGAATGGTAAAAATATTTACTACATCATGTAATTTTTTATATATTTTTTAGACATCAAATAAGTAAAATTATTTATGACACGATGATGATAAAGTTTTACGTTATTAATGAATGATTAAAATAAATAAGATGATATAAATTAAAACAATATAGAATCATATTCCAATTACTATTGTATGATTTTATTTGAAAAAAGTGCCACCTTATATTTTACGTTATTGATTTTTGGACCTTTATAAACTGAAAAACATTATATAATAAAATAATATTTTCAAACAATCTAAAAGAGCCCCTCCTCTCCCTTATAAAGATAACTCACTTCCCACCCATTTTTTACACTTCTCAAGCCCTTGAATTCCTATCCTCTTGTCCAATAAGCTCCCAATATCTCTATATTAATCCTGGAAAGGTTACCTTAGGCCAAAATCACCTCATGAAACCCTTATGGTTCAAACCAATGGGAGTTACCTAATTTAAAGGTATTGTCTTCTCTTAAGTTATTTGGATTTATTTTACTTATCAATTCCCATAAACTCTTTTTATTCATTTATTTTATAACAATAACATTATCCTAAATATCATTAGATGTTATTACAAGATAGGTTTGAGATACACGTACACACACCTCAATCTAATGGGTAAAGAATATATTGTTTCTGTCGAAGACAAACTACTGCCTCACGAAACGGTGATTGTTCAATTATCTCCTAATGCCTCTCATGGTTGGAATTATGCAGGAAGTTTATTTATATGAGATATTTATTATATTTATATTGTATATATTATTATTTATTTTTCATTTATAGCATAACTTTATGGTTTCCATAATGGGTTAATGCGATAATTTCACTTGAGGAAGTGTGGACAACCGCTCCCTCAAAGTGATATGACTAGTTCATGCCATACGGGGAATGTATAAAGGATAGTATTTATGAACATATTTAAAATATATGAAACATATACTAAACTGAAATTATAATATACCTATATATCACTATGTTTTAATTTCATTAAAATATTAAATATAAATGAAAGTAGCGTTCATGCGTACATACAGCTTACCATCTCCAATTACGGTGCATTTCATTTCTTATCTCCAAATGTTATGTAATATTACAAATACTTATATGTACTGACTATATATTATATATATGACTTCTAAATGATGAATATCATTTTAGATATAATGTAATTTTGACTACATGGACAATTTATAATTTTAAGAAGATCATTTTTGACTCATGTTCCAAACATCAACAAAATGTCCAATATGTACCAAAATAATTAACTACTTTTTATAGTAGGTTAATAAATAATATATAATTAATAATAAACATAAAAAAATTTCTTATAAAAGTGTCAATTAACTTATGTTTTTCATTCAGGAAGAACAAGGAACGTTCGAGTGTGTCAAGTCAGACACGTGGTAAGGGATTCTAATCTCACATTTAATTCAGTGGGATTTCTATTGTTTGCCACTTATTTCTTAAATGTGGTGTACTGTGTACTTCCATTTGATATATATTATCATTATTACTTTTATATTCATGGTATTGTTTAATTAATTTGGTCTATATTATCTTTTGGTCATATGAATTGATTGATTACAATGAGGTAAGGGGTTTTCATTTCACTATTATTCCCATCAGATTTATGTTATATTTGCCACTATTTCCATTTGTGTGGTGTATTTACTTCCCAATATTGTATTCTTTGTGTAATATAACTTAATTTAGGGGTATTTACATCTTTTTTTTTGATCCTTCATTTATGGGGTGTACATTTCAAAAGTTACCAAATCACTACGGGAAACATTCACCCTCCTCTTTTTTAAAAGGCTTAATTTTGTTAAGTCCTTTAGTTTTCATTATATAATATTAGGATATGTTCTTTTATATCCATATTTATATAAATTTTATGTCCATGTTATGATATTCACTTTTATCTCTCATCAACTAATTTTTTGAATTTTAATGTGTCTCTATTAGGCAGTCTTATTTCTATAAGGGGACTTCGTTAACCAATTTCAATTATTTAGGTTAAACATATACATCTTTATTATGTCGGGAAATTAATATGTGTGAATGAACATTGATTTTTCTACACTTAATATCCATTAATATTGGGTGTATTTATTTTTTCACACATCATTACGTAATTGACTTATCTTTAATCTAAGGATACCTTCTTTATAAGGGATTTTGTCTTAGTTTACATTCCATTGAGTCTTCATTGATATTATGTGACAATGCACAATTATTTGTTATTTATACTTTCTGTTGGCATATTATATAATGAATACCTTTATTTTTATGATATTATAAATTTTTGATTGAATGTTATTCCTCAATTATTTATATTCGAGCATCTCTCATTTGGTTAGAATCTCCTTAAATAAAATGTCATTTAAATGATTTATTAATATAAATAATCATTATTAATGTCCATGTTTTCAAAATGGATTTAATGATTTATTTTTAGGGACATTACTGTTTTAAAATTTTAATTCCATTAAAATCTTTTATAAGGTATGGGACACTTTGATTCAAATATCTCTTTATTAAATGTTTTAAATGGTTTGGGAAATGGTTTGATAAATCATTGATTATGTCAATATCATGAAATGATATATTGTGATTGTAATGTTGAGATTTTGTCATTACTTCAATATTTTTTTTTATGATTTATGAAAATGTTATGGTTATTGGTCATTGTTTATATAAATGGGTGGTTCTGTGATAATCCAACGATGGGTGCGCTCGAGATAGCTCTCCAATTCATTAGGTAACGTGAAAGAGGTAATCATTACAGTTTATCCTAATATATTTAGGGAATATATAGTGATGGCTATTACAAATGTTACTCCCTATGTAGTTGTGATATCTATAATGTATATTTGATATGGATTCCATAAGTTACCTTTTTGATTTACAATTTGTATGTGTTATTTCATAAATCTTATGATTTCGTAAGGAATGTTACGATTGAAAATAATTGGTTTCATTGATTTGTATTTATTTATGGGCAATGTTTTCATTTCTTTTTTATATCCTTTACTGAGATTTTTATGATCATCCCAAGTTGTTGAATTTTTTTTTGACATAACTTAAATATGAATAGGGTCAAGGATATGATCAAGGAAAGTCATGATGTCTAAAACAAGGAAGTAGACATCTATCTTTTTAATAGTTTTAATTTTATGAATAGTGGATACTGAGTAGTATTGTATAAATGTAATATTCAAGTTGTTATGTAATTATTATGTCCTAATTCCCTAAAAATCAAAACCTGAAATGATCCTCAATGTGAATTATTCACATAATTCAAGATTATGTAATGTTTAAGGTTGAGTCCTTATATTAGGAATACCAAATTATTTTTATATGATGTAATTTTTACATATTTGTTTCTGTATATACTTTTTCTAAACATATTCATCACATTGATAAATTATTACATCAATGATATGAATATTGTTGGGATTTACTCGTCCCACATTTTACCACAGTGTGATATATTTCATTCTCCCCTAATTTACGTTTTATAGAGTATATAAATATATTTGATATTAAATATAATCAATCTTTTTATATTCATGTTATTAAAAGTTTCATTTGATAATTATTTCTTTTATGGGTTATATGATTCTACATATTACAATTGGTAAGGGAACTTGTAAACCTAATTTCCATTCATTGTGTTAAACTTATAATTCATGATTATTTATTATCAAATCTTATGAGTGGAAATAATTTTTAATAACGTATATTTAATTTCAAATTTTTCTATGTGGATTTATATTCAAAACACATAAGAAAACAATTTTTTAACAAAATGATCTTTTTAAGGGAGATCATATCGTTCTCAAATCATTGAGGTATATTTTGATGTTATACACCACCTTATAATAGGAGGTGTATAAATATATACATTAATTCAAATTTTGATATTGAAAATGACATTGAAAATGGATGGAGTATAAAATTTTAATTAATTAATTCTTTTGATTTAAAATGATATTTTATGAGTGAAATTTTGATTATTGTAATTTTTTATGCATTATGATTATATCCTAGTGTTTTGAAATTATATGGGTGGATAATTGATAAACCAAAGTTGGGCTGTTCTGTGATAAACCAAGGATGGTTGATTATGTTATAACCTCTAATGCATCGATTATGAATGTTGGTTGTATGTCTATTCCATTTGTTAGACTAACATGTGTGGAAGTCGACCATATGGTTATTCAATTTATGTTATATTATTTCCCAGGTTACCTTTATATATTATATAATATTTCTACGATTTTTATGGTAATATTTTTATTAAAGAAATCATAATAAATTTTATTATATTTAGAAAAGATTATTTACATCTTCTTAAGGGTGAAATAATTATTTCATGATAAAGTATTCCTGATTTAAATGTTTCCACAAGACTATTAGTTTTTCTTTGTCTTGTAACACTTACTGAGATTTTTATACTCATACCATGTTTTTAAAACAAAAATTACAGGATTTAAAGGTGAATATAGTAAATGACAGGATCATGGAAATTTTATGATGATTAAACATGAAGCCGAACCATTTTTCTTTTTAAATTTTTCTATTAAAAAATTCATTTTTGATTAGAAGTGTATACATGTAATACCATGGTTGTTATGCATACTTTATGGCCTAATTATCTAAATAACTAAAATTTAAAATATACCTAATGTTATATAAAGTAAAATTATTTACATAAATCAGGATTACATAATTTTTAATGGAAGTTTCTTATAGTTTCTAAATATGTCATTATCCAATGACAAACATGTGGTCAATGACTTTTTTGGTAGCATTGAGATAATGTTTTATTCATATATATGTATTAAAAAACTATAATTCTATTGGAAATGTTATGATTTGATGACTTATATTCTTTAATACCTTTAGTATTCATTTTTTATGAGTCCCAAATATTTTTTTATTGTGACTCGTTTTTATTATCTACTAATTATTGTGAATGGTTTTCAAATTTTAATCTCACACTATGATAACATTATGATCATGTTATTCTAATTTGATCATTGATATAACCCTTTCGTATCTACAATAAGCATAAGGTCTCAACCTTTATTTTGTTTTCTTTCCTAGGAGTTGGAGTATGGTTTTATTTATGAAATATCTAAGAATGGTCATATATATGATGAAATTATGGGGAGATGTTGTAGTTTATCAATGAAAACAGTTTATTATGTTTCCATGTTTCCCAAATGACTAAAGATAAAAAATTATGTAATTTATTGCTATGTTATGAAGTGAATATTTATCTATTAATATGTAATATTTATGTTTGATATGTTTTAGTGTTTACACCACTTCTGGTGGAAAGGATCAAAATTTTGTTATTCATCCCCTCTGAGATATAATCATGTCATTTAAGTGGTATGAAATATGACATGAAATATTTACCATACATATCTAGTTGTTTGATAATCATATTCTCCTATATGTGTGTATTGGGTTCAATTATTCGATAATAACAAAACAAATCTATTAATGAAATATATATGTGATTTTTTAAATTGTATGGAAATAAGTAAATATTATATTGTAAAATATATTCATATCAATTGTAGAAAAGATCATGAGGGTGATGATTAGTATATTCATAATATTAAACCCACAACTATTAGTACACCTTATTTTCAATATATTGGGGTGTTAATAGTATTGGTAATATTAGTGAATTCTATATCAAATCCCATGAAGGATGCTATGTTCTCATAAATATGTAGTGGCAATATCCCATATAAAATATTACATAGATGAAAAAATGTTACTAAATTGTCTCAAAACTCTTGAATATGTAGTGTATGTAATCAACCTCCAACATTGAATTTTGAAAAGAAAACTATCTATGAAATTATTATGAGATATTGAAATAAAAATTATTCATAACATCGATAGTTAAATTTTTTTATCACCATTATATATTTGAAATTTCATAATGATGTTTATAAATATACATGAGAACATTTGGATCAATTGGAGTCCTAGTAGCTGGATCATGTTCATAAGTTACCATATATGAATTGGTGTAGGGTCAACATAGTGAAAAATTCAATGTTAATGAAGAGAACCACAATTTTTTCCCATTTTATAAAATGGGAAACTGCAAATTTACATTATCATGATATTAATACTAACATGAAACATATACCCACTCTCATACCAATTTCTCCTGATTAATATTTAAATATTCATAAAACATTATTCACTGGTAAATGATGACACCAAATATAAATAGTATTATTTCATCAAATAATATATACGGTTTTTAAAAGCTAATCAAATAAATAAAATTAATTATATTTTTCAATATGTAAATATTGAAAAATTAGGAAAACACTAATCAAACCCCAACAAGAGTAAATTAATCTATGTCATTGTTCTAAATATACTCATGTGTGCATCCTTGTAAGTATGTGGTATTTTACATTTTATGAGGGATAGAATTCCTACCAGGGGAAGACTATACAAAAAATATAATAATGTTCATGCACAAATAATATCTCAATTAATGATAATGGAATATCTAAACAACTCTATAACAATTTAAGTGGAATGTTCCAAATATAATCCTAAATAAATAACCAAGATCCACATGTATGAGTATTCAACAAGATAATGATAAATATTGGAATGTACATTAGACATTGTGCCAAACCCACTAGAGTACTTCTAAGTACTGCATTTGAGCACCATGTTCCATCTCCAACATCCCTACCATTGGGACATTCCCCATACCTATATAAAATATTGTGGACTGAAAATTAGCATCGAGATACCTGTGTAGGGGATGATTATAATCCATGTGACATACATTTGATGCATCCTAACAATAATTTTACAAGATATAAAATAGTTTATAACAACATAAGATAAATGAAACTATAAATATACAACCACACATGTGTCGATTCAAAATGAACTAACCAAGATTCCTTGAACAGTATCCCCACTGTCTCCTACACGGTTTTAAAAAGGATTTATATTTCTTTCACTAAAAATTAATACATTCCATAAATCCCACAATCAATTGTAACCATATTCTTATCAGTCCCAATTTAATATCCCCCCTTCATGTAAATGTTTCTTTGCCCAAAATCCATGGTGAATATTTTTCAGAACACAATACACCCCACCATGACTATGATAATTAACCCAGGATGATGTTATGTCTGACAAGGTACATTTTTTATGTAAGTGTATTTTCACACCATTTTTTCATGTAATTACATACAGATTTTCTATAGTCTACAGAATTTCAATAACCATGCATGGTATACTCCAACATCACTAGACATGACTACGATCTAACCCATAACATCAATGAGGAAATTGACTATATCTATAATCTTATCATCTTCACCGCCACAAAGGGGTAACATAACTGAAACAAGGAGCCCCCATCATCTTAATACATGTAACATAATTTCTAAGTCTGTATAACACAAAATGAAATATGTATCTTATCAAGAAACAATGTGGTATATCAAAAAAATATCAATATGTTACGAAAAAATCACATGAAAACATATATCATGCATCGTTTACATGAAATATAATAAATCATGGAATTATTATATAACATTCACTATATTTAATTGAAATACTTACGTCAATATTTTATAAGCCAAAGCATTTTTTAAAAGGGTGTTTTCTATGAAGCTAGGTCAACACACTCACTAAAATAAAAACATTCACGAATGTCACCATGAATTAGTTTTACCCAAAAAAAATCAGTTCAAGGGTTAGATTCGATAATGAAGAAGAAAATGTGAATAACTTCACAATCCTAATATAAAAAACCCATCAATAGATATCTACATGTATGAATGAATGAAATAAATATCACCACCCATGGATATTGATAATATTAGAGAATATTTAAGACCCCGTGAATCAAAATAAACAAAAGTAACCTCTATGTGAATGGTTTTAATATAATGATTTATCATTCATATAGAGTAAACGAGAATTGAGGATATTTATGGTAGAAATCCTCAATGTAATAATGGTTGACCCCACGTGATTGGATTGTTCAGAATTTGTCTGGAATTAATTATATATAAGTAATAATGAGGGATAATATTTAAAAATCTATTATTATGTGTTTTGATTGAGTAAAAAATTAATTAAATAACCCACATTATTTAAACATCCATTTTCCAATTTGAAATATTCAATATCCAATAATAAATATTTTAATATTATAATTTACATGAAATATGAAATTTCGTAATTCCCTCAATCATGGGGAAAACATGGTCTTGGTGTTCTTGAACATGACATTCAAAATTCATCAACTAGAGTCAGTATCACTCAAATTGGACAATTTATCCATACCATGGCCACTAAAATGGATTGAAAATCCATTTTCTACTGCCCATTTTTTACAAAACATTACATGGCCCTAACTGGTTTGATGAAATGTTAAGTATTGGACATTTTAATAGAAAATCACTAAACCCTAATTTATTATTCTTAATTATAATCAAATCCCACTTGGCTTCACCTAAGATTCTTTCAACCTATATACTCATCTGGAAAATATTAATATATGGTTTTCACATGAATGAGGCAAAAATAAAAGGTCAATATGATCTCCCATATAAAATCTTCTCATTCCCAATTATGGTCTGGATGAATTCTTCTTGAACTATTGGGGTTACTACGCCTAAAAATAATATATTTGTCCCAATTTACCTCCAACATATGAATTTTCTACGTTGATTGTCCTTATATTAGGGGATGATATACGGTTCTCAATATCATCTATATACCCAAACAATTATATAATCCCTTTGGAATGTATGATGAAAAAAATGAATCTATTTATGATAAAAAATAATAGTGGAACATAATTAAAGAACTAATTCCCAAATACAGACAAATTTTAACTCATCAATTGGATGAGTCTCTTAAAATGGAAATAGTTTTTTTACATTAATAATCTACTACGTACTATAAAAATAGAAACATAGGTCATAATGGACTTATTAAAATCATCATTTATTGAATTTCCACAAATCCCAACATCCATATAGGCACTAGAAGTGGGTAAAGAACCTAACTAAGACATCGTTGCAATAAAAATAAATTTCTTGAAGGTATGATATCAATAATAAAATGAATGTCTCTCTTCAAAACTAGACATCAAAATGGATGTCAAATAATATGACATATCATTATTGTCCCTAGATATGCATCCCACATTGAATCATGACAGTACCTCATAAGGTCCTCCATTATATAATCTATATCAAATTCCATTCTATTAACAGAAATAATGTCCTTATAATATAAGGGCCATCCTAGATTAGAATAACCTCCTAGAAAATATTCCCACTACACTGCACACTTGGTGTCTTACCCAAGGCTCATATTATCTAATTCCAACAAAGATGATGGGATCTCATACAGAAAAAAATACATAATGATCTAGTCCAAAAATACTTCATTATCAAATGGACAAATATGATCATTTAGAACTATTTTCTCGTAATGGTCATTCTCCATGTTCTTATGTCTCTAGAATTTACATTCTAAGAGAATCTATAATGATATTACATTTCCCCAGAGCCTCATCCAACATAATGGTTAATTTCTGAATATAATCAACCTAATGCCTGTATATCAAATTAAAATAATTCTGAGAGAATGGATATTATAGGCTCTCTATGATTATTTAAATAATATATCATTCATAGAAAAAATAGCTCAAACAATACATCAGAGTAGGGATAAAATTTGATAATAAAAAGACATGATTTAGATAGTTCATCATGGAAAATCATTATTGAAATGACACAAATTCTTTTAAATAGTCCGATTTTATTAAAAAAATTACCAAATTAACAACCGAAGAATCAATGTAAACCATATAACCAATCCCATGATATATATATGTGCTAAATGGGGATGTCTTCCTTATTCTATGAATCTATAGAAAACATTACATACGTGGACATTTCCCCTCTAACATTCCTTAGTTTTGGGAATCCCTTTCATAGGAACATCCAAATAGGGGAAGTCATTTTTAACGACATATAGTACCCAAATAATCCAATGATTACCAATATAGGAAAAATATTAATATGGTGTTTCCAATACATCCACAAATCAATAATATATATGTTTAATAATATTATAGCCTCAGATATCATTTCAATATGAAAATTCACCTTGTAAATATATAATTAAAACATAAATTTCATATAATAAAGCGTTTTTTAAATGTACTAAATAAACTCTCATAGTGTTTATAATTCATTTATGAAGTATTCGAGTATATTTTCATATAACCCCTTAACTAAATGGTGATGGATTAATGATATGGGTGGAATATACTATTCAAATGAGTCATTAATGCTGTTAGAGAATATAATAATTTGAAATTAAAGAAATGATACTCATATAGTTTTTAACAAATGCTAAATGATATTTTGTGAATATCTATGAAACTGAAAACTTTAAGGTGATAATACAACTATAATCTAGTCATGCAGATCCACCAAACTCTCATAATCTAGTCAAATATGTAATCAATTCTATCAAATGGGTTTTGATTCCTCACAGTTACTTAGTTTATCCACATGTAATAAATAAAACATAAAATTTTATACATTATATTATTTTTAAACAACACTATATTACCCTAATATGATGTTATTTTTCTGGTAAAAATATTCTCCTCTAAAGTCAAGAATTTTACCTTTAGTTCCTTCAATTATCCTATCAAAATATAATTGTGTAAATTTATATAGGATGCATGCCACACATGATTCTGATCCCAAATTAATTCCCCTATTAGGATGGATTCCAAAAATTTAATTCAAATAGAATTCTAAATATTGGCCTTCCACTTGAGAAAATGAAGAGGCTTTCATTGTCTCCCTATAATATATGATCCTTCTACTTGTTTATTCAGTCAATAAAATCTGTTAAGTATTAATTATTCATCATAATATATCCCTATGAATGTTCCATGAACTTTTAAATACAGTCATGTTTCAGAAAAACTCGAAAAAACTACTTATAGAAATGTACATTGATGGTAATCAAATTAAAACATTAGCATATTTATACTTTATTCATGGCACCATCCAGATTTTAGATTATCCTTAAATAATTAATTTATCAAGATTTACATTATGGTACTATATAGTCTCTACTAGATTAAATATTTACTAAATGAAATCAAAATAGAAATCAGCATTCGGAGGGACTATGATATCATTAAAAGGATATTGGTTAGTAGATATGAATGTATCTCGTTTAATTAGTCGTTTTTTGAAACTCTTCTACCCCAATCAGGCCATAATCATATAATTTTGGGCAAAATTGTAAATATATCCAAAAAAAATTAAAGAGGAATTGAATTATCTTAATCTACAAATTATTTAATGAAAACATCCTCTCTTGCATGATCATTTTACCAAGCTCAACCATGAAATAAAGTCACTCATGTCCAATATTGTATTTTATAATTTCTCAAAAAAAAATTAAACACATAATTCCACAAATATGGATAAGAACCAATCTATGGGATCATTAAGTGAATCTCTTAGGAGGGTACTAATAACCCACAGTTTATCCCTCCCTAAAATATACTAATAAATAATCATTTTTTCATATAATAAATACAGTAATAAAAATATATATACCAAACAAAAGTGTGATCTTGACACCCATGATTGTACTTTTATCACATTTATTCCTCATGTTTTCTTATGTATTTCATATAATTATAGTTCATATATTTTATATTTATATGTTGAGTGGTTCTATTTCATAGAACCATGTATCATGGATCAATGGTATTCAATATATTCTCAACATAAGATAGATCAATCTTTAACTATACCACTTTAAGATTCAAGAAATTTTAAAAATCTTGTACGCACATCCCCATGTGGGATACTCAAAACATGTATTCTAGAATATAAATTTTTTAAGTGAGGATAAATCAATTGTTCAAAGATATGATACAATCAATAATCTAAATAGGTTATATTTTTCTGGGGCATTGTATTTAAATAATACAAAATACTAGACCTATTTTTTGTGGAGATATATATATATATGATCACATTATCTCAAATTTAAAACTAGGTGTCTCTATATGATTCTTTAGAATATAACTTTTCTTGACTCTGATGTGTCTTAATGTACTGATGAATTCTATATATCATTGCTACTATAATAAAAAAAGTATTTACATGATGATTTAGTTATCCAAAATCATCCTAGTATGTAGGTGTTATAAATTTCATCTTATAGTGCTCTTCATATGGAGTAATTTGTATGCTTCAGTTGAAGATATTATGGTCTGAGTACATAAAAATATGAAGATGTCAATGTCATCACCTATTGTATAATATCAAGTATTTTCTAAACATTATCTCAATTGTGTTGTGTTTTCTTCTCGTATTATTAATATTTGGGAAATGATAATCATTATTGGTGTTCATAATAGCGTTGGTATCATTTTGGAGACTATTCCAAAACATTGATTTAAACCGTGGATATGAATCATAAACATTTTACAGTAGTTCTCCATGTTTCCCTATCTCATCTTTAATGTATATATTTGAATATTGATCAAGTGAGATGTCCTATAAAAATGAAATTATATGAGTATTATTTGTAATTTGATATAATATTATAAATATATCAATATTTCCTCTGGATAACTTTAAAAGATAGATGATAATTTCCATAATGATTTTTTTCATTTTATATATATATATGGGTAGTGGTTGAATCATTCCATTTGAATGTTTTTTATTTTTATCACCTCCTTCTATATCGGGCACATTGATGTATATTATTCAACATCCTTCTTCATATTTTCCCAATAAATATTGAAATAACATATCTAGATGTATATTTTTACTCCCATAATTGATATAAATGTTGAGCTATATGCACAATTTGATGGATCCTTATTTATCATGATAGTAAATTTTATACATATTCATTACCAAAATAATAAAAATAATTCTTTAAAAAATTTACCTATGTGGAATTCCGATTTCATATAGCTTGTACCATCTTTAAAATTTCCATATAATCCTTTTCTATATCATTTCCCTTATCAATAAGGTATGTTTTTGGAATCATTTAGTATTCAAATGATGTTTTTATAAAATGGAAATTAATAATGCTCATCCTATTAAATTCTAAGAATATATCAATGATTTTATTTCACATCATTAATAAGGAAGAAGGATCCATTCTAATTAGAGCACGTTGTACTATATTTTTCACATTACCCCATTAGTTTAATATAATTTATTATAAAAAACAATTTAATTATGTTTCATTTTACACATGTAATATAAGAAATACATTTTAATATAATATTAAATTTTACTTTTATTTTATTCTTTTTCAATTATTGGGTATATATAAATGGATACATATTTTAAAATCTACGAAGAAACATAAATGAAATAGAATTAGTTCTTAGGTTTATACCTTTTGAATATTATTTTATGAAATTGGAATTAAGGTGGATCAACAAGGTTTTTTCTAGATGAATACCATGGTAAATTTCAATCATTATATTAGGACTGAACTAATATGATACAAAAATTATAGCCCATGGATATTTTAAAAATTTCCATTTTAGGAGAATCATCTCCAACCCTTACCACCAGATCATACATTATTATTATCTCGTAGAGAAGGATCGTGATGTACCATGTATCAATAAATTAGGATTATATAAAAAATTTATTATTATGGAAATTTTTGTAAAAAAAATATTTTAAAAATATCACATGTTTACTTATAATTAAATATAAAGTTTACTAACTAATTCATAGAAATATAAATTATATCTATATATATATAATTACTTTTTGTTTATTATTTTTAAATGTTTAATATAAAATGGTGTAACATATTTTTGATCAAAAATTAACAAAATAATTATTAAATAATAAGAAATATGAATAACAATAGATTGTATATATAAATTCATTTTTCATTTGAAAAAAAAATTCATTATATTTTACATATATTTTGAATGTTAAATTTATAAACTATAAAAATAAAATTTGAAAAAATGATCTTAAATTTTAGATTTATAGTATCAAATTTATTTTATAATATTTTTTTGTGTTTTTTATAAAATATTACACTTTCTATTCATATAGGGAAAATTAATATAACATTCCAGAACTAGAAAATTTTTCAAATTTTCAAAATATAATTATGAAAAATATATTTAAAATACATTGATGATTTATTTTAATATTAAAAAAATAAGAATTTTAATATAGTAATTTAAACATTCAAACCATAAGTCTGTCATTTTAAACATAAATATTAATACATTCTAGCAAAAAACATTTTTCACATCTTTATTAAAATAAATATTATTTTTCTTCATAAAATCATGTTTTTCCTTGTAATAAATAGAAAATTTATTTATTTTATAATAATCAATGATTTTTATTGAAAAAGAAAAACAATGATAATTTTAACCCATAGATAAATGTTAAGTATATGTCACACACTGGCACCATTATCCCAAATCAGTTGCATTATTCTATTACATTGAAATGGGTTACAAGGAATCAAACCCGGAAGAATCCATCAGTTTACCTGTATTGGAAACCCCGATTACATACACGATTATAATAGAACATTGGGAAATAGGAAATAGAAAAATGATACATAACAAAAATAAATTAGAAACACACTTAAAACTCATTCAAAAGACTCCTTTTCAAAACCTGGGTAAATGAAACATATTAAGGGTGAGTTAAAATTCATTGTAAGGTATGTTAGTAAAAATTTATAATGAAAAATAGAAGTAAAACTATAAGGAATGGTAAATAACTAATAAAAAATCCCTAAAGAAACTAAATAAGGAAAAATAAATATGTTAATGTAATCAACTATATCAAATTCCATCTAAATAAATAAAATAATAATAGATTGCATCCATATATATGTCAATATAAAATATCATAGATAAATAATAATTGTGTCTAAATGAGGGAGATGTTTAATAATTGGATACCGTGTTTCCTAGGTAAATAGAACCATTAATATTGAGACATTTCACATGAGGATATAGCATTTTAGAAGAAAAAAAACATATATTTTGGACAATTTTTTCAGCTCATGAGATTATCGATGCAAACGGGGTCTATCTATAACTAGGACCCACCCATGTCGTACCTGTTCAAATAAATACTCATTTTTAATAATAGATTTAAATAATAAACAAAATTCAAAATACAATATCCATATTAAACAAAGGATATATATTTATCAATAATTTCTACATTGAATCTATGTTACAGAAGTCGTTGTTGATGTTGATAAATAGAAATATCATTGAAAAATCAATAAAAATTTTCTGAGGAAAATAATCATTAGACATTCCAATGTTTCTTAAACCACATGAAACTATTTGAATAAAAATATAAATTAAGGAATAACATTAGACGAAAATTATAATATCATTATAATAACTATATTCACGATATAATATTACAATGGAAGTATATACACTATATAAATGTGATTTGGTGTACTACATAAAATAAGTCTCAATGGAAGGTAAATTGAGACAAATTCCCCCACAAATTGAAATATAATAAATTAAACTAATATTAAAATTAAAAAATTCAAATGAAACAATAAATATAAATAATATAAATTAATCATTATATAAAATAATATAGTTTAATTAAATACATAAAACAATAAAATTATTAGAAAAAATGGTTTATATGTCACTAAAAGAAAAGTAAGACCAGAATCCATTACTTTGTGTTTTTGTATGGGTGATCATCATTTAACCTCATGTATAATTTGATTATAATTTTTAATAACTCATTATCGAACCTCATTATTATTTATTATATCTTATATGAAAATGTTATAATATCATATTACTCATTTGTAAAAATTATTTCATTGTCTTCACAATTTTGGGAGATATTTTCCTAGTTTCATGAGTAAGTTAGACTTGATATATATTGATAAAAATAATTAGATCTTTGTATAATTATGTGTGGAATATGAGACATAATTTAAATATTATATATATTAAGTATATATTTATTTATAATAATCTATAAAATTTGACGATAAGAAATGAAATGCATCACTGGTGGAGACAACAAGTTGAACGTACACAAGATCACTAAATTATTTTTTTACCATATTAATAAATATATATATATATATATATGTTTCAATATAATAATTCTAGTATCATATTTATTTCAAATATTTCTCTTATTATTATTAAAACAAACTATTATGCATTCTGTGTATAGCGTGAATGAATCATGTTGCTTTGAGGAGGTGGTAGTCCACGGTTCCACAAATGGTGATATCATATATATATATATATATATATATATATATATGAGAACAACTATAAACGTTATAAAATAATTTAATAAGAATAAAAATATAATAAATATCATATATCTCATATAAATAGATCTTATATCATAATATTTGACCATTAAAGGTGGTAAATGAGAAAAAATGAACAATAATTGTTTATGAAGGCTATAGTTCACCAAACAAAAAAAATGTATATTCGTTACCATTAGATGCAATTGTGTGTAATTGTTTGTAATCCATTTCCTTTAAATTGACTCACTATTTGGAAGATACTATTGTTTCTATATAATCATTTAATAAGGTGAGTTGATAGGGTGGAAAATGAAAACAAAACTATAGAGCATGATGAATGATGTTTCCACTTCATTGGGTATCTCGTATTGGTATTCACCAATGGGATTCCCTAGATGATATTAATCAAAATTTAAAGATTATAGATTGAATATAGGGATGTTTAATGATTAGTTTAGCATATTTGGGTTGAGATATATGTCTCAATGTTGTACGAAGAAGTGTTAAAGGATGATCCCTTTTATAATTAAATATATTTTCACTTTAAGAAACTCTATAACTATTAAATTAATATAAATGAAATTACAATAAAAAATTGAAACAAAGTGATTTATTGATAATAATTGATGAGTGCGGGTTGAAATACATTTATTTAATAAATATATTTTTTATTTATCTATCCTTGTTTTTTTGTTTTAACCATTATTTATCCCATTTAATTAATAAAATGGTAAAATGTAATTTATAAATTGATGACTAATATAATAAAATTAAAATGGAAAAAATTAAACAAATGAGTAATTCATTAAATTTTATTACTTATCCCACTAATTCAAAAAATGTAATTTTATTAAAAATTTATATCTTTTAATTAAATATAATTTAATTTAAAATATCAATAATGTCAATTTGAACACAATTCATTACACACCATTTCAAAAATATCATAACAGTAATATGAATTAGAACCAATAATTCTAAAACCTCACTAACTTATCAAATTCAGCTAACAATATTAGGTATTTCAATAATAATCTCAATTTATATTTATTTTAGTGTCCTTAATGGTATTTTTTGATATTTCCTTTAATTAAACAATTAATAAGTCTTCATTGTGAAAGCCTTTAATTAAATTATTTCTTCTATAACAAGTGAAAATAAATAATCATGATAAATATAAACAATTTATATTTCAAAATAATATTTATATTTAAAAATAGATTCCTAATTACAATATATAAAAATATAATACTTATTAAAAATAAGAATGTGACATATTTGACTCCCCTTCGAGTAAAATAATATAAAAGGCTAAACTAATCCATGTTGATCTAATTGGCCATAAAATCGGTCCAAAAAAGTTTTTGGTCCAAAATGTCTGATCCTATAAAATTATTTCAAGTATTATTGTAATTTTATAGATTTTATAATATAATTCTTTAACAAGAATTCATTGATTTACCCTTGACATTATAAATCAAAATATTACAAAATTCACATTTTTAATGCTAATAAAAAAAAATAAATTATTCAAATAATTTGGAAACACTTGTTTCAAATATTTAATACATTTTTATAAATTAAAAATACATATTTTTTTGTAATTAATTAAAATTTTTTCCCATCGACAGAATGCGATAATGGTTTTTTAAAGAGTAAATGACCAAATGTTTGAACTGTTTTTATATACAAATTAGTTTCTAAATTGATTATAATTCGATAAACTAGAAAAAATCATATACATTAATCTAGTTATATTTTAAACCCAATTTCAAAAATGATTTTACACTATAATGTATTTAGATGAAAAGGTAGTATTCAATTAAAATACAATATTTAATTATAATTAATAAAAAAATAAAATTTATCAGAAAAATACCATACCTTTAACAAATAGTAAACTTTATATTCTATTTTAGCATAATTAGTTTTTTTAATATAATATATAAAATTTTCCATGTAGTATTTAAAATTGGTTCTACAAAATAGCTGGTAAAACAACCTTTATAAAAATGTTGGTTTCTATGTGTAATATTGTGTTTGATCCTATCTAATGCCTATATAATATATTTGAGGAAAGTTAAAAAATATATTATTTAATATATTAAATAAATATTATATTATGATCATACAATAACTGTAATTAATTTAATTTATTAGGGTAAAATTTCTTTTTGAGCATAAAAACAACTCTTTATAAAATAATTTCTATATATTGTCTTGGTTACTATAATTATTTATAAAGAATTTTTATCCAATGAATTCATCCATATACATTCATATGTTAGTCATTAAAATTCATGACCACCATTTTTAAAGTATAGGTTATGTCCTAAAATATTACATAGTAATATTTTAATAATATGTCACTATTTTGTAACACATTTCCACACATGTAACACACTCAAACTCATTGTTGTTTTTACCATTAGATTAATATCGTGTTGTGTATAAATAAACCCATCAACAAAATTAAATTTACTTAAAAACTAAAATATTTTAATATCTTAAGGTGTTACATTCTCATCACATTAATTATATTTTTTTTCTCTATTTAAACTTCATATCAGTCGTCTAGGGTTTGATATTGGAAAATATTTTCCTAAAAAAACACATCATAAAAAAGGGTTAATAACTCATATTCATAAAAGGATGGAAAAAAAATTTAAATTTCACCTAAAAACTAGGATATCAAATTGAATTACATTAGTAAAAACATGTATATGGAAGGGAAATATGACCATCATTTTCTCATGGAGAGTTATAGAGAACATGTTGATGAAAAATTAGTTGAATATAAAACTATAAACTATAGGTGTGATTAAAATGCATTTATATCTCCCAAAATTATGATAATACCAAAAAATATTTCTTTTAAGACCATTTTCAAGATTTTAATAATTTTTTCACTCTTTGAGGTTATATGTTAATATATGTACATGATGCTTCAAAAAATTGACTATTATCCACTTTAATAAATAACCATTGATATCCCCATAATCATGAAACTATAGATTCATTTATAATCTAATATCAACTTATCCTCAGAATGTCGAACACCAATATTAAATAGTTAACATTTGTGTGATAGATGGTGGATTAAATGTTAGATATATATTGAAATAACTTATCTAGTGTGAAAAAATGTAGAATAATATCCCTTGAATAATTGGGTTTCTCAAATGAAGAATATTGAATGACCTTGTTATTTTCCATAACATTAAAATGTTGGTGTTCTAGTACCGTTCGTTGGTGAGTCTGACATCTTACTACCCCATGGATGAGCCTATACAATATCATAAAACTCATGTTGAAATTAGTACAATTGGTTATGGGGGATCAACACCTCCTACACTAAACAAACACACATGGGTCAAAAAAATGGTGATGACCTACACAAACACACTAGCCCTTATGTGGTCATGTTAAGCATCCAGTAAACATTGGGTTTGAACACTACCCACCTATGAATAGCTATATTCAAGATGGTTATTAAGTTGTCTCTTCCATGGGGATGTACTATTGTCCACTATGCATTTGATTTTTCTATCATTTGGGCTTATAAGGTTGGCTATATTATTTTCTAATGGCCAAAAATTAGTGATATTAATAAATACATAATATTACTCATTTAATAATGTATCATTACTGAATAATGATTAACTAATAGATTAAAATGTAAACATATTCAAGTAAAATTAATCATTTTAAAAAATAATACATACATGGAGTATTAATTTTAAAATTTGAATAATATATGAGGGAATTTTAAATTATCCAAATAACTCTTAATTCGCTATAACACAAGTTCAAATAATCCCCACATTGGATGTGGATCAAAAAAAAATCTTCTATATAATATATAGTAATTCAAATAGTGAATATTTTAAACTTTGTGAACATCATACGATATTAGATTATTATTTTACATTATTTGTTATTTTTAAATTTATAAATATTTTACAAATAAATGTTAGTGTTTTTATATGAATACCTTATATCAACATTATAATATATATCCCATAAATTTCAAAAGATACTACAATATTAACAATTAATATTTCATGTAAAAAATTATTATATGTTTAATAATATATATTAGGTGGATGGTATTAAAAATATAAAATCAGTATACACCATGGAATGAAATTGGGTTTAATTTTTGGTATTAGAGATGAATAAATAATCTGTTTGAGAAATTTCAATGCAAAAAAAATTTATATATTGTATCCATCGAAAGATCCCTACCAGATGATATCATGCATAATGGATACATGCACCTCCATTACTATGTTATCTAGAATGTAAAAAAATTGATAAATCCTTAAATTAAAATTCACATATTTTAATGAAATATATAACCCCATGTATTCCAAAATTGAAATAGATAATGAAAAAATGTTGGTTTTACGTTGTTCAAATTTTCATCAAACATCTTTATAATTGCACTAAAAATATTAATATTATATTAATTACAAATTATACATAAAATTACTAGTCATTCACTTGGTTAAAAAGAATAAATTATTGTTCAACAAGACAAATTCCACCTCAATAGGTTGTCCCACCCACATTGTAGCACACAAAGATATCAAATTATATAGTTTCTTTAAAAACATAATGTGTTGAAAAGTGTGTTTTTCATGAAACATTAAACCAAAACAAAAAAATATATATTATATTTTTTAAATTGTATTCGATGAATTGGAGTGTAAATATTATTGTAACGAAATTATGAAATATATATAGATAAAATGATCATTTTCAATTTTAAATACAAATTCATTATCAAAATTTAAGAATTATTTGAAAATAGAAAATAATTTTATTCTTAAATTTATATTTTATTAAAAAAACATTTTATAATGGTATGTTGTTAATTATATTATGGTATACAAATTATTTAACTATAAATTATTAATAAAATATATTATAAAATAATTTCACATTGGTCTTATAGTTATTACTAGGAATAAAATAAATTAAATTTAGGTATATAAGATACATGTTTTGAAAAAAACAATTTTGTTTTATGGTTCATTATATTAACATATAATGTAAGAATTATATTTAGAAACTTGGTCATAAAAAATATATTTATTATTATAATTAAAAATTTTAAATTAGATAATGTACCGAATTATATTTTTGGCATTACATTATGTTATCAACGAATATATTAGATACCACGGTAGATAATTATTTTTAAAACAATTATACATTATATATATAGTAAATTTTGATGATAAATTGATCTATATAATGTTGGTAATATAATATATGGTTTTTATAAAAAAAAATTAATAATATATTAATTTGTAGTCAATGTTAAAAAATATTTTGAACACATAATTATTAAAACTGTATTTTTATACAAAAATAGTTTTTCATCAGAATATATATTTTAGATTAAAAGTTAAATTTATATTATACAGAAGTTGAATTATTTTAATTGTATTTTAAATTAGTATTCCGCATATCTCAATACGAGAAAAATGTTATTCATATATTTTTAGTAATAAAAAAATTACCATGGATAAATTTTAATCAAGATTAATTAGTGTTAAAATGAGTAATATAATAAGGTTCAACATTTTTGTAATCCAATTTCACACATAGACTTTATAAAATATATATTTATTTTTGAAGCTTTATTTTTAAATGACTCATATTAATCTCCCCACCCAACTCACATAGATGTCAAAAAAAATCACTATTACCCCCTTCAAAATAACATTACTCCATTTGTTAGAAATTATAATGGAAATATACTAAAATTACTTCTAATAAATCCCCTCTTCACTTTTGGTAGCCTCTATCCTCTAAAAATTATCTTTATTACAACATATGAAATGGTTACATTATGATAATCTATAAAATTTATAGTATACGCATTACTTACCACATAAAGTAATTTAGTTATACATCTCATCAATCATAATCCAAACCCATTATATCACTATTTACATAATTAAATCTATTTAAATAGTATAGTAAATGTTTATCATATTTATTATATAACCATTTTCTGTTCCACTACTATTCAATTTAAAATATGAATGTGTTTCTCGTGTGCATGTGTGAACTATCACCTCCATTCATAACACATTTTTTCACCACCTACAGCCATAGATAATTATGGAAAAGGGTTTACTATATAGATGTAATATTTATTTCATGCATTATATTCAATAAATATAAACTATTTATCATCTATAAAATTTTATTTATTGGAGATCATTGTACATATGACCACCTAAAATGACCAAACCAGGGGAAAAAGAAAATATTTTCAAGTGAAAAATTAGATTCAATTAAACATATAATTATAAATATTTAAAATTATATTGCATCAAATTAATAATATTTTAACAACTATTTTCAACTTTTTGATATTTACATTATACCAAATGGATATATTCTTTTTAAATAGTGACACATCGATTGTAACATGTTCATGTTATGTCCAATTAATAACCAATATCAACAGTGCTATATTTGATTTATCAAATTTGGATTTAAAAACATAATATGTATTATAAATATGTAAAATATTTATTTGTTCTATAATTTCAATATTAACACTAATACCATTAAATAACAAAACTATACTCATTCGTAATAAATTTCATATACAATCTCATTACTAAATTAATCTTCAATAATCATAACATTAATTCACATTGAATAAAATTTTAAATTTATAAATGATTATAAATAATATTTTATACTATATTTAATTATATCATAATGGTTATAATTGGATTAATAATGAATACAAAAAACATTATCTCAAAACAAGTTCAAAATGATCAAGATTACTCACACCCTATATTGAAAATAGATGAATATATATATATATATATATAATTATGATAAAAGAAGAGTATAAAAAGTAATACTTATCAAAAAGTTTATTAAATAATTAATTAATATAGTTATGTTTTTTATACATGAGGTTATATCATGTTTGATTGAATCAAGATAAAATATTAGGGTTTTCATCTCTCCTAACCTTAATTGAGGAATGATTTTAAATTATGCACCAATATTGTTATATATATAGTATGTACTACCACTTTGAATAATAATATAATAAATTAATGTTCTTCTTAGAAACATCCCTTCAAATAATGTTCTTACTTACTTATTTTTATTACTGATATCTCTTCAGTAGTTTTTGAGTTTTCTACAACTCTATCTTATTTATTGTGTTATAATGTTTCTATTTGATCATTATCATAAAATTTTTATAGTACATCATAATTCATTCTTACGAGATAAATTTTGATTTATATTATCCATATTAAAAAAAATTATGTATTAAAATTCAACTATTAAATGAATTATTTTATTCTCTTATTGGATGGGTTATCACCCATATAAATGATTACATATTCATTATAATATTATCCTATCATATATTTATACCCTATTATGTATTATCACTGGTGAATAACATATTTTCCTCTTTCACTTTTCATACATGGGGTTTTTTCAAAGATTATTATATTGATATTCAACCAATGTATTATAAACAATAACAAAAGGTGTTTCATTAAATTAATTTTTGTTTTCCCATCTTGAATAACTTTTCATTCGATACCTTTACATATTTCTCGATGATCTTTTTTTTATATTATTTTCCGAATAAATGATTTAATGTTTTCACTCAAAAATTTTCAAATGAACCTTGAATGAAAACTAAATTATTCACTATTATGACATTTTTGTCTCTTAACCTCATTTGGGATTTAAATCGTGCTATCATGAAATGAAATTATTTATACCCTTTTATATTGTATTTTTTGGGAATTCTGTCTTCAAGGTTTATTCCCAATATTTTGATATGAATGTTTTCAGTCATAAATCGAGTTATGATAATATTCATCAATCCAGTTTCTTTTGATGGATTCTGTATGATAATATTTTAAAAATTAGTCATTAAGCCAATTTATTCACTAGAATATTATTATATTGATGAAATTATCTATGTAATTTTTTTTATACAAAACACATATAAATGTACATGTTATAATTTTATGGGTGGGCCTTGAATTATAAAGTAATCTAAGGCCCTAGGTAATGTTTTCTTATCAAGACATACCATGAGTTTGGCATGTTTTGTTAGACTATGAATACTATCTTATGTAATGGTGGGACTTGAATAATTTTTCCCTACAATACACTTGGTAAATATTTATATCTCATGATATTTTAAATATGTCATTTGGGAGTGAAACTAGTACACTATTTAATTTTTATACTTTGTGATTATAGTTCTGGGAGTGATCCTTGGTTTTTTTAATGACATCATGCATTATATTCAGTTAAATATATTATAATGAATTGAAATTTTGATTTCATTTTCCTTATACTAGAGCCTCAATTAATGAATCATGGATTTTTATCAATTATTATTTACATATGAGTTCCGTGTATTATTTCTATGTTAATTTTATACATTTTGATTCTAGTATGTTAAAACTATGATCCCTTAAGGCCATTTATTTTATCTCTTATGGTTAAAATTATGTCTCCTCCCTCCAAAGATACAAATCTTAGGTTTTTAATAATGAAAGGGAAATATTGATCCACAAGTCCCACCTCTAGTAAGCCTTAGGTTGGTGACTGGCATAAAGGGTGTAAAAATCTCACAATATTGGATGTATTACATTTTATAAGGAAAAAGGATACGAAAATATGATGGGTCATCCACAAGAAATTTAAATACATAATATAATGAAATCCAATAGCATAAAAATTTCATGACTTCAAAAAAAATGTTAAATATATAAAATCTCTAATGTAAAAACCCAAATGTAAACATAACTAGAGACACACCAAATGACATGATCTGAGTTTGAGTGGTCTAGAATAATCTGTGAAATCCTCCTAGAAACCTGAAAATAATTTAATATAAGTTAGATAAGGGAATATGTGTATTGAATATTAAAATTATATTATCCCATGAACATGCAAAAGTGGAATTCTATTTCACCCATGAGAAAACGGTAGGACCAAAAAGATTCGAAGCAGGTATACTAACCACCTAACCTCACCATAGCATACTCACCATGTAACACAAGTCATGTAATATAATTTAAAGCACAAAATTTATAGGGTACCCTACACAACACTCCCAATAATTAGTCACTCCCACAACCCAATATAAAATGTCCTTACCCTCCCACAACTCCCAAATATACCACGTCACATCATGCCCGCACACACCTAGACCTTGGAAAAAATCCCACCTGTAAAATCCAAGTCATCATAAAACATCCCTCTGACACACATCTGGGCCTCAAAATACATCCCGCTCTCACACACCAAGTCCTTATAAAACTTATTGAATCATCCCTAAGACACCTATGAATGAACCTTAAAAATAATCCTGAAGACACCATGAAAACAAAACACATCTCCTGCATACACACGAGCTACCATATCTTATCACATATTGCATGGTTAAAAATGGATCATCACTACATGGAGGAAGGAGCAGGGAATAATAGGGAGAATATTTCTACATGTTATAAATAGTGAAGCACCCATACCAACCACTATTGTTCTTCAAGAAATGCATCCTACCCAAACCGCTATGAATCAAAAACAAACCCCATATCACCACTACATCTAGAAACATATCACAACACAACCAATTTTTCATCCCTACTACACTAAAATTTTACGCCAAAATTACCTAATCCATATAACCCAACCCCATTAGACAAGAATCCATTACCCCATCACCACATAAACTGATGAAAAACATATTTATATTTAATGAGGAATCCATTATTTAATTCCGCATATTTTTTCCATGATTATCACCGATCCTGTAAGACAATTGGGAATCCATTCATTATATGAATATATGTAGTTATCAAATTTTTATATATATAGATCTTAAGGTAACCAAAAAACAAGAATTCTATCAACTACCAAGTGTACAAACAATGACCCCCAACGACCAAGATTTTAATTTGACAGTTATCCCATACAAACCTAAATATATACAAAAATATTCCAATAGAAAAAAATGAATCACATTTCCTAGCACCTTGTTCATTTTTTAAAAACTAGTTCAATTATATTTATTAATATGAAAAAAACTAATTTCAAATGGGTAACATCCATATACCCACCTGCATGATTCACTATTGAAAATGATGAAAGGGAAAAAGTTTTTCCCAAGTAATTGCATTTGTTGTCAACAACTAGTCAATGAGTGATAACTGATGAAGTGGGCTTGAAGAGTGATAAATCTTGAGGTATGATGGTGGAAGAAGCTTGACAGAATTCAGATGATTGTAGTGCTGATCTTAAGTTCAAAGAACTTGTATCAAGAAGATACAATGTCATAACATTGTTAGAAGTCAATGCATTGTCTTCACAATGCATGAGGAGAGAAAGGTGAACCATCCACAACTAGTAAATGGATGAAGTGGTTTAAATAAAACCATGAACTATCTCTTAGTGCATGAGGATTTGAAGATGATCCAATCTCATCTATGTTTTGATCAAAGAAGAACAATGAAGATCAAGTGATTTATGATTAATTTTTGATGAAGCTGGTTGAGAGATCCTTGGGAATTCTGTTCTTTCATAGAAGAAGAAGAGATGTTGAAGAGGATATATGGAGTTCTTTAGAAGATGAAGAGGAGAAGAAGTATGGTTTGGGATTTTTGTACATGGTTACTTTGCTTCTATACAAAGTACCAACTATGTACTTTAAAAAATTAAGCTAACCAAGGAGGCCAGCCAAGGTCCCTCACCTCAAGCACATGCGGGACCCGAGGGTCAACCGCGCTCAAGAGATGTCCTCATGGCCAAGGCCTCCCCGAGGCATGGTGTGGGCCGTGTGTAAGTCCGCGAGTGCCACACGATGATGAACCCGTGCAGCATGGGTGCTAGGTGGGCCCCTGGAGGAGCAGAGTGTGCGCTTAAGCTTGCCTACAGAGAACCGGTGCAGGGCGGCACCGGAGGGGGGAGAGGAGATTTATGAGATAAGGTTGGGAGGCGATGGTTGTTAAACCGCGAGAAATCCGCGGCGCATTTCGATGAGGGACAAGTTTTTAAAACGCGGAGGAAATCTTGGATGCTCATATGATCATGCGCTGATCTGAACCGTCTGATGCATCCATGGCGTTGCATTATAATATCGACGGTCTGAGATCATTTAACGCCAATCCAACAGCTGAGGTGACAAACCATGGTTGTCTTTAACCTATGGACACCCGAGCTCCACCCGACGTGAACCAGCTCGCCGTCGTCACTACCGATCCACCATGGTTGAATCCAGGGCACTGTTGAAGCTAAAATCATGTACATTCTGGCCGTTTTGATGAACCGAACTCATGCATGCATTAAAAGTTGCATGCATGCAACAAGATGGAGAAATTCGAAGGAGGCCGAGGCAAAAAAAGTTTCCAAGGGTGCACTGCATGTTCGGTGTATAAGGAGAAGCCTTGTATGCATTCTAAAATGTGTACATGTGATATACTCATCAAGAAAGAAGGAGTCCTCGATGAATGAAAGATATCGTGATTCTCGGGCGTATCATCATCTGTGATTGAAGATCTCAAAACGCCACAGATCTCGGGCCTTCAAAGATTTGAACCCCGCGGCTTTGATCAATCACCTTGCCTATAAGAGAAGTCATTCGAGGCCAATTATTGTTGCTGATATTTTGAGAATAATTTCCGCGTAGCTCCGTGCAACGTGAAGAGAAAAATATCAAGCCCCAGTGGGACAGAAAAGGCTGGAGCCACCCGAGGCATTGTGGGAGCTGACCATGCAACCACTTGCGCGAAGTAGAACTGTGCATTCCTTGTGCAAAAGAAGAGGCCGAGTTGAGCCACCCTATGTGCTCCCCTTTCGCAATAGGAAGAGGACGATCCGCGCACCTGCGCGCCTTCTACCCGTGGAACCTACGCAACAGTAGGTGTTCCAATCACTTGCGCTCAGAGACCTACGCGGCAGAAGACCGGAGTGGCCGCACACTTGCACGCCCTCCTTTGAAGTGGGTTCAGGTGGAGTAAATCCCACACACACGCACCTTGTGAGTGAGTGTGCAAGCAAGGAAGACCAAATCTCATCTCGTGGGTTGTGAGGGTGTGTGCTCAAGTGAAGAAGAAGGAAGTGAATGTATGCACATGCATGCATATTGAATAGAATTATTGGTGAGAAAGACTGAAAAGTTCTCCGGGATTTTGTTGAAGCTACATGAGGAATTGAACCACACATTTGATGAAGAGAATTGAAGCTATGAATAATCAGATGTTGTGAAGTTGGGGGGGGGGGTTTAACCAACTTCTAATTGGGGGGGTATAACCTATTACCGTGTAACCATCTTCTGGCATAGTGAATAATCTGTGTTGGGAGTGCAACCAAAACGGCAAGGAGTATGTCGTTGTACCGAACCTTGTAAATCTCTGTGTTCTGTTCTTTCATTTTCACTGCACCACCAAAAGAGTAGATCTGGGCCTTAACCGGCCACAGAGGTTGAATTGATCATTTAATGGTAACAATTCAAAAAAAATTATCACTAATTTACCCCTCCACACTCAGTGGTCCCAACTGATCTGAGCATTTCAAGTGGTATTAGAGGGAGGTTACCTCTGTTAGGATCTACTTGTGAAAAAATGTACAATCTGAATTCTGTTAATAGTAGGGGTGTTCCTACAGTTGATGGAATGAATTACCACAGCTGGAAGAAGCGGATGTTACCCTACCTTCTATCTCTCTACCTTGAAGTTAGAGATGCAGCCTTATTTGGATTCCCTCCTCTTTCTAATGAAGCCTCTATGACACTAGATGAGAAAATAAATATTTAATTTCATGGTAAAGCTCAAAATTCCATTCTTATGTCACTCTCAGAAAATTTATACACAAAATTCATGGGACTCAAGAATGCTAATGAAATTTGGGACAAATTGGAAAGCGGTTATGAAGGAAACATGAAAGTCAAGGAAGACAAATTACAAATTTGGACAAGCAAGTTTGAAGATATCATGATGGGAGAAGAAGAAAATATTGATGATTATTTCACAAGATTCAATGAAATTTTCATTAACATTCGCGGATTTGGAGAAAAGTTGGAGGACTCAACTATCGTTAAAAAACTAGTGAGAAATTTTCCTGACAGGTTTGACTGCAAAGTCTCAGCATTAGAGGACAGAGATGATCTCTATCTTGATGAACTACATAGCATTCTCATTTCATATGAAATGAAGAAGATCCCAGTATTTAAGAAGAAGAGAAAGGATGAGAAGGCTTTTGAGGCCATGAGACAACTCAAGATAAGAGATGACGAAGTCTTAGAATCAAGTGAATCTGACAATGAAGAAAAGGATGAAGACTTCTACAAAATTATTTCTCTTTTATCAAAAAGGTTTGGAAAAGATAAATTCAAGGGAAAAGGGAAATTACCACTGAGGTGTTTCAATTGCAATAACATTGGACACTTTGCTGTTAACTGTACCAAGAAAAGATTTAGTGCTCTAGACGTTGAAGAAGAAATATCACAAAAGAAGAAATGGAGAAGAAACCCAAGAGAAAGAAGAAAATTTGGTTCATGAAAGAAAAGGTTCATTCTAGGTGAAATAAGAAGCTATGTGAGAAAAGAAGAAGAATCATACTCCACATCAGCCAGTCAATCAAAATAAGAAACCAATTTTATGGCTCATGTAGAGAAATGGTTTGATACCTACAGTAGTGAAGATGATGAAAGTGAACGAACATAGCTTGAACACATGTTGAAAGATGATTTAGAGGCATTCCTTGAACAAAAAAAATAAGCTCAAGAAAGAGTAGAAACTGTTACAAAAGGAAACTGGAAGGATGAATGAGGAGTTGTAAGAGTGTATAAAGAAAGAGACATTGTACATTGATGAAATCAAGAGACACAATCTAAAGACAGCTGAGCTGGATAAGATAGCAAAAGATCTTGAAGAGAAACTTCACCTCAAAGTAGAAGAGCAGTTAGTGACACAGTCCATGTGGATTGAAGCACAGAATAGCTTGACAAAGATGAAAGAAGACTTCAACAAGGCTGTTGAGGTCAAGGTAGAATAATCTCATGCTGGTGCTCAGAGGAAAGTCAATTTACCACTATGTTAATCTCAAAATACTTCTTTTATCTCTAACAATGCAGGTCCAAAGATAAAATTGAGACAAATAGGGAATACAAAAACTTGTGAAAAATCATCTTCAATGGAAGAAAGGAAATCCCCAGGAAAGACTACTCAAATCATAGACAGGAAATTACAACATGAATCCTATCAGTGGAGAAGGTCAAGGTTTAGAGGCTACTGCTGGTGTTGTGGTGTGTTTGGACACAAGGCCTATACATGCTGGTATAACATGTCTCTTCCAAGTATGAGGCATGATTCAAGGGGGAGATATCCTAAAACCCAGAGTATATTACAGAAAGCATCAAAACATCCAATTCAGAATAAATCTGACTCACTGGGTGAAGCTTGTGGAAGATGTGACAAATAAGGTCATATAGCTGATAAGTGTAGAACTATTCTTCTTAAACAAAGAGTCAAAGACATTAACGGAAAAGGCATTCAGGAGCCCAATGAAGAAATCAAATGCTTCTCTGAAGTTTCTCTAAAATTCAGTAGTAAAACCAAGTCATAGATTTTTGATAGTGGATTCTCATCACATATGACAGTTGATACAAAAATTCTAAGCAACATAGAATGTCATGAGGGAGGAACCGTGGTGTTTGGAAATGATTGTTCTCTGAAAATCAAGGGAGTTGGAAAGGCTATGATTGAAACAAAAAATATAAAATCCATTGATGTGTTGCTTATTGAATGATTAAAGCACAACCTGCTGAGTGTAGGCCAATTATGTTATGATGGACATGATGTGTTGTTCCAGAAGGATTCATGCATCATCAAGAGCTCAAAGGATGGAAAAATCATCACTCAAGGAAGAAGAACCATTGGAAACCTATTTCAAATTGGTGATTCCATCAATTCTTGTTATCTTAATTCTAAAGATGAAAACAATATCTGGAATAGTAGAATTGGCCATTTGTGTCAAAGAAGTATGAGTAAAATTCTGAAGTACAACATTGTACGAGATCTACACAAATTAAAGAGAGAATGAGATGAAATTTGTGACACATGTCATAAGGGAAAACTGACCCATAGTTCACACAAAGGAGTAGATATCATGTCTACTGGGCCTCTTGAACTCATTCATACAGACATATGTGGACTGATGAGACCGAATTCTAGAAGAGGAAATCTCTATTTTATAACATTCATTGATGATTATACTCGGATGACCAACATCATGTTCATGAAACACAAGTCAGAAGCAATCACAATGTTCAAAAATTTCATGAGGTAGGCTGAGAAAGAACAAGGACTCTATATCAAGAATGTGTGATCAGACAATGGAAAAGAATACACTTGTGATGCATTTGAAAGTTATCTGGTCAAGCATGGAATCAAGCATCAGTACAGTACACCATATACTCCACATTAAAATTGAGTGGATGAAAGGAAGAATCTAAGCATAGTCGAAATGGGGAGGACTATGTTAGCTGAGCACAATATATCTATGTTTTTCTGGAGAGAAGCAGTATACACAGCTATACACATACAAAATAGATGTCTCATGAGACCAGAAACACAAACGACAGCCTATGAAATGTGGTTTAACAAAAAACCAACTGTTAAGTACTTCAGAGTCTTTAGCAGTCCTTGCATCATCAAGATTAAAAACATTAATCTGGGAAAGTTTTTAGAAAAAGCAGAAGAAGGAATCATCATTGGTTACCTACCTGATGGAAAAGGCTACATATGCTGGAATAAGAGGTTGATCAAAATGATTGACTGAAGTGATTTCAGAATAATTGAAAACAACACCAGACCATATCTTGTGGATAATGATTACTCAAATAATGACACAACCTTAGAACAAAAGAATGAAGAATTAACTGACCCAACACAAACATCTGGTGAGATCAACTCTGAATACATCAGTGATGAAGAGGAAGGTAATGAAGATGGAAGAAGGAGATACAATAAATTGAAGAAACATGTCGACATAGAAAATGTCCTTGGTGACCCACAGTCCTCAGTAAAAACTAGAAGAATATTGAGATTGGAAGATCAGACTCCACTGGTTTCTCAAGTTGAACCTCACACAGTGGCTGAAGCAGTTGAACATGAAGAATGGATACAAGATATTCATGGGGATCTCAATCAAATAGAAATGAACTCCACTAGGTATCTTGTTCCAAGGACCAAAAATAAAAATTTAATTGGGACACAGTGGGTTCTCAAAAACAATCTCAATGAAAATGGGGAAGTTTCCAGAAATAAGGCCAGACTTGTATGCAAAGGGTATTCACAAATGGAAGGAATCAACTTTGAATAAACCTTTGCACCAGTTGCAGGACTGGAAACTATCAGAATGTTCTTAGCAGATTCAGCACACAACCAGTACAAGGTATATCAGATGGATGTGAAATCTGCATTCCTTAATGGAGACCTTGAAGAAGAAGTTTATATAGAACAACCAGAGGGATTCGTGCTGGACAAAGATGGTAGTATGGTATGCAGAATGAAAAAAAATCCTTTTATGGATTGAAGCAGGCCCCTAAAGCCTGGTACTCAAAATTGGATGGTTGTCTCAAGAGCATGAAGTTTGTCAAAGAAACTGTTGATAATAATCTTTATGTCAGAGAAATGGACACTGGTACTCTCCTAGTCATTATCTATGTGGATGATATTATTATTTCTGGTGACAAGGAATGATTATGTGAAGAGTTTGATGAGCAGATGAAAAGAACCTTTGAAATGTCCATGCTTGGTCAAATGACATAATTTCTATGATTTTAGGTGGAACAAAGGAAAAAAACCATTTTTATTTCACAAGAAAAATATTCAAGTGACTTAGTGAAATGGTCCGGAATGGAGAGTGCGAAGGAGGTCTCAAAACCCATGTCTGTTGGAACCAAGCTATGAAAGGATGAAGAAGGCAACAATGTTGATCAGAAAGAGTTCAGGAGAATTATTGGCAGTATCCTTTATCTCACGACTTCAAGTCCAGATATGACATATGCAGTGACATTGTGTGCCAGATTTAAAAGTGACCCAAAAGTATCTCACTTATCAGTAGATAAAAGAATCTTCAGATATGTGAAAGGAACCCTCAACTATGGACTCTTATACAAGAATAATACAAATATAAAGTTGTTGGGATTCACATATGTTGATTGGGATGGTGATTGTACTGATAGAAGATCCACATATGGTGGAACCTTCTTTCTGGGAGAAGGATGTGTTAGTTGGTACAGTAAGAGACAAAATTATGTAACATTGAGCACAGCTCAAGCAGTGTGTGTGGCAGCTACACATGCATGTACACAAATAATTTGGATGCAGGTGCAGCTAGCATATTTGAGAATTAAAGCTAAAAAACCATTGAGGATCTTCTGTGATAATCAAAGTGCAATTGGATTGTCTAAGAATCCTATAAAACACTCCAGATCCAAGAACATTGATATAAAATATCATTTCATCAATGAAAGGGTCGCCAGTGGAGACATCAAGTTAGACTAAATTTCTACTCAAGATCAAGTGGCATAAATTTTCAACAAAGCAATGCCTACAGAAATATTTGTTAAGTTAAGGCGGAAACTTCATGTTCATCCTTCTCCTCTCACATGAGGAAGAGAAATGTTCCTTCTTATTCCATAAATTTATATGAGTTTGTGCTAACATGCTGGGAATTGAAGGACATGAGTGCATCCCTTGAGGGGGATCATTGTTTGCTGAGTTAAGAAGTTCTGCATTCTGGGAATGACATCCAATTTATCCCTTTGCATTTGGTGGCCAAAAAGGGGGAGAAATCATCAACACACACGTTGTGAAATTTTTTAAGTGTGCATAGGAGTATTGAAAACCAAATACAAAGGGGGAGATTGTTGTTCCCAAGTGATTTCATTTGTTTTCAATAACCAGTCAATGAGTGCTAACTGGTGAAGTGGGATTGAAGAGTGATAACGCTTGAGGTATGATGGGTGAAGAAGCTCTACAGAATTCAGACGATTTTAGAGAAGATCTTATGTTCAAAGAACTTGTATCAAGAAGATACAATGTCACAACATTGTTAGAAATCAATGCATTGTCTTCACAATGAATGAGAAGAGAAAGGTGAACCATCCACAACTACTAAATGGATAATGTGGTTTGAAGGAGACCATGAACTATCTCTTAGTGCATGAGGATTTGAAGATGATCCAACCTCATCTATGTTTGGATCAAAGAAGAACTATGAAGATCAAGTGATTTATGATTAATTGTTGAAGGAGATAGTTGAGAGATCCTTGTGAATTACATTCTTTCATTGAAGAAGAAGAAGATATGTTGAAGATGATATATGGAGTTCTTAAGAAGATGAAGAGGAGAAGAAGTATGGTTTTGCATTTTTGTACTTGGTTACTTTTCTTCTATACAAAGTACCAACTATGTACATCAACAAAAAATAAGCCAACCAAGGAGGCCAGCTGAGGTCCCTCACCTCAAGCACTTGAGGGACCCGAGGGTCAACCACGCTCACAAGAATTACTCAAGGCCAAGGCCTCTCTGAGGCATGGTGCGGGCCATGTCTAAGCTCGTGAGTGCCACACAGTGATGAACCCGTGCAGCATGGGCGCTAGGTGCGTGCCCGGAGGAGCAGAGTGGGCACTTAAGTGCGCCCGCAGAGAACCGGTGCGGGGTGGCACCGGAGGGGGGAGAGGAGATTTCTGATCTGAGGTTGGGAGGCGATGGTTGTAAAACCTCGAGAAAGCCACGACGCGTTTCAATGTGGGACAAGTATTTAAAACACGGAGGAAATCCTGGACACTCATCTGATCGTGCGCTGATCTGAACCATCTAATGCATCCGCAATGCTGCGTTATAATCTCGACCGTTCAAGATCATTTAACGCCGATCCAATGGCCGAGGTGACAAACCATGGTTGTCTTCAACCTCCAGACACCTGAGCTCCACCCGACATGAACCCGCTCGACGTCACCACTGCCGATCCACCATGGTTGAATCCGAACCACTTTTAAAGCTCAAATCAAGTGCATGATGATCGTTTGGATGAACCAAACTCATTCATGCATTAAAAGTTTCATTCATGCAACAGGTTGGAGAAATTGGACGGAGCCCGAGGAAAACAATGTTGTCGAGGGTTTACTGCATGTTCGGTGTACAAGGAGAAGCCTTGTATGCATTCTAAAATGTTTACATGAGATATACTCATCGAGAAAAAAGGATTCCACGATGAATGAATGATACCGTGATTCTCGGGAGTATCTTCATCCACGTTAGATGATCTCAAAACGCCGCAGATCTCATGCCTTCAATGATTTGAACCCCGCGGCTTTGATCAATCTCCTTGCCTATAAGAGAAGTCGTCTGAGGACAAATATTGCTACTGATCTTTTGAGAAGAAGTTACGTGTAGCTCCGTGCAACGTGAAGAGAAACATCTCACACCCAAGTGAGACAGAAAAGGCCGGAGCCACCCGAGGCTTCGTGGGAGCTAACCACACAACACTTGCGCAAAGAAGAACCGCGCATTCCTTGACCGAAGGAAGAGGCCGAGTCGATCCACCCAGCGTGCTCCATTTGCACGACCGGAAGAGGTTGAGTCGTGATACCCTGTATGTTTCTTTGTGCGACAGTAAGAGGCCAAGCTGCGCACCTGCATGCCTTCTACCAGTGGAACCTACGTGACAATAGGTGTTCCGATCACTTGCTCTCAGAGACCTGCGTGGCAGAAGACAAGAGTGGCCGTACACTTGCGCACCCTCTTTTGAAGTGGGTTCGGGTGGAGTGAATCCCACACACACACAACTTTTGACTGAGTGTGCAAAAAAGGAAGACCACAACTCATCTCGTGGGTTGTGAGGGTGTGTGATCAAGTGAAGAATAAGGGAGTGAATGTATGCACATGCATGAACATTGAATAGAAGTTTTGGTGAGCAAGACCGACAAGTTCCCTTGGAGATTGTTGAATCTACTTGAAGAATTGAACAACACATTTGAAGAAGATAAGTGGAACTGTGAAGAAGAAGATGTTGTGATGTTGGGGGGGTTTAACCAACTTGTAATTGGGGGGTATAACCAATTACCATGTAAACAACTTCTGGCCTAGTGAAGAATCCGTGTTGTGGACTGCAACCAACACGGCAAGGAGTAGGTCTTTGTACCGATCCTTGTAAATCTCTGTGTTTTGTGCTTTCATTTTCACTGCACCACCAAAAGAGTAGATCTAGGACTTAACCGGTCATAGAGGTTGAATTGATTATTCTAAGGGAACAATTCATAAAAACATTATCACTGATTCACCCCTCCCCTCTCAGTGATCACAACTGGTGCAGGCATTTCAGAAACCTACTAGGAATGAAAGGTGATCCTCACTTCCTAGTTGCATAAAAAATGGGGCGTGCGTGAAACATGAAGAACTCCATGGAAAACACAATCTAAAAGATGTAACATCTCACACCATTCCTACGAGAAGAAGGGTTCAGGGCCTCTCATACCGAGGGAAATCTAAAAGGAATAGAAAATTGGAAAAGGTATCTAGACTTTGGAAAGATCTAAAATGGGTGAAAATTTTAGAAGTGTGGTTTATTTTCTATCAATGATATATCTAGTAATGATTACCCATTTTTAACATTTAATGACACCTTACTCATAAGAAATTTATGTTTTCATTTATTTGAATTTAATATGTCATAAATCCTTTAAATTGTGGAAATAATCTAATTTTGTGTCAAAAAATATGTGAAAAGTGAAATATTATATGAAAATTAAATAATGTTCATGAGACACCGCTAGGGGAGCCACCACTCGATGGGGCATTGTTTGAAGAAGCATTACCAGTGAGGCACCACATTATTAAGTACCACTGAATGAAGCATAGCTGGATGAGGCACAATCAGATGAATATCTTTCCACCATTAGTGATCTACTGCCAGCAAGCAACCACTAGTGTGAGACACATCATGGGTGGCACACCCCATGTTTAATCTACTGCCATGGTGACACCATTAGGGTGATCTACTGCCATGGTTACAAACCACCAAGGTGACACCGCCAGGGTGAGCTACCACCAGCGTGAGACCATTAGTGTGAGACACCGGTAGGAAGCATTTAAACCTAGAATTTTTTTACAATTATTGAAATGAGTATCATTGAAATCACAAGACACTTGAAACACAACATTCCTATAATACAATGGATTGGAGATGTGTGGCCCATTACACTTACCATTTTTGAGGGTATGAGTTCACCCCTTATTATGTCTATATTTTCTAAGCTAATAAAAGAAATTCATAAATGTGGTATGCTAAAAATATTTTCATAAATTGAAAAAAAATTATAAATTAAAGAATGATTATACATTACCAGTTATAAGTATAGTGAAGATAGACATTTGATAAGAATTACATTGTTTTTTGTTAGTTAACTATTCTTGTTTTCTATAATTTTTACAAAAACACTAGATTATTCAATTACTATGTGTTATTAGTTATGGGATTATATGTGTAAAATAATTTATATCATCATCATAAGGTATGACTCATTATACAATCCCACCACACCCAACATATTTATATTAGTCTAAACAGTAATCTTATTGTACCAACATCCAACAAATATAGACCACCTTCCATTCATGATTTTGTCCGCTGTTATGTAGTGGAATATAATTTCTAAATTTATATATTTTTTTAAATACAAATAACAGAATTCTTTCAACTACATGTCACATATATTATCAATAGTTCCTGAAACTCATTAATTCAGTCCAAAATTCTTCCTGATTGGTCTATATAATGTTAATGTTTCACTGGTCAGGACATCCTTCATATAACTAAATGCCTAAATTATTGTTAACAATGTTTAAAAACATAGAAATATTTGATAATCTTAAAAACCAAACAAATTAATGCCTTTAAAAAGATTATAAATTGACATCCTCTAATATATAGAAATATTTTTACATCACAACATTCATTCTATATACGTACAGTTCAATAAAAAATGTTATGGTTACCCTAAATAAAATGAGGCACAATTATACCTTTTAATTTTTTTCATTTAAACCAATAGTTACTTCTCCACCAAAATTTTCTATCTAATAATATTATCTAGGTTTAAATCCCCATCATCGTGAAATAAAAAACATAACTACAATTTTGGTGGAAATGATTATTTTTTAAATGAAACACATGATCTATTACCAATAATGTGTACTATAACATGGAAAATAATGTATTCAAAACTCATAAATTAATCTATGATTAAATATAATATTCCTTAACGAACCCATTTCTAACATTTTATTCATTATGATATCATATTAATATGTTATTATAATCATAGAAAATGGGTATTTCTACATTTACATCAAATTGATTATATGTATGTAAAATAAAAACACAAATCCTTTTGTAATTTTATGAGTATCAAAATATGACCCAAAATATATGTCTATGTACCCTTTCTATGATTCTAACTCTTAAAATATAAATAATAATCCTCTATTTGTTTGAGAAAATTGATGATACCTTTTTTTATTTCCTTATATTCATCACCTTGATCCACCATATTTTATATTATAGATACAACATTAAATCTAATTATATGTAGACTGCACGGATTTTCATACATTAAACTTATAATGTTATATTACAAATGGTATGTTATCTATATATCATACACCATTATTTTTGTGAGTGTTGTTTATCATTTTCAAAACATAATGGTGTTGTATAGAAGAGTGGAAATTGATTTAAAAATTGTAATTGAAAACTTCTTGATGACCTAATGATCGAATATTTTGTAAAACAATTTCACAGTGCATCTACCACTTTTTTTCCTCATTCCATGAGTTTTAATTACATCACTGATATACTTATTTTCAAACATTTTTTAAAAATCGTACATTTTTCACAAAACCATTGAAATAATATTCCTAACAGAATTTTATCAACGATATATACAATTAGAAGGATAAAAGATTGACCATTCCACGAATTATGAGGAAATTAGTAATCTTTTTTTTCATGCAACCTTTTTTTAACAAAAAATATTCCAATTTCTTGGATTATTTGTGTTGTTCTTTTTTCAATAAATATATATTATTTTTAAGAATAGACAGCAGTTCCTTCATTTGATTAACTATGAATCTAGTTGGTTTTTTAGTAAATATATGATTCCAAATAACTAATATGAAATGACGTATTTTGATCCATTTGATCAAAATAAAGATCATATATATAAGCAAAACAGAAAACCATCTGAAGGATAGTGTGTTTTACTACTTCTGAAAGTATATTATACAAGATAACTCCCATGTTAATTTTAAATAAGGTCCACAATATCTTCACATTTTACATCTGGTATCCAAAAATGAATTCCTAGAATCAAATTACCAACTTATTCTTTACTAATTTATTTTCTTATAGTAGTTTTATTATCACTTAGGTCTCATATTAATGTAATGTGTCAATTTAAACTTCTATTTCTAATCTTTAATGAGTGAATTCATTGAGTGATACTACAAAATCTAGGTTTTAAGATTGTCTTACATCCATTAGAATTATATTTGTATTTCATGGAATTATTTATATTTTGGTTTCCTTACTCTATAATAACATCATAACTCAATATGTAATTGTATTCTTTTTATTTTAAAAATTTTGAGTACTTTAATTCGACATTGATGATCTTTTAGATATATAATTTATTCTAATAATGACCTTTCTCATTAAAATATATCTTGTAATGTTTCATTATCAAAATAATTTCATCAAAAATATAAATCCTAATTAACTAATGATATATTGGGTTTCCCATATATATAATCCTACATCTGAATTTTTCTAAACTAAAACATAGATAAAAGATTTCACATTACTTATATATGACCCTTCTTAAAAATGGAACTTTTATAGGTTGGAGGTTCTTATAAATATTTTCATCCCCAAGATGATGTGAAAAATATTCAACCTTATATCCCATAAGGAATGAAATATAGGAATGTCACTGTATATACCTAGTCTAAAACATAAATGTAAATATTACATTGAGAAAAAATATATTTATATGCAGAATTTACACATGTTTTATGGACCCTAACAGTTCTAGTATCTCATATCTCTCTATTTATGAGGGAATTTCATTTAGTTTGTATGTATTAAAATTTTGTTTTAATTCCCAAATACACTCATGAATACCCGACTAAAAAACCATACTACATTCCTTCCTAGCAATTTTTTTAACCATATGACCAAACTATTATATTCTGATATAAGAGAAATTTTTTATCATTTATAATTATTCTATTTGTGAAGATCCACAATATTAATCTTCCGCTATATTCAAAAACACTATCGAACTTATTATATTTAATCTTTTACCAATGGTCTCCCTCAACCATGGCTTTCCCCAATGTGGTAATTCTATGAACGTTTGACTTCTAATTTAGATAACATGCATGCATATTCTAATTGTTTTTTATAAAATGTGATGATATATTAGGTAACTCAAAAAATATTCAACTATAGTTTTTCCTAAAAATTCATGTGAAAACATTATAGCTTCTAGCAGTGAGGGTTACTTCTAACCAAATTAATGAAAAAATTCATCTACTAAAAATATCTATATATTTCACATGTTTTATATTATGTATAATCAAGATTTAGTTTTACTATTATCATCAGATGTTTCATTCGTTTCTCCCTAAAATGGTTAGAATTATTGTTAAAATACTCTGAACATATAGTTTCTTATTATTAATTAATCAAACATCAATATAAACATCAGGCCAGATATAAGGTCCCATTAATTACTCCTCTTTACAAAAACATTAATCATTAGGTTAATTTCCACACATCATTATAATATCTATCCTCACAACCTCTTATTTTTTGTTAAATTAATGATAGGTGACAATTTTTGTACACATGGTAGAGGTCATACTTCATTAATAATTATAATTATTCCATTCTATATTCGCACATCCAAATCACCCCTTACAACTACATTTTGACGCTCATATTATTCAAAATTTACCTTAACAAATCATATACATACCTAATTATTCATGTTCTCTACAGATATATAATATAACAGTACACATATTTCTAAAACACATTATTCTTCTATAGCATCAATTCTAAAAGGATATAAACTATTATATTTCATTGAATGCAGGGAATTTGAAATACTTAATAAAAAAATTATAAATCTCACTCTAAATACATTTTCGTATTTCTAATTAATCCCCTTATTACGTAAATATAAAAATTAGGTTTTGGATTGGTAGATATACCTCTATTCCCATTTATGGACTTTTTTTAATGTCATTAAATCTATATCTATTTGGGTTATATTCTTCTATTGTCAATATTCAATGTGGTTCTGGTAAATATGTGGACTATCCACCAATCGATATACCCTTTCGAGAACAAATTCTAGAAATATCCAAGTACAATGTTTTATTTTCCTTTTCAATTTTTAATATAGTAGAAAATCTTAGGACATCTCTATAGTAGTGATGAATATAGAAGAAATTCAAAACCAATCATCCATGAAAATTACATTTACCGACTCAATCTAACATTAGTTCATGTTATATTCTTTAATATAATCTTAAAGGGGTCTTACTTATGAACATATAATGTTTAATATATTCTATATTTTAATCATGTTTAGTTTTTTTCAAACATATATTCTATGAAATCCGTCTGATTGCAAAATATTTTGGTCTCTCAAATTTTGAAAAGATCATTACATTTCTATGGCATTCAAATCACACTGACTATGATACAATTTCGTAATTCCTATTCAAATTTATCAATTTTCAATTTATGGGCTCTACATAATGTAATTTTTCTTCTTAATATAGCGGATTGTATTAAATTTAAATCTACTAGAAGGAAATATTCATATTTATTTTCAAACAATCATAATATTTTCATTTTTTGACATCATTTCGTAGTTATAGTAGATCCCACTAAATAAAATAACAACTTGGTATAATAATAAAATTAGGATAACTAAGTAATCATAGAGTAATTACTAATCTAAAACTAAGATCTAATTCCACATGTTGGGTTTGAACAAGAAAGAAACATGAGTTCATATAAAGGTATACATACAAATGCAAGAAGTTGTCTCTACAAATATTTTTCCTCCACCAAAAATCATGTACAATAGAGACACAAAACCCCTTTAACTATTTTCTTGCGAATATAAGTGGTTTTAAAGAACCCCAAATCCCGAAAACCATTATCTTTTAAAAACATAAAAAATATCATTCAAAAAAAAAGAAATAGAAAATGACAATGTAATGAATATTCATGTTTAATGTGGTTTATATTTTCACCCTACAACCCTAGGAGAACTGTATAATGTTACAATATATATGATTCAATAAATATAAAAATAATATATTTATCAAACATGTGGATCAAAATGGTAAATTAATTTTTTAAAAGTCATATTATATATCACCATCTCTTCCCACCATATTCATATGAGTCTAAAAGGTAATATAATTGAACCAACATCATAGAAATGGTGGCATCCATCCATTCATAATTGTAAGTAATGACCTCATATATAAAAGATTAATTGACTGAATAAAAAAAAATTACATCATCATTTTTTCGATTGTGATCCAAAATTCACTAAACTCATCAGATCCAATAAAAATTCATTATTCCATTCTATATTATGATGATGTATCATTGCCTTATCTATATAATAGTGAACCGAAACTAAATATTTTTATAATCTAACAATGGAGAAAATAATATGATTTACATTCCTATCAAAAGCGGTATCCCTCCCAAATGGTTGTGTAGTCTCCCAATGGATTTACATTGTTACATATCTATGTCTTGGCCGCCCATGTTGATAATGGACCAATGGATACTACAATGTGCCACCCCAAGTCCCCTAAAAGAAATCTTAAAGGCCAAAATGATTCACATATTCCTTTCCAGATTATCGACATATCATCACACCACATTGCATACATACACATCGCAAAGCCACCCAACAACATGTCATAATTATATCAATATAATATTGGTAGTGAATCCATATCTCTCTAATAAAAATACATGTGGGTAAAGTATATTCTAATATGTTCCAATGCACCAATTTATTTTTTAGCTTAGAAACATGTGACCCTTATACGACGTCATATGGTGCAGATATCCCATCCCATCACTGTGAGAATGGTATAGAGTAAGAGGTGTCCAACCTCTGATACCAATTGTAGGATCAAAATATAATATGAGATGCTCAATATACAAGAGGGGGGTGAATTGTATACTTTAAAAATTCCTTTGGAACCTTTAAAGTTAGTTAAGAAACTATAGTTTCCTTAAGAAAAGGAAAGGGCTAAGTTTATCAAAGTTAAACTAAGTAAATTCACAACACATCTAACACCGAACTAAACTTGGAAAGAGATTCCAAAAGTAGGTTCCGGAAATATGGTTCCGGAAATTGAAACATAACAAAAGTTACAATATGAGATTCTACCTTAAAGCATATAGAATCTAAATGAATCAGAGTAAGTAAGGAAGTATAAGAAAGTTATACTTTCCTTAAGATACAAATTGCAGCGGAATAAAGACAGGTAGTAAAACTACTAGTAACAAGATAATAGTCTTTTAACCCAAAGAGAAGGGTATACAACAACCTTGGATAAAGGTCCCTTGATTTATACTTTCAAGCAAGTCTATCTTACCCACACCAGGGTAAGCCCTCGATACGAAGATCGGAGTCTCTGTCTTGCTATCCCCGCAAGCCCTCAACTTCAAGGTAGTTGGCAACCTCTGTCTTTCTCAGCAAGAAATCCCTCGATCTTTAAGGTAGTCGTCACCTCTGTCTTCCTATCCCCGGAAGCCCTCGAATGTAATCACCAACATTCGGAGTCGCACGAAGCTTTGAGAGTTAATAAGAGACTCTCTCTCTAGAAATCACTTCAACAGCATGTATGTACTTTTTCAGCAATCAGCTATTTTCCATCAGCATCGAGCTCTTTCAAATGAGCTCTTATTTATAGGTAAGGTCGGCTCCTCTCCAACGGTCATATTTTCCTTAAAGATCGGAGGGACCTGTACATGTGTCACTTAGACAACGGTTAGTTTATAACAAAATGGACGACATCGTTTTATAACAAAGTGCGTGTAACAGAAAGTACGACATCGTTTTAAACTCTAACATAAAGGTTCGGAATAGAAACTTCGGAGTGAAGGTTCGGAATGAATAACTTCAGTGTGTATAAAACAATGATAATCATATTCTGTTTAACAGGTGAATTCGGAATGAGAATTCGGAATTGGAATTCGTCATCAGAAATCGTAATGAGAATTCATCATCAGAATTCGTAATGAGAATTCATCATCAGAATTCGTAATGAGAATTCTTCATCAGAATTCGTAATGAGAATTCTTCATCAGAATTCGTAATGAGAATTCATCATCAGAATTCGTAATGAGAATTCTTCATCAGAATTCATAATGAGAATTCTTTATCAGAATTCGTAATGAGAATTCGGAATGAGATTTCTTCATTAGAATTTGTAATGAGAATTCTTCATTGGAATTCGTAATGAGAATTTTTCTTCTGAATTCGTAATGAGAATTCGGAATGAAATTTCTTCATTAGAATTCGTAATGAGAATTCTTCTTCAGAATTCGTATCCTGAATCTGGAATAGAACTTAGTCAGAGTTCATATCCGGAATTCGGAATGAAACTTCCTTATAGTTCTTGTCCAGAATCCGAACCCTAAACCAGAATGCTTTATATCAAAGTTTCAATGATTCCAAGAAAATGAATCTGAAACTCATACTTAAGAAAAATATGAATGAAAATATGATAAGGATAATTTTTCTTATAAAAGCGATTTTCCTTAAGAAAGCAATTTTCCTTATAAAATCAATTTTCGTTAAGAAAGTAATTTTCCTTAAAGATAAGGTGTTTGTGATTTTCAAAACATTAAGGAATGGAAAAGTCATAAGGAAAACCTTATTGACTCAACAATCTCCCCCTTTTTGGAAAGCACAAACATCCTTACAAAAAAGCTATTCCAAGAAGAAAGAAACACATTAAAGCTTATCTCCCTCGGTTTAAGGATATAGATGAATACGACTAACTCCCCCTTAGGCTTTGAAACTCTAAGGATCGTATTCATATTTCTGGAGTGATGTTTCATAAGAAGGTCTTCTTTAGGAAAAACTCCCCCTTAAACAAACTCTTATTAGAATTCTTTTTCCTTGGGTATTTTTCTTTCTCCCCCTTTGATAAACTCTTATTAGAGTTCCTCTTTTTCTTAAGGATCTTTTCCTTCTCCCCCTTTGGGATTTTCAAAAAGAATTGGAGGGAATGGAAAAACATAACAGAGTACCTGAAAAATTAGTAATGACAACAATAGAAACAACAAGTACGACTTTCATTAAAATTAGAATCTCGAAAACAACAAAAAATACAACAAAAAGATCGGATTGGTTATTTCGGATCTTTCTCCTTCGATATTAGCCCCTTAAGAATCGTCTTGATCTTCTTTAAGTCTTTGTGATCTTCCTCTGCTTGCTTCTCTAAGACGACTATTCTTGCTGACTAAGCTTCAATTATTTCTTCCTTAGCCTTCAACTTTTCTTCCTGAGATTTAATCTTTTCTTCCTGAGCCTTCATCATTTCTTCAAACTCGATCCGATAATCCCTTTCAAATTTCCAACTTTGATTAACAGAATTGAGCTTTCCATTCAGATCTCTCACTTCCTAAATCCGAAAGTTCTTTTCCTCTGTCAATTTCTCTTCGAAGGATGCAGTCAGCTCATTAATCTTCTTGTCTTCGGTCACAAAGGCATCCTTAACATTATCTTGAAACTCATCAAGCAACCTCATCTCTTCCACATTCTTCTTCAACCAGCTTGTCATCCTCTTACAATATCTTTTATGAGCTTCGTAACCAACAAAGAATGTTTTGAACTGAGCTTCAATCTCAACACACTTATCCATAACCATCGATACGGAGTCGGTTTTCTGATTCAACGCATGTTGGAGCATCTGGCATCGTGAATCAATGCTTGAGAAGGTCGGAATGGTTCCAACCAAATTCTTCAAAGACTGAACAACAAAATCATGCCCCAACGAAGATGACTCCGAATCTGAAATCTTGCTCGGAGAATTTTCTTCCTCAATAAGCTCCAATTTCCTCTTAGAAGAACTACTAGCTTCCTTCCTCTTTCTTACTACTGAGCTCGGAGTCACGGTAAGAATTTTCTTTCCTTTATCTTTTTCCGGAATAGAATCCTGTTCCGGAGTTTTCTTTTCACTGTCAGAAACTTGAACAACCAAATCTTCCTCATCAGAAACATCTTGAACACCAACCTCCACGTTTCCCATCTGAGAAATATCTTGTAAAATTTGTTCTTCTTCTCCATGATAGGCAACTTCTTCTTCTCCTTTCTCTTCTTCCATCGCAGGAGTAACAAGCTTCGAAGATTCAGCTTCTGAAGTCCGGAGTGATAAGTGTTCCGAAGGAGTTCCCTTGTACTCATCAACTTGTTTTAGCACATCTCCTGTCTCACCACTTCCTTCAGCAGCCTCTTCAACTTGTTCCACTTGCTCTTCTTCCGCAGTATTTGTGGCAACAGCCTCTTCCGGAGCAACAAGATTTCTTCCTGGAGCCTCAGGTAGAGATTCCAGGGAGAATGTTCTCGGAACTGGGATAATGGCTGAAACTATTTCGTTGAACTTCAAAAAAGCTTGAACAGCCTCGGCTTCGGACATTTTCTTCTTAAGCTTCATTTCCTTAGCTTGTTTCTCAAGTTCATCAGCAGCTTTCTCCTTCAAAGCCTTAGCTTCCGCAGGGTCCAATCCGAACTGCGGATCCGCTTCTTTCCTCTTCTCTTTGTCAGCTCTCCACTTTGAAACAACTTCATCAGGATAGGTTTTCTTCTTCTTAGGCTTTGGTGGTGCGGAGTGGACTTCCTTATACTTAGGTTCCTCGGCTTCGACTACCATTCCTTTCAGTTTTATCTTCCTTACCGGCTTGGATGATTCCGGATCAGCAGATTTCGGAGTCACTTCTACTTGAGGAGGTAGATCAATAAACTTCCCAGACTTCTTGTCAAAAGCTATATTCATCCTTTTAAGCGTGCTATCACTAAGCAACATGATCTTGCAAACTTTCAGTTTAGAACTGCAAGCTACCTTGAAAGATTATAGGCACCTAACTATGATATTTGATAATATTGCTGGGTACATGATAATCTGAGCTCTCAGATTCCCCTTCTTCAAATTCTCAATATTAAGAAGAATATGCTTCATCAAGTTAAACTTTCTTAGATTTATCAAGAAATCTAAGATATATATCTCACTCTTCTTCAAGCTATCCTTATCAAATTTTCTCGGTACGATAAGCCCTTGCACCCATAACTCCAGAATCCGGAAGTTTGTAGATAGGCTTGCAAATTTCGGAGCCTTGTCATCATCCAATCCGAGAGTTTCTAAGGATTTTTCCTTGTTGAAGCTACCCTTGGAGTCTGGCAATACGTGAGAAATAAACTCAGCTTCACCTTCATAAGATAACCCTACCAAGCTTTCAGCATTGGTGTATGAAAGCTTATATGTCTTGCCATATGATTTGAACGAAAATTTTTCTCTATTATCTTCCTCGAAGAAAGCAACTGACTCATAAAACTCAACAAGAAAATCTGAGTACACTTCATCTTGGTTGCCGGTTTTTGATACCGCAACATCTTCCCAGCCATTTAACTTGATATTCTTTGAAATGACAGAATCGTAGTTGCTGAAGAAATTCAGATGAACTAACCTTTCTCTGTATATTAACCACTGAGATATAGGCTTGGTTGAAGAAATTTCTTGAGAAGCTAACTCTGCAGACATTCGGATCTGAAGTCTTCTGAGATATTTGGAACAGAGAAGACTGAAGTTCGGAGCGGAGAAAACTATGGTTCGGAACAGCCTTAAATCGGAGAGTCAGAGCTTCAGCACGCGAAAGCTTGAAACCGATGTGGGAAGAGAAAATATGGTCCCCTTTATATAGGAAATGGGATGACAGTTCACCTTCCACGGTTGATCTAACAGTTGGAATGAGCTGCGATCAGATCTGACGGTTGAGAGCTTGAATCCGATCTTTTTGAGGTTTTATTAAAACAAGGATTTAAGAAAACTAAAAAACCGAAAACAAAATATAAGAAACTGCCAGCAAGTAAAATATGATTACGAAAACTTCAGTAAGGAAATCATACCTTTCGGATTAGCTTTAGGAAAGTTGTTCGTAATGGGTAATATAAAGATGACTACGAAAAACTCAATAATAAAAAAACGAAAAAACTCAATACGAAAAACTCAATACGAAAAACTCAATACGAAAAACTCAATACGAAAAACTCAATACGAAAAACTCAATACGAAAAACTCAATTCGAAAAACTCAATAAGAAAAACTCAATATGAAAAACTCAATATGAAAAACTCAATACGAAAAACTCAATTCGAAAAACTTAATACGAAAAAGAGAAAAAAAAAACTTGTTATGGAAGATTCAGTACGAAAGTTTCGTTATGAAAATACCAGTACGAAAGTTTTTCATTCTGGAAATTTCCAATACGAATACTTCCATTCCAGAAGTATTCTGTACGAAAATATCCATTCTGGAAAATTTTCATTCCGGAAGTTTTCATTCCGGAAATATTTATTCCGAAAAGTTTGAAAACAAATTTTGAAAAACTTTGTTTAAACAAACAATCAAATGTACTCCCCCTATGAAAAAGAGTTTATTACTGTAAGGAGACTTTTTCAACAGAAAGTTACTTGAGAAAGATTACCTTACGGTTATCATTCCTAACTTCTGTTTAATATATTCAAATCTATCAGAAGGCAAAGACTTTGTGAATATATCAGCAATTTGATCTTGCGTTTCGATAAACTGAAGAATAATATCTCCTTTAAGTGTGTGATCCCTAAGAAAGTGATGCCTAATATCTATGTGTTTTGCACGAGAGTGATGTGCAGGGTTTTTACTTAGGGCAATGGCACTTGTGTTATCACACAAAATTTGAGTTTTAGTAAAACTCATGCCATAGTCTGTGAGTGTGTGTTGCATCCACAACACTTGTGCACAACAACTTCCAGCTGCTACATATTCAGCTTCAGCAGTGGAGAGTGCTACAGAATGTTGCTTCTTGCAGGATCAAGAAACTAATGAATCTCCTAAGAAATGACAAGTTCCAGATGTACTCTTTCTATCCATTCTACATCCACCAAAGTCAGAATTAGAAAATCTTTTTAGAAGAAAATCATTTCCAGAAGTATAAAATAATCCTAGATCCATGGTTCCCTTAAGGTAGCGAAAAATTCTTTTAACTTCCTTTAAGTGAGATTCCTTAGGATTGGATTGATATCTTGCACATAAGCATACTGAAAACATTAAGTCTGGTCGACTAGCTGTTAAGTAAAGTAGACTTCCAATCATACCTATAAAAGATGTTTGATCTACTGGTTTCCCAGCTTCATCAAGATCTAAAGAGTTTGAGGTACCAATGGGAGTACTTATACTTTTAGTGTTGTCATAACCATACTTTTTAAGAAGATCTTTAATATACTTATGTTGAGATATGTAAGTTCCTTCTAGTTTTTGAGAAATTTGAAAACCAAGGAAAAATGTTAACTCACCCATCATACTCATTTCAAACTCAGATTTCATTAGACTAACAAAAGAGTCAGTCAAAGATTGCTGAGTTGAACAAAATATAATGTCATCAACATAAATTTGAACAATCAATACATTTTTCTTATCTTTCTTTATAAAAAGGGTTGGATCTGCATTTCCCTTTACATAGTTATTTTGAAGCAAAAATCCATTGAGTCTATCATACCATGCTCGTGGGGCTTGTATAAGGCCATACAAAGCTTTGGTAAGTCTAAAAACATGATCAGGATGTTTTGTATCTTCAAAGCCAGGAGGTTGTTCAACAAAAACTTCCTCTTGAACATAACCGTTAAGAAAATCACATTTCACATCCATTTGGAAAAGTTTGAAATTAAAGAATGCTGCAAAGTCAAGTAGAATACGGATAGATTCAAGTCTAGCTACTGGAGCATAGGTTTCTTCATAGTCTATTCCTTCTTGCTGATTATAGCCTTTATCAACAAGTCTAGCTTTATTTCTAACAATGATTCCATTTTCATCACATTTATTTCTGAAAACCCATTTTACTCCAATAACAGAAGTTTCCTTAGGTCTTTCAACCAAGGTCCATACTTTATTCCTTTCGAATTCATTTAGTTCATCTTGCATTGCTTTGATCCAATCATCATCACCTAAAGCTTCATCTGTGCTTTTAGGTTCTAATTGGGAAAGAAATGCTAGATGTTCTACTTCATTTCTTAAGGAACTTCTAGTCCTTATAGGTTGATTTACATCACCAATGATACTATCACTAGGATGATTCTTAAGAAACACCTGATTTGGGTTTTGTAAAACCTGTTCATCAACATAGGGTAGAAAATCTTCTGGGGTAAATGTTTCAGAAGTATCTTCTAGAACAATTTCCTTATCAGAAGGTTCTTCTATCAAAGGTTGATAATCAGTTTTTGAAAAAACATCTGAAGATGTAAGTTGAGATGGTTTAAAAACAAAAGGATCCGACTCATCAAATTTTACATGTACTGTTTCCTCAACCGTACAAGTGTTTTTATTAAAAACTCTATAAGCCTTAGAGGTTGTGGAATAACCTAAGAAAATCCCTTCATCTGCTTTTGGTGCGAATTTATGTAAGTTATCTTTAGTATTCAAAATGAATACTTTGCAACCAAAAACCTTTAAGTAGGAAAGTCTAGGTTTTCTACCATTCCATAACTCATAATGAGTTTTATTAAGAAAAGGCCTAATCAAAACTCGATTTATAGTATAACAAGCAGTACTTACAGCTTCAGCCCAGAAATGTCTAGCAATAGAGTATTCACTCAACATGGTTCTAGTTATCTCTTGAAGAATTCTATTTCTTCTTTCAACTACACCATTCTGTTGAGGAGTTCTAGGTGCTGAAAAATTGTGAGTAATACCGTTCTTACTACAAAAAGTTTCAAAATCAGAATTTTGAAATTCTCCTCCATGATCACGATGAATAGTTTTCAATGGAATGTTTTTCTCATTTTTAACTTGAGCTCTAAAACTTTTGAAATAAGAAAAATCATCAGATTTCTTGGTTATAAAATAGACCCAAGTAAATCTAGTGTAATCATCAACTAGAACAAACACATAGTATTTGTCTCCAATACATCCAGTTTGTGTTGGACCAAAAAGATCCATGTGCACCAACTGTAATGCATCGGTTGTTGAGACTTCACCGATTGACTTAAAACTAGATTTATGTTGCTTGCCATATTGACAAGGATCACAAACTTTAGAAAAATCAAATCTAAGCTCCGGTAGATCCTTAACAAGTTTCTTCTTAGAGAGTTTACATAGGTTTCTAAGATTACAGTGTCCTAGTCGTCTATGCCATAACCAAGAATGATCTTCCATTGCACTTAGGCAAGGTAAATCTTAGCTTCTTAGGTCTTCTAGGTTCAAAGTGTAGACATTATCTTACCTATTGGCTGAGAGAATAAATTCTTCCTTGGAATTGTGAACTAAGCATTTATCATTCCTAAAATTCACAAGGTAACCTTCATCAAATAACTGACTTATGCTAATGAGGTTGTGCTTAAGACCTTTAACAAAAAGAACATTTGAAATCAAAGTTTTACCAAGAAAAACTATATTACCAATACCAACAATCTCTCCCTTAGCATTGTCTCTGAAAGTTACCTTTCCTCCTTTCGTTTTGATAATCTTTTCAAAAAAGCTTTTGTTACCAGTCATGTGCCGGGAACATCCACTATCCATGTACCAAATATTGTTGCTGGAACTTCCTTTATTTTCCTGAAATCAAGAACAAAGTTAGATTTTCGGAATCCAAACATGTTTGGATCCGAGATTTCCAGACAATAAAATTTTAGGAACCCACATTTTCTTAGGAAAATAAGCTTTGTGAAAACCTAAGGATTGGGTTTTGTTTAAGGAACAATTTTTTGCCCAGTGACCACCACATTGACATTTAGTGCAAAATGGGGCACTTTGAGGAACAAAATAATTGTTACTGAAAACTGGTTTTGCATGGGAATAACCAAATCCAGATTTATTTCTTAAAGGTCGTATTTGAGAATACATCTTATCAAAATTTTCATTACCATGGGTAAAGATTGATAAACACTTCTTTAAGGAAAAAATTTCGGACTTGAGTTTTACAACCAAGTTTTTATCCTCAAAATCATTAGTTTTAGAACTAGAGTTAGGCTCGAAAACATTTTTCTTAGAAATTACTTTTTCTAATTCTTTAGAATGTTTGTTCTTCTCATAACTTACTTCCTCAAGATTTTTTGAAATACTTTCAAAATCATCATTTTTCTTATCAAGATCATTAGAAAGATCTGATATCTCTTTAGTAAGAATAGAATTCCTAGAATTTGCCTTGTCAAGTTTCTTGTTGAGTTTGGAATTCTCAATCTCAAGAAGTTCAGCAAACCTAGAGACTTCTTCATAAGTAGGTAAAGTATTTTCCTCATCAGAAGAGGATTCTTCATCAGAAGAGTTATAATACTTAATATCATTAGAATTTAATGAAACATTGGTCAATGATTCAGCATTTCGTACCTTAGCCATAAGACAATGATTATTAATAGGTAATCTGGCTATAAGACCAAGATTCTTCTGTCCTGAAGATTCATATTCAGAAGATTCATCTGAAGAGTCACCACCACTGGCACTCCCGGTGTCATTAGCTTTCAGAACTTTCTTAGCTTTAGCTTTGTAATACTTCTTTCTGTTCCTGTCTGAATGTCTTTCCTTTCATTCTTTCTTTTTGAGCATAGGGAAATCTGGTCTAATATGTCCATCTCTCTTACATTCATAACAAGTAACTTCTCCATCTTTCTTATCTTTCCTGTCCTTCTTCTTATACTTGGATTGAAAGTTTCTCTGTCCAGCTATCTTGTTCATCCTTCGAGCAAGATTGGCTAATTCATTTTCTAAAACTTCACTCTCACTAGATTCGGATTGGAAAATAACTTTCTTAGACTTGGATCTGGTTACTCTCTCAGGATTCTTAGCTTTCATCTGATTCGAAGTTGTAGTAAAAGCAACAGTACCATTTCCATTCTTTTTCTTGATGTTGTCAGCATCTCTCTTCATTCTAGTCTCATGTTGTAGAAGAGTTCCAAAAAGCTCATCAAGGGTAATTTGTGTAACCTTCCTGTTCTCATCTATAGCTGTTCTCTTGGATTCCCACTCATTGGGCATAATGTCAATTATCTTGTCCACAAGAGCTTCATCATCTAATCCTTTCTCTCCCATAGATTGTAGACTATTGACGATAGTCATAAATCTTTGTTGAACTTTACAGATAGGTTCTCCATAAGGAAAATTGAATCCATGATATTCAGCTCTAAGCATAGCTCTTCTAGTCTCAATCACCTTAGATGTCCCAAAGTGTGTAACCTCTAACTTCTTCCATATACAATTAGATACTTCACAAGAAGAAATTTGGCTATATATATTTCTAGTCATTGAACATAGTAAAGTGTTGCGTACCTTATAGTTGAGTTGATATTCTTGCTTTTCCTGGTTAGTAAAGGTTCTGACTTCCTTGTCAGGAATTTTATAGTCACCAGTAAGCATCACAAAGTTATCTACCCCAGTATTGATAACAAATGTCTTCATACGATCTCTCCAATATTCATAATCATTACCATCAAATATAGGTGGTCTTGTAGGATTCATATTTTCAATCGATCCAACATTAATTCCTGTCATACTAAAAATAACTTTGCACACAAACTTGTTAGTAGCAAAGATTCGTTATAACAATGTTCGGAATAAGAAAAGTTCGGAATGGAAAGTGAGCAAGAAAAAATTGTATGTGAGTACAAGTATTTCAGTAACCTTGGCTCTGATACCAAATGTGAGAATGGTATAGAGTAAGCGGTTTCCAACCTCTGATACCAATTGTAGGATCGAAATATAATATGAGATGCTCAATATACAAGAGGGGGGGTGAATTGTATACTTTAAAAATTCCTTTGGAGCCTTTAAAGTTAGTTAAGAAACTATAGTTTCCTTAAGAAAAGGAAAGGGCTAAGTTTATCAAAGTTAAACTAAGTAAATTCACAACACCTCTAACACCAAACTAAACTTGGAAAGAGATTCCAAAAGTAGGTTCCGGAAATATGGTTCCGGAAATTGAAACTTAACAAAAGTTACAATATGAGATTATACCTTAAATTGTATAGAATCTAAATGAATCAGAGTAAGTAAGGATGTATAAGAAAGTTATACATTCCTTAAGATACAAATTGCAGTGGAATAAAGACAAGTTGTAAAACTACTAGTAACAAGATAATAGTCTTTTAACCCAAAGAGAAGGGTATCCAACAACCTTGGATAAAGGTCCCTTGATTTATACTTTCAAGCAAGTCTGTCTTACCCACACCAGGGTAAGCCCTCGATTCGAAGATCGGAGTCTCTGTCTTGCTATCCCCACAAGCCCTCAACTTCAAGGTAGTTGGCAACCTCTGTCTTTCTCAGCAAGAAAGCCCTCGATCTTTAAGGTAGTCAGCACCTCTGTCTTCCTATCCCCGGAAGCCCTCGAATGTAATCACCAACATTCGGAGTCACACGAAGCTTTGAGAGTTAATAAGAGACTCTCTCTCTAGAAATCACTTCAACAGCATGTATGTACTTTTTCAGTAATCAGCTATTTTCCATCAGCATCGAGCTCTTTCAAATGAGCTCCTATTTATAGGTAAGGTCGGCTCCTCTCCAATGGTCATATTTTCCTTAAAGATCGGAGGGACCTGTACACGTGTCACTTAGACAACGGTTAGTTTATAACAAAATGGACGGCATCGTTTTATAACAAAGTGAGTGTAACAGAAAGTACGACATCGTTTTAAACTCTAACATAAAGGTTCGGAATAGAAACTTCGGAGTGAAGGTTCGGAATGAATAAATTCAGAGTGTATAAAACAATGATAATCAGATTCTGTTTAACAGGTGAATTCAGAATGAGAATTCGGAATAGGAATTCGTCATCCGAAATCGTAATGAGAATTCATCATCAGAATTCGTAATGAGAATTCATCATCAGAATTCGTAATGAGAATTCTTCATCAGAATTCGTAATGAGAATTCTTCATCAGAATTCGTAATGAGAATTCATCATCAGAATTCGTAATGAGAATTCGTCATCAGAATTCGTAATGAGAATTCTTTATCAGAATTCGTAATGAGAATTCGGAATGAGATTTCTTCATTAGAATTCTTAATGAGAATTCTTCATTGGAATTCATAATGAGAATTCTTCATTGGAATTCGTAGTGAGAATTCTTCATTGGAATTCGTAATGAGAATTTTTCTTCTGAATTCATAATGAGAATTCGGAATGAAATTTCTTCATTAGAATTCGTAATGAGAATTCTTCTTCAGAATTCGTATCCTGAATCTGGAATAGAACTTAGTCAGAGTTCATATCCGGAATTCGGAATGAAACTTCCTTATAGTTCTTGTCCAGAATCCGAACCCTAAAGCAGAATGCTTTATATCAAAGTTTCAATGATTCCGAGAAAATGAATCCGAAACTCATACTTAAGAAAAATATGAATGAAAATATGATAAGGATAATTTTTCTTATAAAAGCGATTTTCCTTAAGAAAGCAATTTTCCTTATAAAAGCAATTTTCCTTAAGAAAGCAATTTTCCTTAAAGATAAGGTGTTTGTGATTTTCAAAACAAGAAGGAATGGAAAAGTCATAAGGAAAACCTTATTGCCTTATCTATATAATAGTGAACTGAATCTAAATATTTTTATAACCTAACAATGGAGAAAATAATATGATTTACATTCCTATCAAAAGCGGTATCCCTCCCAAATGGTTGTGTAGTCTCCCAATGGATTTACAGTGTTACATATCTATGTCTTGGCCGCCCATGTTGATAATGGACCAATGGATACTACAATGTGCCACCCCAAGTCCCCTAAAAGAAATCTTAAAGGCCAAAATGATTCACATATTCCTTTCCAGATTATCGACAAATCATCACACCACATTGCATACATACACATCGCAAAGCCACCCAACAACATGTCATAATTATATCAATATAATATTGGTAGTGAATCCATATCTCTGTAATAAAAATACATGTGGGTAAAGTATATTCTAATATGTTCCAATGCACCAATTTATTTTTTAGCTTAGAAACATGTGACCCTTATACGACGTCATATGGTGCAGATATCCCATCCCATCACATGGTTCCACCTTATCATGAAAAACAACCTAGTGGCACAGGCCATCAAATTCTTCATCCCATTATTTTGAAACTACCACACATTGTATGAAATGATTCAGTTCAAAACTGATAAAATATATTAAAACATATATGTTTTGGGGACTATGATAGGTGACATGAAATTATCAATCAATTTTCTTTGAAACTTATATATCATAATTCATGATGTACGTAATATATTTTTTTATTAAATACATGAATAATGATAGTAAAGAAAAATGCAAGACTATAATATATCAATTTACTGATATTGTATAAAATGATATATTGAAAATCTTGAAATGTAAATTAATTTTCCACCCAATATATTATATGTCATATCATGTGATAATAACATAGATTATGATATCTTATATCCTAACACATGGAATTAACCAAGAAATATATTATTTCATGTGATATAAAAAATTATATTAAAATCAATTTTCCAGAATCCATATCATATTCAATAAAATTCATTACAATATACTTTTAAAAAATATTTTATTAATTTAATGCATGGAGATGATTTTAAAAAATTAAATTTTTCTAAGGATCAAATAACACTAATTCATGTAGTGGATGAATATATGAAGCCCAAAACCCATGATAACAAGTCTATGGAATTGAAACCATATAAAAATAAATGATAAAATGTCTTTATAAAATCAATCAATGTCAGTTTCATCACCTATATTAAAATAAATATTAGAAAAATATCATTGATATGAGAATAAGAGAATTATTCAACTATGCACTATTAACTATCAAAACTGATTCACGAAAATATTTCTTCAGATACTACACAAATCCCACTATATTAAAGTTCCTATCCATGAAATTATGGAAGGGAGTGATTTATTTTGCATAATTATCCAATATTCCACACAATCAAAGATTTAAATTCCTTTCAAAGGCAATATACTCTTTATATTTTCCATAAAAACAAACATGAATCATAAAAAAATTAATAATAATAACATAATGTATGAGTAAATGGAATTTTTATTAAAAATTCATTGTAACCATGAACCATATAATAATAATATACATGTCTTTTAAATTAATCTATACATGTCGTCTTATGAAACACTAATCAACATTGATTACTTTTATAGAACAGAATCCAAATATTAAAATTTAACATTTTTCGTCCATCATTAATCAGAGACTACCTATAAATCATAAAATTTGATTTAAAATTCCATTTCAATTATGATATGGTCCTATTAGATATCCAGATTATATTTTACATTATTTTAATTAGTGTCATGATATCTATTATACCATTCCTTAAGATATCCCAAAATTAGGGAATATTATATGCCTTATTGTCTCTTCTGTCGTACTATATGACAAACACATATTATCATAAATGATATAGCCAATGGAATCATATTATTTATAATTTATTAATGTAATTTCTCTATAAAAAATCCAATTTCTATTTTAATATTATATCTTTTATATTTTTTCGAAATAAACATGAATTTTTATAATTAATTTGATTTTAATATGTATTCATTAAAATCATTAATATGAATTAATTTGATAGAAATGATCGGGTCAAATACAATGAGGCTTCCACCAAATTATCATCTTAGTAATGGTGATAACTTTATATAGGGACATGATTTTGATTTACATGCACCTGATTAGATACCATGTTCAGATCCCAATTATAGTAGTAGTGATATGATGTATTAATGAAGAATATTATGTGATTAGTTCTTGATTCTACCTATGTTTCATTGAGATCATGATTACAATTATAGTATTAATTCATGGATCATATTATCGGGAAATTATCATTGATAAACAAACTTATATATTTAAAAATTACATTTCATATATATATCACAAGACTATGGGTTATCGTTTGCGGGGGAGTAAATTTTAGGTAAGAATAAAGTCACTCGGGAGTTCACTATTTCCATACTGTTTTTATAAATTATTTTTTTACAAAAGATTCATGTTTGACATTTTTCAATACTTATGAAAAAAATCATTTATTTCAATATAGTTATTAAGAAATCATTATCATTCAAGAACATACTAGAATTTAATAAGGTTTACTAATTGTTGAAGTTTAAATTTCATATCAATTCAGTCATATATATTATCATATATATCAAAAATTATGTTACATCTGTTTTTTAACTGATAAATCCAAATGAGTGATAAAAATGAGACCATCAACCAAATCATGGATTTAAATAATAAAATTTGATGTTTTTTTCATTAATGAAACTTCTTAAGAAACAAAAAATGAATGGTCTATTTCATCCATTTGATGGAGATGTTGATTGAGATTAACTATCAAAATTAAATATTTCATAATCTAGCGGAAATTACATAATTTAATGATAGTTATAATCAATAATATATTAGTTAACATATATTATCATGTTTTAAAATATCTAGTGGTGATATACATGGAGATTAATAATATAATTCAATAGTAAATGGCATGGCTTCAAAGAGAAATATAAAAAATAAGAATCATATTGTAGATGAAAACAATATATTTTTGACAAAAACATACATGTACTAAAAATATATTTTTAATTTATTTATTATCCTCATTAATACTAGTGATATTCTTTATTTAAATTTTTACGATACGTATTGATTTTTTATATTGGTCTTTATATTGATCTGAATATAAAAATGGATATCTCTATCTATGTTAATTATAAAAACCTCATGTTATTGATAAAAACACGTTATGGTGTCAACATAATTTTGTAAAAGTTATTTTGGATTGAATTTAGATCACACAATGATATATTTTATGGGACATGTTTCTCATGGTGTCTTTATAAGTTGTTTAATTGGATTATCATATTACTACAAATGGTGAAATTTTGTATTGATGAGAAGTTATTACTAGATTTTTTCCCTTATATGAAACTTATTATTGTAGATATATCATTTAGAAAAATAATTTTTTTCATTTTTCCCATTTTCAATTCAATTAAATTAGTCTTACATGTCATATATTCACAGTTGTGGTAGATATCACTTGGTCAAATTAACAATTATACAATAGCTTTTACATTCATAAAGAATATAAAAATTTTTATATTGGAAAATTACTATAAAATATTGAAAAATGTTAGATCGGTATTAAATATAACACAGTGGTATTTAATAATATAAATTTCAAGTAAATATTTAGAATTTTTGTTGTAAAAAATATCATTTTTTAGATTTTAGGGATGGTTTTTTTCATTTTGAGGGTTTTAATCATCATACATTGTTTTTTACATGTTATAAACAACTAAATTGATATTCAATAAGTAATACCGAAGATTATAATGTACTATTATACTTGAATTATCATCAAATTAATTTCAAAAATGAATCACTCTAATGTCAACTATGGATAAATGGGCCACATGCGATTATATGATATCAATTTATTTAATGTTTTCATATTTTTTTAAATTACACTCAGGAAAATATCAATTTATAAAAGAAGAGGATAACATTATATATTGATATTTTATAAACTATACATTGATAATTAGTTAGGTATTATCTATTTTTTTGAATCATTATAGGTAAGGTAGAGGTACAATATTTGTCAAAGATAATGGATAATTTTTCTCATGTTCGCCAAATTTAGATAAGTCAAATATAATTGATGACCTATAATTTTAATGTTATTGAATTATTTAAATTTTAACTCCATATTAATTAAGATAAAATATACAGATAAAAATACCTCACTTGTTTTTGAGTAGTGAATCTCCCCTAACACATTCCTTTCATGGACCAATTTATATGTCCTTTCTAACAAAATAAATTTTAGAGGCATGAGTTTTATTGGATGTATTTTATATAAATGTGCAACTATGGTTATATAAATAAATTTCATTCCATAATTAACTATATTTATGTAAAATATTATTTCATATATATGTTATAATGGTGATTCCTATTTTTATAAGAAGTAATCATTATTCGTGTCTGATTTTATACCTTTAGTTTAAATAATAGAGAAGTGATAAAAATCATTTTCACCCATATATAGAACAATCATGCATGCTTTCATGAAATTTTTATAATGGAAAATGATTTATAAATTTTCATAGGCAATAAAATTTTCAAGAAAGTAAATAAGTTATATGTTTACTATGTTTACCATGTTGGTTCAGTAAATGTATAGTGTGTGAGTACTATTATATTATTAACTATTAAAATACTTTATAGTTAGATTCATAAAAATATTTAAAAGTCATTGCCAAAATTTTATGTTCATGATTAACTGAGAAAATTCATCTTGGGAATTGTAATTTTTAATTCATTATTATGATACATTAGTATTTTGTGGAATCTGGGAATTGTAAATATAAATATTATTTGTAATTGTAGGAAATTAATCACACAATATTCATGAATGAAACATAAAAATTAGTATAACATATGGGTGTATTAAATTCGGATTCAAGTTCATCTTTTTCACAACAATAATGTGTTTTCAAATATGGGTTTAATTTTTTTAAAGAGTTGGGATTTATATGGGAGAAACTATTCACATATGTCACAAACCTATGCAAATTGTTTAATATTATTTTATTATTTATTTAAAATTTTTATGGAGTTTTGGATGAATATTTATTATTTTAAAATATTTTTCTTCAATTTTAATTTAATAGAATAGTTAAGGAAAAGTGTAGGTATTTCTAGGGATATTATGAAATTGTTATAATTCCTTTTGAGTGTTTATTCCTAGTTTCCACATGAATTTTTAAACACTATAGAGTTCTTAATAATTTTTCTAGTCATAGTTTGTGTGTGGTGGTGACATAAATGTTTGGAACATATTTATGGGGGTATTGTATTGCCAAAACCATGCTTGGTTTGGTGTTCTAGCTTGTATCCCCGACATGGTTGGCACAATGTTTAAAAAATATGTGTCTCTAAACTCTGATACATAATCATATTCATCTATAATGCTAAAATAAAACTATTCCCCTTATAATTTTCATGTTTTCTCCACCCTTTGAACTCTCATTCATATAGTCGCCATCCAAATGGTATCAGAGAGAGTTCAATATCCTTTCAACTTATTTTTTGTATTATACTCTATGATTTTCATGAAATACCCCATGTTATTTCTTATCTTTTATTACTAATTTCGACATTCAATACCTTTTCAACTTATCTTTTATTATACACGTTTTTAGATGTTCTAAATGGAAGGAGACATGTTTCAACTCGATTCCATATAGATTGAGGTAAAATTTTCTATGTTATTCCATTATTCTTTAAATTGAAAAGGGAATGAGTTTTGTGAAAAATATTTTACAAAAGTATATGTTTATGGTACATTTATGATTAATTAGTAAATTTATATCATGAATCATTTTTATTGAAAAAAATCATTATCTATGTAAACTTTATGTGTCACATTGAAGTTATATTTTTCCTTTTAAAAATATTTTTTATAAATTCATATAAGGATATTAAAAATTGTTTGGATGAAAAATATAATGAATAGGCCATCTGTATATTTTTAGATGAAGGAACAAACGTTTATATAAAATTATTTGATTTAATATGTGTTTTTTTCTAATTTTTCTCTAAATAGATATTTAATTATTGTAATTAAATGTATATTGAATTAAAATCGAGAGTAATATTTTAATACACAGATTATTACACTATATAACAAACATTTTCTGATTCCGTTGACATTTTATACCTAATCCTTTTAAATATATTATTACAATATTTTAATATAAATACTCACTAATAAAACACAAGGATTTTAAAGGTTTGCATTATTTAGAAGAATATTTTTATAAAACATTAGATTAAAAATAAGAAATAATTATTCTCCATGATGACCACGTAAATTATTTCAAGATAATAAAATGTATGGGATAAACTAGGTAAAACATTTGAAACATATTTAAGATAAAAATCATAGTAATGGAATAAATTAGAAAATGAAACATAACATGTGATTTAAAAATTTAAAATGATATCATTAAGAGAATGATTATAATTTATCACATGGAATCAAAACAAAATGAACATAGTCTTATATTAATATAACATCATAGGAAATATATGACTATTGAAAAATATAAATTTAAAATAATTCAATGATAAATTATAAGAAATAATAAGATTTTTAATTTATCCTCATACTGAATTTAGTTTTCTCCCAAATCATACACATGATGTGTCATTAGAAAAAAATATTTACTAAAGTCATTGGAACACTATTTGTGTGCACCAATCATAACATGATAATGATCTATCTCTTCCACATAATGGTATTGAGTAATATGAAAAAACATATAAATTATGTATTGAATGAAAATTGTTTTCATAATATTTCTACATATCATATTCATATAAAATTTCTCAATTAATGAATTTTATAAAGTATCATGATATTGTATTATATCATTGATTTAAAAGAGAATTTATGGTTGAATATTATAGAAACATCAATTCATATTTTAAATTAAATCAGAAAAATTAAAATGAAACTATATATGCGGAAAATATATTTAAAAAATTAAATAAAAATCTTCAAGAAAATATGACATGGATTTATATCAAAATATGTCATCATAGAAGGAAAATAATTTTAAAAGATCCCTCTGTAGATTTCTTAATAATAATATGCTTATGTTCTTTGAAAAAATATTTTAAATTATATAAATTAATCAATAATGAAATATTTATTTTGAATATAAACTTGTAATAATAAAATGGATGATTTAAAAAATTTCTAGGTCATGCTTGTGGAAGAGTTATGTTCATGTTCAAAATGTTCAAAAATACAATGTTTATAGATTCATTTTTCATATAAACTTCTGAAAGTAAACTATAAAAAAATTATAAGAAGAATAGTTTTAAATATTTTATTAAAAATAAAAATTATGGTAATAAAGTAATTATAAAAATAGAGTAAACAATTTCTGATTTTTTTGAAACTTTGATTTATATGAAAACAATTTAGAATAAAGAGGGAAATAATGTCATATATTCTATAAAAATTCCTTTGTCCAATTGTTGTATCAAAGAGTGGAAAATAGTATATTTACATGAAAACATCAAGAATAATCAAAGGATAATAGAATTAAAGTGTTTTATTTGAAAATGATTAAATAATTACCTTCAATGGAAATTCAAGCATATGTAATCCTAATTGAAATGGTATTTAAACATAAACACTTATTAATTTCATAAATGCTGAATATTGAATTCCCATTAATGATGTTGACCAATTTTAAAATTAAATATCATTTCATTGGATGTATAAATTATATTCTATATAAATTTCTTATTATATACACCATTCAAAATAATTTAGGTGCAAAACATAACATGTGTCTCAAAGAAGTTATTTTTGGACGAATCCCTTACTATGTGCATATAATTGAGGTGAGAGTTAATCAATGAGAATATTTTGGTTATAAAATATAAATCAACATGAATAAAATTCTAAATACAGTATAAATAATTTTAAATTCCATTCCCAAACAATATTTTTTAATGAAGTCAATGAAGTGGTACAACAAAACAATGAATAGAAATTGAGTTATAAACCCTCTTACATAATGCTTCATGTAGTTGAGTCATCTTCAACCTCATCCATCATTTAAAAAAATTAGTAACATATCCAAGAACCATATTATTATTCATTATATCATATATGATCATTTTATAACATATTATAACTCATTTTTTAATAATACTTCATTCTCTTTATTATTTCAGTTGTTAATTGCTTTGTTGTTTCATGACTGTTATTTCATGATGTTTCCGATCATGACCATATGATATTGTTACATACCCTATGTAAATAAATTAATTTTTTAAATTAATTTTTTTCATTAGATATATTGTCATAACAATTGTTTAATTTTTAGCACAATGAATTTTCACAAGCTATTTATGATACCCTTCTACCCTAAAACCCAAAACGATTCTGGAATGGCCTAATGGGTGTTCCTTATCCCCGTGGATTGTTCAAAATCACTTATAATTATACAAAGATAATTTTGGGACCACGTTTTCCACATAAATAGTGTAATAAAAAGTTCTATGTCATCATTCTAAAACAATCATAAGGAGAATAGTTACCAAAGTAAAAAATATATATAATCACAAATTACAAGAAAAAAGAATATGAAGAACAAAATAATCCATCCTAGAACCAATGTACATAATACTCAAGGAATAAAAAGATAATTACCCAGTACCTCAATGTGGCGCATTCCCCTTTCTCCAACCCTAGATATGGAAATCAACAAAATCATTAAGGAAAAGGTAGGTTGTGATAAAAAGCACAATAGTGTCTCACCATGGGTTCCATAATAAGATTCCATAAATATTAAACCAATTAATTCATTTAACATTCAAATATAAAATTCATGTAGTTCAAATATATAAGAGAAAAAAAACAAGAATTTTAGTACATTTGAGTGAAGTTTATCAAACAATGGATTAAAAATAATTTTTTTTAAAATTATTAATATAATTTGTAAGTCATTAATAAAATAGTTTAATAAACATTTCAATATATATCATAACATTATTAACAAAAAACATTGTTATCGTAACTATGGTAATTTAGTTTCAGGTTCTGAGATCCCCACACGCTCAAATCAATGATAATAACAACAAGGGAACACTTCCATTGGAACAAGCCAAGGGGGACTTATCTAAATTCCACTAGGGATAAGATCATCCAAACATGGGTTTTTTGAGATGTAAATTAATCAATCCTATTCTTGTGAATTCAAATCTAATCATGTGTTTCCCTAATAACTGACTAACTACTCAGGCTCAACTGTGCTCAATAAATCAATCAAATAAAGAAAAATCATTTCAAAATGGATTAAAATACAATTTCTCCATCTATAACATCAATATTCCAATTTCTATTCATAGAAAAAATGGATTCTTAATCAATTATTGAATTTTTCCACATAATACAAACCATATTCTATTACCAAATAATTTTATCATTTTCATCTAAAATAAATTCAAAATAAATTTAATCAATTTTCAAATCACACCATAAATTTCTAATTCAAGTATAATTTATGGTTTTCTTAAAAATATCAATCTAAATCAATATCAAATTCCTAATTATCATTTAATTGGTTCTTTATAATTTAATTGATATAATTTGAAATAATTAAAAGAATTAAATGGTTTATAATATGGAGTATATTAACAGAACCACCTCTAATTAACATAGAATCACAAATCACAAATCCAAAAATGAGAAATTCCAAAAAATAATTTCATTAATGGAGAAAAAAGAATTAAACCAAAATTCAAGATTACAAATATATTTTATATCCATAAACAACTAGATGATCTAACAAATCATATGAATGTGTGATAATGAATTCTGAATAGGAATGACTGGATAATATCTCTATGTATAGAATAATTGAACGACATTCTCAAAGAATATATCCACATTGTGATAAAGTTATAGGATAAAAAATATATGCTTCGGAGCTCCAAGGACCGATTATATAGGGATATTAATATTTCTGGTGGAGAAGGTGGATAATTATCTGTTCAATAATTTTTCAACTAAATTTTAGAATATGAAAAACACAACTTCACTATTAACTGGAAAGCGCCACACATTTTATCAAATGTTGTGCCCAAACTATTAACCACTTTGATGGGGTGCACCGTTTCTACATAGTGGGTCCATGTAATTTCAAATATTTCCCTAACCATGAGAAACTCCACACCCAGTTTCTGCACAGTTTTTCCTTTGTAAGAACATGTTTGGAGAAACCATGCACCACTAGTGCTCTTCCCATAAAATTTTAAAAAACCAAATTTCTTCCCAAAGAAACCTGAGACACACCCTATCATAATCATTAAAAAAATAATTGTCAATTTTTACATGGAAAAAGTGTAATGATGTTACAATATAGTCACCATAGAAACATTCCTTCCATAGAAAGCCGATCAATAAGCCTCCATGAAAAAACAATATTAGGCCAAAACTCTTCCATCATAGAATTTTTCTCCCACATCCCATGTGTTTCAGAACATTCTATCCATAGAAAATGAACCAAAGCATAAATATTCCCATGAGGTATCATGGTTTCAGTGTATATTATCCTAAATGGATACTTAGTCATCAATGAATCAAGATAGACATCAAGATCACACCAACTGAGAACATGAGATGAATGAGAAAGACATTTCCCTAGTGGTGATACATGTACCACATTATGTAAGTTCATCATCTATGGTGAAAGTTATAAGAAATAATACACTTTTATCACCCACTGAAAATCCATAAAAGGTCATATAAAATGTGGAGTAATCATCCATTTCCTCTCAAGATAATGATGACATAAATGATGTGAAATATTGAAGAACACCTGATCATTTGCTGAGGATTACAATGGTCTATAATGAAGATCACCAGCATATTTATACCAGCTTTGTGTTTTTTTATTATATATTGAATCAACTGAAACATTATTATTGCCTCTTGATACATGAGTGGTCCAACCATGAAAAATTCATCAATCTCCAACCAAAACAATGGATATTTACAGGGATGGCCAAACACTACCTCAAGATGAGACATTATAAACCTAGATTGGAAAATATTATTATAAAAAAACTCAACTAGCCCCAATTGGTCATCTCATAACCCCCCATGGTCTAGAATGTTGGTGTGAGTCCTTTCCTCATGAAACAATAAATATATCTCTTTCTATCCATTTGACTATAGATTGTATGTCGTACTCAAATGAACATGATATCCCAATAACTCTAAAATTATTCTAAAATTTTGATATGAAAAATGAGAATATCTATTAGAGACTATAGGAGATGGAACTCCATCAATAGGAACAATCAGTATACATATTTATTTACCATGTAATTAACTTTTGTGGTATAATGAATGGATAAGAAGTGAGATTATGTATTGGTCTGATCAATCACAACCCAAATCACAATATTTTTTCCTTTGGAACATGGGAACCAGACGATAATGTTATTTGATATATCATTCTACTTCTAATATGGTTGTAGAACATGATGAATAAAATATGATGGTATCTGGTGTTGTGGATTATATAATTTGAATGTGTAACAATGTGATACAAAATCAGTAATACATCATCTCATACCTAACAACCATAATCTACATTGAATGTCATATAACACCTATGAGGTTCCTTAGTGCACTTCTAATGGAGAATTATGAAAATCCTCCATCAAGTATTTTTTTTTCATATGATATGGTTCAATATACCAGTTCTAGATACATAGTATACCCTCTATGGAGAAGAAACAAACAAAAATGGTATCCCCTCTATAAGGATTTTTTTTAAATTCATTATAATTCATCATCAAGTAGTTGTTCCTGGAGAATTTTCTCAAGAAGTGTTGAGGTTAACATAATGATAGAAAAGACCACATCATCCCCTGTTTCATGAACTCTAATATTAAATTTTGAAAAAGATACATTAAAATCTTCTCTTATGATGATTCTTTCATAGCCTAGGTTGTATTTTTTTAACGTAATGAATCCACAATGACATTCACTTTACATAGTTTATAGATGATATCAAAATCAAGGGATTGTGGGTACACCACCCAATGTATCTGATGAAGATTTAATTATTTTTTATAGATGATTTAACTCAATCTATTATGGTTTGAAAACATGGTAAATATTTCCCAAAAACAGTTTTTCTATAATCACTTAAGATAAAGCATTACGACTACATGATCAATTTCATCAATAAGATAATTCTTCTAACATATCGTAATCTTCCAAGAGGTATTATAAGTGAGAAGATCTCCCTACATAAAAAAACATAAACATAAACCTGATGCATTTTAGGAGACAACATAGCCCTTCATGGAATCTGGATTATTCATCATTGGTGAATTAGTCAATTGAAATTTCATCTTATGAAATGAAATATGTTATATTTTATACCAATAAATCTTCAATACCATCTGAGTTATAGAAGTTATTAGAGAATCCAACATTATAAAATTATTTAAAACCAATGATAATTCCTAGGTAAACCTAATAATATCCAAATATCAAAAACATTTATTGGTTTCTCCCATTTCATAATATCTATCATCATCTCAGGAACAATTGATATATCATGTCTTGTCACCATGTATCTACATAACATTACATATCAGATACTAAAAATGGCATTTTAATAGCATAACATAATGGAATTGTTTTCCCAACATGACTTGATCATATGTCAAATTACCTCCATGATCCTCCTTCTATATAGACTAAACAAGAATTCCAAATGAAAAGAACACCACAAATGTATTAACATAATCATAAGAGTTGTTTTTTATTAAAACAATGATGATTTGGGAGCATTGGTTACATGAAGCGGCATGAAAAGGTACACATAATTGCTATAGCATTTCAAGAATATAGTTTTTATGAATGTCAATATAATTTATTCTCACATGTTGGTAACAAGACCTAATACCAATCATTATGAACTACTTAATCCCTTTGATCTACCCAAACATAAAATAAATAATTTACAAGGGATACTAGTTCTTCACCATAACATAGTTATGTTTTCTCTATTCAAAACAATTTCAAAGTGGACCATTAGATTCAATATATAATAGTACATGTACCACCCATGGTGACACACTCTGACATATAAATAATTTATCAAACATATCATCCACTTTAGTCTTCAACTATGTCATTTCTAATGGTTCCATGAAGTTATATGGTATAAATAAAGATTGAGTTCCTCATGCTGAATCAATAGAAAACTACACCTCCCTTACTAGTGGAAAAGGAGAGAAGTCAGAATTTTTTTGGGGGGAAATGGATGAAATCTAAATGGTGTTCACCACTCAAATATTCAATTTACTGTTAAAAAAATTAACTAAAATTTCATTCCCAACTCTAGATAATAAGGTATTTCTCTACTCGAACTCAGGTGTTTTTCTTTCTGAAATACACAGCACAACCCATCATTTATAGTAAATTAGACCCATCATATATGGAATTCAATGAAGAATTTATTATCAATAAGCCAATCTATTAGGCATATTTTATAAATATATTTCATGTCAAGTACTATAGAATCCCATGTAGATCAATCTCAACTAGAGCGAAAGAAGAAGATGGAAACATATACCTCTCTCTATTTTCTTTCTATGGTAAATATTAGTATCCATCAAATAAGAAATATTCATTATAGGATGATTTATATGTTTAATGATATGAGTTTAAATGAATGCATGAGATGAAAAAAATATAAAATTAGAAAGTCACCAAAGATGATTCCATAGAAATGTTGCATCTCATAGTCACTACAATCATATTAACTTCATCTGGGTACTCTTCCGCAATGTGAATATGCTTCATTATAGATAGCTATAGCTGGAAAACATAGTTTATGTAGTATAATATTTCACTAGAGTACTTCATGGTTCTAATGATCCCATGCCACAATAAGGAGATGAGTACACATGAGTTGACATTTTTAGATTACATGAGCATCGAAAGGAAAAAACATATCTTGGTTTTCTCCGTGAGAACCCTTTATAAGATACAAATTTTTCCACACATTCAACAATTCAAAAGGAATATAACTAATAGTACATGAGTTCTAAAAGAATCCTTCTATAGAAAAAACAACAATAATAACTATTAATAATCGTTCTTTAAAAGGATCCCACATAACGATGAGTAGGATTAATTTTTAGTCACATAAACGCAAATTTGCTATCCTGATCAAGGCCAACCATAAATTATCTATACAGCACGTCAACATAAGAAGAGTTATTTAGCAAGAACCCATGATAACAAATATCATATTGAAGTCCAATGTCAAACAACTAAGTCGTCAGATAATCAATCAATACAATATTAGGTGAAAACTACAAATATCACAGAAATGAAATTTTTATATTCACCCATGTTCTTATCCGTCTACTAGAGTTAAAAATAGTCAGTTACATTATCCAAAACCATGAACATTGAATAGAACTAGTTTCTAAAAATAACACTAATGTCATACCACTCTATGAAATCATGATTCTTTTTCAATAAAATCCTATACAACCGTACCATGATTGGTTTTTCTAGATTAATGGTGGGAAATTTGAACAATATTAAATCAACTGTTTCCACGAACTCAAATAAATGATAAATATTTCTCAACCAATCCTAAAACTCTTTAGGATCATGTTATCTATGAAATTATTATCAATTATGGTGAAATAACTTCTAGGAATTATTTCATTACTCATCCCTCTAAGGTTCCCCAGCTATATCTTTAATTGGAATGGGTAATGATTCATATCCAAGAGTTTAGAGAATATTCCTATAAATCACTACCACATTTAGGTATTTGGGAGATCTTCTCACGATGTTTCATCAGCAGCATACTACTGGATCTGATTCACATGCCTTCTTGGAGGAATTATTCAACAAAACTTCTAGCTCATTCCACTAATCCAAATACTACGCTCACCACTGGTGTGAATGACCCCTCATATGAATAACCACCAAAGGGACACTTTACTCTATCAGGTTTTCTAAAAAATTAATGGTAATATCCAGATCTTCTAGACAATATTTTATATCCACATATGAAACACTACCCTCATAAATGTTTAATTTCTAGCTCTAAGAGCATGTAAAATATTTTTTCATTTAGCATCCTCCACGGTTGGATCAACCCTAAGTCAATCCACCAAAGCAGTATGTTGAACCACCACTACATTATAAACATGAGGATGATGACAATGATTCAAATCCTAAAGAAAAACATGTATTTCTTAATATTCAATAGCATATAATTTTATTAATTTTTTTTTCAATTTAATTATTTTCCCTATTTTATATTTCATAAATCAACCAAATTAAAACATGAAAACAATTCATTATGATGCACGTACCTCTCATATGTCTCTTCCCTGCTAGATGTTCCTTCTTACATGGTCATTATATAAGCTCAAATTATTTTCACTGGATCATAGGGGCCCTTAAAAACTCATGTCTTATCTGGTATCTCAGTCCTATGTCATGCACCATGATCAAATAGAACTTTTTCTATATCATTCCATGAAAATATCATTGTTCCTAACTCCAAAATCCATCATATATCTCCAAAATAATCTATAATTACATTCTTTCATGACCCCCTCCCTCCAATGATACCCATACTGGGATGGTAATTATGAATAAGATATAATGACACCTCGAGTCTAGCCTCTAGTATGCCCTAGGTTAGCGAATATTACCAAGGTTGTATAAATCACATCATATGAGATGAATTACCATTTATAAGAAAACATGATCAAGAGATATGATGGAACATATGTAACGCCCCGACCCTAGTTACCCAGAGTCGGTGCATTATTACATAACATTGGCATGATCACAAGATAGATCAAATCTCGAAAGATCGATTGGTTTAGTAGCCTTGGAAACATTAGATATATTCATAAGTTTTACATTACATCATAAAATGAAAAACTACTACAACAACATAATGTCTCCATAATCCACACTCATATCCCCACATAATATCCCTGCAGGTCATTCATAATTTACTTCTTCACTTCCTGGGAAAAATAAAACATAGAAAAGGGGTGAGCTCAAATGCCCAGTAAGGATAACAATATAGCGGAAACTTTCATAAATAAGAATAAACATTTAAGGCAATGTATAACTAAAACAAAATCCTTTCAAACATGAACATTCCACATGGTACGACATAAATAAAATGAAATAATGCCATTTACTTATTCACATGGATATTCTACTAATCGAATAATCACATGCAAAAATCAATAACCACTTTCATAATGTTGGAATGCATAATACCAGACTATCATAACCACATAGTCAAGGCCTCGTGCCAAGACTACAAATAAGATTTTGTCAAGGCCTTGTGCCAAGACACTAGTTTGTCTCATGAGACCTACCGATGCATCGAGGAGCTATAGCGGGCTCCACCCGTCACATATTAAGTCCAATGCATTCCCATATGAAAAGGTTTAAACATAACATAAACATTCGTATTAAAACTAGCATACGAAATGTCAATACTTTCACCATAAACTATGAATGGTATAAAAATAGCACATCCACATTCAAACATATCACAAAACCTTCAATACAATATAGAAGTTTTGTATCATAATAAATCAACTTCAAATAATCTTAAAATCTATCAATGGATGTTGACATAGATGAAATCAAAATTCTTTTTAAAGAAATATCTCCTTTTATTTTGAAATGATTTAAGATCCATATAAAATAAAACATTTTCTTTGAAAATATTCTTATAAGCTTGGAAGGAAAGCTTTGAATATTTTATAACGGCAGAAAATAACCGCACCCGCCATATAAGTTTAAAAAAACATTCTTATCTTAATTCTGTCGAAAAGGTTAAAAAGCACCTTGTTTGGAAACGACGGAAAGATTCCCTTATAAACCTCTTATAAAAAGTAGAACAAGGGTATAAATGACTTTAACCCATATTCTTTTAAATATTAAAAATGTTTTGAAATACATTTTGAAGAAACATGGATGTGGATGATAATGAGATCCCAGTAGATTATTACGTAAAAACAACCTCGGATAATGAAGAGATTGTGAAATAACCCTTACCAATTTGGTAACTTATGAAACATACAACCCATGAAAGAGGTATCATACAATGAATATGTAATTACACATAAATTAGAGTGTATTACACAAAGAATATAATTATGGGCAGTACATACACCACACAAAAGGTGATGGTGGCAATATGGCATGAATCTCACGGGAATAAGGAGTGAGATGAAAACCCCTTACCATGTTAATCAACTGAGTCGTATGGCCAAATGTTAATAACCACCAAATTATTTATAGAATAACATGAATATAAAGAGAATCATGATAATATATATCAAATGGCCGTACACAATACACCACTTTCAATAATTTAGTGGCGAACAATGGAAATCTCACGGAATTGAAAGTGAGATAAGAAAATCCCTTACCTTGTACTTTTCCTTGGTTGGGGTAGGTTAACCTCCTGTATAATGGTGAAATAATTGTTATTAAATTATAAAATACTCATATACATTATTATGATATCATATATGATCTTTAAATATTGGTTTGATAATAATATCTTAGTATTATCGTTGTTTCGGGTGTGAACTTACTCATTTTCTTTTATATGTTTTGTTACATAAGCCATGTTTGTTGTATCTTATTCATATCCAGAATGATATCAAGTCCTTAAACATTATTTTTAAATCATAAAATGATAATTATACTTGAATGGATACGATGGAGAATGAATCCTATCGCGTTCGTGGAGACGGTAGTCCGTACGTACGCACGAGCGACAATATCATTCTTTTGATATTAAAATAATATATAAATGGATGTTATATCATATATACAGAATAATTAAGATGTTATATTTATTATTTAAATTAGTTTCACATCATTATTATACCCATCCAAATAATAATATATTGAATAACAATTACACCATGACGTGGAGACGGTAAGCCATACGTACGCACGTATGGTGACATGTTATTCAAAGGGTGGAGAGAATACTGAATGTGGTTGTACCATATTTATAATAACATCACAGTATATGTGAGATACTGGAGGTATTATTTTAGAATGGTAACAACAAAGTAAGAAGAAGTGTAAGAAGAAATGAACGTGGAAAAGGGTGGTGAAATCATTACCTCTTCTTCGGGCTCTTCCTTTTGATTTGATCAAAAGGGCTCCTTAGGATGGCTTTCTGATCAAACTAAGGCCTCTAGGTTGTAGTGAGCGAAGTTGGAAGAGTATTTGGGCAGTGTTTGGCCGAACCAAAAGGCTTTTAAGGTGTGAAGAAATGAGAAGGTGTGGTCTCCTTTTATAAGGGAGAGGAGGGGCTCTTTAGGAAAGAGTGAAAGTATTACTTTATAATATAATTATATTCGGTTTTTAATTGTCCAAAAATCATTGAGGTCGAAAATAAGATGACTCATATTCTAAATAACATCAACCAATAAGAATTGGACAGGTTTTAGATAATATTTTAATCATTATAATCTTATTTATTTAAATGATTTATTAATGAGGTAAACATTGCATCATTATTGTGTCATTAATAATTTACATTATTTGATGTCTAAAAATCATAAATAAAATATAATTATGTAGGAAATAGTTTTAGCTTTCTAATGAATATTTATAATCTAAAATCCAACATGTATTACCCTATGTAAAAATTGTTCTTCTAAAAGATGTAAGCTTATGCCATTTTTATTTTTATTTTAACTTTATTAATATAATGTGTCCCTACCACATACAAGTGGCTCTAAGGGGTCCCCAAATTGACCCAAGGATGCCCATGGTCGGGTATGTGTCCACCAATAAGGTTAGGACACGTTTTAGGGTAATTTTTTATTATTATAATATTATTTTGTAACCCTTATTTACCGGATTTACCCTTTAACCATGGTAAATAAAATATTTACCGCAGTAATTATTCAAAATGTGTAAAAATAAAAGTTACCTATTTACATAATTTGGACATCCTGATTCCAATTATGTAATCCATTTTTCCAAATTCAAAACACATAAGTGGCAGAAATTAATTTAAAATTAATTCCCGTTGTTAAAATAAAAAGCGTGTTTTTAAGAGATAATAACTATCAAAAGATTGACAGTTGTTTATGTCTGGTTTAATTGTGAAATTATGTCCAATGACAAATATTAAATTAAATGGTAAAAATATATTCTAAATATACTTTAAAACCACTCAAATTCATAATTTATCAATATTAATTATTTTGATTGAAAAAGTTAATTTTAATTAAAATTTAATAATTTTCACTATTCATCAAAATATAAAAGTTATCCGAAAAGTACCAAAATTTCACCCTAGGCTAATTTCAATATTCCGAATCCAAAAATGAAGTCCATTTTGATATATAAAATATATATGATTTCAAAAAGTAGGTATTAATATTCACAACGACTAGTTTAATTAGTTGTGGTGTGTGTTAGAACTCGAGGTTGCGTACAACACACGCTATCAAATTATTCGAAGGGAAACGTACCGTGGAAGCTTGGGGTGTTACATTCTCCCCTCCTTCAAATAATTGCGTCCTCGCAATTTCTAGGGTATTACTGCATAAAAATACTTGGGTGGTTCTTCATCATAAGTTCCTCGGGTTCCCACGTTGCCTCTTCCATCTTATGATTTCTCCACAAAACTTTTACCAGACGCGTCGTCCGGTTTCTCAGCACTTGTTCTCTCGTATAAAGAATCTTGACGGGCTCTTCGCAATAAGATAGATCGGGTTCCAGTTCTAATTCCTCATAGGTGAGTACATGCGTTGGGTCAGGCATGTATTTTCTCAACAGAGATACGTGGAATACATCGTGATCTTTGGAGAGACTTGGCGGCATTGCCAATCGGTAAGCTACAACCCCAATTCGTTCTAGAATTTCGAATGGTCCGATGTACTTGGGACTCAATTTACCTTTCTTACCAAAAATTATGACTCCCTTCCATGGAGATACCTTCAGGAAAACATGATCACAGACTTGAAATTCCAAATCCTTCCTTCGATTATCGGCATAGCTCTTCTGCCTACTTTGAGCTGCTCTGATGTGATTTTGGATTACCATCACCTTTTCCATCGTTTCCTCCACCAGTTCTGGACCTACAAGTTTTCTTTCACCGACGTCATCCCAACAGGTTGGTGTACGACATCTCTTTCCTTATAACGCTTCATATGGTTCCATCTGAATACTCGAATGGAAGCTATTGTTATAGGAAAATTCTACCAGAGGTAAATATTGATCCCACATACCATGAAAGTCAAGTGAGCAAGATCTCAACATGTCTTCTAAGGTTTGAATAGTCCTTTCTGATTGTCCGTATGTCTGAGGGTGGTAAGCAGTGCTCAAATGAAGTTCATTATCAAGGGAATTCTGAAGACTTTTCCAGAATCTTGAAATAAAACGGGGATCACGATCAGAAACAATCGATAGGGGTACTCCATGAAGTCTCACAACTTCATTAATATATAGTCTTGCTAGACGTTCCAGGGGTAGATCTTCTCTTATAGAAAGAAAATGTGCTGACTTGGTAAGACGATCAACAATAACCCATATTGCATCATTCCTTCTAGGAGTCTTTGGTAGCCCCATGACAAAGTCCATCGTAATATTGTCCCATTTCCCCTCTGGTATGGGAAGAGGTTGCATGACTCCTCCAGGTTGTTGCCTTCCAGCTTTCACTTGTTGACAAACCATACATCTTGACACAAAATCAGCAATCTCCCTCTTCATGTTGTCCCACCAAAAATGTTCCATCAAATCTCTATACATTTTGCTGCTCCCATGGTGTATAGAGAAATTGGAACTATGAGCATCATCCATCAATTCCCTTTTTAGATCAGGTATATCGGGAACACAAAGTCTCTTCCCAAATTTCAAAATTCCATCTTCATACACAAAGTCTCTCAATCTCCCATCATTCACATCTTTAATCTTCTTTTGAAATTCTTCATCATCAGTCTGAGTACTCTTAATCCTTTCTATTAAAGATGGTTTGGCAACCATTTGAAAAAGAAATGATGTTTCTCCTTCCCTGGTTATTCCCATGTCCATCTTCACTAGATCCATGAAAATTTGGATCCCTTTCAATTCTCATCATGTTCACAACTCCATGGTCTTTTCTACTCAAAGCATCTGCCACCTTGTTTGCTTTCCCCGGGTGGTAGTGTATCGTGCAATCATAATCCTTGAGTAATTCAAGCCATCTCCTTTGCCTCATGTTGAGTTCTTTTTGTGAGAAAATATACTTCAAACTCTTGTGATCAGTATAAATCTCACATCTTTCACCATAGAGGTAGTGTCTCCATATCTTCAAAGCAAAGATCACAGCTGCTAACTCAAGATCATGAGTAGGATAGTTTTTTTCATGAATTTTCAACTGTCGTGATGCATAGGCAATAAGTCTATCATTCTGCATAAGGACACAACCAAGTCCTTTCTTTGATGCATCACTATAAATAACGAACCCATCATTCCCCGATGGTAGAGTCAATATAGGAGCATTGACTAATCTTATCTTCAGTTCTTCGAAACATTCTTCACACTCTTTTGTCCAAAAAAATTTAACCCCTTTTCGTGTGAGCTTCGTTAATGGGTTAGCCAATCGGGCAAAATTCTGGACGAAACGTCGATAATAACCTTCCAAACCAATAAAACTACGTACCTCAGTTATACTCGTAGGTGCTGGCCATTCTTGGATTGCCTTGGTCTTAGAAGGATCAACATAGATTCCATCTTTAGAGACAATATGGCCAAGAAAAGAAATATCCTGATGCCAGAATTCACACTTGCTAAACTTCCCATATTATTCATGCCTCCTCAGAGACTTCAAGATAATGCGCAAGTGATTTTCATGATCTTCGTAGGTTTTGGAGTATACCATGATATCATCGATAAATACCACCACAAATTCATTGTGATACTCCTTGAAAACTCTATTCATCAGATCCATGAATACAGATGGTGCATTAGTCAATCCAAACGGCATTACAGTAAACTCATAATGCCCGTACCTGGTTCGAAATGTTGTCTTCGGAATGTCTTCCTTCTTCAAACACAACTGATGGTATCCAGATCGAAGGTCAATCTTTGAAAAGTATTGAGCTCCATGCAGTTGGTCAAATAAATCATCAATGCGAGGTAGGGGATACATGTTCTTTATCGTTATAGCATTGATCTCCCTGTAGTCGATACATAACCTCATAGATCCATCTTTCTTTTTAACAAAAAGAACAGGGGCTCCCCATGGAGAAACAAAAGGGCGAATAAATCCATTATTACTCAATTCCTCTAGTTGTTTCTTTAGTTCGACTAACTCTACAATGGACATTCTATAAGGGGTCTTCGATATAGGCCTTGATCCAGGAATCAAATCAATGGAAAACTCAACTTCTCATTCTGGAGGATGTCCAGGTAAATCTTCCGGAAATACATCTACAAATTCTTTCACAACAGGTACATCCTCTATTTGAACATTCCTTTCCTCACCCGCAGTTATTTCATTCTCTTCCACCCCAATAATTGAATTTAGTTGAGCTATTGAGGGTGGATCTAAATAAGAATTAGGTGGTGACGATTCTGCTCTAAAAATAAGGTGTTCCTTATCATTATCATCAATAATCGTAACCTCTTTCTTCTTACAATAAATCTTCGCATCATAGTCCGAAATCCAGTCCATACTGAGGATTATATCAAACTCAATCATAGGTATGATGATGAGATCAGCAGATAAAGAAAATTTATGTGCTCTAATGGGGACTGATTCACAAAACTTTGTTGCAATGATACTTCCCTTAGGAGTTTTAACTGACAAATCCCTTATTAAATCAAATTGGAAATATCTAATTTCCTTAGCTAAATGGGAAGATATGAAACAATGCGACGATCCAGAGTCAAATAATGCATTTTCTAAACTTGAGGAAACCATTAAATTACCTACCACCACGTCTTTTGGAGCTTCTACCTCTGCAGTAGTGATAGCATAAGCTTGGCCTTGATCCCTTGGCCTTTTCTTAGGTAAGTTCTCCTGACGCTTAGGACATTCATTTGCATAATTCCCATCTCCCTGCAATTGTAGCACTGAACATTGGTGGCTTCCTTCTTCCCTTTGCAATCACGAGCTTGGTGGCCTTTTTCACCACACTTGTAACAGACTTCCATTCTCTTCAAGCAAGCACCAGGGTGTTTCTTCCCACATTTACCACAGCATGGATATTCAACCTTTCCTTTCTTCCCCTTATTTCCATTCCCAGATTGATCAGCAGGCCTCTTCTTCTCTTTCTTTGCTTTAAAGTCATAAGACTTAGAAAATTCCTTTTCGGTCCTGATAGCACATGAGACAATGTTTTCGTACGACAAAAAGGATTGTGAGGCTAATGCTCGATGGAGAAATGGTTTTAACTCATCAAAGAAACGATCAATCTTACTTCTTGGGTTGCGAATATAATCTCCAGCATACCTCGCTAACCTTGTAAAGTTATCCTCATACTTTGTGACATTCTCATCCTCCTTTTGTCTCAGACTCAGAAATTTCCTTTACATATCTGCTCGATGGTCGCGAGGAAAGTATTTTTTCTATAAACAGATCTTTGAACTCCCTCCATTCCATATTTGATACTTCATCATCTTCCTTCGTATTTTGAATCAATGACCACCATTGATCAGCATCTCCAGTGAGGCGGTAAACTGCCATGATAACTTTTTCCCTTTCACTGCTCACCAAAGCCTGAAATATTTTCTCCAGGGAAAATATCCATTACTCAGCTACTAAGGGATTTGTATTCCCATTGAACGTTGGTGGTTGTTGCCTCATGAATCGATCTAACATTGATCCTCCACGCTGCGGATCAGGGTTCTCCATACGGGTAAGGTTATTGTTCATAACCTGAGTAAGTTGTCCCAGTATGGTGATTAGCTGATCGGCACCAGTTGCATCACCAGCCCCACTATAATTATCTTGAGCAGGAGGGAAATCCCTACATGGAGTGCGTTCATTGATACGGTTTCCATTTCTTCCACTAGGCGCCATTTCTAAAAAATGGCATAAACTAGATCAGTTTATGAATCAAAATACATAATCCCATACTTATAAAACACTCAACATAAATTGAACTATTTTTGGATATAATCCATAATCATAAGAATGTTTTCTTTGAGGAAGTATATACTCATAATCCCTTCAAAATGATTTTTAAAGAAAATGAGAGTTATCCTAAGCATATCCCCCGGGAGTGTCGTAACCAAGAGTGCAGCAAGGCCCGTTGTCGTGCACCAGTTCCCGTTCGAGACTAGCTCAAAGCGGTGTTTTCGGGTTTTACCCCTAGGTACATCTGTGCCAGAGCCGCCTCTACCTGCTCGTATCCAGACAGGGATGTATTGCTCGGAAAACTCACAAAATCTCTACAATACCAAAATTCTAGGAAGTTCTTCTATACTAATCCTCAAAGTTCATCTTAGGTATACGTTCTCTAATCAGAGTTTATCTAAATCTAGCTTCCAAGGTTTGTACTAAACTTCCTCTGATACCAACTGTAACACCCCGACCCTAGTTACCCAGAGTCGGTGCATTATTACATAACATTGGTTTGATCACAAGAAAGATCAAATCTCGAAAGACCGATTGGTTTAGTAGCCTTGGAAACACTAGATATATTCATAAGTTTTACATTACATCATAAAATGAAAAACTACTACAACAACATAATTTCTTTATAATCCACACTCATATCCCCACATAATATCCCTGCAGGTCATTCATAATTTACTTCTTCACTTCCTGGGAAAAATAAAACATAGAAAAGGGGTGAGCTCAAATGCCCAGTAAGGATAACAATATAGCGGAATCTTTCATAAAAAAGAATAAACATTTAAGGCAATGTATAACTAAAACAAAAGCCTTTCAAACATGAACTTTCAACATGGTACGGCATAAATAAAATGAAATAATGCCATTTACTTATTCACATGGATATTCTACTAATCGAATAATCACATGAAAAAATCAATAACCACTTTCATAATGTTGGAATGCATAATACCAGACTATCATAACCACATAGTCAAGGCCTCGTGCCAAGACTAAAAATAAGATTTTGTCAAGGCCTTGTGCCAAGACACTAGTTTGTCTCATGAGACCTACTGATTCATCGAGGAGCTATAGCGGGCTCCACCCGTCACATATTAATTCCAATGCATTCCCATATGAAAAGGTTTAAACAAAACATAAACATTCGTATTAAAATTAGCATACAAAATGTCAATACTTTCACCATAAACAATGAATGGTATAAAAATAGCACATACACAGTCAAACATATCACAAAACCTTCAATACAATATAGAAGTTTTGTATCATAATAAATCAACTTCAAATAATCTTAAAATCAATCAAAGGATGTTGACATAGATGAAATCAAAATTCTTTTTAAAGAAATATCTCTTTTTATTTTGAAATCATTTAAGATCCATATAAAATAAAACATTTTCTTTGAAAATATTCTTATAAGCTTGTAAAGAATGCTTTGAATATTTTATAACGGCGGAAAATAACCGCACCCGCCGTATAAGTTAAAAAAACATTCTTATCTTAATTCTGTCGAAAAGGTTAAAAAGCACCTTGTTTGGAAAACGACGGAAAGATTCCCTTATAAACCCCTTATAAAAAGTCAACAAGGGTATAAATGACTTTAACCCATATTCTTTTAAATATTAAAAAGGTTTTGAAATACATTTAGAAGAAACATGGATGTGGATGATAATGAGATCCTAGTAGATTATTACGTATAAACAACCTCGGATAATGAAGATATTGTGAAATAACCCTTACCAATTTGGTAACTTATGAAACATACAACCCATGAAAGAGGTATCATACAATGAATATGTAACTACACATAAATTAGAGTGTATTACACAAAGAATATAATTATGGGCAGTACATACACCACACAAAAGGTGATGGTGGCAATATGGCATGAATCTCACAGGAATAAGGAGTGAGATGAAAACACCTTACCACGTTAATCAACTGAGTCGTATGGCCAAAAGTTAATAACCACCAAATGATTTACAGAATAACATGAATATAAAGTGAATCATGATAATATATATCACCTGGCCGTACACAATACACCCCTTTCAATAATTTAGTGGCGAACAATGGAAATCTCACGAAATTGAAATTGAGATAAGAAAATCCCTTACCTTGTACTTCTCCTTGGTTGGGGTAGGTTAACCTCCTGTATAATGGTGAAATAATTGTTATTAAATTATAAAATACTCATATACATTATTAATATATCATATATGATCTTTTAATAATGATTTGATAATAATATCTTAGTATTATCGTTGTTTCGGATGTGAACTTGCTCATTTTCTTTTATATGTATTGTTACATAAGCCATGTTTGTTGTATCGTATTCATATCCAGAATTATATCAAGTCCTTAAACATCATTTTCAAATCATCAAATGATAATTATACTTGAATGGATACGATGGAGAATGAATCTCATCGCGTTCGTGGAGACGGTAGTCCGTACGTACGCACGAGCGACAATATCATTCTTTTGATATTAAAATAATATATAAATGGATGGTATATCATATATACAGAATAATTAACATGTTATATTTATTATTTACAAGAGTTTCACATCATTATTATACCCATCCAAATAATAATATATTGAATAACAATTACACCATGACGTGGAGACGGTAAGCCGTACGTACGCACGTATGGTGACATGTTATTCAAAGGGTGGATAGAATAATGAATATGGTTGTACCATATTTATAATAACATCACAGTATATGTGAGATACTGGAGTTATTATTTTAGAATGGTAACAACAAAGGAAGAAGAAGTGGAAGAAGAAATGAACTTGGAAAAGGGTGGTGGAATCATTACCTCTTCTTCGGGCTCTTCCTTTTGATTTGATCAAAAGGGCTCCTTAGGTTGGCTTTATGATCAAACTAAAGCCTCTAGGTTGTATTGAGGGAAGTTGGGAGAGTATTTGGGCAGAGTATGGCCGAACCAAAAGGCTTTGAAGGTGTGAAGAAATGAGAAGGAGTGGTCTCCTTTTATAAGGGAGAGGAGGGGATCTTTAGGAAAGAGTGAAAGTATTACTTTATAATATAATTATATTCGGTTTATAATGTTCCAAAAATCATTGAGGTCGAAGATAAGATGACTCATATTCTAAATAACATCAACCAATAAGAATTGGACAGGTTTTAGATAATATTTTAATCATTATAATCTTATTTATTTAAATGATTTATTAATGAGGTAAACATTGAATCATTATTGTGTCATTAATAATTTAAATTATTTGATGTCTAAAAATTATAAATAAAATATCATTATGTAGGAAATCTGTTTAGCTTTTTAATGAATATTTATAATCTAAAATCCAACATGTATAACCCTATGTAATGATTGTTCTTCTAAAAGATGTAAGCTTATGCCATTTTAATTTTTATTTTAACATTATTAATATAATGTGTCCCTACCACATACAAGTGGCTCTAAGGGGTCCCCAATTCGACCCAAGGATGCCCATGGTCGGGTATGTGTCCACCAATAAGGTTAGGACACGTTTTAGGGTAATTTTGTATTATTATAATATTATTTTTTAACCCTTATTTACCGGATTTACCCTTTAACCATGGTAAATAAAATATTTACCGCAGTAATTATTCAAAATGTGTAAAAATAAAAGTTACATATTTACATAATTTGGACATCCTGATTCCAAATATGTAATCCATTTTTCCAAAATCAAAACACAGAAGTGGCAGAGATTAATTTAAAATTAATTTCCATTGTTAAAATAAAAAGCGTGTTTTTAAGAGATAATAACTATCAAAAGATTGACACTTGTTTATGTCTGGTTTAATTGTGAAATTATGTCCAATGACAAACATTAAATTAAATGGTAAAAATCGATTCTAAATATTCTTTAAAACCACTCAAATTCATAATTTATCAATATTAATTATTTTGATTAAGAAAGTTTATTTTAATTAAAATTTAGTAATTTTCACTATTCATCAAAATATAAAAGTTATCCGAAAAGTACCAAAATTTCACCCTAGGCTAATTTCAATATTCTGAATCCAAAAATGAAGTCCCTTTTGAAATATAAAATATATATGATTTCAAAAAGTAGGTATTACTATTCACAACGGCTAGTTTAATTAGTTGTGGTGTGTGTTAGAACTCGAGGTTGCATACAACACACGCTATCGCATTATTCGAAGGGAAACGTACCGTGGAAGCTTGGGGTGTTACAACATATACAAGAAACACTAATATATAATATAACAAAACAAAAAAACTCTCCCATTTTCATGTGTAAAAATGAAATTATAGCATTAAAAAAGTTTCCTATTTAAATATGAAAAAGTAAATCTATTAAGTGATACATCAACTGTCAACATCAAAGCTAGTAAGGTCTGACACAGTATGTGAAATATTTCTATAAACCTGATTTCATTTTTATATGTGTAGGGTGAGAATACATGTATACATAGTAATAAAAACTATGTCTCTTATACACATTTGGAAGAGGAATACTAATGCACTAGTGAAAAATTGGTTGAACCAACCATATCCTAAGAAGGTATACTATCCTTCCAACCTCACCAATGAATGCCCATCATGTTAAAAAAGTCATGGAATATAATATTAAGCTCATAGATGATTGGTTACCCCCACCACATTCCCACTTCTTAGCTGATCTCATACCCCAATAGAAAAGGTCTTGGTGCTCCCACCTCTCCTAAATATACCACATCACATCCTATAAGCACATACATGGAACTTAAAACACATCATTCCCACACACACCTAGGCCTCACAAAACCTCATGTATCTTCTTGAAGACACCTCATAAATCACATCACAACACATCCCAACGACAACATTGAAAAATAAACCTCACCTGCAAACAACAAGGATACCATATCTCACGACATCCTTCTTGAAGAAACCTGGGTCATAACCACCTGGATGAAGGTGTTGGGAAGAGAAGGTGGAGAACAATCCATCCTCCAATTAGGAAGATGGGAACAGATCCCCTGCATGACTATGTGGGTTTTCAGCACAAAGTTCTCAATGTGGGTTTCATGAAAATATAAATCAAAAGTAAATACCACTATATACAAATATCATATCAAACACACATTCATAACAACAGAGATCTATTCACAAAAAACAACAACCTCAAACTAAAAAGTCACTATATAAATATATGTGTTCTTAAAAAACAAACCACTCACAACATATCAAATGTTTTTTCTTCCACTAAATGTATATTACCCCACATAATGTTTTACATTCCATTTCACATTCCCAATAAATTCATTTTACCATTTCTATTTCATTAACCAATCCAAAAAAAGCCATTCAAAAATTCATTAAACAATCATTGCTACATTCCATCAATATCTAGGAAACTATGAAACACAAAACAAGTTATTTTTTATGTTTAATAGCTAGATATATAATGGAATATTCACATTAAACACACTTTCATCCACTACCTCCACATTTAACACACATTCATGATATATCATATATCTATATCTAGTTAGGGGGCGAAGCTTTCAAAATTTTATCAATGGTGAAGCAACCATATGAACCATCACATTCCCTCTAAAAAATCAACCTACACAAACCACCATGACAACCAAAAAACCCCAACTCACAACCACACCCATCAACATATCACAACACAACCAGTTCTGCAGCCCTACTGCACAAACGTAATACGTCTAAATTACCATATACATAGAACCAACCCCCTGTGAAGAACCCTAAAAAACACCTCACAAATCCAATAAAAACATTTTCTGAATCATTAAGGAATCACTTTTTTAGTTCTACATGCTAATTCATGGGTTATCAAAAAAATTGGAAGATACCAGGGAATCCATTCATTAGATGAATTTATTTGATTATGAAATATTAATATATAAATATTCAATAGAAACAAAAAACAAAGCCTTCTATAAAACCTAATTTTGGAAACAAAGAACCCCAACAATGGATTTTTTCAGTACGTAGTTAGCACATATCAATCCGAATATAAAAAATTCAAATAGTAAGAACATGTAAAACTTTTCATGGCCCCGTATTTATTGAATGATGACCAATTTAGTTATCATTATTAATATGAAGAAAATATATCCACAATGGTAACATCCATATACCTTACCAATATGATACACTATTATTAAATAAAAAGGATATAACAATATTTAATGAAAGGCGATTGAAAGATCCTAGTTTCCCAAAAATTGGGACTTGCACACAACATGAAGACCACTAATAAAAACATGAACATATTTTCATTACTTCTTAGTTCATTACTACAAGATGAAGGGTTTAGGGAATATCATACCAAGAGAAATAAAGTAGGATAAAAAATGGGGATACGTATCTTGTATTGGGAATATCTATAATGAGTCATGGGTAAGGATGTGTTTTTCATTTTCCATAAAAGGAAGATCTGGTCTAGATAATTCATTTTGTCTAATTAAATCCTCTACACTCTAATAGAATTTAATATATGATTTATTTTCTTTGAATATTTCTAAAATACTATCAAATAATTCATTAAACTAATTTTACATCGATGAATATTTCAATAGTAAAAAATAGGATAAATAGTAACCATTATTAATGAGACATCGATAGAGGGGGAATTGATCGATAAGGCAATATTTGATGAATCACCGCCAATGATTTACCGCCATATTAAGCACCACTAGATGAGGTGCAAATGGATGTGTCAAAATCATATGAAAATGGATTCCACCTACATTGATACACCATCAAGTGAGCCACCTCGAGATAACCTACCGTTATGAAATATTCAATGTTGTACGAAGCACAACTAGTCCAGTGATCATCAACGAGTTACCGCCAAAAAGATACCTCAAAGGTGAGAAACTTATATGGCAAGACACCACTAGGTTGATCTATCACTATGGTGTGATAGTGCCGAGGTTATAAACTACAATGGTTACACCTCATAGGTGAGCTGCTGCCAGGGTGAAACTGTTTCCACAAGACACTGTTGGGAAACATGTAAACCTATGAATTTTTTTTAAGTGTTAAAATGAATCAACACGACACCCGAAAACCACCTAAAACACCATATTACAACAATTTAAAGGAAAACATAGATTTATTCCATTACACTTACCCTTTTGGGGTTTGAGTTCACCCATTATTATTTCTCTATTTCCCAACCAAATAAAGGAAATTAATAAATGAAGTATTTTAAAATATTTTAATCAATTTAGTATTTTTGGTATATGTTAAATTATTGTTATTCATTTCAAGTAAAATGTATATTTGAAATTAACATTTGATATTAAATTAATTGGTTTTCTAATTAATGGTATTTGTTTAATGTAATTCTTCTAATGACTTTAGATTGTTCAATTCTAAGGTGTCATTAGTTAAGGGATTATATGGGTAAAATTGTTTATCTCATTTTCATGAGTTATTGGTCACTATACCCTCATACCTAATAACACATATATATAAGAGTATGAAATATAATCTAATTGTACTAACCACCTGAAAACAAAGGCCTCAATCAATTCATGACACTATCCACCGATAACTAGTGGAAATATTTATATAAATGGTTATTTTTATAATCTAAGAATATCATAATTATTAAAAATACATTTCACTTATTTGATCCATAGTTCAATAAAATGACCAACTCCATAAAAACTTATTCCATATTAGTCTATATTGTGTCAATGTTTCCTTATTATAGCAATCCTCTATATTATTGAATCCTTAAAATTTAGTAGGCATTGTCTAGAAACATAAAGAGACTTGATAGTTCTAAAAACCAAACAATTCAAATCATTAAAAAATATTAATCATTGGCATCCCTCAATTAATAATAATATTTTTCCTTCTCAACCTTCACACTATATATACGTAGTTCTCAAAATAAACCACTTGGTTTCCCCAAATAAAATTATTAACTATTTTTCCTTAGACATATCTTTAATTTAAAACTTAATTCACATATCCAACATGTTTTTCCTTATAAAAATAGTTTATATCTACAACTCTCAGTTATTAAGTAACTAAAAAATAAAAATTATATTTAGCTTGATAGTTTTAGCCTTCGAACAAAACACATGATAGTATTCCAATGAAGTGTTCTATAATATTCAAAATTGTGTATCCCACACTCATTAATGTTACTAATATTAAAAGTAAGATTCAATAACTAATCCATTTTTAAAATTTTATTATTATGATTTAATATTCTTATCTCATTAAAATAATATAAAATACACATTGGAACTTGTAAAGACCCGTAAAATTCAAGGGAAATTTTTTCTTAATTTTCTTTAGAATTTTACAAGAGCGCGGTTTCAGACGGCACCTGATTCCGAGGCCCGGAGTGCCCGGAATCAATTTCTGAAGTTTGGCTTGGGTACGTTCAGTGAACGAACGAGCGGGTTTTCCTAACTTTTGATCCGGTGCTTGGAATTGAAATCTGAGGGCACCGATGAACTCGCAGCGCCGAAATTCGCTAATTGAGACCTTTTCGGAAGTTGCGTTTGTTGAGGGTTGAATGTTAGTTTTGGGGATTAAAAGATAAGTAAAATAAAATTGTGTGTGAATTTTATTTTATTCGTGGTGGTTAGACTCTCTCATGGGATGTTGTTGGTGGGGCCCACAACCACCCAACTTCCCATGTGTGGTTATGAGGGAGGTGGGGCCCACACGAGCCCCCACCTTTTCAAATTCCCTAACCCCTCTAAACCCCCTCTTAAATTATGTGGCTCTCCCCTACATTAATTCTTGCCAACTTATCTCTTCATTTAATTTTTTGACAACTCTAGATTTTAATTAATGTAATGAATTCAACTTTTGAATTTTGAAAGGTTGGCAAAGTGAAAATAAAATAAGGTGTAGCTTATTTTATTTTGGGAGTTGCTGTGTTGTGTGGAGATTTGAGAGAAGAAGAGTTCTACACTTTGAAGAACTTCATCTTCCTCCTTGAAGAACGCGAAGAACACTGACACACCGTTCTATCTTCTCTCCACGTCAAAGAAAGGGATACACCGCTTCCTCCTCGGTTTTCCTTCGTCGACTTGAGAAGTTTCGCCAACGACGTATCGCATCGGACGCATCCCTTCGTCAACGGATTTGACGAACGACGACCGCGACGCCCGACCTCCGCGACGTCGTCTTCCGTGGAACGTAGACAAATCTTCGAACCTTATACCACGGTAGGGGTTGTTGATTTCTTTTTGGTTTAATTATTTTATTCTTGATCGTGAATTTAGCAAGTCTAACGTGTGGCTTTGAATTATTTAAAGTTGCGTTATTATTTTAACGTGAGGGGGCCGGACCGCACGAACACGGCCGAACCCCCTCCATCGTTCTTGTTTATTCTTGCGGGTGGAAGCAAGTGGCGTGGTGCCGTCGCACCATGCGGATAATCGTGCAAATATTTTGCGCGGCGCCGTCGCACCACGCCGAGGAAGAATCTTCAAGAACGCGACGCCGTCGCGCCACGTTAAAAGGAATCAAGGCACGGCGAAGGGGCGCGGTGCCGTCGCACCGTGCCGGACGACGAACACCGCGGCCGGTTCCGGGCTGCGGTGGGACGAGGAGACCGCGGCCGGTTCCGGGCCGTGGCGGGATGAGAAGACCGGCGGCCGGGCCGCCGGCGTCGGAAGCCGAAGAGGGGACCGGAATTTCCGGTCCCTTTGGAGAAAACCGGCCGGCCAGCTAGCCGACCGGATGACGTTAAACCGGGGGAATTAATCCCCCGGCCAGCGTATAAAACCCCCCTCTTTAAGAGGGGGGCGGTTCCATGAAGGGGGGGGGGCAGCAGCCCCCCCGGTTTATTTCTCCAAAACTGGCCCCCACGTGGGGGCCGTTTTGTTGCAAAGGCGCGGCACAAAGGTCGCGCCGCCTCTCAATCAGCGGGGGCTTAGCCCCCCGCGTGCCCACCTCGTGCGGCGCCAGGCGCCAGGCCGCCGCGGCCGCCGCGCCGCCGGCCGCCCAGGGGGGGGGGGGGGGGTCGGGCCGGGTCGGCCCGGACCAGGACCCCCCCGTTTCGAACCAGTTCTGGTCTTTTGGCCATATCTTGAGTCTCGGACCTCCGATTGACGAACCGTCTACGGTAACGCGATCCTTGGATCGAGACGGTCGTTACGGTATATCGCACTCAAGGTTTCGGATTACTTTGAGTTCGGCCGGGTTGGTTTGTTCACGAAATCAACCGGGCCCTCGGAGCGGAAACGCTCATATCTTGAGCTACAGACGTCCGATTGACGTACCGTCAGCCGCGTTGTGTTCCTCTTAGTGAGACAGATCTTTTGGCATACTCCGCCCGTGGTTTGGACGTAGGTGGAGTACGGTCGGGTTGGTTTTGCCTTAAAAACCAACCGGGCCCCGGAGACAAAAATGCCAATAACTCTCAGACCGGGCGTCCGATCGACGCGCCGTCTGTTGCGTTGAGTTCCTATTGACGATACGGAACTTTTGGATACATCAACTCAGGACTTTGTGACAGTTGATGTATCAGCCTCTCGGCTCGTGGTGCGGACCCTCCGAACGAGCTTGCTGTGTGCGGGAACCCTAGTGCTGGCTGCGACTGTTACTGTGACTGCTACTGCTACTACTGCTACTGTGACTACGACGACGACAGTATAGAGATCCTGTGTGGATTCGACGACGACAACTACAGCACTCAGCGATCCTACGTGGATCAGTGCTACCGAACCTGTGTGAGCTGAATCTTCTGTTTACCTTGGGCGGTGGAGCGCTTGGTTGTAGCAGTTTATCCTTGGCAGTGGAGCGCTCGGTTGTAGCGGCAGACCTGCGATACTGGAGACGAGCGTACAGAGTACGGAGACCGTGAAACCGGCTGAGACCCGAAGACTGCTCGACCGACTCAACTTGGAGTGAGTCGACTAGCCCAGTGGACGGAGCGCCCGGTATTTGGCGGCAGACCCACGGCGGAAAGAGCGCCTGGTAGTTGGCAGCAGACCCGCGGTACTCGACTGGAGGAGTACCTCTGTAGGCTATCTGGGTGAGCGCCCGGTATTTGGCAGCAGACCCTCAGCGGACGGAGCGCCTGGTAGTTGGCAGCAGACCCGCGGTACTCGACAGGAAAAGTACTTCAGCAGTCTTAGGTTAGTGAGCAGTACCTCGGAGACGTGACAGGACCACTGTACACTTCAGCGATGGGGCTCTTCAACAGTTGCGGTTTCGTTAATGAAAATCCTGGTTTGAGCTGAATCCTGTTTCTTTCCTGTGTGGATTGTGTTTTGCTATCCTGTGTGGATTACGTTTTGCTTTCCTGAGTGGAATACGTTTACTTTCCTGTGTGGACTGAGTTGTACTTGGGCTCGGAGGTTGGAGCGTATTTGAATTTGATGACTTAGGTATATGTATGGGCATATACCTAAGCAGTGACGGTTGTTACTTCGTGATTGTACCTTTCTTCGTGGTTTATCCTTTGTGGATTTGAGAGACCTTCAGGGGTCTCGGGGTTCCTACTGAGTAGCTTTTACTCACCCCTGCACGGGCTTTGCCCGCACTACGTTGTGTTGGTTGCAGACGACGGACAACGTTGACCTTAGCTGAGGCTTGCAGAGCGGGACGGTACCCGGAGGTGGACCACTGGACGGGACGTGCTCGGAGCGGACGGCGGGACCCGTGGAGCAGTGGAGCTATCTGTACCCACCCTTCAGGTGGGATTTTCAGTGGACAGCTCGGTGTAGCGGCTTTTACTTTTCAGTTGCTGTTTTCCCTTTCGAGTTGTACTTTACTTTCAGTTTGGGTTTGTATTCTGGCCCATTTACTTTTCCGCACTTTCAGTTGTACTTTTCTTTTGTTTAGTGTTTACTTTCTGCTTGCTTACTCTGTGGTGTTTGTTTACTTTACAAAGGCAATGCCTTCCCTTTTTACCGGGATTTACGCCTTGGTGCTAGTCGCCAGCCCCTGGCCTATGGAAGGCGGGCTTGGGGTAGTCACGGCACGGACCCCGAGGGCGGGTCGTGACAGAACTTTTATATCTAATTGATTTTAGTTCTATAGAAATTAAACATTAGTCATGTTTTACTTTTACGTGTATAAAAATCTTTAGTAAAATCTTTTTATACATACAATTATATGGTTAGAATTCCGGAAATATAAATTACTAACTTTCATTAATTTGAGATATTTGATTACCTCATTAATGTTTCATTATGTTCATTACCAAGATCCACCATATTTTATATTACATCACCACTGTTAAATGAAATTATACAGTGAGTGAATAACTTTTTATACATAAAAAATAGAACATCATATTAAAAAAGAACGTTATATATGAATTCGACTTCATCATCTTTGTGTGTGGTTTTTTCACTTTCCCAACATAATTCTCATGTCTGGAGGATATGAAATTGATTTAATATTGTAATATAAAACTACATTATGAAATACTGTTGTACTCTCTAGCTAAAAAACAATTACAGTGCTTCTACATGTTATATTCAACATTCCATGAATATTTATTACATTACTGAGAACCTTCTTTCCAATTAATTTGAAAAAATAAGACTTAAAATCATAAATCCATTGAAATCACCTTTCTAAAAAACATTATCATAATAATATATGATAAGGATGATAAAATATAAAACCCTCCTTGCATTCTAATGACATTAGTTATCTATATTTCATTTCATAGAACCCTTTTAAATGTAAAAAGATTTCAATTTGTAGTTCTATTGATATGGTTCTTATCTATATAAATAGATATTTTATTTATGAATACACATCAATTCTTTCATTAGAATCACCTAGAATCTAGTTGTTTGCATCATAAAAATGAATTATTCTAAATAACCATGATGAAATGTGTTTTTTTGATCCATTTGAATAGAATAAAAAATTTCTACCGAACCCAAACATAAAAACAACTTAAGGATAGTGTGTTTTAGATCTTGTGAAATTATATAGGATAGGTTCACTACCACGTTCTATTTAAACCATTCCCTCATTAACATAGAGTTTTACATCTGGTATCCCAAAATATCATCTATCCATTGAGAAAACCATTTATTTTCAATTTATTTATTTCGATAGAGTAGTTCCATTATCTATTTGGAATCCTCTGAATGAATTAAATAAATTTCATATATTATTTCTAATTTCTTATCTCAATAATAACTGTGTGAGACTACAAATTCCAGCTTTTTAGGTACCCATTCAAATTTTATAAGTATATTTTTCATGTAATGGGAATATTTATCTATGTGTTTCCTAACTCTAGAAGACCACAATACTTGAATATGTGATCATATTCCATAGAGTTTAATATTTTCTAATAATCCAATTCGACATTTATGAACATAATAATATCTCTTTTAAACCTAAAAAGCCCTTGAACAAACACGTACATATTATATTATATTATTTTCAAAATAATTTTTATCAACACCTAAATTAAAAAATACTAGATATAAGGCCCTAGCCTTAAACCTTACTTAATATTGAGTTATTACAATATTACACATTGAGGATCTTTTTAGGTTTAGAGTTTTAGAGAATTAGATCATGAATCTTGCATTGCATTCGACATTTAAACAAAGTGGTTACATAAAAGACAATATTCATTCTTCCCATCAACGGAAAAAATATTTAAAATAAAACACAGATTCTATGTGGAAACATCCTTTACACTATCATCACATCATGTACCTTTCCCTTGACCTGTGAAAAACATTTCAAAAACTTGGGATGAGCATAAAAAGCTCAGTAAGGGTTATAAATATATGGAAAGGAAACATGAGTTCATATATACATAAGAATGAAATCATACATTACCCATAAAACATAGACACTTTAACATACCTCATCAAACCATGAATAAATCATAGAAATCATAAGACATAAAGGTTATTTGAGGCATTCATAACATTCTTACGTAGGGAGTAACCCTCTTGGATACATTTTGAATACCCATCACAGTATATTCCCTAAATCTATTCGGAGAAACCTTAACGTTTCACTCTTTCGCATTACCCAATGGATTGGAGAGATATATCGGGCTCACCCGCCCTTAGTTTATCATGGAACCACCCGTCTTCATAATAATGCCCAAGAACCTCAACATAATCGTATCACATAAAACATGCATAAATGAAAAATAATATTTCCACCTTTCAATCACAAGATATCAATTCAAAACATTGATATAAATACATTATGAAAACCATTTTCAATACCATAATAAAATAAAAGTAAAACATGGTATTTATTTTTCTTTTAAAAAGATGGTATGGCTTGTAGAGGAAGCCGAAAATCAAATAATGGTCACGGCGGCGGAGAAGTCGTTGTCGTCGCATACGTACGACAAAAACATTCCCTTTTGTCTTTTAGTAAATGCTTTGTATAAAAAAGATTCCTTAAAAGTCAAAGGGGTTTATACACCATATAAAATAAGGTTGTGTACAAAACGGAATATGCCTCAATGAAAGGAGAATGAGACGAAGTCCCTTACAAAGACGGTATCCTTGGTTTAAGGATAAATCAATTACATAATTATGTGTGACAAAAAAATACACCAAATATACGTGGATATTAAGTATAAAATAATCAAAGGTCGTTCACACATATTCAATGGATGACATATTCAATAACTACACGTTGAACCCAACGAAATCGAAATTGGGTTAAGAAGTTCCCTTGACAGCCTAATGGCGTCACATCAAAAAAGGGTATCTCATCACATGGAAATAAAATTTAGATCAATAAGGATATATGAGAACATATCCCAACATAAAAATATGTTAATTAAAAGACCCAACATAAGAAGTGTTTTAAAAAAAGGAGGGTGAAAGGTTCCCTTACCGACATGGGTATCAATCGAAACATACACCCCGTGAAAGAAGGACAATACAACATTGATGTAAATACTCATAAATGAAAGAATATTACACAATGAGTAAAATAATGGTCAGTACATACACCACTCAAATTAAATTGTGGCAAATGTAGCATAAATCTCACAGGAATAAAAGTGAGACGAAAAATAACTTACGAAAACTCGGCAGCCTAACGACACCACTTAAAACTTCCAAAAATGGATTGATGAGATCAAATAGGGTATCTCATCACATTACAATAAAATGTACAGCAAGAGGAATATAAAATAACATCTCCAATCATAAAAATAGGAGCTTAAAATAAGTGACATAAAGGTGAGTACTTAAAGAGAAAGAGAGAGGTTAGATCTCTTACAAAAATTCGGCAGCCTAACAGTGCCACTCAAAACATCCAAAATGGATTGATGAGAGATAATAGGGTCTCTCATCACATGAACATAAAAATTACAGTAAGATTAATATAAAAGAACATCCCAATAACATGAAATATGAGCTTTAAAAGGAATGACATAAAAGAGTGTACTTAAAAAGAAAGAGTGGAGTAGGATCTCTTACCTCAAGTCCAACTTGTCTTGTTTGTTTCTTTATATTCCTGAATAATAAACTTTGGTCAATTAATAATTTCTTATGTACCTCCTTTATATATTATTATTCAGTTCATATCACATATTATAATGTTGTAATAATTTTTTAGTAATGTTAGTTCATATCAGACGTTTTTGACGATGTTTGGTACATGAGTCAAAAATGAACTTGTTTGAAAAAAGATTGCCCATATAGTTATAAGTAAACAATTTCTAGAGTAGTATTAATGATTAAAATATCATATATATCTAGTAAATATTCATTTTATACAATTCCATATCATTTGGAGATAAAACCAAAAGCACCGTTCATGGAGACGGTAGGCCGTACGTACGCATGAACGCTACTTTCATTTTTTTGTCATATTAATGGAATTAAAACAAAATGAGAGAGATATATATATGATATAATTCCAGAATGATATTCATAATTTATATGTAATATATTACATATATATCCATTATATATATGTACTTATAATATTACATAACATTTTTAGATAAGAAATAAAATGTATCATTCATGGAGACGGTAATCTGTACGTACGCATGAACGCTAATTCCATTCCTATTTCATATTTAATGGAATTAAAACATAATGATACATAATATTATTTTAATTCCAGTATGGTATCATATATAATATCATTAAATATATACATTATGCGTACCACATATGGTATTAACGAATCAAATCACTTTGAGGGGCGGTAGTCCGCACTTCCTTAAATGAAGATATCACGTTTACCCACAATGGGAACCATAAAGGTACGACATAAATGAAAAATACAAAAGCTTAAGTAAAACATAAAATTATTATATATAATACAGAAATATAGTGTCATATTAATGTCCACCTTTGAAGGCGTTAGAAGAATATTGAACAATCATCATTTCGGGAGGCAGAAATTTGCCATCCACGGAAACAGTATGTTCTTTAACCATCAGATGTAGGTGTTTGATATTGTAGCTCTAATACTTCTTATGAAAACATCCAATTATATTTATGATACTGGATTTGTTTCAATATAAATGAATAAAAAAACTTTAGGGGGTTGGAGAAGCAAAATAAAACAAAAGGACTCAAGTGAAGACATTACCTTAAAATCGGGTAACTCCCGTTGGTTTGAGCTCATAGGCATCCTTGGGAATACTTTGGCCCAAAGTGAGGCTTCAAGGAGTAAGAGAGGGAAGTGGAGAGACAAAATGGGCAGAGGTTGGATGAGACAAAGGCTTTGGGAGTGTGGGTAAGGAGGTAGAGGTGGGGGCCTTTTATAAGAGGGGAGGAAGGGAACTCTTGGAAGGTAAAGAAAAGTCACTTTAATTTAAAATGGTATTAGGATTTAAGAGGTCCCACATTGATTTTTTTCGAGTATACGGTGATAAGGGTTCAAAATCCACTCATCCAATAGGTTTTGGACATGTGTAGGTCTTATATATTACATTATCTTTCCATTTTATTTAAATCGTTAAATAATGAGGTCATCACTGCATCATCATGATGTCAAAAATAATTTAATTTATTTAATGTCTACAAATTATAAAAAAACTTCTATGAAGTAGGAAATATTTTTATATTTCCAATGAATATTTATAGCCAAAAATCGGATTTTTATAACCCCATGTAAAAATTGTTTTAGTAAAACATTTCATGTTTGTCTCATTTTTACTTTAACTTTAAATAAAAAGATATTAATGACATTTTCCAAGAAAAGTGTCTTCATGGGGTCCCGAAGTTGACCCATGGGTTGTCTTGGTCTGCCATGACACATCCAATGAGGTTAGGACATGTGTCATGTTCATTTCATATTATTAAAACATTATTTTTAACTTAAACTACACTAATTACCTCTAATCACGATTAAAAACTTAATAAGTTACTATTCACCAAAAAATTATTTTTATCCCATTGAACCACATTTTACTTCTTAATGACAACCATTTATGTCGGAATTTTGGAATTCAAAACACAAAGATGAAAAAATTTCATTTAAACGGAAAAATCAGTTTCTATAATTACCACATAGTGGTTTCACTATTCATCAAAAATTGAAGTTTTTCAGAAAAATCCCAAAACATTACCCTAAGCTATATTTGATATTCCGAATCCAAAAATGAAGTCTATTTTACAAAATTAAAATAATATAAGTCAAATTAATTTATTTAATAATTAATTCCCGCTGTCAGAGCAAATAGCGTGTTTTTATAAAACAATATGTATCAAAAGATTGACACTAGTTTAAGTCAGATTTCCAAGTGAAATTAATTACAACGACCAATATTGGATTTAATGGAAAAAATATATTCTAATTTAACATTATAACCAATTCAAAAGATAATATAATCATATAAATAAATTAGATTAAAAAGAGGTTTTGAATTAAAATGCAACATTTTACACTATTCATTAAAAAATGAACTTTATCAGAAAGATACCAAAAATTTACACAATGTAAATTTTATATCCCAATTCTTTACGAAGAGTTTTATTTGGTCCAGAAGGATGTATAAGAGTGAAAAAAACTATATTTAATGACGGTTCTCCATCAAAAGGCGATAAGTGAACCTTTAGTGAAAACTAGGGCATATACGCCTAAAATTGAATTCTTTCCGTATTTTATACCTTTATCTTTTATTGGATAAATGGAAAAACATTTAAAAACATATATAATCATATTTTAGTTATTTCCATCCATTCTCGCCAATACAATCGCTATATGTTAACTATCATTTAAAATAATATTATTTTATTATTAGAGTGCAACGTAAGATTCCCAAGAAACTCGTTGTTGCGTGTTGGGTACGCCATCGAGCATAGCGTCCCCTTTAAAGTCATATTAATATTTTATTCACAAATATGGATAAATATGAAAATTTCATATTCTTTATTTACCTGGGGTGTTACATCCTTCCCCCATTTTGGGAATTACATCCTCACAATTTTTAAAATTGGGCTTGGAAACATCCTTGAAAATCACACATCGGAACAAGATTCAGTAAAACAATCACTTTAAAATAATGAAGGACAAGTATGGCGGTCACCCGATTTAACCCATACTAGGATTCCTTGTAGGAAAATATGGACATGGAGGAGAAAACATAGGGTCATATTCTAATGGAGAGTGATAGAAAAAATGTTTAGGATAAAGTTAACCACAAGAAAATCACAATCTTGTGATGGGTTAAATGGTATTCGATTCCCCAATAAGAAAAGTTAATAGAAAGCTTTTTTTTAAATTAATTTTTATTGAGGAATTTATTAATAAGGAAACAAAATCACTTATCATGTTGACTTTCGACTTTTATTAGATTCCATACACAAACTCTTATTTTCTCCAAAAGGTGAGTATTTAGGAAGACTTGTTCACATTAAGAGTACTATAATCAACTTATAGAGAATCACATAATCCACCAAAGAGAACTATATGCATCCTATGTCTTTAGGATTTAACCAAAACAAAACCAAAAAATTTATTACAAGGTCTGATAATCCAGAAAAGGATAACCCTTTAAAAATAAAATCTATGCTTAATCTCCAAAATTTCTCCAACATAACCCAAAGTTCAACAACGACCACCCGATAAACTAATTTTCCATAAAATACTTCAAAGTAAACCAAACTAATATTGAAACCCAAATATTTGAAGGATTTAGTAACATAGTCTTCCAAGTTAAATCGTAACATTTATCTCCAAACAACATCAGTTACACCTAAAGTCTCGTATTTAAAAGTAATTAACCTAATCACATATCCTCCATGATAGGTTAATCATTTTCATAAATAACCCAAAATCAGCTTACTCTTAATTCATATATAACTAAAAAGAATCAGTCAAACTAACTAGGGACTTCACGTAGTCTAGTGGTAGGCGATAAATACTAGTCGAACTTTGGTTGTGGTTTCGATTCTCGCAGCTTTGTCCGACGCGACAGGTTGTCACACGGTCTACATGTTGTCCTTTTTCCAAAACTATATAATTCTTAGATAATTCCCCAAAAAGAGATAAAATCATCAAAAATGATCATAACATATTTTAACCTCAAGTTTATCTCATGCCTTTCATTTTCCAGCATATCATATAATAACCCATAATTATCTCAAAAGCAAGGATCATATAAACTCTAATGGTTACCTTTATAATAATTACCTGAACTTCCACATCAATTGGTCATCTCGTACATGATGCATTAAAGAACATACCAAGGTTCAAGTGGTTGATCATGACTCCTTGATAGTTGGTTTAGAACAACCACGAGTTTCCTTATTGAAAACCCAATTTAATCCAGTCTCTTAAACAGAGAACCACCACAGTTTCCTTCAAACCTATTTTCACTTTGGTGCCTGCTAGATCCATCCATTCACTAAAAACAGAAATGTCAGTGTGAGTATATCAACAAAACCATCATGTACTAATGATGAAGGCAAACACTAAGATATACTTACTCATTCACTTTATCTAAAACTAGGACTCTTTCTAAAATCCTAACCATTATGGTATTGTAAATTATGCTTAGAGAATATCCTAACCTCTAAAGTTATCTAAACAGACCTCTGATACCAACTATAATGCCCCATCCTTAAGCCTTACTTAATCTTGGGTTATTACAAGATTACACATCGAGGATATTCTTAGGTTTAGAGTTTTAGAGAATTAGAAAATGGAACTTGCATTACATTCCACATTTAAACAAAGTGGTTCCATAAAAGACAATATTCATTCTTCCCATCAACGGAAATATATTTAAAATAAAACACAGATTCTTTCTTGACACATCCTTGACACTATCATCACATCATGTACCTTTCCCTTGACCTGTGAAAAACATTTCAAAAACATGAGATGAGCATAAAAAGCTCATTAAGGGTTATAAAAATTTGGAAAGGAAACATGAGTTCATATATAAATAAGAATGAAATCATACATTCCCATAAAACATAGGCACTTTAACATACCTCATCAAACCATGAATAAATCATAGAGATCATAAGACATAAAGGATACTTGAGGCATTCATAACATTCTTACGTAGGGAGTAACCCTCTTGGTTATGTTTTGAATACCCATCACTGTATATTCCTTAAATCTCTTCGGAGAAACCATAACGTTTCACTCCTTCACGTTACCCAATGCATTGGAGAGCTATATCTGGCTCACCTGCCCTTAGTTTATCACGGAACCTCCTATCTTCATAATAATTCCCAAGAACCTCAACATAATTTTATCACATAAATCATGCATAAAGGAAACATAAAATTTCGACCTTTCAATCACAAGATATCAATTAAACACATTGATATAAATAAATTATGAAAACAATTTTCAATACAAAAAGAAAAGAAAAGTGAAACATGGTATTTATTTTTCTTTTAAAAAGATGGTATGGCTTGTAGAGGAAGCCGAAACTCAAATAATGGTCATGGCGGCGGAGAAGTCGTTGTCGCCGCATACATAAGACAAAAACATTCCCTTTTGTCATTTAGTAAACGATTCGTATAAAAAAGATTCCTTAATAGTCAAAGGGGATTATACACCTTATAAAAGAAGGTTGTGTATAAAACAGAATAATCCTCAATGAAAAGAGATTGAGACGAAGTCCCTTACAAAGACGATATCCTTGGTTTAAGGATAAATCAATTACATAATTATGTGTGACAAAAGAATACACCAAATATAAGTGGATATTAAGTGTAAAATAATCAAAGGTTGTTCACAGATATTCAAAGGATGACATATTCAATAACTACACGTTGAACCTAAAGAAATCGAAATTGGGTTAAGGACTTCCCTTGACAGCCTAACTGCGTCACATCAAAAAAATGGTATCTCATCACTTGGACATAAAATTTATATCAATAAGGATATATGAGAACATATCCCAACATAAAAAATGTAAATTAAAAGACCCAACAAAATAAGTCTTTTAAAAAAAGAAGGGTGAAAGGTTCCATTACCGACATGGGTATCTTTCGAAACATACGCCCCATGAAAGAAGTACAATACAAAATTGATGTAAATAATCATAAATGAAATAATATTACACAATGAGTAAAATATTTATCATTACATACACAACTCAAAGGAAATTGTGGAAAATGTAGCATAAATCTAACAGGAATAAAAGTGAGATGAAAAATACCTTACGAAAACTCGGCAGCCTAACATCGCCACTTAAAACATCCAAAAATGGATTGATGAGATCAAATAGGGTATCTAATCACATTAAAATATAATTTACAGAAACAGGAATATAAAATAAAATCCCCCATCACAAAAAGAGGAGCAGAAAATAAGTGACATAAAGGAGAGTACTTAAAGAGAAAGAGAGAGGTTAGATCTCTTACGAAAATTCGGCAGCCTAACGGCGCCACTCAAAACATACAAAATGGATTGATGATAGAGAATAGAGTATCTCATCACATGAACATAAAAATTACAGTAAGATTAATATAAAAGAACATCCCAATAACAAGGAAGATGAGCTTTAAAAGGAATGACCTAAAAGATTGTACTTAAAAAGAAAGAGTGGAGTAGGATCCCTTACCTCAAGTTCAACTTGTCTTGTTTGTTTCATTATATTCCTGAATAATAAAATTTGGTCAATTAATAATTTCTGATGTACCTCCTTTAGAGATTATTATTCAGTTCATATAACATATTATAATGTTATAATAATTGTTTAGTAATGTCAGTTCATATCAGACGTTTTTGCCGATGTTTGGTACATGAGTCAAAAATGAACTTGTTTGAAAAAAGATTTCCCATGTAGTTATAAGTAAATAATTTCCAAAATAGTATTAATGATTAAAATGTCATATATATCCAGTATATATTCATTTTATAATATTACATATCATTTGGAGATAAAACTAAAGCACTGTTCATGGAGACGGTAGGTCGTACGTACGCATGAACGCTACTTTCATTTTTTTGTCATTTTAATGGAATTAAAACAAAATGAGAGAGATATATATATGTTATTATTCCAGAATGATATTCATAATTTATTTTTAATATATTACATATATATCCATTATATATATTTACTTATAATATTACATAACATTTTGAGATAAGAAATGAAATGTACCGTTCATGGAGACGGTAAGCCGTACGTATGCGTGAACGCTACTTCCATTTCTATTTCATATTTAATGGAATGAAAACATAATGATACATAATAGTATTTTAATTCCAGTATGGTATCATATATAATATCAATAAATATATCCTTTATGCGTACCACATATGGTATTAACGAATCAAATCACTTTGAGGGGGCGGTAGTCCGCACTTTCTTAAATGAAGATATCGCGTTTACCCATAATGGAAACCATAACGGTATGACATAAATGAAAAATAAAGTATCTTAAGTAAAAAATATAAATATTAGATATCATATATAAATATAGTGTCATCTTAATGGACACCCTTGAAGGTGTTAGAAGAATGTTGAACAATCATTGTTTCCGGAGGCAGAAATTCGCCATCCACGGAAACAATATGTTCTTTAACCATTAGATGTAGGTGTGTGAAAGTGTAGCTCGAATACTTATTATAACAACATCATAGTATATTGATGATACTGGATTTGTTACAAAACATATTAATAAAAAAAATTTATGGGGTTGGAGAATCAAAATAAAACAAAATGACTCATGTGAAGACATTACCTTAAAATCGGGTATTTCTCTTTGGTTTGAGCTCAAAGGCTTCCTTGGGCAAACTTCTACACAAAGTGAGGCATCAAGGAGTAAGAGAGGGAAGCGGAGAGACAAAATGGGCAGAGGTTGGCCGAGCCATAGGCTTTGGGAGTGTGGGTAAGGAGGTAGAGTTGGGGGCCTTTTATAAGAGGATAGGAGGGGCACTCTTGGAAGGTAAAGAAAAGTCACATTATTTTAAAATGGTATTCAGATTTAAGAGGTCCCACGTTGATGTGTTTCAAGGATAAGGTGATAAGGGTTCTAAATCCACTCATCCAATAGGTTTTTGACATGTTTAGGTCTTAGATATTACATTATCTTTCCAATTTATTTAAATCGTTAAATAATGAGGTCATCGCAGCATCATCTTGATGTCATAAATAATTTAATTTATTTAATGTCTAAAAATTATAAAAAAAATACTATGATCTAGGAAATACTTTTAGATTTCAAATTAATATTTATAGTAAAAAATCTTATTTGTATAACCCCATGTAAAAATTGTTTTAGTAAAACATTTCATGTTTGTATCATTTTTACTTTTAATTTAAATAAAAAGATATTAGTGTCATTTTCCAACCAAAGTGGCTTCATGGGGTCCCCAAGTTGACCCATGGGTTGTCTTGGTCAGACATGACATATCCAATGAGGTTAGGACATGTTTCATGTTCATTTCATATTATTAAAGCATTATTTTTACCATAAACTACACTAATTACCTCTAATCACGATTAAAAACTTAATAAGTTACTATTCACCAAAAAATTATTTTTATCCCATTGAACCACATTTTACTTCTTAATGACAACCATTTATGTCAGATTTTTGGAATTCAAAGCACAAATATGGAAAAATTTCATTTAAACGGAAAAATCAGTTTTTATAAGTACCACTTAGTGGTTTCACTATTCATCAAAAATTGTAGTTTTTCAGAAAAATCCCAAAAATTCACCCTAAGATATATTTGATATTCCGAATCCAAAAATGAAGTCTATTTTAAAAAATAAATCATATAAGTCACATTAATTAATTTAATAATTAATTCCCGCTGTCAGAGCAAATATCATGTTTTTATGAAACAATATGTATCAAAAGATTGACACTAGTTTAAGTCTGATTTCAAAGTAAAATTAATTTCAACGACCACTATTGGATTTAATGGTAAAAATATATTCTAATTTCACTTTAAAACCAATTCAAAAGATAATCTAATCATATAAATAAATTAGATTAAAAAGAGGTTTTGAATTAAAATACAACATTTTACACTATTCATTAAAAAATGAACTTTATCAGAAAGATACCAAAAATTTACAGAAAGTAAATTTTGATGTCCCAATTATTTAAGAAGTGTTTTATTTGGTCCAAAAGGATGTGTAAGAGTGAAAAAAAACTATATTTAATGATGGTTCTCCATCAAAAGGCGATAAGTGAACCTTTAATGTAAACCAGGGCATATACGCCAAAAATTGAATTCTTTCCGTATTTTATGCCTTTATCTTTTATTGGATAAATGTAAAAACATTTAGAAACATATATAATCATATATTATTTATTTATATCCATTCCCTCCAATAAAACGGCTACATGTTAACAACCATTTAAAATAATATTATTTTATTATTAGAGTGCAACGTAAGATACCCAAGAAACTCATTGTTGCATGTTGGGTACGCCATCGAGCATAGAGTCCCCTTTAAAGTCATATTAATATTTTATTCACATATATGGATAAATATGAAAATGTCATATTCTTTATTTACCTGGGGTGTTACACTAGAGATATTTTGGGGTTCCCATATATATCATCCTAAATCCAAATTGGTTTCTAACTAAACATCAAATCAAGGAAATTTAATTACATTATATAGGAGCCTCTTAAAAATTGAAACATTTTTAATTATGAATTTATAAATATTATCATCAATAAGTTGTTATGAAAATATATCAAACCTATACTTGATAAAGAAATAAACCTATAAATTTCACTATAAAATATCCCACTCTACAAAATCAATATAAAAAATATATACATAAAAAATATTTATATGATTGATTTAGATAAGTTTAATAGACCATATATATTCTAATATTTCATATCCCAGTATTTCTTAGGGAATTCCAATGACTATGTATATAGTGAAATTTTCTCATTCTTATAAATACACATAGACATACTAGAATAAAACAACATACTACATTCCTTCAAAACCATTTTTTTCAACATCACTATCAAAACATTATGTTCTATTGTATGATAAATTATTTATCATTCATGAATCTTTTATTTAGGAGGAAATAATTTAAGTACCACCAACTATATTAACCAAAATTATTTGACTGATTATACTTCATCATATATCTATAGTCTCCCACAACAATGGATTTCCCAAAAGTGAAAAATACTATTCATATTTGACTTATGATTTATAAAATATAAATTAACTATTTTAATTGTTTTTAAAATAGGTGTGATAATGTATAAGGGACCTCCCAAATATTGAACAAGGGTTTTTCCTGAACATTCATGTAAACAAGTTAGAGCTTACAAACTTAAATCTTTCATCCATTCAAATTAATGAATTCATTCCCCTATAATCAAACTCTATAGATATCACAGGATCTTTTATCAATAATATCATGTATTAGTTTTCCCATTACCATAATAGGTTTCATTTTGTTCACACAAATATTATTAGAATTATTTTGACAAAACATTGATATTATAGATTTTGATTATTCTTCCATAAATGAACAGTCTATACATAATGATAGATATAATGTCACATCATTAACTCCACTTTACCAAAAAATTGATCTTCATGTTATTTTTTATACACCAATATAAATTCAAGACTCATAAGCTTAGTAATTTAGTTAACCTAAATACATAAGAATATTTTTGTAAATATTTTATAGGTCATATTTCGTTCATCATTAGAATTATAACATTACACATTTAAACATTCACATCACACCTTACAACCACTTAAATAGACTCATATTGTACGAAATGTAACTTATCAAATATTCCATATAAATATTTCATTTTGTTACCTTCTCAAATTTAGAGTAGTACAATACACCTTCATCGACAAACCATTATTATTTTAGAGAATCAACACTAAAATGAAATAAATTGTAACATCCTAGGTAAATAAGGAATATTAAATTTTCATATTTATTAATATTTTTGAATAATATATTAATATTACTTTAAAAGATATTCTATGTTCAATGGCCTACCCAATACGCAACAACGAGTTTTTTTGAAATCAAACGATGCACACTAATAATATAATTATTTTAAATAGTAGTTGACACCTCGTCGTTTTATTGGAGGGAATAAATAAAACAAACTACACTATTATTATATATTTTTGTTAAATGTATTTACTTTTATACAATAAAATTTAGAGGCTTAAAATGTAAATGAATCTGATTTTAAGCATAATTTACATTAAAAGTATGATTTACAACAATTTGATAGAGCACCCTATTTTAATCTATTTTTGGTCACTTCCGTATGTTCATTTTGACAAAATAAAATTATTCTTTAGATTTTTATCATAAAAATTAACTTTGGGTAGAATGTTTGGTATTTTTCAGAAAAAATTCATTTTTAATGAATAATGAAAAATACTGTATTTAATTTCAAAAGTGAATTTTAATCTAATTTACTTATAAGGTTAGATTATTTTTTTAATTTTTTTTAATGTTTAATTAAAATATATTTTTACAATTTAATCCAATGGTGGTCATTAAAATTAATTTAACTTCTAAATTGTACGTAAATAAGTGTCAATCTTTTAATAGACATTGTTTCTTAAAAACACGCTATTTGTTTTGACAGCGGGAATTGATTATAAAATTAATTAATGCAACATGTATGATTTGAATTTGGTAAAATGAACATCATTTTTGAATATGGAAAATAAAATATAGATTAGGGTGAATTATTGGTATTTTTCTGAAAAACAACTATTTTTTGAGGAATAGTTAAACCACGAAGTGGTAGTTAAAAAATTGATATTTTGTTTAAATAAAATTTCAGCACCTCTGTGATTTGAATTTAAAAAATCATACATTCATGGTTGTAATTATGATTTAAAATGTGTTTAAAATGGATTAAAATAATTTTTTGGTGAATAGTAACTTTTACGTTTTATTAATCGCGATTAAAGGTAATTAGTGTAATTTAAGGTAAATATAACAAGATAATAATATGGAATTACATTTACACTTGTCCTCCACATATTAGATAAGTCATGGCTGACTAAAAAAATCCATGGATCATCTTGGGGACCCCATCGAGCCAAATTGGTAATAAAATGACATTAATAACTTTTTATTTAAAGTAAAAATAAAAGTGTCACAAACAAGTATTGTTTTACTAAAACAATTTTTTCATGGGGTTATACAAGTCATATTTTTTAGTATAAATATTCCATAGAAATAAAAAAATATTTCCAACATTGTGATACTTTTCTATAATTTTTAGACAATAAATAAATATATTTATTTTTGACACCATGATGATGCAGTGATTACCTCATTAATGAACGATTTAAATAAAAAGAGAAGATATTGTAAAATTTAAGACTTAAACTTGTCAAAAACCTATTGGATATGTGGATTTAGAACCCTTATCACCGTATCCTAGAAATATATAATTTTGTGACCTTTAATATCAGAAAATCATTTCATAATAAAGTAACTTTTCAAGACTTTCCAAGAGTGCCCCTCCTCCCTCTTATAAAAGGCACCCACCTCTACCCCCTTACCCACACATCTCAAGCCTTTGGCTCAACCAAACTCTGCTCATTTAATCTATCCACATCCCTCTATTCATCCTAGAAGTCTTACCTTAGGAAGAAAGCTCTTCAAGAAACCCATTTGGTTCAAACCAAAGGGAGTTATCTGATTTAAAGGTAATGTCCTCTCTTATGTTCTTTTGTTTTATTTTTCAACTCCAACCCCCTAAACTACTTTTATTCCTGTTTTATGTAACCCAATAAGTATATTAAATATACTAGGATGTTGTTATGAGTTGGATTCGATCTACACATACACACACCTCTGCCTAATGGTTAATGAACATACTGTTTCTGTGGATGGCAAATTAGTGCCTCACGAAACGATGATTGTTCTATCTTCTCCTACAAGTTGCATGGTGGACATTATTTTGGAAATATATTTATTTATGATATATATTTTATTTATTTCCTCTATATTCTTCTGTATTATACATATAAAACATACCTTTATTCTTTTCATGTTGTGGAAATGTGATAATTTCATTTGAGGATGTGTGGACTACCACCCCATCAAGTGATGTGACTCATTTATGCAATACGTTGAATGTATAAAGAATGAAATTAATGAAATTATGTGACCTATATAACATATATATTATACTTGAATTATAATATATATATATATCTCATTTATTTTTAATTCTGTTAATGTGACAATGAAATGAATGTAGCGTTCAGGCGCACGTAAGGCCTACCGTCTCCATGAACGGTGCATTTCATTTTCTTATCTCACAATGTTAAGGAATAGTATAAAATGAATATATAATGGATATATATGATATTTATATCATTAATACTATTCAAGAGATGGGTTAATTATAACTACATGGGAAATTCTTTTCGAACATGTTCATTTTTGACTCATGTACCGAACATCGACAAAAACGTCTGATATGAACTCAAATTATTAAATATTTATTATAACATTATAATATGTGGCATGAATTTAGTAAAAAACATTAAAGGAGGTCCTTATCCAATTATTAATTGGACAAAGTTTATTATTCATTAATATAAAGAAATGAACAAGACTAGTCGAACATGAGGTATGGGATCCTACCTCTCACTTTCTTTTTAAGTACTCTCATTTATGTCATTTCAATTAAGCTCCTATTTCTTATGTTGGAGGATGTTCTATTATATTCCTAATTATTTAATTTTTATTTTATGGTGATGATACTCCCTATTTGATCTCATCAATCCATTTTTTGGAAGTTTTATATGGCATCGTTATGCTATCGAATTTTCGTAAGGGATTTCATATCTCACTTTTAATATCGTGAGATTTCTATTGTTCCCCAATTATTTATTTCATGTGGTGTATTTTTTACATAAATTTGATATATATTATCATTATTCTATTTATATTCATGTAATTATGTGATTAAATTGGTTTATATTATCATTTGGTCATACGACTTGATTGATCACGACGGGGTAAGGGGTTTTTATCTCACTTTTTGTTCCCATGTGATTCATTCTACATTTTCCACTATTTCGTTTTGTGTGGTGTATATAATTCCCCCGATAGTATTATTTTTGTAATATAATCTAATTTATGGGTAATCATGTCTTCATTATATGACCCTTCTTTCATATGGTGTACGTTTCCAAAGTTACCCAAATCAGTAAGGGAACCATGCACCCTCTTTTTAAAATACTTATTTTTCTAAGTCTTTTAATTTATATCTTATTATGTTGGGATATGTTCTTCTATATCCTTATTGATGTAAATTTTATGTCCAAGTGATGAGATACCATTTTCTCTCTCATCAACTTATTTTTAAACTTTAATGTGACGTCGTTAGGATGTCAAATTTTTGTAGAGGAACTTCTTAACCCAATTTCAATTCATTGGGTTAAACCTCTAAATCTTTCTTTTGACGTGCTATGAATATGTTTGGATGACATGTGGTTGTTTTAAAGTGAGTATCCACTTATATTCTTTGTATTTATATTTGTCACACCTAATTATGTCATTTCATTATCCTTACTCTACTAGCATGATCCTTCATTAGGATTACATCTCAATTTCTCCTCATTGAGACAGTTATTAATGATATTCACTATTATTCTTTTATAAAGTGTATATACATCCCCTTTGACATTCCATATCCATATTATGTCTATAATAAAGTCATTTAAATTGGTTGAAAATTGTCTAAATTCTTGTGGCTTATAATTGAAATGTTCAAAATGGAAGAGGACTCTTTTATTAAAACATTATTTTAAATGGTTTTAAAGATTTATTCTTTTAAAAAATTATAATCCTTTTCCATGTTTTAAAAATTGTTTTAAGGATTTATTTATATTGACATAAATGTATTAAAACCCATTCAAATGTTTCAATGTGGTGTGGGACACTTTGATTGTAAAATCTCTTTTAAATGTCTTCTTTTAATATTTTCAAGGTATAAAGGGATATTTCTCTCATAGAGTTTTAATGGTTTTATTAGATTTATTTATTTATGATAATATCATGATGTGATCTTTTGTAATTGAAATGTGCAAATTTTATGTTTATTTTATGCAATTTTTATGTTTTGTCGTTATGTAATGGTTCATGGGAAATGTTTATGAAATCGGGTGGTTCCATGATAAACTATGGTCGGGTGAGCCCGAGATAGCTCTCCAATGCATTGGGAAACATGAAAGAGTTAAACGCTAAGGGTTCTCTGAAGAGATCTAGGGAATATACTATGATGGGTATTCCAAATGTAACCATGAGGGTTACTCCCTACGTTAGAAAGTTAGGAATGCCTCAAGTTAACTTTTTGTCTTATGAATTATATGAGTTATTCAAAAATCTTATGATTTCATGAAGTATGTTAATGTTCTTATGTTTTATGAGTAAAGACAATTTCATTGATTTTTATGTATACATGGAATAATGTTTTCTTCCAATATTTTTATATCCCTTACTGAGCTTTTTATGCTTATCCCATGTTTTTAATTGTTTTCCCCAGGACTTAAAGATGAATAGGATCAAGGATGGGATCAAGGAAAGACATGATATCTAAAACATGGAACAAGAAATGTTTCTTTTTATGAAATTGTGTTTTATGGAAAAAATGGAAACTGAGTAGAATTGTCTACTTTGTATTCTTTTGAGATGTAATAGTGATGTCCTTATTCTCTAAAACTCTAAACCTGAAAATATTTTCAATGTGAATAATTCATTTAATTCAATATTATGTTATGTTTTAATGTTGGGTCCTTATAGTAGGTATAAAAGGTTGTTTTAGATGACTTTGGAGGATAGAATATTGTTTAAGTATAAGTGAAAAGTTTTGTATAACCACAGTGGTTAGTATTTTAGATGGAATCATTGTTATTTTTGAATGTTGGAATGAGTTTGTGATAACATGGATAAGTGTATAGTAGTGTTTATCATCTTCATTAGTAAATGATTATTTTATTGATATTCTCACACTGACATTGTTGGTTTTAGTAAATGGATGGATCTAGCAGACACTAAAGTGACAATGGGTATGAAGGAAACTATGGTGGTTTTCTGATTAGGAGACTGGATGAAATGGGGAATTCAATGAGGAATCTCGTGGTTGTTCTAAACCAACTATCATGGATTCATGATATACAACTTGAACCTTATTGAGTTCTCTAATGCATCATGTATGAGAGAACCAACGCGATGTAGATGATCAGGTAATAATTATAATGGTAACCATTATGGTTTATATGATCCAAACTTTTGAGGTAATTATGAGTTACTATATTATGGAAAATTAAAGGCTTGAGAAAAAATTGAGGTTAAATGATGTTATGGCTGTTTGTGAATATTTTTTTTATCTTTTTAGGAATGTTATAAAATTATATGATAATATCATGATGGGATCTTTTGTGATTGAAATGTGAAACTTTTATGTTTATCTAATTCATGTTTTATGTGTTATTATTATGTAATGGTTCTTGAGAAATGTTTATGAAATCAGGTGGTTCCATGATAAACTAAGGGCAGGTGAGCCCGAGATAGATATCCAATGCATTGGGAAACGTGAAGGAGTTAAATGCTAAGGCTTCTCTAAAGAGATTTAGGGAATATACTATGATGGGTATTCCAGATGTAACCATTAGGGTTACACCCTACGTAAGAATGTTATGAATGCCTCAAGATAACCTTTTTGTCTTATGAATTCTATGAGTTATTAATAAATCTTATGAATTCATTAGGTATGTTAATGTTCATATGTTTTATGAGTAATGAATGATTTCATTGATTTTTATGTATACATGGACTAATGGTTTCTTCCAATATTTTTATATCCATTACTGTTCTTTTTATGCTCCTCCCATGTTTTTGAAATGTTTTCCACAGGACATAAAGATGAATAGGGTCAAGGATGGGATCATGGAAAGACTATCTATCTAAAACATGGAACTAGAAATGTTTCTTTTTATGAGTTTTTGTTTTATGGAAAAAATGGAAACTGAGTAGAAGTGTCTACATTGTAATCTTTTTGAGATGTAAATGTTATGTCCTAATTCTCTAAAACTGTAAACCTGAAGAGATCTTCAATGTGAATTATTCATTTAATTCAATATTATGTAATGTTTTGAGGATGGGTACTTAATGGTGGAATCAATGGTCTGTTTAGATGAATTTATAGGTTAGAATATTGTTTAAGCATAAGTGAAAAGTTGTGTATAACCACAATGGTTAGTATTTTTGATGGAGTCATTTTTATTTTTGAATGTTGGAATGAGTTTGTGATAGATTGGATAATTATATAGTAGTGTTTGTCATCCACATTAGTACATGATGATTTTGTTGATATACTCACACTAGCATTTTTGGTTTTAGTAAATGGATGTATCTAGTAAACACCAAAGTGACAATGGGTATGAAGGAAACTGTGGTGGTTCTCTGATTAGGAGACCAGATGAAATGGGAGATTCACTGAGGAATATCTTGGTTGTTCTAAACGAAATATCAAGGAGTCATGATTTAGCACTTGAATCATGGTGAGTTCTATAATTAATCATATATGAGTGAACCAACTCGATGTGGATGTTCAGGTAACAATTATTATGGTAACCATTGGGGTTTATATGATCCTTACTTTTGAGGTAATTATGGGTTACTATATGATGGAAAATTAAACACATGAGATAAAATTGAGGTTAAATTATGTTATGGTTATTTTTGAATATTTTTTCTATTTTTAGGAATGTTATAAAATTATATAGTTTTGGAAAAAGGAAAACACACACACTGTGTGACAACCTGTCACATCCGATGAAGCTGCGAGAATCGAACCCACAACCAAAGTGCGACTGATATTTATTGCCTAACACTGGACTACGTGATGTCCCTGGGGAGTATGACAAATTATTTTTAGTTAGATGGTATTATGAATCAATAATAAGTTGATTTTGGGTTATCTAATAAATTATCAACCTATCATAGAGGATATATGATTAGGTTAATTACTTTTCAATATGAGACTTTAAGAGAAACTAATGTTATTTGGAGATAAATGTTAATATTTACCTAGGAAGACTGTGTAATGAAATCCTTCAAAGATTTGGGTTTCAATCATAGTTTTTTTTATATTGCATAATTTTATGGACTATTCTTGATCAAATAGTCTTTGATGATCTGTGGGTTATGTTGGAAAAATTTTGGAGATTAAGAATATATTTTCTTTTTATAGTGGTTTATCCTTTTTGGGTATTATCGGATCTCGTACTAACAATTTTTTTTGGCTTTGGATTTGGTCTAAAGACAAAGGAAATATATAGTTCCTTATTTTGGATTAGGTGATTCTCTAGAAGTTGATTATATCTCCCTTTATGTGAACAATTCATCCTAAATACTCGTCTTTTGGAGAAAATATGCGTTTTTGTAAGAAATATAGTAAGAAATGAAAGTCTACACAAAAATTAAGAATGTTTCATTATATTTTAGTTATGCTCATAAATAAATACCTCAATAAAATGTAACATAAAATACAAATTTTTTCTATTAATTTTTCCTATTGGAGAATCAAATACCATTTAACCCATCACATGTTTGTGATTTTATGGTGGTTAACTTTCTCCTAAACTTGTTTTCTATCACTCTCCAACAGAACATGACCTTATGTTTTTTCCTCTATATCCATGTTTTCATACATGGAATCCTATTATGGGTTAACTCAGGTGACCTTTTTACTTCCCTTTCATTCTTTTAAAGTGACAGTCTAATTGACTCCTTTTCCGATGTGGGGATTTCAATGAAGATTCTGCGCCCAACTTTCTTAAAAAAAATTGCGAGGATGCAATTTCCAAAAGGGGGGAGGGATGTAACATCCCAAGTAAATAAAGAATATTACATTTTCATATTTATTAACATTTGAGAATTAAATATTAATATTACTTTAACGGATATTCTATGTTAAATGGCGTACCCAATATGAAACAATGAGTTTCTTTGAAATCTTACGTTGCACAATAATAATATAATTATTTTAAATGGTAGTTGACACCTAGCCATTGTATTGGATGGAATTAATAAAACAAACTACAATATGATTATAGATGTTTGTTAAATGTATTTACTTTTATCCAATAATATTTAGAGGCTTAAACTTTAAATGAATCTGATTTTAAGCATAATTTACATTAAAAGGCCGATTTACTGCCTTTTGATGGAGAACCATATTTAAATCTTGTTTTGGTAACGTGAATATGATCATTTTGAAATAATAAATTCTTATTTAGATTAATATCATAAAAATTTACTTTAGGTGGATTTTTGGTATTTTTCGGATAAAATTCATTTTTTAATAAATGGTGAAAAATATGGTATTTTATTTCAAAAGTGAATTTTAATCTAATATATTTATTAGGATATATTATCTTTTTAATTTTTTTAATATTTAATTAAAATATATTTTTACCATTTAATCAAATGGTGGTCATTGTAATTAATTACACATTGATATTTAACATAAAAAAGTGTCAATCTTTTAATAGATATTGTTTCATAAAAACACGCTATTTGTTTTGACAACGGGAATTGATTATTAAAATAATTAATGCAAAATTTATGATTTTAATTTTGTAAAATGGAAATCATTTTTGAATTTGGAATATCAGATATAGCTTAGGGTGAATTTTTGGTATTTTCCTAAAAAACATCAATTTTTTATGAATACTGAAACCACTAAGTGGTAGTTAAAATAATGAATTTTCATTTAAATGAAATTTTAGCACCTATGTTATTTGAATTTAAAATACCCGACATAAATGGTTATCACTAGGATGTAAAATGTGGTTCAATAGGATTAAAATAAATTTTTGGTTAATAATAACTTTTATGTATTATTACTCACTATTAAAGATAATTAGTGTAATTTAAGTTAAATATAATGATATAATAATATGAAATTTCCATTACAAATGTCTTACACTTATTGGATAGGTCATTTCCAACAAATAAAATCCACGGGTCAACTTGGGGACCCCATGAAGCCACATGGGTAAGAAAATGACATTAATAACTTTTTATTTAAAGTAAAAAATAAAAGTGTCACAAATATGTATTATTTTACTAAAACAATTTTTGCATGGGGTTATACATGTCATATTTTTGACTATAAATCTTAATTATAAAGATAAAAGGTTTTCTAACATCATGATATTTATTTTATAATTTTTAGAAATTAAATAAATTTATTTATTTATGACACCATGATGATGCAGTGATTACCTCATTAATGAACGATTTAAATAAAATGAGAAGATAAGGTAAACTCTAAGACTTGAAGTTATCAAAGACCTATTGGATTGGTATATTTCTAACACTTATCACCTTATACTTGAAATATATAATTTTGGGCCCTTTAATATCTGAAAATCATTTTATAATAATGTAACTTTTCAAGACATTCCAGGAGTTCCCCTCCTCCCTCTTATAAAACGTCCTCACCTCTAGACCCCTTACCCACACCTCAAAAGCCATTGGATCGACCAAACTATACACATTTTACATCTCCACATCCCTCTATTAATCCTATAATCCTTACCTTAGGAAGAAAGCTCTTCAATAAATCTGTTTGGTTCAATCCAAAGGGAGTTACCATATTTAAAGGTAATGTCCTCTCTTAGGTTCTTTTGTTTTATTTTTCTTCTCCAACCCCCTTAAAAAATTTTATTCATTTCATTTGGAACAAAAAAATTATATTAAATATAATAGGATTGTTTTATGATATGGATTTGATCTAAAATTACACACACCTCCGTCTAATGGTTAATGAACATACTGTTTCCGTGGATGGCCAATTACTGCATCACGAAACGATGACTGTTCTATATTCTCATACCATCTCTCATGGTGGCCCTTATGATGGAACTATATTTATTTATAACATATATTATATTTATTTCCTCTATATTTTTTTGTATTTTAATTTTAAAACATACCTTTATGTTTGCATGTTGTGCAAATGCTATAATTTCATTTGAGGAAGTGTGGACTACCGCCCCCTCAAGTGATGTGACTCGTTCATGCAATATATGGAATGTATAAATAATGAAATTAATGAACTTATGTGACATATATAGCGTATATATTATAATAGAATATAATATATATATATATATATCTCTCTCATTTAGTTTTAATTCCATTAGGGTGACAATGAAATGAAAGTAGCGTTCATGCGTACGTAAGTCCTACCGTCTCCATGAATGTTGCATTTCATTTTTTTATCTCTGAATGTTATGGAATAGTATAAAATGAATATATATTGGATATATATGATATTTAAATCATTAATAATATTCATGAGATGGGGTAATTATAACTACATGGGAAATTCTTTTTGAACAATTTCATTTTTGACTCATGTACCGAACATCGACAAAAAAGTCTGATATAAACTCACATTATTAACTAATTATTATAACATTATAATATGTGTCATTAATTTAATAATAAACATTAATGTATTTCCTTATGAAATTATTAATTTAAAAATGTTTATTATTCAGTAATATAATGAAATGAACCAGGCAAGTCGAACTTGAGGTAAGGGATCCTACCTCTCTCTTTCTTTTTAAGTACACTCTTTTATTTCATTTCAATTAAGCTCCTATTTATAATGTTAGGGGATGTTATCTTATATTTATCTTACATTAATTATTATGTTAATGTGATGAGACTCCATATTTGATCTCATCAATCCATTTTCTGGGAGTTTAATGTGGCGCAGTTTGGCTGCCTAATTTTCGTAAGGGATTTCTTAGCCCACTTTTAATTCTGTGAGATTTCTATTGTTCACCACTTATTTATTTCATGTGGTATATTGTGTACTTCCATTTGATATATATTATCATTATACTATTTATATTCATGGTATTATGTGATTCAATTGGTGTATAATATCTTTTGGTCATATGACTCTATTGATCACGACGAGGTAAGGAGTTTTATCTCACTTTAAGTTCCCATGAGATTCATGCTGCATTTTCCACTATTTACTTTTGTGTGGTGTATGTAATTCCCATGATAGTATTATTTTTGTAATATACTCTAATTTATGTGTAATTACATCTTCATTGTATGACCCTTCTTTCATGGGGTCTACGTTTTGAAAGTTACCCAAATCAGTAAAGGAACCTTTCACCCTCGTCATTTTAAAAGACTTCTTTTGTTACGTCTTTTAATTTACATCTCATTATGTTGGGATATGTTCTTCTATATCCTTATTGAAGTGAATATTATTTCCAAGTGATTAGATACCATTTTATCTCTCATCAACTCATTTTTAATCTTTAATGTGACGTCGTTAGGCTGTCGAATTTTAGTAGATGAACTTCTTAAACCAATTTCAACTCTTTGGGTTCAACCTCTACATCATGATTTTGTCGTGATATGAATATATTTGGATGACATGTGGTTTTTTTACAGTGAGCATCCACTTATATTTGTTTTATTTATATTTTCCACACCTGGTTATGTCATTCTATTATCCTTGCTATATTAGCATGATCCTTGATTATGATTACATATCAATTTCTTCTCATTGAGACATTTCTTAATTATATGCACTTTTATTCTTTTATAAAGTGTATATAACAACCCTTTGACTTTCCATATCGATATTATGTCTATACTAAAGTGATTTAAATGGTCTGAAAATTGTCTACCTTCATGTGGCTTGTAATTGAAATGTTCAAATTGGAAAAGGGCTCTTTTATTAAAACATTGTTTTAAATGGTTTTAATGATTTATTATTTTAAAAAATTATCATCCATTTCCATTTTTTAAAAAAGGATCTAAGGATTTATTTATATGGACCTAAATTTTTTAAAATCATTTCAAATGTTTCGAAGTGGTAGGGGACACTTATATTGTTAAATCTCTTTTAAATGTCTTCTTTAAATATTTTCAAGGTATAAAGGGATATTCCTCTCATAGAGTTTTAATGGTTTTATTAGATGTTTTTATTTATGATAATTACATGATGTGATCTCTTGTTATTGAAATGTGAAAATTCTATGTTTATTTTATGTATGTTTTATGTGTTATCATTATGTAATGGTTCTTGGGAAATGATTATGAAATCGGGTGGTTACGTGATAAACTAAGGGCGAGTGAGCTCGAGATAGCACTCCAATGCATTTGGAAAACGTGAAGGAGTTAAACTCTAAGGATTATCTGAAGAGATTTAGGGAATATACTATGATGGGTATTCCAAATGTGACCATGAGGGTTACTCCCTATGTAAGAAAGTAATGAAAACCTAAAGTTAGCTTTTTGTCTTATGATTTATATGATTTATTCATAAATCTTATGATTTCATGAGGTATGTTAATGTTATTATGCTTTATGAGTAATGAATGATTTCATTGATTTTTATGTATACATGGACTAATGTTTTCTTCCAATATTTTTATATACCTTACTGAGCTTTTTATGCTCATCCCATGTTTTTGAAATGTTTTCCACAAGTCTTTAAGATGAATAGGGTCATGGATGGGATCAAGAAAAGATATGATATCTAAAACATGGAACTAGATATGTTTCTTTTTATAAGTTTTTGTTTTATAGAGAAAATGGAAAATGAGTTGAAGTGTCTACATTGTAATATTTTGAGATGTAATAGTTATGTCCTAATTCTGTAAAACTCTAAACCTGAAAATATCTTCAATGTGAATTATTAATTTAATTCAATATTTTGAAATTTGTTAAGGCTGGGTCCGTATAGTTGGTATCAAAGGTCAGTTTATATGTCATTAGAGGTTACAATATTGTTTAAGCATTAGTGAAATCTTTTTTATAACAACAATGGTTAGTTTTTTAGATGGACTCATCATCATTTTTGAATGTTTGAATGAGTTTGTGATAACTTGGATAAGTATATAGTAGTGTTTATCCTCCTCTTCAGTACATGATGATTTTGTTGATATAATCACACTGAAATTTTTTTTTAGTAAATGGATGGATCTAGAAGACACTAAAGTGACAATGGGTATGAATTAAACTGTGGTGGTTCTCTGATTAGAAGACTAAATGAAATGGGGGATTTAATAAGGAATCTCTTGGTTGTTCTAAACCAACTATCAAGGAGTCATGATATACCACTTGAACCTTGGAGAGTCCTCTATTTCATCATGTACGAGATAACCAACTCGATGTAGAAGTTCCGGTAATAATTAAAATGGTAACCATTTGGGTTTATATGATCCTTACTTTTGAGGTAATTATGAGTTACTATATAATGGAAAATTAAAGTGATGAGATAAAATTGAGGTTAAATTATGTTATGGATATTTTTGTAGATATTTTCCCTTTTTAGGAATGTTGTAAAATTATATAGTTTTTGAAAATGGAAAACACGCAGACCGTGCTATGAATATGTTTGGATGACATTTGGCTGTTTTACAGTGAGTATCCACTTATATTTGTTGTATTTATATTTTTCACACCTAATTATGTCATTTCATTATCCTTGATCTAATGGAGTGATCCTCGAATAGGATTATATCTCAATTTCTTTTCATTTAGACATTTCTTAATGATATGCACTTTTATTCTTTTGTAAAGTGTATATACAGCCCCTTTGACGTTCTATATCCATATTATTTCTATAATAAAGTAATTTATATGGTTTGAAAATTGACTACCATCATGTGGCTTATAATTGAATTGTTCAAAATGGAAAATGACTCTTTTATTAAAACAATGTTTTAAATGGTTTTAAAGATTTATTATTTTAAACAATTATCATCCATTTCCATGTTATAAAAACGGTTTTAAGGATTTTTTTATATGGGCATAATTGTTTTAAAACCATTTCAAAAGTTTTGAAGTGGTATGGGACACTTTGATTGTAAAATCTCTTTTAAATGTCTTGTTTTAATATTTTCAAGGTATAAAGGGTTATTTATCTCATAGTGTTTTAATGGTTTTATTAGATGTTTCTATTTTTTATAATATCGTGATGTGATCTTTTTTGATTGAAATGTGGAAATTTTATGTTTCTTTTATGCCTCTTTTATGTGTTATGATTGTGTTATTGTTCTTGTGATAATGTTTATGAAATTAGGTGGTTTCGTGATAATCTAAGGGAGGGTGTGCCCGAGATAGCTCTCCAATGCATTGGGTAACGCGATGTAGTTAAAAGATAAGGTTTCTCCGAAGATATTTAGGGAATATACTGTGATGGGTATTCCAAACGTAACCATGAGGGTTACTCCCAACGTAAGAATGTTATGAATTCCTCATGTTACCTTTATGTCTTATGATTTCTATGAGTTATTCATAAATCATATGATTTCATGAGGTATGACAATGTGATTATTTTTTATGAGTAAAGAATGATTTCTTTGATTTCTTGGTATACCTGGACTAACGTTTTGATCCCTTATTTTTATATCCCTTACTAAGATTTTTATGCTCATACCATGTTTTTGAAATGTTTTCCACAGGAAATAAATATGTATAGGGTCAAGGATGAGATCAAGGAAAGACATGCTATCTAAAACATGAAACTAGAAATGTTTCTTTTTAGAGTTTTTGTATTATGAAAAAATGGAAACTGAGTAGAAGTGTCTACTTCGTAATCTTTTGAGATGTAATAGTTATGTCCTAATTACCTAAAACACTAAACCTTAAAAGATCTTCAATGTGAATTATTCATTTAATTGAATATTATGTAATGTTTTAAGGCTGGGTCATTATATTAACTATTATCGTGCACAAAATTCATGGAAATAGAATTTCAATAAGAAAATATTCTGAATCTCATTCTAGATACATTTTATTCTATGTAATGATACAACTTATAACATAAATTATATAAATTATGCATAGTATTGGTATATATAAATCTACATTCTTCCCTAGAATTAATTTTATTTATTCAAATCAATGTCAGTTTGTGTTATCATCCTCTATTGTAAATATTCAATGTGTTTCTGGTAGATAAAATAATTTCAACTTCTTCCTCTACTATTTGAAAAAATTCATTAAATACATATATATATATTTTAATAGTTATTTAAATTTATAAAATTCTAGAAAACAGATTACAAAATCTATAATAGTAATGAATATAGAAGAATTTCACAAAAATCATCCTTGAAATCTAATTTCACTAACTCGAGCATACTGAAAATCAAGCCAATTCCTTTGACATATTATTCATGTGTTATTAATTATAAGCATATAATATTTAATAGCCTATAGATTATATTTTTTTTTCATTCATGGATTATAGGGAATCTAATAGAATTTTTGATTTTTCTTCTCTCAGATGTTGAAAGGATCATTACATTATTGTGACAACCATATCCCAGAACCTATGTTAGGATTCAGTATTTCCTACTCAAATTAATCAATTTAACTAGATGGTGACTAATAAACGTAATTTAATGTCCATGTAGATGTGATAGTATTTAATTTTCATCCTTCATAAGGAAGTATAAATTTTCATACATAAAAATATTCATATTTTTATTTTTTGACTTCATCACTCAGATATAGTATCTCCCATTAAATCAAACATCATCTTTGAAAAATACTATAATGAGGATAATGAAGTATTCATGGGGTAATTCATTATCTATAAATATGATCTGATTCCATATATTGGGTGGAAACAACAAATAGTCACGATTTCATCAAATGTTATACCAACGGATGAATGATATTGCCTCCACTAAATGTAATCATCCAACAAACATCATTTTCAGCAGACACACCAAACCCCCTCAATACATTATTCATAGTATAGGAGGTATTACCACACCCAAATTCTGTATAAACATTATTTTTTACAAACATATAAAACATCATACAAAAAATAGAGAAAATTACAGATTAAAGAATATCTAAGTTTTATATAGTTTAAATTTTCACCCAACAACCCTGGGAGAATAGTAAAATGTTATAATATATATAATTTTCCAAATATAAAACTAATATAATTTTTTCCATTTGGATCAAAATGGTAATTTCTTTCATAGGTCACAGTCTATGTCACTATATCTTCCCTCTATATACATATGATTCTAAAAGGAAATATAGATTCAATGACCTCGAATAAATGATTTCATTCATCCATTCATGATTGTAAACACCTAACTCGTATATAAATAATTAAATTTCTAAAATTAAAAAATCAATTACATCACCACTTTAAACAATGTGATCCAACATTAAATGAACTCGTCATATATAATAGAAATTCCTTTTGACCAGTCTATCATATGATGATGCCTCATTACATTATCCATATTACAGTGAACTAAATCATAATACATTGATAAACTAATAGTGGAGACATGAAGATTATTTACATCCATATAAAAATCATTATCCCTACCCAATTGGATTGGTTTCCTCCTAATGGATATATTTTGTTACTTAACTTTTCTGGCATGCCCAAAATGATTTTGGACCAATGGATCTAGCTATGTTCCACCACATTTCCCTTGAAAGAAGTCATGAATTCAATTGAGACACCACCATACATCATGTCATAATGAATTATATTGAATCATGGTTGAGAATACCTCTATTTTACAATAAAAAATACATATGTGTAAAGGATCATCAGATAGGTTCCAATGCACCTATTTATATTATACATCCAAAAACATGTGACATCAACATGATGTCATATGGTGTTGATATCCTATCATTTAACATGGAACAACATGGTCCGTCCAAACAACCTGGTCGATCGATCCTTCTAATTCTTCAAACCATTATTTTAAAACAGCCTCAAATTGTATGGAATGATTCAATTCCAAATTAAAATCATATATTAATTCCTCTATGTTTCATCGACTATGATAGTTATCCCAATAATATCAATAAGATATTTTTGACACATATATATAATAATTCTTGATGTATATGAATTTTTTGACATTTTTATACACAAGAATTAATATAAAAAAAATAAAAAATGTAGTGCAATATTTTAAAATTTTATCCATATTCTACAATATGATATATTGAAAACCATGGAATGTTCACTATTTCTCCATATTCTATATTATATATCATATCGTGTGATAATAACATAGATTATGATATATTTTATCCTAACACATGTGACAAAAAAATAAATATATTATTTCATATGATATAAAAAATCATTCATAGAATCCATATTTTAATATCCATATCATATTCAATAAAATTCAATACAAAATCCATTTATCATTTGAAAAAAAACATTTTTTAATTATTTAATGCATTGATATGATTTTATAACGTGAAACTTTTTTAGGATCAAATATCAATAATTAATGAAGTTCAAGAATATAAGAAACCCTAAACCAATAATAACCATTATATGGAATTGAAACAAAATAAAAAAGAATGGATAAAATGTTTACATATGATGCATTGATGATAGCCACGTTTTATATATTCAAATACATGTTTGAAAAATCATCTTGGAAAGAATCCCAGGGAATCCTTCATCCATAGACTATCAACTAGATAACCAGAATCACCAAAAAACATTGGGTGATACTCCCCTTCTCCCACTATATTATAATACTTATCCATTAAATAGTTTAAGGGGAGGAGTTATTTGGGGGTAATTAGACAAAACATCACCCAATAAAAGATGAAAATTTTTATTCAGAGGAATTATAAACATTATATTTTTTATATGGGCACACATGAAACATCTAAAAATTTAATAATACATTACATAATGTATGATTAATTGGAATTTTGATAACTAATTCCTTGTAAGCCTGAACCATATAATAAATATTTCTTTTTTTAATATAATTTTACCTATAATCATATGAAACACTAAAGAAAAATGATTAATTTTATGTAAGAGATACATAATATTAAATATTAATATTTTCTTCCATATTTAATCAGAGTCCCCCAATTGAATCATACATCTTGATTAAAAATATATTTCCAATTATGATATGGTCCAATGAAATACCCATATTTTATTATATATTATATTAATTAGAGGAATGATGTCTCTTATAACATGCCTTATGATATACAAAAAATAGTGATTATTACATGAATAATTATCTATTATGTCACGCTATAAGACAAACAATTATTAATAAAAATAATAAAGTCAATAACATCATATTATTTATATTCTATTTAGGGTATATGTATATTAAATGTTCAATTTATTACCTTATATTATATATTATATATATTTCAAAATAATCATGTCTTTTTAGTTTAATTTTATTGTAATATGATTTCACGAAAATTAATAATATGAATTCATGATCCAAAAAGCATGGGGTCTTAAACTAAATGACTTCCACAAATGGATTATCTTAATAATGATGGTAAATTTATTCAGGGACACGAGTTTGATGGAAATTTACCTGAATACAAAACAATTACAGATCCCCGTTGTAGCTGTATATATAGGTTCTATTAATGATGGATATTTATTGATATAGTTCATCATTATACCTATGTTTCATGGAGACCATGATTTCAAATATTGTACTCTTTCTACGATGATGTTATCCTAAAAATCTCATTGATAAAATATATAATATATATATTATTACGTTTAATGTATATATCACTATATTTTTAGTTATATTATGGGAAATAGTAACATTTGAGGTAAGAATAATAGGAGTGGAGTATTTAAGAGTTACATACTCTTTTCATAATATTTATTTTATCACAGTATATTGTTTGACATTATTACAGAGTTATGTCACAACTATATTTATTTCAATATAGTTATTGAAAATTTATCTTATTCAAGAACCTACTAATATTTCTTAAGGAGTACATATTCTTGAATATTAATATCTTCATCAATTGAATCATATATCTTGGTGGTGTTTTCCACAATAATTTCGCTTCTTGATTTGGTTTTTTGTTAACAAATGAGTGATAAAAAATGAGATCATCGATGAAATAATTAACTGAAAGAACAAAATTAGTTGTGTTTTATTGTAAGTGAGCCTTATGAAATAATTAAATATCAATGTTCTCTTTAATCTCTATGATGTTGGTGGTTATTTAGATTTAATATCCAAATTACCTATTTTATAGTCATTTAGATATTTTAATGTTTGATGAGAGGTATAAAGATGAATATATATGGTGACATATATGGTCATGTTTGAAAATATCTTGTGTCGATGCACTTCAGTGATTAATAGGATAAATCAATAGTAAATTGAATGTTTTCAATGAGATATCTAAAAAAAGAAACATATCATTAATGAAAAAACATGTACAAAAAAATATTTTTTTAAAATATTTTTATTCTTCATAATATTAATATTTATTCTTTAGAAATATATTTATGGTACACATAGATTTCTCATATTTATTTTTATGTTGAAATGAAAATTAAAATGCATATCACTAGTTATGCGAATGTTATTATTCACATGTTACTGATAAAAACCAGTTTGAGTGTCAACATAATTTTGTAAAAGTTATTTTTGATAGAATACGGCTCACTCCAAGAAATATTTTGTGGTCCAAGAATATGATAATGTCATTATAAGTAGATAAATTAGTGATGCATTATACTATAAAGGTGGAAAATATTTATTGATGATAGATTTTTACTAAATTTTTTCACATTTAATAAACTAATGATTTTAGATATATTGTGTGTAAAAATAATTTATTTTATTATTCTCATTCTATATATGTTTCAATTGGTTTAATGTTTCATATATTGGAAGGTGTGGTGGGTAACTATAGGTAACAATGATATATACTACACATAACACTTAAATTGATGTAGTATAAGAATATGAATTCTTCATTTAATATTTATAAAGGATGTCTGAATAAGGGGAGACTTATATATGATAGTATATAGTAACCTTTAGTTGTCACATTGCCACTTTTATATTACCTTCTATATCTAAAAATAATATATACTAGACCAATTTTTATACTAGACCATTACAAAAAAATATATTGAAAAACATTAGTGGGATATTCCATCTAACATAATGACATTTAAAAATATAAATATTTGATAAATCATTATTATAGTTGTTGTTAAGTAATGTAATTCATTTAATATTTGGGATGAGTTTTCCTTAATTTTGATGTATTCAATAATGGTAAAATGGAATTTAATTGTGGAAAAAATTAATTTTATATTCAATAAACTATACACCAAATTATTATTATTTATTATAATTGACTCGTCATCAATTAAATTTCAATAATTCATTATTATGATATCACCTATGCATAATTTGTTCACATATGATTATCAAGAATCCATTTATAGAGTGTTTTTATATTGTTTGAAATTAATATATACCTATTTTAAAATTATAAAAATCATGGTTAACATTATAAATTGATATTTTATACAATATACATTGAAAATTTTCCACGTAGTATCTTTTTTCAATATCATGATAGGAAATGAAGAGTTCCAATGTTTGAGAATAATAATGGAAAACGTTTCTCATGTTAACCAATTTTAGAGGAATAAAATATAAATAAGTAACATCATATTTTACAAATAATGAATGATTTCAAGTGTCCCTCCATATTCATTAACATAAAATACATGGAGAAAAAAATTATCCCATATCATTATTTTGTGAAACTCCACCAAAACATCGTTTTCATTGACCAATTTACATATCATTTCTAATTACATTACATTTAGAGTCCTGATTGTCATTGGAAATATAAGATATATATGGGTATGTGTCATTATGTAATTATATTCAATTCTATAAATCATGGTTTTTAAAAAAAAATATTTCATATCTCAGTTTTGAGATAATTTCATATTTTTTGGGGACTTCTTTACATTCGTGTATGATTTTATAACCTTTTTTAGAGTACTTAAAAGTCCTTAAAATCATTCTATCACTTATATTATACAATCATATATAATTTTTGGAATGCTAATAATAGAAAATTATTTATAAATTATAATAGGGAAAACAATATTCAATGAAGTAAATAGTTACTAAGATTACTATGTTGGTTCAATAAATGTGTAGTGTGGGGGTAATAATATATTATTAATTAGTAAAATCATTTATAAATTTAAGAAATCATGAAAAATTCATAACTAAAAAGTCATATTCATTAAAAAATTAAAAAATTTCATCATGGGAATTAGAAATTGTAATTCATTGTTATGATACAAAGATATTTTGTTTCTTTAGAGTTTTGGAAATATAAAGATTATTTTATATGTATGAACATCATAAAAATATATTCATAAACGAACATTTAATAATAGAAAAACATATAGGTTTATTAAATTTAGATTTCAAATCAATTGAATCACTACTCTAATTAGTTTTGAAGTATGAATTGATATATTTTAAAGAGTTGTGTTTTAGATAGGGGAAACTATAAACACATATATCAATATTATGAAAATTATTTTAAATATTATTTAATTATCATCATATTTATAATATTAATATTTCTTGGATGAATACTTATAATTTTTAAATATCATTATTCTTTTTTAATTTTACATCATAATATTAGAAAACTATACAGATTTTTTGGGATATAATGAAAATGATGTAATTCCTTATTAGTGTTGTATTTTCTGGTTAGCATGTGATTCTTAAAAATAACTATAGTTAAAAATAATTTATTAAGATAGAGTTTGAGTGTGGGGGTCAATGACATGTTTGGAACGTATCATGGGGTACTGTGTAGCCCTAACCATGTATGGTTTTATTTTCTAGCTAGTGGCTCCCATATGGTTGGAACATGTTAATAACAATATGTCTCTCTAAACTATGAGAACTATCCATATTCATATATAATGTGAAATTACAACATTTACCCTTTATATATTTATGTATTCTACACCATTTTCACTCTCATTTAGGTCTTAAACATCTTAATGATATTAGGGAGAGATCAATATCCTCTCACTTTAATTTTTGGATTCTCTAACAAGGTTTTCAAGAAATATCCCATGTTATTTCTTATCATTTATTCATAATTTATCCACTCATATCATTCTTCTTCCATTTCTCTTAGGTTTCACATTTCATAAATACCACTATATCATTATTTATGTTTGGATATGGTTTTTGATTTAATATAACCTAGGTTTTTGAATTCATATGATCTTTATAGTGTGCTTCCATATTTTTTAGATGTTCTTCATGGAAGGTGATATGTTGCAACTCAATTCTAAATAAATTTAGGTAAATCTTTCTATGTTACTCATTAATTATAGAAATCATTATGTGAATTCTTTTTCTAAAATTTATTTTAAGACATTATATTATTTAATGACATTTATGATGTATTTTCAAATTGATTTTATGAATTTAAATAATTGAATTAAATTGTTATCATGACAAAATTCATGTATCATATTGAAATTGTTACACCCCGAGATTTTAGGAAAAATATTCTTTTAATTTCATTAATGTCTTGTGTTTTATGCTACACCAAGATCACCTTACGCTATACACAATACCGTATTAGCTTGCAGTATACGCAACACTATTCTTGGATCCTGTTACACACAATTTTGATAATAGTTATTCTACGCAACATTGAGTATATATATATATATATGTATTCAATGTATAAATGAAATATGGTTGGATTCTGTTATACTAAAAGATGAATCATTATTGCACAACATTCAACCCTGACTTGGCTTGTGTTACATGCAATCACGACCTTCCTCGATAGCGTGTGTTGTACGCAGTACCAGGTTTTACTAAACAAGGATATAATATTATAATATTATTATGAACTAGCCGTTATGAATAGTATTAACTAAATATTAAATTTTATAACATTATTATTCATCTTACACATTTTCTAGAACAAGGTATAAGAACAAAATAATTTTTTCGGGTAAAATAAGTATTTTTAAAAAAATGAAGTTTTTCCGCCTTTTGATGTCGCACCCACATTAAATCTAGTTTTTGACATGTTTATAAGTTCAATTTGAAAAAATGAAATTCATATTTGGAATAAAGAAATAAAAATTTACTTTGGACAAAATTATCATATTATTCTGGTACCATTCATATTTTGATGAATAGTAAAAACACGATATATTTTAATTAAAAACAACATTTTTCATTGCAATAATTTATATGGTTAAATTATAATATTTAATGGTTTTAAAGTATAAATATAATATATTTTTACCATTTAATATAATTTATGTCATTATCATTGATTTTACATTAAATTTGTAGGTTAAATCAATTCAATCTTTTGCAATGTTTTAAAGAAAAACCCGTTTTCTTCCGACAACGGGGTTAATTTTAATTCAATTTCTGCAACTTTTGTGTATTGAATTTGGAAAAAATGATTCCATATCTGGAATCCGTGGGTCCAAATTATGTTAATAAGCTACTTTTTATTTTTTGGGAATTTTGAATAGTAACTACGGTAAATTTTATTTACCATAGTTAAAGGTAAATCGAGTAATTAAGGGTAAATATAATATTATAAAATTATCCTAACGCATGAAAAAAAAATTTATGGCTAAAATTACACCCATATAACCAAAGGGTCGGATAAGATTCATTTTATGGACTTTTGACCATGAAAATAATTTAATTATTATTAAAACCAAAGAAAGTAACAACATGTCACTCTCTTAAATCTTATAAGTATATTAATTTTAATTTACTGATAAACATCATAAAACATCAAATATGAATAGTCTCCAAAAATCTAGTAAAATATTCTACATCATGATAATTTATTTAGAATTTTTAGGGATTAAATAATTGTCATTAATGGTGATACATTAATGATACCTAAATTATTTATTAAGTGAAAAATAAGTATTATAGTTTTTATTGAAATACAAATACCCATTAAAAGGCCCAAAAACCTGACCAAAACTTATTGATAGTGTATATCTACACCTTAATAATCCAAGTACCTAATAGATAACCGTTTTGAGCCTTATAAAAGTGATTATGACACTTATATGTTTTTATTTTAAATGATGCCAAAGTGGCCACCTTCATAATTTAATAAATATAACAATTTAAATATTGTGATTTTAAGATAATAAATTCTAGTAAAAATATAATTGTGAAATTTAATAGATTGATATTCATCATAGGATTTTATTTTTTATTTTTATTCCATAAATATGTATAGTAAATAATTATACAAAAATGTTGTAGTAATTATTTATTTAAGAGATAAACCAAATAAATGGTTTTTAAAAAAAATAAAATAAATATTATATGAACTATTTAATGTGATACACTAATTTTATAGATACATATGACCTTTTATGAATCTATTAAAGCTTTTAGTTTGAACATATCTTCTATATATATTTTATTTAAATTAAAATAAATGAATAGTGTCAAAATTGGCACTATTGTTATTTTATAAAAATAACATACTATAAAATTGTTTAAAAATCAAAAAAATATTTCAAAATTATAAATATAAATTTATTTGGTCTATAATGTTATAAAGTAACCAATTATGGAAAAGTCACAACAAATAAGTAATTATTTGTTATAAATTAAAATTTAGAATTTTATTACCACAAATAAACTTAAATAGATTAAATAACGATAAATCAAAATGATAAGGTTTAAAATAAGATCCAAACATGACTAAATTGTATTTTTTGATGATATTACAACCCTATATCATCTGATATTCGAATATGAGTCATTTTTTGTGGTTTTTAAGTGGGGTTAGATTTATTATAAATTAATATTTTTATGAATTCCAACGGTGCACATCTCCTCCCTTATAAAAGGGCACCTCCTCCCTCTCTTCCTCACACCACTTTGAGCCTTCAAGCTCGGAGAACCCTGACAAATTCTCTTATCCACTTCCCTAGAAACATCATAGAGGTCTTGGTATTCTTCAAAGACCAATTTTAGTGCCCTAAGAGGAGGTCTCAAAGAGGCGCTTCAAAGAAGAGGTAATGTCCATTACCGATTCATTCACCTTTACTTCTTCTTCCACTTCTTCTTCTTAGGTTGTTTCATTATGAAGTAATATCCTCGGTATCACTCATATACCGATATGTTATTATAAGAATGAAACAACCTTATTTCACCATCTATCTATCCTACGGAAAATGAAATCACCGCGCATGAGTACGTACGGAATACTGTCTCCACGCCGGGGTGTAATCTATTTTCCACCACCACCTTACTTGGATGGGTATAATGGTGTAAATAATAACTATATATAAATATTGTAAAGTGATATTGATTCTTTAATATTATACATAATCTTCAATAAAATTCCACGATCATGGGAATGATATCATCGCTCGTGCGTACGTATGGAATACCGTCTCCACAACGCGATGAGATTCATTCTCAATGATTAACAATTCATAAATGATTATAAAGTACATATAATAAGTAATCATGAAATATATGACATAATAATGATACTGGATTTATGTATATATATATTTATTTCATCTAATTAATTCCATTCAATTCAATGAGAAAACAAAAACAACGTTCATGCGTACGTACGGCCTACCGTCTCCATGAACGGTGTATTTCGTTCCATTTATCGATCTATTATATATATGTATATTCTGAATATATATTATATATAAATCATGTTTTATATTCTGGAATTATCTAATCATGATCTAAGTAATCATATTAATAATTACAAGTCAAAACACGGACGACAAATGAAACGATTTTACACAAAACGCTTTTTAACATGGAATTTACAAAAGAACGGGTAATATAAAGTCATAAGTGAACCATATAAGATATCATAACAATTAATATGATTCTCTAATAAGTAAATGACATTATTTAAATCATTATACAGGAGGTTCGGATACGTACTAAGCATTTTGGACCAAAGGTAAGTGATAATTTTTCAAATATAATTTTTATCTGAGATTGCTTATTCGTAAGTATTTACTGGGGTTATTTCTATCAACCATGTCCATGTTTTATAAAAGCGTATTTATATATTTTTAATGTCATTTTTACCCATTTTGACTTTTACCCCTTGGTATGGAATGAATCATTCTTTTATTTACCCTAAAAGGTACTTTTTTGACTTTTCTGACAAAAGTATGAGAAGAATGTTTTTTAACATATACAACATGAAAATATTTTTACGGTTTTATAAAGCCATAATTTCATGAAGCTTCCTCCAAAATATTTCAGGACTATTTTCAACAAAATACTTTTCTTTTAAAATTTCATGATGTTTTGTGAAAAGAAATTGATTTTGAACAAGAAATGATATTTTCCTCAAGAATTCATTTCAAGTGTTTTATCAAAATCATTTTCCATCTAAGATGACATTATTTTATATGTGTATGTTTCAAGAATAATTTCTCTCTGATTTACATGGATTCACTGTTCTTATGATGAAATGATATCCATTTTTTTATATGGATTATGTTATGATGGGATGATGTTTATGATACCCATTTTCTTCTTTGGGTTATGTTGAATGATTAATGTTTATGTTGGGGCACAAGTAAAAAATGATTTCTTTATGAGATGGGTGGGACCTATATATCCCTCCAATCCATTGGGTAATAATTTTAAATCTCATGTGATAGACATTCCTGGAACAATAAGTTAATCTGGTTCTGTGTTACAGGACTGAAATGAGGAGTGAACTCGATTCAGAATGGGACTTTGTCCTCTAAGATGGTCTTGCCAGCAATGCCTTGGCTACTATGGAAATAATTACATGTGCCTAATGGATGCTACAATAACATGTTTTATTCCCATGCTATGTTATCATTATTTGTGTTCCATTATGATCTATGCCTTATGTAATTCCATGTTTTAAGTAGTTGCTCATGATTTTGATGTTTAAACATTATGTTCATGTTATTAGGTTCAAGTGTGTATGATATGTTTTATTTTATACATGCTTACCCTAACTGAGCATTTGAGCTCACCATTTTTATGTTTTATTTTTCCCCCAGGATTAAAAGAAAGGTTTTAGGTAAGGAAAAAAAAAGTGGAAGATCATTATGGGAGATGTTGAAGATCTTTCACCACGATAAGGAGATTATATTCCGAGTGTCCAAAGACACTAAACTATTACGGTCCTTGTGTGTGTGTTTTTGTTATGTACTAAGTATTCCGCAAAAGTAATGTAATGTCCATTTACGTTAAGCTTCTGGTCTCTACAGAAATTCTATGTTTTCATAAGAATATTAATTTTAAAAATTAGTAAATAGAAATTAAAAATGCTATTGATGAAAAATGTAATGCATTATCCATGTGTATCTTTCTAGATGAGGTAACACATATGTTTATGTAATGATTTTATTTAAATGGTGTTTTTTATTTTCAAAATGATTTCTAAAGATTAAATTAATTGTTGGAATTTATTTTATAAATAATTTAAATCGATATTAATATTTCATTATAATTTATTTTTTCCTCTTTGTGAAAGAAATGTCTTGATTCAGGTGACTATCGATACTTATTACTTTTACACCTATTTTAACACGATTTTAACAAAAATGTGCATTAATAAAATACATAGATTTTAAATTCTTACTATATTTGGAGGACCATGTTCATAAAACATCATATTGAGTCTAAAAATATTTTTTATAATGACCTAATTTTTTATATAGAGTTTCTAAACTGTATGGGATAAACTAGGGAATAAATTGAAAAAATGATTGAGATAAAAATCCTAGTTAGGTAATAAACATGATATGTAAATATAACATGTGATTAAAATTTATAACTTCATTTCATAAAGATAAGTACCATAAGTAATAACATGGATGAATAACTTAAAAAACACTATATAATAAGAATATAACATCATAGGCAATGTGGAAGTAATAAAAAACATGACATAAACATAAGTCAATGATAATTTCCAAGACACCATAACATGGTGTAAATATTCTCATAGTAGATTACATTTACTCCCTAATACCATACATGATGTATCATAACACTATATATTATCTTATTTCATTAGATCACTATATGGGCGCCCCAATCATAACATGTTCATGTTCTATGTGCTCCACATAATGGAACTAAATCATAAGGAAACGTTATGAATAACCTATGGAAATAAAATGGTTTTCACAATAATTCGTCACATCATATTCATAGTAATTTTAACAGTAATGGAATATGAGAAATTATCATAACAGTATATTACCTCATCAATAGAATGAGGAATACCAAGTCAAATATTTGGGAAACATGTATACTTCATTTAAAAAAACCTAAAATGTTACTATCATTTAGAAGAATACATTAAAAATTTAAAAGTCTTCAGAAAAATATACTTTTAACTATGATTTATATGTATGGATATTATATTATATTGATAATGATATTTAAATATCACTTTTATCATTTATTTAGTATAATATACTTTTATTTTGTGAAAAAAATTTCAATCGATGACTTTATAAATATTTAAATATTTTATTAAAAATCACTATATAAATAATAATTAGAAGTCTAAAAAAAAATTTGGTCATGATTGTGGATGATTTATTTTCCTGTTCAATATGTTAAATAATATAAATATTTTATTCACATTTATGAAACAAAATTTTGAGAGTAAATTATTTAAAAAATTACAGGAATATTAAATTTAATTATTTTTATAAAAACCCAAATAAAGGTAATAATTCATTTTCAATAATATAGTAATTTTTTTTCTATTTTTTGAAAACAATGATTTGGAAGAAAAAAGTTTTCCAAATGAAGATAGAAATGATGTCATGATATCTTAAAAAAATTATTAATAATTTAATTTACAAAATTTTGGAAATTCTATCATAACCTGAAAACATCATGAATGAACCAAGGGTAATAATTTTAAATGGGTTTATTATAAAATGATCAAATAACTTCATTCAAAGAAAATTAAATAATAGGAAATCTAAATTAAAATTGTATTGAAACAGAAACCCTTACCGATTTGGTAAATGTTGAATATTAAATTCCTATGAATGATGTTGATCAATTGTAAAATTATATATCATTTTTTTGGAATTTTAAGTGATACAGTAAGAAAAAGTTTTGTATATACACAATTGAATAGAAAATTAGATCAACAAAAGGACATGTGTCTCCAAGAAGTAGTTTTGAGATGAAACCCTTACAATGTGTGTATCATTCAAGTGAGAGTTAATCAATGTGGAGATTATGTGTAAAAAATTTAGATCCACGATAATAAAAGTATAAATAAAATAGAAACCAATGATAACTCTTTTATATATAATAAATAAGGCATTTAGTGATGTAATCATATAACCCAATGAATAGAAATTTAGTTAAGAAAGCACTTACCTCATGCTTCCATTAAGTTGAGGGAAATTTTAAATCCTTCATAGTGTTTATAAACATTTATTAAATAATTAAATAACCATATTAAGAATTATGATATCATATATGATCCTTCTATAACATATTTATAACCATTCATTAATAATACTTCATTCACTCTATTATTTTAGGTGTTAATAACATTCTTTTTTCATATATGTTTTATATTGAATGATTGAGATCCACAAAATTGGATATAGTTACAACATCATTGTAATTATATTAATTTTTGATATCACGTTTTTTCCTTATATATATCATTATATTCATTATTTAGTTTTTTACATTTCCAATTTTAAAAAATGATATCATAATCCTTTCTATCCTAATACCCGAGCCGATCCTGGCGTAGCCCAAATGGTGTTCCCAATCTGCATGGATTGGTGAAAATCCCCTGATATCATAAAAGATAATTTATGATCCATTTTTTCCACATAAATAGTGGAATAATATTTCTCAAGTATTTATTCTCAAAATAATAATTCACTGGGAGAATTATAAAAAAATTAAAATAGATATATAATCCCAATGTATGAAAAATAATTACTAGAAGAATAAGATAAAAGCTAAAATACCAATAGACATAACACTCCAAGACCAGTATAACAACAACCACCTCCTCTTAGTGGAATGTTACACTCGCTCAATCCTCAGATAAGTAATTCTACAAAATCATGAATAAAAACACTCATTGTGGTAAAAAACCCAACATGGTCTCAATATGTGCCCTATAATAAGAATCCATAATAATTAAACTAAATATTTCATTCAATATTGAAATAAAAAAGGCATGTTATATTAATTGTATATTAAAAAAAAATAAACATGTCATTTCATTTAATGGAAATATTACAAACAATAGGTTTACAAATTTTTTTATAATATAGTTTTTATATTCCATGAAACATGAATAAAATAGTTTAATTTTCAACAGAATATATATCATAAATATTAATAAAATGAAAATGTCCATCAACACTAAAGTAACAAATTTTCATGTTATGGGATCCTCAAACACTCAAATAAATAATCATGAAAACATACACACACATCCCTTGCCACTGGCCCATAGCATATTATCTTCATTCCATTGGGTATAATATATAGAAAACAATGATTTTTTAGAATTTTAAATCAGCAACCTATTCCTAGGTAATTCCCATCCATTAATTCTTTTCAGATAACTCATTAAATACACATTATTTCATGATTCCAATTAATCAATGAAATAAAGACAAATTATTTCAAAATATTTTAAAATAAAATTTTCCCATTTCCATATTCAATTTTCTGATTTCAATTACCAAACTAAAACACGGATATTTATTTAATTAATGTCTTTGTAAAATTTAAAACAAATCATAGGCTCTTACCAAAAAAAAATTTCTTATATTTTTTTAAAAAAATTAATTAAAAAATTAAATTTCTGATATTCCAAATCAAACCCCAAATTTTCAATTCAAATAAAATTGAGGATTTTCCTTAAAATCTCATACCAAATAATTTTAAAATTCCCAATTACCCTTAAATTTGATCGTCATAATTTAATTGAAATAAATTTAATTAAAATAAAATAATGGTAATGTTACTATCATGGAAATTATTTACCGAAGAACCTACCATTATCATTGAATACTATATCATATCATCCATAGTGGGAATTGGAAAAAATAATGTTATTAATGGAGATCAAGGAATAAAATCAAATTTCAAGAACCAAAAAATGCTTTTAAATCCATCAACAACTAGTTTATCTATAAAACCCTAAGAATGAGTAATAAATCGAGTCAGAGATCAAGGATTGGATATGATCTCATACCAGGGAAGAATTAAACAATATTATCCAAGATTAGTACCACATTTGAATAAGTATGGAGGATCACAAATGACTTAATGGGTCCTCCAAAGATAGATGATTAAGATATATTGATATTTATTGTTGATAAGGTGGATAAATAGCAGTTTGAGAATTTTTTTAATATTTTTTAGAATAATAAAAACTCACTTGATTGTTTATCTGGGAAGGGCCAAGCATTTGCTTAAACTATACACCCAAAATATTTGCCTCCTTGATGGGGTGCATGGTTTCTACTAGGTGGGTTTCTGTATATTCAATCCTTTCACAAACCATAAAAACTCTACTATCTGGGATAATAGTTTTTTCTTGATGTTGGAACCTGGTTTGTGAAAACCATGTGGCAACCATTCACTGACCAAAAATTTCCAAAATTTTCAATTTTCCTCCCAAATCCACTTGAGACAACGTGAAAATAAATCATCAAAATGGATGGTCAATAAGTACATGGAAACATTTAAATGATGACACTACCTAACCACAGTATAATATTTTGTTCTCAAGAATTCATATCAAGAAGCATACATGTTAAATAGATGAGATCACTACTCTCACATCGGAGTTGATGTGTCCTGCATCTAATGAGTATTATAGATATTTTTCCATAAAAAATTAAAGAAATGAATCATATTCCCATTAGGCATCATGGTTTTAATGTTAACTTTCCTGAATGGATACTAAGTTCTCAATAAATTAGGCTCGATGTCAAGATCACTCCAACAAAGAATTTGAGTGAGATGAGAATGATAATTCCATAGATATGATACATGGTACACATTATGTATTTTATCTACTATAGGGGAAGTTATAAATTATAATCCAATTTCCACACATACTCAAAAAACTAAACAGGTTACAACACATAAATTGTATTATTCCATTCCCTCTCGAGCCATAGATTAAATATATAATGCGATTCATTGAAGAAAACCTAATCACCAACTTAAAATTCCAACGGTCCATGATGATGATCATTATCATATTTATCCTAGTTATGTTCTTTCTATATTGTATATAGAATCAACTGAATCCTTATTTTTTTCACTAAAACCAAGATTAGTCCAACCAAATAACATTCACCAATATCCAAACCAAAACATTGTATATTTACAAGTATGATCATACAAGGCCCCCAAATGATCCATTCTAATCATAGACTAGAATCTTTTGTTAAAAGTGAACTCAACCTGCCCCAATTGGTCATCCAAAGATCCAACAAGTACAAGAACATTTATATTCGGAATATCCTCATGAATATGTAAATCCCTCTCTATTTAGCCTTCATACTATATATGGTATCTGTTACTCAAATGAAACGGACATCTCGGGACTCTTAAAGGACACTAAAAAAGTGAAAAATAAAATAAGGATTTCAATCAGGGACTATATAAGATGGAACTCCATAAAAATGAATAAAATCATTCACATAATGATTACGCAACTCGTTAACATTATTTTTTTCATGAATGGAATCAATGTGAGATAAAATAGTGATCTAATCGACCATAAACCATATCATACTATTTTCTCTCTAGGTATATTTCAAGCCGACCATAAAGCCCATTAAGATATTTTCCCACTTATATGATTTCACTAGAAGTGGGTGAAAAAACTCATAGGTCTATGATGATTGTTCCTAAAAAATTGGTGCGTATAATAATGTGATACAGAATTAAAAACACCACACATTTTCCATAACCACAATAATCAACACCACTTGTCATATAACTTTTATATGGTCTCTTAGTGAACTTTCCACTAATAATTACGAAAATCCACAACCAAATGTTTTACACGGCAAAAGGTTCAACATTAAAAGTTATGGAAAAATAGTATACCCACTTTAGAGAAGAACACTCAATAATTCCCTCCAAAATAATAAGAGAATATATAATTATATGGAAGTCAACATGAAGCTGTTGTTCAAGAAAAATCATCTCGATAGGAGTAGAGTCAAACTAAAAACTAGAAAAGAAAACATAATCCTCTATTTGTCAAACACAAATATTAAATTGTGAAAAAATAGAAATTAAATTCATCTCTTCTGATGATTCATTCATATACTGGGTTATATTTTTCCTTCTCAATGAATCTGCAATAACATCCTCCATCCTTAGTATATAGGCAGTGTCAAAATCAATGATTAAATGGTATTCCAGCTAATGTATCTAACAAATACTAAAATATTTTTTAGAGAATATATAAATCATGATCTTATTTTCTGAAAAAATGGTAACCCATTCTATAAAACTTTACTGCTTCTTATTCTTTTGATAATGCATCAGGAATACATGTTCAATTTCATGGATTAGATAATTCTTTTATTGTGTCCTAAGAATTCTAGAGATACAACAAATGACATGTTCTTCATGCATAAGAACCTAACCCAAACCTAAACCTAATGAATTATAGAATAACATAAATCCTTACCTTGCCTATAGAAGAGTCAACACTAGTGATTTAGTAAACTAGCGATTCTTATCAAAAAAATAACATTATATTGTTAATACTAAAAAATCATCACTCCTATCATAATTAATGCAGTCATGAGAGAATAAAACATATATAAATCTTTTAAAAATGAATTCTAATACCCAGAAAAACTTAATAATCTCAGAAAAATGGAAATATTTATTGGTTTCTCCAATTTCATAACATCTTTCGTCAACTTAGGATCATCTAATATGTCATATATTGACACCATGTGTCCCTAGAAGATTACATATCAGATCCAAAAATTCGATTTCAATCACTTGGAATAATGGTAATTCTTTCTCAACATGAGCATACCATATCTCTTTTGAGACCCATGATCCTCCTCACACAAAGAATAAAAATTTATTCCATCAACAAATTATACCACAAAAGATACAATACACTCATGGTAAATATGTTTTATTAAATCGATGAATATGAGGAATAATTGGTTACAGCAAGGGGAATGAAAATGTAATCATAAGGTTTATACCATATACATAAGGTAGTTTTTATTAATACCATTTTCATATATTCACATCTACTAGTAACCAGATCGAAGATCAATCACATAGAACCACTTACCCTCATTAAACTACTCAAACATATCATCAAACCTACTGAAAGAGATACCTGTTTTTTTCCTAATGTGGTTATGTATATTGTAATCTACATAATGTTAATGCTTCCTGATAGCTTCCTTAAAAAATGGAACATGTTCCACATATGGTGAAACACTCCGACATACACATAATTTCGCTAATATATCATCCACTATAGTATTAAACTATTTAATTTCAATAAGATCTATTAAGTAATATATTATAAATATTGACTGAGTAATAGAGAAAAAACCAATCAAAAACTCCACCTCCCTTACAAGTAGAAAATGATAGAAGTTACAATGAAAAGATTCTAGAAACTGGAAAAAATAGGATGGATCTCACCACTCAAATATTATCATTCCATGTCAAATGAAAAACATTATATCACCTTCCCTACACTATATGAGAATGTATGTCTCTACTGAGACTTATGTCCTATTATCCATGAAATACACATAACACCCCATTATGTGTAGTAATTTAGACCAATCTGTGATCATGGTCAATTCAGGCTTTATTAGTAATTACCCAATCTATCCAATATATGGATTCAATATTTTTCATGCCCAGTAATAGTGAATCCCATGGAATATAAATCTTAACTAGCGAGAAAGAACACGGTGGAAATAGAAACTCTAATCTGTTTTCATTTAATGGGGAAATATAATATCCATCACATAAGAAAAATATTCTATAGGATGATTTAGAAGGATTGTCATATGAGGTAAAAGGAATGATTGAGATAAACCAGTATGAAATAAAAAATTCACTAATGATGCCACTTTCGTGATGGAAAGTCTCTTAGTCATTGGAATTGTATTAACATTCTATGGAAACTATTTCAGCATGTGAAAAATATTCATTCAATATGTTTTTCATTCGAAATAATTAGTTCATGAAGCATTATATTTCAGTAGAGTACTTCATGGTGATGATGATTTTGTACCACTCTCTTGAGAATGGATGACATGAATTAACATATTCAAGTGATACGAGCATCTAAAGGAACAACATATATTGGTTGTATTTGTGGAAAACCTTTTTAAGGCCCAATTTTTCTACACTGGTAGAAAATAAAAAGGAATATTCATGACACTATAGGAGTTATAGAATAACCCTAGTATTGAGAAAAATGAAAATAATAACCATGGATCATATTTTCATTAATGGATATCACATAACTACCAGTGGGGTAAAAGTGAACTCTCATCAAATCTAACGAAGAATTCAAATCAAGATCAACCATCAACACTCTATCAAAAACCTCAACATAAGAAGAGTTTTTTATTAAGACAACATAATAAAAATATTAAATAGACTTTTCAAATATATTTCTCAAGTCATAATCTAATCTGTAAGGACCCGGACATAAACCTTACATAATATTGAATTAAATGAATAATTCACTTTGAGTATCTTTTCAAGATTATAGTTTTAGATAATTAGGATATAACTAATAAATATAAAATTTTACAAAGTATAAAATTATACACAGTTTCCATATTTTTCAAAAAATAAATACACTTGAAAAAAAGAGTCATGCCTAGTTCTATGTTTAAGAGAGCATGGCTTTTCCTTAATCTGGTCCATGATCCTATTCCACATTATGTCCTCTGAAAACCATTTTTAAAAACATCGTATGAGCCTAAAAAGCTCAGTAAGGGAAACAAAAACAAGAAAAACTGTTATTTTATTAATAACAACAGGTAATCCATGATTACATTATCATAAATAACACTTTTCAGCTTTATGAAGTAGTAAATACTCTTCACTGAATAAGAGATAATTACTTACCCTTTAGTAACCAACATATTACCATAATACCCATATAAAGAACACATAACTTGTGAAGGTTACTTCGGACATAAACATACATAAATGGAATAACTATATGGTCGAATTCCACACATATCAGTAAATGTAATAGACCTACGGCCGACTTCCATACCCAATGCATTGGAGGTTATAACGTAACCACCCATCCTGGTTTTCATGGCACCACCCTTAATATGGTTTATCATGTAACCACCCATAAAATGTCCATGTACCATCATTACACATAAAATATTGTGAATATAAAAATTTCAATAGAAACATTTCATTTGAAATCATATGAAATAATTTCAAGATATTTAAATAGTCAATCCATTTTACAAAACCATTTAAAAAATAGATTTTTGAATCAATATTCCCCATACCACTTTGATGATTTTAAAAGAATTAACTTTTTAAAACATCAATGTCCATATAAATAAATCACTAAAAACAAATTTCAAAACATGGACATTAAAGAGAAATATTTAGAATAACAAATATTTTAAACATTTAAAACTACATTTTAGTTAAAGTGTTTCTAACAAAATGAGATACTGTTCAACACAAATAATTTAGGAGTAACATATAATCAAAACATTATAATATCATGAGAATAATGGGATTCATGATATATAAAATCGAAGGACAGTATATACAACATATAAAAGAGAATTGGTACATAACAATAAATAAGTCTAAATGGAATGTAAATTGAGACAAAGTCCCTTAAAAAGATGGTATCCTTAAATTAAGGATAAATACATCAGATAATTATGAGTGAAAAATATAAATACAACCAATATATGAGGATTTTATGTTTAAAATATTCATATATCATTCACACATATTCATAGGATGACATAAATAAGATAGAGAAGATCAACCCAAATAATTGGAATTGGGTTGAGAGGTTCCCTTATAAATTTGGTAACATACAAAACATATTCCACATGAAAGAAGGATCATCCAATGAATATGTAAATACTCATAAATGATAGTATATTACACAAAGAGTAAAATAATGGGCTTTACATAAACCACACAAAATGATATATTGGAAAATATGTCATGAATCTCATGGGAATAAAAACTAGTGAGATGAAGGCTCCTTACCACGTTGTAATTCAATCGAGTCATATGACCTGATGTTAATAACCCCAAAAATAAACACAGAATACCATGAATATAATGATAATAAATATAGTATATATTAATTGTCATTACCCAATACACCACATGAAATAAATAGGTGGCGAATAATAAAAATCTCAAGGAATTAAAAGTGATATAAGAAAATCCCTTACCTCGTGTCCGACTTGACTCAATCGTTCTTTAATCTACTAAATAATAAACTAAAGTTAATTTCTACTTGATTATGAACCTTTTTTACGTTTATAATTTCTTTTATATAAATTATTACCATTTTATAAACATTATGTAATCATTTAAGTAAATAATTGTCGTTTTATCGGTATTTGGAACTTGAGTCAAAAATGAACACCTTATATTTACAAGTGTTCCATGTGGTCAATAGTCCCTTATATCCAGAATGATAATCAGGATTTAGATATTATATATATCTTCTATATCCAGTATATACATGTATTTATAATAGTACATTACATTTGGTGGTAAGAAATTAAATGAACTGTTAATGGAGAAGGTAAGTCGTACGTACGCATGAACGCTAATTTCATTTATATTTCTTATTTTTATGGAATTAAAACATAGTGATATAGACTTATATTAAAATTATAGTATAAAATAATATATAATATCATTAACTCCATCATTTATACATCCCACATAAGGCATTAATGAGTCACATCACTTTGAGGGGGCGGTAGTCCGCACATCCTCAAATGAGATTATCTTATTTACCCACTATGGAACCCAAAATTTGTGTTATAAATTATAAGTAAAGAAGCATAAGGAAATTGTAAAAATAATATATATATCATATATAAATATTGTTCCATCATAATGTCCGCCATGGGAGGCAGTAAGAGGTAATTGAACAATCATCGTCTCGTGAGGTGTTAGTTTTCCTTCTACAGAAACCTTATGTTCTTTACCAATTAGATGGAGGTGTGTGAAAGTGTAGATAAAATCCTTATCATAAAAAAAACCTAGAAATGAATAAAAAGAGTTTAGTGGATGGATATGTAAAATAAAAGAAAATTAATTAAGAGAAATTGTTACATTTAATTTGGGTAACTGCCTTTTTGTGAACTAAAGGACTTCCTGAAGTGCCTTCTGCCTAAGGTGAGGCTTCTTGGAGGAGGAGAGTGATGTAGGCAGATAAATTGGGTAGAACATGGATGATCCAAATGTATTTAGAGGTGCGAGGAATTGGTTATAAGTGGACTCCTTTTATAAGTAGAAGGAGGGGCTCTTTAGGAAAGTGTGAAAATATTGTTTTATTATATAATGATATTCGGTTTCAAAAGGACCAAAAATCATTATAGTCAAAGCTAAGATAACTCAGGGTCGAAATAATATCACCCAATAACAACTGGACATGTTTTGGGTAATATTTAAATCATTATAATCTTATTTATTTAAATCATTTATAAATGAGGTAAATACTTCATCATTATTGTGTCATAAATAATTTAATTTATTTGACATCTAGAAATTATAAAAAAAACCATGATGTAGGAAATATTATTTACTATAAAATGAATATTTATAGTCAAAAATATTACTGATATAAAACCATATAAAATCTAATTACTAAAAGATTTTTGTTTATGTCTATTTTGCCTCTACTTTAAATTAATTAATCCAAATTATCATTATCACTCCCAAGTGGCTCAATGGGGTCCAAAAATAAACCTAGAGATGACCATGGTTGTAAATGACTCACCAATAAAGTGTTGACATGTTTTAATGTAATTTTGATTTATTATAATATTCTTTTTACCTTGATTTACCTTATTTACCTTTAACCGTGGTAAATAAAAATCATCAGTTACTATTCACCAAAAATTATTTTCATCTTATTGAAACACATTTTACTACTTGATAACAAAAATTTATGTCGGATTTTCAAAATTCAATTCACAAAAGTGGTAAAATTTCATTTAAATAAAAAATTCAATTTTTTAACTACTACTATGTGGTTTCACTATTCATCAAAAATTATTGTTTTTGAGAAAAATAACAAAAATTCATCCCAAGAAATATTTGATATGACAAATTAAAAAAATTATGTCTACTTTACTAAATTAAAAACAAAAATGTTTCATTAATTAATATTAAAATTAATTCTTTTGTTAAAACAAATATCGTGTTTTTAAGAAACAATAACTATCAAAAGATTAACACGTGTTTAGGTCCAATTTTAAAGTGAAATTAATTCCAATGACCAAAATTGGATTAAATGTTTAAAATATACTCTAATTACAATTTAAAACAAATTAAAAAGACAATCTAACCATATAAATAAATTATATTAAAACATAGTTTTGAATTAAAATACAATATTTACAGAATTCATTAAAAAATTAACTTTATCAGAAAAATTCAAAAAATTTACACAGAGTAAATTTTGATGTCCCCATTATATAGAAAGAATTTTTTTGGTCAAATAGAGTGTATTAAAATTACCAAAACAATATTTAAATATGGTTCACCATTAAAAGGCAGTAAATTGACCTTTTAATGTAAATTACGATTAAAATTAGATTCATTCACATTTTAAGCCTCTAACATTTATTAGATAAACGTAAAAACATTTATCAAAACATGTATAATCCTGTTGTATTTAGTTTTGTTCATTACGTCCAATAAAATGGCTAGGAGTTACTGACCACTTAAAATAATAATATTATTTTATTACTGTTGAATGTAAGATCTCAAAGAAACCTGTTGTTTTGTATCAGGTACACTATCGAACATAGCAACCCGTTTGAAGTAAAATTAATATTTAATTCAAAAAAATTAATAAATATGAATTATGACTTATTCATTATTAACCTGGGATGTTACATCCTTCCCCCTTTTGGGAATTGCATCCTTTCAATTTTAAAACTTGGTTTGGAAACATCATTAAAAGTCCCACATCGGAAAAGAGTCAATAAAACTATCGCTTTAAAATAATTCAAGATAAGTACAAAGGTCACATGAGATAAACCATACTAGGATTCCATGTAGAAAAAATGGATTTTAAAGAGAGAAATAATGGTCATGTTTTGATGAAGAGTGATAGAAAATATAATTAGGAGAATGTTAACCACCAGAAAATCGCAAACATGTGATGGGATCAATAGTTCTTGATTCCCGTGTTAGGAAAAGTTAACAGACCAAGTTTTTATTTTAAGTTACTTTTCATCGAGGAATCTATTTATGAGTTTCAATACAATCATAAGGAAACACAATTACTTTTCATGTAGACTTCTATCTTTTACTAGACTTCTAACACAAACTCACAATTCCTCTATACGATGAGTATTCAAGATGACTTGTTTACATTAAAAGTGTTATAATCAACTTCGTGAGAATCAAACAATCCACAATAGATGAACTATATATTTCCCTTGCCTTTATATATTAACTAAACCCAAATTTTTTATTACAAGATCAAATAATCCCCAAAAATGATAAACTTTTACATAAAGATAAACTACACATAATCTCCAAAATTTTTCTAACAAAACCCAAAGTTCAACAAAGACCATTCAATAAACAATTGTCCTTAAAATTATTCACAAGTAATCCAAATGTGATTGTAACCTAAATATCATAAGGATTTAATTACATAGTCTTCAAATATACATCTACACATTTATCTCTAAGTAACAACAATTACACATAATGTCTTCTATTGAAAATTAAATAACTTAATCACATATTCCCTATGATAGGTTAACCATTTTCATAAATAAATAAAATCCTCATGTGTCCATAATAAAATCATAGATTCTTCCAAACTAAAATTTCAACCATTATTTCACAATTCAAATCCCATAGTATTATATCTTCCTTAGTCAAATATTGTTTCCTCAAAAGAGAGAACGTCTTCCAAAACAACATTTACCACTTAAGCACTAAATCATTTTTATATACAAAGTATATCCATTTGGAAAAACAAAAGTTCCAAAAATAAACTTATTCTTATTCTATAAAATCATTTTACTAAAATAATAAATCATACTAACCAAGGTCTTAAAGTATGATAGTGTTAGGAGATGCGCCCTTGTCACCCTTCGGTTGTGGGATCAATTATTACAGCCTTTCCAGATGCGACGGGTTGTCACCCATCCTATGGGTTTTCTTTTTTATAAAACTCAAAAATAACCCTAACATTTTTTAACATCAATGGTTCCCTTATACCTATCATTTTCACCCAAATTCATTATGATATAAACATCTTAATAATTGAAGTCTTATTTTACCACCATATGATAAAATAAAACCGTCCCCAAAATGAATAACATCATACCTTGATCATGGTGTCCATTTGGTTTCATCATCATGTTGTTAATGTTGGTAGAAGGTTCATGCATTGCAACAACGATTTAGAGATCCTTCGAAATCATTTTCTTCCTCTATCCAAATACACCTTATACAACATGGGTCATATAGGTGTTCATAGAAAAACAGTTTTGGAAAATCATCATGTATGGCATATAATTTCAATACATCTGATAAAACATGATTTCTATAAAACAATCGAACCAAATTTGAGTTTAAACATTTAATTAATGGTCCATTTAAAATACCATAAGTATGTGTTGAGAGACTATATTTTAAAATAAAATATTAATAGGTTGCGTAAGGGTCTCCTTCTTCATCAAAATTTTTAAAATCATAATACGCTTCAAAATCTTGTGATAAGGTAAACTATTTCAAAATGCCTTGATAATATTTATCTTTCCTGAAAATATGAGAATATTGTGAAAATAGGATATTACTAAATACATCCAATGATCCACGATGATAACGAGGTATAGTGGAGGTGTTTGATATCTCAAACAACTTCTTTCTAGTGAGTTGTATTCTAGAAAAAGTTTCAAAATCATCTGAACATGACTTTGCAATAATTTTAGCAAGCATATCATTAGGAAGAGATATGAATGTTGTTTGAGATCCTCCTCCTTCCATTTGTTACTAAAATTCCTTGATCATAAAAAGTTATAAAACATGGATTTAAATGAATTAATAGATAGGGACTAACCATATGTCTGACGAAAATTCCTAATCCCTAATATTGTCTAAACCGACCACTGATACCAACTGTAAGGACCCATCCATAAACGTTATGTAATATTGAATTAAATTAATAATTAAAATTGAGGATCTTTTCAGGTTTAGGGGTATAGGTAATTAGGAAATAACTATTACATCTCTTAATATTACAATGTAGACACTTCTACACATTTTCCATTATTTCACAAAATAAAAACACATCAAAAAATAGTCATTCTTAGTTCCATGTTTAAGATATAATGACTTTTCCTTGATCCCAACCCTGATCCAATTCCACATTACGTCCAGTGAGAAACATTTCAAAAAAAATTATTTAAGAATATAAAGCTCAGTAAGGGATACACAAAGAAGAAAAAATGTAATTTTTCAAAACAAAAGGTAAACCATGAATATATTATCATAAGTAATACTTTTCACCTTTATGAAGTATTAAATACTCTTCACTGAATAAAATATCTTTACATAGCCTTTTGTAACAAAAATATTACCATAAAAACCATATAAATAACACATGACTTATAAAGGTATCTTGGGACATAAACATACTTATATGGAATAACCATACCATTAAATTACCCACATATCACTAAATGGAATAGCTATACGACTGACTTCCATACCCAATGCATTGGAGTTTATAATGTAACCACCCATCCTGGTTTTCACGGAACCACCCATCATATGGTTTATCACGTAACCACCCATCAAATTTCCATGTACCATCATTACCCATAAAATATTCCAAATATAAACATTACAATAACAACATTTCATATGAAATCATAAGAAATAATTTCAAGATATTGAAATAATCAATCTATTTTCATAATCCATTTTATGAAAATGAATCAAAATTCTCCATACCACGTTAAATATTTGAAAGGAATTATCATTTTAAACATTAATTTCCATATAAATGAATACAAAAAAATCATTTTCAAAACATGGACATTAAAGAGAATGATTTATAATAATAAATCTTTAAAACATTTAAAACTATATTTTAGTTAAAGTGTTTCTAACAAAATGAGATACTCTTAAATAAAAATAATTCAGGAGTAACATATAATAATAACTTTATAATATCCTGATAATAATGGTATTTATGATATAATATAGAAAAGGACACTATATACACAATATAAAAGTGAATTGTTGCATAACAATAAATAAATCTCAATGGAATGTAAATTGAGACAATGTCCATTACAAACATGGTATCCTTAAATTAAGGATAAATCCATCAGATAATTATGTTTGGAAAATACAAATACACCCAATATAAGTGGATATTACGAGTAAAATAATCAGATTTCATTCACACATATTAATAGGATGACATAAATAATAAAGAGAAGATCAACCCAAATAATGGGAATTGGGTTAAGAAGTTCCCATACCGATTTGGTAACATAAAAATCATATTCCACATGAAAGAAGGATCATCAAATTAAGATGTAAATACTCATAAGAGAAAGTATATTACACAAATAGTCCAATAATGGGTAGTACAAACACCACAAAAAATGAGATAGTTAAAAATATAGCATGAATATCACATGAATAAAAGCTAGTGACATGAAGGCTCCTTACCATGTTTTAATTCAATCGAGTCATATGAACAGATGTTAATAACCACAAAAATATTCATAGAATACCATAAATATAATTATATTCATGATATTATATATCAACTGGCCATACAAAATACACCACATTCCATAAATAGGTGGCAAATAATTAAAATCTCAAGGAATTGAAACTGAGATAAGAAAATCCATTACCTCGTGTCCGACTAAACTCAATCGTTCTTTAATCACATGAATAATAAAATAAAGATAATTTATAATTTCTTTAGAAACTTTTACAATTTTATAATTCCATTTATATAAATTATTACTATGGTATTAAAATTATGTAATCATTTAAGTTAACAATGGACGTTTTGTCGGTATTTGGTACTTGTGTCAAAAATAAACACCTTATATTTACAAGTTGTTGATGTGGTCAATATTAAATTATATCCAGAATTATAATCTGGGTGTAGATATCATATATATATTATATAACCAGTGTATACATGTATTTATAATAGTACATAACATTTGGAGGCAAGAAATGAAATGCACCGTTCATGCAGACAGTAAGTCGTACGTACGCATGAACGCTACTTTCATTTCTATTTCTTATATTAATGAAATTAAAACATAATGATACATAGGTATATTATAATTACAGTATAATATCATATATAATATCATTAACTAAATCCTTCATACATCCCATATAAGGCATTAACGAGTCACATCACTTGAAGGGGGCGGTATTCTGCACTTCCTCAAATGAGATTTTCGTATTTAACCACTATAGAAACAAAAAGATGTTATATAAATGGGAAGTAGAGAAGCATAAGAAAATCATAAACAAAAAATATATATAATATATATATACAATACCATCATAATTGCCTCTATTATAGGTGGTAAGTGGTAATTGAACAATCATCATCTCGTGAGCCGTTAGTTTTCCATCAACATAAACTTTATGTATTTCACCCATTAGATGGAGGTGTGTAAGTGTATTTCGAATCCTTCTAATAAAAACATTATAGTATATTTAGGATACTATTTTTGTTAAAAAATAATGGAATAAAAAGCGTTTAGGGGCTAGATAAGAAAAATAATAGAAAACAAATTAAGAGAAACTATTACCTTTAATTTGGGAAACTCCCTTTGATTTGAACCAATGGACTTCTTGAAGTGACTTATCCCTAAGGTAAGGATTCTAAGAAGTGGATAGGGATGTATAGAGATAAATTGGGCAGAGGTTGGACGAGCCATATGGTTTGAGAGGTGTGAGGAATTTGATATAAGTGGTCTCCTTTTATAACGGAGAGGAGGGGCTCTTATGGAATGTGTGAAAATATTATTTTATTATATAATGATATTCGGTTTAAAAAGGTCCAGAAATCATTATAGTCGATGGTAAGAGGACTCATGGTCGAAATAAAATCAGAAAATATGAACTGGACAGGTTTTGGATAATATTTTAATCATTATAATCTTATTTATTTAAATCATTTATTAATCAGGTAAATACAACATTGTTATTGTGTCAAAAATAATTTAATTTATATGATGTCTAAAAATTATAAACAAAATTCCATGATATAGGAAATAAGTTTATATTATCCATGAGTATTTATAGTCAAAAATATTACTGTTCTAACACCATATAAAAATTAATTACTAAAAGATTTTTGTTTATGTCTATTTTTTCTTTACTTTAAGTTAATTAATCCAAATTGACTTTATCACTCCGAAGTGGATCAATGGGGTCCCAAAATAGACCCAAAAATTCCCATGGTCGTTAATGACTCAACCAATAAGGTGTGGACAATTGTTAAGGTAATTTTTAATTATTATGATTATCTTTTTTTACATTGAATTACCATATTTAACTTTAACCGCGGTAAATAAAAGTCAAAAGATACTATCATCAAAATTTATTTTCATCTAATTTAACCAAATTTTACTTCTTGATAACAACCATGTATATCGTATTTTCAAAATTCAATACATAGAGGCAGTAAAATTTCATTTAAATAAATAATTCAGTTTTTTAACTACTACTAGGTGGTTTCACTATTCATCAAAAATTGATGTTTTTAAGATGAATACCAAAAATTAATCGTAAGCTATAATTGACATTCCAAATTCAAAAATTAAGTATATATTAACAAATTCAAAAAATAATAGTGTAATTAATTTATTTTAAAATTAATTCCTATTGTTAAAACAAATAGTGTGCTTTTAAGAAATAATAACTATGAAAAGATTGACACTTAATTATGTTCAATATCAATGTAAAATTAATTCCAATGATCGAAATTGGATTAAATGTTAAAAAAATATTCAAATTACACTTTAAAATAAATTAAAAAGATAATCTAACCATTAAAATAAATTATATTAAAAAATAGTTTTGAATTAAAATACAATATTTACAATATTCATTAAAAAATGAACTTTATCGGAAAAATGCCAAAAATTTACACAAAGTAAATTTTGATGCCCCCATTATAAAGAAGGATTTTACTGGGTCAATTATAATTTTTTAAAGTGACCAAAACTATATTTAAATAGGGTTTTCTATTAAAAGGCGGTAAATTGACCTTTTAATGTAAATTATGATTAAAATTAGATTCATTCGCATTTTAAGCCTCTAAAATTTATTGGATAAATGTAAATGAATTTAACAAACATGTATAATCATATTGTAGATAGTTTTGTTCATTCCTTCCAATAAAACAGCTAGGAGTTACCATTTATTTAAAATAATAATATTATATTATTACTGTGTAATGTAAGATTTCAGATAAACATGTTGTTACGTATCGGGTTTCCTATTGAACATAGCAACCCCTTTAAAGTGAAATTAATATTTAATTAAAATACTTTAATAAATATGAAATATGTCTTATTCTTTATTTACCTGGGATGTTACATAATCAATTGATACAATATTATGTTAAAACTACACAATCTCATAAAATCTATTTTTATATCCACACATCATCCTATCTGTATTCTCAAGTTAAAAAAACACTATTGCATTATCCAACACCATAAATATTGGATATAACATACCACTGTAAATAAAACTAACGTTATTCAACTCCTCTCTCTCATTCTTCTTCGTCAGCACCATTGTGCCCCACCTTATCTTGTTAGGTCCTTCAAAATTCAATTTGGAAAATTTTGATACGATTGAATTAGTTTCTTCTATTAATTCAAATAATAGTTCAGTTCATTTGAACCAATCCTCTACCTCTTGAGGATCATGTGATTCATGGAATGCTAGTGGATCCAGTGAAGGAACTCCTTATAATTAGTTTGGGACTTATACCCAGGAGGTTACACATCAATATAAGGAATTTAAATGTGTTTAGATTTTTTTCCATGATCCTGATCAATGTGTTTGATAATCACAACTAGATTTGGGTCATCTCGAGGATTTTATCACAGTGGTTCTTCAGTTTCTTCCTCATATATCAGATTTTCATGTCTTTGTGGATGAATTATTCCACAAAAACATCAAAAAATAACCAATAATATTTCATATTATTAAATAGATGAAAACTCAAGTAAGATAAAAAAGCGATATTAGTCCAATTAGATATGAAAGCATGTTTTTTATTTCAACTAACAACTTAAAAACATAAGAAATGACTCAAAAAATCTTCATGAAATCATTCCAAAAAAAATATGAGTCCTTGAGGACCATTACAACATGACCCAGCCATGAACTCAATTGAGACTAATCCTATTTCCTGACTGATTACAAAAATTACATACTAACATCATGAAAAGATTCTTAACATCCTCCTCTGATGGAAAATTTTCATGAACAATCCATGTTACCCTAGTAACCTGATACATGAGCTGATCATGGAATTCCTCAAATGGAATTCTTGATCCCAATGGCTTGGTGAAATGAACCAATAATCATAAAAGTAAAATTGGTGAATTATTTTCATCATTAAAAATAGAAGTATAAAATTCAGTATTCCTAAAATATTACTCCACTAGGAGAATAGTTCATGAAGTGGAACATATTTATAATCCCCAAGTAAGACGTCAATATTCCCAATGAAAAACATAAATGAAAGTTTTCCCTATTTATATATCACTCCATGACCAATGATTTCAACAACGAGAACCTCCAAGTATCATTTTCACCTTACTCTAATCTAGAAAAATGACATATTCAAATTCCCAATAGAAAAGGTAGGGTGTGAAATAAAATCCCATTACAATCCCACCTAATGTACTAGAATAACATTCCATAATTGTTAAAAAATGATGATTTTAACATTAAAATAAAAAATCCATCTAAGTTAAATTTCATTTTCAAAACAAATCTTTATTTTTAATTCATTTGAAAGAATTATTTCAAACATTGGTTGCTTAAAAATTTTATATTAAATTGTTTATAAAATCGACAATTTAATATTACAAATATTAAATAAAAATTGTAATATATATCATAATAAATACTACAAGAAACCAAATTAAATTCACAAAGGTATGATACTTCTAGGTTTTAGGATCATCCCATACCCAAATCTATGATCAGTTCACTCTGAACACATGTCCCTTAGAACTAGAAAAATTGGACTCCTATTCATCCCACTATGTCTAAGAACATCATAACTACATTTTTGATAAATTTTTATAGAGTATATCTATTTAAATGGAATTAAAATCCTATAATGTTTGTCTTAAATAACTCAATATCTACCAATTCTATTTCTTCTCAATAAATCAATCAATAATGTGCATTTCATTTCAAAATGATTAAAACACATTTTCCCAATTTCCAGCTTAAATATTTCAAAATCCCTTTAAAACCAAAAACAATTCATTTCAATCTATTCATTAATTTTTAAATATAAAACCATAGATAACATCTTAATTAAAATATTTAATAAATTTCATCCAAAATCAATTTTCATGTCAATTTTCTGAAATCACGTCATTATCTAAATCCACACCAAAATTTCCAATTCAATTGGAAATGTGGGGTTTCCATTAAATACCATTGCAAACCAAATTAACATTACTAGTTGTTAATGAATTGTTTTTTCAAAATGTAATTTATATTTATTTCATTAAAATAAAACATTTGATATATTTGTATCATGGAAAATAAAAATGAAACCATTTATCTTTATAACAAAATATTGTACCCAACACCTTTAATGGGAATTGAGAATGAATAATGATACAAATATATATCAAAAATAATGTATATAATGATGATTTAAAATAAAGTAATTTAGATCCATCAATAACTATATAAATTAAAATCCCTATTAATTATAGATATAGAGTTGGAGAGGAAGGATGTGACAGTATCTCATATGAGAGAATAATTGAATGATATTCATCAACCCTTGATGCATGTCTGAATATGATTATTGAATAATAAATTTGTTCATTGGAGTTTCTAATTCATATTATTTTGAAATATTGGGAGTTAGTGTTGAGCTGTTGAAAAATAGGTGTTCATGGATTTTATAAATAATTTTCAGAATAATAAACATTCACAAGCACAATTAAAATGGAAGAGTCACACTGTTCAAAAAATCAAGCACCCAAACCATTCAACTCACTGATTATGTGAAAAATTTATAGTTGTTCTATGAATGGGTTTTTAAATTTTTCACCAACCATATAAATCCCCACAGCATGGGTATGTGTGATTTACCATGGATGGTCGCACGATTTTTGAAGACCACACCAACTATGGACTTCCATGAATATTAAAAATTTTCAAATTCCCTCCCCCAACCTCCCAATATAATACAAAACTAAATCATGGCCAAAATTAGGGTAATGAAGTACCTCAAAATAGTTACAATATTTTACATGAATGAATCACATTTCACTATTGAGTTGGTACGATGTCAAACACATGATCAACATTTTCATTTCCCTTTTGTAGAAACCTATATAGGTGTATGATTTTAAAATAAAATTTCAACATATAGGTTTATGTAATTTACTAAAGTTATTGTATAATCATGTTCGTAAAAGTTTTTAATTATTTTGATTAATAAATAAAATAAAACAATCAAGTATGCATGTTTCCACTTCTTGAGAAAACGTCATTGGGTTTTCACAAAAACCATCCTATGTTAGATTTTTTCTAATAATGGTATTCAGTGATTAGGTTAAGGAATTAGAAATGTAATTTTTTCTAGTATCTTATGATACAATGGTGTTAGGAATTTTGTAAAAGATGTGAGAGTTTGTTTCTATTTATATATTGGGCAGAGGAAACACTTTGAATTTCTTGAAAATAAATAATTACATGTATGCTTTTATCATGAAAAAAAGATAAAAAATAGACCCTTTTTTATCTTACATGTTATATGGTTTATATACAACCATAAAATAAAATTAGTAATGTTATGGAACATTTTTAACACTTATCCTTCTCATTTAACCTCCATGTCAACTAGTTTTACGTTAAGTATTGAAAATTATTTTTTCACTTTTAATTATTAATTTTTGGGAAAATTAAATTTCACCATATTATTTAGAAAAATTAATACGATTAAAAATAATTAATCCTTTTTTACAAATATGACATATATTAGTGGACTAATTTCATTAAAAATTAATCATGCAAACATGTCAAAAAATGATTTTCCAAAAAAAACATTCAATGTTTTCACAAGATTTTATATCATATTTCAATATAAAAATTACTAAAATTATCTACATTAGATTAATTTAAATAAAATTTAAATAATAATACTTCTAATAAAACATTAAAATAAAAATTTTCATGTAACTGCTTATAATGGAATTCAACATTTAATAAAAATTAGTATCTTTTTATTATGCATTGGAAAAATAAAATTTTTACAAAATTCAAAAAAAATTGCGTAATGTTCTATTGATATTTTCAATTAAAAATTTATGTTCATTTTTAATGTAATTTACATAATAATTATACAAATAAATTTTAAAAATATATGTGGAAGGTATGACGAAGCATATTTTCATAAAGAAATTATATTTTTTTGAAAAAATCTCATGTTACTTAAATTGGTTATTATTTGATTTCACATAAATATATAGTAGTATAATATATTTTATACATGTTTAAAATATATAATTTTAATAATTATGTCATTCAAATTCATACCTGCTAATATAAAAGCTTGTACACGCTATTGAGGAATACATTCCCCATTTAAATTCTTGGGGTGTTAAAGTGAAACGTTCATTATTGTCCATAGATATTTTTTATCCCATTTAGGGGTTGTTAATTAATTATATAATTATATTATTTTATGTAAGGGTATTTTTAATGTGTTAGTGTCATAGGGATGGTGATATTTATTACATTAGTGTATGATTCATATAATGATTATCATTTGATTTTTTTTCTCCTCCACATATCATTTGTAATGGGAACCTAATAAAATAAGTTATATATATTGATCCACGTTATACTAGTTTAATATAAACTTCTAATAGATTCCATATAGTCATATTACTCAATAAGAATTGATATGGGTGATTCTGTTAAAGCCAACATGGTCTAGTCAAGTGCCTTATAAACTTTTTAGGATAAAATAAAGGCCAAATAATAGTCTCTTGTTTATATAATTTTAAATATTATCTAAATTTATGGCCTTGGAAGTTTCCCAAGACAATTTTTGTTTGATAGGTGGATTATATAAGGCCTTTTATTTCTAATTATCACTTTGTTATTGTTTTTTTCATGGAAACATTTTCTTTATCATTATTTATTTTATTTATTTTCATTAGGTATATTTGTTCAATTTTATCTCCAATATATAAGAAATTATTTATTTTACAAAATGATAAAAATGAGGGGATTTTTGTTTTATTTTTTAATAAAAAGGACCTCATTATCTTATTTAAATTTTTTTCACTACTACATGAAGAATACACTTGATTTTGGTTTTAAATAGAATGTTTCATTTCTTAGAAGTAAACGTATTTTATTTTATTTAAGTTATAAAATGTTAAACAGAAAAAATTATTTTTAAAAACTATACATTATAAACTATATATTTAATAAAAATCCATGGATCCATGGTTTAATCATACTAGGCCTATAAACACACAACTTACATAGACTCATGTTTGTTTATGAAACACTTATTCCTTCTACATAATCTCTGTTTATTTTTTTAGATATCATTATCCTTTGTCATTAATTTTGCGTTGGGATATGGTATTACTCCACGAGATGAATGGATGGATTTCATGGTTTTCGTTAATATTTTTATCATTTTGGTATATTTTTGTAAAATACAAGATCTCCATTCATTTATTTTCTTTTATTTTATCTTATTTTTATTTTTGGAAGATTTTATTCTTATCTAATAGAATGGATTGAATCATATTGTGTATGAATTTTTATTTGTATTTTATTTATTTATTCTTATCAATTTATTATCAGAAATATAAATTATAGAAACTCAATGCTGGATTATCTAGTAAATTAATAATTTTTTTAATATATTTATTTAAGGATAAAATTATTACCATGTGTATTTCCTTGATTTCAAAGAACATTTTGTCTACTCTATGGGATTGTGTACACCATTCTAACATTGTAACAATATTGCAGGGTAGTTTGATGGGTGCACCTAGGAATGTTAATGAGAATATCATATCAGAAACTATGTCATTAGAATGTATTATGTTCTTGGAAACAACTATGATCATGTTAATTTTCACATTTTATTTGGATACATATATTGTAATAATTAATAAAGGAATATATGGAATTAGGTGGAGTAAACATGTTATTTAATTTCCATCAATTCATCAAAATGAACCTTGAGATTACATGGTTCATTGTGGTTGAGTCCATATTTATTATACTATTCATTACTGATTTTTTTATTTCATTTTGGAAATGTTTTATTGGAATCCCATATGAGCAATAAAAGTGATTTTGGGTGTTCTGGATCATTTTGGGGGAAGGTGGACGAATAAATTTCACAAACAATTGATAATAATATCATTATTTGACATAATTTAAACTATTTACACATTAAACAACAAAATTTTTTAATAATCCAAATAAAATAATGTTAAGGGTCTTCCTGGACTATGAATATATGTAATTTATTTTAAATTTCTTTTTTATATTTAATCATAATTGAGAAACACATTCCTCTTTCGAGGCATCTCTTATGTGATACTCTTATTCATAACCTAAAGAATTATAATCAAAATAAAATGGTGTTATCATATTCAAGGTAACGTTAAACATAAGGGATAATAATCAAATATAATTTGTGAAATAAATATTGGAATATGGGTATATAAAATATTCATAATAAACTTATTCTGATTAAATATTAAATATTGAATCATGGAATAAGGTTGGGAATAACAATAAACATGTATCAAATGAGTGCTGAAACATGATTCAATAAACATGATCCATGGGAGAATAACATAATAAATAGAATAACCATAAAGTTGTCACATATTTTATAGATGGAACAAACATTAATATAAAAAGGTGTTATGTTCATAAGAAAATTCATCAGTTCAAATGATTATGAGAAACTAATATGTACTCATGATTACTTTGGTCATGTGATAAAATATTTGAACCATTTTAATTAGGGGAGATATGAGACCATACATGCCATCATCAATACTTATGAGCACCACTGAAAAATCATTGACTCGTCACATCATAAAGAATCATTGGATATAAAATATTTTTCAAAAAACAATACAATAAATATCATCCAAATTGAAGGTCATAAATAACCCCTTGAATTAAAGTGGATTTCATATCAATTTTAAATGGAGTCAAAAATTGGAGTCATCCATATTCATAAAAAGTTATACTCTTCGAAAATAAATCGGAATTTAAATATATTTTTAAACATTGTTGGTAAATAATATTTAATAAAGGTAATAATTTTTATGGTATTTACATCATATATGTAATGGTTATATTGTTAATAGTAAAACATATTTAATTAGTGGAAGTATGGAATATAGTTTAAGAAATTACAACCATATGAATCTAAAAAAGGTTATTTATAGGGACGATGCATTCAAATAAGAAATATTTTGATACATCCAATATGATTTATTAAGAAAAATATTGTAGTGTAATATGGGTCCAAAATAGTCTAATATGACATAATGAATCGTGATAAATATGATGTATGGTATAGTTTGATGAATTTACTTGATCATGTATAATATATTTCAATGTTTTGGACCTGTGAAACGTAAAAAATTGGATTTTTTAATCCTAAATTCTAATTTCCCATATAATATAAATGATTAATCACTCTATAAAATATCTCTATAGAGAGTGAAGTCATATATTAGTTATCTGAATATATTTAAGAAGTTGTGAGAGGAAATAGTATAATTGTGGACGTCAATTTGGAACTATATCATCATATGAAAGGTGATACAAACATGTCAGTGTAGCTCATTGTATTTCTAATCACTTGTAATTTTATTATAGTTGACATACTATGGAGTTTATGGAATAGTTGAAGAATATTTTTTATGAACTCATTTTAGTTAGCATTTCATTGAAAAGGATTTATATTATTCCACCCTATACTAGAAAAGTAGAAATGTTTTTACCCCTCCATCTACATAAAGATTTTTTTTTGAACCATGTAATTCCCTATATCTTTTTTTCTTATTTTTATTATTGTTTGGATCATTATTTTCTTCATCTAAAAACAATTATATCACTATGAATTATGTTGTTCCAAAACACATACAAAAATCACATATAGTGGAAAATATATTTTTCTAGAATTTTATAGAATAACATAATTTAAGTAATAAATTTTAATTAAAATTTAAAAAGAAATTAGTAATCCAAATTTTTATAAAACTATGAAATTTTTTTCCTAAATCAATAAAAATTTGAGTGATATTTTTATATAAAATTAAAAATCAAATATAATGATGTACTCAATTTTAAACCTAAAAGAAATTATTTTTACAAATTGATTAAAATGACCAATTATGAATGTGATAAAATTTATTTAAAAAATTTTAACATATGTAATTTAATAAATTATTTACTTAGTCAATAATTGAGTCATATATATGTAAAAATTTTATAGATTATAATTTATATATTCATGTATCAAATGACGGTTCCACACTGAGAAGAAGAGATGGGGGGTTCGGTGATAAGGTACACATCGAGTAAACTATGTGTTTGGGGGGGTGGGGAATTTTTGATGATAGATATAAAGCCACAATAATATACATATAAACTAATATGAGGATTTATAATGAATAAAAATTCAACACATTCTTAAAATTTTATATGCATTCTTTGTTTGAAAAAATAATTAGCAATAATACACATATGTTTTGATGAAAATTTAAATCAAAAACCTCATTCAACAATATTATCAATTGAATCAAAATCCAAATAAACTAGAATAATATATGGATATTAAAAACCCTATGGATTTGATAAAACAAATTCATTAGTAAATAATCACATCCTATCAATGATATCATGGTTCATAATAACAATGTTGTATCAATATATTTAATTTGAGGAAAATAACCCCTTATAACATTTCTAATTTTTTCATAAAAACCCACAAGAGAATGAAGATGAAATATATAATTAAATGATATAAATTAAGAGGAATCATCCTAAAAATAATAAATTGTTTTAGATTCACTATTCCAAGTTAATCAATGTGTATAAAAATAACAATTTCTTAGTGAATTGGGAATTTTATCAAGAAAACCGTACCTTAATTTCTAACATCCACCAATACACATAAATATCCTATATAAAAAATTAAATATTTTTTTCATTTATTTAATAATTATATTCAAATATAAAAACCTTTATAACCAAAATTACAATTAATCTCTAAATGTATATTAGTTAACAAATTTCTATTTTTAGAATTAGTTTTCTGTAATCCTTATCGTTTTGAACTAGTTTCATATTAGATGATTTTTTCTTTATTCATCCTTAAAGAATAATCATACCATGAAATTAAAATTTTATAAAACTGATTATTTATAATTAAATATATATTTATAATTTCATTAGGTGGATATTTTTTTTATGGTAGTTATAGATGAAATTAGAAACATGAATGTTTCTGTGATTTTTATGTAATGAGAGATAGTTTATTTATTATTGATTTCATATTAGTGTTATATAAAAATGATAAAAAGTTTATTATTTAGTTATTTCCTTCATATATTTTTTTATATTAATTAATCAAATTCATAATTTACGCTACTTTATTTCCTTGTTAAATTAGTTTCATATACCGACCCAAACAAGAATATACCTAAAATGGCTGATTAAAGGTATGATGAATGTTTATTTTATAATAATATCATTATTATAGATGAATAATTATATTACATATATATTTTAATTTTTTTAATCATGTTTTTTTATTTAAAATTAAAATAATTATATTAGAAAAAAATGTGATTAGTTGTTTCATAGAGGTGGTTTCCCACACAACGCATAATTAACATTTTTAATTCTCAGATAAAGAGAGTGAAATAATTTAGATTTTAATTTCATTCTTTAGTAATAATATTCATATAATATAGTTATATTTATTATTGAAATTCATGCATATAATCATTTGAGGATAGGTAGGGGTTCAAAAAAATTGTAGCTTTTATTTCTTGGTGGTGGTTGTTCGAACAGAAAACGGGTAAAGGATTAGTTTTTAATAATAGAAAACTGAAAAAAAAATATATATTTCCTAAATATAATAAAAATTAATATATTAAAAAAATAATTATATATGTATTATAAAATCATAAAACGTAGTTATGAAATTAAAGAAAATAAGATAGGGAATAAACTAACCACACAGAGAACATATGATTTTTCATGGAACAGTTAGTAGAAATATATATCTTAATCCAATTTAAAGTGAAAAAATATAATAACATTAATATGGATATAATTGATAGAAAAGTAGTATATATTATATCATAAAAATCATTTTTCCAGTGTTATTAAATGGGTGTTGGTGAAACCTTCTATAACTGTTGGTAATGTAATTATTGTAATTATTTGTTAAAATGAACAGATAACAAGTATCATGTATAAAGAAAAAAAACATGATTCAAAGTGGAATTGGGGCTTTGATAAGTTCCTCATTACCTCATAAAATAATCTGAGAATTTTGTTTTAAAATTTATTTTAGGTCCATTAATCAATGAATTTTTACAAGTACCATTTTTTGGTTTTTCATAGTAAGATGTTTCTATAGATGTAATATTTTTTTTATTCCTAAATATAAACTACTGCATATTACATTATTTATACATAATAATACAATATGTATTTAAATTTTGTCATAGAAAATTTACATGTTTATAAAAAAACAATATTACCATTATATAATGTAATGAGTAAAACATAGCTTTATGAAAATGTGTATTTTTATAATTTCAGTTTATGTGTCAGACGAAATCAAAAATTTATTTTAATTTAATCATATTATTTTTTACTATAAAAATATTATACTGATTTTAAATAAAATAAATTCTAACATTTACAAAAAATACAATTTAATTATATGAAATGACAAAAGAAATATTTTGTAGAAATTATAATTTATTCATAAAAATCTATATAATTAGTTTTTATAATTAAAATAATAATTTTAAAAATTTATAGTTTACATCATAATAAAAATATTTTATTTTTTAATAATCTAATCTTCTATGTATTTCATATATTATTATAAATGTAATAGTGTTAGTGAAAATTATATTTTCAATAAAAAACTATTTTTGGAAAATTTAAAAAAAATTCTTACTCTAATATTGAAATTATAAATTAAAAAACATATTTTATTTTCCTGAAATAAATTTTTTAAATTTAATTTTATAAAATTTCAATAAAGTCATAAATTATAAAGAGAAACTGTTTTATAATTAAATAATGTTTCAAATTATTAACCATTCTTATTATTAGGTCTTTCCAATTATTAAATAATTTTATATTATTTTATAATATATATTATTCATATAAATTATAAACCACCTCTATAATTTTTTTTTCTATTAATGTGTATAAAAAATAAATATTTTGGGAAATGAATTTATAATTAAATTATATTGTTAATTTTATCAATTAATTACTAAATATATGTTATAAATAACATACCAAAATGATTGTTACCTGGTTAAATCATTTTAATTTCAAGTAACATAATACATTTTGAAATTACTGTTAGATCAAGTAATATGGTATGATCAGGTGGTAGTCAAGGGAGTTTATTCGACTTGCATGGGCATCAAAGTAATTTCCCAACGAATAAATTCTACTATCATTGTATTTCTGTCATTCTATAATATTTTGTGTCATTATTTGGATTGTATTGTGGTTTATCCTTATGAAGCTACATCATTTCAATTTGTAGATATGAAAACCGATTTACCTATTTCATTAAAATGGATTATACATAGATTAAGATAATATATTTACAAAACCACATAAAATTCGCTAAATGGATGTATAATCATATTTTCAAATGGTAATGTAACAATAAAATGGGATACTATAATAAAAAATTGAAGATTATTTTATTAGAAAAATTTAAATATAAGGTCACTTAGTTGATTATTTGATGATCACATAAAATATTAATGGGACAATGTAGTGGGTGGAACAAGATATTTTTACAACATGTATATTTATTGAGTGGATAATAATGTTATTCACTACCAAGAATATTCAAAACACCATAACATGGTCATGGTATCAAAGGATTTTATATTATCCATTAGTATTGAGAATATTTTTCCTATCCTTCTTGTTAGACCATGGATTAGGGAATTTATTTTTCACAATCCCCATGTTTACCACATTTATCAAATAAGACTACTAGGGGTTCCTCTGGATGAACACCATTTTCTTACATAGTGTCTATCATGAAGTTTAATATTCCTTTACAATTTGGATTTCTATTTAATCCCTTTCCACATATAAAACATCTATAGATTCCTTTAATAAATTCCACCTAGATTAATTTTACAATATATTTAACAGTTCATAAGATGAACATTATTTCCATCATTTTATTTTTTACCCAAATTTCCTTGAGACTGCATCATTCCCTGCTTTGGTGTGTTTTGAAAATAAACTATATTTATGTTTTTAATCACACTTCTTGATAACAGTTTCTTCCTAATAATAATATTTCACCCTCTACCCTTATCCAATGTTAGTTATTGTATGGATAATCCCAAAATTATCTGTTGAATATATTTTCAACTTTATCCTTCAAAGATTCTTTCATTAATAAAATAAAGATATGTCAATCATGATTTATCAAAAATTAACACATTATGATCAGTATTGTACGCTAATTACATGAAAAATTCTACCAATAAATGTATTGCTGCTAAAAATTATTACAATATCATCTTGTTGTTCCAAAATCATTCTATATTCAACATAGTTTTCATTAATTTTTTTTATCTAATACATTATTCTTAAACACATAATGTAAATTTGAAATATATCATACATAATTTATTGTAAATATTATGTGAGTAACCAAATAATATCACCTAGGAGAGTCTAGAATGATGTGGAACTTTAGGACCACTCATCATGAAACATATTGGAGAATGGTTCACTATTGAAGTAGAAAATTTCAAGTAATTACACCACGTACATCTATTATATAGCCATATCATATTTTTGGTATCACAATAGGGATGTAATTTCTAAAAGGATCACACAATTTCTACTTTTCCCAATATTGGGTATATTATCCAATACATAAATTTATCCTTATTTTATTTCATTAAAGATATCTAACCTAAATTCCCAAAAATGAATAAATTAATCATAAAATATAACTATATAATGGTTTCATAGTAGCAATAGTTACCCATGAAAAAAATATCATTTTTTACAATTATTTCAATAATATAAACAATACATCTCAAAAAATAATTCATTATATATATGACGTATGTTTTGGTGTATTTGAGGAATAACTATATGAGAAATTTATTTTGAAATGCATATAATCATTTCCTTATAATGAAGCCACACTAGACCCCTTCTAGATTTATTTTTTGTTATAAAAATATTAATAATATGGGGAAATAGTTACAAATGAAAGGGTTGATCTTAGATTATCAGTAATTGTATACATATGATATAATAATTAAATGACATTTTTGTCCATATGATGATAATATCAGTGTAATCATGATTCATAAGAAACAAATGACCATGCAGTAATATATCTGAAATCAAAAAATTAGACATAGAAAAACAATATTTCTAAAAATGACAAGGAAACATTAATAAATAAAAATAATCCTTAAAATCATTACATATGAATGAGAGTAAGTATAAAAATATGATATCATTAAAATATGTGGTATCAACTAATATTAGGAAATATAAAAGTTATTATGTGCACCCCACTTTCCTAGATTAATAGAAATAGAAATTTAATTTTCAATACTTATCTCGTTAGGTATACACTTTTATGAAATTTATTCAAGCGAGATATAGGCACATGGAAATAATTGTACGTACTTATGAGTTCAGCATAAAAATAATTCACAAATCATGTAACAATGAATCCATGGAAATAAAACAGTTAAAAGAGAACCATAATTTTAAAAATATTAATTTTCAATATAATAATGAACCAATGAAAAGAAAATGGGTTCATATATTTTTCATTTTGAATCTTAAAAGACAAATCTTCAGTATTTATAACAAGATAATACTATATAAGATAATTGGCTATCAAAATATATTCAATATTATTTTATTAAAATATCTATCAATCATGATTATAATGAATATATTATTTGAACTCTATATTTATAGGTTATATGGTTAATATAAAAATTTTCCAAATAAATTAAATCATAGAATCTGGTTGAACAACATTCATCTAATGAAATAAAAAATAGTGTAGTAACATTGTAAATGAAATATATGAAAAGTCTTTTCAAATAAAAAGGATGATTATGAATGTAAAAGGTATGGATATATTATTCTTCTAAAAGATATAGATATAATAAAATCCAAACAAAGAATGAATATGGATGGTGTTATTATTATAATATCATTGATATAAATTATTACATCGTAAATTATAATTACATAGATGAAAATAAAAATAAAATATATTAAAAAAATTAAATTACTTTCGAAATAAGAAATATCAACGATCTATAGATATAATTTTAATGAAATATTTTATAAAACTAAAATAAAGTTAATTTCATTGAGAAAATGGTTTGGTGAAAAAGTAATCATGTTGAGAACACATCATTCACCAATACAAATATAGGGAAATGGTGTCCCTAATCAAATACATTTTAATTATATCATGAAATTAAATGAATATGGTTATATTTGAAGAATAATGGACATATTTTCAGGTAGAAACTGAATTCTTCTAGTGGATTTCATGGGGTGATGGGAGGCCCATTTTATGGTGGAAGAGAATGATATTTTTTATAAAATCATAATATAAAGGGAAAATATGTTTCAAATACAATAAAGTATATAATATAGAATGATATGGATTATAAGATTGAATAATGTTGATATTCCCTGAAAAATTCATTTTAAAATTTTTCATAACAACCTTTCTATGCCATTTAATCTTATAATATTTGCTATTACCATTTTTTTGTTTTACCGTGGAAATTAGTTTTTACCTAAATAGTTAAATTTTCATTATTAAAATTAAAATAAACCATATTAAATATTTTGTACAAGATTATTCCATATTTGAAATCTATTTTATCAGATAAAATTTTCATGTGTAGGAAAACAAAATTTTTACATTATCTCATGTAACACGTAAAAATCGTTTTTTAGAAAGTGCATTTTTATGAGTAAAAATTATAAGTAATTTATAATTATAAATTATAAATAAATTGAAGGATATAAGTTTTTTATAATAAAAAAATTTATTTAATGAGTATTTCAAATAAATAAATAAAATTACCAAAATAATATTTATTTAAAAGAAAACATGAAACATAGTTTCTATTTCAAAAATAGATCTTATACCCATATATTGTTCATGATCACAATTTAAAATACAATTTTTTTTGTAAATTGTATTGTTTATATTCTTAAAGGAATTTCCAAACCATTAAAATTTCAGTAAACATTTATTTCAGTATTATATTATTTTAAGGATTTTGATTTGGTAAAAATTATATTTTCAATATTAAACAGAAAATAAATTCTATTCAAAATAATTCAAAAAATATTCATTGATGTATTACATTAATTTACAATACAGATATAATTTTAATTTTTAAAAATTATATTTATTTGATTTTCTATATTTAATTCTAAATCAATTAATGAAATATAATGAAAAATCATTTTTATATGGAAATAACATTTCAATGTATTATGAAATACAATTTTTATACCCTATCAATTAATAATAGATTTAGTGTTATTATATTATATATATTATTCATTGAAACACTATAAATTATCTATAATAAATGTAAATATGGTAATTACCCTAAAATATTAATAGTAAAATTATTATAAGATCTTAATTTATACTTAAAAATACCATTATGATATATTTATAAGATATTAGTATAAAGAAAGATGTTTTGGATGTCAAGGGAGGTGATTCTATTACATTGGATCTTGTTGAAATTACCATGTGTTTTAATTCTACTCACATTAAATTTCAATCATATCATATTTATTTTAATTTATATTTTTAGGGGTTAGAGGAGAAAATATGTGAATCTAATTATATCCAACCATGAATAGATTATCTTCATGAGGGATATACCCCTACAAGATTGAATTTCACTCTTTTTTTCTTCATATACATCACAACATAGATTCATCTATTTATACCTATTAATTTAATGGCTATAGTATAATGATAAAAATATATTTTATCATATCAAATCATTTTTTAAGGGTTTGAATTCATAATAACATACTGTAAAAAAACATTATATGCAGATATATATTTATCTTTATTGGTCATTACATATTGGGGGAGGCATGACCTGAACTCATGGTGTAATAAACCATGTATATTTCATGTAGATGGTTTCATGTAGTTTATAGATCTATTTTCATAGTTGACATAGGAGACACTGAATTGTGTGATTAATCCATTAATAATGTTATGTTATTCTATGATTTAATTTTTTTGACCGCATTTGATTATGTATTTCACCAAATTGGGATTCAAATTTTCTGATATGAATCTTATAAAACATTTATACTAACAAAAATTTGACCAAATTTATTTTGGATTATAGTGTGGAATTTATTTTTTGTTTATCCAAGATCCCTTAATGGTTAATTTTCGATGAGAATGTCAAAGTTTATAAAATTATTGATGTATATTACTTGTTTTAAAGGGTTTTTTGAAAAAAAACAAGATTATCATGAAGTATGTACTGAACTAATATTGAGGCACATGTACATTACATTAATTTTTAGGAATAATTAATACATAACAAGAACCAACACCCAAGGACCGTAATAGTTTAGTGTCTTTAGAAACTCGGAACATAATATTCTAATCATGGTGAAAGATTTTCAACATATCCCATAATGATAATCCCTTTGTTCTTACATAAAACCTTTCTTTATATCCTGGGGAATAGAAAACATAAAAAAGGTGATCTCAAATGCTCAGTAAGGGTAAACATAGAGAACATAAAATGATCCATAAACATTTGAATGCAAAAACATGAACATAAAATCTAAACATCAAAATCTTGAGCAAAGACATAAATCATAGAAGTACGTAAGGAATATATCATAAAGGAACATCAATCGTGGTAAAATGGCTTGGGAATAAAACATGTAATTGTAGAAAACTATTAAGCACATGATATTATTTCAATTTTAGCCAAGGCATTGACGCCAAAACCATCTTAGCAGACAAATTCCCTTTCTAAATCGAGTTCACTCCTCGTTCCAGTCCTGTAAAACTAATCCGGATTTACATACCCTTCCAGCCATGTCTATATCATGAGATATAAATAGTTACTCAAATAATTGGAGGGATATATAGGTCCCACCTATCCCCTATTGAAGTCATTATTTTGTGTGCCACAAAATAAACATACATCATTCATAATAACCCAATGAATAAAAAGGTTTTCATAAACATCATCCCATCATAACATAGTCCATATAAAAGAAATGGATATCATTTCATCATAAAAATAATCAAACCATGTAAATAATAGGGACAATATACATGAAACATAATCATACTAAATAATATCATCTTAGATGGAAAATAGTTTAGACAAAACACTTGAAATGAATTCTTGAAGAAATTATCCTTTCTTCTTCAAAATCGTTTTCTTTTCAGAAAATGCCATTAAAGTTTAAAAGAAAATGATTTTTTTGAAAATAATAATGGAATTTTTTAGAGTAAGATTCATTGAAATAAGTGTTTATGAAACCAAAAAATTTCATTCACGCTGTATAAGATAAAAATAATTCTTCTTGTACTTTTGCCGAAAATGAAAAAAAGTACCTCGTATGGTAAAAAAAAGAATGATTCCATACATACCATGTAGTAAAAGTAAAAAATGGGTAAAATGAATTTAAAAATTCATGAAACCAGTTTTAGAAAATATGGACACGAATGATAAATATAACCCTAGTAAATACTTATGAATAAAAATCTCGGATAAAAACGAGATTGGAAAAGTTATCCCTTACCTTAGGCCCGATATGCATCGTATGTATCCTAACCTCCTATATAATGATTTAAATATTTTCATTGACATATTTCAGAAACATATTCATTGTTATGATATCATATATGGTTCACTTATGACATTATATTACATATTCTTTTGTAAATTCCATGTTAAAGCAGCATTTTGGGTAAAACTGTTTTATTTATCGAACGTGTTTGAACATGTTGTTCTTGATATTATTATTACTTATATCATGGTTTAATTACATACAGAATGTAAATAATGATTTAAATATCAAATATATTCAGTATATATATATATAATATATTGATAAATGAAATGAAATAAACTGTTTATGGAGACGGTAAGTCATACGTCCGCATGAACACTGTTTTCCTTTCCTTATTAACTTGAATGGAAGTAAGTATATGAAATATATATATATATACATAAATCCAGTAGCTTTATCATGTCATATATTTCATTATTATTCATTATATATACTTTATATTCATTCTTGGGTGGTTAACAAGGAGAATGAATCTCATCGCCTCTTGGAGACGGTAATCTGTACGTTTGCACGAGCGATGATATAGTCCCCATAATTATTGAATTTAATTAGAGTGGATGATATAATATATCAGAAATATTATTATGTTATAATGACTATATATAATTATTCTTTACACTATTATATCGATCCCAGTAAGGTGGTGGTGGAAAAACTGATTACACCGCGACGTGGAGATGGTATCCGGTACGTAAGCATGCGCGGTGATTTCATTTTCAGTAGGATGGATATAAAGTGAAATAAGATTGTTTCATATTTATAATAACATATATATATATATATATTTTTAATACAGATGTTATTACTTTATAATGAAACAACAAAATAAGAGGAAGTATAAGAAGAAAGAATCCTGAAAGAATCGGTAAAAGAGATTACCTCTTCTTCGATGCACCTCCTATAAACTATTTTTTGGGCACTAGGGTTGGCATTTTGAGTAGACCAGAACCACTATGAAATAACTAGATATGCTGAGAAGAGTAATTTTCAAGGTTTGGCCGAGCTTCAATACTCAAATGGGTGTGATGAGAAGTGGGAATGGGTGCCCTTTTAATAAGGGAGGAGAGGGGCACCTTTTGGAAAACAAAAAATATTATTTTATAATAAAGTCATATTCGGTTCATAATATCTCCAAATTGATTTATTTAGAAAATTAAGTTGTTATGGGTTGAAATACACTCAACCAATAGCTTTTAGAAATGTTTAGGTTACTATTTTAACCTTATCATTTAGATTAAACTATAATTTAAATCATTTAACTTTTACTGTGTCTTTTTTTTCTTACACTATTTGGATAATAAATATACTATAACAAGCGAAAGGAACCCCAAGGGGTTAATTATTAATATATATAACCATATCTAATTCATTTGGCTGAATCATAGAATTTTAGGAATATAATAACAATTAATAATATAATATTTGTTTTAAAAACTATTTTATGTCAATTTTGACACTATTTGATACTTGATTTTTGAAAAAATCCTAACATCATGATTAGTTCAAAAAAAGTTAATTAAATCAATAAACAAATGTCATATTAACCTATAAAATTATTGTAATACATAAAGTGTCTCAAATTATATTTATTTGGGTATTTATATCATCAATTATGTTAATATTTCATTAATAAGGTAACTACACCATCATCATTGTGTCATAAATAAATTAAAATATTTAATGTCTAAAAATTATAAATAAAATACCATTATGTAGGAAAACGTTGTAGATTTATAATGAAAATTTATAGTCTAATTTATCTTATGTATAACCCTATATTAAATTTTTCTTAGTTATTAAACATTGATTTTAACTATTTTAACTCTTCTTTAAATAAAATAATAATAAATTTACTAATCTAATCCAAGTGGAATTAAGGGTAATATTTTATTCCTAAGGTTGTTTTTGGCCGAATTAGAGTTATCCAATAGAATTAGGACATGTTTTAGGGTAATAATAATAACATTTTTTACTTTTAATTACCCTATTTACTTTTAACCGTGGTAAATAAAAGTAAAAAGTTACTCTTTGCTACAAAATATTTTTATCTTATTGAACCAAGTTATACGCGTTGATATTAACCATGTCTCTCAGATTTTTAAAATTACACTCATAGAAGCCGTAAAATTAGGTTTTATGTTAATTTTCAAACTCTCTTATGAGGTGGGTCAAAGACAGTGAAAAGTTCAATAAAATTCTCATTTATCAAAAATTATTATAAAAAGACTCCAATGAATTATATTGAAAATATATAGCTATTATGTATAAATATTGACCTAATGTATATTTAAATAAAACAAATAAATATTTAAAAAAAATTTTATTTTTAAATAGTATCCTAGTGTTCTCACTATATATCATAAATTGAATGTTTTCAAAAAAATACCAAAAATTCAACCTAAGATAATTTCGATATTCCGAATCCAAAAATGAAGTCCATTATGAGAGATGATATTTATAAAATTTCAAAAAGTGGGTATTACTATTCATAACATCTAGTTTACATAACATATCATTGTTTAGTGAAACTCGATATTGCGAACAACACACACTATCGTGGAAGGTCGTGATTGTGCATAATGAAAGCCAAGTAAGGGATGCCTATAGTGAAAGATCCCTTTGGTGTAGCATACAACACAATACATCAATGAAATTAAAAAGAATATTTTTTATAAAATCTCTAGGTGTTACATTCTACACCCCTTAAAATGAATTTCTCCCTCAAAATTCGTTGGGGTTATAAATGGTTCCCTACTCGAAATTTTCTTTAATAGAATCCCTCATCATAAAAAGGAATACCAAAACTTATCATTAAAAACTAATGTATGAAACCTAATGGTTACACAAATTAACTAATCAATGGGTTTCCACATAGGAGAACATAGGTGAAAATATGTATATGGATGAGAAATCTGACCATCATGTTCTGATGGAGAGTGGCAGAGAACATGGATATGAAAAAGCCTACAATCATAAAGACTTATATTTGTTATGATCTATAGTACCATATAATTCATCGGATATAAGGTCACTGGGACAACATTTTTGGTTTTGGAGATCAATTCCCTATTGTTAAATAATTTGAATTTGAAGAAATACTTACTTTATTTTGGTATAATCTCACTGTTGTTCATTCAATGAACAATTCCCACTTCATATAATTAAAAAATTAATTTTAATTTGACATTCATGAAGTGTTAGCAGATCATGTGATAGAATGATGGGTCATTCCATCTGTCTCAAACAAAAGGATAGAAAAAGTTATCAAAAATACATAAGTCTACCTATAGTGAGATTAATCATATATGGTTCCTAAATGGACTTATACTTGATATATCATACTGATTAATATTATAAAACTAGTTTCTACTAACCAGGGACTTCTTATTGGCCAGAGGTAGTCGATAAAGGCCTGTCACACTTCGGTTGTGGGTTCGATTCCGACAGCCTTGTCCGACGCGACGAGTTGTCGCCCGTGATGTAGGTTGTCCTTTTTCTAAAACATCATTCTCATAACATTCCAGAAATAATATCGAAAATAGTTCTTGCCTTAAACAATACTGACTTATGTCAAACATAATCCATTCTAATCTTTAGGCTTATTTAAAATACTTCTGTCCGATTACTAGAAATTTTATCTACCATGCACATGAATTCCTTCATTTGTCCCCCATATATCATAAGATAAATAATGTTGTTTGTAACATTCCAAACATGTTAATACCCTAATAATGTATTCTCTTGAAACATAAATTACTATAGAACCGTAGTGAAAACATGAATGCTATCAAAAGTTAACTCTTTCCATATACTAATATCGCAAAAATACTATATACTCAAACCATGATATAACTTTTTCCTTATATCAGTCATGAGCTCAATTCATTTTTTACTTTATCGCTTCATTATGCGCATATCATCTCCTTTTAAAAAATATTACAATCACTTTTCATTGTTACCGGTACCATATAACTATTGAAAACCAATACATAGATATTCTAAAAATCGATGATTCCATAAATGAGATTCCATGATACTATTTTAAAATCCCATTACATAAACACTTAATTATTACACAACATCATTATCATACACAACATCACAAATAGTGATCACATGTGACTTCCATTTATCCTTTGACTTAAGAGGATTCTCCCATTTATCATCATTAACAGTTGGATTAGGGAATTGATTAGCATAATTCCCCATTTCCTTCCACTGGAAGCATTGAAGTGTTGGTGGTGCATTATCTGTAGTATTTTCTTTATTCACATCATTATCAACCCTTTTTCCGTTACATTGACACTAACCTGCTCGATTAACTTCTTTTCCAAACTTAAAACATTTTCTTCTCCCTTTAAGAAAATATCCTCCATGCTTCTTTGCACACATTGAGCATAAAGAATCATTCATCTTATTTTCACGACTATTCTGAGATTTCACCTTAAACTCTGTCTTTCGTTTCTTATCAAAACCATGAGATGGATATGTAACACCAACATAAATTTCTACCTTGATATAACAATGAAAAATATCTTCATATCTAATGAAGTCTCTTATAGCTAATTCCCTTCAAAGATTTGGTTTTAAGACACTGAAGAATCGATAAACTTTACTTTCAGGTTGGATGATAATGCCAGATGCATACCTTGCAATCCTTGTAAAATTTTTCTTTTTATATACCAACGGATTCATCATCCTTTTTCTTAGGCTCAAGGAAATATTTTTCCATTTTTTTCGAAGAATACGAGGGATGTACTTACTAAAAAATAAGTTCATGAACTCATCCCATTCCATGGATTCAATATCATCTCGGGGCCTCGTATTCTTAATTAGAGTCCACCATTGATCTGCTTCTCCTTCTAAACGGTAAATAACTAGAATGACTTTTTAATTTTCTGAACAGCGATATATGGAAAATATATTTTCAATGGTACTGATCCATTGTTCAACAACAAGTGGATCAGAAGACCCACTGAAAGAAGGTGGACGTTGCCTCATGAAGGACTCAATATAATATTGTTCCCCTCTCTACTCATTTGGATGTCCAGAATGATTAATAGCTTGTGTAAGTATGGAAATAAGGTTTTTCACTGCATCTTCCATAACATTGGTTTGTTCAGGAAGACAATCATTGAATTTTCCATTAAATTGATCAGCATGGTTCTTTCGGGTTCAACCATCATCTAAAACCCAAAAAGAAATGTGTGGGAGGAAAAAATCATGCTAGGGAAAACAACATAACAAAGAGGGAGTACCTTCAACATAAAACATCTTAGGTTTAATTCTAAGATCGTTACCATAATTCTAGGACTATATCCTATACTTATAATTAACCATAGGGACATCCCTAGACATACCTTAGAAATATCTTTAGGGATTTAACTAAAGCTTTCACATCCTAGTTTCCAAAGGTTAACTAAACCTGTCCTCTAATACCAACTGTAGATACCCAAGATTGATTAACATAGGCATTACATTACTTTTGCGGAATAATTAATACATAATAATAACTAACACTCAAGGACCATAATCATATAGTGTCTTTGGAAACTCAGAACATAATCTTTAAATCATGGTGAAAGATCTTCAACATATTCCATAAAGATCTTCCCCTTTTATTTTCCTACCAAAAACCTTTCTTTATATCATGGGGAAAATAAACCATAAAAAGGGTGAGCTCAAATTCTCAGTAAGGGTAAACATAGAGAACATAAAACAATCCATAAACATTTTAATGCATAAACTAAAACCTAAAATCTTAACAAAAAAATCGTGAAAAAAGACATAAATTTTGGAAGTGCGTCAGGCATATTTCATAAAGTAACATCAAAAATGATAAAATATCATATTAATAAAACATGTAATTGTGTAATACAATTAATCACATGATATTATTTCCATAGAAGCCAAGTCATTGCTGGAAAGACACTCTTAGTGGACAAAGTCTCTTTATAAATCGAGTTTACTCCTCGTTCCAGTCCTGTAACACTAAACCAGATTAACATACCATTCCAGACATGTCTATCTCAAGAGATATAAATCATTACTGAATGAATTGGAGAGATATAAAGGTCCCACCCATCTCATAATGAAATCATTCTTTTGTGTGCCACAAAATAAACATATATCATTCATAATAACCCAATGTATAAAATGGTTTTCATAAAAATCATCCCATCATAACATAATACATATAATAGAAATGGATATCATTTCATCATAAAAAGATTCAAATCATGTAAATAATAGGGACATTATACTTGAAACAGAATCATACTAAATAATATCTTCTTAGATGGAAAATAGTTTTGACAAAACACTTGAAATGAATTCTTGAGGAAAATATCCTTTCTTCTTCAAAATAATTTCCTTTTCACAAAATTCCATTCAATTTTAAATGAAAAAGGAATTTGTTCAAAAAAATCATGAAACTTGGTATAGGAAGATTCATTGAAATAAGTTGTTATGAAACAGTAAAAATCTATTCACACCGTATAAGTTAAAAAAACATTGTTCACGTACTTTTGCCGGAAACATCAAAAAGCTCCTCGCCTGGTAAACAAAAGAAAGATTCCTTACATACCATGTATTAAAAGTGAAAAATGGGTAAAAATGACTTTAAAAAACATGAAACCATATTTAGAAAATAGGTACATGGATGATAAATATAACCCAAGTAAATACTTATGAATAAACAATCTTGGATAAAAACGAGATTGGAAAAGTGATCCCTTACCATAGATACGATATGCTTCGTACGTATCTGAAACTCTTATATAATGATTTAAACAATTACATTGACATATTAATGAATCATATTCATTTTTATGATATCATATATGGTTCAATTATGGCTTTATATTACTTACTCTTTTGTAAATTCCATGTTCAAGCAGCATTTTTGGGTAAAATCATTTTATTTATCGTACGTGTTTGAAATTGTTGTTCTTGATATTATTATTAATTATATAATGGTTTAATTAAATCTAGAATGTAAATAATTATTTATATATCATATATATTCTGTATATATATATATATATAATAGATAGATAAATGAAATTAAATACACCGTTCATGGAGACGGTAGGCCGTACGTACGCATGAATGATGTTTTCATTTCCTTATTGACTTGAATGGAAGTAAGTAGATGAAATATATATATATATATATACACAAAATATATTAGCTTTATCATTTCATATATTTCATTATTATTCATTATATATACTTTATAATCATTCTTGAGTGGTTAACATGGAGAATGAATCTCATCGCGTTGTGGAGCCGGTAATCCGTACGTACGCACGAGCAATGATATCGTTCCCATAATTATTGAATTGAATTGGAGTGGATGATATAATATCTCATAATCAGTTCTATGTTATAATAAATATATATTTATTCTTTACACCATTATAACCATCAAAGTAAGGTGGTTGTGGAAAAACAGATTACATGACGGCGTAGAGACGGTATTCCGTACATATGCACACACGGTGATTTGTTTTCTGTAGGATGGATAAAAGGGGAAATATGATTGTTTAATATTTATTATAAAATATAAGTATATATGTAATAATTATGTTATTACTTTATATTTAAACAACTAATGTAGAGGAATTAGAAGAAGAAAGAACCTAGAAAGAATCTGTAGAAGAGATTACCTCTTCTTCGACGCAGCTTCTTTAAACTTCATATTAGGGCACTAGGGTTGGTCTTCTCTGAACACCAAAAACTCTATGATATAACTATATAGGTTGATAATATGAATTTTCAAGGGTTGGCCGAGCTTAAAGGCTCAAATGGGTGTGAAGAGAAGTGGGAAGGGGTGCCCTTTTCATTAGGGAGGAGTGGGGTAGCTTTGGAAAAACATAAAATATTATTTTATAATAATGTCATATTCAGTTTATAATAGCTCTAAATTGGTTTATTTAGAAGGTAAACTGGGTATGGGTCGAAATCCTCTCAACCAATAGGTTTTGGGCAATTTTAAGTTAATATTTTAATCTTATCATTTCGATTTAACTCTAAGTTACATAATTTAACTTTTACCGTGTACTTTTGTTTTCATACACTATACGGTTTATAAACATACCATAACATGCTAAACGAACCCATGTGGTTCATTATTAATATATATATAACCTTATCTTAGTCATTTTTCTGAACCATAAATATTTAGGAATAGAATAACAATTAATAATATAATATTTGTTTAAAAAACTATTTTACGTAAATTTTGACACTATTTGATACTATATTTTTGTGAAAATCATAACAACATGATTAGATCAGATAAAGATAATTAAATAAATATTAACATGTCATATTAACCTATATAATTAGTTGAATTAATCAGAAGTCTCAAATTACATTTATTTGGGTATTTATATCATTAATTATATTAATAATTCATTAATAATGTAATTACTGCATCATCATTGTGTCATATATAAATTAAATTATTTAATGTCTAAAAAATTATAAATAAAATACCATTATGTTGGAAATATGTTTATATTTCTAATGAATATTTATTGCCTAATTTGTCTTTTGTATAATTCTATATTAAAAATGTTTTAGTTATTAAACATAGATTTTAACTATTTTAACTCTTCTTTAAATAAAATAATAATAATCATCCTCATCTAATCCAAGTGGATCTAAAGGGTAATATATTATTACTATGGTTGTTTTTGGTCAAATTACACTTATCCAATAGAATTAGGACATGTTTTAGGGTAATAATAATATAATTTTTACCCATAATTACCCTATTTAATTTTAACAGTGGTAAATAAAAGTAAAAAGTTACAATTAACCAAAAATTATTTTTATCTTATTGAACAAAATTTTACTCCTTGATATTAACCATGTCTCCTGGATTTTATAAATTTCACTCATTGAAGCAGTAAAATTTCGTTTTATGAAAATTTTCAAACTCTCCTAGGAGGTGGGTAAAAGATGGTGACAGGTTCAATAACATTTATATATATCTAAAATTATTATAAAATGACTCAACTGAATTAAATTGAACTAATATAGGTATTAAGTATCAATTTTGACCTAAAATAAATTTAAATGAAATAAATAATTATTTAAATAAAAAGTTCGTTTTTAAATAGTAACCCAGTGTTTTCATTATTCGTCAAAAATTAAAAGTTTTCAGAAAAATACCAAAAGTTCACCCAAGGATAATTTTGATATTCTGAATCCCAAAATGAAGTCCATTTTGATAGATAAAATTTATAAAATTTCAAAAAGTGGGTATTACTCTTAATAACGACTAGTTCATAAAACATATCGATGTTTAGTGAAACACGGTATTGCGTACAACACATGCTATCGTGGATGTTTGTGGTTGCGTGTAATGCAAGCCAAGCTAGGTATGTGTGTATTGAAAGCTCATTTTTTTGTAGCATACAATAGAATACATCAATGAAATAAAAAAAAATTCATAAAATCTCAGGGTGTTACAAAGTAGATTATTAAGGGTCTGATATTAATATTATATTTCAATCATATATTATAAAAAAGAGATTATTTACATAAATTTTTAATAATACCTCTTTATAATCCTTTTATGATTATAGATTATAATAAAAAATATAGATTCCATTAACTTTCTAAATGAAGTGGGGTTTTTTTATAATGAATTATTTTCAAAAGGGAGTTATTTTTTCACAAATTGCAATGTTAGGGAAATGGGTTTTCATGGTTCCTCACCATGTATTTATTGATATAAATAAAACATGTTTTATATTATGAAATTGATGTGTTTTTATTAGAGAGGTTTCAAATTTCATATGGGTCCCACGATCGAATCTGGTGAAGTTCTATCAAAATTGGGAGGCATGATTTCATTGTGTTCATGTGTTTTGTTATTTAGAAAATTCCTCTTAGAATGTTAAAAACATAATTTCGATGTCCATTCATTTGGAGTGATCATCTCAAGGAATCCTCTCATTTTTTTGGAAAAGACATTTTTTCCATGGCCTCTACATAGAAGTTGAATATACTAAGGGAATCAAACCATTCTAACATATAGAGATTATATTGGACATTATAGATCTATTTCGGCCGGAAATCTATAGATATAAATATTCAGTTTAATTAATTGGGTATATTTAATTGATTTGTTGATTACCAATTACCTCAATAATCCTAAGCCTTTATAAGAATGATCCATTATGTATTATCTCGTCAGGAAAATTTAAGTGTGATGGAAGTACATTTTTACTCTTAAATAATATGAGAAAATTTTGTAGGGGTTAGTAATGGTGAATTCCATTCAATGGTTTTATTTCATGATAGAGAAATTTTTTGAAATGTATTGAACAAGGAAGTGTTCAATTGTTTAGGAAACAAGGAAATAAGTATGTCGATCAATTTCTTGAGATAGTTATAATATTTTCTTGTAAAGACCCGTAAAATTCAAGGGAAATTTTTTCTTAATTTTCTTTAGAATTTTACAAGAGCGCGGTTTCAGACGGCACCTGATTCCGAGGCCCGGAGTGCCCGGAATTAATTTCCGAAGTTTGGCTCGGGTACGTTCAGTGAACGAACGAGCGGGAATTCCTAACTTTTGATCCGGTGCTCGGAATTGAAATCCGAGGGCACCGATGAACTCGCAGTGCCGATATTCGCTTAAAGAGACCTTTTCGGAAGTTGCGTTTGTTGCGGGTTGAAAGTTAGTTTTCGGGTTTTTAGATTAAGTTAAATAAATTTTGTGAAATAAAAAATTTATTTAAACTTGTGGGTTAACTTCTCCCAAAGGAATTTAGGGGTGGGACCCACACCCACTTAACCTCCTTTGAGAGGATTAAGTGTGGTGGGGCCCACACGAACCCTAAACTTTTCAAGTTACCTAACTCCCCTCTCTCCCTCTTAAAGGCTTGTCAACTTAACATCTATTTAATTATACAACTCATGTATATTAAATAAGTGAGTTTAATTTTTGGAGTTATCCATTTTGAATTTCAAACCGTTGAAATTCTTTGTTAAGTTTGTGATTAAATTAGGCTCTTCTCTCTTTTTGTTGGGTTAGAACTCTTTAGCCAACTTGAGAGTTTTTGAGAGCTCCTCCTCCTTCTTCTTCAACTTGACGAAGAACGCTCAACTTGACGAAGAACGCTCAAGTTCCGACGAAGAACGCCGCTCCACTCTTCTTCGTCTTCCGTGTCAACGAGAGCGAACGCCGCTTCCTCCTCGGACTCCCTTCATCGACTTAAGAAGATTCGCCAACGACGTGTCTCTTCGGGCGTATCTCTTCGTCATCGGATTTGACGAACGACGACCGCGACGCCCGACCTCCGCGACATTGTCTTCCACGGGACTTTGTCAAATCTTCGAACCTTATACCAAGGTAGGGGTTGTTGTTTATTGTTAATTTATTTTATTCTTGCTCGTGGTTCGCATGACTAACGTGAGGATTGAATATTTAAGTTGTGTTTTAACGTGAGGGGGCCGGACCGCATGAACACGGCCGAACCCCCTCCTTCGTTCTTGGTGTTTAATTTTTTGCGGATGAATCAAGGTGGCGTGGTGCCGTCGCACCACGCGGATATTCGCCCAATTCTTTTTACGCGATGCCGTCGCGCCGCGCCATGGAAGGATCATCAAGAACGCGACGTCGTAGCGCCGCGATGAGGGAAATTAAGGTGCGGCGGAGGGGCGCGGTGCCGTCGCACCGCGCCGGACGACGAACACCGCGGCCGGTTCCGGGCCGCGGCGATTTGAGAAGACCGGCGGCCGGGCCGCCGGCGTCGGAAGCTGAAGAGGGGACCAGATTTTCCGGTCCCGTTGTAGAAAACCGGTCGGCCGTCTGGCCGGCCGGATGGTATTAAACCGGGGGGAATTAATCCCCTGACCAGTGCACAAAAAGCCCCTCTTTATGAGGGGGGCGGTTCCTTTGAGGGGGGGGGGGGGGGGCAGGCGGGTCCCCCGTTTCCTTCCAATCAATCCCCCCACGTTGGGGGGGGGGGGGGGGGGTTTGCAAACAGGCGCGGCTAAAAAGCCGCGCCGCCTCTTCAATCAGCGGGGGCTTTGCCCCCCGCGCTGCCTCCGTGCGGCGCCAGGCCGCCGCGCCGCCGCGCCGACGGCCGGCCGGCCGGGCCGGGTCGGACTCGGGTCGGGTCGACCCGGTTCGGGCCGACCCAGGGGGGGTCGGGCCGGGTCGGCCCGGACCCGGACCCCCCGTTTCGGATCAGATTCGGTCTTTTGGCCATAACTTGAGCCACGGACCTCCGATAGACGAACCGTCTGCGGAAACGCGATCCTTGGATCGGGACGGTCGTTTCGGTATATCGCACTCAAGGTTTCGGATTACTCTGAGTTCGGTCGGGTTGGTTCGTTCACAAAACCAACCGGGCCTTCGGAGCGGAAACGCTCATATCTTGAGCTACACACGTCCGATTGACGTGCCGTCAGCTGTGTTGTGTTTCTCTTAGTGAGACGGATCTTTTGGAATACTCCGCCCGAGGTTTAGACGTAGGTGGAGTACGGTCGGGTTGGTTATTCCTTAAAAACCAACCGGGCCCCGGGGACGAAAATGCCAATAACTCTCAGACCGGGCGTCTGATCGACGCGCCGTCTGTTGCGTTGAGTTCCGGTTGACGATACGGAACTTTTGGATACATCAACTCTGGTCTTTGTGACAGTTGATGTATCAGCCTCTCGGCTCGTGGAGCGGACCCTCCGAGCGAGCTTGCTGTGTGCGGGAACCCTAGTGATGGCTGCGACTGTTACTGTGACTACTACTGCTACTACTGCTACTGTGACTGCGACGACGACAGTACGGAGATCCTGTGTGGATTCGACGACGACGACTACAGCACTCAGCGATCCTACGTGGATCAGTGTTACAGGTCCTGTATGGGCCCGATCCTGTGTGGGTCCGATCCTGTGTGGGTCCTTGCACTCAGCGGTCCTGTGTGAACCAACGCCTACAGGTCCTGTGTGGGCCCGATCCTGTGTGGGTCTTTGCGGGGGTTAGTTACCTATCGATCCTTCGTGGGTCCGACGACTTAGATGGATCAGAGATCATCTTTATCGTCCTTTGAAGAAGTATACCTGTGTGAGCTGAATCCTGTTGCTTTCCTGTGTGGATTGTGTTGTGAAATCCTGTGTGGATTACGTTTTGCTTTCCTGTGTGGAATACGTATACTTTCCTGTGTGGACTGAGTTGAACTTGGGCTCGGAGGTTGGAGCGTATTTGAATTGATGACTTAGGTATATGTATGGGAATATACCTAAGCTGTGTTGGTTGTTACTTCATGATTGTACCTTTCTTTGTGGTTTATCCTTTGTGGATTTGAGAGACCTTCAGGGGTCTCGGGGTCCCTACTGTGTAGCTTATACTCACCCCTGCACGGGCTTTTCCCGCACTACGTTGTGTTGGTTGCAGACGACGGACAGCGTTGACCTTAGCTGAGGCTTGCAGAGCGGGACGGTACCCGGAGGTGGACCACTGGGCGGGACGTGCTCGGAGCGGACGGCGGGACCCGTGGAGCAGAGGAGCTATCTGTACCCACCCTTTAGGTGGGATTTCCAGTGGACAGCTCGGTGTAGCGGCTTTTACATTTCAGTTGGTGTTTTTCCTTTCGAGTTGCACTTTACGTTCAGTATGGGTTTGTATACTGGCCCATTTACTTTCCCGCACTTTCAGTTGTACTCTTCTTTTGTTTAGTGTTTACTTTCCGCTTGCTTACTCTGTGGTGTTTGTCTACTTTTCAAAGGCAATGCCTTCCCTTTTTACCGGGATTTACGCCTTGGTGCTAGTCGCCAGCCCCTGGCCTATGGAAGGCGGGCTTGGGGTAGTCACGGCACGGACCCCGAGGGCGGGTCGTGACAAATTGGTATCAGAGGAGTTCGGTTCTACCGCGGACTCTGATCTTTTTCTATGTGAAGCAATAATGTTTAGCGTATTGAGTGTGGTTATCAGTCCAGGGAGTCCAGTGTTGGTGCGGCAGCCGACGTATCCGTACACCAGGACCCTGACTTCTGATTTCCGACATAATGCACGAAAACATTGATTGCGTTTGTGTTACAATGTTTTCTTTGTGATTACTTATATCAGCTCACCAGGTATACTATTCTGACCGTGGCGCACCTGTTTCCTTTTCAGGATGGCCCCACAACGGCAGCCAGCTAGGGTTCCGAGAGTCGAGCGTGACGACAGCCCACCGAGCGATGAGGCCTCGGTGCAGGGCCCTTTGTCAGCAGTGGCACCGGCGGTAGATCTACCCGCCGAGCTCCCGATTCTTCCAGCAGCAGCCGCTGACGATGCACGTCGCCTCAGCGCACTGCATGAGTTTCAGCGCCAGTGACCGCCCAGGTTTCGTGGGGAGACGGATCCCCAGGCAGCAGAGGACTGGCTGGAGGCAGTGGTTCGAGTGTTTAGGCTAGTGAGGACACCAGCAGACCTCATGGTGATCCTCGCTGCGAGCCTACTACACGCAGCAGCAGGACGATGGTGGAGCTTGATGCTCCAGGTGCACGATGAGGCATCTCTTCTTTGGACGGACTTTGAGAGCCTCTTCCGCTCGGAGTTCGTCCCAGCCACCCTTCGTGCGGTGCGTATCCAGGAGCTTCTACAGCTGCGGCAGGGCAGCATGACGGTTGCTCAGTACTCGGCGAGATTTACTGATCTCTCGCGCTACTCGACCGACATGGTACGGGACCCATTCTTCCGGGCCCGGACCTTCGAGCAGGGTTTGAGACACGAGATCAGGGCATCGCTGATCTCCCTCAGCATACCGACTCAGACAGGAGTACTGGAGCGGTCCCTTCTGATCGAGAGCTTCTTTGCTGAGTCTACACCAGCACAGAGACCCACCGCAGGGCGGCACGTGGCAGAGTCATCTGCAGCAGGCAGTCGACGGATGACTCAGGGGTCCAGACAGACCAGACCTTCGGGCAGACGACCTCAGGACACTGGCTCAGCAGTGCGGGGCACACAGCGCGGGGCCAGTCTTTTGAGAGGCAGACAGTGCTACTCGTGCGGCGGGCAGGGCCACATGGCTCGTGACTGCCCGACCCGCCGTGCCGTGGAGCAGCAGACGGTTGAGGGACCACCGAGGCAGAGGTAGAGGGTCGACCGTGGCGGTCCGCAGGGAGGAGGCGGACGAGGCAGAGGAGCTGGACGAGCAGCTGGTGGTGGGCGACGCTTTGAGGCTCTGCCACCACCACCACCAGGAGGTCCACCCCGACCACAGAGAGCTGGCGGGCAGCGACAGGCACGGCTCCAGGCAGCAGAGGCCTACGACCACGGCGCACCCGATATGATTCGAGGTACTATCTGTATCTATTCCACCCTTGCTTCAGTTCTTATAGACACAGAAGCGAGTCAGTCTTTCATAGCCGCTGCCCTTGTTCGGAGCTCGGAGATTCCGACAGAGTCGTTGACTCGATCCTTACGGCTAGAGACTCCTACGGGAGCAGACTCGACGATTACGCACTGGTGCCGGTAGTTTGAGCTTACTCTAGGAGGCGAGAGCATCGGCTGGAATCTTCTTGTAGCAGTGTCGAGGCCTTACGACGTCATCTTGGGCATGGATTGGCTATCTACGGTCCATGCACAGATTGACTGTTTTAGGCGCAAGGTGCGATGTGTACGCACCGACAGGAGCAGGTTCACCTTCACCGGCGAGAAGGGAGCCTTAGCAGCACAGGATGGACTTCCGCGGAGGAGAGGACAGACCATTACTCATTAGTTGGCTAGCCTTATCCTTGGAGCAGTTGACGTGCGGAGGCCTGGTTTTCCTGCAGTGGTGGATCAGTTTGCGGACGTTTTTCCCGATGACGTTCCAGGACTACCTCCTCGCATAGAGGTAGACTTTTATATTGACTTGTACCCCGGGACAGCCCCGATATCCACTCCAGCATATCGGATGTCCCCCGCCGAGCTTCGAGAGCTACGGGTACAGTTGGAGGACTTGCAGGGCAAGGGGTTCATCCGACCCAGTGTTTCACCCTGGGCTTCCCCGATATTGTTCGCCAAGAAGGCAGACGGGAGCTTGCGACTTTGTGTTCACTATCGTCGCCTGAACCAGGTGACAGTGAGGAACAAGTATCCGCTGCCGAGGATTGATAAACTCTTTGATCAGCTCAAGGGAGCACGGTGGTTCTCGAAGATAGACCTCAGGTCAGGCTATCATCGGCTCAGAGTCAGAGACGAGGATGTGCAGAAGACAGCCTTCCAATGTCGGTATGGCCACTATGAGTTCTTGGTTATGCCTTTTGGTGTAACCAATGCTCCAGCAGTTTTCATAGCTCTCATGAACAGGATCTTTCAGACATACCTCGATCGGTTTGTCGTGGTCTTCATCGACGACATTCTGATTTACTCTACGACAGAGGAGGAGCACACCTATCACTTGCAAGTTGTACTAGACACACTCCGAGAGAACCTGCTTTATGGTAAGCTCTCGAAGTGCCAGTTCTGGATACGTGAGGTCCACTTCTTGGGACACGTTATCTCTGAGGCGGGAGTTGCAGTGGATCCCGCGAAGATTGAGGCTGTGTTAGCATGGGAGCCACCCAGGAACGTGACTGAGGTTCGGAGTTTCTTGGGACTAGCTGGATACTATCGGAGATTCGTGCCAGACTTCTCTAGAGTTGCGGCACCACTCACAGCTTTGACGAAGAAGGGAAAACCCTTCGTGTGGTCAGACAGATGTCAGCAGAGCTTCCAGGAGCTGAGACAGAGATTGACCTGCGCACCTATCTTGAGGTTGCCTGAGGAGGGAGTAGGGTACTTAGTTTACTGCGATGCATCAGGGACCGGACTCGGATGTGTTCTGATGCAGGAGCGGGCAGTGATCGCATATGGATCACGTCAGTTGAGGCCGCATGAGCAGAACTACGCTACCCATGACCTGGAGTTAGAAGCAGTGGTATTCGCTCTGAAGACATGGCAACACTATCTGATGGGCGAGCGCTTTACAGTCTTTTCCGATCATCAGAGTCTCAGGTATATCTTCTCGCAGAAGGACCTGAACCTGAGACATCGGCGATGGCTCGAGTTCCTCCAGGACTATGACTTTGAGATAGTCTATACTCCTGGGAAGGGGAATGTAGTAGCCGATGCCCTCAGAAGGAGGACGGGCATTCAGTTACTTGAGGAGGAGACGGAGCAGCTAGCCTCTTTGCAGAAATCCTTCGTGGATAGAGATGGAGCAGCCTTCCTTCAGTCTCTCACAGTCACTCCTCCACTACTGCAGCGGGTCAGAGAGGCACAACGTGAGGACGCTGACTGTGAGACACAGCGTGCACAGATATCCTCGGGACAGGCACCTGATGGTTTCTCCCTTGGAGCAGAGCACGACATCCTTTTTAGAGGACGTACCATGGTACCAGTCGCTTTGCGAGAGGAAGTGCTGAGAGAGTTTCACACTTCTCCTTTAGCGGTACATCCTGGAGTGGCGAAGATGTACCAGGACCTCAGACGACAGCACTGGTGGCCGGGCATGAAGAAGGCAGTAGCAGAGTTCATTTCTCGATACCTCACCTGTCAGCAGGTGAAGGCAGAGCATCAGGTACCAGCAGGCTTGGAACAGCCCTTGGAGGTTCCGGAGTGGAAGTGGGACGGCATATCTATGGACTTCGTGACTGGAATTCCACGCACTTCCAGAGGTCATGACTCCATCTGGGTGATTGTTGACCGACTCAGCATGTCGGCACACTTCTTACCCATCAGAGAGCAGGGCTCAGTGGAGAGCTTGGGATGTCTCTACGTTCAGGAGATTGTGCGGCTCCACGGTGTGCCATCATCTATCATCTCCGATCGAGATGCTCGCTTTACTTCCCGGCTTTGGAAGGGGTTATAGGAGGCGTTCGGGACGCAGCTACGTCTGAGCACAGCCTTTCACCCTCAGACGGATGGTCAGACTGAGAGGACCATTCAGACTCTCGAGGACATGCTCCGCGCATGTGTCCTCGACTTTGGTCGTAGCTGGGAGGACCACCTACCCTTGGTGGAGTTCGCGTACAACAACAGCTACCACTCCACCATCGGGATGGCACCGTACGAGGCATTGTACGGCCGACCTTGTAGATCTCCTTTGTGCTGGACAGACCCTGGGGAGTCAGCACTAGTGGAACCAGAGATGGTCCAGGCCACGACAGAGAAGGTCAGGGTCATCCAGGAGCGGATGAGGACAGCTCAGAGCCGGCAGAAGTCATATGCTGACAGGAGGCGGAGGCCACTAGAGTTCGAGGATGGCGACCATGTCTTCTTGTGGGTCTCACCTCGACGTGGTATTCAGAGATTTGGATGAGGCGGCAAGTTATCTCCGTGCTTCATCTGACCTTTCCAGATTCTCAGCAGGATTGGTGAGGTGGTTTATCGCCTGGCTCTACCACCTCAGTTGCACCAGGTGCACGACGTCTTCCATGTATCCCAGCTGAGGAGATACGTGCACGACCCGACGTAAATATTTGACCATGGGGAGCTTGACGTTGACGATGGGGAGACTTTTACGGAGGTCCCGGTGGAGATAGAGGGTCGACAAGAGCGGGTCCTGCGTGGGCGATAGATTCCTCTTGTGCGCATCAGATGGAAGCACGGGAATCTTCAGGAGAGAACATGGGAGCGGGAGGCTCAGATGCGTGCTCAATACCCTCATTTGTTTCCCTAGTTTTTGATGTATCTTTACGGGGACGTAAAGCTCTGAGGTGGGAGTAATGTAAAGACCCGTAAAATTCAAGGGAAATTTTTTCATAATTTTCTTTAGAATTTTACAAGAGCGCGGTTTCAGACGACACCTGATTCCGAGGCCCGGAGTGCCCGGAATTAATTTCCGATGTTTGGCTCGGGTACGTTCAGTGAACGAACGAGCGGGAATTCCTAAATTTTGATCCGGTGCTCGGAATTGAAATATGAGGGCACCGATGAACTCGCAGTGCCGATATTCGCTTAAAGAGACCTTTTCGGAAGTTGCGTTTGTTGCGGGTTGAATGTTAGTTTTCGGGTTTTTAGATTAAGTTAAATAAATTTTGTGAAATAAAAAATTTATTTAAACTTGTGGGTTAACTTCTCCCAAAGGAAGTTAGGGGTGGGACCCACACCCACTTAACCTCCTTTGAGAGGATTAAGTGTGGTGGGCCCCACACGAACCCTAAACTTTTCAAGTTCCCTAACTCCCCTCTATCCCTCTTAAAGGATTTTCAACTTAACTTCTATTTAATTATAAAACTCATGTATATTAAATAAGTGAGTTTAATTTTTGGAGTTATCCATTTTGAATTTCAAACCATTGAAATTCTTTGTTACGTTTGTGATTAAATTAAGCTCTTCTCTCTTTTTGTTGGGTTAGAACTCTTTAGCCAACTTGAGAGTTTTTGAGAGCTCCTCCTCCTTCTTCTTCAACTTGACGAAGAACGCTCAACTTAACGAAGAACGCTCAAGTTCCGACGAAAAATGCCGCTCCACTCTTCTTCGTCTTCCGTGTCAACGAGAGGGAATGCCGCTTCATCCTCGGACTCCCTTCGTCGACTTAAGAAGATTCGCCAACGACGTATCTTTTCGGGCGTATCTCTTCGTCATCGGATTTGACGAACGACGACCGCGACGCCCGACCTCCGCGACGTTGTCTTCCGCGGGACGTTGTCAAATCTTCGAACCTTCTACCGAGGTAGGGGTTGTTGTTTATTGTTAATTTATTTTATTCTTGCTTGTGGTACGCATGACTAACGTGAGGATTGAATATTTAAGTTCTGTTTTAACGTGATGGGGCCGGACCGCATGAACACGGTCGAACCCTCTCCTTCGTTCTTGGTGTTTAATTTTTTGCGGATGAATCAAAGTGGCGGGGTGCCGTCGCACCACGCGGATATTCGCCCAATTTTTTTTATGTGACGTCGTCGCGCCGCGCCATGGAAGGATCATCAAGAACGCGACGCCGTCGCGCCGCGTTGAGGGAAATCAAGGTGCGGCGGAGGGGCGCGGTGCCGTCACACCGCGCCGGACGACAAACACAGCGGCCGGTTCCGGGCCGCGGCGATTTGAGAAGACCGGCGGCTAGGCCGCCGGCGTCGGAAGCCGAAGAGGGGACCGGATTTTCCGGTCCCGTTGTAGAAAACCGGCAGGCCAGCTGGCCGGCCGGATGGTATTAAACTGGGGGGAATTAATCCCCTGACCAGCGCACAAAAACCCCCTCTTTATGAGGGGGCGGTTCCTTTGAGGGGGGGGGGGGGAAGGCGGCTCCCCTGTTTCCTGCCAATCAAGCACCCCACGTTGGGGGGGGGGGGGGTTTGCAAACAGGCGCGGCTAAAAATCCGCGCCGCCTCTTCAATCAGCAGGGGCTTTGCCCCCCGCGCTGCCTCCGTGCAGCGCCAGGCCGCCGCGCCGCCGGCCGGCCGGCCGGGCCGGGTCGGACCCGGGTCGGGTCGACCCGGTTTGGGCCGACCCAGGGGGGGTCGGTCCGGGTCGGCCCGGACCCGGACCCCCCGTTTCGGATCAGATTCGGTCTTTTGGCCATAACATGAGCCACGGACCTCCGATCGACGAACCGTCTGCGGCAACGCGATCCTTGGATCGAGACGGTCGTTTCGTTATATCGCACTCAAGGTTTCGGATTACTTTGAGTTCGGTCGAGTTGGTTCGTTCACAAAACCAACCGGGCCTTCGGAGCGGAAACGCTCATATCTTGAGCTACGGATATCCGATTGACGTGCCGTCAGCTGTGTTGTGTTCCTCTTAGTGAGACGGATCTTTTGGCATACTCCGCCCGAGGTTTGGACGCAGGTGGAGTACGGTCGGGTTGGTTTTGCCTTAAAAACCAACCGGGCCCCGGGGACGAAAATGCCAATAACTCTCAGACCGGGCGTCCGATCGACGCGCCGTCTGTTGCGTTGAGTTCTTGTTGACGATACGGAACTTTTGGATACATCAACTCTGGTCTTTGTGACAGTTGATGTATCAGCCTCTCGGCTCGTGTAGCGGACCCTCCGAGCGAGCTTACTGTGTGCGGGAACCCTAGTGCTGGCTGCGACTGTTACTGTGACTACTACTACTACTACTGCTACTGTGACTGCGACGACGACAGTACGGAGATCCTGTGTGGATTCGACGACGACGACTACAGCACTCAGTGATCCTACGTGGATCAGTGCTACAGGTCCTGTGTGGGACCGATCCTATGTGGGTCTGATCCTGTGTGGGTCCTTGCGCTCAGCGGTCCTGTGTGAACCAGTGCCTATAGGTCCTGTGTGGGCCCGATCCTGTGTGGGTCTCTGCGGGGGTTAGTTACCTATCGATCCTTCATGGGTCTGACGACTTAGATGGATCAGAGATCATCTTTATCGTCCTTTGAAGATGTATACCTGTGTGAGCTGAATCCTGTTGCTTTCCTGTGTGGATTGTGTTGTGCAATCCTGTGTGGATTACGTTTTGTTTCCCTATGTGGAATACGTATACTTTTCTATGTGGACTGAGTTGTACTTGGGCTCGGAGGTTGGAGCGTATTTGAATTGATGACTTAGGTATATGTATGGGCATATAACTAAGCTGTGTCGGTTGTTACTTCATGATTGTACCTTTCTTTGTGGTTTATCCTTTGTGGATTTGAGAGAACTTAAGGGGTCTCGGGGTCCCTACTGAGTAGCTTATACTCACCCCTGCACGGGCTTTGCCCGCACTACGTTGTGTTGGTTGCAGACGACGGACAGTGTTGACCTTAGCTGAGGCTTGCAGAGCGGGACGGTACCTGGAGGTGGACCACTGGACGGGACGTGCTCGGAGCGTACGGCGGGACCCGTGGAGCATAGGAGCTATCTGTACCCACCCTTCAGGTGGGATTTCCAGTGGACAGCTCGGTGTAGCGGATTTTACCTTTCAGTTGCTGTTTTCCCTTTCGAGTTGTACTTTACTTTCAGTTTGGGTTTGTATACTGGCCCATTTACTTTCCCGCACTTTCAGTTGTACTCTGCTTTTGTTTAGTGTTTACTTTCCGCTTGCTTACTCTGTGGTGTTTGTCTACTTTTCAAAGGCAATGCCTTCCCTTTTTACCGGGATTTACGCCTTGGTGCTAGTCGCCAGCCCCTAGCCTATGGAAGGCGGGCTAGGGGTAGTCACGGCACGGACCCCGAGGGTGGGTCGTGACATTTCTGATATACTCATTTATGACATAATGAAATTTCATTTCATGGGGAGATGACCTAGAACACGTCTTGGTTTAGTTTTTCCTAGATATGGAATATCATATTGTGAATAGGTGTTGATTGGGTTATTATAATGAACCATCCATAAAATATTACATAATATTGAATTAAATATATAATTCACATTGTGGATATTTTTAGGTTCAGAGTTTGACAGAATTAGGACATAACTATTACATCTCAAAAGACTATAAAGTAGAAACTTCCACTGAGTTTCCATTTTTTTCATAAAGTAAAAACTATTGAAAAAACTATCATGTGTAGTTCAGTTTTTTAGAGAGAATTTCCTTTCATTGATCCCATCCTTGAACCTAGTCATCATTAAGTCCAATGAAAAAATTTCAAAACATTGGATTAGTATAAGAAATCTCACCAAGGGATATAAAACAAAGATAGAAAACATTATTTAATAAATACATACAAAATATGAACTCTTTTACTTACCACATGAAATCATAAGTATAATGAATAACATATAGAAATCATAAATCACAATGGTATGTTGTGGCATCCATAACATACATACATTGTAGTTATCACTACTACATAGGGAGTTACATTGGAATAACCATCACAACATATTCCATTAATAACTTAGTTGAAACATTCACATTTACCTATTTCATGTTACCCAATGCATTGGAGGTCTATCTCAGGCTCTCTCGCTGTAGGTTTATCATGTAACCACACGTATACATAAATAATTCCCAATAAATATAACATGATCAAAACACATAACATAAGCATAAAAAACATAACATTTCCACATTGCGATAAGAATTTAACATTTTAATATATTAACGTATCAAAACAATTATCAAAACCATTATCAAAACCATTTTCAATACCAAAAATGCATAATATAGTATATGGTAGTTATTTCCCATTTAAAAACATTATGTCTTGTTAAGGAAGCCAATGATCAGATAATACTCGCGGCGACGGAAGGGTCGGTGTCTCCGCTTACGTTAAACAAAATCATTATTTACTTAATTTAGTAAAATTATTCGTAGAAAAATATTCCCTTTGAATTAAATGAAATTTCGATGGTGTTTGTACATCTTATAAAAGAATGTTGTGTATTAGAACATAATATGCCTCAATGAAATGAGATTGAGACGAATTCCCTTACCTCATGTCCAACTTGATTCGATCGTTATTTAATGTCATGAATAATAAACTAAATTTAATTTCAACTTTAATAAGAACATTTTTCACATTTATAATTCCTTTTATATAACTTCTTACCATGTTAAAAACTTTAATTAAACATTTAAGTGAATAACATTCGTTTTGTCAGTATATGGTACTTAAGTCAAAAATAAAAACCTTATATTTACAAGTCGTCCATGTGGTCAATAATGCATTATATCCAGATTGATATTAATTATTTAGATATTATATTTGTCATATATATCGATTATATATATATATATAACAGTACATATCATTTGGAGGTATGAAATGAAATGCAATTTTCATGAAGACGGTAAGTCGTATGTACGCATGAACACTACTTTCATTTATATTTCTTATTTTAATGGAATTAAAAAATAATGATACATATTTATATTATAATTCCATTATAATATCATACATAATATAATTAACTTTATCCTTTATATGTACCACATATGGTATGAACAAGTCATATCACTTTGAGGAGTTGGTAGTCCGCACTTCCTCAAATAAAATTATAGTGTTTACCATTAATAAAAACCATAAAGGTATGATATAAAATAAAAATACAAAAGCATAAATAAAAAATAATAATATATATCATATATGAATATAGTTCCATCTTAATGGCCAACATGATAGGCGGTAGGAGAAAATCGAACAATCATCGTCTCGTGAGGTATTAGTTTTCCATCCACAGAAACAGTATTTTCATCATACAATAATTAAAGGAGTGTGTAAGTGTAGTTTTAATCCTTCTCATAAAAACATCCTAGTATATTTATGATACTAGTGTTGTTATAAAATAATTTAACAAAAGGTTTTTATGGGTTGGAGAAGTAAAATAAATGAAATGAAGTTAAGAGAAACTGTTACCTTTAATATGGGTAACTCTCTTTGGTATGAACCAAAATGGTTTTTTAAAGTTCCTTATGCCTAAGGTAACACTTCTAAGAGGAGGATATGTATGTAGGGAGACTAATTGAGAAGAGGATAGACAAGACAAAATTCATTAGTTGTGTGAGTTATAGGATATATGTGATGGAATTTTATAAGGTGGAGGAGGGGCTCTTTAGAAAAGTGTGATAATATTATTTTATTATATAATGATATTAAGTTTCTAAAAGTCCAAAAATAATTAGATTCAAAGATAAGATGACTCACGGTAAAAATAAAATCATCCAATAAGAATTGGAAGTGTTTTAGAAATTATTTTATTCTTTATAATATTATTTATTTAAATCATTTATTAATGAGGTAAACACTGCTTCAATATTGTGCCATAAATAATTTTTTTTATTTGAGCTCTAAAAAATATAAAAAAATACCATGATGTTGGAAATAATTTTATAATTCCAATTAATATTTATATTCATAATGGAAAATTATATAAAACCACATACAAATCAATTTACAACGAGATATTTGTATATGTAATTTTTTTATTTACTTTAAGTCAATTAAAATAAAGTGTCATTATCATTCATAAGTGGCTCCATGGGGTAAAAAAATCAAACAAAGGATTCTCATGGTCGGTCATTACTCATCCAATAAGGTTTTTACAAGTGTTAAGGTAATTTTGAATTTTTATAATATTCTTTTTACCTTGAATTACTCTATTTACATTTAACTGCGGAAAATAAAAGTCAAAAGTTACTATTCAACAAAAATTATTTTCAACTTACTAAACAAAATTTTAATTACTAATAACAACCATGTATATTGTATTTTTGAAATTCAATACACAGAAGTGGTAATATTTCATTTTAATTAAAATGTCAGTTTTTAGCTACTACTACGTGGTTTCACTATTCAGTAAAAATTAATGTTTTTCTGAAAACTACAAAAAAATTTATTATAAGCTATATTTGATATTAAATGTTAAAAAATAATGTCTATTTTACAAATTTAAAAACATTAAAGAGGAATTAATTAATTTAAAATTAATTCCTATTGTAAAATCAAATAGCGTGTTTTTAAGAAACAATAACTATCCAAAGATTGATACTTGTTTATGTACAATTTCAAAGTAAACATAATTTCAATAAAATTAATTAGATTAAATGCAAAAAAATATATTCTAATTAAACATTAAAACCAATTAAAAGATAATATAATCATATAAATAAAATAGATTAAAACACGGTTTTGAATTAAAATACAGTATTTTCACTATTCCTTAAGAAAATGAACTTTATGAGAAAAATTTCAAAAATTACACAAAGTATATTTTGATGTCCCCATTCTAAGGAAGAATTTTATTTGGTCAAATAGAATGTATTAAATTGACCAAAATTGGATATAATGAAGTATCTCCATTAAAAGGTGGCAAATCGACCTTTTAATATAAATTATGCTTAAATTTATATTAATTCACCTTTTAAGCCTCTAATATTTATTAGATAAATGTAAATACATTTAAAAATATTTTATAATCATATTGTAGTTAGTTTTGTTCATTTTAGATAATACAATGGCTAGAAGTTAACTTTCAATTAAAATAATAATATTATATTGTTAGTGTGGAACGTATGATTTCAATGAATTCCAGTGTTGCATATCAGGTACGCTGTCGAAAATTGAAACCCTATTAAAGTAAAATTAATATTTAATTCAGAAATATTAATAAATATGAAAGTGTATTATTCTTTATTTACCTGGGATGTTACAACCTTCCCCGCTTTTGGAAATTGTGCCCTCACAATTTTTATTAACTTATAAAATAAGTGAGTGTATTTATCCCTCATTGCATTTTTAGATTCCCAAGTTACCTCTTCAACCATATGGTTTTTTCACATAACCTTTACCTGGTAAATTACCTTATTCAGCATCACTCTCTCTCTATAGTCAAGAATCTGGATTGGTAGTTCTTCATAAGAGAGATTCTCTTCCAACTGAACTACCACTGGTCACAAAACATGAGATGGATATGGAATATACATACACAACATTGAAACATGAAAAATAGTGTGTACCTAAGATATAATTGGAGGTAAATCCACTCTATATGAAACTGGTCCTACTTTATCTGGGATTTCATATATTCCAATGAAACTCGGACACAACTTACCCTTCCTACCAAAATGCCTCGCACTTTTCCATAGAGAAACATTGATAAAGACCTGATCACATACCACAAAAGATTGAATCTTCTTCCGATTATCTGCATAACTTTTCTACCTCTCTGAGTTGTCCTCATTTTATTCTGAATCAACTAAACCATTTCTACCATCCCTTCTATCAATTATAGTCCCATCATCTTCCTTTCACCTACCTCATCCCAAAAAGCTGGAGTTCGACAACACATTCCATATAAGGCCTCAAATGGATAAATCTATATACTAGAATGACAACTGTCATTAAATCATAATTCAAACAATGGATGATTTTCGTCCTAACTTCCTTTGTAATCTAGTGAACGAGCACGTAGCATATCATCCAAGGTCCAAATTGTTCGTTCTGATTGTCCATCTGATTGAGGATGAAAAGCTGTACTAAAATTTAATTCAGTACTCAATGGATTCTAAAGGCCTTACCAATAGTTATAAGTAAACATTAGATCATGATCAGATACAATAGAGAGGAGAACTCCAGTCACCTGACTATCACTTTAACTTACAACTGAGAAAGTTGATCTAGAGACAAAGTATCTAGAATAGGAATGAAATGAGAAGATATATTTAATCGATCAACAATAACCCAGATTGCATTATTACCTCGAGATGTCTTTAGTAATCCCAAAACTAAGACCATGGATATATTTTCCCATTTCCACTCTAGCACCGGTAAAGACCGAAGCATCCCTTTTGTTAACATCTACTTTTCTTTAACCTTTTGACAAGTCAAACACTTTATAGTAAAATTAGAAATATCTCTTTTCATTACATCCACCACAAATACACTCAATGATCTCTATACATCGTTGTACTTCCAGGATGAACTGAAAATGGGGAACTATGGGAATCACATAACAACTCATTCTTCTAATGTGAATCCCAAGGAATACATAACATCTTTCCTCATCTGAAAACACAATCATTATCAATGTTAAATTCAAGAAACATACCCTTCTGAACCAACACTACCATTTTTGGTAACTCACTAAAAACCCAAAGGATCTTGTTCCTAACATGACATGGTTAATGAAGCATTACTTTTTGACTCAATGCATCAACGAATTTATTTTCCTTTCCCAGATGGTAATGGATCGTGCAATCATAATCCTTTATTAATTATAGACATCTCCTCAGTATCATGTTCAATTCTTTTTAAGTGAATATATACATTAATCTTTTCTGCTCATTATATATATCACATTTACAGCATAAAAATTATTCCACCATCTTTTAAAAGCAAAAACAATAGAAGATAACTAAAAATCATGTGAAGGGTAATTTAACTCATGTTTTTTCAACTAACGTGAAGCATAAGCAATTACCTTTTCATTCTGCATTAGGACACATACTAGTACCATCAATGAAGAAACACTATAAATAATAAACTCTAAAATTGTGGAAGGTAGTGCAAAAACTAAATCATTCACCAATATTGATTTCAATTCCTGAAAATATTCATCACATTCTTTTGTCTGGATGATCATAACACCTTTCCGAGTTAACTTAGTCATTGTACTAGATAACCGTGAAAAATTTTCTACAAATCTCTAGTAATAACCTGTCAAACCAAGTATACTACAGATCTCGGTTATATTTGTGGGTCTTGGCTATTTTTCAATATCTTTTGTTTTAACAGGATCAATAGTTATTCTATTTTTGAAACAATGTGACCATGGAAATAAATTTGTTGCAACCAAAACACAAACTTGATGAATTTTCCAAATAGTTTGTTTTCTGTTAAGGTTTTCAAGAAAACCCATAAATGACTTTCATGTTCCTCTTTAATTTTGGAATAATCCCAAATATCAACAATGAACACTACCACAAACATATCCAAGAACTCATGGAAATGTATATTCATAATATCCATGAATACAGTAGTTTCATTGGTTAAACCAAAAGGCATAACTACAAATTTATAATTTCTATATCTAGTATGAAATGTGATCTTCGGAATGTATGCATCATTCACATTCAACTGATGGTACCCTGATCTCAAGTCAATCTTTGATAAATATTGAGATCCTTGGAACTGATCAAAGAAATCATTGATATGAGTCAAATGATACATGTTCTTAATAGTGATGTTATTCGATTATCTGTAATCAAAGAAAAGTTTCATTGAAACATCATTCTTTTAAACAAACAAGACAGTAGCACCCCATGGTGATGTTCTAGGTCAAATGAAAAATTTATATAATAACCCCATAAAATGCTTCATTAACTCTAGAAGTTCAATATGAGCAATTATTAAGGGGGTTGGGAAATTAGATTAGAATATGGAACTAATTTAACTGTAAATTCAACTACATGATCAGGTATAGAACTAGGCAACTCATTAATAAAAATTTCAAGGTACTCATTTACCACTGGCACATCATTAATTTGAACAGTTCATTTTTTTCATGAATCTATAAAAGATAAAATTCACTTCCGTATTTTACTAGTTTCTTAGCTTCCTCGTATGTTATCAAAATCAAGTGTTCATTCATGTACACAAACTAAAATTCATTCTAAAAAGAAACCTCTTTGGCTATTCATTAAATCATTTCATGATAAAAAAAGCCCACCCATTCCAAAAATAACATAAATCTTGCCATGTATGTTAGCCACTTGGCCTTGTGCCTTCAGCCTATGTAATGGGTCACCCTCTACCAAGTCTAAAGAGGTCATTTCTTTAATAATAAATTGAGGCTTTGGCCCCATCCTTTTAAAATATATATATATATATATCATGAGATGGAATTCCCAATTTACTAGAAAACTTCTTATAAATGAAAGAGTGTGTAGACCCTGAATCAAACAACACATTTGAATAATTTGAATTAATAAATAGTGTACCTGATATTACTTCATTTGATGACCCAAAATTTTCTGAAGTTGTTCCAAAGGATTTTACCACCCCTTTCTTCTTGTAGTCTGGCTTCTTTCCCATAATTTATTTCTTCATTGCACACTCCTTAGCATTATGACCCATTTCATATCATATATAACATTTTATGGATAGTAACTCATATTTTGTATTACCATTACCCTGATCCTTTTTAGTGAAATTATGAGCCATATGTCCCATTTTACCACATCATTAGCACTTACCAGAATTCAAATGACATTCCCCAACATTATTTTTACCACAATTTTCAGAAACTGTAAACTTATGTTTGTTACCATCAGAAATTTTTGAGGTGTTCCTCCATTTTTTTGGCCACATCAACCTCTTATTCTATGGTTTGTCAAAGGAAACATGGTCATCAGCAACCTCCATTTCCACCTCCTTCGCACAACGAACAAGTTTTTTATATATTTTATACTCAAGAGAAACTAAATACCTTTGATACATTTGATTTAATCCCGATTAAGAATGGTTGATTTTAATATCAAGATCTTTTATAAAATTTTGTGCATACCATGCCAGTCGAGTGAAATTTGCTTCAAAAGCTACCACTGAGTCATCCTCCTTCCTCAATTTAACTAATTTTTCTTTATTCGTAATTCAATCCACCTTAGAAAAATATTTCTCTAGAAACACACATTTGAATTCATCCCAATAAAGAGCATCAATAACCCCACTATCACTGATATTTTTTACCATCAACCACCAGTGATCAGCTTCACCTTGAAAATGGTAAATAGTAAGACTAAACGTTTATTGTTCTAAAAACCCATGAAATCAAAAAATTTCTCCCATAATATAATCCAACCATTTTCTAGCACAGAGTCTGATGATCCTATGAATAATGGGGGATTTTGTCTCATGAAATGATCTACTACTGACATGTTCTTCTATGGTTGATCTGGCTGATCTCATGCATGGATACTACCACCATTTATAGCCTATGTGTATTGTGTCATCACTGCAACAAACTATTCACATCCCATTCTGACCATCTCAGTTTGATAATTTACATGGTTTTCATCCTCCTGATGTCATCCCATCATAGCTTCCCTATTTCCTCAGTGAAAAACCATTCTGAACTCAGAAATATCTTAGGTGAAGCAACATGATAATCTGAAAATGGTATATGATTTCAATATTATCATAAATTACTTTATGGATGGTAATTTAACAATACCCTAACTCCTAAAGATATCTAAACCTTCCTTTGATATCAACTATAAGGACTCACCCTTAAAATATTACATAATATTGAATTAAAAGAATAATTCACATTGAGGATCTTTTCAAGTTATGAGTTTTATAGAATTACGACATAACTATTTCATCTCAAAAGATAACCAAGTAAACACTTCTACTCAGTTTCAATTTTTTCATAAAATAAAAACTCTTGAACAAATGAGCCGTGTCTATTTACATATTTTAGACTACATGACATTTCCTTTATACCATCCTTGACCTTAAAAATTTTTAAGTCCTGTGAAAACATTTAAAACATGGGATGAGCATAAAAAGATCAGTAAGGGTTATAAAACAATGAAAATAATCATTAGTTCATAAATACGTAAAAATCATGAACTCTTTTACTTACCACATGAAATAATATGATTTATGAATAACACATAGAAATCATAAATCATAAAGGTAACTTGTGGTATCCCTAACATACTTACATTGTTTCTTTCACAGCTACATAGGGAGTTACATTGAAATACCCATCACAGTATATTCCCTAAATCTCTTAGGATAGTCATTCATGTTTACCTCTATCATGTTACCCAATGCATTGTAGAGCTATCTCGGGCTCACCCACAGTAGGTTTATCAAGGAACCACCTGTATATGTAATTAATTCCCAAGAACCATAACATGATCATAACATATAACATAAGCATAAAAGAAAGATAATATGTCATCATTGCAATAAAAATATAATATTTCAATATGTTAACTTATCAAAACAATTATCAAAACCATTTTCAATACCAAAAACACATAAATATTATATGGTATTTATTTTTATTTTAAAAACATTACATCGTGTTAAGGAATCCAAAGATCAAATAATACTCGCGGTGGCAAAATGGTTGTTGTCACCGATTACGTTAAAATGAAACATTTTTTTGTCATTTTGTGAAAATTTACGTAGAAAAAGATTACCTTATAATGAAATGAATATTCAAATGTGTTTATATAGTGTATAAAAAAATGTAGTGTATTAGAATAAAATATTCCTCATTGAAAGGATATTGACATGAAGTCCCTTACCTCGTGTACGACTTTACATGATCGTTCTTTAATCTCATGAATAATAAACTAAAGTTAATTTATACATTCTTAAGAACCCTTTTCAAGTTTATTATACCTTTTATATAAATTATTAACACGTTATAAACATTATGTAATCATTTAAGTTAATAACATTCATTTTGTCGATATCTGGTATTTGAGTAAAAAATGAACACCTTATATTTACAAGTTGTCCTTGTGGTAAATAGTCCATTATATATAGAATGATATTAATTATTTAGATATCAAATATTTCATATATATAAATTATATATATATATTTATATATTTATAACAGTACATATAATTTTGAGGTAAGAAATGAAATGCACCGTTCATGCAGATGGTAAGCCGAACGTATGCATTAACGCTACTTTCATTTAAATTTAATATTTTAAAAGAATTAAAACCTAAAGAGACACAAGTATATTATAATTAAAGTACAAAATTTTATATAATATCATTATATTAATCTTTTATATGTACCACGTTTTTTATGAATGAGTCATATAACTTTGCGGGGGCGGTAGTCAACACTTTCTCAAATGAAATTATCGTGTTTACCCATAATGGTAAACATAAATGTATGCTATAAAAGGAAAATACATAATCATTAAGAAAACATAAACATTATATATATCATATATAAATATATTGTATTTTAAATTTCCTCTATGATAGGCGGTATGAGATAATCGAACAAACACTGTCCCGTGAGGCGTTAGATTTCCATCCACATAAACAGTATGTCCATCAACCATTAGATGGAGGTGTGTGTAATTTTTGTTTTACTCCTTCTCTTAACAACATCCTAGTATTTTTATGATACTTTTTTTGTTATAAAATAATATAATAAAAAGAGTTTTTGGGTTGGAGATGTAAAATAAATGAAAAGATGTTAACAGAAACCGTTAGCTTTAATTTTGGTAACTCCCTTTTCTATGAACCAAAAGGGTTAGTTGAAGTGCCTTCTGCCTATGGTAAGCCATCTAGGAGGAGTAGAGGGATGTAGGGAGATTAATAGGGAATTTTTTGGACAATCCAAAAGTCTTAAGATTTGTGGGGAATTTGATAAAAATGAGGTCTTTTATAAGGTGGAGGATGGGCTCTTTAGGAATGTGTGATAACATTATTTTATTATATAGCTATTTTAGGTTTCTAAAGGTCCAAAAATAATTAAGTTAGAATATAAGACTTCTAATGGTTGAAATAAATTCATCCAATAAAAATTGGAGAGGTTTTGGATATTATTTTAATCTTTATAATATTATTTATTTAAATCATTTTTTATTGAGTTAAACACTGTATCATTATTGTGTCATAAATAATTTTATTTATTTTACATCAAAAAATTATAATACAAATACCATGATTTTAAAAAAACTTTTATCATTACAGTAAATAAATTTATTTTAATGGTAACGTTTTTAGAACCATGTAAAAATTAATTTAAAAAAAGCTATTTATTTATGTAGTTTTTGCCTTTAATTTAAGTTAATTAAAATTATGTGTCATTATCAATCATATGGGGATCCATGGGGTCCCAAAATCCACCCAAGGATTCCCATGGTCATCCATTACTCATACAATATGGTCAGGACAAGTGTTAAGATTATTTTGAATTATTATAATATTATTCTTACATCGAATTACCCTATTTACCTTTACCTGCTGTAAATAAAATTCAAATGCAACAGTTCTCAAAAAATTATTATCATCTTATTGAGGCACATTTTAATTAATAATAATAACTATGTCAGTTGTATTTTTTAAATTTAATTAAATTATGTATAAAAATTTCATTTAAATGAAAAGTCAATTTTTTTAACTACTGCTAAGTGGTTTCACTATTCATAAAATTTTTATGTTTTCCAGAAAAATACCAAAAAATCATCCTATGCTATGACTGATATTCCATATTCAAAAATAATGTATATTTTACCAAATTAAAAATTTATAAGTTGCATTAATTAATTTAATATTAATTCCCATTGTTAAAACTGATAGCATGTTTTTTAGATACAATAACTATCAAAATATTTATTCTTTTTTATGTCCAATTTAAAAGTGAAATTTATTCCAAAAAACAAAATTGGATTAAATGGTAAGAATATATTCTAATTAAAATTGAAAACCAATTAAAAATATGATCTGTCCATATAAATATGTTAGATTAAAACACAGTTTTGTGTTAAAATACAGTATTTTCACTATTCATTAAAAATGATCTTTATCGGAAAAAATCCAAAAATTTATAGAGAGTTAATTTTGATGTCCCCATTCTAAGGAAGGATTTTATTTGGTAAAATATAATTTAATAATGTGACCAAAAATGGATTTAAATAGGGTTTTCCATTAAAAGGTGGTAAATTGACCTTTAAATGTAAATTATGCTTAAAATTAGATTAATTCATATTTTAAGCCTCTAAATTTTATTGGATAAATATAAATACATTTAATAAACATGTATAATCATATTTTAGTTATTTTTGTTCATTCCCTCTAATACAAATTCTAGGTGTTATCTACCATTTAAAATAATATTATTATATTATTATTATGAAACTTAAGATTTCAAAGAAACTCGTTGTTGTGTATCGGGTACACTATCGAACATAGGAACCCCTTTATAGGTAAATAAATATTTAATTCTCAAATATTAATTAATATAAATTTTTTTTATTCTTTATTTAGTTGGGATGTTACAATTATCTAGTTATAAGCTAATTATGATAGGAAAATGGTTATATATGACACCTCAAAAAAATACAATTCAAATAAAAGAAAATATTTTTCTATTACGATGATTCTAGAAGACAAATAATTATAATTTACATTGGGAGAGGATTTCTCTTCTCTAACACTCATTTCAACTGTTATGAAGAAGATAGATCTCAATGTTACTTCAATTTGGGGATATAGATAACTCTTAGAATGATTTATTTACCTATATATACTTTATATATTTTGGATTCCTTCATAGGTTTTTTCAAGATGTTTTTTACAATTATTCTTCATTATAGTTTTGATTGAGATATTTTTTTATTTTTGGTTCCTAGGTTTGGTGATTATCTTTTTCAGTATTCTATTTTATGAAATATATTGGTTAATGTTTCTTGAGATAAAACATTTTATACGTTCAATATAGAGGTATTATAGATGGATTTTTTTGGATGTTAGTAGTTATATGGTTGGGATGATGATTTGTGGATGAAGTCTTTTTTGATGGGTTTTGTTTCCGGGTGTTATGAAGGATGAATGAAGTTCGTTGTTGGGATGGAAAGGGGAATTAGGAATTTGATTCATGAGTTACTAGGTTGATTGGTGGAATAATTTATATTCTATATTAGATGTTTTTTGGTTAGTTTTATTTCATTTATCCAAAGATAGTTTTTTGTTATTAATATCCTACATTTTCTAGGTGAATTTTCATGAATCGAGGTGGGAATGCTTTTAATTTCCTAATGTGGTTGTAAATGGTTTCTGTTATCTGATATTCTTTGATGAGATAATATAATTTTGAATATATTTCACTATGTTACTCTTAAGATTTTACCTGTTCCTTTGGATATTTATATGTTTTATTGGAAAGTATTCGCTTTCCAAATATGTTTCATAATTATTGATTATATTTTTATGCTATCCTTATAATTGTTTTTTATATTCTATGATCCATTTTAGATAAACACAAAATAATCATGATTTTCCCTCACTGTCTCCATTCTCATTGTGATATTGGTTAGTTTTTTTGCATAGATATTGTTGGTGGTATTTGAGGTTCGGCCAGTTTATGTTTTTGGTTTTTTTGTGGGTTTTATTATGATTCATTCCCACCAGACCCTCTCTATTTTTCCCGTACCCTCCCACATTTAGGATTGAGGTGTGGTGGTTTTCATCATTCATTGAATTTTATTTATTAATGAGGAATTTTTAGAAGTATAAAGCGGTATGTTATGGAGAACAGGAACACCGGGTGTCCCTTTTGATTTTAAAATTAATTAATTATATTATAATTTTTATTTTGTAGTTTCTGGATTAAAATCATAACTTTTAATAATTTTTATTATATTCCAATTTTTCTAAATTATTTGGTAAAATAGTATCCATTAATGTGGAATCTATAAAAATAATTTAATTCCTTATCAATGTGGTTTTTCATGGTCTGTGCATGAATTTTCAACCCACGAGTGGTTTTCCAAGTAATTGTACATCTTGGTTTTTTTGGGGGGTGACCCGCACTTTTGGAAAACATTTAGAGGAAACCATACATCATACACTATTAAGAGAATGGTGTGATTTCCTATGGATCATATATGGTTGGATAATGGTTTGGAAAACAATGGGTCCTTCCCATATTCACTTACATATAAATATTACATATTTCCTCTGTTTATATTTTTGAGTGTTTCTCTTACCATTAGCCTCCCATTAAGGTTCTTTGTTTTTTTCATGATCACGTGGAGTGATCTATCTCCTTCATCCATCATTTTGGGAATATCCTCTATGATATCCTATTGATCTCTCAAGGTATCTCCTCCTCATTATCCCAATTAAATCTTATTCTATATTTTTTATTCTAATTTTTCATTGTTTTTTATTTCAACAAGAACCATAATTCACAAATAATACAATGATTTGGGTTTGGGTTTGTTATATCAAATGCTTGTGGTTTATTAAGGTTCATATATGGTTGGTTATCAATTTTTAGGTGTTAATCATAGAAGGTGAAACATTATAAGTTGACTATTGTTGGATTGAGTAGCTATTTCTATGATATTCATTTCATTTTTAATTCATTTGTACATTACTATTATGAATTTATTTTTTTAGAATATATATACATGTATATTTTTTATTATTTACATTCAAATTCATTTCATTAATTATACCCTTAGCATGACATAATTTTTTAATGAAATTAATGTGTCAGTATGAAATTAAATTTTATCACTTGCTATTTATTTGCACAAATTTATATGAGTCACATTTAAGTATATTCAATAAATTATATATGTTATAGGCCATGTTTGAATTTGTAATGGATGGTAACCATGGGTTTAAAGAATATTTTTGTCGAATAAGGTTTTTGTTTTCGTAAATGGTTTCTAAAGAGTGGTTTTATGTTGAAATTGTTTTTATTGTTACTTGGTTTCTTGAGGTAGATATAATTAAAGGATTGTTTTACATATTTCAAAAAAATTATTTTCAATTTTTGGACAAATATTGTGGTATTGTGGTTTTTTCACTTTTGGTGTTGTGTGTCCATTATATGTGGATTATATGATATTGAATGGGTTGTTTAAATAGAGGGTTTTGAATTTGAATTTATATTTTTTTATGATTATAATGTATTTAATGATTGTCATTTTACTGTATTCTCTACAACATATAGGTTTTTTCATGGGAACCTGGGTAACTAAGTGAAAGAAATTGATTCTTGGTAGACTAATTTGGATCCCACAAGGTCATGTGCATGTCTATTTTTATTATGCCCTTGGTCCACTCAGAGTGTACTTGATGAAGCCAATGTGGAATAGTTTGGGGATAATGTATATTAATTGGATTAAATGTTGGATAGATTTTTGACCTATGTATATATTATTATGATGTTTTCTTTCAGTTTTTACAATATAATGTTTCCACTGAAACTCAATTATTGATTTTTTGTTAATATATATAATTATGGTTTTGTATGTATCCCTATGTGACATCTTTGGTACAAAACCACAATCTTTATATTGTTGAATTTAGTGACCTTAGATCGCTATAATGGTGAGAGTTTTTTAAAATCATAATCATTGTGGTTTTGATTGATTTTCCTTAATATATTTTAAAAAGGTAAATTTTAAATTTTATATAAAAAAATAAGATATGTTATATCGTTTTTAAAAAGAAGGATATGTGGAAAAAATATAATATTTATTTTTTAAGTATAATATCAATAAATATATGTTTTAAAAAATTTCAATACAATATAGAGATTAACCATTATTTTTAGTTAGAAAGAAATATAAGTTTATTTAATCATGAAATTTTGTGGTTTCATTTCAATTCATTATTATTAAAATGAAGGACACTTTTTATGTGATATTTATTAATATATTTGGTGAACTATTTGTTCAAAGGAATTTCATAGACTCTATAGGAATATCTAGTAGGCCTACTACCTAACACCCTCCAAACACACATGCGTGCCTATATGTATCACATCAGTATTCTCCTGGTTCTAGGGAATATTTTAGATATTTTTTTAATAACTTATTTTGAAGATTGTTAATTGTGACATGATGAGAATCCAAGGGTTACAATGAGGGGTTATATGGATTGGTTCAGGTTTTTAGATATTGTGATACTAACTTATTGGACAATGGAATCCTTCATTTGTTTGTATTTAGTATAATCATATAGTATATTGTGTGTTATGTTTTATATAACATGAAATGGTTTGAATCACATTGTTAATGATTTAATTTTTTTATTTTTTTACTCATCATTTTATTATTGGATGTCAAACATACACACACTCTAAAACATATGGTTTTAAATAATAAATTGAAGTATATTACCAGAATATTTTTAGAATCATTTACCAAGCCCAATTCCTTTATTTCAAAGGATTGGATTCTAGTCTATGTTGCTCGAGAATGACCTTCAAACCATATAATGGGCTTATTAGGGTGATGTGGGGGGATATACAACGATGGATCAAAGAAACAGATTATAGAAATAAAAAATTAAATTAATTCCACATGATCCAACGATGATATGTCTAAATAGAAGGCATAAAATATAATATAACATTAAACATTATTAGATTATTTCAAATTATTATCAAAAGATATAGTTCAAGTATATCACTATAAATTGTACTTGATATCTTATTTTAATAGTAATTGAGAAAATTTAAGGTTCCATTAACTCCTTGTTTGTATGACTATTCAAATTAAACATTCCATTTTAGAACCACTTTTAATGTGGATGAAATGAAGGGAAAACATTTCCATTGAAAAATAGTTAACATAGATAAAATCACCACTACTTTAACATATCATAGACAAGTTTCTTTTAATAGTTGAGATTAAATCCTAGGATTTAAAAATTTTCATCAAATTTTATTATTTTTAACATTCACATAATAAAATTATTTATAATAATTAATTTTTAAACATTAATTTTGATGATTTTAGATTCCCATAAAGATCATCTTATAACCCAATCAAATTTTTAATACCCTTAATATGGAATAATTTATAAAAAATACATGATATTTAATAATTATAAGAATATCCTAGATAAATATAGGGATTAATTATTTCTAACATTATCCACCATAACACATATATTCAATGGATCCAAATGCATTTTTATTTTTATCCAATTAGTTCATTTTAACTTTAAATTTCTACCTCACATTATAGAAATTATGAAATTGTAAAAATTTTAGTTTATTTGAGGTTACATATAAAATTAAATCATATTATATATAAAAATATTTTGAATAACCTAAAAAATAATTCTAAATAATCTACAAAATAGTTATGATTTTTTTGTGATAATCCATTATAAAATTTATTACTCGTTTACAAAACTTATTTTTTTGGCCAATAGATGATTTTATGATTTTATTAATCAATTTTAAAATTTTAAAAATGTATAGGGTGATTGTATCATTTAAAATTACAACAATTTCCCTAATTTAAAATAATAAGAATGTAGTGACCTACCATAATATTCTTACAACACATAAGATATAATAGGACTCTTAATGATTCCACCAAAAAAATGTTTCTCCATACATACTCCTACTAGATCTATCATGTAGATTTTGTATAATTATGCAGCTCATTTTTTAAAAGCATCAAGTCATACCATGAGACATATGTTATGTCAATCTTATATATATCAATTCGTATATTAATTTTTTTATGAAAATAATGAATTTTTTAATGATCTTATCTCGCATTATTCACCCCAAATGTTGAGTATGTCATTTATCACCGCACATATATTGATTTGATACCCATGTCACTCATTTAGGTACGACCTTTTACTTTTTTAGTCATTCCCAATAATTATAATATATGACATTCCTATCATCCATGATTAAAAATATCATATGGGTTAACAATGTACTACTAAATGATTTGAAATTTAAAAATAAACATATTAATAATATTGACCTCAATGATGGATTATGATTAATAATAATGACTATAGGATCACATGTGGTTTGATTAATTAATGTCTTTTATTGGGTATTTCTATGAAACATAAACCCCTAGTTAACTAATGACACAATCTATGATAAAGAATATCACCATGTTTAATCCAAATCCAAAATAAAAATTTGTATTTCACGGGTAAAATATTTAACTCTATAGGACCACGTAATTTGGATTATATTAGTACCAAAAAAACCCACATGTTTATATACATATTATTCAATTGAGATAACGTTTGGATTACCCTTAAGGTGTTCAAATATCATTACACTCTCATGATGTATATTGTGAACAATAATGAATGATTGAATGAATTTTTTGAATTCCATGATATATTTATATAATGTTAAAACTCTTTTTTTAAAATATATATATATAAAAATAATAAATACATTACCCAAAATATCCTTATATATTGATTCCTTAATATACTTCTTGTATTCTTATAGTGTCACATAGATTTATCAAGGGAATTTCACTTCTAAATATATAATTGTGTCAAAAATAGTAATATAATATAATATAATCCACATGAACTATTTGAGAAAATCAATGATATTTTATTATAAAAAATGAACTATTAAATCCATAGAATAAAAAATTACATAATAATGGAAATATTTCAATAGTCTACTAAATATAAATTACGATAACTAAAATTTGAGAATCTAGATCAGCTCAACCAACTACAATAAATAAAAACATGAAAACACTATAGAAATATAGAATAATATTGGAAAGGAAATATAAATGTATAAGATGAAAATATATATAATAAATATCTAAAATAGAATTAATTTTATAAGGATAGAAATATAAGGTTTTTAAATAATGTATAAAATCCATATGATTGTTATAAATGTGATGGTTGAAATAGTAAGCTGGCCATTGGAATATTACCTTGACCAGTGGAATAGTGATATGACCATTAATAATAGTAACATAACAATTATAATTTTTTGAAAACCTTTTTATTTTATAAAATAATATTAAATAAACTTTAAAATTTAATATGGGACTTCTTTATATTAATGTAAAATTTAATAAATATTTCATAAATGAAAAAATTAGTGTTTTTATTTTTGATGAACATAATGTGTTATATATATTTTTATAATTAATATAATTAATTAAATGAAATTTTATTTTCATTAAATAGGTTTTTAAATTAATATTAACATGTATTTAAGTGATAATTTAATTTTTTATATCTAAATTTATTTTTTAATGTGTAGAAAATTGATAATAATATTTAAATTTTTAATTTTCTAATCAATGTGGATATTATTTAAAATTTATATTCACCATATTTAGAAAATTATTAATGTGATATGGATTTCATTTCCAGAATCAAAAATTTCAAAATTGGTTTCTGTATATTTTTGGAATTTTTTTAAAATAGAAGAATTTATTGAGAATAATCAAATACTATAAGATATGATATTCAATAATAAGTGATAAATAGATTAATTTACGAGTTATTGTGGATATAATAACCCAACATATCAAAATAACATTTAACATCTACGTTATATGGTGATAATAATCAATAGTTTTGATAGTCTTGAGATATATTAATAAACTAATTATTATAATTTAAAAAAAACCCCATCTTAAATGGTAATAAAAACTTCTCTTTTACACCCCTTCTCTCAAACCATATAATACTTGGATCATTAAAAATTTATTCAGAAATATATTCCCAACACCCGCCCAAATTCTTCTCTACAGGTGGTCTCATTCATAGACCATTCCAATGATCATTAAAAGGCATCCTAATGGGAGGAAACCAAAGGGGGGAATGATTCTCAACTAATTTCTATCATTTTTGTTATTCTTCTACAACCACATAAGTTTTTATATCCACCTATAAATAGTAATATTAATATCCTAAATGTATAAATATGTTACTATAATGGTTTAGCATCCATCTTATTCCCTCCCTTCTACTGATTCTGAAATTAAAAAAATTTTCTCAACATAGTTGGTTAACCACCTCCATGATCAATGTATGCCATTTTTCTCCACTAATGTCAAGGCTGGTTACAGAAACAATATAATATATAAATTTGAGTATAATATGTATATTATTAATTATATCATATTTTTTAAAAATTTTGAATGATCATATAATAAAATAAAATTAATCTTGTTCGTGATAGTTGAAAAAGAATCCTAGATGAGCTAACCACACAAAAAAATCTTTTAGTAATAGAATTATACCTATATTCGAAACATATTGGTTTTTGTAAAAAAAATTAATTTCAAAAAGTACATGAAAAAAAATATTTCACTGCTATATTTGAAGTTAGATTTTTGATGAAATTCCATAATTATCTACAGGTGATCAGACCACATAACTATGAAACAATCTCTCTATAAACAATCAAACAAATCATTATATCTAAATGAAATAGTCCCAAATGAATATAATAAAATAACAGGTTCTACAAAAATAATGATATAATTTTTTAATTTTTTAATTTTTTATCTAATTTTTTATTTAGGACATTAGGTGTTTTTAATAAATTATTCTAGAATATAAGTTAAGGGAACTCTCAAAAAAAACCCATTCTCTTTAGGTTATTATCATTCTATCATTAAATCACATTATCGCTCTATTGTGTTCATTGTATTGTGTTTAAATTCAATATATATGTCACCAAAATATATAACTAGCTAATTTCCCCTATCCCTTTATGGGGAAATAAAAGCATAATTTCATTTCTCATATTCCACCATTAAAATCAAATCTCATTAGGTGGAATTTTTTAATCCCTTAATCATGTTATATAACTCTCATTAATAGAATTTATTCACAATTGAAAAAATATATTTTGTGAAATGTTATTATTAAATATTTTATAAAAATCCCTAAAATTTAATTCTTTATACTTATTGTAGTCATTATGATAACTTGTTTTATTATTATATGAGTCATGATTAAGTATCGAAATTCTTTCCATGGTCAATTCTTATGTTCATACATTATAATTAATTCCATTTTGTAGAACACAAAAGTATGTACATGTTATGACGGGTGTTCGTAGATAGATCTTTAATACATTGGTTTTTTTCTCAAGATATGTTAATTATGGGATTAGGGAGTAAGCCTAATCCTTGATGGTACTATGTCCACAATTTGATTTTGTGTTAGTAGATTACCATAAAAAATATTTATATAATGTTTTATGTTAAAAAATATTTAATACGGTTATATGATCTTTTTATTCCATGTTATTTATTTTATGTTCACATATGGTTATATCATATCCTTTCCATCATGATATAATTTTATTTCTTCTGAATCACAAACAATTATTTGTTATCATGATTATTACATTATATTAATTTAAAAAGCACCCATTTGGTTTTTGTATTCCCACAGGTTAATATAGGTAGTTTTTTAAGATCTAGACAGCTTTAGGATCTCATTAAGGATAAATAAATTAATATGTTGTTTTTTAATTTATGGATAATTTTTATGAAATTATTCTCCCAAATATACTAGGTCCCTCTATTTTTTAATAATATTTATTAAATATTAATGTCAAAAATCATGATATAATATTTGTAAAATGATTGGGTAACATTTTTTGGGATAAAACATATCTACTTATTTTTTTTATTGGGACTCGAATACATTTGTGATAACCCTATTTGTAATTCTGTACGTGGGAACATATCCTTCAATTTAGGTGATTTATAATGTGATTGGTTTCCTAGAAATAACCCCATTGTATAGATTTTACATGTTTATTTTAAAAATGAACATTTTTACCTAGGGGTAATAAGCCTAAAAAGGGTGAATTTGGTGTTAACATGATCGTCACCTAATACATGAGAATATTTCCTCATTGCACACCTGGTTTCATGCCCCCATGGGATATGATTTGGATATTCATAAACACTTAATAAAATAGTCTTAAGGATTTGAAAAAACTATTAGGTTAGAAGAAACTATTATAAAAAATTAACATTAAAACCCTATATTTAAAACCTAGAGACTCATAAATAATGTATATATATTTCAATTATATTTTATTCCTTTATTTTACATTATTTCCATTTAATAGGTTTAATAGTTAATGTATTATCATTAAACTTTTCCTTAACTTTGGTTAATCATGTGAAATTTGAGAAACGGTTCCAATAACCAACATCAAAGGCGATGCGATGTATTCCCAAATTGATATATGTAACCTCATTGGAGATAGATTTGAGAAATTCATGGAAATACAATATCATCTGGCATATTTATAAACAATAACATAAGTCATGTTGAACTCCTTCCATATCCTATTAATAAAAATTTTATAGTAATTTTCGTTATGTGATAAAGGCCTCCCATCATTAGTGGATCATATGATACTATCATCCTAGAGTAATGTAATAACATTTCTGAGAAGATAATATCTATCGAATAATTATAAAAAAAATACTAATATTTTTTACCATACTGATGGGGAATTCGATCAGTGGTGTACACTTATAAGGAACATGATGTCGATATATAATATTGATTCAAAGTAATGGGTAGTATTTATGAAAAAAATATGATAATTACTTATCCTTGAGACTACATATTAGAATTTTTCGAGGTTATTCAGTGATAAACCAAAAGAAAGATTAGTTTATCATGTCATATGAGGAAAACATCACAAGGATTGCATGAGGTATCGTTAGATTTTCAAGAAAATTTAATGATTATTGGATCATTTCTTTTTTTGGATAAAATTGTCTGACAAAATTCTTATGAAATTTATGACTTTGATATCTATGAATAGATGTTCCATTTTTTCCCTTAAGGATGTTATGGTGATTGGTGAACCTCAGTGATCTAATGGGCCTAGAGATGAAAAACATAAGATTGAGTTTTTTGCAGAAGTATCATCAGATAAATAACATAGTGGGATAAAAAACCATCATCCCACATTTCAATGGTGTCATATAAAGAATCCTTGAACAAAAATTTAAGGGAAATAGGATGGTCATTATGTATGAAAGAGAGGGTAACCTGTCCAATCAATGTGGATTTTATATGTTGATGCACACTAATATTATAGTCGAATATAATTTTATAATCAACGCACATTATGTGGTACAATATTTCAATGAGAAGGAACATGGTAGTTTTGTGAGAGAATGACTTTTTCTTAGGGTTTTTAGAGATAATAAATTGTAATAACCACTATGTTCTTGAGAAAAACTATGTGCTTAAATTTGCACCGCTGTTGAGGGGGATCTTAAAAAACATGTACAGATAGATATGCTTGATTTCCATTCACAAATAGTGATCATAATTTCTAATTCAAGTTTAATGATTTCATTGATATAATTCATGTTTAGTATAACTATTCCAAAACCACCATAGAATATATGTGTTGAGCTATATGGGAGAATATATAATAATGAAATTTTTCTATACCTTGTATATAAATTTCCCATTTCAATGTTAGTGGGATATATAACCTAGAAAATATTTTCTTACGTCATTTAATGTTGTTTGATGTTATATTTAGAATGTATTTTATGCGTTTATATAAAACCAACATAAAATTTTGATAGAGGGATATAACTATTCAAATCATGAGTTATCATTTGATTATATACATATTTAATGAGGAAGACAAATATCTATTGAATTTTTTATCTGATGTGTCGATATTGATTCATTTAGAGAAAAAATATCTAGATTAAATTACTAAAAAAAATAATAGAATCTTGTTAAAATAAATAACCATTTATATATATTATACTGATGTAATACCTAAATATTTTAATGTAATCCATCTTACTAGAAAGGGTTAATTCTAAATTAAACATTCACCTTGGTCTCTTACTATATCAAAAAATCATTATAAGATTTCCAGAATTGAGTTAGAAAAAACATTTATGTATTTACAATATAATATTTAAAATGGATATATATCCATGTGTACATCTTCATAGGGGATCTGGTCCTCTTTAATAACAATAACGATGGGTCAATGACCCTCAAAATTGATTATAATGAACATAACAAAATCAAGATAATGAAAAAGTATCCCCTTACATGGATATATGAATTTTTTTTTCACAACAACATAGGTCCCATTATATATCTATGGTAGAAATTTGGTCAATATATCACCAAATTAATGTAAATAATGAATATATTCCAACAAAACCATTCAAAATATGTACGGACACTATGAGTTCATAGAGATTTCCATCAAAAAACAAATTATCTAGAAATATTTATGGATATAATAAATAGAATACATAAATGTTACCATAAAAATGTATGGTTGACTTTATAGATTTGATTTTCATTAACAGAAAAATTATAGTAGAAAGATGATTATTTATTTAATTCTCGATATTATTTTGAAAGTAGAATCTATACACAATGTGATATAATTGTGTGTTTCAGATGGAAGAAGTGTCATTAATTGTGATGGGTCATGTTACCACCATTATAGGGTTATATAAGGACAATTTTAAGACAAATGAAATTAAGTATTGTCCAATACCAACGTCGGTATTAAATAGCCATATTTTTGATATACTATATTGGTATTATTTGTAACACTAAAATATTTTTGGAATTACTTTTTACGAATTTATTTGTCTTCTTGTGATTTTTCCTTTTACATGGCACTAGAAATTGTTATATATATTTATATATATATATAAAACACTAATTAAAAAATATCCTCTCACATTGAACATGTTTTCTTTTCCTTACATTCTATACCGACTTTCATTGCACTACTTGTAATACAGACATGGCTTGCCCTACCCACAACACTAACTTGGAATGCGTCATACGCAACACCAAGTTTCTATAAAGCCTTATTGAATTATAATTTCGATAAAGTTTTAATTATAACCTATATCTTAAAATTAGTGAAATTACAATTAATAAATAATTTTCAACTTTTTATAATTATTTTATATAAATAAAACATATTGACAACAAAAGATATAATTCTTTCTAAATACCTTTTATTGTTTAAAAATAATGTTTTTTCGAATGACAAAATTTTAATAATATAGTTAATTTTAGACACATAAACATTTTTCATTTGATAATATAAACATAATTTTTTGTATTTATAATTCATAAATTATCCGAGGGTGGATTTTTGGGATTTTTCGAAGACACTTTATTTTTTGATGAATAGTGAATAATGCTGCTTTTCTGTTTAAAAATACATTATTGTTTAAATATTTAATAATGATAATTTATATATAAATTATTTTAAGGCCAAAAAATATCAATAATTAATCAATTAATATAATTTATTTCATTCTAATCAATTTCAATTTGAAATTAAATATAAAAACTTAAAAACACATGAACTTATTTTTAGTTTAAATACCAGTAATTTCGTCTCATTTGTGGGATTAGCATTAATCATTTTTTTTTCATTTTCGTGGATTTAGTTTAAAAACATACACCATTTTATAAATTATAATATTTATACAATAATATTATAAATTTAATTTTTGTCCAAAAATACTACTAAAAGTTGTTTAAATTAATCATTATGATTATCATCAAATTAAGATTAATTAAGGACTAAACCATAATCTAGGAGCCCAAATTTCCTATACATTTGTCCAAAATCATTTGTATGGTCATATTTCGACCAAAATCCTTTTTTCCTAGATTTTAATTTATTTATTTATTTTATTATTTAGGTAATAACATGTGTATAACTTGTTTTAAACAATTCTAAGTGAGCCTTTTCCCTTCCCTATAAATGTCCACCACATCTCCCTCATCTTAACACCTCTTAAAAAATTAATATAGAAACATAATTTCTCAATAAACTTCCTAAAATCCAACTAATAATCCAATAATCCCAACATTATAATGAAAAAATTCCATTGAATCCTTTTTGAACAAACCAAAAGTAGTTACCCGATTACGAGGTAACGTATTCGATCAAGCTCTAATATTTTATTTAACATATACACCACATGCACATTATTTTTACCACTATTTTATAATAACACCATTACATTATATATAATATGATTTTTTTTATGCTATGGGTTCAGCCTAAAATTATACACACCTCCATCTTAAGGGTAAAGAATATTTGTTTACGTGTACAAAAAACTATGGTCTCACTAAATAATGATTGTTCATTTTTCATTACTACCTATCACAGGGGAAATTAATATGGAAAATATATTTATATTATTAATATATTATATATACTATGTATTTGAACTTTTTTATTCATTTTTACAAGACATATATTTTCAAGTTTTATTTTATATTAATACATAATTTTGTTTGAGGATGTGTGGACCACCACCCCCTAAAAGAAATATGATTTGTTCCTATGCTACATTGATTGTATTAAGGATTGGTTTAGTTAATATTTATGATATATATGATATCATAAATGGAATTTAAATATTATATATTTATATATGTATATTTCATTTTTTTATTCAGGATATAATTAAATGGAAATTGCATTTGAGCATACATACTACCAACTGTATCCATGAACGGTGTATTCTGTTTAATTAATATATATTATATAAATTATTATAGTAATAATATAATGTATATAAATAATATTTATATATTTTTACATTCCATAAATAATTATATATTTATTTATAATGAATATGTAATAAATTAAGACACTTGCGAAGAATAATGCGAATATTATCTAAAATGAACCCTTAACAAAGGATTGTTTACTAGATGGTATTATAGGATCATAATAAATCAATGTATATTATTAGTTATAATAATATGGTTTTGTGAATGATTTATAATAATTTTTTTTATACATGTGGTTTGAATGTGTACGACGAGAGTTAAGACATAAGGCAAAGAGATTTCATCTCACTTCTTATTTCCATCAAAGACATGCTCTTTTCAGGAGCCATTACTATTTTTATGGTATGTATACTACCCATTCTTTTATTATTTTATTATTATACATATATATAAGGAAATTTAAATCTCTATTATATTATATTTATTTCATGGGGTTTAAGTGTTAAAAGTTACCCAATGTGGAAAACTGTTTTGACTAAATTTTCCTTATTTTGGACCCATGTTTTGTTATACCTAAATTCATTTTTGAGGTTTATATAATTAAATTTAAAATGTTATGTCATGAATCTAATTATTTTCATGATATTTTAATCTGAATTTTATTTCACATTCGTACAATTGGATTATGGTTCAATGTTACAAGGTTATATGAGTTTATTGAAACAATGTCATCGCTTTTAGAGATTGTTCATGTTTTGTGTCCTTTGATGAATTATTATTATATGTCTCTCAAGAAAAAATATTTATATTCCTTAGCTTCTATTTATTAAATATATATTCATGTACATTTAACATTTATCTTCCCATATGTACATAATATTTTTATGAATTTGATTTTTAGAAAGCCCGACTTTACACACACTTTAGTGAGATATCTTTGTTCATTAAAAACCATGTTTCCTAAAAAGGGTGTCCATTATTATTGTACTATTATCCTAAAATATTTAAATTATATATTTACCATTTTTTCTTTTAAAAAAATTTGCAATGTCATTTTGTTTTCCCTTTCCAAGCATGTTATTTTTATAATATTTTTAATGTGTAAAAGGAATGCCCTTTTTAACTCATATTGCATTTACCCACCATTATTTATTTGAATATTCCTTTTAATTTTTTAAAGGAAAATTTGTATTAAATATTTTTTAATTTATTTAGAGGAGAAAATATTTTCAAATTTTTTTCAATATTCTTCTATAGATTTGAAGGAAATTATAATTCAGTAAGTTCTCCAGCTTCTATTATATGTTTTTATAGAAAGAAATTTCAAAATTATTCCTTGGAATATATAAATATTTAAAAAGTATTATCAATGAAATGTTTTATAAAAAGTAAATATTATTTCATATGTTTCAGGTAAAAAAGTTTTTCAAATGTTTTTAAATCGTTATTTATATGTTTTTAAAGTGTTTAAATGAATTTTAATTAATATGTTTTGTAGCTTAATTTATAAACATTCAATGAAAATGGTCTTCAAAATGTGATCAGATATTGTTTATATGTTTTCAAGGTATTTTCTATGAAAATAATTATTAAATAGTTTAATGTATAAACAATTATTTTGAAAATAATTAAGGATATTTAATTCTAGAAACTTTTATGAATGAATTTTCAAAATTATTTACTATATAAGATGAAATTTTATGATTTTACTAATGTACCTCTAGGAAATGATCTAAAGGATCATTAATATTAATTCTATGAATGTGTTTTTGTAATTCCATGGCCTTTATGAAATGTATTTCTCTTTTATTGGTTATATGTTTAATAATCCTATTTATCTGTCACGGTTTATACTTTTTATTGAAGGATTATGAAACCTGTATTATTCTCTACAGGTTATAGTTTTTTACATGTTTGTGATGCCTATTTAGTTATAAGGGTTATGATTTTATTATTTATGATATTTTTAGAACATGTATGTATTATATATTTATGAGGTTGTTGAGATCAATATCCTCGACCAATACATTGGATAAATATTTATTTCTCCTATCAAATACATGGCTAGAATGAAAAATGAACATGGTTTTTTATTATAGGGCAGGAATGGGAAAAGAACTCAGTTGAGTAATACAGGGATAAAAAAAGGGCTGAACATAGTTTAGTGATATAGGGATGGAATGGGGTGTCAATCAGGTTTATTAATAAATATTTTCCACAAATATGGTCTCAGAAGATATAATTTTACTACAATAGAAATAATTATACATGCTCAAGTGTCATCCAAAATTCCATGTTTTCTTCCTATGATATGATTTCATGGATTATGTTGATTATTTCTTTATGATTTTTTTCTTATGATCTACCAATCTATATTATGGTCTCTAATATATATGGTATGTTCTTCAAAAGTTAATGTCAAGTTCCATACCATTTTTTCATCTTGTACATACATATTTCAATTATTTAACCTTTCAAATCATATGATATCTACCATTTTCTATGAATCATTTCCATTGGTTAAGAAGAAATGTTATAGGTTGAAATAGTAAAGATGGATATTAACAAGGGATATGTTGACGATCTTTTACTGGGATTAAAGACATCATTTCCATGTTTTCAATGACACTAAATTATTATGGTCCTTAGGCATGTATTTTTTTAATGTAATAAATATTCATAAAAAATGTGGTAATATTGATTTATATCATGTTTGGGTTTCTATAATTGGTGTAAACTTGCAAATTCATTTTTTTGGATTATCAAAATATGCTTTAATGGTGAGCATGAACCAGAAACAAAATTAACCCATAACACATTTCAAAATTCAAAACCTCCGTAAAACCCAATGACAACATTTCGAAGGATAGAGTGAGTGGTTTATTATAAACACAACCATGTCTGGATACATGAATTTGATATGGCACTGGCGCAGATGTACCTAGGGTTAACAACTCTGAAAATATGCTTCCGGCCAAACTCATGGTAATTTGTAACATGAAAATGGGCCTCTCTTATAATTTGGTTTGACACTCCTAGGAGGCATACATTGCGGATTCAAAAACACTCCACACACAATTATGAATGCATTAAAAATATGATGACTATGAATAACCATGGATTAATCTAGGGTTTCTTAGATTAATTAATGAGTCATGATTTTTAAATACAAAAGTAAATCTTTTCATTACTATGTGTTTTTTTCTATGATAAGTTATGATCACACTATTCTTCTAGTTTTAGTCAATGGTGGGAACAGGAAGGAATCGGGTTAATTTTTAATGTGAAGGATGTTTATATGATGAGTAGTCAAGTGGGATTATCAGTGGAGAGAAATATGGTGTGATCTTTCCTAATCAGTTTTCACATATCAAGAATTTTTTTTTTCAACAAAAAATTCTTATAATCAACAAGGAAGAGAATGAATGATTCCACTTAGAGTTAGAGTAATGGAGACCATAGATGAATGAATATTCAATTTTATTTTTTTCAATAATTTGGAATGAATCTCAGAAGTTAATTTCTTTGAGTAACCGTAATATGTTTTCACTATAGTACATAAGGACACCAAGAATGTGACTGTAAGGAAAAAATGAAATGATCAGCTAACAAAATGGATAATAATATTGACCTCCCTAAGGAATCATCGAATTATATGTTTGGAATGTGTAGTGTAAATGGTCATTATATAACTAAAAGTAACAAGTTTAATGCCTATAAATGGAACCATTAATGTTTTACGAGTAATGGTTACATTTAAGATGATTAAGGGACTACATATGAAATATGAATGGAAGGACATATTGTGTAAAAGGATGAGATACACTTTTAAATGGAATAAGGATGAAGTTTAATAATAAAGGTTATTATGTGTTTGGTAAAAAGTTATATTATATGAATGATAAAATAAACAAGGATTGTAATATTTATCATTTTCACTCATTATTTACATGTTTTTATTGAATGTTCCTGATAGACTAGTGAAGTGCTTTAATGAAAAGATGATATAGTGACTAAGGGTTTATAACCCTTAAAATTTTCTTTATGGTATCATAATTCTTTTATTAATAACTAAATTGGATTGTTCTGATTCCCTCAGTACTAAGTAAGGACATTTTTAAAGGTGGGTTATGCTATAACTTATGATGTATACAACATTTATGTATTTGTGGAATAAATCCAATATAAATTGGAATAAGGAATCATGAATGTTTTCCAAAATTATTCATGGTAATTAATGTTACTTCCATGATTCAAGGGAGTATATGAAAAGTGTATTCACATTTTTGGAAGGTGAAGAACTCGTGCCACATTGTGAGATATGTGGGGTTAATGTTAAGCTGATTTTCTGACCCATATAACACTATTTTTTATTTTTATATTTCATAAGGTTTAAATGTTTAATCATTCATGAAATGATTATGTTAAACATCAGAGGAAGTATTTATGTATTGATACTATATGGAAAACCATTGTCAAAAAAATTTTGTGATTAAATTATTTCAAGGATGTCCATCATATTTTGAAATTATATTAGTACATCTATAGATAAGGACATCATGTATGTCAGGTGAAAACGAATCATATATGGAAATGTTGAATGTCATGAACCTATGATTGATAGATGGTAAGTGTTTCCTGCAATCCACTTCCATGTGCGATGTCCTAGTTATGTATAATTATTTTTTTATGAATAATAATTTCTCATGAAATTTTAGTGTGAATTTTTTTGTTTATAGATTAATAATATAGAATATAGAGTATTATTTTTAAATAAATTTTTATACATTTCATTATTTTATGGTCAGTAATATCTGATAGAATGGTATTCTTGTGATTCATACATCAATTTTAAATTTTTGACATCCAATTATTTATGTTATGAATGAATTAGAAATAGTTAAATGAAAAACTAAAGAATGAAATTATGATTATATAAATATAATAATTTAGTACATATCAGTATATTCTATTCAATTAATGAATTACTCAATGATATTACAATGATTCAAAAAAGTTTGTCCTAATAAGTCAACTTCTGTTGAACCGATAACCTTATAAATCATCACCTATTTATGATTTTGAGACCCTCAACATTTCATTAATAATTAATTGTTTTTAAATTGATGACATAAATTTGTTACTATAAATATTTATCCTTTTCCTCCATGTCCAATCTTCAATCCCATCTTATGTTCTTATATGTAGAAACTGATTTATATGTTACTTTGTATAATCATTATGGTTCCAACATTACCTTTTTAAGGGATGTTTTTTTACACATTTTTATGCTATGGGTTTTTATGAACTAAATGGTCAATAATAAACCCTTTTATATCCAATAAAAAATTTGTGGGTGAGATTCATTTTAAAGTGGGTAAAATTAAACATACAAAGATTTTGGGGATTATTTTTTTCTAATTAATTTATCTTTTTGATATTTTTCATTTAACGTAACATTGGAAATAGTTCATTATATATTTATATATATATTAAAACACTATGCCAAAAAATATATTGAAATACTCCAGGCTTGGCTTCCCCAACTTTTTATAATGAATTGTCTTACGCTACACACAATACCGAGTTGGCTTGAGCTACCCACAACACGGACATTTCCTACGTTACACACAACACTGAGTTTCAGTGAAGTGTGTTATTATTATAATTATAGAATTGATATAATTATATACTATCCATTAAAATTAATGATATAAATATTAATATATTATTTTAAACTATATTTTTAATGGTTTAATAGAATAATAACATATTGATAGTGAATGAAATGTTTTTTTATAATGTTTATTTTATGATTAAAATTTTAATTTTCTCGAATGAAGCAGTTTTTCTAAAAAAAAAATTTAGAAACATATCCAAATTTAATTTTAAAAAATAATATTCATTTTTTAATTTATAATTTACAAATTATATTTGTATGAATTCTTGGTATTTTTCCGAGAAACATCATTTTTTGATGAATTGTGAAAAATGATGTTTTTTAGATAAAAATTATATTTTCAATTAAATATTTGTTTATGTGAATTTATATTTTAAATTTTTAAAGGTAAAATAAGACGAATAATTCATATATTAATACAATTTTGGTTATTAGAATCTATTTCACTTTTAAATATAATACCAAAACCTAAAAACATTGGATCTTCTATCTACATTATGAACAATTAATTTCCTAATGTCTAAGACATTATCCATAATCATAATTTTGTCACATATTTTAATTTAAATTCAAAATAATGACATAATCCATTTTAATTAGTATAATATTTTGAGTATGATAATATCAACTTAATATTTTACAAAATATATTAGTAAAAGTTGTTAAAATTAATTATAGTGATAAAGGAAAAACTAAGCGTAATTAGGGACTAAAAATTATTCATTAGGGCCCAAATGACCTAGAAACTATTAAAAATCTGATTTTATGGCCATATTTTGGCTCTAAAACTTCCATTATTTATTTTGGTATTCATTTTAAAAAACATTTAGGTAATACCATGTGGACACCAAACTTGTTTTCAAAAATTACAAGTTAGTCCTTTAGTTTCCCTATAAAAGGCCACCTCAACACCCTCTTATTCCCACATCAAAAACCTAATATGATTAGCCAATGTCTACCTAATGAGAATAAAAAAATACCTACCTTACTCCTAGAATCATCCCCATGATATTACATTAATCCATGTATGTCTTTTGGCACAAACCATAAAATGTTTCCCGATTAAGATGTAACATCTTCTATCAAGCTCATTTATTTCATTTTCTCTCACCACCCATACACATTATTTTTCCCAATCATGTATAAAAAACAATTATCTTCAATATAAATGGACTTTTTTTATATGGGTTCAAAATACACTAACACAAACCTCCATTTAATGGGTAATGAACATAAAGTTTACATGTATAGTGAACTATTGCCCCACAAAATGATGATTTTTTATATTTTCCTTACGGCCTATCAAGGCGGAGATTATGATGTATATGATATTTATATATTTCATATTTTATATTTATTATTTCTTTAATCTTATTTATTTTTTTAACAACACATAATATTTTACTTTCCATTTTGTGTTCATATAATATGTTTGATTGAGAGAGTGTGGTCTACATCCCCCTCAATGTGGTATGATTCTTTCATACACTACATGGATTGTATTAAGGATTATTTAAGTGAATATATATGATATATATTATATTATAAATATAATTTAATATTTATAAATATATATTCATATATTTGTTTAATTTTTTTAAGATAATAATTAAAATGAAATAGTGTTAATGTGTATGTACGACCTACCATCTCTATGAAAACTATATTATGTATCTTAATTATATATTATATAGAATATTATAATACTATTATTATGTATCTAAATTATATTTACATTATTTTTTACATTCTTTATATAACTATATAAGTATAAGGACCAAATATATAACAAATTAAGACACATGTGAGGAAAAAAGTGAATATGACCTGAATTGAAAAATTATCACAATATTTTTTACAAAAGTATAAAAAAGCTTCTTAATCAAACCATATGTAGAATTAAATATAATAATATATTTATGTAAAGTATATTTAAAAAATCTATATTTATTATGTAGTTTTATTAAATGATTATGGTAGGTGTTAAGTCAAAAGTTAATGGTATTTGATCTGACATTTTATTTCTGTGAGATAAATAATTTATTCACCATCAATTTCATTTTATTGGTATGTATACTGCCATGTATGTATTAAATTATTCTTATAAATATTTTTATTTTTATATAAATCTCCATTAAATTATCTTTATTTTATGGTTATTAAGTTTCAAATGTAACTAAATCGGTAAAATAGTTTTGTCTTAATTTTCCTTCTTTAACACTCATGTTTTTTATGCACCTAACATGTTTTTAGGTGTATGTACATACATTTTACATGTTATTTCATGATTATAATTATTTTCATGGAATATTAATCTTCATTTCAATTCTACATGGGTATTAGGTTTCAATGTTACCATGTTATAATAGTGTTAAAAACAATCTCTTTTCTTTTCTAGATTGTTTGTGTTTAGCATCCCATTAATGAAATATTATTATCCATATATTAAGAAAACATATTAGTTTCATTAAACTATACTTATTGAAGATATATTCATGTATTGGTATCATTTTTATACTATATTGAACATAAGATAGTAGAGAATGTGATTTCAATAAATCTTGACTTTACCCCCTCTCTGGTCAGATATCTATCTTCCTTCAAATCCATGTTTTCCAAAATGTAATTCCAAGAATACTATATAATTATCCAATAATACATAAAAATATATTATTACCCTTTTTTATTTTTCCAATCCTATTAATGGAATATTCTTGTTACTTTATAAAGATTGAATTTTTTAACATTTTTATTGTGAAAATGAATGTTCTTGTACTATAGACGATATTTGCCCACAAATATTTCATTGAATATTCCTTTTCATTTTTAAAAGGTATATTTTTTGGAAAAAGTAATTGAAATTACTATTTTAGAGAAAAAAAATTCAACATGTTTTCAACATTATGTTATTTGTTTTTTAGGAATATTTTTTTCAAAATATTTTATATCTGCTTTTATATGTTTTCAAGGACTATTGTTAACAAAATGAATTCTAGCCTTATTTATATGTTTTCAGATAGTTTTCAAATACACGAGTATCAAACCATTTTTTATATTATTACATATTTTTTCAAGAAAAATGGTTTTGAAATTTTTTTCAAATGTTAAATATATGTTTTCATAGCATTTTTAGTAAAAATGTTTTTCAAAATATTTTGAATATTATATTACTTGTTTTCAAGGAAATGGTTTTCCAAAAAAAATCATTCCTTATTTATAATTTATCATATTATTTTTTAGGAATATTATTTTGAAATGGTTTAATATATTAAAATTTATTTTTCAAATAAGAACTGATATTTTCCAAAAAAATGTTATGTGATATGTTTTAAAATTATTTTCCATCAATGATAAAATTCGTTGATGATACTCATGCCATTCTAAGAAGTAATCAAATGTTTCCATCCATATTATTTATATTAATGAGTTATTATTTATGTCATGGTCTTTATGAAATTCATTTATCTTTCAAATGTTATATGTTATTGAAATTTATTTCTCTCACATGGGTTATTATTTTTAAGAAATGATTAAATTATTATAAAATCTATATCATTTTCCATAGAATAATATATGTATATATATTATGATTCCCATTTCACTAATTGTGTTATGATATGATTTTTTATAATCATTTGGTACATTTATTTATAATTTCATTATGAGATTGTTGGGATCTATATCTCCATAAAATGAATTGGGGAAATATTTATGTCTCATGAGGTGACATCGATGAAATGAGAAATGAACTCAGTTCAGTATTACAGGGATGCAGAGAGATATTATCTCTTTTAACTAATAAAGCCTACAATTATGGGTGAACATAGTTCAATAATTGATGGATGGATTAGGGTGTGAACCCAATTTAGTAGACGTATATTCCCACTAAGATGGTCTCGAGAGAAATTTCATGACTACTATAGAAATCATTATATATTATTATGTGTCTGACATATTTCAATGTTTTATTCCCATGTTATGATTGCATATAGTATGTTCTTTATTTATATATGATTCATGTGTTTTGAAATCCATATCATTATTATGATATCTAACAATAAATTTATGATCTTCAAATGTTATGCTCAAGTTCAACACCCATTTGTTCATGTAATGATCATGCATTTCCTACATTTACCCTCAATGAGCTTCTAATCTCACACCATTATTAAGATTAATTTACCCATGTTATGATGAAATGATTTAGGTAGAATTAAAAAGGTGGAGATATTTATGGGGGGTTTTAAAGATGTTTCTCCAATATATAATATTTTTTCCATGTTTTCCAAATACACCAATCTATTATAATCCTCAGCCTGTATTTTTTAAATGCAGTAAATATTCATCTAAAATGATGTAATATAAACAAATATCAAGCATAGGTTTCTATATTATAAATGACTTATAATAAAATATTCATAATTATAGATCCCATTAAATAATAAATATCATATGGATGAAATTTATTTCTACACTACTGATGTTGAATATAATATAAATAACCTAAATTGAGCCTCATCCCTACCCTAGTCCACATTTTACCGTCAATTGGAGAAAATTTCATTATGTACCATGATACATAAAATATGGGTTTTTTTCTGTATGTTATTTTCTAATGATTAATTGATATTGTACAACTCATTGTTGTTTAATATTCCTGAGCAGATCTCAGCAATCAAAGATAAGAAGTTTCCTGCAGAATTCTTCCCATTGATGATATGGATATACTATCTATATTGGGAGAAGTGTGAAATATATATGAATCATAAAATACATAATTATATTTTCATACATAAGGAGTATAATATATGAAACTATATATGGTATGAGATGATCATGGAATATGATTTAATAATCAATAAAAATCACGTTAATTAAACAAATCTAGTATATAAACTAAGGATAAAGGATATAGAAACCCTATAAATGATAATAATTTAGAATAATCCAATTTGTATATAATTTAATGGGATGGACCTATGAGTTGTAATAAATGGAAATTCAACATTAAATTCTCGAATTAAATATCAAACATACCATTTAGAGATGATATGATACTCTCTAGTAGATGATTCAGAAATTTAGAATGTGATATAAGATATAATGTAATATAATTCATCACATCAAAAAATTTACAAAGAAGGGGTTGTACAATTTGGTTCATGACTATGTGTACCATAAAATCCTATGTTAAATAAGTAAAATTTTAATAATAAATATATGTCAACCATTTTCATCCACTAAGGATGCACATAGTTGTATCAATCTATTCAAGATAATTATTGGTGTGTCAATATGAAGACAAATATCACCATGTATAAAACAATATGAAGGAATAAATATAAAATAAATAGGGGTTTTATAACCATTATCCATACATATATTGAAATACTAAATCATAATAATGGACTTTTTCACCAGTTATTCGGATTAATTAAGGGGAAATAATTCTTTATTTGTTTCGGGGTATCATATTATGAATATTTTTCACTTAATTTCAATTATAGTGTAACTCTCACTCGATCGACATGCGAGGATATACATGATATAAGTTACTCTACCACTTGGAATAATTGTACCTATAATATTGTATCAAGGACCAAGATTTAACACTATGTTTATGAATATGATCCAAAGTTCTATAAATATTTTGTTGAAATTTAATACATCTTATCAGTCCCTAAACTTATAGCCGATATGATTTTTCTGTCAGGACACATTAGAACATGTTGATATAATATATGATATACTTTTAAAATTTTATGGGATCATTGTATTCCTCTTGTAATGTTATTGTATAATAATATATTCCAATCAATAATCCATATTTCTTAGTATTAATATATTTATTGGAAGAGATTTAAAACAAATTTGTTCTGGTATAAAGATGGTAAATAAAATTTGTTCGGTATAGAAATGGTAGAGAACTTAAAGACCATTACGTAACACAAGAGAGAATCTTAGATTTGAAAAAAGGATTGGGATAATTATCATTGATGATCTTTAGAGTTTGTTGTTATATATAATCTATTCCACCAAATTTCTCTCGGGAAGAGATTCATGAGATCTTAGAAGAAGAAAAATCTATATCCCATGTACATAGCTCCCAATGAGATTCTATATCTCATTAGAGCCTCAAAATATTGACTGGAACTCCCACCAACCCATTCCCAAGTACATGATGTATTCCCCATATTCCTCATAAGTAATTACATGACATATCCCTTATTGGTACTTAATTTATAGATCTCCTAGCTAGAAAGTTATCTCTCTTGTACGGAGAAATTTATAAATATCTCAGACAAATGATATAATGTTCAATGTAATAACCACACTCACCTAGTTAGTGTACTATGGTGAAACCATATGTATTAGGAGGAGATATGGGATTGTGATGAGTCTATAAAGGAAAATTTCCATCACATGCTTTCTTTATAGTATGTGTAATGAAATTTCAAAGGTGAAATTTTATAAGGGGGAATATTGTAGTGACCCATTCTTTAATCAATGGAATTTTTGTTCTAAATATATAATTATGTTGTAATTATTTTAATAAAATAATATAATGAACACAAACAAACATGATAGACCAATAATATTAAATTATAATAAATCAGTCATTCTATTTTTATAATAAAAAAATACACATTATTTGAATATAATTCAATGGTATAAAAATAGAAAATAAGGTAAATAAGTTATGAAAAATTAGATCTTCTCAAACCACCCGAATAAACATACTGAAAAAAACATTGTAGAAATGTATCAAAATATTAGAAATGAAATATTCATGTTTCGTATAAAAACATATATAACATTAATAAAAAATGGATTATAATTATAAATAAATGAAATATGAGGTATTTATAGTAATGGGTTAACCCATGTGAGTGTTGAAACTCCGAACATTGAAATAGAAATCTAAATGTTTGAATAGTAAGATGAACATTTTAATAATAATATGAACCTAATGAATTGTAAAATGAAAATTCTAGTCATATCTTCAATTATGAAAGAGTAAAAAAATACCAATTCAACGTATAAAATAAATATATGTGATATTTATATAACAATACAATTAAATAAATATTTCCAAAAGGAAAAAAAATTATTTTTATGAAATATAATTTTTTTATATTTTCAATAAAAAATATAATTATTTTTAAAAAATTTATTTCAATAAATTTATTTCATTAATTAAGATTATTTTCTTTTATAGTTATATTATTATTTTACTATAGGTTATGTAAAATGTAAATGGATTATAATATTGATCATATTATAAAAATTACTATTTTTTAAATAAATGTGTTTTTTAAATAAATTTTCCATACATGGAAATTTATTTTAATAAAATTGATTCCATTTTTGTAATCTATATTTAAAAAATGGCTAGGGTAAATATTATTTAATTTTTTTCAATAGATTTATTTTTTTAGTATTGAAATGTGTTAAAATATTCCATTAATAAATATTAAATAAATGAACGAATTTTTTGGGTCAAATATGATGTAAGGACCCATTATTTTTAAAACACATGCACAATTTTCTATATATATAAACTATAATAAATAATATTTAAATTCATTTTCCATAATAATAAACTAATGAGTATAATATTTAAAGAAACATCTCTCCTACCCAAATAAATATACCCTCTTCTCCAAGGATCTTATATGTCGTGGAACATGAAAATGTCTTCCAAATACTATCCCACAAGTTCTAGTTTTATTTTTATCTGCCAAACATCTTTCTATATTGCCTTAATTAGTAGCCTATATGGGGAAAAACTTGTAAGATGTAATAATCTTGACTAATATAATTCATTTTTTTCTTATACCACCATGTTCTATTTTAATTCCACCTAGAAATAGTAGAATTTGTTTACTTAATTTACTAATATATTATTATTTTGGTTGAATATCCATCTTATTCCCTCATTTATATTATATAATGTAATTTTTTTAATAATATGGTTGGTTCACAACCTACTTGATAATCCTAATACATTTTTATCCACCACATTCAAGGATGGTTATAGATATAATGTTATGGTAAAATATGATTATAATCATAATATAATCTCTTATTTCATGTCTTGTATTTATTTAATAATAATACATTAAAATAAACTGAATCCAGTTTTTAATATTTAGAAAATGGCCTATAAGAGTTAACAACATAATGATAACTTTTTTACTAAATGATTCATCTTTATGTCAATAAATATATAGACATTTTGGATAATTGAAATTTCTAGAATTTTGTGTTTTGAATTTATTTCAATTTTGGAGTTTTATAGCTATTTGATATGAAATAACATAATTATCCACATTTTCTTCAACTAAGGGACTATGAAATGAAAAATATAAAATTTAAATATTTAAACATTATATGAAATTGAAATGGAAAAAAATAAACATAATAAAAATATAGAAACTAATATATATATATATTTATATGGAAAATTTTATCTATTATTTATTTAATGAATTAAATTTGATTGTTCAATACATTAAGTGCATAATCGTAATAATTATGGAATGTAAGATAAGGGATCTATCAAAACCACAAACTTTTTTAAAAAAATATTCTCTTTATTAAACACTTTATATTAATATTTTAAAAAATACAATGCTTTAAAATTATATTCATATGTATCATAAGTATTTATATTTAAATATAATTCTACATTAATGTTATAGTGTAATAGATACATAATTTCATTATACTAATGAATTCCTTTAAATCAAACATGAAGAGTGGAAAACTTTGTTTTAATTAATCCTTTTTTGTAATTCTCATTTAATGTCTATATTCCAAAATTTGTCCAATATTTTGAGACCTATGTTTATTAAATTATATATTATGGTCTATAACCTTTAGTAACATCTTCTATTTGTAATACACGTGATATATATGTTGATTATGATATAAGGGATGATTTTTCATCCCATTTAATCCCATGGGTTGTTATTTTTTATATTTTTTTTATTAATTCCATTTTTCAGAACACATATATATGTACATCTTATGATGGGTGCATCGAAATAGTGGTACAATTCATTTTGTAATGATTTTATCTAATTATACGTTATGTATGCAATTTGGGGGTAAACAAAATCTAAAATGCAACACTTCTAACCATGTGATGTTTTCTTTTTAGTTATCCTTTACATATGCTTATATAACGATTTTGGTTTCTTTTACTTCCATATACTTATATGTTCTTATGAATCCATGTTATATATTCTATTCAACCTTTTTATTATCCAGAATCCCTCTCCTTTATCATATAATGTTATGCATTCATACTCACATAAAATTCATTGTTATCTTTTTAATTCCCTGACATGGATTTATAGTTCTCCCATTTATTTCATGTATTACATAGGCAATCCCATTCAATTATGAGAGTTATATTGATTTAATATCTCATTATGTTGAAATAAATAAACTTTTTGTGATTTAGATACTTATTTTTGTATTGTGTATATAGTCTTTAGAAGACACTTGGCTTCTCTATCCATTGGTTGTATTTATTGGATATTTATGATGAAATTCATGTCTTAATATGTTTAAATAGATTAGGTCACTATATATCTACTATCATTGGGTTGATAAAAATATTTTATTTCTATATCTAACACATGTTGCAAAAATATATATCATGAATTATAATTATGTACATTTTTATAAAAAAAATTACCCATTAAAATAGTAATGGAGATGAAAACTATATAAAAAATATTTGGATTAGTGATTCAGAATTCATTATACATATGTTCATCATTTTGAGAATTATTAGAAAATAAATATATATAAAATATCAAATATTTTTATATATATTTACCTTTTTAACTTTTATAAATTTCAACCAAATTCTAAGAAGACAAACATATTATAAGGATATTAAAATTTTGTAACAATGTGGATCGGTACCTTTATTTATTTCTAATTAAAATTTGATTCCAAAAATATCTTCATGTAGTTGGAATATTTTCATAAGTGAACATCACATTGAATTAAAATATAATCTAATAAGATTCCATTTTTTCAATATTTCATTTCATTACATAAAATTTAAATTCCTTAAGATAAATATCAATCCCAAATAAGATATTAAAAAATCTACTTCTCTTAATATGTGACTAAATAAACATAAAAATAAATTTCTACTAAACAAGTATCCCAAATTATTTTATTTCATGGGTTTGTAAACTAATTAATGAATCAAATCGCATATGAGTTTCTTTCATCAAATGTAACAAGTACCTCCATAACTACATAAATAATGATTAAAATGTGATTTTTTTTACATTTTATAAATTTTAAAAATTAATTGTTTTATATATCATTGAAAATACATCCATCAAAATATAAAATCTTGTAAAATTTTATAAATTTTTTTAAATACATATTTTTATTATAATAACATGTTCTAACACACAAAATGTTATTCTATTTTCAAACATTTTAGAATGAAATATTTTTACAAGTCATTAAAACAGTATCCAATTATCATAATCATTATCTCACCTCTAAATTTAAAAAACCTTTATTTCACCTTTGACTTCCACTTTAACATTCATCATCATACATTTTAGTATTTTAAAATATAATACATATTAACATTAATTATAGAATACAAAATTTGTATCAAATTTAGTTTTAAATTAAATTTCCAATTTGAGTAGGTTATATGACTAACATAAACTACCTATTATAATTTATATAGCCTATTATATATTTTAGAACATTTAAACTCAAATTTAAAAGGACACCATATATTTGGAAATTTCCATCCTTTTAAACCACTCTATTATTTTTTAATATCTAGGTATTATTATTGTTCTGTAAAATAGCATTATTATTTAATTTAAATAGACCCTTATTATTTAATATTATCCTCAAAATAATTGATCGTAGACCTAAAATTTTGAAATTTCCTACTCTCAATATATTGAATATGTCTTCTCAATATTTATCAATCTCAATTAGGTTCTAGTTCCTAAACATATTTAGAACAATTATAGTTTTATTTCATTAATTAAATTCATTTACAACTCTCACATGAGAGGAAGGAACAACCTATTAAACACATAGTTGGGTACTAAAAGATCCAATATAGTCTAATAGGTTGTCATTCATGGAATGAATATTCTTTTATAAATTATTGTTCCCCTATGGATATTGATTTATTTATTATAGTGGTTAAATTTTTTTCTTTGCTGTTTATATCGATCTTATCATTTGAAACATTATCGAATTACGATGCATCGAATTTAAAGTATTAAAGAAAAAAAAGGAAACCTATATTTTTATTTGTTTCAAACACATTGAGATAAATCCAGTGAGCATACCACCACAATTTGTTGTCTTATATAATTTGGAAAGGAAAATTTTGAATTTAAGGACTAGGAAAAGATATCTTCTATGAACAGGATCATTGCCTATTCAAAGTTTAAGGATAACTCGCTACATTTTGAAGGGTAATCCCTAGAGTCTCATTCTATTTCTCATTTCTAGTGGAAAGGATCCTATACTTCTTCTACCTTTGATCACTACTTTGTAAATGATCCACACATATCTTATGGACATGTTTATCCCTTCATTGCGAATAATTAATTCATCATCAATTGTAGGTATATTATCAATTAATTTTATTTGTGGAATGCTCATTTACTTTTATAGAATCACCTGGAAGCAACACTTCCAATTTCAAGACAATAGTAACAGACATATCATTAATATAGAAATAGATATTACCATTTCCTTGGAAATATATTATAGATGTGTTATGTAATCCATTAAATACATTCAATGTAGCATTGAATAAGATCCTTCTTCATTAATTGTCGATTTTTTTGGGATCCCCTATCTCTTTATTCTTATTCATATAAATTCTTATAAGAAAATTATATTACCCAATATGTAATATATTCTTGTATCTCTATTCATTTTATTCCTTTTTGATAATATTATGCAATAACTTGGTGAATCACTCCTTAAGTGAGACCTAGGAACATAACCTTCCATGAGATTCTAGCTCATACCCTTACATAAGATCATCATGTATAACATAGTGTGAGGTCTTATAGTGTAACCTTTTGATATATCATGGTGTGAAAAAATATTTTGATTTTTGAGATCTTCCAGCATGTACCATGTTCACGCATTGCACTAGTTATGGGAGAAAAAACCAATCACACATTACACAATCATCATGCGCAAAACATATTCTTGATTTTTTGGAGTTCTTGGAATGAAACCTATCTGATCCACATGCAATCTCGTGGCACAAACCATGTTCAATCATTGATTGGTCTCATCATGTGAATAATGATTTCCCATTGTTGATGCATAGGGCATGAACTCTGTTCACACAATGTGAACGACTTTTTGTAGATAATTCCCAACACTTAGAAAATGTATATTCCTTCATGATAAATCTCCATGATCCTTCTTTGCGATATCTTTATATGCACCTCCTTCTCGGAATTTGTTTTTGATATAAAAATGAGGAGAAATAGTGTCAATATTTATGGATAGGTTATGGAAATTTATAGGAATAAATCCACTACCTGAACTCTCCAAATCAAGAAAAGTTGTCTACTCAATTTTCATCATGTTCTCTATGAACCTCTTAACATGAGACCAGGGCATGATTCCTATTCATTCATTATCAATAATTTGGGTAAAGACACAATACGTCTTCAACATATAATCTATTCTTATAAATATGCCATAAATACATTAAAATCACAAAAAAATGAACTAATAAATGCTATGTGACCCTTAAGAAATATGTTTTTCAGTTCTGTGATGTGAATTTTGAAAATCTGACAAACACAGTTGCTATTAGTTAGTTATTTGGAGTCTGATAAGAAATACATAATTTTATGTCAATAGTAACATACCCTTATGAATAATAACATTCCATTATGAATAGTTCTATACACTAATTTAGAGTAACCTTACCTATGATAGTATATAAATAATATTCAAGTGGGAGTACAATATACATATGCTTTGGAACAAGTAAATGAATATTTTAAAACCGATGTTTCTAGAATAAATTATGACTTTAAATAAATGTTAAATCAATCAGATTTGGAAATTATATTTGGAAAATGGACATAATTTTTTGATTTTACATGTCTAAAAATGGTTAGGGTTATTTTTTGTTATTTTTTTGAAATACACAAAAAAATTTATGAATTTTGAAATATGGTAAAATACTGTATATAATAATTATCAACTAAATACCCTATTTAGGACATAATATGTTATTTAATCCCACATTGTTCGAACTCAAGTGAAATTATTACTATTATTGGTCATGTAATCATCACTATTTCTTATCTTGAGGAATATTAATAAACTAAAGAATAAAAAATTATTTAAACCCTCCTCTCCTGAACTATAAAAACCCCCCATCACTCCGTCTTCACTTCACACCTCTAGGCCATGATGATACCCAATGTTCTTCCATGATACCTTTCCCTAGTTAATCCCCACGTCAATGGATCTCTTGGTCTCTCCAAAACACCAAAATACCTTTAATTAAGGAGGTTCTCAAGAATGTTATTTCAAGAGGTAAATCATAGTTTTTTTTGTTTCATTTCAATGTATCTTATTTTGTTATCATCTCCCCATATACTCTTTCCAAATTACCATGATAAATATAGTATCATATATATAATTGAATAATATCATGTGAATGGATTAACTATCATCAATATCTTTACTCCCTCTCTCTCTCTTATTTTATAATCTAAATCCACATCCGCAAGGTTTCAATTTATATCCTTCATGGACAACGAAGTTTCATTCATCAATTTATATACTTGTCATGAAACCATTTTGATAGTTGAACCAATCTATAATATATGTATTATAACTTAATTAATATTCAAGACCTAGTCGATGTAAATATTATTCAATCTGCGGACCAAACAAGTCCATAATAATCAAAATACGACTAAAATAATTGATGTGAATGTCATTAATATTTCATCTAAGGATTCATCATCATTCCAGGTAACCAAATGACAGAAATGACTATTGAAAATTCTATATTTTCATAAATAATATTTAATTTCAAATCGGGATATTTAAAACCATTCCACACGATCTTCATTACATAAAAACAAGTGAACCGATTATGAAAATAATGAAAACGAACACATTCAAATTTAAGGTAATGGTGTTCTCACCCGAACCTCCATTTTCCTTAGGCTTACTTTTACTGTATAATTACCTCTATGAAAATTTTTTATATTATTATGAAATCCTCATAAAACCTCTTTGAGTGTTCTATATAATTTTACTAAAGCGATACCCTATGTATTTTGCAGATATTTACACGTTTTAAATGGATCTTTCAAAACAAGTTCCGAAATACATGCCCATTTCAAGAGAGTTTCTATAATTCATACCTATATTCATGGGCACTCTATAATATGTTTTTGGAAATGATATCATTTATTAAATCAAAAAAAATATTAAAATTATTTGTTACATTGCTCTTGGTTTTATAAAAAAAATTCCAAAATAACTGTACTTTTCAATGAAAACGGGGTATTTATCTAAAGAATTACTCAATGTTTTTATTGAAGTTTCGTAATCTATTTCAACACTCTTATTTATTATTATGTATTATTAAGATTAATAATTCATGGTATAATCTACCATATTTAAATTAAATTTGTATGATTATTTTTGTTGTGGATGTGGTATCTTAAAACAAATCATCAACTTACTCTGAACAGTTATTGTTTATGCCTAATTTTCATGGAAAGTTATTTAAATTTCATATATTAGATTCAATATGAATGTATATGTTATTTTTATTTATCCCCAGTCAAATGAGGAATATATTATACATAGAAAGTGTTGCATGAGGCCCGATATATCCCCTCGGTGAAGCAGTAGGTCTCATGAGACAAACTACGGTCTTGGAAGAAGGACCTAACAAAATGGTTACTTATATTCTTGTCACGTGGTCATGACGATATGGTTATGTGGTTACACATTATTAATTACCTCATTATTAAAATAGTATTGATGTTTCTTGTGGTTATTAGACTAGTATAATAACCATGATTATGTAATATTATGGAAATATTTACTCAACTCATATTTCTGCCATCTTATGTTCAAGTTTTTTATAAAAGGAAGATTCTTTCAATTATTCACCGTGTTTAATGTTTATGTTATCTTCTAATGTATTGATTATCCTTAATTATTGTTTTATCTCACCACTTTCTTATATTTCATTTTCATAGGACATGAAGAAGTTTTTTAAGGAATGACATGATGAAATAACCTAGGTGTACTAGATATAGTCTAAAGAATTTCTATGTTGTATTTCATATCAAGTTGTAATATTGAACATATGTATGCATCATGTTTCCAATAACTCTAAACTAATAGGTACTTTGGGATGCATATTCCTTGTTTATATTCCAATGTAATAAAATAAGGCACTGGCTATGGGTGAATGGGGTTGTGTCCTTACAGTTGGTATTTGATGATGTTTTTTACAAATCATGGAAACAAGATATTGAAAAATTATATTTGGGAAAAAATCCATAATATTGTCATTGAGGATAAGAATACAAGAAAATCATATTATTTTGGTATGAAATATATTGTGTAGATATTTCTTAGAAATACTTCCTTTTCATGGTAAAAATAGGTAGATGTGGATCTGGAATAGATGTACCTAAGTGTGAAAGCTCTGACATGGAGTTTCTGGCTTGACCTAGGGTATCCTGGTACAAACCAATGGTCCATGATGTACTCTTGGTATTGAAACTCCAGGGGGATATGATAATTATAATTCAAATTTTCATTACAATCCGTTTGAAGGATTGAAATATAAATTATTCCTTAAATAGAACATTTTGTGATTATAGGGGTAGCTATGAATATGATTTCAATTTATGCTAAATATTTTTTTCTAAGTTAGGATTATGATTCATAACCTAACCTAGTGTATGAACATTATATTGATATGGTGCATATTAGAAGGAATGGAAACTGCCTGAACGCATGTGTCGCATGTAGGGATTTCCCTCTAATGTAATATAATGATGTTGGATATAGTGATGTGACTTGTGTTGATCAACTTATAAATATACTAAGAGAAACTACACATGTTATGAATAATAAACCATATGTGTATGGACCATCCAGATCCACTATGTGGAAAATCTATGTTAGATCCCTTTATGAAACCACTCCCTCCATCATTCAATTGATCTAAAACCCCATTTGTAGAAGAGTAGTGGATATATTCCCTAGAGAAGATATTTAGCACTTAGCGATGTAACGATAATGATAATGTTTTCAAGGAATTTTATCATCTATCAGGATATATAGATCAGTGGTGGTCATTAATCCAAAGCAAAAATGAGGGAGATGAAATATAAGAGGTGGAATGAAGGGATTTTACTGAAATCCTCATAGGAAAATATTTCCATCATGTACAATGAGAATATATGGATAACAAATTCATTAATCTAAGGAAGAAGGCGGATGAAAATGTTTCCATGTATGAAGCCAACATTACAAGGCTGGCATGACATGTTACGAACAAAATATGTAGTACTTGGGGTAAAATGGTTTGATTTTATGATGGTTTAAAACCATTCCTCTAAAGGGATCTAGTCTCCCAACTATTTCTATCATATTAAGATATAGTCTCTAGTACATTCAATTACGAAAAGAAATTTTCTATGTCTTATTATATAAATGGAAGACAAAAGAATAAGAAAGTTGCCGAAAACTATAGAAAAGTAAATAAGGAAATCGGAAAGATGGGAAGAATGGAGTTTCCATCCTGCATGAATTGTGGGAAGAAACACCATGGCACTTCCCTAAAGGGAATGAGAGTCTCATACAAGCTCGAAGAAAAATCCCACCTATCATGGGATTGTATGGGGAAGAAAATAGATACCAATAACTAGTTCGACAATTTCTAGGAGATGGGTCATTAAGCACAAGAATTTCCTAAGCATTAGGGAAACTTTCCCTAAAGAATACAAAGAGAGAAAGGCCAAGCTTATACAGTCACAACCGCGAATGATGGATTTTCTAATGATGTGGTGTTAGGTGCATTGATCATTTCACCAAATGTATTCAACGAATTATTTGATTCTGGGTTATCACATTCATTTATATCTTCACAATTTTCTTAGAAAATTAGATATGTCCAATTAGATTTAATAAAGGGGTTATTAGTCAAAAACCCTAGTGGGTGTATCATTGCAACAAAGCGATTTCAATTAGTCCCCCTCATGACACAGAAACGTTCTATAGACGTAGACCTTATCATCATACAAATGAATTATTTTGATATAATTCCCGGTATTAATTGGCTATCAAATTTTGATGCGAAAATATTTTTTAAGAATAAGGATCATACAATTTTTGATATTAGTGTGGAATCCATTATCTTTTAGAATGAAACATCACCATCTGATTATCATCTAGAACCACCCCCAGTAGCTCTACTAAATTAAATTATTTGAGAGGAAGATAACTTGATAGCTATGAGTGATGAATGAAATATTAAAACTTATGATGTTCATGTAAGGAAAAAATATGTTTGATTCTTTCCAGTGGATTTACCTGGAAGTCATCTAGAGTGGGAAATTGATTTTTCCATTGACTTAATTTTTGGTTCATGGACCATATGAAAGACCCCTTATATAATGTAAATTTTTGAATTAGTGGGGAAAAAGAAACAACTATAGGAATTGAGTGATAAATGATTTATTCACCCTTGTGTTTCTCCATGGGGATCCCCTATTCATTTCATTAAGAATAATGATGGCTCTATGAGGTTGGTAATTGATTACATGGAAATCAATGCTATTAGAAAAATGAATAAGTATCATTTTCCATGAATTGATGATTTATTTGATCAACTTCAGGGAGCCCAATATTATTTGAAGATTAATCTTCACTCAGGATTTCTTCAGTTGCTTGTGAGGATGAAAAAAAAATACAAAAATAGCATTTCAAACTAGGTACATGCATTTCGAGTTTATAGAAATTCCTTTTGGACAAACTAGTGTACCATATATTTTAATGGAAATAATAAAAATAGTTTTCAAAGAATATCTTGGTGACATTGTAGTGGTGTTTATTGATGATATCCTAGTATACTATACAATCTATGAAGATTATGAAAATCACTTTTGTGTTGTTCTTATGACACTTAGAATAATAGAATTATATGGTATGTTTAGGAAGTGTGATTTTTTCCTCCAAACTATTTCCTTTTTATGCCACATTGTCTATAAGGATGGAATATCTATATATCTTGTGAAGATAAAGGTTGTACATGAATGGCCTACTCCAAAGAACATAACAGAGGTATGTAGTATTATTGGATTTTCTACATAGAATTGGTGTTTCATTCAGAACTTCTCATGTTCATCCCAACCAATTACCAAGCTCCCACCAAAAGGGGTTTATGTCTTTTGTAAAAAAGAATGTGATTAATATTTTGAAGAATTCAAGAAGAGGTTAGTGAATGCTCCAATCCAAACCCTACCATCAAGAAATTATTGGTTGGTTATATGTAGTGATGCATCATTTACTGGAAATGGTTGTGTCTTTATAGAGAATGATTGAGTTATTTCATATGATTCTAGGTAGAGAAAAATTCACAAACAAAACTATCCAACTCATGATCTTGAGTTAACAGTTTTTAATCTTTTTTCTAATGATTTGGAGACATTACCTATATGGAGAAAAATGTGATATTTATACAGATCATAAGAGTTTGAAATATATATTCTCACAAATAGAACTCAACCTGGGACAAATGATATGGATTGAGCTACCCAATTATTTTGATTTCACAATAAAATACCACCTTGGGAAGGAAAATAAGGTGGTAGATGCATTGAGTAGAAAGGACCACAAATTGTTGAACAAGATGAGAGTTTTAAGGGAGCCTGTTTTCATGGATCTAGTAAAGATGGATATGGTAATTGTCTGGGTAGTTAACACATCCCTACATATTAAATTTTTTCCAAACCTTCTTTACTAGAAAGGATAAAAGGTTCTTAGGGAGTTGATGAGAAGTTCCAATGAAAATTAATGGTGTAAATTATGGGAAGTTGATTGAATTTGAATATGAATGTGGAATTTAAAAATTTAGAAAGGGGATTTGTGTTCCTGTTATTCCTGAGATATTGAGTAAACTATTGTATGTTTCCCATAGCTATAATTTCACTATACAAATTGGTAGCACAATGATTTGTGGAGATCTACATAAACATTTTTCGTGGGAAACATGAAGCGAGAGATTGCTGATTATGTGTCGAGATGTTTTGTGTGTCAATAAGTAAAGGGTGGAAGACAACGACTGGGAGGAGTCATGCAACCCCTTACTATACCAATGTGGAAATGGGATGATATTACTATGGAAATTGTCATGGGTCTACCAAAGACTCCTATAATGAAAGATGTGATATGGGACATTTTTTACCGTCTTACAAAATCACCACATTTTCTTACTATATGTAAATATTTACCACTAGAGGGTTTAACAAGTATATATGTTAATGTTGTTGTAATACATCATGGTGTTTCCTTATCAATTGTTTTTAATTGTGACCCCCATTATACATCACATTTCTAGAAGAGTCTTTAGAAGTCCCAACATACTGATCTTTGTTTGAGGACTTCCTATCACCCAGAAACTGCTGGAAATTCGAAATGGACTATGAAAACTTTGAAAGGCATATTGTGGTCTTATTCACATGGCATTCAAGGAATGTGGGATCAGTATTTCACTCTTGTATTGTTTTCTTATAACAATATATTGCATTAATATATTCATATGGCACCATATAAATTGTTATATTGATAGAGAGTTCATACACTGACTACCTGGGATGATGTTGGTGAATGAAATATCTTAGGCCAAGAAAATGTTAAGGAAACAATAGGAAATGTGATGTTTATCCAAACCCATATCAAAAAATCTCAATATAGGCAAATGATCTATGTTGACAACCGAAGGAAGGAGTTGGAATTTCAAGAAGGAGATCTTGTTTTCTAAAAGAAATCTCCATGGAAGGGTATTATATGATTCAGTAAGAATATAAAATTATGTCCTAGGTATATCGGACCTTTTGAAATAAAGAATCAAATTGTATCTATAGATTAACATTTGGAAATTCCACAAAGTCTCTCTAATGTTGAAATTTTTTTCCACGTATCAATTTTTAGGAAATACATGGAAGACCCAACACATGTAGTCACCTATGAAGAAATTGAACATGATCCATATATTTTTTTTGTCAATAGACTATCAAGATTCATGATAGAAGAAAAAAGGTATTGAGATATTGGAAGACACATCTAGTAAATATTCTTTAGAGAAACCATAATATAGAGGATGCAACATGGTAGTTAGATGAGCATATGTTTAAGACATACACAAATCATTTTATGTACCAATTTTGTTAATTTCTAGGATGAAATTTTTCTATAGAGGGGAGAATTTAACAACCCAATACTTCTTCAATAGAAATTAGTTTCTTATAAATATTTAATAATCATATGAAATCACAACATAATTAACTAATATATGATATGTGACCCTTAGATATAAGTTTGTCACTTCTGGGATGTGAATTTCAAAAATCTAACATACACTATTGTGATCAGTATGTTATTTGGAGTCCAATAAGAAAAACCTAATTTTTGGTAAATTTTAACCTAACCTTAAGAATATTAACATACAATTCGGAATATTGAAATACCTAATGAATAGTAACCTTACCTATGATTTTATATAAATAATATTCAAGTGGAAGTAAAATATACCTATTAATTGGAATAAGTTAACAACTATTCTAAAATTGTTTTTTAGAATAAATTGTGATTTTAATTCAATAATAAATAAATTATATATAGATCATTATTTATGAAAAATTTAATTCATTTTATCATTATTTATGTCAAAAAATTGTTAGGGTGAATTTTTTGTATTTTTCTGAATTACTCAAATTTTGTTTTGAATTCAGAAATACAGTAAAATACCAAATACAAAAATTATATGTTAAATACACTATTTATGACATCTCATGTGATTTAAGACAACTTGTTTAAAAATCGCATGCATTTATGTTTATTCTTGTTCATGGAATAATCACTATTTCTTTTATTTAGTTTAACTAATAATTTAATGATTATAATATTTTGAAAACCCTCCTATCTTCCACTATAAAACTCCCCATCACTCTATCATTTGATCACTCCAATATGCCTTGAAGATCATCAATTTTATTCCCTAATAAACTTTACTAGTCACTCCCCATATCTATTAAGATCTTTTTTTGGATAAAAGACTAAAATCCATTCCATTAAAGTGGTTCTCAAGAAGGTTATTTCAAGTGGTAAATCACCCTTTTTTTATTTATTTTAATTTCGATGTATATTTTTTTCCTCACCCCACATCCTCTAAAAAATAAACATAGTAAATAAATTATCACATATATACTAGAATTATATCATGTGAATTTAGGAACTATACTCAATATCCTTAATCTCTCTCTCTCTCTCTCTTTTATTTTATAAACGAAATCAACATCCATGAGGTTCCAATTTGTAATCTTCATGTTTGATGAAGTTTCGTTTTCCAATTAATCCTTCATTACAAGTCATGAAACAATTTTTATGGTTGGAAAAGACTATAATATACATATTATAACCTAATTATTATTCAGTAACTAGTAAACATACATATTATTAAATCATATGACCAAACCAGTTCCTAATAAAAAAATACCGCTAAAATAATGAATGTGAATGTCATTAATATTTCATCTAATGATTCATCATCATTCCATGGATACAAATGATATAAATTACCATTACCAATTATGGAAGGTCATATATAATATTTAATTTCAATTATAGAGATTTACTGGAAAAACAACAATCAATATAATAACTTACCAATAAGGCCATAAATGAACTTAAAATAATTATGATAAACATAATATGTATATAATAGGTTCTGAAATTAGTTATTGAAAAGTATAATTACATATTTCATGAGCTTATATTCACGAGCGAATGACGTTCGCATTTAAGGTAATGGTTATCTCACCTGAACCTCCATTTCCATTCGTGTTAATCATATTATCTAATAACCTCAATGAAATTCTTGTATATTAATTTATAATCCTAATAAAATCTGTTTGAGTGTTCTATATATGTTTACCAAATATAAACCTTCATTGTTTTTTCGATAGTTACACTTTTTAAAAGGAACATTCAAAACCATTTTCGAAATTCAAGCTCGTTTCAAGCGAGTTTCTCCAAATCATACCTATTTTGAAAGGCACTCTATAATTTTTTTTGGAACCCATAAATGCTATAAAATACCTAATGTTTTTATGACAATTCTATGCTACTTCAGTTATGGTATTATTCAAATATTTTTCCAAAAGAACTCTTCATTCCAATGTAAAATGGGTATTTATATCAATAATTACTCTATGATTTTATAAGTGTATCTTTGTCTATTTTAAAATTATTGTTGATTATTTAGTATTAATTTGATTAATATTTAATTGGATCATCTAATATATTTTATTTTATTTATTATTATTATTTTGTCGGTGGATGTGCTATGTTAAATCCATTCATCAATTTAGTCTGAATGGTTAGTATTTTGGACTAATATTGTTCAGGTAATGTTATTTACATTTCATATATTACATTCAATATGAATGTATATGTTGTTTGTATTTGTCCTTGTTAATAAGATGAATTCATTGGAAATATAATGTGTTGTGTGGGGCTCGATATAGCCCCCCGGTGTATCGGTAGGTCTCATGAGACAAACTACGGTCTTGGCATAAGGGCTTGACAATATTACTATTTATGGTCTTGGAACGAGGCCTTGATGGTATGGTTATGTGGTCTACATTATGCACTCCCTAATTATTAAAATATTATTCAAGGATCATGTGGTTATTTTACAAGTATAATACCCGTGATTATGTTATATAATGGCAATATTTACTCAACTCATTTTTCATCCAAATTATGTTTCATGTTTATTTTTGATGGCATTTCTTTCAATTATTCAACATATCAATTGTTTATGTTATCTAACGCTGTATTCCGTACCCTTACTGAGAATTTGAGTTCACCCCTTTCTTATGATACATTTTCATTGGACATCCATATGTTTATTATTTAATGACATGATGAAATAACATAGGTGTTATGGATGTTGTCTATAGAGTATCTATGTTGTATTTCAAATCATGTTGTAATGTTAAACATCTGTATGATTCTTGTTTAATATAATAATAAACTACTCGGTCCTTTGAGATTCATATTCCTAATTTATATGCAAATTTTAAAAAAAATATGGCACTGACTCCAGGAAACTAGCGTCGGTTCCTTACAATTTCGGTGTTATTCATGTTCACTCATTTCACAATATCTGGGAAAAAGTACATTTCGCACATTGTGCAATATCATGGAATGACTCATTATCACTCTTTCTAAAAGATCTTATTGTGGTTCTTATTCATTCCTTGTGTGTGATCTAAGAACGAGTCACATTCACACGTTTCTCAAGATATGGGTGTGAGTCATGATCATGTTTTTCACAAGATCTAGAACATAGTAATATTTTATCATTTTGAAATACCAAAAAAATAACTCTTTCCAAAGATCAGGTAGTTCAAACATTTTATAGATCAGGTAGTTCACACTTTCATGAGTTTATTTTTCATTTGGGCAAGATTTGGGAGTTCACACTAACACAAGATTATGCAGTTCCTACTTATGAGAGAATAAACATTCAAATCTAACACATCATACCTTCTATTACAACATTATTTCATCAACAACCTCAAAACCTTATCAACAATCACAATCAACCCCGAAGAACCATTATGAGGAATTTCTTCATAACTATCAGTGTATTTGGGTTTGTGGATGAATCTTCACATTTTGACACCTTGTTATAGCTTCTCCACCTTTAAAAAAATTTCTTCTTTTGATTATGATATGGACCATATATATACGCTACTCACAATCTAATCCCGCATCAGCCATCCTCTACATGAGAAAAAATGTATCTTTCAATGTTCTTCAAAGAAAAAATTAATACCCAAACCACTCTACTTCATTAATGAAAAACCTCATATATCATGATATATAACCTTTGACCGATCATCATTAGAATATTTAAATTGAAAAAATACCCCTAGGTCTGTGCTCCCCCAAATAGCTTCACCCCATATATTTACTATGATATTTTATCCTCTTTAATAGCCACACTTGCTTCACCTTATTTGTCAAACAAGAATGCCACTTTTTGTGTTATACAATATGACAAAGAACATAGATCATCATATTTGGGAAAAACACATTACACCTTGAGGATAGTGGGTCCATCAACCTCACCTTTTAATGTTTGGGGAGTCTATTAAACACTAATATATAGCTGGTGCCATTCATCCTCACCTTTTGGTATGGGCTTTTTCAGATTTTCGATACCAAGTAGTTCCACATAAAGATACTCCAACTTCACAATCCCTTGCTCCACCTTCACTTTGATAAAAATATTCATGATTTCAAAGTTCCTTTTCCTTCAGTGATATAAAATATTTTATGTAACATTTATAGTAATTCAATTATCATGATGGATTACGATTGCAGACTTCACTTCAAATACAATATCATCAATATATTTCTTCATCAATAATAACTACATGTAAACTTGATTGGTGACAATATATTCAGCTCTATCGATGCTAAATGAAATGAAATATTTATTATTTATTAGCCATGGAATACCAAAATGATGAAGATAAAATGCACCACCTGATGTTTTTTATATCATAGGGTAAATTGGTTGAATTAGAATTTTTATATTCGAAGTGCTCTTTCTATGAATTGTTATTGAACCAAAAACCCAAATCTTCCATGCCCTTCATATAATTATGTATTATTATCAAATCAATAAATGATATTTCCTTGTAATTAATTTGATATTATTATTCTTGGTATGTGGGAAAAAGAATATATGGTCATTTCACAATCAAATAAAATAGCAATTTAATGATTTACCTCTATTCTATGACATTAACCACTTTTACCTAATATTATCAGAAATGTATCATCCTGGTATACATTATATTTATCCTCTCATTGTAATTATCTATCAAATAATCATCTCAAAAAATACTTGGAATTATTAGATTGAGATATGTGTGTTTCATTCCTTCCTTGTGTCACACCAGCGTTGTCAATATTTGATTACTATCATTAATGGAATATAGATTATAATCAACTCAACCACAGTAAAAACTGAACTTATTCAACATCATTGAGTTCCATGAATACCATGATCTTGGTGGTTGTTTCCACCCACATAGTACCTTCTTCATCCAAAAAACTCATTCATTGTCTTCATTAAATAGAAAACTATCGGTCTTCTCAATATAAACTTCTTCTTCTTGAACCCCATTCTGAAAATCTAATTTAATGTTAATCATTAAAACTTTTAACCATCACATCATAGTTATGTACATGAATAATCAGATTGTAATTAGCCTCACAACATATGCAAATGTTTCATCAATATCAATACCCTCTATCTAGGAGTACCATTTTCACACTAATTTCTCTTTACTTCGAATCGTTGTTCTATATTCATTTATTTTATTGTGAAAGACACATTTGGTTCCACTAACATTATTATCTATTAGTATCAGAAAAATGACAAAGAAAACCTCTAATAGTTGAATTATATAAATCCTTTATACCAGTTTTTTTTAGAATTTTTTAGTATTTGAATTACACTGCTGAGAGAGGGGACCACTTTTTAGAAAGACTTTAATGTTCTCACAAGACATCATGTTATCCAAAAATAATCACATAATACCATATTATTCAAATGAAATAGATAATCATGAAATACATTAATATTATTGTTTTTTGCATAATTAGTATTATAGACCATAATCATTAATCCTTTCTATACCACTAGGACCATCGATGTGAATATGAGATATGATTCTCCCCCAATGTTATATATCTCTTCCTATTGTTCGGAACACTATTTATACCCAAAAAAGTTCATCTGATCATGCGTAATTTCTTCACATGTGACTAAATGTTTGAGAATCCTTTCTAGATTAATAACATTTTATAGTTCTATTTACCTTTAATGATATTTTCATTTATTTATTTTACCACTTATTAATGAGAAATAAAAAACACTAAGTATACTATGTTTGAACTCGTTGTTGGAAACAAAAGAGAATGTCAATAAAACCATAAATGGACAATTAATTCAATTACTTCCATATATCTCATGAATCCATAGACCATCATCTCATTACATGGAATTCTTCTTGGGGTGTTCATCAACTCTGGTATTATAATTAAATCATTTGGTATTCGTTATAATATCACATCCCAACTTGGAATCATTTAATTTAACTATACCTTCAATAATATCTCCCCTAAAAACCTAAAATTCACAAGAACACCATTTAATATCAATTACACTCACTGGTAGAGAGATTAATAGATAATCCTTAATAGTGGATTTATGTTGATCCTGATAAACCAACAATTTGATAATTATTTTCAAAGAAATATACTTATTTCTTCTTATTATAATTTCCTAGCCAAACATTACTACTATGACCATGAAAATCAACATTTTTTACCCAAATTATCGATATAATTCTTATAAGTAGATTTTGTATATTTTTTTCCCCAAAATTTTTTGTTTAAATTTAATGTTTACAAATTTTTTTCTTTAATGCCACACCATAATGTCATTTTTCATGAGTCATTATCTGATTAAGAATTTCCCCAATGGTCTTATTAACTTTATTCTTCGTCTAATGGATGACTATTTATCCTTGATCAAGTTCACTATCTGTGGCATGACATGTGAATTTTTCATAGAATTAGTTATTTATTTTTCTTTTATCATTTATCTGAGTCATAATACCCTTTCTTGTTGGGGTATATTCTTCCACTTAATTTACATTGTTCATATCTATGAGAGTATTATATTCTCCCATCCCCTTCAATTTTCATTGACATTATTTTTAAGAGATCAGTTATGGGTGTAATAGAGAAGGTGATTGATAGGCCTTTTATTGATATCTAGTGATTCCATATGAGGCAATATACATTTTTTAAACTTATCATGTTTTCTTACAATATAGGATTTTTCATTGCATGTTGGAAGAGTTTTTGATCTCCTTTTGGGTTCCTTTACTTTTACATATTTCTTTTTTCTGTAATGTCTTGTCAAAATCTGAATATTAGTGCATGTAAAAAATCTTCTATTAAAGACATTCCTCATTTCATAATTCATGGGTTGATGTTGATCCACCATGCTTCTTGAAAAATAGTCATTAGGTGTCACTATCACCCACATATATAGAATTTTATATGTAATTTTTTCATGGAGATTATTAATTCATATTTATCAACATGTTTCTTATTTTTATAATATTTAGAAATACATATTTCTTCAAATAGTGAAATATATTATAAATCATAAATTAAAAAAATGATGTATGACCATGAATCCCATAGAAATAACACTTATTGACATTACTTCCTATAAAATAAAATTAAGGAAAATTTTCAATGCCAATAATATTTTTCAAATTTACAAAAAAATTCATATTTATCTACACATCATGATTAGTAATGGCTTCATTATATCCAATACTAACTTTTCCCAAACTTCAAGGCCTTCGAGATGTGCCAATAATTTCAGGTTTTACTCTGAAAATTCATATTTAATTTTCATTTCATTATTACCTGCTGAAGGATAGTGAAATATTAAATCCAATGCAACATTAAATGTGGGATTTCCTTTGGCATTAGATTGATTCTTCTCTTTTGTAACTGAATCCTCCTATTATCCAAATCATTATATATTATATCACTTGATTTAATTTTATCAATATGTATTATCCTAATAATCTTTCCTCTAGAAATATCATATTCTAATTAATAGGAATGACTATATATCATGTTATTTTTCTCATTAATTTTATAATTTATATGAGAAACATAATCATTACAGAATGCATTCCCATATTGTGTCCATGGTTCTCATGAACTAGTTTATACATGTTCAAAGAATTATCATCATTTTCTTGATTCCAAATAACTAATTTTTTATGATCCCATATCCTTTAACATTTTTTCATCTTTTGTTTTGGTAGTTATTTAGCATGGGAATCATTCTTCAGTCATAGAAATGTGGCTACATCAACAAGACTTTCATATAATCTTTTTAGATTGATGACTTACATTCTTTCACATGGATCTAAATAAAATTTGATTTAACTTCGTCATCCAATTAATGATCAAATTCCGTAGATTCCTGAAAAACTGTAGTGTTTCCCTACATGGAGTTTCTTCATCATCGGTAGTTTTATAATTATTTGGAATATTAGTTTCATCACTTATTCATTCAGAATATTTGTGTGAGAATATATTTTCTATAACATCCCTATGTCTCTACATTGGCATGAGAAGGTGGTAGGGTGTTACTTTCCCTTAAGAGACATCCCTAATATGCCAAAGGATGGAAATAGATTATAAAGGGTTTCAATAATTATGTTGTACGAATTAACCTTTAAGATTAATACAACTGAACCAATAAACCCACACAAAAAAACATGTGTATGATTCATTATAAAAATAAATACAACTTAGCCAATTATTTTTTATCAAAATCCAACAAAGTGTACGAAAAAAAGAAGTCAAACTAACATCAATGTAAATAGCGTAACATTAGTAATAAAACTCCTTGATAACCATAAGACTTTGTGCTCCATAAGCTTCATGCACTAACATCACTAAATAGGCAAGAAACATGAAATTATTCTAAAGATGTGTGATACGTTGACGTTATCCATGTCCCGGTGATTAAATCTGAAAAAAGATCAATGATAGAAAGAAAGGATGATTAATAAAACATAGTAGTATTTCCCTAATGACTTACCTACTCACACAACTGGATAGAAGAGTTTGAAAAATTTATATAAAATGGTTCATATGAATCAATTTCAAAAACTGTTTATAAATAAATATAATCAACTTCTGAAAAAAGATGATAAATGAATATGACAATGTTCTATATCGGCCAATTTTCCAACACAATCCATTTTTATGAAATAAAGTCAATAATTTATTTAAAACCATATCACAAGTTTTCTTTTGGGAATACCATTCCATTCCCCATCTCCAAAATACCAACCATGGATGCATCATTATAAATGTTCCCTAATCATGAGAGTTCTCTCATCGATCTACCATGTCATCACAAGTTTATTATTTCCCAATTTTTATTAAACCTTTGTCACCGAGCATAAGGTCATATTTCAACCAGGAATTTTAAATGAAATATGAACACACACACAAATAATTAGCTAAACCATGTCAATAAAAATAAAACCAAATCCATTTAAATAAAAACATATTTTTATTGAAACCACTTTTTCCAAAAATCCATTTTAATATTATATTATATACATATTTAAAATTTCCATTTATAAAAAAATAAACGTAATCACTTTTCCAATGAAATCGCCAAAATTGCACAATTTCAAAAAAAACCATAAATTTTCACCAAATAGGGTTTATCTCATGATGTTCACACCAATTTCATAATAAATTTCATTAAATAAAATATATTTGAAACTAATCCAATCAATTATTTCAAAGGATTTGATATTGAATCCACCTACATTGATAGTTTTGGTGAAAAAAATTAATTGATGAAGAACGCAATTGAACCCGGGTTAAATCCCCACAAAATAGCCTTAGATATCTTCACCTAACAAAGGGACAAAAAAATATAAATGTATTCGACATCCAAAATAATACCTAAACGCATATCAGGTGTATATCTAAGAAATTTAGAAGAGGGAATAAGTAGATCTAAGAAGAATATTAGGAACAATGAAGGTCAAACACTTTCCATGAGGATTTGGATTCTAATGTCATCGTGAAGCATTCTTATCGCCTCTAGATCAATGGGATGACCTTACCTGGAATTTGGGGAAGTAAAATACCAATTTAAGTCCATATATTAGGATAAAATAGAAGGTTAATGGCAAAAACATGTAAGATACACTTTTTAAGGTGGTGGTTTTGACCTTCGCCCGACTTACTCACACAGTTTGGAAAACCATTAACTAACAACGTGTTAGCCACTTCTTTAAGGATTACCCTTTGTATGGTCTCCTTGGATGGTCTCAATAAATGTTCTCCAACCATGATTAATCCCCTATCTAAAAAGGCCCAATCCAATTTCGAAGTTCATGGTTTCTCCTAGGCTTTCACATGGTTCTGAAAAATTCTGCAAAGCCCATGTGCCTCCAATTTAGCCCCGAAAACTCATTTAATGTTCTCCCAAATAATCTAAACATCACCCATATAATTTATATATTTTAAAAAATAAATTAATGGTTAATTACTAGAAACTAGGGGTGCTACTTTCTCCCCACCATTGGTTATTCCATACACAGAAAGTAGAAATCCATTGGCATCTTCAAAGTGTTATAGACATGTTTCTCTCATTCCCTTCATGCATTCCAATGACTCTTCATGTATATTACCATGTTTTCAGAAAACCAGAAATATGACGATGTTTTTTCTTTTCTATACATGATCTATCCTAATAAAAAAATTTATCAGGATATGTACCAATGAAGTATATTAATCTAGTTCAATAGGATTAATCTTATCACATGGTCAGGATTAGGATGATACTTTTTCAATTGTGGTACATGGAACACATTATGCACTGCACTGAATCATGGTGTCATTGCACACTGATATGCCACCTCTCCAACTCATTATAGTATCTAAAAGGAAAAATGTATCTAGGAGATAACATTCCCTACTTCCAAAAACATCGATGTCCAATGCTTGAAGATATCCTCAAGAATACATGGTCACTCAACGTGAATGAAAATGGCTATAGAATATGATGTTTATATGATTTCGGACAACTCTGATCCATCTCCATTCTAGTTATGATCAACTAAATATTTTCTGCAGTTTTTTTGGAAAAGGCTCATCCCAAATAGTGAATTTTAAATTATTTCTTCCCAACATTGTGTTTAATACAAAGTATTCACATACAATGCTCCAAAATGGGGCATATTTATCGAGCCATGATAGTTGTTATTATAAGAGAACACCACCAAGGGCACATGATCATCCCATGAGCCACCAAATTCCATTACACTAGCCGAAAACATGTCTTCCAATTTTAGTATTGTCCTTTTTGATTTTACATTTGTCTGAGGATGGTATGCCATAGTAAAAGTCAACTAATCCACCAGAGATTTCTATACTTATTTCTAGATATGAGACACTAACCATAGATCACTATATGACACTATTGAATTTGGTGATCCATTTCTCATTACAAATTCAAGAATATATATATTGGATAGATCCCCTTCCATGTTATTTTTCATAATAGGGATGAAATGAGCTTACTTTTTATGTTGATAGACTATAATCCAAATGGAATCGTGTTTCGAAACTATTTTTGGATTAATTATGACAAAATACATCACTATTTTCTCCCATTTCCACCATGATTTAAGATAGTAACATACCTATTTGCCGCTGATTTTCTGCCTTAACTTGATGACAAGTTAATCATCTCAAAACAAACTCATCCTCTTTTCATTTCATACCATTATACATAAATAGTACTCTCAAATCCATATACATATTCTGTATTCCTGGAGAAACAGCTCATCTCCATTGGTTGTAATAATGAAAAAATTGTTCCTGACAAGCCATAGGTACAACCATCTGATTCATGCACCAAAACATGGGACTCCCATCCATCCTCCAGAACTAACTATTCAACCCATCATTGAGGTTTGTACTCATTTTATCACATTTATAATCATATATATATGTGTTTCCATTATCGTATTCATCCAATTTTTAATTACCAAAACATAGAAGAAAATCACAACAAAGCCTCAGTCTTCATAGTACACATTAATATCATCTAGGGATAACATCAACTTCCACACATATGAAGCTTCTTTTTCCAGCTGACCATATGAATATATACTTAATTCATAAACCACAAAATTTCTCTTTCCCAGTGTATACATCAAGTCCTTGTTTGATGTCTGTATATACTCCACCCATCGAATTTTCCTTATATTAAAATCTTATTTTTAATTAAATGTGTTTGAAGCTCTTATGATCTATGACCACTATAAATTTATCTCAAAATAGATAATGACACCATGTCCTCAAGGAATGGAAAATATAAGATAACTCCAAATAATGTGTTAAGTAACTCTTCTCATGCACTCTTAACTACCTGGTTCCTTAAGGAACAACATGGTCTCCATTCATGAGGATAAATCCCAACCCTGATAACAAAGCATCCCAATAAACCACATACCGATGTCCTAAATCAGATAATATCAAGATTGGTGTTGATGAATGATTAAATTTCACATCATTGATAGACGTCTATAATACATTAGTCTATTGGAATAAAATGTTATTCTTTTTCAATGTTTCATTGGTTAATCTAGTCGTGATAAGTCACGAACAAAGAATCATTAATAACTTGTGATACCAAGAAAACATTGTATCTCAAATATATTCTTTGGTGGTTTCGAATATATAACATCATTAATTTTTTTTGGATCAAAAAAACACCTTTTTTAGAAATTACATGCCCATGAATAATGACCACCTGTATCCAAAAATTTCTCTTTGACAATTTGGCGTAGAAACGATGATCTCTTAATATTCCCAAAATTATTTCCAATTGTTTCTCATGTCCAACCATTTCAATAAATACAGAAATATTTTATGCAAAAACACCACAATAAAAGAATCCAGATATCGATGAAATATCTAATTCATAAATTCCATAAATACAACTGGTGAATTCATATGACCAAAAAGAATTACCACATATTAATAATGTACATATCTTCTTCTAATATCTTTTTTCTGAATATCCTATCTATCTACATGCAATTGGTGATATCCTGATCACATGTAAAATTTGGAGAACCACTGAGATCCCATCAATTGATCAAATAGATCATCAATGCATGGTAGTGGATACCAGTATGTTATTGTAACTTAGTTAAGCTTATGATAATCATTAAATGTCATTAGAGTTTCATCTTGTTAATTCACGAACAATACTGATGCATCCCATAGAGGCATGCTCAGACGAATGAAACACTTTATTTACTTTTCGTAAAACTGCACATTAATCTGCCATAATTCTATTTGTTCTATACCAAAACATGGAAGGGAAATTGGACTAGTCTCTAAAATAAGATAAATCATAAATCCAACTTCCCTTTATAAGTGCTAACACTAAGATTTTTTTTGGGAACAAATCTGGGAATTGCTACAAGACAGTTACGATCCTCAATATCTTCCTTAAATTCCATAGTCAACACCACCAACTGTAAGTGATAGTTCCCACTAATAGTTCCAACAATATCATTACACCTGTTGATAAAACCATATCTCCTTTAATGAGAAGCTTGACATCATCATCTATCATGAAACTAACTATCCTTCTATAATAGTATATATGAGCCTTGAAAATTTTCAATTAATCCATACCAAGGATTAAATCATAAATATATTTCTCACACAAAAATAAATAAAATTATAGATTAACTCCATCAATAGTTATATAATATTCTATGAACAGATAAACTCTACATTCTAATTGACACAATGGAGTTCAATGTTTTATCAATGATGTAATCAAATAAAGTTTTAGACATAGTAAATAATCAACTGTAGTATAAATTAAATAATATGATACCCCAGTATAAAAAAAAATCACAAGGGTATAATTTAATATAATTGTACCTCTCACCATATATGGTCCATCCTGATGATCCACAGTCAACTACTCATGTCCACATAATTGCTACATCCCTGCACATTGTTATTTGGTGCCCTACTATGATTTCCCAAGCTGAGGATTCTTGGTATTCCTAGAATAACAATGGCTAGATCTTCATTGTTGATGATAATGACTCTATTTTCCATGTCCCATTGAAGCATAACATTTTTGTGAGACCTAAGAAGTGTCTTGAGAACCTAACCTCGTAGAATAATGACAGTAGCACTATAGATGACAAGTCTTGTTTCAATTATAGAATTATTTTGGTGGTGTTACAAACTCTCACTTCATGTGATCGACTGAACCACATTGGAAACATCCTTCTTTTTCATGGGACTTGGGGGAATATTCCATGATCCTGTTGTTTAACTATTATTCCAACTCCCACCCTAGAAGTAGGTATCCCTCTTACAATTTCTTCCATTATTATAGATCCCAACATTTCTCTTGGTTATTAACATTCTTCCTACTCCCACGGATCCCGAGATGTCACGTACATCTACTGTCTCTCTATTGACCATATCTATATTATCAAAAATACATAGAAAAGAAACTATTAATAGAATATCATGCCTTATCCCTGATTCAATGATGCATGGATTTAAGGTCATACTAGCTGCAACTTCAAGTGAAAAACACACTCAATTCATGAATTTGGCATCATATGCTACGAAATAGAGAATTACCTATTTGAGGATAAATAAGATTGTTTTTTATTAAATCATTAATATATGAGGATATAATTGTTTATGAATAAATCCCGTGAAATCCAACTGAACAAGTCCTTGAACCACATTAGCCTCTACCGCTAGATCTCGCTACTATCATGCAAGATCCACTAGAATATATGTCATTATCTTGAATTTCATCTTTGTTGGTGGGTTGATTAAATAAAATATATGATTCCTCATGTTCACCAACACAGATACCCTTTTTGGTTCAAAATACCCGAAAAATATAGTTTGGTTCTATTTCATGAACATGATATATTGATCCACATGTCTTGGCTCATCTATATTGTTCTTTATGCCCACTAGCTGAAATGCATCGATGATAATCTAAAAAAGTTTTTGGTTCACCTATTTTTCAGGATGAAAAAAATTGTCTACAGTATATTAATGTTGGATTCCACGATGCGTACTCTGTGTCATTTTCTAAACAGAAAAAACACCAAAAGTATAACTCACTAGAAACTTATGAATTATTATTTAAAATTATATACATTCAGAAATTAAAATATGTTTTTCCAAAATAATATTTTTCATTTTCAACCATTTTGAAAATATTTGTACTCACGTTTTAAAAGAGATTAATTTTAAAAATAGAACTGCTATGCTCTTTTCAAAGTCTTTCATCTGAAAACAAAATAATCATTTTTTTAAAATAAACTCAATGAATAAAATTATATATTTTTAATGAAAATGATTCATTTTATCATAATGGGTGTTAATTCCTCTAAAATATATCATTCTCATATCATTGGATAAACCCGTGACAATGATATTCCAATATCCTATAAGTGTCCTCGAATCACTTATTTACCCAGCTCCCTGTTAACTTGAAGTTCAATGTATAAATGTTAGCAACATCTTTTCATGATCTACATTTCATGGGACAAAAATCATAATCCATTCTAAGATAACAACCCTAGGGATAGAATATATTGATTTCAACTCCCTGAACAAGAAAACTGATGACGCCTTGTTCCACGTGGAAAAGAACAAGATGATACAGATTATTTTAAACAAGCTTTTGGACTGTACAAAACAACTAACATTAGTAACATTCATCCTTCCCCTCTTTAGCATGAGAAGTTAGTACAGTGGTACATAGCCTTAGGCTACATCCAAAAGATACCAAAGGGTGGAAATAAACGATTAAGGGTTTCAATACATGTGGGGAATGATTTACCCTTTAAGAATTAGACAACACCACTAATAAAACCAAACCAAAAAAACCATTATATGATGCCTGATGCAAATATTGTGAACTCAACCAATTAATTTATATAAAAACTCACTAATTTGTACCAAAATGGAATCCAAACTAACATCAATGTAAATAGCATATGATGACTAATAAATCCCTGAGATGGTAACAAGACAATATGATCCACAACCTCCATGTGCCAACTTCACCAAAGAATCATGTATCGTGAAGTAGTGCAAAAGACATGTGATAATTTAACATTTTCCATGTATTGGAATATGACATCTGCAAAAGATAGAACGTGATAATGTCGGGGTGAGTATTAAAACATAGCAGGTTTTCCAAAATTACTTCCCTACTCACATCACAAAGATTGAAGATTTAGAAACACGTATATAAAATAGATTATACAAAGAGTTTTCAATTTCATTTAATAACCAAATATAAAAAAAATCAAATATAGTTGATAAAAAATATAAGCAAGTGTAATGTCGACCAATTTTACCACAAAATCCATTATTAAAGAAACAAGAAAACAATTACATAAAACCATTTAACATGTTTCCATTTCCAATAACATTCCATTGCATATCCCCACAATACGAACCATGCATGCAACATTTTAATAGTTCCTCGCTCATGAGCAGTATCTAATCAATCTACCATGTCATTATAAAGTTATTATTTACCATGGTTCATCATACCGTTTTCACAACACATAATGTTATATTTAAACAAGGCCTTGAAAATGAAATACAAACATATACTCCATGTATGCTCAAAACCATGTCATTAACAATATGACCAAAACCATATAAATAAAAAAATCATTATTGAGATCCATTTTTCCAAAAATTCATTACAAAATATTTTTAAATTCCTATTTTAAAATTTCAATATTTATATATAAGAAACTAAATCCCTTTTCATTTTAAATCACCAAAATTTCGCAATTTCACTAAAAAATATATATCATCACCAAAGGGGATTTATCTTATTATTTGGACACGAATTTCATAATAAATGTCAAGTAATTAACCCAATTTGAAACCAATACAATCAATTCTAGAATGAGGAGTTTGGAGTGAAGCGACCTAACTCAATTGTTTGGGTGAAAACAATTAATGGATGAGAATGCCAATGAAACTGGGTGAAATCTCCACAAACCCACCTTAGATATCATACCATTAAAAATACAAGACCAAATATAAACACATTTTGAATAAAAACTATATATATACCCATTAAAGGCACATATATGGGAAACTAATATTACACGTAAATTATATCTTTGAAAATTTTCATGAACAATGAAGAATGAACACTTACCATGAGGAATCATTTTCTATTCTCCATGTGATGCAGTTGAATCACATTTTGATCGATGGGAGAATCTACCTTGATAATTGGAGAATAAAAATACCGATTTAGGTATACATAGGTGAAAAAATGAGTGGGTTAAATTTATAAATTTGTTACATCCACTTATTAAGTAAGTGGTTTTGACCCACACACAGTTTAGTCGCACGGTTATGAAAACTGAGTGCTTACTATGTATTAGCCACAACCTTAAGGATGGCAATTATAATTATCTTCACATGATCTACATAACCATGCACATACCATGCTTAATACCCTACCTCAAAATATCCAATCCATTTTCAAGGAAGATGATTTCTCCTATGTCACTGTATGGTTTGGACAAACCATTTGCAGCTCCTTCGTCTAAACTTTAGAACAAAATACATTTAAACTTTTTGAAACTCTTCCATAAATAACCCAAATACTGTATACACATAAAATCCCAAATAAATGGTTACATAATAGAAACCACGGGTGCTATATTTTCTATATATGATTTATCTAAACATTGATTTGATTAACTTTTTCCATAGGTACTTCAAAAATGAGGACTATAAATTGACTTCAACTTATTATTTGTAGTTATTCCCTTTTAGATGGAACACTGTGATATGAAGAAATTTAAACATGAATTCCAACTGCATATTAATCCTTATTAGGGAAAAAATCAATAAAAAAAACCATCATCTAATACCATGGATTATGTAAAAAAGGATTGAGATACCCTCATAGGGGGTGAATCAGGTTATGGATATTCTATTCAAAATTATTTTTCCCCAAAACATCTAAAAATATTTGTTATAAAGATCACGTTGTATAATATTTAGTGTTAAGATTTATATTACCCTTTCCAACATTATCTAATGATGAAGTGTAGAATGAAAATAAGTAATGAAAACACAATGGAATTCATATTTTTACCTAGTTTACCCTCATTGTGATACGTCCAAGAAACATACAATGTTAATGTACCGATGTACCATAATATATGGAGGAACACATCAAATGAAAGGTTTAGGCTAAATTAAATTTATACCCAGGCTCACTACCTTTAAAATAAATGTGGATATCTCACTCTCTTCCCAATGGTCAATACGTGAGTCTCTTTTTATGGCCCACTATAATTAGAAATGATCAATTTATTCCTCTTCCTTTTCTGACTACTCTCGAATGGATCCACACAAATTTCATGGATAAGTAGGTCCCTAAAGTATGAATAATGATTCAATCCTCAATTGTCAGAAGATGATCCATTTAATTTTATTATGGGATACTACATAACTTCTATCAAAACATAGAGATGTAATACTTACACTCTTTAAAAAATTAGAATAGTTGTTTTATTTATATATAAACAGTAATTACCTCTACTTTGAAATGATTTTTAAGAGATTTAAATTATTCTATTAGCATCCATCAATGTAGAAGTGAAAAGATATTTCATCAAGTGTTTTCGAATGGTGTAGATCCTCTATATCCTTCTTCTTTTTCTTATGATTTAAGAAATGAAATTAATACTATGAGTATAGTATTGTATTCTTGTATCTCTATGTTCATGATTCTATTGTGATACATCAACCTGAGACCGTAGTATGTTACTCCTTGATGTAGATCTCGGTGCTTTCACATTCAAAATATTTGTGCACATACCCTTTCATGATATACTATAATTTACCCTTATGTGAGATCCTGGTGAATATATTGTTTTCTATTTTCCATATCTACAAGTTTGAACCGTGTTTACTCATTGTATGAGCTCCTGGAATACACCATGTAATCTCATTGCACAGGATCATGGTGGAACCCATATTTTTCTTAGATAGAGATCCTCAATCAAGCCATGTTTTCTCTTTGGATGAGATAATGATGTGAAACCTCTTTTCAATTTTTCTAAGACATTGTTTATATCATGAAAAACAATTACACAATCTATATTCCTTCATGATACCTCTCTATGAACCTCAATCATAATATCTCTCCATGAACCTCATTCTCGAACATTTATTATTATATTACAATTAATAAATATTTTATCAATATTTATTGATGGGTTTGGGGTATTTATAAGCATAAATCCTCACCTTAACTCCACAAATGGTGGAAAAAATTCCATTATCATAGCATACCATGATTCATGAACCTCATATCATTATATATTAGCATGTGTATTGATGTAACATTGTGCATGATTAGAGCACCAGTAATTTTCACTCTTTGCACAAGATCCAGATGATATTATTTTTCTCTCTTTACTTATGATCTAGGTGTGCCTCCCCTTTTAACATTTCACATGATCCGGGAATGAGTAGTATTAATGTTTTTTAAAAGATCCTAGTGCAATTTTTCTTTATTCTTTGGTTATGATATAGTAAAGAGTCATGTTCATGCTTTTTAAAATATCTGGTCATTTCGGGCATGAGATCAAGCAGTTCGAGCATACACAATACCAATAATTCATAATAAATATTAATTCCTTTATTCACAACTAGCCTTAATCAACAACATCAAACCCTGTCAACAAACACAATAAAACAAAAATGAACTTTCAGGATGGATTTTTTCCTATAACCATTCATTAAAATAAAAATATTTGTCATTGATGTTGTGTTTAACGTGGAATCTAAATAATATCATTTAAAATTATCATGTCCCTTGACTTGATTCAAACATGTCCATTTAAAGATATATATTTTTTTATAGGTGTAATATTATACATTATATATATATATATAATTATTTTTATTCAAATATATAAATATCATTCATATTATTTTTGAAATAATATTATACATTCTATTGAAAACCATCACAAATAAAATTTTTATGAAGGGGTCATTTTGATACATAAATTTGTTCTTTTCTCCCACGAATAATTCAAAAATTTATTTATAAATTGACGATATTTCTTCAATTTATATTCTCCATTTAGAAAAATAATATTAAATTAATGTTCTATGATAATTATATTTAATATATAATAATGTACTTATGATATCATATCTTTTTTAAATTTATAAAATACATATTTTTATTAAATTTGAAAAAACTAAAATGATAAACCCTTATTGAAAATCAATTAATGGGAAAAAATTAAGATAACATTTAATATAAATTTTTTCTATGTTTTTATCCCATTTAATATCCAATTAGTTTTATAATCATGATATTTATATCATCTTTTACTCTACTATAATTAGGTGGGAAAATACATTCTTATATCATCTTTGAAATTACCCTAACTACATTCATTAGGGAACATAATTTTATTTTGGTTGTGTCGTCAGGTGTAACAAAAATATTATAATTAAATATAGGCATATAATCATATTAGTGTCACCCTAAACTAGAATACCATTCATTTGATATTTAATTAGGACCCATCATTGGTATTAACTAAACATTACCAATTATCATGGTTTTGAAATGTTCCTAAATATAATGTAATGAAACTGTTAGAATGTATAATGGGTTGTATCTTTTTTTCACCATCATATCGTGCTTATTTCATACTTATATACATGTTTAGGAAAAGTAATCCAATTTCCATGTACCTTCAAAAAATTTAATATGATCACAATATGGTAATTTCTCACAACTCACATAACTGTAGACATCAATTATTTACCAAAATTAATTTCCAATATATCTATAATTATCCAAATAGAACTTGTTCATAACATATAATAAAATATTTAATGAATAATTTTTATCTATAATGAAAATAAAGTGTCACTTGAGAAAAGATATAATGTGACTAGTTATCTAATCGCATTTCTAATAGTATCACATTTTGTCGGCTAGTGTACCCTGACCTAATTACCTATTAATAATAAATCAATAATCATGGGGGGTATTAATTCACATATAATCTTAACACCATATATTTATAAATAATAACCATAATTTTGTATCATGCTCAAAAAATAAATTAAAATCATACTCTTATTTGATGGAAAATAATTTTTTTGGAACATAACATGTTACACTTCTAATTTTTCTGAAAATTAAAGAATAAATTTAAAAACATTAAATTATTGAAGAACAAAAATCATATTAAAAAATGGTCATGAAAATTATATTTATATTAAATAACCATTTAAATTATATAAATCCAAAATAATCATTTATAAATATTAGTTAAATACATCCTTCATAAGACATTTACATTTTAATAATACTTTTGACAACATTTCATACATATGAATATCAATAATTATAATTTATATTACATTCTAAACTCTACATATGACATAATAAGTTATAATTTATGAACTCTTTCATATGTTTTTAAAAAATATTATTATTTTAGAAATATAGTCTTTTCATATTTTTTGTTGTACTAACATATAAACAAAACCATGTCAAAAAAATGAATAATAATATATTTTTATAATATGAAAAAAAAATTTATCCTAGGATCACGTCAACTAAATTATGTTTTTGTAAGTCATAATCTGACATTCTGATTAAAAAATGACGTATAGTTTTTTTAAAATAATGTATAAATATAACAAATTTATATTAATTTAGTATTTTATAAACATTAAATTTTAAAATTATGAGACCTTTTTTTAATATAATCTGCTATATTTTGTAATTTTTTATAATACATAAAATAATAAAATATCAATCATTCTATATAAAAAGTCTAATTAATTAAATATTCAATATTATGATCATAAACATGATCTATGATTCATCCCATGCTAAAAATTTAAAAATGTTTCATCTCTATTGGGATAATAGTAGTTCTAAAAAACTTATATGACCCATGGGATGCAATATCTAATATCCCATTTCATCATTTTTTTCTTGGGTATTGTCATATCTAAAATTCTATATAATGATATTCCTAAACACCATGATTTCTACTATAACACATACAAAGTAATCACTACACTATTAATGTTTCATTATAACCAAATTTTGGATTTGAATCCAATTTACATTATTTGTGGAATTTCATCATAATATTTTTCTAATTACGTAGTGGAAATTACTCAAATGAAACATTTCCTACTGTGCCCCTTGACATTAGGCACACCTCCTCATCTATTATAGGGTTTTGATAGTTATGATCATCCATGATCAATGGTTTGAAGACTGTAATCTATATTTGATATCAATTAATAAATAAAATATAACCAACCATCATCCCACATCATATATCATATTACCCAATTATAATCAGAACTAAATGAAACCAATATTAAAATATAATCATGATGCAATAAATAATATGCAGTGGATTTAATACATTCACGCATCTTAAAATATCACTAAATAGATCAATAATATTAAAAAATAATGTAGAATAATGTAATATTAAAGTAGATATATTACTAATTTCCAACATCAACCCAACACCAACTCTATCCCAAATTGAGATGACCCATACCGATTCTTTTTACAACCTATTCTCCAACCATAATGCCAAACATATTTCATCATATTCATTGGGGTTAGTATAATGAGAGTGAGAAATACATACTATTAGATTCTAAAAATGTCCCCATAATATATAGCATCATATGAATCAGTTTGAATGTGGATTATAAAATAAAAACACATATAGAATACCTACATACAAGTCAGTAAATTATATGTTGGCCATGTCACCAAAACACCTAACATTACCTAGTTTTATCATCTCTAATGAACCATTTTTTTGTAATCTCATGTCATGAGAATATCTATAACCACATAAAATATCCATGATAAATGAATATAATTGGGTGAATCAATTATGTAATTTTTTTATTTTGAAATGATATTTGCGATAAGTTAAGATGACTATTTTTTGTGCCTCCATCCATATTTAAACATACATCAATATAAAATCAAAGTGATTTATCAGTTTCACCTATCAATAAATAAAGAAATTTAAATTTTTTTATATTAATTACTCTATTTTAATACTACCTCCTAAAATTAACATATATGTTCAAGAATGATTGTTATATATTTCAAACACATGTTCCAAATCTCTTAACTATGATTTAGTGCATCCTCAAAAAATACAATCACATTTGTTAGAATGAATGTAAATTTTTAAACAACTGATATATATTCACTAACAAATTTATATCTAATTATTGAGTGTGCAATGTTCTTCTCTATATTTATTATTACTAAAAAATAGATCAATTCAATGTTTATGAACATCACAACATGGTACCAAAATTATCTACATCTTCAAAATGAATGAGATCATTCAAAAAATACATTTTGAAAACAAATAATATATCTCCATCCCACCCATTTTTTATGTGGAAACCATGGCCAAACTTCTAATATTCCAATAAAAAATCACAATAAAATTCTATATGCATTATTGACCAGTTTATAATACACACTCTCTTCCTATAAATCTAATAATATATATTCGCAATATAAGATCAATAATTTCTTGTTTTGTCATCATACTTTTTTACACTACATATAAGAAATTATTTATAGATTTTCTAATTTTAATCACCTAATACTCTACATTGAAAATATCTAGTTGATCCTCCATAGAACTATTCATAATTTCATGATTATATTTGGATATATCGACATATTCTTCTTTGGTATTACCATCACTCTTATCATCCATTTAATTCTATGATATCTTATCCATCATCTATGTATGCATGTACTCATTTATATTATGTTTACTAACAATACTATATTCATTATAGAAACAAGCTCTTTGGGTAATCTTCTTCTTTAAAACCAAGAATAATTATGATCCATAATTGTGATCTTTATGAAAATGAATAACATCATAAATTGAATCACATAGTTTAAATATATATGTAGAATATATAATTTATTCAAAAATCTTATTTCTTATTTACTGTATATTTTCTTAAATTCTTTTATACATTGAATTCATATGATTAGAATGAATGCATTATAGATCATTATAAATTCATTTTATATGAATTCAATTTTTATAAAATATTATATGCCATATGATATATGATGTCATACACTAACAATAGTAACGTAATATGACGTTTTAATTCATATAATTAATTCATATGATGTCCAAAGATACATATTATAAAGTCAGAATAACTACTGACGACATAATTTGAAATCATACTAAAATATTCTAATGATGGGTTTGGAAATGTTATATGTTCATCTCAATGTCATACATGATAACATTATGTCATATAGATTGAAAAATTTCATATGAAAACTTTGTTACTTTTATATTTCCAGTCTTTACTACAACACAATAGACTTATTTTTGTTATTATTAGACACTCATCAGAACTAATTCCAATTATGAAAAGAAACTAGATAACCTCACATATCATCATTAAAAATGATATAATGTTTGGTTTTATATGATTTATGAATTGGAATAAAAATATTACCTAATATACCATATCTAATTAAAACTAATCCAACCCATATTTTATATATTATTTCTATATTTCTAGTGGAAATCCTTCAGTCAAAAAAACGTAAATGTTTTAACCCAATTATTCAAAACTCACCCCCAATATCATTTTCATTTCAAGAATTACCAATAACAAGATTGGGTATCAAAATATTCTCATTTTTAAAATGAAAAACGAAACGAAACTCAGGTATACAATGAAAATAGGCATCCACTTTCTGTTATATCAATTTAACAAGAAACATGTGATTCTCTTTCAGAAGTCCACTAGAATGATTAAAATTACTATGCCTTTACCAGAAAATCTTATAAATATGTACTCTTTAGGAGGGAAACAATTAATCCAAACTCTTGTATGATTTCAAAAAATATTTTGAGGTAGCATAACCTATGTAACTAAATTTATAGAGAGGGAATGATATGGTTGACAAGAAAATATCCAACATACTTAAAAATTAAATCCATTTCCATAGGATATGTTATCTTGGATACTAAAATAAACATTTCACATATCATAGGGAGGTAAATAACATATCTAAACTCTTGTATAAGATAAATAATTTCCTTATTATATGTTCATGTAACACCCCTATGTTATTATAATCATTTATTTTATATTATTTCATGTTCCATTAAGCTTCCATTTAGTTTTACAGTCTTTAGTTGTACAATATTGATATTTTTGGGGTTCTCAAGGTGGATAAAATATTTAAACATGGTTATATGTAACTGTGAAATAATAATTTATGAGAGGTTTTAAATGGGGTAGGGAATTTTAATATAGTTTACGAATGATTCAAGAACCCATATTGTCTGATCCATGAAACGTGTGTGTTTCATTTTTCTCATATGGTGTTCTTCAATAAATGAACATGATTTGTTTAAACATGGATCTAAATAATGTGGTATTCCATTCTGTTATAATGTACTGCATTTAACCTCATAAAAATCATGATTTTAACAATTTTAGGTCAACTAAGTCAAATCCCCCAAGATGGGGGATGAATCAGGGTATGAATGATTAAAATATGTTCCCATATTGATACAGTTTCTTTTTTAGACGAATCCCTCTTCTCTATCTTTACCATAGCAAGGTATGAATAGAAATTATAGCATGAACATAACACAAACAATTTACCTGCTTCACCATCACTGTGTCACATCCATGGAGATTATAATGACGCTGTTCTGATGTACCAAATAAACTAAAACATTAGTATTTTATTCAATGTTCGGAGTGTACTCAGTAAACCTACTGGTTTATAACCATTATAAATTTGAAATCTCACTACTCTCTCAATTTAAGTGTAATAACAACATATTTATAAGATCCACACACAAATAATAGACTTTTAGGTTCCAACATTATATCTATTGAATGAATCATTCACTATATATAGAAGAATGATTGTTGTCCCACATTAGCCACTGAAAAATACCACATTAAATAAGAATTACTAGGAATCCACAAATCCTTCATGAAAAACTTACTACATCATTCATGAAACATTAATTCCTTTCATCATAGATTTAAATTTGGTCATGAAAAACAATTTTTGTGAAACATAAATCCTACGAAAAACTGAAACAATACATGAAAAAATCATAACTTACACGTAAATCCAATTCATTCACGCAACACCTCTTTCATATAAAACATACGACTGATAGTGATCTGGTTTTATCTACGTATTAAGTGTGTTGAAATAAAGGGGGGGCCTCTTATTTATAAGGATTATTGACCCCTGCGTAGAATATTCAACACATCATGTAAGATCCCTTAAGTTGGTGAAATCTGCAATTTTACATTGCATTGGGCATGCATGTTTCTTTCGAGAAACCTCATATTTAATGCCCATTTCCAAATATTTGATGAAAATCATGTCGTTTCCATTTTTTATGTTATAATACCAAAATATTACATGAATTAATGTTTCCAAATTTTCTTCAATCTAGAGCGCAACATCCTTTTCCATTAAAATGTTTCTCTATTTTCTGATTATGGGGCCCAAAAAATTGGTAAACACTAAAAAATGACACCAATTTATATCTATTATTTTTGTACCTCTTCCATATAATCCATTCCTTTTTCATGGTTCTTTGTTAACATAATTTGTAAAAAATATCTCTAAAACACCACAACTGACCACATAAACCCTCTTTATCAACAAAAACAATAAAAAATGATTCAATGTTACCTTAATGGATTTTTTTTCAACAAACTATTAGTAAAATTTCCACTATCCCTCTCTTGAATTTGATGCATGAGGAATTCTTGGTATATCACCAACAACAGTCATCATTTGATTGGGTGTCTCCCACTATGGATTCAAGGATATTCTCAAGGTATTTCTATTATATTTCCCTCATTACCCATCTACTCTCATTCATTTGCATCCACCTTCAATTACTACATTTCCAAAAATCTGAAATCACTACTAAATATAGATGTATAGTATTGGGTTACCTAATCATGGGGTTTGGTCTATTATGGAAGGAATAGGATGAGATATCCCATGGATTGGGCTTCAAGCATCCAAGGAAACTAATTTTTATATCTTTTAAGGAATGTGAATATATATTCATCCTTTATAAGAAAATTTATAGTCTTATTTTTTGTTCAAACATCATTTGAAATTTAATTATTTCTACTTGTGATGTTTTAAAGGTATAATAATTCGTTGTCAATGAGTGTTACAATATGTATAAATATTTTATTAGAAAATTTGAATGTATATTCTGTGATATTATATAGTATTTCATGTCATTCAATTTTTAAAACTCCTAGGATGATATTTTATAGATTTTTTTTAAAATGTGATGCATTTGAATTTTTTTACTTTTTTATTTTGAAAATATATTATTTAGGGCTATGAATATTTTAAAATGGGTATGTGATAATTAAAAATTACTTTCTAGAGATTGTTTTTTAATCAATTAATAAAGCATTCCTTCAAATGGATTTCTTTTGTTTTTGAAATTTTGAATGTTTTTATTATATCAAAATTAGGTTTCGTGGATGAATATTAAAAAATTTGGGTAAATAAAAATGGAGTTTTTTTATTCTATTTTTTTAAAAAAATTGGGGTTTGTTATTCACATGGAATTAATTGATCTTTTATGTGGTTTGTTTCACAAGATGTTTGACATTGAATTTAAAAGGGATTGTATTGTGAACTGAGATGGATTGGAATATGATGTTGTATTTTATTTCAATGATCGTTTTTCTAATCTATGATGGATGGTGGATACCTGTAAGACCCTTTTAATTACCCTTAGATCAAATTTCCAATTAATTTGTTTTTAATAATTTATATTTATTTTTTATTATTAATTAAGGGGAAGTTATTTTTTAGGTGATTGGATGGTAGGGGTACTTATTTTTTCATTATTTTAAATCCTATAATAAATGATAAACTGATCCAATGATTTTTTTCATACCTCTACTTTTTCTCATGGGATCCCAGGTAACCTAGTGGGATAAATTTATTTATTATATACTAGTTATTTCAAAACATAGTTAATGAGAACTAGCTGTTTAATTTTATCATGATAAGAGAGTGAATCTTAATTGAGTGTGTGGGTAATACATCATATATAGAATTTATTTTAAGATAAATAATATGTCAAAATTTACTCTACTGATTTTTGAAATATATATTATTGTTTTACTATTGGTCCTTGAGTTTTAACGAGGAAAATATTTCACTATTAAATGATTTGTATTGGCGCCCTCATATGGTTGTTTTTGGCCCCATGGAATTTATTATTTTAAAATCTCATTCCCTGCATGTATTTTAATTTTTGAGGTGTGTGTTACTACATTAGGATTTTGTAATTTAAAAATGGTTTTGCAAATTTATATTTTTCAAAAGTTTTTTTATTGAGAGAGGAATGTGTTTTTGTACTTTATAACATTAAAAATAGATTATTAATTTTTAAAAAACATATATTTAAATTTACGTAAGTTTTAATCCATGTTTTTTATTCAAGAGATATCTGGATTTGGACATGGGTTTTATGAATTGTTAAAAAAATAATTTTATTTTTAAAAAATATTTAATTTAATTTTTAATGGATTTTTTTGTCTTGATTTAATATTTATAGTAAAGTTGTTACCCTTTATTTAGTTCTTTGATAAATAAAGTTCTTTATAATTTTTATAAGAACTTATTATTTTATTTTTATATTTCTATACATTATAAAATAATGTTTTCAAATAATATAATTCAAAAATTGTTTTAGGATATTGTTATATAATGATATCCCATAGTTTTTCTACTTTGCGACATTCCAGATTTTTTATCATGGAAATTTAATTTCAGTTCTAGGATTTTCGTAGGATCAATTATTTATTTAGCCTAATGATGGTTAGGTGGGATGTGGAGAAAAACTATGGGTAGTTAAAAGGGTTTTGGGGGGGTTAGGGATTTTTTAGTTTCTATCAATTTATCATTTAGGACAAACATTCCTTTTTTTACTTTCTTTTATTGTATAATTATATGTATCTATATTGGATTTTTTTTTTAAAATAAATTTGTTGGATAATAATTATTTACTTGGACTCATTTAACATGTTGATTTTTTTTAAATATTTGTGTTTAGTATTGACATACAATGAATGGATAGTCTACATAGAATTATTATTTTCTTATATATCATTTTTTATTCTCTAACATTATTGAAAAGTTATTGTTGTTGTGTTTTTATTGTTTTTGATCCCTTAGTTACGAGCTCATGGGGATTGGTAATAGGCTTTGGGCATGAAAAAGGATGAATAGAGTGATAGATTAGGTTTTACCCTTTCATGATTTATTATAAATGGTGTCATGTATAGGTTCTATGTCGTAAATGTGGTCATTTTACTTTTGAAAATTAAAACACATTTTTTAGATTGTGTCTTAATAGAATGTACATAAGATTATTTGGCTAAGGAGATAGGCATGAGTAGAGTCTCATGGCCTTATTTATACTATAATCCATGAGTTTCTAAGGGTACATATTATTTTAATATCTTATTTACATTAATCATATTGATTTGCAATTTTTTACTATGAATTCATCATATATGGCTTTTTATAAGTTACCATGAGGGTCTTACTTTGTCAATTCACTAAAAAATGTAAGGAGGTCTTGAGATGTGATGTTTTATTTCATGTCCTAAGAAAAAATAAAACCACCAAACATTTTATTCTAGACATTATATAGGATTTGAGGAATTATTGTGACATGGTTATCGACCATGTCTAAAATAGGTTTATAACTACATGTCTCGTTTGAGTTTTTTTGTTTTGTAATCTATGTTCTTATATTTTACTATTTTTGTAAATGGGAAAAGGACAAATGTTTTTCTTATTACATGAATGTATGATTAGAATAATGTTATTCTCATTTTACTGTTCCTTTAGAATGAGTTATTTGACTATCTAGTGTTTTTTTGGCTGTTGATATAAATTATGTTATTTATTTTTGAATGGTTGTCTCATAATGTAATGTATAAGGTCTGGTTCTAAAATGGGTTTTGTAATAAAATAATTTATTCAAATTGTTTATCTAACTAGAATTTTAAAAAAATAAATTTTTCACGTTGAATTATAAACAATTAAATTTTTCAAAATTTATGTATATGAAATGTTTTTCATGGGTTTTAACAAGGTTAATCCAGAATATTGATGATAAGAAAGGGGTATTTTATTTTAAATTTATATTAGGTTGGGAAAAAAATTAGTGATTACATATATGTGTGGATATATATTTTATTAATTATTTTTTAGAATTAGTTTTATTCATTCCAAAATTCATGAATTTTTTTAAGGGAAGGATGAATAATATAACAATATGGTTTTTATGATAAAACATTATTAGTAGTGTGTTTGATATGATTTTAACCTAATGGTTGTTGCAAATAAATTTGAAAATTTTATCTTCATGGGTTTTCCAAATGAAATAGTCTATTTTAACATGGTTGTTTTGTTTTGGAATATTTTGTTGTCTAAGATTTTGGATGTTTTATTCTCGGTGAGTGTTGTTTTTCATCTATTGCATGTGTAAGGGGAATATTTATTTTGAATAATGGGAAAATGTTATTTTTTGTTTTATATTTAATGTTTATTACATAAAAATGATGGAATAATTTTTCTATGGGTAGTGTGTTGTTTCTATGTGTTTTTTTCTCTACTACATTGCCTCTTCTAGTTTTAGTTATATCGTACCTCATATGAAAGGGAATAATATGTTTTACTTTATTAGTTGTGTTGTAGTGACCATTGGTCACATTAATGAATTTTTTTATCATTTGAGGAGTTTGGGATGATGGGTTTGTTTTATATAATTTGAGTTACTATAGAGAAATGTTATTGGGAATTGCGAACTCCTTATGATAGGAATCTATGGATTCATTATTTTGGGTTTATCATAATGAATTTTTTATTATTGGTCTGATTACGCTTTCATGGTTTATTTTATTATGATTGTGCTCCTTATTGGTTGGTATTATATTTTGTTCTATTCTATTTGGATATGTAATAATGATTAGGTTTTTTATTGATTGATTAATGTGGGAAGAACCATTTGTGTGTGCTTCAGTTGACTTAGACCTTTGGTAAAGAATATTAGATATTATATTGGACTTGTTTTTGTGATTGGTTTGACTATGTTTATCATGGTAAGGTGTTATATGTAGAGTCCATAGGCTACCCTATTCTGTAGTGAACCAGTGTTATTGTGCATTTCATTACTCTTACAGTTGTGATTTCCTCATTTTTCTTATTTGGTTGAATGTGGGATTGTCAATATTTCGACAGATTTGATCAATTCCTTTTTAGGAATCTTATTTCTTTGTGAAATGTGTTATATTTTATAGGATTTAGAATTTTTTATTTCATATGATGGTAATTGTGGAATCCCACCACTGATTGTGGTTTGTTGGTTAGTGGTATCTATTTTTTTATTTCACCAAATAGAAGTATTCAATGTGTTGGGTGTCTTGGAAGAAGATCCCTAATTATCTTAGAACCTTATTATATTTCATCATGGTTTTATTATTTTTAATAAATAATATTTCAAAATTGTGTGATGTTGATTATATGGTATTGGTATGGACCATTTAGAGAGGTTCTTTGCATTTTCACTAATCAATTATTTTATCCCACCAATTTGGTTCTTGCTGCCATAATCATGGATTAGTTGGGGTTTAAAATAACATGTTAGGGGTAATTTTACAACCTCCACATTAATGTAGTATATTGTTTTATATTATTTAACTTTTCTTCATCCATCATGAGTTTCCAGGAGTCTCTAGATGGAATATCAATATTATGTTAGTTCTCTAAGTGGTGTATGATTTAGCCAATGGTTGGGAGTAATAATTTGATGAACACAAAAGAGTGTTTTGAAATTCTATAGTGTAGATTCAAATAGTTACATATTGGTTATTTTAATAGTGTGGACTCCTTCATATAGAATACCGGTTTCCTTTCTTTGTCAAGGACATGTTATATTGTTGGCACATGGTTTATAAAACATTGTGTGTCTAAACAATATAGTCTCCATAGTTTATTATATCTGGTAAACATACAATTCTAGAACTCCCAAAAATATATAATAATACCAATCTCATCCCTCCATACCATATATTTGAAGCTCTAGGTATCCATGGGAGAGCTTCAACCACCATTTCCAATGGATATTAGATCTTACAATTTAGATTCTTAGAGATTCTCAATGTATTTCTCCATCATTTCCCCACTTTTCTCCCGGACTCTCTTCACTTCATTTTCCCTATTAATTTCTCTTTTTTCAAAGAACCCTAATCTTTATTGAATAGTTATTTAATTTTTATTGTCACTAATCATGCTCCATTAGTCTATTAGGTCTTATAAAGGCTGGGTTCTCACATGGCTAGGGTTTCATTATCAAAATCAACAGGTTTTTATACCATTTAGGTTGGAGGTTTGATATTCATACTTTATGATTAAAATAATTGTAATATACGTTTTTCATAATTCATTTTAAATTAAATTATGTAAATTTTATATTTTTTAAAGACATATAATTAGTCTTTCACATGTGCTGAAAAAAGAATAATGAATTCACCATTAGATTCCCCTTTTATTGCATTTAAATCAAATTGTTTCCACGACCATAATTAGTGAAGATATATAATAGGAACTCTTAATAGTGTTTATTGAAAACATGGTACCTTTTCCTTAATTTACTTTTCAAATAATAAATGAGCTTATGTAAGGGTGTTTATTATAAAAAATTGGTATATTTTTTTTCAAATTGAATTCCTAATGAATATTTTAAAATAACAAGAATATGGATTCCTCAAGTCATTTCTCATCTGTTTTGAAATCATTTTTATGTTTTTATTATATTTTATATCGGTGAATTGAAATAATTTGAACCCATTTCAGTCAGAAATAGGGATATATATTCTTCTAAATCGTATAAATTATGGACTATATTTTTCACATGGATTTCAATTTTTCCAGAATTCATTCATCTAAAATGTTGTTTGAAATTGATTTTCAAATTGTTTATAATATGAAAATAGATTTCATCGTATCATGCATCATGTTTTATTTAATGTAAATTTTATCTCATTAAAAATGGATGTTGGATTCTTGTGAGGGCCACATGATTTTCCCTTTCACTAGTCTCTTTTTATTATGTTTTAAATAATATATGAGATGTTTGGGTTTGAAAGTAATAGTCATTCTGTTTAAGGAAATTTCAGGGGGAGAGATTGATTTGTTAATTCATATAACGTAGTTGATTCTGGTAAATCTTATGTTTTGAATTTTTAGATCATCTCTACATTTAATGGTCAATGAAAATCAGGTGACCTTATTGGAGATCTTGAATTATTTCATACGTGTTAATTCAAATCCTTGGTAGTGACTTGTTTTCTCAAGATACGAAAGTTTTATATAGACGTAAATCATTAAATAAATTAGTGTAATAGAGGATATCCCATTTTTTGTATCCCATTAATCTATCATCACTATGTCACATTTATCATTCATAATTTTTTGTACATTGAAAAAGTAGTATTTTATTTTATTCATGTTAATTTATTCTATTATCGGGATTTCAAACTGATTTTTCTAATGAGTTATTTATAAAAAGATATTTTATTGTTAATAGGAAGGGATTTTAATACATAGTAAAATTGAAAATAAATTTAGAGAAGTTTCAAAAGTTGTTATTCTTTTATTGAAAAATGAAAAATGGGTTGATTTTTTGTTCTTGTTCTCAAATATCATGTGTTGGGATTATATTACATTAAATCCCAGTGTAGATTTATTTTTTTAATTAATAAAATGTGTTTTCTATAGTAATGTATTTTTTTATTCTTATTATATTCAGTAAAATAAAATGTATACCCTTTCTTTGGATTTTTCGAAATTGAATTGTTTTAGTCTTGTTCTAATAAAATTTGGCTTCCTTTTATTATATATATGGCATAGAAAACATTATTTGTTTATGTTACTTTTCAAAATTTAGTCCAGGATATAATTATAATAATTAATGGAATAATTTTTATATATGGAAACCTATTATGGTTTTTAACTCTGGAACATCGATTTTAGGTTCTCCATTTTCTTCCAGTTTTGTTGTTTCATTTGGTGTAATTTTTTAGTTAAAATTTTAAATAATTTAGTGTGATATGTGGAGGAATTCTGGTGGTTTGGAATTGGTTTTTATATTTCTGGTTATCAATGAATTAGCCAAGACAACCTTTATTTATTCTAGTATTCGTAACATTATTTATAACACAATATTTATCAATGTTTTATGTTGTTGTTTTTTATAGAATTGTGTTCAATAAAATTTATTGATTCATATTTTACTATCCTTACTAAATTTTCCCATCTGCTCATTTGTTTCGCTAGGATTTCATATATATTGTTTGTCTATGATAAATATTTTGATCATTATCAAAAGTCTCGATAAATCTATTTTTTGGGAGATAAAATTCCCATGGTTTTTTATTTGATACCCAGTCACTAAATTCCAGCCAGTGGAGATTATTAATTCCCTTTGAGCAAGTGGCTGATTTTGTCGGGTCCAATTTTAGGTGCATCCCTAGGTTGATATTTTATAGGCCCCATTACTAATAATATCTTCAAGTAATGGATCCTGAGTAGTGAAAAAAATGGATCCCATATCCCAAATAATTTTATCCATCATCATAGGTCATTGTCTATTTATATTATATAGAAACAAAGAATTCATATCTCAATATATATCTATTAGTAAATAATTTATTGCATTCTACACATCACATTCATTAACTCACAACATGTGTCCTAGTAAAGAATAACTAAGCCCTGATAATCAAATAATATCTAATCATGTATATCACCGAAGGCTATCACATCCAAAATAAACCCAAATAAACAAAACATAGTAATCCAAACCCATTGGAATAATCCTCTAACCCTATTAGTTTAATGAAATGTTTCTATATCTGAACCCGACCATTATTCGTGAACACCAACCTATATAAAACACACCATGGTGAACCCATCCTGTAATTCTTACCTAACACAGTCCTTAATATGCTATATTATAATCCTTAAATGTTCCTAGATAAAAATTATATTCTCGATACACAAGTACTATTCCAAGTCAAACACATTTTATGACCCTAGGAAGTTCATTTTGAGACCCTAAGAACTTTAATATCATGACCCTTGCTAAGGTCCCTATCATATTCCCCTAATAAAGAAAACATACCAATGATCAATTTTAGGGAAAAATAACACCGCATAACACTATAATATGTCTTGGATGACATATCATGCTCAGTGATAGCACTAAGGACACTACTCACATCCAATTGCTATATTCTCGAAAATAATGTAGATTATTAACAATCTCACCAGTCAAAAATACGACTAACCCCACTATACCCACATTAAAATACCTAGAAAAAACAAAGGAAATAAAAAACACATCGCAAGACCAATGACCATTATAGAAACATTTATTTACATTAATTTCAACATCTCCCCTCAATGATGATGATATTGAGAAATTCAAATTCTCCCAACATATATTTATGAATTTCACCAAGTCTACTAGGCTCAGTGCCACCTAACCCTCTATTTAGTGAACTCAAATACTGTATCTATTTTTTCATAATTCCAATTAGGATATGATTAATAATATATGAATAAGAATGTTGTTAAATATCACTGGAAAAACATATCTCATCCAAGGAGTTGGTTACTTTTATCCATGACATCCAAGAACTATCCATGTTACAATCAAGATACACTTGGCTTCTAAAATCCCATAATCCACTATCTCAAACCTCAATTCCCAATAAAAAATTATAACTATTTATAATTAATTTTAATATTTAAATGTAAAATCCATATCAAAAAATTTCAAACCATGTGAAATTCACTCTCTAAATTCATGACATATATTATGTGAAATCCCCAAGATGAACCCGTGGAAGATCTACAAACAAGATCCCCATAAACAGAAAACTCTTTATCAACTAATTTATCTATGTTAAATTATTAACCAAAACTAAATTCACTATATATAATACATAAACTATATTGTTATTGGTTGGGTGCATTCATCATTCCCAGGCATCCTCATACCACAACATAAAAATATAGGCATAGTTAAAGATGATTCCACTATTCTATTTGAAAATCATAATAAAAACACAAAACTGCTAATAGGAATAGATTATTAAATAAATGAGAAGTGGGTTGACATATGAAAGAGTAGGTAATTATTCCTCTAAATCACTATTAAAAATTAACCCTGAGATACCTCTCCTCAAGGAAATCAATTGGGTTAGGGGATGATCTAGATAAATTTCCCTCACATGATTACCCTTTAACCTATAATAAAATAGGTACCTATCACTACCAAATATTGTCATTTTACTCATATAAAAATCAAAAAATATAATTGGTACCTGTTAGAAAATCATCAGGTACATGATGACCTATGTACTAGTCCACTAGACTTGGAATACCACTGAGTACATCATGCCACTCTAAAAAATACAGTATGGTTTCTATAGGAATGGTTCTACCACCTGAGCATCACATTTTACTCGATTCAACATCACTAGATACATTAGTTTGTTCATATAATTTAGCTAAAACACTATCATACTCATATAATTAATATATCTCTTGAAATACCACTAAAACCTCAAAATACATCTAAAATAACTTCTAATTATTTTTTACCTCCAAAAATATCAATCTGAATCCAAATTATCATATCCCCCAAACTTCAAACAACAAATTTTATGATTACACAAAATATTACATATATTTGATGATGGGGGACATTATAAACTCTGTATCATTTATCATAACGTACTTTAAAATAACCCTAGAACACCTACTTTATTTTATTACTTTGACCAAATTTGATACATCAAATCATTTAATAATATAATCAATGTTGGTTTTGGATTCACTACAGAAGCACTAAAATGGAATACACCTATCATTACTAGGAAATACTTTGTATAGTCCTTGGAAAATATATATAACACATAAATGGTATAAAAAATATATTAATTATATTACTGATCCCAATTATAAGTTAAAGTAAATTTTTTTCTACATTTGTATAACCTCCCCAAATTTTATTTTCCCTTTATTGTTGATGTTTGATAACCTAAACATGATCTTTCCACCTTATCTCTTGGGGGATTCATAAAAGTACTAAATTTTCCATACTAATTTAAAAACCGATACTGATTGTAAATATGGGACTAAATCCTTAATCAACAAAACCCAATTTTCATAAAATATATGTGTTCACTAAAGAACCATCAAAAGGATTCTCCCTTAAAAACATTAGATTATATAATGAGTTAGTAATTGAAAAACCAAATCAACAATGATATCACAGTCAAATCAAACTATATAATTTTATAAGGACATATATGGAATTATTCTTCTTACACAAAATCATATTTTTTAGTTGTTTTGATTACAAACCTTTTAGTATCACCACACTAAAAACCATTTTGTTGTGAGATTCACACCAAAAATGATAAACATGATTATTATGAATATATTAGTATCTATATCATCATTATGTTATACCAAGATACTCCCTCTCCATACCCTCATCCTATAAAATATTAAATGTAGCGATTAAACATAGCCAACCCACTCATATTTATACACAAAAAAGAAAATAAAATTTGAAAACAAAATTAAAAAGAACATCAACAGCAGTGTTCTCCGAAACATATTTTAATCAAGGGTCATACCCACAGTATTGAATTGTTTGATCCATGCTATATGAATTTTTTTATACCATCTCACATCCAAGCCTCTTAGAAACTTCTTAAATGACATGCACCTCTCTATCACAATGTCATGCTTAAAAAATTCGAGACCCCTGACCAAATCCATAATCTCAAGGTGCTACAACCCATGGTTATTCATTTACACTAATAACTCATCACACATATATAAAATATTTTTTGATTCTAAAAAAATTAATGAATTTCATAACCATAAAAAATTATTATATTCACATACAATTTATAAAGAAACATCACCACAATACAAAAATGATAATAGTGGAAACATATTCTAGTAAATGAAATATTAATATTATTTTTGAAACTTCCACATAAACCATGAACTCTACATCCAATATAATCTGTAAAATAATTCATTTTTTCTCGCTCTATGCTGACTAGCCACAAAAACCCCATTATATTTATATTAATAACCACTAAATAGTTGATAAATAAAGTACACTCTCCAGTATATTGTCTTCACTCCACCAAAAATGATATCATGAAGCCTAGAGTGTTCTAAATAATTCATAATTAATAAATGGGTTAGTTATGAAGTTGATTGTTTATTTTTTTATAACAATATTAATTCAAAATTAAATTATCTCTCCTCCCCCATTTAATAAAAATAATGATCATTTAATTTCTAATGAATAATTCATCTCTAACTTATTCAATGTCATCCTTCACCCATATATTTCATTCAACTAAAAGAAAACATTAATTTTATAATTAAAATTATTAAATCACTATATAGAATGAAATGAGTCCAAATTTTTCTATATATAAATATATAAGATCCATGGTTAATGTAGAATATACAGAAGATTAATATAAAAATCAATTTGTTCTTTATAAATATGTGTTGTGATGCCATCCAAAAAACCATCTCTGTGTGGTTGAACAAAAAATATATATAAAGTAAAAGTAATATATTATATAGAAATTTTGAAAAAATATATTAATTACATAAAACCCAAAAGGTTGTTATATCGATATTTAGTGAAATGTTTCATTGGTCGTGTAGAGATAAAACTCTACCCATTAATCAAAAAAATTATTTTTCAAAAACAATAAGAGAAAATATTACAGTAACATAATAGTGCTAGAAACTTAAATCTAAATAAATTAAATAACATTATTTTCATCATCATAATAGAATATTATTGGATCGAAAAAACAATTATCTAGAAATATAATTTCCAGAACAATATCTTTCTTCTAATCTATAATTTATTTTATTAAACATCAGTATAAAAAATTTATAGAACTTCAATATTTACATTCAATTAATTTAAAGGAGTTAACCCCCATATTCTTTCTTCATTGTATTTTATGTAAATTTACTAAGTATGTATCATGATTCTGATCCAATAATTTACCCTATGATAGGGATCTTCACGAATACAGTTATAATTCCACTACACTGATTAATAGTGGTCACCAACTAAATTGTGTTAATTTTAATTGCCTTATAATTTAAAATGATCAATATAAATGAGTAAATAAGTTGTATTTCTTATTATAGATTAGATAATTAATTGAATTGAGAAGTGTTTATTATTCCATAAAATCCCATTAATTCACCTTTAAATTTGATCTTGCTATTACACTTATTTTTCAATGCACTAATAAACATAGGTCACATGGAATTATTCTATATTCCTTTTACTATTATATTATGTTTAAAAAATTATTAGTTCTTTATCTGGGGTATGCATATTCTTCTTTTCTTTTTCTTCCATCATTATTACTTATTCAAAATATTATTTCTTAATGGTCATACTGTCCTTCAGATCTTTTTTTGGTTTCTTTATATGATGTGAAACCCTACTATCATTCTAAATTCCATCCACTTATTCAAAAAAACACCATATTTTTGGAGTATAGTCATGAATGTTTCACAAATTACAATTTTTTCATCATGTAAAATGATTCTTAATTTACATTATGTAACTATTTAGTGGTTATTATTGCTTATCTTCAATATTTCATTCAAATATTTCTTCATCCCAAAAAATACACTAATCTTGCATTGATTATACTATATGTTTCATATTTATTATATTAACAAAATCTTCTATTTTTTGTTAAATTATGGAGATATTGTGGCCTTTTCTCCATGATTCTATGCATATTCAGGTTGGTTTGTCATATTTTATTACAATATATGTTGGTCTATTTTTCATCGAAACATCTGTTTATTTACACCTCAATGTAAACATCGTATATAATTTTTTTATTATTATTAAAACCTTATGGAAATTATTTTAATTATAATTTTGTAACATTTAGTATATCTGAATGATTACTCAGCATCAATATGAAAACTTTTTCCACATCGTCATCAATGTTTTTAGGATACTAGATTCTTATAAAACTCTACACGCTTGCCTTATTTTGTGTACTCTTTTTAAAATTTAGTTAGATTTAGTTTTTATTTTTTTCTTCTCCATATATATACCATTATTAACTATTTTATGATATTTTTGTTTTTTTAAAACAATTTTTTTCTCATATATAATAGTTTCACTATAATATTGATAGAAATTGAAACTACGTTTAATTATTTTATATTATTCTATATGGTGGAATTATCTTCCAAATATTGAGTATAAACTACTTACTTGTATAAAAAATATATGTAAAAACATGTTTTACACATTACATTGCCTATATTTACACATTTAATGAATTACAACTTCAATTTTTATCTAAATCATGAAATGTATATTTAATTATTTAGAGATTCAGAATTAGTGCCAATAGTTTTTCATGAAAATGGAATTACATTTTTCTATGATCAACATAAAGATATTTCATCTAGTTACATGATTATATTTATTTCAAAAGAATGAGTATTCATTATAAATAATTCTCCTATGGATGTAAAAAAATTCATTCAAGAACAATTCAGGAGTAAATATGGTCATGTGATGCAATTTTGTGGGGAAATTCCTAATTTTTATACCACTCTGAGTTAAATGAGTATTTATCTGGATTTACTAAAAAAAAATTGTTCAATAATCACCCAATTGTTTCATTGGATATCTATAAAACATTATCATATGGATTATAAATTACCCTCATCTTTCTATTATGAGGATCTAGTCTTTGTGTTTTCAATGTTGAACACCCTACCCGCATAGCTTATACTTCTACACACACATGCAACTCAAACCCGATGTATAATTAGAAGGGATAATATTAAATGTTTTAAATAATAAAATTATTTTATTGTGTTAGATTTATTTTGAATTTTATTACACATTCCATCTTTGAATAACATTATTCCTATAAACCCCTAGGGTTTTTTCACAAGTAATTGATTTTCATAAATCCCATATTTAAGGAAACCTATATCATATTAATATACTCATATTTTCCCTTTCACTAAAGGTATTTCAAATAATATTGATGAATATTGGGACCCTCTCCCATTTGACCATGTTTCCATTGTGTAAATTCCATACTAATAACTAGTATCATCAACCTTTAGTCTAATTCTTTTTGCTTCGTCAGTATGTTTATTTATATACATTAATTTTCTCTAAATAATAATTTTCCACATCCCAAAACATTTTTAACCAAATGTTAATATAGAAATATCAATTACTATTAATCTGAATAATGGTTCACATTGCATAATATATGCATAATCTCCACCATGTATCCTAATGAAAAAGATAACTTATCATGTAGTTTTTTTGTAATAACCATTGCATAGCTTAATGTAACACCATAAGTGACACTAGTAACAAAACCATATGACATTAAACAACATTCACAAGCCTTATATAAAAACATTACACTAGATTACTCACAAAATATGGGATTTGATTCATATTATTTATGAGGATATATATAATTCTTCATTAAGTCTAAAACTCGAAATTACCACACCCCCATCTTTACCTCAAGATACAGTATCTTTTTAGTCTCTTCATCAAAATGGGGTATACCAAACCTATCACCCAACATCTAAAAATTTTCTGTGAGACTGTATACTATAGGCATCCTAAGTAGAAGTTAAATTGTATCCAATAGAACCAACTATATTTTTACTAGTAAATTATTGTATATGAGGATTTAATTAGGATAAACCACCAATATATTGAGATATAAAAATACAACACATAATATGTAATGATTATAGTTTATTTTTTCTTATGTGCATATATTTAGAATCCCACGTGATGTGTAAGGTTTCACCCCATTTATATAAGTGATGATCCAAACGTGGTCATGATCCTCCTTCAATTGTGAAAATAAAAATATATCCTACGTGGGAGGCTTGGGAAACATCATGTGATGATCATTTGATACCAAATGTGAAGAGAAAGATATCCCTTCAATGAGAATAATAAATATCCTATGTGAAAATTATCGTATATCTATACCTTTTAGATATGGGATGAGACTAATTTTCTTTACCTATGTATTGGGCACTAAATTCCTCAATCAGTGAGAATAAGATTCCATATACAAAGAGTATATAAATATTTCCCTTAAGTTTTCACAGATATTATTCTACATTATTTATTTGATAATAATATTTTTCAATATTTGATGAGTATAGGATTACCTATGTGGAAAGACTAGGATGACTTCTATGATGAGAGAATATTTTCTATAATAATAACCACTGAATTCTTCATTTGATGTGCATGAGTTTTATCATTTGAAAAAAAAAACCATGGATTTAATTGGTTATGAGCCAATTATTTCTTATATGAAAGACATTGGATTCCACTAAGTCCTATCCTAATAAAGATAAAATAGATAAAAACAATTTCAGAAGTGCTCATCCAATTTGACCAATGGTGTTCAACCTGATAAAAAAGAATAGGATGTAATTAATTGATGTCCGTATAAATATATATTTTTGAATATTATACATAAATATTTCATAAATTATTAATGGATACCTAGTATTGGATGAAAAATCAATGTAGTAATCCCCACATGAATAGGCTGGAATCCCATTATTCTATTCTAATCATATAGGTGACACCACTAACCCTAGTGCTGAAAGGCTTCCTACCTTTGAAATAATGTAATTTTAGACAAGGATCAATGCTATATAATTTGTCACATAATGTCAAATCAGTCTTGAAAGAATTTTCTACAAATATAATTCTGATTAAATTGAGAATAGATTCTCTACAAAAAGTGAGTGGTTATGTAATGAGTGACTTAAATACCACCAAAATCGTCATCATTGGGAATGATAAACATCATCATCATAAAATATATACATATTGTTTTATTTTAATAATATTACATAATTACAAACACCATATATATCAAATAATCCACCCCACTAAATTAAGGTAGGTTTGTAGTAGGATAATTTCCCATACCATCATCTTGTAGGCTAATGATCATATCAATGTAACTTATTTTATTGATCATGGGTTCCTATTTCCCCTTTATCCTTATAATATCATATAAAAGAGGAATGTTGATTTCTTTATCTAAAATTATAAGTTTTAAGGATTCTCTCTCATTCAAGAGATGGATCATGATGAGGCAGATACTAGTAAAACACATCAGTGCTACCAACTGATATCACATATGGGACAGGATCCCCTCCCACCACTAATACCACGGCAACCATTATGGGATCCATTCCAAAAAAATGAACTGATGAAACATTCCCCTAATTGATGGTGGTTAGGAATATTCAAATTGTGGTATTTATAGATACAACTAGGGATTTTCCATTAATGGCTCCCACCACCCACCATTACTATCATCACATTTCAAACCAACCATATATTAGATCTAAATAATGTACAATATACCCTAGTTTGATATAAGTATTGTCATTATAGTGAAGTTGAAAAAATTATGATCTAAATATGTAGACTCTAATAGTTCTCATAAACCATATAACCATTGATGCATTTTGTTCAACCTTTATAGAATACTGGATTTACACCATTAAAAATGAGAGATCAAGACCCCAACTGCCCTCCAAATTTTTAGTCATGACTTTTTCACCCTCTATCCCCATCAGTAACTGTCTTGTATATCCTTCACATAAAAAATAAGTTCATCAGCATGATGGTACTCACTAGTTTAGAGGATATCCAATCCATGAAGGAGTCCCTCCCCATGACACTACTAAAAATTCCTAGAGAATTGTTCAATGTGACTTAAAGAAGCTTATACTTGGAGAACTTATTTACTGAAAGGAAAAGAAATAATAGTGGATATTAACACCAGAATGACCACAATATTTGTAAATAAATTATTTATAATGATTTAGGATGGATGTTTCAAACTGTAAACAAAAAAATGGAGGTACACACCAATTAGAGAAGGATGTCCATTCCTGAGGCTGATTTTTACTAGGTCTCATTCTCCCAAAATAGGTACCTGTATATTGATGAAATCATAGACTCTTTCAAAAGTATGACTAAATATTTTTTCCAACATCCATCAGCATATATTCTCTTCAATTTTATTCTAGATGAATAAGATACATCCAGATCTGTCCTAGAACACACAGATGAGGAACAATATCAGGTCTAGGAATATAAATAAAATGAGATCTCTTGATATGATAATGTCAACACCCAATATTATTTAAAAATACTAAAGATCTAAAAAATCCTCACCAAAACAATTATATATCATTGGGTAAAGTGTCTCGGATGATTTCACTCTCACTTAAGTGTATAAAACAATGAAGTTATCCATCTACCCGTATAAATTTCCATAAATATTCTATTTCATTCAAGGATTGTTCCGATCATTATGATTACATGGAATATGAGTATATGTTGGAAGCCCAAGACATTAACCCCCTTCTCACTAGGTTTTCCATATGTCTCTTTATATTTAATCATATAATATTTTTTTAAATATATTATAGTATGTCACAAAAAAAAATTGGTGATTCTCAATGAAATTTAGGATTGTCGATAATGTTATCCAAGACAATCATAACAAAATCAGACCCACAAAAAGTTGTTCCAAAAGGATGATCTTGTTGGACATATAATCGATGATAATATCACCTCTATTACATAGCACTAGATTTTCCATTGACTTTTAACTAAATTTATTACATTGATCAACTAAATCGTTAAAGTGGAATCTTCCCATATACAAAATTATCGGATAGTTAATTATGTCAAAATACTCTTCAGAACTCTCTTTCAAAAATTATAGGTCCCCACTTTATTTTTAGATTAATTATGGTAGTGAATCTCCAAAAATAAACAATACCTATGTGAATATCATAAAAATTGATCCATCTAATAGTGAAGGATTGTGCTCCTTATGATGAGGCATATGTAGAGTACAAGCCCTAAGATGACAAATAATGACAGGTGAACCCATTTCAATGTATCTAACACCATATGAAATGATAGAACATGAAAAGAAGATATTTTTCATAGATACCACTATTGAACACCTTTTGAGTCATAAATCATAAAAGGGGTGTGGTTGAGTCTTTTATTTATCCTGAAGGAAGAAAGTTAATGGAAATTGATTATAGGAATGATTTTTTACTCTATGACATCAAGGGATACATGAATATCAATTATAATCTACAATATGGATATCAAATGGACTATAGGTATTCATAATATTACATTCAAAATATAACATTAATATCCTATTAATTTATGGTCATTGGTCTGTCCACAAGGATGAAATCAGATGTCTCCTCCCACATACGATATATTTTGGAATATATTTTGGATCCCTCACTAGTGGATCAATATTACATCCTACCAATAGATTATGGTAACTCAAAATTATTGATATTCTATCAAGGCATATAGAAGGTACAAAGATAATCCTTCCAATATTACAAGTACATTGTTCCGGTTTCTCATATAAAATATATATAGGGGTAGTGAAATTTTATGTAGCTTAAAAGGAAGATATACCCTAATTGGGTAGAGAATTTTTTTTAAATAAAGACATTGGTAATTTTATCTCATACTCTTTTAATTATATATGTGACTTATATTATCACTTCACCCATTTTCCTCTTAATGTTCCATGATTCTAGTTTCACTTAATGATTAAGAGGTATACAAACATAGGTGCTTCATCCAAACTTTGGAAAGACATTATTTTATCTGGATTATTCATCTAGATCTATGATCCATCACATCCCTATAGTTTCCCAGCCATTAGATATTATATTAAATTAACTTCAACCTATAGAGGATGAATGTCATGAACCACTCTATGTGAGATAATCAGGAAAAAGAATGCATTGAAAACATCCTCACATTGTTAAATGCATTATAATACTGCCAAAAAATATATCATCCCATGGAAAAATTGTTTTGGATGTGAGTAGAAAATTTAAATTATAAGATACTCTTAACCCTTGACTATATGTGATTTCTAGGAATATTTTTTTAATTATCTAAGAGAACATATGTCCAAGAGGATTCCATGTAGTTAACTATGAAAATATATCACTAATTATCCAAATCCTAGTAATGAAATATAATAATAAATGAAATTGATTTTTCAAATAGAATATATGCCCACATGTGATCTATAAAAGGAGACCCCATATAACAATCCCAGTTGGACATTGATTCCAAAGAAGAATATTGCCTAGGGTCACTATTTAGGATGTGAATATGTAAACTATATGGATTATAATATGAAGGTTTAATTTTTTATGATGAGAAACATATAGGATTCCTCAACAATTCTTTCGATATTAAACAGCTAAGCCTTTCATTTACAAAGAATCAACAATAGGATATATTGAAATTAATATCAATTACTTCCAAATAATATGTTCTATTGAAATAGAATCAATGAGTTTTTTTATTAAATGACTTGATTTAGGACATGGTAAATCAAGGAATAATGAAACTAAACATTCCATATTTTATGTCACGTGTGTATCCTACAACCCTAATGTTGATTTATATTTCAGGTAGTTTTATAAAGCCAATGATATATGCATACCAAAATTAATCAATTGTATAGCCCCAAATTTGTCCACCTGATCCAACAAGATCATTCAATATTAGAAAAATATTCTTTAATCGTCCATATAATTGTCTTTTAATCGTAGGGGTATCTAATCTTCATAACCACATATTTCTAAAATGAACTAGTTTTCGAACCACAAGGATGATCATGATATGTTACCAAATATATTGATATTGTGCACCATTATAGACATCATGTCACACATTTTAGTTGGATTTTCAATAAACCATATAACACTAGTGAAATCAATCAATGAAAAGTTTGAGTACAAATCCATAAAATCTATCAGTTTGATTGATCATTTTGACTAGCTCATACGAAATGAATTTTAGTATACTACTCATGTAACATCTCTCTAAATCTCACATGGAAATGAAAAATCATCCTTGTAAAAAATTCCCAATGTGTTATCTATGAAAATGTGGTCTTCTCTACATGGATTAAAATAACATGCTACTAATGTCTCAGTAATAACTCCATCACATAGAATATTCTACATATACCACTGCCCAAGAATTTTTTTTGGTTTATCTCTTCACAATATCATAGTCATATGGCCATCTTTGTAATGCCCCAACCCAAGATACCCAAAGTCGGTGCATTACTAAATATCATTGGAATTATCACTAGAGATCATGTCTCAAAATTCCAATAACATTATTGGCCTTCTATGTACAAGATACATAAATAAGTTTTTCATTACATTATGAAAAGTAAAAACCACAACATTGAGTCCCTTTTGAACACACTAATATCCCTTATCATATTTCTACGGGTTAATTGTTATATACTTCTTCGCATCCTAGGAAAAATAAAAAATAAAAAAGGGGTGAGCTCAAATTCTTAGTATGGATAACCTTATAGCAAAAAATAACAAAAATAACCACTAACATTTAAAACAATGTATAAGAATAAAACACAAGACTTTTGAACATAAAAATCATCATAATATGGAAATGATATATCAAGTAATTACATTTACTGATTTATAATGATATTATACTTGTTGATTAATCACATGTAAAGTCAATATCTAATTTCATAATGATGGAATGCATAATACATGACAACATAACCACATATTGAAGGTCTCGTCCCAATACTACAAATAAGATTTTTTCAACACATTTTTCAAAGACACATGTTTGTCTCATGAGACCTACAGATGAATCTATCAGTTACATTGGGATCCACCAATCTCTTACTAAGTCCAATTAATTCCTCATATAAAAATAATGAAACATACAATGAACATTCTTACTAAAACTAGCGTATGAAATGTTAATACTTTAATAAAAAACTATGAATGATATGAAAATAACACATCCACTATCAAACTAATCACAAAACATTATATACATTATGTAAGATTGAATCATAATAAATGATCTTCAAAAATGTTTAGAATCCATCAAAGGATATTGACGTAGATTAAATCAATACTATTTTATATGGCCTTATGTATTAATAATAATTTTCCAATGTAGAAAGGATATTTTAATCAAGAAATGATTATGAAAGATATTTCAAAATTACTCTCAATATAATATGACATCCATTATTGTTACTCATTAACTTCTTGAAAATTATCAAAAGGATCCATTCATTTTCAATCAATGAATGGGTTATGCCTAAATTCATGGTCATTATGAAATCCATTTCTCATTCATGGGTTGTATTTTTATGAAATCCATTTCTCTTCCACATGTTATATGAATTTCATACCCACTTCTCTTAACATGTTATTATTTGAGGAAATGATTCAGAAACATATCTCTTATTAATAAGTTATCACATGATGAACTGTTATTGATATTTACTTCATTTCAATGTTTATTATTTTATGTTTATAGGGCCTATCTTTATTATGGGTCATAATATAATTAAATTATTATTATCTTGTGTAACATTTAAGAAATATTTTATTATGAGACGGTTGGGACCTATATCGTCCACTAATGAAATGGTTAATGATATGTTTTATATAACATTAAAATGTACATGGGTTGTATCGGAATCCCAAAAACAATAAGGTACCTGGGTTGTATCCCAATCCTAAAAGAAAGAGGGTACATAAGTTGTATCCCAATACCAAAAAGCAAGATGGTATATGGGTTTTAGCCCAATCCAAATAGAAATATGGTATACTGGTTATATCCTATGACCATGAACAAGAAGGTACATGGGTTGTATCCCCCACCTAAAATAATGAGGGTACATGAGTTACAGACCTATCCCAAAGACAAGAGGGTACATGGGTTATAGACCATGTCTAAAAGAAATTGGTGCACGAGTAATATCCCAAGACAAAAAATAAAAAGGTATATGGGATGTAGCACAAGCATAAAAGAAATAGGGAACGTGTGTTGTAGCCCATGCCTGGAAACCAATACGTACATGGGTTTCATCTGAAGCCTAAAAGTAATAGGTAAAACGAGTTATAAGACCAATCTCGTAACTGGTACATAGGTTGTAGCCCAACCCTAACATGTTATAAGGGTCATGATTGGTAGCATTGACATAAAATAGTCTATTCATAAATATATTCCATAAATCTGATGTCGTATTCCTTTATTGTGATTTCATGGCTCCTGATGTTTATTTCATTATGATTCAAGACTAATGAACTACCATGCTTTATTCCATAACTCATGTTTATGATCATTGATATGTTGGGTATGATATCCTAACATTATGATCTGGATCTCATACCCTTGTCTTCATGTCTATGCTTACATGTCTGCCTTTTTTGTCCTTACTGTGCATCTGATCTCACACCTTTTTATGATTCCTTTATTTAGGTTATAAAATAGGTTTTAGGTAGATGTGATAAAGGCCATGATATTTATATGAGATTTTGACAATCATTCACCAAGATAGGATATTATTTCGTGGTTTATAAAGACAATAAACTATTATGGTCCTCAGGAATGTATTTTAAAAATTTACTAGATATTCATCTAAAATGATAAAATATCCAAGCATTTAAATACATGGTATCTTTTTCTGGGGTCAATTGAATAGTTTAGTCATCCTTTGGAAAAAAGGATGATAGAAAATTATATAGATACCTATGTATAATTCAAAGGATATGCCTTCAAATGTCTCTATAGAAAAGTATAAAAATGGATCAACGATTAAGAAAAGATCTATGAATTTTTGAAAAGGATGGATTTGGTGGTTTCTTGTAAATACATCCCTATCAAAATACTACAATCAGATATGGCTCTAGAAAATATGTACCTAGGAGTAACAGCTCTGAGAAGATGTTCTAGGCCTGACTCGGGGTAATCTATAAATGAAAATGGGACTTGTTACACACCTAGTTTTACACTCTCAAGGGATATTCTTTCGGAATTAGAAATTTTTTATGAATAATAATGTATGATTTAAATAAAATATTACAATAAATAAGATTGGATAAACCAATTGTGTCATAGATTAAATAAGATGGGTCCATAATCTAGGAATCTTATATGTACTTCTTCTTGTTTATATATTATCTCATTATGATAAATATATCTCACAATATGATTTCTTATTTTTGTTGATGGTGAGAACTATAAGGAACATTTCTAACATTTATTTTTTTAGATGTGGAATGTATGGGAATTGTGTGAATCAATTTACCAAGTCTAAATATCACATAGAGAATTTGGATGGTGGTATGAGTATTGGTTATACATTTGATGATAATGATACTACAAAAAATATTTGAAAGGTATGTGGTGTTATTCCAGTTATATTTACATTAAAAATATGATTAATTTGTACGTTTAGGATTATGAACATTAATAAATGATTCGTCTTTATTATTCTACGAATGAGGTATTAAGGAATAAGTTGGTGAAGCCTGATTATTGGATTATTAATAATGATGGATGAATGAAGCATTAATGATTTGGAATTCAGAGGTTATTTCTTTTAATATATATGTATTTTCATTATACGTTCTCATTAAGTATTTAAAAGGACATGTTAAATTGTTATTAAGACATAGATGAATGATTTCATGGAATTGTGATACTTTGATTAAGGGATGGTAACCCTTATATAATGTATGATGTTGAGATAATGATGTTGGTATAAAGATATTATGGATATTAATAAGTAAATTGGATGGTATATATTACCTTGGAACGGAATTTTAATAATGTGATTTTTGGTGCCAAAATTGGGGATGGAGAGGAACAATTGAAAGCATCAAGAGTTTCCCTACATAGACCGTTCATAGAGCCCCCATGGATCCGCTGCCGCCACGGAGTAAGGAGGAAGGAGGATTCATGATCCCATTTGATGTTTTCTAACCTATCATGAAGAAAGGTTGTAGGAGGATCTGTGTTACCATTTGATGTTCTTGAACCCTCCGCGGAGTAAGGAGGCCGGATGTTCTATGATCCCATTTGACATTTGTGAACCTGATGCGGAGCAAGGAGGAAGGAGGCACCGCAAGCCGTTTCAATGTTCATGAACACACTGCAGAGAAATCTTCTTCTTCACACTGAGTGATAAGGGTTTAGCGAATCCCCTAGCCTTTATATACGTGGATCCCCTCCAGCCCAGTTGACAAATAATCCAACCTTTAAACATCCTAGATCCCAAATCATGATTCACTCTCTACTATGCGAACCATGAGCTACATGAGGTTCTTATATATCGCGAAGTGCATCCCCCATTATTTGATTCATCCCCTCTTTTGAGACCGAAGGCATTCACATAGCCCACCAGCCTCCACTACAGAAGGGGATCCCCAAGGGGAACCTGGTTATTGCATAGCATTTATGCTTTTTGAAACACCCCTCATGCACATGTGAACCATATGCGATGTCAGTTCCACTATTCTTCACGAATCACCTTGATTCACAGTTCTACACTTCGTGAGGCACCCTTGATTTGTGAGGCATTGCTCCACGAATTCCTTTCCATTTCGTGAAACACCTTCCACATGCACATGTTCCGTATGCTTAGGTTGGGACACTGCACTTCATGAACCAAACCAATACACAATTCCCCTCCTCTAAGTGGAGCACCAGAGTTTCACACGGCCCCTACCAATGAACACATTTTCTTTTCAATTCCATTTCTAGTGTGACCATCTAGGTTTGAAAGAAGTGATTTTATAGTCCCCTAGACATTACTTCCTGTTTTGTTGCATTGCCTCATTATTCTTCACATAGGCACGGTAATGGCTATTTCTTCTTTTCATAGTCGCGCTAATGTGGACCCCTCAGTTGATCACTCTATGACACCCCCTCACCACGGTGTTACTGATTCCTTCCCTTCCCTAAGGGGTGGGAGGTACCAGTCATTTAAGTCCTAGGGGTCGGGAGTGAACCCACCATCGTCAGCGCTACTGAATGTTAAACTTCCATTCACCCTCATCCTCACCATAAGACATTAAATTGTGACCTTTCACATGCATTGAACGTGGGATTCCCCATCTCGAACATTATCCACGCCCACTATTCTCCATGGGAGTGATATAATTCCTCACATGAAATGAGATCCACTTTATTGGATCAGTGCCTTTTTTCGGGGAAGGGAAACCATATGCATGTATAACCCTAGCCTTTCCTGTAGTAGTTAGTACCCTTACTCCACCTTTCTTCTTTTCTGATGAAGACTAAGAGGAGTGATTGGGACATGGAATTTTTAATCCCTTCCCTCTCCCTCTAGGCTTTTGTCGCCATCTGGGCCTCCACCCTAGAGTATGTCCTCGTCTCCATCTCCTTGTGGCCACTCCATGCATAAGCCCTAGTTCACTCTTTGGGACGCTAAGCAAATGTCATCCCAATTCTACATCTCATGGATGCACCTTTTGCAATGTGTTCGCCAGGTCTTTGCTACCTCTTGTTTCTCACACTGATCATAACTCACATGGGCTTAGAGTAAACATCGACCATGACATACTCTTCTGCAGTCCATAGTGTAAGCCCGAAGCACCTCCATCCTGAACTACATGGACATTGATCCTTAACAATTAAGCGTATATAGGAAGCCACCATGAGGTGCAGGCCCACTAGCCATCTGGACCCCAGGACCACATTCACATCAGTTCATCGACTCATCCATCCCGAACTACAAGGGCATTGATCCTTGACATGGAAAAGTACATAGGAAGCCTCCACTATGTTAAATCCTACCATCCATCTAGACCTCATGTCCTCATTCAGGATGGTTCACCAAATCCTCCATTCTTAACAATGAGGACATTGATCCTTGCCACGGAAAGGTATGTAGGAATCCTCCCTGAGGATCAATCCCTAAACCCTACCATTCCGACCCCCTTCACATCTATCCACCCCCATCTTACATAATGTAAAAGTCTATACCATTTTTGTTCCCCATCCAGCATTAAGCCATTTTGAACCCCCCCCCCCTCAATGGTATGTTGTTGACAACCTAGACCCTGTGTTAAGCCATTGTCATACCCTATGTGAGGACCCATATCTCTGGTTCGTCCAAGTAGTGTCAGACCAACCCGCACTACTAACCTCGTGTAAGACCCAGTATATCATCAGGTTATTGTCCTATGTGCACACACCAATCCTATGCTGCATCTTGAACTGTGTGGAATTTGATTCCCTACTACATGGTTACGTAGGAGTTCTATTCGAGGCTCAAGCCCACCATTATCACCGGCCTTAAGTCGACCCCATCCAAATATCCTTCCAATTCACTTAACAAACCATCATCCATCCCGATTCTTACTCAGGATGCTATTTTATAGTGAGATAATGCTAATTCACCTCTTCACTACTCCTAATAGCAACTTCTTAACATACCACACGTTATCACTGACATCAGACGCTTCAGTTTTATAATGTTCAGGCATGCCAGTGATGTCCAACATTACTACTCACTTGATAGAAGTTTTTCGTATGGGCTGGACCCTTAGGAATTTCCTTACCAAAGTAGCATAATTAACTAGCGTCCATGAAGATATGGCACTGGAAAGGGAATCACGAACAACGTATTAAATCTATAAGTGAGACTCTGAATAGGTGATGAGTTTTGAGGAGGAATACGTGGAAGGAAGAACTGACATCAAATCATCACATTTCGATCAAGGAGAAAACGTCCCTAAATAAGGAACAGATGTCGCCCGCCTTTGGAAAGTAGGAGTGCAGGGAAACAAACAGCATCATCGTCCCCGAATCAGACGGATGCGCAAGCCCCGAAAAATGTGTTGGAAACTGAAATCGTGAACTCGAAGTGAAGTTCGTCTCCTCAATGTGGAGATTAGTAGTGTTCTAACCTTTAATAGACTAGCATGTCAGCAGATCCAGTTATCTAGCAATGGGTCCCACCAAGAAAATAATGGCCCTGACATGAAACTCCCCAGAAGATGGGGCAGTCAAAATGTTTGGCATCTTGGATTGCGACGTTGTCTACATGGATCCCTATAACCAGTCATTGAATATGGAAAGGAACTACGTCACAAGGAATCGATTTCTTTGTTGTAGTGCTAATGGTCTAATCTCTCTCTTTTTCCAGAACCATGCTGTAACACCGGGACACTAATCGCCACCCACACACCGATGCAGGGGCAGAGGAAAAGCTAATGCGGCAACCCTAAATGGCTCCAACACTTCTAAAATGAATTCCACAACTATTATTGGTGGGATCCCACACCCTATCTCCCATATTGAATTCATCCATCAAAGGGTGATCAACAACCTCGAATGCTGGTATGAGGTGGAGGCAATTATCTCGACTAGGGAAATCATCTGCCATGATCTAGAGGTGTCCGCTCATCATCACCCCTACTTCCCCCAATGGCCATAGAGGGAGCCACTGCTCCCCACTATGATGTACAATCGCTTCAGGAGCATGTACCCATAAATCCTCGATTGTACCCTCCCCTACTCCGATGATGTAGGATATGATTGGGCTAGCCCAGCTGGGATCCCATTCTAGGGGCCCCCATAGTGGGCCCCCAACCGGCCACGCATGTGCCACCACATGTTTCTCTAAGCTGAAGAGCTTGTTAGTTACTTACCTGCACCTCTGGCCCTAGTACATCTAACCCGACACCAGCATCAGTCTTATGTAGAAGAGGATGCCCACCAAGAGGCATTAACGTTAGCAACTACAATGGCCCGAGCCACTACGAAAGTATATCACTAGAAACCTACGTATGTTGAGACGGGGCCTTTATACTCCAAAACTGCATTGAGACCCCAACTGCCCCATGGGCAGTCTGGGTCGACTCTCTTTGTCACCATCATATGCCATGGTTGTCATGGGCCAATCCACCCCAATGACACCCTGTACGAATGTCATCCCTGTACTGCTACCAAGGATAGTGTGGGTCCTCCTCGCTTTTGGGCACTACATAGAGGTCCAATACCCACCACCTTAAACCCAAATGATAGCCTTCCCCACGACAGAAACACTCCGTATGAGAGTCTCTCTCTTGCTCATTACACTAGTTATGGAGTCATTCATCATGCCAGAGGCCGCTGGTGTATGGATGTTGTGCATGCCGTCACTCTAGAATGTGGGACCCCTCCCCATGTTCTTGTAGTATCCGGATAAAGACCTCCTCGCTCTATCAATCAGAGAGGTGGAGGTTAGCTTCACTTCACCGGTGACCAGAATGGAGGCCATACCCGTGTTTGACTCAACTAGAACGAGGGCCTTCCTCAAACTGACATCAGCAGGGTAAATAAGCCTGGAGATCCTACCCGTGCACCTGTCAGCTCCAGTGGAGGTCCTACCTACTCCAGCACTTCCCAACGTGGTCCTCCTCGTGCCCCCTTTGATATCTTCCCTGGTGGTCCTTACCCCTCTTCTTTCTCATGTGGAAATCCTCTTCATCCCATCCCTAGTACGGTCGATGTTCCTCATCGTTCTCAAAATCTACCATGCCCTGATGAACCATCATACAGAATGATGGTGGGTCATCACTTCCATAAAAAGAGAATTGAAAATATTCATAATGTGATTAGGCCGGTCTGCTTCTCAGATTTCAATGCAGAGTAGGACTCAATGATTGAAGCCCCCCCCCCGGTCCTCTGAGTCTACTGCTGGGGTAGGAAAGAGGCGCACCGACCCTGTTCTCCTAGAATGAAAAGTCCAATGGATTCCCTCCTACCTCCCTAGGTATATCCAAGAGAAATAAAACTTGTAAATCCAGCATGTTACGTTCATGAAATCACTACCATCGTCACCAGAAGCTCTCTCTACCTCGACTAGAGATCACATGGAGTAATTTTGGGGAACAATTGTGGATGATCAGCATTGTGGTCCATCGCTAGTAGCTCTGGTCCCTGAACCAAGAATAGTGGCCATTAGCCCATCCTACTGCGATGTTGTGGCTAAGTCGCTACACTATTCAGTGGACTGCCTGAGATATGGTGGTTTTTTAGCTCACTCACCATATTCCCCACTGGCCAGCCTACCATCCCAGCGGTCTGCTTCGGTACCACTAATAGTTCCTTAGCTGCCTCTATATGATGAAAAATGAAATTACGGGACGGACCCTGAATCCAAGCAAAAGAGCTTATGGAACATCCTCGTAGCGGACCACTTCCCATTAATGTTTTGGCCCGTTGTAGCGCAAAAATTTTGGGTACCATAATCCCTCACCCTAGAGGAAGTCTTGTGTTTCCATCAAACCCTCTGGGTGATGAAATTATACCTTCACCACCAGCGAGTGGCTTATCTGAAGAGCCAAGCGCACTTTGAGGACATCGTCAAACAATGTCATCTGCTTGTTCTAGCCACACTACACATGGCCTAGTGCCCTGAGTGACCAGGTCACCATAAGACTCTCCAGCGAAGATACATCTAGAGTTTCAAGGTACTCCTCAAGATTATCAAATAGGCTTCCCCGACATGCATATCTGTGGTTTGTGGAATTATGATGCCCTCCTCTTCAGTACTATCCAGTGGAAACCCAACCTATGTTGTGATATCAAGGATGTTTCCCCATTTAGAGTCATGGTCAACATGGCTAGCCTATCAGAAGAGGAGAATGATCTAGAAATCCTCAACATTGACCTCCCCCCCAGGGCATGAAATAACTATTGGATTCATCAGGATGAGTTACTCACCAAAATAGAAATCATCCGGGTCTCCCTGCACCAACCGAGGAATTAGTCCATAGCCGGAATCTCTGTAAGGGTATATATAATCTTAGATTCGTCAAACACTCCGACCCTTATGGCTCATTTAATAAGACATAATAATTCCCAGAACATTTTGTGTTGCGTCAACAACATGCTGAACAGAAGAAGATGGTTCACGACCCCTTGGACTAAATGCTGCAAAGTGGTGGCCAAACAATTGAGATCCTTAGCCAGGGCTGTAGGGGCAGCCACAACTTCCCCTTGGTGAACTACTCCCAGGTGACCCTGATCATCTGGCCCATACAGACAGGGTTGAGGCTGGAGCTTACGACATGGGGGTGTGGTAGGTCACCCCAAATCTTCCTAAACGGCATGAAAATCTTTGAGACCCAGCGAAAGATCCCCTAACTACCACAAGGGTCCTTCCTCCAACCGCTCCACAATCCACTGGGCCTATATACCATGTAGAAGAGCCCTCCAACACACTGGAGGTCAGGGATCCCCATCAAGACTGTAACCCCTTAATAGATGATCTGATGGTGGCACACATTGATAGACTCGAGGCATTAGAGACACGATATGTGGTGCTCCCACCAGATGGTAAGCCATATCCAGCTTGGTTGGATGATATTCTAGCACACCAGGGCTTCTGAAATCCCACTTTATCTCCCTTAAATCAGATAGGGGACCAGCTGCAGCACCTGACCCATATCATATCAAGATATAGACCCATGTTGGGGACGCCAGCACTGCAGGAATCCACCATACTTCAGTTTTTTATACAAATGTTGGAGGGACCAGTGGTCATCTGGTACATCAAACTACCCATTGGATCAGTAGTCGGCTGGGAAAACATCTTTTAGGAAATTCCTCTACCAGTTCAGTTCCACCACTCAAAAGACGAGTATTGCTAACCTCTCCAAGTACATGCAGAGGCCTGCTGAGCGCATCGTAGACTTTGTTGCTCTGTGGAAAGGGGTCACATACTCTATTGACATTCCACTGACTCATGATCCACTACAGACAATGTGCGTAGAGAATATCTAAATGGAACTGGTTCCCTTCATGATCACCCAGAACTACCACAAGGGATTCTGAGACGTCTCTAATAAGGACCAGTGCCTAGAAGAAGCCCTACATCATGCTATCCTGGCATGTCTATTACCTCCTATAATTTAATCGAGAAGTTATGCTAATTTCAAGGCCACAACAGTAGCCCAAATAGAGGACCCCAGACAACTGGAGTTGTTCCCAGTGGAGCTGGCCCCAAAACCTCGCAAACCCCCTCCCCTCAGGAACTACCTCTGGCCTAGAAGCACCCACCAAAAAATCATCAGCTTCCCCCAGGTAATGCACAGTCGAACCCTAGGTGAGATAATAAGGCTCCACTGACTCGATAGGATCTTCCAGCATCTCATCAAGTTCTGTCTCCAAGGGCCCCCATTCTGGATAGGAGAGACTAGACATACTCATTTAATGTGGCTTAAGTCCCTAGTGACTCGTGCAGCACCATAGATCATGAGATCATATGTTTTCATGACTGTAGAAGGCCAGAAGAGGTGAAATGCACATATATCACCAACTACTTACCTGGTCACATTATCCTGGGGAAGACTCTCAAACAGTTACATGTGTACAATGATTGGCTACATGACCAGGTAGATAAAAATATAGTCCAGTTAGGCCCAGCCCCAGCACAGTTGGCATGTATCTCCGTGAGGCCAGACAACAGTAGTGACAGCGAGGGAGAGTGAATGCATGTTTCAAACCATAGGTCCAAGATGTACGATGACTAGGTGGCTCGTAAAATGGTTGAACGTTCCCATTGTTTCATCCGTGCGTGGATAAAATGAAAAGGCCTTCAAAAGTCGTAGCCACTACATTTGCGCCGTCATCTCAGATGTCCCATTCTCAGAAGATAAAACACTGGCATCATAGTGGAAAACAATGTTCCGCACCATTAACGTCGGCATCCCATACACTTGGAGATTTCATGACCTCGGAAATGGAAATCCATCACAGAATCCATCCAGTAGTGGATCAGTCTATGGGCGACAGTCAAGGGTACGCCTCGGTTAATATCGTAGAGCTAGTAATCCCCTATGGGATTCCGGCTAATGAGGAGTGCCAGGTGGATCCTCGCAACGATCCCAGCCATCATAAGCATCGACAAATCCATAATTATATGGGATGTCAGAGTGCCTCGGACATCACATTCAGTCAGGCTATGCATGCCACCAAAACTAGGCAATATGCTCAGACAAAATACTGACATGCGTGACCTTCTCTCTGGGGAAATCCGGTCAACCTTCACTATCGTTCGTGCTGTTGGATTAGGCATACCCACCTCGACATCGTCATGATCTGCCACGCATTTCTCCAGAACGACCACAATCATCGGGCCCTCATCCGGTAGTCACTATGTAGGCGTCATCTATTGAACAACGAGATATTCCTAGCACAAGTCTGTCGTCTGTCCAGCTGGTAGGGCCCACCATATATCCTATCACAGAGTGACCTCTTATAAGAAAAATTTCACGCCTAACATGGATGTTTAAAGTTCTCAAAAACCATTCCCACATTCCTGAAAATATCTCCAAAATTATGATCCTTCAAATGTTGTTTAATATGCGCAAGCCCCTCATAGAGTATTTAAGAAGTCACATCCATTTGAGATGGAAGTAGTCACCAAAAAATCCTTTAATGTTGTGGTGGGCGATAATGTTGATTTCCTGGCCATCATCTAATTCTCTATATAAGATGAAGGATCTGCCATACATGGGAACATTCAACCCCTGTACATCACTGGTCAGTTCAATGGCGTGGAGGTTCGCCATTGTCTTGTTGACACGGTCTCTTGGATCAACCTAATCCCGAATCAGACACGATGAAATCTAGGATTGTTTGAGGGTGATCTGAGCCCCTCTGACCTAAGAATCTTTGGTTATGATAGGTAAAAATAGACACCGGTTGGTAATATCCGCTTGAAGACCTAGTTCGGTGGCCTAGATTCCAGCAACACGTTTATGGTTTTCTCCTAGGACCCCACCAAAAATGCATTTATGTACTGGCCATAACTCCACTGGCATGTGGCAGTTCCCTCATCGTATCATCAGTGCCTCAAGTACTCCCTCAATGGTCGGGTGGGTGTGCTTCAAGGTGACGAATCACCCTTTGCCTCTTGTGAAGCCCGCTATATGGATATAGACTACAATAAGACCAAGGAAAATTAGATTTAGACCAATTAGCTTGATCATAATACAGTTGCGACTGACCCGTGGATAGATATAGATGATGCCAACATTTTTCTAATCCACCGATTGGAGGCTACAACCTCATACATGGGACAATGCTTCGTTGTGTCTAGAACGAGGGGTGAACATATTCCCAAGTCTATGAAAAGCCGGAAACTCACCTCATACTCCTATAAAAATTATGCTAAGGTGATCCCAGAGCCTTCAACTCCCGTAAGATATCGGGATGTCCACCCCAGGACAATGGCAATGCCTCATAATAGCTTGTTTCACCGGGCTCTAATAAATTGGGTCGAGGAGATTCACCATTATAACTTCAACATCATTAAGCATGTCCCCTTGATCTAAATCCTAGATGGGATTGGATCAACAACCTTCATCGATATGTTTGCGGTAGCACATGAGTCCCCTGATATAGTATCCATTGTCGCTCAGGTTGCTACCAGCCTCCCATCTGGATCTGTCAACTCAGAAGCAACTGCCCCCACAGAGGATCCCTTGTTCATAAGTGGAGAATAGTATTTGAAGGATGATCCTCATACCTTTAAAGAGGGCATCTCTTCCATAGTCGACGAATTAGTACAGGTGAACCTCAGTAGCGAGGTAGACCTAATTCCCATGTTGATCATGGGTTCCATACCACCCCCGAGGAGAAACAATGGTATATACACTTCCTTAAACATCACATTGATGTGTTTTCCCGGAGTTATGATGAGATGACAGGACTAGATCCTCTTGATACCATCCACAACCTTTTTCACCCAGCAAATCATCACGGGTTCAAACAACCTCCCCGAAAGATGCACCCTTCTCATAGTGCCATTGTCGAGGCTGATATTGACAAGCTCATCATGATCAATTTCATTAAGGAGGTCCAGTACCCCAAATGGTTTTCAAAAATTGTACTAGTCCAAAAGAAGAACTAACAAATCAGAGTTTGCATCAACTTTTTTAATCTCAAAATTCACTGTCTGAACGATGATATTCTCCTTCCTGTGATGGAACTTTTGATCGATGACATGGCCGAGATCCAAGCCCTCTCTTTCATGGATGGGTAATTGGGGTATAAATATATCTACATGGCACCCAAGGGTGGGGAATCTAGAGCCTTCAGGGTTCCACAAGGTATTATCTATTACCGTGTCATGCCCTTCGGTTTGAAGAATGTAGGGGCCACCTATCAGTGGGCCATACATCACATATTTAAGCCAATCCTTGAAACATTGGTGGAATGTTATGTGGATGATCTGGTGTTCAAATCCCACTAGATCCAGGACCATCTCAATGATGTTGAGAATGTTTTCGGCTTCCTCCATTATCGCTACTTGAAGAGAATCCCGTTGAAGTGTTATTTCGGAGTCACCTATGGAAATTTTCTTGACTTCATTGTTAGATACCGGGGAATAGATATTGACACTGAGAAGATCAAGCCCATCAGCCAAATTTATACCCCAAGCAATATATGGTAGCTTCAAGGATTCCAAGGACACATAACATACATACGCCAATTCATCTGCAACCTAGCCAGCATGTGTAGGCCATTAACTCAACAAATGAAGAAAGGCACACTCTTTGAGTGTGATGATGAATGTCAGATTGCATTTGAGGAAATCAGGAAGTATCTGATCCAACCTCCGGTCATAATGTCACCTATCTTTGAGAAGTTGATGTTACTTTATGTGACTATTGTGGAACAATATTTTAGAACCCTTCTCATCTAGATGAACAATGAGGGGATGGAGAACAGAATTTACTACCTCAGCAGCATGCTCCTCAATACGGAGACCAGATACACCCCTATCGAGAAGACCGGCCTCACATTGGTATTCGTAGTAAAAATGTTGTGACATTACCTGCAGCACCACAAGGTACAACAACTATCCCGGGTAGACCCACTGAAGTATATCTTGAACCGCCCCATGATTTTGGGTTGTCTAGGTTGGTGGGAGGTAATCCTCCAGCAGTTCGACATCAGGTATGTGCCTCTAAAGGCTATCAAAGGGCAGACATTAGCATATTTCATTAATTCCCATCCAACCCCAACATACCAGTCCCTGGAATTGGATATTCCTGATGAGGCAATCCACTCAGTGAATCAAGCCATACGATGTTGGGAAATTAACTTTGATGGCACCTACCAAATACCCACTGGTAGAAGGATCAATGACACCAAACTCAACCAAGTAGGCTTGGGTATCATCTTAGTTACCCCAGCATAGGCCAATCTATCGTACTCTATCCTACTAATAGAAGGCTGCACCAACAATGAGGTTGTGTATCAGGACCTCATTACCATCCTCAAGCTGGCCCTTGAGATTGACATGACCCATTTTCATGTGACATGGGACTCTGAATTAGTCATCATGAAAAGCAATGGTGATTTTATCGTCTGAAATCTAGAGCTCATACCATTGTGGTAGTACACTCTCCAACTAATTTCGTAGTTCCCATATTGGCCGGAGGTTACCCATGTCACTCAGTTACAAAATGGTAGAGTAGACACCTTAGAAGGCCTATTTGTTTCACTTACAGTGCCCGAGAAGGATGATCTGATTGTCCACGAGGTGCACAAGAGTGTCATTGCTCCCATCACCCCAAATAATGATGATTGCCCGCAAGTAAGCCACCATACCACTAGCGCCTCCAAGTTTGGACCCCCAGGTCCCCATTATACAATGAGAAAAGTAACTCATGATTCGAGGATAACCTTGGTTGAATATCTCCAATACGATATCCTCCCAAAAGATCAATATGTGTGCAAGAGAATTCAACATCGCGTATTGCAGTTCACCATCCAGGACGACCTTGGCCATGAGAGAATCCTATAAAAATTCGGGTAAGATGGTTTTCTTGTCCACTGCATCAAAGGAGTTGATATTTTTCAGGTCATGTAGGATGCCCATGCCAGTTCTTGTGGTGCCCACTAGACCGGGCAGAAGCTTTCTCACCAGATCTAGAGATTGGGGTACTTCTGGACCCCCAGGATTCAAGACAACATCGAGTTCACCAAGAGATTCCATGCATAAAAAATTAATTCCAACTTCATGCATAGGCCGTCATAGCCTCTCAACTCTACCAAGTACTCATAGCCCTTTGCAGTCTGGGGAATTGATGTCGTGGGACCATACCCACCGGTGATAGCTCGCCAGTGCAAGTTCATCCTAACAGCTACAGATTTCTTTTCCAATTGGGCAGAAGCGGTTCTACAAAAGTAGATCAAGGCCCATTCCTTCATTGACTTTGTGAGATCCAATATCATATACTAATTTGGATTCCCTCATGTCATCTTCACTGATAACGGCACCATCTTCCAAACAGCTTAGCTGATGAAATTATACACCAAGTACAACATCCATTTTAAACATACCTTCTGCTACCACGCACATGAAAATGGACAGATGGAGGCGTTCAATAGGACCCTCTCAGAAATTTTGAAGAAAACTGTTGGTTAGAACAAGAGGAGTTGTCCGGACAGGCTCCCCAACACCCATTGGGCTTACCAAACAACGACTTTTGATTCCACCCAGGTGACACCATAATACCTGGTGCACGGAACTGAGGTCATCTTACCCATCGAGATTCAGTTGCCTTCATTAAACATTGCGGTCTATGACCAGCATACACCTGATAAGGTAGCTAAAATCGATATGGCCAAATTGGAAGCACATCACAAGAATACACTTTGTGCTCGGCACAAACTGGAAGGCCACCGGAAGTAAATGGTTAGAGCTTTCAACTAGAAAGTTCACCTCCGCTCCTTCTTGTAAGGCGGCATGGAACTGGCCCTCAGGACACCAATGATACCAAGAAAGAAACCACCCATGTCTGATGCCAACTGGGAAGGACCTTATGTTGTACAAAAGGTCTAAACCAATGGGGAATAATCTTTGGTGACCCTGGTCGGTGAGCTTATAAATCCTCCCACCAATTTCATGTTCCACAAGTAATAATTTTCCTGAGCGACCTAGTCCGACATTACCCTATGCGGTTTGGTCCCGTATGACCATAAAATACATGGTCCTACATGACCATAAACTGCATTGTCCGGTATGATCCTGAACTTCTAGTCTCGTAAGTCGTTAAACTATTCAATTATTAAACTATGTATGGCATGATTTCCATTCCCATGGTATACGCGGGAATGCTCAGAAATCACATCTTGAGTCCATCCCCCAAAATCATTTCTTCGACAGTTCCCCCTAGATTTATTTCTCTTGGAGGACCATGGTGTAGTGCATGCTTCGTTACCACCATCCATTCCAGGAGAGTGATGATCACACCATGCGCTCCCTTCTCGTTCTTCAATTCTCCCATTTACTCATAGCACGATGCTAAACTACATGGAATTCTAGAACTATGTCTGGCTTGATTCCCATCCTCATGGGATATGTTGGACTACCCATATATTTTTTCTATCGGCCCAGCCCAAACTCCAAAATCTCTCCTCAGGTCAAAACACATTATATGGTGCCGGATTCCACTCTGATTTAAGGTGGGCTTAGAAGTTGTGATGATGCAATGCCTTCATGAGGGGTAATATATTTATAATTGGCTGAGATGCCTGACCTCTGGTCCATCACCTCTTTTTGGACCCTTGAACATTTTGGCCCCTAAGTCCTAGTCTTCATTTGGTAAGTGTGCAGTGGGGTGAGGACTCACGTCGTCATTCATGTCGGGATATTTTTCCACGCCCCACACATTACCATGAGACATTCTCCCCAACATTTATCGTCCCTTACATGAAATTCGGCCCTTCCATGTTTTGCAAGCCCAATCATTTGGGTTTCTATTATCTTTCATATCCAAAAGGACCCTCAAATGGCATGGATACTTAGACTAAGGGTTCTCCTACCATTTCGAGCCAAGTTCCCCAAGGATTTTGAGAGACAAATAGGTACAAGTCCTGGGTTGAGAATATGGTCAATGGTCGATGTCCAATTATTTACTTCAGCTTGTCCCATGCATATGACATTGATCTAGGAATTTACGGTCAAAGATCTATCACCCTAAATCATGATCCCTCTCATCTCCCCTACAAGGCGTTAAATTGCATGATGGCTGCGACCTTCTGTATGCATCCCACCCTTATGTCCCATGACCTTTTCAAGCCAATGGTCCAAGTTCTCACTTATAATTTTATGTTGTGGAATGGGCATATGTCCTCATTCACGAGGAGACACTCGTCTTTACATACACTTGCCTTGATGAGAAACCTTTCCCTTATCTCTACCATTCCCACAAGACATTAAACTTCATGGAATCCTCTAGAACTATGTATGGCTTGATTCCCCTCATTATGGGATACAAAGGACATCTTGAATGCCTAGTCTTCAGGTCCAACCCCATATCTTAAAAATATACCTATCTTTTTGCCACATTGTCTTGCATTCATCTAGGTGAGGGATATAAGGTGTGGTATGGACTTATGTCCCCATTAATGACGGGTTTTACAGTAACCACACCGCATACCTATCTATCCTAAAAGATATTCTATCTCATTCCCTATGCTCATATTTTTGAGTTGAATGCCTCATATCCTGGTCCCTTGACCCTCTTTGTTGATTCACCAATGTTCCCAAGAGTACTCTGGTCCAGCACCTAGATTGGTGAATTCTGTTTGGGCATGTTCTCACCAAACATTTGGGATTCGTGTTCTCATTCATTAATGATTCCATCTTATTTCACATCCGAAGGGACCCCCAATGGAATAGATGCCTGGCCCATGGGCCCTTCTACCACTATGGGCCAACGTCCACGATGGATTCGAACAAAAATATCATACAAGTAACATGTTGCAAATACGGTCAGTGGTCGACCCTCATTTTTTTCCCATTACAGGTCACGCAATATGGGTACAGTGTTTTGAACTTTTTCAACATTCTTCCTCCATTGTCACAACAACCTCATTGAGCCCAAAATGACGGTCACATGATTCACATCATTTTCCACCCCTTTATGTCCAAGTAGAATCTCGATTGTCCTGGTGCTATCCCTCAGTACACATTAGCACGTTAGGAGGACAAAGCTAAGGTAAGAAGTTCTTCAAATCTCTACACTGACATCCCCTTTAAGCGCATTCCAATTATATCAAAGATATCTTCCTTCATAGTGTCTTACACTGTGTTTTAATCACATAGGATTAGGGATTTGACCACGGTCTGCGCCTACTTGGAACAATTCCACTTCTCCATAGTTCGAGCTCTAAGACCTTAATCTAAGAAATCTTTATTGTTCCACTCTTCTGTTCTAACCTTTTTGGGATTTCACCACTATAAGACCATGTGGCATGGTTCATGTGGGATTGTCCTCTCATTCATGTTGGGTTTTCCATAGCCACTCCAAACACACCCCTTTCTAGGAGTTATCCCCTCCTAATGTTTTCACTGTCCCTCATGAAGATAAAAGGTACCTTTAAGAACTATATATGGCTTGATTCCCATCCTCATGGTATACGTAGGAACATCCAGAAATATTGTCCCCAGATACAGCTCAATCGATACCTAGTCTCTCCTTCCCCGTATCCTCTAACCCTTTCTTGCCCCTCGACCTAAGGTTTCTCTCTCAGAATTGCATGTAGTGTGATGTGGACCAGGTCCTCATTCACATTGGGTATGCTTTATCACAACATGCATATTCACTCATGAACCTCATATATCCTTTATATGTCCAAGACATATGATGTTAAACTATGTTCCGAGATCCCATCACATGACCCTAAACTCTGACATTATCATCCTGGTCACATGACAAAAAAGGCACTACATCGTGGTATCCTCACTCGAAGGGACCTCATGCTTCGTATATGTCACACAACAAACAATTTTTTAAGGCCTGCATATGACATGATTCTTGATGATATATTAGGGTGACTACTATGTCTGTCAGTTCTAAAAAAACACCCATTCATCCTAAAGGACAATCAGGATCTATCAAATAACGCTTCTTTTGGTGTATGGGTTTGACCCGCACAACCTTATTGTACCTGGCACTGGTATCCTGCCATGAAATCTATATAACTACATACGGCTTGTTCCCCATTATCTTGGGGTATGTAGGAAAGCCCGCACACCATGTCTCATGCTCAGCCTAACTTTGGTTTTCAGTCCCTCAACCTGAAACCTCCCCCATGAAGCACACGATGATCCGGACATGAGGTCCTCATTCAAGTCGGGTTGTATAATTACATCACCATGTGTCTCCTGCATTTCCTACCATCCATGGTCTGAGAACTATGACCATAAATTAAGACCACTCCTTGCCCTTGTCGTAGGACACTAAACTGCACGACATCTTCCAAAACTATGTTAGGTTTTATTTCCATCCTCATGGGATATGTAGGAACGACCAAACATGTTTTCTCCAGGTCCTGGCCTATGAATCTACAAATCATGTCCCCTCTATTTCATCCCCACATCATTAACTCATTCTGGAACATGTGGTGTTTCGAGTACCTTATAGGTTTTCATTCATGTCGTGTTTATTAATAGTTGCACCATGTGCTTCCCATATCATTTCCCAATGTGGTCTATGTTCTATGATCTCATACTAAGATCTCCATATGGAAACTGCGTGACACATTTGGCTATTTCAACACCCTATGCAATGACCATTATATCAAGCCCCCAGTAATGGTCAACCCTATGACATTAGGTTGAAAGTGTGTGACCCCAGGACCCTTGTCCTCGGGAAGGGACTTGACTAACTCTTTCTGATATGTCTCATTATCATACACAAATGTGTTTTGACAAAGAGCCCGATGTGTGGAATTTTCACAGGAACATTCCACTCATTCCATATCATTATCTTCCTCATCTAAAGGTACCCCTTCATAGCCTGGCCTCATGCCGCCTCGACTCACCTACCATCCCAGGCCAACATCCCTAAAGATCATAGACGACATTTTCAACTGGTCCCATGTTTTGAACATGGTCAGTGGTCAACCCTCATCTGTATGTCCCTATATCAGGATAATGCGATATGGATTATGTGTTTCAAACATGGTCATCAACCACCCCTTTCATCACTCCTCCATCATTGTGGTCCAAATCTATAGCATCACGATTCACATATTTCCAATTGCATATGTTCAAGTGGAATTCTGACATACTCGGCATTGCTTCTTTGATTATCTTTGTTCATTATGTGGATGGTTCAGCATCATTGGGATGACATTAACTGAGCGTCCCTACACCCATATAATGTTCCTTCTGATGATAGGAAAGTTACACAACTACTTCTAGTTTTCCACATCGTGTATGACTCATGTGGGATTAATAGTTTTCGTAGGATGTGTACCGGCGTATCCATGCCCTTTATCGTCCCGCATGACATTAAAATGCACTCTTAGGACTACGCGCAGCTTGATTCCCATCTTAATTGGGTGCACAAAAACTCCCAACCACATTGCATCAAGCTCTGCCTGATTTTAACTTTTGGTACCTTGACCTAAATATCATCTTTCGAGGATACATGGTGTGGTGTTGAATACTTATTTCCTTATTCACGTTAGGTTTATAGCTACCGCACCACATACTCCCTTCCTAAGATCTTCCCTTTCACTCTTCATCCTATCGTATGATGTTAAACTACACGAATCCATAAGTCCTCAATGCATGACACTAAACTACAGTTTTACGTTGAAAAAGATCAGGATTCCAAATGTTAATCATTGGATGCGTTAGTTTTCTCTCTAGAGAGGATTTCACATACCAACATCAGTATCTGACCACTCTATGTATTTAGAACTATGTTCGGCTTGATTCTAATCCATATGGGATATGTAGCGATGCCCATGAATTCTGCCATGGGCTCGGCACCTGGGTCATTAACCGCTCTGGCTCCTCATCCTGGATCATGGCACAGGTGGTATGACCCTTAAACAATGTGAACTGTCCAAGCCATACGACATTAAACGACGTTTCAGTCAACCTTATTAGTATGAAGTAAAACAATAGGTCCTTACAGGTCCATACTAGAGAGGTCCTATTTGAAAGCATGTTTGATCCTTGATCAGATATATATACCCACCTAATGTGCTCCCACCACGGTGGAGTAATTTCATGAGTGTTTGACTCTATTCGGACAACCCATCACTCCACCCAACACACTTTCTGTGCCCCTTATTTGGACCCTAATCCTATTTCACATCTGAAGGGACCCCTTAACAGTATAAATTCTCAGACTACGTCTCACCTACTATCCTAGGATAACATTTCATAACACTAATGGATATAATTTCGAGTTAGGCCCCGTGTTTTGACCATGATCAGCGGTAATCTGTCATTTGTTATCACCATTTTAGGCTAATGGAATTAGGATACAGTGATTTGAACCTGGTCAGCAATTATCCTTCACTGTCATGCCACCCCTATAGTGTTCCGTGTTTTGGGTATCGTGATTCACACATTCCACTCCCCTATGTTCGGATTAATTCCATCACCCCTGGCGTTACCCCGCTTGTGCTCTAGAGCACATTGAATGAATGTAAATTCGATTGTTCTGAAGTACTAATCCTCTAATCGGGCCTCTCCCATTTCTTTCTGAAAATACAAATCGGATGCCCAAACCTTGAGATATCTGAAGCCTGGTTTGCTCTCCCATGTTTGAATGGAGTAATAAAGAGGTCGCCCCTTGTTTCACACATCAGGCCTATCCCACGTGGGGTTAGGGAATGATAGTTGGACACTCCATGAATGTCACAGGAATTCTATAAACCAACAAAAATAACAAAACTCATGAATGTAGATGTCATAAAATAATTATAATGTGAAAGTCCGTTCAAAATTCACGTTCATTACATCACATGAGGGTTGATCCCCCCCATGAATGGTTTAACCCCATCAAAATAAATTTTCAGCTCTGCCACCCTCTGGTTTGTGGCATCTAGGATTTTCTACAGCCTTTCTAGCTCTTGCTCCTCCTCGATAGCGATGGGGAGCAATTTATCTGCCACAATATGGGCCCACTATATGTGAGTCCGGATGAAGGAAATATCATCGGAGGCATGATTCATGTGATCTTAAGTCTCATCCAGTAGGGACTCTAATCATAGTATTAGCCCTTATTGAACTTGTTGGAAGGGTGAGTGCTCATCTGCCTGGACTTTCAGCCGCTTAACTTCTTTTTGAGCCTCCCAGAGCCATTTGATGTTCACTGCTTTCCTCCACTTCTAGTCCACACAAAGGCCATGGTCGAATTCACATATATTCTCCACCTTAATATCTCAGGATAGCATGTGGGGATGTTGGGCATACACTCACCTAGCATAGAGTTCACATAGTCGCGAGTGAATCTTGTCCATTTCTTTTATCCATAGTTCTTTTGGGTGTCATAGATGAAGCGCCTGATCAGCTTCCATGATAAGCGATGGACTATTTTGATGTCCTCTTCATCAGAGGTTGTCTCTTCCTAGTTAGTGCGGTTGGCATGCTCATATATGGGGTATGCCCTCAGGAGCTCATCAACTGTGTCTGCAAATGGCATCTCATTCGGCATGGTGGGACCTAAGATATCTGATCGATCCATATAATCGGATCCCACCCCAATAAACTCAGGCACAACCCCACTGATATTCTCACCAGTGATTGGTAGTTCCACTATTCGATTAGTCTTGGTATCTGTGTCCGCGATCACTGGAATTCCCCTGGGGAAGGTACTTCCCGAAATCCAGACAAACCTCACCGCATCAGTCCATGCCAATTGATGAATTGTACACACCATAAAGGGGGACATGAACTTCAGTTAACAATGTTAGGAGATGACAGTCAGAAAATTGGTAGAGGGGACATACAGAGATAGAATAAATGGTTTTGCCTTTTGGATGGTGTCTTGGGAACCTGAGGCGTGGACTCCCGTATAATATCTGATGATCTGAAAGCTCTGGAGGGGTCACCTTAGGTGTTCTGGCCCTGCCGGACATAGTAATGGATGCAGACGAAGGCATGGATCTCGGAGGCCCTGCATTTGTATCCACATAGGGACAATAACATGTTCTTTGTATGAGGTCCTCCTGCAGAGTTCAGATGTTAGTAAGGAGTCCAAAATGTCCTAGAAGCAAACCTTGAGGAAGGGGATCTATATTTTACCTCAAGGGTCTCTATGAACTCTTCAATGTCAGAGGCTAGATCACCAAATTCATCCTCCTCCAATAGGATCCCTCTACTGGCCTCATCCCCCAGGAGGACTCATATAATTATTCCATAATAGGGAATCACTCTCTTAATATAGCATCTGGAAATTGTAGAGGGACTGTACGATCTAGCAGCACCTTCACACGGTCATTCATTAGACATGAAGCTCTCTGAGAATGCAAAAATTCCTCAAGCTCTGTAATGTAATGCTCCGCCTCTACCTGGGACACCATAAACGAGGCCCGGATTGGGCCAATCCCCAAAAATTCAGTCATGGGACGATTCAAGTGTTTCCACATCATAGATGGGCCAAGGAATTTCTGGTTGACTTCCTTAATGTCCCAAGTCTCTAGAAAGACAACATTCTCGGGCATGTCTATATGGCACAACCACTTTCCCAGAGCCTGGGTGGGTATCCAATAGAATAATATCAATGGCCTCCCCTCACAGTCCACCTTTTTCACTAGGAATCCACCTCAAAAGGATATGACATAGGATTAGTGCTCTTTCATTCCATGGATGATGTCAGTAAAAGCACTCATTGGCAATAGAAACGGGGGATAGTTGAATTCATCCACTTTCTACACCTTGTTCAGTACAAACGGTGTGTTCAGCTTTTCCAGAATCGTTCTTGTAGTGTTTTGAATCGATGGGTAGAATTTCAACCCCCGGAGGCGATATGGGGGTCAGGGACTCATAAACCCCCTATCATGCGACACTATCCTCCTATACAAGTGGGGGAATGGCCCACATATCCTCTATGGCCTCTTATTCTAGCAGATGTTCCACAAAATCATGTACAAAATGGAATCCATAGAGATCCCGAGGATGGGTCACCCTACTATGGCCAACATGGACACATTGATTAATGTTCTTGCTCCCACACCCATGTTTGTATCACACACATGGAGTATCCAACCACCGATTAGAGATGCGATGAATGTCGCCAGCCTGACTATTGGCCACTACTCATTGCAGATGATAAATCCACAGGTTTTCCACCGGAAGACATCTAAGAGTCACCATTACGAGTGATCCTAGCTCTGTTGAGCCCCGTTCAGGCATGTCTGATTCCTCACATGAAACTACATGTCTTCCGGGATGTTCAAAAACTTCATGAACCACTGCCTAAAATGGACATCACTTACAACATCTTTCTCCACTCCTTGCACCAACACCATCAAAACCATCGCCTTCCATGAAATTTTCTATGGATCCTCCCTCACACTCATGATGTGGATGAATTCAATGTACATATCCCCCAATATTGGGACCACTATGATTTAGTACACATCCAACATACAGATACTGACCTCCCAGGGGTGTAGGTGGAATGTATTGGTCTTCAAGCACCACCTACTTAGAAACATTGTAATTAATTCCTTTGGATGATATATGTGGAATTAGGAGGCCCAATCCACCTCATACATACCCACTATTCTCAGCTCTTCCCTAAACTCCACACATATGGCACCTACCCAGTAGGCCCATTCCCAATCATCTATGAAGTTTTCGCCCTAGCGCTGGTCGCACTCCTCAGACCATCCCTTCTCTGGTTTCCTCAGGGCTACCTTTAAGATTTTTTATTATATAGGGGGAGGTATCTAGATATAATGCCTTCCCATCCACATTATTCAAGTAGTTGTAAAGGCAGTCCGCATTGACAGGTGTGAAGTCTTCTAGGGCTTGGTCGTCAGCCACCCTGAACCACTGGCACTAGCATGATGTGCATCTAAACCAGTAAGCTGGATTGTCCCTACTTGCTTCAGGGAAGAAGACATCATCCCTCATCCCTATTCCGTACGAAGGAAACCTCTTGCACAGTGGATAGTTCCTCTAGCTCTCTGATAGCAGTGCCACCAATGATCCATGGTCACAGTGGCTTCATATTAACTCCCCTGGGCCAAAACTGTTTTCCATTTGCACCCGTCAGGAAATATCCGCAAGGACACCCTTGGAGGCCTCTAGAGAAGCCATTCATTTTATGTTTGGGTGTTTGTTTGAGGTTTGTTCATGAAGCTCATTCGAGGAGTGAATTCATGAATGCTGTTCGTGAGCCCTGCCCTAACCTTCAAGAATAAAATCTCAAAGGGCTCTGATGCTAACCCAAAGAATATCTATGTGTCGCATAGCAGAAATCCAAATTCACGGAGATCAATCATAGAGTATGCAGAGCTTCGCAAATCAAGAGTGAAAATGACAAAAACGGTGAAAGAGAGAAATGGGAAAAGAGAGGTTACCTTCCCTATTTATAGGCGATGTCCTTTAGAGCTTCAAATAGTGTCTAAACCACGACGTGCTTAGTCGGCTCATCACTTCCGTGATTCACGATCTTCCTCCACATGACAGCACCGCGAATAGTTGATGAATTTTGGTGATTGACCCTTAGAAATTGATCCACGATTACCACTCGGGTACTTGACAAGGGGGGTTGCAAAAAACTGGGAGAGAGAAGAACAAACGAAACCCCCATGATATACCCCGCGAAGACTGTTCACGGGGCACCCATGGCCCCGCAACCACCGTGTAGCAAGGAGGCAGGAGGTTCCACGAGCCCACTGGATGTTTTAGAACCTGCTGTGGAGCAAGGAATCTTGAGGATATGTGATCCAATTTGATGTTCGCAAACCCACTGCATATCAAGGAGGTTGTTGGCTTTGTGAGCCTATTTGACGTTTGTGAACCCACTGCGGAACAAGGAGGCAGGAGGCTCCACGAGCTGTTTTTACCTTTAAGAATCCAACGTGGATCAAGCTTCGTCTTCACATAGAGCGAGATCTACTTAGTGACAACCCTTGTATACAAATACAGGACTCCCCTCAATCCCAAAGGTTGGATCGTCCAACCTTTCAACTTCCTAGATCCCAAATCACAATGCACTATCTTCTCAATGAAGCCTGAGCATCTCGAGGTACTTTTTCATCCTGATGTGCCCCCCTATTCTTTGATTCATCCCCTCTTTAGAGAGGGATGCCTTTTGCAGAGCCCACCGGCCTCCGTGAATGAAGGGGATACCTAAGGGGACATGGGTCATCGTAGAGAATTTATTCTTTGTGAAACACCCCTCATGCACATGTGACCCATATGCTAAGGCTGGGCCACTTTTCTTCACAAATTACATTGCTTCGCAAAGTACCTTGATTCACAGTCATATACTTTGTGAGGCACCCTTACTTCGCAATGAATTACCCCACGAATGACTTTCCACATCACAAACCACCTTCCACATGCTCCAATTCCATATATGTAGGCTGGGACACTGCACTTGGCGAAGCATACCCCCTCACAAAGCCCCTCCACTATGTGGAGCACCAGAGCTTCACAAGGCCCCTACCTATAAACCCCTCTACATTTCAATTCCTTTTCCTGTGTGACCCTCCAGGTTTGGATGATGTTATTTCATAGTCCCTTGGACATTACATCATATTGCGTTTCTTTCCCTCATGATTCTTCTCATACGAACACTAATGGCTATTGCTTCTTCACATATCCACGCAAACATGGACCCCTCATTTGATCACTCCATGAAACCCCCTTGCCACAACGTTGTTGATGCCTTCCCTTCCCCGTGGGGAAGGTGGTTCCAATCATTTAGGTCCTAGGGGAGTGGATTGAACCCACCATCATCTGAGATGCATGCTATTAAACTACCATGCACCCTCATCCTTAGCACATGACGTTAAAATGTGACCTCGCCCCATGAGTCGAACACGGGGTGCTCCATCTCAGACATTCTCTACTCTCACAAGTATCCATGGGAGTGAGATCATTCCTCGCATGGAATGAGATCCTCCTTATTGGAGTGGTTCTTATCCACGTTGGAGGGAAAAAATCTTGGTTATGCCCCTAGCCTATCTTGTAAGAGGTAATACCCAAACTCCACATTTATTCTTCTGTGCCAAATTCTATGAGGATTGATAGGGATAGGTTTTTTGTTATCCCTTACCTCTCCCTTTGGGCTTTGTTTACATCTGGGCCACCACCCTGGAGTATTTCCCAGTCTCCATCACCCTGAGGCCGCTCCACGCATAATCCCATGTTCTATCTTAGGGTTTCTAACCTCGTGTAAGCCCCATTCCACATCCCACAGACACACCATTCACGATGTGATCGTTAGGTCTATGCTACATCTTGTCTGTCACATCAAAAATGACTTACATTGGCTTAGATTTGGCACCGACCATGACATCCTCTCCAGGTATCCCAGAGTGTAATCCCCCACACCCCTCCGCCCTGAACTATGTGGACATTGATCCATGCCAAGGAAAGGTTTGTAGGAAGCCTCCACGAGGTTCGAGCCCACCATCCATCTGGATCCCAGGTCCTCATTCATATCAGTTCACTGACTCCACCATCCTAGATTATGAGGAATTTAATCCTTTTCATGGAAAGGTACGTAGGAAGCCTCGAAGTGGTTCACGCCCTCAATCCATCTGGACCCCATGTCCTCATTTATGTCGGTTCTCCGACCCCACCATTTTGAACTACCGGGACTTTGATTCCTTCCAAGGCATGGTCTGTAGGAAGCCTCCCTATAGGTCATGTCCATCACCCTATCATTCTGACCCCTTCACTTCGGTCCACCCCCATCCTTCATAATGTTAAACTGTATACCCCTTTTTTCCCCATCCAATGGTAAGATATTGGGTTCCCCCCACAGCGGAAGGCCGTTGTCATCCCAGACCCAGTGGTAAGCTGTTGTCACCCCCCCTATCAGGACACATATCTCTGGATTGTCCCAGTGTCATCAGAACAACACAGGCTCTAAACCATGCATAAAACCCATTATATAGTCAGTTCGATGTCCTCTACTCACACCCCTATCCTATGCACCATCCTAAACTATGTGGAATTTGATTCCCTGCCACAGGGATACATATGAGGTCTCTTTGAGGCACAAGCCCACCATCATCGTTTCCCTCATTTAAACTGGATCACATTCTCCATCTACTTGACTTAACTACCCATCATCCATCCTGATTCATACCCGGGCCACCACATTCTGGTAATATCATACCAATTCACCTCTTCACTGGTCCTAACAACGATTGGGTAACTAACCACGCATTATCCATGACATCTGTGTTCCCTCAGGGGGTTACGCCTATCTGATCCACTCTAGTCAGTGTTCTGATCAGTTCGATCTATCTCTGCTAGATGTTAAACATGTGGCATACCCTGTGTTAAACATGGGAAGCTAATGAAAACCTCACATTAATTCATATTGAATATAATTCCCCACATACGACGTGGGATGCCTCGGAAATTTGCACCCTCGAGAAGCCTCTTAATAAGGAGAAGAAACCCAGATGCTTTAGTGTTCTAGAATTCATACATGCCAGTGATGTATAACATGACTACTCCTCGGACCGAAGGCTCTGCCCTAGGTAGGAACCTTTGGAATTCCCTGACAGAAGCAGCACAATTAACTAGAATACATGGAGATATGAAACTTGCGAGGGTTTCACGAACAACATATTATATCTATAAGGGAGACCCAGACTAGGTGACGAGATTCGAGGAGGAATCCACGGATGGAAGAACCGACATCCCATATTCCTGTTTCGATGAAGGAGCAAACTTCCCTGAATAATGAATTGATGACACCCACCTTTTGAAAGTGGGAATGTGGGGCAGCGAACAGTGATGTTTTCCTTGAATCCGACGGACGCACGTGCCTCAGTGATAGCGACAGAAACAGTGATATATCTCAACAAAGAGGATGTCTACAACCTGTTGGATTTAATTTATATCCATCAATCATTAGAATAATGAAAAAGTCTTGATTCCTAAAAGTATTTTTCAAAATTAATGTTGCTACCATGATACATGGGAATAGATGATGGGGGTATTCAAAAGTTGTACATCGTGATACATTGGGGATCAATGGTAAGAAGATTTCAGGACATTCATTCTAGATATTTGAATTTTAATCTTTCAAAAGGATTATAAGGTCAGTCATTTATGGATTATTTATGTTAATCAATAGATAATTTAAATAATATTAAAGGGTTATCTCTCGATAAAATGAAATATTCTTGTTGGATAGCATGTTCAAACTACTTTTTGTTGATGATGACTGATGAAAAATGGGATGGTATATCATGGATCTCAAGATCTATTAGTACTTCAAAAAAATAACTGTCATTCATTTCTTTTGGTAAGAGATGAAGTGGAAATATATAAATTAATAACCAAAGGATGTTATTGTGCATAAAAAGGGGAATAACATCAAGAAATTATATTTTAATATATTCATGGTTAATAAAAATAATTACTCAATGATAGGATAATGATAAAAAATTGTGTTGTTCTAATACCTTAATTTTGGATAAGTTGAGGGCATTTTAAATCATTACATATTTATGACTTGCAGACCCAAAACATTTTGTTGACCATTGACTTATTTTTTATTGACAACCTTAATCATTTTCAATAAATATTTACTTTTTTCCTCCATGTCCAATATTCACTCCCAACCTAAGTTCTCATATGTGAAAATCAAGCTATATATTACATTCGAAAACTATTATGACTTCAAATTTACCTTTTAAGTGAAGTTTTAGAATTCATTTTTACGATGAGTGTTTCTATCAATGAAACATTCAAGTATTAAAAAATTGATAACTTAAGTGAATTTCAAGGGAGAAACATTATTTTGTGGGGGGTAAAATATAAAAAATTGAGTTATTTTGACTTATTTTTCTGATATTGTTTTATCCTTTTTAATATATTTCATTTCATGAAATGAAACATTGAAAATAGGATATTCTATATTACTTCACTATGTTGTATCATGTTATACAGAACACCAAGATAATTTTGCATTAAACAAAACCTAAATATTTTCTTTTTATACATGGAACACCGAGTTCATCTTGTTTTATATTCGATAATTATTTTCCTCAATCACATGGTAATTGACAAGAAATTGGATTACCGAAATTTAATATATTATTAATATATGATAATTCATTATAATATGATAAAAATTGATGTTAAAATAGAGGTTATGAAAATAATTACCTAATTTATAAAAATATATGGTTTAGACAATATAATATGACTTCATAGGCTACCAATTAATTATAAATGAATATCATATCCAATTTAATATAAAATGAATTAATATTATGGTCACAAAGCTGTTTTATAATAATAAATTAAATTTTAATTTATGTATTTAAATACTCTATGTGAAAAATTCCATTCACATGTAAAATACTTTGCGTATCTTCCACACAATGATGACATGGTGTATGTTACAAAAAACAGTGACTTGGAATACATTACACACAACACTAACATGACATACCATGCATGAAACATTGAGATTCTAGGAAATATTTTCATATATAATCATTTAATTGATATAATTATAACTTAACCATTAAATATTGTTATAGGAATAATAATAACAAGTTTTAAGTTTATTTCAAATTTATTAATATAAATAAATTATATTTATAATGAAATATATGATATTTTAATGTCCTTTTACGTTTAAAAACATTATTTTCTCAAATGAAATAATTTTAATGGCCTTTTGTGAAAAATAAAATTATTAATTTTTGAAACAATTAAAATTTTAATTTGATAACATAATTATAATTATTGAATTAAAAATTATGAAATTAATCTAGGGTTATGTTTTTTTTTATTTTTTGTTAATCATCATTGATTTGATAAATAGTGAAAACTAATGTATTTTAGATAAAAACTTCCTTTTTAAAATAATTATATAGGTTAAATTAGATTTTATATTTATTGTAGAGGAAGATTTTATCAATTATACTTTTATTGACCCAATTAAGTTCATGATAGTCAATTTATCCTTAAAATTGAATGTAAAACCTTAACAAACAATTGAAAAAAAATTTACTTTAAAATCTCTTTATTTCGTCTCATCTATAGGATTAACATTAATTAAAATTTTTCTAATTCCTTTAATTTTGTTTTAAAAAACCTAAATACACTTTTTTAATAGTGTAATACAAAGAGTCTAATAATATAAAATTAATTTTTTTTACCAAAAAGATTAGTAAATGTAATTTAAATTTACTATATCGATTAATGTCAAATTAATCATAATTAGGATCTAAACCATAATTTTATGGGGAAAATGAACTAAAAAATTCACTAAGCCCCATTATTTATAAATTCATCAGCTAGAAACCTTAAATTTTGTATTTATTTAGTTTTTTTGTGAAATTAGTGTTGGTATGAACATGTGTACAACTAACATGTTTTCAAAAACACCATGTGAGACATTTTCCTTCTATATAAAATGTCACCACCTATCCAACATCCTAACACATCTAAAACAAATTTTGTTAGTCCAAAACTAAATAAATACATTTCCCTTGAATTATACCTTCTTACTAGATGTCTTCCCATTGAAATAATGCAATCTATGGAAGCCTTTAGGCACAGACAAAAAGGAGTTACCTAATTTAGAGGTAACATCTTTTCTCAAGTCCTTTATTTTATTTTCAATCTCTAACCATCCATATTATTTTTTCGATTATTTTTTAAAAACACCAGTATCATAAATATATTAGTATTTTTTATGCTAATGTTTTTACCTAAACAAACACAAACCTTCATAAAATTGGTCTCCAACATACTATTTTTGTTTCTGATGAACTACCACCTCATGAAATATTGGTTGTTAAATTTTCCTTCACCACCTATCAAGGTTTCCGTTACAAAAGAAAAATAAATTTATATTTTTGATATATAATATTCCAAATTTTTGTAATATTATTTATTCATTATTACAACACAAACCTTTTGATATTCCATTTTCCGTTAGTACTATAATCTCATTTGAGGAAGTGTGGATTGCCGCCCCTCAAAGCAATGTAATTCGTTCACTCACAAAATGGAATGTATTATGGATTTTTTTAGTGATATTATATGATATATGTAACATTTTAATGATATCGTAATTGTATTATATGCATAAACACTTATATTTAATTTTCATATTTTTATTTAATATGAAAATAAAAACGTAAAATTTTTTTATGTGTACGTATTACGTACCATCACCATGAATGATGGATTCCATTTCATTAATATATATCATATATATTATTATAATAAAAATATAATTCATATTAATGATATTTATATCATGTTATTCAGTTTTTTAATCTTGATATAAATATAAGGACCAAATATATAACAAATTAAGACACAACCAAAAAACAAAGAAAATATTAACCGAAGCATAACCTTAACATGAAATTACTAACTAGAGGTTAATATAAATTCATAATAAATAAATATATGGAGTTAAATATAACAATATGGTTCGTTAAAATATTTATAATAAATTTATATTTATTATATGGGAGTTTTGAACGAGTACAACAAAAGTCAAGACACAAGGATAGGGGATTCCACATCCCTTTTAATTTCGGTGAGATACTTGATTTATTCACCACCCATTACTTTATGGTGGTGTGTATAATTCTAGTTTATGTAATAAATTATTAAAAAAGTTCAATTTATGGGTATTAAAATATCCATTCTGTGACCATATTTTAGCGGTTTTTGGTTTCAAAATTTACCAAATCGTTAAATTAGTTTTCTCTCAATTATCTTTATTTAAGACTCATGTTTTGTTGTAAACCTAAATGTGTTTTTTGGTCTACATACTTCCATATAATGAGTATAATTATTTTAGTGATACTAAAAGACTCATGTAATTTACTTCTCTTATGTAGAGAGTATGATCATGTGTTATGATATGATAAGAGTTTATTGAAACAACCTCCTCAATTATTGATATAGTTGATGATTTTTATTCATTAGTGAAATAATATAATCCATATCTCAAAAAAAGCATGCATTTTCTTATCCTATGGTTATTCATGACATATTCATGTGTTGGTACAATTTTATACACTTTAGAACGTATTATAGTTAAAAAATAGTTTTTCATAAACCATGACATTACCTTTTCTTATATCAGAAATATGTGTTATTTCAAAACCATGATTTGTAAAATATATTTACAAGAATATACTACAGATATACTATGAAAATTAAATGGAATTTTTACCCTTTTATCATTTACCAGCATTTTCAACAGAATCTTCTAGTCACTTTTTAAACGTGGAAACTTTTTATCATTTATACCATGAAAAGGGACTGTTCCTTTTACCTCATATGACATGTACAAATTTATCTATATTCAGTACATTTAAACATTCTTTTCTTGTTTAAATGGTAATTTTTAATAAATTTTTTTTAAATGGATTTTAATATAATATTGTTTTAAAAAAATCAAGCAATATTTTTAATTTTTTTTTTGTTATTTTCAATGAAAATGATTTTCAAATGGTTTAATGTATTAAAAATACTTTTTCAAAAATGAAATAATATTTTCCTCAAGAAACTTTTTTCAAAGATATATCAAAATTATTCTACATCCAAGATGACTTCCATTGATGTTACACTTAATATTATAGTAAATGGTCAAATGGGTTCATTCATATTCAATCAATTAATGGTTTGAATCTAATTTTATGGTCTTTATGAATCCTATTTCACATTCACAGGTATTATGTTTAGGAAATCCGTTTCTCTATCATGAGTTATATGTTTTTGAAACCCCCTTATCTTCATAAGTTATGCATTGATGAAATGACTAGGAAACATATCTATTTTCCATATGGTATAATGTGATTAAATGTTAATGATACAAATTTCATTACATTGGTTATGATATTATGTTAATAGGACCTATCCCTTTTTATGGGTCATGATTTTAAGAATGTTCTATTATCATCTAGCATGTTTATGAATGATATTATTGTGATATGGGTGGGACCTATATCTACCTTTAATTATTTGAATAATTATATTTTTTATATGAGATCCAAGTACACATGGTTTATAGCCCAAGCCCAAAAAAATATGGAACATGGGTTATAACCAAATCCTAAAAGAAATAGGGTATATGGGATATATCCCAAGCGTAGAAGAAAGAGGGTACACTGGTTATATCCAAAGACCAAAAAACAAGAACGTATATTGGTTTTAGCCCAAAAATAATTAAATATGGTATAGTGGTTGTATCACAAGCATGAAAATAAGAAGGTGAGTGGGTTTTATCCCAATAATAAAAGAAAGAGGGCACATTTGTTGTTATCTCAAGACCGTAGTTGGTGTACTAGTCGTAGCCCATGACTAACATGTTATAAATGACACAATAGGTATCATTGACATAAAACATTCAATTCATATATATATTCCAAGAATCCTATGGCTTTTTTCCTTCATTTCAATTTCTTGTATCATGATGTTTATTTCATTATAATTCATGTTTTATGACCTACCATGATTTATCCTAAAACTCATGATTATGATATTTGTTATAAAGGATATGATCTACTAATGTTATGATCCAATTATCATATCCCAATCTTAATGTCTATTCTTACATGTCTCCCTTGTTTAACCATACTGAGTATTTGAGCTATCACATTTTTATATTTAATTTCCATAGGTTATGAAGATGGGATTAGGTAGAAGTCATGAATGTGGAGTTATTTATTGATGATGTTGAAGATCATTCACCAAGATAGAATATTTTTTTGCAGGATTCCAAATACACAAAATTGTTATGGTCCTTGGGCTTGTAATTTTGTAATGTATTGAATAATAATCTAAAATAACAAAATATCGATGTATGTTAAGTCAGTGTCACTATAGTCTTGTTCCACCTTTGGCACCATAAGGAAAATCTTATGGAATTATCTATGAAAAGATCATGCATCTTCATTAGAAATTTTTTTTTCTTGCGACACATTTCTAAGAGGTATAGTTATTTTCTTTGAGAACACTCATATAACATCATGAGATTCCCAACCTTTTTAAAATATACAAATGAAATATAATGGGAAATAAAGGGAAAATATTATTGGTCATTAATGTCATATGATGTTTCTAGGATGTATTAATAATGGTCTCACAAGCCCAATTTTACATAAATCTTGATTTCATGAAGGCTCATATGTAATCCATCCTTGTCTTGAGAAAGGTTATAGACCTGTCTCCTTAGATCAAGATAAGGTCTTTCAAGGGACATTATTTTCAAAATAACTCACTTGGAAATGTCAACCTAACATATGAAATACCCCCATGAAGTCCCTATGATTCCAAAATACACCCATAAATTGGAAATATTATAATAACGACGGAATTGATTGGATGATATCATGGTGAGTAAAATTCATGAGACACCCACAGAATGACTTATATAGGGAACTCATGAATTCTTGTTACTAAAAATCCCTCAAATGATTCCAATATGAAATCATATGATACATGATTCCAAAATATGATGAATAACAAGGATGGAGACGCATATAAATCCTCCACCCCACCATTAAAAAAAGATGTCTGAATTCAGGATGAAAATAAACATTTCCTTGGAACAATGCATTGTCACACCCAAGCACCAGAATAAATTTATTGAGGTATCTAATATCATGAAAAGAAAATCTTTTCATCATGTAAGATCCATAAAACAACAATATTGATAATGAAACATGCATAAAAACTTCATGGTTCCCCTCATAGATCATGATGACGACTTCTAGTGGGGTACACAAAGGAGATCCCACATATTCACTAAAATATATGAGATTTGAAATAATATAACATTGAGAATACTAAGTCAAATGTAGTTAAAGGATGGAAGATTGACTAAATGATAAGAGTGTTATGAAGAGAAAACTTATGTTGATCCTTGTTCACTTTAAATTAACTACCCAGGTCATAAAATAACACTTGGACATGTCACCCAGGACATGGGATGCTCATTTAGTATACTACTAGAATCATGTGGAGTACCCTGGTCATGTTAGGTAAAGTCATTGTGCACTCACTGGTATTAACACCCATTTCTCTTAAAGCCCTCCAGGAACACAATCCAATCTTCGTAGGATCCCTCAGACCCGTCTCCACACTCATATAAAGGCACAATCACATGTTATCAAGGAAATTCTATATCACCCAATCTTGTCAACAGACCCTTGATACACCATTAAAGAATTCTAGTGAGATCATTGGATGTCTCGTAGACTTGTTATCCAAGATCATTCTTCACCATCTTGATGTGTCACATTTACACTTATGACTCCCCCTATCTGTGTCAGCCAACTTCTGAAATGAAATTAGGCAATTCATCTATAACAAGTAACACCATCTTTACATGTATTCCATTCTCATGTGATGAATTACAAAACTAGACATTCAGGTGTTAAATATTCTTCTAGACCAATCTTCTTTGATCACGCTAAAACCTTCTAAAATTACATCCATGTTATGTTCCATCCTTAAGGCAAACTAAATGGATAATTTAAATTTCATTGGACATGTCCTGTAGACATCCTTCGATATGTCCAGAAGACAATCCGAGCATGTTGTGGAGAAAATCAATGATTGTTATGTAGGTAAGCATGACAGGTCAAACGAGATTCCCCAAACTCAATAGCATTTTCCATCCTTAGTGTTTAAGCCCTTATTAGTAGGGAAATGTTGCTATTCCATCCCCAATCAATGAAATTATGATGAATTTGATTTTTTCCATAACAGGGATATGTATGATTTCTCTTAGTGGCCTAAGATATATATATTTTCCACACATAGGCTTGTACTAGAACATATGTCTCACATCCACTTTTATAGAGATTGATTATTTTGAATCCCTTGTTTTATAAATTATGTACAGATCATGTTGTATTAGGGAGATGTAGTGATCATATCATTCAAAGAAGCCAACCTTATTGTGTAAGACCCAATCTACGACATAACATGATATATTCTACATATAAGGGAAAATCTATGTGTAAGCCCATGTCCAATTAAACTATATGGATTAAGATTACTATCATAACGTGGATATGTAGAAATTCGTTATAACCACTTATCCTAATATCACATGGCAATCCACCTCAGTGTATTTGATGTCACGTCTTCTTCATTTCAACCATCATAACCCAATTATTCTCAATGGGTTGCTCATTCAACCACATTAATCAATGGACTAAGAGTCTAACTAAACTCTCATGACTCAAATTCCTAATATAACTAGGATACATAGGGTGGATTTTTATGTCCCAGGATCCATATTAATCATTTGATGTGTCTTACCATCAGATAATCCTTGAATCTATATACTTTGATACTAATTACTTTTTATACCATTACTCTCACATCAAACATGGATCACATTTTCTATGGGATTTATGTTAGTCATCTCATTCGCATTATTAATCTCCACCATCTAATGAAATATCAGCACGTAATCCCTTACGAGTGGCATGATATATGTATCCCTCGTATGACTCCATCTACCTCTGTGTCATTCAGAAGGGCATGATTGATCTATAATAACTCAGATTCATAATATATCCATGATTCATAATATATATCCTTGAGACTCTATCTCAACTATCTAATACATAAGTACCTAGACATATGTTCTCTCTGTGTGATGCTAAACTATGTAGGTTTAAAAAACTCAGTGTGTAAGGATTAATAAAATAAACAGGATATATAAGATGCCTCATAATCTCAGAAAAACCTCCAATAAATAATAAATAACTCCAAAAATTATAGGAAATTATGAAGTTCCTAGTTATAAAAATTCAAAAAAAGTAGAAATTCATTACTAAGAAATTGATGATGATGATAAAATACATATTGATGGATTCATTATTTATTCCGACTTATTTTCCAAATAATTCAGGTTAACCAGTGATGATGTTTTAGCATAACATGTATTGTATCGTGATTAGTAACAGATTCTTTAACATATCTTAAATCTATATGATTGTGTAAGAGAAGACAATAATTCTATCAGTGGGGTGTGATGATCCCAAAATCTTATCATCTCGACCAATGTGATCCCCTAAGCATCATTGGGTTTGAAATACCATTTGACAACCATCCTATGGAATGAAATATTGTACCCGGTCATGGATAAGTGAACTTTTGGTAGTTTCTATTATGTAAAATAAAGGCATACTAATTAAAATGATTGTACAACACATTTATGCCCTAACTCACAATCAACCATCATAATAATCCAAACGAACAAAGCAGGAGCCTCAACCTAGTTGAAACATAAGTGGTGATACTAACATGAATATCTAACCTAAAAATGAGCAGTTTATTATATTTTGATCAAATTTTTCATTTTATATGAATAAAAAAATGGCAAACCCGACGTGAATCTCACGAATAAAAGTATTATTTCTTAATAATGTGTTAAAACACTTTTTTACCATTATACATATAAGGAAATATGTTAATAATTTAATTAATATTATAGATGATCCTCTTTAACTGGGTTTACCATGAATTATGTATGTACATTATATAACATTTCCACATAAGAAGAATGTATGGATCGATATTAAAAAGATAAACTATTTTAACCATTCATTTCGGATTGAGTACACATCATGTTAAGGGCATTTCTCTAACATGAGACCCATTTCCTTATTTCCTGTATAAATCCTTGTACTTCATTCATAAAACGTACCCTGATCCAAGATAATTTCATTATCCAATGACTATTCAAAAAATTCATTTGTAGTTGCAACCAACATACGCTGCAAAATGACTTAACCTTCCAATCAACATCAATATCTACTTTCAATATTATTGAACCATGATTAAAATAGAAATTTCATAATTTTAAACCTCAAAATTTTCCATAATGTTCTATGAATTATAATGCTAGTGAGTCTGAACATCCATGGAAATATGCAGTTATGTATGTGTCCCATATAACCCATACAACTGCTTCGGGAGAATATCCCCCAATCACGAAAATCACCCCATCAAATTTCTATTGAATGTGGATCTGGGAGTCAAATATGGCACATATACAGCTCAGGTTCCACTAAGGATGGATCTTATTAACCTTTTTCACTAGAACCATACCACTTGTGCCAACCAGTCACCTACTAATGGTACCACCCGACACTCTTCAACCTCTAACGTCCATTCATAGAAAACAAGGAAGACATATAGGGTGAGGATTAGATAGTTTATCTAGGAGTGGGATCATATCTGCACCCCTAATGATGATTTTTCTCGGCATGTTACATTAGTAACTAGATGGAAGTATCATATCCATGCTCACATGGAACATGTCTATGGGCATATCCCTATAGTTGGAATTGTGAGGCACATATCCCTAATCCCATTTATGAAGTACATATAAATATTCCAATGTCCATGGAAGGATATATATATTATCATATCCTCGCTCCAATCCAAAATATCTACCAAAACATACTGGTGATGAAAGATGTGTAGGCCTATATACCTATACACACTTTTCTAAAACACCATTACATCTTCAACAAATTGGAAAAACCCCACTGGAATATTCTTGATATAGTACACATAAAAGGATAGGTGTATATTCCCATACCTAGGGAAAGGGGAGCACAACACTCTGATAATTATGAAGAAGATTTTTTTCCATAGAAATTGCACATTCACTCTCCAATCTAGAATGATTATCATCATATTTTGGAAAATGACATGGCATTAAACTGGGATTATATTCGAGTCCAAGAGTGGATCGCTAGGTGATACCATCACATGCCTCAGGAAAAGGTCACATTCCTATTAAAAATTTTAGGCACCATATTCCAAAGTCCCATGATCGGGCTCATCTCCTCTTTCTAGTTGGGGATCACCAAGTGAGAGGGTAACATGCCTTAGTATGTGCTCAATTTATTATGGAAGAAGACCAAAGACATACTCTAAAGGCCTAGTATCAGGATCGTATCAAAATTCTAGATGGGGCTTACCAAGATACCTTTGTACATGCCTTGAGATATGTGCATATTCAATTCATGGAATCTTCTTGGCATTTTCTAATAGAACACTTAATCTAGGAACATATTTCTACTTACTCAAATGAATAATTATACCAACATCCTTCTAAAAAAATATGAGAGGAAGCTCGTATCACTTATCCCAATATAGTGTTTTGTCATCATATATCGGTGGTGAATTAATATTTAAAATATTATCAAATTACTAAACCAATTGTGTCTCACCAAGTGAGAGAAGCGCATAAATCAGGGTAAGCTCATATTCCAACCATAAAAGACTAGTGGAATATTCTAAAGGATCTAACTTATACTCTCATTCGTATGATGGATCGCCATGATGGAATTTTACTTTCCCTGAGAAAATATTATATTCCAATAAATATTGAATAATCTCATTGGAATAATCTACCATCTACTAAGTAGTGGGATCATACTCCCACAATAATATAAGGTTATTTATGTATTCAAGAATCTATCATACTGTAGGTTCATATACCTGCACAATTACAATTGGATGTTTGGTGTATTCTATCATGGATGTATAATAAGACAGATATTCCTAATCATATCAATGAATGGTTCTTTTATGACTTTAATGTTACGTTATTAACAACAAAATAATATGTCATTTATTCAATAGAATTATAAGATTATCATTACTATGATAGTCCACCTTGTTTTAGTTAGGAGCTGGATCACATGGACCCTACTCCTGACATCAACCATTTTCAACATCCCCATGGTGATATCTCCCAATGATAAGGATATATTTCACTTTACAATACACCTCTATATAGAGAGGATTTCAAAAAAAAGACGCATTTTTATACATAGTTACTTGGAAGAATCGGGTGTCAAATCCATATAATTCCACATCGACATCCAACAATAATCCAATCCAATAAAAAAGTTACCCATGAACCATATTTTGTAGTCTAATAATATAGATTCATGTATGTATAATGAATACAAGTATTCCAATGATATTTCGATATATTTTTCTATAAAAACCCTCCCACCATTTTGTAAACCCTCTCCACATCTGACTATGAGGTCCTACCTGAGAAATAAAAGTGGTTCATGCCATACCTACAACAAAAAATGATGTCTAATCATCAAAGACTGAAGGATATACATCTACCTAATCCATGGTTTGATTATCACCTTCCTTTCATCAATGCACTACATTTTTTCTGGATATATGTGGATTTTTTTAGCCTAGAACCCGAGAATAGAGGATGATGAAAAACACCTACTCAGTGTTTGTCTCCACACTACAAAAACTCTTTGCTAACTTATTTTTGGTGTATCAACAGATGTTCAGTTCTAAATATTTCTGAAAATGGAGAATTACAGTTCACTACGTACAAAAAAACATTATAAACCTACTGATATGGTATCCTATAATTTCATATCCTCCTGTGTAATTATAGGACTGGGTAGGGAATGATCCAGTTTGTTACTACAATAGAATTATCCTAATTTAGAAATAACCATACATGAAAAAAAAAATGTAGATAACCATATTATCACCATTGAATTAGGACCCTAAAATTAATAGAAATTAATTTCAGACACAGAAGCCAATGTATTGATCAATTGGTAACCATCCTATAAAAAATGATTCTGATTATTGGTTTTAATCTCACCTAGATCCTACAAGAACACAACTGCACCAAATAAAATTGTAAATTGTTATAGGTACCATAATAGTCATCTATGAGTGATGAAAGATCACAATGTCGGTGGCATATCTTCTATCATATCCACCTATCATGTAATCAATTAATGATAAGATTCATGACATATACTCAGTAGCTGCAAACAAATTGTATCATACTAGGATGGGGGAATTTATATCTCAATCATTATCATGAGGTTCATCATCCCCAAAGTGGGTCATGTGGAAATAAATTTTTAATCCATATCAACCCCACCCCAATGACCTAGGGTCATTCATATATCATTATTTATCATGGAAATCATCAAATTCCATCATAAAATCATTGGAACCTCAGGGATAATGATATAAATTTTTTATCCTTAACCACCCCTAGCCCCTTGGGATGGGGGGAATTTCTTCATCATCATCACCATAAAAAGAATCATTATTTTCCATCTTGGGTGGAAAATATTGGTGGTTGGTATCCCATACATTACTCCCACCACAATAAAAACCTCTTTCATTCATCGCTCATTCCACAAAATGAAAAAAACAGCTATCATGTAATTGTTTGTATACATGGATGGGAGGACCATAAGATGATGTAATCCAACCCCAATAGGTTACCAATAATAAATTTCAAAATATATTCAGTGTTTTTTGTAATTACACATATACAATTAGTGAAGAATAATCCTCTTGGGTCAAAAGTAATGGAATAACAACCATTATCTCACATGCATCTGTGAATGCTTTCTCCATCAAATAAAATAGATATGGTTGATCAAGATGAAAGTATAGATGTCCAAAAAACGAATAATATACGGTGAGAGGAGGGTGATTTAGAAGCACCAATAGAGGCTTCACACACCATGAACCAAATAATCACCACTGGAAATTCGGGCCAGAGCCACACTTTAAAACCATTGCTAAGGATCCTCAAATTGTTGCTATAGATCTATAGAGACTGTTCAAACTGTTGATATGGTATTACAACCATGATTCTAAATATGGTAATATAAATATAGCCATAGTTTAGAACTATGGCTATACTAGATGATAGAAACACTTTATTTCTACTATTTCTAACTATTGTTATAGGGTATGAAAATCAATAAAAACATATCCCCCAGTAGTATCCCACCCCAGGCAAAGTGCCCCCTAGATAGCCACCCTCCCCCACTCACCATAAACTAGAAAACCCCCCTGTAGCCCCCTCTCCCTATTCACATCCCCCCTCTCCCATGAAAATCCCCTAGGAAAGCCCCCCCCACCCATCCCACTAAAAAATATCCCCCACATTCTCCCTTGCACAACCCCCTTGCAGCCCTCCCCCATGCAAAGCATCCCCTAGACCATAGTCATATCCCATGGAAAACCCCCCATGTTCCTTGAAATCACCCCCCCTTCTAGACACCCCTCAACCAGAACACTAGACCCCCCTTCTTGGATAGCACCCCACCCCATCCTAGACAGCTCCTCCTTCCCCCAGGACTGCCCCCCCTCGTAGAAATCACCCCCTCCTGGACACCATCACCCGTACACATCACCCCATGCATACCACCCCCTGTAACGCCTCCGCTAGATAGCCCCCTTCCACCTGGAACCCCCCCCCCCACTCCTGGACAAAACACCCACTTCGACACCACTCACCCAAGACACCCCCCTCCTACACACCCAACACACTCCCTCGTTGAAATCCCCTACAAATCCCCCCACCCCACTCCCCCTGGACAACCCCCCCTTCACCCCGGATTTTACCCCCTTCTTAGCCCCCCCCCCCCTTATGGACACCCCTCCCCCTTGAAACTGGACAGCCCCTAGTTTCTTGGAGAGCACCCCCACCCCCATCCTAGACACCCCCACCCACCCTACCAGACACCCCTCCCTCCTGGACCCACCACCTTCCTAAATAACCCCACAAACCTCCTTCACACCCTCACCCCCTTTTTGTACCCCCTTCAAATTCCCCCCCCCCCACTCACCCTGGATACCCCCCCCCCCTCATGAACCCCACCCCCTCAAACCCCTCCCCCCAGTACACCCCCTCCCCCTACCCCCCTCCATTCTACTTGTACCCCCATACACCACACATACACACCCCACTGCATACCCCCCATCACTCCCCCAGAACTGCCCCCTTATCTTGGATAGCCCCCCCCCCCCCCCACTTGGACAACACCCCCACCCCTCCTGGACTGCACACCCTCCCTCCTAGACACCCCACACCCCCACAAAGCCATCCCTCCACTCCCCACTAGACACCCCAAGACAACACCCCTTCTCCCCACCTGCACACCCCCTCCCATACGCCCCTGCCCCCAACACACCCCCAACCCTCCCCTCAAACCCACATGCACACCCCTCCCCCTATCACAAACACACCTTCCACCGCCAACACCTCAATGCCCCTACCCCTCCCCCCAACATCTATACAGCCACACCCCTTCCCACTAACTTTCCACCACCAGCACACCCCTCCTCCCAGCACATCACCCATGCACCTACCCCCACCCCCCACCCCATCCTCCCCAACCCCTAATAGCCCATTCCCCCGTCCCCCTACCTGCACACCAATTTCCCCTCCCCTGCACTCACCCCCTTCCCAACACCCTTCTGACCCCACCCCATTCACATTTCATTCCACTTCAACAACTTAATGAAATATGTGTATAAAGGATCATTCATGATTTCTTTCTGAAAACCCTATTTTACCCTATATAAGGATAATTGATGATTTCCATGAATCCAATATTTATTTTGGAATGAGAATTTGTTTATATTATAATTAATAAATCTAGATTTTTTCGATAATATGGAATACTTTTCAAGGATGTGTATCTATTTTGTGGGGAGTTTATAATTACCTATATCGTTACGAGTCAGAGAATTAAAATGAAATTGAATTTTTAGTCTCCAAGTAGCGACATATTAATTCAGTGTATTTAGAAAAACAAATTGAGTGATGGGATGTCTTGTAGCGATTTTTTATTCTTATTTATGTGTTTAGGTGGTTCATGGGTTAATCAAGTAGTAGTTAGAGGGTTTATAGTCCATTCCAGATAATTTGAAGACCCATTAAATACAATGTCTGGGTACATTGGGTACCAAGTCAAATAATGGAAAAAATAGTTAATTATGAGTTCTATTGTGGGATATCCACTAGTGAGGAACTGGATATGTCTTACAGGATAGCGATGTGTTAGTTTTATGGTTGGGTTCACTAAGTATTTCGTACCCCCTTACAGTATTCATGCAGGACATGTCTTGAATGACATAGTGGTGGTATATGATATGCTTAGAAACCTAGCCTAAAGAATATGTTGGTTAAATGAGATGGGATATAGGACCCAAACCTATGTGAGTGGGTGATATAATGAGATGAGAAAAAATACCACACCCAGAGTGAGATGTTTGTGGCATAATATAAGATACATGACCTCACCCAAAGTGGGATGGTTTCTATTTGAGGATGTTTATGTGAAGTCAATCAGAGTGAGTGGGAGGTGTTATTAGAGAAGTTATGAGACCTCAAATTGAGTGGGAGGGTGTAAGAAAAAAATAAAACCTAGGATCATAAATTTTTATGGGACCCCACATTGACTGAGACAGTTCTATTTCAGACTTGTGTGTCAATCCATTCCCTCAATTGATGTGGAAGAGGGAAGTGTTTCATAATGAGATGACATTTAGAAGTGAAATTGGTTGAATTAAGTAATGTTATGAATTTTATTGACCTGACTTGCACAAGATGAGTAGAAACCAATTTTATTTTATATTAATATATATGAGAACATAATGTGCTATATCTAGTTTACAAAATTGGTGGTACCCAACTGAGATTATACAAATCCCAGCGTAAGTTCACTTAAGTGCATATATAGAACGCCATGTTTTACATTAATGTTACAATTTATACAATTGATATATAAAGTGTCCCTATATACTAATTTGGGAGTATACTCTGAGGATAGAGTGGGGTTTTAAATTTGAGACTTCCCTATATGTTTCCTCTATTTACTTTTGATTTAGATTGAAATATAGAATGATCATTGTGATATGAATATAAATATTTTACATTGGTGTCATTGCAATTATAACATGTGAAATGACCCACCTTTTTAATAAAGTAACTAATCATTAAATTTTAATTTTTAATATTTTAATTAATAATTTTAAAGGTATACTAAATCCTAGAGAAGGTCTAAAGAGCCTACAAGGCTTGTTTGGAGCTTTTTGTTCTAGAAACTTAGGATGCAGGCTGGCCCAAACAATTAGTGGAAACTATGTGACCAAAGCCGCATGGTCTGTTTAATCAATGATGTTGTAGACATGGGAACCTAAAATTATACATGGTTTGCCTAAAGTAATGTAGGGCTAGGTGCACATCCATGTGGCTTATTATAGAGGGGGGAATAACCATTTATCATTGTTTGTAAACAGTTTTTGAACTGTGTTCATAAACCGAGTGACGTGGGGTTTTGGGAAAAAATAACATTTTCACCTCATTAATTATAAATTTTTTTATCATTTCCCCTTACCTATAGTGGATATTCAAGGGGATTGTACTCCCATAGAGGTTCTTACTCCACCAAGCTGGGATCTTCTACTACTCCTACTTCTCACATCTATTTTCAATTCCATCAGGATCATTAGATAACACATGTTAAGACTAAACTTGGGTTTATACTACCATGTCGGAGTTCAATGATCTTGGTGTATTGGTTGTATATCAAATTTAAATCTTCAAGAATATTCCAATGTTTCTAGTAGACATGTCTCTAGATTTTCTTGATGTGGTTAAGTCATTCAGGGCTGAATTAATGGGAATCCTACACACTTTACAAAGTCATGTATTAAGCTAGTTTGAGTTAATTAAAATGTTTCAACCCTATATAACTTCCACTTCAGAACTTTGGTTGTTAATGTTTTTTATAGTGTAGTTGATAAATTTATCACAAAATAGAATTCTGTGTCCTCAGAGATTCAGTCCCTATAGTAGGATATGTGTACAATATTCCTTATGAACAATTTCAAGAAGAATATTATGGATGAGTTCCACAATACCAGATAAGATAGCATGAAGCTTGGTATTGGAACTAATAGATACATAAATTATTTTGTGTTCTTTTATGATGAATTTAATAGGATGTTGAATGAGAATATGAATGTCTCTAAGTATGATCAATGTATGGTTTCTGAACTCTTTTTCTAGAATCTAGAAATTACAAGTATTTTTTAACCACTTTGAAAAAGGTATATAATTATGTTCAAGGGTTTTATTCATATTTTCCTTGATAAAGAAAGTTGTTATTAGAAAACTAGTTTCTAAAACAATTATAAAATTATAGAAACATGTTTTGAAAAAAATCCAAAAATTATAGAGTTCAAATAAAATTATTAGTCAAAGGGAACCTACATCAACATCAAGGAACGTTTTATTTTGATGTCAACAACTCTAATATTCCTATTTTATTCTTACACTAATATGAAACTTCACATATATATAAGGACAACTAGCCCCTATATACATATTTTTGTGGAAAAATATGCACAAGGGGGTCCTTAAGAATAAGTTTATAATTGAATATACTCCATTACACTTACACATGTATGCGTTATTCATATCATTATATAAGAACACCTAGCCGTAATATATATATTCATATTACCGTGACTAAATATATATAAAGGGGGAGCTTATATATTTATATTCCTACATGTTCATACACATGCAATCCTTCATCAATAGTGAAATGAATCCACCTCAACAAAATCCAAAACACATTTCAAAAAGATAAGGAATCCAAAAATAAATGAATCTATAATTAAAATTAGGCCAAATAATTAAAATGGAATAAACGGTACCCAAATCTGATGTTGAACTCACTGTGCTCGATGTTGGTAGATAGCACCAGGCTCACCATAAGAATCCACCTTTATGAAAATAGTGGAAAAAGAAATGAGGTACAACGACTTCTTATGTATATGGGATCACTGTATCAACAATACATGATAAATGACACATGAATCCATTACCAACAATGAAAAATAATATTCAGATTGATATGTATATCCTAATAGTAAATAAAATTATCATTAATAAATCTAGTTATTTTTTAAACATCACTAATTCAGCTAAAATGACAACGATTTAAGCTCTGATTAATAACACAAGCATTGAATAAACATAATCTATATTATTCTTAAAAAATCATGATGTTGTTTTTATTTTTCATCCAGATTATCTTTTAACCCCAATGCCCAGGCAACATCACCCCCCCTTCACCCCAACCCCTACCCCTAACACACCCTCTCCCCACCATGCACCCCCACCCCTTCTCCTTGCACCCCAAATGACCCATCCCAACTACACACCCCCTCCCCCAGCACACCACCTCCCCCCTCACCCTGCACACCCCCTCCCCTTCCCCCCTCCCCACTATAGCCCCACCACCCTCCACACCCCCTTGCCCCCTTCCCCAACACCTTCCCCCCAGAACCCTCTTCCCCCCCTCACGCTAGACACCCCCATGAACCCTTCTCCTACACCCCCTTCCACTTGCACCACCACTACCCCTACACCCCCATTACACCCACATCCCCACCTCCCTTATACAGCCCCCTACACCCCTCACCCTACCCTTTCCCACATTCTATTTATGTCTACTCAAGAACCTATAACACAATAAAATTATTTTCCAAACATGATCCAAGGATATGTAAAATATATAATGATTAATAACATTTCATTTATGTGTCACATTACACACCCTCTTTCGAAATATTTTTTTTGAGAAGTATCACCTCAGGAATCCTAGAACAACATGGGCCACTTCATTCACACCAAAATTCGGTTAATAAATCTTAAGGAATATATAGTAATAAGGGTCCATGTGAATTGGTAATTGGATCAATTTAATCAAAAGATAAATAAGTTACCCTTAAGTTTAACAGACCAATATAAAAAAAGGTTGTGAGGTATTTATGGTAAATGGTTTAAATTAGTTCTGACTGGAATACCCTTACCCCCCCTCTCATGTTATATCTTTTGATAATACCATAATAGGACCTGACATAGTTGATCAATCCAATCTTTATAACCATAAAAACGACAATGGTTAGGGAATCACTTTCTAATATGTCTAGTCAGATAAAAACTACAATTTCATCTACTGTAAACCTAAATCACTATGCAATAGAGGAAAATGATTCAAGAAACCCAAACATACAAAATGGTTCAAATTTACCACTCCATTAAATGTCTCGTCATAGTTTAGAACTACAATAGCTACACCTAATGATTAGAAGAATCATCCTCATGGTCATCCAAAGAGAAACACTATATATTCTACTAAGACCGTTATGGGAGAATTAATTTAAATATCTCAAGACATGGTCCTATGCCAAATATGATTTATACCTATATAACAAAAAATTTCATTTAGAAATATGGGAAAAACTAAAATCACTTAAATAAGATCAAACTGTGAAAATATCATTCTTAAAAATCCCCACAATTTAAAAAAAGGAATAAAAACTCATTTCAACAAGAAAAAAACATTAAATCAAATCTCACATCCTTAAATAATACAAAATCCATTTTATAGGATAAAGTTACAACAACCAAAGTATATAATTTCAATAAATACTAACACCATATTTGATAATCAAGAACTAATTTAAAATAAAATCTCACTCAAACATCATAAATATCTGCTCTATTTTCAAAACACCTCATGAATTTCATCATAAGGTAATAAAATTCCTAAAATCCCATTTTGTTTTAAATCATTTAGACAATTATAAAATGTAATCAAACTATTTCAAATCTTAATGGGAAATTCAAAAGAAAATCATAAAAACGATTTTCTAATCCAAAACATCCATGAATCCCATTTTAAAATTAATCACCGAAATAGATTTAAATTAAAACACATCATGAAATTTATTTTCAGTTTAAATCATTTCTGGATTTTTCTAAAACTTACTACTATTAAAAATATTACACATGATATTCAATATAATATACAAATAATCCCCCATAACCAGTTTTGGAATAACGAAATTTCAATAAATTTTCATTTGAACAAAAAAATTGAAGCACCTATCATAAGAAAAAGAATAATGTGGAATGACCTACATACAATTGATCGATCGAATGATCAATCATAAATAAAATCCTACCAAAAGGTAAGCCCAATGTTAACCTCTAACATATAAGATTTCCGCATCATCTTGGGGAAGTCAAGGGAACCTAACAAATTCTACTAAGTCAAACATATCAAAGGAAACACCTATGAAAATATCAATCCATATTTTCATAATGTATTACGTTATGTACTAGGTTTTAGATGAACATGGAGTAAAACCCATCACCCAAAGGAGCAATCACAACCCTAAAATTCTTACTTCAGTCTTTAAACATGAAGAAATGCAATCGAGTTTCATCTCAAGTCATTTTCACTTTATTTTCAAGTCTCAAACATCATAAATCACATACAACTGATATAAATTGATGAAAAGTCATAGGGACCACCTATAACATATTTATATGATCATATCCCTCTGATATTGATTTATAGGCCGATAAAAATCATTATGATTCCACGAAATAGATAAAATCTCCAGTGTAATGGATATAGAATGAAATTCCTAGAAATGGTGAGAGAGGTTGTGATGGGACCCATCATGGTTGGAGGGACATGTGTAGAAGGTATTTGGGAATAGGGAGACACCAGGATATTGGTTGATGGTGGAGGGTCACGAATCCGAGGAGGATGGAGGAAGATGACACTTCCATGAGGGAGGTCGATGGGGGAGGGTCACTGATTGGGGGAGGAGGGAGTTGGAGGGAGACACTATGAGTGAGAGGTCGAGGGAAGAGGGTCACAGATCATGGTAAGATGGAGAAGGATGGAATATAGTGTTTTGTAATGAGGAATAATGGAAGATGATCCTAGCGGGGTTTGAAAAAAAGGAATGGAAAATTTTAGCAATAGTTTTTTAATTAAACTGTGGATATATAGATGATATAGCCATGGAACTATAAAATAGTGGCTATAGGTCCATGGTTACTTCCTAAATTTATAGTATTGAAGGCTCGAAAATCTGGGACCTTTGAATAATGACATACCACATCTCTGGTAGAACACTGCAAAATTAAAATCAAACTGTCTTCCCACAACCCAGAATAATTGAGGATTCTTTTATGGAGGAATAATTTTCACAATATGAGAGTAGGTTACAAACACTTATATAACTCGATTAGGAGAATATGTGGGGAAAAATTCCCTCTAGGTATCATCTTTAGGAAGAAATGAAAATTCTCCCTCCCATATTTGATCTTTTAAAAAGTGCATTATCTAATGAATGGATTGGATAAAAAGCTAAGAATTCCATCCACATAAATGAGTAATTCAAAAATGACTATAACTTACTTGCATTGTGGTGAAATTCTCTCCCTCTTGTGGGTTATAATCTTTTCATAGGATGAATTGATTATTAGTGGGTGATAAAGGTAGGTCCAACTCATTAACCTCCAACTGTTCTCTATATAAGGGATGCAACTCAGACCACATTACTCTCAGATATGCTTAACATCATCTAGTCCTTAGAAACTCTAAACAAATCCATGGAAGGGTGATGAAAACCTATTGAACATAATATAATTTCATATCCCATGTTAGTGGATGATACTATTCCACCAGCTAATTTTTTTCAATACAACCTTATATACCATTGATGGTTAGGGTGACCCCGAACATCATCTCACACATATCGTATCCGAATGAAAACTAATTATGGGCCCTTGAGACCAATTGGAGGTATCCATGATGTGGTTTCTTTTACAGACTTTGACAGGGATGCCCTCTATTCATTATAACCATCTTCCAGTAGTATCCCTTGAAGGATGAGAAGACCTTACTCATTATTGCATTGATCAATTCATCTCTATGAGGAGTTAAATAATAATACATGACCTAAAAACTATAAACAATATAGAATTGAGATTTTGAATGACTTCATAGCTATATGGAATGATTTAACCTATTTAGTCAGTATACCTCTCTCACATGAGAAAAATAAGGGTCTATGTGGAGAAAATATCATAGATGAGTTGCAGACATCTCTATTCTAAATTAATTATCTAGGTGGGTTCCATGAGCTCACATAAATTCACTATTGTTGGGAAAATACAATTTAGAAATCCCAATCAGAAAACAACACTCAAGTCCTTATAACATAGGAAAATTATAGGAAAATCAAAATCTATAGTTATCCCTCTCACACTAATAGCAGTCCTCATCCAAGCACTGAGGTAGTTCCCTAACCACCCATCACCTCTTAACGAGTGTAAATAACCACAAAATCTCTCCTAAAAGAAGAAAAATGTAATAAATGTCAAAAATGATATGAAGAATGGATCAATAGTTCATACACTTTCTAAAATAAAAAAGTCTAGGATTATTTGCCCATATCCATGGACAAAAGCCTGGTCCTAAGGCAGCAGTAAAGGAAGCTCATTTATGTCAGCCTCACCAACTGTCCGGACTACTACCCTTTTCTTATAAGGTAACATCAAAACATATAGGACTAATTTTCCTTCAAATAATTAATTCCAGGCATGGTCAATTTTTTATAGGTTCTATTAGATAAATCATAGGAGTTGGTGGAATATATAACTATTGTCTAGTCAAAATAGAAAGGTGGTCAGCAGAAATTTTTGACCCTATATGACAGGAAGTTTGACAACTAGATTACATAAAAAATAGTTGTATTATCTCTTGAAAACATCAGAGAGTTGATACTCTAATCCACAATAGTTTTGTTACCCAAAATTTGTGAAATCAGATTTGTACCTCAAAAGTGGTAATGACCACCAAATTTAGATAGAAATATAGGATGATGAGTTATATTCAACTCCATCACATTCACTAAATCTTTTATATTTCAACATTATGAAATCTGAAGCATGTGAATAACCCCACTAAATAGATCCATCATCAAATTAAGAGATCAAGTATTGTTCTATTAATTAGGAAAACATTGTAGGCCCCACCTTCGATAATGAATATTCCATAGAATACAATTTCCCCACACATAATCGTGGAACAAGTTTCTGCATGCACAGAGATTGAAGATACATGGTAGAACACGGGTGTGGTCGAACACAATAGTTTTTAAAAATTTTAATGTGAACATATAGGTAGTTTCGACCCATGGTAAGGAACTCCTTCAATCCCATAAAATATATAGATGTGTCCAAGAACACTCCATGAGTCATTGTTTCTCATTTTTCCTACATGATCACCTAGCGGGGGTGAGACTATTTGATCAAACTAAAAAAATGGGGATTGTTGGTATGACCTACACCAATGGAATAATATTATCCCTTGAAAATTCTACAAGAACCAGACCCATTCACCTTGAATCCCTCATCTCTTAATCTATATGTCAAAAAGAATCCCCATATCAGGAAGCAGAACATCTTGGGAAAAAGTGTAAAATGCTGAAATGGCTGGAGGTTTATGTAAGAAAACTATCAATCATGGATGTTATATATCATTCAAAATGACATAGGGAGGAACATTTTCATTATCACCAGAGCCTGTTATAGTTAGATCTAGAAGTCTTGATAACCCTGATTTGTCGAGTGGAGACTGTGGCATCAAAATTTTGTGTCTCCAACTCTATTAGAATTCAGTATCTCCATCTTGTTCATTGACTGTGATATGGAAGTGGTTATACAAGTCACAAAAAAACCTTATATGTTTTTGTTAGAATCCATAATGTTGACATCCAATGGGCCTTAATTGATAGTGGTTTTTGGGTAAACCTTATCCAAGTTTGAACCCTTCATCATTTGGGATATAGTGAAGGAGACCTATCTCTAACAAATATTACCATTTAATGATATGATAAGTCTGATAAAAGGATCATCAGGAAAATAATTATCAAATCTAAATCTTGGTATCTCACCTCTAATGATACTTTATGGTTCTCCAATAAGAAATTGTATATAATTTTTTCCTTGTAATTACCAAGCACCAATACCCTATGGAGGTACATTCAACATTCAATCAGTGTTTGAAATATATGATTGATGTAAAGGTTGACATACTACATGGTGAAAATACCCCCCTCAAGAAATTAAGAGTGACATATTCTGAAATTGGTTTATATTAATGGAATGGAATCAACAAATGTTTGATTCAGATTTGTATTTCACAACCCCAAATTGAATAGGATCCCGCATGAAAATACCTTTTGTTTGATGAAAGAAACTATTTTATCCCCATAAATCTATAAGAGGTGATTGAAATGACCCCACATGTATAAGCACCACATGTCGATAATGTTAGTGTAAATTAAAATCTTCGTCAACATCTCTTTGTAATAACTCGGATAGTAGGAGATCATAATATCTCTTCTCATGGTCTCTCCCACCGCTATAGTGATGAAGATTCCCCATGATATTCAACTCTATCTGATAATTACTCCACAAACATGGAGTTGGAATAAGATGAGAATGACCTCAAGGATTCCATACTTTATATGATGAAGGAGTATCTACCACCATTGAGGATCATAGGAAGGTGAATATGGTATCATTATTAAACTCGTGTGCTACACATATTAGTTCCACCATTCATGTAAAATTGAAAGAGATTTATATTTCATTTATGAAGTATGATAAATATTTGTTAAATTTTAACTTTAGAAATATGAATTGACATAATCAATATGTGGCTACGCACCATCACGACTTACCTAATGAGCATAAAGGCTCTATGTAGGTACCCAGGAGGATTCAGGTCCCTCCTTCCACCAATGTATAGGTAGAACATGAGTAAATGATCAAATAGAAATTTTTTTGGGAAGTGAAGCACCCATTATGTCTCACCAACACCATCTCTATCATGAAAAAGAATGGGTAGATTAGGGTATGTATAGATTTTAGAGAACATAATCAATACTGCCAACATGATTACTTCCCATTTCTAATCATATAACTAATTATTGATGAACATAATGACTTCATAAACCATTTCTTGTTTTATGGTAATTCATGTTACCATCAGATAAATATGGCCTCGAAAGATGAATAATCCCCTGCAATCATAATTCCTCCAGGGATTTTTTTATCAGGTCAATCCAACTGGATTAAAGAATGTTGTCACCATGTATCAATTAAACATTTATTACATATTTGTTCATTCTTATGAGGAATAATAGAATGTTATGTTGATGAAATTACAAAAAAAATATTGATAGTAATGTGATCACATCACCAATCACTAATCATTATTAGATAATATGTTATAGTAAAGCCTATGGATGTGTCTTCTAAAATTTACCTACGGTGTAACATTAGAGAAGTTCCATGGCTCTATGGAATGACTCTATAGAATCATGGTGGACCCAAAAACCAAATATTATCTTAACATTTTCACCACCCTAAATCTATGATAATTTAGTCCTATCTAATGGAACCTCTCTTATATTCATTATTTCATAGGCTACGTCTTAAAAAAAGACGTCCCCTTCTCCATGTTAAAGATGAAGGAAATCTACTACCAATGGGTGATGACTACCAAGAATCCCTCAATAGTCAAACGTAGTATATACTTCAAACACAAGTTTTGATGACTCTAATGGATGGGACATCAGTCATCATTTTTGTGGAAAACATGGAATGATCACATGGCACCCTACTCACATAGAAAAATGATGAGGTGAGTGACAACCGTCTCTACTACCTCTTCCAAATAATTCTAGGTACATGTACCTGATACTATGAATTTGAGAAGAAATGTCCTTCAATCATCATCGTTATGAAATATGTTAGGAATTACACGAATAACCTTGAATCTTGTTTAATTTACCATGTCATTCCTCTTACATCATTAGTCATCATATGATGACTAGAAAGATGGCCAAATGTGTGGTCATTATGTAGAAATACAACATTCAGTTCATATCATTGAAAATAGGTATAGCTGATTTCTTCACAGAGCATATTACCCTAGGGTACACATTGGTTGACACTGAGCTTCCAGGTGAGGATTTATTATATGCCCATTACACTCCAAGGATATAGGGTTTTTTTATAGTTCCTACCAATTTCATATCAAAAAAGGATGTAATACATCCGACTCAATGGGTTGGCTTAGGGATTGTGTTTATCACTACATGGAAATTTGTTTTCACTACACATTTTCACTATCAATATTCATCAAGAATAACAAGGCATAATACCTCAACCTTATAAATGAATAAGAACTTGCCCTCTAGATAAAAAATCCAACAGATATATTATTTGTGATACATAACTAGTGCTAAAGTATATAATTGGACAATATGCCATCATAAAAAATGAACCAACCCCTCTCACATACTATGTTAGGAGGACCTATGGAATAATTCCTTTTTAAGACCACGTTACATCATATTCCCCGATCATAGTATGATTCCACTGAGGAATTGGATAATTCTTCCACAATCATTGGTGGACCTAGTTTTTAGGAAGAAATCTTCAATATCACACAATGAAGAATGGTCTCATTGGTCTTCATCTATGATATTAATGATACCAGTCATGTCAATACTAACCTATAGTGTGATGGACAGGCATCCACCACTAGATGTATGGATCCCTAAATCAGTAATGAAAAATATGGGTCTCTCGCTATAGATGGATCTATAGTGGAACCTATTCAATGTCATGTTGGGAACATTACCTGTAAATTTTTTCTAATGATCATAAAACCCTCTAAATTCATTGATTTTATTGAATCCTCCTCATATTCATAGCATATGGAGATATTTTTCTATTGTGGACGAACTCTATTTGGGCCCCTTCATTTCTCTTCAATTTTGGACAAGACTCTCCATTAAATCAGGATGCTTCGTTACTTTTAGATAATAATGATACAAGAATGTATGTACTTCACCATGAAATTTCATTCAATCTAGTTTCATTCATAATTCAACTGTCAGGCCCCATAATTGCTATATATTACAAAATTGTCCTTGTATTATTCCATTTATAGAGTGGATATTATAGGGGAATATCCACAATAAAAAAATATAGTATAAGAACATCCTTTATATTATAAACTTATTTTATAAAAGGGATTAAGAAATAACGCTCAATGAATTCAATATGATGAACATTATTGACTTTGTAATTCCCCATATCATCACTTGGTTTAGAGCCCCTCATGAAATATTGATTGAAAATGGAACAAACATATATCCTATAAATTTAATGAAACTGGAGAATAAGTAAAATATTGAGTATAATCCCATATCTCACTATCATGCACCTAAAAATTGAATTATATAGGCCATCAATAAGATTATTTAAGATATACTCTAGATGATTGCGATCAAGTATGGGAAGTCCAAGCTAGAAAAATCCTCCATGCTCTATGGGACTACCATACAAACATGTATACTGCTATGAAAGCAGTTCCATACTCATTGGTTTATTGAATCATGTTTATGATCCCCATATGAGTATAGTTTCCTTTGCTTTGAATAACTATTTTCAGAAATATCTTGGATGAAGAGCAATAGAAAAGGTGGATGGACGAGTTGTATTGGATCGATGATAATTGGTTGTTTATATTGGAAAACCTAAATTACCATAATAATTGTACAACATGAGCCTTAAAAAAGTCTTTCCTTTATTAATTCAATAAAATATATCTTGTGTACTGTCCCATGAACCAACTGATAATTCTAAAGATGACATAGATGTTGGAACCCTAATTGATGGTCCTAAAATCATATATAGGTTCCATCACAATAGATCTTACCCAGATGCCTAAATGGATAGGGGAAGTGTAAAACTGCACACCAATGTGAGGTTTCTAAATAAATATATTTCATAGATATCATCAATAGATTATAAATCAGGTTATATGATATTAAAATGCACATTTTCATCCTAATCACACGACGTTAAATAGTACATATTTCATATTGGCTACATGATTTTAAAATGCACAAAAATATATTATAATGGTAGTAACATGATAAACTATATAACATCCAATATCCTAATCACAAGACATAAAATTTTAAAAAACTCATCCTGGATGAAAGAAGTTATGCTGCACATTGTCTCTCATCCTAGCAGATATAAGTTAAATTTCACAGCATCTAATGTTTTGGAAGCTATACATTTAACTGAATATAAATTCACACCCATAATCAATGATGATAAACTAAACAGAATTCATTGATAACATAGGATGTTAAATAGGACATATCCTAGTATGGTTCATCATTTAATGTAGGATACATATATATTTTTCATGTGAAATTTAATAGAGCAGTTTATTTCATCAACACTTGACATTAAACTAGGTGATAGGTATCACCTCACTAATTAATCCCCTCACATGAGAAATGAAATTATTAAATTCCAAAATACCCCTGTGATAATTATCTCTACAAAAGGTATACCTCCAACTAAGAGCTATGTGTTGCCTGATTTCTACTAAGACATGATACATAGTGATGCATTAAACCCTAGTCTTGGTCCCAGATGTAATATTAATTTTCTATCAGGTCATGTGATCCTCCTCATTACTACCTGATAATAAAAGAAATATAATATGTCCTTACAACATTATTTTAAATTTCATTGATCTATTTTCATACTTCCCTTTCATATCCGGTGACCTACGTTCATAATAAAAGATTTTAGACTTCATGGATGATGTCCTTTCCACAAGAAATTAAACTACAAGAGTTTCAAAAAAATATTTAACATTATAATAATTTCAATGAGATAGTTATAGATTCCTTGATCTTATATTTTGGACCATTTAAGACATGATACAAAATTTATAGGTCCTATAATTAGTTAGCTCTAAATTATGTAAATTTCCCTTTCCAATACTTATTTATCACATCAGGTATAGCACACTCAATCTTAATAAAATTGGAAATAGGTTACTTCATAAAAACAAGGTGTAATAGCTCCCTATAGACCATCGTGTTCCTGAATGCAAGACCATAATGGAATTCTGTGCTTCCTAACTGCATGGCAATAAACTACATGGTGGATATGTTTTTCATGACATAAAATTGAACAATCCTATCAACCACCCATATGAGGACCAACAATATTTGTGTTGGTGTCCTATAATAACCCCATTAAAGTACTATGTGTGGTACGATTCTTGATAGAAAAGTACACATATTGATTCTTGAATATCTAACCCCTAGTCTATTAATAGATGGGAAACATAAACAATTTCCCCCTTCCATGTGTATATGCCAGAACTATGCATGAAGATTTTTTTTTCAGGAAATAAATTTGGATTTATTACTACCACCATGGGATACATGGTGAAACCCATATTTCCATCCTAGGTTCTAGCCATAGTACACATTTTCTACTTCAATACCTCAATGTAGTTGGCTCATGATGTTAAACTATATAGTTCCTCAAGATCTATGTTTCGATTGATTCCTATCACCACAAGATATGTAGTTATTATGGCATATCAAATCTGGGGTTTATAAAAAATCATTGTAAAAAATTTTTATATATTTGTATGGTTCATACATACATTGAGGGTCTCCAAATGAAACAATAGATTTGGATTTCTTTCGGTAATCATAGGATATGTAGTGATGCTCATATATCCAATCCTAGGACTATAAATAATAACTAAAAAAGAAACACACCCCAAGTGCATAGAATATGATTCATAAATTATATTTTAGAATATATATGAGTCATATATGCTTATATATTTCTTGTTCATGTAATGTATCATGTATAATTTTTCACATTAGTTTCCACATCCGTACTGCATGACGTAAAACAAAAAAAACTTCATTACTATATTTTGATAAACTTACTTGATAATACCCTTACCGCTAGATGTTAAACTACATGGAGACATAAAGAACCCCACATACAGATGTTAATGTGTGGAGACTATTACACATTTTTTCCACTTATCAATGGACCTTGAGAGACATAACCTACTCAGCCAGATTATGGGATGCTTCTGTCATCTTTTAAGCTCCTCAATCGATAAATCTGACTTCATTTGTTGAGTGCCTAATGTATACAATATCATTTCATGGCTTTATTTATGGATAGGAATCATCAAGAGACCCTTTTTTAACTCTAAATTTTTATAGGGCTCATTCATATGCGCCTATGGTTTTCACACAAATGTGTCCTTATGAAAAATGAGATTTATGATTATTTTGATCCCTATCATAATTGTGGTTGTGCATAACAAATTAATGTTTCTTGATCCACTACTAGTGTGATTATATAATATCACAACTCCTAACATGTGAACCTCGATCTGGGATTAAGATTATTTCTTTCTCCAGACCAAAAGAATGTTACGGAGATCATGAACTTGTGTATCATCATTAGGCTCTTATATATCATACATCATATTAGCTCTATTTATTATATGTCCTGACCATACACAGTATAGACATTATTCAATGTTGTATGACCCTAAACACTATCCTATAATAGTCCAAATCATAGTACCTTAAATTGAAACCAAAATGGATGGAAAACTAGTCAAGTTGAGAAAATAGAAAGGGAATCTTGTTAAAAAGTAGAGCCTTCACCTTATCAACTATTCATCTCCTATGTATAGGAAATAAATATAAGGTGAAAATAATTAAGGAATAAAGATTATATAGCCATCACTGTAACACTAGTCGAAGCCATTCTTTTCTCACCAAGCACCTTGGTCCACAAGAAGGTTAGATTAATAAATTTTCATGTCTCCTCTCTGTAATAATATGTTTTCTAAGATGTAATGCAACCTTTAGGGTTCTCATACCCTTATTGGATATTGAAATTTCTAAAAATCACACTTCATGATTCGAGTTTCCTGGATCACCAAAACCTTACATGACCCTAAAAAAATATACCCACCTTTAAGGTACCATTTTTTGACTATGAATGTATAAATTTGGATCGTTCATATGATCCTTTGGTCATCATCAAAATATATCACTCTGTAAAAAGTTTTTTCCAATCCTTTTGAGCCATCACATCATACTAGAATAACTCAACACATCAGTTTTTTAAGAACCCAGACCTTTTTATATATATGTTTTTCCTTTTATGGTCATTTCTGGAGAAAAGAGGAAATTCTAGAAATTTTCTAATTAAACGCCATGTACATTATGACTATATGCCATGTACTTTTTTTTTCCGCAGCAGATCGTGTGCTAGCCATGTGCTAACCACACACACGGCCATATATGAGTGACTTAGAGACCTCTTAAAGCGGAGTTTGAAAAATTTGAATACGCGCCATGTACTTAAAATGTACAAGTAGTGTACTTTTTTTTTAATTAAACGCACTGGGGTAACGTATAATCCCCAGATAAATCTTCATTTAGGTCTCGTTCGACCGAGAGATCTCCTACAACTGTTGATCTTCAATGAACCCCCGAGACTCTGTCCATCATCCGATTCGAACACCATTGATTGCATTGGAATTGCATCAGTGAGATCTATCTTCTCCTAGGGCATAATCTTTTTATTCCTCTTCTATTCTATGTTATACGGCATTGAATGTTTTATATATTTTCTCAGATCTAAGATCTTACAAAGAGATTCAGGCTTCAAGGTTCGCGTATAGTGATCTCCTAACCCCGAGGTAGGTGATTTGGGCCTTTGGTTTGAAGACTTTGAGTATTATGGGTGAATCCCACCAATAACCTTGAATGAGGTATTCTGTGTTTTTCATTTTACCACAACTGATTTCCTATCTTGCTTATAGGCTAGTGTAGATGTAATTTGGAAATTAATAGGGGTGATCGCAATGCTTGGATATTTTTCCCATGCTTATTCTGTTTACAACCGTTTGGTCCTGTTCAGCATTTGGCTGCCTTGCATGTTTTCCTTTCCTATTACTATAGGATGGAGAGTTTGTATTCTGACATTCTTGGTATACTATAGACCAGTTAGAAAATTAGTTCTATAGGTTGACTTTTTCCTTCTTTCACTACTACGCTCGTCGACCTACACAGGGCTGTGAGAACCTGGTGTAGTAGACTATAAGGGGAATTAACCGGTTGAGCTTCTTCCGAGAGTTTTTGATCACATAGGCTATTAGAAAGATTTTCCGAGCGAGCATCCTCATAGAGCCTAGATCAACTTGGGGCTATAAAGGTAATTTTCCAAGTGAGATTCCTCAGTGAGTCCATGTTTGATTTAGACTATAAGGGGATTAACCTTTGAATTTTCTGTAGAGAGCCTTTGTTTGAATTGTATGGCCTAGTATATAAGTGGAATTGATTGAGTGAGCTTCCTCAGAGAGTCATAGACCTTGGGGATATAAGGGGAATTGATAGGGTGGGCATCCTCAGAAAGTCCTGGACTACCCTGGATGATACAGGGAATGGACTTTGTGAGTTTTCTCAGAGAGTCATGCTTTACCTTTGACTGTAAGGGGAATGGACTAGGATCACTTCTTCAAAGAGTCTTGTTATATTCTTATGACTGAACCAGAGGGGTTAGGCTGAGTGCCCTTCCCGGAGGGTTGCTTGTAATTCTTTGGTAGGTCCAGATTGGATAGTTACGAGTACTTCCCAGAGGGATACCTGTTTGAGGATTAGAAATTTGTTTCACTGTTGCTTAATATTGAAAATGTGGAATGTTTACTGCTTAGTAGTTTCTTGTATACCAATTTCTATACTTTTACCCACCATATACTCACTGACAGTTAGGTACAGATCTTCATGTAGTTTCCTACTGGGATTTAGTCTCACACCCAGTTTGGGTCATTCTTTTGGGCCCAAAAATATTATATTTTTTTAGATATAGATAAGGTAAATCTCCTTTCTACATCAGGTACATGATTTCTGTAGAGATGCGGAGCATGGGACCAAGCATAGTCTTGCGATGCTGATGAGCTATTTATCTTTCTTTTTGTACTTTGTTTTAGCATTGTATATATTTCCAGAATTGTGACTTGTTTGGCTTCCATCTTAGAGATATGTATTATGCATCATTTCATATATATATATATATACGCTGCATTTTTTTATTATTCAATTCTTGTGTTTTTTACTGTTGTTGGATATTTAATGCTTTCGGTATTGTTAGTATTGTTAACTTCTGTTCTATACTCTTCCATTGAGGGCATAGTTTCCAAACTATCACACTCAAAGCCCTCACTACTAGTCAGTAGCCTCTCACGTTTGGGGAAACGAACTTGAGGCCATGTGACCAACCGGGTACAGGGCGCCACTGAGTGTCTTCAGGAACTGGGATGTTACAAATATGTATCAGAGGATTTCTTTTCTCTTGACATATTGTTTGGATACATAGCAAGGGATATGAAGGAATAGATACTTGGTAATAAGTTTTTCCTGGGTGCAGCTAACTCGTGTACCGAGAAAAGCCAATCTACCTCGTTTAATTGTTGTTTTTCTAATTTTGAAATTATTACAGTTGATTTGATTTCACCATGAGTGATTCACATGATTTGTGTTGTTATTGTTGATTCCATTTAGGTTATATTTCTAATGTAACCAAATGAGATGAAGGTATGACATATCATGCATCATACAGTCAATTGCTAGAAATCATATGTCAGGAATTTATTTCATCCCATCTAGGATGCATTAGAAATTTCATGTTGTTTTGATATATGATGTGTCAAATATGCATGCTGTTGTGATTGTTTCCTTGATAAAAAATACCTTCTGTTTGATAGAGCATTGTTTTGTGTATAAAGATTCTTAAATGAACTCCAAACAATAATTATTGAGTTGTTATGGGACCTCATGGACAGGAATTTGGTTGATAATTACCTTGTTTTACATGTTTTAGTGTGTACATGATGAAAAACATTGATTCATAGGGAGTGTGGGGCCTCACATATTGTAATTTTGCACTTTTAATGATCGTTTTAGTGTTTTTTGAGTTCTGGAATAGTTTCTGAGAATTACTATCTGAAAAACCCCAGAATACATGCTGTGTAATGTTATGTACATTCCGGGTGTTCTTCTGTTCGGGTAGAAACTATTTTGCTTAAGTACAACCCATGTACATTATGTACACTCCGTGTAGTCTCTAACTGATTCTTAAGCCATGTGGGCAGAGACATGGGATGGGGATAACCTGGAGTGAACTACCCATGTATCGTCCATACATGTCATGTTGTGTAGACCCTTGGCCCACCCGTGTCACGAACAACATAGGTTGGCCGATTCATGTGTAATACACATTTTGTGCCATCAAAACATGTCGTGTAGTCTGACCTAGGTACCCAGCCGTGTCATGAACAACACGGGTTGGTGTTTCCCTTTCACATACAGGTTGTGTCCAGTTCAAACACGCCATGTTGTCGATCAGGTAAATAACATGGGTCAATGTTATCTTTCACATACACACCATGTCCCTCTGGAACACATCGTGTAGTGTGAGTTGTGTGTCTGACCGTGTCACTAACAACATGGTCCAAGAAATGCTTTCCTAGTACATGTCGTGTAAGAATTGTACACGCCATGTAGTCTTGTCTTAGGAGAGTCGTGAGGCATAACAATGTAGAAGGACTCGGGTAGGGGAAGAGGATTAAAGTACACTCTATGTATTTAGAGATCAAAATTTGTGTATGGGGTGTTACATGACCCCTTTAGGAAGGAGTAAACTCCCATGTAAATGACATAGGGGAACATGTCGTGTAAGAAATGTACACACAGTGGAGTCATGTTTTGTAAAACATGAGTGCTTTCTTCCTACTGTTCCATTCTATCACTCCTTGTTATCAGTCCTTGATATTCTTGATCAATTGTGTGTTATTGACATTACAGTGTCATGCCACCGAGATGACCTACTATTGTGTGGCAGTTTCCAAATGGCGATCAGACATTAGACATGGCTAATTAGGGAATACCTGCAGATCATCTTATTGTGCCAGCCCTGGAACCAGCCATTTTACCTGACATAGGTACTTAATCACAATTAAGAGAGGGATTTCTAAGGATGATGTAGTCCTTTTAGGGAGCACCGCCTCCTTCCCCATTGATGGATGATTTGATGCGGGACGTTCAGTAGTAGCATCCTCCTTCATTCTTAGGAGTTGGAGGACCTCAGGCTGTAGAGTAATGGAAAGATTCCACATTGATGTTTTTTTAGCATCTGGAGATACCTCCAGAGAATAGGTTGAAGCACGCTACCTACATGATCCAATAATCCACCAAGAGTTGGTGGGTTGTGATCTCATTGGTGGGCCACTAGGATAATATGGCTTCGGAAGAGTTTCGGTGCATCTTCTATGATTAAATCTATCCAAATACCTTGAGGGCAGATCGAGCCCAAGATTTCATGAGTATGGAGGCGTGTACTCTTTATGTTACGGAGTATTCCGCTCGCATCACAAAGTTATAGCGTTTCATGCCTATTCCATGTGGTGATGATTTGTTCCTTTCATTGATGATTGAGGATGTTCTGAGGCACGACATTCTATCTTAGGTGAACATCATCAATTTGACTTTGATATCTTTTATAGTCAACCAAGCACTAATCACGGAGCGCAATCTAAGGGATTATGGATCTATGAGCATGGCCGGTTTGGCATCAAGAGGTAGTGCTATTGTAGATGATACCAAGAAGCATATTAGGGAGGATTCATGATGAGATCATAGTAGGAAAGATGCATATTATGGTAGCCATTTGGTATGCTACCAGTGTGGGAGAAGTAGAAATATGTGGCCACATTACCCGAGGGACCCAGTGGAGTGCTGATCGTGTGGCAAGATCGGTCACCTTCTTCACATTTGTTATTTATTCTCACCATCGGCTGGTGACAAGGGTTCTTCTATGACTCCTCATTGAAGAGAAGTTCCATCAGCTTCTCAGCAGTCTAGGAATAGGAGTTCCTCTGGCCATTTGGGTCGAGGTGGAGGTTGTGGCCATGGTAGCCAGTCACCCATTTTTTAGTAACATCAGGGTGTATTAGCTCAGAGTGGTCAGGCAGGGTCATAGGGCTGCGGTATAGGCCAAACTTTATCCATGGAGCACACACAGCAGGAGCAGGATCACGAACCTTATACCAATCGAGGTACGATCTTAGTAGCCTCAGTTTTAGATTCTACTCTTTTTGATATAGGGGCATCCCATCACATTATATCTGTTGCTATCATGAAGAGACTTGGGCTCTTCATCCTTTCTTCTATGGATATCAGGACGCTAGACACCCTATTGGTTACAAAAATGACTAGTGTACATCAGTGTAGAGAGTTCCCTCTTGAGGTTGGTGGGTGTCACTTTTTAGGGTACCACTATTTCCTAGAGATGGAAGGCTACAATATCATTCTCGTAATGGACTAGAATGTTCCCTTCCATGCAGTCGTTGACTGTTATCATTACGGGGTGAGTTCCATATCACCGTAGGGCGGATCTTTTCATCATAGGAGCGAATGAGATGTCCTGGTGAGCAGAGCGCGCCCCTAGAAACAAGGGTTTGGAGGAGTTATAGCCCAGATTGCTCGTCTATATATGGATGGCCAGGGGACATCAAGGTTAGATTTTCCTCTAGTGGTGGATCGCTTCAGAGATGTCTTTCTAGAGGAATTTTCTGGTTTTCCTCCGGAGTGTGAGGTAATCTTCTAGATTGATCTTGTGCCTTGATCAGCACTAGTGTCCATTCCTCCTTATAGGATAACTACACCTGAGTTGCATAAACTCAAGAAGCAGTTGGAGGATTTGTAGAAAAAGGGTATCATCTAACCATGTGCTTATCCTTGGGGTTCGTCTGTCCTATTTATAATGAAATAAGATGGTACCCTCAGGCTTTGTGTGTACTATCGGAAGTTGAACCAGTTGATGGTCAAGAACTGTTATCCCTCACCTAGGATCTGTGATCTCTTTGATCTGCTTTGAGGATCCTGGGTGTTCACGAAGAATGACTTGAGGTTTGGTTATCATTATTTGCATGTTAGACCATCTGATATACCTCTTATAGCCTTTTGGAGTAGGTATGGTGTACACGAGTATGTGTTTATATCATTCGGTCTTACGAACGTGCTTGCTGTTTTCACGGCACTGAAGAACCGAGTGTTCCATCCATACATGGATTCATTTATGGTGGTCTTTGTGGATGATATCTTGGTGTACTCCCACACTCGACACAACCATGTTACCCATCATGAGATCATTTTAAGTTCACTGGGGGAGCATCTATTATATGTTATGCTTTCATAGTGCTAGTTTTGGATGGATCAGATTCACCTCCTGGGTGATGATATCTCAAAGGCAGGAGTATCTGTAGACCTAGGAAAAGTGAGAGATATAGTTTCATAGGAGAAGATAAAGAACATCTTTGAGGTGCAGACTTTTCTTGGGCTGGCTGGCTACTATAGATGTTTCATAAATGAGTTTTCATGCTTAGCAGCACCACTGACAGGTTTGACCAAAAAGGGTTTGAAGTTCATGGGGTCATATTCTTGTGAGTCAACCTTTCTAGACCTAAATGGAAGGCTGACATAAGCATCGATTCTAGTCTTTACAGAGTCTTTCAAGATCTATATTGTTTACTGGGATGCTTCAGGTATTGGGATGGGATATGTGCTTATACAGGGAGATGGAGTCGTTGCATACGGGTCTCGGCAGTTAAGGGCACATAAGAGGAATTACCTAACGCACGATCTAGAGTTGGCTGCTATTGCTCATTCCTTATGATGTTGTAGAAATTATATTTTGGGAGCGCACATTGTAGTTTTCACCAACCACAAGATTCTCAAGTAAAGTTTCACTCAGCATGATCTGAATTTGAGACACCGCAGGTGGGTTGAGTACCTACAATCCTTTGACATTGATCTTTCCTACATGCCTGGGAAAGGGAACGAAGTGGCTGATGCGTTTAGTAGGAGGACCCAAATACAAGATAATCAGGAGGCCAGTAGTGAGTGAAAACATATGGCTCTATTCATGGAGATTCATTTGGAGGTGCATGAAAGTCAACGACTGACGTTTCTTCCTTCTATAGTTGTTACCTATACTTTTATTGATTGCATTCGAATGATGCATCTATTAGATTCTGAAGGCCTATTCCAAAGGGAGTGTGTGTCAAGATAGGACCCAATTACAAGATATACCATAGGTGATGATGATATCTTTCCTTTATAAGGGCACGTATGGGAGCCATCAGACATACGTGAGGAGCTGATATAGGATTTTCATTCCTCAGTTTAGGCAATTCATCCTGGCATCACCAAGATGTATCATGATCTACACCATCAGTATTGGTGGCAAGTTATGTAGAGGGACATTTTTCATTTCATCATAATGAGTTCCACTTTTCCGCAAGTGATGGCAGAGCATCAGTGACTAGTTGGGATTTTATAGTAGTTAACCATTCCCATGTGGAAGTGTAATGATGTCGCAATGGACTTCGTGACCGGTTTTCTAAGGTCGCCTTGAGGGAATGACACAGTTTGGGTAGTCATTGAATGACTCATAAATCTTTTTCACTTATTTCTGATCAAGGAGACCTTCAGTGATGATAAACTAAGATGGTTGTATGTCCGAAAGATTATATGTCTACATGGAATTCTACACTCCATCGTATCATACATGGATTTGCGTTTTTTTCGTAGGTCTGTGAGGGGTTTCAAAGGGCGTCAGGTATACAAGTACTTTTTGAGTATAGCTTACCACCACTAGATGGATGGCCAGTGAGAGCATATGGTTCAGGTGCTTAAAGACATGCACCAAGCATGAATTATGGATTCTGGATATTTTTTGGCTAGGTATATACCTCTTGTGGAGTTTTCATACAACAATAGTTTTCAAGAAACTATTCAGATTGAATAATAAGAGGATTTGTACGGTAGGACATGCCAGTCACCATTATGTTGGATAGAGGTAGGAAAGGCTGCTTTGCTGGGACCTCATCTTGTTCAGGTGACCAGATAGCAGATGCAATTAAATCGGAAGAGGATGACGTCTGCACAGTCTCGACAAAACTCTTATGCTGATCATTGGAGATGACATCTAGAGTTCGAGGTTGGGGATCAGGTTTTCCGTCATGTCACAATAAGGTTGAGACACAAGAGGATTAGGAGACAAGGTATTATTTCACCGAGTTATGTCTGGCTGTTAGAGGTTTTGTATATAGTTCAGATGGTTTTCTATCAGTTGCATTTAACTTAGAGGTACTGAGCTATGCACAATGTCTTAAACCTTTCTCAACATTGATGTTAATTTTTAGAGTCATCTCATGTCTTTCAACCCGAGGAGGATCAGCTCGATGTGGATGCGTCATTTGAGGAACATCCAATCCAGATTATGGATCACAATACCATGGTTCTCTATGGTTGGTCTGTTCCTATGGTACGAGAGCTATGGAAGCACGGTGGGTGCAGGACGAGACATTGGAGAGGGAGGCCGATGTTCAAGAACAGTGGCCGGAACTATTCGTGGTTTCTTCTTCTATGCTGCTCTAGGAAAATTCGAGGACAAATTTCTTTTAAGGGGGGATGTTTGTAAGAACCCAGACCTTCTTTTAATGTATGCTTTTCCTTTTTTGGTCATTTTTGTAGAAAAGAGAAAATAGCAGAAATTTTCAACGTACATGCCCCGTACTTTATGAGTACACGTCATGTTCTTCATTGCTACAGTAGGCCTTGTGCTGGACATGTGGTAACCACTCACATGGCCTTGTGGGAGTGAATTGGGGGCCTCATAAATCAGAGTATGGAAAAGGTGAGTACACATTGTGTACTTCAAAAGTACACATCGTGTACTTTCTTTTTTTCATTAAATGCACCACGATCATGTCAAATCACCAGAACACTCTTGTTTTAGGTCATGTTCGACCACGATAACCTGTATGGATGTGGATCTTAGATGAACCCCCAAGCCTCTATCTGTTTTCCAATTCAAACACAGTTGATTGTGTTGGAATCCCATCAGTGACTTCACTATTATCCAATAGCATCATCTTATGATTCCCCTCCTTTTCCATGATATAATGGGTTGAATTTTTTTTACATTTTCATAGATCTACGATGTTCCATGGAGATTCAAGCTTTGAGATTCATGTATAGTGATCTCCTAACCCCGAGGTAGGTTGTTTGTGACTTATGTTCGATATCATTGAGTATTATGTGCAAATACCACCAATAACCTTGAATGGGGTATTGCATGTGTACTATTTTACCAAAATTGATTTCATGCCATGCTTGTATGCTTATGTAGATGTAAATTGGGAATTAATAGGGTTTAATTCTATTCTTAGATGTTTTTCTCAGGGTTTTTCTGTTTACGAACATTTGGCCCTTTTTAAGCTTTTGGATACATTGCATGTTTTCCATGCCTACTGATGTAGGATGGAGAGTCTGTATTCTGACATGCTTGTTTTGTTGTAGACTATTAGGTCATGTAGTTTTGTAGGTTTATTTTGGCATTTTTTCACTTCTATTCTTGTTGACCTACACATGGCCGTGAGAACAAGGTGTAGTAGATAATAAGGGGAATTGACCAGGTGCTCTTCCTAAAAGAGTCTTTGAGCACATAGGCTATAAGGGGGAATGACTGTGTGAGCTTCCTAAGAGATACTAGAACAACAAGGGGCATTAAGTATAATTGACCGAGTGAGATTCCTCAAAGAGTCCTTGTAAGATTTAGACTATAAGGCAGTTGACCGCATGATCTTCCTCAGAGAGTATTTTATTGAATTGTATGAATTGTGATTTATAAGAAATTTACCGAGTAAGTATCCTCAGAGAGTCTAATAACTTGGGTCTATAATGTGAATTGACCGGGTGAGATTTTTCAGAGAGTCCTTGACAACCCTATACTATATGAAGAATGGATAGTGTGAGCTTCCTTAGAGAGTCTTGTTCTACCATTCACTATAAGGGGAATTGACTGTGAGAGCATCCTCATAGAGTCTTATTATATTCTTATGACTTAACTAGAGGGGTTAGGCTAATTTCACTGCTCGGAGGGATACATGTACATACTAGGTAGGACCAGAGGGGATGAATGTGAGTACTTCCTAAAGGGTTACCTCTTTGAGGTTTAGCTGTTTGTTTCACTGTTGCTTGATAATGAAACTATTAAATTTTTACTTCTTAGTACATTCTTGTTTACTTCTTTCCATACTTTTACCTGTCATATAGTCACTGACTATTAGGCACAAATATTCTCATGGTTTCCTACTAGGATTTAGTCTCACATACTTTTTGGGTCAAGCTTTTGGGCTCAAATAGATTATATTGTTGCAGGTATAGGTAAGGGAATGCTCCCTTCTACTTTAGGAACATGATTTATGTGGAGATGGGGAGTATGGGACCAAACATAGACTTGCGATGCTGAGGATCTGTTTATCTTTCTTTTTGTACTTTTCTTTAGCACTATTTGTATTTCCATCATTGTGACATGTTTGGCTGCTTTCCTAGTCAAATGTATCATGCATCCTTTCATATATATATATATATATATATATATATATCTGTGTGTGTGTGTGTGATCTAGTTGCTTATTATTCCAGTCTTCCACGGTTTAGTATTGTTGGATAGTTACTACTTCTTCTATTGTATGTATTGTATACATTAGGTGTGTACTCTTCCAATGAGGTCATTGTTTTCCCACTATCACACCCAAGGCCCTCGCTACTAGTCAGCAACCTTTGGCAATCGGGGAAATGAGCTTGAGTCCATGCGACCAACCGGGTATGGGGAGGCATAGTAAGGCTTTTTAAACCAAGAGGTAACATGTTATTGATGGGCCATTCCTGGAATGACTTCCCTAGACTATCCACATGACCTGATCACATTGGAAAATGATTTATAATTCTTAAAAAAACTACTCACGTTGATTAGATATCATGAACATTATATCATTTTGTATTATACCAATTATCAAGGAAGGAATGTGGCCCTATATTCATGAATAATTGATCTCTCACACATTGTGATTAGAAATTATAGGTAATAGGGATTGAGCTTCATAATATAAGATCTGAACTACCATATGGTGCCAGAAAACGTCATGGATAGGTTTTTTCCCATAACCAACCTCATCATTTAGATTTTTTATTCTATAAAAATATATCATGACCCTCAAAAAAGTGTGGAGATCATTATTTAATGACCATGATACCGACACAAAATGGCCTTGACCAACCAACTAAAGAAATATTCTCCATGCATGAAATGAGCTTCAATCCTTTTGAGCCTTGGAAATACAGTAGTGAAATCTAAAATTTTATAGTGTAATGGGACATCCTTAGCATGTCTTCACCATTTCATTTTTTCATACTCAATATTTTGGATTGTGTCATATATCACCCATATTAAAACTATCCAGGATGACCCAGAATCCATAGTATTTCACACTAAATAGAAGTTACCCATATAAACCATCCATAACCCTTGTAAATTATTATAGACACAAATGTTTGGAATTGTTACTAATGAATAAGGTCATTGACATACCAACTAGTTAAATGTCTTTCATATAGGAATGGATCTCAAATTCTCAGGATACATTCGTGCACCATATATGAACTAAACACCGTACGTTTTTTTGTGTCATTCCTCATATATATACACTATATTCCATTACCATAGATAACACATGAACTAAAAGACACTAAACTATAGTAATAAAATTTTTGAGCTAAAAGACCCTAATATAAAGTGATAGAATGTCCGAGGAGCAACACCAAAAACTATATCTATAGAAGGTCTACGAAAAAACATTAAACTACTGTGATTGATGGAAAAAGATGAAAGATCCTAAACTACAGAAAATATAATGTTTATGTAAAAAATCACTAAACTGAAATGAATGACTATCCCTGATAATATAACATAATCTACCATAGAAAATCGATTAAGATAATATTCCATAAACTAAAGAGATAGAGGTTCTGATATAAAATAATCTTTAATAAGAAATCGAATGTCTGAGTTAAAAGACCCTAAAGTAAAGTGATAGGAGGTCCAATATATAATACCAAAAACTAAATCCCAATAAAAATTTACTCTTCATGAATTGAAAATGTTGTAAGGCCCACCATATAGCCATAGAAAATATACATCACCACTTTCTAGTCATAATTCCTATAGAAATGGATAGATCACCCCCGGAATTTATTTTACAAAAAATATCCTTCTGTGAATATTGTAATATAAAGATAGATAGTATATATATTTAAATAAATAATCTCATGAATGTGGGAAATCATGAGAATTATTCCGAATAATATGTTGTAATTTTTACAATTAGGGTACACAAATTATGGTGTACATGATATTATGAAAAGGATGGTTATCATGGGTAATTAATAATACATAAAATAATGGGAGATTCATACACATCATGAATAAACTAATTTGGTAGCAGAATAGGTGTTTCATAATATCCATTCATTGATAGAATGCAATAGGAGAAGTATCCAAATTTTGGAGTCCCAGAAAGAAAGTAATAAAAAATAAATTTAATATTAATCGTCAAACTGTAATAAATTTTTATATTCCAAGATGTAAAAATTAGAAAAACTCTATAGAAAAGAATCAATAGATCATTCATATACCACTTATTCAGCCTCTTCAATTACATCCCCAATATGGAGAGCCCCTACTAATGTATCCATCCATCAACAATCATTTGATCTGTTTTCAATGAAAATAGTGACATTGAAATGTCAAACATCAAGAGAGCTATGATTTATTCATATCTCAATATTTTCATATTTTATGAATCTATCTAGGCATGAAATATATATATAATATGGGAAAATATCTCCATTTTTTCTAACTCCTCATTCATCTATTTAGAAATGGGAGTCTCGCCATCCAGATCATGAAAAACCCTCTCATTAGTGTTCAAATCATTCTGAAGATAATTTTTTTCATGATTCTTTATAGTGAAATAAACTCTTACAAAATTCATGAAATAGCTAATGAATATGTTCCCCCTTGTTGTGAAATATTTCTAGAGGCTCCGCAATCAAGGCTCGAATCTACAGAATGATCAACAAACATCAGGTTTGGTCATCTAGGACTAAAAAGAAGGGAATGCCAAATGGAGGAATAGACATCTGATATGGAAAGGAAATATGAGAGGAGGGTCCATGTATCATCCAATCAGTAGAGTAATCATCCATCACATATTCTGTAGCGTTTATTTCCTAGAAAAAATTGATCATGCTACCAAGATGATAATAACCATCATGATGGATCATACTTAACATCATTCCATAGTCTTGAATCAAATCCATCATTTCCCCAAAAAGAAGGGTCGGTGAGGAAATTGGATTTTTCACATGAGGAACTAGTTATCTAAGAACACCACCAGGATAATATGTGACCCCAACCTAGGTATAATGCTATGTAATACAGGTAGTAAAATTATTAGATGGAATAATCATCTCATCATAAGTGTCTTCACACAACAACAACATCGAAAACTATTGGATAATCCTAGGGTGATGCTCTCCACTCACACCAGCCGGATGAAGAGGATTGAGAAATTAGGCGCATCATAACTATGAGGAAAATTGATAAGGTATATATAGATTTCATAAATATAACCAACCCCAAATATGTAAAAAATATATGGGACAAGATAAGTCACTTTGGATTCGGTTGACATTGGAGTATTCATAGAAATGAAAATACTCCACTATCCATCGAAATAAAAACTACAAAGGGCCACTGACCCTATAGGGATGATACCTTATAGAATGGGGCCCAAGAGATGGTAAAGGATTGAAATGGTTTGAACCACCAGATTAATGTTTCTTCATTACAATAACTGTGCTACTAATACCATCGTACTAACCTGGATCACATTACGCACATCCCCTATTTGTAAAATCCACTCATTCATCAAAATCGACATAAATCCTTCCAGCCTAATGCTCGGATTGATTTATGAATTCTCAAAATATCCCTAAAAATATTATCACATACTTTATAATGGCCTAATATGATCAATCACTGTCAGTAAATTTATTTAAAGGGAACTGATGGGAGAATAATGAAATAGTCCTACCCCCACTGTGAAAACAAAATGTTGATATAGTCCATGAATGTGATAGGTGAGAACACTATTATCTATATTCATTTATTTTCCCGCATATTAATAATAATTTACCTATCTAAAATGGGAGACTTCAAATTCTAATCCCAAAAACTTTCAATAGAAATAATTCACCATACATCTGAATGAGAGGGGGGTTTGACCTAGTTGGTAGATATCCCAAAGACTAATTCCCACCTCACTATGTGATGTATGAAATGATTTACACCTAGGTAACCAAAATCTATCCAAATTATCAAAAGGATTATTTTTTAGATAAAATATAAATTAGAAAATCCATTATGAGTCATAAAGATAGACCCTATATAACTGGTTAGCAAACTCTAAGTAGCATTTCCAGACACAAAATGTCCAAGAAAACTCATTTGAAAATACAACACCAGGTTGGAGATACCATTTCATGCTCTATCCACCACTTGGGTTGTACGATGACAAAATTAATATACTCTAGTTACTCTATGAGATGGTATGAGGAGTGAAATCATAACTATCCAAACCCAAGGGAGATTATTCCACCATATAAGCCAATCCATGGGATCAAGTTGTGACCTATAGTACATTCCTGAAAATTTCCATCTTAGTATTGTACATAGATGTTGACCCCCAAAAAGAATAAATACCGATGTCTAAAGGTGTAATGATAACATCATCCAGCAAACCAAACCTGTATATAAAATTCTGGTGTGATAAAGGGTAGTTTTGAATCTCTAATGGAAGAATATTTTTCAATGCCTCAATATCAGAATTCATGTAATATCCACATTTATCATATAATTTTATAGAAATAATGACCAATTGTTTAGCTATAAAAGATAACTGTTAACATGAAATGGAATCCATCTTGATAAGAGTATGTTGAATATGTTTTAAAGATGAAATAAAATATTATCAAAGGAATAAAACTAGATGCATAATAAAAACCCCATGAATAAATTTGGACTTAAAAATTTGAGAAATGTATCTGAAAATACTTTTACTCTTGAATATATCATGAATTTTTTAAACCTGTAAGGAACCAGGAATGTAGCATGACAAGTAGAAGACGCAGAATCATGTGACCTTGACATGGTCATGTGAGATTCATAAAGGTAAAATGATCATTTGATGAAGCTATAATAACCTTTGAAACCCCCAAGATGATTGTTCATCCCCATGGGAAACTTTCAGACAATTACCATTGACAAAGTTTGTAGATTGGTTGGAGCTGTTTCATGAGAAAAATATTTCGTTTGAAGAAGTTATCACAAACTATACTCATTGTAACGTCTCATGATGGGTTCTCTTGGAATGATCTCACAACGAGGTCATGAAATGGATGTTGGGAAACTGATCTCTGGAGATTGGTGTATACGATGAGTGATCCCCTATTTAAAACCCTTATTTATAGTGAATTACAAGGAATAGAAAATGTAAACTGGAATACAAAGAGTCTCCCAAGACAACAATTGGAAACACATCCACAACCTCATTAAATAATTAACATTCAGGAAAATGAAGCAATTGTCCCAAAAGACATTGCTCAAAAGGGTGGGTTTGACGCTAGATAAAAGTGCATTGTTAAATTACCAAAGTAATAAATAATTGAATATATGTATTATTTTCCCTAAAGAAATGGTGATAAAGGAGCCTCTGATCATTGGGATCACATGAAACCTAATAATACATGTGATTACAAGACCATTAATATGTCATATAGATGTTCACATGCATCATATAACCAATTGAAGGGCCCATGAGGTCCCATTGAGAATTCCTTCTTCTCTTTCTATGGTTCCCTAGATTAACGATGATCATGCCATGAAACCATGTTATTTTACCCCATGTCAAATATCTTTTCAAACATAATATGCTAGATGAACCATCTAAAAATAATTAGAAATTATGAGGAAAATAACCAAAATTAAAGAGTACCATTTGGTCATAAAACTCATGTGACACATCACTAATGGGGGGAATGGTTTTCCTCAAAAAAACTTTTTAAAACATGTGAAACCCCCAGGAAAGTGTAAAATAAATGTAAGAAATTAAAAGGGGCGAAGTCGCAATGCACCCCTATAAATTCGCAAGATTGTGTGAGGAACCGATGACATATCATCATTACTCTATCTGGAATGTCATATTCATCATGAGAATCAATTTAGGAATGTCCAAGAGATCATTAACTCCCACTTTGACTCCATAAAGTCAAATAGATTAAATTATCCATGAAATTATCCTACATATCCACATGAAATTCTATAGTCCATGTGATGTATCACGAAGAGTTAGAGTGATTTTTTCATCAACACTCATAAAGAATCATGAGATCTTCATCCTTTTTAAAATAATTATATTTAATAAAGAGCAGACTTATGGGAGACTTTTTCTGTCATAAAACTCACACAACACACCTATGATATATTAATAATATTCTTTCAAGACCCATTTACAATCTAGTTTTATTTCATTAAGGCCCTTAGGCAATCCAACCATGTCTCAAAAAAGATTCAGTAAAACTCAACTATGATCATGTGAAGTCCTTTAAACATTCATGATTTTCTCATGAAGAATCATGGACATGTCATCGTGAAGATATGGTATTCCCTTGAAATTTTTATATAATTTTGAAGGACGCCATTAAATTGGGAATAATACAATTAAGAAGACAATTATGAGATGATTTTATGTGACTACCCAAGAATGATTTATGGTTGGAACTCATGAATACATGTGACCAAAAATACCTCCAATGACTCCAACATGGATTCACATGATTTGATCCATGAAAAGTGGGGAATAAAATTTTTGGTGAGGCCTATAAATCCTCCACCATTTCATAAAAAATGTGGTTTATGCATGGAATAATAAAAACTGTTTTGTGGAACCTGACACCAGTTCACCCAAGCACTAGAGTAGATATCTCCAAGCTGTTGATCTCACACTCAGAAAATCATTACATGAGGTATTATCTTTCAACCAACTGAAGTGATCATGAATAATTTGTAATAACTCTTTGTGATTACTCATATAATACATAGAGGAAATATGGTAGGTTATACGAATGATATAACACATATTTTCTAAAACATGTGATATATAAAAACAAGATCACACTAAAACATTCCGAGTTATATGAAATAAAAGGCTAGAATAATGACTAATAGATGGGATACATAAGAAAAGAAGACATAGGATGATCTTCAATCACATCACAAGAACCAACCAATCCATAAGATAACACTATGAAATGTCACCTGGATCATGTAAAGATTATTTTGTATAATAATTTATCATATGAAGTCCCATAGACATGTTATAGAATTTCTCATGGAACCCTTCAATCATGCCACCCAAGTCACATGAATCCATCCTGTCTCTCCATCAAAACAATGTTGTTTACATCAGAAATGTTTCCTAATATATATGGAGTCACGATAACGTGTTAGATATGTCTCTAAATATCACATGACCATGTCGATTTAATCTATTGTTTCCCATTGGGAATTCCATTTAGATCTTGCATTGTCTCCCAGACATGTGAGCATGGATCATACATCACCCTCCTGATTTTTATTACCGCCCTGCTCTTTATTACACACATAAACATTATTTATTACATAAACATCACTTGATAAAACAATGAATATTGATAAATCTAATGTATTTGGGGATTAGGATCATTACATAACTACATAAACATAATATACAACATCTTTATTGAATACTTACTTTACATGACACTTACATTCCCTCGTAATTAGCATTGCATAGGATAACCTAAGGACATGCATAAGAAAAGGGTGAGCTATAAAGACCAGTAACGGTATAAAAATGGAATAAAATGATGAAAAAAATACATGTTAATAAATAGGAGTATCAATAGATCACATGATAAAAAATAACATAAAGGCATGATAAAGCACGATAATCATAACATGGAGATGTGGCAATTACACTTAACATGTAATTTTCATGATCCAAGTCTCATTGCACATGGAGCAAGAGTAAACCCTCAGTGCACATGAATCATGAGTAAACCCTCATTGCACATGAATTATCATTAGTTAACACTCATGGAAGATGACATATCATGGTCTTATACATTACCCAATTGCGTTGGAGCACTATCATGGAACACCCATCTTAATCATTTCATTTCATGCATATGTGTACTATATGGACCATAAAACTCGGATTCAATATACATCATATTTTATTCCATTATAAAGGAATGTGGAATTCATACATGAAACTCTATAATATATAAGTAAATGTCCATAATGTTGAATACCATTGATAGAGACATGGGTATGGTATTCACTACACAATGATACTGGCTTGAAAAAACGCGGTGCAATTTTAGCAGCATAACAGCGTGAAATAATGATTCAAAAAAAATTTAGTGAGGGTGAAAGGAAAATAAAATGGATAGTAATGGGGTCATATAGATATATTTCCAAACAATTGTAATGGAATTTAGATTCATATTACAAAATAATTTTTTGAATGTAAATGAGGAGATATAAATTCGTTTCGGAATTCCATCATAGTAACATGTGTACAAGGGAGGAATATTATGAGAGATAAAGGGTTATCCTATCATTCTAACATAAATAGGGCCGTTTGGGGGAGGTGAAAAACCATAACACAAAATTTATAATTGAACTTAAAATGGGATAACAACTTAATGAAAATTGGGAAAAAACGAAAATGGTGGAAATCCCTTACTTGGAAGTGTGCTTCCAATGGCTTGGGAGTGGCTTGAGGGAAGCTTCATGGGAGCTTTAGGCCCATTTGGAGGATTCTAGAGAGAAGAGGGAAGAGGTTTGAAGAACTAAAAAGGATTCTAGTGAAGAGAAAGTGGGTGATTGGGTGGGTTTATATAGGAAAGAAGATGGAATTCATTATTATTTAGGTATGGGACACCTCACATTAATATAATCAAAACCACAAACCAACCTATGGTTATTGCCCATGGTATTTTCCAAAGGGGAGAAGAAAACACAAATTTATATGTCCAAGGGGAGAACAACTTAATATATTATGTTTACTTATGTGTAGGTGAGTCACACTCTAAAGGAAAACAATTTAAAAATGTAAAAGACATTATATTTTTAAACAGTATTTAATTTTATCCAAAAACATTACTGCCTAGGAAAATTATGAAAACCTCCCCATTGGATAATTTCAAGATCCTAATTATAAAGATAATATTCATTTTATCTATATAATTTTCTAAATATGGGAATTTTCACATTGAAAATAAAAACAAACATTTGACAAAAATTCATGGGATTTGACAAAAACAGCTTTGAAACCTTAATAAAAATTACAATTGCATTCATAAAATTATACAATAATTTATATATAACAAAAACTAATTTAATAATAATAATAATTGAATAAAATAATATTTAATTCCAAAGTCCTTTAATTCATAAAAATATATTCCGTAGTTGAACATTAAATAAAAATACTATTTTTTCTTTTAAAAAAATATACAAAGTAACAATTATAAAATGAATGTATATACATTATTATATAAAAAAAAATGTACATAATTACAGTGATAGGGTCTTGTTAATAAACCCCTGAAACACCTGCATAAGACCTTAGGATAAGGTGCACGATGGTTATAGACTCTTGGGGTGGCTCTGATAACATTGCTCGGGTGATAATCTCTTTCAACATCCACTTATCTCGTAGTTGGTTCCACTTGAGCTTATAATATTAAAGTTCTTCATGGGCTTGGTCAAGAGAAAAACCAAAAGACGCCACCTCTTTTTCGAGATCTAACAAATGGTCTTTGTATGGGGAAAATCTAATGGATGAGGCCATCACATCCCTTTTCTGAGTAAATTGGATTTGTTAATGACCTATATTTATACTAATCATATGATCACTTTTCAATGTCTATATTAGAAAATTATCACAATTCGTAATGGTATTTTAGAAATCTAAAGACATAACACAGAAGAAGTTCACATTTTATATAAAAATTTTAAATAATAAGACATTTAATTATATCAAGATAATTTTCCATTAATGAAAGTTTTGGTAGTTACAATATTTCCCCCATAAGAAATTTCCCCCTCGAAAATTCCTTTTCCCACACTAAAATAGATGTGGGTATCTCTGCTTCATTACTTCTTCTGATTCCCATGTCCCTTCTTCAAACTTGTTGTTTTTCCACAAAAACTTGACGAGTGGCCCTGCCTTTATTCTTATAGCATTTTATCTACTATCTACGATCATCACTAGTTTCTCATCGTATTAAAGATCATCCTCACGTTTTACTACCACTGAAGAGAGTACATGTGAAGGGTCCAGTATGTACTTCCACAAGTGGAATACATGAAAGACCACATTTTCTTTGTCCATGGTTGGTGAAAGTGCTAGGCGATAGGCCAAAACACTGATGCAATCAAGAATCTCGAAGGGGCCAATGTACATTGGACATAACGTCCCTTTATTTACAAACCTCATGAACCTCTTCCATTGGGATATGTATAGAAATACCATGTCTCCATCTTTAAACTTGAGGTCTCATCGACAGTTATTCGCATAACTCTTTTGTCGACTATGGGCTACCTTGATATGCGATTGAATGGTTTTCACATTATCCACCATTTCATCGACCATTTCTGATCCTAGGATCTTACACTCAGCAACACCATCCCTGCATGCCAGTGTTCTGCACCTATTCCAATATAGGGCTTCATAATGTGACATTCAGATGCTTGAGTGGAAAATGTTATTATATAAGTCTTCAACTAGAAGAAGTTGTTGATCTCATCCTATATTGATGTTAATTGAGAACACTCTCAACAGGTCCTCCTTTGTTTGGATGGTCTTCTCGGATTGGACATCAATTTGAGGATGATTGGCCATAATGAAGTTCAGTTCAGTATTTAGATCATGTTGAAGAATCATCCAAAACATAGAGGTGAATCTTGGATCTCAATCAGATATAATTAACAATGGTAATCCATGCATTTTTAGCACTTCCTTGATATATATATGTTCTTGTTGATCTATTGAGAAGTCCTCCTGAATATCAATGTAGTGTGAATGATTTTTAAGACGATCCACAAAAACCCTTATTGCATTGTAGCCTTTGGATTTCTTTGGATGTTAGGTGACAATGCCCATGGTGATTTTCTCCCATTTCCATTGTGGTATGGGAAATGGTTGCATCATCCCCTTAGACTTCTGCCTCTCTACCTTAACTTACTAACACACTTTTCACTTTGATGTATATTCATCGATCTCCTTATTATTATTATCCCAGAAATAATACTATCGGATATCTCGACACATCATAGTGTTTCCTTGGTGAATAGAGAAATTTGAACTATGTGCATCATCCGAATGTACCATCTTCAGCTCCGAACTTGATGGAACACATAGTCTTTTACCAAATCCTACAATTCATTATTCATTAACATTATACTCCATGGATTTCCTATTTCTAATAGCTTCTACTTTTTTCTAAAATCCACATCACCCTTTTGATCATCCTTTAACAATTCCAAAAGATATGGTTGATCAATAATTTGTTAAAGGATTGATGATATTCCATTATTTATGATTCCCATGTCTATCATCATCAACTCTAAGAAGATTGGATCCTTTTCCATTCTCATCAGTGATATAAATTCTGGGTCCTTTCTACATAGAGCACCTGCAACCTTTTTTTCTTTCCCATGTTCGTAATGGATTGAGCAGTCATAGTCTTCGGTCAGCTCTAACCATCTTCGCTGGTGCCTGTTCAAATCATTCAGTCTAAATATTTACATAAGGCTTTTGTGGTCCGTATATATTTCACACTTCTCCCCAATGAAATAATGCCACAAGATTTTTATAGAGAAGATCACCGCAGCCAACTCCAGATCATGAGTAGGATAATTCTTCACATGACCATTCAATTTCCTTGAATCATAGTCAATGACTTTTTAATTTTTCATCAACACACATCTCAGGAGCTTCTTTGATGTATCAGTGAATACCATAAAAATTTCTCCACTTGTGGGTAATGTGAGAAAAGGCACTCTGATAAACCACCTTTTAAACTCCATGAAGATTTCTTCACATTCATCACTCCAGGAAAATATTACTCCCTTCTAAGTTATATTGGTAGGATGGTAGGAAAATTGTGAGAAATTTATCAAAAATCATCGATAATATCCAGCATACCCCAAGAAGCTACAGATATTTGTTAACAAGTTTGGGGTCAGCCATCCCTCTATTGTAGCTTTCCTGGAGGTATCCACAAATATCCCATTGCTTCTGATAATATGGGCCAATAATGAGACCTCCTTCAATGAGAACTCACACTTTTTGTACTTTGCAAAGAGCTTATGATTTCAGAAGGTCTCTAGTACTATTATAAGATACTCCCCATGATCCTCCTTGGTCTTTATGTATATTAAAATATCATCTATAAAGACTACCAATTTTTTTTTAATGTAATCTATAAAGACTCTACTCATCATGTCCATGAAGAATTATCAATCATTGTCGAGTCCGAAAGGAATTACTATGAATTCACAGTGCCCGTATCTTGTACAAGAAGTAGTCATTGGGATATCTTCCTTCATCACCCATAATTTATAGTATCTTGACCGAAAATCCACCATTAAGAAGTATTGTGACCAATGAAACTAATCTAACAAGTAATCAATTTGTGGGAGAGGATACTTGTTCTTTATGGTGATTTTGTTAAGCTCACGATAATCGATGCAAAGGCGCATTGACCCACCCTTCTTCTTGACGAAGAGGACCTGGGAACCCCATGGTGAAAAACATGGTCATGTAAAACCTTATCCAGATTCTCCTATAGTTGTTTCTTTCACCCCTCATGCCCCCAACAACCATTATATTTTGAGTCTTGGATATTGGTAATACCCGAAGTATAAGATCAATTCAGAATTCAACATCTCATCAAGAAAGAAGACCAGTCAATTTCATAGAAAACACATCCATGAATTCCCTCACAATAGGGATGTCTTCAAGGATGGTTTCTTCCTTGTAATCAATAATTTGAGCAATATACACATGCTTTTAGGGCATTAATATTAACTATTAATATGATGGATATAAAGAATATTAATCCTCATCCTTGCACTTGTAATGAATCGGGGGCCGATTCTCCACATGGAGAGTGATTTTACTCTCATCGAAATTTATGTTGGAAATATATAATGAAAGCCAATCCATGCCTAGAATTTCATCAAATTCCACTAGAGGGATAATGATGATGTTTTCTGGGATGTTCAATCCATATATTATAATAGTGGAGGAGTTATATTCATGCGATGTAATGATATCCTCATTTTTCGTACTCACTGACATATTCACTTCAATGATCTGTGGTGGTGTTGTGACTATTCTACTAAACTATCAGAATATAAAATTTTGCGTAGAACCAGAATCAAAAAGTACAATCTCTATTAATGAATGAATAACTTTTGTACCTTTCCCCACTTCGTTGTTGGGGTTCACTTCGGTGTTAGTGATAGAAAAATATCTCCCTTGCTGCCTTTGAAGTTGTTGGTTGCTTCCGAAAACCCTTGTCCTAGGGAATTGACACCCCTAATCTTTATTACACACTTAAAAATTATTTATTACATAGACATCACATGATTCAACAAATTTTATTGATATTTCTAGTGTCTTTGGGGATTAGGATCATTACATAACAACTTAAAACAAAAGATAAAACATCTTTTTGAAAACACCTTTACGTGAAACTTATATTCCCTCATACATAGAATTGCATAGGATAACCTATGGATGATCACAATAAAAGTGTGAACATGATTTAAGGCTCATTTCACATAGATCATGAGTAAACCCTCATTCCACATTTTTCACGAGTAAATCCCCATTGCACATGAATTATCACGATTCAACAGTCATTTCACTTGACGTATCATGATACTATACTTACCCAATGCATTGGAGTGCTATCAGGGTGCACCCTTCTTAAAAATTTCATTTCATTCATAAGTGGGACCAATGGATCATAAAACATGGTTTCATTAAACATCCTCATTTTTTACAAGTTAAAGGAATGTGAAATTCATACATGAATCTTTATAATCAATAAGTAAATGTTCATAAAGGTGAATACCATTTACAGAGACATGGGTATGTTATTCACTACACAATGATATTGGATTGAAAAAATGTAGTGCTATTTCAGTAGCATAATGGTGTGACATAAGGATTCATAAAAGTGGTTGATGAGAGGTAAATTGATGACTCATCATATGTACACGAAATGGATAGTACGGTTTCATATAGATACATATCCCATAAATTGTAATGGAGTTTACATTCATGATACAAATGAATTTCTTGAATGTAAATGATGAGAGGGAAAATCCATTAAAAATTTTGGCATAGTAACAAGTGTACATGCGAGGACTTTTATGAGAGATAAAGGGGTATCCCATCATTCAAACATAAATATGAAAATATGGGGGTGTTGAGAAACCCTAGCCCAACATTTATAATTTAAATTAAAATTTCATAAAAACTTAATGAAAATTTGACAAATATGAGAAAGGAGAAAAACCCCTTACATGGAAGTGTGCTTCCAAATTATTGGGGGAGTCTTGAGAGAGGCATCATGGAATATTGGGGCACCTTAGGAGGATTATATTAAGAGGAGGGCATAGGTTAGTCAAACTACAAAGGGTTTTATTGAAGAGGAAGTGGGAGTTTGGGTATGTTTATATACAAAATGTGAGGGAATTATTTACTATTTAGGTTTGGGAAACATCACATTAAACAAATCAAAAACACAAACCAGCCCATTCTCTTTTCCAATGTTGAGTGTAAAAAAATATTTGATAAGTAAAATGGCATATCTTCTTAGAATAATATGGTCTCTTATGTGGAGTTGAGCCATAATCTCAATGAATACAATTTAAAAAGATAAAATGATTTATAAGTCATTGAGGGTGTAGAGACCCAAATCTTGACGTGAATAGAGATTACATTACATTTGGGAATACATAAAACATGATAAAAACAGATGCCCAAAGACCGTATTAGTTTATTGTCTTTTTAATCCCAGAACAAAATCTTCTAATCCTGGTGAAAGATCTTAAACATCTCCCATAAAGATCTTCCCCTTTGGTTTTCATACCTAAAACCTTTATTTAGTTCTTGGGGAAAAGAAAATATAAAAATGGTGAGATCAAATGCTCTGTAATGGTAAACATGGAGAACATAAAACAATCCCAAAATATTTAAACATAATAACATGAACATAAAACATCGAAATGATGAGTAATGACATAAATCATGGCAGTGGAGAAGGCATAAATCATAAAAGATCATTAACCATGATAAAAATATATGGGAATAAAACATATAATTCTGGCAACCATTAATAACATATTATGATTTCCATAGTATCTATGGCATTGTTTCCAAGACCATCATAGTGGACAAAGTCCAAAACTGAACTGTGTTTACTTGTATTTCTAGCCCTATATTACATAACCAGATTCAATTGTCGTTCCATCCATGTCAATCCCATGAGATATAAATCCATACACAATGTATTGGATGTAGATATAGGTCCCATGCATCTCATATTGAAATCATTCTTATGTGTTCTAAAAAAACAATCATAAATCATTCATCATATCCCAAAGAATTATATGGGTTTCATAAACACCATCCCATCATAACATAAACCATATAAAATAAATGGATAACATTTCATCATTAGAAAAATGAAACCATGTAAATAATGGTGTCATTATAACTGAAATATAAACATTTTAAATAATGTCATATTAGATGGAAAATGGGTTTGATTAAACACTTGACATGAATTTTTGAGGAAAATATACTTTCTTCATCAAAATCATTTTCTTTTCACCAAATGACATGCAATTTTAAAAAAAATGATTATGTTGAAAGTAATAATGAAATATTTTAGTTTAATCTGCATGAAAATAAGTTGTTATAAGGCCGTAAAAATTCGTTCATGCTGTATAAGTAAAAAAACATCTTACTCATATTTTTAACGAAAATGTTACAAAGTACCACGTATGATAAGAAAAATAAATATTCCTTCCATAACAAAATGTAAATGTATAAGAGGTGAAAAATGACTATAAAAATACATGGAAGAATAATAAACACTTTATGAAAAACAATTTATGGACATGGATTAAATATATAACCCAGTAAATACTTACGTATAAGCAATCTCGGATAAAAATGTGATTGCAAAATTATCCATTACCTTATGTCCAATTTCATCCGTATATGTATGTGACTCCTTTATTGTGGTTTTGAACATATTATAAACATGTAAAAGAAAAATAATAATATCTATGATATCATATATGATTAACTTACAACTTTATATTACCTGTTTATTTGTCAATTCCATGTTGAAGAAATGTTTTGGATTAAATCGTTTCATTTATTGTCCGTGTTTTGACTTGTAATTATATAAAATATTACATAGATCATGATTAATTACTTCTAGAATGTAAAAAATTATTTATATATAATATATATTAATAATATACATATATATAATAGATTGATAAATTGAATGAAATAAACCGTTCATAGGGACAATAGGTTGTACCTACGCATGAACGCTGTTTTCGTTTCTTTACTAAATTGAATGGAAGTAAGTAAATAAAATATAAATAAACCTAGTATAATTAATATGTCATATATTTCGTGATTATTTATTATATATAAATTATAATTATACTTCAAAGGATAATCCTGGAGAATGAATCTCGTCACGTCATGAGGACGGTAATCCATACGTATGTAGAAGCGATGATATAATTCCCATAATTATAGAATGGAATTTGAGTGGATGATATAATTTATATGAACCAGTATTATATTATAATAATATTATATAATTATTATTTCTACCATTATACCCATCAATGTAAGGTGGTGGTGGAAAACAGTTAACACCACGACGTGGAGACAGTATTCCGTACGTATGCACGTGCAGTGAGATCGTTTTTCATAGGACGGATAGAAGGTGAAATAGGGTTCTTCAATATTTATAATAACATATCTGTATATAAATTATAATTAATTTATTAATTTATAATTTAAAAAATAAAGAGGAGGAATTAGAAGTAGAAATAAATTTGAATGAATCAGTAAAGAATATTACCTCTTCTTCGACATGCCTCTTTTAAGCCTTCTATTAGGGCATTAATGATGGTCTATAAAGAAGAAAATAACCTCTAGTATGTTTCTAGTAAAGTGGAGAAGATAAATATTCTGGGTTTGGAAGAGCATGAAGGCTCAATGTGTTGTGAGGAGGAGAGGGAGGAGGTTCCTTTTTATATGAGAGGAGAGGGGCACTTTTGGAAACCTCTAAAAATTAATTTATAATAAACTCAAAACCCACATAACAACCACCTAAAATTACTCATATCCGAATATTATATGATATAGGGTTTTAATATCATCAAACAATAATATTTATGCATGTTGGTAATTTATTTTAAACCTTATCAACATGATTTGTCCTTATTTAATCTATTTAATTTTATTTGTGGTAATAATATTCTAAATTTTTAATTGGTATAAATAATTACTTATGGGTTGTGAATTGTCTATAATTGGATAATTTATTACATTTTAGACCATATAAATTTCAATTTATAATTTTTAAATATTTTTGGGATTTTGAAACAATTTAATAATATGTTATTTTTATAAAATAAAAACAGTGTAAATTTTGACACTATTCATTTATTTGAATTTAAATAAAATCCACACAGAGGATATATTCTAAAAAAATTATTTAATATACTCATAAAATGTCATATACATCAATAAAATTTGTGGATAACATTAATTAGTTCATATAATATTTATTTTAATTATTTTTCAAAATATTTATTTGATATTTCAATCAATAAAATAATTTCTACATCACCATTGTGTCATAATTAATGATAATTATATAATCCATAAAAATTATAAATAAATTATCATGATGTAGATACTTTTATAATAATTTTGGAGACTATAAATATTTGATGTTTTATGAGGTTTATCACTAAATTAAAATTATTAAACTTATAAGATATAAGAGAGTGACATGTTGTCACTTTCTTTGGTTTTAATAATAATTATATCCTTTTCATTGTCAAAATTCCATGAGATGAATCTGTTCTGACCATTATGTGATATGGGTCAACTTATATTAATCCAATAGAATTTTGGCAGGTGTTATGGTAATTTTATAATCTTATTTTTACCCTTAATTACCTAATTTACCTTTAATTGTAGTAAATAAAAATTACTGTAGTTACAATTCATAATGTCAAAAATATAAAAGTATCCTATTAACATAATTTTGACCCAAGGAATCCAAATAATGAATCCATTTTTCACAATTGAAATCACATAAGTTTCATTAATTAATTTAAAATTAATCCCTTTTTTAATAAAATGGGTTTTTAATAGTTAAAACATTGTCAATGATTTAAATGTTTTTACCTATGAATTCAATGTAAAATTCAGGATAATGACTTTCATTATATTAAATGGTAGAAATATATTATATTTATACTTAAAAACCATTAATTATTATAGGTTAACCATATAAATTATGTTGTTGATAAAAAGTTGTTTTTTATTAAAATTTAGCATATTTTTACTATTCATCAAAATATGAAAGTTATCAGAAATGTATCAAAAATTTATCCAATGTAGATCATTATATCCTTATTTAGAAGAAGAATTTATTTTTGTTAAAATTGAACTTGTAAACATGTCAAAAATTATATTTATTATTGGTGCGCCATCAAAAGGCGGTAAAACTGTATTTTTTTAAAAATACTTCTTTTATCGAAAAATTGATTTCACTTTCATATCTCATTCTAGAAAATGGTTAAGATGAATTATAATGTTATAAAATTATAAATTAGGTTAATACTATTCATAATGGCTATTTCATAACATTATAATAATATATCATTGTTTAGTGAAACTCGATATTGTGTACAACACACGCTATTGAGAAAGGTCTCTCTTGCATGCATCAAAAGCCAAGAATAGTGTTTTCATATACTACAAGATATTAAAGTGTTGTGTATAGAACAATATAATCTTAGTGAAGCATACAACACAATTTTTCAAATAAATTAAAAATAATATTTCTCATAAAATGTCGGGGTGTTACATTATACCCCCCTTAAAATTAATTCTTCCCTCGAAATTCGTCGGGGTTATAAATTGAATACTGCATGAAAGATTCTTTAATAGAATCACACATAGTAAAAAGTAATACTAAAACATTATTTTAAAATGGAACATTAGGAATATAACAGATACCTAATGTAACTCTTTAATGTGTTTCCACATATAAGAACATAGGTTAAAAGATGGATATGGAAGAGAATTCAAACAATCACGTTCTGATGAAGAGTGGTAGCGAACATGGCTATGAAAATTCCAAAAATCACAAAGCCATAAATTTGTGATGATCTAAGGTACCATCTGATTCAATATATGTGAGGGTACATGGACAACATTTTTGGTTTTCAAAATCATTTCCCTAAAGTTGAAAAATTTTAGATGAAATACTTACTTGATTTTGGTACAATCCCACCATTGGTCATTCCATGAACAATTTCCACTTCATATCTTATAGAAATGAAGTTGAATTTATCATTCATGAAGTGTTAGAAGATAATTTTATAGAAATAGGGGTTATTCCATCTGTCTCAAACAAAAGGTTAGAAAAAGTTATCAAATATATATAAGTCCATCTATGGTGAGGTTAATCGTATATGATTCCAAAAATGGACTTATAATTTATCTATCATGCTACTTAATAAAATAAATCTAATTTCTACAAACTATGAACTTCATATAGGCTAGTTGTAGGCAATAAAGGCTTGTTGGACTTATGTTGTGTGTTCAATTCTCGCAACCTTGCCTGATACGATGGGTTGTCGCCCGTCCTGCAGGTTGTCCTTTTTCAAAAACTACACTATAATAAAATTCCTGAAATAATATCGAAAAAAGGTTATATTAATTAAAAATTTTATCTTATGTGAACGTAATCCATGTAAAATCTTTAGAATTATCCAAAATAGTTCTATCAATGCTCATATTATAATGAAAACGATTACTAGATATGTCATCAACCAAGCATGTGAATACAATCATTTATCCCCCGTATATCATAAGATATATCTTGTTGGTCACACTCCAAACATGTGAATACCTTAATCATGTATTATCTTGAAACATGAATTACCATATAATCTTTGTGAAAACATGAATGCTGTCAAAATTCAACTCTGTCCACATACCAAAATACCAAAATTTCTATATAATCAAACCATGATATGACCTTGTCCTTATATGAGCTCATTAATACTATTAAACAATTCATTATCTCTTTATCCCTTCATTATTCCCATATCATCTACATTACCAAATTATTTCAATCACTTTTCATGGGTACCAGTACTATACATTTATTAAAAACCACAATAAACCAAGACATTAAAATTCAATTAATCCATGATACTAAAAATGAAATTCTACCACACTATTTTAGAATCCCATTACATAAACAGTTAATCATTCCACCACTTCATTGTCATATTAAAAATCACCAATAGTGATTGAATGCGACTTCCCTTTGTCCTTTTCCATTAGAGGTTATTGAAGACGATCATCATTAACCCATGGATTAGGGCATTGGTTAGCATAATTCCCCATTTCCCTACACATGTAGCATTGAGTTGTTGGTGGTGCGTTCTCAGAAATATTTTCTCTATTCACATTATTATCTACCTTTTTTCCATTACTGCAACACTCAGCTACTCAATGACCTTATTTTCCACAATTAATACATTTTCTAGTCCCTTTAAGACAATCTCCACTATGCTTCTTTCCACACATTGATAATGACGAAAAATTTGTCTTCTTTTCACCACAGTTTTGAGATTTTTCCTTGAACTCCATTTTTCATTTCTTGTCAAAACCATGAGATGGATATGTAACAACAACTTCTAATTTATTCATATCTACTGATGTCTCTTATAGATAATTCCCTTTGAAGATTGGGTTTAGGCCACTGAAAAATTGATCAACATTACATTCAGGTTGGATCATAATGCCAGATACATACCTTGCATTCTTTGTAAAATTCACCTCGTATATACCAACATATTAATAATCATTTTTATTAATCTCAAGGAACCCCTTTTACAACATTGATCGAAGAATATGAGGGAAGTACTTATTGAAAAACATGTTCTTGAACTTGTCCCATTCTATGGATTCAATTTCATCTTGGGGCCTTGTATTCTTAAATAGTTTCCAACACTGGTCTACTTCACCTTCTAAATAGTAAACATCTAAAATGACTTTTTCATGTTCTGAAAAGCGAATTATGGAAAATATATTTTCAATGGTATTGATCATTTTTTCTGCAATAATTGGATTAGAAGACCCATTGAAAGAAGGTGTATGTTGCCTCATGAAGGAGTCAATAGAATATTGTTCCTTACTCTACTCATTTGGAAGTCCAGAATGATTCATAGAATGTATGAGTATAGAAATAATATTTTTCACTCCATATCCAATATCATTGGTTTGTTCAGGAGGCATATCATTGCATTTTCATTTACATTGATAACCATAGTGCTTTCGGGTTCCATCCATCTTCTAAAACCCAAAAAGAATAGTGTGAGAGGAAAATATCATGCTTGGAAAACAACATAATAAAGGGGGATTACATTCAATATATAACATCTTAGGGTTAATTCTACGATCTTTACTATAATTCTATGACTATGACCTATACATATACTTAACCTTAGAGACATCCCTATATGTACCTTAGAAATATATCTAGGGATTTCACTAAAGTATTTGATTCCTAGTTTCCAAAGTTTAACTAAAACTTCGCTATGATACCAACTGTAGAGACAAAAATCATGATGTACATAGAAATTACATTACTTTTGTGGAATACTTAATACCTGAAAAAAACAGACGCCCAAATACCGTATTACTTTAGTGTCTTTGGAAACTTCGAACATAATTTTCTAGTCATGGGGAAAGATCTTCATCATCTCGAATAAAGATCTTCCCCTTTGGTTTTCATACCATAAAACTTTATTTATATCGTGGGGAAAAGAAAACATAAAAAACGTGAACTCAAATTCTCAGTAAGGGTAAACAAGGAGAACATAAAACAATCCCTAAACATTTGAACATAATAACATGAACATAAAACATCAAAATCAAGAGTAATTACACAAATCATGGCAGTGCATAAGGCATAGGTCATAAAGGAACATTAACCCTGATAAAAAGGAATGGGAATAAAATATATAATTATCACAACCATTAGGAACATGTTATGATTTCCATAGAATCCAAGGTATTGTTTCCAAGACAATCATAGTGGACGAAGTCCACTATTGAAACGGATTTACTTGTTGTTCAGCCCTGTATTACAGAACTGGGATCACATGTCATTCCATCCATGTCTATATAATGAGATATAAATCTCTACCAAATGCATTGGAGGGAGATATAGGTCCCACACATCTCATATTGAAATCATTCTCATGTGTGCCACAAAACAATCATAAATCTTTCATCATAACCTAAGGAATAATATGTGTTTCATAAACAACATCCCATCATAACATAATCCATTTTAAATAAATGGATATCATTTAATCATAAGAAAAATAAAACCATGTAAATAATTGATACATTATACTTGGAATATAAAAATATTAAATAATGTCATCCTAGATGGAAAATGGTTTTCATATAACACTTGAAATGAAATCTTGCAGAAAATATACTTTCTTCTTCAAAATCATTTTCTGTTCAAAAAATGCCATGCAGTTTTAATAGATAATAATTTTGTTGAAAACAGTCATGAAATCTTGAAGAGTAAGCTTCATGAAAATAAGGTGTTATGAACCCATAAAACTCCATTCATGCCTTAAATTTTAAAAAAATATTCTCCTCGTACTTTTAATGGAATAGTCAAAATGTACCATGTATGATAAGAAAACGAAAGTTTCCTTCCATAACATAATGTAAAAGTCAAAGAGGGATAAACATGACTTCAAAAAAACATGGAAGATGATTAAACCCTTTATGAAAAACAATTTATGGACATGGAGGAAAAATATAACCCCACTAAATAATTACGTATAAGAAATCTCAGATAAAAATGAGACTGCAAGATTATGCCTTACTTTATGTCCAAATTCATCCGTATGTGTCCAAGACACCTGTATAGTGGGATTAAACATATTATCAACGTGTAACTGAATCATATTAATATTTATTATATCATATATGATTCACTTAGGACTTTATATAAATCATTCAATTGTCAATTCAATGTTAATGCAGCATTTTGGGTAAAATCGTTTCATTTACAGTCCGTGTTTTGACTTGTAATTATTAATATCACTACATAGATCGTGATTAATTACTTCCATAATGTAAAAAATTATTTATATATAATATATATTCTGAATATACATATATATAATAGATCAATAAATGGAAATAAATACACCACTTGTGGAGACAGTAGTCCATACGCACACATGAACGATGTTTTCGTTTCCTTATTAAATTGAATGGAAGTAAATAACATATACATAAATCCAGTATCATTAATATGTCATATATTTCATGATTATTTATTATATATAATTTATAATCATACTTCAATGGTTAATCATGGAGAATGAATCAAATCGCGTCGTGGAGACGGTAATTCGTACGTACGCACGAGCGATGATATCATTCCCATAATTATTGAATGGAGTTGAAGTAGATGATATCATATATCAGAATCGATATTATGTTTTAATAATAATATATAGTTATTATTGCTTCCATTATAACCATCCAAGTAAGGTTGTGGTGGAAAACATACTACACCATGGTGTGGAGATGGTATTATGTACGTACGGATGCACGGTGATTTCATATTCCGTATGATGGATAGAAGGTAAAATAGGGTTTTTTTCATATATATAATAACATATAATTATATCAGTGATACTGATGTTATTAATTTATAATGAAAAAAATAATGTAGATGAAGTAGAGGAAGATATAAATTTGAAATAATTTGGAAAGGATATTACCTCCTCTTCGACGCGCCTCTTTTAAACATCCTCTTCGGGCACTAAAGTTGGTGTTTGAGGAAGAACATGACCTCTAGTGTGTTTCTAGGGAAGTGGAGAAGAGAAATTGTCATGGGTTTGCTGAGATTGAAGTCTCAATGTGGTGTGGGGAGGATAGGGAGGAGGTGCCTTTTTATAAGAGAGAAGAGGGGCACTTTTGGAAACCTCAAAAATATTGATTTATAATAAACTCAAACCCCACATAAAAAGCGTAAAAAATGACCCAAATCTAAATATTAGAGAGATATGGTTGTAATCGCATCATCCAATAAGAATTATACATGTTGTTAATTTATTTTAAACCTTATCAACATGATTTATCCTTATTTAATCTATTTCATTTTATTTATGGTAATAATATTCTAAATTTTTAATTGTTTTAAATAATTACTTATGTGTTTTTAATTTTCCATAATTGGATAATTTATGACATTTTTTACCATATAAATTTAAATTTTAAATTTGTAAATAGTTTTGTGATTTTTGAACAATATTATAATATGATATTTTTATAAAATAGAAATTGTGTCAATTTTGACGCTATTCATTTATTTGATTTTAAATAAAACCCACAAAGAGGATAAATTTGAACAAATATATTTTATATACTCTTAACATGTCATATTCATATAGATTTTTTTTTGGGAACATTAATTAGATCAGATAATATTTATGTTAATATTTTTAAAACCATTTATTTGATATTTCAATCAATAAAATAATTTCTATATCACTATTTTGTCATTATTAATGATAATTATTTAATCCCAAAATATTATAAATTAATTCTCATGATTTAGATAGTTTTATTATCTTTTTTGAGACTATTTATATTCTATGTTTTATGAGTTTTATCAATAAATTAAAATTATTACAATTATAAGTTATAAGAGAGTGACATGTTGTCACTTTCTTTGGTTTTAATAATAATTATATCATTTTCATGGCCAAAAGTCTATGAAATAAATCTATTCTAACCCTTATGTGATATGGGTCTAAGTTTATTCATCCAATAAATTTTTTGAAGATGTTAGGGTAATTTTATAATATTATTTTTACCCTTAATTACATGATTTTGCTTTTACTGTAGTAAATAAAAATTACCGTAGTTACTATTCATAATTTCAAAAAAAAAATAAATGTTCTTATTAACAAAATTTTGAGCCACTGAATCCAAATATGGAATCCATTTTTCAAAATTCAAAACATAGAAGATGGAGTAATTAATTTAAAATTAACCCTGTTGTTAAGAATACAGGTTTTTAAAAGTTAAAACATTGTCAAATATTGAAATGTTTTTACAAATGAAGTAAATGCAAAATTAATGATAATAAATTTTATTATATTAAATGGAAAAAATATATCATATTTATACTTAAAATCCATTAAATATTATAATTTAAACATATAAATTATCTTGATGAAAAAAGTTGTCTTTAATTAAAATTTAGCATATTTTAACTATTCATCAAAATATGAAAGTAATCAGAAAAGTATCAAAAATTTATCCAATGTACATTTTTATATCTTGATTAAAAATAAGAAGTTTACTTTGAAAATTGAACTTAAAACCTGTCAAAATTTATAATTAAAATGGGTGCCCCATTAAAAGGCGGTAAAACTGTATTTTTTAAAAAATACTTCCTTTATCGAAAAAATGATTTTTTTCATATATCATTATAGAAAATGTGTAAGATAAATTATAATGTTATAAAATTAAAAATTCTGTTAATACTATTCATAACAGATGGTTTATAATATTATAATAATATATCATTGTTTAGTGAAATCCGGTATTACGTACGACACACGCTATCGAGGAAGGTCGCTCTTGAGTGCAACGCAAGCCAAGAATAGTGTTTGCATATACTAAAAGATATTATTGTGTTGTGTATAGTTCAAGATAATCTTTGTGAATCGTACAACACAAGATGTCAAAGAAATTAAAAATAATATTTCTCAGAAATCTCGGGGTGTTATAGAGGGTCAACTAAGGGGTCACAAACTAAGTCAAAAAAATAAAAAATCACATTATTTTATGGATAAAACATATATTGGACGAATGTATCATTTATTGTATTTATAACATCACTATTTGGGCATTATGATATCATAAAACACATTATATATTTAAGTGGTGTTTAAATTTTAAACAAAAATTGGACTGTATCCGAAAATTATGAAAAATTCACCATTGGATAATTTGAACATCATGATTATAAAAATATTATTCATTTTATCTAATAATTTTTCTAAATATGTGAATATCTAATTTTAAAATAAAAATCGACATTTATCGAAAAATTATTGGTTTTGATAAAAACAGCTTTGAAACCATAATAAAAATTAAAATTTCATTCATAAAATTATATGATCATTTATATTAAATAATAGATTAATTTAGTAATAATAATATTTTAATAAAATAATATTTTATTCTAAAATCAATTAATTCATCAAAATATATTTCATAGTTGAATATTATCTCAATATACTATTTGTGCTTTTATAAACTATTTACAATGTAACAATAATAAAATGAAAGTATATTCATTATTATATAAAACAATAATGTATATTATCATAGTGCTAGGGTATTGTTACATAACCCCCTAAAACACTAGCATAAGACCTTAGGGTAAGGTGTGAGGTGGTGACATACTCTTGGGGTGGCTTGGATAACATTGTCCGGGTGGTAATCTCAATCAACTTCCACTTCTCTCGTAGTCAGTTCCACTTGAGCTTAATGTATTCAAGATCTATGTGGGCTGAGTCATGATAAAAGCCCAAAGACACCACCTCTTTTATGAGCTTCGACCAATGGGCTTTGTTTGGGGCAAGTCTACTGTATGATTCCACCACTTCCTTTTACTGGGAAAACTGTATTTGTTAAATCCCTATATTTATACTAATCATATGATCACTGTTCAACATCTATATTTTCAATGATCACAATTCGTAATGGTATTTTAAAAATCCAAAGAGATATTTAAAAAGAAGTTCACATTTTATATAAACTTTTTACATAATAAGACATTTAATTATATCGCGAATAATTTCCATTAATAAAAGTTTGGTTCTTTACATAATTTACCTTTACTATCTTGACACCCTCCAAGTTTGTTAGAAATATTTAATGATGACACCAAGTCAATTCATTTAGATCATGTGACTCCTTCTAGACATTTCAACCTAGTTAATGTGTTTTCATCCATGCTAAGATGTTTGGATATTGTAGTGTTCTCTGGACAATACATACTTGATCATGTGATGACCAACATACATGTCATCAATGTTAATTGGCATCCCTTGTTCAAACCAATTGGATCTGGTTATGTAATTTAGAAATGTTCAGAAAAAATCCATTGACACGTCAAGCATAAAAACAGGTCTTGTTGAGAAGACAATCAATTCATGTTAGTAATGAAATCGTGCCATCTAAAATGGGAATCTTGGGACTTAATAACCTTGTCCCTACACAGTGTGTAAGCCCCAACCATGAAGGAATTATTAGCGTGTCATACCAAATCAATGGAACTATGATCATTCTTATTAACACCATAATCAACATATGTAGGAATCCTTTTTAAGCCCGATATCTATATTAACCATACAAAGAGAATACCTAGTAACAAATTCTTACATAGACATGTAATGTGATTGTTTATTTTCCATACCTTTTTTCCTACATTGAGAATAAATAAAGTGGGTTTTGAGAGTTTCCAAGAACATATCATTCATTTATGGAAACATAAGTCTGTAAGACATAATTTTTGGAATCACATGATATGACTTGAATATAATGGAAATGGTGGATTTTAAGCCCCAATCCAATTGAACATTCAAGGACTATGATTCCTATCAAAATTAAGATACACATGACACCTTCCTAATTCTGAAGCCCGAAAAAAATGGCTATCCACCTTAGTGTATGTCCTAACATGTCTATGATATTTCAACCATCGAGACCCTATCATTCATATGGGCTGATCATTGTACTTCATCCATAAGTAAAAATGACGTCTATAAAACTATGATGAATTTTATTCCTATTATAACTAAGATATGTAAGATGCATTCTTATGACCCAATATTCATATTAAACATCACAATGATACTCCCACTAAATAATCCCAACATCCATATTCAATGAGAATGATCACATGTTTTCCCTTGTTTCTGACATCGATCATGGATCACATGGATGAATGGAGTTACGATAGTCACCTCATTCAAATCATGGGTCTCAACAACCAAATTAAATGTCATCATGTAATCCCCTGATGAGTGGAATGATATAAGTATCCCCCATATGAGTAAATGTACCATGAAGGTTGTCCCAAAGTTATAATCAAACTAAGATAACACTGATTTTTATTATAAATAGGTTATGTAGAATGTCTTGTCACAACTCAAGCTTAAATAAATAGTTCTAAGTGGCCTCACACATTTCATCTTCATATAACATTCAACTATATTTAATTAATGAACTATGTGGGGTTTGAATCCTATAATAAAAAGGATATGTATGATGCATCATAAATGATCTATACCTTCCTCAAAATTGTAACCACATACCTATAAGGTATATAATTACTTAGTTCTGAGTTATAAGACTTCCACATATAAGCATCAATTAATTACTATGACATGGATTTAGAACCTAAAATACAAACATGTGGATTCTCTAATTAGATCCCCTTATTCTAAACATAAAAGTGGTTAACCTCTGATAATATTTTTATGGTAATATTTATTGTATCAAGATTACGATTTCATTCACAAACTAATCCTAAATATTTAAAGGGGTGTCAGAGAATGAAAAAATTCACCCCAATAGAGTGGGATGATCCCAAACACCCATCATCAATGAACAATGTGAGTCCCTAAGTTCCATTGGTTCTAAATACCCAACTAAACTCCTTCCTTTGGAAAGTAGGTATGTACCCAGTTTTTTATGAAGGAACTATTGGGATTTACATTTAGAAAAACAATGGAAACCTGACATAAATTATTATGAAGCACATTTAATCCACCTCACTCATTATCGACCATCAGTGTAATCCATATGAACCAAAAATTTGTCTCTTTTACATTAAAATAGTGACATTAATCACTACCACTAGTCATCAAAAAAATATTTCTTCCATAAACTATTTCACCCTTGTTGTATACTCTTATGTTACACTTTTTATCACATTTCAATAATTATTTACCATGATGGTCACGACTCACTTTCTATAATGGGATTCAGTGAATCATTTTTTAAAAATAATTAGGTGCAATATAGTTGGGAAAATGTCATTATAGACCAATTTGCATGACCTTAATCTGTACAACCACCCATGGACCGGATTGTGTGACCATAAAATGCATTCCCTCATGATCCAATCTATCTAGAAATAAATCATTGGCCCTTATTATATCAATTGTCTGAGACTATAAACCATATAACCAAAGAGACAACATTTTTTTCTTCTATATAATTTTCCCAAAATTCTTTATTCTATATTTCATGGTTTGTAAAGCTGAATATTTTTCAACTCCTCATATCCCTTATAATTCTTTTAATATACCCCATCAATATTCTTGACCCTTTAATGTGTATCCTAAAATGTTCTTAAACACAACCTGAGAATTTATTTATACCAACAAAATGATTCAGACCATACATTAAATTAGCATCCACATTCATTTATAAATGGACAACCCTATAATGATGGAACAATCCTCTAAAGATTCGCCGCCCATTTATGGTACATGTCTCGAAGGATCCACCCACATCCCTTATAAAATAACCCCCTTATGCTGAAGGCATTTTGATCTAATATCTATCATCATATCTAGGGTACACTTCCCCTAGGAATCATCTATAATTGTATGAATGTGGAAATAAAATCTCAAATTCTGTCAATGATTTTCATTATCCCATCTTCCCCTTCCACATATCAGTACCAAATATCATATCCAGAACTTAAAATTCCCAATTTTAGATTCCAAACATACACCACCATGAATCCATTACATTGATAGGGGATCAAAACCATATAATCAAACCAACTAGATTCTATTAATCCTTATCAGTTTCCCTTATAGTGGTAGATGTTTCATTTCATCTTCAACCAATCCACATCAATCATTCACCCTCATGAAAATTCACAATCTATAATTTCTATATCATTCCTTATATTGATAAAAAATAATGTAGGATTTGAATCCCATAGTTGGCTTTCTCGTTAACATGATAGCGATATGGAATTTTAAAACAAGGAATGAAAACATCTAATACATTTACTTTTTTATGAAGATGTGGATGGCCACACCCTTATGAAATAATCTCCCTTATTACATTTAAATACTATAGCACCACATAGGATATCAATTATTTGAGATCATTAATCCTTAGATGTTATGATTAAAATTATGGGTTTTAACAGTCTTCCATCACCCCTTCCTCATATACTTATGGTTGTTCGATAGACAACCACATAGGAAGCCTACCATGTTTATAATAACACTCTAATACAAGAGACCTCACATAGAAAAAACGACAGTAACCACTGCCAATTATATTTCAAGGTGGTTGATGGTCTCTCCGATTAAAAAGATGAAAACTTGTTGTATATGTTTCTATAATTTTATGTAAGTGATCACTTTTTTTAATTAGAATTCAAACGATCAGAAATTATATAATACATAGATTTATTAAACTATAACCACCCAAACATTAATTCTCGTTTATTGAATCTAGATCCAATTCATCTAGTGAATTGTATTCAACATTGTCAATCACTAATTCCACCCGGTAATGGGTATGTTATTCCATGTTGTTCATCTCTCTATCTGATGGAGTGTGGGAAATAATTTTTCTAAAGTTACCCTACTCATTTCCATAGATTATCTAATTATGCATGGTGAAATTTGATAATGAATAATTCTTCCCTTGAAGACTGACCTCATACTATATAAAATACACGATTAGTTTGGATACATGGTCTACTTGTGGCATCCACTCTATTAGGAAGTTCTCCATTTTGAGGAAAATCATGACTCATTTTTTCCCTCCTTAATGGTAGGTAGCACTATTACTCCACCCTCCATAGTCGGCCACTCCAATCTAATCAAGACATAATGGAAATTATAAGAATGGTTTCTCTCGGTCATATACCATAACCATGGTTATACCATGATAACAACCCCTAATAACAAACCCTTCATGTTTTGACTCCACCACTACAAGTAGTTGGGTTACTATAGGAGATTCTAAACACATTATACCCAATAGATGGTGGTGTTCTTGGGATCCTATGTTAGGATCCACATCCTCTGATTTCCCTTCACCATTGTGATTTTCTACATCCATAGTTAGATACATTAATCCATGGAATGTTAAATATACACTGGAGAATTTTAATGAGGTACATTAATGTATATAAAAATATACAATAAAGTAGGGAATTATATTTTACCTCTCGAACCTTATGTAAGGTAAAAATAAATATTAGTATACACATCAATTTATTGGTGGAAAAAGTTACCTCATAGGATTGCATTATGGTACTATTATCATTTCTAATTATCTTGAGGGATACCCTCCATCTAACTTCAGTGTGCACTCTAAAGGATCCTCTTGTTCCTCCAAACATTCCAAATCTATATGTGATAAAAAACCATAAGATATTGATGATTGAAATCATGTTATGGATTAAGATTCCTAAAATTCCTATGATTTTACCGTAGGATGTATGATTTCTTATTAGATATTAGTTGGGGGGTCACCTCACCCTCCTCATAATCTTCTCCCAAATTTAAATTACTTCTCCAAGACTCATCAAATACTGGACAACATCTACTATAATTCTATATGTTTCCTAGTTCCATATAGGTTATATTGATTTTTTCAATGAAGACACACTTCGACCTGATCGTTCAAAATTCTTGTCTGTCCAAATGAGTAAATTACCTCTTCTAACATGGTACCGTATTCACTGATCTCAAAACATTAAACTCAAAACAAGTCTTCATCATGCCTATTATTTGGGAGGAGTAACCCATTGTCTTATAGTAGCCATTTAATCTTCTCCTTATTGAATTATCACCATATAAAGTCCAAGATATATTAGTAATTTGGGAAGACATAATCCACGGGAAACTATATGGTTTTACATGGGTTCTTACCCTATGATTATCTATGATTAGTTAGTGATATCATAGATGCTTCCAAATCCACATAATATCAATTCATCTGGATCCCTCTACTCTTAATGGATCCCACGACATAGTCCTTAGTCGGAGTGTGTGATAGTGGCCTCTAATCTCCATCAACAAACTTTATTTCCATCAATGGAGATCCCCTACTTAGTTGACATGGTCCCCATGTGGAACTGGTCATCCAAATATTTATCCATTCTACGTGATTCATGTGTTTATCAAAATTATTGAATTCATTGATAGTTTTTTTGGGTAAAATTCTATCTAACTTTATATATAAGCGTGGGGAATCCTAATCTTAGAATAAACAATTGTTTTCTCAATAATATCTCCGATGGATTCACATATGATCATATACTAGTGCTATCAAATAAACATAATATGATGATCATGGTGAAATGTAGTAATCACTAATAATATAAGTATATGTAGATTCCAAAAATTGTGATAAAATTGATATTGGTTTTATAGCTCCATGTGGACATTCTAGTCAATGTACACAACTAGTATCCTATAACATAATCCCATTATGTACACCCAATTTTTGACATTTCACTAGAAATTATAAAAAAAATCCCATGTCAAAGAATGTAATATATTAGAAATAAATTGTTCTATCCCTCTGACCCGAAAGACCCCTCTGTGGTTCATGATCAATGGAGGTTTGATCCTGATGATGTAATGTATTGATGGATAAAAGTAAATTCTTATTATGATGACTTTATTTAGGTATTCATAACCAAAGTGGTGTATATTAACCCACCAAAAAAATTGACTGTTTTAAAAATAAAAATAGTGTTACATCCTCATGTGGATTCACCTCAAAAAAATTTAAATCAAGTCCATCAATTAGTTGAAGTGGTTTATTATTTTTCCTATAACTAATATGTTATCTATGATTATTCGCTCGGTGCGGAATTCAAGGCCATTCAAAAAGGTATCAAGCTCTGCAAAGACATGAACTTGAGGTGTTCGGAAGTGGAGTCAGACTCTGAAATTGCGGTACGCGCTATTAACGGACAGGTGGACCCCCCTTGGCAGCTAATTTACGTAGTCCGCAGTTGCATTTTGGAACTTGGACAGGTTTGCTCGGTGCATCATGTGAAAAGGGAGGCTAACTTCGCGGCGGACGCACTTTCTCGGGGAGGCAGTCCGGAGGTACCGTTAATTGTGTTTTCTAGTTTGGGATCTTTGCCCCGGGAGTGTAATAATATTGTGTGGGGGGATGCACTCGGGCTGCATCACTTTAGACCCCCGTAACAATCTCTTTTTGGGCAGTTTATCTACTTCCAAAATAATAATAAAAAAGCCAATTATCGATCGATCCCTATTCTGCATGGTGACCCACTTCCAATATCATCTATTATGACCTTGACTACCTACATTGTTGAAACCATGTTCCATCTCGTCTTTTCCTAAAAACCATGATTTATATTTTTTCATGATAATTTGGATCCACAAAATGAATTTTAAATCTATATAATGAATTTGACACCTTTACTTCTCAATATATCTCAACCATACAATTATTCTCTTTGTTCTCCTCACAGTTTCGAAGGACCCCGTAGACCCATGCCCAATCATATATAATGAATCTGCTTGATTATAGCTTTCAATACTTTATATTTCCATAGATGTTTTCCAATATACATGCCAAAAATATGATGGAGTACTATGTTTGAGATTTCTTAATGTATAGCTTCTCCTATATGGTTTTTCGAGTTGAGATTCAGAATGTAAAGGTCACCATATGGTTGTGGTTTGCTATATAATAATCGAATGATAACATATTCAACTACATGTACATTTGTTTAATCTTAAAATAATTACATAGGGAATCAATTTTTGTATTTGGGGTTGAAAATAATTTAGAATAAAAAACAGTCTAGAAAAATCATGTTAAATAAATTTCAGATTATTGATATTTTTATCAATAGATCACATATGAACTCATGGACAAGAAATAATCAGACACTTGATCTGAACATAGGATTTTCATCCAACTAGTTCCACTAAGTCCTGATGAATTTTATAAAATCATCTTCTATTTGATGTTCTTTATGTGGAAAAAATATCTATGTGAAGTTCATAATAATTTTTTATCTGTTAATTCATCCTCCATGTTTTTTGTCATGGGAATTCAAGAGGTCTTATTTTGGAAAACGATGTTCATGGAATAATATTCATGGAAAATGGTGTAGGGTAAATAAAAATTATACATGTAATAGAACCTTGACATGAATCAGTGATCTTTAAAAGTATAGAAACACTATATTATGAATAATTTTCTCACCTTCCTCTCATAGGGTTTTCCCCATAAAAAAGAAAATTGTTGATATGACTTTTGAAACCCTAAGGAAGAAAATAAATAAAATAATGAATTTTTCTCATAATTAAATCCTCATATTACTTTTTAAACATAATTATATAGGTATAGTTTTTTCAGTACCAATAAATAGAAACTTTAAGGATATTAGATGTTAATCAAATGATTTATATGAATCTAAAAAAATTCCATATGATTACACAACCCAATGTTTCATGATTCCTTATATTATGGTGTCATGAAATTCATAGTAATATGATCTTTCAGGCCTTGAATGATTCAACCACCTACTATGAACTAGATTCATATAAATTCCCCTCAAATATTTATTTTTAGGATTTATCTATAGTTATTTTGATGAAAAAGCTTTGAAAATTCAATAGATACACTTATTCATTCACACATAACTCAATTTTTTTTATAATATTGGTTAAAAATATTATGTAAATTTCCTCATAATATACATTAAAAATAATTGTGTGAGACTGAGATGTTCTAATTATACTCCCTTTAAAAAACACCATTAACATAAGCCCTAACGGTTTCATCACTATCATGGTTTAATGTAACTCCCCACTTAAATGAAATCCATGATATATAAATTAACTCAAGGTACTCGTTTAACTAGTTATATATTAATGAATGTTGAGGAGTCATGGGTCACAAAAACATATAGTCTTGTATTATAGGTGAAATTTTGATACACATGACTTGTATAATTGAGATTAATTCCCAATACATTTTATCCAATCACAAATAGGTAAATATCATTACCTTTATCTTTATATCATATTCTACAATATCCCTAGAACCTTTTCACAATTCATGTGTTGGGAATAATCCATGATCATTATTCCCAGGAATGAGTCTGGAATAACACTATATGATTATACCCAACTCTATATCCTTCTGTCTCTAAAGAAGTACACATGATGATTAATGTGTAAGAATCACTTCATAAATTGATTCCACATATATCGTGACATAATAATCCTTTACACATGATGTTAAACTACATGGAATGCGAATGTATCATGACATCACCCTAGGAATATTGATCTGAATGGGTTATGATTTCTATTTCATAATAGAATATGTTGGAAACCTCATTGGGTATTAACCCTGACATTACCACCACTCCATTTCTTCTTCATGATGAGGTATCTCCAAATTCTATCCATATCCATATTGTATACAAAACCTATAACACCCAATCCAATGTGTTACCATGGGTCTCTAAACTAAGGGAATACATAATGATTGTTAAATCATGATAACCTGTTCCCAATTGAAGTTATATTTTGCGTTTTTTTTTCGATGAGAATATGTTCATTAACCACCTATATATATGTATTCGAACTTTTATCCAACCCTATGTGACCATAATTTTAGAATTCATATTATTCAAAATGAAAAAGATTCCTGAGGGATGAAAATGGTTCCAGACCAAACCCTTAACATGTGAGTATGTGGTGATAGTGCTCCCCCTTCATATTGGTTGATCATAGGAGGTCTTATATGATAGTCATGAGTCAGTTGCCTTTATAATCATTGTAAGCATATATAATGATTTTGATATCACTCTACGCTTCACATAACTGATGTTCCAAAGTTTTAATCTCGGTGTGATTATTATTGGATAAATCATGCTTTGAGAATAAGATGTATAATATGATTAGCCACTTAATACTAATTTATGATCATGTGATCTTTGTATTCTTCAGTTATGTGGTAGGAAAAAGAATATTTATTCATTATTTGATGATTTTAATCTTCCTTGTGTGATGATAATATGACGCCCTATGTGATGATCATGTAATTCCTTTTTTGATGTGAATAAGTTTACTTACAGGAAAAGTACTTATTTCATATGTGATGATATTGATTTTTCTCTGGTGATGGAGAATATATGTATTGGATGATGATGCTATGATTACTTAGGTGAAAATCGTAGGATTCCCTCCTATTTTATCATGAGGAATATGAATCACATTCAAATTATTTCCAATAATGACTAATGAACTTATGCTCTTCAACTGAATATGATCAACCTACTATGGTTTCAGATCATGTAATTGACTAATGAGTGCATCATGATAGAATCAAATACTATATTCAATGACTTCTCATAAATTATTATGTGATATATGGACTTGGAAGAAAACAACATTGAATAATTCATATAGTTATAGTTTGTCACCCTATCATCGAATTCCTATCATGGAACTGATAGAATCAGCCCCAGAAGTTACATGACTCATTCCATTGGGAAAAATTTATTTAGAAAATATATCCTTACAAACATAAGAACATCCCAATGAAAATTTAGTCATAGTGGATGCATCATAAAACCACTCTCCATGATAAATCTGGAAGTGGAACTTTTATCCACTTAGTATTACGATTTAAATTTCGTGACATCCATGTTTCTCAATTTTACATCAAACTCAAAAATAAATAATTTTAAATAATTTTAAATCCTAATGATATTTTACATTATCTTCATATTCAGAATAAATAATTTTAACCATTTGATCATGTACATTCATTTCCATGAGTATATAGTTCTCAATCTCCATTATCTATTTAACATTAACTACTATCTATGAATTGCTGAGTTAATCTGTAACTAATGACTCATGAATGAGTTCTTGAAAAAAAATAATAAAAAATGTAAAATAAAATAATTTTCAATTATTTTTCAACTATAAAATATTTTTTTTTCAATGTGATGTTAAATAATCCTTATCCTTTTTATGTATTGTGAATGTTTTACACATATATAAAATCTTATACAATGGAACATTTTTTATTAGTTTTGATCCCAACTGATCTTTTTCATCCTATACTCCATGTATAAATGTATTGTTTTAACCAAAACCTCAAATTGTAATTTTCCTTGTATTCCTTAATTTCACAGTAGAAATCCTTAATAGATTATATATATTCGTCCTATTCAAAAAAGAATCATTATTCTTCTAATGAATCGATATTAACAAATTTATTTGAACATCCATTACTATATTAATGTACATGTAATGGTGAATACAAATTATGATAAACATGAAAAGTTATGTTCATTAGCTTCTGATCCTATTACTTATTCAGTTTCAACTATTCCTTCGATGAATCCTTCAAGTTAGAGGCTATAAATAAATCAGTAATATTCATCCAATGTGGTATGATTGCAACTTCTATATCTTCTAGAAGAGTAAATTCCATAACTTCGGTAAATATAAACTTCATAAATATTATTGAAAAGAAATGGATGAGGAAAAACTAATAGATCCAATCAAGTACATTAACTTAATTGCAAATTTTTTTGTCCCAATAGACCATGAAACTACACTGATTGGGGTGAATCAATGTGGACATGATTTTACTGAATAATTCCAACATAATCATTTATCACACTATTATATTTTTGAACCTTAATCATTGGTAAGGTATATGGATTTTGATAATGTAACCTTAATACATCCTCCCATATGAAATACATATAATAAAAAGGAACAATAATAAAATTATATTCATACAATGTTTGGTCCCAATGATTCACATCACTATGTCTAGTTATTATATTGAATAATGGAATCTCCATGAATAATATTACTTTCAATTACAGGTTGTGAAATTTAGTTTTCTTTATTTCATTGAATTCGCCAATTATCTATGATATTATTTTCTATATTACAGTAGTGAATTTTTTATATATATCCACATAGATATATTATAATTTCCTCCATAAACTCAGGAATCATATATTCATCAGTCATTGGGGGGTATTTGTAAGAATAAAACATAAATTATTCATTTAAATTGGTTTTTTTGTCATTAAAAAATCAAATCAACGACATCAATGCCTAAGAATACTCTGTCATTCAGAAACATTATCTCCCAATTATATAATTAAATTAGATCTTTAATGCCCTGAAATTATATAATCTACCCATTAACATTGGTCTTAATCTCATATTCCAGTATATTAATACCCCAAATTCACTAATTGTTCCATTAAATGTATCTATTCATTTCAAAAAAAATATTCTACCCGTATAATCCAATGAAATGTATAGGTGAACATATTTTCTCTCATGTGTGCTTCTAAATAATACTAAAAAATCCATTCCAACCATTAGAACTACATTTCAAATGATGGTCTACCATTATATATCCAAATTTATTCCACTAATTATGGTAAATGAGGGCATTGAATTTGAAAACATGTCTAACTAAATACAGTGGTTAACCAAATTTAAATCCACTAAAGATATTATATTTTGAATTTGTTAAATCCTCCAAAAAATTACATACCCCTATCTTCAACTCTTCAAAAATACTTTTCTAGAATCAAGAAATTTGTTACATTAATTCTTAATAGACGAAAATCTAGAAAAATTTCATAAAAATGATTTATACCTAACATAAATATATTTCATTCATCATATTATAAAATTCTATTGATAAACATGCTTACTATACATGATTTTATGACTATTTTCCACAAAATACCTTTATTTTAAATGTGCATGGCATTTTTTGAAAAGAAAATTATTTTGATGAAGAAAGGATATTTTCCTCAAGAATTGATTTCAAATGTTTTATCAAAACCATTTTCCATCTATGATGACATTATTTCAAATGTGTATGTTTCAAGTTAAATGTCTCTATGATTTACATGGTTCACTTTTATTATGATTAAATGTCCATTTGTTTTATATGGATTATGAAGTGATGGGATGATGTTTATGAAACCCATTTTATTTTTTGGGTTATGATGAATGTTTAAAGTTTATTTTGTGTCACAAGTAAGAATTATTTCATTATGAGATTGGTGGGACCTATATCTCCCTCCAATGCAATGGGTAATGATTTATATCTCATGAGATAGACATGGATGGAATTATGTTAATCCGATTCAGTGTTATAGGATGGAAACGAGGAGTGAACTCGATTCAGAAAGGGGATTTTTCCACTACGATGGTCTTGGAAACAATTCCTTGGCTACTATGGAAATCATAACATGTGTTTAATGGTTGCCAAAACTACCTGCTTTATTCCCATGCTATTTTATCATGATTGATATTCCCTTATAATATATTCCATACGTACTTCCAAGATTCAAGTCTTTGATAATGATTTTGATGTTTAGATTTTATGTTCAGGTTTTTGCATTCAAATGTTTATGGATTGTTTTATGTTCTCTATGTTTTCCCTTAATGGGCATTTGAGCTCACCCCTTTTATGTTTTCGTTTCCCCAGGATATAAAGAAAGGTTTTAGGTAAGAAAAAAAGGGGGAAGATCTTTTTGGAAGATGTTGGAGATTGTTCACCACGATTAGAAGTTTATATTTCTAGTTTCCAAAGATACTAAACAATTATGGTCCTTGTGTGTCTATTTTTTGTTATGTACTAAGTATTCAGAAAAAATAATGTAATTTCCATGTACGTCAAGAATTTGGTCTCTACAGTTGGTATCATAGGAAAGGTCTAGTCAACCTTTGGAAAATAAGATGCGAGAACATTAGTGAGATCCCTAGAGATATTTATAAGGTATGTCTATGGTTTTCCCTAAGGTTAAGTATAAGTATAGGTTATAATACTAGAATTACGGTAACCTAAGATGTTAAATATTGAAGAAACTCCCCCTTTATTATGTTGTTTTCCCGAGCATGATTTTTGACTCTCACAAAATTCTTTTTGGGTTTTAGATGATGGCTGTAACCCGAAGTAACTATGTTGAACAATGTAATGGACAATGCAATGATTGTCCTCCTAAATAAACAAATGTTATGGGAGATGGAGTGAAAAATCTTATTTCTATACTTACATAAGATATAAATCATTCTGGACATACAAATGATTAGAGAAGGGAACAATCTTCTATTGAGTCCTTCATGAGGCAACGTCCACCTTCTTTTAGTGGGTCTTCTGATCCAATTGCTGCTGAACAATGGATCAGTACCACTGAAAAGTTATTTTCAGTTCTTCAATGTTCAGAACATGATAAAGTCATCTTACAAGTATATCTTTTGGAAGGTGAAGCTGATCAATGGTGGAATATTATCATGAATACGAGGCCCAGAGATAAAATTGAGTCCATGGAATGGGACGAGTTTAAGAACTTATTTTTCAATAAGTACTTCCCTCATATTCTTCGAACATAGATGGAGAAGGTGTTTCTTGAACTAATGAAAAATGATTATGAATCTGTTGGTATATATGAAACGAATTTTACAAGGCTTGCATGGTATGCATCTGGCTTTATCATCCAACCTGAAAGTAAAGTTGATATGTTCTTCAGTGGATTAAAACCAAATATTTGAAGGGAATTAGCTATAAGAGACTTCTATATCTATGAAGAAATTGTGTGTTGTGCTATTAAGGTAGAAATGGAAGTTGGTGTTACATATCCATCTCATGGTTTTGACAGGAAACAGAAGATGGAGTTCAAGGAGAAATCTCATAATAATGGTGAAAAGAAGATGAATGTTTCCTTATGCTCAATGTGTGGAAAGAAGCATGGTGGAGATTGTCTTAAATGGACTAGAAAATGTTTTAAGTGTAGAAAAGATGGTCATAGAGAAGCTGAGGGTCGAAGTAATGGAAAAAGGGTTGCTAATTGTGTGAATAAAGAAAAGACTGCAGAGAACGCACCTCCAACACTTCAATGCTTCATGTGCAATAAAATGGGGCATTATGCTAATCAATGCCCTAATCCAAGGGTTAGTGATGATCGACATGAGAAACCACTTAAGGAAAATGACAAAGTGAAGTCACATGCGATCACTATTGGCGATGTTGAATATGACAACGATGTGGTGGGATGATTAAGTGTTTATGTAATGGGATTCCAAAATAATGTTGTATATAGTATCATGGAATATTGGAATATTTATGTATTGGTATATTGTGGTTTTCAAAAATTTTATGGTACCGGTAACCTTGGAATGTGATTGAGATATTTTTGGAAAGAAGATGATATGCGTATAATGAAGGGATAAGGAGATAATGAAATGTTTGACAGTATTCATGAGCTCATGACTGATATATGGAAATAGTTATATCATGGTTTGAGTATAAAGAATTTTGGGGTTCTGGTATATGGAAAGAGTTAAATTTTGACAGCACTCATGTTTTCACTAAGATTCAATGGGTATTCAATTTTCAAGAGAATACATTATTAAGGCCTTAAAATGTTTGGAATGTGACCAAAAATACATATCTTATGATATATGGGGATCAATGATGTTATTAACATGCTTGTTATATGAAATATCGGGTAATTATTTTCACTATTTTATGAGAGTGGACTGCAGTATTATGGATAAGCCTAAAGATTGGAATGGATTATGTTGGACATAAGTTAGTATTGTTTAAGGATAGATTTTTTTTCTCGATATTATTGATGGGATGTTGGAGTAATGTAGTTTTAGAAAAAAGGACAACCTGCAGGATGGGCGACAACCCATCGTGTCAGACAAGACTGTTGGAATCGAACCCACAACCGAAGTGCGATTGACCGTTATCGCATACCAGTTGCCTACAGGAAGTCCCTGGTTAGTAGAAACTAGTTTGATTTTATTATGCGGTATGAAATATGAAGTATAAGATCATTTTTGGGATCATATACGATTAACCTCACCATAGATGGACTTACGTATATTTGATAACTGTTGTTATCCTTTTGTTTGAAACAGATGGAATGACCCATCATTCTATCGCATGCTCTGGTAACACTTCCCGAATAACAAATTCAACTTCATTTCATTATGAGATGAATTGGAAATTTATCAATTCACGAACAACAGTGATATAGTACCAAAATCATGTAAGAATTTATTTTAATTCATCAACTTTCGGGAAATGATCTTGAAATCCAAAAATGTTGTCCTAGTTCTCTTATATCCAATGAATCATATGGTACCTTAGATCATTTCAAATCTATGGCTTTGTGATTGTTGGCTATTTCATAGCCATGTTCTCTACCACTATCCATCATAACATGACAGTTAGATTTCTCTTCCATATCCATATTTTAACCTATGTTCTCCTATGTGGAAACCTAATGATTAGTTAATTTGGGTAACCATTATGTTTCATACTTTAGTTTTTAAAGAGAAGTTTTGGTATTCCTTTTTACGATGTGGGTTTCTATTAAAGAAACATTCCAATAGTAAACCATGTATAAACCTGACGAATTTCGAGGGAGAAATTCATTTTAAGGGGGGTGTAATGTAATAACCCAATATTATATAAGATATATTCTTTTTAATTTCTTCCATATCTTCTATTTTACGCTACACCAAGATTATCTGGCGCTATATGGAACACCTTATTAGCCTGCTGTATACACAACACTAATCTTGGATCGTGTTACACACAATTTCATGTTTGTTTGATAGAATTTATTCTATGAAACACTGATTATATATATATATTCAATGTATTTTTTTATACGCAACAATAAATAAGTTATGCACTACACAAAACCCTGACTTCTCATGAATTACACGCAATCGCGACCTTCCTCGATAGCGTGTGTTGAACGCAATACCGGGTTTTACTAAACAACGATATATTATTATAATATTATTATGAACTAGCCATCATGAATAGTATTAACTAAATTTTTAATTTTATAACCTTATTATTCATCTTACACATTTTCAAGAACATAGAATAAGAAAAAAATAAATTTATATGGTAAAATAATTATTTTTAAAAAAATGCAGTTTTGCCGCCTTTTGAGGGCACGCCCACATTAAATCTAGTTTATAACATGTTTATAAGTTAAATTTTACAAAATAAAATTATTAATTGGAATAAGGATATAAAATTTTACCTTGGATAAAATTTTCATAGTATTCTGATAACTTTCATATTTTAATTAATAGTAAAAACATGCTATATTTTAATTTAAAACATCTTTTTTCATCACAATAATTTATGTAGTTAATTTATAATATTGAATGGTTTTAATGTATAAATAGAATATATTTTTTCCATTTAATATAATGTAAGTCATTAGCATTGATTTTACCTTGAATTTGTTGGGTAAATTAATTCAATATTTTGCAATGTTTTAAACAAAAACCCGTTTTAATTTGACAATAGGATTAATATTAATTTAATTTCTGCAACTTTTGTGTATTGAATTTGAAAAAAAGTATTCCATATTTGGAATCAGTGGGTCCAAATTATGTTAATAGGCTACTTTTTATTTTTGAGATTTATGAATAGTAACTACGGTAAATTTTATTTACCATAGTTAAAGGTAAATCGGGTAATTAAGGGTAAATATAATATTATAAAATTACCGTAAAAATTTACAAAATTCTATTGGATGGCTAAAAGTAGACCCATATAACCTAATGGTCAGATTAGATTTATTTTATAAACTTTTTACGATGAAAATAATTTAATTATTATTAAAACCAAAGAAAGTGACAACATGTCACTCTCTTAAATCTTATAAGTATAATAATTGTAATTTAGTGATAAACATAATAAGACTTCAAAAATGAATAGTATACATAAATATAATAAAATTACCTATATCATGATAATTTATTTAGAATTTTTAGGGATTAAATAATTTTCATTAATGGTGATACATTAATGATAGAGAAATTATTTATTAAATGAAAAATCAGTAATATAGTTTTTATTGAAATAATAATACCCATTAAAAGGCCCAAAAACCTAACCAAAACTTATTGGTAGTGTATATCTATACCATAATCATCCAATTACCTAATATATAACCGTGTGGATTCTTATAAGATTGATCATGACACTTATATTATTTTATTTTAAATGATGCAAAAGTTGTCACCTTCATAATTTAATAATTATAACCATTTAAATATTGTGATTTTAAGATATATACCAAATAAATGGTTTCAAAAATATTAAAATAAATATTATATGAACTATTTAATGTACTCCACTAATTTTAGAGATTCGTATGACATGTTAGAAACCTATTAAATATTTTAGTTTGAATATATCTTTTGTGTGGATTTAATTAAAATTCAAATAAATTAATGTTGTCAAAATTGACACTATTTTTATTTTATAAAAATAACATATTATAAAAATGTTTAAAATTACAAAAATATTTAAAAATTATAAATTGAAATTTATATAGTCAATAATTTCATAAATTAGCTAATTGTGTATAATTCACAGCACATATGTAATTATTAATAACAATATAAAATTTTGAATCTTATTAACACAAATAAAATTTAATAGATTAAATAAGGATAAATCAAGTTGATAATGTTTAAAATAAATTCCCTACATGTCTAAATTTTTTTGGTTGATGATATACAACCCTATCTCATCTAATCTTCGAATTTATTCATTTTTGGAAGTTTTTATGTGGGGTTTGAATTTATATTAAACTAATATTTTTTAGGATTCCAAGGTACCCCTCTCCTCCCTTATAAAAGGGAACCTCCTCCATCTCTTCCTCACACCACATTGAGCCTTCAAGTTCGGCCAACCCCTGCCAATTTCACATCTCCACTTCCCTAGAAACATCCTAGAGGTATTTTTCTTCTTCAAAGACCAATTTTAGTTCCCTAAGAGTAGGTCTTAAAGAGGTGCTTCAAAGAAGAGGTAATGTCCATTACCGATTCTTTCAACATTATTTATTCTTCTACTTCTTCTTATTTACTTGTTTCATTATGAAGTAATAACATAAGTATCATTAATATACTGATATGTTATTATAAGTATGAAACAACCCTATTTCACCATTATCCATCATACGGAAAATGAAATCACTGCCCGTGCGTACGTACAGGATACCGTCTCCACACCGTGGTGTAATCTATTTTCCACCACCACCTTACTAGGATGGGTATAATGGTGTAAATAATTACTATATGATTATTTTAAAGTGATATTGATTCTGAAATTGTATACCTAAACTCCAATACAATTCCACGATCATGGGAATGATATCATCGCTCGTGCGTACGTATGGACTACCGTCTCCACGAACGTGATGAGATTCATTTTCCATAATTAACCATTCAAGAATGATTATAAAGTATATATAATGAATAATAATTATATATATGAAATAATAATGCTACTGGATTTATGTATATATATATTTATGTAATATATCTAATTTCATTTAATTCAATAAGGAAACAAAAACAGCGTTCATGCGTACGTACGGCCTACCGTCTCCATGAACGGTGTATTTCATTCTTTTTATCGATCTATAATATATAATTATATGATGAATATATATTATATATAAATCATTTTTTACATCATGGAATTATTTAAATTAGGATATAAGTAATAATATCAAGAATGACAAGTCAAAACACATACGATAAATGAAACGATTTTACCCAAAATGCTACATTAATATAAATTTACAAAAGAACGGGTAATATAAGGTCATAAATGAACCATATATGATATAATAACAATGAAGACGATTATTTAATAATTCAATTGAATTATTTAAATCATTATACAGGAGGTTCGGAAACGTAAGAAACATATCGGACCTAAGGTAAGGGATAATGTTTCAAATCTCATTTTTATCCGAGATTGCTTATTCTTAAGTATTTACTGGGGTTGTTTCTATCATCCATGTACATGTTTTATAAAAGTGTTTTCATGTATGTTTAAATCATTTTTTAACCTTTTTTTACATTTACTACATGGTATGTAAGGAATCTCTTTTTACCATACGAGGTACATTTTGACTTTTCCAACAAAAGTACGAGGAGAATGTTATTTTTAACTTATATGGCGTGAATGGATTTTTATGGTTTTATAATGCCTCATTTTCATGAAGCATAATATACATGATTTTATGAATATTTTAATCAAAATACTTTTATTTTAAAAGTGCAAGGAATTTTTAAAAGAATATTATTTTGATGAAGAAAGGATATTTTCCTCAAAAATTCATTTCAAATGTTTTATCAAAACCATTTTCCATCTAAGATGACATTATTTCATATCTGTATGTTTCAAGTTTAATGTATCTATGATTTACATAGTTCACTTTTCTTATGACTAAATATCCATTTGTTTTATATGGATTATGAAATGATGGGATGATGTTTATGAAACCCATTTTATTCTTTGGGTTATGATTAATGTTTTAAGTTTATTTTGTGGCACAAGTAAAAATGATTTCATTATGAGATGGGTGGGACCTATATCTCCCTCCAATGCATTAGGTAAACATTTATATCTCATGAGATAGACATGGCTGGAATGGTATGTTAATCTGGTTCAGTGTTACAGGACTGAAACGAGGAGTGAACTCGATTTAGAAAGGGACTTTTTCCACTAAGATGGTCTTGGCAGCAATGCCTTGGCTACTATGGAAATCATAACATTTGTTTAATGGTTTCCAAAATTACCTGATTTATTCCCATGCTATTTTATCATGATTGATGTTCCCTTATAATATTTTCCTTACGTACATCCATGATTCATGTCTTTGCTAAAGATTTTGATGCAAAGATTTTATGTTCATGTTTTTGTATTCAAATGTTAATGGATTGTTTTATGTTCTCTATGTTTACCCTTACCGGGTATTTGAGATCACCCCTTTTATGTTTTCTTTTCCCCAGGATATAAAGAAAGGTTTTAGGTAAGAAAAAACGGGGGAAGATATTTATGGTATAAGTTGAAGATCATTCACCACGATTAGAAGATTATATTCTGAGTGTCCAGAGACACTAAACTATTATGGTCCTTGTGTGTATATTTTTGTTATGTAATAAGTATTCTGCGAAGGTAATGTAATGTCCATGTACGTCAAGCTTTGGGTCTCTATAAAAACAACATGAACAATTATTTTCCACAGAACCTAAAAATATCAGAAATACCAAACAAATACATGATCTAAATCCACTATTCTATTTTTTATGTCAATAATCATGTACCCATGATCTACACATTCTATAACTGACCATCTTGCATTGATCTTCATGACACCATTGAAATCCAACTCAAATAGGAATAGTCTTTGAATTTAACTAATCAAACCCTATGAACATAACCATGATACCTCAAACACCATAACAACTTCATTTTTAAATAGATCAAGTAATGGAACATGATTTAATCTACCTCTCCTTGGAACTTATCATGTAAATGAAATTGGATCCCATTCCATAATAATCTCCATGGAATGACCTACCTTTAATAATCTATCAACAATGAATTAAATACCTAAAAAAACCACAACAGGTATCCGTACATCACAAAAACATAGAAAAATTATTATCATAATTGAATAATAATGCACATTAATATTCATATGCACAATCAACAATGAATAGCTGCAACACAAAAAATTGAGAACCATTTTCCATTTGGTTATAATGCCAAAAAAACATTATATAAAAACACTATAATTATTTATTGGAAATTTGTATAATTAAACTCTCAAGTATCATAATTGATAAATCACACCAAAGAAGGAAAATTGCATTTTGATACTCTATGTTAAATATAATGCATTTATGCGTGGAAATTATTAAATTTGAAGAGGAAACCCCCACAAAAAAACAAGATCATGTATGTTCATTATTCTTGAATAAGTACATCAACTGTAATACAAAAAAGAAAAAATAATAATCCCATAACCCTAGGATCCTAAACCTCCCATAATTTTTTTTTCTTGACTCCTTATAAAAATAACTATCACATGCTCTATCCCATTCTTCTCACCAACCCCCAATCGATTAAATTTTTGAAAAATGAAATAATATTCTAGGAGCCCATTTTTTAAATTACTTGGCTAAAATATCAATAACATCCTTTGAGACAGAGTACTAGTTGACATCACGAATTCATCCCCTAATTCTACTGGCTTCCGAATTGTTTCATGATTCTGTGATAAATATTTGAAATAATATACTCTCTATATCATATCCATCTATGAAACATAAATATATTACCATCGTCCACCCTCAAATATCAGAGTATACACATATAATTATAACTAAAGAACCCCATAAAAACATAATATGTATCATCCAAAAAAATATAATATAAGTCATAAAAAACATATGTCAATTGATCACCCATAAGCCCGATCAAAATATAAAAATAAAATAGAATAATATGACATTCAAGAGGCTATACTATAAACCTAAATCCTCAGACCAACACTATCTTCAATCACATTTGATCTTCTCTAACCAAGATAATAGAATAACCTATCCTCAAAAAATTATTCCAAACATAACTTCTATACATCAACTATTGTTCTCGACTAGAATGCGATAAATAATTATCAATATGGTCTCACTATATAATCGTTCATATGATACCATATTCATGTGTATGCATGATTAAAATAAATTAAAGAAATATAAACCATATAATAATACAATTCAGGTCATCATTTAAAAAATATGCCTCTAATTCAGTTAACCATACCTGGTCTGATCACCATAAATGAATCATATCCATTACAATATCAAGTTTAGAAAGCAGATAATGGAATGAAAAAATAGATCAAAACTGGAAAATAATGCAATGATAGGTATACTCTCTCAATGATCTTAAGGAAACAAGATATTATAGATCCTATCCTTATGATCCTTTGGGAAGAAAAAATATCTAATCCTTATAACCTACACAATACATTTGAAGAAGATTTTATGGTTGAAAAAATGTATCCATCCAATCACATGAAGAAAACCATTACCTTTAAATTATGTCATAGGATCAATCAATTTATTATATTTCACTTTATGGGGAGGGAAATAATAAATCCAGTATCCCACATAAGTCTAATCATACCTTCATAGTGATATCATGTGGATAATTGCACATATAATAAGTGAATAATATGGTAGGAAATAAAAATCTCCAACATTATGTATGAGTAGAACCAACTCCTCTGGGTAAGTATAAATGACTAATTACTTATATAAAAAGTATATTCAAAAGAGGGTAAAATGTTACCAACCACACAAATCATTCAAACAATACCCATTGGGGTATTTCACCCACTATCAAACAATATCATTGAAATCATATCCACATATCTAGGTATTTACTAACAATCCCAAGTATTTGGAACCTAACATGTCTTAAATCACAACATAAGAATTAGTCATACATAAAATAGCTCTGTTACACACATAATAAATCATTTAATATAGAACCTTCCTCAATGACCTCTAAAATCATTCCAAATAAATAAGGTGTATCAATACAAAAAAATTGGTTTACCTATCTAATACTAGAATATACTATTATCTCTTCTAGAACTATTCCTATCTGTACACACTAATACCAAACTACATCCAAAACCCTGTGGTGAAACTTATATCATAGGACTCCCTTGAACCAAGCCTAATAATTATTGTATATTGTTCTTCGGGTGCCATCATATCTACCCAAATATGAATAATAAGAGACTATTCCAAATTAAACACACTCAAGCCCCCTTGAAAACACAATTATAGACCATAAGAATGATTTTTACATAAACCATTATTATGTATATACCACATTCCTATCATAATATATCTCCCCAAATATATATATCATGAAAAACATCACTTCATCTCACTAAAACTGGTATTGGTGGACTTATCATTCAAAATAAATCCATTGATACACTCTCTACCTCTAATGGAGTTCATTTGTTCTCTAGTTCTTCCTATCGTGGGATGGATTAGAAGCTGATACCAGATGAGTGTTCTACCACATGCATAAGTTCAAGTGTTATATACCATTTAACTCTCTACCTAAAATGGTTTTCTATACTACAGGGTTCCATACACCAACATCATGAAAATGACTTTTGAACCCTAGTAAGAATTACTTGGGCAAATGAAACCCTTAGTTTCTAAGTCGTCCATCAATCTCTTGAGATCCTATAACTTTTTAATGTCCATCGTATAAGGTGGAATGGACATCAGTGTAGCTCTTGGAACCATATAAATAGATAGATCATACTTTTTCTTTGGAGGCAAACCTGAAAAGCCTTAATTTAAAACATCCGTGAAATGATTTAATATAGGTTTCACTTCATCCTGAAATATTCTCTAATGACACATATAAAGGATTTCAATCTTGATTATCACACCACTAAAACTATGATGCTCTAATCCAAATCTACCTTCATTGAAATACCAACCCCCTTGTGAAAACAATTACCTCCACAGAGGATATAAATGATACCCTCTAAATATAGAAATCAATATATGACAGATATGTAACATGGTAATATATCCCATGGATAACATCTAATATAATCATCTTGAGGAAAAAAATGTACCACATAAAATGATAATCACCTATTTCATGGGGAACTCCTTACATTGGCGTATACCCTATAATTGAATACAAAAGTGAGTGTTAAGAGTAATCCCTATCAATGAAATAATCAATTTTAATCATTTCAAATCAACAAATTTCCATATATATAATTTAATTTGAATCTCTTAGGTCAACAAAATAAATACCAAGGTAAATGATACAAAAACCAGACCTCGAACTATATAAGTTCTGAGATTCTACTCCCTCAAAACATGATAGACAACATTAGCATAGACCATTCAACAGCCTTGTGATACAACATGTCTACCCTAAGAAGGACCACTCTATATACATTATGAAATTGGTGTATGGATCCCCATATATGACTATGTCCTCAGCCTGACTGGCATATAGTATTCCTACATACTTCCCAACATAGAGCAGATGATCCTACTCCATGATCTAGAATCAATGTTTGTCCTCTCTTACTATATACTGGATGGGTGTTTCTATAAAACCAAAGTAAATGAATCATCCATCCATTGGATCATCACTCAATTATGGCCCTCTCACACTAAGGTTTCATGTTCTCATGCTTCATTCACTGTTTACAGACCCAAAAAAATCTTTTATGTGTAATTAGACTAACACTTCCCTCAGGATAGGTCTCAAGGATACACTTCTTCCCTCTAGAAACTGCACTATAATGTGGAAAAAATATTCTACACTAATATAAACCTATATATTCACTCATGTCACATTTGGAAATAAGAGATTCATTTAATGTATCATATGTTATAGTAAACAAGAAAACATTAAACATATAATAAATAGTACTCCCAATACCATCCTCCAAATGTCAATATTTCACTATCCCATCATTTGTATCTATAGCCATAAAGTTTTTATTCTCATTATAATAATAAGAATAATCCATAACAAAGATAGATTCCCATGGTAGTGTCATGATCTCCCTATAATGATCATACCTAAGTGTCTCAAATAAGAAATAATCATAGATGACTATATGAATACAATCACATTACATACCCTACAGATGATTCATCTAAGTGGTACCATCCCACCATCCCTTGAATGAATCTCAAAGAGTATATGTATCAATCATCTCTCTTTTATCAGGAGGTGTCTCATGAAAGTCGAACATATTTAAGATGGTCTCTATCCATGAATCTTCAACTTGAGCATTATCATCCCAAAAACATGTAAGTAGATTATAATATTGGAAATCTTATTTCAAAACTGCATAAAAGAGGTAGGTTGTGAGTCTCCTTCTCTATTCCGTATTAAACAAATAAACTCTCCTTAGAACTGAGAATCGTCACCCATATAAGGAATAGTAAGAGGTTTTATAGGTGGATCTACACCAATAAACTATGGAAACTTGGGTATGACCACATCTATAGAAGGATTTTCAACACCCTCATAGTTCATGACTTCATAACTGCATGGAGGCATAACTCTACAAATTCCCATGACATTCCTCAGGTAGGTTTCTTAAGGAAAATATTGAAATAATAATAATACGATTGGTACAAAAAATTTCTATACAACAACCAAACCCCTCTGCATGCTCCCAATGCCTTGTCTAGGTGATAACAATGATCTTAAATAACATAAGAGACACTGGCTAGTACCCACTATTATTGTAATTTCATGGTCAAACTCTGTGATTTAGTGTAACGGTCTTCATATATGTTATATCAATTGAATTTTCTAGAGGAAAACACCCTTCATGTCTCAATTAAATTCCCCATTTAATAGTGACCATATTAGAAATTCGAATTTATAAATTATTGCAAATGTGTAAGAGAAAATAAATAATGTTCCATTACAAATTTATATAATTACATGAATTTAAACCTAAAATGGGTTGTTTTTTTACATTTTATGAGACATTTTCATTAGATAAAAAATGATGGATATATCATAAAAAATTTTATCTCAATTAATCATCATTCCAAATTATTATAGGTACATGTACTATTCAAATTAAAAAAATTTCAAATTTTTCAAATCAACTAATGTTTCATTTTATGTAACCTAAATTTTGTAAATCAAACATTTGATATTTCGTTTATTATGGTGTAATCAACATTCAATATGGGGAAACACCATTTAGTTTGAAGGAAATAAATTAATAAAAAAATTATTCAATCTAATTAATCCCACAAAAAAATTATTTAAATAATAGAGATATTAAAAAAGGCACATAGAAAAGGTATAATGAAGTCAGTTAATGTAACCAAAATGGAATTGCATAATTAGTTAAATTTTACTCCCATAAGTTTCCAACAACGATCCATGTTCAATGCCTCATTTTTTTACTAGGAAAAGTATAAATGTTAATCCAACATTATAATAATAATAATAATAACATATATCATGTTATTCAATTAATAGTGATATCAAATCAACTCTAATAGTCATAAACTAGAACATCATATCCCAATATCATTAATTTTTCTTTTCCCCCATACATTGGTCAGAAACTCCCCGAAATCGGTTCATTATAAAATTATATGATTTCCTAGAATCATTTATTATATCCCAAGATAATAACTCAATGAATACAAACCTATATTACTAAATTGTAATGTCCTGACCAAGATTCCTTACAAATAGTTCTCAATGACAGTTCACCCCAAGAACTCAAGCATACCTCCTCATACCCTAGAGGCTACAGACTAGCGATTGGGGTCTAAGGAGGTATAGTGGGGAGACTATACCAACATATGTAGTGTATCTCAATGAGATAAAAAATATATGAATAAAAAATGAAAGTATAATATCCACTAATTGTAGAATGTAAAACAGCCATATGTTGATAATGAAAAAACTATCAAAAGAAATATCTAGTTCCATATAAAAATGATGTTTAGTCATGTCTCTAAGAAAATAATAAAAAAACATAGACCTACATACACATACATAAAGGTATTCAAAAATGAACTAAAAATGCGGAAATAATATCTCTATATATCATCATGTGCCATAGCTCGGTCATATGATCCATTTATCTAATACTAGAGTCAATTAACAGTCTGAAACTAGATTCTTTCTCAAATCAATACATGTATCCATATAATATACAGAATTACCATTGATGTCACATATAGGATATGAGATAAACTCTGTAAGACACCAAAAATAGTTTATATAACAAATTCGGGATGTGTAAAAAAACCATAATTATTATAATGAATGATAAGTAATTAGTAATGAAAAAATTATATAACTAGTTGGAGGATAAATCTATGGAAATATCTTGATGTGATTGGCGATCATAAATTTTTATATAAAGTATCAACAACTGGTAGTAACTCAATAAACATAAGAGACATGTGATAAGAGTGATAGAATTACATGTCCAATTCCTAGGGGATATATCCTGAGTGACCTATATCCAATGATGTGAATGTATCCACGATTTATAGGTTCTATAAATAAATCATTCTAATTGTTTCCACACCATATATAATCAATCCTTGGGGTCATAAGTGGCCTAACTCAACTGCTTAGTCTATTTATTATCATATGTAATCATAACTAGGGGTCACATGTTTCATTAAATGATCCCCTAGTCGATGTCATATTATTATGAAACATGTTCCATTCTATTATATGAATTTAGTACTATACAGTGATATACCACATCAATTAGATAATAATAATAAATTTTCCACTGATATGTTAGTAACCATAAAAATTTACAATAACCAATTAATAAACCATTAAATCATTTTAATAGCATTTAATAACATGGAAATGGAGTCATGTTCCTCGCCACTATTTCATTTAATTCATCGGGATCCGACTACCACGATGGAGAGCTAACAAATCCAATGGGGTGGTTTACAATAGAGATATTAATGAACACATAATATTGGTGGCTTAGTTTGAGGTTAACAACCTCCGATCATGATTATGTTGTACATGGCTAACCCATATTTGGAAAAGTAATTAATTTAAGTATTATCATTCAATTTATAATCAATGACTAAATTTTTCCACATGAGGAACACAATCAATAGTCAAATATAAATAAATAACATAGGGAAAATGTGTGATCCACCTACCATAAGCTTGGGTTGAATAGTCATCCAGTATCGACTTTAGAATTATCCTAGATTTGGAAAAAATGATTTAATATTTGAACTACATGAATATAGTGAATAATATATCATACCAACATAGTGACTTATAATGTGTGAAAACCCAAAAAAAAAGAAAGAAAATGATATGAGATATTAATGAGAGGGATCCAATAATAATAATTGTGGCTTTATCAGATGTTAGACTTAAAAAATAGATAAAATAAAAGCCATATGTGTAAAAATGTTCTACTGAGGGTGAAGGATGATTTTCATTGGTGTAAGAATAAGAGGGAGTGGATATATTACTTTTAATTACGGAAAATGGTTTTTTTCCAAAATTTAATGTTTCATGATTGGACCACACTCTTAGAAAAACTATTCACCAATAACGTGAACCCCACGTTCCAAGGAGGACACCATGCATGACATTAAGTGCATTGTTCAAAATACTAGGAGTAGATTGTGCACACCCACTTCCTCATCCACACATGAATTTGGAATCCCTTCCATGGATTGAGTCAAAATGTATTTCCCTCCCTTTTCTCTCCATAGGTATCCCTTCAATGGAGAATATTTTTGTGGAATCCAAACTATAATAAAGGGATTTTCTTGTTTATTATTCTATTATCAATCCACTTATTATACCTTTTCATTTTTTATATTTCGGGGATGGATTAATATTTTATTCTATTGAATCATGGCGGAGTTTACCAAATGAGAGACGCACTTCATGCAACATTGGAAGAGGACATCTCAGAAAAAACAATTCCACTTGTCACTCACTATTTTTTCATAGGTACATTGAATCATGATTTATTTATGGTAATAGGGTAATATTATATTAAATTAATTTTATAATTGGTTCCAACAATTATTGGATTTTATTGGGTTAGTTTTGATAGTACTTTATAGACCTCCCAATGTTTGTTAGATTTGGTTTTAGTATGATGTGATTACTCAAGGATTTTTCACCAAATATGAACAATATAAATTAATTTTTTTCAATTAATTTTTTTATAATTAATTGTTTAAATCTTCTTATAATTATTTAGAACCTCGGATAGTGATGTGAGTCTTTACCTAGCATGGATTGACCATATTGGGCCTTCATAGAGTTGTCAACCCTAGTAATTAATATGGAAAAAACATAAAATATGGGTAGGTGGTCTCAAAGACAATCCCTATAGATTTTTGTGATTTTGGAACATTTAATTTAAATTAAATTTCTTGTTTTGAATTGATTGATTAATTAAACATGCTATGCTATGTGATTAAGGATATAAGATATGTTGGTCCTTCTGAGACGGTTTTAATCCTCAGTAATCAATAGTCAATACCTCGAATTCAGACAATACCTAGGGAATGTGGAATACAAATAATATATTACATTAAATGAAATTTAATAATCATGGCATGGGGTTCCTTGTTGGGACCCTCGTACACCCATATAAGGATGAGTGATCGTTGAGACATCTATGCCTTAAATATGATCTCTAAGGACCATTTAACGTCATAGATCCATGTTGTTCATTTAGATGGCCTAAAGAGTGAGTAACCATCCCCCTTATAACCTAAACATTACTAGGTGGAAAGAAAATACATAAAATTGGATTTGATTTGTTTGAGTGGACTATCGTAGAGTAGAATTTAATATAAATATGGGGAATGTTCCTTATCTTACAGGTTTAAAAAAGTGGTGTACCCATATAGTCGATGAGTTAATTCTATCCAAATGATAATTTTGAGAGATTTAATATCCTCTAACCATTTGGTGTTGACCCATGTGAAATAATTTATACTAAGGACTCTAAGTAGAGTTCCTCTATTCTTACTGACCAAGGGGGCATAGTGGGTGCCCTGTGATATAGTGTCACTAAGTGAGTGTTTGTAAGATAGGACATGGAGAATTTACATGTTATTTGTAACCTATGATTCATGGAAATTGGAATGTGAATAGAATCTAATATGGAATTTGGTAGATACGAATTCAAATTTCACCTCAAAATCCTAGTCACATTGTGATTTGGGGATGATACAGTGGCAGAGGTAAGTCCATTATTCAGCCGACACCTTTTTCCTTTTTTACATGATCATGATGATGTACCTGGAAGTTGGATGAATGGTTTATTCTATAATTGGTCATGGTTTGTTGACCATGGATGGTTATATTACCCCATGTTCATGAATAATCCCTGATTATGGGTATATTACCCCGGATTTATTGATCTTGTATGACAAAGTGAGGGGCATAATAATCCCAATATGCTTATTCTCTCTGGATTGTACAAGGATGGGTATATTTTTCATGGATGGTATTGCACTCAATATTTATTTATTTATATGGGGATTGTTATATTTCACTAGGATAGCCAAGCTTACATTCCATGAGGATGGTTATATAACCCCTAATTTTCCAAGACACTGCATCATGGGGATACGTATTTTAACCATGGTTGGCCGGTTCCTTATGTATTGACTATGGTTACCTAGGTATTGGTAAGTGGGGAATGTTTGTAGGCATGGTTATCATAAAATTATTTGAGGAACATTAACATTGTAAAAATTATTTATAGTCAGTCGGGGCCTTGGACCGGAGGATCAATGCTAGTTTCTATGTTGGCACAATCATCATGACGTTCACAATGACAATCTCGAATCCAGCCATATTATGAGTTTTTTATTTACATTTTCGTTTTAAATATATTTGATTATTCTATATTTCAAAATAAAATATAATAATTTATTATTGTTTGTTTAGGGAAACATTGGTTTTGTTTACAGAGAAATGTACTGAAACCCTTCTTGAAATGCCATGGAACATTGGTACCTGAGTAGCTTTCACGGGGTTATTACAGGAACATGTTTTGATGAGGCCAATGATGGGGTTTTATCATGTGAGAGTGAGATGTATTGGATGCTACTAGAACCCCATGGTATGTTATGGATTGATGTTTCAACAGAGCCATGTATTTTATTTATTTATTTATTTTGAATTTGATTATCCTAGTTAATCATCAGAGGTATGTACTATATGGTTGTTTGTGAATTTACTAAATTTCATTTTATATAGTCATGATTTTTTTAGCTTCATCATTCAATTTATTTATAATTTGTTATATTTCGTTATTTTATACACTATTTGAGAACTATGAAAGAAGGGGTATAACCTCCCTGTGAAACCTATATAGACCTTGACTACTAGTTGGTAGGCTCTAGAATTTGTGGAGGTGCACCTGAGTTCACGTTGTACCACCAACCAAGATACTGAAAATAGTGATATATTTCATGATTATTGAAAAGTGGGGTCATAGGATGTTTAATATTTATCTTAATATTTTGAAATTTTGGTATATCATATGTATCTAGGATTGTTAGAGCTTGTGATTAAACATATAATGGTACATCAAGAACACTATTCTAGAGAGAATTGTGGGGTACCATAGATATGGGGAAAATTATAATTTTTGGGATTTTTACCAATAATTAAGAACATGTTCTTTGAGATTTTTTATTTCTGATTTATAGGAATTTTGGATCTGGTCTTGTTGGAATGAGGCCAGATATTGGACTTTATTAGTCCATTTTGGAATGTGGAATCTCATGAATCATATTAGACACATTTAATTCAAATTATGTATGCCCACAATTATGATTTTTTTTTCTGATGGATGATTTCATACTATTTTATGTATCAAAAAATCCTCATATACAATTTTATTGTATTAGTACTGGGTGGAACTCAACTCAATTATTCTTAATTTTATCAATGTATTTTATTATAGTGTGTAGTATTACGGATTATTTAGTGAGATTATTGATAGAAATAGAGATTAACTAATAACATAGTGATATGAAATTATAGTGACTCTAATAGGTTGGTCCAAGAATTCAATTACATGATGATGATCCCTTCTGGGTGCTTATTTTAATGATCTTATTATTCAATGTCTTGGTAATAACCAATATGGTGCTTTCACATATATCATGGAATGAAATACTATATAACAAAACCACATGACTAAAGTTCCATTTCACCTATTGTATCATTTGATGTAGTGGGGATCATTATAAGATTATTGTTCTTAAGGGAGAAGTCACATAGGGGGGTTATTAGTGAAAATCTATTCCATTGTAGGATTATTAGTTGTCAATTGACACAAGAATTGCATTGAGGCCAAATAGATTAGTTATTTGATATGTAGATGATAGTGTTTGATATGGGAGTAACTATGATGTTCTATGAGATGTTACCATAGTGAGTGGATTCATATGTTTTCTACAAGGTTACACAAAGTGACACGAACATTATACCTAACTGGTCAGGTTAGGTCAGAGAACTGGAGATACATTGATTCAACTATGGGTCATAGTGTGCCCATGTTTAGAACTATTTTATGATATAACATATAATGGGTTAATAATGAATTGATAATCCTTTATAGTCTATGATCATGGATGCATAATCATGTTGAGATCAACGAATAGAAGTTCCTTATAGAATGCGATATAGGTGTTGAAGTGAATTATCTTCCTATATATTAGTACCTTGAGCTATGTCCATATCATTTTATATCGAGGAAGGCTTTCAAGGGGAGGGTCATTCATGTTCAAAAACCTACTAAATTTTTGTGTGATTTAAAAGAATGGTGAATGTGGGATAGATGATTGTGGTCTTAGAACTTATTTTGGTAAGAATGCATTTGAATAGTAAATAATTGTATGAGTGATGTACCGAATTTTGAAGTAGAGTGAAGGGAACTATGGCCAGGTGAAATATAAAATCCATGTAACTTGGTTAGTAGTTTTCCTATATAATCTTAATAATGATAACATGATACTCATGGGAGATTGATTTAGGTTTTCTATTGTTTGATAGTATTTTATTATACACACATTCGTTTTTTAGAAGATATTGTGGCAGTGCTTACACAATTAATGGATCATGATGTTTATATTGGAATCGATGATGGTCTTGTGTGATAATTGGTTCAAATGGTTTTAATGGTTTATGAATAGTGTTTCCCAAGATAAGTAAAAAGTACATATTCGAATAGGACATTCTGGGTTATTCTTGGGGTTTAATGTAAGTATATGTATGTGATGGGAATTGAATTGGGTGAAAGATAATGATGAAGACCCTAGTAATGTGTTATTGAAATTCTAGGGATATGAGAATTAGAAATGAACTAGTTTTCGGACTAACATAATTACATAATATAGGGGTTTTTCCACATCTAGCCACAATGTTTGGTGATGGAAAAGTCTTGGGACTTGGGGATCGGGAATTTGTTTCAATTGGGTAGAGATTAGGTTGATACTAAAATGGGAAGTGTGATGTGGGATTTAATTAATAAATCCCTTTGGATATATGGTTATAGGTGAAAGAGACAAGTATTAAGATTTAGATTTTGGGAATTCAAAAGTTAGTGTGAAAACGTACCCACATAAATATTTATTTTATAGTTAATTTATTGTAAAATATTGATAGAGTATTGGGTGATTTACGAGTGTAATCATCAATTTTATGATATTTTTTCAATATGAATGTTTTTTATTAGTAATACATTAATTATCATGAAACAAATAATGTTGGTTATATAAATTGAAGACCTGAATGTGAAGGGTGTTCTAGTTTTATGGTATAGATGCATGTGTTTCCAATTAGATGATCACATGATGCATCCATGTATGGGGGTATCATGATATAGTAATTAGTTATGCATTGGTAGTTGGAGGTGATAGATTATAATATGTTATTTGAAGGAAGTCTGGTCGGTAGATATTTAGTTATTTTAATATGGTGATCCAAAAATTGTATTTGATACATCATTTCGGATATGTCTATTTTTATGGAATTCTTCATGAATTTTCACCAGGAAATTCATTGTGTACATCTAGATGGAATAAACTTTTAATGATTATTGGATTCATTAATATTAGGGGTGAGGTTTTAATTTAGTAACGTAACATGTGATCACAATTATGTTTAGGTACAATGTGTGGGATAAAATACTAAGAGAGTCATTGGAACATTGGTATGGGGTTTCAATGGAAAATACTAATGGATGTGGCCCAAATGCATTGAAATTGGTTTTTATATTATATTCTTATTGTGAGAAGCACTATAGGCCTAATTAAGAATTAAATTTTGGCATGATCGATTTTACAAGACAGAAAGGTGTCAAAGAGTGTCATCTTGCTGTTTTGTTGATGGTTACGAGTGTTATATAATGGTGTGTTGGATTAAGCACCATAATTTGAAGGATTCACATTAGATGATCATTTGGAGGGTTGAGATGTTATGGGGTCAATTAGTGTTGAATTAATATCTTTAATAGGTTGGAGAGCTTTTTTAAGTTACCATTAAAACTTCATAGGGATGACAAAAGTAATGGAGGGGTGTTTTTAATGACCTTCCTTTCTTAATAGTTGTAAATGCAATAGTATTTTTTGTTTTCAATTAAGTGGATGGGCCTAATTTTGAAAAGGGACGTAGAGAAGAATTCAATGAGCTTAAAACTCTAAAATGAAGTATTTTGGGAATGTAATTAATTTACAAATGTGTCCAAAATCTATAAAAGGATTTCTTAAGAAAGTTATTCTATATTCTACAACTAACTACTAGCCCATGTGTTAGTTAGTTTGGAATGAAATGGCTATGGTTCAACTGCATATTCCACTGGAAAGCCAATGGAAGTCTTGTTTTTATTATATAAGGCGATAGTTGGTGTCATTACCATCAAGACCCGTATCATTTTGATGATGAATGTATTATAATGGGGCATTTGGTTGAGCGACCCTATTTTCCTATCCATGGATCCTCCTTTATGTGTGATGAATTTTGAGGCTTATGAATAATTACCCATGGTTTATTTTATTGTTTGATGTTCAATTCTTCTTCATTTCATTATTACTTAATTTTTTTTCATATTTCAGGTAGGGAATTACAGAATATTTCATAGATCATTGTAAAATTCGTTGAATTCTTATGGGAAATAATCAGTCCATAGAAGAGGAAATCTCAAGATAACATCTTCCTATTTTCACTCAATGTGTTTTCAATATTACTTCATGTTTTTATTTATCTATGTACATTTAGTAAATTTAATTAAAATATTGATATAGTTGGTTCTAGTATATATGGGTTTATCCCGGGATGGTGTTAGGGGTCCAATTGGGACCTCAAACACAATGTTTTATTTGGTTCTATTGTGATATAATGACCCAATGAGTTTTCTCCAAATCATCTTAGTTTTATTTAATTTATTAATAAATTATATTTGATATAATTATAATTTTATATAATTTTATATTGATTTTGTTTCTTTGTTAATGATTTTATTAGGGACCACACACGTATGAGACTTAATGGGACTTGGAAGAGCATGCTACCCATGGAATTAAATTTAAAAATATTAAATTTTTAGTTGGTGGTTTGACATACTATCCCAATGGTTTTTGTGATTTTTAATTTGTTGTGTTATATGTGGGAAAAAAATATGTGGTTTCTCACTTTCAAGTGTATATTATAAATTATATTAAATATTTATTTTCATAGTGATTGATTAATTCAATGACGTGACCTAAATGATTAATTTTCTAAATCATGTTGGTACCAATGCGTTGTGTTTGGAACATTTTACATTTATTAATGAGACATAGAAAAAAAAATTATCCAATACTTCTTTATTCCCTCAAAGTTGGTCCTTGAAATGAAATTAAATAATAATGGCTTTGGGGGGGGAGACATAGATCCTTGTACAACAATGTAAGGAAGAGTGATGGCTGTGACATACATGCCCTGAATATGTCATGTGAGGAAACAATAAACCATTGGGTCTCTAAGGTTATTTGAGTTAACCGTTGTAGTGAGTGGCCCTCACACTTATGATATGGATTTTACTTGTTAGATATATATTAGGTAAACCATGATTGCAGTAGGATGTGTAAACCTCTCAATAGTGAACATGAAAACTGAGATAGTGTATGTTCCATCTCTTATGTATTTCAAAAGTGGTGTACCTGTATAGATATCATGTTCATGCAGTATTGATGCTGATATTGATGAAGAATAGAATAAATAGTGAATCATGTTTATTTCTATGTGGATTATATAGTAATGATGAATATAGGGGGATTTCATTTGTTAATATCGACTTAGGGACCAGTGTGTGCCGAATGGAAGGATGACCCCAAGAGGGTGTAGTTCAGATGGGTTGGGGTGATTACAAGTGTTCCATGGAACTCATGTTTCCTAGTAGTAATTATGGGGATATGATGATGTATTTCCTTGAGTGGATATGGCAACAATTTCTTCTTTAGAACCCCAATCATATTTTCAAATGAGCAAGCTATAGTAGCTAAGATGATTCACACCTGTTTCTCTCCATGTGCTTCATTTTTACTTATATACACAGATATCTCAATACTCTAGATCCTCGTAATATTTATTTTATTTATAGGTGATTATATTACGCTATAAAATGTAATATTACCATTTTTTCATAATTATTCCATGGGTATGGGAATATATTTCATTGTTGGATGAGCTCATGTGCAATGGGGATTTGCATATTACCATGAGATGTCCAGTTCCTATTAAATGATCTGAGTATGGGTATATTTTCCCTATTATGTACTGATCCTAAGTATTGTTTTATATTCTATGGGGATGGTTTTACTAAACTTTCTTCTTTAATCCCACACACCACATTTTATATTGTTTTACCCCAAATGGGTGGGGATGCATACCATTGGGATCAGTATATTAACTATGGTTTTGTTTTGATATTAGGATCACCCAAGGATACCTATGGATTGGAAATAGGTTCATGTTAGTAGGAATATTCATCATGAAATTCTTAAAATATCCCCAAAATACTCCATTGGGGATATGGTTGATCATGGTCTTAGTCCCAAGAAATAACATTGGTAAATATGTTGGGATAGTCATCATGACATTATCAAAGAGATCCCGATATAGGGACAAAATAGTTAGTTTTTAATTATGTTACCACATTTAGTGTTTTTTTATATATTGATTTTTATAAACACATATCATAGTGTATGTTGATTATTAGGGTACCAAATTTGTTGTGACCTAATGATTTATTCCCTCACGCCTAACTCATTCCTCCATTGTTCATAGGTATCCAAGTATCATTCACATATTCATTATAGAATTTGGTTGGGAAGAGGCCCGGGATGTGTTTTTTCATAGATGAGTGGGATGGCTTGGATAATATCATTATACTAATATGAGGTAAGGCCTAGTGTTATACTAGGTCATTTTACTTTATTTTTTTTAGTATTTGATTAGCTGAATGGGCGGTCATATTTATGTATGAAAGAAATGTTAATACCATTAATATGTTTCCTTTATTATACACTTCTGTTTAATTTTCTACTACAATATTCAATTCTTGTGTGATGTTTGATATTTAATAAAGTTATAATATATTTTGACTCTGATATAGGGGTTATTACATCCCCATTATATATCTTTATCCCCCCACTTAAATTTTGTATCCTCTTGTGTTTGAAGTGGTTCACATAAGTTCATGTGTAGCCTCTAGTCCTGTTACTATCTATTTTGAGAAGGTTATGGGGGGTTACATAATAAAAATCTAACCCATAACCTATAACTACATAAAATTTAAAAATTACGAATAAGAGAAATAATGGAGAAATATGGAATGATGGAATTCCACAAAATCACCACAAAAACAACCTAACAACAACCCTTATTCATGGGGCCTGATGAAAGGGAGTGGAAGGTGTGATTCTAATAAAATATCTGGACATAGATAACACCATATATTTAAATTTGAAGGCACATGTGTATATAATTTTTATTTTTACATAATATAGAATAATATTAAGAAAAATATCAACTAAGTGGTACATGAGTACCAAGTATCTGAGGGGCTATAAAAAATACAACGAGTCTAGGTGACCAGTATTCACCTGGTATACCTATAGAAAATATCATGTGTTTACTAGATGAACATTAACACTAATTAATCCACACAGAGTACCATTCCGCCACAAATTGGTGGCTGGATGTGTTGAAATAATTTATCAATAGAGGGGACCTTCTCTTACCCTTACGTGATCTCCAGATTAGTCTCATGAAACTATAAATAAATCTAGTTACACCTCCAATAAATGTTCCAACTCTAGAAATTCCAATATAAATACAAATTTTTAAAAGACTCCTTTCTCTATGATATATAATTTGAATTTACCTATGATTTTAATGATATATTTAATCATGGGATTATATTGTTTATAATGAAATTCATTACTTAGTGGTAAATAAATTTTTTCATCGAGATTCAATATTTTTCATGGATTCTCTAAGCTCAATACAATAGTATTAATCCTACTATGTTTTGTGACATTTAAAACTGAGAGAGATATTATATGATTCATTATTGATAGTTGAAATATGAGTTTAAGGACCTATCCTAAACATAATAAGGGATTATTCTATAATACCTATGTTATTTTTAAAAGAGACACACACCTAAAAAAGTTTCACTTTTTGAGTTCTATGAGTTTTCAATCACTGATTCCATTACAAAAATCCCAAAATTGAAATTTTTATCACATGGAATAGATGTTGTCTGATGACATAATTGGTTTATAGGGGATCAATAATATTTAATATAATCAAAATAATTAGAGAAGTTATCAATTTAATAGATTTTATTATATTTAATTGACAGTCTAATTAATGTAAATCCTCTAGTGTTCTATGGATGTTGTTGATGGCCCAATCACCTACGAATGTTGCCAAAGGCCTTTATCAATTTTTTTCTATATTTAAATTGGTTTATATTCATATGATATGAGTAGGTCAATGAGGTTTTACCTTTATGAGTGAGAAATATAATATAGTTATGAATCTATTTATAACATGAAACCGATAAGAAATTCAACTTGAGTAATGAATCAGTTTTGGTTTCCACCGTGGACCTGATTCATATTAAAAAGATATTTGGTAAATTGAATAATTGATAAAAATTTGATTTTTTTTAGTAGATAAAATTTTCCCACACAAGAAATCTTATTAACAAGAAAATTTATGTCATTATATTAATCCATATCCAATTTGTTTCTTTCTATTGATTTATTATCAATTAATACTCAAAAAAATCAATGGAAGTGTCGCACAAGCCACTACTGAATTTATGTGAGGGTAAATATTTTCAATTAGAATAAAAATAAAATATATTATTTTCAAAAAGATCCATTTATGATATGTTTGATTAAAATATATAAAATATTATGAATACACATGCTTTTTATTATGTTAATGACTTTTATTCACATGTGGTTAAAGGATAACACAATGCAGATTCAAAAAAATATGCATCCTTCAATAGTCTCCAAAAACAATTAACAAAAAATAACTCATTATTTATAGGACTCTATATAATATTAATGGATAGGTAAAATATTTATCAATAGATATGAAATGTAGTGATCTTTAACACTATGATTCATACAGTTATTAAATAACCAGTTGTTTCAAAATCCTATAAATATGCTCTTATCCATTACACCATGTAGTTGAGTTAATATACTGAAATTTAAAATATTTTCTATCATTATATTTTTTCTAATATTCACTACATAACATGATCATTAATAATTACCATTTAAATTTTCATTATTTTTTATTTAGAATCCAATACATACCATCAAATAATATTCATCAACCATGTAATATAATTAAATATTTAAACATCATGATAAGTTATGTGATACTCATATATTATATGGATAACAGGATGATAATGTTATTTTATCAATTTTTACATTAATATTAATATCACATTCAATGTTAGTATCATAACGTGGGCATTTTTATTTCCTAAAAAATTATAAAATATTTCATAATGGTTGAGAGAATGTAATATTACGGGCCATCATTATGAATGAGTATTGTTTTACTAAAAAAATTAATTTTTTTGATTCTATTAACTTATATTGATCTCATAATTTAATTTTTTCTCATTAAATTGTTCATCAATTGATTATTATATAATTGTAGAAGAATTATCTAAATATTTATAAACAAGACCCCTAAAATGAAAAAAAAATATATTATTATCATCTATGATGGTCCTCAATTTTAAATTATTTCAACGATTGATTACATTAACATTATAATTCACTTACTGGTAAATTATAATATATTAATATTTTTACCCAAAATGAAGTAATTTTTTCTATACCTAGAAATAGAAAAATAAATTAAATTGTGTTTTATACAAAATCAATGTAATGAAATGGTTAGAGAATTCGAATGGTGAAATAGTGTTCCCCTATAGGCAGGATACCTCATCCAAAATTTTTAGATCATTATGTGCATTAAGATTCAAATTTTAATTGATAATATAAATTTTTTCATTAATATATATATATATATTATCTATATATAAATAAATAATATATTTTAATTTTAATTTTTTGGTGGATTATTATTAGCTTTATCCACTACCCCACCCTTGTTCCATCACTATGGCTAGGTGGTCATGGAATCAAACTAGACCATCTAAGCCACCAATGGTCATGCCCAAGGCCATAATTTTGTATCCAACAGACATTTATTAAAATATTTATTTGAAGGGGAATATTTAAAAGGACTATATACCCCTAGAAAAAACCTCTCATCTATGAATGGATAATAAATATCATCAAAGGGTGGTCTGATATAGAATATAAAATATTAATGAAAATCCCTGATACCCATTCAAAGAATTTCTTCCAAAAAAATGAGTGTTCCAATAATTGTTCTTATAGAAGGGGATATAGTTATGAATAAAATGGTTATTGGGGTATAAAATAAGTGGATCGTGGTTCTAATATCCATCTAACATGATTAATAGTTACTAAATCATATGAACTGTCAACCCCAAAATCATTGTCTAATCATAATGTTGAAATGGTTTCTAATCCCCATGAATGGATAATATATAGAAAATATAAACTAATATATTAGTGTATATTGTAAATGAACTAGTATCCCATAGTTGGATTATGGATTAATTATATAGAAAGAAATTATCTCATGGATTTCCATGTCTCACACGCATGCTGGGTTGGAGTAGGTGACTTCCACTACTAATTCATTCCACATTGACTATAAGAATCTTTGAAAACCACACAAATTTAGCTTATATTATTGACACAGATTAAAATCCACAAGTTGTTCCAATAGGCCTCTAAATGTAATTTTTTCCCATAAATTAATAAAATTGTGGATTTTATTCTAATTTTCTATTTGAGAATTTAGTACAGTCCAATTTACTTATGTTCACAAATTTATTAGGATATTCCTATTATTATTAATATTTTCATCTATATAATGGTATTTTTTAATTTCATATATTAGTAAACTAAATTTAAAATAAAATTATACTATGAAAATTATAAGAGTGGTTTTTTTATCATTAGTAATACACATCTATGTCTCCCTTTGGATTAGTTAGGGCTGTCAATGACATTTTTTAGATAAAAATTTTTTGGATACTGATTTTCATGAGTATTTCCAATTGAATTTATTTATGATGATGATTTATAGGGATATTTGGGTGGGAATCTTGGTTTAGAATACTCAAGTGATGACTATTCACTATTATTTATTTTCTCTAATAAGAGTTTATGAATATTCTATTTATGATGGAAAAAAATGATTAAAATTTATTACGTTCAAGGATTTATAAACACATCCTATTTTTATTAAACTATAAAAAATATTTATAAATTCTTAGATTACATACATTATGTGATTAATAAGTTATTTGTAACAAATAGTGTGTCTCTCATATTTTCGACTATGCATTAATTGTATTGTAAGAGTGTGGTTTTACAATCAGTGGGATTCATACAATGACTCATCATATAAAATTAATGACATAGATGATGAAAAATTATTGAATATTTTATTATAATAAATGAAAAATTCCCCCGCATTGTGTTAAATATAATTTGGTTATAGAATATTTGTTATTAGATCATTCATTGAAAAAAAATTGATGTAGAATCCATTTATAATATTTTATGTAATCTAAATTATTTTTCCATAAATATTTTTAAGTGAACTATTTTAAAAATAAATTTCCCAAATCAAATTCAATCAATGGAATAATATTTTTTTAGACCATTTATGATTGATTTGTAATTGTATTAGAGTAAGTTTTCAATTAAATCAAATATAGATTTCACTAAGAAAATTAGAAACCACATAAATAATTGAGCTATATCATACACCTAGGGTTTTATTGGTATATAATTTTGATAGTTTATATAGGACTCTATTCCAAAAAAATAGTCCTTCAAGTTGTAATGTTGGTTCAGGTTTTTTATGTTGAACATGGCGGTACAATTTTGATTAAAATATTTTCTGGAATTTCCCCATTCACCCTAGTAATCTCATATAACCATAACCTCCCATACAATCTATAAATGTGTAATTTTATCATTTTGATGTGATTTTACGTGAATTAGGATATCATGGATTATTTGAAGTGGTTTCACTTAATTTATCTAGGAATTTTATGATGGCGATCTCTTGATGTAAGGATACCTAAATTAATTTCTACTTATTCTTATTCTACAGATTGTAATGATTGTGTTATTATAATAAAATATTTATTTTACATAATTCTTTCTTATTATTTAAAATTCTTTATAATTTAATATACTTCTCTAGGATTAGAAATATTATTATAAACAATATTATATTAGACACATTATATAACTTTTCACCTGAATAAATTTTATAAGATGATAACACCCACCATAGCATATTAGTATTTCTTACTAATTGATTTAATTCTAAAAATTTCTATTTTCATTGAATAAATGAAATATTATAATTAACATAATATTTTCTATTGATTTTTTTTCTATTTTAAAATAATACTATTGAGAAACAAAAAAATTAACACAATGACTGTGGGGTCATGAAACATATGAATTGTGAGAGCAGAATATTAATGGATAAAATACAACTGCATGGGATTAATTTTTATGCTTCCAACATGATTCCTAAAATATATTTATCTTCACTTTCAACATGGTTTGGAGAAATAATTAACCACTCACCATAATCAAGTCATTGAATGAAAATCAAATAATGGTATTATTATATCATGTTTTGCTTTAATCCTTGGGTTTTATTCATTTGATTTCTTAGTTGATGTATATAATCATAAGGTTAGATGGTTAAAATTTAAGGGATCATAATTAAGAGGATTATAAATTTAATGATACTGATTTATCAATAACTTATTCCATTGAGTTCGAAAAATTGTTCATTTGAAAAAAATTCAAAATAACATATTCTCATGGAATTTTTTACATCAAATATTATGGAGAACGAAATTTATTATAACAATATACATCTTCTTAATTAATAATATTTTATAATACCCACATAATTATTACTAGGGATTTTATTTACTTAATTCAAAAAATACAATTAATATTATTTAATTACTTTCATATTACAGAATGTCCTTGGTTAGACACTCTACAACACTTAACCACAAATAATTGTAAACAATTGGAGAGGGTGCATAAAAAGTAATATGAAATTGGAATAAATTATTGGGAGTAAATAAATTTATTCAATTAATTATAGTTTTATATTCTTTTAATTCATTAACATGTTATATTTTTTCTTATATACATTATTTTTTTCAATTTTAATTTCCCTAGGACAATCAGTTCAAAATTAGTGTCTTTATATTTTGGTCTATATTTGTTCATTTTATTTTCTTTTAAATTATGAAATAAAATTATCCAATGTTTTTACTTTATATTGATCCCCATATTTAACATATCCTTAGAGATTAAATCATACAATCTCTGTCAGTGAGAATTTCAGCATTCACATTGTTTGGGATTTACTACATTCTTAAAATGTTGTAATTTTAAGAAATACTAAATGAAAATTAAAACTAGAACCAATGAATGTAAATAATAATATTTAATTTGATATAACTATTCCAAAATATTATATACCATAAATTAACAACCAACTGACATGTATTACATAAGAAAATCTGGAATGATTCTTTCAATTAATATGTCTACTGACAGTGATGAACCAATCCAATATGAGAACGATTTTTTTTTGGTTTTATCCACACAAAAACCATGGAATAACTATGATGAAAATATTAAAATAGGAGTCTTATAACTCTCAACGAATGGAAATTAATTATTTTGATGTATTATTTAAAACCTTAATGCATAATATCATTGATTGATTTGAAATAACTCTTCATGTATTAATTTCTTCCATATTCAGGGAAGAGTTTCATTCAAAAATAAATTTCAAAAATCAATATAGAACAATGGTTGTAAATTTATGATAACTGTGAGTAATTCAAGATATTTTTGGAGGATTCCAAACACACTAATGAAGTGATAAACTCATCATCCATACCTTTCATGAATTTCTTACGCTTGTCTAGAAGAGCATGATGGATACCATAGTGGAAGTTCAGTTACTCGGTAACAACCAACATCCAGAAACCACTTTACTAACAGGATATGATAAATTTATCTATAATTTTGTGATCTAGGTACCCCATAAGTCTCTACGGTATATTAGGAAAAAAATTTATATTGATAATTATTTAGTTTATACTATTATGGATAAATTATCCACTATGGTGAGATATTTTCATTCGATGGAAAGGAAGACGGGCCCACTATTAAGAGGCCTTATTCACATTTTATTTAAAAAAATCTACCAACTGGATGGTTTCTCAAATTTAGAGAGATAGAGGATTTCCTATTCATATTCCATAGGAGACCATATCAGTAGTAGTATCTATGAAATTCCTAGAAAAAATTTTATTCCTTCACAATTACATGTTACAACATGTTGAAAGATCAATCAGACATATGGTATGGATTTAGATAACAAAAAAGGAAGCATTTTAAAATTAAAATCCAATATCCTCCCCCATACCAATAAGGTTCTCGTAAACCCCATGATATATTTATAGACCAATCATCAAAAATTAAAAAGAGAAAAACAAATTATAAACCAGAAGAATATTTTTTTATAAAGTAGTTATTTCAACCTATGACACCAAAAAATAATTTAACCAAAATAGTAAATGATTATAATTTAGCGAGTAGAAGATGGAAATAATCAAGACTGCCACTGCCCACCATGAAATGGTATTTAAGAAATCCAAAAATATTTCTTCCCAACCTACACCAAATCACACGGGGAATTTTAATACCCAAACATTGAGATGTGGGATGAAAATAGTTGATATATCTACACCTTTCATTATCTAGGATTCACAATAGCTCTAAAAACCCCCATTCCTGACCAATGATGAGTAGAAAATGGTGTAAAAATGAAATGTTATATATTGTTGATGTTCCTCCTAAGCCACTTATATTTCAAAAAAAAAAGAGTTGTGAAAACCATGAATATCATAGAAGAGGAAATGAAATAATATGACTGGAATACATTTAAACATCATGAGATCAATATAACAGGACTTGAAAGAAGTCATTTAAATTACATGGTATGATTAGTTTTTAAAATAACATTGTAGAAATAATATTGTGATAAAGAAAAATTGGTTGATCAATTTTGGGTGGAATTTAATTTCACTCATTACACCCACTTTGGCAATTCCAGTAATGTGAAAGGACTCTAAAATATTAATCATACCTTTAAACATAATGATTTTCATATATCTAATTATTTATCTGATTTTGATTCCTCTGTTAATGTTATGTTTCACTCTTATTTATCATCCTTTTAGGTTGGAATGTTGAATCTGATGAGGGTGTTGTTGAAAATAGAAAATATGTCCATATCATGCATGATAGAAGACCTCAAGGATTACCGTGGTAGAGTATTATATAATATTATTCAAGTGTATTTATATGTGTTCAATTTTGAGGAATATTAGTTAATTTCTCCTGATACCCTCGTTCTTGTTTATCAATTCCTAAGAACTAACAAGTCAATCAAAAATATCATTTGGGGTACACGTTTTATGATATGAGGATATGTGATTATACAATCTAATATTATATACACTATGAATTAAACCTCATATAACCATTATACTTTCTATAACTCCCAAAATTACACATCTTCTAATGACTCTATATTTGTTTTAACATTTCTAAATGGGGATCACTCCATTCATAGAGATATCATGAGGATTTATTCTAATATGATGTTAGAAAATTCTTTCATTACTATTTCTCGTGATTAATATTCACTCATTTATGATTATTTCGAGGATTATTTTTTCAGTTCTAATAGTTAACTTTTTGATGACGACATATCTTTCGATTTATAGTTGGATGTTATGAATTATTCTATATTGTGGGTGATGTGTATTTATAACTCGATAATCAGTATAAACATATATTAGTTCCCATATCATTTCAATTAATATATAACACACCCAAAAAGTAACTCATTACATTACCTCCAAAATTAAAACTCTAAAACCTAATGAATGAAGAATAATTATCTATTTTAAAGATAATAATCTCCTTGAATAAGAAAAATAAATTATAAATAACTTAATAGAGAATTAAAAGTATGTTTGGTGTACCTTAGAAGATAATATAGGTATTATCCCTTTTATTCTTATCCATATGATACTTTTAAAGGATCGGGAAAACCTATTTGGTAACCAGAATGAAGAGATTACCACAAATAATTATATATTTTTAAAAGAAATGGGGAATAATTACATGAATAGTGTATTATTTATGACATCCCTAAATCTCACTGGGTTAGCCCTACTGAATTTGTACTGATGAAAATTATTTTCACAGTTGAAAAATGAAAATGATGGGTTACTTCCCACCAGAATACAAAATAGTTTTCAATAGTGCTTATATTATCAAAAAATTAAATCAAGCAACATAAAAATATTATTACCCACTTCCATTCATTAAATATCTTCTTGAGAAACTACATGGTAGGAAATAATTTTTTTCTTGTATTGTTTCTATAGAGATTTTTTGGACCCCATTGTTGCATAGGACTAGAAGAATACGACATTCACATATATGTTTGTTAAATTTTCTTACCGAAGTAATTCATCTAAAAATTATAATTCCATAGGTACCTTAATGAGATGTATGGTGATTATCTTTTTTTTCATTTACATAAAACATTTATAGATCTATTTATGTAGGGTTACATTAACTATAGTTCCTCATTTAATGGTTTTCCCTTCAGTTTGGGTCATGTCTTGAATCCTTTAATTAAGAAAAATATTGTTTTATATTTTGGGAAGTGATAATTAGTGGTATGAAAGAGAAATTATCCTATAAATGTAGTCTCAAAACATGTAATAGATATTTATTTATCCAAGTTATACATTATTCCCACATTTACAAATCCTACATGTGTGTGTGATATTAGATCTTTCTTATGAAATAATAGTTTTTATCTATTCACCTTCAATGATTTTATTAATAATGATCTTCCATTGTTAATATTGGTTCAAATTTTTTTTATTTTTTTAATAGTAGGGATTCCTTTTATATCCTCATGAGAATACTCACCACGTAATTTATCATTCATAGTACACATTAGGATATTTTATTTGAGTTTATCTGTAACACATCCAATTGCATATATGGAGAAGTATTTTTGCAGAGGCTTGAGGTGAAATAACATGATATTTTATATGATTTGAAGAAATTTTATTCATCCCAATAAAATACTGTAACACCCCAGGTAAATAAAGAATATGAAATTTTCATATTTATCCATATTTGTGAATAAAATATTTATATGACTTTAAAGGGGACGCTATGCTCGATGGCATACCCAACACGCAACAATGAGTTTCATGGGAATCTTACGTTGCACTCTAATAATAAAATAATATTATGGTAGATAAAGCCTAGCCATTGTAATGGCGGTAATGAACAGAAATAACTACCAAATGATTATATATGTTTATCAAATATTATTACTTCTTACAATAAATGTTAGAGGATTAAAAATGCGAATGAATCAAATTTTAAGCGTAAACATTCCAATATTCCTCAAAAAGTTGATTAACCACCTTTTGATGGAGAACATCTTCTAATTCCACTTTTTGACAATTTAATGTGTTATATTGGACCAAATAAAACTCTTCTTTAGAATCGGGACATCAAATTTTACTTTGTGTAAATTTTTGATATTTTTCCGATAAAGTTCTTTTTTTAATGAATAGTGTAAAATGTTGTATTTTAATTCAAAAACTCCTTTTAATATAATTTATTTATATGATTATATTATCTTTTTAATTGGTTTTAAAGTGAAATTTTAATATATTTTTACCATTAAATCCAATAGTATTTGTTGGAATTAATTTCACATTGAAATCGGACTTAAACTAGTGTCAATCTTTTGATACTTATTGTTTCATAAAAACATGCTATTTGTTATGACAGCGGGAATTAATTATTAAATTAATTATTTTGACCTATATTTTTTGAATTTTTTAAAATATACTTCATTTTAAAATTCGGAATATCAAATATAGCTTAGGGTGAATTTTTGGTATTTTTCTAAAAAACTTCAATTTTTGATGAATAGTGAAACCACTAAGTGGTACTTATAAAAACTGATTTTTTGTTTAAATGAAATTTTACGACTTCTGTGTTTTGAATTTCAAAAATACGACATACATCGTTTTCATTAAGAAATAAAATGTGGTTCAATGGATAAATTTTTTTTGGTAAATAGTAACTTATTAAGTTTTTAATCGCGATTAGAGGTAAATAGTGCAATATAAGGCAAACATGATATTATAATAAAATGAATATACCTTGAAACATGTCCTACCATTATTGTATGTGTAATGGCCGACCAAGAAAAGCCATGGGTCAACTTGGGGACCCCATAGAGCCACTTTGGTTGGGAAATGGCATAAATAACATTTTATTTAATGTTAAAGTAAAAATGACACACACATGGGGTGTTTTATTAAAACAATTTTTACATGGGGTTCTAAAAGTCATATTTTTTTACTATAAATATTCATTAGAAATATAGAAATATTACTTACATCATAGTCTTTTTTTTATAATTTTTAGACATTAAATAAATTAAAATATTTATGACATCATGATGATGCAGCGATGACCTGATTATTTAACGATTTAAATAAAATGGAAAGATAATGTAATATCTAAGACCTACACATGTCCCAAACCTATTGGATGAGTTTATTTCGAACCCTAATCACCTTATCCTCCAAATAAATCAATTTGGGACCCTTAAAATCCGAAAATCTTTTGAAAATAAAGTAACATTATGCAACTTCACAAGAGTGCCCCTCCTCTCCTCTTATAAAAGGCCCACACCTCTACCTCCTTACCCACACTCCCAAAGCCTTTGGCTCGGCCAAACCCTACCCATTTTGTCTCTCCACATCCCTATCTAACTCTCTGGGGCCTCACTTTGGGCATAAGGATTCCCAAGGAAGCCTTTTAGCTCAAACCAAAGGGAGTTACCCGATTTTATGGTAATGTCTTCTTTTGAGTCCTTTTGTTTTATTTTGCTTCTCCAACCCCCTAAACTCTTTTTATTCATTTATTTTTCAACAACTACAGTATACACAATATAATAGGATGTTTTTATAAGAATTATTCGATCTAAACTTACACACACCTACATCTAATGGTTAAAGAACATACTGTTTCCGTGGATGGAGAATTTCTCCCTCTCGAAACGATGATTGTTCAACATTCTTTTAACACCTTCAAAGGTGGCCATTAAGATGAAAATATATTTATATATCATATATAATATGTTTATGTTTTTCTTAAGATTTTGTATTTTTCATTTTGGGCATACCTTTATGGTTTCCATTATGGGTAAACGCGATATCGTCATTTAAGGAAGTGTGGACTACAGCCCCCTCAAAGTGATGTGATTCGTTAATGCCATATGTGGGAAGTATAAAGGGTGGATTTAAAGTTATTATATATGATGTTATACTGGAATTATAATATACCTATATATAATTATTATTTCTTTCCATTAAAGTATGATATAGAAATGAAAGTAGCGTTCATGCGTGCGTACGGCTTACCGTCTCTATGAATGGTGCATTTCATTTCTTATCCCCAAATGTAATGTACTATTAAAAGTAGATGTATATAATGGATATATATAATTAATGATACATCTAAATGATGAATATAAATCTGGAATTAAAATATACATACCTCTCATTTAATTTTAATTCCATTAATATGACAATGAAATGAAAGTAGCGTTCATGCGTACGTACGGCTTACCGTCTCCATGAACGGTGCATTTCATTTCTTACCTCTAAATGATTATGTAATATTATAAATAAATGTATATTCTGGATATATATTATATATATGCTATCCAAATCAGGAATGTAATTTTGGATATAAATAACCTTTGACCACACGAACAACATGTAATTATAAGAAGTCCACTTTCGACTTAAGAACCAAATATCGACAAAACAAACATTATTAACTTAAATGGTTACATAATGTTTATAACATGGAAATAAGTGATAAAAAAGGAATAATTAACTTTAAAAAGGTTTTTAATCAAGTAGAAATTAACTCATGTTTATTATTCAGGATGTTAAATAACGATCGAGTCAAGTCGGACCCGAGGTAAGGGATCCTACTCCTCTCTTTTTAAGTACGCTCTTTTATGTCATTCCTTTTAAAGCTCATATTTCTTGTTATTGGGATGTTATTTTATATTACTATTACTGTAATTTTTATTTTTCATATGATGATAGACCATATTCTCTCTTATCAATCCATTTTAGAAGTTTTAAGTGGCACCGTTAGGCTGCCGAGTTTTCGTAAGGGATTTTTTCATCTCACTTTTATTCTCGTGAGATTTCTGCTAAATTTCCCACAATTTACTTTGAGTGGTGTATGTACTTCCCATTATTCTACTCTTTGTGTAATATACTTTCATTTATTTGAATTTACATCAACGATGTATTGACCTTCTTTCATGGGGTGTATGTTTCGAAAGATACCCAAGCCGGTAAGGGAACCTTTAACCCTCCTCTTTTTTGAAAAGACTTCTTTTGTTGGGTCTCTTAATTCATATATTGTTATGTTGGGATATGTTCTCATATATCCTTATTGATGTAAATTTTAAGTGATGAGATACTTTTTTTAATCTCTCATCAACTCTTTTTCTGAATTTTGAAGTGACGCCGTTAGGCTATCAAATTTTTTCAAGGGAACTTTTTAACCCAAATTTGATTCTTTGGGATAAACTTGTACTCCTTGAATATGTCGTTATATGAATATGTGTGAATAACCTCTGATTGTTTTACACTTAATATCCACTTATATTTGGTGTATTCATTTTTCACACATAATTATGCAATTGGTTTATCCTTAAACGAAGGATATCGTTTTTGTAAGGGACTTCGTCTCAGTCTCCTTTCATTGAGGCATATTTTGTTTTATACACAACTTTATTTTATACGGTGTGTAACCCCTTTGACTTTTACATTTATACAAAAGGAATCATTTTCTACGAAGCGTTTTACAAAATGACAAAAATGAATGTTTCTTTTAACGTACGCGGTGACAACAACTTTTTCCACCGCCGCGAGTATTATTTGGTCTTTGGATTCCTCAACAAGCCATAATGTTTTTAAAATGAAATAAATACCATATACTCTTTTATGTATTTCGGTATTGAAAATGGTTTTTATAATGGATTTGTTATGTCAATATATTTAAGTTTTATATTGTGATCAATGTGTGGAAATGTTTTCTTTCCATTATGTTTGTTTTATGTCTTATAATTTTATAATGGTACTTGGACATTTGATGGGTGGTTACGTGATAAACCATATGACGGGTGGTGCTGTGAATACCCGGATGGGTGGTTACGTTATAACCTCCAATGTATTGGGTATGGATGTCGGTCGTATGGCTATTCCATTAAGTATGTGTGGAAGTTGGCCGAATGGCTTTTCCATTAATTGATATGTGTGCAAGTCGACCTTATGGTTATTCCACTTAAGTATGTTTATGTCCCAAGATACCTTTATATGTTATGTGATCTTTATATGGGTTTTATGGTAATCTTTTGGATACTGAATGGTAAGTAATGAACTTATATTCAGTGAAGAGTTTTTACTACTTAAATAAGGTCAAAAGTTTTACTTTGTTGAAGTATACATGGTTTACTTGTTGTTTTTAAAAACTAACATTTTTCATTCTTTGTGTATCCCTTACTGAGCTTTTTATGCTCATCCCAAGTTTTTGAAAAAAATTTCACAGGACTTAATGTGGAATATTGTCAAGGATGGGATCAAGGGAATGTCATGCTACCTAAAACATGGAACTAGACATGTTTCTTTTTAAGAGTTTTTATTTTTTGGAATCTTAGTAGAAGTTTATACTTTGTAATCTTTTGAGATGTAACAGTTATGTCCTAATTCTCTAAAAATCTAAACCTGAAAAGATCCTCAATGTGAATTATTAATTTAATTCAATATTAAGTATTGTTTAATGCTGGGGCCTTATAGTTGGTATCAAAGGTCGGTTTAGAAAACATTAGAGGGTAGGGTATGTTTTAATCATAAGTGACATGACCATAATGGTTAGGATTTCAGAAAGAGTCATAGTTTTCAGATAAAGTGGATGAGTAAGTATATCTTCTTCATTAGTACATGATGGTTTTGTTGTTATACTAACACTGACCCTTTTTGGTTTTAGTAAATGGCTGGATCTAGCAGGCACCAAGGTAACGGTGGATGTGAAGCAAACTGTGACAGTTTTCTGAGCGATCAACTGAATGATATGGGAGCTGCAATGAGAACTCTTGTGATTATCCTCAACCAACTATCTGGAGTCATGATTGACCACCTAAACCTTGGTGATTTCTATAAGTCATCATATATGCGAGAAACAAATCCCTACGGAATGACATGTAATAATCATAAAGGTAAGTGTGTTCAAAAACCTATGTGTCATAGATGTGGAAAGAAACACCTAGGAAAATGTTTCAAAGGGACAGAAATATTCTATAGATGTGGAAATTAAGGTCATAAAGCAAGAACCTGCCATGGAAAAAGGAAGCATCCAGTTGACTCGAGGAAAGGGAAAGAAGATATTTCTGAGGGATCAATTGAATGTTTTAAATGTGGTGTGCACGGTCATTATGCAAACACACGTCCTATGAATAAGTTTAGTGAATGGGATCACCAAGATCATACAAATACTTGTTTACCAATACATAATGCCATTCCGATTGAGGATGATGAAACTGACAATGACCAATCAAAGGTATGGGTTATTTCTTAACTTTTGTATTCTATTTTGGGATCTTAGGATATGATTCATGATTTTTTTGTAGGAAAGAAGTATTTCAGAAGAAGTTGGAAAGGAATGGTTAATGGATCATGAAGAATGTTGAATGAGTAAGAAGTCAACATATAAGGGCTTCAAGAGTTATGGTGAAATTCTTAAGAGTATTCAGTGTCTATTGATGATGGGGTACATTAGAAAACTTTTTATAGTATATGTAACACTGATGTTTAATATATAAAAATTTTATTCAAGGAATAGTTATCTTTTCTTTTTTGTACATAGTTATAAAGAACCATTTGGGTTTACATGATCCTTACTTTTGAGGTAATTATGGGTTACTATATGTTATGATGGAACTGAAAGGCTTGAGATAAAATTGAGGTTAAATTATGTTAGGGTTATTTCTAAAGATTTTATCTCTTTTTGGGGAATGATTTGAGAATTGTATATTTTTGGAAAAAAGGACAACACGCAGACCGTGTGACAACCCGTTGCGTCCGACAAAGCTGCGGGAATCGAACCCACAACCAATGTGCGACTGATATTTATCGCCTACCATTGGACTACGTGAAGTCCCTGGTTAGTTTGATTGATTATTTTTAGTTAGATGATTTTAGGAATCAAGAGTATGTTTGTATTGGGTTATCTATGGGAATTTATTAACCTATCATGGAGGATATGTGATTAGGTTAAATACTTTCAAATACAGGACTTTAAGAGAAACTGATGTTGTTTCGAGATAAATGTTACGATTTAACTTGGAAGACTATGTGACTAAATCCTTCAAATATCTGGATTTCAATCTTAGTTTGGTTTACTTTGATGAATTTTATGGACCAATTTTTTATCGAATGGTCATCATTGAACTTTGGGTTTTTTTGGACATTTTTTGGAGATTAAGAATGGATTTTCTTTTTATAAAGGGTTATCCTTTTCTGGATTATCTGATCTTGTTCTAAAATTTTTTGTTTTGGTTTTGGTTTTGGTTAAGGTCTAAATACAAGGAATTTATATAGTTCTCTTTTTTGGATTAGGTGATTCTCAGGAAGTTGATTATAGTACTCTTAATGCTAACAAGTCTTCCGAAAAACTCGTCTTTTGGAAAAATATGAGTTTGATTAATGAATCTAGTAAAAGTTGAAAGTCTACGTGACAAGTAAGTATGTTTCATTATGATTTAGTTAAGCTCAAAAATAAATTCCTCAATGAAGAGTAACTTAAAACCAAAATGTTGTCTGTTATCTTTTCCTACTGGGGAATCAAATACCGTTTAACCCATCACAAGATTGTGTTATTCTTGTGGTTAACTTTCTCCTAGACATGTTTACTATCACTCTCCATCAGAACATGACCTTTTTTTTCTCCTCCATATCCATATTTTCATAAATTGAATCCTAGTATGGGTTATCTCAGGTGACCTCTATACTTCTATTTCTTTTTTTTAAAGTGATTGTCTTACCGAATCTTGTTCTGATGTGGGATTTTCAAGGATGTTTCCAAGCCCAATTTTAAAAATTTCGAGGACGCAATTCCCAAAAGGGGGAAGGATGTAACACCCCATGTAAATAAAGAATATGAAATTTTTATATTTATCAATATTTGTGAATAAAATATTAATATGACTTTAAAGGGGACGCTATGCTCGATGGCGTACCCAACACGCAACAATGAGTTTCTTGGAAATCTTACGTTGCACTCTAATAATAAAATAATATTATGGTAGATAACGCCAAGCCGTTGTAATGGCGGGAATGAACCGAACTAACTACCAAATGATTATATATGTTTATCAAATATTTTTACTTTTTACAATAAATTTTAGAGGATTAAAAATGCGAATGAATCCAATTTTAAGCGTAAACATTCCAATATTCTTTAAAAATACGATTAACCGCCTTTTGATGGAGAACCTCTTGTAAATCCACTTGTTGACAATTTTATGTGTTATATTGGACCAAATAAAACTCTTCTTTAGAATCAGGACATCAAATTTTACATTGTGTAAATTTTTGTATTTTTCCAATAAAGTTCATTTTTTAATGAATAGTGTAAAATATTGTATTTTAATTCAAAACCTCTTTTTAATCTATTTTATTTATATTATTAGATTATATTTTTAATTGGTTTTAAAGTTAAATTTGAATATATTTTTACCATTAAATCCAATATTGGGTGTAGGAATTAATTTCACTTTGAAATCAGACTTAAACTAGTGTCAATCTTTTGATACTTATTATTTCATAAAAACACGCTATTTGTTATGACAGCGGGAATTAATTATTAAATTAATTAATTTGACGTATATGTTTTGAATTTTGTAAAATAGGCTTCATTTTTGAATTTGGAATATCAATTATAGCTTATGGTTAATTTTTGGTATTTTTCTGAAAAACTTCAATTTTGGATGAATAGTGAAACCACTAAGTGGTACTTATAAAAACTGATTTTTCGTTTAAATGAAATTTTACCACTTTTGTGTTTTGAATTTCAAAAATCCGACATACATGGTTGTCATTAAGATGTAAAATGTGGTTCAATGAGATTAAAATATTTTTTTTGGTAAATAGTAACTTATTATGTTTTTAATCGCGATTAGAGGTAATTAGTGCAATTTAAGGAAAAAATGATATTATAATAAAATTAAAATACCTTTACACATGTCCTACCCTTATTTGATGTGTCATGGACGACCAAGAAAATCCATGGGTCAACTTGGGGACCCCATGGAGCCACTTTGGTTGGGAAATGACATAAATATCTTTTTATTTAATGTTAAAGTAAAAAATGACACACACATGAGATGTTTTACTAAAACAATATTTAAATGGGTTATACAAGTCATATGTTTGACAATAAATATTAATTATAAAGATAAAAAGATTTCCTACATCATAGTATTTTTTTATAATTTTTAGACATTATATAAATTAAATTATTTATGACATCATGACGATGCAGCGATGACCTCATTATTTAACGATTTAAATAAAATGGAATGATAATGTAATATCTAAGACCTAGACATGTCCAAAACCTATTGGATGAGTGGATTTCTAACCCTTATCACCTTATACTCGAAATACATCAATGTGGGACCTTTAAAATCCGAAACTCTTTTGAAAATAAAGTAACATTTTGTATCTTTACAAGAGTGCCCCTCCTCTCCTCTTATAAAAGGCCCCCACCTCTACCACCTTACCCACACTCCCAAAGCCTTTGTCTTGGCCAAATACAGCCCATTTTGTCTCTCCACATCCCTCAATAACTCATTGAGGGCTCACTTTGGTCAGAAGGCTTCTCAAAGAAGCCTTTTAGCTCAAACCAAACGGAGTTACCCGATTTTAAGGTAATGTCTTCTTTTGAGTCCTTTTGTTTTATTTTGCTTCTCCAACCCCTAAACTATTTTTATTCTATTATTTTATAACAAATACAGTATCCTCAATATACTATGATGTTTTTATAAGAGTTATTCTATCTATACTTACACACACCTACATCTAATGGTTAAAGAACATACTGTTTCCGTGGATGGAGAATTTCTGTCTCCCGAAACGATGATTGTTCAACATTCTTTTAACATCTTCAAAGGTGGCCATTAAGATGAGACTATATTTATATATGATATATAATATGTTTATTTTTTCCTCAAACTTCTGTAATATTCATTTTGGTCATACCTTTATGGTTTCCATTATGGGTAAACGCGATATCTTCATTTAAGGAAGTGCGGACTACCGCCCCCTCAAAGTGATGTGATTCATTAATGCCATATGTGGGACCTATAAAGGATGGATTTAAAGTTATTATATATGATGTTATACTAGAATTATAATATACCTCAATATCATTATTATTTCTTTCCATTAAAGTATGAGATAGAAATGAAAGTAGCGTTCATGCGTACGTACGGCTTACCGTCTCCATGAACGGTGCATTTCATTTCTTATCCCCAAATGTAATGTACTATTAAAAGTACATGTATATAATGGATATATATAATGAATGATACATCTAAATGATAAATATAATTCTGGAATTAAAATATAAATACCTCTCATTTAATTTTAATTCCATTAATAAGACAAAGAAATGAAAGTAGTGTTCATGCGTACGTACGGCTTACCGTCTCCATGAACGGTGCATTTCATTTCTTACCTCTAAATGATTATGTAATATTATAAATACAATTATATTCTTGAAATATATGATATATATGCTATCCAAATCAGGATTTTCATTCTGGATATAAATAACCATTGACCACACGAACAACATGTAAATGTAAGAAGTCCACTTTCGACTTAAGAACCAAATATCGATAAAACAAACATTATTAACTTAAATGGTTACATAATGTTTATAACATGGAAATAAGTGATATAAAAGGAATAATGAACTTTAAAAAAGTTATTAATCAAGTAGAAATTAACTCAAGTTTATTATTCAAGACGTTAAAGAACGATCAAGTCAAGTCGGGCCTGAGGTAAGGGATCCTACTCTTCTCCTTCTTTTTAAGTACGCTCTTTTATGTCATTCCTTTTAAATATCATATTTCTTGTTATTGGGATGTTCTCTTATATTACTCTTACTGTAATTTTTATTGTTCATGTGATTAGAGACCCTATTCTCTCTCATCAATCCATTTTGGAAGTTATAAGTGTTGCTGTTAGGCTGCCGAGTTTTTGTAAGGGATTTTTTCATCTCACTTTTATTCCCGTGAGATTTATACTACATTTCCCACAATTTCTTTTGAGTGGTGTATATACTTCCCATTATTCTACTCTTTTTGTAATATACTTTCGTTTATGAGTATTTACATCAATGATGTATTAACCTTCTTTCATGGGGTGTATGTTTTGAAAGCTACCCAAGTCGGTAAGGGAACCTTTCACCCTCCACTTTTTTTAAAATACTTCTTTTGTTGGGTCTTTTAATTCATATATTGTTATGTTGGGATATGTTCTCATATATCCTTATTGATGTAAATTTTAAATTATGAGATACTTTTTTTATTATCTCTCATTAACTCTTTTTCTGAATTTTGAAGTGACGCCGTTAGGCTGTCAAATTTTAGCAAGGGAACTATTTAACCCAAATTTGATTCTTTGGGATAAACATGTACTCTTTGAATATGTCATTCTACGAATATGTGTGAATAACCTCTGATTGTTTTAAACTTAATATCCACTTATATTGGGTGTATTCATTTCTCACACATAATCATGCAATTGGTTTATCCTTAAACCAAGGATACCGTCTTTGTAGGGGACTTCGTCTCAATCTCCTTTCATTGAGGCATATTTCGTTTTATACACAACTTTATTTTAAACGGTGTATAAACCCCTTTGACTTTTAATTTTATACCAAAGGAATATTTTTCTACAAAGCATTTTACAAAATGACAAAAAGGAATGTTTCTTTTAACGTACACGGTGACATCGACCTTTTCCACCGCCGCGAGTATTATTTGGTCTTTGGCTTCCTCAACAAGTCGTAATGTTTTTGAAATGAAATAAATACCATATACTCTTTTATGTATTTTGGTATTGAAAATGGTTTTTATAATGGATTTTTTATGTCAATATATTTGAGTGATATATTGTGATCAATGTGTGGAAATCTTTTCTTTCCATTATGATTGTTTTATGTCTTATGATTTTATAATGGTACTTGGACATTTGAAGGGTGGTTACGTGATAAACCATATGACGGGTTGTGCCGTGAATACCTGGACAGGTGGTTACGTTATAACCTATGCATTGGGTATGGAAGTCCGCCGTATGACTATTCCATTAAGTATGTGTGGAAGTTTGCCGAATGGCTATTCCATTATGTGATATGTGTGGAAGTAGACCTTATGGTTATTCCACTTAAGTATGTTTATGTCCCAAGTTACCTTTATATGTTATGTGATCTTTATATGGGTTTTATGGTAATCTTTTGGTTACAGAAAGGTAAGTTATGAAATTATATTCAGTGAAGAGTTTTTACTACTTAGAAAAGGTGAAAAGTATTACTTTTTTGATGTATACATGGTTTACTTGTTGTTTTGAAAAACTAACAGTTTTCGTTCTTTGTGTATCCTTTACTGAGCTTTTTATGATCAAACCAAGTTTTTGAAATGATTTTCACATGAATTAACGTGGAATAGGGTCAAGGATGGGATCCTACCTAAAACATGGAACTAGACGTGATTATTTTTAAGAGTTTTTATTTTTTGGAAACTTAGTAGAAGTTTCTACTTTGTAATCTTTTGAGATGTAATAGTTATGTCCTAATTCTCTAAAACTCTAAACCTGAAAAGATCCTCAATGTGAATTATACATTTAATTCAATATTAAGTAAGGTTTAAGGCTAGGGCCTTATAAATACCAAACATCTCAAAAGGGATTTTTACTCTCATATTTTCTTTATATAAATATCATTATTATTTATTGGGCTATAATGAAGTTGCTTTTCCTAACCATGCGTGTCTAAGGTACATATTTTATAAAGATATATTCAAAGACCAAATTAATCAATTGGATGGTCCTTATACAAGAGTTCAGTATTAAAATAAATGAAAATAGGTTTCTATGAACTTAGTGACTTATTACATGAGTCTGATCACTCACATTTTAGGGTATAACTATAAAAACCTATTTCTTTTATAAAAATTAATTCATAATTTATTAAGTGAATATTATCATAAAAACAACTAGAATAGGGAGAGGAATTGTTTATTTGGGAAGATAAATAAATAACATAAAATCATAAAATTGTGATATAATTACTCTATTAAAAACTTCCATAACATTCTCTTAAAATTAATGATTCCACTAAAACACCACCAGATAATCTACGGATGTAAATAAGAATATAATGAACTACAATTCTAAACAATGGTATAAAAAAATTAATAAGTTAAATAAATACATATGATCAAAGAGAAATTATAATATAACATAAGAGAATAGAATATTAATCATGAACAATGATACATGATATAATATAATAACATAAACTCAACATGGAAATTTAGAAACATCTTTTAATATGGAATCATAATCATATATCAAGGTTCATCACCAAATACATCATAAAATATTGTGCTTTGTATATCCTCTATTTACAATTTCAGGGAGTATTATTATATTAAAACATTACTCAATGCATTGGAGCACTGTCCTTGTGCACCCATCATAGTCATATTTAGTACCTGAAAATGTTTTCCACATAGATCATATAATATATGAATTTATTTCATCTCTATTATCCCCCCTATTTTGGAGTGTTCATTACATACATGTACATCCCCAATAAAACTAGTGTAGCTTTATAGACATGAATACTTTTGTGTTGAAATGGGTACAAGAATACACATCACAATAATTTTGTAAAAAAAGGAAAGTGAAATTTTTGTAGAATAACCACAATAGATAAAAAATTTATAAATATAAAGAGAGTTAAAGGAACCTCTCATCATTAAGAAATAAAAATGAAGATACGATGGATGTGGAAAAACTTACCCCAATATTAGGAATTTGAACAAAAATGGAAAAATATAAAGATGTTTCATGAAGAAATAAAAATTTGGTTAAATATAAACATCTCTTATAGAATGTTCAAGGATAGGTTGCCTCAAAAATATCCAAATCCCTGAATATACACCATCAAGTTCGTATACCAAGTTATTTTGAATTGATGAACATAATACCACTTTCTACGTTGGTTTTTATTGTCTAATTACTATTATCTATCTTTTTGTGGGTGATAATAGTTTCTCTTATAAGGTTGATACAATATTGTTCTTTTTTAATATATTAATTGGTACGATTGACATCATCATTTAATATGATAATATTGTTACATTCAAGTATCAAAATTACTATTTAAAGATTCTTTTCTCCTTTATTTATTCTAGGAAAATCTATAAGGATTTATGATTATAATTTCAAATCATTGGAAGGTCGAATGAAAATATATATTATCATTAGATCATCTTTTAATACATTAAAACCATTATCTATTATAGTTAGAAATTAGATATGTTCACTCTCATATTTCACTTATATAATTATAATATAGTATGTAGGGTAATGAATTGAAGGAGATTAATCTAGTTCGTGGAAAATATAATTGTTATAGAAGACAACTAAATAGAATAGTGTCTAGTAAACGCGATATTTATTTCACAAATGATAGGGATTTTAAAAAATTGGGATTCTATCCCAAGTATTACTATTTATAATCGAAATTCATGTCATCAAACTAAAATTATTAATTTCATGAATAAGGATATAAACCTATTGTTCCTTTTCAAATTTAACAATTATTGGGTTGGGATTCTGGAATGTGATAGACTAATTTATAATTTTGGATCACTATTTACTATGCGAAGGGGGATTGTTATCTTTTAAAGAAGAATATTTTAATATATAATCATAAGGCTTGTACTGTGCATACATACAGATAGATGGACACATTTGTAACCAATTTGGAGGAATATCTATAGTATGATTAGGTGGCATGCACAAAGGTAGAGTTAAACATGGATAAATCACAAGAGGATGTCATTTATTATAGGATTAACTTTCTTCCATGAATTAAGGAAAAGTTTCATTAAGAATCATTCTTAATAAAACAGATTAAGGATTGGGATATAAATATCAAATTCTATAAATCCTTATAAAGAGTTAGAAATGTTAGAATGTTTATTTCATTTTTAAAAGTGGTGGAGAATATAAATTAGGATTCTGATAGTATATTAGAGAACACTATATCCTTATATTCAAACCTCTTCACTGGTCCTATAGTGGAGGGGGAGTTGATGAATGGTATTATTCCCAATTTGGTCTAATTAATGGATAAATGTATTCTTACTAGTATCCCTCTAAAATTTGAAATAAATTATACTATTCTCATCCTAAAGAAAGTATTGTTTTGGGCCTATATGGATTCATTAATGACACATTTTAGATGTATTTGGATGTGGTTAATTTATATTTTTAAAAATAACTCTCATACATTTTTACAAGTGGAATTATTCTTCAAAGAATCATTGATATATTTCATTATTTGATAACAAAAGTGTAAAATTCTGGTGGTATTCATATCATTATACCTACTTCAATATTGACTACTATTTACTATGTGATTAGAGAAATCTTATCATATAGTCTTTCAAGTATCAAAAATAAAATTATTTAATTAAATAATTTTTTTAAATTAAATTTCATTAAACACTACATTGTCACTACTTCCAAATGGTTTAATGTACGTTGAGAAATAATATGGAAAAGAATAATTTCCACTAAACATTATATAAATAAGGATTTTGGTAGAAGGGAATAAAATTTAATTTATAATTGTTTATATACATTTGCATTTTATAAAAATAATTAATTGGGTAATGTATTTATTTAGATCATCTCACATCTCAGTTCTCAGTAATGGCTCTCCTGAGGGATATTTCTATTGATAAAGTGGGGGTTTAGGATGTTTACCCACCCTTTCATCTATTCCTTTTTCTATTTATGTAGAACACCATTGTATATTTCTCTCTCACATGGTTTAACATAGTAGAGTCAAACAGATTCAAGATCCCATGTTTCTTGTTTCCCTGATGTTTTTTCTTATAGTGGTGAAATTATTAATTTTCTAAAAGGTATAAAATAGAATATCTAGTACCTTAAAACCATTATACATCATACTGAAACTTTGTTATGGAAATAAATTATTTTGGATGAGTCATTTATTTATTTTTTCATATATTCCAACTGTTTAAAAAAATTAATAATTTTTATGATTTATGTATTATTGAGTAATCTATTCCTTTTATTATCTTTTGGTTACATATTTTTGAGGGAGGCATTAATCATATTACATTACTATAATTATTTATTAGATAAAAGGTAAACTTTCACCATGGAATAGAAAAAATATTTCAATGGAAATAAGATTATTCTTGGTTGAAACCATAATTGATTTTTATGTTGGTATATTAATTGATGATATATATATTGCCTAAGTTATTTTTAGGTAGTTTACTATCTGTATCAAAAAAATTATTTTGAGTGAGAAATTATATTTAAGGAAAATTTTCCCGGTACCTTAGATAAAATGTTTCCAATATATTTAAAATATGGTGTTTGGAATCAATAATATACATAGTTTTAATAAATCCCTATTACCATAGTTTATGAAGAATATTTTCAATAATTCATTAAATTCTAAAAAAATTATTTAAAACAGATTCATTAGAAGGATAATGAAATGAAACATGGATACATAGACTCTTATATTTGCTCTTATATTAAATAATTTTACCATAAAATGATGACTTGATAAGGATGGATTGTTATCATGTATTCCTCTCAAATTTTAGATGGATAATTAGTCTATTCATCCTATCTGTGTTGATTTTTAAACATATAATTATTTATCTTAATCTTAGATATCTATAATGGAATTCACTGCGACCTCACAATTTTTAATTCAGTGTGAGGTAAAAATTTCATTAGAGTTTATTAATTTGTGTCATGTGATAATTATATGGGTTGTGAACTTGTTTGGAATAACATATTATCCAACAAAATTTTCAACCAACCCTAATACGATAGGTCTTTTTGGAATATTAATAAGATATACTTATCCAAAACATTGATAATTCCATCTAAATTTGCAATTATTTGTATATTATCACATAATATATTTCTAAAGGATAATTTTTTTCTATTTTTTAGTTTTTCAATGTGTTACACATGTTCATTATGAAATCATCATAGATAGGATGTGGATCACCTATTCCATAGTTGTGAAACCTGCTCATTGTTATGGAATGAAATATTGGAACTATTATAGTTATGTTAAAACATTTTGGAGTCTTGGAAAGTGCTTTTTAAGAATTGAAATTGACTCACCTTCCATCCTTATCATAAAAGACTTTTAATGGTAGTAGTTTTAGAGTTACTTCACATGATATGGTTCAACGACAATGTTGTGATTCATGATGGACCCAGTTTCTATATATGATCATTGATATTGAATATTTGGGTTTCGATCATGGAATCAAATGCATTAATTCAATAGTTTTTTAAAAAATTTCAGTATTTAATAGTGCAGAGATTCGTATGAATCAGTAAAAATTATAAGCCCCCAATTGGAACTATTGAGGTTCTCTCGATATAACCCTTGTTCAATTCGATAAAAAAAACTAAGATGGTTATTCAAATGTTATCCCAAATTATTTAGAGTGTCAGGTGGATTTTAATGGATTATAATGACTGAATAATTGGTTTTTTCTATGGATTATGTGGAATGACATTATCTAAAGAAGCATAACTACATTGTGTGGTCAATGATATTAGATTCTCAAGGGAGAAAGGGTGGAAAAAAATGTGGCTAAAAATTTTCTCCCCAAAGATAGTGTAAGGGACAACAATTAGTACATTGAATCTATCATATATACTCATAGCTCAATGGATGGAATGTGTGTATTTATTTTTAAGATGAAAAATCATTATTACACATGTTTACTAGGAGGAAAATATGTTATAAGAATTGTTGGCCAATAAAGGAGTACGAAGAGATATAATTTGGTTAGATGATATTATGACAGTGTAAGCTTAACATAATGAAACAGACTGTAATAAAATATGTTTTCCTTGATAATCTAATTTAACCATTTTTAATAAAAAATTCCTTGTCCTCTATGGTCAAGGACCCTTATGAAATACAACTACAAAGATGTGAAGACATACTTTGATAAGGCATTATAAGAAACATTTTAGGAACTTCTTGAGTTCTTAGAAGCACTTAGTGGTGGATATATAGAGGAAATGGATTATTAAGAAAACTATCTATGGTTTTTGAGTCAAGAGGAGTGGAATATTTTGTGGGTTTATATATAAAATGATATGGGTGCTGCTGATTATTTTTTAAACATAGTGTTTTGATTATATATAATAAAGTAATAAAACCCAAAATCATTCTGCTAGTTTTTATGATGGTCTCTAACAAGGAGGATTTATTTTCTTTATATTATATATACATGAACTTAACTTTTTATAATTTGACATTTAGTGAGGTGGAAGTGAGTCATGATATTAAATAAATAATTTTATTGACAAAAAAATAATATATGTTTTGAATGATTGATAATGGGTTGAAAATTTATTTAAATAACAAAATAAATATATTATTTTAATGGGGAAACCTTATTTTGGATGAGGATAATCTTTATAGTATTTATTATACAATTTTTTGTGATTTTTATTTAATAATACATAACTATAATGAATGTAATTTTAACTGAATATTTGGTTGTGTCAAAAAATTATTAAAAATTCACCATTGGATAATTTCAATTTAATGATTAAAAAAATATTTATATTATATATGTTAATATGTAATTATGATATATTACACTATTAAATTGAAATAACCTTTTATTGAAACTACTGATTTCTTGAAATAAGCGTTTTAGACCCTTATAAAAAATTTGTCTATGTAAAATTATATTATCAACTATATGTAGTAAACCATATTTATTAATTATATTTTGTAAAGATATCATTGTTTTGTAAAATTCCTCAATTCAAAAAAAAATAATGTCTAAATCTAAATTTCATACTAAACAAAATTAAAATTCAAGTTTGGTCATATTGAGATCTTATTTTTATCAAGTTATGTATATAATAATTTATAAAATAATATCAAAGAGGAATAAATATATTCATTATTTATTATAAAATAAATTATTCATATTCATATGTTCATGGTCAGGATACATATACCATTATTATACCTTTGAACTAACTAATGGTAAGGTGTGTAATGGTGTGATTTTATTAGGGTGGTTAGGTGAACATGGTTTGGGGCGTGATCCTAATGAGCATGAACTCCTCTCATAAATGGTTTCACACATTCTTTGCTTCTCAAATATTTTCCTTGGATTTATCAAGGGAATGTACCATATATCCAATATCCCCTATCATTCATGATAAATGGACTGCATAGGGTATGATCCTAATCTCCAACTCCAAAAAATCATTCATATATATTAATAGAAGTTATTATAAATATACATATATTATAATAATATGATCATGGTTAAATTGATATATTATCAACAGTTATAATTCTTATTATCCTTTTAAATATTATAGGATATAATATTCCAAAATTACTAAAGTATGGTATGTATTTTCAATAACATTATTACATAATAATGTATTTATTAATTTAAATAGGAGAAGATTATTTTATAAAAGTTTTTTCCATCACATTGTTCCCCCATTCATAAATTTCACCCACATTGTTTTCATTTCATACAATGCATATTTTTTAGAGTACTATTATAACATCAAATATTTTCTTCTCAATTTTTTTCCTCAAACTAGTAGTTCTCACAAAATTTATTGACCATGTGATTTTTATTTTTTCATATAAATTTTTCCTCTATATTCCAAGATCCCAACCAGATGCTCTATGAATAAAAAAATTATTCATTAGTACAACCTCTATATTGAGTACTTATGAGTGGTCTTTTATTTTCTATTTTAAGAGATTTATGTAGACCACACCATGCACTTAATATAGGTTCAGTGGGAAAAATATTATATAGGCCTCTACTATGATGTGATCAAGTGTCTTAAAGGGATGATGTATCTTCGAAAATGCCTTCCCTTTTTACAAACCCTATTTAAATTCCTCTATGAAAACATATGGGGGAATAATTTATCACCGACCAGAAATTCTAGGTCTCCTTGAAAACTATTTGCATATATTTACTATATATGTCATATGGATATGATATGATGTTGAATGATTTGATCCTTCTCTATCATCTCTTGGATAAGATTGGGTCACATTAGCTTCTACACTTCAACATCATCCAATTATATTGGATTTCTAAACCTCTTCCCAAACATTCCTCACATGTACCGATTTTAATTCTATAATATAAATATTTATTAAATGATAACTCCGCTATGGGATGGGGTTGATCTTGACATCCTTCCAAATAAATTTAACATGATCTCAAAATATCTTCAAGTGTATGAATGTTTATTTTAGGCATACCATCTATCTGAGAGTGGTAAGATGTATTGAAGCATAGTTATATATTCAATTCATGTTGATGGATTCATAGAAACTTCAAGGTAGTACTCGGGTCTCAAATATATACAATATAGAGTGTTAGTAAAATTATTCCAATCACTTTTATTTTGTATAACATGGAGAGTTGGTAAATGTAGTATTATTCCTTATGAAAATGAAATGCCCTAGTATTTTAAATTAGTTGACTACCACCTATATGATGTTATTTCATTTAGATTCCATATATAGTTGTATGATAATAAATCTTGTTATTTTTTCCCATTTTGATACATTTATGGTAATTTATTATATCATACGATTACACATTTTTTATTCCACCTTGAATTTAAAGCATAATAAGCATTAAGATATAAAATTTATAGTATCCATATTAATGTTATCCCACTAGATATTTTTCTTCAAATCTGTATACACCATAGTGCATCTAAGATGAATCGTGATGGATTATATATATTCATCATTCAGACATTCTATATTAAAGTGTAAATTATATGGGACATATATCTGTCTTTTAATCCTTATAACTCCATATTTATTAAAATTTAACTCCAAAATATTTTCTACCATCTTCTGTAGAAACTCTTCATCTTTTTAATCCTCCTTCATCATCTCAAGAATATATGGTTTAGTATTTGATTGTGAATAGTATGATTAAGAAGATTTTATTTTTTAAATAAAAATCCTTTTCATGAACTAGAATATTGGGTCCTTAACAATCTTCATCTTCGATTGTATTTTAAGATCCTTTCTACTAAGAGAATCATCCACACTGTTTTCTTTCCCATAATGGTAATGTATTGAATAATTATAATCCTTCAGTAGATATAACCATCATAATTGGGGCCTATTAATATCCTTTTCTATGAATATATAATAGAGTATTTTATTGTCTTCATATATATCACACATTTCCAAAAGAGATAATTCAAAAAAAAGTTAATGAAAATATCACTACAGACAATTACAGTCCATGTGTTTGGTAGATCTATACATGGATATTTAGATAGAGGTAGAAATAGGATATATATTATTTATTTAATTGGATACACAACAAAATACCATTTTTTATATGTCACTACAGATCATAAATAATTTCCCACATGTGGGTAGTTTGACTATAGGTTCAGTGATTAGCCTCTTCTTTAGCTACTTAAAACATCTCTCAAATTCATCATTCGATATAAACACAGCTCCTTTATGAATTATATTTGTTCAGGGGTGTGAAAATCAATAGAATTTTCTCAAAAATAGACTGTAGAATATATATTATCAAAATAGTATATGTAATAATATCAATGATGTTGTTATTATCCACTATTAAATTGTCTCCATTTTTGAAGGATCCACTAATATCACATTTCATATGCTGGAATTCAATTAGATAGTAAATTCCATTAAATATAAATCTAATTTAATTTACTTTTGAAACATATTTTATTTTCATAAGGACCCCAATATAGTATTAATATTCTTCCCATGTTCCACTGTGAATTTTGATTAGATTATAATATCTCCAACAAGCAATAACAAAACAATGGTTAGGGAAATATCTAAAGACTCTATTAATCAATTCCATGATGATTTTTAGAACAAGTTTAGACCGAATTTTTTCTTCTTGAATTCATATTTCCAATACACTGAATGAAAATTGTTTTTTGGGTTATCTTACTTCTTTACATTTAATAGAAAATATTTTCACTAGAGATCTATCATAGATAAGTACATGTTTCCAAAAAGATAATCAAAAAATATCATCAATATGTGGTAGAGGAAACTTTTTCATTACCACTATCAGGAAAATATCATGAAAATGAATTCTTATGCGCATTAATCCGTCCTTATTAATGATGAATATAAATGCTAGATAACATTGTAATTAACATAAGCTTATAAACCCTTTATCTAGATTCTCATGTAGTTGTTTATCTAGTTCCTGATGTTCAAAGAATACCACTCAATATACTTTATTGGATATGGTAAAAGATTAAAGTACAATTTCAATTGAATATTTTACCTCTAGGCTGGGTGAATCACCCAGATATTATTTATGAAAAAAAATCATCAATGCCCCTCACAATAGACATGTCTTCATGGTTGATCCTTTATTTAGTCTCAATAATTTGAGCAACATAAACTATCTTGAAGGACAAAAATATCCATGCATCAGATATGGGTACTAAAGAAGAATCATCATCATGTTTTCACGTGTATATAAAAGGCAATTGATTTTTGATTTGGGTGGTGATTTATATATCTCATCAATTTATATTGGATCTATATAGGAAAATATATTCCATATCAATAATTCCATCAAATTATTCTAAAGGATGTATGATAATGTTCATTGGGTAATTTATTCTTCATATGTAGGCTGGTGGGAAGTTATATACATGGGATTGAATAAATCTCAAAATTTTAATTTTCAAAAATAACTATATATCCAAGCATTTATATGGTGTTGGAATAGTTCTACAATCCAATTGGGATATAAAAAAATGTATAGAACTAGAAACAAAAATTATGCTCACTATTGTTGAATGAATTACTGCTGTATATTTCACCACATATTTTTAAAGATTCGCCTCTATGGTTGTGGTGACATATACAGAACATGTCTTTATTGTAGGTGGTTAGCATTAATTTTGTCTAAAAACCCTTGAATTTGGGAAGTGGTTCACAATGTGTCCCAATTCCAGGTAGTTGAATCATTGGACATTGTATTGATGATTGACTAGACAATTTATCTCTTCTACCACATTGGTTGGTTTCTACCATCAAGGATCACTATCTAGGTTTTATTCATTTCCACATCCAAATCATCTCATCTTCCATTTGATGCAATTTCTTGGGTACGTTTTTCCTACACATTCCAAATGTGTATTGTTTAGATTTATTTCCACCATTATATTTATCCACTACACCTCCATAATTAAACTTAGATTTACACATCTTATCCCAATGAGACCCTTGAGATTATTTGATCTCCATTTTTTACTTTGACATAAAATCATCAAATTTCTTCATAACAGTCAAAGTATCAAATTTCCATGTTTTTTATAGTCTAAGAATCATACCACTAAATATGTAGTCAAATTATTAATTGTGGGATATGAAAATTATATAGGGGTATGATGAATGTTTTTTGATTTCTTTCTCATACTCTCTCCTAAATTTTCTACTGTATTTCTTGAGTTTATATAATTTTATATGTATTTTTAGTTGGAGAGTGTTAATAAAATATCTGTCTCATTTTTTACCAAAATTCCACCCATCACATAAATATCTTCCATTGATTCATATTCTTGATCAATGGACATTGATTATCATATTCCCCTCGCATAGAATAAAGAACTAGCACACCTTCTCATGCTCATAAAAGAGAAGGATGAAGAAGATATTATCAATGGGGATGGTCAATTGTTCCGTGGTAATGGGATTTGATGATCCACTAAATGTTAGAGGAATTTATCACATTAAGGTCGCAACTAAAACCTTTTTATTTTTATTGGGATTTGGGGGATTCTATTGATTTGATTATTGTTTCAAAACATGTTCCAATTGAGAATGTATAGTTACAAAGATAACAACTTCAGATCCTATATTATTTGGAAACACATTTCCCTTCACAGTAGTAATTGAATTTATTCTCAATATTTCTATCCACTTACTAGAATATAAAGAAAATTATGGATGAATAAATTTAAATTTATTAAAATATAATAATAAAACATTATCATTAAATTAATAACTCATAATTTTAATATATTCATTTACAAAGGAGTTCCATGGATTTAATCATTGTAATCCATGATATATTTCTTGACATAGAATATTAGAAGTATTTTTTGTTTAGATGATTGTTTTTAATAATGATAATATGAATTTTGAAAAAAATATCCCATGGGAGTTTAAAACTAGTTGTGTAGAAATGCATGTTTTCCAGTTCATGTTTCCAATACATTATAGCTCAATACAATGTTTTCGAGGTTATTATGACTATGTATATCTATGTTAGAGCCACATAAACTTATAGTAACCAAAATATGATTTAATATATATGAAATAACATACTATATACTTTACCAAAGTTTAATTATATATTCCTATTTGTATTCTTATCCATTATGGATTTTACTAATGTTTTTAAATCCTAAGCCAAAAAATAACTAGAAATCCATCTAAGGACAACAATGATAACAAATGACTTTAATACACATTAATTAATGATTTTTTACATAATACAACATACAATATCAGGATTAATTGTGTATTTAGGTAATTATGAGCAAAACATAACATCATAAAATAGGTATATAATGAATTTATTGAAAAATTCCTTAACATTATCTTACAATCCATCATTACTCTTAAACTACATGGGATAATGTGGGAATGTTCATAACATACAGGTGAGTTATAAAATACATTTTAGCAATTAAAAAACAAATTTAATATGATAAAAAATATATATTTATTCCATTTGACTTAAACATATAAAATATTAGGTGAGAATCATAATCATGTAAAGTGAGGCATGATATAACATGATAGTATAAACACAACAAATAAATGGGGAAAAACATAAAATGTGGAATCCTGAAAATAATTAACGGTTACGAACTAAGGAGTAATTGTAACATGTTCATATGTTAACCTTTTATGAACACTTCAATTCATATAATTATATTAAAAAATTACCCATGAAGTTAGAGTGCAATCTATGTGCACTTATCATAATCTTATCATTCACATGAATAAGTTTTCCACCTAGATCATAACACACAATAATTAATTTATTCTATATTTACCACATGTTTTATTAAAGTGGGTTTCATTCATTTAAATATCAAATAAATTATTTATAGGTACATTGATCTGAATACATTTTAGTGTAAATGGGTTTGGAAACTCATATCAAAATCGTTTGGTAGGAAAAATCACAGTGAACGTTCGACTACATAAAAATGGTACTTAATGATTCTTAAAATGGTTTAATGAGAGTTAAGTGGTTATATAATAATTTTTAATTCAAAAGTAATGTATGGTGCATGTTTAAAAACATATCCCAACATTAGGAATTGGAAATCCAAAGTCATAAATTAATAAAGGTGTTTTAATAAAGACGGGAAAGTGAGAATCTCTTTCCATGAGATGGTGTATCTAGAAATATGGATGGCACAACTTGATATATTTAGTTTTCCTTTGTCGGGATATATAATTGAAAGGTTAGAGTATACACAAGATCAGATGATTTTTAGTGAAGTGTAATGGGAGCTCGAGTGGGTTTATATAGGAAATTAGAGGGGAATTATTTATTATTTAATATACATAAATTTGGTACTCTATTCAAAAATGTAATAAAATATAAAAATCCTACCACATATATCTCCCATTATTTTTAAAAATAGGATTGGGTTTAATTATTTTATAATCCAGAGAGAAAAACTCATTAAAATATCACCCTTTTGATATGGATGTGTATGACTACCATGCCTTTATTTCACACTTAAACATGGTTTACTAAATAAAAATCACTCGATACAACATTGTAGATCTAGAGGTCTAGTGTATTTGGGGCATAAGATCACTACATAAAACATTATAACATAAAACACAACATGTTATTAAAAAATTCCATTACAAGGCCACTACATTCCCTCGTACTTAGCATTTCATTGGATAACCTGAGGACATGCATAAGAAAAGGGTGATCTATAAAGCCTTGTAAGGGCATAAACAAGGAATAACATGATAAATAAAATACATGTTAGACAATTACCATATAAATGGATCAAAAGACAAATATTAACATAAAGTCATGATAAATCATGATAATCATAACGTGGAGATGTGGCAACAACACTTAACATGAAATTTGTATGATCTAAGGATAATTTCACATGAAGCATTAGTAAACCCTCATTGTACATGAAGCATGAGTAAACACTCATTTCAATTTAATTCGCATGAATCAATACTCATTTCACATGATGTATCTTGATACTATACTTTACCCAATGCTTTGGAGTGCTATTAGGGCACACCCTTCTTAAACATTTCTTTTCATGCATAGCTGTGCCACATGGATCGTAAAACATGGAGTCATTAAACATCATCAATTATTCCACAATAAAAGAACATGTAATTAATAAAATAAACATTATAATAAATAAGTAAATGTGAATAATGGTGAATACCCTTGATAGAAAAATTGGCATGGTATTCACTACACAATGACTTTGTCTTGGAAAAACATGTTGCAATTTCGGCAGCATAACGACAAGACATAATATTTCATAAAAATGGTTAATGAGAGAGAAAGGGGTGTATCATCATATTTACCTGAAATGGAATGTAAGGGGTAATATAGATTCATGTCCCATCAATTGTAATGGAATTTAGATTCCAGATACAAAAGAATTGATTGAATGTAAATGAGGAGAGAGAAATTTCTTTTGGAATTTCGGCATAGTGACGTGTGTACATGAGAGGAATTTAATGATAGGGGAAGGTTTCTATCATCATTTGAACTTAAATAGGGCATTATGGGGGAGTATCAATATAATACCCCAACATTTATAATTGAAAATTAAAGGGTATAACAATATTAAGAATCATAGATAAAAAGAGAAAGGTATGAATTCCTTACTTGGAGGTGTGATCCCAAAGGATTGGAAGGGGGTTCTGAGAGGCTTCATTGGATCTTGGAAATCCATTGGAGGATTATATAGAAATCATGGAAAATGTTGGATGAACTCCATGGGATTTCAGTGAAGTGGAAGTGGGAGCTTGGGTGGGTTTATAAAGGAAAGGTGAAGGAATTCATTATTATTTAGGTTTGGGACACCTCAAATTAAACAAATCAAAACCACAAACCTGCCCATTGTTTTATCCATGGTTTTTTTCCAAAAATATCATTTATAGTATTTTATTACATCACTATTGGGTCATTATATTGTCATAAAACACATTATATATTTAAATAATATTTAATTTTTACCAAACAATTTGACAGTCTCAGAAAATAATAAAAAATTCACCATTGGATAATTTTGACGTCTAGATTCAATAAATAATATTCATTTTATCTGAATAATTTTCTAAATATGTGAATTTTTACTTTTAAAAAAACCAACATTTATCAAAAAATCGTGGGTTATGATAAAAACAACTTTGAAACCTTAATAAAACATACAATTGCATTCATTAAATAATAAAATCATTTATATTTAATAAAAATTAAATTAATAATAATAATAATATTTTAATAAAATATTTTTTATTTCAAAAATCCATTAATTCATCAAAATATATTTATAAGTTGAATATAAAATAAAAGTACTATTTGCGCTTCAAAAAATATTTATAAAGTAACAATAAGAAAATAAAATTATATTCATTATTATATAGAAAAATAATTTAAATAATCATTGTTCTAGGGTATTGTTACATAACCCCTTAAAATACTCGTATAAGACCATATGGTAAGGTGTGTGATGGTGACATACTCTTGGGGTGGCTCAGATTACATTTCTGAGGCGGTAATTTTATCAACATCTACTTATCTTGTAGCCAGTTCCGCTCGAGCTTAAAATATTCAATCTCAACATGGGATTGGTCAACAGTGAAGCCCAAAGAAACCACCTCCTTGCTGAGCTCCAACAAATGGGCTTCATATGGTGAAAGACTACTAGATGAGGCCACCAATTCCTTTCTCTAAGTAAATTTTATATGTTAAAGGCCTATATTTATAATAATCATGTGATCACATTTCAATGGCTATATTAGCAACAGTCACAATTCATGACAGTATTTTAAAAATCCAATGACATAAAAACAAACAAGTTCACATTTTATATATCTATTTTACATAATAACATATTTAATTAGATCAAGTTGAATTTTTATTAATGATATTTTGGGTCATTTCAAACTTCCTCCTTATGAAATTTCATCCTCGAATATTCTGTTTCCCACACTAAAAAAATGTGTGTAACTCTTCTTCATCACTTCTACTTATTCACACATCACTTCTTCCAACGTGTGATTTCTCCACAATACCATCATGAGGGGTATTGTCTTATTTCATAAAACATTTTCTCTACAATCTAAGATCGACACTGGTTTCTCCAAGTTGGAAATATCATTCTTTAACTGTACCACCTCATAAGAGAGTTCATGTGAAGGGTCTGGTTGGTACTTCCTTAAGAGGGATACATGAATGAAAAAAAGTACTTTTGGTATGGTAGGTGGATGTTCTATTCAATAATCCACAACCCCAATATAATAAAAAATATCTAAGGGGCTGATGCACCTAGAACTTAACTTAGATTTCAATCAAAACCTCCTGAAACTATTCCATGAATATATGTGTTGATATACAATCTCTCCGACTTTAAACACAATGTCTCACCGATAGTTATCTACATAACTCTTCTGTCAACTCTAAGCTGCATAGATATGCTGATGAATGGTTATCACCTTCTCCTCTATTTCATAGACCATTTTTGGTCCAAGCAGCTTACGCTCACTAACTTCATTCCAACATACATGTGTTCTGCACCTCTTCCCATAGAGGGATTCGTATGGTGCCATTCAGATTATGAAGTGGAAACTGTTATTATTAGAGAAATCAACCAAAGGAAGATGTTGATCCATCCACCTTTGAAGCCCATTGGGCATTCTCTCAACATGTAATCAAGTGTTTGGATAGTCCGCTTGGATTGACCCTCAGTTTGAGGATGATAGGCCGTACTATGGTTCAGTTCAGCATTCAGAGCATGTTGAAAACTCATCTAAAACAGAGAGGTTAATCTTGGATCTCTATTAGATATAATAGATTGTGGTACTCCAAGAATCCTTACCACTCCCTTGATTTATATACGGTCTAGTATATCCAATTAGAAATCCTCATGAATCTTAATAAAGCGTGTTGCCTTTATAAGATGGTCCATAAGAACCCATATTACAATGTTGCCTTTGGATGTCTTTGGGAGACTGGTGACATAGTCCATGGTGATGTTCCCTTATTTCTATTCTGGAATCAGTTATGGTTGCATCATCCCCTTCGAATTCTTTCTCTCTACATTCACTTGCTAACACACCAGACACATTGATGTATATTCAGGGATCTCCTTATTCAATGTATCCCACAAATAATTGTCTCAATGATCTTGATACATCATTGTGTTTCATGGGTGAATAGAGAAATTTGAACTATGTGCATCATCCAAAATATCCTTCTTCAACTCCGTACATGATGGACCACATAGTCTTTTCCCAAATCTCACAATTCATTTTTCGTTAACATTAAACTCTAAAGATTTCCCTTTTTCGATAGCTTCCACTTCTTTCTGAATTCCCACATCATCCTTTTGAGCATCCTTTAACATTTCCAAAATAGATGGTTGAGAATTAATTTGTGAAATGATTGATGAATTTCCCTTCTTTATGATTCCCATGTCCATATTCAACATATCTATGAAGATTGGATCCTTTTCAATTCTCATCAATGAGAGAATTGCTAGGTCCTTTCTATGTAGAGCATCTTCCACCTTGTTCACATTCCAAGGGTAGTAATGGATTGAGTAGTCATAGTCTTTGATCAGCTCTATCCATCTTAATTGGTGCATGTTCAACTCTTTCTGTGTGAATATATACTTGAGGATTTTTTGGTCTGTATATATTTCACACTTCTCCCCAAAGATATCATGCTTCCATATATTCAAATCAAAAATCACTGCAGCCAACTTGAGGTCATGTGTTGGATTGTTCTATTCATGAACAATCAATTGCATTGAAGCATAATAAATGACTTTGTCATTTTTCATCAACTTTAATCCCAGGACCTTCTTCAAAGCATCACTAAAGCCCACAAAATTTTTGCCACTTGTGCGTAATGTGACAACGAGTGCAATGATTTGCCTATTTTTCAACTCCTTGAATCTTTCTTCTCATTCATTACTTTATGAAATCGTTACTCCCTTTCATGTTAGCATGGTAAGAGGGTTAGACCATCGTGAGAAATTTCTCACAATTCATCAATAAAATCCATCTTACCATAATAAGCAATTGATATCTATTACAGTGGTTGGCCTTGGCCATTCATCAATTGCAGCTGTCTTAGAGGGATCAACATATATCCCATTTCTTGTGATGATTTGGGCTAAGAATGAGAGCTCCTTCAACCATAACTCAAACTTTCTATACTTTTCATAGATCTTCTCCTTTCACAAGGTCTCTAGTATAGTTATTAGATGCACCACATGATCCTCCTTGGATTAAGAGTATTTCTTAATATCATCAATAAATACTACCACAAATTTGTTAGGGTAATCTATAAAGACTCTAATCATCATCTCTATGTTGTTTTTTGGATCATTGGTGAGTCTAAAATGTATTAATATGAATTCATAGTTCCCATATATTGTACAAAAAAGAAGTCTTGGGGATATCTTCCTTCTTCACCCATACTTGATAAAATCTCGACCGCAAATTTCCCATGGAGAAGTATTGTTCCCCATGAAACTGATCTAACAAGTCTTCAATTTATAGGATATGATATTTTTCCTTTATCGTTGTTTTGTTAAGCTCATCACAATTGATGAAAAGGTGCATTGAAACATCATTCTTCTTGAATAAGATGATTTGTTCACCCCATGATTTCAAGAACCATCCCCCGGGGCCTGTTTTGTGATTACCACAAGCCCTCCTTTCATAGGCCAGTAGTTGTAGACTAGCACTGAAGGACTATTCCATAGTACTGGGAAGGCATTGCCTTTATATCCTGTAACACACACAATAGAGCACACTGCAAGATATGAACTCAAGTAAAACTGAATAGTAAATAGAGTGAGTACAGAATGAATAATGGTCCACAATTATTGCCCAACTGGAATGTACAAGAAATTAAAAGTACAGGTTAACTATAACAACTACTACAGTCACCAGCCAATGATCCTACCAGAAGGTTAGGTACAGATCATGAACGGTCTTCTCTGTTGTACGCCTTGTCTATGGTCCATCTCTGAGCTATCTCCAGTCCTAGTACTCTAATCCTCTGTCAGCATTGTACGTCGTTTGCACAAAAAACAATGAGGTGCAGGCATATCCCATTCAAGGGTGAGTATAATGATACATAGTAGGTTTCCCAAGACCCTCTAGGTCTCAAAAAATCCACCATGGATAACCACACAACATGAACTCAACTGACCACCCTATATAGGTGTATGCCCATACATAAAACTAAGTTGTCAATAAAACCCATATCAATCATGAGGAAACATAGATTCCAACTCAAAATACCAAATAACAACTATTCCATAAAGGAACAAATACCACGAAGTCAAGTACTACACAGTTATGCGACAAAGAAAAATACCACCAATGTATTACCATGATGGAAAATACCAGAAGGTAGAGACTCAGCTCACACAAGGTATAACATAGGTACAGTATTATAGTAGATTAGATGTAAATATTGAATAATAATACTCTATTAATATTAAAACACATAAAGGATCGATAATCATCATCAGACCCACATTGGATCTCTAAATACAGACTCACACAGGAGTTCTCGGTGTTGACCCACACAGGATCACTCAGTGCTGCCCGACACAAGATCGCTACAGGATTTCCCCCACATGATTGATAGGTGATGAACCACATAATATCCCTAGGTACTAACCCATAAATGATCGCTCGGGTAGTTCCGCATGGAATCCTCAATCAGTTCCTTGTGGGACCCTCAATCTCAGACCCACAAAGGATCTCTTCCTTAAGTCACGACCATCTACTGGGTTCCCGCGCTAAGATGGCTCGTCTCTGGGAGGGTCTTCTCTACAAGACACTTGTCAATACTACAACATCCACTAATTATAAAAATGAAGTATCCCAAAGGACCTCCATGTCATAGGGGTATTAACAAAAGAGACGGTTCATAAATCAGATGTCTGATCTGAGAGTTATTATTCTTTTAGTCCTGAGGGCCCCGTTAGATTCGTGCTCAATCCAACCTGACTATTCCGCAAATATTTTCAAAACTCTAGTGGGGCATACCAACATGGTTTTTCTCTCTCCATGTTTTGGAGCTATAATGAAGATTCTTCAAATGGAAATCTAGGGCCAATGTTATGGGAAAAAGAGTGTTATGGGTCGAAGTGTGTCTGGGTCTGGTCTGACACGGTCAGACCTACCCAACCCGAACCTGAATGGGTTGACCCGACCTGAACCGCTCGGTCTGGCCCAACCCGTGTTGTGGCCCAGCCCACTGGGCAGTCCATCCGACACTGGGTAGCTTGGTCTAGCATCCTGGCATGGCGGTGATGTGGTCGCATGGCTGTGAGGGCGGCACCGCGGGGCAGTGGATAGCGGATCCATGGGGTGGCAGTGTGGTGTGGTGTGGCTGCGAGTGGCAGAGGTCGTGGTCGGTAGTGGCCACGGGCAATGAGGGGTACAACGGAGCAGCTCTGTTTTCTTCGACATGTCCGGTAGTGGTTCCAACCTCAATTTTCATGTCCCACCGGTGCCAAATGCAGGTGTTGGTCCCCGTCACCATCGTGAAGAACAAACAAAAGAAGAATGGTGGAGTCGTCGGGATATGTTTGTTTGGCCCGCACCCTCAGCGTTAGAGAGGTAGAAAGTGCTTCGCAAATTTGAATCAATAATGTTTTAGAAGATATTTGAAAACATCAATCCCCATAACAGTCATCAATCAGTATTCCCAATCCTACAAAAGAAAACTTCTGCAGATCAATTAGTTTATAAGAGTTGATCCACGTACTTATTTTAGGAGGGAAGAACATGGGAAGTGATAATCATTCATAAAAGTAAACCCCTACCTAAATGGTTCATTGAAAGAGGCCACGAGGAAGGAGATGATGTCTTTGGGAATAGATGGTTGACAGTGTCCTCAACGCTTCGTCGATCGTTGGTTCGTACGTCGTGTGAGATTTTCCACGTTGGTGTTTTTCTTTGGAGAGATTTCTGCCAATTGTTATATCTCCATAATTCCACCAAAATGATAGGTATCCCACATAATAGAACATTTTATCTATTATTTTTTTTGGCATAATTTTCAAATAGATTAATTAATTAATTGATGGGTTGGATTAATTAATTAAAAGTGAGAGTCGGCATAATTAAGTGGGGGATCTCAAGAGGTTTCTCCCATCAATGGGGTTCAAGGGGTTTTTTGTTTGGGTGTCCCCAACTCCATAACCCACATGGGAGGATAGGATCACGAGGTTAGGCTCGGGTGGTCCCCACCACCATATACTATGTTGAGAGGTTTTAGTATAGGTGGTCCCCCCATTAAAACACCCATTTGGAGGGTTTCAACAAAAGAAAATAAAAATGTTACACATTTTTATTTTATTTTTAATTTTTAGTAAAAACACCAGAATTATCATTCACTCTAGACCCACTATGGTCGAGGTGAAGGTCTCCTTATGAAAATACTAGTGCTACAAGTTCGATGGTGGGATTTTATTTCAATTCCGAGCACCAGTTCAAAAGTTACAAAAACCTTCTCGTACGTTTACTGAACGTTCCTGAAACAAATTTTAAAAATTCATTCAAGGAACACTGGTCCTCAGTATAAAGTGGCGTTAGTTTTTGCAGACTCGTGAAATTTATTTTTAATAAAAAAATGACATGTACATTATGGGTTTTTACATTCTTCCCACCTTAGGGTTTTATGTCCCTATAAGCCACAACTCAAACTAAGGAAACATGTGGGGGTACTGAGCACACATCTGAGCCTCCACCTCCCATGTTCTCTACTATAGGATCATGTACTGCCAGAGAATGTGAACAAAAGGTATCAACTGCCAACGAATAACCCTCTATTGTTGATCCTCTATCTTTATTGGAACCTCCATAATAGTCTCCCCATCATAGACGTCATGCTCTCTATGGTCGATGATTTGAGAAGGGTTGTGCGGGTATCTCCTCAGCTAGGATATGTGGAAGACATTGTACACCCAGTGCAACTGAGGTGGAAGAGTTAAGTGGTATGCCACTACACCAACTATACTAAGGCCCTGAAAAGATCTGATGAACCTCAGAGATAACTTGCCACCTCAGAAGAGTCTCAAAAAACCTTGTCGAGGTGAGACTTATAGAATGACGTTGTCACCATCCTCGAACTCCAGAGGTCTTTATGACCTATCAGAATATGAATTCTTGCCTATTATGTGCAGTCTTTATCCACTCTTGGATTATCTGCACCTTCTCGGGGGTAGCTTATACCATCTCTGGTCTCAGTAGTGTGGACTCCCCTGAGAGAGTCTAGCACAAGGGTGATCTGCAATGTCACCCGTACACTGCCTCAGAAGGTGCCCTACCAATGGTGGAGTGATAGCAACTTTTTTATGAAAAAATCACCAAGGGAAAGTGATCCTCCGAGCTATGACTGAAGTTGAGGACACAAGCATGCAGCAGGTCCTCAAGGGACTGAATGATCCACTTGGTCTGGCCATCCATCTGAGGATGGAATGCGGTACTCAAACAAAGATGCATCCCAAAAGCCTCCTACAACCCCTTCCATAGCTGGGAGGTAAAACATTAATCATTATCAGAGAAAATAATCAAGGGTACTCCATGTAACTGCACAATCTATTTCACATAAAGGCATCCAATTCTCTCTACTGAACCCTGCTCTCTGATGAGTAGGAAGTGGGCCGACATGGTGAGTCAGTTGACAATCACCCAGATAGAGTCATGACCTCTGGATGTATGCGGATCACCTTTCATGATGTCCATATATATCTTATCCCACATCCACTCTGAGTCCTCTAAAGGCTAAACCAAGCCTGCTGGTACTTGATGCACTACCTTCACATGCATACATGTGAGGCACTAAGAGACAAACTCAGAAACTGCTTTCTTCATTCTCAACCCCAATGCTATCGTCAGAGAACCTGGAACAACATTTCCACTCCTAGACGTACCTATCGAGGGGATTTTTGGATCTCCCTCACCACTTCCTCCCAAATCAACACTGGTACCATGGTACGTCCTCAGAAGAGGATGACATGCTCCCCACCATTAGAAAATCCATCTAGTGCACGCATTAAAGATATCTAAGCACATTGAGCCTCGCAGTCAGTGTCCCCATGCCGTGCCTCCCTGACTCAATAATGAAGTGGGAGGGTGACTATAAGAGACTGAAGAAATGTTGCTCCATCCCAATCCACAAATGATATCTGCAATGCGGCGAGCTGCTTCATCACCTCGCCTAGCAGCTATATACCAGATCATTGGTTGAGAGCATCTGCTACAATGTTCCCCTTCCCATGAGTATAGACTATCTCAATGACAATGTCTGGGAGGAACACAAGCCAACATCACTGTCTCAGGTTCAGGTCCCTCTGAGATAAGATATACCTGAGACTCTTGTGAACAGAGAACACCATAAAATTCTTTCCCATCAAGTAATTCTTGCACATCTTCAAAGTGAAGACCAATGATACTAGCTCCGTGTCATGGGTAACATAATACTTCTCATGTTATCTTACCTATTGAGAACCACAAGAGATCACTACTTTCTCCTGCACCAGGTCACATCCGAGTAGGATCCCTGATGTGTCGTAGTAGACAACGTACCCTACGACCTCCTCTATAAGACTCAAGATGGGGGGGCACTAGTCAGCCTCTAACATAGCTCCTAAAAACACTATTGTCATCCCTCTGACCACACGAATGACTTCCCCTTCTTCATCAATTTTTATAAAGGTGTTTCAACTATGGAGAAATATGGGAAAAATATCTGGTAGTATCTAGCCAAACCCAAGAAACTATGTACATCTGTCACACATATGGGTTGCTCCCAAGAAAATACAACCTCAATCTTAACTAGATCCACTGCAAATCCAGCATCCAGGATGACATGTCTCTAAAAGTGATATCTCGGATCCAGAATTGTCATTTCGAGAGCATTCCATAAAGATGGTGCTCTCAGAGTGAGTCCAGTTCTGCCTGCAAATGATAGGGATGCTCCTCCTCCATACTAGAGTAGATTAGAATGTCGTTGATGAAGATTACAAAAAGTGATCAAGGTATGTCTTAATGATTTTATTCATAAGTTCCATGAACAATTATGAAGAATTGGTCCTGCTGAAAGGAATAACCAGGAACTCTTAGTGGTCGTACTGACATCTAACAGTCATCTTCTACACATCCTTGTCTCGTACTCGGAGCTGGTGATAGTCGGATCTCATGTCTATCATCAAGAACCATCGTGCTCCATTCTGCTGGTCAAAGAGGTTGTAAATCTTCGGATGTGGGTACATGTTCTTCATGGTCACCTGGTTCAGGCACCGATAGTCAACCAAAATCCTCAAGCTCCCATCTTCCATCTTAGCGATCAATATCTGGGCTACCCAAGGAGATAAATACTTGGTCGTATTAACCCTTTCCCCTGTAAGTCCTCTTGATATTCCCACATCTCATGAAGCTCTATAGGAGCCATCCGATATGATGGTGTATTTATCAGTGTCGTACCAGGGTACAAGTCAATGTAAATGTCCACCTCTCTATGAGGAGGTAGAACCAGAACATCATAAGAGAAGACATACCCATACTGGTCCACCACTACAGAAAAACATAGACCCTCCACATCAACAACTCTGAGGGTAAGGCTATCCAACTAATGAGTGATTGGATTCCCTCTCATCTGAGCATGTCAATACTTTACTGAAAAGGCAAAATTCTCACCATTGAAGGTAAACTTGGTCTTATCCATGCAGACAGATCGCACATTGCGCATAATATAGTAAATATGAGCATGGAATATAGATAACCAGTCCATTTATGAATGTCATCGTATGGCCTTGACGCTGATACTATGAGATCCTAGCTGAAGCTATCCCCGCCTAGAGTAATCTCACACTACCAGAACCAGTGTGTAATCATCGAATCCTCTCATATAAGAGTTTCTAGTTGTAAGGATCGATCCAATGGCTCTGTCGGACTCTCCGAGCTCTGAATGAGGGTAGTGGAAATAAAATATTGACTGACACCTGTGTCTATAAGTACTGTAGCTAAGGTGTATTAGGAACATATCTTACGTCTAATCATCTCTGGAGTGTCGTGATCACATGTCTCAGCTTCCTGGAGCTGGGATCTTCCCAGTCCACATGCTCCCTAATGTCCAGGTGGACCTTCTAGTAGTGTTGGAGGTAACATCTCAAATCATTGAGCACTAAAAGCCACAAGGCCATCTCCTCTACCACATCCAACTTATCCCCATAGACCTTCTCGGTCAAATATTGGTCTCTACTAGGACGGCCATTCGACTACCTGTTGATCATCTTTATGTCATGTCATACAGTCACGAGCCATGTGATACTGCCCGCTATATGCGTTAGACTGCCCGTTCCTAGAATTACTATCTCTGCCTCGGGTTCCTCACATAGCGTACCCTAAATCCTAGTGTCGTCCACCTAAAGGTATGGTCCACATGGTCCTCTGCGACATCTATCTACTACCAGCTATGGAAGGCTCCGGTACGTGGTGATTAGATGAGGGTATCCATGATGGTGACTACTGAACAAGGATACTCTCCACTAAGAGGGCTCTCCATAACACCCCTGTCTACATTGGGATGCTAGGTGAGATCATCAAAATAATGATCTCCCACATGATTCCTTGCTCGAAGGTCTGGGCCCGGACGAATGGGTCCCACTCCATATTAGTGGAGTAGCGTAAGAGGTCAGTGAACCACATTGAGTACTAAGCCACAGTCATGCTTCCCTGCTGTAGATGAAGTAGCTCTAGTATGTGCACTACGCGTACAGTAGCCAGTACAAACTCTTCCTGAAACAGGCTCTCGAAGTTTGCCCAAAGAAGTGTCACATCATCGTGAGCTTGGAGCATGAAACTCCACTACCTACCTATTGTATCCTATAAAATAATAGAAGAAAGGATCACCATATGATCAAATGGAGTCCCTAAAAGTAAGAAGACTGTCGCCACAGCCTCAAGCGAATCCTCAGCTGCCTGTGGTTTCATCTCTCCCCTGATCTTGGGTGGCCTCTGGCGCCAGAACACATGCAACGCACTCATGTGGCTTGCACCCTCTACTATTGGGACTGGTAAAATCAGTGGACCAATGGGTAATGATACCACTGGTGCCTCCACTGGCACCTCTACTGGAATAGGGTCCTGCACCAAGGCCTCATCGCTCGATTGGCTATCAGTGCGTACTATATCCGTAACCCTAGCAGGCTGTCTACGTGGAGGAATCCCAGAAAGATACAGGTGCTCCATGGTCAATAAGTTATACCTTGTGATCTGACTCAAGAGATCACAATGAAATCTCTTGAAAAAACACACACAATATGTGTTTTCGTGCACTGAGTGAGAAATCAGAAGTCAGTGTCCTGTTGTATGGATACATCGGCCGCCACACTGACACTTGATTCCCGAAACTAATATCCACACTCACTAAACCTAAAACTATTACTATGAAAAATGATCTGAGTCCTATGTTCTACTATAGAAACGACTCCTCTGATACCAATTTGTCACGACCCATCCCTCGAGGTCCATTCCGTGACTACCCCAAGCCTACCTTCCATTGCGTAGGGGATGGCGACTAGCACCGAAGGTGTATTACCTATAAAAAGGATGCCATTGACTTTATAACCTGTAACACACACAATTGAGTAGACATCAAGATACGAACATAAGTAAAACTAAACAGTAAATAGAGTAGTACAGTATGTAAAAGGGGCCAGAATACACTCCCAACTGGAATGTACAAGAAACTGAATGTATAAGTAAACAAGAATAGATCCTGTGATCACCCGCCAACGATCTTAAAAGAAGTTTATGTACAACTCTCGAACGGTCATCTCTGAAGTACGCCTCATCTAAGGTCCACCTCTGAGCTACCTCTAGTCCTGGTACTCTCGTCCTCTGTCAGTGTTGTCTGTCGTCTTCATCAAACACAATGAGGTGCGGACATAGACCATGTAGGGGTGAGTATAAAGATACTCAGTAGGGACCCTAGGACCCTTAAGGTGTCACTAAATGCACCATGGATAAACTGCACAACATGAAAACAACTAACATCCCTACTTAGGTATATTACCATACATATAAATAAGTTATCAAGTAAACCAATCTCAATCATGAGGAAACACAGTGTCCAACTCAAAAGCCCAAATCTCAACTGTTCCTCAAATGAATGAATACCATAAAATAAATTTCCACATAGAAACTCCACATAGTACAATACTACCAAGGTACGACCACGAAAGAAAATAACACAAGTTAAAGACTCATCTCACAACAAGTATAGCTTAGGTACAGTAGTAGAGATGATTAGATTAATTGCTAAATCATAATAAACTATTAATAGAAATACCCAAGAAGTATTTATAATCATTATCAGTCCCACATAGGATCTCTAGGTGCTGACCCACATAGGATCGCTCGATGCTGACCCACACTGAATCTTACGGTACTGACCCATACAGGATAGCTAGGTGCTGACCCACACAGGATCTCTAGGTGTTTACCCACAGAACATCACTAGGTGATAACCCACACGGGATTTCATGGTGAGTCCCGCATAGAATCCTAGAGCGGTTCCATGTGGGAGCCTCAATATTAGACCCATGAAGGATCTCTACCTTATGTCACAACCACCTACCGGGTTCTAGTACTATGCTCTATTTTCTCTAATAGGTTCTACTCCATAAGACACGGTTAGATAATATAAATTCCCTGAAGTCTCATGAAGTGGTTTCCCAAAGGACCCCTGTGTCATATGGGTCTCAACGCAACTGATGATTCATCAATTGGACTCTCGATCTGATAGTTATTTTCTTTTTTGTCCCAAGGGCCCGGTGAGATTCATTCTTGATAAAACATGGCTATTACCCCACATTTTTCAAAATCAAATGGGCATACCAAAGGGACTGACTCGCTCCAAGGTTTCCATTACAGCTGATGGTTCATCAACAGTGCCCCAAGATTTCAATTCTGAGCACCAGTTCAAATGATAAAAAAAACCTGCTCATACATTTACTGAACGTACCCGAAAAATAGTTCATAAATTCATTCTGGACACACCGGTCCTCGGAATCACATGCCAACAATATTATAAGACTCATAAAATTCTCATTTAATTAAAAGAAAATTACATAGAAATTCTGGGACTTGACGCATGGTGAGGCGCTTGGGTATATAAACCCTTTATCCAAATTCTCAGGTAGTTGTTTCTTAAGATCCTCAGTCTCAACAACAACAATTCTATATGGAGTCTTGTATATTTTAAATACACTAGGGGTGTTATCAATTGATAATTTAACATCTCTTCTATGAGGAAGACCATGCAATTCCTCGGGATACACTTCAGTGAATTCCCTCACAATAGGCATGTCATTGAGGATGGTTGGTTCATGGGACTCATTCATCTGAGTCAGATACGTGTTCACATAGGGTAGTAATATATATGCTTTAGATGAGGGATATAAAGAAGAAACATCCTCCTCATTTAACTTGTAATGAATCGGGGGTCGATTCTCCACCTGGAGATTTATTTCCCTCTCACTGAAATTTATGTTGGATCTATATAAGGAAAGGAAATCCATGCCAAGAATTGCATCAAAGCCAACTAGAGGGATTATGACAAAGATCTTCGGTAAGTTATATCCACAAATTATGATAGGGGAGTAGTTATATTCATGGGATGCAATGATTTCCCAATTTTTCGTACTCACCGACATCATCACTTCATGACTTGTGGTGGTGCTAGGATTGTTCTAATGATCTTTTGGGATATAAAATAATTATTAAAACAAGAGTCAAAAAGTACATTCGCTATTTGGGAATTAATAACTAGTATACCTATTACCACTTCATTTTCGGGGTTCACTTTTGGTGGTAGTGATGGAAAAAACTTGCCTTTGCTGCCTTGGAGGATGTTGGTTGCCTCTGAAAACCCTTGTTTTAGGGATCTATTTTGCAAGATACCCATGTTTGTTGTAGTTATAGAAATGAAAAATGCATTGAGGTTCGATTGGATCATTCCTCTCCTCTATTTCATATGCAGGTTTTTCTTTCTGATAGTTAATAGCTAGGTGCACTTCTTTACAACACCTAAAGCATTTCCTCACACACTTCAAGAAATTTCCGAGGTTCTTCTTTCTGCACCATTAGAAAGTGGGGTGCCGGATCTTCTATGCGTCATTGGATTTATCAATCGTACCACCCACATTGATATAAAACTTATGCTTTGTATCCCCATGATACATTTGAGATTCTTCGATCTCCATTTCGACCTTGAGAGCACATCAGAAAATTTCTTCATAGCATTCAAAGTCACAGATTTCCAGTGCCTTCTGAAGGCTTGGTTTCAGCCCACCAAAGAAGCGGTCAATCTTGCATTCGGGGTAATGACAAATTCGAAAGTGTAACATTCAACCCTTCGGATTTTTTCATCGTACGCTCTGACAGATAAGTAATATTTTTTTCTTGAGGTCAAAGAAGTCCCTTTCCATTTTTTTCCGAAGGGTATACAGAAAATATTTATCAAAACACATTTTCTAGAAATCATTCCATTCTAATACCTTGATATCCTCCTCAGGCTTTTTTTTATCAACATCCATTGTTGATCAGCTTTACCATCCATACGATAATTATCCCAGAGTACCTTCTCTTTTTCAGAACATTGAAGTATGGAGAAGATATTTTAAATAGAGTTTTTGCATTGTTCGGTGATTGATGGATCAGATGATCCATTAAAAGTGGAGGACATTGTCTCATGAAGCTCTCGATAGTGACTTGTTCTTTATTTGGGGGAGGGGGGTTGAATATTCCTCTTGACCCATGTTTCAATTCTAAACATCAGTTAACTAAATGGGATGCATGTCAAAGTTTTCGATTCCTTATCCCATCAGAATGGGCATCTCATTAGAACAAGTATCACATTGGTCTTCACGTCAGATGTTAGCCCGGGTCCTCATATTACTGGCCATTGGTAGGAATAAAAGGATTGTTAGGGGTAACATATAAAACGGTAATCCAAAGGAAAAAAAACTGATGAATTATAAATAGCTTTTATTTCCTTAACATCTGAATCTATTGGATTCAATCTATGTTATTCATGATATGTATTCTAATAGATATTTGAAGATTATTCGCTTTTTAGTCCCTAAATTAAGTTTCATACGATGCTTTTGAATTTACCAAAGCATATATCCCAGGAGTGTCGTAACCAATAGTGAAGCAAAGCCCATTGTCATGCACTAGTTCTCGTTCGAGTCTTGATCATAGCGGTGTTTCCGGGTTTTACCCCTAGGAAACATATGTGCTAGAGCTACCTCTACCTACTCGCATCCAAACATGGATGTATTTTCTTTATAAAGAACATACTCAAAATTCACGAAAACATAGGAAATTTTTTTATTATACATAGTCTTGTCTCTAATGCTTTACTAGGGTTTTCTAATCCTAATCCCAAAAGTAGCTAAACCTATCCTCTGATACCAACAATGGAAACCCTTCTTTTATTTCACACATAAACATGATTTATTACAAAAACTTCCCTTGGTAAAACATAGAATATCAATATCTCTAGTATCTTTCAGACTTAATATCATTACAAAACAACATAAAACATAAATAACAACATCTTATTGAAATATTCCTTTACATGACCTCTACATTCTCTCGTACTTATCATTTCATAGGATAAACCTAGGACATGCCTATGAAAAGGATGGGCTTTAAATCCCAGAAAGGGAATAACCAAAGAATAACATTAGGAATAAAATACATGTTAGATAATTTCCATATAAATGGATCACAATGGAAACATTAACATAAAATCATGATAATGCATGATAATCATATCATGGAGATGTGGCAACAATTCTTAACATGGAATTAGAATGATCCATGGCTCATTGTACTGGAGCATGAGTAGACCCTCATTGTACCTGAAACATGAGTAATCCCTCGTTGGAATTGAATTAGCATGAGTCAATACTCACTTAACATAACATATCATGATACTATTCTTTACCCAATGCATTAGAGCGCTATTAGGAAGCACCATTCTTAAACATTTCATTTCAAGAATAACTATGCCACATGGATAATAAAACATGGATTCGTTAAACATAATCATTTATTCCCTGACAAAGGAATGTGTAATTCATACATTAATATCTATAATAAATAATTAAATGTGCATAAAGTTGAATACACTTTTTAGATAAATTGTCACGGTATTCACTACATAATGACATTGGCTTGGAAAAACGTGGTGCAATATGGGCAGCATAAGGATGTGAAACAAGAATTAAAAAAATGGTTGATGAGAGAGAAAGGGGTGTCTCATAATATGTACTTGAAATGGAAATTATGGGGGTAATATTGATCAATTCCCAGATAATTGTAATGGAATTTATATGAATGATACAAATGAATTTCTTGAATGTAAATGAAAAGAGGGAAATTCCTATCAGAATATCAGCATAGAAACAGGTGAACATGGGGGGAATTTAATGAGAGATAAAATGGTCTATCATCATTCCAAAATAAATAGAAAATAATTTGGAATATGTGAAATCATACCCCAACATTAATAATTGAAAATAAAAGGGAATTACAATATTAAGATACATGGATAAAAATAGAAAGGAAGGAATCCCTTTCCTGGAAGTGTGATATGAAAGTCTTGGGACGAGCTTGAGAGAGGATTATTTAGAGCATGAGTCACCATTAGAGGATTCTAGAGAGGGGATGGTATAGGTTGGATGACTCCAAGGGCTTTGAGTAAAGAGTATGTGGATATTGGGTTGGATTATATAGGAACGAAGAATAAATTATTTATTATTTAGCTTTCGGACACCTCACAAAAAATAATCGAAACCACAAACCAGCCCATGGTTTTTGCACATGGGTTTTTCCAAAGGGGAGTGGACAAAAATATTTTATATGTACAATTTCCTACATTATTAAAATAATAGTGTTTCTTTTGTGGAGGTGAGTCACACTCTCAAGGAAAAAAATTTAAAAAGATAAAATGTTTTATAAGTCATGGAGGGTTTACTAAGGCATCAAAAAATTAATCAAACAAATACAAAATCACATTATTTTAAAGATAAAACATATATTGGCAGAAAATATCATTTATAGTATTTTATTACATCACTATTGGGTCATTATGATGCCATAAAACACATTATATATTTATATAGTATTTAATTTTTAACCAAAAATTTGACTTTCTAATATAATTATGAAAAATCCACCATTGGATAATTTCGATGTCCTGATTCTAAAACTAATATTCTTTTTATCTAAATAATTTTATAAATATTTTAATTTTCACTTTAAAAAACTGAAATTTATCAAAAAATCATTGATTCTGACAAAAACAGCATCGAAACCTAAATGAAAATTATAATTGCTTTTATAAAATTATACGATAATTTATATTTAATTAAACGTAGTTTAAAAATAATAATAATATTTTATAAAAAAATATTTGATTCAAAAATCCATTAATTCGTCAAAATAAATTACATAGTTGAATATTAACTAAAAATATTATTTTCTCTTCAAAAACTATTTACAAATAACAATAATAAAATGAATTTATATTCATTATTTTATAAAAAACATAAAGTGCATAATCATAGTTCTAGGGTATTATAACATAACCCCTTAAAAAACCCTCATAAGACCTTAGGATAAGTTGTGTGATGGTTACAGACTCTTGGGTGGCTTGAATAACATTGATCGTGTGGTAATATCTATCAACTTCCACTTCACTCATAGGTGGTACTACACGATCTTAACCTATTCAACCATAACATGTTCTTGGTCAAGAGTGAATCCCAAAGATGCCACCTCCTTTCTATGTTCCGACAAATGGGCATCATACGGGGCAAGTGTACTGGATGGGGCCATCACTTCCTTTTTCTGAGTAAATTGGACTATTAAAGATCAATATTTATACTAATCATGTGATCACTATTCAACATCTATATTAGAAATAGTCCCAATTCGGAATGGTATTTTAGAAAATCAAAGAGAAAACATATGAATTTCACATTTTAAATATAAATTTTACATAATAAGACATTTAATTAGATCAGGAGGAATTTTCATTAAAGAATTTTTAGGTCATTACAATGTGATTCATGCTCTTAAACAGTTTATTTTAAAACCGTAATATATTATATTGGGTTTAGAAGATTAAAAGACATTAAAAATTAATCAAATAAAAAAAATTCAACATCATAAAGGTAATCCTTGGTTATTTCTTATGATAATTTTTATTTTATTTATTGAACTATTTAAGGGATTTTATGATGTCATAATACATATTATATAATTATACAATATTTAATTTTTACACTAAAATTTAACACTGTTAGAAAAAAATTAATTAATTAATATTCACGAATTCTAAAGAAGTAATTTCATTATTTAAATTTTGTAATTCCCAAAAAAAAATTTGAGTTCTGTTATATTGAAATCTAATATTTATCAAACTCGTAATTTAATCATCTATAAAGGAATGTAAATATGGAAAAAAATTTATATTTTAAATCATATAAATTAAAATAACATGTTAATACTATTAGGGTTGAGATACATGTAACTTTATTAACCCCAATTTATTACACATGGTTATTGTGTGTGACGGTGAATGTTTCATGAGGTGGTTTGGCGATGATGGGTTTTGTTGTGATCTCAATGAGCATGATGTTCAAAATTAAATGGATTTACTCATGCATTAGACATTGAATCTAATTTTAGTCATGTTCAATGGAAAAACCAATAGATTCTATTGATTTTTTAAATTTTTAATAAATGGGCTTCATATGTTATGATCCTATAAGTTGATGCCATCAGTTCTTACATTTGTATCAGATGAATTTATCTTAACCAAATATATATACTAATCATATGATCACTATTCAGTAGCTATATTTTCAATAGTTATGTTTTTAATGATATTTTAATTCAAATAAGATATAATATTTCAACATAACCTATGTAGTTGATGTCTATTATTTAAATTTATTACTTAATATTGAAATTATTAATTGAAATAGAAATAATTTAATTTATAAATGTTCTGTTCAATAAAATAACACCTTGGATATTGTGACACTATAGGAAAATTTTCCCAATGAACATTTATATGAACTCTGTGATATATATACATGGAATTCTGATTTAGTTAAAAATATTAATTTAAATTCATAAAAATTTAAAGAACCACTAATTATAAAAATGAAGAGTTTGAATAGGTTTGATGTGATGGATGGTCCCTACCTCCGGATCATAGTTAGTGACTATGTTATTATGAGGTGTGTCTAGTATCATGTGTTTATTTCTTAGAAACAATTTTTATACACTCTATTGTGGTGTAAACATTAGACACAATTGAAAAACTGTGAGATTTTTAAAATATGGATTATATTGAACTAGTTTATTCTATGTGGCTCATGTGTATTTCATGTCATGTCCATGTTTCCAGGAAAGTCATAATAATTTTAGGAGTAATTATTACATCAATATCCCATAATATGTTTAGATATTATTAATATATGGGGAAATTATTTTTTGGTTTATTTTCCATATACATTTTTTACATTCATGTTGATATTGGTTATGTTAGTAAATCGGTGTAGGAAATGTTTACCAGGAATGATGTTTCTCATATTGAAGTGGGTTATTTTTTGGCACTTTTTCTAAGGGATTTGAATACTATAAGTAACTATCAATGATAAAGGGCCACATATTCACAATGAAATTTTCATTACCTCATTAAAATTAATGTGGTGACACAAGAAACATCAAATCCTTATAATCCATTATAAATGGTTGCGACAATGCTTGAAATCAAGAGTTGAAAAAGATATTGGTGAAAATTATAAAAATAGATTGGATTAGATAATGATCATGGATAATGTGAATTTGACATATATTAAGGCCTAAGAGAACCCCCCCCTGCAAAAAAAATATTTCCTTATTTTGGAATGTCATTGGAAAGGATTTTCATATCCCAATTGAAGTTAAAAATCATTTATTTTGGGTGGTCAAGTAATGTAACATGGATTTATCCCAAGAAAGTGATCCAAGTGGGATTCAACATCAATACCTTAAGGAGATCCAAATATCATAATATGAGAACTCAAGGCTATAAAAATACTAGGAAAAAGAAACCCAAGAAAATATATTTATGAAAATGTTGTTTTATATCAGTGGATAAATTCCTTCTCTATAGTTTATGATGGAATATAATGATCAGTATGTTGCATTCTATATAGAGATCACATTTTGTTGAATCTAATTTTCTTTTTTCTTTTTTAGTATATATTACACTAGATTCAACATGATGTAAATTTATAGTCAATGTGGAACAAACAATGAAACAAATTGAGAAACATCCCACTTATGTAGTTAATGTCATCACACAACATGACCCCGTCATCAATTACGAACATCATATTGTTACCAATCCTTTCAATTATATATTATTTTTAATATTTAAAATTATATGTTTCATACCAATATATTATTTCATATTTTTTTACTGAGGAAAATAAAATATTTTCAGTGTGGGTTTGGGGACAACATTTTGGGTTATCAATTTTAGGATTTCAGGATTTCTATTTATTATGTGTGTTTTCACTACTTTTTAAAAAATAAAAAACAATAAAACTCACCATATAACATACTGAATCACATGTGGAACATATGAAAATTTCATGTTTAATTTTTTATAATTCATTTCTTGTATGAAAAAATAAGATAAATATGTTACCATTAAATATATATTTTTATAAAAATAGATGTAATCCATGATATTATTGGTTTTTTCTTCAAAAAATACATGATATTTTGGAATGATCCTTTGTGATATTTTTTTATTTTAAATTAATTTATTTATTTCTCCATATAAATTATATGTAACTATGACTTGTGATATTTTTCCTACTCACTTAAAGAAATATTCATGAAAGATAATAATTGTCATCTTACATCAATGGTCGATCCATACATTTGATTATCTTTCGATAAATTTTATTAGAACACATAAATGAACTATGAATTTTATATAATATCTGATATTTTTAAACCCTCAAAAAATATGAAAAATTATAGTATATATATATATTATTAGTATGTAGAGGTTTAATTATATTTACATCATGTGCAGATATTTGGGATAGTAGATTATGTTTTGTCTTTTGGATGTGATTAAGTGGGAGCGTAATGAAATTTGATTATAAAGGAATTAATAATAGATTTGGTGGAATTAACAATACAATAATAAAAGGTTACATGACCTAGTTATATTGAATAAATTATAGAGATACAATCTTGATATAATTTTCACACACATATGTGGAATTAATTTCATCATAGACTAATCAAATGTTTTACAACGATTACATTAATTAAGTTCATTAGATTTTGTTTTGATAAAACAATAAGACAGTAAATTTCAAATTTATTAATTTTTAGTTCATTAAAATATTTTTAATCATCCTATATTTCCACTATGGTCTATGAAATTTCATCATACATATCTTGAAAAAATTAAATAAAAAACAAGACATATCACTATTCCCAAAAGTAATAATGTGTAATTGTGGGTGATTTAATAAAACATATGTTTATTACCTTTTATAAAGATAATTAATGATATAATTTTCAAAAATTATGTTTATTAATTTTTTAAATGATTTTTTATTAGATCATTCATTTTTAAACTTGATTAAAATTTAAATTTTGATCACTAAAACGTTATATTAGTATTTTTCATATAAATATTATTATAAATATTCTATAAAATTAAAATATGAAAAATTAATTATTCACTTAACATGATATTAATTTTACTCATAACCATATAGTTTGATGTCTCATTTGATTGGGTTAAATGGGAAATAAATCATATCTATATTAGATTCATCATTATGGAAACCACATCACTATTTAGGTATTGAATTCTACATTAACGAGTGGATTATGATAAAATTTTGAGAGTATATAATGGAACCATCTCCAAAAAAATAATTGTACTAGATTAATATCTAAATAATGTGATTTTGATTTCAAAATTAATAGAATTTTAATTAGAATGTTTAGTTGAACTTTTCTATTTTCACTTGATACATCAGCATACCCTAGCCGCACAGACCCTCTATAAATGTGTATTTTTCTTCATTGGGGTGATTTTATATTAATATGGACTTTTAGGGTATAGGGGATAAATTATCAAAACATTTATCCTTGAATTTCTAGAGGGGGATCCAATGAAATAGGGATTCCATCGTGGAATAATTCTTCTTCATCATGTTGTAATATTTTTTAATTTTTAATAAGGTATCCATTTATCTATAAAATAATTTTTTTTTAAATTGGTTATTATTTCATTAAATTTATTGATATTCAAATTAGGTGTATAATATATTTTGATTCATGATATTTATTGATCTTTTCATATTCAAAATGTTTCTATGATGACTACAGGACTGATATAAGTGTAGTATTTATTATAAATCAATCTTAGTCTCACCTTATTCATATATTTATTTTAAATAATTTATACACAATTTTAAAATAAATATTTTTTATGAATTTTTTTTAAATTTTTAAACCGCAATTACGAAATTGAACATTGGCACAAATAATGAAAATTTGAGTATTGTGTGAATTGTGTGACTATAATATTAATTGGTAAAATAAAACAATGCGTTATCAATTTGGAGGGTTAATTTATAATCCTTAAACATAACATATCCTCAATTATAGTTTGTATTAGATCCCAAATTCACCACAAAGCATAAACTAACATTGTAATAATAATAGAAGAAGGGTTCTGTTATTTCATGTCTGAAGATAGACTAGGGTTTAATTTATTTCCTATTTTTTTGTTGAGATAAATTACCATAGGGTTAAGTGGTAAAAAAAGTATGTGAACATAATTAAGTGATATTAAATTAAATGATAACTGTTAATAAGTAATTCATGATGTATAGGTGATAATATAACACATTATAATGTTTTCTTTAAATCAGTTACTCATTTTGTTTTATAAATAATGTTTCAAAATGAAATAGAAACAAAAAATTCATTATTATTAAAATATAATTTTTATTATTTAATAAACATTAAAAACACATCATTTTTATAGTGTGTAAATTTAATTTTTTTTAGTATTACTTTAATATGTTGCCTTATGTTCATCCACTATAGATAAAGATCATGCCCAGCAACTCTGCTGCACCTAAGCATTAAATCACACATCATTTCACAGGATACACAACTACTCTATTAAATAAATAATTTGAAAATGAAATTTGTTGGATGTATAATCCTATTGACTGGAATAATTTACTATATACATTATAGTGTAGAGTCTGTCTTCCCAAAATGATGGTATCCCTAATGAGGTTCTTTATTGGTCATCCTAATGGTAAATAATTTTTGTTAATTTTGTAAAAACATCCTAGTAGTGAAAATATTAATGAAATTTGTGGGGAATTTTTTTAAAAATAAATCGAAGCGACCTCGAAAATTGTAATCATTCAATTCTCTTTTATAGAGGTTGGTATGCAGAATATGAGCTTTTTTCAATAACAATATTAAAATATTGTATGTGTATAATTATTTTATTTCCCTTATATAGTTGAATAATTGAATGGGTAAAATTTTTATCCAAATATTTGCTTATTATTACGTCAATGACAACACTATAGTTAGGAATCACCTTATGTTCTTAAAAGAATGATCCAAATAATATATTATTATAATTTATACCATCCATGGTGACGTTTTATGAAATTTTTGTCATCAATTTTCAACACACAACTCAATTCCATGCGACACTCAATCGATTAGAAGAAAAAGTTTTTAATTACATTATTAGTATAAAACCTACTACTAATTTATTTGTTACGGAATAGCACATTGTTTTGAATAATACATTTCAAAGATGTTATAATTTTTATTGTAACATTCATTATAATTTTGTTATTATATAAATTATTAGAATTCTATACTATAAAATTCCTAATACATTAATTTTTATTAGTATTTATCTAATGTATAAGGTTGTATTTTTTTGGACTAATTATAGTGTGTTCATCTTATTGAGATTTATTATTTAATGATTAATAATCTATTTATTGATTCAAATTATTTTATTATTAGTTTTAAAATAACAAAATCATATTTGGGATTTCATAGGACTTGAGTGTTTCTTATTATATGTATAACCACCTTTCCCCTTGGTTAACATTGAGATAATAGATCCTAGTTATATATATTATGATTTATCATTCATGGTTTTATTTTCAAATAAGGGATTCAATTTTGTAATTTCCTTGTTTTGAAATCCCAAAATCATGATCCATTTGATTTTAGGAAATCCTTCTAGTATAAATGTTCATTAAAACTAAAAATTAGGGTCTAATCATTAAAATGTGTAGACTTTACCCCTAATATTATTTCATTTAAATAAAAATTTAATAACTTATATAAAAAAGTGAAATCATTGTGAAAGGAATATTGTTCTACCTTATAAATCATAAAAAAAGTCACATCTGAATATATTTAGTTTAATCATTACAACAAAAAATATATTAATCACTTATATAAGACCCATGTAAAGATATAAATGTATGTTAGATTGAATAAATAAGTACTAATAATCATCAAATTATACTTCAAAGCAATAGAAGTCCATTACACCAACTATCTCATTATTACACATTATCTCCTATTATAAAACCATTGATCATTCTTGTTTTATGAAACATGAAATACTCATGTTATCCAAGTTAAAAATACATTATGTCAGTTCACCAACCTTATAGAATATCACCAATAGACCACTAGTATATCCAATAACATTTTTTTCATTCATGTAATAGGTAAAAGTAACAATGCTGAAAATAAAGAATATAGTTAATTCATCATGTTTTAATAGGGACAGCCAAACACAAAATCACACCTTCTGTCAATAATGTTTTCTTTCTCAGTGTTATTATACTTTGAAAAGTATGAATTATACAAAGACTTGATTTTTTACCACTAGATGAACTCAATTTTGTCAATGAACACCACTGGTTATACCTTAACAGGGATATTAGTAAACAATAACCCAACTTCTAATGATTCCCTAAAATTATAGATTATCTTTCAAAATATTATTTATATCACTTGTACCCTAAAATTATGTAATAACCTCACTTTTCACTTCCTGCACACCACAATGGCATAGAAAAACCATATTGGTTACATTCCTTGAATCCTATTAGTTTATACTAATCCCTGTAGTTATATTGCTTATATCCAATTAGGTTATAATGACACTATTGGACTCATTTATCAGACACTAATAGTGACTTAACATAAAACCCTCTAGTTTAGTCTAACCCAACTACTCTCTCAATTACAGTCGACGAGATTATAATGGCCCCTCTAGTTATGTCGTTCTAACACCAAATGTTTAATCTAATCCCAATAGTCTACATGTGATGATTTCAATGGTCTATATAAAATAACCAACATATTCAAAAATATATTAAACCCTATAGTAATCTACTCAATGAACCAAATTAATACGCACCCAAAAAATATATTGGTCAATGATTGATGACCCAAATGGTCAAATATATAATTAACCAATTGAATCACCTCAATAAATTATCAATATATTAATTTAATTTGAAACAAAATTATCAATATAGATTAATGTTTTCAATAATAACCCCATTTAAAATCAGTATTCAACTTATGTGGGATAAATATAGTAAAAATTACCATTCATTTAGCCCCAATTAACAATAATTATATATTTTTTACTTGTAATTCATTATACATCCGGATACTCAGATGAGTATGTCATCGAGCAAGAAAATATTCATATAACATATGGAAAAAAATTCAATATCTACAACATCCAATATTATTTCACTTAATAATTTTCCTTCCTCACAGGACTACCAATTTGGTTCAATTTTTTTAGTTTTCAAATGAAAAGAATGTGTAATCACATAAATCACATACTAAGTCATGGTATATTTTAGTGATAAAATACCTATGTTATAATAAAAATTTCACTAATAAAAAATATCTAAAAACACTTTTAGTAGGAAAATCATTTAAATTATTTATAGAATTATAAAAAATTAGGTTTATAAAAAATTTCTATCCAATAGTATAATATGATTTTAAAAAAAAGAAAATAGTTTTGTCTTTTTAATATATGGGCACCATCAATGATAAATTGGAAGTATTTTATGAATTGATAAATAAAATTCATAATATATATGAGAAGACCAAGTCAATCCTTTTATCTATACTAGAATAAAAAATACCAATACTAACACTTCACCTCCTTCTATAACCAAAATTCCATAATTTTAATAGAATTAATTATTTTTATGTGTAGATAAATATTTGTGTATTGATAGGTGAACATAATTTTTAAATGAGGATCATTTTTATATAACCATGAATCTAGAATGAAAAACCCATTAAAAATTAATATATAAAAAAATGTGTAAAATACTAATACTTATGATCTCAACATCTATTTATTATAGGAACTAAACCAAATTCAAATGATGAAGTTTCTAGTTTATTTATGAAAAAATATATCTCAAAACCTCATTATTAGTATTTATGATAATTTATTCACAAAATAGATATTATTTCCAAAATTATCTATACACAACAATTTCATGTCTAAAAAACTTGTTTTTTGTAGTTTTTATTGTTTATCCCTGAATGATGATCCATATAAGATACTTCAAACTTTTCCTACATGAATACACTATATACCCCCAAATTTTAGGCGTTGTAGTTTTCCAATAATGTATTACCTATATTTGATAAGATAATTATCATCTTTTTATTCAACCATCCCTATAATTCCTCTAATAATTAATCATACTAAATATGGCATGAAAATTATAATTCTTTTTCACTCATGGATTTTACGAGGGCCTCCATCCCATGGGTATCTCATATAGAACAACAATTGTAACATGCATCATTAAAGAAAATAAAAATATTAAACAATACCCTTGGAATATAATATAATTAAAAAACCTATACTTTTGATGATACTATAGATATTCCCTCCTTTGGTACCACATTTCCCAAAATATTCACTACCCTAAAATTAGAGACATATTTCAATAATACAATTTAAATTAAGTAATAATGTGTTTTAGAGAACCCAATAATTAGATACCAATCATTATCCTGCTAATAACAATATTATATTATTATATCATCATTGAACAAAACTAGGAATGAACCTACATAAAAGTTGAAATAATCATTCACCATGTTTATAAACATTATCACCATATTTTACACCCTAAATTACATGAAAAGTAACTTTTTTAGCTCATATATATTTGTATATGTAATTATAAATATATCCTTCTCATTTAACCGAAAATGTTGATATAAAGTCCTCATATGTTCTTTTGAAAACCATTGAGAACAATTGTGATAATTAAAAAGATCATTTTAATTATTAATTTGATACGTATTCTTAATTTTCACATGATTACAGTTTTGTATTTCAGACATAAACACAACATTTTGTCCTCTATTCAGGTGAATAAATCTACGCATCCCATATAGATATACTATTACATTTAAATCCCATAAACATGATGTCCAAATGAGATACCATAAACAATCATAACATTATTTAATCTATATAATACATAAGAACTGAGATCCAATTATTTTTTGATTCCATATAAAACACAGATTGTACCTCTAATTAATTAAGGAAATGAAAAAAATCCCACAATAATTTCTTTAAATTAATCTATAACTGTATGTATGATAATTATCAAGTTCCCTTCATAGATTAAAACATAATAGATGTGATGTTGGTAATGGTAGATTATCACATATTTTGATCAGTTTCTACATCACCTTACAGTATATCTCACTATTTTATAATAGTATAAATTTTAAGAATTAGTTAATTAAACAACATATATCACATGTAGTTACATATATATTTATTAAAATGAATTCACCTCCCTATCATAATGAAATTTTATAAAGAATTCATACATAGAACTAAAAAATCCTTTAGATATCCATAATTTTTTAATGAAAGAAAACATATTAAATATCATCATAATTTATAACACTTTTTACTAATAGATTTTCAGTAAATATTAATATAATATATAGATATATATTTATTTGGAAATCATTTATAATGGGAGTAGATTTATTTTTTTGTGACTTACCCTTATTGGATAATTCAATGGGACATACAAATATAATGATTATTTTAGATTATATATCCAAAAATTCCAATCTAGTAAATGATGATTCATTTTAAAAATAATATATACAATTTAATCATACTAAATGATCATAGATACCTTCAGATCCAATACATTTGATGATAAATTTATAGAATCTAAAAATGACACAATCTAAAAAATATTAAATTGATCACAGGTCATGGATCAACAGTAATCCTCCTTATAAGACTATGAATCTATGTCTATGATGATATTTCTATTATCATTTAAAGATTCATCCATTTGGAATTGATGAATGTGTACCATACTCTTGGATAGATATTTATCTCTAAATTCATTTAGATATTTTACCCATATGTGGTCCAATGTATCTAATTGAATGGTTAAAGAATGATATCCCCCCACACGGAGATGAAAGTGATCATCAACTCTAACCCCTTATGCTCTCCCTGACCATTTAGTTTCAATGTACTCGTAAACCCAATATAAAATCATTTATATGATCAACATCAGGATCTTATTTAATATATTGGTTACATTATCCAACAAGACACAACCAATGACATTCGCATCCATCATCACATAATTTTACACCTCAATATAGGTTAGATATAAAAATTACACCAAGTGGAAATTTTATTACATTTTTACGATTGATCCCAAGTCATTGAATCTAAAAATCCTACTCAAACAATAATGTAAGAGTAAATCATAACATGTAATTTTTTTTATAACATGATCCATCATTTTCAAATCTCCTTAAATTGTTTGTAATGACTCTTAGATTTTCAATATATTTAAAGACACTAATTAAAAATACTAGTAAAATAATATAATTAAATATTATTATATAAATGGTTTATACATCATTTTTTAATCATTAGAAAACCACCACTGATAATCAGGTTCTTTGATAATAATACATCTATAATAGCATCTACCTCATTAACTGTAGTATTATTCTCAATGTTATAATAAACTATATCTGACCATTATTAAAATTAACATACATTACTATATCCAAATTATATAGGTGGAAACTACATATGAAATTATTTTGAATAATTGATAGGAATATCCTGGAAAATATGAATCCTCTTATCTTCTGAATAAAAGAAAAAACCTATGATCCTTTTAATCTTCACACATAATTAACATACCTATACTAAATCAAATGATGGGTGGTATACCTAACTGATTTTCTCTATTGATCAACATTGATGTGTTTTTTCTCTAAAATAACAAGTATTAAAAAACAATTGATATATATTAATATCATAGAAAATATTATTATCCAAATTCATGAACATTCCATGTCACAAATTAAATAAAACATGATTCCCTAACAACTTTACATAGTAATATCCTATCACAACCATATTCAAATAATCTTGTATTTATTAATTATTTTAATATGTTTGGTCTTATCCCTCAAATTCTGTTATTTGTCATTGAAATTGAATTTTGTTTTAGAAAATATGATTTGTTTCATTATTAGAGAATATTTTTCAACAACCATGAATAAAAACAATAATTTTTATCATTGTAATTCACATTATTGGCCCATGTATTTTCAAATCATGTAGGCTAACCATGAATGTTCCTTGTTTCAAGTAGTGATGTGACACAGATGGTGCATGGATTGGAAGATTGTGGGGCTAAACCGTGAGGTTAGGACCACAATAATGAATAGTGAATTGTAATATTTTTTCCTCACTAAAAAATAATACCAAAATATCAATTTCTTACTACTATTGACATCCATCACCACTAAAAAAAATTAAATCCCCCCTTCTTATAGTATTGGATTCAAATATTTTCGTTAAATTTCTTTAGGGTAATTCCTAAATAAAAACTTTTTCTCCTCTTATCTAATGTTTCACTTATTTTGTTCATAGTTTTTACTTCTCCCTAAAGCTAGGGAGTCCTAGGGTTCCCTTTTCTATTTAATTTGTTTTCCAATATATTATATGGGTATGATAGTTTTTTTCAAATTAACTAAAAAATACCTTGTTATAATAGTGCATAATAATATGATGTGGGAAAAAAATTATTTGCATAGAAATTGGATTTAAATATGAACGTTCTCATTCAAAATTAAAAATAATAAATAATTATTAATTAGAAACAAAAAATATTTTGGAACACCAAGAAAATGGGTAGGTAAACTCAGACGTGTTGAGTTACCCAAACACTAGCTATAATTGTGAAGAAATGTCACACCTCCACTATATTGTGACAAGATACTAAACACATTATAACAACTGAGGGAATGACCATAATCAATGATTTAAATTCTATAGGTTCTCTATCCTTAGTCACCGTAAAGATCCATCCCATGAAATTATTTAGAAATTTCACTATTACTTATTATTCTTATTCTCCATACATCCTACATAGTATTTATATTGTTAACTAAATTTAAAATAGAAGGCCTCATGTCGCATTCATTTATCGTGCTCAAAATTGGTAATTTATACTTACTAGTATAGGTTTGATATATAACATAAGGTAGCATCTTAACAATATCATTTCTCACACCCTGTATACACCCTGTGTGTATGTAGTCCCTATTCTGGATGGTGCAACAAAAAAACATCACCACTTAGAGAATGTTGGTACTCATGCTAGAATTATTTACATTTTTTGTGGTGATATGGATATTGGATTATTTTCTATTTTGGATGAATATTTCGGGATATTTTTATCTTTTTTTAATATTTTATAAAATATTGGTTTATAAATTTTATCTCAATATTAACTTCTCATTTTATCACATTTAGATATAGGATTATTGGTAGTACTAAAATACTAATGACCCTTATACAATTCCATAATGTTATACATAATTATAGATTTCATTCTTATTGTTTTTAATGATTATTTCAACCAATTAACGGAATTAATCACCAAATTATGGTGACTACATTCCATGGTTTTCATATGAACCACTTGTTTGATTTATGATTTAGTAAAAACATTTTGTAATGATGTTTTCTTATTTTATAGGAACTTCTAAAATCCCATGGCGATTAAGAACCCTATTTGTGAATTTAATGGATCTATATGGGTTCCTGTGTTATTGTAATCATGGTTTGGTTCCTCAAAAATTATATAAAATCATGGATTCTGATTTTTTTTAGATGATTGGGTTAACTAGAAATATGATTTTATGTACTCGGTGATGGTGACTATGAAGGGTTGTTTAGAAAAAAAATCATTTTCCCCACCATGATATCCCATGGGATATCAAGGGTGTTTTTTTAATTAGATTTAATATTATTTTCTCTATAAATATTTTGGATATATAACATAAATACCGGCCATGTCTGTTGAAAATAATGTATTGGTGTTTCCTCTTTTATAAACAATAATTTATTGTTTGAAAAAAAATGTTGAATGATTTTTTTAATACGATTAATTCTTCAGTATTAGTTTTTTAGATATTTCGTGAATCAATAAAACACCAACTGACACACAATATAATGTCGGTATTCTATTTTATAAAAACCCCTCAAATTTATCTTCTGATTATAGAGATAGTTGTGATAATGGATGGGCCACGGAATAGGGAGATGGTCCAGGTCCCACTAAAGCTAAATAATTTAGAATGTGCATGAATGGGGACATAGAATATTATTTCCATTGGAATAAGCCGCCATCTATACTAAAAGTTAGAAATTATCCATTGGAAGACGATTATTAGTTGAAAAAGGACATTCATATCTTATAGTTCCTAGGTTTTTCAAATCTTTTAAAGATATAATTTATAATATTTGATCTAGAGGGAACTAGAAGAAGATTGGGTAATTCAATTATCCAAGTTAAGTATAATGATAATCTAGAATAGAATGATTTGAAAGAAGAATTTTCACAGAAGTACTACCCTGAAATAATTTACATGGAAAAATCTATCTAGTTATTAATTCTTATGTAGTTTTATGAAAATTCCATCAGTACTCTAATAAATTGGTTCATACCATAGCCATTGTTTTGGATATTGTCTCAAAAGAAAATTTTAAATATATAATGTATGAAATGGGCCTTTTTCCTGATATACAATTATATGTCATCTATCAAAACCACCCAAGATTTCCTTATGTGGTGGATCAAACCCCCATTTATGAAATTGATCATGATATGATATATAGGCTAATGGAAGAATCATCCTTACCATTAGTAAATAAATATAAATTTTCTAAAAATAATAGAGAGTTGGATGAGAAAATAGGGGATTTCAACGTATGATTTTTGTTACCATCCCATTAATCTTATTCTACTAAAAATAGTATTTGGGGCCCCTTATTTCATTAGTGTGGTAGGGTATTCCATGTAATGAATAAAATACCCAAATAAGCTATGTATTTTTATTGATTTGAGATATTGGTACATCTTAAAATTATTTTTTAAAAATGGTCTTTGGTAAATGAGGGGTGAAGTATCTTCATCTCCTACTGTATCCTATACCTTGAAAAAACCATAATGAATGGGGGATCCCACTCTTAGGTCACATATGAAGAGGTGGTTCATTTCACAAGTAGACCTAGTTTAAGGAAGAACCTTATGATAGTTTGAAAATTATGAATTGTATCATAGTAGATAAATTTTGGTATTGGGACATGTCATCATCATGTCTATGGTAAGGATAGATATAGTGGGTTATGGTTTCTTATATCCACATCTATAGAAGTTTATTTATTCAATATCTCTCATTCGTTTTTCTGATTGAATTGGAGATTTTCTAAATCATTCATAAAAACTTAATTTTATATCGTCTAAATATTATATACTTTTTAAAATAAAAATTATTGTGTCATCTAGAATTCATCATGTGAAATATCACTATTCAGGATATATGTTTAATAGAAATTAATTATTTTGGAAATGAATCAATTTGATATTATCAGTTCCATGGATTAACTATTGATCTCCAAATCACTTATTGTTTAATATCAATAAAGGGTATCCTTCATGGACTCGAATGAGAAATATGTTTTATTTTAAGAGGATTATATCCCTAATATTACCAAGTGGGGACCCCACTTCCTATAGTTGTTAGGAATTTTTTCTTCATATCTTTATTTCAATGGGATAATAATGTGGGGAATCTTATGAGTTTCTTACATCATATAGTCTTGGACTACCCTAATGTTTTCCTAGATGCTTCCATAGAGTTTAATCCCATAAAAGAAGTAAAACTATTCTTTTACCTTGTTCTCGAAACATTTTCCATATATTTTTGGTCATACCATATTTCCCCAGTTGAATTGATAGAGATAAAAATATAGCTTGATTATTTAGGGATCATTGGGTATATTCACCCGAGTGTGTTCCTGTAAGAGGACCCATGTTGTTCTCTAATAAGTGTGACTGTTCTCTCTATCTAGGTATGGACAATAAAATGTTAAATATGATAATGATCAGGAATAAATATTATCTCTCTCATGTCAATGACTTATTTAACTAAGTGATAGGGATATTCTATTTATCTACAATCGATCATTAGTGAGGGTACCATCAAATACTTGTACCAAAGGCTAATAATCATAATACATTTTTCTATGTAAATAAAGGATACTACATGTTCTCTGTAATGTTTTTAGGTCTAACTATTTCCCCCATTTTATTCATGTCATTAATGGGAAAGATATCCCACAGGTATCTTAATCTATTTGGTGTATTGTTAATGTATTATATATAAGATTATTCAAAGACTAAAATAGGGAATATACAATACTTGTTGATTATATTTTTCATTATTCAATTCCATTAATTTTATTCCACAATATCCAAGTGTATCATTTTTATCTGGTGAGTGAAATTATTTGGGAATGTAGTATTTGAATAAATAATTTTGGTCTTCCCTAAAGAGTTAAAAGATGTTATTTCATTCGAATAGCCTGAGAAAATAATTAAAATTTAAAGCTTTCTATGATTAAAAAGTTATTAATAGTAGTTTATCATAAATTTATCTGAGTTTCCTTTACCTTTCACCTAACTCACTCAGAATATACTGAGATTTGTTTTGACACCCATGTGTTAGGCCTTCTTTGATGAGCTAAATTAGTGTTTTCCAATAACCCTAATCTTGATTTCTCTTGAAACTAGTTTGGGCATTTTTTTTATTATGATGCATTATGTTTTGGTTTTAGTAGTTTTCTAATGTAGGACAATCTTTTGGTGGCTTATGCTTCTCAATAATTTATGCCACATTAAAAGAGAAACACTACTCCCAGCTAAGATTTTTTCATGGTTATACTTGAACATAAATGTTTATCGAATTAACTATTTGGTGATATTTTCAAAAAAATTATCTATCACAACACTTTAAGTAATAATCTATCTCAAAATTATGTAAACCATAAGTATATATAATTGGTAGAATTATTTAGAATTATATTTTATCTTACTTAAAATACATGTAAATGAAATATATTTTTTGATTCTTTGAGTAAATAGATACCACATCAGGTTATTAGGGAGTCCAAAAAGTAGTGGAATATCATCAACCATATGGATGATCAATACGTTGAGGTTATATGGGATGTAGATTTATTTTCCATCAATGATATATTATTGAATCAATCCCTCCATAATCATTTGTTATAGTAGAAGGAGGATATTGAGTATATGTTCTATTTAAGTATTTTACATTATGGGGACACCACTGAGGAGTTTTCTCTATCTTTTGGTTGAAATAATTGTGTATCAAGACATAAACAAAAAATATATTATAATGAATAAAGTATATTTTCAAAAAAATACCATATGATTCAGTGTTATGATGTCATCAAATGATTATTAATTTAAATACATAAACTTAAAGATAAAAACATCATATTTGTTAAGCCCCATTCTATTAATTCTAACTATGTAAGATCTTATAAGAATATATTGGATATCATGGGGATATAAATGATGAAAACGTTGGGATATAAATAAAAATAGGTGAATAAATATTTTAATAATTAGTAACATGATATTCAAGATTCCAAAGATGATATCATTTAGAGGATGGTCATAAGCATGGAGACATAGAAAAAAATTGATATCATAAAATCAGAAAAATTGTAAACAAAATAATGTAAGATATAATAAATATAATTTAGAGTTTATTCTAAAAACCATAAATATAGAGTGGAAAAATTATCATGGTGTTTTTCATTCACTACATAAACAAGAAATTATAGTTTAAAAAGTCCCACAGTATTTTGGGTTCACTCCCTAATATCATAAATAATATAATATGAGATATAAATCATTAAACAATGAATTTTTGGAATATAAAATTATAGGACCTACATTCACATAAATTAAAATCATACATATTCACGCACGATGAGAAAAATAAATGATACATAAATCACATCCATGATAAAACCCATGAGTTACAAAAGGGGTTTCATAGTTCTGGTAGAAGGAATAATAAAAAGATAAATCATAAGGATTACAAGGTGAAGAAGTAATTAAAACATTTTTCTATTAATATTTAAAAATGAAACATAGTTATAATCATTTATTTCCACTATATATATATTAATAGAATGATATAGGATAGTATGTAATAAAAACGTATATATCTGGTTAATCTATATGAAATACGTAAGTGATCATTTTAGAGAAGTAAAGGATATATTATTTTATATAATTCCCAAATAAACTAATATGGTTATATATATAATAATTATGGTTCATAGGATCAATATGTGGTTTAAAATATTTTTATTTCGGTGATTCTCGACATGAGACCAAAAATTGGAATGTTCTCTTAAACTGAGTTTACAAAAAAGTGAGAATTTTAATGGGAATTATAAATTCTATAACCCATAAAATGATATTTTTATTTAAATAGATATACATACTAGGTATATATAAAATATTATTTAATATTATTAGGAACATTATATTGAATAAAATTGAGAATAATAAATGAAAACAGTAACCGAAATGTCAATATGGTGGCATGGATGACCCCTTACCGAGGGTTCACGACTCATTCATTACACATGGTTAAATTAATCTATACCCTAATTTATTTTATTAAATATTTGAATAATAATCACAAACAAATATATTTCATAATCCATGGTTATTTTAAAATCATACCCTATTTTTTTATAAGAAAATTTATTTCCTATGTCTGTTATTTGAGTTTTTCTTGGAATTTTTTTGTAACTCCTAATATATAATGACCATGGTATATGGATTTATAAAATAGTTTAATAATATTAATAATATTAATAGTGTATTAGATATAATTTTTCATTATTTATTATATTTTTAAATCTAAGGATTTTTTTTGGGTAAGACCAATGGGACCCGTTTCTCATTGGGGAAATAGTCTATATATATGAATTGTTAATGTTTCAATTTCTCTAAAAATGATATGAAAATAAAGTAAATAATAATTTGAAATTTAGAAATAATTTTTATATTATAGATATCTTATTTATTCATCTATTTCATTATATTATTATCTATGAATTCCATTGATGAAAAATGGAATACAGTGCATTATAGAGGAGGTTGTACTCACAACACACTAAGGACTCAGAAGATTTTATACGAGGATAGAGATAAATTCATAATTGATATTATATTTCTACGTAATCCTTAAATTTTTATAAGTATAATTTTTTAAATAAATTTTCAGAACTATTATATATTCTAATGATAATTATTATTTATAAAATGTAATAGATAATTTATTAAATAAATCAGAGTCTTGGACTTCTATTATCAATTTACTTGCATGTGAAGGCATTAATCTCACTTCTAGAGAATATGGACTTAAGTATTACTAACATAATTCTATGATATTTATTGTTTTAATATGTTAATGGAAAATTCTAATTTAAAGTGTAACCATGTTGGGGAGTAAGTGATCCTCTCTTTTAATTGAATAATGGAACTTTCAGGAATACCCTTTATCCATCCATGATAACACTACACTACAACCTCTTCAATGCTTCCATAAATTAATAATATTTGATTCTAATGTTACATTAAGTAAATAAACCATAAAATATAATTTTAAAAAATAAATCTAATCATATTTCATGATATTTAACATATGTTTTTACATTATACATTTTGTTCGTTTATTTTGTAAATATATTTTTTAATTCAGTAATTTAAATATTATTTAAAAATATATTTTAACTAATATTACATAATATTTCTATTTCGAACCCAAAAAGAATCTCCAATTAAAATAATTCAGTTTTTATAAATGAAAAAAAAATATTTATAAAATAAAATATATATTATAAAAAATATATTTTATAGAAAAATTAGTTTTAGTAGTTATGAAATATTAATGTTACTTAGTATGGATTAAAATTTTCATGTGTGAAAAAATATATATATATAGGTTTATAAATAAAATTACATTCATACATTAATTTAAATCATTTTTATTTATGAAATAAAAATTATGACATTAATAAACCAAATTTTTTATAAAAACCCATTTTACCATTTTATAGGTAATTATCACAAATATTACAACAAATAAAATCATTATGTTGAAAAATTAAATTTTACATATTAACTAATACAAACATGTTTAACTCATAGAAGGAATATAATTTTCTTATATTCAATTTCTAAAATATATAATGTATAATTTTCATTATAAGAATATAATAACAATTTGTTGGGTGAAATATTATATGTGTTTCAAAAATATTGAAAATATGATTTATAAATATAAAATAGTGTTTTTAAAGAATATTATTAATATGTAATAAGGTTTTCTTGAACATTTTATTATAAAAGGGTTGTTTTTTCATGATTTGTATCTTTAATATGCACATAATAATCACTTATATTATAAAGAAATAATTATATTGATCTAATATTCATATAATGAAGAAATAATGAAGTTTAATTTTTGAATAATGTTTTTAAAATTTTTTATAAATGTATTATAACTATCAACTTGAAACATTTTATTTTTATAAAGTTTCATTGTTTTTGGATTATCATGTTATTGCAAGTAATTAAAGCTTCTAAAAAATATTTATTAAGGGGAAATGGTAATTAATAAATCAATCCATTACATTCTCCCCCCTTATAATTTTCTCCTAAAAATATTATTTAATACACTATGCTAAATTCAAATGGGGTAATTTTTTTTTTCATTTCCTCAATAGGTTCAATTTTTCCTCTTCATAAATATGGGTTTTGCAAATTAATATAACAATTTCATTTTTTTTATTCTATAGATATATGTCTCTATGGTCCAAGATCATCACCATAAACTCCATGTAAGAGAGATAACACCCAATATATACCACCTATAAATTCAAAACCTGAGAAGGAAAATATATGTACCTCCTACAGATTAATATGTCAAACAAAACATGTAGTTTTGATAGGTTTTATTCGAGTGATAGTCAATAGGACAAAACTATTGTGCTATCAAGTATATAAAATGGGACAATATATATTATTCATAACATCCTTTCATCCTAAATCTCATTAACATTTTCTATTAAGATATATTGAGGAATACTTTGTTACCAAACCCAACACTATGTCTCATCAACAGTTATTCGAATGACTCTGGTATCAACTATGCATTTATTTGATGCGATATTGATTGGTCTTTACCTTTTCAACCATTTCTCCAACCATCTATGTTCCTAAAAACATCCATTCACCTATATCATTCCAACAATTAGGTGTTATATATCATTTCTAATATAAGGATACATAAGAATACATTTGAAATATTGAGTGGAATTATTTGTTGAAAGATAATACGAATAGATGAATGTCGTGTTCTAATCCTCCTTTGAAATCCAAAGAGTATGATATTAGTATATTCTCATGTTTGGAAATCATATATATAGATTGCGTAATAGTTTAGGGGTTATATGTTGTAATAATGATCAACAATAAGTTTATAGAATTTTTAGGCTCATTCATAACATTAAGGAGAAATTTGAATCTTGTATATATGCAATTTAATGTGGTGTTATATTCTTTCTTAGTACTTCTCTAATTTATATATTTTCACGGAGATCGTGGGATATTTCTTCAAAAAAGGGAATAAATTAATAATTATTTGTATAATTATCAACCATAACCCATATTTAATTATTCCTTTTGATGTTATTGGATGACATGTGAAAAAATCATAATGTTGTTTTTCCATTCAATGTATTTACGGGAAATAGATTAATCATCCCCTTGTACTCTTTAATCTCATCCTTTATTAACTAACACACCAGGTACCATATTTTATATTCCATAATTTCAATGATCATATTTTCCAACCAATAGTGTTCTTGGAGAACTCTATACATTTTCATGTTTCCTTGGTGAATAGATTATCATTCTACAGAACCTTCTTAGGCTTTATATATGATGGAACCCAAAAAAACCATCATCATCAACCATAATCAAAGGTATTTTCACTTTCCTATATAATCCACCATCTTCTATATCTTAACATCATCACCTTCTTGTTTCTTAATATTATAATGTTGTAATGGATGAGGAATCATTTGATAAAGGTATGATGATGTTCCTTTCTTCATGATTCCCATGTCCATCCGTTTCTTTTTTCAAAAAGATGAGATCCTTCATTGTCCTCATAAAAGATTAGGTTGTCCAATCATTTGTACTTATAGAATCTTCTAATTTGTTCTCCTTAAATGGATGGTAGTGGATTGAACAATCACAATCATTGATTGGACATAACTATCACTATTGAATCATGTTGATCACCTTCTATAAGAATATATATTTCAGGATCCTGTGCATGATATGTTTACCATGATTATCTCTCTATATATAATTGTTACTATCCATGACTTTATGAGATAGATTATAATTATTTTATTTTATGCCATGTCTTTTATACTGCACCATGATTTTATTCCAATATACGTTACACCGTATTAGTTTGTCGTATACGCAACACTATACTTTACTTGTGTTACGCACAATTTCAAGTTCTGCTTATATAATTCATTTCACATAATAATAATTTTATATTTTTTCATTTTATAACATAACAATGCTTGGATTATGTTATAGACAACACTAAAGGAAGAATTCACTAAATGAAATAATAACATGCCTTCTGTTACATGCATGAGTGACCTTCCTCGGTAGATTGCATTGTATGCAATATAGATTTTCACAAAACAATGATATATTATTAAAATATTATTATTATTGAATATAGACTAGCTATTATGAATAATATCAACTTAATTATAAATATACGGTTAAAAAATATTTAAAATAATGATTCATTGGTTACCATTTTTATTATAAATAGAAACAAAAATAAATACAATATAAAGGATGTGTTTTTATGAAAACATATTTAAGAAGAGAATAATTGTGTCTAAAAAATCATATTCCTCGTTTATTTTTAATGAAAATAATATATTTTATATATACAATTTCATGTTTTTATTTAATATTATATATTTTCTACATATGATATATGAATAAATTATATTTTTTTTAATAAAAGAAGTATTTTAAAAAAATTTGTTTTACTGCCTTTTGATATAGAACCTTTTTTAAATATGGATTTTGAGAATTTTATAATTTTTGTTTTCCTGAAAAAACTTATTATTTTTAATTTTGACATCAAATTTTACATTGTTTGAAATTTTAGTATTTTTCTGATTTAATTCATATTTTAATGAGTAATGAAAAATATTGCATTTTAATTCAAAACATCCTTTTTTACTAATAATTTTATATAATTATATTATATTTTTAACTTGTTTTAAAGTTTAATTTTATTATATTTTTTTCAATTAATTCAATATTGGTCATTGAATGTAACTTCACATTTAAATAGGACATAAACATATATCAATCATTTGATATTTTTTACTTATAAAAACCAAAATTTCTAGTTTTTACAACGAGAATTAATTGTAAATTAATTAATTCAACTTTTGGATTTAGAATTTTGAAAAATTGATTTCATATTGGGAATAAGTGGGTAAACATTATGTAAATATGTTTATTTTTTTGATATTATGAATAGTAAATTTGGCCAATTTTATTTACCACATATAAAGGTAAATCGATTAAATTAGGGTACCTAACAATATGATAAAGATTGTAAAATTACCCTAACACCTACCAAAATAATATTGGATTAATTATATTTGACCAATATCAACTAAGGGACATAATGTTTTCATTTAATTGACTTTTTTCCTTGAATGTGATGTTATTATAATTAAAACAAAAAATGTGACCACATGTCACTCTAATATATCTTATAAGTATAATCATTTTCATACAGAAATAAACACTATAAATCATCCAACATAAATAGTATCCATGAATAAAATGAAATTATATAAATCAAGTTAATTTATATATTATTTTTAAAAATTATGTAATTATCATAAATGATGACATAATAATTATGTAGAAATTATTTTATTGATAGAAACATAAAATAATTGGTTTTAAAAATATTAAAATAAATTTCATATAAACTAATTAATATACAGGACAAATTTTATATGTGTATATGAAATTTTATTATTTTATTAAATATTTTTTTGTAATTTATATTCTATATGGATTTCATTTAAATTCAAATAAGTTAATAGTGTCAGAATACACACTATTGGTATTTTATAAAAATAAAATATTATAAATTCATTAAAAATCACAAAAATATTTAAAAGTAAAAAATTATAAATTATATAGACGAAAATTTCATAAATTTTCCAATTATGGAAAATTTTCAACATATATGTAATTATTTATAACAATTTAACATTTTGAATATCATTAGCACAAATTAAATTAAATAGATTAAATAAGGATAAACAAAAATGTTAACTATTAAAATAAACTCAAAACATGTTTAAATTTTTATGGTCGAGATTAGTTTGACCCATACTAAACCTATCATCAAAAAAAAATTGTTTTGGTGAATTATAAACAAAAAATAAAGTTATAATAAATTAATATTTCAAAACATTCCAAAAGTGCCCCTATCCTCTCTTATAAAAGGAATCCTCCCCTTATGTTTTAATCACACACAAAAATCCCTTTGTATTGGACAACCCTTGTCCAAATCTCCTCCATAAATTACCTCACCATGTCTTAGAGGCCACACATATGGAAGAAATCCATCTTTAGAAGTCCTTTTGTGCATACCAAAATGAGATACCAGAAAAAAGGTAATTGTTTTATCCCCTCTTTCAAAATAATTTTTTTATTGTACATCATCTTCTTCTGTTTTCACAATTAAAAATTATTGGATTTTGTATCATATAAATTATAATATTTTATTATAGTGTGGTTCAACCTTATAACTCCTTTTATTTATCCTACTAATAACAATATCACATTGCGTGGGTACGTACGACTTACAATTTCCACATCGTGGTGTAATTTGGTATTCAACACTACTTAATTTGTATGTGTATAACGATGAGTATAATGGATGTTAATAATTAATAGGAAATAAATTTTATTATTTAAAATCCATATATCATTTTATTCCATTAAATTTAACCATCACGGGAATGATATCGTCAATCGTGGGTACATAGGTCTTAGATTCTCCAAAACGTGATGAGTTTCATTTTTCACATTAACCATTGAAGAATGATTATAAGGTATATTAAATAAATAATCACGAAATATATGAAATTATAATTATACTATATTTTTGTGTGTGTGTTTGTGTATATATATGTGTCCTTTACGTTCTTCCATTCAATTTAATACAGAAATGGAATCAATGTTAATGCATACATAAGACCTACCATTTCCAAGAATGGTCTATTCCATTTCACTTATCTATCTATTATATATATTTATATAATAAATATATATTATATATAAATCATTTTATGCATTTTATAAGTAATAATATCTAGAATAACTAATGAAAATATGTATTATAAATAATACTATTATTACCCCAAAAATTGCTTCAAAATGGAAATGATAAATTAATAGGTAATATAATGTCATAAGAGAATCATATATGATATCATAAATATTATTATGGTTCTTTTAAAAATTATTAACATGTCCAAACACACTATACAAGAGTTTCATACACAAATGGATGAAATCAGACATAAGGTAAGGGATAATTGTTCAATATCATTTTGTTATCTGAGTTTGTTTTTACTTAAATATTTACTAGATGAATATTTATAATACATTTCAATGATTTATAAAAAAATTAATAACATTTTTTCTATAATTCAGTAAATATTTTATGTAATTTTTATCCATTTTTTACTTTTACTACATGGTGTATAAGGAATATTTCTTTTGTTTACGATACGAGGTACTTTTTATTTTTCAAGAAAAAGTACGTGGAGAACGTTTTTTAAACATGTATGGAATGAATGGATTATTTATCATTTTTTAACATACTATTTCCATGAATAAACCATGATTCTATTTAAAATTTATTTTTAACTAAATAATTTTCTTTTAGTATTGAACGAAATTTACAGAAAATAAAAAAAAAATTTATGAAGAAAGGATATCTTCCTCATGAATATAGTTCAAGTGTTTTATCAAAATAATTTTCTATATAATATGATTCTATTTAAATAGGGTTATTATTTTATCCCTATAATTATATTTATTTAAATTTTCTAATGATAGAATGATAGTTTATATGGATTATGTAATTATAGAATGATGCTTAAGAAACCCATTTTATTTCATGAGTTGTGATATGATGAATGATTTATGTTTCTTTGTCACATGTAAAAATGATTTTATTATGAGATGGGTGGGACCTATATCTCCCTCTAATGAATTTGTTAATATTTATATCTCATGAGATATGAAGGATTTCAATGGAAAATAAATCCTGTTTTGGAATACAGGGATGGATCAATAAGTAAATATGGTTTAGTAATACATGGATGGAATGGAAAGTAAACCCAGTTCAGTAATAGAATTTTTCCACCGTGATGGTATTGGAAACAATTATTTTTTACTATAGAAATCACATTATGTGCATAATTTTTTTCCACAATTCCATGTTTTATGAAAATCTTATTTTATCATGGTTAATATTTTATTGGGATATATTCCTTACGAAATGCCAAGATTTATTTCATGACTTAGGATTTTGATATGTAAACATTATGTTCATGATTTTCCAATATTATGTTTATGATTTTTTTTATGTTCTCAATATTTATCCTTATTTAAAATTTTATATTACCCTTTTTATGTTTTATTTTCCCCATGATATAAAGAATGGTTTAAGTTATGAATAAAATGGGAAGATATTTATGGGAGATGTTGATGATTTTTCACCATGTAAGATGATTATGTTCCATATATCTAAAGGATCTAAACTAATATGGTATTTTGTTGACTTGGTTTCGTGTATTAAGTATTCCATAATAGTAACATAATTTCCATGTACATCAAGCTTGGGTCGTTAGAGTTGGTATTAGACTGAAGGTTTAGTCAACCTTAGGAAACTAGGATGTGAAAACCTTAGGTATATTCCTATAGATATTTTTAAATATTTTCTTGGGATTTCTTAAGTATATGTCAAGTAAAGGTTACAATACTATGGTTTTTTATAATAATAACTAACCTAGGGTTAAATTTAAGATATCATATATTGAAATAACATAAGTAATATACCATACATATGTGTTTCTAATCTATGATATGTATTTCTCACACATTTTATTTCAGTCTTATTAAATAACCAAAACTACATAGATCATAGTTAACCATTTAATGTTTTATATTGGGAATATTTAGTAATTATGAAAATTTATTTCATATGTGGAATCATTAGTTAGAGAATCATTAAGATGGTACGAGTATTGTTCATATTGCGAAGAACAAGGAGATTATAAAATGAATGTGGAAGGTATGTGATGTTCTTTCATTGTTGTTTACATTAAAACTAAGAATATTGTGTTGTGTAAAACATAAGACTTGATTTATATTTTATGAAAGGAGAAAATGATGAATCCATAGAAATGGTTTTATAATAATGTTATAATATTTAGGTGTATATGTTTCAGAGTTTATATATTATGTTTTATGAGTATTGAAATATAAAAATGTTTTTAGTATAAGTTTCTCATTAATGATTGGATAGGATATTTTGAATAGTTCTGAGGGTCAAAAAGTTATATTTAATGGTTGAATGATATACTTGGTGAACACATGATTAATGGGAAGATTACCCTTAATATGTCCCTTATGTTCGGTTAATGATGTTTGGCTAGAGAAATGAAGGATTTGAATAACTAAATTAGAAGGTGCTTGTTTCTTGAGATATAAATAAGGATTTATTGAGAATGTAATTATGCTATCATCGATGAATTATAAAATTTTTTGGAACATAAGGAATAAATCTATTAAATGTTAGAATAAGGAAACATGCATGTTTTCAATAAGGATATATGGTAATTTAGGTTATTACCATGACTCAAAAGAATACCTGATGAATTTATTCAAATGTTTGATATGTGACAAATATGATATATCATTGGATTAATGGGGGATAAATGAAGGTATTCACATTCTTGTTATATGACCATTCATATAATTGTCTTTTGTAATGTGAGTTTGGATTGAAGTATTTTGGTTAATCCTAATGGTCGGACTGGATTAGGTTGGGCCACAAATAGTATTTTTTAAGTCTAAATGATTTTTTAATATTATTTCTAGAATGTTATAACAGTATAGTTTTAGAAAATGGATAACCTATAGAATGGATGATAACCCATTTCATCGGACTAGGCCGTGGGAATCGAACACACAACAAAAGGGTGATAGGCCTTTATTTCCAATCACTGGCCTACAGGTAGTCCCTGGTTAGTACAAATTAGTTTTATTTTATTTAAGTGTTATGATATATGTTTTATAAGTCCATCATTATACCATATATTATTAATCCCGCTATAGCTGGACATGGGCATATTTTATTACTTTTGACATATAGAATGTTCAATATATCTATCACATGATCTGTTAACACTTGATGAATGTAAAATTAAACTCCATTTCAATAAATAAGATGTGAATTGTAAGTTGGACAAGGCATGAACAATAGTGAGATTGTACCATAATAAATTAAGTATTTATTCTTAGGAAAAATTCTTAAACTTAAAGGAAGGGATATTAAAAACCCAAAATGTTATCTTAGTACCTTCTTAATCTAATGAATCAAATGGTCCTTAAATCATCGCATATTTATGGCTTCCTAATGGTTAACATTCTCCAACCCATATTATCTATCAGTATCCCTAAAAACATTAGGATTATAATTCTCTTCCATATCTACTTTATCACTTCCCATATGTTTTCTCCTATGTGGAAACCCAGTTATGAGTTACATTGGGTAACCATTATGTTTATAACATTTATTTTTAAAAATGATTTTTTAGTATTTATTTTTATAATTTTGTATTCTATTAAAGAAACATTCTAGTAGTAAACAATTTATAACCCCTACGAATTTCAAGGAAAAAATTCATTTTTTGGGGGGTAAAATGCAATTATATGAGATTTTAAGTGATATATTCTCTTTAATTTCATTGATGAATTTTTTTTTACACTACAGAAAGATTATTTTGTGCTATTTGAAACACCGTATTAGCTTTTCATATACAAAACACTATACATGGATTGTGTTACGCACAAGTTCATCTTATTTTGATAGAATTCATTTTATGCAACCATAATTATATATTTTGTTCAATGTATAAATAAATATGTTTGGATTATGTTATATGCAACACCAAACGAATCCTCCACTGACTAAAAAACTAACATGAGTTATGTTACAAACAAGAGTGACCTTACTCGATATCATGTGTTTTACGCAATATTGAGTTTCACTAAAACCTGTTATATTATCAAAATAATATTATTATGGGATATTAACTAGATTTTATGATTAGTATCAACGGAATTGCAAAAATATTTTTAAAAAATTTTAAATAATGATTCATTGGTTTCCAAATTATTTAGAAATATAAATAAAGACCAATTTAGTATAAAAGATGTGTTTTTATAAAAACCAATTTCAGAAGAGAATAACTATGAATATAAATTCATATAAAAATTTTATGATTTTTCATGAAGAATATAAGTTATATTTTTAATTAAATATTATAATATCATCTTATATGTTTTTAAAAATGATATAAGAAGAAATTCTATTTTTTGAATAAAAGAAGTTATTTTCTAAAAATGTATTTTTACTACCTATTGATGGAGAACCGTCATTAAATCTAGTATTTGAAAATTTTATAGGTTCTATAATACATAATAATCTTCTTCTTTAGAAGAGGGACATTAAAATTTTCCTTTATTTTAATTTTGGTAGTTTTTATGAAGAAATTCATATTTTAATGAATAGTTAAAATTATAACATTTTAAATCAAAACTACCTTCTCATCACTTTTTTATATATAGTTAGATTATAAGTTTCATTTTTTAATGTGTAATTGTATTATATTTTTATCCTTTAACCCAATTTTTTTCATTATAAGTAATTTCATATTTAAATTGGACATAAACACATGTAAATAATTCGGTAGTTTTTTGCTCTTAAAAACCTACTTTCTGGTTTTGACAAATAGAAATAATTTTAAATTTGTAAATGTGAATTCTGTGTTTTGAATTTTGAAAAATGGATTTTTTATTTTCAATCACTATGAACAAATTATTTTAATTGGTTAATTTTTTGGATATTATGTATTGTAACTATGATAATTTTTATTTACTTCACTTAAAGGAAATTCTGGTAAATTTGGGTAACTAACAATATTATTAAGACAATAAAATTACCCTAACACCTGACAAAATCATATTGGATGAATTAAATTAGACCAATATCACCTAAGTGTATGGATTGATACATTAAATTGAATTTTTTTCTTTAATGTGATGTTATTATATTTAAAACAAAATTAAGTGACCACTTGTCACACTCATATATATTTTATGAATAATAATTTTAAAATAGAGATACACAAGATAGAACATAAAACCATAATAGTATCCAGTAATATAATGAAATTGTCTACATCATGTGAATTTATTTATAATTTTTTGAGAATAAATAATTTCCTTAAATGATGACACAACAGTAATGTATAAATTATTTTATTGATAAAAATCTCAAATAAATGGTTTCAAAAATATTAAAATAAATATCATGTGAACTAATTACTATACTCCATGAATTTTATAGGTGAATATGACTTGTTAGGAGTGTATTAGATTTTTTATATAATCTATCTTCTCTATTGATCTTATTTAATCTCAAATAAATGAATTGTGTCAAAAATGAAACTATTGATATTTTATGAAAATATCATATTATTAAATTATTTTAAAATCAAAAGAACATGTAATACATTCGAACTGAAAATTATATGGTTGAAAATTTATTACATTGTCCAATTATGGAATATTTACAACACATTAATAAATATTTATAACCTTTTTATATTTAGAATATTGTAACCATAAATAAAATTAAATAGATTGAATAAGGATAAATTAAAATGATATGGTTTAAAATAAACAGAAAACATGTATAAATTTTATTTTTCGAGATTATTTTGACTAATAATCATATCATCCTCAAACTAAATGAGTTTAGGATCATTTTAAACTAAAAATTAATTTCTAATAAATTAATTTGTCAAGGCTATCCAAAGGTGCCCCTCCCCTCTCTGATTAAAGGGAACCCCCCTTCTCTTTTAATCACACCTCAAAATCCATATTTCTCTACCAAACACTTCCTAAATCTCCTCCCAACATCACTTAATTCATCCTAAATTCCAAACTATTGGTATAAATCCATCGTAATGAGTCCTTTTGTTTATCCCAAAATGAGATACCCAAAAAAAGGTGTAATTAGTTGATCACATCTTTCAAAATTCTTTTCTTCTTCAACTTCTTCTTCTTATGATGTTTCTATTATAAAGTTATACCTTAAGTATTTTATACTTCATAACATGTTATTATAATTATTATACAACCTTATACCTCCTTTTTTCCATCCAATGAATAACAATATTACAATGTGTGCGTGCGTACAACTTACAGTCTCCACGTCGTGGTGTAATATGATATTCAACAATACATAATTTGGATAGGTATAATGATGAGTATGATGAATTTAAATAATTAATATAGCATTATAATTAATTTAAATCTCCATATAACATCCAATTTCATACTATCTGACCATCAAAATAATGATATTGTCACTCATTCATACATATGACTAACCATCTCCAAAACCCGATGAGATTCATTCTCCACGTTAACCATTCAAAAATGATTATAAGGTATTTATAATAAAAATAAATAAATATTTGATATTATAGATCTACAAGATTTATGTATGTATGTATATATATATATGTATTTCTTTTACATTCTTCCATTCAATAAAATATGGAAATGGAAACCGCATTCAAGCGTACGTACGCTCTACCGTCTCCATTAACATTGTATTCCATTTCTTTTATCTTACTACTATACATATATTTATATACTATATATATATATGTGATATATAATTCATGTTTTACATTTTTGAAGTATGTAAATCACGATCTATGTAATAATATCTTTAATAACAAGATGAAGCACATACGATTAATAAAATGATTATTATCGAAAACATTGTTTTATCATCTAATAGAATAATAAATGGGTAATATAAATTCATAAGTGAATCATATATGGAATCATAAATATTATTACAGTTCTATTACAAGTTTATAATATTTTGATAACCACTGTAGAAATTTTTTTTACACATACGAAAGAAATCAGGCCTATGGTATGGGATAGTTTTGCAATCTATATTTTTATCTGAGATTGTCTATACGTTCATATTTACGGGTGATATATTTATCATCCATGTCCAAGTTTTCTAAAAATGGTTTTGTAAATTTTTTACTATTTATCTCTATATTATTAAATTAATTTTTACCCATTTTTTGAAATTTACTACATGGAATAGTATGAATCATTATATTGATTACCTTACGAGGAACTTTTGGAAATTTCTGGAAAAAATACAAGGAGAATGTTTTTTTAACATATACATAATGAATGTATTTTTTACGGTTTCATAACACATAATCTCTAGGATGTTTCCTCTACACTATTTTATCGTTATTTTCAAATAATTTGTTTCCTTTTAAAATTTCACGACATGTTGACAAAATAAATATAATTTTATGAAGAAAGGATATTTTTCCTCAAGAATTTAGTTCAAGTGTTTTATGAAAATTATTTCCCATCTAAAATGACACTATTCATATAGGGTAATGTTCCACTCCCTATTTGTTAATGATGGAATGATATTTTATATCGGTTATGTTATCATTGAATGATGCATAAGAAACCCATTTTATTTTATGGGTTATGCTATGATGAATTATTTCTTTTTTTTTGTGTCACATGGACTTATATCATTCTCCAATTAAATGGGTACATATTTTTATCTCATGGGATATATATGAATCGAATGACAAGTAAATTCAGTTCAGTAAAACAAGGCTAGAACAACAAGTAAATCTAATTTAGTAATACATGGTTGGTATATCATGTAAACCCGGTTGAGTAATTGAAATTGTTCACTATGATGGTCTTTGTAACTATGCCTTTTCTTCTATGGAAATTATATTAGGTGCTTAATGGTTTTACAAAATACCATGTCTCATGACAATGTTATTTTATCATGCTTAATGTTATTTTATGATCAATGCCATTATAATTTCCAATATATATTTCATGACACATGATTTTGATATTTAATCTTTATATTCATGATTTTAAATTCTTAGGTTTATGGTTTTTTTTATATTCTCAATTTTTACCATTATAGAATTTTTTATCATCCCTTTTAATGTATTCTTTTCCCTAGAATATAATGAAATGTTTTAGGTAGGGAAAAAAGAATAAGATCTTTATGGGAGATATTGAAGATCTTTCTGCAAGATAGAATATTATGTTCCAATTTTCCAAAGTCACTAAACTAATATAGTCTTTGGGAATCTTTTATGACATATATTAAGTATTCCATATATGTAATGTAATGTCTATGTACGTCATGCTTGGGTCATTAGAATAATTCCTCAAAATATTCCACATAATGACTATGTTGGAAAACACGCAATCATGAATCAGATAATTATTCCATTCACCTTAAACTCTCTTGAGTCATAGGTTATCACATTATCATTCTACCGAAATACATACCCAAATGACTTCTCTAAAGATACACTTTAAATGAAAAAATATATCCCTACTCTAGGGTAGGGTGAGTATTGTTAGGCTGATTTACCACTTCTTATTCTCTTTGAAGCTCACTTAATACTCATATATCCAAACAAAAATAAAGATTATATGATTATGCTTGGATAGAGGTTTTGTAAATAATGACAAATTTATCCAAAATCACATATAGTAACAATATAATCCACATAAAATATGTATATTCATCATATATTATATTATAGGAAAATATTCAATCACCAAAGTCTATAAAGGGGCCACATAAATCCCAGTACATGTGATACCATCCCTATGAATTCCACTTTCCCCATCAAAAACCAAAATTTACTATACATTGCATATAAATTTCCCTTCATCAATTTATTCTACACTAAATTTAATTACCTATAAAATTCCTACTTGGTTTTGTAGTATATAAGGATAATATCTATTAATATTTCCACTACATTTTCATGGTAATATATAATTAAATTATTTATTATGTTCAAAAATATCAATAGATAATTTATGAATCAAACTGGAATTATTATGATGTTTTAGTTCATTTTCCTTGTAAAATAAGTGGACTTCAGAACATCCTCCTCCTTCAACGTTTTTATTGAATTTTTATATTTATGATAGAATGACTCAAATTAATGTTTTTATGAAAACTAAGAGTTTCAAGATATGAAAACTCACCTAGGATCAAAGTTAGATTACTATGAAATGAACATATTGTCCATCCCAATCCAAAATAAAAAATGGAAACTTGAGAATCGACCCATGACTATTGACATTCATCCTTAATGCATAAAGAGGAATTCAAAATACTACCTACCAAGAGCTATATCACTTTTTGACATCGACTTTTGATGTCTCCTCCTACCAGTCGTTATTTTTTATAGACTCCGACTAATTTTTCATTGAAGGAAAAAAATTCATCTATGAAGAATCATTTTTTTCAACTCCAAGAAGATATGTTATAATATATTTTATGAGTTACTAATCTCCCTACAATGTATTCATATATACTTTATTCACCCTATTTTTTGGTTCCCTGAAGTAATAATAAAAGTCTTGCCACCAAATTTGGATCATCTTCAACAGAATCTTCCATTTCGATGTCTTTTGTAGATGCACCAGAGTCATCAAGATCATCCATTGATATATAAATGTATTTTTATAACATATTATTATAATCACCCTCTATGATAGTTTTATAATTATGGTTCAAAATCACCACGATTACAATGATTTATCATAGTTTCATCTTGTGAACATGATTTGTGTTTTTCTACATTATCCTATATATAATAATTTTCTTTATCCTTCTATGAAAAATCATATTCCCTTAAAATATACTCTTATATAGAATCTATGAATGAAATTAGCTCTCTAGGGATTGAAAATAGGGTCTAAACGAAATTCAATGAAAAATACACTCACTGTAGCCACTGCTATTGAGGAAAATGGAAAACCACGTCTACTATTTCCATGTCCAATTAATAAAGGTGTTATTATCAAAATAATGTAAATATAATTTTTAACATTTGTAACATGAATGATTTTACTTTTATTAATATTATAAAAAACATAAAAAAGGGCTTCCAACTTATATGGATTATCATCCTCTTCGACACAAAAATTAACAATTAAAAATATCCACACTGTTATATTATAAAATATTCCTAATAATATCCAATATATTGATTTTTTATTTTAATGTAAATCAAAAAATTAATATGTTTATTTTTTCCTAGAATTTATTTTGAAAATTCTTAGGAGCTAACGGAGCCACTTGTATTCCAACATCCGGGTTCATGTATCCACCAATTTATAAGCCATTCATGAAAGAAAATAACTTTCCAAGAATGTTGATTTTAGTTAAAATGACATGAATCCCATTTCCATTTATTATTAGATGACCAATGGTTTTTTATATATAATACTGAGTTATATATCTGGATATAATATTAATAGTTCCTTCTTGATCTTGAACCCTTGTGGGGGATTAATCATAGTTTCACACCAATTCTAAATTGTCGATACATATCGTCATCTCCTTGAGAACCATGACTAACTTTTCAAGAGATACATGATCGATTGAGAATGGAGAAGAAATCTCATTGTATTTTTCTAGGATCGAGGAGTCAAATATATTTTAGAGGGTTTATATAATGTTTCTAGTGCAGTCATAGAAATGTGGCAAACCACTACTTGTTTTTATATGTTGGATCTAATATCCTTTAATATTTCAATATAGTATTAGAAATTTTTTGTTGGTTAGTCCATAAACAGCTAAATAAATACAAGTAGACCAAATAAAATGGATTTACCTATTTTATACTTTGATTGTGTCAATACATGAATATCTATCACCACAGAATTTCTCATTGATATGAGAATGTGATGAATGTGCATTAAGGGAAATAGTTGTTCCATTGTCAAAATCTATAAAGGGACACATAAATATAGTATTGATGACTAATATCCATGATAATGAGGTTAATGGAGCATTTTCATTTTCGATATTAAATAATTAGGTGTCAAAGGAGCTCTTTCACATTGAATAAGTAGTATATGAGGTTGTGGGATGTGGAACATCTATAGACAGCTCGTTAGTACATGTGCCTCCTCTTTAAACTTTAAATATTGATATATATATATCAAATATCATCCTTATATAAGTATTAATCTCCATGTAACTAATAAAAAATTCATTAATTCACTGTTGGTGATACAGATTGTTTAAGATGATCATGTTATATTGATAGTAATCGATACGTGGATGCATTAACCCATCCTACTTAACAAAAATGAAAAGTTCACCCATTGTTGATGCAATCTAGAATTTTAAATGCACGTCATGATTTTACCATTATTTCTTCTTTAGTTTATCTAGTTAAATGGGGTCCATTTTACAGAGAGTCCAAGATATTGGTAATGGTCCAATTATATGTTCAACATAGAAATCAACATCCCATGCAGAGGACGTCAATGTATTTTTTTGGGTAATAAGTCAGTATAATCCTTTACTATGGGAATTTCATCAACAAAGATCCTAACCTTTTATTGAATCATTTCATTCGGATATACATCATCACAAGAAAACAATATATATTATTAGAAATGTGTTTTAAAATGAATTTTATCCTTCTCCTTACATGTAAATATAATTATAGGGTAGTATGAGATATATAAGATGATTTCGTTCTACTGAATATTGATATGGGATCCATATAGAGACAACTAGTCCAATCCTAGAATAGCAACACAGACCTCAAAAGGTATTATGACATGGTTTTCTAAGAGATTCATCCAACATATATAAAATTGATAAGAGTAATTAACTTGAGACGAAACAATCATTCCATAATATTATTTATCAAATAATAAATCCTTAATTTTTTTTGATGATGACATTTTTATACAAAATAAGTAGGATATGAATGAGTAAGTTGAACCAAAATGATAGAGTATGTTCTATATTTTATAATTAATAACTATCATACTTGTCCCTATATCATTTCTTTGATCCACATTCATAGCACTAATACCATATTCCCAAACATGATCAATTTTAATTGGGGTGTAATTGTTATTTTTAATCTTTGAAAACCCTTAGCATAGTGTATTGGTATTAAAAAAGGTTCTTATTTTAATCCTAAGGTATTTTTTGGTCTAATTATACTAATCCAATAGAATTAGAAAATGTGTTACGGTAATACTAATATCATTTTTACCCTTAATTACCCTATTTAATTTCAACCGTGGTAAATAAAAATAAAAAAAATTACTATTCACCAAAACATATTTTTATCTTATTGAACCACATTTTACTCCTTGATATTAATCGTGTCTCTCAGATTATATAAATTCCACTCAAAAAAGCATTATGATTACGTTTTATGTGAATTTTCAAATTCTCCTAGGAGATGGGTAAAAGACGGTGAAAAGTTCAATAAAATTTTAATATATCAAACATTATTATAAACTGACTCTAATGAATTACATTGAAATATATAGGTATTATGTATATATTTTAACCTAAAATAAATTTAAATAAAATAAATAATTATTTAAATAAAAATTTGGTTTTAAACTATAACTCAGTGTTTTTCACTATTCATCAAAAATTGAATGTTTTTAGAAAAATACCAAAATTTAACCCTAGGCTAATATCGATATTCCAAATCCTAAAATGAAGTCGATTTTAAAAGAAAAAATTTAAATAATTTCAAAAGGTGGGTTTTACAATTCATAACGGCTACATTGATTGGATGTAGTGTCTGTTAGAACTCGATGTTGCATACAATGCAAGCTATTGCATTATTCAAATGGAAGTGTATCGTAGAAGCTTGGGGTGTTACATTCTATCCTCCTTCAAATAAATTCATCCATGAAATTTTAAGAATACTACCGCATGAAAAGGCGCGGGTGTTTCTTCATCATTAGTTCCCCAGGTTCCCACGTTGCCTCTTCCATCTTATGGTTTCTCTAAATAACTTTTTCCAGAAAACTCATCTGGTTTCTCAACACTTGTTCTCTGTTATCAAGAATCCTGACTGGCTCATCACAATAAGATAGATCGGGTTCCAGTTCTACTTCATCATAGGTGAGTACATGTGTTGGGTCAGGCATGTATTTTCTCAACAGTGATACATGAAACTCATCGTGAACATTGGAGAGATTTGGCAGCATTGCCAAACGGTAAGCTACAACCCCAATTCATTCTAGACTTTGGAATGGTCCTATGTACCTAGGACTCAATTTACCTTTCTTAATGAAATGTATAACTCCCATACATAGAGATACCTTCAAGAAAATAGGATCCACTACATGAAGTTCCAAATCCTTCCTTCACTTATCAGTATAGCTCTTCGGCCAACATTGAGCTACTTTGATGTGGTTTTGGATTTCCTTCACCATTTTCATTGTTTCCTCAACCAGTTCTGGCCAACGTGTTTTCTATCACCAACATCATCCCAACAGGTTGGTCTGTGACATATCATTCCATATAAATATTCATATTGTCCCATCTCAATACTCGAATAGAAGCTATTGTTATAGGAAAATTCTACCATAGGTAAATATTAATCCCACATACCCTGAAAGTCAAATAAGGAAGATCTCAACAAGTTCATCAAAGGATTGAATAGTCTGTTCTGATTTTCCATCTATTTGAGGGTGGTAGCCAGTACTCAAATGAAGTTCAGTATCCAAGGCCTTCTAAAGACTCTTCCAGAATCTTGAAGTAAAATGGGGATCACGATCAGAATCAATCGATAGGGGTACTCAATGAAGTATCACAACATCATTAATATATAGTATTTATAGACATTAAAGTTTTAGATCTTCTCTTATAGAATGAAAAGTTTTTTACTTGGTATGATGATCAACAATGACCAATATTTAATCGATCATTCTATGAGTTTTTGGTAGCCCCATTAAAAAGGCCATCATGATATTATCCCATTTACACTTAGGTATGGGAAGATGTTGCTTGACTCTTCGAGGTTGGTGCCTTCTAGATTTCAGTTGTTGAAAAACCATACATCTTGATAATAAATCTGTAGATTTCCCTCTTCATGTTGTCCCACCAAAAACGTTCCTTCAAATATCTATATATATTGGTGCTCCCTGGGTGTATAGATAAATTGGAACTATGAAAATCATCTAATAATTCCCTTTTTATATCAGGTTTATCAGGAACACAATGTCTCTTACCAAATTTAAAAATTCTTTCTTCATTCACAAAGTCACTCAATCTCCCATCATTAATTTTGTTAATCTTGTATTAAAACTCTTTGTCATTGGTCTGAGAACTCTTTATCCTTTCTAGTAAAGATAGTTTCGTAACCATTTTAAAAAGTATTACGTTTTTTCCTTCAATGGATATTCCCATATACATCTTTACTAGATCAATGTATATAGGATCCTTTTCCACTCTCATCATGTTAAATACTCAACGATCATTTCTACTCAAAGCATCTTCCACCTTATTTTCCTTCCTCGGGTGGTAGTGTACCATTCAATCATAATCCTTGAGACGTCCAATCCATCGCTTTTGCCTCATGTTGAGTTCTTTCTTTGATAAAATATATTTCAAACTCTTATTATCGGTGTACATCTCACATTTTTCACCTTAGAGATAATGTATCCATGTCATCAAATCAATGATTACAGTAGCTAACTCAAGATCATGTGTAGGATAGGTTTTCTCATAAATTTTCTGTTGTCGTGATGCAAAGGCAATAAACCTATCATTATGCATAAAGACAAAGCCAAGTCCTTTCTTTGAAGCATCATAATAAATAACAAACCCATCATTCCCCAATGGTAGAGTCAATATAGGATAACTGACTAATCTTATCTTCATTTCTTCAAAACATTCTTCACACTATTTTCTCAAAATAAATTTAACCCCTTTACATGTGAGCTTCGTTAATGGGTTAGCAAATTGGGCTAAATTCTACATGATATACCGATAATAACCTGCTAAACCAATTAAACTGTATACCTCAATTATACTCATTGGCGCTGGCCATTCTTGGATTGCTCTTGTCAAGGAAGGCTCAATAGAGATTCCCTCCATATAGACAATATGGCCTCGAAAAGAGATCTCTCGAAGCAAAAATTCACACGTGCTAAACTTCCCATATAATTCATATCTTATAAGAGTCTTTAGTATAATGCGCAATTGATTTTCATGAACTTAGTAGCATTTGGAGTATACCAAGATATCATCAATAAATGCCACCAAAAAATCATCGATGTTTTTTTTGAAAACTCTATTCCTTACATCCATGAATACAGAGGGTGCAATATCAATCCAAAAGGCATTACTCCAAACTCATAATGCCCGTACCTAGTTCGAAATTCTGTATTCGGAATATCTTACTTCTTCACACAAAACTTATGGTATCAAGATCGAAGGTCTATCATTAAAAAGTATTGAGCTCCATGATGTTGGCCAAATAAATCATCTATTCGAGGTAGGGAATACTTGTTCTTTATTGTTATAGCATTGATTTCCTTGTAGTCGATACATAACCTCATAGATCCATGTTTCTGCTAAACAAATAGGACATGGGCTCCCCATGGGGAAACACTAGGGTGAATAAATCCCTTATTACTCAATTCCTCTAGTTGTTTCTTTAGTTCAACTAATTCCACAGTAGAAATTCTATCAGGGGTCTTTGATATAGGCCTTGAAACAGGAATTAAATCAATATAAAACCCAATTTCTCATTCTAGAGGATGTCCTGGTAAATCTTCCAGAAACGCATCTACATATTCTTGTACAATAGGAACACCATCTATTTGAACATTCCTTTCCTCACCCACAGTTATTTCATTCTCTTCCTCTTCGATAATTGAATTTAGTTGAGCTATTGGGGGAGGATCTAGATAAGAATTAGCTGGTGATAATTCTTCTCTAAAGTTAAGGTGTTCTTTATCATCATCATCATAATAAATCATAACCTCTTTCTTCTTAAAATAAATCTTCACAACAATTTCTGAAATCCAATCCATATTGAGGATTATATCAAATTCAACCATCGGTATGATGATAAGAGTATTAGATAAAGAACATTTATGTGCTCTAATGGGGACTGATTCACAAAACATTGTTGGAACGATACTTCTCTTGGGAGTTTTGACTGACAACTCCATTGTTAAATAAAATAGGAAATATCTAATTTTCATAGGAAACTGGGAAGATATGAAACAATGTGATGATCCACAATCAAATAAATCATTTTCTAAACTAGAGGAAAGCATTAAATTACCTCCCACGATGCCTTTCGGAGCTTTTACCACAGTAGTAGTGATAGCATAATCTTGGCTCTGATCCCTTGTCCATTTTGAGGTAAGTTTCCCTGATGCTTAGGAAATTCATATGCATAATGTCCCATCTCCCTGCAATTATAGCATTGAACATCAGTAGCTTCTTTCTTCCCCTTGCAATCACGATTTTTGTGGCCTTTTTCACCACACTTCTAATAGACTCCAATTTCCTTCAATTAAGTACCAGTGAGTTTCATTCCACATTTACTAAAGGATGGATATTAATATTTTCCCTTCATCCCCTTATTTACATTCCCATAGTGATCAACAGATCTCTTCTTTTCTTGATTTTCTTTAAAGTCGTAAGACTCAGAGAATTCTTTTTCTATTTTGATAGCACATGAGACAATATCTTCGTATGAAGTGAAGTATTGTGATACTAATGTTTGATGGTGAAATAGTTATAAACCATCAAATAAACGATCAATATTACTCCCTGGGATACGTATATAATCTGATGCATGCCTCGCTAACCTTGTAATGTTAGCTTAATACTTTGTGACATTCTCATCCTCCTTTTGTCTCAGACTCAAAAATTGCCTTTCCATATCTGCTCAATGGTCCCTAGGAAAGTATTTTTCTAATAAAAGCTCGTTAAACTCCCTCCATTCCATATTTGATACTTCCTTGTCATCATTTTTGTTTTGAATCAATCACCACCATTGATTAGCATCCCTAGTATGGCGGTAAACTGCCATGACAACTTTTTTATTTTCACTACTCCCCAAAGCATGGAATATTTTCTCTAAGGAATTTATCCATTGCTCAGCCACTAATTGATTTATACTCCCATTAAATGTCAGTGGTTGTTTCCTCATGAAGTGATCTAACATTGATTCTCCATTCTATGGATATGGGTGCTACATACGGGTAGGGTTATTATTCATAACCTGAGTATGTTGGCATAGTGATTATCTGATCAGCACCAATTGTATTACCAGCTCCAATATAATTATCTTGAGTAGGATGGAAATCCATACATGGAGTGCATGCATTGGTATGGTTTCCATTCGTTCCACTAGGCGCCATTTCTAAACAATGTTATAAACTAGATCAGTTTATGAATCCAAATACATAATTCTAAACATGTAAAACGTTTAACATAAATTGAACAGTTGATGGATATAATCCATAATCATAGATAAAATTATTTGATGAAGTATATACTCATAAACCCTTCATAATGGTTTCCAATTAAAATGAGTATTATTCTATGAATATCCCCCGGGTGTGTCGTAACCAGGAGTTCACCAAGGCCCGTTGTCATGCACCAGTTCCTATTCAAGTCTAGCTCAAAGATGTGTTTTCGTGTTTTACCCCTAGGTACATCTTTGACAGAGCCACATCTACCTGCTCGTATCCTGACAGGGATGTATTTCTTGGAAACATCACAAAATCCATACAATACAAAAATTTAGGATGTTCTTCTATACTATTCCTCAAATTCTATCATAGGGCTATGTGCTCTAATTATATTTTATCTAAATATAGATCCCAAGGATTGTACTAAACATCCTATTATACCAACTATAACCCCCCGACCCCAGTTACCCAGAGTCGGTGCATTATTACATAACATTTCCTTGATCACAAAAGATCAAGTCTTGAAAGACCAATTATTTTAGTGGCCCTAGAATCACTAGATACATTTATAAAATTTACATTACATCAGAAAGTGAAAAACTACAAAAATATCATGTCCCCATAGACCACACTCATATCCCTACATACTATCCCTTCAGGTAAATCATAAAATAATTCTTCACATCCTAGGTAAAAATAATACATAGAAAGGGGTGATCTCAGATGCCCAGTAAGGATAGAAATATAGCAGAAACTTTTATAAATAAGCATTAACATTTAAGGCAATGTATAAATAAAAAAAGCCTTTAAACACGAACATCAGCATAATATGGCATAAATAAAATGAATTAATTCCATTTAATTATTCACATAGATATTATACTAGTCAAATAATCACATGAAATATAAATAACCACTTTCATAATGATGGAATGCATAATGCCATATTATCATTACCACATAGTCAAGGCCTTGTGCCACGCCTAAAAATAATATTTTGTCAAGGCCTTGTGACAAGAAAATAGTTTGTATCATGAGACCTACCGATCCATCGAGAAGCTATAGCGGGACCCACCTGTCACTTAATCTATCTAATGCATTCCTCATATGAACATGTTTAAATATAACATAAACATTCATATTAAAACAAGCATACGAAATGTCAATATTTTCTCCATAAAACATGAATGGTATAAAAATAACTCATCCACAATCAAACAAATCAGAAAACCATCAATACGATATTGATGTTTTGTATCATAATAAATCAACTTCAAATAATCTTAAAATCCCTCAGAGAATGTTGACATAGATGAAATCAAAACTATTGAGAGAAATATCTCTTCTTTTTAAATCATTTAAAATTCACATAATTTTAAAATAAAACATTTAAGTTGAAAATATACTTATAATATTGTATGGGAATCTTTTAATTTTTTATAATGGTGGAAAATAGACGCACCCACCGTATAAGTTAAAAAAATACATTCTTTCCTTAATTCAGTCGAAAATTTTAAAAATGACCCTGTTTGGAAAACAAAAAAAAATCTTTATAAAATTATTATAAAAAGTAACAAAAGGGTATAAATGACTTTAACGCATAGTCTGTAAAATAGTAAGAATGATTTGAAATTCATTTTTAAGAAACATGGATGTTGATGATAAAGAGGTCTTAATAGATAATTACAAACACACAAACTCAGATAATGAAGAGATTGTGAAATAAACACTTACCTTGTACTTTTCATTGCTTGATGGTAGTTCAGACTCTTCTATAATGGTGAAATAGTTGTTATTAAATTATAGAAGAATCATATACATTAATATTATATCATATATTATCTTTTAACATTGCTTTGTTAATAATATCATAGTATTATCATCATTTCAGGTGTTAACTAACTCGTTTTCTTTTATATGTGTTGTTACGTAATCCATGTTTGTTATGGATATGTTGTATCATATTCATATATAGAAATATATCAAGTCCATAACCATTATTTTTAATCATCAAATGAAAATTAGTCTTCAATGGATATGATGGAGAATGAATCTCATCGCGTTTGTGGAGACGGTAGTCCGTACGTACGCACGAGCGACAATATCATTCTTTTGATATTAAAATAATATATAATTGGATGGTATATCATATAAAAAGAATATTTATAGTGTTATATTTATTATTTATTTCAATTACACATCATTATCATACCCATCCAAATAATAATGTTTAAAATAATATTTACACCACGACGTGGAGACAGTAAGTCGTACGTACGCACGTATGGTGACATGTCATTCAATGGATGGATAGAATACTGAATATGGTGGTACCATATTTATAATAACATAAAAGTATATATAATATACTAGAATTATTATTTTAGAATGGAAATAACAAAGAAAGAAGATATAGAAGAAGAAAGGAACTTGAATGAGGGTGGTGAAAACATTACCTCTTATTGGGGTTCTTACTTTTGATTTCATCAAAAGGGATCCAATGGTTGGATTTCTGATCAATCTAAGGCATCTAGGTTGAATTATGGAATTTTAGAGGATATTGGGGCAATGTTTGGCCGGACCAAAATACATTGATGGTATGAATTTGAGAGAAGGGGGAGTGCACTATTATAAGAGGGGTGAGGGGCACCATAGGAAAAACATAAAATATTATTTTATAATAAGTTAATATTTGGTTTATAATCGCTCCAAAGTGACTTTTTTCTAAGATAAGGTGGGGATGGGTCGAAATCCTCTCAACCAATAGATTTCAGACACGTTTGGGTCACTATATTAACCTTATCATCTATTTTTAACTCTTAGTTAAATAGTTTGACATTTACCATTCTCTTTGTATTTTTATAATATATGGTCAATAAACATACTACACACATCCGATCGAACCACAAGTAGTTCATTAATGAGACACATATCATTATATATGTCCTTTGGCCGAACATTATATTTTTAGGAATATAATATGACGTAACAATATAATATTTCTTTTAAAAACACTTTTATGTCAATTTTGACAGTATTTGGTATTATGTTTTCTCTAAATTCATAAAAGCATTATTACTTCGAAAAAAATCATATAACCAACCATAATATGTTATTTTAACCTATAAAATTAGTTTAATTCATAAAATTTCTCAAATTAGATTTATTTGGATATTTATAATATAAATTATTTTAATATTTCAATGATTATGTAATTACTGCATCACCATGGTGTCATAAATAAATTAAATTATTTAATGTCTAAAAGTTATAAATAAAATATTATTATGCAGGAAATAGTTTTAGATTTATAATGAATATTTATAAACGAATTTATCTTATGTATAACCCTATATTGAAATATTTTAGTTATTTAACTTTGATTTTATCTCTTTTAACTCTTCTTTGAATTAAATAATAATAAATGTCCTAATCTAATCCAAGTAGACCAAAGAGGTTCATATTTTTTTCCTATGTTTTTCTTTTGGTCGAATTATACTTAGAAAATAGAATTAGTACATGTGTTAGGTAATAATAATATAATTTTTACCCTTAATTTCCCTATTTACTTTTAACCATTGCAAATAAAAGTCAAAAAGTTACTATTCACCAAAAAAATTATCTTATTGAACCAAATTTTACTCATTGATATTAACCATGTGTCTCGGATTTTGGAAATTCACTCACAGAAGTGGTAAAATTAACTTTTATGTGAATTTGAAAATTCGTCTAGGAGATGGGTAAAAGAGGGTGAAAAGTTCAATAAAATTATAATATATATAAAATTATTATAAACTAACTCCAATGAACTAAATTCAACATATATAGGTTTTATGTACCTATTTTTACCTAAAATAAATTTAAATAAAATAAAAAATTATTTAAATAAAAATTCTGTTTTAAACTATAACTTAGTGTTTTTCACTATTCATCAAAAATTGAATGTTTTCAGAAAAATACCAAAACTTCTCCCTTGGCTAAATTTGATATTCCGAATCCAAAAATGATGTCCATTTTAAATGATAAAATTTATATAATTTAAAAAATTGGGTATTACTATTCATAACAGCTATTTTGATTGGTTGTGGTGTGAGTTAGAACTCGAAGTTGTGTATAATGCAAGCTATTGTGTTATTCAAGGGAAGCGTACCATGAAAGCTTGGGGTGTTACATATGGTGACATTCCGCCCAGAAAACCAATTTCATTCATTCTTCCATTACCACCATTAACGATTAAAAAAATTATTTAATTACTCTTTTATATGATATATTTTATATTTAATATTTTTTTCTTTTTGAATTATTATATAACCCATAACATGATATTTCCATTTTATGGGAATATGATAACATCATTTGTGGAATTTTGGACTATCTCCACCTCAAATCAAGGTGATTCATTCACACATTACATGAAACATATTAATAATGGGTTTAGTAAATTTATATGAACTTTATTACATAATAATTATAATGGAATCTTAATATATATATTTTAGTGTATTTCTTTCTTTAAGTACATAATTAAATGGAAACAACGTTCATCCATACATACAGCCTACAATCTCTAGAAATTGTGTATTCTATTTCATATTTCAATCGTTTATAATTTTTTTAAAATAAATAAATAATGAATATATATTTTATTTTCTGATGTTTTAATTTATGTATATAATATATTCATGATCTACGTAAGAAGAACATGAATTACATGTAGAAATATATATAAAAATTTAATCGGTAATTACCAAACAGAACATTAACAGGGAATTGATAATAAAATGGTAATTTAATGTCATAATAAAATCATATATGGTATTATATATAAGAATATGGTTATGTTTTAGATATATAATAAACATAATATTTTTATATTGGAGTTATGAATGTGTACAAATAAAAACAATACATAAGCAAATGGTTTTCTGATATGACATTAATTTCTATGAGATATATGATATATTAACAACTTATTCTTATTGTGTGATGCAAATACATTCCAATTAAATGTTAAATAATGAATTTAAATTATTTATTTATATTCAAATTTTGAATTTATTTTTTTTCCTTCATGGATCTCAGGATTTAAAATTCGCCCAAATCATTATGGGTTTTCTAGTCTCGCATTTATTTATATGAGACATATGCCTTAATAACCACTTTTTTATTTTCTGTGTCACATATATTTCACATGACTATATTATATGATTATTATCCTTAAAATTATTTTAATTATCATATCTATTTTTTATATATCGTTTATGTAATTTATGGTACAAAATGTATCAAATCAAAAAAGTAATTTTGTCTCAATTTTTCTTCTTTGAGAAACAAGTTATCTCATGCACCTATATTTCTTACTTGGTATATATATTTTCTTTTGACATGTAGTATATTTATGTAAGTATTCTTCATGATATTTTATGATTTTTTTATTTTATTCATTTATGGGGATTATGATTATTATTTTCCAATGTTGTAAGAGTTCATTACTACAATCTCATCATTTATCAATATTGTTTATGATTTATCTTCCATAAGATGAAATATTATGATCAATATCTCAAGAAATATAATTTATTTTATTATATTATTTATATTCAATATATATTTATGTAATGGATCATTTTTTCTACTACTTATTACTTAATATAATTAAGATAATTTTTTTATGAAAATATTACTTTATTTCTCACTTTGGTTAGAAATATGTTTTAATTAAAATCCTTATTCTCTTAAAAGTTATTAAAAAAAATTATACTATTATGCTACATCCAATAAAATAAAAATTTTCACATTATTTACCTTATTAATAGAATGTTTTTTTAAATAATATTCATGTCTTATTTTTATCTAAAAACTTTTAAATAAAATTCATCATTAACGAAATGTTGGACATGTAAGGATATATCCACCATCATAACCATTATTTCATTGAAATGTCATTTGAATTATTAAAAAATTTATTTTCTTAATAAATGTTTTAATTCATATTTGGAAAATTCATTACATTAAATTTGGTTTCCAAAGAAAATGTTTTTCTATGAAAATTATGTTTATGAAATTTTTTATAGGATTTTCAATTTCCCCTAGTACGTTTCCAAGATTATTTTCAAAGAAAAAATCCTTAAAACATTTTTTGTGATTTATAAATGTATTTTTAAATAATAAAGGACATTTTTATCTACAAATATAATTTAATGATTTATAAATCTTACAATATATATTTCCAATGATGTTTTGAATGAAAATTATTTTAAAAATGTTTTATTGCATTTTTTAAATGATTTAAAAATAATGATTGTTTACCATAAGGAAATATCCATGTTATCATCAAAAATATTTCTTAATATATGATTAAATTACATTATATAAATTTTTCTTTACTAGGGATCCAAGGAAACCGTTTTTTTTCTTTATTACAATTTTTTATGATTATGATGACAAGTTCTTTATGAAGCCCACTTATCTTCACAGTTTATACAATAATTAAACTATCAAGAAGCCCACTTATTTAAAAAAAATTATATGATGAATATAGTTTGATGCCTATCATTTTTACACATGTTATGATAGGATGAAATTTTTATAATTTCTATTTCAATTATGGGGTTATGATATGATGTTTACATAACCCATAACATTTGATGTGTCCTGATAAGACGACTGTTTTATTATTATATGGAACATTGATGAATGATTTTATTATTTGATGGGTGGGACCTATATCTCCCTCCAATTAATTAGGTGATTATTAATGTGAAGTGATCTCAAAGGGTACATGGGAGGTGTTTGAAGTCCATAACAAGAGGGTAAATTGGAGGGAATATCGATCCTGTAACCAGAGGTTGCACAAGAAGAAATCCCAATCCCATGAGGGTAAACTATGTGGGAATCCAAAGAACCTATAAAGTGGGTATAGGAGATGGAATCATAGTTCCATAATAAGAGAGTACATAGGAGTGCATCGCAAGCCCATGACCATAGGTTACATGGGATGTCATCCCAAACCCATAATAAGAGTGTACACTGAATGGAATCCCAATCTTAAAAGAAAATGATACACATGATGTCATATCAATCATGAAGAAGGTACTTGCATTATTATCCTAATACTAACTTGTTATGATGGTTTTGTTAGGTATCCTTGACGTAGTAATTTTTATGCTTATGTGTATTCCACAATTCAATGTCTTATTCATATTTTATTTTCACATGGATTATGATCTTTATTCCCTTGTTAGTGATTCCATATTTATGAAAAATATTAATCTAAGAGAGTTTATTTTGATCATTGATATACAGGGTATGATATTTTAATTTTAGGATTATGATCTCATATACTAATTCTAATGTTATATATACAAATCTCCATTTTTTACACTTACTGAGAATCTTATCTCCCCCATTTTTCCTAGGGCATGTACTACGATAATATATTAAATATTCATCTAAAATAAGTTAATATACTTATATATTATTCCTAGTTCACTATAGATAATTGTGTAGAATATTTCATTAAAAATAAAATAAAAAAGATAATTTGTAACCAAAAACTCCTGAATGATGTGTGAATGATCCCTTGCCATGAGTTACATATTTATTTTTTTCATACACTTGAATTCTTTCTAATCTAAATTATGATTATGAAATAGATACCTAAAAACATTTTCCAACCATATTAACAATTCAAATTTCATGTAACTATCATCTTTTTTTATTTATAATATAGTTGACATTCCTTTTATCATTACATGAGGTATTTTACCAATGTTTCATAATACGTAATATATGGTGACCATGGAAAAAATTGATAAAAAATAGATTCATAATATCAATAATATTAATAGTGTTATGGAAATAATAAATATATATTAAATATACTTCTAAATCCAAATATTATGTTTGGTGATGACAAATGAAACTACGTTCTCATGGATGAGATAGTCCACTAGTACGAATGATTAATGTTTCCATTTCTCAATAAGTTAGAGGGAATGAAGGTAAATTCTAATTAGAATTTTAAAATCATATTTATCTTATATATATCATATTTATTTATAAATTACATAAATTTGATCTAACATAAATTCCATTGATGAAAAATGGTAGATGTTGCAGTAGGGAGGCTATATTTTGTGCAACACACGAACAATTATTTTTATTCAATTATCCAATAGATAGGAATAAATGTATCTTATTTTATTAATATATTAATAAATCTATATAAAAAGTATAATTATTCCATTATATTTTTTCTATATAAGATATTTTTAAGAGAAATATTAATGATTACAAGTATAGAATAAGGTAATGATTTTGTTCGAGACTTAATTTTCTATTAGATATTTCATAAAAAGTAAAGCCCATAACCTATTTGGTAGAAACCATGAGTTTATAGATGAGAAAATTAATTCGATGATTTTTATATTGGGATTATTTTAAAGTAAAATTATAATTTAATTAATAACCTAGGGGGTGTGGAATTGATCCCCTTTTACAAGTAAATAAAAAGGAACGTTTCACAACACCCTTTACACCTCTCGATGCGACATCACTATTTATTGTTTGATTACTCAAATAATTAAACATAATTGAGTTTATTATGATCATGATCGGAGAAAACATTATACAATTCCTTTCACATATGTTTTGAAAAAGTATTCTTTTACTATTTGTTTTTATATTTTATATATGGATTATTACAATAAATACTATTTTGATTTTAACTAAAAAAGTATATTTTATAAAATATATAAATGTAATCAGGTAGTGTAAATTTTTTATTTTTCGAACATAAATTTTATATATGTTTAATATAATTTGTATAATAAGAATGAACTGTCTTTTAAAATAAAATATTTAATTTGTAAAAAAGAAGTTTTGAAGAAATTTATTTTAACTATTATGTGTAAATAAAATTATTAAGTCTAGAATAAAAAATTAAATGAATTCAAATATATTTATATATAAATTTAAAAATTTATTAGTGTCAGTATTTGATTTAGAATAGTTAAATTGATTAGATAATAATTTTTTGATGATGATAAAATAAATTTTTATAAAAAAATGTTTTAATAGTACATTTCTAATCAACACTTGTCTTACAACCAAAATTATATTTATTCACAAAAATAAAATTGATGTTTCTAACAAATGTGAACTTTTTAAACTCAAAAGGGAAATAAATATTCATAGATTTAATTTCAAAGAGTGATAACGTTTAATATTTTTATAAGTTCATAACAATTTTTTTATGTTCAAATATTAAATGAGTTTTGAAAATTCTAAACATGTGATTTATAAATTAAATATTGAATTTATTAATTATATATGTTATATATTAAAAATGTTTCTTAAAAATTTGTGTATTTATTATTTATAAAATTTATAGGTTTTATAAAAATATAATTTTTTTAATTAGAAAATCAATTTTTTTAAATAAACTCATAATTCATCAAAAGATATTATTGATATAGAACATATAAATATGATGTTGAATTTGGAAAATAAAAATAATAAATGTATTATAAATATAGTAATTCAAAATGAAGTTACTTCATTAAATTCCCACTATATTAATAACTATAATGGTAATCATAAATAATTTAGGTATATTATGGATTCATGGATTTTGAATTATTTGTTTGTTTCATATAACAGAAGATAATAAAAAAATACATATTAAGGAGAAATGATCAGTAATATCTTATTTTTTACGTCAAACCATGCTATAGAGGCATTATTATTCTCCCTTAATCCATGAGGAATGTATTTATGGAGGATTTTCATCTAACGCGGAGTTCTTTCCACCCTAGTGTAAATGAAATGTATTATGATTTGATGAATAATATTTGGCGGATGGAGACAAGGAGGCATATAGTAGAACTGATTTCAACGTGCTATAACAATTATTATGTAATGTAAGAACATCAAATACCTTTTATATTACTCCAACCTTTACCCATTCTTACCTAAAACTTTGGACGAGGTTTCCATGGGATTCAATATTAGACTCCCTTGTACACCAACATGATGGAATTATATTTTTATTATGATTGACAGGTTTAACAAATCCACCCATTTCATACAAATATGCTAAATGATGATGGTGCGGTACTATTGTGGATTGAATGTGAAATGGTTCATGAGACTCCATGGTGTTCTCTCTATAATATCTGACTACGAACCTCATATTAAATCATTTTCCCGAAGATCCTTTAAATAGATATAGGCACCCATGTGAATCTCATTATGGATTACAACCACCGAATAGATGGAAAAAATAGTGGGCTATATAGATTCTAGAATATATGATTCATGTATTTTCTATTGGCATTTTTGGTTCATGGGATACTCCTTTTCGATTGGAAAAATTTCTTATATTAATAGCTTCACATATTAGATCCTGATGGCCCAATTTGATGCTCTCTTTGAATTATCATGTAATTCTTATTTATGTTATGAAATTTTCGGTTAAAAATCTTTTGTGGGACCTAGACATGACCATGATATGACTGAAAATATATAAGTGATTTAGTGTCACTGAGTATTTTATCAAATTCACCATATTTAATATATAAAACACTATGATCATCATTTCAAATTAATGTTTAGTGGTCATATGTTTGTGAGGCTGTAACCCAATTTTGACCATTATAAATTAGGGAAAAAGAGAAATATTTCACAAAGGTACATCCATGCATTTGATTAAACCAAAAAAATTGTGAATGTTTTTTATGTACTGGATTTTGAACCCCCATTAAGTGTAGTCAATTGTGAAATTTATGTTTCTCAATTGGATATGTATCATCCAGACCCATCCCAAGAGATTAATTCATGAAAATTTGAATTAGACTTGGATGTTTTTTATTGTCATGTGACCCATTCTAATAATTTATTCCCATAATAAGGTGCTTAATTGTAAATTTATCTTATTGGTTCATGTGTTGTGGAAACAAATATCTGATTTAAATGAACCATAGGAGTGTAATGCTCATATAAGGAATTAATTTCATCTTCTGTTCTTGAATCAATTGTGGAGTTCATATTCTTGGGGTTGAATGTGATATTTTGGGTTTAGTTATCACCCAATGACCAAATTTGAAAATATTTTTATGAATTAAATTAATTAATTTATCACATTTCATAGTTTTTATTATTTTTCATTAAAATTGTTGTGATTTTGAGAAAGGGTAGTAGAGGATTTGTTGGTTCATATCCCGTGAAAACCATGTGAAAACTGTTCTAAACCTCTTTAGTTTTAATAGTGTATTTCCTAGAGTTTTCACATTATTTAAAAAAATATGTGCTCTAACCACAATACTTCCAAAGGGAAGTTAGTGAGGTTATACATTTTGCATGTGGGTTTGAAAATAATGATCCAAATCTAAGGGGGCTATATAGAAATTTAATTTGATGGAATATACCATTTTTTACTAGATAGAATTTAATCCATAACTCTACAATTCTGTGATTACATAACATCCAACCCATCAAACTAAAGAACCACCTTCCACGCTTACTATCTAATTGTATTCAAGTGGGATTCATAATGAATATTCAAGGAAAAAATTAAATTAACTCCTAATACTATCTTAATTATACTTTCAAATCAACATTTCTTAGTTTCATATCTCTCTAATGTATTAGTTGCTTATGGTTCCGCTTGATTGATTTTCTAGTTGAGGGTGATCATATTAATGAGTTATCATTCCCCTATCTGATCACTATTATCATTATAATTGTATTTATATTGTCAGTAGAATTTTTGTATTGGTTTACTATAGGTGGTCCAATATTTTTTTTATCGGACTATGGAGGCATAACTTTGTAAATCGATATTATATGGATTATTCGGGTATGAAATTTGTTTAATTGAAATTGAGTAATACCTTCTGATAAATGACCCCATTTATTCTATTTAATGATAAATGTTTTTTTGGTTATAAATTATATTTTCATAGATATGTGTTGATAAAAAATTATGTTTAAAATATATTTTTGAATTTGAACAAAGATCATGGGAACCATATGAACATATGTAGGTGAACATAGATGGGATGGGCTACCCCACCACTAGAAATGTTTTGAAGTAAGTGTTATAGATCCACAAGCTAGTTAAGTGGTACAATAAATATTTAACTAAATAAGTGTATGGCCATAATCAGTCATGAAAAATTTCTAGGTTCACTACCCTTGGTAATTCTAGGGAGTCATCCTGAGATATTAATTAGAAAATTCACATTTAAATATTCTTCATGCATTATTTTATTAATTTATACAATCTATTTTTCTCATTTATTTTAAAATAAAATACTTAAGGTTTCATTCATTTATTATGTAGTGAATATAATTTTTCTCCAACTAACATTTTTTTGATATGAAACACTTTATGGGATACTATTTGTATCAGTTATCACACCCTATATAAAACCCATTTGTTTTAAAACCTTTTTGATGTAAGAATGGTAAATACACCACATGTAGGTGGTGGGTACTAATGCTACACCAATTCATGTAGATACGTGCCACCTAGTGGTGGGAGGACTCTATGTGTGACATAGAGATGGGTTGTATGTAAAATTTTACAGTCTTGTTAATTTTATAAAATGATTCAATTATATAATGTAAATCAATCATGATTATATTAGGTTCATGGTTGATAATTATACATATATCCTTCATATATTGATTTGAAGTCTGTTATATTTTTCTTTTTTTTATACAGTGATGTTTCGTTCAATGTAATAATGGAATTACTCAAAAAACAATGTCAAGGTCATTTCATTTTCTAATTATTAACACATTATTTTTTATCAATTGGGAAATTAAATCCCCAATGGTTTTTCCTAGATTCCCTTGAACATGTGGTAGCCTATGGGGATTTGGAATTCCATTTTTTCTCATTTTCAGGGCTGATTCGGTTGCCCAAGTCATGGGAAAAAATGGTTCGATCATTACATTCCCATTTATACCAACATTGATAATATATATTGTATATATATTATCATGATAACCAAATTTCGATACATAGTGATGCTAGGAAAATACACATTCTCATATACGTTGTAATACTGTAATCATGTTTCACGTAAAATAAATATCAACGAATAACATATTAATTGAAATACTACATAAATTCATTAAAAAGATTAATAAACATAATAATTTAATTTCTTCAGGTAAATTTGTCACCATATAGGATAATAAAGTGTTATGTAATCCTACTTGTCAATTATGATGAGTGAACTTATGTTACTTCAGGCATGCCACCACATACACCAGAGGCTATTGACTAGAAATGAGGGTATTGTTTGTAATGTAAGGGGATTACACCCTAATTATCAAATCCACTCAAACATGGAAATAATTAAAAAATAGCCAAATGATAATGACTTATTTGAAATAATTATGAAATAGATACTAATATCTCATTATGAATCAGAAACATGTAAACAATATCCAAAAGTGAAGTAGTAAATAATTCATTACATACATGTGTCAACTATTTATTGAAACTATTAAATATAGACACATTGAAATATCCCATGTAATCCCTAACATGCTCTTTGGTTCCCTCTTACATGTTCCATCCCAAATCTCAACTCATCCATATAATATAGATCACATTAATATATTATGTCCTATAAACCTACTGTTAATTTTAGTATTGATCAAGCATCTCAAGTTGGATGTGAGTACAACACAGTAGGAAACCACCAACATCATCTAAATAATTATCTAGACATTGATGATTTATTTATTTTTATAAAGAATAATGATCAAATTACCAAAGTAAACAAGTTTCACATTTATCTAATTTAATAAAACACATCATACAAACATTATCCCTTACAAGAGTATGAACCATATAACATAGGAATGTAAAAATTATTTCTTTTAGGATATTTAATTATATAATTAATTACAATTTCACATCGGGCACCTCAGAGAATCAATCCATGTACTGTTATCTTAGGCACATAGAACATCAATCCAATGCCAATATCATAGGAGTGTAGAGCATCATTTTGGAATCCTGTTGGCATCTAGAGAATGATTATATATCCCACACCTCATATGTATTTTGTGCATTTGTCCATGTCTCATATTCCATTATTCTCAGGCATGCATTAGTGGTCTAGAGAAATCATCTAGCACCCCATGGGTATTTGAAGCATTAGTCCCTGATCAACACCTCATTAATAAAAAAATCACCAATATCACATATTTCACAATGTTATACATCATGAAACTTATATTCAATCATTGTCATCACTATAAACAATTTCAATTTTCAACCACATACATTGTTCATTACTTTAGTAACATGGTTTAACATGAACAATTCACCATTATTCCGATTACCAACATTTAATAACACTATTAATTAACTTATCAATGATATGAAAATAATCACATTAAATACCATTATCGACCAAAAAATAAGTACATTTTTCAATTTACAATTACCACTTATTCACCATTTTTCAATTCTCAAATCATCAATTCATGCGTATCGGAAGACGTCATGGGGTTCTATCATGTATTATCTCATAATATATAACGGTTCCAATGCGATCCATAAAAGGGTTTAACTATATCATAAAATTATGTTAAACCTATTCAGTTTAAATAAAATCTCATAGCATGGATACATAATGAAATAATTTCATATATATGATTATTATAAAGATTATAGGAATTAGAAATTAGGCCACATACCTCAAAACTATTAAAGAAAACTCACCAAAATTTAAACCTCTATTCAATGTTTAATGATCATATTGGCAATGGTGAGGGAGATCTAGGTTAAATACTAGGATCAGTAACCAATGAAAAATGATCCAATAAATCCAAGATCTATACCATCAACTATGTAAGAAAATATAACACTTTCCATAGAAAATAAAGTACTGGAGAGAGGGGAGTCTAAAATATTATGTTATCGCATACCTTAGTGGGTTCAATATCATTCAATAAATCCTTTATTCACACCATAATAGGTTTTAGGGGCCTTATATTCCACCTAGAAGACACATAAAATAATGGAGGTCATATTAGGTCGAGCTAGAGAGATTTGGGATAAATATTATTGGTTTTGGAATTTTAAATTAAACCATTGGGGATTAATTTTTCACATTCATGGTTCCCTATGTGAGGACGCATGGATTTCCAATCCATTCACCCTAATAATGTGTCCCAATAGGGTGAATGGTTACACTAAGATGGGTGCATTTCTTCAAAATAGTGAACAAACCATGAAAACCTCCTCTATCAGAGGGTTCATATTTTGGGAAATGAGGCCTCACTGTTAAATCAAATCGTGTTCCAACTCTTGTGGATTCAAAATGGTGAACCCCATTTAATTGGGTAAACTGCAATTTTTTCCCTAACAATGTGAGAACCATGTATGTCCCCATGGACACAGAAAATTATCCAACATAAGACAACCACCAAGAAAGACCCAAAAAGTCATGATCAGAGAAAGGGATAAAGATTAACTTAAAATGAGTATGAGACATCTCCAGAATGGTCATGATCTTACAATTACCACACCTTATAATAAATCACCCACATGATATAATACAAAGAATTACTAGGAATTATATAAGAAAAGGTTAGGCCGTTGAGAACAAATATCTACATCCCTCTCCCATGTTTACTCATAAACTCAGCCTTTCTTCCACATCTCTAATATTGTCACATTTCTTTCCTTGCAACAAATTCTCACTACAATCCACAAAACAAATCATATTATCCTAAAAGGATTCATTATCCTGTTGCTCAACATCATCAACATCGATCAATTTTGGATGTTCGGTGTCATAATTATATTGTTGTGGCACATAGGAAACATCATGTGTATCATAATTCCTCTATACAAGATACAATCAATAGTACTCCTATTTGATTACCACCAGGATCTAAAATGGTTCACAATACCTTGTAGAAAACATCCATACAACTAAATCATACAGTGACCCATTTTCTATGACATCCAAAGGATTAAATGATTACCCACTATAATCTAAGGTGGTGACGACGTCAAGAATTATAAAACTTTTATATTCCTTGTGTTAAAAACATATGATTATGAATCGGCTTAACCTTCTCTAATGTCTCTTATATAAGACTCAGTCCAAATAACTCAAACTCAACAACATCCATCCTACATGCATTTTATATTCATGGACTACTATAAAGTTTCTATTATGGTTCCTTTTATGTTTTATTTAGATAACTATTGTGGTTGTAGAACTAAACCAATACTATTTTATAGTTCAATGTTACCCCATGATCATAGTCACAGAATCCATGCATGACCTCTAGTATGTAAATAGTACACTTTGATTAATCCGATGACCTTGGATGAAAACTAATACTAATAAACAACTATCTACCAAGAGCCTTATTCAATCCTTTATATAAGTGTGATGAAAATAAAAAATCATGATCTGAAACTATGCTCCATGGAACACAGTGAAAATTAACTATCTCATGGACATATAATTAAACCACATAATCCAGGGTAAAATTCTCTTGAATAGTAATGATATGGTCTCCTTTCATCAACAGATCCACAATTACCCACATATTGTCATTCTTTTAAGGTGTTCTCAAACTACCAACCATGAATTCCCTGGTAATGTTACCACAGTTCCATTATTGGATGAGAAATTTATGTAATAAAAAAACATTTCACTGATTCAAGGCCTTCAACTGTATACTGGTCTAGAATCACTTCATGAAGCCTACAATTTCCCTTTTAATTATCAACCACCAATACTATTGATGTAGGTCACATAACATTTTTTTCAACCTCTGATTCAATGGACACTTTGTGTCATAAAACTCATGAATCCTTTCCTCATGAATACATATATGTACAATAACATGGTTCATGATATAGTGATTTCATCCTCATATATATTCCAATTAGAAACAAACTCCCCACCTTTAAGGCATTCCCTCAAGGCCAAATACTCTAGATCCCAATAATTCCTCTCTATTATCTAGATCAAAATATTAGAATCAAATAATATGGATACAAGTTGAATCTACTCTTGTCCCTCATGAGCCTCCATATTCATCTTAGATAACAATCCATCCTCTTCCTCTCTATGTGTAACTCTTGGGTGGCCTGGGTCTATATATGCATGCTCAAATATTTGGAATCACTGTTTCCCTTCACCAGTGTATAGGCTACCTCAAAATCAATAATCTGCATATAATAAAACCACATCCACTAACATAGATTTACATATCATTTTAAAAAGATATTATTTAATACTTTCTGGCCAGTATACAAATTATAATGTTCACCAAAGAGTAAATTATGCCAAAAAATCAAAGAATAAACCACAATATAGAACCCTAAATCATTCATAGGGTAATTATGTTCTTATTTCCCCAACATTCATTACCCATATTCCACTACTTGATCGCATTTTAAAAACATAGCTCCCAGTTCGGCTCGGGGAATATCACAAAACCTGGTATACTTCTAAACCAGGTTAGGTAGAACCAAAATCCGAGCAGTAGTCATGTACTTTTTCAACTCATAGATGGAATTCTCACAAGACCCCAACCATTCCATCTTGATCCCACTCTTGGTCATACATGACAATATTTATCTTAAATAAGAAATTTCTAGATGAATTACATATAATAAAAATCCAATCACATAACTATTTTGATATCCACACAATTCTTGGCCTTCTCCCATGAAACCACTTCCTAAATATTACATGGGTCCATTAGCACACCTTCCACATAGATTATGTTAGCTAATGAATACACCATATTTTTCCATAAGTAACACTTATATATCATGTCATATATCCTATACATTTTTAGTGTACTCATAATAATGTAAATATGTTGTGAATGATCACCATGAGTCTTTGAGAGCAGCATGATATCATCCCCAAAAACATACACAAACTGATCCTTTTATAGATGAAAGATTCAGTTAAACAAGACCATAACATAGTTATAGTATACATCATCCTGAAAATCATCACAAAGAACTCTTATAGTCCACACATTCTTCTAAAATAATTCCATGGTATATAAGAAACAATAAATCACTGTTAATGACACGCCAACCTCTGGTCAGTCATGGAGAAAACACATGATCCTCTCATGGTTTTAATTTGATCATTTATATTCTAAAGAGGATACATTTTCTTAACAGTAATACTATTCAACATCTTATAATAAAACTAAATTATAGTGAACCATCATCCTTTTTATCATAAAACTCGTACAACCCAATACGACATATTGGTATGGTTCAATGCATTATTCATCAACTGTTCTAGATGTTTCTCAAACACATGATCAAATTTGAATCCCATTCTATACGGTTTAATTGAAACTAGTTCATCACTCTCTATGAGTTAAATTGTGATCTCAACTTCTATCTTAGGTGGAATCCCAGATATGTGATCAGGAAACAAGTCCTCACATCGATCCACTGCGGTGAAAATGATATTTATCATTACACCCCCATAATTTAGTAACAGACATTCAACCTTCATGTTTAGCTCCAATATTTTTTTGATAAAGTATACCTACACGTATCTCTTGGATTTACATGTATCCATGAATAACATAATTGATACCCTCATGATATGTAAAGGTTGATATTCTATAGTAATAATCAATGTGGGCTCAATTTTATCCCATCCAATATATACCCAAATTCAATTAAAATCCATTCATGTCCAGCATGTAAATTTCACAAATAAAATAATTCTCGGAGACCTCTAGAGAACTACCCCTTCATAGAATAATTTTTTTCGATCGTACATCCATATGTGTATCAATTATCATAACCCCACACAAAAATTCATCCATTAGTCTCAAACTATTCACATGTTCAAAAAATATAAAAAAAATGTGAGTATCCTATGTCAAATATATCACTAGAAACTATAGAATATAAAAAAATAATACTTCTAGATAATGATGACCCAACATCACCGACAGTAATTTTAGGATTAACTGCATTTAATTGACTTACATAACTACCATGTACTGATGATTGTGTCCCCAGAGCTACACTATTATAAGGATAAGGGATCATTTCAAACACATAAGGGGATTATAAAACATGGTACTATTATGAATCATGGTATGGATATTCCTTTCAAACATTAGTCTACCTCATAAGATATTGACATATTTATTATGATGGTCACTTATTTTTCTAATTAGTGTTTATGTTGATATTATCCTTTTAAAATTTACCTGATGTTGATGCATAAAAGTTAATGTACGAAAGAAATAATGAGGACACAAATATTTTTATTTGGATCACCCTCACTACACTATAACCAAGGATAATCCAAATTTAAATCTTCCATTATATAAAACCCACTAAATATCACTACCAATTAAAGATTCCAAATAGATCACTTATACACATAAGATAGATCACTTACAATATTTATGGAGAGGTTAGTGATTCCAATGGTCTGATCCCTAGATCATTACTATGAAGGATCAATACCAATATAAAGTATCTCCTTCCTATTATTCTGTTTACCAATGCTCCAAAAATTATTAATACAAATTTTATGGACATGTAGGTCCCTTCATAATCAATCTTGAATTCATCCTACATTATATGTAGATACTTTTTTCGTGTTCATTATGGGATTCCCTTTCACTTCATTAAAAAATAATTGAAGAAACAAAACCACTTTTTAGACACGTATAAGAAACATCACATTGATGCAATCACAATCATTAAAAACTCATGCTTTAGAATGATATCTAATGGATACCAAGTATTACATTCACTAACATGGATGTAATAGTTAATAAAATCCTTATGCAAGTATTGTTAAATGGTTAATATCAACGTTCTTATTCTTTTGAATTTAGTTATGAAATTTATATTACTCAAAAGTTATTACTAGAATGTTTATCCCTAACAAATATCAGGTCATGAAACCCCTTGTGTGAAATACTAGTGTGTAACCCATAAATGAGATACAATTTTGAAACCCCTAGTGTGATATCCTAGTCTGTAACCCCTTGCATGAGATCTAGGAACAATACACTACAATGTAACCCCTTATTCGATATCTTGGTGAGTAGCACATGCATGTGTTCCTGTTCACATATTGTAGATCATGAGATCTTATTCAGTTAGTTGATATCATTAGAGCTTTTTAAAATCATGTCAATCATGAAAGAAGCTTTAGCACTTGCTGATTTTGTGATATCAATGGGTCCGCCTATGTGATCAATCCCCCATAAAATAATTCACATTGCTTGACTCCTTTGTGAGATCTTATTATATGACCTTCAATAGATTATCCAGATCATGTGATCCTATAACAAGACTTCATTCTTCTCATGTGAAACACTTAATAATTATCAGTCATGTATATTACCTCACTACATGTGAAATACATTATCTATAATTTTCAATGGATAAATATTTTATGAAAAAAAATAAACACATATTATGGACGGGTCATTGTGTATTTATATAAAAATTCTGATGAACAAAACTCTAAATATCACAGGCAATATTCAATTCCACTACCTCGATAAGGGGCATCACGTGATTGACATGATCATATCACGATAATGCTTATGAATTATGTGGTGTTCAGTAACACTTCATCATGTGATCTACTGTGGGATCAAAATACAATAATGTGGTGGTTAGTTGGATTTTCATCTAGCACATTGTGTGCTCTATCTCTTTATTAAAATGAAATTTTATGGTCAGGGGTATTGTCCTCTAGTTCGGTGTATGATCCATCGTGATATCCACTTATAATATAGAAATTCAAATGATCCGTTCAGAAGATCCAAAGTCAATCATATGGCCAACATTATTATATTTAATCACATTATATGACCCCATCAAGAGATCCAAATATAATCACATGATTGTGTGATTTTCAATGACACCAAAAAAACTCCATCATTTCTATGTCCCTTTTCTTAATGGCCTTTACATGATCTCTCTACGATATCTTCTTCCAAAAATGGTATTAATTTATGCAGATCACAATATATCAATTCTATATCTTCTAAAAATCATGTGCATGTCCATGAGATAAGTTAATAAATTCACACTCCTTCATAACAATTCAGACAATCCAACTCTATGAGAACTATTCAGACTTCATTCTCCGGCTATATCAGACATCTCATACATTAATGAGTTGAAACATTCCAAACATCCATGAGTTTGGACATATATTTCTTCCAAGAGAACTGACATATATTGCTTATATGAGATTATTCATGTCACAATTTGGTGAGAACATATATCTCAAGCTTCTGTAAAATCACACATCTCAGAAATTCATGAAATTATAAATCTTGGGCTTCCAAGATATCAAACATCCCATGATTCCCTGATATCATATATCTTATACATATATGAGATTATAAATATCATGTTTCCTTGAGATTATACATCTCAAACTTCACTCTAAGATCCTCCTTTGATAACCATCCTTCGTCAACAACCACAAATCATCTCAACAAACAGAATCATCTAAAAAAACTCTATGATGGTTTTATTCAATAATCTCATCCTTTTGGGTATTTTATAAAAATTATAATCTCAAAGAATGGAAATGTAAAAAATTTAATTTATTTTAAAAGAATTTATGTTTTTCAACCTTAGTTGTGGATCAAGGGAATCCATAAAACATACTCTAAACCCTTATATGACAATATTTGGGAGAGAAAAAATATTTTCATGCAATGATCATCGATGGAGAACGTCATTAAAAATCCAACCATTGTAATCCTTCTTGACACAAAAATATATAACAAGCTCACCTTTTGAGAACACTTCTTAACCCAAAAATTTCTACTTCTTGCATCATGATCCCAAAAGACATTCCATTTCATGATTCTTCCTCACTGATAGAAAAATACTACCATCATTAAATTTTGAACTCCCCATATTTTTCGGCTCCCTATATCATATTCTCCCCTGATCTAGATTGAGGTATTTTATCCCCCTTTATTGATGAATCCCATGGTCACTCATTTTTTGTCTTCATCATGTTAATGAATAGATATCATTAAATGTTATAAAAAATTACATACTACAATGTGAGGGGTCCCACATAAACATTCATAATGTGTAGGTATTCTTCTTAAATCCATGATCTATTACATATCATTCTAATTATTCTTTGTGTAATAAATTTTTACAATGACATTGAACCATAAGTCACTCTAAACGTACTCAAAATTCTCCTGAATATGATATTTTTTTGGATAAAGTGATGTATTATTTCAATATGATTTGTCCTTGAAATGTTGACTATATTTTTTCTAGAATTTATAAATTGTGAATTACCAAAATGAATACTAATATGAGATGTCACCTTAATATCCCCCTTACTCAAAGAATTCAATAGAAGAATCATTCATTTATGAATTTAATTCCCCTTAGTCAATGATCTCCATATCTCATATTTTTTATAATCTACAGAATAATGATAGGACACATGCAATTATTTTTATCTAAATAAAACCAGTTAAAAATTACGCTCCCCCATTGGTAATTCAGTTCTTCTTATCCAATGAGACACTACAGGTTTACATCTAATTACCACCAAGATATTTAAAATATTTTAAATTTTACTTTTGACATTATTAAATAACTTCATATTGAAAATTTCTTTCTTTTATCACTTTTAAATATCATAGTCATATTCTTCGTTATAACTTTACAGTACTAAAATATTTTGAGCCAGTAATATTACTAATTTTAATTGGGTCAATGAAAAATATTCTATAACATCTATGTAATATATAATTTTATGAAACATGATTTTTTGTTGATAGCTCCAGTTACTTCTGTAAAATCCCAATTAAGTAATTAATAATAGATATTTTTATCTATGTCTATTTATCAAATAGATAGTGTTTTAGAGGCCTAAAATGAAAAGAAATTCAATCTTAAGCATGGAATACACTAATATTTTTAAAAGAATGTTTTACTATCTTATGATGGAAAACCATTTTTAGATATATCTTTTGACAATTTTATAAGCTATGTTTGTCAAAATTAACGTATTCTTTATGATTGGGTCTTCAAAATTTACGTTGTGTGAATTTTTGGTATTTTTCCGATAATGTTCATTTTTTTATGAATACTGAAAAATGTTTTATTTTAATTCAAAGCTACTTTTTAATCTAATTTATTTAAATGATTAGATTATATTTTTAATTGTTTTTAATGTTCAATTAGAATATATTTTTACCATTTAATCCAATAGTGGTCGTTGGATTTTTAATTTCACTTTGAAATTGGACTGAAACTAGTGTCAATCTTTTTTATACTTATGGTTTCATAAAAACACGCTATTTGATCTGACAGCGGGGATTAATTATTAAATTTATTAATGTAACTTATATTTTTTGAATTTTGTGATATAGACATCATTTTTAAATTCGGAATATCCAATATAGCTTAGGGTGACGTTTTTGTATTTTTTTTGAAAAACATCAATTTTTGATGAATAGTGAAACCACTAAGTGGTACATAAAAAACTGATTTTTCGTTTAAATGAAATTTTACCACCTCTGTGTTTTGAATTACAAAAATCCTACATACATTTTTGTCATTAAGAAGTAAAATTTTGTTCAATGGGATTAAAATAATTTTTTGGTGAATAGTAACTTTTATGTTTTTAATCGCGATTAGAGGTAATTAGTGTAATTTAAGGTAAGAATAATGTTTTAATAATATGAAATGACCTAGAAACATGTCCTACACTTATTGGATACATCATGTCCGACCAAGACAACCCATTGGTCGATTTTCGGGACCCCATAGAGACACTTGGTTAAGATAATGACATTAATGCTTTTTATTTAATGTAAAAGTAAAAATGACACAAACATGAGTTGTTTTAGTAATCCAATTTATAAATGGGGTTATACAAGTCATATTTTTTACTATAAATATTCACGGAATGATAAAAAAATTCCTACATCATATTATTTTTTTCATAATTTTTAGACATTAAATAAGTTATATTATTTATGACATCATGATGATGCAACAATTACCTCATTAATAAAGGATTTAAATAAAATGAAATGATAATATTAAAACTATAACATACACTTGTCCACAACTTATATAATGGGTGGATTTCGAACCTTTATCACCTTATCCTCGAATTATATCAATGTGGTACCTTTTAAATCTGAAACACATTTTAAAATAAAGTATCATTCCTTTACGTTCCAAGAGTGCCCCTCCTCTCCTCTTATAAAAGGCCCCCACCTCTACAACCTTACCCCCACTTCCAAAGCCTTTGGCTTGGCCAAACCCTGCCCATTTTATCTCTACACATCCCTCTATAACTCTCAGAAGCCCCACATTGGGCAGATGTCTTCCCAATGAAGCCTTTGAGCTCAAATCAAAAGAGTTACTCGTTTTAAAGTTAGTGTTTTCTCTTGTGTTCTTATGTTTTATTTTGCTTCTCCAACCCTATAAAATATTTTTTTTCAATTATTTTGTAACAACACCAGTATCCTCAATATTCTAGGATGTGTTTATAAGAATTATTCAATCTACACTTACACACACCTACATCTAATGGTTAAAGAACATACTATTTTTGTGGATGGCGAATTTCTGCCTCACAAAACAATGATTGTTCAACACTCATATAACACTTTCAAAGGTGGCCATTAAGATGAAATTATATTTATATATTATATATAATATGTTTTTTCTTTACTTAAGCTTCTGTATTGTTCATTTATGGCACACCTTTATGGTTACCATTATGGGTAAACGTGATATCTTCATTTTAGGATGTGCGGACTAGTGCCCCCTCAAAGTGATTCGATTTCGTTAATGCCATATGTGGGATGTATAAAAGATTTAATTAATGTTATTATATATGATATTATACTGGAATTATAATATACCTTTATATAATTATGATTCTATTTCATAAAATGTGAAATAGAAATGAAAGTTGCGTTCATGCGTACGTATGGCTTACCGTCTCCATGAACGGTGCATTTCATTTCTTACCTCTAAGTGTTATGTAATATTATAAACACATGTAGATACTGGATATATATGATATATATTATATCTACATCATGAGTATAACTCTGGATATAATGGATACATGAAAAACTTGTAATTATAAAGTGTTTATTTTTTGACTCAAGTACCAATGATCGTTAAAACGACAGTTATTAACTTAAATAATAACATAGTGTTAATGACATGGAAATAAGTGATATAAAAGGAATAATTAACTTGAAAAAGGTTCTTAAACAAGTAGACATTAACTAAAGTTTATTATTCAGGAGATTAAAGAATGATCAAGTCAGGTCGGATACGAGGTATGGGACTTCATCTCAATCTCCTTTCATTGAGCCATATTCTGTTTTATACACAACATTATTTTATACAGGGTATATACCCCTTTTAGTTTTACGTTTATCCAAAAGGAATATTTTTATACGAAGCGTTTTACTAAATGACAAAAGGGAATGTTTTTGTCGTACATATTCAACGACAACGACTTCTCCGCCGCCGTGACCATTATTTGAGTTTCATCTTCCTCTACAAGCCATAACTTTTTTTAAAATGAAAAATAAATACCATGTTTTACTTTTCTTTTATTTTGGTATTGAAAATGGTTTTCATAATGTTTTTATATCAATGTGTTGCATTTATTTCTTGTGTTTGAAAAGTGAAAATGTTTAGTTTCATTTATGCATGTTTTATGTTATATGATTATGTTATGGTTCTTGGGCATTATTATGAAGATGGGTGGTTCCGTGATAAACTAAGGGTAGATGAGCCAGATATAGATCACCAATGCATTGGGTAACACGAAGGAGTTAAACGTTAAGGTTTCTCCAAAGAGATTAAGGGAGTATACTGTGATGGATATTCCAAACGTAACCAAGAGGGTTACTCACTATGTAAGAATGTTATGAATGCCTCAGGTTACATTTATGTATTATGATTTATATGATTTATTCATGATTTTATGAGGTATGTTAAGGTGCTTATGTTTTATGAGTAGAGTATGATTTCATTGATTCTTGTGTATACATGTACTCATGTTTTCATTCTACATTTTTATATCCCTTACTGAGTTTTTTATGCTCATCCCAAGTTTTTGAATTTTTTTTCACAGGTCAAGGGAATGGTACATGATATGATGATAGTGTCAAGGAAGTGTCAAGAAAAAATCCATGTTTTATTTTAAATATGTTTCCGTTGATGGTAAAAATGAATACAATCATTTATGTAACCACTTTGTTTAAATGTTGAATGTAATGAAGGTTTTATGATCTAATTCTCTAAAACTCTAAACCTGAAAAGATCCTCAAGTTGTATTCTTGAAATATCTAAAGATTAAGTAATGTTTAAGGCTGGGCCATATAGTTGGTATCAGAGGTCGGTTTAGATATCTTTAGGAGTTATAATTCTATTAAATGGTTATCCAAAAATATATTTTTTATTGTCAAATTGAAATGATATAGAATTTGAAGATTACCATGTTTCTTAATATAATACATGTTTGTTTAGAATGATTTTCCGTAGAGGAAATAGGGAGGTAGTGCTAGGAAGGCATACAGAAGGAAACAAGCTTCCTAATCAGCATCCTGAGATGGTAGAAATTGGAACTGAACAGTTTGTTGCAGTAATAGCACAGTTGACTCAAGCGATAAATGGTGGCAGTATCCATGCACGAGATCGTCCAAATCAACTGCAGAGGAACATGTGAGTGGTGGAACATTTCATGAGGCAACATCCCTCATCATTCAAAGGATCATCTGACCCCGTGCTAGCTGAAGGGTGGATTAAATCACTAGATATGATTTTCGATGACATGGGGTGTTTAGACAATCAAAAGGTTAGTCTTGCTATTTACCGTTTGGAGGGTGAGGCAGATCAGTGGTGGTCGATGGTTAAAAATATCAGGGACGCTGATGAGATTGATGCTCTCGACTGGGATGAATTCAAAGGTATGTTTCTTGAGAATAATTTTCCTAAGGCTGTTCGATTTAGGATGGAAAAGCCATTCTTGGAATTGAGGCAAGAGGAAGACTCATTGGCTGCCTATGAAGAAAGTTTCAATCGGTTGGAATGGTATGATCCACATTTTATCCGAGAACATGATTGTAAAATCAATCATTTTTACTCAGGATTAAAGCCAAAATATCGAAGGGATTTAGCTTCTCGTGAGTTAAAATGTTATTAAAATATTCTTCGATGTTCTAAGAAGGTGGAAGTGGAGTTTGCCGATGATCAGATGTTCTATAAAAACCAGCAAAAGAAGAGACCAAGGTGGCAGGAGAAAGAAATGAATTCTTCAAAAATGTCTGATGGTAAGAAAACTATGTTTCCAGTTTTCAAAAATGTGGTAAAAGGAATACTAGGGAATGTCTTCTGAATTCTAGAAAGTGCTACCGATGTGGTAAGATGGGACATAAGGCTCGTGATTGCACTGAAAAAGATCAAGGTGATGGTAAGTCCAAATTTGATTTATAGTTAGTGGAATGATTTAAGTGCAATGAGATGGGTCACTATGCAAACGAGTGTCCGAAAAAGAGCTCCAGTGATGGGAAGCAGTTAGACTAAAAGCAGAAAGGGGTGGTAAAATCCTTTCAACTACTTCAGCATATGTCGGGCCATCAAATGAAGTTGTATCAGGTACTTTGTTTGTTTTTTTAGATTATGCTACTGTGTTGATTGTTTCGGGGTCTACACATTCTTTCAACTCTGAAACCTTTTCTAGTAAAATGGGAATACCATCTCAAGAAATGACCCCTGAACTTGTGGTAAAAACACCTAGGGGAAATGTTGAGGCAAAAAGAATTTATATGAATATTCCTATCCTTATCCGTGGAAAGAACTACTTTCAAACCAAATTGTTTTACCTCTAGTGGAGAATGATGTTATCCTGGGTATGGATTGGCTCTCTATTTACCATCCTAAGATTGACTGTAGAGCTAAAGAAGATTCTTTTCAGAATGATGTTTAGTTTGTGTACAAGAATGAACCCTTACATTTGATAACATATCAAGAGGATAGGAATCTTGTAAAATATGGAAATGAATGTTACCTTGCACACATCGTTGAAAATAAAGAAACTGTTCAGATTAATGATGTGTCAGTGGTAAATGAGTATCCTGATGTTTTTCCTGATGAGTTTCCTGGATTAATACCAGATCGGGATGTTGAATTTACCGTTGACATAGTTCCTGATGCTATGTCAATTTCAAAACCCCCTTATCGAATGGCTCAAATTGAACATTTAGTGTTCATGGAGAAATTGCATGATTTATTAGAGAAAGGTTTCATTCGAACTAGAACATCACCATGGGGTGCTCCTATTTTATTTGTTAAAAATAAAGATGGTTCAATTAGACTTTGAATTGATTATAGAGCCTTGAATAACATCACTATTATGAAAATATATCCTTTGCCTCATATTGATGATTTGTTTGACCAGCTCCAGGGAGCTCAGTATTTTTCAAAGATTGACCCGAGATTAGGGTACAATCAGCTGGAGGTAATGGAAGCGGATATTCTGAAAACTGTGTTTCGTACACGATATGGCCATTATGAATTTGTAGTAATGCCTTTTGGGCTAACCAATGCACCTGTTGTATTCATGGACTTAATGAATAGAATTTTCCATGAGTTCTTGGATAAGTTTGTGGTGTTTTTCATTGATGATATTTTGGTGTTTTATAAAAGTAAAATGGAGCATGAAAGACATTTAAGGGTTATTTTGAAAACCATGAAAGAAAAGAAATTGTATGAAAAATTCAGCAAGTGTGAGTTTTGGTTGCAACAAATTTCTTTCCTTGGTAACATTATTTCTAAAGATGGGATAACTATTGATCCTGGAAAAACAAAGGTTTTTGAAGAATGGCCATGACCCAAAAAATTAACTGAGATTCGTAGCTTCCTTGGTGTGGCAAGCTATTACTGATGTTTTGTTAGAAATTTTTCCTGGATATCTAGTCCAATGACGAAGCTAACTCGGAAGGGTGTTAAGTTTATCTGGACAAAAGAATGTGATGATTGTTTTCAGGAACTGAATAGAAGATTGGGGAATGCTCCAGTTTTGGCACTACCTTCCAGGAATGGGGATTTTGTTATCTACAGTGATGCTTCATTGAAAGGACTTCATTGTGTCCTAATGCAGGATGATCATGTAATTGCTTATGCTTCATGATAGTTGAAAAATCATGAGGTAAATTACCCTACACATGATTTGGAATTAGCTGCTATTGTTTTCGCTTTAATAATTTGGAGGCATAATTTGTAATGAGTAAGGTGTGAAATATATACCAACCACAAAAGTTTAAAGTATATATTCACTCAGAAAGAATTGAAAATGAGACAGAGGAGATGGCTATAATTAATCAAGGATTATGGTTGTACAATTCATTACCATTCGGGAAAAGCAAATAAAGTGGCTGATTCTTTGAGTCAAAAAAGTAATGCTTCATTAAAAATGTTGTGTTTGGAACGTGATCCTTTGGTTAAGGATTTGATGATCTTTGGCATAGAAGTTTTTGGTACAGGATGTTCCTCTATTTTGTTTCAGGTATCAGTGAAATCTTCTTTATCAGACAGAATCGAGCAAGCACAGAAGAAAGACAGTGAGTTATAGAAAAAGGTAGAGCTGGTTCAGAAGGGTAAGTTGCCTGAATTCAACATTGATAATTATTGTGTTTTGAGATTAGGGAAGAGATTGTGTGTGAATTGTGATTCACATTTGAAGAGAGAGTTGTTATGTGAAGCTCATAGTTCTCTATTTTCAGTTCATCATAGAAGTACAAAGATGTACAGAGATCTGTGTGAGTATTACTGGTGGGATGGAATGAAAATAGATATTGATGATATTACTGTGAAGTGTTTGACTTGTTAGCAGGTTACAGAAGAGCGATAGTTACCGAAAGGGATGCTTCAGCCTTTACCGGTTCCAGAGTGGAAATGGGAAAATATATCCATGGACATTGTTGTGGGATTACCGAAGACATATCGAGGTAATAATGCAATATGGGTTATTATTTATCGCTTGACTAAATCTGATCATTTCCTTGCTATACGAGATACTTTTTCCCTAGATCAACTTTCCCTTTTGTATCATAAAGAGATAGTCAGGTTACATGGAGTTCCTCTTTCCATTGTATCTGACCGTGATCCCAGGTTCACTTCTAACTTTTGGAAAGGCCTTCAGAAGTCGTTGGGTACTGAATTAAATTTTAGTACAGCTTTTCATACTCAGTCAGATGGGTAGTCAGAATGACCAATTCAGACTTTGGAATATATGATACGTGCGTGTTCGATGGATTATCAGGGAAGATGGGACCAACATCATTCATTGGTTGAATTTTCCTATAATAACAGTTTTCATTCCAGTATACTGATGACACTATTTGAGGCGTTATATGGGAAGCGGTGTCAAACTACAACTTTATGGGATGAAGTGGGTGAAAGGAAGATGATGGGACCAGAATTGGTAGAAGATTTGGTAGATAAAGTTCAGCTGATACAGAAGCACATGAGAACAGCTCAGAGTAGGCAGAAGAGTTATGCTGGAAATAGGAGGAAGGATCTCTTTTTTGAGGTAGGTGATCATGTATTTCTCCAAGTATCACCATGGAAAAGTGTGATGTGATTTGGTAAGAAAGGAAAGCTGATTCCAAGGTTCATTGGATTATATGAAATTCTGGAGAGAGTCGGATTAGTTTCTTACCGAGTGGATTTACCTCCGAGTTTATCTTAGGTACACAATGTTTTTCATGTTTCGATGTTGAGAAAGTATATACTAGATCCATCTCATGTTTTGAGTCCAGAGGTAGTTCATACGGAAGAGAACCTATCTTATGAGGAACAACCAGTCCAGATTCTTGACCATAGGGAGAAAGTGTTACAGAATAAGGTGATTCATCAAGTAATGGTTTTGGGGAAAAACCACATGAGTGAAGTGGCAACATGAGAATCTGAAAATGCAATGAGGGATAAGTACTCCCATTTATTCGATAAGTAAATAAATTGCGGGGACACAATTTTCTATAGGGGGGAAGGATGTAACATCCCAAGTAAGTAATGAATAATATATATTTTTATCTATGTCTATTTATGAATTAGATAGTGTTTTAGAGGCTTAAAAGGAAAATAAATCCAATATTAAGCATGGAACACACTAATATTTTTAAAAATTGTTTTACTGCCTTTTGATGGAAAAACATTTTTAAATCTGTCTTTTGAGAATTTTATAAGCTATGTTTGTCAAAATAAACTTCTTCATTATGATTGGGACATCAAAATTTAATTTTTTGTGAATTTCTGGTATTTTTCCGATAAAGTTCATTTTTTTAATGAATAGTGTAAAATGTTGTATTTTAATTCAAAAACTCTTTTTAATATAATTTATTAATATAATTAGATTATATTTTGAATTGGTTTTAAAGTTAAATTTGAATATATTTTTACCATTTAATCCAATATTGGTCATTGGAATTAATTTCACTTTGAAATTGGACTTAAACTAGTGTCAATCTTTTGATACTTAATGTTTCATAAAGACACGCTATTTGTTCTGACAACGGAAATTAATTATTAAATTATTTAATGTAAATTAAATGTTTTGAATTCTGTGAAATAGATATCATTTTTGAATTCGGAATATCAAATATTTCTTAGGGTGATGTTTTTGTATTCTTCTGAAAAACTTCAATTTTTGATGAATAGTGAAACCACTAAGTGGTACATAAAAAACTGATTTTTCATTTAAATGAAATTTTACCACATCTGTGTTTTGAATTTCAAAAATCCAACATACATGGTTTTCATTAAGTAGTATAATTTGGTTCAATGGGATTTAAATAATTTTTTTTGTGAAGAGTAACTTTTAAGTTTTTAATCACGATTTGAGGTAATTAGGGTAATTTAAGGTAAGAATAATGATTTAATAAAATAAAATGACCTAGAAACATGTCCTACCCTTATTGGATGTGTCATGGCCGACCCATAAAACCCATGGGTATATTTTTTGGACCCCATGGAGCCACGTGGGTAAGATAAAGTCATTAATGCTTTTTATTTAAAGTAAAAGTAAAAAATGACACAAACATGAGTTGTTTTACTAAACCAAATTTTTAAATGGGGTAATACAAGTCATATTTTTTTACTATAAATATTCATTGGAAAGCTAAAAATATTTCCTACATCATATTATTCTTTATCTTAATTTTTAGACATTAAATAAAGTAATGTATTTATGACATAATGATGATGCAACGATTACCTCATAAATAATGGATTTAAATTAAATGAAATATAATGTTTAAACTATAACATACACTTGTCCAAAACCAATTGGATGGGTGGATTTAGAACCCTTATCACCTTATCCTCTAATTATATCAATTTGGGACCATTTAAATCCGAAACTCATTTTAAAATAAAGTAACATTTCTTTACTTTTCAAGAGTGCCCCTCCTCTCCTCTTATAAAAGGCCTCCACCTCAACAACCTTACCCACACTTCCAAAGCCTTTTTCTCGGTCAACCCCTACAAATTTTTTCTCTCCACATCCCTCTATAACTCTTAGAAGCCTCACTTTGGGAATAATTCTTCCCAATGAAGACTTTGAGCTCAAATCAAAAGAGTTACCCGTTTTAAAGGTAGTGTTTTCTCTTGTGTTCTTATTTTTTATTTTGCTTCTCCAACCCTCTATAATCATTTTGTCACATTATTTTGTAACAACACCAGTATCCTCAATATACTAGGATGTTGTTATAAGAATGACTCGAGCTACACATACACACAACTACATGTAATGGTTCATGAACATATTGTTTCTTTAGATGGCGAATTTCTGCCTCACGAAACGATGATTGTTTGACACTCATAAAACACCTTCAAAGGTGGCCATTAATATGTCACTATATTTATATATTATATATAATATTTTTATGATTTACTTAAGCTTATGTATTTTTCATTTATGGAATACCTTTATGGTTACCATTATGGGTAAACGCAATATCTTCATTTTAGGAAGTGCGGACTACCACCCCCTCAAAGTGATTTGATTTCGTTAATGCCATATGTGGGACGTATAAAGGAATTAATTAATGATATTATATATGATATTATACTGGAATTATAATATACCTTTATATCATTATGATTCCATTTCATAAAATACAAAATAGAAATGAAATTAGTGTTCATGCGTACATACGGCTTACCGTCTCCATGAACGGTGCATTTCATTTCATACCTCTAAACGTTATGTAATTTTATAAACAGATGTATATTCTAGATATATATGATATATATTATAACTACACCATGAGTATAACTCAGGATATAATGTATACATGAACAACTTGTAATTATAAAGAGTTTATTTTTTGACTCAAGTACCAATGATCGTTAAAACGACCGTTGTTAACTTAAATAATTACACAGTGTTCATGACATGGAAATAAGTGATATAAAAGGAATAATGAATTTGAAAAAGGTTATTAAACAAATATAAATTAACTCAAGTTTATTATTCAAGAGATTAAATAACGATCAAGTCATGTTGGATACGAGGTATGGGACTTCGTCTCAATCTCCTTTCATTGAGGCATATTATGTTGTATACAGAACTTTCTTTTATACGGTGTATAAACCCCTTTGACTTTTACGTTTATCCAAAAGGAATCTTTTTATATGAATCGTTTAACTAAACGACAAAAGGGAGTATTTTTTTCATACATATGCTGCGACAATGACTTCTCTGCTGCCGTGACCATTATTTGAGTTTCGGCTTCCTCTACAAGCCATACCATTTTTTTAAAAGAAAAATAAATACCATGTTTTACTTTCCTTTTATTTTTGTATTGAAAATTGATTTCATAATGTTTTTATATCAATGTTTTGTATTGATATCTTGTGATTGAAAATTGAAAATGTAATGTTTCCTTTATGAATGTTTTATGTGATACGATTATGTTATGTTTCTTGGGAATTATTATGAGGACAGGTGGTTCCGTGATAAACTAAGGGCGGGTGAGCCCGATATAGCTCTCCAATGCATTGGTAACGCGAGGGAGTTAAAAATTAAGGTTTCTCTAAAGAGATTTAGGGAATATACTGTGATGGGTATTCCAAACATAACCAAGAGGGTTACTCCCTATGTAAGAATGTTATGAATGCCTCAAGTTACATTTATGTCTTATGATTTCTATGATTTATTCATGATTTGATTAGGTATGTTAAAGTCATTATGTTTTATGAGTAGAGTTTGATTTCATTGATTCTTGTATATATATGTACTCATGTTTCCTTTCTATATTTTTATATCCCTTAATGAGCTTTTTATGCTCATACGATGTTTTTGAAATGTTTTTCACGGGTCAAGGGTAGGGTACTTGATATGATGATAGTGTCAAGGAAGTGTCAAGGAAGAATCCATGTTTTATTTTAAATATGTTTTTGTTGATGGGAAAAATAAATACGATCATTTAAGTAACCACATTGTCTAAATGTGGACTGTAATGAATGTTTTATTATCTAATTCTCTAAAACTCTAAACCTGAAAAGATCCTCAAGGTGTATTCATGAAATATCTCAATATTAAGTAATGTTTAAGGCTGGGGCCTTATAACATCAATTTCACTCACATACTTTTATGGATTCTAGCATCATGATATTCTTAAATTCATTTGAGGACGTTGTTCATTGATGAGGTTATATAAATGAGAATTATTATCACCATATCTCCCTAAAAATTAGTAGCATTGGACTTATATATATCATTAATTTTTATTATTTTGTGGATTCTAAATGTTAAATTACATGTCAAAATGGCGATTCCAATAGTTCAAAGTGTAGTTGACATTCCCTCTCTACATCTATTATGATGGAAATAGGGAGCTACTAGAACATTATATGAATAATATAGATAATCATCATAAAATAATTATGTTTCATCATTCTAAAAAAAATTCTCTTTATGGAAAAATATTAAATTAACTATGGTATGATTGCAATGGTTGAATATTCAATGCAAATTGGAACTAAAAGATTATTCAATTATTGATTTGATATATATTTAGTTTCACATTAGGGACCTAATTTTATAATCTCACATTTCTATAGAAAAGAACATTTGGATAATGAATTTAAAAATATATTTTTTTGTGTAACACCACATTTTTAATCTAATAACATTTGTGAATTCATGAGTTCAAATTCTTCTACATACATGTATTTACATTCATCTTATGAACATATTCCATTTCATCACACACGCCCAATGGATTTTAACTCAACTAATGTCTTATATAACATCTACCATATATTAAAATCATTTGACACATAGGGATGTGGGTACCTATATAATCACCAAGAGGTGGGTTGTTGTCAATCCGGATGTACCAACACATTTATACATTCTTTAAAATAATTTATATATTTTTTTGTAGGTCCCCATTTTCTAACCAACTTAAACTATTCTAGCCATGTAAGTAGACATTATTTGTTGACATGATTAGAATTATTATGATATATAGGTTCTATAGTCCTATCCACTCTCACAATTTTTGGTTTAAACCCACTATTACAAATTTCTTTATATTATGTTCCATAAAGATTCAATTTTTGATGATTGTTAATTTTAGAGGGACTATTTTTATTGCTCATATACTCTTTCTTCATCCTCTAGTGGAGGTGAAATTTTCTAGAATTCACTTATCTCATTGTAGTATGATGTGTTAATTTTTCATGGCATTATCTTTTCAAATTCCTTGTATCAGTTATCCATGCCCCGTCACCTGTTCTTATTTGGAGCGTTTCTTTCACTCTACATACATAATTTTCACATAAAATTGGAGCATCTCCTCCCATTATCTTCATTGTTCATTCATATTCTCCCCACCCAAGATGATGTCAGTGTAATAGAGGAGGTTCTCAATGAACCATTTATTGACCTCCATGGGGTTATTCAATGACTGGTAACCCATTTTCAATATAGAATGTATTTATTTTATATAGATTATATCATTATACACCATTAGAGTTGGGGATCTTCTTCTAATTACTTTTCATTCCTTTCTTCAAGAAAAAATATCATTCTCAAATCAAATCATTATAACATCTAAATCATCTCGCATTAAAAACATACCTCATGCCATTATTTTTCAGTTGTGATATTTATATATCTAGTGCTATTCTTCAAAAATTGATCCCGAAAGCTTCTTAACACATACATAAGGAATGTCCAAATATTCCACAATAGTGTAATTTCTTTGATAAATTCTTCTAAAAAACTCTTCATTCTGAATTATATAGATGGTTTGGTTATTCTAAGATATAGAAATATTTTCTATCTTCATTGTATGAAATATATTCCAAATACCAAAAAAAATATGAGATAAGATAGTCCATCACATAAAAATAGCACTTGTTGTCTATACTTTCTATTACATCATTATTATGAAGATTTCTATCACCTTGATAATTTTTCCTATTTGTATAACTATTCCTATAAATCTTTCTCCCTTTCATGGGAGACCACTCATCATATCCAATACGATATTTTCATAAAAATAATGGAATTTGGGATGGGGAAATCATTACATTTTTTATTTGAAATATAATACTTTCTATTGATTCAATTATTACCTTAAAATTATATTCATTTAAAAAATAATACCATCCATAAATGGGGTAATTCCTTTGTAATTAGTTTTCTCCACTTCTTTCAGGGATGATTCCATCTCTTCACCATATTGTTCAATATTTATATCCCTTGATTTATGTTGAGTATATATTTATATCATCATATTATTCCCACTAATCATATCATCATAATTTTTAAAGGATCACATATCCATCTTTTCACTTTTCTCATTTAATTTTAATTCATCTATGAAATAAAGAATTTAAAGAATGAAATATATTGATTCAATTTTTTTCAGTGTGTATCTAGATCATCATTTTTGGATTCAGAATCCATAATTCAATTATAGTTCTGATTAATTCACTTTTCATCATCATTATATTTTTACAACATTATAAAAATCACTTTCAATTCTTCATCATGGGATTCCTTCTTCTCCCTTAGTTTTTTGTGCACTACAACCTCTGTATTCATTTATCATTTTATCTCGTGGACTAATATTTTTTGATATTTCATCCTAGTTTTTATAGAGATATTTTCATCATTTAATTTAATATACAATTCTTTTTTCAAAGGGTCATATTAAGTTAATTATATTCTTGGAATTTATTCATCATCATTTATTCTAACCTTAGTTTTCATGCATGGTTCATCAATAATTCATGAAAAATCATTGAATGAGTAAAAAGTTTCACTTTATGATTATTCCAAACCATTCTTAAATACATTATTTGAATCCATCAATTGAATCACACACTTTTTGTAGACACCTCCACACTAAGGAATATTTTCATACATATGCTTATTAATTTAGGTATACCCATTTCTATGTGATTCATAGATAATAGGAAACTATGTCTCCAATTACAATAGAAGAATATACCATTTCAGAGAAAAAAACAATAAATTTAACATACCAATTATAACCAATTGTTTGGTAAAAATGGGTTTTATATAACTTGATAGGGGTGAATCAGGTTATGAATATTCTATTCAATGTTCATTATTTACCACTGAATCTTGACTTATTTATTGTGAGGGTCACATATTTTTCACATTTGTATTTATATTTTAAATATAATTAAAACATTATTTAATGATGACGGCACACTATAAGTAAATTAATAATGATTTAATTTGGGGAAAATAGATTTTTACTTATTTTACCATCACTGGGATACATTGAAGGAGCATTAGACAACTACATGATAATCTACTAAATCATATAAATATCACATGCCACCCAAAATTCAATCTAAATCACTTCTATGACTAGGATCTCTATAGAAACATATTTAGGGATAGATCACTGCATCCTAATGGAAAATTCCTAGACATTTCCTTTGATGGATCACTTCTAGTCGAAATGATCACCTTCTTCTTCTTCCATTAATCATTATTTTTGGAAGGATTCGTAAATAACTTATTTACATGTAGTTACCTTTATCTGAAATATTTAATGTATCCTTAATTGTAGGTAGATGGTTTGTTGATGTTCTTTCTGGGATGGTCTTTCACTTATATGAAAATACCTAAATAAAACACTTCCACATCCCATAAAGATGGAAGAAAAATTAATTTTCTATAGTCACAATAAAAATAATTTCAAGATTTGGAAGGATCTATAATGGAATCCAAGTATGACAATAATTTACATGGATTATGTAGTGAATAAACTTCTTCTTCAAGTGTTTTCAAATGGTGAATATCTTATGTATCCTTATTATTCTTTTTAATTCAGATATAAAAATTATATTACTCACAGGTTAATGTTCTTGTGTATCTCCATTAACATGATCCTGGAATGATACCCAATATGTGATATCTTGGCACATAACTCATGTCTGAGATCCTAATGTGTAACCTATCGTGAAAGATCCATGTCAATAACACCTTGTGTGACAGGCTTGCATGATTCCATTAAGCATAATGCCTTTCATTATATCTTAGTGTGTATCCCTTGTTCTAGATTAAACACAAATACTAAATATCTTGAGATCTTATTTAGTTTATGTGAATAAATGGATTTTTTTAAGCCATGTGAATCATAAGTCCTTGTTCTATTCATGTGGATAACGAGATATCAATATATCTATTTTTTCATTCAACCATCCATTTCATACACCAGTTTATGAAACTCTTTGAATAGATCATTCCATATTTCCTTCAACAAATTACATGTATCACAAGATCCTAGAAAAAGACTTCATTATACTCATTGAAAACGCTTATGTGATTTCAGTCACATATACTTATTTTCTTCACAGAGAAAAAATTTTCTATAAATTTCATAAGAAGAATCATTTATGAAGAAAAAAACATCAATGCATATGTATGGGTCATGGGGAATTTATAGGTACATGTCTACTTATGTAACTCCAAAAAACTAGAACATGTATATTCTCTACAAAAACATGAATTATTATCATGTTCTTCATGTGATCGTATCATGAGATCAATTGAAATTCATTCCATATTCAGTGACATTGCCATCAAATGCATGGAGTGATCCATCATGAGATCTAGAGACACTCATGTAGTGGTCATTAACACTTCATCCCTGGACCATGCTTGATATATCATGATATCTAAATAAAATCATGTAGAAAATGCTATTGTCTTCTAGTAATTTTCATAATACATCATGAGATCCACTGGAAATCTCACACTTCGAATTATCCCATCATAAAATCCATAGAAAATAATGTGTTCAATTCCATGGTTTTCATGAACATCATTTGAGCCCAATATGATATTCGAAGATAATCATGTGATCATGTTATTTCAAATGACTAGAAGGCTCTTCCTTCATTTCCATCTTCCTTGTCTTATTTTTCTTGTTATGATCTCTCTGTGAGATCCTTTGATAAAATTAATTTGTATCCATGTGTTTTTTATAATCACAATGTGATAAATTTAGAATATAATGTGATTATTAATGAGACCAGTTCAAACATTCACGCTCTATGAGATTAGTTCTTACCTTCCCACCCTATGATATCATTTTTTACATTCACCATCTAGAAGATCACATTAGACGTTCACACATTTCGGATAAAAAACATTTCACACTATAGTGAGAACAGACATATCTCACTCCCACATGATAAAACAAATCTCTATAATAATAGATTCGAATTTTATTTTATTTTTTAGATTAGAAATTCTACCCTAACAAGAGATATGATATTTGAACCTTAAATGAGATCATGAATTTCAATATTCTATTAGATCATATATCTCATTCTTCAATGAGATCATAAATCACTCTCTTCTATGAGATGATACATATCATGCTTGTGAGAGATCATATATATCATGATTCCAAGAGATTATACATATCATGCATTAATTTACATGTATCATTTGATGAAAAATTATTTTTCAACAACACAAAGACTTTTAAACATGCATAATAAACCCACAAGCTCCACCCATAAGTACTTTTATAAACAATGCACTTTCCCAGAAGTACCACATCCACCACCTCGACCAGCAGCACTAGTAGTACTCTAATTTCCAAAAGAGAATGATGTAGAACACCACTTCCCATAATTTGTTTTTTTATTTCTCCCACATATATTACTACTCATTTATTGTGGGTTCTTGTAGAACTATTTTACATGACTCATCTTCCCACAATCTTAATTCACTATTAGTGGTTAGGGATATTGTATGTGAAAGTGACCATGCCTACTTTACTAGTTTAAAAGAATGTGAGTGTTGTACTAGGTAAATTATCTATTACCTTGGACACTCTTCTATACATTTTTTTGTTTATCGTTTTCATAGAGACACTTTCTTCCCATGAATGAAAAACCTCTTAGATGTCTTGAAAAAACCAAATATCATCTATTGGAAGCCTCCTTCAGGTTACACTAAAAAAATTAGAGCATGATTCACCACCTCAGTAAAATTATTCAACTAGAATATGATAACAATCGAAATTATATAACATTTATTTCCATCCTGAATCTGTATCACCATATTTTCTTCATCCCATACTAATTTTGAAATAAAGCGTTGTATATTGGTGAAATTCCCTATAGAGTCCATCACTGACATTCTTCCCTCAGTCAACCACATGAACTCATTTACCCTCCCCTTCATAAGAATCTCTAAGAAAATGTTATCCAATAACTTCTCCTAGATTTATTTCCATACCATTCCCTCCAACAGCTGACCCTGTGTTGAAATACATCGCCATTGATTTGTAGATCGTTGCAATAGATAATATGCCCACATAACTATCTTTTCTACATGACTCACTATATAGTTAGGAATAGTCTATATAGACTCAATCCAAAACTCTAATACCTATGGCTCATCCTTTTTGGTAAATTTCAAAGGGTGATGGAAGTAAAACCATCATATTAGGTTAGACATATTCTGGACATCCTTCCAAAGGACTCTCTCCATAAACTAGATAATGGGAGAATATTACTGACGAAATTGATATCGATCTTCTTCACCAAGAATAATTGTTACCTCTTGTCACCTTGCTCGAGGAACATTTCCAACAATGTCCTCCTATCATCCTGTCAATAATCATCATCATGGTTTAATTTCTCTAAAATTCCAAGAACGCATCTTAGGACATATAAAATATCATTCCACTTTTAAAATATAGTTTCACGTAATTCTATAACAATTATCCCATTATAAACTACCACACAGTCAAAAATGAGTCACTATCAATACACTTAACCATCCCTCACATAGGTCGTGGCTAATATAGTATAAAAAATTCAAACTTTCATATTTTATAATTACGCAGTAATTTTATAAATTACAAATTACCATATTTTCCATCTTTTACAATTACCAATTAATTATATAGTTCCATTTTTTTGAAATTACTCAACTAAAGGAAACAAATTTAATTTCCCAACTCCCACATATAACATGATTTCATATACATGCCTAAATTTATTAATGTCACATAAAATCACGAGTTCGTAGAATTATTCATGTATTCACAACTCTCATGACATACAAGACCATGAGTGAAATTGAACAAAAATAATAACATCACATATCAAGTGAATCACCCAAGGTAAAATAACATTCAACTATAAAAAATGAAGAAATGAAATCCCACACTGGTATACATGTTCTCCCGTGCAAATAGGTTTGGTACTCCCACCTACAAGATCATGACCACTGCCCCAATAATTCAATTATCCTTTCTGCCTTTACCAAATATTATTATGACCCGAAATAAATTATAACATGATACGAGCCTACTTTGTAACATATCATCCTTGATTCTAGATGCTAGTTCCCTCATCCAGTTCAATATGCAGCCTACAACACCCCTCCCCATATTCTTGAGGCTTCCGATTTGTAGCAAGAGTAGAATTTGTAATGTTTGAAGACTATACCTTATTTATCATAGCAGTACATCCTCAAAAACAAATTAACAATATCCAATTGATAATAACAACTATCAAATAATAAATAATTAATGACCAATATCAAATGGTCAAACCAAAATAGGAATGCAATGTACAAATACAAATAAGTATATTTTTCATTCCATATAAGTGTCTTATGTCTAGTGAAATCCAAAAATAATGACACACTAACATTTCCCAAGAAGGTCTTGAAATCATGTTAGGTTCCCTCATCCATGCTCTATCTCAAATCCCATCTCAGTACTCTAACATTGGGCAATTTCCATTATCCTATCCTAAACAAAATTTATACTATTTTGGTACCATTAATGAAGCCCAAGTACTGTGTCAGGATTACATAGTAAGCCACCACCAACTATCTCTAAAGAATTATTTAATCTATAAAAGTGGATGAAATTATAAAAATAATATATAACATATGAAAAATTATTACATGATTCACATATATTTTTCATTAATCAAACACATCATACATGTTTTGACCGAAAATGAATTATAAACCATATACTATAGGAATATATCAATTCATTCATTCTAGGGATTTCATTATTCATTTAATTAAAAATTCATATATGCTACCTTAGATTATCAATCCACGTCCCAATGTCTCAGTCACTTGGAACCTCATTCCAATGTTGATATCAAGGGGTCCTACAGCATTAATCTATCACCCCTTTTGTATTTGGATCTTTAATCCCTATATAACACGACAATGGTATTTGGGGCATCATTCTGTGTCCCACATTTATGATTTCAAATTCTTGCATTGGGGACCTAAAGAATCAGTCTGACAGCCCATTGGTATTTAGAGCATCATTCCATAACCCAAACCACTTTTATCAATCAATCAAAAATATTACAAAGTTAAAAATCATATCAAGTTTCATCTTCATTATCATTTTCTTCAATCTGTCTCATCAAGGTGCACTATTACAATTATAAATCACAATAGTGGTTCCTTGAATTAATCAATTGGAATAAATTGAAAATTTAATAAATAATAAAACTACCAAAATTCTAACAAAAAATTTTGTTAACTCATCAATATTATGAAAATAATCCCACGAAATCCCATTATCAACCATAAATTAAGGATTTTTTTCCATTTCTATTGACACATTTTTTATCTTTTTATAATAATAAAATCATCGAATTAAGTGTATTAGCTCACCCAATAGGATTCTATCGAGTCTAGTCTCATATTCTCTAATGGGTATAGTGGGATCCTTGAGGGGATTTCAAAAAAAAATTGAATTTAATTAACAATTCCCAGTTTAAATGGAATTCAACAATGTTAAAATGAATCATCAAAATTTAATATGCATAATTAAAATCAATAATATGGGATTTATAAATTTTTCCACCTAACTAAGTATCAATAATGAAAACTCATAAAACAGTAACCCTAAATTCAATGTAGAAAGATCTAATTCACAATGGAGACAAAGATGTAGGATCAAAACCTATTATCAAGACCCAATGAAATAAGAACAATCCCCAAAAATACGTAATCCATCATAGATGTAGTAAACTGTGTCTCTAACCAATGTTTATAAAGTATATGAGATAGAGGAATATAAACCAAGAAGATATAACATACAATAAAGGGTTTGATCTCATTCATAAGATCATAAATTCACACCAAAACATGTTTTGGGTCGATAGAATCCTTGAGATAGCATCCGAAAACAAGGAAAATTATATTAAGTTGAGCTGTGTGATTTTGGATATAAACAAGGTGTTCAATAATTTTTAAATAAAATTTCATGGGTTTCATTTTCTGGCTGCACAATTTCCTAGGTGGGGAAGAGGGTTTTCCAAAAACTCTATCTTAATTGCCTTTCCCTACTCATCAAGTGCAAGGTTACTCATATGTGGGAACATGACTTTCCAAAACTATTCACTAGCCTTTCTAAACCCCCTCTATCTGAGGACTAATGGTTTGGTGAGTGGTGCTTCATGGATTGGTAAAACCATGTTCCACATCATATGGCTCCAAAAGGGGTTTATAATTTTCCAGTGAAAACCACCGGGTTTTCCTTAAACATGTTCCAACCATTCACATACCAATTAGATTAAAAATTATCTAAATTCACCTAAAACGTTCCAAAATCAAACCCAAAAAAGTTATAATCAAAATAAGGGTAAAATATTACCTAGAAATGAGTACGAGAGATATCTATAATGTTGGGGATCTTACAAATCCTCATTCTAAATCCTTATATAACATGTAACATGAATATCCATAAATCGATGGAATATTAAAAGCATTGAGTGCCTAATAAGAATGAAATTATGGTTACACCCTTGTTATGATAATTCTATAAAAAAATATAATATCAATCATTCCAATTTTAATAACTACGTGAAATAAATAATGAATTTCAAAAAGTCACATATCAAAATATATTGAAAAACTAAAACCATGATATAAAATTGTCTTCATAAGAATTTACATGCATAGGTGAAATATAAGTCCAATTGACTTTTTTTACATGATAGTTAAAATAACTAAATATAAATTACACCAAAGGAAGGTTTCACTTGTGCTATAAAAAACTAAAATTATAGCGATCCAATCAACAATCATTGTCTCATTTCATAAGGAACATTCCCTTAACATTATCACAATCCATGAAATCATATCATATATAGGGGTGTATGTATATGATGTGTTTCTCATTAACCATTAATATATAATAAGTCATATCATATATTGATATTGGGATACAAGAAAATAAAATAAAATTTAGTTGTAGATAGTGTTATCTTTATTTTTTCAATAATGAAGAAATATTAACATTTGGTAATAATATGGCGATTAATTCTATCTGTGGTCTTTTGTTCTTAGGGAGTTTAGATTCTTTGATAAAGGATTGTGAAAACTTTTTGTTACTACTTAAGGGATATGAAACCACCGTGTACATTATATTTGTGTATCGGAAAATCAATGTAAAAATTTTTTGTGATGTAATTGATGTAGTTTACCATGATTACCTAGTGTGGGTGTATTAGGTACCTTGTGAGGTGTTTGGAGGGGGAACACTAAATGGACACTAGGTAATCAATGATGGTATATTTGGTACATGATGAGCCCCAAAATTATTCTTTATGAATCCTTATTTTAGGGATGTTGATTTCAAATTTAAAATACATAAAATTGTCATTCTCTTCTGTTATTTTATGAGAAATATAACTTTGTACCTTCTAATATCCTCCATGATATTTCATCATTGACGCTTATAATCTGAGAATTAATATATTACTGATAATGGTGTTATTATTCTTATTTCATCCTCTTATTTCCTACCTATTATATTTACCTATATTTTTTTCTCAAGAACTAGGTATTTTATGGAACTTATATTATTTCAATATCCCATTTAACTTCATTTATGGGGGTTAAATGTATGATTACTAAAAGATTCCAATGGAGGATAAACACACCATTTTTATTTTTATTTTTATAAATATATGTTTCCTTGTAAATTAGAATTTAAATTTAATCAAATTAGAGTGAAATTTTATTAATAAATTTGGTATGAATATATGAATCATTATCAATGAAAAATTGAGGGCAGTATGTGAGATATCTATGGGTGGATAATAGGGACCATATAAAGGATAAAACAACATGTGATTTTGATCCTATTCTGAAAAAATGAGGTAATTATCAATTAAAATTGGTAATTAATTAGTTTATATAACTCTTATTATGTTCTTGATCGAATAAGGGATCATAGATATAGAATTTTTCCAATGAAAGCATGGATATGTGTCGGCATCATATAAAATAGGGATAAATCCAATCATAAGATGAAACAACCCTAATATTTCTTCTTTATATATATTTCATGGGATTATGTTGTTGAAATTCATGGATAAGCGAATGAGACCAAACTAAGTTTGAGACGACATACTTGAGTGCCTTTGGGGAAATTCATATGACCAAATAATTTTAGGTTGTTGTGATATCTCTATATTGTATCTATATTTTCAGGTTTTTTTATTCATTTAATTTGAATAACGATTTATTAATTAGGACACTCAATATGAATTTTAATGTATTATATAGTCTTATGGTAGGATTGATCAACAGATCCATAAATATGAAAAATGGGATTTTGTGATATGATGTGAATTTGATCAGTGTGACAATGGAATGTGTTGAAGAAAAAAAGATAGGTAACTAATGGTAGATGAATCATGATAAATGAATGTTAACCATGATTTTTTTGACTACAGGATGTTATGGGGGCTAGAAACTAAATAAATCAGAGTAAAAATGATTCTATAAGCATTTTAAGTACATGATTCACATTATGAATCATGTTTAATATGTGTGATGTTTACATGAAATGTTCATAATTAGAAATATGTAAACCATGTACAAATAATGATCTCATGATACATGTCTTATGAGTCAATAATTTAATTCTTGATGACGATACATGATTCAAAATCTTTTCACGACATGAAATGCTTAAAGCATTAATACCACTGAATAAAAATCCATGAAATCCCATGATCCAAGATTTTTGGGGAATTTTTCAAATCTAAATACAATGAAATGATTCCTTTTTACATTTCATTTAAATTCTAATGTATAATCCACTTGAATCATATTCACAAAGTGAATTACAATAAATAACTCAACTCTATTAATATGACGTAACCCCTCGATAGAATGAGTTCTCAAAATGTGATGGTTCAACATCCTCTTTATTATCTTGTTATTATATGTCATATTTCAAGTTTGATTCTATTGATTTATTTTATTTTTTTACTCATTCTTTGTTTCTCACTTTTGATTGCAAGACTCACCATTTTCATGTTGTTTTTTAATGGTTGAATCAAACTCCTTCTCCCATTAATTTTCAATATACGGCTTTGTTTTTCACTGATTCATCATTCATGTAGGGTTTTTATTGATTTTACATGATTTATATTTATGATTTCATTACAGTATATCCTTTATTTGTTATTTAAAAGCATGTTATCACATGTTTCTCTTTATACATTTTATACCGTCATGTGCAGATAATCTTATTAGGGTTTTGGATCCAGATACAGATGAATTTATGTATATTGTGTCTATGAATGAAAACTTGGTAACTTCAGCGAATTTAATTAGGTTAAAAAATATTCTTATTATTTTTTAACAACCCTAAAAATCAGAGGTGAAATCAAAGAACCCTTCCCTGATTGGAGTTGAGCAGGCTCAGACCAACATATTATTATTATTTCTCCTAGTATCTAAGTGTAATACACTTTTATTATGTTCAATATCTAGACAAAGGTGTAGTTTCTAGACTATTTAGATACAATTGGTTTTACCAAGTCCAATTGGTGACCATTACACCATTTTTTAGGCTAAGGTATAGGTCATTCCATGGTAATATTTACGATTATCTTTTACCTGCACACTTAATTTAACCATTATCCATGTTTTATTTACTTATTTTAGACATTGTAATTTAATAATTTAAATAAAATAAAATTGAAATTGGTGTAACCCAAACATTGTAATAAAATTCATACATTGTATTCCACACTATCCATGGGATTGACCCCATAATTCCAATTTACTAAGCCTTTTTAGTTACTATGTTTTGGTAACCAACAAATTTAAAATTTCATTCATTCGAAAGATTTATCAACACCAATTGGATGAATCATGATGATCTTATTCATTTTTTTATTTTGAGTTTAGAATTTATTTGACTCCAGTTTGAGGATGTGAATAGAAAAAATAGTTATAGAACCATGGTTCATGTTTCTCCAGGTTTGATGACTCTAGTCGATGAGTGGGATCTCATATAAAATGATATAAAACATTGTTTAATGTCATAGAATAATGATAAATTATTATGGTACTCCTGGAAAACCATTTGAATTATGGGATAGCTAAGAGAGTGATAGATGGTTTTTTGGGAATATTTAAAATACAATCAAGGTGAATTAATATATTGAAACAGAGTAACAAACATGGAGAAGTAGGGAGTTGACTATCGAGGACTGATTTTTCATAGGGTTAGAGTTTGGGATGATTCAAATGTAGTTTTATAATTTATGTAACCAATTGAGGGGATGACATATGAGATTTAAATGAGAACCGTTCTTCAAATAAACAATTCATATATTAATTCTGTATTTCGAACTAGTAAGGGAAAATGTATCATGTTGTCTTGAGCGATGGGAATATGTTTTTATCCAATTAAATTTAATTATGATTATTGACTAAGGGATTAGATAATTTGTATATATAGATAATGTATGCACGAAGTGTGGAGTTTTATAATTATGTGATAAAAATCAATAAAGGTATTTTCCATTCATTTGATATGATGGTTTTGTAACAATATTTTAAATTGATATTAAGTTGGAGTGACTTGAGGTATGGATGATAATATTGGGACTATTATTTAGTAATTAAATATATATGAAAATTTATATTAAATATAAAATTAATTTTTTATTGTAGGATGAATTATTTTCCCACACATTAGGTAGAAATATGGAATGAGATATTTATTTTTTCACCAATTTACATTATTGAGATGATACATCTCTGACAGGATGTTTCATTTCCATGAAATATTTTGAAAATTGAATCTTGAAATGGCTTCTAGAATCACCTTGCTTAAAGAGGTGAAATATACAAAAAAATAATCTCTAAAAGATATTTCTATAGAAGGGTGGGGGTATGATAGACTCATATATAATTATAATATGATTGAATATTATGGGACTTATTCAAATGTAATTTCATTATATTAAGATAGGGTTGGGTCTGATGACAAAATAATTACTTATTTGACTCTATGTTCGATGAGTTTTGAACCAAAAGACCTTATATATGGTATGATCTAGTTGGGTGTGAAGAACTTCTGGACATGGAATGTCTTTAATGGTATAGGCCAGATATTAAAAAAGAGAGAGATTCAAATAAATGGGTTGAAATGATTCTATCCAACATATATATTCTTGAAAATGTGTTGGGAATTATGAATATTGGGAGGATGATTCATGTAAATTAGTTTTTTGAGATGGAAACCAAGATGGCTGTGAGTATAGACCATTTTGGAATTGTTCCAACATTTCACTCTAGGTATTAAATTATACAATAGGTGGACACACATAATATAATCATGTTAAATTAAATGATATTTTCTTATAACCCTATTTCATACTCAACACAATATTAAGATTGAATATTTTTACTTTTGGGGCGTCTTATTGAATATCTAAGAGTTTTATAGGTGTTATGGATATGATTTTTTAAGTTTATCATTTAATTTTATGTATGCATGAAATATTTATATATAGGATAAATTTAGGGAAATATTGGCATTGGATTAATCTGTTTTATGGTCACACTATGCACATACATCTCAACAGAGAAGAAACGTTTTTTTCTTATAAGTTAGAGAAAAAATCCTAGTATGGGTGATCTGTCTAGATGAGTTAGTTAGGATTTTTTGATCGGTCTGACACGTGGATAAGGATATTATATTGGGTCTCTTTGATGCATTAATTTCATTTTTTTATATTCCATATATGATTAGTCCATTTTTGAATATATCACTATTATATTATCGTATGTATTACGTGGGAATAAATTTATATGGAATGCATCATGATCCTATTTATGGTTTGATTTCATCTATAAAATCATTTTTATGTTTATGTTCTATAAATTTTTTATATGATTGTATTATTTATTTTTCATTGATTATATTGAATTTTATGTTGTAGTATCCCTTTTATAACCATTTTCACTATTTAACAACCTAGGACATATAGAGAGGTGTGCATATGGTTTGTAGTAGTCGGGATTAAACATGTATATGAGGATTATGCAGGGAATTTTACAAATTTGTATTAGAGACATTCTTTTAATTTTTTTTAATATTGGATATGGTTTATAGAGGTAAAATGGATGAAACATGGATAAAAAGTATATTTGTTCTAGGATTATTTATTTATTGTAAGAAATAAAATTTTCAGTGAGTTTTAATTGTTATTTATAATTTTTAATGTTATGGTTCAGTTATTTGTGGAAATGTATTATATTAGTAAGTAAGATTTTATTATTTTTCTCTTGGTTTGGGGTGAATACTTTCATGTGTTATGGTGTCATCCATTGAATATGAGATCATATAACATGTAAAATCATGAGAGTGATTGAGAAACCAATTCGAACAATGTAAAAGAGGCATCACCATTTAAATAAATCATACGTAACATGTTTTTTATAATACTGAATAAATTAATAGTGGTAGTCTTTTTTTAATATGTTTCACCATTTTATTTTATAATTTTTATTAAAATAGTTTAATTATTATTAAATGGATAAATACTTTGTGAAAAAGGCAGTGATGTTATGTATTTTTTATTTAGAAAATGACAATCCCTGACCAAAACTGATTGTTAATGCCTGTTTGGTACAAAAAAACAAAACAAATTCCAATTAAAGTCCAAAAATACTATTAATTTTTAAAAAAATTGATATTCCGCCTTAGTCTAAAATGTGGATGGTCCTTAAATTATGGTCATTCATTGATACATGTATTTCATTGACCATTTTTTTGTTTATGCATGAATTTTTTGTCACACTTTCCACCGATGCTAATAAATCTTGCTCTTAATCCGTCAGTGAAGATGGATTCCCATTATAGCTGATGTTGTACAATATAATTAATTCTATGAGAAATAATAACACAATTTACCACAGCCTCAACTGATGTAGAGTCCTACATTATTGGATATCACCCATCCTACCATGGTTACCTCCATAGATTATTCTATTCTTTTCAAACCCTACTCAACTTCATGTTTTCAAATGATTCATGGTTACCTGGATTTTATGTAGGTTATTCTACTATTTTCCACTTGTTGGGTAAACCCATGGTTGATTGATATTTATAAACTAATTTACATGTTGGGAAAGAGCCCAATATAACAGTGTAAAAAGTCTCAAAACACCAAAAAATCCACCTAAAGGATTCTTCCACCCCAATGTAATTTACACATCAGAAAAAGTAATTTCACAACATTAATTAAGGATTTATATCAGAAAACCCATTGGAATTTTTCCCTTAACCAATGAGAATTTTCACACACAAAAGAGCATTCCATTTTATTGTACTACAAGTCATGGGAACTAGGATATCCCGTAAGATATTTAAAGCTAACAATAATTTTGATACATGGAATAATAATCATAGATTCACAAACCATCATTTATACTTTATTCAACAACATTGACACTTAATAATTAACATCATTCACCATGCAACCACTTATTTGTTCATTGTTGACAACCTATCTTCTTTAGTTTGTCTACTTTAATGGAGGTAATCCCTTCCTGTTCTCCACCATCAACTACATCTCTTTCAAATCTCACCATCTCTGGAGGCACATCGGTTAATTCTTTATCAAAGATACTTATAAACCACTCAAAGGTAATGGAAAAATATATGTTATTTTATTATTATCTTATTTAACTCTCTTTTTTCCAAATCTGATGTCCCTTTTATTTATTTCTATCTATTTTATATTTTAAAATTAAAAAATACGAAATATCTCTTCCTTGATATAAAATTTTTATTCTCCATAATCAACCCTATTATAATTATCATTGTGACCATCATAACCACCGTCATAAACTGCTACATGATAAAATGCATCACAAAAACTATCCTTTAGTCAGATCTCCATATTGTATCAAACACGACATTTATGTCATGATTCCTTACACATATTATAGGTGTCATATACTCCAATATCTGATGAACTCCTAAATTTTACTCAATAATTACATCTCTTTAATATCTGGCCAGAACCATAAACCTCCTGTAATGCTAGTTGGTGTGGTGGATCCCTATAACACATTAGAAGCAACTCTCAAAATAAAAAAAACAATTCCCCCAAAGGATTGTTCAACCATATAAAATTTTAAAATGCACTTGAAGGATTTTTCTATCAACTCCCAAATTTATTTTTCTCTCCACTAATGGAATTTTTAACACAAACACATACACGAACATATCATTTCATTATACCACTAACCTTGTGAGCCAAATCATATCACCTGATCATAATATATAATATGAATTTTTCTTCATTTCACAATAATTATCTTTTATAACCCCAATGTTAATGCTCAATTATTCATCATGAACATTTCATCATCACCATCATCGATATTTGGGTTACCACAAATGAATCACCACATTTAGGTTATACATCGATGGATAAATCTCATAAAACACTTTACATCCTGGGAGTCACATAGGTGAAGCCTATTTATTGAATAATTCTACCCCTCTCAATGTAATGAAAAAATGTCCCAATTTTTCATATATATTTTGCATATCTCTCTTTTTCAAAATAACTTTTCCCATTTTTCATTCAATATCTATTTAAAATTGTAAAATAAAAAAACCATAAATATCTACCTATATTTAAAATATGAATATTCCAATGTCATTTTCACTTAGTGATATTTTAAATATCACCCAATGAAATTTTAAAATTCACCGGTAGCATTTGTCTCCAATCACATAGAGTAATTTTTTCTCACATAATGTAATTCTTTATACACATATTGACATCCAATATTATAAAATCATTAATAATAATAACTCAGATGCATCACATGATCTCGACTGCCAATATGAATTTTGATACATGTCTTTCCTTTATGGATCTCTTTTCATGCCATCATCATTCGTTTTTTTCGTCACTGGATTCCATCATCTTCATCATCTCATTGCATGATCTACTGCAAACATAGTAGAAGATTATGGGTAATCTCTATGAAGATACATATTTCGTTACCTATTTCTACTATTTATCATCATCATATCCACATATATATGTGTGTGTGTGTTTTTTTTGTGTACACCACATCTATCTCAATGAAAAGAAAAATATCTTCCCTCGTCCCCACATATATCTCAATTTCAAACTATTTAATCCCTTTTTTCTCACTTGATCTCATTCAAATTTCATTATAAAAATACATGCATTATTATCAATAAAATTATCGCACATATTTTCTATTATATATTTAATCTTTTTTTCTGTATGTTTATTCAATTTATCAATGTTACAAAAGAGCTATTCTTTGCATTTTATATAGTATTATGCTCAACTAACTCGTATTTGTACTATGTACATAAAGAAAGATGAGGATTATATAGGGAAAAAAGTTTCTATTTTTTATAAAACATAGTTTTCATTTATAAAATATAAAAAAATAATTATATTTATAATTATTTTGTTTTCAAAATGGTTATAAATTCTTTTTTTATTAAAAATAATATAGTTTAATTCATTAAACACCATGTGTTTTGGAAAAATTCATTTTCTGATTAGATTTTGATTAATGACAATTATTTATCTATGATATAATGACATGAATTATTAAAACCTGATAGATGTTCTTTATAATTAACATAAAATCAAGTGTGGTATTTGTTATATTTAATGATTTATTACAACATTACTTATCTATTTATATTTTTATCAATATTTTATATAACCATTTTATGGGATTTTTTTACAAATAAAAATTTTATGATTGTTGGGTTGTTATTTATATACAAATCCATGATTTGTCAGGAAAAATATACTATTTACATTTTCTTTCTTCTAATTATGACACAATAAATATGGTATAATTGTCATGATGGGAATGTGACAAGTTCTATTGTGGGATTTTGATTAGTTTTGATTGGAAATTTTGCTAATTATGTGCATTTATTATTATGGGTAAAGAGATAGACACTATCATGGATATAATCATGGTCTGAATTATGAAAATGGTAATGTTTGTTGAATTTTTTAGTACAATAATCCTAGGACCTCATTCTATGGTCCCGTGTATTATCTCATCAAGATGATTGTTTATTTTACATCATTATAAATTATCATTATGTTTTGTTTATTTTCATAATAAGTGTGTATTTCAATTACATTTCTTCCTTTTACTCACATTCTTAATTGTTCACTATTATAAAGAATGTATAAAATGAAAACCCATATTATTTAATATTACAAAAGATAAAAATAATAATGATTTTTCATTTTTATTTCAAACTATCATATATTTATTTTAATGGAAATGGATTTCTTAAACTATTTTTGAGAATCCCACTATGAATTATCTCACACCATATATACACACATTGGTCTATATATGGATCTATATTTTTATTGATCTATTTTTTATATATTACCATTGATCTTGATTATAATTGGTCCATTAAAATGGTTATAAAAAATACAGAGGGTAGCATATGAATGGTCATGCGTCATATTGAGAGATATAGGGTCCTCATGTAATCATTATTTATCATTTTTTGATAGGCTCATAGCCTTGGTCCACTCATTTTGATAGGCATGTTGTTTGTTTTATGTTGTCTGAGTGGATGATGATTGTTTTATTTATTTCATGTTAGACTCATTTATTATTTATCATGATTAAAGGGTAAATCATTCTCATTTTATCATGTTTGATACCCTTATGACTTATTGTATCCCATGAAAATCATGATCATGCATTAGCATTTTTTGAATGTCAATTTAAATGCAATAGAAATTTATCTATATAGACTTGTTATTGTTTGGGACTGATGATACCTATTATAGATGAGATTCTATAAGTTGGTGAAATGGAATATTTTTTTCCCTATAATTTCTATGATGTGAAAATTGGTATTGATTCTGGAATTATGAAATATATTGGTATATTGTAATTTCTATATGATATCACATTATGATGTTGAGTTATGGGCTATATTATAGGGGATATAATTATGTTAGATGTTGAAAAAGGTACATTTATCATTCTATTATAGATTTTAGTGACGGTGTGGGAATCTTGAGAGATTGGGTTCTCCCGGGAACAAGGATTCCAAACATATGGGCAGCATAGATAAATTATAAGTATTATGAAAATTATATATAAGTGATGTGTGATTGTGTTTTTGTATATTTTGGTAGTATTCATGGGTAAGTTTTGAGAATGGAAGCATTTATAATTCTTTGAACATGGGTGACATAATTTATAAAAATTGGGTACGTGGTTAGATAATCACGCATGTGATCCTATTATGCAAGGGTTGTTATTATTAATGTAATGATTCAATATATCTGTATGGTTATGACTACATTGTTTTTCTATATATAAGGATATTTTTTACATATAAGTTACCATTTGATATAATTGTGAGATTGGATTGAGTACTCTCTTACATTAGGGACTAAATAGTGTGTTTTTACATGACCAACATATAATATTTGTACGATAACCTAAACATAACATTTTGATGGTGATCATTGAATCCAATTAGACATTATACATGTTGGGTAAAATATTAGAATTCTCAATGGAGGTTAATTAATAATACTCTAGGAGTTATATACTATTAGAGATGAGGAATGTAACATATTTCCCCATCCATTAGAAGTTAATTTGTGTATTTTCAATGATACTCAATGATTGATCTCTCTTGAGAGTGTGATTAAATATTAACTGGATTATAGGTAGGTGTGAGACATTACATTGTAACATTGAAATAGTTAAGTGTTTTAGTACATTGACATTCATTGTTCATGGGTTAGAGCATGGAGATACTCTATGAGTATTTTGCATGTAGATTGTCTAATGAGAAATGATATCTCACGGTTTAGAAAACTCTAGAGATAAAGTACTTCTATTTTGATTGTTAAATGAAATCATTATTATCTTAAATGATTTTTAAAACAAAGTATTTTTCTCATTTGAGTTAATAATTATGCATGGGTTAGAGGATGAGATCCACTGGGAGTTTTTTGGATGTAAATTTAAAATGGGAACTAATGAGCCATGATCTAGCCAACTATAGAGATAATGTACATTTATTGTTATATGGAAATGACCATGGATTTTTTAAATCATGTTTAATTTTTTTGTCAGATCATGTGAGTAATGATATAATGAAAATTAAATATTAAAAAATATATTTTGTTTAGAATTGGGTTTTAAACAAATTTTCATCAGTTAATTAATGTGACTAATTTGAATAATATGAGAGTACATAAATTTTTTTATGCTAAATATTTTCAATATTATAGAACAATGAGTGAGGTTCTATGGAGTTCAAAATAGATTTTAATATAATATTAACATTAAATAAGGTGATATAGATGACCTTGATGAATTTTTCACATATATTATGCATTATGATGATATATCATTAATGAAATTGGATAGAGTTGGAAAAAAATGAGATAGTTTTAAACCCAATAGTGAGACTCATGGGATGGGTCTAAAGAGTTATAATGAGTTAGGCTATGGAATGAAGATATAGAATTGATGATGAATTCTAAAAAATCAGTCTTTTTTTAACAAATATAAGAGAAATATGTTAAAATAATGCACATCCCCTATAATCATCTTACCTGAATCGACCTGACATATAATCCATACCAACTCAACACAACTCTTCAAGCATATTATTGATTGAAAAGGTCTATCTATATGTAACTATGTACCAACACACATAAAAATTGGAATGATTTCACCCTTAAATCAAATAAGAAAATGTATCAAGTATAACTAGATAAAGATAAAAAACAAGTTGAAATACATAGGAATGGCTACATAATCATGATACATAAAAAATAAATCATAAAGGATAATCCCAAAAAGAAACAAAATCCAAGACCATAAAAAAGTCTTCATGTGACCATCTTCCCCCTTCATATCAAGCCACACTGAATTGATATCAGCCAAGAGAATTATTTTAGATACATGATGCCCATCTATTTTCCATGTTCATGAAAGATCTTGTGTTCAAACATTGAATGGGATATGTGGGGTGTGACACAAATACCCAGTATGGTACAAATATGGATCTATATTATATATATCACCATGAAGCAATTAACTCTATCTTTAAAGAAACCATGTTTTATAAATAATTTTATATGGAAAAATTTATCATTCACAATCCTATGGATTCATTGAAATAAAAATACTCAAATAATCCATGAATATGATGAAATCATGGATGATAAATATTTTTCAATAATATTATTCTTCTAAATATCAATGGATAAATATGTTAGGAACAAAAGAATGAAACATTTCATTTTTGAATAAATAATAAACAAATTGGAACCATATTATAGGAATACCAAACTATGAAAATAATGGATCACTATCTAGTATAAAATTATTCCTAATGATACCATGTACTTCCACGTTATGACCATATTATTCCAATCTATTAGAAGAGGGAACACTTATCTAGAATATCTATTTGTTCTACAACAACTAAAAATGTTCTTATTTCTTTAACCCAACTCTCCCAAGGTTCTAATGTGAAATATTTTCCAAAAAAAATCATACAAATCATGATAATAATTTTGTTAATATATTTATACAAGTTAATCCTTACATATCCCATGATTTAATGCCAATTTTAGAGTCAATAAAATCTCTGAGGAATTTCATCGAGCACATGTTTTGTGTAAAACTATTTTAAAAAACACTTGAAAGATATTTCCATGCCACAGATGTCTAAATATCATAGGTAATAACCTATAGATATAAAATAAATCATTTTAATAACCTAACCCAAGGTATAACACAATAACAATAATTTATATGAAGAATAAATAAAAATTATATAGAGACACTGACCTCACCAATGAAGAAAAGATAATTTCCAATAAAATAGTGATTGGAAATGGAAAGATGAGGTCCTATTAATCATATATAAATATGAAAAATAAATAATTATATATCTAATAATCTATATCAGGCTATAATATACAATAATATATTTAACCTAAGAAGGAGAGGATTGATCTAGGAGAGATTTAGAAAGAGTAAAATAGAACATATAGAAATCAGAACATAACTGAAAGAGATCCACAAAGACTAAAGAATAATTTCCATATAACCCAATAAATAACCACATAAAAACTGAAGGAATTGTTCTGAAACCATAATTATATATTATAGAGATTTTTCGGTAAAGAAATATAGTTACCTAGGTATTTATTCCAATTTTAAGAAACCCATAAAAGTTTCTCGATTAGGCCAAAAGGTTAGAAAAATTGTACCCTAACCATGTGGGCTCTACTGTCTCTTAAGAACTAATGCACATAGTTACTTAGAAATATATGAATAGTTAGGAAAACTATTTGAATTCCATGAAACCACCTCTAACCCCAATCCCAGCAATCTGTAGGGCTTTCTTAAGACCCACACATAGTTATACATGATGCGTTGAAATAATTCAAAACACCACTGAAACTAACAGATCCATATCACATGGTTACCATATCATTACTAAAAAATGTTCACATACCATATGTCTCGACTATTTCTCCCAAAACTTCTAATATAATCCTTAGACATACAAACCCCTTTAAAATTTTATGACAGTTAACATGAACCTAAAATGAAATGTACTTTTGACCTAGCAGGTGTCACCATTCTCCATACCATAGTAACGTATGTCCCAATAATGTGCCTCAGATTCTAAACATACATATATAAAAAGCCTTTATAGAATCATCAGTGGATCGTACTCCCTTGTGTTATGGAACTTTTGTATCTTCTACCACTTTACAAAGACAATGGGGTTGATTTTCTGATGTAACATATTTTTTATAATGATCTATAATATGAATTGATTTATCAACCACTAAGGTTCCCAGCTCAAGATCAACATATCCCATAATTAATCATATGAGAATAGTCCAATCGATACTTCCACATCTAGGAAACATGAAACACATCATGTATCGAGGTTAAGAGAGAAGGTACGTCCAGAAGATATGAAATCTCTCTAAGAGGATTGATAATCTTGAATGGTCCAATAATCCTTTGTGCCATCTTACCCATCATTCAAAGATCATGATGTACCGTCTGAGGGGATTCCTTGAGAAAGCCCTTATCACCTACTGAAACTACAATGGGTGATGATGAAGTTATTCGTATTATATTTAGGGACACTGAGTTATCTCTACAACATTTTCAATCAGTTAAACCTTCATCAACGTCACATGAATAAGACCATATCTGACCAAAGTTCTCAATGTTGTCATCAACCAACATAAAGGAGATTGAATTTTTTTAAAATTAAATGATTCAAAATTTTACATTTTAAATAATTATTTATATGCCTTATTATAATATATACCAACAATGGAAATATGATTTTCCCATAAACCCTCAAAATCTAGAACACACATCCGAAGAATATTTTCAAGAATCTAAAAGAATCAGCCAGTCTATCCATATGTTGAAGGATGATATGTCATGATCAAATTCAATTTGGTAAAAATAACCTTCATAAACATGATATAGTCCATCTTCCATAACATCCTATACCACTGTAATAGGTATAAAGAAGTGGTAATTTGTTTTTGTTTCTAGTTAAGCATAAAAACCATGTAAATAATATGGTGAATAAACTAGTGTGGGTCCCATGGTTATTAATGATATTAGACTGGGAGAATATACCTAGGAATAAACTAAGAATCAGCCCAGTAATGTTTCGATATGGATATACGTGGAAGGAGAATATTAAAATATATAGGGGTAGGGAGATATTGAGAATGAATCTGTTAGTTATGTTACTACAAGGATTGGGTGGGTGGTGAGTTTTACAAGTAAATGATTCATTTTATTCCCTAGATTTCTTCTATTTTTCTTATTTTTTAACAATCCAATATAATAATGCTAAAATTATCTTCTTTAATTATAAAATATATCCCTTTATAAGGGGGTTGTTAACAAAAATGTCATATCATTTTTTCCGACCTCCCATAATAACAGCTAGGGGAGGAAGTACACTACCTGATTCACTCATATGAGATGACATAGAAGATACTATAATCATATTCAACTCCATAAAATGTTTTTATATCTAAAAATAAATGGGACCATCTAAACCAAGAGAAATAAATAATTTTTGGATCCCATGTTCACTCCAACTTCTAATTATTTTAAAATATTTATTTCAGATGAAATTTTAAAGGAATAATTGGAACCCATCAAAAGACATGATATACAAAAATCCTCAAACCATATATGAAAAAAGAGGCTGATAAAAAAATAAAATCGTTGGAGTTATTTATGTTTTATAAACACTATTAAGTTGATGTTACCTTTATATATGGATTTCCTTTTTTGAGATCTTTAGAGTGGTTCCCCCATCATGTATTTGGTTTCTACATGTTATTATAAGATTCATTTCACTAAGTTAAATAATCATATCAAATTTTAATTTTATTTAACAATACAATAGGTATTTTCATCCTTTATACAACTAATATCTAGACATATAGGGGCTATTAATCCTGATGAACAGGAGACCAAAAAAATATTATAGGCAAGGGTTGATGCTTATTTTCTCTTGAAAAAATTGAGACCATGATCATTGAAGATAACAATTATTTTTCATTCAACTAAACTAAAGAAGGGATGAAATTACTAATGTCTGACCTTTTAATGTATCGTATGGCTATGATTATTATTTTATTTTTAAAAATTTAAAATCATAGTATCACTTGGAGATAATTCAAGGATGATCTCGTGTAGAGATATAGAGTAGCTGGTGGGATGATATCATTGTTAATAAATAAAGTCTATAAAAATTCTAGAATAGTGGAAAATAAAATATTTAAGAAATAAATGGCTCTATCTACCCATTTTTAAATTAATTTCATTGAACAACATTATGTAATAGTTGACACAAAACCATTAGTGTTCATAGAGGCATAAAGACAACAAAAACCTCGACTTTTAGATGGTTAAAAGTAGGAACAACAAAATTCTTGAGCTAAACTCTAACTATGGAAGCCTTATCTAGGAATGATACTGAAAATGAATTATGGGACCCTTAACCAGGAGATATTTGTGATGGTAACTAAATATAAAAAAAATTATTCTATGAAAACATCAAGAAAAGATGATTTATTAATGCTCGATGGACCTGACCAAGGATGTGGGATCCCTAAAAATGTAGAATATATGTTATATAGTATAATTTTGGATACCTATGAGAATATCAAATAACTTTTTTAACAATCTAGACCCATAACAGTGCATGTGATTGATATATACTATAAATCATAAGATTTTTTAGAAATTGAGGGGAATAGTGTCCTCCAAAAAATGAAGAATACACTTTCATGTTTCTGTTATTTTAGGGGTTCTATTAGTACATAATGTGGTTAAACGATATATGTACTGATAAATATGTATTTGGAACCATATTTCAGGGAATTGGTTCTGTAAAGGCACTATTTGAGGGATATCGATTTATATTTTATTTTTATATGAACTTTTCTTGAATCACTCTTTTTCCACAGTATAAAAATTCGTTAATTCTCATGGAAACCATATGTGGGTGTTGTGGGGTGTGTTAAAACTATTTTAAGTTATATTTTTGTGATTTTGGTTATGATTATCATCTGATACTAGAATTCGCAATCCATGTTTGGACTAATTGTGTTTCACACCATTCGAAGTGATGGATTCACCATGGTCATTGTTAATATATTAATGAATGATTTAATATATGAAATGGAATTGAACATATATACGAATTTTTTTAATTAAATTTAAAAATATAGTGTTTGCGATGATATAATTCACTATATAAAGATGTGGAATTATTAGCGTTCACTATTAAACATAATCATCGAGCCTCGTCTACCGTCTCTTCTCTCTAACCTTTTAAAAGAATGAATGAAATAATTTTAATATAAATTTTTCTTAAAATTTTATTAAAGGGAATAGGTTGTCTCTAAATATCATTATGTTTATGCTTACACATTTTATTAATTATCTATTTATTTACTAGGAAGGAAAAGTGGAGATAAATTATTGCAGATATCAAGACTTAAATTTTTCTTCGATAGAAATTATTTTTGGGCATGGTGATTGGAATTAGTAGATTTGTATGGGGATTATAAAAACTTGGGTTGTTGGCCACATAACAATTCCCCATTTTATAAATGGTATCAACAAGATTAATGAATAAAAATTCTATAAGAAGAAAAAGTCACAAATTCTTATCTCTGAGGTTGGTTGTTAATGTAGGGGGAGAATCTAGGAGAATTCATAGATCAACTATGTAGAAGGGTAATTTTGTAATGAACAATGAAAAAACTATTATAAATAATTATTTAAATATCCTTATTCCCATAATAAATTTGATAGTGTATGTTCTTTTTTTCATAATCATCCATTTGACATGGATGGTATTATATTCATATCGAGAAAGATGTGTTTTATTGTGGCAGTTTCTCTAGAGCCCAAAACCAGATGGGATGTAATTGGAGCATGTGTAGATATTGGAAAAAAAATAATGCATTTAACACCTCTATGATCCATCTAATTTGAAAATTATTCTTGGTTACCACATGATCGTAGTCCTTGAATCTCCCTTAGACTCTATGGTAGGGTTGTTCAAGCATACTGCTATTCAAAAGTTGTCGCTAGCACATGCTTCTTCATTTCAGGAATATTATTAAGCTGAATAGGTTATGAAATGATCAATTATCATGATATTAACTCTTCAAGGATGATTACATAGTTTCATTCAGTATAGTGATCTATACATAATAAATGGAAGTTGCTGGTGGTCCCTGCTACTTTGGTTTAGAAGCTACACTACAACATGTGAACCATAGGTATAGTTGTTTGTGGAACACATTAGACATTATGTTCCAATTAAGAATTAGAATAAATTTATATTATGTGGGTTTTTATAGGATTTTAATGATTTGTAAGGACCAAAATAGATCAATTAAATCATTCAATATTTTCAGTTTTATAGACAACATCGGGCAGTGAGGTCCTTAAGGCAAACTAATTGGAAGAGGCATCATATGAAAGTAGTGACATGGAATGGTGTATTCTCCAAATGTACTATTTTTAAGGAGGTTTTAGGATAGTAATTATTATAAATATGTATAATTTTAAATAGTCAATGCCTTGACATATCTGGGAAATCCATCATATGTGTGATGAATATAGTAGAAGGGGAATATGATGGCAAGAATATGCAATGGAAGCTGGTTATGCCTAAAATGGTGGGGGAATATGGTGGGAATAAATTGGGGGGGTCACATGGATGTTAAGGATCTTATAATGGGGTAACATTATAGGGAAATAACTTCAGAAGGGCTTATGAAAATTATTGTATGGATCTACATTAAAGGTGTTGTTAAAAGGAGTAGGTTTTGAGTGATTGTGAGGAGGAATCTATTGGTGACATGGATGAAGGGTTTGAGTGGGAGATTTTTCTTCTCATTTTATTTTTCATCTTATTATCTATACATATATTCTTTTTATTCATTCATGCCACTAAAATGTTAATTTTAGTTAATTTTCTTCTTTCTATATATTATGTACCACTTTATAAGGTTAATATTGGAGAAATGGTCATAACAAAGCCATTCTAAAATAGAGATATAAATTATGGACTTATATAATTTATAATAGTAAAATGAACTCAATAGATATTCATAGACACGTGTTTAAAAAGGCATCTAATATCTTATAAATATGTTATATCCATGATAGGATGGAAATGATCTAATTTAATGAGTCGAGTAATGACAACTCAAATAAAATTCTTTCCACAATGAGTTTGTTGATAAACAACAATGAATTTTGTAGATATCTCATTCGACATATATATCGAAATTGGAAAAGGCCTTTGTTACTAAGGTGTATATTAGATTCTGATGGGTAGGGTATTTTAATAAATGTCCTCATCATTGTGAATAAACATATAGTCTCTGCAGATTTGTGCCCCAGTAGAGGACTGAGGATCTTCGAGGAATTTAATAAGAACAAAAATAACTAAATTAGTAGTTTTTTCAATTAGGAGGTGAATTTTAATACATTTTTTATAAATTACCAAGCCTAACATATATAGACATTACACCATCTTAGATTAATATTATGTACATTTCAATAATACATGACTGAGAACCGTAATAGATTATTATATTTGCAAATGTGTAATCAAAATAATCTATTTCGGTGAATGATATTCATCATCTTCCATAATGAGCTCCACCTTTAGTACTTATTCCTTAAACATTAATTCATAACCTTGGGAATGTAATTATAAGAAGGGGTGAGCTTAGATTCTTAATAAGGGTAAATAAATGAAATGTGGAATCATAACATGAAAAAGGGGGTATGGAAGTTGAGAATAAAATTTTAAGATCACACACTACATATAAGAGATAATAATAATGATTGAATATTTATAAGACACAGATCACAATAGAATTTAGAAAATTTGTCATGAAATTATATCATAGGAATAAAAAATGGAATTTTTTAAAATAAATAAACATGTAATATGATTTCCATAGTGTTCAAGACATCACATCCAAGGATATCTTAGTTGACAATGTCCTTTACTGAACCAGGATCACACCTCGTTTTGGCCCTATATTACTGATCTTAATTCACTCCTCATTCTAGAACTGTATTTCTGAACAAAGTTCATTTCCCATTAAGGACCTATAATACAGAACTGAGTTCATTTCCCATTCTATCCATGTAATACATAATTGAGTTCATTTCTCATTCAATCAATGTATATCTCATGATATATAAATCATTACCCAATAAATTAGAGGGAGATATAGGTCCCATACAACTCATATTTAAGTCATACATACATGTTCCAAAACAACATAAATAATCATATCATAACCCATGAAATTAATTGGGTATCATAAAAATTTATACATATCCTAACCAGTAGAAAAATATATTGGTCTCACAGTCATATCATAAAAAGCATAATATGTGAAAGAGAAATAAATTTCATAAACATATTACCCATGAAAGAGAAATAGGTAAAATAAGACTATGGAATTAAGTAATACCCATTCAGAGAATTAATTAGAAAGGAACAATTAAATTATTTCCTTGATGGGAATAATTAAAATAAACAAATGTAATTTTATATGGATGATAATTTTGAAATATCATTAAAAAATATTTCTTGAGGAAAATATCCATTATTTTTTGAAAAAGGAATTTTTATACCTAAAACCATTGGAAAATCATTTCTATATAAAATACCTTGGAAAATAATAAAGAATACTGGATTTCACTTTGAAAACCATTATCCATGAAAACTAATAAAATAAGCCTAAATAAATTTAGAAGTATTTTTAGTTTAAAACAATTTTAAAACATATTATGAATACTTGAAAAAAAATTTGAACCCTTTCTACATGAAAATATATGAATGAAGCGTGAAAATAATATACAAACCATTTATTTCAAAATACATTGAAAACTTATACATAAAGCTAGAAAAATTATAGAATACCATTTTCCTCGAAAAATTGTTTTTAAAAAATTCAAAAATAATCTATTTTAAAAGGCAAAGTAAGCATCAAAGAAATGATGGTGGTTAAATGCATATATGTCATACGTTGTGAAAATAACCTTCATTTTTTATGGTAAAAAGGTTACAAAAATTGATTCTTACGAAAGTGATAATAAGATTGTTTTTAAGATATTGGTTAAAGAAAAAAAAATTATTTTTATTATCATAGAGGAATAGTATAATATTCTTCAAACCCCTATTTAGAATACATGCTTTTTAAGGATCATATATTTATGGGCAAAGAGAAGGTAAATTCGGGCTATCTTAAAAACACAATCTCAATTAAATTATGTACCATAGATTATAAAAATGGAACCAATACATGAATATATCATCAATATTAATATTATAAGAGAATTCAGAAATTTTATTGAGATATGGGAAATAATTTTTCATCAATGGATTTATAAACATAAACAATCATGAAAAGCGATGAGATATTTCCAATAAACTATTATAACTGGGTAAATTGGCATCATACTCTCCATTTATGAATGGAAATAACATGAAGTTCATAATAACATGAAAATAATTATATTAACTATATAAGATGTAAAATTTAAGTATATACACCCCAAAAATAATTTAAGGGCATAAAAACATGAGTCTCAGAGAAGGAAAATTGAGACAAAACTATTTTACCGATTCAGTAGATTTTTAAACATGAAACCCATGAAATAAATATCGTATGAAGAATATTTAAATATCCATAAATATAATTATAGTAAATATTGAATAAATATTTAGGTTATATATTCACCACACCGATTGAATGGGTGGTTAATAAATCCTATATCTCATAGAAATAGAATTTGATATGAAGCACCCTTACCTTTTGTCATTAATCTAGTCATACTCATTAAAACCACCTTGATAATAAATATAATTTTTTTAATCATATTTTAAATAATAATATTATATATATAACACCTTATATTGTTTTATTATGATATTATATTACCCTCATGAATATAATCCAATGTTAAGGTTTCACACCGGGTAATATCACCTTTCTTCATCACATGTGTATTAATTTGTTATATCATTGGTGTCATAAATTAGATAATGATTTATAGAATATAAAACAATATATAAATATAATTTTATATTTAGTATATATTTATTATAATATTCTATATAAAAAATAAGTATGAAATTGAATACATCATTCACGGAGACGGTATGTCATACGTATGCATGGATGTTGTTTCTGTTGATTTTCATAATGAAAGAAACAAGTTAAATGATATATATATATATATATATAATTTATTAGAATTATTATATCATTTTTATCATATATGTTCCAAAAACCCATCTTTAATACATTTCATGTAGTGTGGGAACGATTCATATCACTTTGTGGGGGTGATAGTCCACACTTGAATAAAATTTTCGTATTTACAAAATCTGAAAATTAAAAATTTATGTGTTTTAAAAGGAATAAAAAAGATTAAATAAGTAATAAATATTATATTTAATAACTATAAACAAATTTTTCATAAATATTTCCACCACGATATGCATTATGGAAAAATGAACAATCATCATTTTGTGAGGTGGTAGTTCATTTTACACATAAACAGTATATTTGTTACACATATTTGAATTAGTGTGTATGTGTAGGTAAAAAATATATCATAATAAATTCCTATTGTATTTAATATTTATGTTTTTCTATAAAATCCATGAATTAATAGATTGTACATGCTGTATAAGGAAAACAAAAGAAAGAATCTTGATATAAAACGTTAACTCTTAATCGGGTAACTCTATTTGGTTTTTGCCAAAAAGAATTTTATGTGCTTCTTTATATCCAATTGTAGGCTTTTAGAAGGAAGGTATGATTTTAGGAGATAAATTGATAATATTTTTTGCAATTCCAGGGGCTCTATCGGTGTGAGGATGCGGGAGGAGAGAGGCCTTTGTATATTGGAGGAGTAGTGGCACTCTTGTAATATTTTGAAAAGTGATTTCCACCCACAATTTTCCTATTGAAAGTCAATAAAATAATGATAGAAATAAGATAAGCGGTAATATGGGATCTAAATGTGGATATACAGTGGATAGAGGAAATGTTTCTAGGTCTTTTGGGTCTTAAATTAAAATTTTAGTCATTAGTTAAGCTTAATTTTACCTTAATCGATGTGATTAATTTAAATTAATTTCACTAATAGTTTTGGTAAAAAACTTATTTGACCTGATTAGGCATTATAATTTATTATTATTAAAGTTGTTTATTTTTATTTTTCCAAATTCTGATCAATGATGTTGCATAAATTGATTATAAATTAATCCTACTAACTAGATGACAAGTCGAGTTTTTTATGTAAAAATGATCAAAAGATTGATATGTTTTTATATCCAATATCAATGTGAAATTTGTTAAAATTACCTAAATTGAATTAAATGATATAAAATTATCTAATTAAGAATATTAAAATGGATTTAAATATTATTTCACCTTACAAATAAATTAAAAGAAAAAAGAAGTTTTGAATTAAAATTCATAATTTTATACCATTCAATAAACAAATTTAACCCTAAATAAAAAATACCAATAATTCCTCTAAACATTATTTTTATGTTTCAATTACAAATATAATGATTATATATAAATATTAAATCTATAAAATATCTAAAATGTGTATTTGAAATGGGTGTCCCAATAAAATGAGGTAAAAGTACCTTTAAAATTAATAATAGGGTTTTAAGCATAAAATTGAGTTTATTCTTATATTTTTTAAATAAAATAAATTACACGAATATCACAAATATTTTATTGAATATATAAAATATATATTACATTAATATCTCTCAATAATTATTATTATTTTTATTTAGTAGGGTAAAAAATCTTGGTGACCATAAATATAATAATATTTCCCTTTATAGTCAATCTATTTTCATATTCAATTCTAATTAATCAGTAACCATTAATTCACAATATATATGTGTAAAAAATATATTTTAGTAAATTATTTCTTAATATTAATAAATTATAATTTAAATTCTAGGATATAGCTTATTATATTAAAAAATAATATTTTAATAATATATTATTGTCCGATAAACTGGGGTCATGTGTTTCACGTAAGGCATATAAGAAAGTCATTGTTGCGTGTAACTTAAGATAACCTCAATTTTCCAGGTAGGGAAATTAAAAATTTATGTTCTGTATATTTCAGGATTACTTTATTTTTGTGTATCTTTAAATCTAATTATAGTGCATCAGTAGAAAAGAAATTATTTTCAGTGAGGCGTGAAATGAAAAGTATCAAAATGAATAAATTAATTTGAAGAAAATATTTCACAAAATATTATGTCATTACATTATACACCCATAAAAAATTTATCCCTCTAAATTATGTTGGGTTATAAATTTTTTAATACGATAATTTTTAATTCATAGAAACCAACATCATAAAAATTAAATGTAAAACCTCCCTAAAAAAGGTAAAGTTATAACCATAATGGATACCCAAAGTAATATAAAACTAGGTTTCTACAATGGATAATATATTTTGGGATTGAATATTGGACATGAATGAAAAGAATAAAAATTTATTGGGATTGATTGAGGTCATCAATTACAATCAGGTGATGGATCAATGAAAAATTGTGGGGTTGAATGTCATAATTCAATGATGATATCAAAAGCCATCGGTTTAAAAAAATTTATGGTATTATGAAAAAATTCATTTTTATCAAATTTAGAAAATTTATTAATTCTAGATATATATATATCATTCATTATATTTTTATTATTTTATCAATTTCTATTAAATCCATTACATGAAGGAATGAATTTCAAGCTAATAACATTAAATAAAAAAGCACTAAAATACACTTTTAATGGATCACAAGGCCATAATTGAATGAAAATCCTAACTATTTGTCTCATAAAAATCAATATTAATAAATCTATAAATGTAAAAATTATCACGTCTTATTTATAATTAATATTTATTCATAAAATATAATTATATACTAACATGAATATCCCCTTGGATAGTCGTAGGTGTAGAACCCTTATTGTCCTTCGGTCATGGGTTCAAATCCTATGGCTCTGCCAGATGTGATTGGTTATCATATGACATATTCGAATCCCTTTTCTCAGACCGTACTAATATAATTTAATAAATAAATCAGATTGACATCCTTTAAATAATGTTAATATCTAAATAGACTTTTAACCATGGTTTTCAATGCATACTCAATATATAAGAACTTCCTCTTAAATTTATCATAAAAATTTCATGAATTGGTATTTGTATAACCAATATGGAAGATCAAAATCCATGAAATTATAAATAAAGTCATGAAATCATATTAATATGTATCCCTTGTGTATCACAAAGTATCTCTTTATTGTGACATTCCATTCATATGAATACCCACATAATGTATTCTCTTGAAACATGGCAGTAACCTGTATTACCATAAATACTTTTGTAAAACAAGAAATATTCCTTATTCCAATGGTCAATGGATATATTTCGTAACTTTAATAATTTCTAAAATCATCCATGATGATATAGACAACTTGTTCAACCAATCAATAATCAGAACTAGGGTAATCAATACCGTCCAATTCACTTTTATATATCAAACATGTCTCTTATCAAAAAATAATTACATTAACATTAAGAACCCATTAAGGGTTATATTTCCTCTCATTTGGAGTTTCACTTCAATAAAGTCTTTCCGCTAAATCACTTTTTTGATCATTTTGAAACATTCAACATAATCTTGTAAATCCTTAGATAAAACATAAACTGAGCGATCCTTGCTTATTTCAAAATTCATAAAACATTAACTTTTAAACCAAATATATATAAACATCAATTAATTCATCCTTAATTAATTAACAATGATACTTAATCCTATTACATAATATTGGTTTTCGTTTCTAATTTCATATTTAATTTCTTCATCCTTAGCAATGTAACCATTACTCACACCACCATCCTGATTCTCTTAAGGACATTTCCACTTGGTACATTGAGTTTTATAATGATAATTAATTACACTCTTAAAACACATAAAATTTTATAAGGTATTAGGGACACCAATATTATCATCCATTTCATTAACCAAACTCTTTCTTTTTCACTTTCATTCACTTGATATGTGTCATTATTCTACACATTCAAAAAATATTATTTTACTTCTAATCCATTCACTTATGTGATTCTTTACACATTCATGACACAATGGAAACCAGATCTTCTTTCCTCCCAGGTATTCATTACCAAAACATTAATCAATGTACTTATTTCTCTTCCTTGACCAGCCTTAGAGTTGGTTATGTTATATGTTATTAATCATGTTCCATTGAAAACAGTTTAGGAATGATCGTAACTTGTTTCACCCTACTAATCATCCCACAAGAATGATCATTAGAAAATAATTCAGTATATTCTGTATTAATCTAGTTCCTTCTAGTTCCCTCCACTGACTAAATCCAAAATTCATATCATGATAATTATTTATCATAGTATAAAATCACATAGTCATGAAAATAATTACTTATAGTATGTCTAAATCCTGAATTTTTCATTAATCTAAGTCACCCTAGTTTCATCCTTCAATATTCATAGTCAATAAATGTTTAAATCCTACATGAAGGTTCGTGATGAGTTTTGTGATTTCCAAAATCATATCCCCTGGGAGGGTCTAACCCTATGTGCATCAAGGCCTAATGTCATGTACCAAATTATGCACACTTAGGCCCAAAACATCATGTTAGAGTTTTTACCCCTAGGTAAAAATATTCCAGAGCCACATCCTTTTATTGTATCCAAAAAGGGGTGTTTTTCTATGAAACCACTCACATTGTCGTTTACCAAAATTGTAGGCCATTTTCTTTAATGTTAACACATCCTTATAATTATCCTTAGAGACATCCCTATACATATCTTTATGAATATACATAGTGATCTATCAAAAGTGTTCTCATCCTACATTTTATAGGTTGACTAAAACATCAATTTTATACCAACAATAATGATTGAGGCTTAACATACATGGATATTACACCATTTTAGATGAATATTTCATACATTTAAAGAATACATGCTCAAGAAAATTAATAGATTAGTGTCATTCGAAACATAGAAACAAAATATCATATCCTAGTGAATGATTTTCAACATCTCATATAAGGATCACCACTTTTTTTACTTCTACCTAAATCATTTCTTCATAAACTTGGAAAATTAATCATAATATTTGGTGACCTCATATGCTCAGTGATGGTAAATAGACGAAATGTGAAAGCATAAAATGATCAAATGTTATGGATTATGAGCGTGGCATTTGAAGATAATTCCCCATATATTATAGATTATAATAAAGATTGTAAATTCATAAGACAAATATCGTAATAGTATTTAGTGAATATGTCAAGAAAGCACCATTTTTGAATAAAACATGGAATTCTGAAAAACACAAAATCATATAATAATACATCCATATTATTTAATGCATTGCTATCAAATCCATCTTAGTGGAAAAAATCATTAACAGAACTGGGTTCACACCCCCTTCCAGTCATGTATTAGTAAACATAGTTCACTCCTTTTTCGAGTCCCGTATTACTAAACAGAGTTCATTTATGATTCTAGCCCTATTATACTGAGCCTAGTTAATTTCCTTTTTTATCAATATTATACACAATTGTGTTCATTTCTTGTTCATTCCATTTATATCTCATCATATATAAATCATTACCCAATGTATTGAAGGGATATATAAGTACCACCTATATCATCATTAAATAATATATACAGGTTACAAAAAAATCATAAATAATCATATCATAACCCCTAAAATGAAATGGGTATCATAAACATTTAAAAATATCATAACATGTGTAAAAAGATACAAGTCCCCTAATAATTTTATCCAAAACATGACCTGTGTAATTGAAATAGATTTCATAATCATTTTACCCAAGAAAAATAATTTATTTTAATAAATACAATGAAATTAATCATAAATCATTAATACAAATAATATGAATGGAAACATTAGATAATTTTGTTGAAGTTCATGAGTAACATCAACATATGTCATCTTATATGAAAAAGAAATTTGATATATATTTCAAAAACATTTTTCGAGGAAAATTTCATTTCATCTATAAAAGGCCCATTAATACATAAAACCATTTGAAACCCATGTTATTAGATAATACCATGAAATCTTATAAATAATACATACAATATTTTTGAGAAAAAATTCTTAAAAATGTATAAAATAAGATTCTAATAATTTTAAAAATATTTTTCATTGTAAATAATTTGAAAAATTGTAATGAAATCATTAAAATTAATTTAAAACCATTTTACATGAAAACATATGAATGAATATTGAAAATACATTTAAAACTTATAAATAAAGCTTCAAAACCTTTTAAAAAATCCTTGATAATTAATTTAAATAACACTTTATTAAAAATTAACTGTTGTATAATTAAAAATATTATTCAAATAACGATTGGAGGGTAAATTCGTACATCTCATACAAGGTAAAAATAAAATTTAGATTTAATGGTAAAAAGGATAGAAAAATACTTGTAAAAAAGTGGCAAGAATATTTTTTTAAAGAGATTTCTAAAATAAAAAAAGTATAAATATTTATTTTAATGATTATTGGAGAATGGTACTATCTTCTGGGAAACCCTTTTTCGAAAACATTGGTATTAAAGAACTGAAATCTCATACCTGAGGGAGGGTACTGTCAGGATTTATTAAATACACTTTATATATTATTATATGTACTAAATAGTACAAAAATCAAAAACAGACAAGAATATATCTTGAAAAAAATGGATAAGAAAATACATGAATCTTCATGAGATATTGGTTATAATATTTCATCCAGATAAGCATAAATTAAGACAATCATGAAATTATATGATATTTTTTCAACAAACTCTTTTCACATGGTAACATGGGATCATACACACTATATATGAAATAAAATTACATGATTATTATAAAATAATTAAAAGTATTATATCAATTATATAAAAAGTAAAATTGAAGTATATACACCTCTAAATAAATTTATCATCATAACAAATCATGAGTCTTAAAGAAGTCAACATGAGAGGAAAAAAATTTACCGATTTGGGAACTTTTGACAATTCAACCCCATGAAATAAATATCACATAATGGATAGGAAAATACCCATAAATTTAATTAAAATAATCATTTCATTCATCAATATTTATTATTCACACCAAAAAAAATTAATGTGTTGTGAATAAAGCATGTATCTTATAGAAATAAAAAAGTAGATGAAATCCCATTATCATGTGTCTTAAATCTAAACATACATGTTCAAACCACCTTTATAATAAATATAAATTTATTATAAATATTATACAGAACCATATAATTATATATAGTACCATATATGGTTTTATTATGACCATATATCACCCTCTTGTTAACAATCCTATGATAAGGTTTGACTTTGTGTAATATTCGTTTTGTTTTTCACATGTGTCTTAGTTTGTTATATCATTGGTCCATATAAATATATAAGGATGAAATGAATAAAAAAATTATATAAATATCATTTAAATTCATTATATTTTTATTATAGTAATCTATATATTATATATGTATGAAATAGAATGCACTGTTCATGGAGATGATTGGCAATATGTACACATGGATACTGTTTCTCTTTAATTGTTGTATTGAAAGAAAGAAGATAAAATAAAAATAGGTATATGTATGTGTATATATAATTATTCCTATAAAATTATTATATCATATATATCATATATTTTCAGTTAACCCATTCTTAATACATTCCTTGTAGTGTGTGAACGAATCACACTACTTTGAGGGGCAGTAGTCCATACTTCATCAAACGAAATTATCGCATTTACACCAAATGGAATGTAAGAAGACATGTGTTTGAAAATGAATAAATAATATTAAATAAATAATAATTATAATATATGAAATATATGAAAAAAAAATCCATCATAATTTCCAACATTAGAGGTGGTAAATAAAAATGATCAATCATCGTTTTGTGTGGTCGTAGTACACTATACATATAAACTATATATTCATTACAATTAAATAGATATTTTTGTATGTTTAGGTCTAAATATTATCCTAAAAACAACCTATTATATTTGATAATTGTTTTAAATTATATCATTGATTAATTATATTTAATGAGGTGGTGAAAGAAAATAAATGAAGCGAGCTTCAGAGAAGGTGTTTCATCTTATTGAGGTAACTCCTTTTGTATTGTACCAAAAGGCATTATTGGATTGATTTCCAATAAATAGAAGGATTAGATAATAAAGTAAGGGAATTTGGGAGATTATGTTATAATATATTTCGATATCTAAGGGGCTTGATAGGTGTGAGGAATTGGGAGGATGGGATGCCTTCTTATAGAGGAGGAGGAGTGGAACTCATGTAATATATTAATGATAGGATTCCACCCACATATTTTATGTTTAATGTGGATCCAATAATTATCCAAAGTAGATACAGATGACTATATGACCTAAAACGTTCAATAAAATGGATATTTAATAAATGTATTTGTTTTTTTGGGTTTTAAATTTAAGGTTTAGTCTATAGTGATGTTTATTTTTACCTTAATCAATATAATTAATATTTATTACATTCACTAATAATTTTGGTCAAAAACTAATTTGAACTTTCTATAAATATTAAATTATTATTATTCGAAATATGGAATAAAATTTTCCATATTCCAATCATATAATTGGAATAAGTGGATTTAAAATTCATCTCATTGAAATGATGAAACTATGGGTTTTAACATACAAATGATATAAAGTCTGATAAGTTTTTATATCCAACATCAATATAAAATTTGATAAAATGAACTAATTTGGATTAATTGATATAAATATTACATAAATAATATTTTCTTCAAATTATTTTTATTATCAAACCTTATAACTAAATTAGTTGGGAAATTTTTTTTTTGAATTAAAGTCCAGTTTTTTTAACTATTCTTTAAAATAATAAAACCCTACAAAAAAAACTAAAATTTATCCTAACAAAATAGTCATGTATCTATTAAAAAGATAATATTTAATAATACATATTAAATATATAAATATTCCCAAATAAGTATTTAAAATTGTTTTTCCATTAAAATGTGGAAAAACTACCATCACAAAAAATATCGGGTTTTATGAATAAAATAGGGATAATTCATATTTTATGTTTATAAAATATATTATAAGAATATAAAAAATATTATATTGAATATATAACATATATATTACATTAATATCACAAAATATTTATAATTTATTTATTTAATGAAGGTAAAAATGCTCTATGATCATAAAAATAATAATATTTCCTTTTATATTCTATAAGTTTTCATATTCATTTATAATTTATTGGCAAGTTATGAAATTATATTTTATATTTTTACCCATATAATATCATAATTTTTTTATTCTATTCATAATTTCTCATTTAAAATGTAGGTGATATATTATTATACTGAATAATAATATTTTAATAATATAGTATTTTTTTCATAAAACATGCTCATACATGTTATGAAAACCATCGAGGAAAGTCATTTTTCGCATGTAATTCAAGAAAAACCCAGTGTTCCATTTCGGGAAACATAGAATTTATGTTTTCCTAGTTCATGATTGACATTCGGATTCATATAACGTAAGAAAAAAATAGTGCTTCGATGTAAAATAAACTATATTCAGTGTTGTGTGAAATGAAAAATATCAACTTGGTTAAATTAATTTGAAAAAAATTTCATATAATCTAAGGGTGTTATAGTTAGTCTTTGAAAAACCATCCTCAAAGAATACAAAGTCAAACCTATCCACTTCATCCACACATTCTTCAAAATATACACATTCATTCTATTAATTGACTTCTATGTGCTAGAACAGTGCAATAGATAATCTTATAACATCGCAACTATAACCTAGATCCTATCATGTTGATCCTCCAAAGGAATTCTCGGATAAAACATTATGAGGGAGATATTATCTCTCTAGAAATTGGGATGAAAGATATGATCCTATTTCAAGGGAATGAATAATATAACCAATGAAGGAATTTTTCCATCATATATAGTGGGAGGCTCCAATAACCAGATACGGTTTCCTGACCCTCAGTAACTCAATACCCACCAAAAAAGAAATGAATGAAATATTATGATTAACTGACTACATCATTGACAAAATTTATATTTTATCACATCCTAGTAATGTATCATTAGTATATTACATGATAAGTCTGATTCATTCAGTTGGATCTATTTCTCACTAATATTTAAAAAACCATGAATATTAAAATATTATCTATTCCAATAATAAATTCTACCTAATTATTCTTTACCCAAAAATAATAATAAATTTATTTATTTTCTATTTATCAATTATGAGGATAACTCTTAATCCTCATGTTTGGGGACTCCATGTCCATTATAATTATTCAATGTAATAGAGAATAATCTTGAATGTGGTATTGTGTGTAAACCCCTTTAACCATATCTTGATAGTAGTGAATTGTGTTAATTGAGAATGATTGGTGTCTATAAACACATAAATTCCACTAAATAATAATGATATATTCATAGAATCATCAATAATCCTATGAATATGAATTGTTTAAAATAATCTATTTCTCATTATATGTCACATTAATTAAGATGCACACTTGTGTCATCATCATTTATTGATTTTTTATTTCTTGATCTGATATAAGACCATACCATCAACTACCCATTCCAAAGATTTATGAATTTAAAAACATCCTGATAAACCATACCCAATATTTTATTTCCTCAACACATAATTGAAATCTTCTATCTTGATTAATCAACCATTTATATTCCACAACCAACACACACACAAAAATATTCCTCACTATGAATTAATTATTATGGTTTTGTCCTTGCAACATTGTACATGATCAAATATAAAAAATTTACAGTGATTTAAAATTAGGAGAATAATACACATATCTGTTGATAGGAACATAAATGGAAACCTAAAACATGTCGTTTTTCTATTGGTATATTTTTCATCATGATATCACTAACCAAATATCACCATATGAGAACATCAATAGAATATGTTTTAGTGATTTGGATCCCCAGGCCCCCTATAATCAAATAATAAATGTGTCTAGTCATTATGATGTATCTAGAACATATGTCATATGTTTAGAATTTATGTCATAGTACCAAGAGGTTATTATTATACCATGGGAAATTCAGTGAGGTTTTGATATGAAAAATAATATCTAGACATTATATTTTATTTAATGGATATTGAAATATAAAATCTATAATGTTTAGTGTACATAATATATAACTCCCCATATAAATGGTATTGCAATTTATAAATATTGGTCTTGTTGGGTGAAGGGAACTAACTATTAGAACACGCCCACTTCCACTAGAGCCAACATCCTAACTAACTTTGTTAGATCATACATTATTATAATAAAGTTTCTATTGAGTCACATATTTAGTTTTAGGGTATTATAAATCTCTATTTTTTGGATATTATATTATTGGAAACCACACCTCCATGAGTAAGGCTCTTCATGAAATGTATACCCCAATTATATAACCTTTTTTCACTATATAAATATGAAATATAGGATAGTGTGAGAAAATAATTATCATCATGGTAAAAATTTACATAGTTGGTTTGATTCTAATAAGTAGAAAAAATTATTATGTAATATACACTACCTCTATATTTTCATTAGAATCTATATCGTACTCGATGTTTTAGGTATATATATGACTAGATTTTATGATCTTGTATTGCTTAATAAATTAACATGAATGTATTATTATATCATATTGATCATAATAAGACTATTTTGTGTGCTCTAAAATCTAGTATCTCATCCTCCAAACATATACGGTTCATAAATTTTTTACTATCATATGTACAATTGGAACGATCTTATTGTATCCCCACTAATTTCCGAAAATATAATTGACATTTTCGTATCATTAATTTTACTTTGGAATTATCCTTATAATTACATATTATGGAATACATGGTTGGTTCAACACAAAATCATATGGAATTAAAATCACCACATTAATCTCATCTTATTCCCCAAGAATGTCTTCCTGTATATATTTATACCATGTTGAATTGGTAAAAATTGTCTCTATAATTGTTCCAAACTGATTTTTTAATACCATATTATTATATTTACATTAACATGTTCTAAGATACATTTATATCTTCCTCAATAAATAATGTACCATAAAATATTGTTTTATACACTAATTCATTCAATTGATAGATACTTTCAACCTATCCTTAACATACATAAGACTAATAAATTTTTTCCATTTGTTTTCAAATGTATTTTATGAAAAAAATAGAGACGCTCCCACTATCATCTTGTAGCCACATTGAAATGATTCATTCCAAATTAATTTTCTATGATTTTATTTCTTACATTCAATCCTAAACTATATTTTAGTAACATTCACCACTTATTATAATTATATGATGTCACGATACCGTTCTAGTATTTATGGATATTTTCCCTCCATGATTCATGGTATAGAAATAAAATTCACAATATAATTATTATTATAAACCTACTCGGTATACCATCAAACCTGGGACCTGGACCGATGTTCCACATACCAGAAGTGAAATCCTGATCCCCTCGAGATGGTGACAAGCACCTAGGCATCGAACAACAAACCAGAGTGAGCAATTTATCCCAACATGAACAAACACATGGCATATATATATATATTCATAGTATGAATGGAACAACAGAAGAATAATGAAATATATTCCATAATTGTAAGAAAATCGAAGAAAAAATAGTTTCAAATGATGTATCCAAATCTCCAAAAATACAAGACCAACTATAAGGGACCAAAACCAAATTGCTACTATAATTGATAGTGTGGATGAACTTCCACCATCTCACTACTAGATTCCCTACCTATCTTACACAAAAACTCGTCACCTCACTATGGCGGCTTGCCTTTTCCTACACTGGAAGACGTACAATGGTCTATGCACCACCGAAGATATGTACATGGTGTAAGCTATTGGGATTAGCAGGATCCCACCTGGGTGTTCCATATCAAGTATTGGTATAAAATTTCATATATTCTTATTTGAAATAAAACTTTTCATGAAAAGAAGTAAATATGATTTATATAATACATGGTAAACATTTCCCTTCTTCGTAGTTCTAAACAAAAGTATGTACAACATGCATATAAAGGATAACTCAGAAATCCACGAAAATTAATAATATGAGCACCAACTCATGTTTCATTACCAATGATCTCTATAGGTCAGACTAGTAGACAACTCACACCACAAAAAAGATTTTTCACAATCAAATGTCAAGAACATAGGACTTGGAATCACATGAATACCTCATGATTACACCCCCCTAAAATGTCAATATATTCCTCCTAAAACAATGGTCCTCAGAAATAGTGGACATCCCCATGAGAAAACCTCCTGATAATCAAAAAACAGGGACAATGGTCGTTAGATAAACCATCCAACTAAGTACCCCATGTAACTTATATGATCATTATCAAAAATTGATTTCAGTATTTCAAAAGTACCCATTTTCTTTTCATTTATCAAAAACCAAGGAAACCCAATTTCTCTTTTAAAAAACATTTCCAACACACAAAAATGGTCGTGAAAATTTGGTAAATCAATTTATAAAGGAAGAGGAATCGGGCTAATTATTGTAGTCTATATACAAAACCACCCACCTCAAAGCCTAGGATGAACATTCCCATAATGGGATCCACTAACAACAAAACTCAACAACACCAAAACAGACCATAGAATTCAACAATAATCAAATTATTGTCCCATATTTAAAAACAAGGGGTTGGTGGAAAGATAAAACACCATATAACTCAAAAAAGGACATCTGCCACACCACAACAAACAATGGAATAGTCTCCCAAATGAGATCCTCCAAAGTATCTAGAAGAAGACAACAAGAGTCTCTAAAATAGGAAACCAGATATGATAACGCATCCCCAGTGTACAACCGTGACCAATAGAAATAGAGATCCAACATCGATAAGATCATCCTAGAAGGAGTAGAGTCTCCCAAAATCTCCGAGAAGGATCTCTAGGTAGAGATCCACGGTCCTCGAGAGAAAAACCAAAATAAAAACAACTACTCTCCTATTTTAAAAAATTTCTAAGGGAAATTTCATGATGTGTACTGTAGTAACATGCCGTGAAATCCATGGTGTTAAAGTACACTAATAACCCTTTTGATTGGATTAAAAATATATTATTAAATAAATCAAGATGGGAAACAACTCCTTAGAAAGTGTAAGCTTCCACAACGTGAATTCAATTTAACGGCTTAAATACAGTAATAGTTACATTTTGTGTAACCCTGTTACAAGGCATAAAATCCTTCATCATCATATAAGATAAAAGATAGTTTAAGTTGAAAGTCCAAAAAATATTTAACTTCACCATTATAGGTATCCTCCCAATTCCATCTTAGTCTTTTACATATAATAGGAAAAAGGTGAACCATGATGAGGTCAACAACGTAACTTATAGATCGGTGATAGGATGCTTCATACTCCCCACCATAAAGACATTCCTACCGTTAGATGTCATGTGGATGATTTAATCCCGAGATAAAGATTAGGCCACTTCTCTCTCATCAAGAACTTTCTTTCCCAAGTATCATTAGAATCTGATCCATGTTTTCATATAACCTTGAATGACACAATCTACATCAAACACAAGACTTTCAATTGAGATTCAACAATCTCAACTGGTTTTTCCAAAATAGAAACATACAGCTCTAACTAAATTTCATCCAATCTCGGGACAAGAGAGGGGTTATAGTGATACCTCCAGAGTTGGGAAATCTTGGATATATCATTAATACATGTCATCTAAACTAGAAATTAAAATCGATAAGAAACTTGTTGAAGTTGCATAGTCACCTAAAATGGTCCATCATATCTTAGTTCAAACATTCGCAGCCTTCAATGACGAAAATGACCCAACTGAGGAGAAATTTTCAAGAAAACCTAGTCACATACACAAAACATCAAAGTACAACACCATTGATCTATATAAAAGTTCTATTAACTCCAGTTTTTTGCAAGACATCGATGTACATACTGAATATTCATGACAATTTCCTAAACCAAACATGGCCCAACTAAAGATACATCTCCAACATCAGCCCAACACAGAGTTAATCTACACCAGGAACCGTACTACGCTTCAAAGGGAGCCATTCCGATTGATGAGTAATAACTATTTTTATAAAAAAAATAAACTAGTCCTAGATAGATATCCCATGATCCTCCAAAATTTATGACATAGTAATGTAGCATATCCACCCGAATCTTAATCACATGCTCTGTCTGACCATATACCTATGGATGGTGAGTTGTTTCTCATCATGACCTAATTTCCTATTACCTCTTGAATACTCTTCCAGATCCATGATGTAATCCTAGGATCACTATATGATACAATGATAGAATGGCCCCCCATGTATCCTCACAATCAAATGCACATACATTGTACCCAGATCTTCATCTTTAATGATGTCTTTGTTCGAAATGAAATGAAAATACATCATCAACTGATCAATAACCACCACAATAGTATTCCCTCATTAAGGTGTCCATGGTAATCAAACAAAAAACATCTATGGATTACTCATCCCATTTCCAAATCAGCACTAGAAGAGGATGAATTATTCTAAATCGTTTAAAGTGATCTTCCTTTATCTGTTGGTATGTGTAACAGTGAAACATATACATTGTAATTCCATTCTTCATACCTGGACACTAGAACTGCCACCTCATGGCATAATAAATCTTCATAGTGCCTAAATGAATGTCCCATAAAGATCTATGAAAATAAAATAGTACTAAGATAATTACAGATATCAAGATGACATCTCGATTCCTGAGGTAGAGTATACCATATATAGAAAGAGACCATCTAAAAATAGTCTCCCCACCATAAATGTAGTTTTGAGTCATCTGAAACCCATCATCCGACTGTTGAATCTGCAAAATAGAATCCACGAGAAATGATTACTATTGAATAGTGTTAATAACCATTACTAAAACATCCTCTTGACCATCTATGTTAAACTGATAGAAAAGTCCCTTAAGGTTCCACTCCTCCTTTCATTCCAAAATAGCATGTGACTTTGATTTCTTACCTATAGAATCTACTATGACATTCCCATTTCATGTGGGGTTGGAAATATCCATGTGAAATTTCATAAGATACTCTACCAATTGTCTTTGTCTGAGATTTAAATATTTCTAAGATAATGTAACACCCCGAGCTTTCATGATACGCTTCTCTTTCAATAATGCAATAGCTTGCATTGCATGCAAGTTCGAGATTCTAACACACTACGACTAATCAAAGTAGCCGTTATGAATAGTAATACCCACTTTTTAAAATTATAGAAATTTTATATTTCAAAATGGACTTCATTTTTTTATTCGGAATATCGAAATTATCCTAAGTTGAATTTTTTGTAATTTTCTGAGAACATCCAATTTTTTATGAATAGTGAAAAATACTTAAAAACAACTTTTTTAATCAAAATAATTTATAGTGATAAATTATACTTTTTAGTGGTTTTAAATTATAATTATAATATTTTTTTACTATTTTATCCAATGGTGGTCACTAGAATTAATTTAACACTGAAATTGGACATAAACAATTGTCAATCTTTTGATATATATTGTTTCTTAAAAACACGCTATTTGTTGTGACAGCGGGAATTAATTATGAAATTATTTAATGAAACTTATATGTTTGGAATATTTTTAAAATAGAAATAATTTTTTAATTTGGAATATCAATTATATCTTAGGGTGATATTTTGGCATCATTCTGAAAAACTTCAATTTTTGATGAATAGTGAAACCACTAAGTGGTAGTCAAAAAACTGATTTTTCGTTTAAATGAAACATTACCACTTCTGTGATCTGATTTTCAAAAAACCGACATACATGGTTTTTATTAGGAAGTAAAATGTGGTTCAATGGGATTAAAATAATTTTTTGGTGAATAGTAACTTTTATGTTTAATTAATCGTGATTAAAGGTAATTAGTGATATTTAATGTAAAAATGATATTATAAAAATATGAAAATACCTTTAAACTTGTCCTACCCATATTGGATGTGTCATGGGCGACCAAGAAAATACATGGGTCAACTTGGGGACCCCATGGAGCCACTTTGGTAGGAAAATGACATAAATAACTTTTCTTTAAAGTTAAAATAAAAATGTCACAAACATAAGTGGTTTTACTAAAACAATTTTTAAATGGGGTTATACAAGTCATATTTTTTACTATAAATATTAATTAGAAAGCTAAAAAGATTTCCTACATCCTGATATATTTTTTTATTTTTAGACATTAAATAAATTAAATTATTTATGACACCATGTTGATTCACCGATTACCTCATTAATTAAGGATTTTAATAAAATGGAAGGATAATGTAAAATCTAAGACATAAACTTGTCCAAAGATTATTGGATGGGTGGATTTAGAACCCTCATCACCTTAGCCTCGAATTATATAAGTGTAGTACCTTTATAATGCGAAAAGAATTGTATAATAAAGTAATATTTCATTACATTCCAAGAGTTCCCCTCCTCTCCTCTTATAAAAGGCCCCCACCACTACCACCTTAATCACACTTTCAAAGCCTTTTGGCTCGTCCAACCTCTTCCCAAATACTCTCCCATCTTTCCTCCCTTACTCCTAGAATCCTCACTTTGGGCAGATTTCTTCCCAAGGATGACTTTGGCTCAAATCAAAAGAGTTACCTGATTTTAAGGTAATGTCTTCTCTAATGTTGTTTTGTTTTATTTTGCTTCTCCAACCCCTTAAACTCTTTTTATTCCATTATTTTGTAACAACAACAGTATCTAAAATATACTAGGATGTTTTTATGATAATGATTTGGTTTACACTTACACACACCTTCGTCTAATGGTTAAAGAACATGTTGTTTCTGTGGGTGGTAAAATACTGCCTCACGAAACGATGATTATTCAATATTCATTTAACACATCTAATGGTGGCCATTTTGATGAAAACATTTTCATATATGATATAGATATTAAGTTTATGTTTTCATTATGCTTCTGTATTTCTCATTTATGGCATACTTTATGATTTCCATTATGGGTAACCGCAATAATTTCATTTTAGGAAGTGCGGACTACCGCCCCCTCAAAGTGATTTGAATCGTTAATGCCATATATGGGATGTATAAAGGATGGAGTAAATAGTATTATAAATTATATTATACTGGAATTATATTATAACTTTATATAATTATAACTTCATTCCATTAAATACAAAATAGAAATGAAAGTAGAATTCATGCGTACGTACGTCTTACCGTCTCCATGAACGGTGCATTTCATTTTTACCTCTAAATGTTATGGAATATTATAAATGCATGTGATTATTTGACTAGTAGAATATCTATTTGAGTAAGTAAACGGCATTATTTAATTTTATTTTTTCCATATTATGCTGAAGTTCAATTTTAAAAAGGCTTTTGTTTAAGTTATACATTTCCTTAAATGTTAATGTTTATTTATGAAAGCTTCTGCAATATTGTTATCCTTACTGAGCATCTGAGCTCACCCCTTTCAAAGTTTTAATATTTTCCAGGATGTAAAGAAGTATTTTATGAATGACCTGCAGGGATAGTCAGAAGATGATATGAGTGTAGACTATGAAGACTTTGTTATTAGTTTTTCACTTTATGATGTAATGTAACATTTATGAATGTATCAAGTGTTTCCAAGGCTACTAAAATAATCGGTCTTTCGATACATGATAGTTTGTGACCATGCCAATTCTATGAAATAATGCACCGACTTTGGGTAGCTGGGTTCAGGGCGTTACAGTTGGTATAAGAGGGAGGTTAGTACTAACCTTGGAATCTAGATTTAGATAAACCCTGATTAGAGAACATAGCCCAAAGATAGACTTTAAGGATTAGTATAGAAGAACTTCCTAGAATTTTGGTATTATAGAGATTTTGTGAGTTTTCCGAGCAATACATCCCTGTCTGCATACGAGCAGGTACAGGCAGCTCTGGCACAGATGTACCTAGGGGTAAAACCCGAAAACACCGCTTTGAGCTAGACTCGAACGGGAACTGGTGCACGACAACGGGCCTTGCTGCACTCTTGGTTACGACACTCCCGGGGGATATGCTTAGGATAATTCTCATTTTCTTTACAAACCACAATGATGGGTTATGAGTATATACTTCCTCAAGGAAAACTTTTTTTTTATGATTATGGATTATATCCATAAATAGTTAAATTGGTGTTAAGTGTTTTACAAGTATGAAATTATGTATTTTAATTCATAAACTAATCTAGTTTATGTCATTGTTTAGAAATGGAGCCTAGTGGAAGGAATGGAAAGTATATAAATGCACGCACTTCATGTAGGGATTGCCCTCCTGCACAAGATAATTATTGTGGATCTGGAGATACAACTGATGATGATCAACTTATTACCATACTAGGAAAACTCACTCAGGTTATGAATAATAACCTTACTCGTATGGAGCACCATGATCCAAAACATGGAGGATCAATGTTAGACCGCTTCATGAGGCAACAAACGCCAACATTTAATGGGGGTACAAATCCATTAGTAGCTGAGCAATGGATAAACTCCTTAGAGAAAATATTCCATGCCTTGGGGAGTAGCGAATGGGAGAAGGTTGTCATGGCAGTCTACCGCCTCACTGGAGATGCCGATCAATGGTGGTCATTGATTCAAAACACAAAGGATGATGATGAAGTATCAAATATGGAATGGAGAGAGATCAAAGATCTTTTCTTAGAAAAATAATTTCCACATGACCATCGAGCAGATATGGAAAGGAAATTATTGAGTCTGAGACAAAAGGAGGATGAGAATGTCGTAAAGTATGAGGTCAACTTTACAAGGTTAGCGAGGCATGCTGCAGATTATATACGTAACCCAAGAAGTAATATTGATCGTTTCTTTTATGGGTTAAAACCATTTCTTCATTGAGCATTAGTCTCACAAACCTTCTCGTCGTACGAAGACATTGTCTCATGTGCTATCAAGACAGAAAAGGAATTCTCTAAATCTTATGATAATAAAGTAAAGCAAGAGAAGAAGAGAACTGTGGAAAAAGAGACAGATAAGGGGAACATGGGAAAGAAGGATTTTCCATTATGTGATAATTGTGGGAAGAATCACCCTAGTACTTGCCTAAAAGGAATGGGAGTTTGTTATAAATGTGGAGAAAAAGGTCACCAGGCACGTGATTGCAAGGGAAAGAAAGAGGCTATCAATGTTGAATGATATAATTGTAGAGAAATGAGGAATTATGCAAATGAATGTCCTAAGAGTCTGGGGAACATACCTCAGAAAAGGCCAAGGGATCAAGGAAAATCTTATGTTGTGACTACAGTTGAAGCGGAATAATTAATGTATTGGTGCTTTTGGACTCAAGGATTATATTCTGGTTATAAGAATAATGTGATATATATAAGGATTGTATTGCAGTACATGATGTTTTCATTAAGGTTTTTATATGATGAAGGTAATCATATTTTTGTATGTGACAATAATGAAAACATTACCTTGTTTGAGGAATCTGATGATACAATTGATTTTGGAATTTAGAGACCTTTTAGAGAAAGTCTTGACAGAGGTATTTTGGATAACTATAAAAGTTGGAATGAATTAAGTTGAACATTGGATAATATTGTTTAAGGTTAAAACATTTATGAATATTATTTTTGGAATATTATAATACTATAGTTTTAGGAAAAGGACAACCTACAGGGTGGGGCGTAACCCGTCGCGTCAGACAAAACTGCAGGAATCGAACCCACAACCATAGTGCGACAGGCCTTTATTACCTACCACTAGCCTACAGGAAGTCCCTGGTTATTAAAAAATACATTTACTAATCTTAATGGTTTTTGTTAATATTTTGAACGTTGTACAATTCGTATAAATATAATATTATTGAGTTCTATTATCTTTTTGAGTGAAAGATGAGTTTGTGGTAGAAATTAGTTGAAGGTTGAAACTCCACTTGTCAAGAATAAATATATATATACATATCTCTTATTCTATGAATAAATTATTTCTTAAATTTTAGTAAAGGGATATTAAAACTAAAAATGTGTTGTCCTAAATACCTTATGTCTTGTTTGACTGATAATATTTTAAATCATCAAAGATTGAAGGCTTTGATGCCCTCAATTTTACAATTGTTTGTGACTGATGACCTCAATCACTCCCTACATTTATTTATGTTTTTCCTCCAATTATATGTCTCTAATTTCCACCAATGTTCTCCTAATCGATATTATAATTTGGTGGTTACTTTTTCATTTCCCGTTCCCTCTTATTAAGGGTAAATTTTATTAACCTTATTTCCGATGTGGGTTTTTTACAAAGGTATTTTCTATTTTCAACCTTTTATTTTCAAAGAAAAATTTCAAATTGCGAGGGCGCAATTTATTGAAGGAGGGGAGAATGTAACACCCCGAGCTTTCATTATACGCTTCTCTTTCAATAATGCAATAGGTTGCATTGTACGGAAGTTCGAGATTCTAACACACCACGACTAATCAAAGTAGCCGTTATGAATAGTAATACCCACTTTTTAAAATTATAGAAATTTTATATTTCAAAATGGACTTCATTTTTGTATTCGGAATATTGAAATTATCCTAAGTTGAATTTTTTGTAATTTTCTGAGAACTTCCAATTTTTAATGAATAGTGAAAAATACTTAAAAACAACTTTTTTAATAAAAATAATTTATACTGATAAATTATACTGTTGAGTAGTTTTAAATTATAATTAGAATATATTTTTACTATTTAATCCAATGTTGGTCATTAGAATTAATTTAACATTGACATTGGACATAAACAATTGTCAATCTTTTGATATATATTGTTTCTTAAAAACACGCTATTTGTTGTGACAACGTGAATTAATTATGAAATTAAGTAATGAAACTTATATGTTTGGAATTTTTTAAAATAGAAATCATTTTTGAATATGGAATATAAATTATATCTTAGGGGGAAATTTTGGCATCGTTCTGAAAAACATCAATTTTTGATGAATAGTGAAACCACTAAGTGGTAGTTAAAAAACTGATTTTTCGTTTAAATGAAACATTACCACTTCTGTGATTTGATTTTCAAAAATCCGACATACATGGTTGTCATTAGGAAGTAAAATATCATTCAATGGGATTAAAATAATTTTTTGGTGAATAGTAAATTTTAAGTATAATTAATCTTGATTAAAGGTAATTAGGGAAATTTAATGTAAAAATGATATTATAAAAATATAAAAATACCATTACACTTGTCCAACCCCTATCGGATGTGTCATGGAAGACCAAGAAAATCCATGGGTCAACTTGGGGACCCCATGGAGCCACGTTGGTAGGAAAATGACATAAATAACTTTTATTTAAAGTTAAAATAAAAATGTCACAAACATAAGTTGTTTTACTAAAACAATTTTTAAATGGGGTTATACAAGTAATATTTTTGACTATAAATATTAATTAGAAATATAACAAGATTTCCTACATCATGATATTTTTTTATAATTTTTAGACATTAAATAAATTAAAGTATTTTTGACACCATGATAATGCAGTGATTACCACATTAATTAACGATTTTAATAAAATGGAAAGATAATGTAAAATCTAAGACATACACATGTCCAAAGCCTATTGGATGGGTGGACTTCGAACCCTTATCACCTTAGCCTCGAATTATATAAGTGTGGGACCTTTATAATCCTAAAATCATTGTATAATAAAGTAACATTTCATTACTTTCCAAGAGTGCCCCTCCTCTCCTCTTATAATAGGCCACCACCACTACCACCTTACTCACACTTTCAAAGACTGTTGGCTCAGCCATCCTCTACCCAAATACTCTCCCAACTTCCCTCCATTACTACTAGAAGCCTCACTTTGGGCAGAATTTTTCCCAAGGAAGCCTTTGGCTCAAATCAAAAAAGCTACCCAATTTTAAGGTAATGTCTTCTCTAATGTTGTTTTGTTTTATTTTGCTTCTCCAACCCCTTAAACTCTTTTTATTCCTTTCTTTTGTAACAAAAACAGTATCTACAATATACTATGATGTTTTTATGATAATGATTTGGTTTACACTTACACACACCTTCTTCTAATTGTTAAATAACATACTGTTTCTGTGGGTGGCAAAATACTTCCTCACGAAACGATGATTGTTCAATATTCTTTTAACACCTCTAATGGTGGCCATTTTGATGACACTATTTTCATACATGATACATATATTATTTTTTTGTTTTCATTATGCTTCTGTATTTCTCATTTTTGGCATAAATAATGATATCCATTATGGGTAAACGCAATAATTTCATTTTAGGAAGTGCGTACTACCGCCCCCTCAAAGTGATTTGAATCGTTATTGCCATATGTGGGATGTATAAAGGATGGAGTAAATAGTATTATACATTATATTATACTGGAATTATATTATCCCTTTATATAATTATAACTTCATTCCATTAAATAAAAAATAGAAATGAAAGTAGCGTTCATGCGTACGTACGTCTTACCGTCTCCATGAACGGTGCATTTCATTTCTTACATCTAAATGTTATGGTATATTATAAATGCATGTGATTATTAGACTAGTAGAATATCCATGTGAGTATGTAAATGGAATTATTTAATTGTATTTTTTCCATATTATGCTGAAGTTAAAGTTTAAAAAGGCTTTTGTTTTAGTTATACATTTCCTTAAATGTTAATGTTTATTTATGAAAGCTTCTGCAATATTGTTATCCTTACTGAGCATCTGAGCTCACCCCTTTCAATGTTTTAATATTTTCCAGGATGTGAAGAAGTATTTTATGAATGACCTGTAGGGATAGTCAGAAGATGATATGAGTGTAGACTATGAAGACTTTGTTATTAGTTTTTCACATTATGATGTAATGTAACATTTATGAATGTATCTATTGTTTCCAAGGCTACTAAACTAATCAGTCATTCAAGACATGATCTTTTGTGATCATTCCAATTCTATGAAATAATGCACCTACTCTAGGTAGCTAGGGTCGGGGCGTTACAGATAATATCTAGCTTGAACTTTTATTATCAGAAAAGACCATAAACATCTCCACATAAAGATAGAGCCTCAAATATTTGAGAACACAAATCATTTTGAAAATATCTAAATCATGAATGGGGTAATTATTTTTAGGTTGACAAAGATGATGAGATATGTAAGCTACCATATGGACCTCCTACATAATAATGCATTCCAAACTAGCTCCAGAAGAATAGAAAAATACCATGTACCCCTTTCTGGGATCAGCTATTATTAGAATAGGATCTTATGTAAGAAGTCGTTTTAGCTCATTGAAAGAAGATTGAAACATCTTATCCCATGTGAATATCACTTCTTTCCAAGTAATAGTAGACAATGGTGATGGTTTCTTAGAGAAATCCTTAACAACCCATTAGTAGTAGTAGAAAAAACAAAAGAATCTTCAAATCATAAAGTCATTATATGGTCCCATATATGAAAAAACAACCTTCACCTTCTATAGACCAACTAATAATCCATTTTCAAATATATTTTTCCCTAATAAATTCAATTATTGATTCCAAAATCTACACATCAAATGATTACCATACAAATAGTGATTTCTCAGAATTTCTTGAACCAAACTCAGATAGGGCTCATGCTCACAGAAAGAATTTGAGTAAATCAGAATATCATCCATGAATAGTTCCACAAATGTGTTTATATATTGATGAATTATCTGATTAATCAAATATAGTAATGATACAACATAGTTTTTCGTACCAAAAGGAATTAAAAATTATTTATAATGCCCATACTTTCACCTGAAAGATGACTTCGGTATATCAATTTCTTAAAATCTTAGCTGATGTTAACCTGGCCAAAGATCAATCATGAAAAACTATTTTACACTCCTTTAACTACTCAAACAGATCATCCAAATGAGTAAAAAGAAATTTTTTCTTTACCATCACCAGATTCAACTTTAGATAGTCCACATATAACCGAATTGAACCATTTACTTTCTGAAAAAGTAGAACAGGTTCTTCCCAAGGAGAAGAATTAGGAAAAATAAAACCCTTTCTCAATAGGTTTTCCAACAGTATCTTCAGATCTTTTAGATAGGATGGTTTCATATGATGTGAATGTTTAGTATCAAATGTGTACATGCAACTATTTAAATCATATAATATACCTCTCTCTAGAGGAATACCAACTGGGTCATCGTGGAAAATTTTAAAAATGTCCCAAATGACAACAAGATAATATAAAATAGTTGAACAACCATCTGGCTCAATCACAATAGTAGATAAAAAACACTTGAGCTATGGGGGTGGTCTTCAATGGCTAGACCTCGTGTCCCACTCCCCGAGAAGCACATGATAGATCCAATCAAAAACAAGAAACTAAACCTATAATTGATACCAATCATCCTTAGCTCAATCAGTGATAATAAAATTGATACTGATGACGTCATTGAAAAATTGAGATCAAAAATGAGAAAATCCTAGACCAACTTCACATCAACAAACATAACAAAAAAGTCACTAGAACCGATGATCATTCCTCTTATTTAGAGGTGTTTCAAACTCTATATTAAATGAAATAAGATCCATTGGAAGTTTAATAATATAAAAAACACTAATATATAAAAGATTGGGTTACACCAGTTTCAAATAAATAAATTTATAATGAATATTCAATGAAGATAGTACCTAAAACAATTTCTAGACCAACATAAACTTCCACTAGAAACTCATCTATTGTGTGAAGATGATTTACTTTGGAGGCATGGGGATGTAGCCTTGTAGTACATGATGCTTGTAACTGCACTATAGTATCCTTTGGTGTAATGGAACCCTGACCATAACAAGGTATAGTCATAGCCTGACAGAATAATGATATGTGACCCATGCATACACTTCTACTGAACATATTTATAGTCATAGGAAAACAACTCCTTGTGTGTCATTCCTTGTTGAACTGATACTATGTCATAGAAACATTTCCAACTGTATGGACAGAGCAAGGGAGGACTGTTACAGAGACAATCCTTCACCACCTCTACAATTATCCTTCCACTTCTTCTTATTCTCATTAACATGAATAAAACTTTTACTAGATGGAAGATAGGGGTTGGGAAAACAAAAACATCATTCTATATCCACCTCTTTCATTATAGCATTTTCTACCATCTCTTTATAGGTACAATGTTTCATCATGAACACCTACTGTTTGATATCTGGTCGGAAACTCTATAGGTAGTTCAAATCCTTCATCTAGTCATTCCTCACAACTTATAGAGAAAAACTGACATGCTCAAGAAAACCCGTTGGTGTAATTGGACATCGAACACACTCCCATTAGAAAATATAGGAACTCTATTGACTTCACTGGTATCATGTACTCTAAGAAAATTTACTAAATGAAAGGGGTTTTGAAACCCTCTCATTTCAAGTCCATGTTTTTTTCTTCCTGGACCATTGAATTCCACAGTCACAAATTGAAACACTTGAGCCTAAACATTGCACACATCACCCTAATATTCTCAGGTGTTTTTAGAAATTTGAATATCTGATTGATCATTTCTATCTTTTCCTTTTTGTCTTGAGTTTCAGTCATTCATCTAAAGGATGGTGTATTCTCAAGCAATAATTACTATGATCAATCTCCCTCTCCTCCATCACCTTGTTGTACCTCAACAGAATCATTCAAAACTAGTGGTATATCTGGATCGGTTCCACATACTACCCATACAATAGTCTTAATGACTTTCGAATATATAGCTGGATTCCCTACTGCACCCTCATGAGGTTCTTTTGGAAGACGTGTTGGAGGCATAATACTGCACATCAAAATATGAGAAAAATCATACAATAGAATAAATATCAATTCAATCTAAAAACACATTAGTAGAAACTAATATTTAAAACGCAACAAAACACTACTATTAAACATCCGAAAATGACATGGAAACTTCAGTCTCGTTATGACAAGAACATCCTCGACACTTATTGCAACATACTTCTCATGACCGTAAAATTCTGGGTCTAGTCTAAATGATGTCCCAATACATGGACTCTTTAGGATAAACCTCCTTTAAAACCAAATAGTATTGAGCCAGCTTGGGTTACCCTCCATCTTGGAACCCGACCTGATCCACCCCATACCCGAAGGGTGTACCCTATCCCCACAGGCAAGCGATACGAAACCATGCATAAAAAACTAGAGGGAACAATTTCTACCAATGAAAACAAATGCAATGAATATATATATATATATATATATATATATTCACTAAATGAAAGGAATACAGGAAGGCTAATGAAATAAATTCCATAACTGTATGAAAATAGTAGAAACAAAAAATTGAATAAAATGTCCAAGACTCCAAAAAGATGAGCCCAACTGCAAGGGACCAAAACCAAATAGCTAATCCATGTGATGGAGAAGACGAACTCCCACTATCTCGCCACTAGCTTCCTATCTTAGGTAAAATGAATCCTCACCACCTCATTCTGGCACCTTGCCTTTCCCTGCACTAAAATATTTACAATGGTCAATGCACCACCAAAGAGGTGTGTAGGGTGTGAGATAACAGGCTCAGTAGGATCCAACCGAGATGTTCCATATCAAGTCTTTGTAGAAAAATTATTGTATTATTATTTCAAATAAAACATGGCATGATAATTACTAAATAATTTTTATAGAAAACACGGTAAATATTTACATTTTCCATAGTTCTAAAAAAGTTCATTTACAAAATTCATATCAACGATGACTCAAAAAAAAGAGGAAATAAAAAATAGAAGTAGCAGCATATGTATCATTTCCAAGGACAACTTTAGCTCAGACTAGTAGACTATTCATACCAAAATAAATCAAGTGCACAATCTAGTTCCTTGAACACATGCTTATGAATTATAGGAATACCCCATGAGTAAACCCCATGAAAATGTTAATATTCATCCCCTACAACAATTATCCTAGTAAGAATAGGAAAACCTCATGATGCAACCTCCTGATAATCAAAAAACAGGGATGATGGTCTTATGTTAAACCTTCCACCTATGTAGCCAGGGTAACCCATGTTCTCATTTTCAAAAATCAATTTCACTATTTCAAAAGTACCCATTTAAAATAAATTTTTCTAAAACAAGGTACAACAAATTTTTCATTAAAACCACTTTTTCAATACACACAAATAGTCATGAAAATTTGATAATTAATTTTATAAATAAAGGGTAATTATGCTATTTATCCCAGGTTAGAGATGGAACCACACACCTGTAAGCATCGGTCGCACATGACCGAAATAGAATCCACCAACAATGAAACACCACAACAACATAATAGACCCAATTATAAAATATTCATCACAAGATTGATCCAGCTTAGAAAACAAGGGGTCATAAGATAGATAAAATCCCAAATACAGTATGAATATATGTACTTCTCACCAAAACCAACCATGGACTGGTCTATAGAATGAGATATTACAAATGATCAAGAAAAAGACATAGAGAATCTCCAAATTAGGTCCTCATATATGATTACACTACCCAAGGGTGCCACTGCGATCCATAGCAATGAAGATCCAATATCCAATGGATCAATCTTGACATTGAAGGGTATCCCAAAATCACTAGGGAAGAGTTCTAGGACGATATTTGAGGGCATATAGAAATGAACTGAAACCCAAATATCCACATGATTATTTTAAAAATTATATGTCGGTCGTCACATGATATCTAATATCGTTACATGTGGTGAAATCTATAGTGTTCAAGTAGGAAGAAATATTCATCACCTTGGATTAAAAATCAATTATTTAAATAATTTTCTATATAAAACCACTCCTCTTGATGTGTGAAATTTCACAGCATGAATTCCCTATTATTTCTTGTACCATGCAACAGTTACATGGAATGTTACGTAGTTACACAACATGAAATCCTTTTGCATCCTACCCGAAAATCATGTTAAAGTGGAATGTCCAAAAAAACATAGACTTCATCGTTATAGGTATCATCCCAATTTTTTCTCGGTCCTTTGTAGACTATGGGAAAAAGGGGAACCATGAAGAAGTTAAAAACATACCTAATTGATTGGTAATGGGATGGTGTAATGATCATATAATGTATATCAACACATCTAATTATTACACATTAATTCATGATTTATTACATAAAATTACACACAAAACAACCTAAAAGATCAAGATTTGTAGTTTATTTGGGAATTAGGTACATTAAATAATAACATAAAACAAGGGTTAAATCATCTTAATTGAACACATTCTTATCATGATCATACATAAAACCGGATGGGTTAAATTTAGGGATATACATAAGAAAAAATTCATCTATAAATCCTAGTAAGGTAATAAACATTTCATAATTTAATGAATGTAATACAGGTTTTAAAACATCCTTATAAATGGAACATAAAAGAGGTGTTAATCATAAACATGAGCAATGAGGCATGATATAGCATGATAACATAAATGGAACATGGGAATGTGGAATCTACTTAAAATAGTGCATAGTAAACATAGTTTAAGGATAACTACCTTGACATCATGATAGAAAAATTATCAAAATGGAATCAGGTTTACCACATGTTCCAACATGACATCTCTTTAGACTAAACATTACCCACTGCATTGGAGCACTATATAATTTTGGGTGCACCAATCACGTTCTATTAATTCTCGTGATTATGTGTTCAATAATGATTATAAAAAAAGTAATCATTTATCATTAAATTTTATTCCATGGCCAAGGAGTGTGGAAGAAATACATGTTTGTAGCCAATAAATAACTATATGTTCATAAACATGAGCATATATTATAGGAAATGGGTACAAGTATTCAATACATAATTATTTCACTTGGAGAATTGTTGTGGAATTTAGAAAGCATAATGACATAACATAAAAATTCATGAAATGGGTTTGAAAGATAGAAATGGGTATCTCATAATTTTTTAATAAAATTTAAATTAAAAGAGAAATGTAAAAACATATCCAAAAATTTCACTTTGATATAGAAGTCAATAAAAAATAATGAAACCTGAATAAAGGAGATGGGGAAAGGATCCCTTACATTGAGTGTGTGATATCAATGGACTGGAAGGAGATTATCTAAAGCATGGTTGAGCTTTTGAAGGCCTATATAGAGGGAAAAGAAAATTATGGATGTGATCTAAGGATTTAGATGGAAGAGAAATTGGAGATTTGGGGTATTTTTTTGAAATGAGTGGATAAATATTTATTATTTATCAAATATATGTTTTGGACTATATATAATAAACTAACCAAAACAACAAAGATTATAATGGTTTATTATTAGTATTTCTATCATAGGGGCGTGATTTTCATAATTATATAATATCATGGGCCAAAAAATAATATCCTTTTGATGTATAAGTTAGTCAAACTCTTATATGAAATGATATTAAAATCATAAAATATACTAATTAATTTTTAGGATACATAAAGTTATTAAAAAATTAAAAAAATCAACATAAAATATAATTATTTGAGTCAAAAATGAGAATTTGGGATAGGGATACCCATTATAGTGTTTATTACATCATTTTTCTTTTATTATGATGTTTTAATACACATAATATTTTTATATAGTATTTAATTTTTACTCAAAAAATTCAATTGTCTTAGAAAATTGTGAAAAAATTACCACTGGTTAATTTAAATATCTTAATTCCAAAAATAATATTTATTTTATCCAATTAATTGTAAAAATATCTTAATTTTAACATTTAAAATAATAATTTAAATTTATAAAGAAATTTGTGGGGTTTTGACAATAATAGTTTTTAAACCATTATAAAAATTACATTTTACATTATAAAAATTATATGATCATTTATATTTAATAATAATTAAATTCTCAAAATATTTACTTAAAAATTAATTTATATAAAAAATTACATTAATTCATCAAAATAATCATCATATTTGAAATTGAATACTAATTGAAAATACATTTTTCTGAAATGAATAAAAAGAAAAAAAACATTAATAAAGTCATGATTAAAAGAAAATATGATCATTGTTTTATTTAAAATATACATATACATATACATATCATTGTCATCTTGATAAATATTCATTTTATATATCACAAAACCCCATAAGGGTATGTTGAGCGATGGATAAACATTGATTGGGTGGTTCAACCTATATGGTTAGGGACTTAATATAATTGATCATGAACTTCTCCCATAAACGGTTTTTCTCAAGCATAAGTTGTTTAATATCATCTTTGTATTGGTCAAGTGAGTATTCCAATGCCGATTTATCCCTTTGATGTTATGAGAAATGGGCTTCATAGGTTACTATTCTATTGGTTGGTTCCATCACATTTTCATTGTCAATTTGATTTGATAAAACCCATATATTCATATTAATCATATTATATCTATTAAATTGTTATATTATCGATCATAATGATGCTTCATGGTATTTTTAATCTGGCAGGATATGATAAAACCAATGAAGTGAATGTGTTTTCTAAATCAATAATATATATTAATGAAATTAATTAAATCACATGGTGGATTTTATTTATAAGAGTTCATGAGGATAAAAAATTCCCTCATTCAGATTTTTCACCCTCAATATTTTATTTTCACACAATAATTATGATTAGGGTAATTCTGTTTCATCATATCCTCTTGTTCCCACATTAATTCTTCAAACTTGCAGTTTCTCCTCAACAATTTGATTAGGTACATTTTATTATTCCATATAAAATTTTCTCTACGATATATGATTTTCCCTATGTGATCCTAATAAGATAGATCATTATCCAATGGTAGAACCTCTTGATTGATTACATGTGATGGTTTCATTATATACTCCCTTGAGAGGGATACATGCAATATTTCATGTACTTGAGATAAGATAGTGGGAGGGATAGTCAATAAGTCACCCCTACATTTCAATCAAGGATCTGAAAGGGGTCGATGTTTGTGGACTAATCATTCCCTTCTTCCAAAATATTATTACTTTTTCTACAGAGAGATGCAGAGGAATTCCATGTTTTCAAATAAAACTCTAGGTCTCATCAATGATTCTCAATATTTCTCTTTTATCAACTGTGAGAATACTTGATGTGTGGTTGAATGTTCCTAACCATTTCCACTATTTCCTCATCCATTTTAGGACAATGAAGTTTGTGTTCCCCATACTCATCCCAACATGTAGGTGTTATTCACCATGTCCGGTAAAGGGATTCAGTGGGATCCATTTGGATTCTTGAGTGGGAAATGTTATTGTATGAACACTGAACCAGTGAATGGTGATGACCCCATTGTCAATTTAAGTCAAATGGAAATTCTCTCAACATGTCCTTGAGTGTGTGTATAGTCTTCTAGGATTGGCCATCAGTTCTAGGGTGATAAAACATTATTAAGATCATCATGGAATTTAGTGCATGTCGGAGACTCTTCTAGAATATAGAGGTTAATCATGGATCTTTGTCAGATACAGTCGATAGTGGTATTCCATAAAACCTTAACACATCTCTACTGAATATCCTTCTAATTGGATCGATTGAGTAGTACTCTTGATTCCTAATGAAGTGTGAATTATTTTTTAGATGATCCCCCAACAATGATAGAATTATTTCCTCTTGAATTCTTCAGAATACTGGTGATAAAGGCTACATTGATGTTTTCCTATTTTCATTTAGTCATGGGTAATTTTTTCATCATCACCTTTTAGTTTTACATTTATCCCTTCACATACTGACATATAAGAAATGGTGATGCATATTCTGTGATATCCTTCTACATATTATTCAACTAACAATTCTATTGAATACATCAACATATATTCGTGCTTTTAGGATAGATAGATATGGTATGGCAATGTGCATCATCCAACAGATCCTTCTTTGACATAAGATTTTATGGTAAAAAAATTCTTGACCGAAATATCACAACTCCATACTCAATAACATTAAGCTCTATGGATTTCCATTTTATTTATAGCCACCTTTTTTTTGAATTCCCACATTATCTCTATGAGAATACATTATCATTTCCCAAAGAGACAGTTGAGAAATTATTTTCAAAAGGATTTATGATGTTCCATTATTTATGAATCCCATGTCCAACCATTTCAAATATAAAAATATCATATCCATATCAATTTTCATCAATGAAATTATTATTAGATCCATTATACATAGATCATTTTTCAGATTATTTAATTTCCTGGGATGGTAGTGAATTGAGTTGTCATAGTATTTGGTAAATCTCTCAACGTTTGATGGTGCATATTCATATATTTCTATCAGAATATAAACTTTTGAAAATTATGATACATAAATATTTCACCATTTTCCCCAAATGGATAATGTCACCATATTTTCAATGAAAATATCATTATAGCTAACTCTAGATTATGAATTGGGTAGTTCTATTTCTGGACATTCAACTACATTGAAGCATGGACTATCACTTTTTAAATTTTCAATAGTATGGGGACCAATCCTTTAATATCTCTACACATTAATCAATTCAAGAAAACATTACTCCATTCTATGTTATCTTGGTTATAGGGTTTGACAATAGTGTGAAATTTCTAACAAATAAACAATCATACCCAACTAATCCAAATAAATTTAAGGACATATTTTATATATGTTTCCTCATCCATACATAAATTTATTATATATTTTAATTTTACACATATATCCCATTTGTTTTGATGATATTCCCCAAAAATGGTTTTTCTATCAAAAATAAATGACATTTTCTAAACGTGGCATAATGCTTCTCATATTTTAGGGTCTTCAGCTTTGTGTTAAGATGACGCTCATGTTCCTCTGTGATTTTTGAGTATATTATAAGAAAATATATAAAGACAAAATAAAATTTCTCAATGTATTATCTAAATAATCTATTCATCATTTCCAATAATATTTTTAGAATATTAGTGTCTCCGAATAGAATTACTATGAAATTTTTGTTCTTGTAATTTTATGAAGATCAATCATGCAGATTTCAACATTATTCACACAAAAATTTTTATATAGAGGCCATAGATCCCCCCTTGATAATTTTTGTACTCCACATAGTTTATCAAAAAAATTAAACAATTTTTTGAAGATGATACATTTTCTTTATCATGATCTTTTCGAGTTTTGATAATCAATGAAAAGACACATTGACCCATTCATCTTCTTAACAAAGAAGACTGGTGCACCCTATGGTGATGTGCATGGGTGTATGAACCGTTTGTGTTTATTAATTTATATTTATTTCTCCATCTCATAATGTTCCTCATAAACCGTTCTAAATTTATTATTTGATAATGTTAATACCATAGTTATAATATAGATTTAAAATTCATCATATGGTCTAAGAGGAAGACAAGATAATTTTTTGGGAAACACATTAGTTTTTTCACTCATAATGTTCATGTCATCAAGGATGATCCATTCCTTATACTCAATAAATTGGTCTATATAAACTTTCACATAGAGAAATAAATTATAGTTTTGAGATTTTTTTCTAAAAAATATTCATCCTCCTCCATGCAGTTGGTTTGATACGATGGAAAATCCTCAATGTTGAGAGTTATTTTCATATCATAAGAATTTATATTATCCCTATATAAGAAAATCTAATACATTCTAAGAATTTAATCAAATTAAACGAAATGGAGAATTCCCAAGTTACCTGGGAAGTCCAAAAAACTAATTTGTACCATGGAGGAGTTATATACTAGGGATGTAATAATTTCCCCATTGTTCATTTTTACTGACAGCTTTAATTCCAAGATTTATTGTGATATATGAATATTTATACTAAAAATTAGTATTATTAATGAACATGTCAAACCAAAAGAAAATTAGTTTATCTATTCATCAATGAATAACTAGAGTATCAATCACCACTTCATGGTCAGGATCCACCTCGGTGGTTATGTTGGAAAAATTTCAACAATTATTCCATAGAGGTTGTTGGTTATCTCAAAAAATGCATGTCATTATGTATTGGATTACAAATTTCCATATTTCATTGAAGTTGAAGCAATAATAATTACATGGAGGGTATACTTGATTATTCCATTCATCTATTATAGTAGTGGGGTTCTCCCATCAGTAATTGTTTTCTAGGTTCCCTTCCTTCCCATACCTAAAGCATTTCATATCCCCATTAGGAAATTTTGGTTGTCCATCAATCTCCATAATTGATAAATATGATGTAGAAATTTCATGGCACTATTCAATTTCACCATAATGCTTTCAAAATGAAATTCTAATTACAAATTTTTATCCCCCTGATACACTTGAGATTAATCATTCTCAATTTTGAATTTGAGGTCACATCATACAGATTTATTATAGCTAACAGTGTCTAAGATTTCGAGGGATTTCTTAGAGAGGATTATAGCCCATAAAATATGGATTCAACCATTCATTCAGGGGTAATGATGAAGCGGGAGGTGTATTTTTAAGGTCATATTATGTTTTCCTCTGACACCCAGATAGTTTCATTGTCTTTTTTCTTGAGTTCCTGTAAATTCCGTTTGATTTAAAGATGGATAGCATGAGGAAAATATGTATCAAAAATTTTCTAGAATTCCGTCAGCCTTATCTTGTTGATCTCGTCTTTATGATTCATATTCCTGATCAATTTCCACAATTGGTCATCTTCACCATCCATATAATAAACATCCTATAAAACCTTATCTAACTCAAAACCTTCAATGAGGGATAATATCATATCAATGGAGTTGATCCATTGTTTAAATATAATGACCCATACATTACATAAATTGTTATTACTTCAGAGTTGAAGAATACATATTACAACATATAACAAAACCATGAAATGACCGTATACGTATAGTGTCTTTAGGAACTGAGAAACATAATCAACAGGTTCATAAAATCAACTACATTATCTCTTGATTATTTCATCATATCTAGAGTCCCTTTTTGGCATATCCTAATTAATATCCTTCTTCCTGACCTGGGGAAAAGAAAACATACAAAAGGGTGAGCTCAAATGCTCAGTAAGGGTAAACAGAAGAAATATCAGTCATATCATATTCATAAGAACATAACATTTTGGAAATCTTAACCTGCAAAAGAGGTTATAATATCATGTCATGGGATAAATCATAGTAATGAAATGTAATCCAAAATAATCATAACATAAAACATGAAACTTTTTGGCATACACACATAATCATATAAAAACATTTCATATTTGTCAAGGATCATTGCAAAGACCATCATAGAGGACAAAGTCCATTACTGAACCGAGTTCACTCCTCGTTCCAGTCATCTATCAATGAACTGGTTTAACATTCTGTTCCAGCCATGTGTATCTCAAGATTTATAAATCTTTATCCAATGCATTGGAGGGAGATATAGGTCCCAACAATCTCATAATGAAACCATTATTTTGTGTGCCACAAAATCATAAATCATACATCATAGCATAAACCATGTAATAAAAATGGGATTCTTAAACATCATGACATCATAACATAACCCATATGAGATAAATGGACATCATAAAATTAATTCCATCATAAAACAAGCAAATCAATGTAAAAATAGGGATAAAAATAGAACCCTATTTTATCTTAGATGGAAAATTATTTTGATAAAACACTTGAACTCCATTATTGAGGAAAATATCCTTTCTACTTCAAAAACATTTTCCCTTTCATAACATGTCATACAATTTGAAACTAAAAAAAGTTGATTAGAAATTAACATGAAAACTTCTAAAGGAAGATTCTTGGAAATAATTTTCTAAAAATCCATTCATGTCGTATAATTTAAAAAAACATTCTTCTCGTACTTTGGCCGAAAATGTCAAAAAGTAACTCATACGAAAAACCACAAAAGATTCCATTCATATCATTTAATAAAAATTCACCGAAGGGTAAAATTGGATTTAAAAAATTTTAGGAGGATGGAAATATTATTACATATTGAGGAAACATGGATGTGGATGATAAAATACACCATAGTAAATACGAATGTACAAATAATCTTGAATAAAAATGAGATTTTGAGATTTTACCTTACATTAGGTTCAATATGCTTCGTATGAATCCGAACCTCCTGTAATATGGTTTAAATAATGTTAATTGACTTATTACAGAATCATATTCATCGTTACGATATCATATATGGTCATATTTGTATCTTCTTAGTAGAAATATTTCATTCCTACTTGTTATTCAGGTGTTTATTACTTTATGATCTTATGTGTGTTTTGTTGAATAAATTCGTATCCATCTTTATAGGATATAGATAAATCCTTTACAGAATGGAATTAGTGTAATATATATCATATTCATTCATTCATTTCATTTATATAATCATTATTCAATGACGATCATATAGAACGAATCACATCACATCGTGGAGACGGTAGGTCTTACGTACAGACGAGCACTGATATAGTTCTCATGATCGTGGAATTGTATTGAAGTGTATGTATAATATTTCAGAATCAATACCACTTTAAAATAATCATATAATGTTATTTATTTATACCATTATACCCATCCAAGTATGGTGGTGGTGGAAAACATATTACAACACGGCGTGGAGATGGTATTATGTATGTACGCACGCGCGGTGATTTTGTTTACCGTAGGATGGATAAGAGGTGAAATAGGGTTGTTTCATATTTATAATAAAATATAATTATATGAGGTATACTGATGTTATTACCTCATAATGAAACAACTAAAGAAGAGGGAGTAGAAGAAGAATGGATCTCGAAGAAAACGGTAGAAGATATTACCTCTTTTTCGAAGTGCCTCCATTAAACATTCTCTTAGGGAACTAGAGTTGTTATTTTGAAAAGACCAGTACCTTGAGAAGGTTTCTAAGGAAGAGGGGAAGTGAAATGGGCAGGGTTTGGCCAAACTTGAAGGATCAAAGTAGTGTGTGGATGAGAAGGAGGAGGTTCCCTTTTTTAAAGGAGGAGAGGGGCACCTTTGGAAAATGTGAAAATATTATCTAATTATAAAAGAATCATCGGTTTAAAAAGGTCCAAAAATCATTAGAGATGATGATAATATGACTTATGGTCGAAATAAAATCATAGAATCAGAATTGGACATGTTTTGGAATATATTGTAATCATTATAATCTTATTTATTTAAATCATTTATTAACGAGGTAAATACAGCATCGTTATTGTGTCATAAATAATTTAAGTTATTTGATGTCTAAAAATTATAAAAAATACAAAAAAGTAGGAAACCTTTTTAGCTTTCCAATTAATATTTATAGTCTAAAGTATAATTTATATAACCCCTTATAAAAATTAATTACTAAATAATTTTTGTTAATTTCAATTTTGTCTTTACATTATATTAATTATTCTAATTCGTCATTGTCTTTTATAAGTGGCTCTATGGGCTCCCAAAATCTACCCAAGGATGCCCATGGTTGTCCATTACTCATCTAATAAGTTTTGGACAAGTGTTAAGTTAATTTTGAATTAGTATAATTTTCTTTTGCCCTTGAATTACCCTATTTACTTTTAACCGTTGTAAATAAAAGTAAAAAGATACTATTCACCAAAAATTATTTTTATATAATTGAACCAAATTTTATTCCTTGATATTATCCATGTCTCTCGTATTTTTGAAAATTCAACTCACAGAAGCAGTAAAATTATGTTTTATGAACAATTTTAAAAGATCCTAGGAGGTGGGTAAAAGACGTTGAAAAGTTAAATACAATTTTTTATAAATCTAAAATTAATATAAAATTATTCCAATTAATTTCATTGAACATATATAATTATTATGTATCTATTTTGACCTAAAATATATTTGAATCAAATAAATGATTATTTAAATAAAAAGTCGGTTTCAACCAAAAACTCAGTGTTTTCACTATTCATTAAAAATTGAAGTTTTTTAGAAAAATAAAAAAATTCAGCCTAATCTATATTTGATATTCCAAATTCACAAATGATGTCTATTTTATGAAATTAATAACATAGATGTGTAATTAATTAATTTTAAATGTAATTTCCATTATCAAAACTAATAGCGTGTTTTTAAGAAACAATAACTATCAAAAGATCATCACTTGTTTATGTCCAATTTCAAAGTGAAATTAATTCCAATGACCAAAATTGGATTAAATTGTAAAAATATATTCTAATTACACTTTAAAACCAATTAAAAATATAATCTAGCCATATAAATTATTGCGATGAAAAAAGTTGTTTTTAATTAATATATAGCATGTTTTTTCTATTCATCAAAATATGAATGTTACCCGAATAATATGAAAAACATATCCAAAGTAAATTTTTATATCATGATTCCAAAGAAGAATTTTATTTTGACAAAGTTAACTTATAAATATGTCAAAAACTAGATTTAAAATGTGTGCGCCATCAAAAGGCGGTAAAACTGCATTTTTTTTAAAATACTTCTTTTATCTGAAAAACTGATTTTGTTTTCACACCCCATTCAAGAAAATGTGTAAGATTATTTATAATGTTATAAAATTTAAAATTCAGTTAATACTATTCATAATGTCTAGTTTATAATATTATAATAATATATCGTTGTTTAATGAAACTTGGTATTGCGTACTACACACGCTATCGAGGATGGTTTCGATTGCATGTAACGCAAGCCAACATGGTGTTGTGTGCAGTGAAAGATTCCATTGCGTATAACATAACACATAAATATATATATATATATATATACTTCTCATAAAATATCAGGGTGTTACATTCTACCCCCCTTAAAATGAATTTCGCCCTCGAAATTCATCGCTTCGTAACAAACAGATGAGGATGCCTCTCCCTCACCATATCCTCAAGCTCCCATGTAGCTTCTTCTATTTAGTGGTTCCTACATAAAAAATTCACCAAGTGAGTGGTCTTGTTCCGTAGAACAATTTTTCTATGATCTAGAATCTCTATCAGTTGTTCTTCATAAGAATGATCTTGCTTCAATAGTATAACTTCTGAGCATAGTACATGTGTAGGATCAGGTATGTACTTTCTCAGGATAGATATGTGGAACACATCATGAACTTGAGAGAGATTCGGTTGAAGCGCCAATCGATAAGCTACCTTACCAACACGATCCAGTATTTTGAAAGGACCGATATACCTAGGGCTAAACTTTCCCTTCTTCCCAAATATCATTACTCTCTTCCAAGGAGTTATTCGTTAGAACACAATATCACCCACTTAAAACTCTAGGTCTTTTCTTCGGTTGTCGGCATAACTTTTTTGTCGACTCTGAGATTCTCTTATGTGTTGTTGAATAGATCTTATTTTTTATGCCATCTCATCAACAAGATCAGGTCCTAATAGCTTTCTTTCCCCAACATCATTCCATCAAATCGGAGTTCTGCATTTCTTTCCATAGAGAGCCTCATAATGAGCCATCTGCATACTAGAGTGAAAGCTATTATTATTAGAAAATTCCACCAAAGGTAGGTGTTTATCCCAACCACATTTGAAATCCATAGAGAAAGATCTTAACATGTCTTCTAGAGTTTTAATTGATCTTTCAGACTGACCGTCTTTCTGAGGATGATAAGCAGTGCTGAAACTCAACTTTGTATCTAGAGTATGCTGAAGACATCACCAGAACATCAAGGTAAACCTCTGATCCCGATAAAATATAATGGAATGTGGTACTCCATACAATCTTACCACTTCCTTTACATATATCCTGGCAAGATAATTCTGAGAGAAATCTTCCTTAACAGCAATGAAGTGTGCCGACTTCGTAAGACGATCAACTATAACCCAGATATCATTATTGCTTTTGGATGTTTTAGGAAGTCCAGTGAGAAAGTCCATAGTGATGTTTGCCAATTCCATTAGGGTATGGGTAATGGTGGTAACATCCCCTTAGACTTCTGTCTCTCAACTTTAACATGATGACAGGCCAAGCATCGAGAAACATATTCAGCAACATCTCATTTCATGTCATCCCACCAAAAGTACTCTTTCAGGTCCCTATACATCTTCGTGCTTCCAGGGTGAATAGAGAATGAAGAACTATGAGCCCCACCCAGCTACTCCTTCTTTAATTTTGAGATGGGAGGAACACAATACTGATTTCTAAAAATTATTATCCCATCACATTCAAATTTGAATTCAGGAACATTTCTCACCTTCTTTTATAACTCTACATCTTCTTTTTGTGCCTCTTTAATCTTCACATGTATAGATGGTGGAACATTCATTTGAGAAAGATATTATTTTTCCCCTTCCATTATAAATCCAAGATCCATCCTTTTTAAATCCATAAATATCGTATATTTTGTGATCCACATCATGGATAAGCTAGCATGGTCTTGTAAACGTAATTCGTCAGCCACCATGTTTGCTTTCCTAGGGTGGTAATGAATTGAGCAGTCGTTATCCTTAATCAGCTCCAACCATCTTATTTGGAGCATATTCAGCTCCTTTTGTGTGAAAAAGTACTTTATAATTTTATGACTAGTATAAATATTAGACCTTTCACCATAAATATAATGCCTCCAAATCATTAATGGAAAGATTACCGTAGCTAACTCCAAATCAAGAGTTGGGTAATTTTTCTCATAAATTTTCAACTGTCGTGAGGCATAAGCTATCACCATATAGTTTTGCATGAGAACACACCCCAATCCCATCTTAGATGTGTCACTGTAGATCAAAAACCTTTCTCCACTACAAGTCAGTGTGATAATAGGTGCACTGGATAACCTTCATTTCAATTCCTTGAAATTTTCTTCACACTCCTCCGTCCACACGAACATAACTCCTTTTCGAGTCAGCCTGGTGAGTGGATTAGATAATCGTGAAAAATCATTAAAAAAACTTCGATAATATCTAGCCAAACCAAGAAACCATTGGATATCATTTATTGTTGTTGGTCTCAACCATCTTTCGATAACCTATGTTTTTTCTAGATCCACAGATATACCCTCTTTTGAGATTATGTGACCCAAAAATGAAAATTTTTTAAGCCAAAATTCACACTTGGTAAATTTGTCATAAAGATTCTCCTTTCTTAGGGTCTTCAATATAATTCTCAATTTATCTTCATGTTCTTCATTGCTCTTTGAATAGATAACAATATCGTCTATAAAGACTACAACAAACTGATCAAGATAGTCTCCAAAGACTCTATTCATCAGATCCATGAAGATAGCAGGGGAATTAGTAAGACCAAATGGCATCACTAAAAATTCATAGTGTCTATACCTTATACAGAAAGCCGTCTTTGGTATATACTCCATTTTGACCCTTAATTGATGATACCCTGAACAAAGATCAATCTTGGAAAAGTATTGAGCTACGTATAATTGGTCAAATAATTCATCAATGCACAGGAGAGGATATTTGTTCTTGATCGTGATCTTGTTAAGTTCTCAATAATCAATGCAGAGTCTCATTAATCCATCTTTCATCTAAATAAACAGAACATGTGCTCCACATGGTGATGCACTAGGGCATATGAATCCATTATCAAGATTCTCTTGGAGTTGGTTCTTCAATTCCTGAAACTCAATTGGTGCCATTCTATAAGGTTTCATTGAAATAGGCAAAGCACCCGGTACGAGTTCTATTGAAAACTCAAGTTCACGATTTAGTGTAATACCCGACAATTCCGCTGGAAAGACATCATCAAACACCCGTACAATGGGCATATTCTTAATCTTGAGTTTCCTGCCAACCATTTGAGATAAATAACCTTCATTGATTGGAATCAAGACCCATAATATGGATGAAATTTCTTCTGGAAGGTTTTATTCATCCTTGCATCGATAGACAATCATAGATTGATCTGGAATATTAAATGTGATTTCCCTTCTTTGGGAATTGATATGAGCTCCGTATAAAGAAAGCCAATACATGCCAAGAATCACATCAAATTCCACTATAGGAGGGATTACAAGATTTTCAGGAAGCAGTTTCCCACAATCATCAATCAGAGAATAATTATAAACATTTGATGTGACTGTTGTGCCATTAAGAGTTGTCACATCTAACTCAACATCTAATTGTTGAGGTAATACAGTGATACCCTTAGAAAATTCTTCAGAAATTAAAGAGTGGGTGGATCCAGAATCAAATAAAACATTTTCTACTTTAGAGTGGATAGTATGTGTACCTTTCACCACTTCATTATCGTACTCCACATCGACGATAGTAATTGCACATGACTTTCCTTTTTATTTGGCCTTAAGAGTTTTTTGATGTCAATCATCATCAGTAACCTTTGGATTTGGGCATTGATTGGCATAATTCCCCATCTCCTTGCATTTGAAACATTGAAGTGTAGGAGGTTCATCTTGTGTATCCCTTTCATTGTTCGCATCATTAGACATCTTCTTCCCATTATTTTAACATTCAACTACCCCATGACCTTCTTTTCCACACATAAAACATTTTCTTGTCCCTTTATGACAATTCCCTCCATGTTTATTTCCAAAATTTGATCATAAAGGAAAACATAACTTCTTTTCAGTCTGGTATTTAGATTTTCCTTTGAATTCCTTTTTCCTCTTCTTATGAAACCCATATGACTGATGGGTTACTCCAATCTCCATCCCAACCTTTAGAGCACATCGAAAAATTTCCTCATAGCTATTGAAGTCCCTTATGGCTAATGCCCTTTGATGACTTGGTATTAATCCACCAAAGAATCGATCGATTTTACTCTCAGGTTGGATAATAATTCCGGAAGTGTACCTTTAAAGTCGTGTAAAATTAGCTTTGTAGGTACCAACTGATTCATCATCCTTTTTATTCAGTTCAAGAAACTCTTTCTTCATCTTTGTTCGGAGAATACAAGGGAATTAATTATTGAAAAATAAGTTCTTGACTCATCCCATTCCATGGACTCATTTTCATCTCTTTACCTCGTATTCATGATAAGATTCCACCATTGATCAATATCACCTTCCAAACGATACACTGTTAAGATGACTTGTCATGTTCAGAACATTGTAGAACTGGAAATATCTTTTCAGTGGTACTAATTCACTATTAAGCTACTAATGGATCAGAAGACCCGCTGAATGAAGGTCGACAATGCCTCATTAAGGATTCAACAGAATGTTGCTCCTTCCATTGCTCATTTGGAAGTCATGCATGGTTCATTGCCTGAGAAAGTTTTGTGAGCATGGCTACAATGATTTTTCATTCCAACTCTTATAACATTTGGTTGCTCAGGGGGAAAATCATTGCATTGCCCATCGCATTCAGCATTAACATGGTTCCTTCGGGTTCCAGCCACTGACTAAAACCAAGAAGCATAGTGTGAGTAACACTAATCATATTAGAAAAAACACATAATCAAGAATAAAATTTCACACTTAAGGTCTTATCATAGGTTGTTCAGGGCCATTTCTAAAACACTAAGATTGTGTTCTATGGTTAGACTTATCCTTAGGGTTCTTACCAAGGCTTTCACATCATTGTTTCCAAAGGTTGACTATACCTTTCCTCTGATACCAAATATAACGACCCATACCATACATACATTGTTATTACTTCAGAGTTGAAGAATATTTATTACAACATATAACAAAACCATTAAAGGACCGTATAGGTATAGTGTCTTTAAAAACAGGGAAACATAAACAACTGGTTCATAAAATCAACTACATGATCTCCCATTTATTTCATCATATCCAGAGTCCCTTTTGGCATATCCTACTTATTATATTTCTTCCTGACCTGGGGAAAAGAAAACATACAAAAGGGTGAGCTCAAATGCTCATTAAGGGTAAACAAAAGAAATATTGGTCATATCATATTCATAAGAACATAACATTTTGAAAATCATAACCTGTAAAAGAGGTTATAATATCATGTCATGGGATAAATCATAGTAATTAAAAGTAATCCCAAATAATCATAACATAAAACAAAAACTTTGCAGAATACACACATAATCATAGAAAAACATTTCATATTAGTCAAGGCTCATTCCCAAGACCATCATAGTTGAAAAAGTCCATTACTGAACCTAGTTCACTCCTCGTTCCAGTCCTGTATCACTGAACCGGTTTAACTTGTCATTCCATCCATGTCTATATCATGAGATATAAATCTTTATCCAATGCATTGGAGCGAGATATAGGTCCCACCCATCTCATAATGAAACCATTCTTATATGTTCCACAAAATCATAAATCATACATCATAGCATAACCCATGTAATAAAAATGGGATTCTTAAACATCATGCCATCATAGCATAACCCTTATAAGATAAAAGGACATAATAAAATTAATTCCATCATAAAACAATAAAATCAGTGTAAAAATAGAGATAAAAACCGAACCCTATTTTATCTATGAAGGAAAATGATTTTGATAAAACACTTGAACTTCATTCTTGAGGAAAATATCATTTCTACTTCAAAAACATTTTACCTTTCATAACATGTCATACAAATTTAAACTAAAAGAAGTTGATTAAAAATAAACTTGAATACTTATAATGGAATATTCTTGGAAATAATGTTCTAAAAATCCATTCATGTTGTATAAGTTTAAAAAAACATTCTTCTCATACTTTGGCCGAAAATGTCAAAAAGTAACTCGTACAAAAAATGAAAAAATATTCCTTTCATATCTTTTACTAAAAACTCACCGAAGGGTAAAATTGGATTTAAAAAAATTGTATGAGGATGGAAATAAATTACATATTGAGGAAACATGGATGTGGATGATAAAATACACCCAGTAAATACCAAAGTACATAAATCTCGGATAAAAATGAGATTGTGAGATTTTCCCTTACCTTAGGTCCGATATGCTTCGTATGAATCTGAACCTCCTATAATATGGTTTAAATAATGTTAATTGTCTTATTACCGAACCATATTCATTATTATGAAATCATATATGGTCATATTTGTATCTTCTTAGTAGTAATATTTCATTACTACTTGTTATTCGTGTGTTTATTACTTTTTGTTCTTATGCGTGTTTTGTCGAATAAATTCTTATTACTATTTATAGGATATTGATACATAAATTACAGATTGGTATTAGTGTAATATATATCATATTCATTCATTCATTTCATTTATATAATCATTATTCAATGAAGATCATATAGAACGATTCACATCACATTGTGGAGACGGTAGGTCGTACGTAGGCACGAGTGATGATATCGTTCCCATGATCGTGGAATTGTATTGAAGTGTATGTATAATATTTAAGAATCAATACCACTTTAATATAATCATATATAGTTATTTATTTACACCATTATCCCCATCCATGTAAGGTGGTGGTGGAAAACATATTACTCCACGACGTGGAGACGGTATTCCGTACATACACACATGCAGTGATTTTGTTTACCGTAGGATAGATAAGAGGTAAAATAGGGTTGTTTAATTTTATTATAACGTATCATCATATGAGGGATACTGATGTTATTACCTCATAATGAAACAACTAAATAAGAGGGTGTAGAAGAAGAATGGAACTTGAAGAAAATGGTAGAAGGTATTACCTCTTCTTCGAAGTGCCTCTTTTAAACTTTCTCTTAGGGAACTAGAGTTGGACTTTTGAGAAGACCAGTACCTCTAGTAGGTTTATATGTAAGTTTGGAAGTGAAATGGGCAGGTTTTGGCTTATATTTAAAGCTCAAAGTGGTGTGAGAAGGAGAGGGAGGAGGTGCCCTTTTATAAGGGAGGAGAGGGGCACCTTAGGAAAGTGTGAAACTATTATTTTATTATAAACTTATCTTCAGTTTCAAAAGGACAAAAAATAATTAAAGATGAAGATAAGATGACTCATTGTCCAAATAAAATCATTCAATCAGAATTGGACATGTTTTGGAAAATATTTTAATCATTATAATCTTATTTATTTAAATCATTTATTAATGATGTAAATACTGCATCATTATTGTGTCATAAATAATTTAATTTATCTGATTCCAAAAATTATAAAACAAATACCAACATTTTGGAAATAGTTTTATCTTTTCAATGAATATTTATAGTCGAATAGATAATATATATAGCCCCTTATAAAAATTAATTACTAAAGAATTTTTGTTAATACCAATTTTGTCTTTACATTAAACTAATTAATCTAATGTGTCATTGTCTTTCATAAGTGGCTCCATGGGGTCCCAATATAGACCCATGGATTCCCATGGTCATTCATTACTCATCCCATAAGTTTTGGACAAGTGTTAAGGTAATTTTGAATTATTATAATTTTCTTTTATCCTTGAATTACCCAATTAACATTTAACAGTGGTAAACAAAAGTAAACAGTTACTATTCACCAAAAAATATTTTTATCTAATTATACAACATTGTTATCCTTGATATTAACCGTGTCTCTCATATTTTCAAAATTCAACTCACATAAGTGGTAAACTTATGTTTTATGAACAATTTCAAAAGCTCCTATGAGGTGGGTAAAAGACGGTGAAAAGTTCAATATAATTTTTTATAACTCTAAAATTATTATAAAATGATTCCAATGAATTTCATTGAACTTTTATAAGTATTATGTATCTATTTTTACCTATAATAATTTAAAATCAAATAAATTATTATTTGAATAAATAGTCGGTTTTAACCAAAAACTCAGTGTTTTCACTATTCATTAAAAATTGATGTTTTTCAGAAAAATACCAAAAATTCAGCCTAATCTATATTTGATATTCTGAATTAAAAATTGATGTCTATTTTTCAAAATTCAAAAAATTGATGTGGCATTAATTAATTTTAAATGTAATTCTCGTTATCAAAACAAATAGCGTGTTTTTAAGAAACAATAACTATTAAAAGATCATCACTTGTTTATGTCGAATTTCAAAGTGAAATTAATTACAATGACCAACATTGGATTAAGTGGTAAAAATATATCCTAATTAAACTTTAAAACCAATTAAAAATATAATCTATCCATATAAATTATTGTGGTGAAAAAAGTTGTTTTTAATTAAAATATAGCATGTTTTTACTATTCATCAAAATATGAAAGTTACCAGAATAATATGAAAAAATTATCCAAAGTAAATTTTTATATCCTGATTCCAAAGAAAAATTTTATTGTGTCAAATTGAACTTATAAACATGTCAAAAACTAGATTTAAAATGTGTGCACCCTCAAAAACGGTAAAACTGCATTTTTAAAAAAAATACTTCTTTTATCCGAAAAACTGATTTTGTTTTCATATCACATTCTAGAAAAGATGTAAGATGATTTATAATGTAATAAAATTTACAATTCAGTTAACACTATTCATAACGGCTAGTTTATAATATTATAATAATATATCATTGTTTAATGAAACTCTATATTGCGTACTACACATGCTATCAAGAAAGGTCGTGATTACGTGTAACGCAAGACAACCTAGTGTTGTGTGAAGTGAAAGATTACTTTGTGTATAACATAATACATAAATAAATATATATATATATATATACTTATCATAAAATATCAGGGTGTTATGTTAAATGTAATGGTTTAGATGATCCATTGAAAATTGGAGAGATTTATCACATAAAAGTCTCAATTGTATCTTATTCTTTATTAGGGGGTTTAGGAACCCTCATAATCCATGTTTTTATTCAGAACCAAGATAACTAAGACAGTATCATCACTAATTTCATAAATCAAACTCCCATGTGGTTGGGAATCATGTCAGGTTTTTCATCACATTGCATGTCACACTGGTTATTTAACTGATTGCTCATATTTCTAACAACTGGATTGAATTAAGGGAAAAATTTGGATGATTATTTATTAAAAATATTAAATACATTAACTACACTCCAATTAAATTTAAGATTTGACATATAAATTACATGCATTTCCTTCAATTATGAACTTATAGGCTTTAATCTTTGTTATCAGCGCTCTATTTCTTAACTTATATACTTATGGGTATTTTATATTTCTCTTAATAATAGTTCGTAATTAGATTATGAATTTACCATATCATATCCCCTATATTGTCAAACCAGGTGTGCAATAAGGCATGTTTCCATGCACCAGTTCCCAACAGTGATTATCTTAATGCGGTGTTGTTGGGTTTTACACCTATATACATTTGTACCATATCTAAATCGACTTGTACTATCCAGAAATGAATTTTTCTTTATGATAATACTCATAATAAATACTTACCCAAATTTAAGGATGTTTTCTTATACTTAGTCTTATCTTATAGACTTATGCTAGAGTTTTTTTATCTGATCCCAGTAAATAACTAATCTGTTTCTCTGATAGCAATTATAACAACCCTTCTATTTATTATACATTAATTCATTATTTTTTAAATAAAATGGCAGATAATAAAACCCAAAAATACCATTTAGTATAATTTCCTTGGTAATTAAGTACATTACATAACAACATAAAACTAGTAATACATTATCATTACTAAAAACATCATTAATATGGTCAAACTTAAAACTGAATGGGATAACCTAGCGATAGACATAAGAATGCTTATAGCTATAAATCCCATTAATTTAATAATCATGGAATATAATGAATAAAAAAAAATATTATGCATATATATTGGACATAAACAGGTAGAGAGTCTTAAAAAAAACAATGAGGCATGATATTGCTTGATAACATAAAGTGAACATTTGAAATGTGGAAACAACTTCAATGATTACTTCATAATCACAGGTCAAGGATAACTACAAAAAAATAAGGATTTAAAAAGACCCAAAAAAGAATATTTTTTATTCCCAATTGAAAAATTATGTCTCATGAGACTAAAATTTACCAAATTTATTTGATCACTATATAATTTCAGGCTCATCCGTCAATTTTATATCATTCCCATGCTTAATTATCCCATAAAGAACACAATACATGGAATCATTTATCATTGAATTTTATTCCTAGATCATGGAGTGTGTTATGCATACCTTTATTTACCATATAAATATTTATAAGTGCATAAATGTGAATACCCATGATATTAAATGTGTATAGGTATTCACTACACATTTTTCTTCCACAAAATATCATTGTAAAATTTTGGCTATAACAACGTCATGTAAAAATTCATGAAATGGTTTGATGAGATATAAAGGGATATATCATCATTTTTCCATAAAATGGATAGTAAAATATTCATGTAATAAAATTCCAAAAAATTATTTTTAAATTATTTGGCATAATATAATAACAACATGTGAATAAATAAGATAAGGAAATAATCCCTTACCATGAGATACTGAAATAAAATGATTGGGATGAGCTTATTGGGAGATTGGGGATACTTGGGAGGACTATAGAGAGGTATGGGATTACTAAGGATGTGCTCCAAGGATTTTGAGTGAAGATAAATGGGAGAATGGATTGGATTATATATGAAATGAGTCGGGAAATCATTATAATTTCTCAAACATACATTTTTGAATATATATAATAAAATTACAAAAAAAATACTTTCTATGGTTTTTCCATTGGGTTCTGACAATAATGAGAATTTTTTATTATTTTATAAGGTCATGTTGTGAACATAATAAAATAATAACCTTGCTGATGTGTATGTGAGTCATACTCCAAAATAAATATTTTAAAGCCCAAAAATATTTTAATTGTTCTAGAGGATTAATAAAGTCTCAATAAAATAAATAAATTATGCGTAATGAAATTTTATTTTAAAGGGATTATAAATATTTTGTTTTTTATACCCTTTTTAATATTTATTACATTATTTTTTTGTTATTATGATGTAATAAAACACACTGTATATTAATATGATATTTAATTTTTACCCGCAAATTCGACTATCTCAGAAAATTATGAAAAATGAACCTTCAAAAAATTTCAACATTATATTTCAAAAGAATAATATTTATTTTATACAAATATGTTTCTAAATATCTTTATTTCCAATTTTAAAATAATAATCAATATTTATTGAGAGATATTGGGTTTTTTGAGAATTGAAGATTTCAAACCCTTATAAAAATAACATTTGATGTTATAAAAATAATATGATAATTTATATTTAATAAAAATTATTTAATGATAATATTTTATTAAAATATTATTTATATCAACAAATAAATTAATTCAGAAAAATAAATATTTTATTAAAATTGAATACAAACTAAAAAGGGAATTTTTTTTATTCTATAAAAATGAAAATCATTTATAAAGTAATGATAACAACAAAATATGAGAATTATTCTATTTAAAATACAATATACATATTATTTTTATTATATTTGTAATACATATCCCTTTATTACACCATAACACACCCTAAAGGGATGGTTTTATATACTGATACGTCAATGGGGTAGTTCGTCATACATGGTTTGTGCCACGGTCTTGTTGTTCATGAACATCCGTCGTAAATGATTTCACTCATGCTTAAGTTGTTTGATCTCATCTTTTCCATTATCAATGACAAATACTAATGATTATATCTCCCTAAAATGCTTATATAAATGGGATTAATTATGTACAATCCTAGATGTTGAGGATATAACTTCCTTTATCTATGTCAATTCGATTTGTTAAAACCCTATATTTATATTTATCATTTTATTACTCTTAAAAGGATATATTATCAATGTTAATGATGCATAATGGTCAAATAAATCTAGTATGATATAATAAAACCAAATAAGTACATTTGTTTCTTATGAATATAATATATAATATTTTGTTTAATTAAATCTCTTGGGAAATTTAAATAAAACAATTTAAGCCATTAAATAATATATCCATGACCAGTGAAATTATAATGGATTTAAACGTGATGAATTACCAATAATTCTATATTGTACCACACTTTTACCACCCATATATAGTTATACTTGAAATCCCACTATAGTATAAAAATAATAATCATTGTGTACTTTGTTATATGGAATCCATTTTTGAATTTTAATTGGTCTTTTCAATTTAATATAATTACCATATATAGCATACTTTTGGGATTTATAATTCTTAGTGAATAACTTTTCATCAATTGTGGTGAATATAAAAAGATTCACATAGTTTTATCAATCTTATATATTATGTGTATCTAGAAAATTTCTTTACTAAGCCTCTTGTGGAAATCATTCTTTTGTCAACTATTGGTTCTTATATAGTATTGGCTAAACCCAAGACAATATTTTAACCACTATCTCAAATAGATATGTGGATGCTTATTTAGAATTATATTTTTTTATTTTTACATTCAAATTTCTTTCTTATGGGTTACAGTAATTTTATTTGAAACACTAGGATAACTAATTGTGATGTACATTATATTTATCTTGGTGAAAATTTATTTATATCCTAAAAAACAAATTACATGTAAACACATGTTCATATAAAATAATTAATTTCCATCATTATATAACTCATATGTTATCCATTTGTCATTATAGATGTCTTATGGTAAAGGGATAGAATATTTATTTTCAATTTATGTCTTGAAATATAATTTTTTTGTTATAAATTTAATTAACATCCTTGAATCTCCATTTACAAACAACATGACACTGATGTGTATAAGGAAATATGTTTTCAAGAATTTATCCATGCTACATTTTGTTGATCAATATTAACATTTAAAATTAATCATTGTTCCTCCTCAATAGAATAATATTTTTGATGTTAATAAGTTATTATGTATTTATGAATTTTTCCTCACTATATTATGATGATCAATGAATGCCTAGTAAATATATTCTTTTTCACATGATCCCTAAAGAACACATATCTTTTGATAATTCATATACCATACTCCACTAGAAATTTCTATAATAACACTTAATGGAATCAAATGAATCATATTTAGCAAAAGCATTCCCTTGGAAAAGTTCATGCTTCCTAAATGAACTCATTCTAAAATATTTGAACCAAACAATTATTTATAAAGGATTCTTTGTCCAAAATGAATAAGTATATACAGTTATAATATCTAAGGTTTTTATCTCCAATGAGTCTAATCACCACAAAGGGTATATCCTTGACATACAATTTCAGTTTTTGTTGGAAAATAATTATCTTTCCAAAACACAGTATATAAGTCTTGCATTTTATATTCATTATGTATTTCCTCTGATTCTTGAATCGGTATACTATTATTTGAGTTTGAAACACACAAAAAAACTTAATTCATTGCTAAAATTGAATAATGTATCCTATTTTTAAAGAGACAAACGAGGTAAATATGTTGGTAATACATAACAGATGATCTATTATAACTATTAAACATGGTAACTAAATGTTTTTCAGTTCTCACTAATAACTTAAGAAATAGCCTTTATCATCCTCTTGGAGAACAAACATTACTAATTTTAACAGTTCTATAACATTGATACTAAATATTTTTACACATATGTGGTAATCATGTAGTATTTATTACCCAACAAGTAAACAAAAACAATAGTTACTATTGATGAATATAAATCATGAATAAGCACACAATTCCATCTTTAATAATGTTTGTATAATTTCTACATCCATTTTATTTCAGTACATGTGTTGAAAAAACGCCAATTTAGTACCTCATTCTTAGAAGTATGTTTTGAACGTTCCTTTGACCTCACTATTACCATTGAAATTTTCACCTTGATGTTAAACTTGTTCACCATAAACACTGAAGGTAATCTTTCATTAATATTATTATTTCTTGTGTAACCTTATCAAGAAGAAAATGAAGCATTCTATACATACTATTCATGTTTTCATCATAAAGAAACTATAGTAAATGGTAGGAAATGATTTTATAAAGGGATCCATTTAAATATCATGATCTATATTTAAATTTTCAGATATCGAATGTATTCATTACCTATTCATATTTTAACTTCTCATTCTCCGGAAAAGCTTCTCTAAGATGAGACTACCTGTAAGATAATTCATGTCTCAATATTGTATCCACCAATGACATTGGACATTTATGGAAAAAATTTCATAGAACCATAATATTTTTTGTACATGAATTTTTTTTTCATGCTCACTGCAATAGGTAGATCAACTAGTGTTCAAGGCACCAACACCTTGAAATTTCGATGTTGTACTTTTTAAAGAACTTATACTTATATTGGAAACTCGTACAGGTTTAGATATGTTTGTTTTCTAATAAAAATAAATTTATTGTTTTTGTATTAATTTCTATTTTCATAAAAAAATCAACTATAAAATTACTTTTATATTGATTATTGATTAGAAATTAACATTTACGTTATATCATAAATTATCTCCCACTATTTTATGTAAAATCTGTATCCTAGAGTATTATAATTGGGAAACAGTAATAATTTATTATTATATTTGTAATTATCCTTACTAAATCACCTCCTTATCTAAAATTTATCGGTATTCCACTTTTCTGAGATTTTAAGGTAGGTTATTGAATGGTGAGCCACATCAACTCCTGACACTTTGATCTATTGAGTGAAGTCTCAGCATCAAAAATCATAAAAATGATTTACTAAATAACTACATATGGTGTCAAAAAATAAAGAAATGGATACTCCTCTACATCAAAATTTATTTAATTTATCCAACCACTCTAATAAGAAATCATTAGTAGTAGGAGACACCACAAAATGTGATAGTAAAGAACCACATTGACCTAGTTTTAGTTAAATTAATGATTGAAGGTACATACGACATTGTATTTAGGGGTATGTTTAAAAAAAATTAATTAATATAATCCATTTATATTTTTTTGTCCACTCAATGTTGTTTCAATCAATAATGATTAATAATACAATATATTCATCAATTCATTATGAATTTTATCTTATTATTATTTTATGAGGTTTTACAAAGTAGACATGAACATGTACAAAATAATAAACAATCCATAAAGGAAATAAAATTGTCTGAATGGTTTTAAGTATCTAATATTTTTTGATATATTTAATTATAATGGATCATCCAAGAAATACAGGTATCATACATGACTCATTTATTTACTCATGATGCATCTTATCCTACATTCACTATGTCCACAGAATTTTTAAATTACATCGCATCGTTCCATGTTCTATGACTTAAAACAACCAGATTATTGTACAAATAACTTTCAAACAAGCGAGGGGGTCTTGTGAGTAAAAAATGTAGGTATCTCACTTTTATATTAGTGCACAAACCCTTATAAATATTAATGGAGAAAAATGACGATGAAAAAACTGTCTTATTTGAAAATTAATTGCATGCATCACATATAATTAAATATTTAATTAAATAAATAAAATCATATAAACACTATCTCTTAATATTCCAAACAGGTTAGAGGGTAATATTAAAATTGTGATAATAATTATTTGAAAAAAATTATTTACGAATAAATTTATTAAATTAAATGAACAATTTAAATCCAAGTAATTTATTCTATTCTGTCCCCAGAATAATATTACTTCTACACGAAAAAATGTATTAATTTATGTTGTTATTTTTTACCAATATCTACCTTAATAATGTAGAATAATAAAATTCTTATTTTTATAATCCAACATTAATTATTTAATATTGATTATATTTTGAATAATTAATTTGGTATATGAAAACCTCGTGCATTGTTATAGTGGGTCTGACTGACCCCATGTAAATCCATTTTGGGATTAACAGACCTTTTGAAGTAGTGGTCTGTATTAGGTTGTCTACCCCTAACCCTTCTTGGTTGGGTCGATCTACCACTACCCGTTATTGGGTGAATCATGTCAGATTGGACCTATAACTATCAAGAGGTAAATCTTGGATGATCCCAATTAGGCAGGCCAACCATTACATTTTTCATAACAGTTTGAAGATTGATTTACATTATTCCTTGCAGGGTTCACTTATTTTAAAATATTTCTATCCTTGTCACATTCCTTTTCTGGAATATCATAGATGTTGTATCTACTCAATCACAGATTTAATCATGATTTTTTCATAGTAAAATCATTGTCAATTGATCTTGCATCTCAACAATTTCTAAAATAAACACTCCTCATATATACATGTCCATGCCCATCAAAATATAGGTGCGTACGCACCTCATATAGATCCTAAATCACATCGATGCCTAGTTGTATACACACCTCACATAAAAATTCCATAGGAAGAAAAGAGGACATTTTTATAAGGAAGGGAATACCTGACTGATTCCCTTAGGCTTCTATTTTTCTTTTAGTATTCTATGATAATTGTGGTATTCTGTGATTTTTCGTATAGATAAGAGTGTAATAGAATATATATTTCCCTAATGACTCAAAATTCTATAGCTCTAAAAGAAGTCTTATGATTTTCTCTACTTCAAGTAATCCTCTTCATGTGATCATTTCAAATAATCTTCTTTGTATGAATGCTTCATGTCAATTGATTGTTTGATCTCATTACATTATTAAATTGCATTAAATAACACCTAATAAATTAAGGAAATTAACATGAACCATGATTTGTGTATTATTTTCTTATTTAAATGATCTCATAATGCTTCATGGGTCATGTAATCATATAAATATCCATGTTTCAGTTGATCACATGATCATATTATGGTCAGGTGATCACAAGATATTGAACAATTCATTCACTTAATGTGATATTTCTAAATAGTCTTGTAACCCTTTCCTAGTCAAGTCCATTTTTATCCCAAAATCCTCCATTTTCATTATGATAAAAATGAATTCATGAATTGAAATGATGTGGCTATATTTCATTGGACTATAATGGTCGATAGTGTGGAATTCCAGCAGTTCATAGTCATTCAGTCCACTCATGAGCATCTCAGATGCTAGATGGGAACAAATATGTTGGATTTTAAATTTTCTAATTAGTTTCCAATATATGAGTTTTTTATATGAAATGATACTATGATCTCTCCACCTCATAAAGGGATCATTACTCCCTCCTAAATCCTTGTGTATAATAATATGATCTAAGAGAATATCTCATATGTGGGTAATTTCATCCCTAAAGAAGACATCTCTTACAATTAATTTGGAAGACCAGGTGGACTAATTTTTAAGGTTTATAACATGATTTAGAGATTAAACCCATTTTTACAGATAAAAAATGTAGAATAATATATGAAATTAGATGTTTTAGTGGTTATTGGGTTGGGTTATTTATCAGGTGGAATCTTTTTGATGAACAGAGGTTGTACCTTCATCGTTCAGGGTACTGCCACTATGTTTGTTGTTGAGGTGAAAAAGATAGGATTTTAGGACCTTATTTAGGCTTACCAAACCCATACTTATCGCAAGAATGTTCTCATGGTAGACTTGATCGGTTTATAGAGTCATCCCATGAACACATTTAATTTTATGTATTGTGAGTTTGACATCAGTATATGGGACATTAAGATGATCTCTGTTGATGATCATCCCTAATGTAGTGGTTCGAGGTGTATATTGTGATAGATTTTGATAGAAGGGTGGTCGGTGAGCAAACGTAGCAGCTGTGAACTTCTATGATAGGGATTCTAAGATGGTGAAACCTTGGTGAATAGAGGGGAATGCAGTGATAGTGTGAAAGTGATAACATGAAAGGGCCCGACATAGTCTAACATGCTTCCAGCAGGGGGAAGCTTCAGTGTGTGACAAGCAACTTCTAGAGGAAGGGTCCCCCATGAGCCGCTGTGACCACAGATGGAGGTGGTGGTATGCTTCATGATTCCACTAGAATCATCCTCAAAAGACACGTATTTTTTTCTTTTACTGTAGAGGTTTATCAATTTATCATTAATACATTGTCATAGAAAACTTATTGGCCGCTTTTTGTGGGTTTTACCCAATGGTTAAACCACCAACCCTTCAAACCTATTCAAAATATTCTATCAAGGAATATATCTATATATTTTTAATGAATCATCCAGGTCCATAATATATGATTTTTTTAATAAAAAATTCAAAGACTTTAAATTTCTGTTTTTGGAAATTATATTTATTTAATATTAATTTTAATCTGTTCATTAGAGGAGTTAACTATTCCAATTAATACTATTTTTGATCATCGGATTAGGGAAGGATCTTGTTCAGAATTTGCGGTTATAAGGAATGACTAAAAAATAATTAAGAATACAATCATATAAATATATACAATATTATTTAATTTTTAAACCTACAAACCACAAATATTTTTTTTTAATTTTTTTGGTCAAACATAACATAAAATATGAGTGTAATTCATAAAGGAACGCTACAAAGATAGACAGCTCGGGGACTCTACTTCATGTCTGGCACACCAAACCCCAACCCCCCTCCCACAATAACCACCTATGGGGGCATTGGATATCCATAACTTGGTCATCCAAAATCATATGCATGTGTTGTTTTCCTAAACCTTGACAAATTAAAAATTCAATAATTTTTTCAATACATATTAATTCTTACTTGGATTATAAAATTGATGCAATCCCTATTATAAATATTATGTCTATTGGGGAGTGAATCATAAGTTGGATGACTAGGGAATTTAATATTTCACATTGTAGAAGCAATAAAACATGTCTCCTCTTGTGATCTGAGCACTAGTATGGGTCTAAATATCTTTTCTGAATTTAATATGAACAAAAATAAATTAAAGAGTACATGTTCGATTCAACAACACGTTCAACGAAATATAGTCATAATCAATCATTATTCAAAGTATCTAAATATGAACCCCGCAAGATCATCCAAATCTGCTACATGAATCGGGGTGATCTCTATTCATTTAATTATGGGTGCTAGTGCAGTGCTCCAACGAATCATTTTTCATCCTGAGGATCACCTTGATATCGACTATTCGATCTATCAAAGACATTATTATATTGGTCCCTTCGAGATAGACATTACCTCTCTTGAAAGAGGTAGGGTATAGGGGCTCTCATTCTCATGGAATGAGAATAACTATGAATGAATTACTCCCTCCAATTTATGTAGTGCAAGGCTCAAATACATTGATAGTGTTTCCGACCACTGGAAATTAATCACCCACTAAATATGAAACAAATGTCTTATTATATTGAAATAAAGGCATCATTAACATCATTTATATTTTTTAACACCATATATTATATATTAAACATATAATGTTATTAACTAGAGGCATTGACTTGACTTGTAATTCCTGAAAATATAAAATGAACCTTGTAAATTTAAATAATATTTATTCATACAAAATTAATCAATAAATAGATTCAGGCCAATTATTCTGTACTCAGATAATAATGAATTTATTTAATCATCTATGATAAAATATATAGAAAAACTCATGAAACACATGGTGGGTCCCACCATTTCCAATATTATTATTCACCATAATATATAATAATGTTGAATTTTCTAATGTCTGTGACCCTCAAGTCTATGTTCCTCATAGAAGTAAATAGGGTTCACGACCTAGGAGCATATTTTAGACACCCATAATAGCCCCTAAAGAGAGAAGGAATTGTCAATGTAATGGAAAGCATCATACGAACGTGCACTATGAAAAATTATCTATTTATCTTTAAATGTATCACAAATTAGTTTTTACACTTGATCGACCTTCCTTTCATGATTTATTAAATTTTATCTAAAATTACAGACATTCTTTTGACTACCTTGAAAATGGGTTTATGATGGTACGACCATCATGATCAATCAGTAACGATATATTACAACCTAAAATTGAATTATTTAAATTATTTCATGATCATTCAACCAATGTCATACCACAAATGATACACCAAAAACAAGATACCTCATCATGAGTTTATTTTTATGTTTTTTTTCTTATATACTAATATACGATCAAATAAAACAAATGTTAATGATCCAATGTCATGAGATCAATACAATTTTCCATAGATATTAACATCATGTGACACTGAAAACATGTGGTGTCCAAATAAGAAGTTTTTTCTTCATGATCTTACTAACCGGTGATCAAAAAGTGTGAACATCATGAGAAGGAGTCTCAATGCTTATGATACCCAAAAAATTTATAGTTATACATTAAATATGTCGAACAATTATGATTTAACTAAACCATAATATAGATTTGTATGATTAATATCATAGTATGTAAAGGTTCCCATTATAACATGGGAACATCAATAACTTGTTGATATGGAAAATAATTTGTGTACATTACTATATAATAGTATACACATAGATATAATCACAAAAAGAGGTAACAATACGCCACGAATACAAACCATTATACATGGCATGGTAATAAAAAATTAATCAATTTGGGTATAGGGAACTCACCCTTACAAAAATGATACAATATGTTGGTAGGTATCTGGAGCTCTGTTATAGTCTTTTAGTACATAAGAAATCAAGATATGAAGTACATAATTGACCTCCTCATCCGTATGTTTTAATATTTATGTCTCAAATTATTTCATATCAAGGTATTCCCAAGGTGTATAAACCAACTTGACTTATGTCCCCTATCCATAAAATTCTACCTCAGAGTTATTAGAATGACCATTCTACCATGTAAATGATTAACCCCATCAGGAAACCTAAACCAGACATCCTAGGTATTCCCTCAATAAATGATTTCATGAAAACATTTATAATTAGTTTTTATTTCTTTTCTAGATTTAATATAATCCTAAAATGAAGAATCATCTTTCTCACAAGAAAATCCCATTGTAATATCAGCTTCTTCAATATCCAAGAGCATCTTAGTGGATAGAACTATCACAGACCATTATTCTACAAATTCCTTCAATGATTGAGTTGGTAACATCATGCTCCAAAAAATGATAACCTCATTCCTTTTCCATGAATGTGTATAAAATATTGAATTCAAATATTTAATGATTCTCAACCTAGTGACTCTTTTTTAGGTTTAGATCCCTCATGGTAAAACTTTTTTCCATGATATTAGAATCTAAATAACCAGTAAACCACTCATGAATGTGATAGTGAATCTATATCTTATGAAAATAAATCATTATATTCAATTAAAATTAATAGTTAAGAAATTTTATCTCTTGAGGGTGTAGTTGGAGAGTCAAATATACCACAACTTTTTTCCCTCACATTACAAGACATCCAAATCTCATTCCTGACATATCAAAAAATGAGTTAGAACCAAAAAAAATAGTTCTAAAAGAATAAAATCTAGTGAAATATTCTATTACATCTTCAGTTCCTAAAATGATTATTTCCCCTTAATATTCTATTCAAACCCAACACCATTTCAGTTCAACTCTATCATATGAGATGAATGTTTTCCAAATCCTTAAAAATGCATGTAATAACTATCTAAACAAAATAATATTTGAATCTCAAACATATTCATGGAATTCTCATTGGACATTTGTAGAATCCCGGTTTTGGGTGCATCCCTGAGGTTTCCCGTACCCAGTTGGTCAAATGACCTCAACTGCATTTCTCCAAATGTTAGAGGCTTCAGACTAGCAGTGGGGGCCTTGGGTGTGATAGTGGGGAAACTATGCCATAATTGGCAGAGTAATGTAGCAGAAATAAATATATACCAATAATATACAATATCAGAAGCATTAATTACATACAACTCAAAAATAATGGACAATTGAATGTAATAAACAACCTGATCACAAATTTAAATTATTCATATTACATATGTCTATGAAAGCATCCAAACAATTCACAATGCAAGAATATATTTTTAAACCAAAGTAGAAAAGAAATCAAATGAACTCCATCAGCATCACAAGCCTCAGCTTGGTCCCATGCTATCCATCTCTATAATAATCATGTACCAGATGTAGAAGGGTGTATTACCGCTTCTATAAATGCAACAATATAACTTTTTGGGATGAAAAAAATGATCCAAAAGGTTGTGAGATGAATCCCAGTAGGAAACAACCCAAACATATGTTCCTAAAAGTCATTGAATATATATATATATATATTAGACAATAAGTAAAATGAAGTAGTAAAAATGGAATTACTCAAAAGTAGAAAGTCCAACAGTTTAAATTACATCAATTTCATTTATCAATTTAATCAACCAAACACAAATACAAGCAATCCTCATGGAATTTCTCATAGCATAACCCCACTGGTTTAGCCAAAAATCTCATGTAAACCTCTTGGTAGTTCTCACAGTCTTACCACTCTAGTTCAATTTACAAGAAGGATATGATGAAGACTCCATACGGAAGCACTCACCATCAATTACCCTTTTGATCTTGTGTAATCAAAGACTCTATGAGGAAGCACTCACCATCAATTCCCCCTATATCCTTTTAACTGTAAACTACAGACACTCTGAGAAATCACACAACATAAATTCCTCTTGTGGTCTCATACGTATCTACAGACACTCAGAGGAATCACTCAATGTCAAACCCCCTTATGGTATCGCAGCATGATAATTATAATAGACTCTCTAGGAATGCCCTCAATGTCAATTTCTCTTATGGTCTCACTACACCAGTTTCATGAAGACCTGTGTAAAGCCATTGTGCAAAAAGATAATCAACAGGCAATGTAAAACACAAATAACCACATGGATAATTATCTATAAGGCGTAGCACATCATATCAGATAAGTAATCACTCCATCCCAACAATTGTAGGAATAGAAACGAAATTATTACTGTCAAAGATAGACCAATTTTCAAAATCAAACAATCATGGGAAAACACATCCATTGCCTTTCAATAAACCCAAATCCCAATAAACAACTTCTATTCAAACATACAAGGAATAGCAATCATTAACATGGATAAAATCCCTAAAAACTCAATACCCTCGAACGAGGGTATTGGGATATTTTGCACATATAACTCAAAGATTAACTATGGAATGACACAAAACACCTACCTCAGCATTGTACAATCTATATAAATGAATCCCAACCTTTTATTTGACCTATAATGTCAGATATCTAAAAAAATGTCTTAGCATTTCTACAAATAATATCTCACGAGAGATGAGATATCAAGAGATGAATCTATATTACAAGGATGAACATACTGATGTGATTCCAATTCTATTGATAGAGTACGATTCAAAAAAAGGATGACAAGTCAGAGGAACGAAGAAGAATCACTTGCCACAGAGGCTCCTAGACAAGACATGTAGAGAAGAAGAAAATTGTTTGAATGAGATGTGACCCCAGTCCATTTAATGAAACAATAATATATTACGTGGTGTTTTCATAAAAGGTAAACGACATGTACTTTCTTTAATTGGCCTCCACTTTAGGCTATCTCTAGGTCACAACACATGTCCATGTACTTGGCTATTAAACATTCAGCACATAGTCACCCACTGAAACCCATTACACGACGTGTACTCATAAGTACACATCATGTACTCTTGAAATTTCCATAATTTCTTGTTCTCATTAAAAAAACCAGAAATGAATGACATACATGAAAAGAAGATTTAGGCTCTTACAAACATTCCCACTTAATGAAATCCATCACCGAATTTCCCTATCATTGGGGAATAAAAGAAGAATCCTTGAATTTCACTGGCCATTACGATCGTATATCATTCTACCTTTCTCGTGTCTCGTCATATTATCGTCCATGCTGCCATAACACCCATACCAGAGGAACAAACCGACAAAAGAGAACCATTGTGTTGCAATCAAAAATCCATATAGGATGCTCCACTAATGATGCATCCACCTCCAACTCAACCTCCTCGGTTTGAAGGACATGAGACGGGTCTGAGAAGTAACAATGCAACTAGGAATCATAGAAAACGTAGTGGATAGCCCGATACCTCTTAGGTAACTACAACTGATCAGAAACTAGAAGGACTCTCTACATTACCTCAAATAGCCCAACATATCTCAGAAAAATAATTACATGTCTCTTAATTTTCATGTCTCTCATCCACGGTGTGACATGTAGGAAAACCTGATCTCCAACCTCGAACTCCATAGGTCGTCTCGGTCGATCTGCATAAGACTTCTATCAAGACTGTGTAGTAGACATCCTCTTTTGAATCAACTCTATATGTTCTGTGGTCTCCTGAACAAGATGAGGTCCCATCATTGCTACCTCTCCTTCCTCTAGCCAGCATAAGGTTGATTGATAAGTCCTACCATTCAATGCCTCATAAGGTTCTATAAGGAATGTTTCATGAAAACTATTATTGTTGGAAATTTCCACAAGAGGTATTTGATTCTCCCATAAACCACCAAAATCTTGGATTCATGCCTGATGAAAGTCCTCTTGCACTTGAATTGTATGCTCCGACATGCCATCAATCTGGGGGTGATAAGTTGTAATATGAAGTACCTATGTACCCAGTCCCCAATCTAGTTCCATCATTAATGATAAGTAAAACATGTATATCTTTCTGAAACAATGGAGTGTGGAACCCCATATAGACAATTAATATCCAGGATGTACAACCTTCCCATCTCATTAACACTAAAGGTCTCCACGATAGGTAAAAAATGTCCAACCATCATGAGTCTGTCAATGACAACCCAAACTACATCATTCCATCAAGGCGGCCTAGGTAAACCTAAAACTAAGTCCATCGCGACATCCTTCCACTTCCAATAAAGAATTGGTAACTACTTAGAAGGCCCTCCAAGTAACTGATTCCCAACCTTCACCTGCTGACAAGTGGGACAGCTAATGACAAACCCATCAACATCCCTCTTCATACTTGGAAACCAATACTAACATTGTTGATCATGATACATCATGGAGAATATAGGATGAACTTCCCAAGATAAGGAATTAAAGTTCTACATCATCGCCTCACGTACGTCTGGTGATACCCATACACGTCCCTCCAAATGTATGATCTAATCCTCAGATATGACCTCTCCTAAAATAAGGTCCTCTCTTGACAGAATTTCCCGTAGGACTAGGCCTTCTAAAACTGATAGTCACCTCATTCTCACATGATATTGATGAGTAAAGGTAACAACTACATAAGAAATAAAAGTCTCCCCCTGTTTGTGATACACCACCAAATGCATCATATAGAACATAGTCGTAATCCAGCACTCACTACTGGCCTCCTAAACTCCCTGTATCTGAGTCCTCATTCTCAATGAATTAGCTAATATGTTGTCTTTCATAGGCATATAGTCATGATCAATATCAGAGTACAAAATGTAATCAACCCACCTTCAATGTCTCAGTTTCAAACCACACTGAGTGACAATATACTTGAGAATTTTATGGTCAGTGAAAACAAAAAAAATACTCTCCCATAAAATAATGTCTCCAAAAGTGCAAAGCCTTAAATACTGCAACCAACGTAAGATCATGTGTTAGGTAATTCCTCTCATGTGGCCTCAACTACTGAGAGTCATATGCAATGAAACCCTCCCATGGCATTCGAACTACTCCCAACCCAATACCTGATGCATCATAGTATAAAATATGAATATTGTTTTTATCTGAAAAAAATAGTATCAATGTGGAAGTAAACTTCCCTTTCAGCTACTGAAAGGCTGAATCACAAGAATCTATCCAAAAAAACATCACACCCTTCTTAGTCAAGCTCTTCAGTGGCGCGACTAAGTGTGAATATTCCTGTATAAAACATTTTTAGTATCCAGTATGCCCTAGAAAACATTTTACCTCAACGAAGTTCTTTGGATGCTCCAAGGAAAATATTGTTCTCACTTTTTCTGGGTCTACTGACACTCTTTTCTATGTGATAAAATGGCCTATGAAGTGAATTTGGTCCATCCAAAAGTGGAATTTGATAGCATAACATATAATTATTTCTCTGTTAGTGTACTCAAAACAATATCATGACGTGAGTCATGGTCGAGTCAACTATGAGAGCAATCCAATATTTCATTGATTAAGACTACCATGAGATAATCCATGTAGGGGTGGAACAAATGGTTCATCAATGCCATGAAAATTTTAGATGTGTTTTTGAGACTGAACGACATTACCACGTTCTCGTATAGGCCGTAACTACTCTAAAAGGCTGTAAGAGGTTTATCAGATGGTTTAATGCGGAACTGATGATAACCATATCTCAAGTCAATCTTTGAGAACAACCGGTCTCTATGAAGCTGATCAAAGAGATCATCATTCATTGAAAAGGGGTATTAGTTCTTGACCATCAATTGGTTCTACTTCTGGTAATCTACATAATGATAGAGGGTTCCATCTTCCTTCATCACAAAAATTATAGGTGAACCCCAAAGAGAGGTATTGGGTCAGATGAAACACTTTTCCTATAACTTCTCCAACTACGTCTTGAGAAATGGTAACTCTTGTGGATCCATCTTATAAATAGTAATAGACACTGCTGGTCCTCCTAGAACATTATCAATAGACAATTCCACCCTCTCTCAAGTGAAAAACATGAAATGTCATATGGAAATACATCCCTGAAATGATGGACAATAGAAGGAATGTCCTTCTTTGAAGTCCCATGGTCATCTAGATACAGTCTTCCAATCTGGGCTGAAACTCCTCCCAACCCATGATTCTTGGATCCTGCTCTACTCGCCTAGATATCTCATTCACCCTTGTGATGAAACGATCTTCCCTATGGTGATGTGAAACTCACCTTACTGTGATAGAAGTTGAAAACATCATAGAAGGGAACTAAACAATGCATTCTAAGAATGACATCACATCCCATTATTTCTAAGACATAGAGGCCCCACAAGAAGTGACTGCCACTATCCTCTAGAGGTCACTCATTGAACTGTGATACACTAGTCGTTATAATACCCAACGGAGTATCAAACATCAAGACATTAGTGTAATACAAGATACATATCCCACAACTCTTTGCAATAATAAGAAATATGAAAAATATCAGAATACCCTGTATCGAAAAGTGCAAAAGCTAAAACTGAGGCGACATAGATCATTCCTCAAACTGTGGAGGGGTTCAGATACTCCTCCTGCAAGGTCTGCTCCACTTACAAAGTCTATCTTATACCGTGGCCATGTTACCCTACCTGACCACCATGAGCCGATCCACATTGTTTTTAATGTATGCATGGTGACTAGTTACCCAGGCCCTGACATCCACCTCGACCTGAACAGCATTAAGAACTCTATTTACCATACCGATGAGATACTGGTGGTGGTGCTCTCGAATTTGGGGTCATAGAAGAACCTCTATAACCCACTGATGGTTAGATGAACTAAAATAAGCACTAACTATTCCCATCTGGCCACAAGATCTGTACTCCACTGGGTCTCTCGGGGAATGTGGCCTCGAATGCCCGACCATCCAACACTGGTTTCATTCCACCTATATACCTTTATGTGAATCTCACCTACTTGGGTATTGACTTGTAGACTCCCATCATCAGTTCCTATTCTCACCTAAAGAAGCACAAACTCTAGATATTGAACCTCCCTGGACTACCGCGCCAGAACCCCTTAGGTTGCACTCTGTGATCAGCGCCTAATTAATGATAGAAGATATAGATGTCAATATTAAGATGTTCAACTGAGCCTGAATTTATTTTTTGATATCATCCTCAAGCTTGCAAGCTAATAATGACCCATCTCCTCCTAGAAGAGGAGTAAGTCAATGTACCTCTATGAAGCGAGAAGAAAACACCATGATCAAAAGAGTACCATGCTGGCATTACTCCAGTGAAATCATATCCCACCATCTATTGGTGCAACCCCAAAGCATATACATATCGATCGTTACCCTTTTCTCCGGAGGCATCTCCAGATGCATGATGATTTTCAGCATGGCTTCTAGTAATGACTCCATAGCCTGGGGTCCTTCAACCCCAATGAAAGTGGGAGGATTCTTCCATTGAATGACCCAAGCCAAATCAATCATCTATGGGGTAGGATGCAGTGCTCCCTAGAAGGTATTCATCATCCTCATAAATCCCTCTTAGAACTGTGCATTGGAACCTATATTCGGGATAATGGAAGGTTCCATGACGAGAACGGCTAGAGGATCTATCGATGATCCATAAAAGGCAATATCTATTGTATGGTCACTGCCTTGTAAGTGGATTATAGCTGAAGGACGTCTTGGAGGGATGACTCTAAAATGTCAATTGCACACCTTAGATAAATATTATCAAGGATTGAACATAGAATTGTACGATGTTAACATGAGAAAGAAAGTGTTCACATTATTTAAAACATGGATAAAAATTATGTATATCCTAAGATGTCATGTTCTGTTAATCCTTCACACGGGCATGTACTCCTGCAACCCCTATTCATGTAACACCCCATACACACGATGTGTTTTCCTAACATATGGATTGCACTTAAATCCTCTTCCTCTACCCAATTTCTTCTACATGACATAACCCACATTATTCTCCTATATAAAGACTACATGGTGTGTCTTTGTAGAAAAAATCATGTAATACAATTACATAATTGACTAATGTTATTAGTCACACGACTGGATACATAGCTATCTCTATACTGTGTGTTTTTTCTAGACACGACGTGTTCTAACAACCCATCTTCCACCCTTTTGGTTAGTCCCACTACCGAAAACATAGTCTCTACAACTTTTCATGAACATTTGGTACATCGTGGTTCCACCAAATATTTCCCAACCCCATGTCTCTGCCCACACTGCCCTGTGACACGGTAATAAACTACACAGTGTGTACATACAGTACAGGTCGTTTACATGGGCAAAACATTTCCTTCCCGAAAAAGAGGATATATGGATTGTATTTATCAATACACGCTATATATTCTGTGTTATTCTTGACAGTAAGCCTCAAAAACTAATCTTAAAACAACATTAAAGTGCCAAATTAGGATTTGTGTTATTCTGTACACCCTACGAATCAAATCATGGCATCTTGTACATGTCATATTCAAGCATAACCGTGCAATGATCTACCAAATTCTGATCCATAAGGGCCTATAACACCTCAAGGACCAATGTTTTGAATTCATTGAAAATATACCTCAAACATCAGCAATACCCTATCAAACAACAAGTATTCTATCAAGGTATCTATCAAAATAGCATGAATATCTAGCAGAACGTTTAATTCAACAACATGCAATTAGTAATGGACAATAAATGGAATGGCTAGAATGAATGACATGAAATTTCTAGAATGTGCCTATACGATTCATTAGATTGAATACCCTCATCTCATCAATTTGAAAATGAAATATAATCTCAATGATACCAATGACAACAACACCAATCATGGGAATCACCCAACATTGAAATAAAATCAACAGTAAAAAGTGGAAAACCATAAAAATTATAATAATCGATGTAAATTAGCTTTTCCCTATACATGGGTTGGCTACTCTCGGGAAAAACTTATTACCAACTACCTATTACATCATATCCCTAACTATAGGATCCAAATATTAAGTCAAGAATAAATCAACGCCCTCTGATAGCACATTGTAACGTCCCATTTCCATGTGCATCCTAGATGTGTCCCGTACCCAGTTGGTCACATGGCCTCAAGAGCATTTCCCCAAATGTCAGAGGCTTTTGACTAGCAGTGAGAGATTTGGATGTTATAGTGGTGAAACTATTCCCCCATTGGCATTGTAATTCAGTTGAAATATAGAGACAATGAACATATACCATAGCGGAAGCTGTAATGACATGCACCAATTAAATAGTGGAAGACTGAAAGTAATAAACTACTGGATCACATATATAAATGACGCAGGTCACATATTCCTAGGAATGTATCTAAACATGTCATAATGCAGCAATATAGTACTAAACTAAAGTAAAAAAAAGAAAAAAAATAAACTCCAGCAGCATTACAATCCTCGGCTTGATCCCATGCTCTCGACCTCCACATCAATCATGTACCTGAAGTAGAAGAGAGTTTTTTATTATGTATACCAGCAATAATATAATCTATTTGGGTCCAAAATCATGACCCAAATAGGGTTCGAGATGAATCCCAGTAGGCAACCACCCAATGACCTATCCCTAATAATCAGTGAATATATATATATATATAGAGATTTATGTTATAAAATAAGTAAAATGAATCCATAATCAAGGAATTACTCAAATGTAAGCTGTTATACTATTTCAATCACATCATTTACATTTAACAATTTAATAAACCATTCACAAATACAAGAACCCCTTCGGGATGTTCTCACAGCCTATGCCCTCTGGTTCAGCCAACAATCTCATGTAACCCACAGTGTAGTTCCCACAGCCTAACACCTCTGGTTCAATTTATAAGAAGGATATAATGAAGACATGTTGAGGAAACACTCACCTTCAATTCCCCTTGTGGTCTCATTTAATCAAAGATAATGAAGGACTCACTGTCAATTCCCCATAATGCCTCTAAACGGTAAACTACAAACACTTTGAGGAAGAACTCAACATCAATTCCTCTTGTGGACTCATAACACATTTAACACCCTGATATTTTATGAGAAATATATATATATATATATCTGAATTATGTTATACGCAAAGGAATATTTCACAACACACAACACTGGGTTGGCATGTGTTACACGCAATCGTGACCTTCCTCGATAGCGTGTGAAGTACACAATACTGCGTTTCATTAGACAACGAAATAATATTATAATATTATAAACTAGCCGTTATGAATACTATTAACTGAATTTTAAATTTTATAACATTATAAATCATCTTACAAATTTTCTAGAATGGGGTATGAAAACATAATCAGTTATTCGGATAAAAAAAGTATTTTTCAAAAAAATTCAGTTTTACCGCCTTTTGATGGCGCAGACATTTTAAATCTAGTTTTTGACATTTTTATAAGTTCAATTTGACAAACCAGAATTCTTCTTTGGAATCAGGATATAAAAATATCCTTTGGATAAATTATTCATATTATTCTGGTAACTTTCATATTTTGATGAATAGTAAAAACACGATATATTTTAATTAAAAACAACTTTTTTCATCGCAATAATTTATATGGATAGATTATCTTTTTAATTGGTTTTAAAGTGTAATTATAATATATTTTTACTATTTAATCCAATGTTGTTCATTGGAATTAATTTCACTTTGAAATTGAACATAAACAAGTGATGATCTTTTGAGAGTTATTGTTTCTGAAAAACACGTTAATTGTTTTGATAACGGGAATTACATTTAAAATTAATTAATGTCACTTCTATGTTTTGAATTTTTAAAAATATACATCATTTTCTAATTTGGAATATAAAATATAGCTTAGGTTGATTATTTGGTATTTTTCTGAAAAACATCAATTTTTAATGAATAGCGAAAACACTAAGTTTTTGGTCAAAACCGACTATTTATTTAAATAATCATTTATTTTATTTAAATTTATTTTAGGTCAAAATAGATAAATAATACTTATATAAGTTCAATTAAATTCATTGAAATAATTTTATAATAATTTTAGATTTATAAAAAATTGTATTGAACTTTTCACCGTCTTTTACCCACTTTCTAGGAGCTTTTGCAATTGTTCATAAAACTTAATTTTACCGCTTCTGTGAGTTCAATTTTGAAAATCCGAGAGACACGGTTAAAATCAAGGAGTAAAATGTGGTTCAATTAGAAAAAAATAATTTTTTTTAATAGTAACTTTTAACTTTTATTTACCAAGGTTAAAAAAAAATAGGGTAATTTAAGGTTAAAAGAAAATTATATTAATTCAAAATTACATTAACACTTGTCCAAACCTTATTGGATGAGTATTGGATGACCATGGGCATCCTTGGTTCTATTTTGGGACCCCATGGAGCCACTTATGAAAGACAATGACACATTAGATTAATTAATTTAATGTAAAGACAAAATTCGCATTAACAAAAAATCGTTAGTAATTAATTTTTATAAGGTGTTATATAAATTAAATTTTAGACTTTAAATATTAATTGAAAATCTAAATATATTTCCAACATGTTAGTATTTTTTTATAATTTTTAGACATCAAATAAATTAAATTATTTATGACACAATAATAATGCATTATTTACCTCATTAATAAATGATTTAAAAAAAATAAGATTATAATTATTAAAATATTTTCCAAAACATGTCCAATTATGATTGGATGATTTTATTTCACCCATTAGTCCTATTATATCCAAATTTAATGATTTTTGGACCTTTTGAAATTGAAGATTAGTTTATAATAAAATAATATTTTCACACTTTCCAAAGGTGCCCCTCTCCTCTCTTATTAAAGGGCACCTCCTCCCTCTCCTCACACCACATTGATCCTTCAAGCTCGGCCAACCCCTTCCCATTTCACTTCCCCACATCCTTAGAAACCTACTAGAGGTACTGGTCTTCTCAAAAGACCAACTCTAGTTCCCTGAGAGGAAGTTTAAAGGAGGCACTTCGAAGAAGAGGTAATACCTTCTACCGTTATCTTCAAGTTCTATTGTTCTTCTACTTACTATTATTTAGTTGTTTCATTATGAGGTAATAACATCAGTATCCCTCTTATGCTGATATGTTGTTATAAATTTGAAACAACCCTATTTCACCTTTATCCATCCTACGGTAAACAAAATCAACGCACGTGCGTACGTACAGAATACTGTCTCCACGCTGTGGTGTAATATGTTTTCCACCACCACCATACATGGATGGGTAAAATGGTTTAAATAATCAAATATAAATGATTATTGTAATGTTGTACTGATTCTAAAATATTATGCATACACTTCAAAACAATTCCACGATCATGACAACGATATCATCGGTCGTGCGTACGTACGGCCTACCATCTCCACGATGTGATGCGACTCATTCTATATGATCTTAATTGAATAATGATTACATAAATGTAATGAATGAATGAATATGATATATATTACACTAATACTATTCTGTAAATGATGTATCTATATCCTATAAAGAGAATAAGAATTTATTCGACAAAACGCGCATAAGAATATAATGTAATAAACACGCGAATAACAAGTAGTAATGAAATATTACTACTAACAAGATACAAATATGACCATATATGATATCACAACAATGAATATGATTATGTAATAAGTCAATTAACATTATTTAAACCATATTATATGAGGTTCAGATTCATATGAATCATATCGGACCTAAGGTAAGGGAAAATCTCACAATCTCATTTTTATCCAAGATTGTTTGTACTTTGGTATTTACTGGGGTGTATTTTATCATCCACATCCTTGTTTCCTCAATATGTAATATTATTTCCATCCTACTATAATTTTTTTAAATCCAAATTTACCCTTCGGTGAGTTTTTAGTAAAATATATGAAAGGAGTATTTTGTCATTTTTCTACGAGGTACATTTTGACTTTTCTGGCCGAAGTACAAGAAGAATTATTTTTAAACGTATATGGCATGAATGGATTTCTAGAACAATATTTTCAATAAGCTTCCTTTATATTTTTTCAATATTATTTTTAATCAACTTCTTTTAGTTTAAAATTGTATGACATGTTAAGAAAAGAAAAATGTTTTTGAAGTAGAAAGGATATTTTCCTCAAGAATTGAGTTCAACTGTTTTATCAAAATAATTTTCCATATAAGATTAAATAGGGTTCTGTTTTTATCCCTATTTTTACATTGATTTGATTGTTATATGATGTAATAAATTTTTTGATGTCCTTTTATCTTATATGGGTAATGTTATGATGGCATTATGTTTAAGATTCTGATTTTTATTTCATGGGTTATGCTATGATGTCTGATTTATAATTTTGTGTCACACATAATAATGGTTTCATTATGAAATGGGTGGGACCTATTTCTCCCTCCAATTCATTGGATAAATATTTATATCTCATGAGATAGATAAGGCTGGAATAGCAAGTTAAACCGGTTCAGTGATACAGGACTAGAATGAGGAGAGAACTTGGTTCAGTAATGGACTTTTTTCTCTATGATGGTCTTGGCAATGAGAATTGACTAATATGAAATGATTTTCTATGATTATGTGTGTATGCCACAAAGTTTCATGTTTTATGTTATGATTATTTGGGATTACTTTTCATTACTATGATTTATCCCATGACATGATATTATAACCTTTTTTCAGGTTAAGATTTTCAAAAATGTTATTTTCTTATGAATATGATATTACTGATACTTCTTTTTTTACCCTGACTAATCATTTGAGCTCACCCTTTTGTATGTTTTCTTTTCCCCAGGTCTGGAAGAAGGATATTAATTAGGATATTCCCAAAAGGGACTCTAGATATGATGAAATAAATGGGAGACAATGTAGTTGATTTTATGAAACAGTTGTTTATGTTTCTCAGTTTCTAAAGACACTATACCTATACAGTCCGTTCATGGTTTTGTTATATGTTGTAATAATTATGCTTCAAATATGATGTAATAACAATGTATGTAACGTATGGGTCGTTAATGTTGGTATCAGAGGAAAGGTATAGTCAACCTTTGGAAACTAGGATGTGAAATCCTTAGTAAGAACCCTAAGGATAAGTCTAAGCATAGAACACAATCTTAGTGTTTTAGAAATGGCCATGAAAAACTTATGATAAGACCTTAAGTGAGAAATTTTATTCTTGATTATGTAGTTTTCCTATTATGATTAGTGTTTCTCACACTATGGTTCTTGGTTTTAGTCAATGGATGGAACTCGATGGAACATTGTTAATGCTGAATGCGATGGGCAATGCAATGATTGTCCCCCTGAGCAACCAAATGTTATGGGAGATGGAATGCGAAATCTTCTAGACATGCTCACACAACTTTCTCAAGCTATGAACCATGCAGGACTTCCAAAACGAGCAAAGAAAGGAGCAACAATCTGTTGAATCCTTCATGAGGTAGCGTCCACCTTCATTCAGCGGGTCTTCTAATCCATTAGTAGCTGAAAAATGGATTAGTACCACTAAAATGATATTTTCAGTTCTACAATGTTCTGAACATGAAAAATTCATCTTAGCAGTGTATCATTTGGAAGGTGATTCTGATCAATGGTTGAATCTTATCAAGAATATGAGGCAAATAGGTGAAATTGAGTCCATGGAATTGGAAGAGTTCAAGAACATATTTCTCAATAAGTACATCTCTCGTATTCTGCGAACAAATATGGAGAAGGAGTTTCTTGAACTGAAGAAAAAGGATGATGAATCGATAGGTACCTACGAAGAAAATTTTACAAGACATGTAAGGTATGCTTCCGGAATTATTATCCATCCTAACAGTAAAATCGATCGATTCTTTAGTGGCATAAAACCATGTCATCGAAGGGCGTTAGCCATAAGGGACTTCAGTAGCTACCAAGAAATTGTTCTATGTGCTCTCGAGGTTGAGATGGAGAATGGAGTATCCCATCAGTCATATGGGTTTGATAAGAAGAGGAAAAGGGAATTCAAATGAAAATTTAAAGGCCATACTAAAAAGAAGATAAGTTTTTCTTTTATGCTAAAATTGTGGAAAGAATCATGGAGGTAATTGTCTTAAAGGGACAAGGAAATGTTTTATGTGTGGAAAAGAAGGTCATCGGGAAGTTGAATGATGAAAAAATGGGAAGAAGATGTCTAACGATGTGAACAAAGAAAGGGACACACAGAATGAACCTCTAACACATCAATGATTCAAGTGCAACGAGATGGGTCATTATGCCAATCAATTCCCAAATATAAGGGTTATTGATGACGATCGACGTCAACACACTCTTAAAGCCAAAGACAAAGGAAAGTCACATGAATTTACTATCCTCAATGTAGAGTACGATAACAAAGTGGTTAAAGGTATAGTTACCATCCACTATAAAGTAGAAAATGTTTTACTTGATTCTGGATCCACCTACTCTTTTATTTCTGAAGAATTTTCTAAGGGTATCGTCGTATTACCTCAAAAATTTTATGTTTAGTTAGGTGTGACAACTCCTAATGGAACACCGGTTGCATCAAAAGTTTATAATTATTCTCCGAATAAAGTTTTTGGGAAAGTGCTCCCTGCAAATATTGGGATCCTTCCTATAGTGCAATTTGATGTGATTCTTGGCATTTATTGGCTTCCTATATGCCCATTGTACGGGAGTTTGATGATGTCTTTCCGGACGAATTGCCTAGTCTTCCACCAAATCGTGAAGTTGATTTTTCAATAGAACTCGTACCGGGTTCTTTGCCTATTTCAAAGACACCTTATAGAATGGCCCCAATTGAGTTGCAGGAATTGAGGAATCAAATCCAAGAGAATCTTGATAAAGGATTCATACACCCTAGTGTGTCACCTTGGGGAGCAGTTGTTCTGTTTGTTAAGAAGAAAGACGGATCAATGGGACTTTGAATTGATTATCTAGAACTTAACAAGATCACGATCAACAAAAAATATCATCTCCTGCGCATTGATGTCTTATTTGAAAAATTAAGCAGAGGTCAATACTTTTCCTAGATTAATATTCGTTCAGGGTATCATCAATTAAGGTTCAAAAGGGAGGATATACCAAAGACGGCTTTCGGTACAAGGTATGGACACTATGAATTTATAGTGATGCCATTTGGTCTTACTAATGCCCCTTCTATCTTCATGGATCTGATGAATAGAGTCTTTAGAGACTGTCATGATATGTTTGTGGTAGTCTTTATAGATGATATTCATGTCGATTCAATGATCAAGGAAGAACATGAAGATCACTTTAGAATTGTATTGAAGACCCTGAGAAAGGATAAGCTTTATTCCAAATTTACCAAGTGTTAATTTTGGCATCAAAAAGTTGCATTTTTGGGTCACATATTCTCAAATGAAGGGATATCTGTGGATCCATCAAAAATTGAGGTTATAGAAAGATAGTTGAGACCAACAACAATAACTGAGATCCGAAGTTTTCTTGGTTTGTATGGATATTATCGATGTTTTGTGAATGAATTTTTACAATTATCTAATCCACTAACCAGGTTGACTCGAAAAGGAGTTAAGTTCATGTGGACGGAGGAGTGTGAAGAAAATTTCATGGAATTGAAAAGAAGGTTATCCAGTGAACCTGTGCTCACACTTCCTTATATTGGAAAAAGGTTTGTGATCTATAGTGATGCATCCAAGAAGAGATTGGGGTGTGTTATCATGAAAAACGATATGATGATAGCTTATGCCTCATGACAGTTGAAAATTCATGAGAAAAATTACCCAACTCAGGAATTGGAGTTAGCTGTGGTAATATTTGCATTAAAGATTTGGAGGAATTATCTTTATGGTGAAAGTTGTGATACATATACTGATCACAAAAGTTTAAAGTATATTTTCACAAAAAAGGAGGTGAATATGTGCCAAAGAGGATGGTTGGAGCTAATTAAGGATTACGACTACTCAATTAATTACCACCCTGGGAAAGAAAACAAGGTGGCATACGCATTAAGTCGACAAGACCATGCTAGCTTATACATGATGAGGATCACAAAAGATCTGATATTTATGGATTTACAAAGGATGGATCTTGGATTTATAATGGAAGGGGAAAATCATATCTTTCTCAAATGAATGTTCAACCATCTATACATGTGAAGATTAAAGAGGCACAAAAAGAAGATTTAGAGATACAAAAGAAGGTGAGAAATGTTCCTGAATTCAACCTTCATTGTGATGGGATAATAATGTTCAAAAATCGGGTTTGTGATCCTCCCATCCCAAAATTGCAGAAGGATCTGTTGGATGAGGTTCATAGTTCTTCATTCTCTATTCACCCTGGAAGCACAAAAATGTATAGGGACCTGAAAGAGTACTTCTGCTGGGATGGAATGAAAAGAGATGTTGATGAATATGTCTCTCGATGCTTGGTTAGTCAACATGTTAAATCTGATAGACAGAAGTCTAAGGGGATGTTACAACCACTACCCATACCCGAATGGAAATGGGAAAACATCACTTTATAATTTGTCACTGGACTTACTAAAACATCCAAAAGAAATAATTCTATCTATGTCATATTTTATCGCTTATGAAGTCGGAACACTTCATTGCTGTTAGGGAAGATTTCTCTCTGGATCATATTGCTAGGATATATGTAAAGGAAGTGGTAAGATTTCATGGAGTTCCACTTTCCATTATATCTGATCAGGATCTGAGGTTTATCTCGAAGTCTAGCAATGTCTTCAGCATACTCTAGATACAGAGTTGAGTTTCAGAAATGCTTATCATCCTCAGATATACGATCAGTCTGGAAGAACAATTCAAACTCGAGAAGACATGTTAAGATCTTCCTCTATGGATTTCAAAGGTGGTTGGGATCAACACCTACCTTTTGTGGAATTTTCCTATTATAATATCTTTCACTCTAGTATTCAGATGGCTCCTTATAAAGATATCTATGGAAGGAAATGAAGAACTCCAACTTGCTGGGATGAAGTTGGGGAAAGAAAGCTATTAGTACCTGATCTTGTTGATGAGATGGCAGAAAAAGTCCGATCTATTCAACAACACATAAGAGCAGCTCAGAGTCGACAAAAAGGTTATGCCGACAATCGAAGAAAAGACTTAGAGTTTGAACTGAGTGATAATGTGTTCTTATTAATATCTCCTTGGAAGAGAGTAATGAGATTTGGGAAGAAGGGAAAGCTAAGCCCTAGGTATATCAGTCCTTTCGAAATATTGGATCGTGTTGGGAAGGTAGTTTATCGATTGGCGCTTCAACCGAATCTCTCTCATGTTCATGATGTGTTCCACATATCTCTCCTGAGAAAGTACATACCCGATCCTTCACATGTACTATGCTCAGAAGTTGTACCGTTGGAGAAAGAACATTGTTATGAAGAAAAACAGATAGAGATTCTCGATCGTAGCAAAAATATTTTATGGAACAAGACCACTCGCTTGGTGAACGTTTTATGGAGGAACCACCAATTTGAAAAAGCTACATGGTAGCTTGGGGATATGATGAGGAAGAGGTATCCTCATCTGTTTGTTATGAAGTGACGAATTTCGAGCGCAAAATTCATTTTAAGGGGATAGAATGTAACACCCTGATTTTTTATGAGAAGTATATATTTTTTTATGTATTATATTAAACGCAAAGTAATCTTTCACTACACACAACACTAGGTTGTCTTGAATTACACGAAATCGCGACCTTCCTCGATAGAATGTGTAGTACGCAATACCGAGTTTAATTAAACAACGATATATGAAAAAATTAGTTTTTCGGATAAAAGAAGTATTTTTAAAAAAAATGCAGTTTTACCGCCTTTTGATGGCGAACACATTTTAAATCGTGTTTTTGACATTTTTATAAGTTCAATTTGACGAAATATAAATCTTCATTAGAATCATGATATAAAAATTTACTTTCGATAAATTTATCATATTATTCTGCTAACTTTCATATTTTGATGAATAGTAAAAACACGCTATATTTTAATTAAAAACAACTTTTTTAATCGCAAAAATTTATATGGCTAGATTATATTTTTAATTGGTTTAAAGTGTAATTATAATATATTTTTACAATTTAATCCAATGTTGGTCATTGGAATTAATTTCACTTTGAAATTGGACATAAACAAGTGATGATCTTTTGATAGTTTTTGTTTCTTAAAAACACGGTATTTTTTTGATAACGGGAATTACATTTAAAATTAATTAAGGCCACATATATGTTATGAATTTGGAAAAATAGAAATAATTTTTGAATTCTTAATATCAAATATAGCTTAGGCTGAATTTTTGGTAATTTTCTGAAGAACATCAATTTTTAATGAACAGTGAAAACACTGAGTTTTTGGTTAAAACAAAATTTTTATTTAAATAATAATTTATTTGATTTAAATTTATTTTAGGTCAAAATAGATACATAACACATATATAATTTCACTGAAATTCATTGGAATCATTTTTTAATAATTTTAGATTTATAAAAAATTGTATTGAACTTTTCGCCGTCTTTTACCCTCCTCCTAGGAGCTTTTTCAATTGTTCATATTACTTACTTTTACCGCTTCTGTGAGTTGAATTTAAAAAATCCACGAGACACGGTTAATATAAATGTGTAAAATTTGTTTCAATTTGATAAAAATAATTGTTGTTGAATAGTAAATTTTTACTTTTATTTACCACGGTTAAAAGTAAATATGGTAATTCAAAGTTAAAAGAAAATTATAATAATTCAAAATTACCGTAACACTTGTCTGAATATTATTGGATGAGTAATGTCCGTCCATGGGCATCCTTGGGTTGATTTTGGGACCCCTTAGAGCCACTTATGAAATACAATGACACATTAGATTAATTAATTTAATGTAAAGACAAAATTGGAATTAACAAAAATTCATTAGTATTTAATTTTTATAAGGGGATATATAAATTATCGTTTCGACTATAAATATTCATTGGAAATCTAAAACGATTTCCTACATGTAGGTATTTTTTAAAAAAATTTCTACATCAAATAAATTATATTATTTATGACAGAATAATGATGTAGTATTTACCAAATTAATAAATGATGTAAATAAATAAGATTATAATGACTAAAATATTTTCCAAAACATGTCCAATTTGGATTGTATGATATTATTTATACCATTAGTCAATGTATCTTCAACTTTAATTATTTTTGGACCTTTTGATTCTGAATATATGTTTATAATAAAATAATATTTTCACACTTCTCAAAGGTTCCCCTCTCCTCCTTTACAAAATGGAACCTCCTCCCTCTCCTCCTCACACCACATTGAGCCTTCATGCTCGGCCAAAACCTGACTATTTCACTTCCCCACATCCTTAGATACATACTAGAGGTACTGGTCTTCTCAAAAGTCCAAATATAGATCCCTACTAGAAAGTTTAAGGGATGCACATTGAAGAAGAGATAGTACCTTCTACCATTTTCTTCAAGTTCCACTCTTCTTCTACTCCCTCTTCTTTAGTTGTTTCATTTTGAGGTAATAACATCAATATCCATCATATGATGATATGTTATTATAAATATGAAACAACCCTATTTAACCTCTTATCCATCCTACGGTAAACAAAATCACCACGCGTGCGTACGTACGGAATACCGTCTCCACGCCATGGTGTAATATGTTTTCCACCACCACCTTACTTGGATGGGTATAATGGTGTAAATAAATAACTATATATGATTATTGTAAAGTTTTATTGATTCTGAAATATTATACATACACTTCAATATAATTCCACGATCATGGGAATGATATCATCGCTCGTGCGTACGTACGGTCTACCGTCTCCACGAGGTGATGCGACAGATTCTATATGATCTTCATTGAATAATGATTATATAAATGAAATGAATGAGTTAATATGATATATATTACACTAATATCATTCTGTAAATTATGTATCTATATCCTATAAAGAGTAATAAAATTTTATTCGACAAAACATGCATAAGAACATAAAGTAATAAACACCCCAATAACAAGTAGTTATTAAATATTAATACTAAGAAGATACAAATATGACCTTATATGATATAATAACAATGAATATTAATCTGTAATAAGTCAATTAACATTATTTAAACCACATTACAGGAGGTTCAGATTCATACGAAGCATATCGGACCTAAGGTAAGGGAAAATCTCACAATCTCATTTTTATCCAAGATTGTTTGTACTTTGGTATTTACTGGGGTTTATTTTATCTTCCACATCCATGTTTCATCAACATGTAATATTATTTCCATCCTCCTACATTTTTTTAAATCCAATTTTCCCCTTCGGTGAGTATTTTTTAAATGATATGAAAGAAATCTTTTTTCGTTTTTCGTACGAGGTACTTTTCGACTATTCCGGCCAAAGTACGAGAAGAATGTTTTTTCAAACTTATACTGAATGAATGGATTTTTAGAACATTATTTCCATGAAGCATCCTTTTAAAGTTTGCATGTTTATTTTTAATCAAATTTTTTTATTTTAAAATTTTATGACATGTTAAGAAAGGAAAAATGTTTTTGAAGTAGAAGGGATATTTTCCTAAATAATGGATTTCAAGTGTTTTATCAAAATCTTTTTCCATCTATGATAAAATAGGGTTCTATTTTTATCCCATTTTTACATTTATTTGATTGTTTTATGATGGAATTAATTTTATGATGTCCTTTTATCTTATATGGGTTATGTAATGATGGCATGATGTTTATGAATCCCATTTTTATTACAAGGGTTATGCTATGATGTATGATTTATGATTTTGTGGCACACATAAGAATGGTTTCATTATGAGATGGTTGGGACCTATATCTCCCTCCAATTCATTGGATAAAGATTTATATCTCATGAGATAGACATGGCTGGAACGGAAAGTTAAACCATTTCAGTGATATAGGACTGGAATGAGGAGTGAACTCGGTTCAGTAATGGACTTTTTCCACTATGATGGTATTGGTAAGGATCCTTGACTAATATGAAATGATTTTATGTGATTATGTGTGTATGCCACAAAGTTTGATGTTTTATGATATGATTATTTGGGATTACTTTTCATTTCTATGATTGATCCCATGACATGATATTATAACCACTTTTGCAGGTTATGATTTTCAAAATGATATGTTCTTATGAATATGATATGACTGATATTTCCTTTGTTTACCCTTACTGATCATTTGAGCTCAGCCTTTTGTATGTTTTATTTTCCCCAGGTTAGGAAGAAGGATATTAAGTAGGATAGGCCAAAAAGGGACTCTAGATATGATGAAATATACATGAGATAATGTAGTTGATTTTATGAACCATTTGTTTATGTTTCCCTGTTTATAAAGACACTATACCTATACTGTCCTTTCATGGTTTTGTTATATTTTATAATAAGTATTCTTCAACACTGAATTAATAACAATGTTTGTAATGTATGGGTCGTTATAACGTATCTATAGAGACTCTGATGGATCACTCATGGTCAATCCCCCCTATGTTCTCGTAGTGTGAAAATTATAAAAAACTCTTTGGGTATTCCCTCAACATTAATTTCCCTTATGGTCTCACTACACCAGGCTCCCAAGCGCCGGGTAAAGCTATCGTGAACAAGGGCTAATCAGCAGCGAAACTAAACCATAATGTACTACTTGGATTATATGCTTCAAGGCATAGCATGAAAAATTAGATAAATAATCATTACGTCCCCAACACTAGGAAAGGAAACAAAAATCCTACCAGCAGAGCTAGACTAAATGGTAAAAATCAAACAATCATTGGAAAACACATCCATAGCATTGAAATTAACAATATTCATAGCCAAAACATCTATTCAAATAGACAAGTCATAACATGCATTAACAAGTTTGAAATTTCTAAACACAAAATACAATGAAGGAGGGTATTGTGCACTTTTTCACATATAACTCAAAGATTAATTAAAGAAAGGGACAACCCACCTACCTTGAAATTTTACAATCGATATAGATGAATCCCATCCATTTTTTTGACCTAGAAATCCATATATCTACAAACATGTCAAAAACATTCATCCATGAATATCTCACGAGAGAGGATAAATCAAGAGATGAATCTCTAGAAGAAGGAATAACTCACCGATGTGATTACAACGCAACTAATGGAGTTTGATTCAGATAATAGATGGCGAGTCAAAGGCTCAAAAGAATATTCACTGGACATGAACTCTCCTATATGATACAAGTTGAGAAGAAGATAATATTGTGAACGAGACATGAACCCGGGCTATTTAATGAAATAAAAAAGAATGTACGTGACATTTTCTTCAAGGGTACACTACATGTACTTTATTTAATCGACCACAAAATTAGGTGGTCATTAGGTCACCCCACACAACCATTTACTAAACCATTACACAGCCAGTACATCGTCACCTACGGAAACTGGGTACAGAACATGTACTAATAAGTACATGGCGTGTACTCCGTAAATTCCCATAATTTCATGTTTATTTCAGAAACAACCTTAAATTAAAGACATACTTAATGAGAAGATCCGGGTTCTTACAACATCACCGCATAAATTATTTCAAGATCCCCAAGGAAGCCTCTCTCAGATATATCATTGTCTAGAAACATTACTTATTTGATCAAATAGTGATATTAATTATGAAATCCATACAAAGTATGATCTTTTATAGTTCTGATAATAATGTATAGATGATCCCTATGTTCTTTATCCATTTTCAAACAAACCATAAAATCACCCAAAAACTACCATGATGAATTCTAATGATAATTGAAAAATATAATTCATGCAATCCATAAAAACAAAATCTATAATTATAAGGTCAAAACACAAAACAAAATACTAATAATGTCCATACCAACTCATGAATATTTCCACATGAACATAATAGAACAAATATCTTGAGATCATCTTGACGTTTAAGAAAATAGGCCTCACTATCTAATATCTAGGATCACACACACCCTAAAAGACATGAGTAACCCCATCAGAATAAATAAAGTGAACTAAATCATGATAACAATTTGTCTTGGATTATAAATGAACAATCTAATCCATTCACATGATGAGGCTGAAGATATCAATATTGATAACTATGAAATACAATATGAACACATGGATGATGATCAAAATAAATAACTCAAAACATTAAAAACCCTACCCTTTCATCATCCTTAAGGGAGTGGAATGATCTATAATAAAATATATAAGCTCTGAGTATAATACAATCATGTTGATCAACATAGAGGATATAAAAAAATTAGATGAGCTTTTATTTAATAATGATGTACTATAAAGGAATAAATAAACACTTTACCTATCATATTTTCTATCCTCATATAAAAATTCCACCAATATATACTCTATAACATAATGATATCTGACATTTTACCCTTATTATGACATGTTCTCAACATAAGTATCCCTCTTTCCATGGTAATGAGATCCACCACATTTCAATACATCAAGACTATCCTAAGATCATCTAGTATGTGTGTATCCTACTCTACTCCCCTGTGATACTATTTTAAGAAAATACATAAGGTGTATATATTTTCCACAATGGTGGGATATACGGGGTTCTACCATACAACTGGTCTAAGTATGGACATGTTTTTTATATGTGAATAAGACTAAGCGTTGTCCAAAATGGTACAATGTATCTAATCCCTACATAAACCTGAAATCCATAAAATCATTATTTTTATGGATAGATGACCCACTCTAGCTACCCTATACTATAATAGAATACCCACAATGAAATATATTCCTTGATAAGCATACCCCATTCAATTATTCTTTATCAACTACCTTGGAAATGGTTAACAATATAATGTGAATAATAATTGAACCAATACCTGGCTTTAGACACATATGAAACTGTGTATATTTGAGGTCTTCATTATGGGAAGGTTATTCAGATAGATAAACTAAGTAAAAAAAAGGCCAACGTACGCAATTACAGAATACTCTCTTTTATTCATTTTCAAAAACAAAGGATCCTTCTATGCACATAACATCACAATGTAGAACTACATATTGATGTCCTTCTTTAAATTGGTTAAGTGAGTTACTCCTGTAATTTTTCTTTTGTGATGGAATACTACCATTTAATTATTGGTCATTAAAATATTTATGTGGAAAATAACACCTTATAGTCCTCTAGTGTATTCAAAAAATTTGAAAATCTATTATATTCTCTCAATCCAATCACTCAATTATTGAGATCCTATTTAACCACATAATATTGGAAAGTTCAGTTTGAAAAACTCCAACATATGATCAAAATTCTGTTCCTAGTTTCTATAAGCCACATGACCTAGTGATTAAATAATTTTTATTACCACATCCACTATTGTAGGATCGAATGGAGGAATTACCTATTAGAGATTCCCCATAGGTCCATCACTCATATACAAAGATAACATTTTAGGTGAAATTAACTATTAAAAAAAGAGATAAACAAAAATTATCTTAGGAATACATCTCCCGAATAAGAAATAATCTTCACAAGTCCATATTAAATCCCCAAAACAACATTGATTAAATGAAATATTAGAAATCAGTATGGAAACATTAAAAGGTTCATTTAATGTAACAGAAAATCATGATATATGTTTGATAAAAATTCTCCATCCAACCATTATAGCTCGAGGTCATATATGAATGTGACATGGCAAGGGACACATCCAAACTTAAAACTCATGTATCAATGGTCCAAACTATAATATACCCCCCCCCCCACAGCACATAAATAATATATCTGACACAATTATAAAAAAACCATCCCCATTCATCCTAACTTGTCACCCAATATATTTTTCCACTTTGCCCAAAGGTCATTACTGATCACCACATGAATGAAACATGAACCTGGGTATCGGCACACATAAACATGGGAATGATTTCACCCTAAAAACAAAACACAACATCAGAAATTTATAACATGATAATGATAAAACCCAATTGTTTAATATAGAAGAATATATACATAATCCTGAGAAATAATATAACAAAGCTATAATTTTAATCCCATAATGAATTAAAAACCTATCCATGTCTATGTTACCATCCATCACCGACATCCCATAATGAAATGAAGTGACATCGACCCGAAGAAATCATCTAGATACATCGTTCCCTTCCCTTTACCTGAATCCATAAAAAATATATTCATATTCCTACTAGAATATGCATGGGTTGAGGATAATTCCAAGAGGAATACCTAAATGAATATGTATAATTTATCTCCCCATTAATCATTTATCTATATATTTAAAACAAAACATGTTTTATAAATAATTTCATATAAAAAAAGATTATCATTAAACAAAAATTAGTTTCCTTTAAAACTAGTCATATTCAAATAAACAAAGAATATTGTGAAAATAATTAATGATATATAGATGATCATAATCAAAGGAAATTTTTATCTCAATGGATAATGATGTGAGAATAAAATCATAAAACATTTCCATCATGAATAACCCAAGAACAAATGGTCTTTATCCTATAGGAATACATAAGTAAGACATGAAAGGGACCCTAGTTGGTATAACATGATTACTTACATTAAAGTGTCCTAGAATAGTATTTCCAAATCAAGGACATCCATTATATTCCATAATCTAACAAAAATATTCCCACAATCTCTAGTGGTTCCTCGCTAATAAGAAACCTACATATCTCTATAACTCAATCCAACCAATGTACTTATGTGTGTTGTTTTCTCAACATATTCTTGTAATATATGCCCAATATTATATTAGAAAATTTATATAAGTGCATCCTTTCAACTCCCATGCTTGAAAACCCTTTTTAGATAAAAATCATATTTAAACCATTTCATCAAATACATGATGTGAGGAAATATAAAAATTTAACAAAAAATCCATTTAAATTAATTTTCCATGCTGTAAAAATAAAAATTTCATAAAAACCCATCATAGATACCAAATAAACCATTTTGATAATTCAAATGAAAGGAAAACACACGAAGAACAAGTTGTTCAATGACTTAGAACCACTATATAGAGACACCTAACTCACCAAAATAGAAATCATAGACAGCTTTGAAAATTGGGATTTAAAGCATCTGATTGGGTCCTCTCAATCCAAAATTCATTAAAAAAATCATAAATTCCCCTTACAAACATCAAGATCCATCCATCATATCCCTTAATTGGATCAGCACATGATGAAGAAGAATTACTGTGGATAAATATTGTAAGAGGAATATTAAATAGGTCAAATCTGAACATACCCCTAAGAGTTCAACAAAGACCAAAGTATAATCACAATAAAACTAAAAGGGGGACATCATAGAGAATTAATGAAATCAAATGGTGATATAATGAGAGTTTATTTTGATATTTGGGTTAAAAATCAAAGAATTTGGTGTTATTTTCCAAATTTTAAAATAATAATATAGGTCCCATGGTTAATACACATTGTTAAACAAATCATGCAATAATTATTTTGTCTCTACTACCACATTAAAACCAAAGACCATTGTTACCCTGGAGAAGCTACACTCTTACACAAATAATGTGAAATATTTGAAACTCCCTCTAGACTGAATTCTAAACATCTCTATCTTTTATGTATAAATCTTTCAAAATTAGACATACCAGGCTCAAACTGTGAAGTACATCACTAGAACAACCATATCAATAATGAAAAATTACCCTCACGATTACTAATGATTGTTAATAGATCAGGTCTTATTCTATTTTCTCCAGAAACATCAAAATATTAACCCCTATGCTTGATGAAATTCATAACCTCAATAGAGATAAATTAACCCAAATTTAAACATGCATGTAACATAGAGGGAGTCACACCACCAAATTTATAATGGCATGAATTATATTTTATGAGAGTTTTGTGAATGTCAAGGATGAAATGTTTTCAAAAATGATATCTGTGGGGGTTAATATTTCATTTTGTTTCATATATTCAAACTACTAGGTTATGTATGTGGAATATAAATTTTCACATGTGAGGATCAATCTAGGATAATATGATAATATTAGTATGCCTCTTAATTTATTGAAAATTTATTATTTCAAAATATAATGGATACCATGTTTAAATAATTTTACTACTATCACGGTAATGTTATGACATTTTCAATAAAAAGAGGCTTAATGTGAAGATAATAGTTTTAGGTAAGAGTCTATGATCTCTTGTGTGAATGATTGGGATATACGTTTGTGAATATGTGAATGAATAATGATCTATTTTATACCATTGATATAAACTATTAACATTAGAAAATTTTGTTTGGTATGAATTCCATCAGCATTGAGACATAATTATTGAGTTGTTGAATTTAATTGGCTCCACAACGCACTAGTAATTGATTGTTTTAATGGAGTTTGTATTGAGTTGTATCAGCTACCATGTTTCATTTGTGATTGAGTATGATTACTTGATAATTGATCAATATATGTAATTATATATATATCCAGTGTATATAATGTAAATTAATGAATTTTTCAGGTATTGGTACGCTGTAATGATTTGGGTGTAGTATCAACATCACCATAACCTATAAGAGATTTGGAAGGTCAGAAATATCTAATTTCACTGAACATTATGGTATGAAAGATATTAAATATGATATTTTATTGTTGAATATTGTCATGGTGTTGAGTGTTTTTATGAATTGGTCCATCAATAGTTCCCATGATCTTGTGTAGTAGAGGCCGAGATATTTTGATTTTTATAATTCTAGTGGAATTTTAAATATTATGTAATGAGATAGAGTTTTATTTTTATCTGATTTATATATTTAAGATTATTGTTTTCTATTTCGGTGAGAGAATTAGATGTAGTGATAATTTATAAAATGGAATATGGTACCAACCAATATCTGGTATTGGTGTACTGCATTCCTTGTAAGCACTCATGGTTTTATAGTATTATATAAAATACCATCGGCTTCCCAGTGTAGATATAACAGGTACCTAGTAATGTCAAATGTTGGTTTTTGAATAATATACGGTCTACTAGGTACCAGGTGATGTTATAACATTTCAGAGTACATGGTGAGTCTTTTTGTAATTTTAAGACACTTTTTAAAGCATTCATTTTTTAATTGTTTTTAAAAAATGTCTTTTTTAAATAATTAAGTGATAATAACTATAAAATTACATGAAAAAAAGATGAAATAAATTTCATCATGGAAGGAAAAATTATTTGAGGCCTAAGGCATCTTCCTTAGAAAACATTTTATGCCACATTAAATGTATCCTCAACCAGTCAATAGGTTGGCGTGCTCTCTTACTTCCCCCCACTTTTATATTCTCTCTTTGTTATACTAAATTTAATTATGATTTTTTTGCGATCATGGTTGGTTTTCTTCATGTTTCCCACTTTTTATTTTCCCCAACCATTCACTATTGATTTCAGGTAATTGTAATTCTTTATTTGATGGTGATTCAATCAAATCATGGTAGAATCACATTGTAATAATTGATAATTCATGAGAAAATTATAAATAATTATAGTGTATGATAAATTCCCAATGTAGAACACCATTATATAATAGATAATTTTCTTATTGGGTTTTTAAATGATCATCAATTTAGATTGAAACTAGGTGATATATTACTAGAAAAATATGGCGGTATTTCTCATCTAGGGAAATTGTTGGTCAATTAACAATCTACCCTATTTTTATTAGGTCTCCCTCAAGTGACTATCTACGTATGTTTTCTCCCTTATTGTACCGTTTATTGGTTAGTTATAAACTAATTATGGTAAATAATTTGGTTATATTTAATATAATTGATCTTATGATAAAGACTGAGGCTCATGGATGTGGGAATTGGTGCATGAGGACTTGGATATATTGAGTGGGTATCATGGAAAATGCTATAACTTTTATGATAAGGTAGAAATTTCCTAATTCAATTCCATATTTATAATTTCATGGATTTTTTAGTATATAAAAGGGTGTAAGGGTGACAATTTCTTGATGGAGTGCCAATTTGATTAAGTGTCTGAGTGGAAATTGACATGGCCTTGTTTAGTCACAGAGGTGATTTTATACATATTTGATTGACAGTGGTGACTCTATATTGATTTGGGGTGAATAGAAAAATTTCATAAAAAGTGAGGGGTTCTATGTAGGGTGTCTTTATTAGGTAGATTTATCCAAAAGAATTGTATGTTCTAGTATAAGTAATGTAATACACCAATAACTATGAAGGTGTAGTGTGATCTATATAGGGGTTACATGTGTAGCCATAATTGTTAGGGGTTAGCTATGATGTGTTACCATTTAATAGAGTTTGGATTATTGATAATAGAACATAGATTCCTAAATGGGTTATGAGCAAGTTCATCAATGTTTATACCTGTGATTTGACCATCATTGAACAATTCTATTTTGGATTTGGGTATGGGGTGAATAGGTGGAGACCTATATAGTTGTTTCACCATTTGAGGGTTAGTTCTATGAGTGAATATAAGATTTTTAATAGGTTATTGAAAGACTTATATGATTTCTGAGCACTAACCTACCTTGGGGTAGTGTTACACGTGATTAAAAATGATTTTTCTACATTATGATCATAATATTAGGAATTTTTAAATTTCCATTAGATCCAAGATGATTTCTATGTCAATATACCAAAATATTGAGTGGTGGTGAATTATATACAAGGAATAATCATTGGAATGGATCACACACATAATAATGATATTACAGTTTAATCATAACATTTATTATTGATAATGTGGTTGGAAAACCTGAGGTATGGATATAAATTGCATGACTATAATTTGGTACAATCTAGAGTAGTATACATATATAATCTGTTGTAAATATTTACATGAAGATGTTGATAGATGTGTTTCCATCCTATTATGGTGATGGACAATAAATACTATAATGATAGTTTTTAGAGTGGAAAACACTTATTTATATACATTGGGTATTATTAAAACAAAACTGAAAAGATATCATATTTTCCATTCATATAGTATTAATTTAAATAAACAATAAATGAAACATTTTTATCTCTATTTATATATAATTTTACAATTATCTTTAAATAATCATGATAATCATCACCGATATGAATATTATGGGATCCTTCCCCTAAGGGTATCTACAAGTTGGTTGAATTTCCCTATTTTTGTTTAGAATTTCATATTTCTCATACTATATAAAAACATTTTTTGTTTCTAGAGAGAGATATATGGATTTTATATGAGGATTTTATTTGTAATTAGATACCCGTTGATTAAAAAATATGGGTATCATTTTATAATTAAAACATGGACAGTCTAAGAAAAACAATTTTTTTGGAGGGACTTTTAAAAATGTTTCATGTGTTACAATTCATTATAACTCAGAAATCTTAATTTTGGGTTTATATATTTAACATTTTAATTTTTTTGATTTTCAAACTCCATTAAATATTCATCACATTATTATCAAATATTGAATGATAGATTGAACTATGATATGTTAGGAAGACTATGTGATATCATATATTATGTATACTTCCATTCAAAACATTGTGACATGGTGTCCCTCACAATGTCAGGACTCAAACCAGCAAACGCCATAACATGTTCTTAACCAGAACATTATGGTGGAACCATAAAAATAAATTTACAATATATGGGTTATTTTACACACCTATGTTGTTTAGATTATTCATCTAGGATGGGACACATCACCCATTGACAATATTTTGGATATGGAAAAATTGACATGGTTCATTACCTACTTGGGATATTCAGGTACATGATTCTATAGACTATATGAACTAAAAATCAATTATATACAAGGGTTTAATGGTATGGAAACATGATATAAATGTTTTATGGGATTGAAATGTTTGGGTGTTATGCTAACTAAGTACACAAATTCATAGAATGTTTTCCATGATGATAATCTAAAAACTCTTTTTATTCCAATTTGGATGAGGATCTATTCTGGATACCCAATATACTATATGGTCTTTTTGGTTGAGATCATGTGATTCCAACAAAGATATAGATTATTAGGAATTGCTTTGGTGATAATCCAATATGGATATGGATTATTGTAAATGGTTTGGGATATATTCTAACTAAGGTATGGTCTATTTATAATGGGTTGGGGGAGATTCCAATCGAGTGAATGGTTCTAATAAAAATGTTTGCTGAGAAACCATACTAGATGTGTATGTTTGAGAATCAATTATGAATTGATCTTACCATTCACCCTAGTTGGAACATGGTTTTTCATGTGTAAGACTTGCAGACCCATAAGCAATATTATATAAAAAACCATGCAAACTTCATTCCACATTAAACCCTACCAGAAGAAGGTATGATTTGAACTCTACTGTTGAATTTTTAGTACCCAATAGTATTACCTATGTTAGGAATGGAATAGGTTTTAGGATTTAATTTCATTTAGTATATAAATGCACTTATATACTGGTTTTATTATGACAACCTACATGTACTCCTAAATAAATGTGTATATTAATGGTTATCATGTGTGTCAGGGAATAAAAACTAGCACTAGTGACTGGATTAGATGTTCTCAGGTGGAATATGGGGATGAGTTCATGTTAATGATTAAGATAGTTTATCAGGTTTCAAAAGAGCATTATTTTTAGTTTTTTGAATTCCCTATGCCACATTAACAAACAGAATGATTGCATTACTATATGATTATATGTATTGTATCATTATAATTTTTATATAATGGTGTAGTATATTAATTGTGTAATATTTTTGGTTAAAATTATTATCATGGTATATAATTGCCCATTATTTTTTTCCATCACCAACAGTATTCAATATCAGGTATATAAGGATGTTCACCTAATAAGAAGAGGTTTTCATGAAGAATATTGCACTATAGATTCGATTTTATAGACTATGAATGAGATGGTTTGTCATATAGGATATTGATAATCGATATCAAGTATATTATATAATATAGTATTCATAATTGTGATATGATCCCATGATATATTAATAGAATAAAGAAATCACTCTTGTCATTATTTGATAGCTAAATATTCCATGATACTCAACTATACATAAATAAAAATATATATTTTTCTCTTATACCATCACTTGATAGGGAATAACTAAACCATTCACACAATGAAGAAATATAATTGAACATAATAGAATAATATAACAACATTCATAATTCCCAAATGGAATCCCTGATCTACACTTAACATACTAGTTATGACACGTAGATTGTAACTATAACGTCTCATTACCCACTTATAGTTATTTTTTTCATTATTTTCATTTCCCATATTATATTGGAGCATTTTTTTACTCCTGGGGATGGAGAGACTTTTCATGAGAAATTAGATAAATTTTAGGGATATATGTTTGTTAAAATTAAGGGACTTTATTTAAAATTGTGTTAATGTCCATGAAGTTTTATCCCCATGTTCTAAAAAATGTAGTGTAGGTTTGGGATATTATGATGAATAGAAAATTATCATAGTCTGTTGGGTGAGTACACTCCTTGTAATTATTACATGTCATAAATTATTAACATTTTCTGGAATGTATACATAATTTTTATTGTGTACATGGAAGATATAAGGTGTTTGGTATAAGGTACGAAATTTCTACACAGCATGTAATGTTTACAGGACTCAAAAATTGTAAATTAAGTATTTTTAACCCAAGGAAATATGTATGTATCATTTTTTGGTTTAATGGATTACACAATCTCAAGTGGGGTTTAAAACCATGTAATTATCACAGTTTGTTTTCTAGGGTGTTGTGTGATAGATTTTAATATCATTCATCCACAGGAATATTCTATCTCATCAAATGAACACTCTAAGATGATAATGGTGATTTTTACACATTTCAGATCACTTAGTTATGTGTTTTATTTTTATTACAATTTTTACACTTTTCATGGGCCGAGTAATTCTTCATCAATTTCATCACTAATGATAGGGGTAGAACCATTATGTTGTGTTATATTATCTTTTGATCTATAATGATAATTCTATTACAGATTTCCAGACTCATAGTGTGACTTTTATCTATAGGATGACCCTTGTGTTGTTCATGCTATATCATGAGAGTTTCATCAAGGATTTTTTTGATCTTCTCTTCCCACTAGTCGATTATCTTTTTTATTTTATTTGGATATATGAGGATTGATTCTAGGGACTCATTTCCTATAATTAATTTCTTCTTTATAAGTGGATCATTTTGTATGCATGTGAGACCTATGTATGAGGTAGGTGGTTCCATATCCAGCATATGTTCGATGAATTATGTTGCTCTGTATTTTTTATATATGTTAAATTAATGAAATTTCATGATATATTTATGTGTGGGGAAAATAGTTTTTTCCAATAGTTTTATTTCCCCTTGTTATGGTAAGGGAAATGGTATTTTCAAAGCATTGTGGAATGAATTTTTGAAATGGATTTCAAAATGTGATTTTGATTAAGTAGTGTAGATAATATAAATCGTGGGAAGCCTTGGGTACTTGGGTGGAAGCTATTGTTATAGCCCTTATCCATTTATAAGGTAGTTATCTCAACGAGTTCTCATCTTATCCCTAAGCTCATTGATCTAGTGACTTGATATGCCTATTGAGGGTTCATTTCCTATCGAATTCATCTACTCTATAGAATCGATTCATATATCTAGAGACATGATCCACGTGATTGTCTATGGTTACGTACATGTCTTATGACAACCCTACTTATTGATACAACTCAAACTTGATTTATTACATAAAACTTCACTTGATAAAACAAAGAAGATCAAGAGGTTTATTGTCTTTGGGGATTATGATCATTACATAAAAACATAAAACATGAAATACAACATCTTTATTGAAAACTTCCTTTACATGACCACTATTTTCTTTCGTAATTAGCATTGCATGGGATAACCTGAGTACTTGCATAAGAAAAGGGTGAGCTATAAATCCCAGTAAGGGAGTACAGATGGAATAAAATGAGGAGTACAATACATGTTAGACAATAGGCATATCAATAGAGCATAATAAAAACATGAACATAAAGGTTTGATAATGAATGATAATCAGAACATGGAAATGTGGCAACAACACTTAACATGGAATTAGCATGACCCAAGGATCATTGCACATGGAGCATGAGTAAATCCTCATTGTACATAATGCACATGTAAACCCTCATTGCACTTGAATTAGCATGAGTCAACACTCTGTGCACATGACATATCATGATACTATACTTTACCCAATACATTGGAGCTCTATAAGGGTGAACCCATCTTAAACATTTCATTTCATGCATAAGCGTGCCACATGGATCATAAAACATGGATTCATAAAACATAATCATTTATTCCACGATAAAGGAATGTGGAATTCATACATGAAACATTATAATCAATAAGTAAATGTGCATAATGGTGAATACCCTTGATGGAGAAATGGGCATGGTATTCACTACACAATGACATTGGCTTAGAAAATCGGTGTGATTTCGGCATTGTAACGATGTGACATAAGAATTCATAAAAATTGTTGATGAGATAGAAAGGGGTTACTCATCATATTTACATGTAATGGACAGTAATAAGGTCATATAGATACATGTACCAACAATTGTAATGGAATTTAGATTCATTATACAAAAGTATTGCTTGAATGTATAAGAGGAGAGAGAAGTTCCTTTCAGAATTTCGGCATTGTAATGGGTGTACATGGGAGGCATTTAATGAGAGAGAAAGGGTCTCCCATCATTCAATAATAAAGAGGGCAGTATGAGGGAGGTTCAATACTATACCCCAAAATTTATAATTGAAATTAAAAGGGCAAAACAACTTAAAGAAAATTGGACAAAAATGAGAAAGGAGGAAAAAACCCTTACATGGAAGTGTGCTTCCAAAAGATAGAGAGAGGCTTGTGAGAGGCTTCTTGGGAACTTGGGGAACCTTGGAAGGATTCTAGAGAGATTAGGGTAGAGGTTGGACGAAATCCAAAGGGTTTCAGTGAGGAGAAAGTAGGATCTTGGGTGGGTTTATATATGAAAGGTGAGAGAATTCTTTATTATTTAGGTTTGGGACCCCTTATATTAAATTAATCCAAACCACAATCCATCCTGTGGTTTTTGCCCATGGTTTTTGGCAAAGGTAATAGGAAAACAATATTTAATAAGGCCAAAGTCCGAAATTCTTAAAATATTAGGGTTGCTTATGTGGAGGTGAGTGACACTCCCATGGAAATTAATTTAAAGGCAAGGTGTTGAATAGGTCTTGAGGGGTCCATTAATGCTTTGAAAAGTAAGTCAAACAAACCCAAAATCACATTATTTTAAGTGTAAAACATATATTGGCCGAACATAAAGATTATAGTTTTTTATTACGTCACTATTGGGTCATTTTTTTATCGTAAAACATAATATATATTTAAACGGTATTTAATTTTTACCCAAAAATTTGACTATCTTAGAAAATTATGAAAAATTCACTGTTGGATAATTTCGACGTCCTGATTTCAGAAATAACATTTTTTTACCAATATAATTTTCTAAATATGTTAATTTTTACTTTCAAAATAAAAAACTGACATTTATCAAAAATTCATGGGTTTTGATAGAAATGGATTTCAAACCTTAATAAAAATTTTAATTGCATTCATAAAATTATAAGATCATTTATATTTAATAAAAATTAATTTATTAATAATATTATTATTTTATTAAAATATTATTTAATTGAAAAATATCTTAATTTAATAAAATATATTTTATAATTAAATAATAACTAAAAACACCATTTGTACTTTAAAAACAATTTACAATGTATCAAAAATGAATAGAAATTATATTCATTATTATAAAAAAAATAATGTAAATGAAATTAGTACTACTTATTTGTTACATAACCCCTTAAAACAGCCACATAAGACCTATGGGTAAGGTGTGCTATGGTGAAAAACTCTTGGGGTGGCTCGGATAAAATTGCTCGAGTGGTAATTTCAATCAACTTCCACTTTTCCCGTAGATGGTCACGTTCGAGCTTGACATGATGAAGCTCAGCTTGGTATTGGTCAATGGAAAAGCCCAAATATGCCACCTCTTTTCTGAGATCCGAAAAATGGGCTTCGTATGGGGCAATTCAAATGGATGAAGCCATCACCTCCTTTGTCTGAGTAAATTGGATTTGTTAAAATACTATATTTATACTAATCATGTGATCACTGTTCAACAGCTATATTCAGAACGGTCAAAAATTATTTACATAAAACCAAATAAGTTGACATTTTATATAAACATAAAGAGACATTTAATTATATCAAGAGGGATTTCCACTTATGAAACATTGGGTCGTTACAATATTTCCCCTTTAAAAAATTTCACCCTCGAAATTTTCCTTTTCCCACACAAAAACAAATGTGGGTAACTCAGCTTCATCATATCCTCCGATTCCCAAGTTGCTTCTTCAAACTTGTGGTTTCTCTACAATAACATGACGAGGGGCATTGTCTTATTTCCTAGAACTTTTTCCCTACGATCTAAGATCGACACTGGGTGCTCCTCATAAGAAAGATTGTCTTCCAATTGTACCACCTCAGAAGAGAGTACATGTGAAGGGTCTGGTATGTACTTCCTTAAGAGGGATAATGAAATACATCATGTACATTGGCCATAGTAGGCACAAGTGCTAGTCGATAGGCCACAGCCCCGACACGATCAAGAATCTCGAAGGAGCCGATGTACCTTGGACTTAACGACCCTTTATTTCCAAACCTCGTGACATTCTTCCACAGAGATATGCGTAGAAAAACCCTATCTCCAACTTTAAACTCAATGTCTCGTCGACAATTATCTACATGACTATTCTGTCGACTCTGGGATGCCTTAATATGCTACTAAATGGTTTTCACCTTCTCCACTGTTTCTTCAACCATTTCAGGTCCATGTAGCTTAAATTCACCGACCACATCCCAACATGCTAGTGTTCTGCACCTTTTCCCATACAGGGCTTCATATGGTTCCATTTGGATGCTCGAGTGGAAACTGTTATTATAAAAGAACTCAACCATAGGAAGATGTTGATCCCATTCTCCTTTAAATTCCATTGAGCACACTCTCAACATATCCTCATGTGATTGGATGTCTGCTCGGATTGCCCATCAGTTTGAGGATGATAGGCTGTACTGAAGTTCAGTTCAGTATTCAAAGCATGTTGAAGACACTACCAAAACATAGAGGTGAATCTTGGATCTCAGTCAGACATAATAGATATTGGTACTCCATGCAACCTTACCACTTCCCTGATATATATTTTTGCTAGTTGATCCAAAGAGAAATCCTCCTGAATAGCAATGAAGTGTGCAGTCTTTGTAAGACGATCCACAACAACCCAAATTACATTGTTTCCTTTAGATGTCCTTGGATGTCTGATGACAATGTCCATGGTGATATTCTCCCATTTCCATTCCAGTATGGGCAATGGTTGCATCATCCCCTTAGACTTCTGCCTCTCTACCTTCACTTTCTAACACACCAGGCACTTTGATGTATATTCAGCAATCTCCTTCTTCATATTATCCCACCAAATGTTTTCTCGGAGATCTCGATACATCTTTGTGCTCCCTGGGTGAATAGAGAAATTTGAACTATGTGCATCATCCAAAAGTTCCTTCTTCCGCTCTGGACATGATGGAACACATAGTCTTTTCCCAAACTGCACAATTCCTTCTTCATTAACATTAAACTCTGAGGATTTCCCCTTTTTGATAGCTTCCACTTTTTCTTGAATTCCCATATCATCCTTTTGAGTATCCTTTAACATTTCCAAAAGAGATGGTTGAGAAATCATTTGTGAAAGGATTGATGATGTTCCCTTCATTATGATTCCCACATCCATCTTCATGAAGTCTAATAAGATTGGATCCTTCTCAATTCTTAGCATTGATATAATTGTTGGGTCCTTTCTACTTAGGGAATCTTCCACCTTGTTCACTTTCCCAGGTTGATAATGTATTTAACAGTAATAATCTTTGATGAGCTCTATCCATCATCTCTGGAGCATATTAAGCTCTTTCTGGGTGAATATATATTTAATACTTTTGTGGTCAGTATATATCTCACATTTCCCTCCAAGAGGTAATGCCGCCAGATTTTCAAGGCAAAGATCACCGTCGCCATCTCCAGATCATGCATGGGATAGTTTCACTCCAAGATTTTCATCTACCTTGAGGCATAGGATATAACATTATCATTCTGCATCAGCACATAGCCTAAGCCCTTCTTTGATGCATCACTGAAAACAACAAAAAGTTCCCCACTTGTTGGTAAAGTGAGCGTGGGCGCAATGATACACCTCCTTTTCAACTCTTTGAAGCTTTCATCGAATTCATCACTCCAAGTAAACTTTACTCCCTTTCAAGTTATCTTGGTAAGAGGGTTGGACAATCGTGAGAAATTTCTCACAAATCTTCGATAATATCCAGCTAACCCCAAGAAGCTATGGATATCTGTTACAGATGTTGGCCTCGGCCATCCCTCAATTGCATCTGTTTCAGAGGGGTCCAAAGATATCCCATTGCTTGTGATGATATGGACCATGAATGAGACCTCATTCAACCAGAACTCACGCTTTCTATACTTTTCATTGAGCTTCCCTTTGCTCAAAGTCTCTAGTACTGTTCTTTAATCCTCCTCAAGATCCTCCTTGGTTTTCGAGTATATTAGAATATCATCTATAAAGACTACCACAAATTTTTCTAGGTAATCTTTAAAGACTCTATTCATCAACTCCATGAATATTTCTGGATCATTGGTGAGTCTGAAACGCATTAATATGAATTCATAGTGCTCGTACCTTGTATGAAAGGAAATCTTGGGGGCATCTTCCTTCTTCACCCTTACTTGATAATATCCCGACCGCAAATCCACCTTGAAAAAGTATTGTTCTCCACGTAGCTGATCAAAAAAGTCATCGATTCCTGGGAGAGGATACTTGTTCTTTATCATGATTTTGTTAAGTTCACGATAATCAATGCAAATCCGCATTGTCCCATCCTTCTTTTTGATGAAGAGGACTGGTGCACCCCACGGTGAAGCACTTGGGCGTATAAACCCTTTATCCAGATTCTCCTGTAGTTGATTCTTCAGCTCTTAAAGCTCATCAATAGCCATTCTATATGTTGTTTTGGATATTGGTAGTGCCCCAGGTTTATGTTAAATTGAGAACTCAACATCTCTTCTAGGAGGAAGACCATGCAGTTCCTCGGGAAACACTTTAGCGAATTCCCTCACAATAGGCATTTCTTCAAGGATGGTTTCTTCCATGGACTCAATCATCTGAGCTAGATATGTGTGCTCATAAGGAATTAATATCCATGCTTTATATTATGTATCTCAAGGAGATTCATCTTCCTCCTGACACTTGTAAATAATCGGGGGTCGATTCTCCATATAGAGCGTGATTTCCCTCTCCTGACAATTTATGTTGTCTCTATATAAGGAAAGACAATACATGCCAAGAATTGAATCAAATTCCACTAGAGGGTGTATGATGAGGTTCACCGGGAAATTCAATCCGCAGACTATAATTGGGGAGGACTTATATTCATGGGATGCAATGATTTCCCCATTTGTCGTACTCACTGACATCATTACTTCCATTATTTTGGGTGGTGCTGGGATTTTTCTACTAAGCTTTCGAGATATAAAAGAATGCATAGAACCTGAATCAAAAAGTACATTCGATATTCATGAACTTATATCTAGCATGCCTATCACCACTTCATTTTCGGGGTTCACTTTGGTAGAAGTGATGGAAAAAACTCTTCCTTGATATCTTGGAGGTTATTGGATGTCTCCGAAAACCCTTGGATTAGGGCACTGATTTGAAAAATGACCCGGTTCTTTGCATTTGTAGCATTGAACAATGCATTAAGGTTCGAACAGAGCGTTTCTCTCCTCTGTCACAGCCGTGGGTCTTTCTTGCTAAGAGTTAACAGCTAGGTGCCCTTCTCTTCCACACCTGATGCATTTTCTCATCCCCTTAAGGCAATTTCTAGGGTGTTTCTTTCCGCAATTTTGTCAAGTGGGGTGCTGGATCTTCTTAGCATCGTTGGATTTATCCATCGGACCACTAGAATTTAAGTCCACCTTACGCTTCTTATCCCCATGATACCCCTGTGATTATCTGATCTCCATTTCAACCATGAGGGCACAATAGACAATTTCCCCATAGCTGTTGAAGTCACGGATCGCTAATTCTTTCCGCAAGCTAGGGGTTAGTCTACCAAAGAAGCGGTCAACCTTGCATTCAGGGTTAAAAACAAAGTTAGAAGTGTATCGTGCAAGCCTTGTGATGTTTTCCTTGTATGCTCCAACAGATTCATTGTCTTTTTTGCTTCAGGGAATGGATGTCCCTTTCCATCTTATGCTAGAGGGTGAGTGGAAAATATTTATCAAAAAACATCTTCCAGAAATCCTTCCATTCCAACGCCTCGATCTCCCCCTCAGGCTTTGTATTTTTGATCAACGTCCACCATTGATCAGCTTCACCCTCTATATGATAAGCCACCAAGATAACCATCTCTTGTTTGGAACATTGAAGGATGGAGAATATATTTTCAATGGAGTTGATCCATTGTTCAACGATCGTGGGATCAGATGATCCACTAAAAGTATGATGACATTGTCTCCTGAAGCTCTCGATAGCGAATTTTTCCTTCTTATGGGGGGGGGGGGGGGGGGTTTGGACGTTCCTCTTGTCCCGTGTCTCTATTAAAAACTTGAGTTATCTGAGAGAGAAGTGTGACAAAGTTCGTGATTCCCCCTCCCATTGGATTTGGCATCTCATTAGTACAGTCATCACACTGATCTTCACAACGGTTGTTAGCCCGAGTCCACCTATTACCGGCCATTGGCTAGAATAAAAGGAAAGTTAGGGGTAACACATAAATGGTAATCCAAAGAAAAAAGTTGATGACTTATAAATAAACTATTATTTCCTTACTCAAGATTCTAGAGGCTTAAATCTATGCTTTTCATGATCTACTTTCTAACATATTTTCTTTGGGGCATTTTTTTAATTCCCTTAATAAGGGTTCATACTAACCTTGTGAATTTACCAAAGAAATCCCACGGGAGTGTTGTAAACAAAAGTGCAGCAAGACCCATTGTCATGCACCAGTTCCCATTCGTGTCTAGCTCAAAGTGGTGTTTTCGAGTTTTACCCCTAGGATGCATTTGTGCCAGAGCCGCCTCTACCAGCTCGTATCCAGATAGGGATGTATTTTCTTGAAAACCCACTTACTCAATACTCACCAAAACATAGGGACATTTTTATTGTACTTAGTCTTGTATCTATGGCTTTATTAGGGTTTCCTAATCCCAATAATAACTAAACCTATCCTCTGATACCAACTATGAAAACCCTTCTTTTTATTAAAACTCAAACATGATTTATTACATAAAACTACACTTGATACAACAAAGAAGATCGAGAGGTTTAATGTCTTTGGGGCTTAGTATCATTACAGAAAAACTTAAAACATGAAATACAACATCTTTATTGAAAACATCGTTTACATGACCACTACATTCCTTCGTACTTAGCATTGCATGGGATAACCTGAGGACATGCGTAAGAAAAGGGTGAGATATAAAGCTCAGTAAGGGAGTACACATGGAATTACATGAGTACAATAAATGTTAGACAACAGGCATATCAGTAGAGAATAAGAAAAACATGAACATAAAGGCATGATAAAGTATGATATTCATAACATGGAAATGTGGCAACAACACTTAACATGGAATTAGCACGAGTCGAGGCTCATTGCACATGGAGCATGAGTAAATCCTCATTGTACATAAAGCACGATTAAACCCTTGTTGCACTTGAATTTGCATGAGTCAACACTCATTGCACATGACGTATCGTGATACTATACTTTACCCAATTCATTGGAGCTCTATAAGGGCACACGCTTCTTAAACATTTCATTTCATGCAAAAGAGTGCCACATGGATCATAAAACATGGATTCATAAAACATAATCATTTTTTCCACGATAAAGGAATGAAGAATTCATAGGTGAAACATTAAAATCAATAAGTAAATGTTCATAAAGGTGAATACCCTTGATGGAGAAATGGGCATGGTATTCACTACACAATGACATTGGCTTAGAAAATCGGTGCGATTTCGGAAGCGTAACAGCGTGACATAAGAATTCATAAAATTTTTTGATGTGATAAAAAGGAGTTCCTCATCATATTTACATTTAATGGATAGTAAGGAGGTCATATACATACAATCCCAACAATTGTAATGGAATTTAGATTCATGATACAAAAGTATTGCTTGAATGTAAAATAGTAGAGAGAAGTTCCTTTCAGAATTTCGGCATAGTAACAGGTGTACGTGAGAGGAATTTAATGAGAGAGAAAGGGTCTCCCATCATTAAAAAATAAAGAGGGAAGTATGAGGGAGGTGCAAAACCATACCCCAAAATTTATAATTGAAATTAAATGTGCGAAACAACTTAATGAAAATTGGACAAAAATGAGAAAGGAAGAAAAAACCCTTACTTGGATGTATGCTCCCAATGGCTAGAGAGAGGTTTGTGAGAGGCTTCTTGAGAGCTTGGGGAACCTTGTAAGGATTATAGAGAGAGTAGGGCCGAGTTTGGACGAACTCCAAAGGCATTGAGTGAGGAGGAAGTGGGAGCATGGGTGGGTTTATATAGGAAAGGTGAGGGAATTCTTTATTATTTAGGTTTGGGACCCCTTATATTCAATTTATCCAAACCACAACCCATCCCATGGTTTTTTCCAATGGTTTTTGGAAAAGGGAAGAGGAAAAAAATACTTTATAATGTCGAAGTCCGAACTTCTTAAAATATTTGGGTTGCTTATGTGGAGGTGAGTCACACTCCCATGGAAATTAATTTAAAAAAAGGAAAGATGGTGAATATGTCTTGAGGGGTCCATTAATGCATTTAAAAGTAAGTCAAAAAAACCCAAAATCACATTATTTTAATGGTAAAACATATATTGGCCGATCATAAATATTATATTATTTTATTACATCACTATTGGGTCACTATGATGTCATAAAACACATTATATATTTAAACGGTATTTAATTTTTACACAAAAATTTGACTATCTCCGAAAATTACAAAAAATTCACCATACGATAATTTCGACGTCCTTCTACTAGAAATAGCATTTATTTTATCTAAATAATTTTCTAAATATGTTAATTTTAACTTTTAAAATAAAAACCGACATTTATCGAAAATTCAAGGGTTTTGACAGAAATGGCTTTCAAACCTTAAAAAAATTTAATTGCATTCATAAAATTATAAGATCATTTATATTTAATAAAAAAAATTTAATAATTATATTATTATTTTATTAAAATATTATTTAATTCAAAAATCCCTTAATTTACAAAAATAGATTTCTTAATTAAATAATAACTAAATACACAATTTGTAAATTAAAAACTATTTACAATGTATCAAAAATGACTAGAAATTATATTCATTATTATATACAAAAAATAATTTTCATGAATATAATACTACTTATTTGTTACATAACCCCTTAAAATAGCAGCATAAGACCTAAGGGTAAGGTGTGCGATGGTGAGAGACTCTTGGGGTGGCTCGGATAACATCGCTCGAGTGGTAATTTCAATCAACTTCCACTTTTCCTGTAGATGGTCACGTTCGAGCTTCACATGATGAAGCTCATCTTGGGATTGGACAAGGGCGAAGCCCAAAGATGCCACCTCTTTTCCAAGCTTCGAAAAATGGGCTTTGTATGGGGAAATTCTACTGGATGTGTCCATCTCTTCCTTTGTCTGAGTAAATTGGATTTGTTAAAGTCCTATATTTACACCAATCATGTGATCAGTGTTCAACAGCTATATTAGCAATGGTCAAAAATTATTAACATAAAACCAAAGAAGTTGAAATTTTATATAAACACAAAGAGACATTTAATTAGATCAAGAGGGATTTCCATTAATGAAACTTTGGGCAGTTACAGGTTTCCTAGATAACATTACCTGTAGTGATCCATAGTGTTATGTTACCTATTATTTTGATTTTCTATATTATATTGTTTAATATTTTGTATCCACTAATTCTTATGATATGTAATTAATAATTTAGATTGTCTTGACTCGTGTTATGAATAAGAAATTCATTGAAACTATTTTACATAGATTATTCTGAAAATGTTGGAAATGGTGAAATTAATTTTTTTTCACTTCTTTCTATTAAATATATTTTACATTTTTTCTTCCATTGTCATCATTAAAATGGATCATTGTTCAATGTATTTTACAAATAAGTAATATGTGAAACCTTGGTGGGATCATTCGAGACTAATTAGATCACACTATAAGCATACCTTCATCGATGTGTAGAACCTTGTATGTATTTCTGTGTTGGTATAATCAAGGTACCAGAGTTAGGTGGAATATTTTCATTAATATTTTCTTGCATGAAAGGTGGTGAGAATGTGGGAGTTTCCCCACACTATCCCATAGAGTATTCAACCTTCTATTTTATTCTTCAATTGATGTTGTACATGTACATTTTGATATTTTGACTACTTTGGATTGTATCGCTTCTGTTTTTTCCTATATTCTATGACATATATAACAATTTATTCTTATATTGTTCATTTTCTTCGTGTATATATATTTAATTTTTTAAACATCAGGTTGGGTGAAATAATTCTCTATAGTTTATGTTGATGTTAAGGTTCTAGCCGCCAACCAATGAGGATCTGGAATGCACTTCTGGTATATGGAAATTTGGGTCAGGTACCCCTTTAATGTGGTATTAGAGTTGGTTTCTACATAGTATTGTATACTATATGTAGTGTTTACACATGAATCCTTATCATAGGATGTTTGGTATATTGGAGATTTTTTTTTCAAGACTTGAGAGGTAGGATTTGATGATTTTCTATCTGAAACATTCAATGATGAGACTCAGGTTTCCATGGAATTTTGGTATAGGGTTGCCTATTTTGATTTCACAACCTAGAACGTAGTTTATATTTAGGGGTTTTTGGTTAGAACTCCGATTATATTATTTTTTGATCATTTATTATATTTCGATGTGCAATGGTATGCCACTGATAAGCCATCATCAGGTTCTTCATGTGGGTGTAGCGGATGGTCCCCATGGGGATCTACATATAGATCCTAATATTGTCTTGTATATCATTTGGGATGTTTTTTTATCATTCAAAAATTAAAAAAACTTCATAATGCAACTGATGAGGTATTTCCAGGAGCAGGACAAGACATGGATTGATCATTGTTGTTATTATGCGAGATTCCAATATCTATTAAGGGCACGAGAGAAACTCACGAATTGGAGGACTATATGAAAAAGATATATCATATCCTTGACTTCTCTGATACACATGGGTGGATTTAGGTAATGTGTATGGTCTTCAAACATGAGGGCTCCATCAAGAAACAGTGGAATTCCATGTTATAGGAGGTTAATCATGTGGGATTGGATTGGATGGGTGTCAATACTCTTTTCTTCTAGAATTTTTTTTGGAGTCCCTAATGATAAATAAGTATCTAGTGTTCTTATCCTTATAGTATGGAGATCATTAATTTTCATTATAGGCTAATCATTTAGATGTGATGATTCATTCTTTTCTAAGGTAGTAATGAATGTCCAGATGAAGGCTCATAAATACCTATGTTTTTTTATCAAATATCATATCATTGATGTTTTTGTTAAAGAAGTTGACTTATGTAGAGATGGTAGATAATGAAATTATTAAAAAGATGAGTATGATAGGATATTTTGGTTATTCTCCAACTTCTCTCCCATTCATTGGTAGATTTAGTAAAATTCAAGGGAAAAAGTGGAAGTTCCTAGATCAACACAAGATTGGTGGATGTGGTTCCTAGAGGTAAGCCTACAATTCACCTATAAAGGAAGAAATTAGTTTTCCACTAAATTTATATTAGTTTTTCAAGGTCATAAAAACACAGAGTTCTTGTCATGAATCTCCAAATATTTTAATTTTTTTATAGTATAGTCAAATTAAGAGTTTCCTCTAGGTTATGACTATTCCTCATTATGGATAGGGATAATCGGCTCCAAAGGATACTATTTCAATTCATATGATTTAAAATTTTAGGGATATAAAACTTTTCCATTGAATTGAAACACCATTTATATGCATATAATTTTTTGGAGTACGTCGATTGGATTATATTAATATTAATGGTTATCATAATTATTTCATCTTGAGTAGGAATTTCTTTATTTGGTATTAGTGCTTCCCACTCATTAAAATCTAGCCAATTTTTTATATGAATAAAATTATAATATAGATCATCTCATTTGGTATAGTGTTAGTGATACATCTTGGTGTATTGACAGAGAAGGTCATTCAGGGTCCTTCTTTTTCGCTATTGAAATATGATGCATATTTATTCTGGTATTTCTTCATTATAAATCATCATTTTTTTGATGTCATCATCAGGATGGATTGTAGTATTTCTTCTCTTGCTACAGTTGATTATTATCATCTGCGTGACTCCTTTATTGTAGCTGATAGTATCTCACTTGTAGTTTATGAAGAGTAAAATCCATGGTCTATTCATTCAAAACAATACCACATAGAGATCAAGAGGTATTTTTCTACTATATTAATTTATTCCTCTGTCATTTCATATATTATAGGTCTCCCCGTTTTTTAGTTACATTCCTTGTAGTTTCATGGGTGATTTCAATAAGAATCTTCTAAAGAGCGAGGTAGATTTTATAATTGACGTAGTTCCAAGTATGTTGATATATTCAATAAAATTTTATTGTATGGAATATATAGTTCTAAATGTTCTGATGATTTAGTTAGATGACCATATGGATAATGGTTTTTACCACCTTACTGCTTCACCGTGGGTAACAAATGTTATCTTTTCCAATAAGGAATATTGATCACATTGATTGTGTGTGGACTATTGAAATTGAAATTGGTAAAGGATAAGAAAAATTATACTTTGACTCATGTAGATGATATGTGAGATCTGTTAAAGGGTGGGGGGAGAGGTTTTTGAAGATCGATATTCAATAGGTTTATAATCAGATTAGAGTTTGGGAACTTTATATGATGAAGAAGTATTTTATGTCTCAATTTGACCATTATGAATATCTAGTGTTGTCTTTTCTGATTAACTCTCTTGAAATTTTGGATTTGATGAACCAAAAATTCCATGAGTATTGTCACATATTTATAGTGGTTATTATGGAAGATATTTTGGATTATTTGAATCTAAAGCATGATCACAAGCACTAAATTATTTAGCTTTTGGAAATCATGTTGAGTAACTATTTATATGGAAAGCAATAAAATTTCAACTTTGGGATGAAATAAATTATTTTCTAGGGGAACATGATTTCTGAGCATATATTATTTGTTGATCCTGAGAAGGTGAAGGCTATTTTGTCTTGGTAAGATCCACAGAACAACATTGACATTTGATGAATTCTTTCTCATGTTGCGTATTACTGAAGGTTGATCATAGATTTAATAATTATTGTGACACCATTTACTATTATTTTTTATAATGGGGTTTAATTAATGGGGGTGAAGAATCAATTTCTTCTATCAATGATCCAATATGACTTAATTCATCATCTCCTATTCTGATCGTAAATATGGCCAGTAATGGGTTTGTGGTGTTCAGGGATTCTACTGGTTCTATTTTTGGATGAGTGCTTAAATAGGATTATCATATATTGTCTTATAAAACATGTTACCTTTTGAGAAAATTAGAGTAATTAACTCATTCATTATTTATATATTTTCATGGTTATGCATGTTGTTATGTTTTGGTGGAATAATATTTTTTAGTAGATTTTCATGGTCATTTTAGGCCATAAGATTCTATGATATACCTTTTCAAAAAAATAATTGAATCTCAAATAAAGGAATTCTGTTTAATATCTTAAGTAATATGAAATTGGCATCAACTACTCCTTGAGGAAGGGTAATGCCATTGTAATAACTCTTTGATGGAATGTGCCATCACATGCAATTCTAGAATTGAATGAAGATTTGAGTAGTTTGTAATTTTTTTTCTCTATTTCACCTATATGATAAAGAGTATGTTTTAGGTATGAATATAAAAAGGTTTCTATTAATATCATATATCATATAGAATATTTTATAGAGTCAATAGAATTATAATAAGTTCCGAATAATTCTAGAAACTCTATATGGAGAGGAGACTATTTTTGGTTTCTCTCTCTCTCTTCGGATGGTATTACCCATTTTAAGGATTGGTTTATCTTCCCACTAGTAATGAGGGGACCTGTAATGTATTATTCTCATAGTTCCCCATGAGATATTCATCCTGGAAAAAATAATTTGTGTTATGACATGATATGATGAATCTTGTGGCTTGGAATGAAGCATGACATTATGGATTATGTGTCCCACTATTGCACATGACAATTGATAAAATGGAGCATATGAAACCCTATAATTATCTATAGCCTCATCTGGTGATGGTTTTTAAATGGTATGAGGTATACATGTATTTTTTTGTCTATTTTCATGAACTCCCTAAGTGAGTAATTATATCTGGGTGGAGAATATTCAATTGAAAATGGAAACTCATTTCATTCTGATTAGGATCACAAATTAAGTTGGAATACTGGTTATATTGTATTTATAGTAGATCATGGGGATAGAAAATATTTATTCTAATGTGGTTTATGATATTTATCTTATATATAACCAAAGGTTCTATAGGAGTCTCTAATAGGTGATGAGGACTCATGATATGATGAGTATAACTTACCATCCATAGATAGAAATTCTGATGGAACATGCAATTAAGATCATGGAGGATATGCTCTGTTTGTACATATTTGTTCTAGTAGATCATCATATGGTCATATGGAACTGGTTGATATTTCTTATAACAATATTTATCTATCATTGATCAGAATGGATACACATAATTCTTTGTTTTGTCACCCATGGAGGTCACCTCTTCGTTGGGAAGAGGTGAGAAATGCCTCTATGGTGGGACTAAGTTTTATTCATGATACATTAGTAAGGATACATGATAAACATTGATTTATTATTAATATCATTGAAAATATAAATCATATGTGAATGGAATATTTCATACTTTAGTGTTTTCCATTGGTGACCATGTTTTTTGTAATTTTTCTCGTAGGTTGGGTCAACATCAGTTTAGAAAATAAGGAATGTTGGCATTGAGATGTGGTGGACCATTTTTGGTAACTGGGAATATTAGGAGAGTATGATAATCATTTTTCTGTAGCAATTTAGATTACAGTTATTCATTATGTTCTTCAAATTTCACAACTCAGGAAATACAATCTTATTCCCTCTCATATTTAGAGTAGGGAAGATATGGAGTTAGAGAAAGACATTTCATCTATGGATTAGTAGGTTGATATTGTAGAATCACAAGTGAAATATTTACATGTTAAGTTGATTAAATTGGTCATAGTGTAATGGTGGCACATATGATATTCTCATGATACTTAGGAGAGTGATATGTTTATGAGTGAGAAGTGGCCTTACCTATTTTACATTAATCATTCTTCTATTTGATATACGAGGGACCAAAAATATTATAGTCATGAGTTTATAACATCATATTACCCAAATTAGGGTATTTATCTTCTATAATTTTTTTTACCAATTTATTTTGGTGTATTCATGTATTCTTAGGGATGTAGAGACATTGGGTTGTAAAATGACATAATTTTTAGGGTAGTTTTTATTTTTTATTGAAATAATGGACCGTGGTTATAAATGTTTTAATGTATTTTATGGGTTCTCTAAGTATTCATAGTACACCAGTGATGGTTTGGGTTTTATGAAAAAAAAAATATAGTTTTTTGAGTCTATTGGTTAATTACACGTTATGTAATAATTACTCATCAAGAATTTTTTCCATGCGACATAAAGTATATATGTTGTTTATTTTGAATAGAGAAGATATCATGAGTTGGTGTATGGCGTGAGTGATTTACCTTCATGGTAATGATTAGATGACATGAAAATGGTTCAATTATGATTTTTAAATTGAAGGACATGTATTTCGATTATTTTAGGTTTCATGTAATGAAAACCACTAAATGGAAGTTCATTCCATTTAATTATCATATATTTCATTTTTATGGAATTGCACAATTGTTTTTTATTTAATTCAGTCACATGTATCGTCAATCTAGACCAAGGCCCATTCCCATGAGACATTGGGGATCAATGCACCTTATAGATTTCTACATTCATAATTTTATCTTTTTTGTCATTGTGGATCATTTCTCTATGTGAGTAATAATTCATCTTTTACATTGACATTGATCATGGTAAAATTCCTATGATGAATTATTAGATTAATTGATATGTGATGATAGTTATCTTGAAAAATTATAGAACCATTATGTGATCCTCCTTTGAATGATAACCCTTCTGTTTTTCATTTTCTAATTTGAGGGTTTATTAGAGTTATGTTGGGATATTTTTTTCTGATCACTTTTCTTGTTGAATTGATTCTGAGATGTTGGGATTGATTTTAGGACCTTAGTTTCTATCTTCTCCTTCAATTTTTTTGTTTAATATTATTATGGGAATGTGTGACCATTAATTTATGTATGTAGTGTTGATCTATCCTATATTAGATGAAATGTATTACTTTGTTTTTTAAAAATTTATTTAAATGAATTATTATGATTGATTTTTGGGTGTGGAAACATGTCTTTCAAAAAACATAGTTTTACCCTTCTCTGGGTAAAGGAAAATTTATTTCTAAATAATTTTGAAATTGATTTCTGAATTGGGTATCAATGAATGATTTTGATTAATTTTATTTTGAAAATGGTACACATTGGATGAATTGGGAACTTAGATGGATGATGTAGTAATATGATTCATATATTTTTCGGTGGGTTCACTCATGGGGTGTTCCAATTCACTATAGGCTTGTTGATCTAGGGGTGTGGTACACCCATTGGGAGGTTAAAAATTTGGGTTTTACTATTCTCTGTGGATTATATTTTTATATATATAGACTTGATATGTGCTATTTTCAATTTATAGGCATGAGTGATATAGATTGAATGAATTGAAGTGATCCTTGGCATGATGTTACCTCCTTATTGGATGTTTTGGATTGTATAATTTCAGATAATACTAAAATGGATTTGATATGATATGTAATGAATTATTTGCAGTTATTTCACTATTTCAATTTAAATTAAATTCATTGAATGTATTTTAACGAGCACATTTTGGATATATGGTGAAAATAGAAATTAAATTTTGTTCAATGATTATGAGACAAAAACTATTTAACTATTTTTCATTCCATATTTTAATTAAAGTGGAACAATATTATTATTATTTTATAGATACGTGATATGAAAAATCCTTGGTGGGATCCTACATTGCAAATTTAGTTGAAAACCTATGTACCCCTTTGGTGGTTAATATAATTTTTTATCTCTTTCGATACATTCAAATTGAAGGCATCATATTGAGTTAGAATGGATTCTCTGATCATTATCTAGGTAGTTGGTGGCATGATGGGATTATTTAGACTATGCTATCACATTGAGTAGCCATTTTATTATTTTATTCATCCTTTAATGATGGAATTTTATTTGGGTATATCCTGACTTCTTTAGAGTTGTATTTCATCTGATGTTTCATTTTTTTGAATATACACTTTATTGTTCGTTCACAGTTTGATTCCCTCAAGTATATATATTTCATATTGTAATATTTTGGATAGAAAAAATTAATTCCTCTAATTTTATTATTCATGGTAAGTAATCATTATCCCATGGTGATCAATAATTCTCTCTGGCTATCTGGAAATTTAGTTTAGGCCCCAGTTAGAAAGGGTATTCAGGTTGGGTTCACCTCACTAGGGTTTCAAAAAGTTACAACCAGTCTGTTCCTTCTAACCCCACTATTCTATAATGAACCCACATTTCAAATACCTTAGATACCATCGGTGAAAAGTATCTAGAAATTTTACATCCCATTGAACAATCTATTCTTCACATATCCCACAGTTCACACATCTCATTCCCCACTTTTATACACAATCCCACTAATAACCCCACGTAACCCCACACATATTTATTAACCCCACCATTATCCCACTAAAACATTATTTTTCTTCATTTAGCACACTATTAACATGAAATATATCCCAATTATCTATTTCAACACTAAGGATCTACAAAATGTTCCCCCCAATGTTCTATTTTAAATAAAAATAATGATATAACATTCCATTACCATAGTGGTCTAATAGTCATTTACTCTAGTATTCTCCAACCCTATATGCCAAATGGTTGATAGGAATGATTTTTTTAAATTTATGTAACCCCATTAGATCACCACAATACATTAATAATACATGAATCCTACAAAACATCATTTATTTAATATTTTTAAAGTGAAAAATATTTACTCAACAACCCACTTAAACACAATATCCTAAACTAGTAGAATATACATATCATAATTACCCTTTATAATATTTCTAATTTAAACTCATCGGTCAATTTATTTATTATCATTCATTTCAATTTTTGGATCCTTAATTGAGTACGTTTTTTAGCTACAAGTAGCTCATCCTAACAATTTTTCAATGTTAACCCCAACCCTAGAAGTCATTTCTAGTTCCCTTATTATTTTTAAAACCTTTTGGGACATCTTGTATAGATCCATATATTTCATTATCAAATCCATTTCATTTATATTATTTAGAATTATAAATTAAATTTCCACATATAGTTGAAGTCATTGACCTATCATTTATTTGAATATCTCCATTCGAAACAACAAACTAAAAATGATTTTAATGATTTATTTTGGGAATATCACACCTCAAACCATAAAATCAAATATAATTAATTATTTTTTGTTGTATCAGGTCTTTTTATTTTGTGAAATATAATGATTTTTATAACCATTTTTATTTTGATCATTTTTCATACATGGTTGGCCATGTCATTTGACAGTCATACAGGAAGGGCCTGTATTTTAATAGAGATTTATTCCATGGATGACATATTATTTTACTAAATGTTTGAGAAAAACATAAAATTTACATTCTTTTCCCCTTAATGTGTGAAAGTTTGGCATAATTTTTGGGTAAATCATGCATCAACTAGGGGATTCCCTCATTACCTTCCAAAAATTAACTTCCCCTTTTTTAAACCAAAAATAATAATCCCCCTACCCCTCATATGAAATGCATTTCATAGATGGGGAGAACCCTCATGCTACCCTCCCTCGCCTATTTTTGGATTCATTCCATATTATTTTAATGGGATTTCATCTAGCTAACAGACCCTTTTCTCTTCCACCTCTTATTTCATCCCCCTCTCCGTCAGTTGTCTTACCTTTATATGCATAGTTTATGGCCAAATTATATGTGGGTTTCACCATATATTTCATCCATTCTTGGTTTCTTATGGTGTGTGATATCACATAGAGATCTTCTTTAACCAATATTCATTTTTTTTTGGACCTCATAATTTCAAATAAGCGATTTCTAGGTAGTCTTAACCATGTTTAATGAATTAAATTCTATCACCCTTTACATATTGTTCTTTGAATATATTTTTATCGTAGCAATTGATAAATTTAATTATATATATATATTAACTTCTATGAGAGGAATAAAAATTTTTTATTCTATAAATGTGATGGACTTTTCTTATGAGTTGTCTTATTGAAAATTATTTTTCATCTTCTTTTCAGACCAATTTTGTGATAGATCACGTGAATTATTTTTAGTAATAAATTTTTTTAAATTATAATATTTTATGTATTTGAAAATAAAATTTTAAATTTAATATTATTTTAACGTCTAATTTTATATATTTACACAAAATTCATTGAAAATCATTAAATGGTTCATAATTTGGTTTCAAAAAATCCATAATTATGAATGTATTTTGATGTTTTTCTAGTATTTCTCTTATATATTAATATATATATGTTTTTGTGTGTTCTTATTCACTTTTTAGTGTAAATTAATACACAATACGCCTATGTGTGTGTGTAAATGATTGTGTGTATTTTAATACATAGAAACAATAGGATTTGAATTCTATTAATCAATCTCGGTATTCAAATAATATTTGAGTTGATTTATCAAATTGATTATAAAGATATATTTTAACCATTCAAATAGTGTCTTTATTGATTTTAAATATAAAGGTTCTTAGGTTTTTTTGTGGGGAAATGGATATGTGAGTTGAACATTACCGAGGTTTTTTATGGGTTTACATGATTGTGGTATCTTTTGGATTTGTTTGTGATGTATTATATTACTTCATGGTGTTATTTTTATTCAAGCATCATAGGAGTCCTAGGTGCTTTAGTAGGGGATCCAATTTTATTATGGGTTCCCTTTCTACTTGTTATTGTAATTAAATTTAATCTGATGTTCCCTCAAGCTAGTGACATGATACACATTCTAATAATTGAAGGTATCCCTAATTAGAGACATTAGTTCTCGGTTTTCAAAAGCACTAGTGACCATTAGTGTAATGGCCCGGTTTATTAGAGGTCCATTACTGAGTAAAAATATGATGTTTGAGGTGTTATGGGTGGTCTGGAAGGCCATCCCAGCTTTTCGGTGACCCCTAGCGGTATCCTTGGTCTACTAGTTGCTCTCAGCCACCGGTTGCTGTCCGGCACCGGTGGCTCTCAGCTATCGGTCGTTGTCAGCCACCAGTAGCTCTCAGCTACCGGTAACTCTTTCCTACCCCCACGGGTTTTCCAATAGCACCTCCTTTTTGTGAAAATTGAGTTTTAAACCATGATTTACCCCTTTTAAGCTTGTTTTAAATCCCATTATCGCCCATTAATGGCGTTTAATTATGTGTTCGATGAGGTATCTTGGTGTGTGTCAGTTTAACAGCCCTAGGACCCCTTAATGACATGTTGGAATGCGTGGTCAACCCACGAACCTCTTCCTTACGCGGTTTCGCGTTCTTATCTCAGTATCTCAAATATCCCCAACCCTTATAAACTAAAGGGTTCTCCCTGGGTTTCTTTTACTCGATCCCCCTGCGATCGATTCGTCTTCTCATCCTTGAGTTTTCGATGTCACGCCCCTACAATTTAAGCATCCGTTGTTCCTCGCGCGTGAAGAGAAACTTCGATCTTTGATCAATAATGTATGGGTTTCACCTTCGTCTCTACTTTATGTGTATCATGTGGGGTGGGTACGCTACTACTTCTATAGTGTTGGGTGAACCAAACTTTTATAATGATAATTAACGGACTCTAAATGAAGGGGAGGGGTGCGATCGATGATACTGCTCTGTTTTTACCCTCATTCATGATTTCTGATTTCTGAATTGTGCGGGCTTACACCCAATGAAAATCATGGTTGTTGGTGGTCATTCTCTATGCACTGATAAACCATTACCCCTTGTGATCTTTAAATTTCTTTTAATTTGGTTGTGAAACCTTTTCTCTGTAAAGTAAATTGGTTAATTACTTATATTCAGCTAAATAAAATGGAAGCCCCAGGATCAACTTATTTCTATGATAACCCCGGTTAAAGTACAGCGGGATTGGAATCATGGAGGGTGTTAATTCTTTTAAATCTGAAAATACTGGCATGGGCCTACATTGTTTTGGTGGCAGTGGTTTGATTTTTTTTCATTCACAGACTGATTGTTGGTTTACGTGGGAGGGGATGGGATCCCCTGATGTTAGGGTTTCACTAGTTGTGAATTTTGAGGACCTGCGGTTACTTGATTATATCAAAAATTGAGGTGGGATCCCCTGTTTTTTAGAAACCATTGGCCCCCAGGTTTTGGGAACATGGGGTCGGATCTTGGCTTGTGCATATGCTTTCTAGTTTTCCATGTAGGTTCATAAACTCATCTAAACATTATTACTGAACATGAAAACAAGGATGAAACAAATGTGTTTTGGTTTGGTGTGAGTTGTGACTTGGACATGAGTGCTGATTGTGTTCTTTAGGCTGGCTGAAGAAAAACCTATATTTGGATGAGTTATTGTTACCTATATATATACTTGTAGTTTTTTTGTTTCTTATTCACGCCCCACCCGAGTTGAGCACTTAGTGCCGAACACCCCCATTTCATGGGGGAGGGTGTTTTTTCAAATACTCCTATGAGTGGATGGTTATTATCTCCTTTTATGCTCCCTTTTTCAAATATCCCATGACTCTTTAGGCAGGGTGTGATGGCCTAAAGTCCATTTTTAGCCCAAGAATCTTCGGACATGGTAGTGTGGTGGTTGGATCAGGTGTGTGCGGGCAAGTGGTTTCCAAAGAATCTTTGGGATGGGGCTCAGGTGTCTTCGGGCGTGGTAGTGGCTGTTCTGGCCTATGTGTTTACATGCGTGGTTACGTGCGACAGTTGTGGCCCAGGTGTCTGTGGTCGGGGATTGTAAGTTGGACTACGGTGAGGTTGTGGCTCAGGTGTGTACGGGCAGGGCATGGCAGTGGGACTGCAATGAGAATGGAAGGATTGGTTCTATGTGTAGGATGTATTTAATAGCCAGTGGGAAAGTGGCGTGGGGTACCCAAACATCGATTTTTTCTAACTATACATTACTTGAATTTCATTATTTCGGAAGTGTGCCTTGGTGAGGCTTGGGTTGTTAGTTTCCTTTTTAGGTTCTTGGTTATCCCTTTTCTCACAGGGCATTAGTATGCCTCCCCACTTGTGCACGAGAGTCTTTGGTTTTCCCTACTGAGTATACTTGTATGCTCACTGTACGTATATAAAACTGCGTTCAGGTTTCCAGGAGGACTTAGGGGATTGTGTTCGACCGTACTAGCTCAGACCTTGTGACAGATCATCGCAGTAGCTATTATTCATTCTTTTATAATGTTGCATTGTAGTCTCCTCATACATTGTGGATTTTACTTTTCTAACATGCATTTGGAATGTTTATTGGATTTACTTTTACTTTCAGTTTGTTGTTGTAATATTTAATATCTTATCTCCCGATCCTATTAAAATAAAAAAGTGTAATGCCTTCCATTTAGTGTGTGACATTATAAGCTTGGTTTTGGTCGCCACTCCGGGATCTATTGAAGGCAGGTTTCGAGGTTCATTATCTCTCATTCATCATAAAAAAGGAAGGGCCTGGAAATCTGCTGACCCTTCCCTCCTTTTGGTGAAGTCCAGTCATGAAAATTAGGGTGTTTCTCCCATAATTATACTATTAAATATTTGTTTGTATGAAATCTCCTTCTTTATGTTTTAATTAAAATTTCTTTATATTTATATCATTTTTATTCACCATTTAGTATAATTTTTTCTTATTATAGTGTATTTATAATGGAATATTAAATTAATATTTCCATATGATTTAAAATATTGATGTTAAAATATGGATTTTTTATTTAAAGTGTTCATGGCCATATAAACTGTATCCTAGTAATCATTTTAATTTAATGGAAATATAAAATGAAAAATTTCTAAAATGATATTGGATTTTTTGTTATTAATCTATAAAATCACATTTATAATTAATATATTTAAAAAAATCTCAGAATATATTTTCTTATTTAATTTTTATATGAGTGTTGTGGATTAATTTAATGTAAATAAGACATTATTAATAACATGTATCACATTATTTATGTTATTGGTTCTGGATCTCCATTTAACAATCTTAGAGTGGTGATATTTCAGTATTATATGGTGTCTCCTTGAATGACATAGAGGAATTTTAATTGTCATTTGTGTATATTTATAGTAACATTAATAAAAAAAATTAAATTAATTACATAAATTTATATAAAATTATATATTTTAAGATCAAACAATGGAATATGTTGGTCGTCATTTTTGTAGTTGAGTGGGTTTTGGGATATCTAAGGTATTTTTTTTAAATTATTTATATTTCTTTATACAATATTTATCTACCAATCTATCTTGGAATAGACTTATGAATTATGGATGGGCCACGAAAATATTTTGTTTATAATTTTCTGGTAAATATAAAATTTAATCATTGGAGATAACATTCATAACATGATTTACCTAATACCCTATAACTTCACTCTACCCAGGGGATATTGGGAACATGTTATAGGGAAGTCATGGGTTGTGTTGGGAATCCCACAGACGGCTGGCCTTGTATGGTATATGAAATATTGTATAATATCAAGGATTCATAATAGTAACACGGTTTATTGTTGTTGTAATTATTATTCAGGATGTTTAGTAGATGGAGTTGGGACATCGAGGCTCGGGATGTTAATTATGGGTCAGTTCAAAATCATTAATGCGCGTGGAAAACCAATAGTTACCATTGGATTTTGGGGTTAATTTTTCTATTTTTAACTATTAGTTTTGAATCCTTAAAAAAATATGGTTGAATTTATGGATTATTTATCATTGTAGGTTTGTTTGTGATTTATTTTTATTTTAATGAAATGAGAGATGATATTGTGGTACATGATGAGGTCAGACAGCATGGTAACCCATGTAGTGATGAGGTACATGGTTCTATGTCACTATAAGATAGGATTTTGTGGTTGTAATATGTTCCACAAAACCATGAAACAAATTCATTCATGATAACACATTCCTTTTTGGGTTTTTTTGGTGTGGTGTTACCTAATTTGTTTTTTGATTAGGGATTTTATAGAGTCCTTCATATTAGGATTTTTTTTTAATAATTGTTGGTAGAATTTAATGTATAGGAACACAGTTTGGAGTGGTATTAAAAATGAGAATGTTTTTTTGATGGAAAAGAATTTAATTTATAAAGGGGTGTTTTTTTAAAGTGTAATAAGTTCATGAATGATTTATATAGAATTTATATTGAAAATATTGTTTTAAATTAATAGAAAAATTGTTTTAAAAATTAATAATGTAGTTTAAAAATAAAATTATAGAAAAATGTTGAAATTTTAATTTTTTTTAAAAAATAGTAATAAATTAATGATTAAGACAACATTCCCTAGTCAGACAAATTTTTAAAAAAATTACAAGAGAAATTAAATTTTTTTAAATTTTGTGGTGTTTTTTTGTTGGATTTTTATATTTAAATAGTGCGATTTCGTTGTAAATTTTAATTTTGAAAAAAAATATTAAAAAGGGAGGTGGGATTTGATGAATGGGTTATTATTTGAAAAAGATATTTTTGATCTTTCAAATTTAATTATATTGATTTTTAAGGGAGAAAACTGTTTTTTTGCAAAACAAATTGTCAAATTTGGAGAGTTTCATTACTTGGTTCAATTTATGATTTAGGTTGGTATTTTTTACATTGATTTGGTAAGAATGAATTGATGGTTTTTTGTTTTATGTTATTTTTAATAATCCCTATTTAAGTCTTGGACAAAACTAAATGGTCTATCTCTAAAATTATTAGATTTTTTTCTAGGTCTTCTTCAACTTTAATAATTAGTGAATGATATCATATTGTTTTTTAGACATATTATGTATGATCTGGTTGAGTTATTTTTAAAAAATTTGAATTTTTCTATCTTCGAGTATCCCATTGATTATTCTTTGGATATTTTTTACTTTTTCATTTAACATTATCCTTTTTATACTCATTACTATGTTATTATTGTATCATTTTATTTTTATGTGTATATTTGGGTCATTGTTTTGTGTGATTAAGGTGGTGGTTATGTCTTATTATCAATGAGGTTTATCTATATTCTACATCCTGAGTGCAGTTCCCACGTTTTCCTCACTTGACTCAATACTAGAGTCCATATTTATATTTTTGAAAAAAAAATTTTGGAACAATCATTGTATATAACCGTCTTTACAAATTGAAATATTAAACCCATATTCATTCACGGTGAAATATAATATATGCCTTTATACGCATTATATTATTAAGGTTTATTGGGAATGCCTCTATTTCACATGTCTTGAGAATTTAGTGATATTTGTTTGGATTATTTGATGTTGATGGATCCTCTTAGAAGACCATTTTTATATTTAACCTTATTATCCCTTTGATTATTGTTTTGTTCTTGATTAGTATTTTTTCATTGGTTTATTTATCTGTTATTAAATTATTATTAGATTTATTATTCATTGATGGAATTATAAATAAGAAGTTTTTCGTCTTAATAAGTGTAGTGTTTCCTATGTTAGAGTATGTATGAGATTTTATGTGATGCTTTTGGGAATATTTTCATATTAAATGATATAAAAGGTGGATAAATTGTATGGTGGGGAGACCTATTCAAAATAATGTTTTCCAATTCATCTGGCCTTAAAATTGTTTCCTCTCATCCTCATTATTATAGGAGTATTTCATTCCGAAAATCATGAAACTACTTTCTAATTCACCTAGTTATAATTAAATTGAAATTATAAATTTTTTCCTTTTTTTCTCTTATCCAAAAATTTCCCTACCCCTATCCCTCATATGTGATGCATGGATTAGATGGTGAAACCTTATAACACATCTATTCCACCTCATTTTTTGGATACACTTTTTAAAATTTCAAGGAGGTTTCATCTGGGTAAGGGTATCTTCTATCATCCTCCTTTATTATCTATTCGCCTCTCATTAATTTCATCTCCCATTGTTGTATGAATATTTTTGTCAATCACAATGTCCTTTCAACCTCTATTTTAATCAAATTTTTTTCCATTGTTGTGTGATGTCTCTTAAAATTCTCCTTCTACTCATATTTAGTGATTTGGATATTGACCATCAAAAGAAATGAATTTCAGATATGTTTCCTAGTGTTTAAGGCTTCAAATATTAAAAATATTTATTCACATTCATTAAAATAATATTTTTGGTTTTTTTTATAATATTTATTATATATATAAGCTTTTTTTGGGGGGGAAACAATGATTTTTTTTATTCTAAAAAATGTTTTTAACATATATTTAAAACTTTTATTTTAAATAATACATGGAAAATTATTTCAATGCTAATTCTTGAATGGATGGATCAAAGGATTTTTAATCATAATTTATAGTGTCTAAATGATGTTTAGGACTAAAAAAATATTTTAATTTGATTTTTTATTTTATATGTCATTTATTTTAATTACATGAAATTAAAAGTAAATAATAAATTTTTCCCAATTTTGGTTCAAAATAGAGTTGTTTTTTTATGAATGAATTTTGATGTGTTTACCATTATATTATTTTTTCATTGGCACAAACACACACACACACATATGGTGAAACACCTAAGGATATCTGGTCACACAATGTTTCATATTTAATTTCTCGCAACCAAAACTCTCTTACGCACTCGGAGAGAGAAGGATTCAACACCATCAACTAATGAAAAAGGTCCCACGCCTTTTACCTTACCAACATAGGGATACACTGATGCCTCGCACCACCCTAGAAACAACTCAAATAAGAAGTAGGGAGAAAATCATTTCAGATACAGAGTCTAACAATTCTACTGCAAAAATTAGAAGGAATGTAGGGCGTACCTCTTGCAACGTCATGCTCCATGGGATCGTAGCCATCCAAAGCTCCTGGCTGTCTGTGGTCCCAAATGTCAACTCACGGAGCCTATCATGGACCACCTAGTGGTGATGGGAAGACCTCGTAAAGTCGTCCCCCACTACCAACTCCTCTTGCTCCTCTGCTAGCACCACCTCTCTGGGCGCTACTCCAATCACTGCGCTGCCTCCGTCATGGTGGTGCACCCGCTGCCTACCCGATATTATCAGTGTGCCTGGTCAGGCATTCTCATGCCATGTGACCTCCCCTATCTCAACCATAAAACTGACTCTCTCCGGGATGAACTAGTTCCCACCGGCACCACTGTGTTGTACGACCTATCCCATGAGTCCGGTTATCGAAAAGCCACATGCATCGAGGTTCTGCCACACGACACCCACTGGATGCAGTAGACGTCTCGGCTCTTTCGAGCCCGCTTCCACCACAAATTGTAGAATGTGAAAGAAAGCATTCTGTCACTAGTTCATGATATAGAACCCCAGAATAAGTGGCAATTCCCAAGGGTACTATGATAGCACGAATCTCTCGGCAGAGACCCTGCTCAAACATCCGCGCTTGGAAGTTTCTATCATGGACCATGTCTGGGTAAAAGCGTGCATGGTCTGCAAATCTAGTCGTGTACTCAGCCACCATCGTCCCTCCCTTCTGAAACTGTAGGAGATCTTGAATCCGAATACTGCGTAAGAATTAGGGGAAAAACTCCTCACAAAACAATAACTAGAAGTCTCCCCACGAAAGCGACGACTTGTCAAGAATTTGAGTCACCAGAATACACCAACCCCAAGATGCTCTGTAGAAAAGGTTGGCGGACAAAGACACCATAAGATCTGCCGGTGTCTGCACAAGCCTAAAAAGGTGAACCACTATCCCAAGCTAAAGCTTTTCTGCCTGAGGGTCTGGCTCACCACTGAACCTCAGTGGTCTCTGTCGCTGGAACTCACGGAGCGTTCTCAGCATGTGCCCAAGCTCATTCTACTCTGCTGAAGCTATCTGCTGCTCACCAGGTGGGGGTGCTGCTACCAGCCCACCTGGAGAAATGGACTCTCATGATGGGTCCTGGAATAAGGCCTCATCGCTCATAGGATAGTCGTCACGAACTGAAGCTGGTATCATAGATGGTTGTCTTCGCGGAGACATCCTGAATGTTATCAAGGAGTGACGCGATCAGATGAGTATATATGTATATAACAATGAAAAAAATGGGGATATGACTCAAGAAGAACAATCAAGACTCAATCATATGTTATTCACTTAACAATTTTCGATACTACAAGTGTCTTAACATGTTGAGTTGACAAGCGGGTTATCATGGTCCTGGTGAATGGATACGTCAGCGGCCACAACATCACTAGACTCCCTGGCCTGAGAGCCGCTCTCGAGACATGTTAACACTGTTGCCCTAAATCACATCCAATCCCTTTTTTGGGATGTCCGAAGAAAATCCCAAGGAAAGAACCACCTCTGATACCACTTTGTCATGACCCGACCCTACCCTGGCTCGATCCATAACTACCCCAAGGTCGCCTCCATAGACCAGGTGCTGGCGACCAGCACCGAAGGCACAACAACTCTGGGAGGCCTTTGCCTATGTACATGTACACCCACATGCAGCCTACTAAATGCAGAAGTTTAAAGTAAAAGGAAAAGTAAAGTACTAACTACTATAAAAAACCACAAATGTGCATCGACCTTTAAATAGTACAAAGTAAAAGCTGAAGGTAAACTGAAAATAAATAGGGAAAAACACGCGCCCAACAAGAAAAGTGCCACAACCCTGCAACAGGTGAACAAAAGTAAATAGTTGGGAGAGTCCCACACCTGGAACCCGACTACAACCATTGCACTCAGTCCAATCTCCTAAACTTTTATGCTTCGTTGAAGTCACGACCAACCTGTCTGTCGTCTTCAAGGGCACACCAAGTGTAGGCAAGGCCCGTGAAGGGGTGAGTATAAAAATACTCTGTAGGATGCCTCGAAGGCTTGAGGGAGCAACAAATGAGGTACTGAAGAGGTGAGTAGAAGATCGAACATGGGAAAGTGATGGAGTACAACCAACATTGCAGTAAAGAGTACAACTCAACCCAATAAGAGGAAGGAAGTAGACTCTTCTAAACACAAGGAGTTAGAAATGTTTGGAAGATGAACTTCTTGTCGAGTCTTTGCTACCTATAGCTAGAGAGTAGACTCATCAAACCATGAGAAGCTAGACACGGAAAGAACGTGGCATAACCCACGCGTCTTTGCCACTCCAGGAAGGAGAGTAACCAAAACCCAAGGAGTGTGTACTGGAACAAGTTATATACATAACCATATGCTCAATCAAGAAGCTCAGACAAGATTTTAAGGGCATCTCCATCCCGTGTATCATCCCAATAATGTGAGTGGCCAACAGTCCCAGAAGTAAACACCATTGATTCCCAGCATCCCACACATCTGCCCTGAATTGCAAGTCAAGGGGCTAAAATCACCACACCTTGACACTATTCTCTTTGGGAAGCACTGACTCGCCTGCATGGTTTTAGGCTGCATCTCAAGGATGAGTCTCGGTGGAGAAATCACCCCTCGTACTTGAGAGTTTTTGGGAATGTCAAACCACACCTCGACACTACCCCACAGTCGAGAGGTCTCCCCATATTCTATAGGTGACCCCCTTGCCCATCCCCATTGGAGTGTAATCACTGGAAGTCGACGGGTTCCCTCTGGAGGCAGACCCAGAAAAATTATATGGGTCCCACACTACCCAGTCCCCTAAAAGGGTAATCCACTAGAGGGAGGCCTGACTAAAGTTGATGATGAGTCTCAATTCCCAGTCTCGTAAAAGGAAACTCTACTATAGGGAGTCTCGGAACTGTCATTGGGGACCGCTTCCCAGCCCAGTTGGAGGCAAACCCGGCATCAGGGACTACATCCCATCCCCGCTAGAGTTAAACCCAGAACCGCTCTGGACATCCCTGCTAGATGGTACAATGCTAGCCATCCCTGTTGGATGGTAGCCCACTGGCCATCCCTACTGGATGGTAACCCACTGGGCATCCCTGATGGATGGTACAACTGGCCACCCCTAAGAATGGTACCCCACTGGCCATCTCTCCTAGATGGTACAACTGGCCACCCCTGCTGGATGGTACCCCACTGGCCATCCCTGCTTGATAGTACCTCACAGACCAGCCCTTCTGGAAACAACCTTTTGGCCATACCAACTAGAAACAACAACCTGGGTAGAGGATCATTACCCGTGTAATGTGTTGGTCACACCGAATCCACAAGAACTCTACCAAAAACACGAAGAAACTATGACGAGCAAACCATCGAGAAAAGAACCAGGAGAAAACTCAACCCTTATAGTCTAACAAACGAGAACAGAACTAGGGGAAAACTCAACCCGGCTGGTCAAACAAACAAGAACAGAACCAGGGGAAACTCAACCTGGCTGGTCAAACAAACAAGAACAGAACTAGGGGAAAACTCAACTCAGTTGTTCAAAAAAAATTAGAACAGAGGGACCCTCTACGTTACGAGAGGTCAAGGGTACGCAAAGTAAAACACAGCACGCACATGGGGCCCATAGAACGTGGGGTCCCAAGTCAAATCCAACCAAGTGCAAAAACGACCTCAGGTACGAACAACCACTTGTACCTCCAAGCATTCATATATACTCCTAGAGTATACCATGTTTCTAGCCCAAGGGGTATCGTGCACATGACAGCCAATGTCTACAGAAAGGGCGCAAACGTAACAACTCCAACTTGCCACCCTAATCGGCCTAGTCAAAGCCAACTACATCTCTTTAAATATCATCTTTGTAACACCCCGAGCTTCCACGATACGCCTCTCTTTCAATAATGCAATAGCTTGCATTGTACGCAACTTCGAGTTCTAAAACATCGCGACAAATCAAAGTAGCCGTTATGAATAGTAATAACCACTTTTTAAAATTATAGAAATTTTATATTTCAAAATGGACTTCATTTTTGTATTCCTAATATTGAAATTAACCTATGTTGAATTTTTTGTAATTTTCTGAGAACTTCAAAATTTTTATGAATAGTGAAAAATACTTAAAACAACTTTTTTAATCAAAATAATTCATAGTGATAAATTATACTATTGAGTGGTTTTAGAGTATAATTAGAATATATTTTTACCATTTTATCCAATGATGGTCATTAGAATTAATTTAACATTGAAATTGGACATAAACAATTGCCAATCTTTTGATATAAATTGTTTCTTAAAAACACGCTATTTGTTGTGACAGCGGGAATTAATTATAAAATTAATTAATGCAACTAATATGTTTGGAATTTTGTAAAATAGACATCATTTTTCAATTCGGAATATCAATTATAGCTTAGGGTGAAATTTTGGCCTTATTCTGAAAAACTTCAATTTTTGATGAATAGTGAAACCACTAAGTGGTTGTTAAATAACTGATTTTTCGTTTAAATGAAATATTACCACTTCTGTGATTTGATTTTCAAAAATCCGACATACATGGTTGTCATTAAGAAGTAAAATGTGGTTCAATGGGATAAAAATATTTTTTTGGCGAATAGTAACTTATTAAGTTCTTAATCGCGATTAGTGGTAATTAGGGTAGTTTAAGGTATAAATAATACATTAATAATATTAAATGACCTAGACACATGTCCCAACCTCATTGGTTGTGTCATGGCCGACCAAGACAAGCCATGGCCTAACTTGGGGACCCCATGGATCCACTTTTGTAGGGAAATAACATAAATTACTTTTTATTTAATGTTAAAGTGAAAATGACACTAACATAAATTGTTTTACTAAAACAATTTTTAAGTAGGGTTACACAAGTCCAAATTTTGACTATAAATATTCATTAGAAAGCTAAAAAGATTTCCTACATCATAGTATTTTTTTTATAATTTTTAGACATTAAATAAATTAAATTATTTATGACATCATTATGATGCAGCGATGACCTCATTATTTAACGATTTTAATAAAATGAATAGATAATGTAAAATCCAAGGCTTACACTTGTCCAAAGCCAATTGGATGAGGAGATTTCGAAACCTTATCACCTTAGCCTCGAATTATATAAGTGTGGGACCTTTAGAATCCGAAAAGCATTTTTAAATAATGTAACATTTCAATCTTTCCAAAAGTGCCCCTCCTCTCCACTTATAAAAGGCCCCCACCTCTCCCACTTCATTTACACTTTCAAGCCATTTGGCTCGGCCAACCTCTGCCCAAATACTCTCCCAACATTCCTCCCTTACTCCTAGAAACCTCACTTTGGGAAGAACTCTTCCCAAGGAAGCCTTTAGCTCAAATCAAAAAGAGTTACCCGATTTTGAGGTAATGTCTTTTCTAATGTTGTTTTGTTTTATTTTTCTTCTCCAACCCCCTAAACTCTTTTTATTCATTTCTTTTGTAACAACACCAGTATCCTCAATATACTAGGATGTTGTTATAATAAGGATTCGAGCTACACTTACACACACCTACATCTAATGGTTAAAGAACATACGGTTTCTGTGGATGGCGAATTTCTGCCTCACGAAACGATGATTGTTCAACACTCATATAACACCTCCAAAGGTGGCCATTAAGATGTCACTATATTTATATATGATATATAATGTGTTTATGTTTTACTTATGCTTCTGTATTTCTCATTTATGGCTTACTTTATGATTTCCATTATGGGTAAAACGCGATAATTTCATTTTAGGAAGTGCGGACTACCGCCCCCTCAAAGTGATTTGAATCGTTAATGCCATATGTGGGATGTATAAAGGATGGAGTAAATGGTATTATACACTATATTATACTGGAATTATATTATACATTTATATCATTATGACTTCGTTCCATTAAATACGAAATAGAAATGAAAGTAGCGTTCATGCGTACGTACGGCTTACCGTCTCCATGAACGGTGCATTTCATTTCTTACCTCTAAATGTTACGTAATATTATAAATGAATGTATATACTGTATATATATGATATATATGATATCTACATCATTAATATAATTCTGGATATAATGGATATTTCACCACATGAACAACTTATAATTATAAGAAGTTTATTGTTGACTCATGTACCAAAGATCGACAAAACGACCGTTATTAACTTAAATAATTACATAATGTTCATAACATTGTAATAAGTGATATAAAAAGGATAATGAAATTTAAAATGGTTCTTAATAAGGTATATATTAACTCTAGTTTATTATTCAGGAGGTTAAAGAACGGTTGAGTCAAGTCGGACACAAGGTAAGGGAACTTCTTAACCCAACTTCCATTCTTTGGGTTAATCTCCTACTTTCAAATTATGTCATGATATTATATCCTATTTTTTTTATTTTTACTTTCTTTATGTGTACCTATAGTGAATACACATAATAGATCTATTTTATTTTTAAAAATGATCTTTTTAAGGACTTCGTCTCTATCCCCTTTCATTGAGGCATATTTTGGCTTTATACACAACTTTCCTTTTATACGGTGTATAAAACCCTTTGACTTTTGCATTTATTCAAAAGGAATCTTTTTTATACGAAGCGTTTTACTAAACGACAAAAGGGAATGTTTTTCTTTCCGTACTTATGCGGCGACAACGACTTCTCCGCCGCCGTGACCATTATTTGAGATCCGGCTTCCTCTTCAAGCCATCATTTTTTTTAATGAAAAATAAATACAAAGTTTTAACTCTCTTTTATTTTGGTATTGAAAATGGTTTTGAAAGCATTTTTATTATATCAATGTGTTGTATTTATATCTTGTGATTGAAATGTGGAAATGTTATGTTTCCTTTATGCCTGTTTTATGAGATACGATTATGTTATGGTTTATGATATGTTTAAACCTATTCATATGAGGAATGCATTGGACTTAATAAGTGACGGGTGGAGCCCGCTATAGCTCCTCGATGCATCGGCAGGTCTCATGAGACAAACTAGTGTCTTGGCACAAGGCCTTGACAAAATCTTATTTGTGGTCTTGGCACGAGGCCTTGACTACGTGGTTATGATAGTCTGGCATTATGCATTCCATCATTATGAAAGTGGTTATTGATATTGCATGTGATTATTCGACCAGTAGAATATCCATGTGAAGAAGTAAATGGCATTACCTCATTTTACTTTTGCCATATTATGTTGAAGTTCATGTTTAAAAGGCTTTTGTTTTAGTTATACATTGCCTTAAATGTTAATGTTTATTTATGAAAGCTTCCGCATTATTGTTATCCTTACTGAGCATCTGAGCTCACCCCTTTCAATGTTTTAATATTTTCCAGGATGTGAAGAAGTATTTTATGAATGACCTGCAGGGATAGTCAGAAGAGGATATGAGTGTGGACTATGGAGACTTTGTTATTGTAGTTTTTCACTTTTTGATGTAATGAAAGACTTATGAATGTATCTAGTGTTTCCAAGGCTACTAAACTAATCGGTCTTTCGAGACTTGATCCATTGTGATCATGCCAATGTTACGAAGTAATGCACCGACTCTGGGTAGCTGGGGTCGGGGCGTTACAGTTGGTATCAGAGGCAGTTTAGTACTAACCTTGGAAGCTAGATTTAAATAAACTCTGATTAGAGCACATAGCCCGAAGATAGACTTTGAGGATTAGTATAAAAGAACATCTTAGAATATTGGTATTGTAGAGATTTTGTGAGTTTTCCAAGCAATACATTCCTGTCTGGATACGAGCAGGTAGAGGCGGCTCTGGCACAGATGTACCTAGGGGTAAAACCCGAAAACACCGCTTTGAGCTAGACTCGAACGGGAACTGGTGCACGACAACGGGCCTTGCTGCACCCTTGGTTACGACACTCCCGGGGGATATGCTTTGGATAATTCCCATTTTCTTTACAAACCACTATGAAGGGTTACGAGTATATACTTCCTCAAAGAATACATTTTTATAATTATGGATTATATCCATAATTAGTTCAATTTATGTTAAGTGTTTTACAAGTATGGAATTATGTATTTTGATTCATAAACTAATCTAGTTTATGCCATTGTTTAGAAATGGCGCCTAGTAGAAGGAATGGAAACTGTATCAATGCACGAACTCCGTGTAGGGATTGCCCTCCTGCTCAGGATAATTATGGTGGAGCTAGTGATACAACTGGTGCTGATCAGCTTCTCACCATACTGGGACAACTCACGCAGGTTATGAATAACAACCTTACTCGTATGGAGCACCCTGATCCGCAACGTGGAGGATCAATGCTAGACCGTTTCATGAGGCAACAACCGCCAACCTTCAATGGGAGTACAAATCCTATAGTAGCTGAGCAATGGATAAATTCCTTAGAGAAAATATTCCATGCCCTGGGGAGTAGTGAAAGGGAGAATGTTGTCATGGCAGTTTACCGCCTCACTGGAGATGCCGATCAATGGTGGTCACTAATTCAAAACACAAAGGAAGATGATGAATTAACAAACATGGAATGGCAGGAGTTCAAAGAGCTGTTCTTAGAAAAATACTTTCCTCGAGACCATCGAGCGGATATGGAAAGGCAATTTCTGAGTCTGAGGCAGAAGGAGGATGAGAATGTCGCAAAGTATGAGGCTAACTTTACAAGGTTAGCAAGGTATGCTGCAGATTACATACGTAACCCAAGAAGTAAGACTGATCGTTTCTTTGATGGGTTGAAACCATTTCTCCGTCGAGCTTTAGTATCACAAACCTTCTCTTCATACGAAGGTATTGTCTCGTGCGCTATCAAGACGGAAAAGGAATTCTCTAAGTCTTATGACTTTAAATCAAAGCAAGATAAGAAGAGATCCGCTGAAAACTCTGGGAAAGGAAATAAGGAAACAGGGAAGAAGGGTAGAAATGAATTTCCACCCTGTGATAATTGTGGTAAGAAGCACCCTGGTGCCTGTCTAAAAGGAAAAGGAGTATGTTACAAGTGCGGTGAAAAAGGCCACCAAGCTCATGAATGCAAGGGAAAGAAAGCGGCTGTCAACGTGGAATGTTACAATTGTAGAGAAATGGGTCATTATGCAAATGAATGTCCTAAGCGTCAAGGAAACTTACCTCAGAAAAGGCCAAGGGATCAAGGACAATCTTATGCTATTACTACAGTTGAAGCAGAATAACTAATGTATTGGGGCTTTTGGACTCATGGATTATATTCTGGTTATTAGAATAATGTGATCTATATAAGGATTGTACTGCAGTACTTTTTGATTTCAGTAAGGTTTTAATATGATTAAGGTAATCATATTTTTAGTATGTGACAATAAGAGAAACTAATATTTGTTTGGGGAATCTGATAAATTGATTTTGGAATTAAGAGACCTTTTAGAGAAAGTCTGGATAGAGGTATTTTGGATAACTATAAAGGTTGGAGTGGATTAAGTTGAACCTTGGATAGTAAATTTAAGGTTAAAAATTTTCTGGATATTATTCTTGGAATACTATAGTTTTATGAAAAGGACAACCTGCAGGGTGGGGCATAACCCGTCGCGTCGGACAAAGATGCAGGAATCGAACCCACAACCATAGTGCGACAAGCCTTTATTTCCTACCACTAGCCTACAGGAAGTCCCTGGTTATTACAAAATAATTTTACTAATCTAAATAATATGTGTTAATATTTGGAACCTTATACAATTAGGATAAGTATAATATTTTTGAGTTCTATTATCATTTTGAGTGAAAGATGAGTTGAAGGTTGAAACTCTAATTGTCAAGCATAAATATATATATACCTATCTCTTATTCAATGAATAAATTAATTCTTAAACTTTAGTAAAGGGATATTAAAAAAATAAAATAAAATGTGTTATCCTAATACCTTATGTTTTGTTGAACTGAAGACATTTTAAATCAACATAGATTGAAGGCTTTGAGGCCCTCAATTTGACAGTTGATTGTGATTGATGACCTCAATCACTCCCTACAAATATTTACGTTTTTCCTCCAATTATATGTCTTTAATTGCCACCAATGTTCTCCTTATCGAGATCATAATTTGGTGGTGACTTTCTTATTTCCATTTTCCCTCTTATTAAGGCTAAATTTTATTAACCTTATTTCCGATGTGGGTTTTCCACAAAGGTATTTTCTATTTTCACCCTCTTATATCAAATTGCGAGGACGCAATTTATTGAAGGAGGGGAGAATGTAACACCCCGAGCTTCCACGATACGCCTCTCTTTCAATAATGCAATAGCTTGCATTGTACGCAACTTCGAGTTCTAAAACATCGCGACAAATCAAAGTAGCCGTTATGAATAGTAATAACCACTTTTTAAAATTATAGAAATTTTATATTTCAAAATGGACTTCATTTTTGTATTCCTAATATTGAAATTAACCTATGTTGAATTTTTTGTAATTTTCTGAGAACTTCAAAATTTTTATGAATAGTGAAAAATACTTAAAACAACTTTTTTAATCAAAATAATTCATAGTGATAAATTATACTATTGAGTGGTTTTAGAGTATAATTAGAATATATTTTTACCATTTTATCCAATGGTGGTCATTAGAATTAATTTAACATTGAAATTGGACATAAACAATTGCCAATCTTTTGATATAAATTGTTTCTTAAAAACACGCTATTTGTTGTGACAGCGGGAATTAATTATAAAATTAATTAATGCAACTAATATGTTTGGAATTTTGTAAAATAGACATCATTTTTCAATTCGGAATATCAATTATAGCTTAGGGTGAAATTTTGGCCTTATTCTGAAAAACTTCAATTTTTGATGAATAGTGAAACCACTAAGTGGTTGTTAAATAACTGATTTTTCGTTTAAATGAAATATTACCACTTCTGTGATTTGATTTTCAAAAATCCGACATACATGGTTGTCATTAAGAAGTAAAATGTGGTTCAATGGGATAAAAATAATTTTTTGGTGAATAGTAACTTATTAAGTTCTTAATCGCGATTAGTGGTAATTAGGGTAGTTTAAGGTATAAATAATACTTTAATAATATTAAATGACCTAGACACATGTCCCAACCTCATTGGTTGTGTCATGGCCGACCAAGACAAGCCATGGCCTAACTTGGGGACCCCATGGATCCACTTTTGTAGGGAAATAACATAAATTACTTTTTATTTAATGTTAAAGTGAAAATGACACTAACATAAATTGTTTTACTAAAACAATTTTTAAGTAGGGTTACACAAGTCCAAATTTTGACTATAAATATTCATTAGAAAGCTAAAAAGATTTCCTACATCATAGTATTTTTTTTATAATTTTTAGACATTAAATAAATTAAATTATTTATGACATCATTATGATGCAGCGATGACCTCATTATTTAACGATTTTAATAAAATGAATAGATAATGTAAAATCCAAGGCTTACACTTGTCCAAAGCCAATTGGATGAGGAGATTTCGAAACCTTATCACCTTAGCCTCGAATTATATAAGTGTGGGACCTTTAGAATCCGAAAAGCATTTTTAAATAATGTAACATTTCAATCTTTCCAAAAGTGCCCCTCCTCTCCACTTATAAAAGGCCCCCACCTCTCCCACTTCATTTACACTTTCAAGCCATTTGGCTCGGCCAACCTCTGCCCAAATACTCTCCCAACATTCCTCCCTTACTCCTAGAAACCTAACTTTGGGAAGAACTCTTCCCAAGGAAGCCTTTAGCTCAAATCAAAAAGAGTTACCCGATTTTGAGGTAATGTCTTTTCTAATGTTGTTTTGTTTTATTTTTCTTCTCCAACCCCCTAAACTCTTTTTATTCATTTCTTTTGTAACAACACCAGTATCCTCAATATACTAGGATGTTGTTATAATAAGGATTCGAGCTACACTTACACACACCTACATCTAATGGTTAAAGAACATACGGTTTCTGTGGATGGCGAATTTCTGCCTCACGAAACGATGATTGTTCAACACTCATATAACACCTCCAAAGGTGGCCATTAAGATGTCACTATATTTATATATGATATATAATGTGTTTATGTTTTACTTATGCTTCTTTATTTCTCATTTATGGCTTACTTTATGATTTCCATTATGGGTAAAACGCGATAATTTCATTTTAGGAAGTGCGGACTACCGCCCCCTCAAAGTGATTTGAATCGTTAATGCCATATGTGGGATGTATAAAGGATGGAGTAAATGGTATTATACACTATATTATACTGGAATTATATTATACATTTATATCATTATGACTTCGTTCCATTAAATACGAAATAGAAATGAAAGTAGCGTTCATGCGTACGTACGGCTTACCGTCTCCATGAACGGTGCATTTCATTTCTTACCTCTAAATGTTACGTAATATTATAAATGAATGTATATACTGTATATATATGATATATATGATATCTACATCATTAATATAATTCTGGATATAATGGATATTTCACCACATGAACAACTTATAATTATAAGAAGTTTATTGTTGACTCATGTACCAAAGATCGACAAAACGACCGTTATTAACTTAAATAATTACATAATGTTCATAACATTGTAATAAGTGATATAAAAAGGATAATGAAATTTAAAATGGTTCTTAATAAGGTATATATTAACTCTAGTTTATTATTCAGGAGGTTAAAGAACGGTTGAGTCAAGTCGGACACAAGGTAAGGGAACTTCTTAACCCAACTTCCATTCTTTGGGTTAATCTCCTACTTTCAAATTATGTCATGATATTATATCCTATTTTTTTTATTTTTACTTTCTTTATGTGTACCTATAGTGAATACACATAATAGATCTATTTTATTTTTAAAAATGATCTTTTTAAGGACTTCGTCTCTATCCCCTTTCATTGAGGCATATTTTGGCTTTATACACAACTTTCCTTTTATACGGTGTATAAAACCCTTTGACTTTTGCATTTATTCAAAAGGAATCTTTTTTATACGAAGCGTTTTACTAAACGACAAAAGGGAATGTTTTTCTTTCCGTACTTATGCGGCGACAACGACTTCTCCGCCGCCGTGACCATTATTTGAGATCCGGCTTCCTCTTCAAGCCATCATTTTTTTTAATGAAAAATAAATACAAAGTTTTAACTCTCTTTTATTTTGGTATTGAAAATGGTTTTGAAAGCATTTTTATTATATCAATGTGTTGTATTTATATCTTGTGATTGAAATGTGGAAATGTTATGTTTCCTTTATGCCTGTTTTATGAGATACGATTATGTTATGGTTTATGATATGTTTAAACCTATTCATATGAGGAATGCATTGGACTTAATAAGTGACGGGTGGAGCCCGCTATAGCTCCTCGATGCATCGGCAGGTCTCATGAGACAAACTAGTGTCTTGGCACAAGGCCTTGACAAAATCTTATTTGTGGTCTTGGCACGAGGCCTTGACTACGTGGTTATGATAGTCTGGCATTATGCATTCCATCATTATGAAAGTGGTTATTGATATTGCATGTGATTATTCGACCAGTAGAATATCCATGTGAAGAAGTAAATGGCATTACCTCATTTTACTTTTGCCATATTATGTTGAAGTTCATGTTTAAAAGGCTTTTGTTTTAGTTATACATTGCCTTAAATGTTAATGTTTATTTATGAAAGCTTCCGCATTATTGTTATCCTTACTGAGCATCTGAGCTCACCCCTTTCAATGTTTTAATATTTTCCAGGATGTGAAGAAGTATTTTATGAATGACCTGCAGGGATAGTCAGAAGAGGATATGAGTGTGGACTATGGAGACTTTGTTATTGTAGTTTTTCACTTTTTGATGTAATGAAAGACTTATGAATGTATCTAGTGTTTCCAAGGCTACTAAACTAATCGGTCTTTCGAGACTTGATCCTTTGTGATCATGCCAATGTTACGAAGTAATGCACCGACTCTGGGTAGCTGGGGTCGGGGCGTTACAATCTTCACTCAAATGGGAGTGAACGCGATCTCACACCAAGGGTTCTCTTCCAAACACAGCAAGAAGAACCACCACCAGAGCACCCTTCATATTTCAACATTTAATAAGATCACGTAAGAGGCCTCACTCACCTGAACAGATTATACCGTTGAAAACCTTGTGAAAAAACATGCGACGTAGACTACTTACTCGCCTCAAATGGATATCTGAACGAAAAATTCTCCAACACTGCTTTACGCCAGAACGACGTCCCGTGATCCAGAGCCTCTGTCCCGAAAATAGTCGAGCGCATCACACCATTGCGATCACCTCAGGTAAACACGTTAAAAGGACTTGTCACTTTAGTGCAATGGATATTTGGAGAAAAATATGCATTTCGTCATACCGCACATGAGCGGTGATTCGTGGGACCTGCTTCCCGGTCCCGAAGCACAACAAACAGATCACACCGTCGTGATCTTCTCAAAAAAGTTCAAATTATGGACTATTCACATGTCCAAAACGGACACCCGGTGATAAAGTTTGAAATCACATCCAACTCCCAAAATGGGCCTCGTAGGGCCTGCACTGGTGTGCTAAAATAAAGATGGCAGATTGCGCCAATGCAATGCCCTCGGAAAAACACCAGAAATCAACTGCTCACATGCCCCGAACGGACATCTGCTTAAAAAGTTGAAAACCGTTGCATGCAGCTCAAATGATAGGTACGGGGGCCCCCACCTCAACCCCGGCTTTGATGCCCGAAACCATACTAGTAATCTCCACCTCAACACCAAGGTCTCAAAGCCACTAATAGTGCCCAATTCGGACATCGAATGTGTCTGTGCTACCCAAAACAAAAAACCCTATAAGAACACCAATTCACTTAAAGGCGTGTCCCGCCACCAAGGCCCCTCGTTTCAGGAATTAAAAACCCCCAAAAGCATCTCAAAATGTTTATGTTGTTTCAAGGGACGTGTCGCCGCTGATGGCACACGAATCTGACACCCAGAATTCATTTTAGGGGCGTTTTAAGAATTATAGTACGGAAACATGTGGGTCGGGCCAGTTCAGCCGACCCACTATGCCTTAACCGGCCCGTGGTTTGGGAAGCCGGCTGCCTCGCTCGGACCTGCTGGAGTCAGTTCGGTTCCACCCCCACAGGACCCGCAATATGCAGGTCCTTTTCTACTAGCCGGGGTCCGAAGACCCTGGTCTTCCTCCCGTGTCAACCGGCTAAAGGGTTGGTTCCCCTGTGCTCCGCGCCTGGCGCCTGCAGCAGGAGCCCCCCCCCCCCCCCCCCCCCGCCGCCTAGCCCTCGCTGCCTCTGCCTAGAACTCGGAGCCGCGCCGCCTGATGCTGCCATCTAGGACGCCTGCTGCCAAGCCACCAAAGCTTGTAACCCCCGTTCGTCGTCCCAACTCGCCCGCAACGCCGCGCCACCGCCTGATTTGAGGCCGCCGCCACCTCGTAGACTAGTGTCATCATTGTATGCTCACCATAGAAACACCAAACGACCTCCATAACTCGAAATCTTCAGCGGATGTTTGCGAGCTCCTCGAAACTCAGATTTACAAACCGAAATAGGCGATGGAATTCTCGGAAAAATTACTACGCATACATGGAATTTTTTGGAAGATCAAACAACATTTTGATGCTATAATTTAACTTGAAAGTAGGGTTCGGAAATTAAAACACAATAACGAAATCTCATACTTGCAGGGGCATAGCCCTAAGCTTTGTCGTCGATCCGCCTTCGTCGTAGTAAAGGTCTCCTTGATTAGAGAGGGAGGAGGGGGCGTGAGGAGGAGCTCCTTGATGGGGAGCATTAGCCAAAGGATTCAATGGGAGTAGAGGAGGAGAAGGGGGAGATATGGGTTATAAATAAAATTAATTAAAACGCTTAATTAATTTAAACCCCTAAAATGACCCGCTTCTGAAACCTCCGACGCGGTCAAGATTATGTCTCCCCTTTTGCAAACACCACATTTTGAGCAGAACAGCAGACTTGAAATTTGATTCTGATCTTTCATTTGAAAGTTATAAAATTTATGTCCGAAGCTACTAAATTACTAAAACGCCCCTGGAGGCATTTTTCACAGAAGGCCCATGCCCGTGAATTTTACAGCCATCCTAGGTTAAACGGCACATTCTTGACTCAACAGTTCCCTTGGTTTTCCCATCGAGGCAACCATTTGAGAGATACCTGAGTTTTACACTTATGAAAATGAATTATTTATTTTAATTATCCATTTAATGTTCCGATAACAGGTGAAGGGTCCCAACGTCCCATGCCGACATTCTTTATGTCGTTACAGGGGTAAACACCCCATTTCGGATGCATTCATACTCACAGATTTAGGGACTGAAACATCGTTTTGGATTTATCCTATTTATTTCGTGTGTCTAGTGTAAATGCACTGAAAATTTAATTTCGGCCACACCAGGGCTCAGAATCACACGCCATCTAAAGGCACTGCTCTAGAATATCATCAAGAATATTCCAAAGTCTTTTATACAAAAAAAGGGTTCTTACATGAATAAAAAAAGTTTTTGGGGTGCACACCCTACCTAATTGGGAGAAAAAATACCTTTTTACAAGGTCTTTTACTAGTGGTTTTGGTAAGATCTATTATTATCATCACACACAAAGGATCATCCTCACATTGATAGGTGATCATTGTATATAATTTTTCTCTTTAGTGTGTGTGTGTGTTGAGATGTTTTGAATGAAAAGATGAATGTGATAAGAGATAACCAAAGATACAATCCACATGACCACAGAAATAAGTATAAAGGAATGGGATAATAAGAAGAGCATGGTTTAAAAGTACCTATAATTATTTTACGATCTTTCTTAGTGTTACGTTTATCCAAACATATACATTTATACTAAAGCTTTAATATAATCCACCTATTACTACATTTTAATTTCATCTATAAAAAATGTCACCCAACACTGCCACTAACATTGTTTATATATTTTTTAAGGTAATTTTAGAAATCTTGGGTGATCATAGAAATATACTTTGTAATTTCATTCACATAACTCCCATTTTTCCTTTTAAATGACGATATTTTATACCATTATGTGTGGAAAATATAAAGCAGAAAACTGAACAGCATTTAAAAGTAATATTTCAATTTTATATATTTAATGCCTTATAGCCAATCCACTTCCAAACCATAAACCTTTCTTTTTCACTTGTCAGCATGAAACCACTAATTTATAACAACCATCACAAATCCCCCTAAATGAATCATATAGTCTTCCACATACAGAGACTATAATATAATAATATTAAATTTATTTCCACCCCTATAGACATCACTAATACAACATTACTACCAAGAATAAATGCACCATCGAGGAACTCAATGAATATAAATATCAGCGTCAACCCTAATAAGTAGTTATTTATCCATAAGGACTTCCCTATAATCAAATCAATGCTGATGTGTTTTTATACACCCATAGTGCACTCCCTAGTCATGCTTCAATCAGAACATATTTTTCCTCCCTCAAGGAATTAAATTCAATTTCATCATCTATTAGTTGGGATTTTTCCACCTACTTAAACTCTAACTGTTTATCTATTTGTCCACCCTCAATAACCCTCCCCTTTATAACCCAATTCTATGAGAAAGATATCGACCCTCTATGAATATCATTCTATTATTGGGTTTCCACCACGAGGAAATATCCCCTTCTTAACCAATTTAATTGTCACAATATAAAATATCAACCTTGGATATCCACATTATCCACTCTATCATTATTATTAGTTCTACAATGCATAGCCTCATAACTAGTCACATCACCCACGTCACTATTAATAATTTCCTGAATATAATCGTAACACATAAATTTATTTCTCTCCAACAGAGGTATATCACAATTAAGATCCTATAGAGTATAACCACCCATGAAATTAACATTCACTATATGAACTAATTCCACGTCCTCATCTCATAACCAACATATACCAGATTGTCTTATTTAATGTAACCATGATATCCAAATCGACATTTCATCTTCACACATCCATTTGTTCAGACAAGATTAGTTATCTATTTTTTCATTATAGATTTGTTACCACAACAATTTTTTCCTTTTCATAATCATAATATATTAAAATATTGGTGTTTAAAGACCATACTAGAAATTTCCAGTCCATATAGAATTTATACAACCTTGTTTATATCATAGTTGAAATGATATTCAGAATGAAAAATGTTTCATCGAACATTTCATAAATGGTAGTAGCCCATGTATCCTAATGGAACTCCATTCCCCATTCCTCGCCAACGCCTCTAGTCATTTTTTAAAATGTGGCAGTGCCCCCATGATGAAATGACATAGTATGTAATAAAATTTTAAAATGTAATCGTCTGACCTATATAGTTTAATTTATGCATTTTCTCTATCCAAATATATAAATTCATCAAGGGTACATAAAAAGTATTTCATAAATATATGAAAATGAGAATTGATATAAATTTCTCTTTTTAAAAACATAACAAAAAAACATATATTAATTATAATAAACATTTAACATAATAAATTTTTAAAAAATAAATATAGAAATTACATTTAATTCGGTGGAGATTTTAATAAAAATCATCATGGATAAGATCATAATCATGATATTTTTTTCCCATCGAATATAGAAATGGATGTTGAGGATTTTATTTTTGATCATTCCCCCTATATTCATTGTATAATAATTCCGTGGTGGAGTTATTTGATTTATATGGAGGAGAATCAGAAAAATATTAATTTGAATCAGGAAGGGGTAAGATATTTCATTCTTCAATAAAATATAGAGGCATAATTAAAATGAAGAAATATTTGGTGTGTGTTGTGGAAAAAATAATGTTGTTGATGAATATACCAAGATTGTTATAATTTCAATCATCATTCTGGTTTCTTTTCCAAAATGGGCAAATCCATAGAATCATAAAGATATACAATATATAATATCTTCTTTTTGAGGATTTCATAATTGGAAATGTATCTATGATGGGAATGGATTCTAACATATTATTTTTTGCTAGATTAAATAAAAAACAAAAACATAGGGCTCAAGTTATATTCTACTCAAGCCTAGTGTGATACATATATAGGAATTGGATCTCAATATGATATCCTTTTTTTCGAGATTACGCTTTCATTGTCATGGGTTAGAATTCATGGACATAATTGGGTTATTTCTCACCCTAGGATCATTCATGAAATTTCAATATCAATTGATTTCTCAAATAAGGCAGACAATGAAAAACCATGGTATGATATTGGTATTATGATAGAGTCTTAATAATTTTATTTCATAGTAAAAACATATGAGAAATTTGATATATCTAAACATAATAATGTAATTTATTTGAGCATAGTTTTTGGGACTATTCAATTGTTAAATTGTTTCCACATCATTCATTCAATTAAAAACAGCTTAAGGAATTTTACTTAATCTAAATTCCCTTGTCATGAGAATAAAGAAAAAAATTTCATTAATAGGATAGATAAGCCAAAAAAATTTCCCAAATATGATTGATATCCAATTGGAGACTTCAATTTCTACAAACGATATGGATATGATATATTTGGTAACTTATAAATCAGATTGTATAAAATCTTTTATAGTTTTTTAGGGAGATGTTGGTATGTTCCAACATGAGGACATCCACAACGGTTAGGCTAGTGAGAAACAGTATCACCTTGTACATCTGATTAATGCCAACAAGGAGCCTAAAATTCATGATCTATTTATAAAAATCATATATATTAATATTGTTTAATAAAAAAAATATATTAATGATTTTTTGTGAAGATTTAAATTTTAAATCATGTGACCATCCAACTGGGACTGCATAGATACATAGTTATGTTGAATTATCTTTAAATAGTGATGCATATTTCAACTTAAATATAAAAAATAATCCTGATTTCATTAATTATGGGAGTGAATTTAGATATTTAACCATGTATGTGGGAGTTAGTGGTGAGTGTTGTATTGATTGTTTATAATTGGATTCACTTTCTATAAGTAACAAAAAATATTTTGACAGTGAAGGTTCTAATATTGTTCAACTGAAAAGGAAATTTAATCATAACAATGATTCTACTTTATAGAGGAACATTGATATAAGTTATTCTCATATTTCTAAAATTCCTCATGAATTTCATAATATAAAAATGTGAAAAATAACTCAATGAATTATTTTGTGTTATTTCAAAATGAATTATACAGATATTTTTGGAATAAAGAGATGGATGACAAATTACTTTTCATTATTGGCTATTTGTATTTATTTTTGTAATATAAATGATTATTTATGTGATGGATTCAAATATATTTTATTGGATAAAATGTTGAAGAATATCTGGGGTTCATTATTGATACTGGTTTCTCAAATGTATGGATGGGTTTTTATGGGATCTTTAGTATTATATTTTTATTTTTGTGGTAATTTTTGTTGTATTTCCATTTCTGTTATGAAACCCTTTTTTGGTGCATTTCAATATTTTTATTACCATACTATGAACTCCATGAATATTTATTTTAATAAATTGGCAAGGGATAGTTCATATAATAATCTTACTCAACAATTCATCAACTCATTATTATCATCATCTTTAGTAACATTCCATCACTTTCAGTTCAATATTCTATTTTAATATAATTATATCTAATAAAATTTTCACATATCATTCCAAATAATTATATATTTCAAAAATAATCCACCAATAAGAAATATATAACTTTTTGATGAATCAATAAAAATAATTAACCACCCAATTACCCTATCATAATTCTTCTCCAATTTTATTTTAACACATATTCATTCAAATAGTTTAAAATGAATTATCTTCCAAACACTTTATATTAATAAAATGGCATATTCATAAATAATTTTAAAATTGATTGTAATTCGAGTCACCCATAATGATTCCATAATGACAAAATTTCTCAAACCTTATAAGATAACCACTAAATGTTTCTCAATTAGATTTCCTTACATCATTCTAATTCACCACCTTCACATTATTCTTTCTATGAGATTTTTGTTGCAAAAATATAGAGAATTGATATATTTTCTAAATAATATTCCTATGATGACCAAAATATGTCATCTATTGAATATATCTATGTACCTCAAATTTTACCCTCATCAATCCCCTATATAACCGCAAATTAAAAATTATATTAGTTTTCTATTAAATTATTTCAATTCAAACCGCTATTAATTCCTATCACCAATAATGTAAAATGCATTAAATATTATCTAGATCCACCATATCACCTATCATATTGTTGTGATTTCCACCAAAATATAGTAACATCACTAATTTATTTTAAAAAAACAAAATTTAATGTTAAATATATATTAAATAAATAATAAAAATTTTATACTAACACCTAATATAATTGGGAAAATTAACCGTCTTTGAGAATTGCCAAATAAATTCGCATGGTCAAAAATTTCATCTTAAACCCAAATATGAATTCAAAATTTTACACTTATAATGATAAAATTACCATTTCTATGTTTATATAATAATATAAATAAATTTTTTCAATAACTCTGAATAATTGTTTTTATTCATTACATATAAATATTTAGTTATCATCACAATCACATCTCATATTGAAGGTTGATTTTAAAAAGGGATATTCAGTGTTGCTGCAAATCAATGTGGGTATCAGTAGGTTTGGGTTATTTCAATTGTTATTTAAATCCTTAATATTCATATTAAGATAATAACTAACATAAATAATCCATTTATATTTAATAAAAATTCCATTTTTGGAAAAACCATAAAAAATGATAATTTTTTTCATAATGTAAGAAACTTTTATTAGATTATATCCCAATGGAATATATTTATGAAACCAATAATGAAATCCAATAAATAATTTCAAACATACTTATAGGAAATCAATAGAATCCACGTCATGATTAAAATTATTTAAAATAACTACAATAAAACATTTTCATCAACATCTTGTTTTTATCAAACATAACATTATTTAATAAATAACAAGTTTTTTAAGAAACAAAAAAACACTTTATTAAAATAATTTCTTTATCATATAATAAATCTATTAATAAAAATATTATATATTCTATAAAAATTGATTTTCCTTGAAAATCACCATTCATTAAATAAATATATATATTGAGTCAACATTTTAACTTTTACGTAAAAACAAACATGATGAAAATGATTCGAAAAAACCGATATTTTTTCTATGTAAATAAATATACCTAAATCTTATATTAAAATAAATTAATATATTAATCTTTCATCCTAAGGATTTATTTCATTTTATAATTTAAACCACCTTGACCATTTTAAACACAATTTAAAATAAATAATGCTTAGGAATAAATATCACACTAACATTAAGGTAGAAAAGAAATTCTTGATCAATTTTGTAAAACAAATTACTTTTCAAAAAATATTTAATTTTTTGTGAATGTAAATATAATAAAATGATTATAAAATTATAGTATATATCAAAATAAACAATGACTAATAAAAATCATATAGAATCATCATTAAATTTCTAACATTAAAAATATATATTTAAACCATTATCCAGGATCAGTACCATCAAATTTAATAAACGATAATAGAGGATACATAACATATACGATTCCCATAAATTATTTAACTATGATATACACCCTGAGATCAATCAACATAGATATTATATACAAAAAACACAAAATATCATAAATCTTCACCTAACATAATCAACCAAAATCAGCATAACCATTGAGAAACTCATTGTGTGGTGGATAGATGTTGATTATTCTATAAATAATATTTAAATACATTCACGATATATCCTATGGAATCCATTTAAAAATATCAATGATTTATATTGTTTTTATATGATCCATTGAATCCAATGACCCAAATCACTAAATTAATGAAAATAAATCATAAGAAATTGTTAATGAGAATGAAAAAAATTAATGGAGTGTTCCAATATAGATGATAAAAAATCAAGGGAATGTGTTAGTAGAGTATCTAGTCATATGAATGAAACTATAAGAATAAAAATGTGATGGTAGAGATAATGTGAAAAGACTAGTTTTAAAAACACAAATATTACTAAATAGTCAAACTACATTGTTTGAAAACTATGTAGCGAACATATTTTCATATAATATCCATTAAATGTATGAATGAATGGATTTTATAATGGATTAAAAATAATTCTCAAAAAATTACACAGTATAGTAACATAAATTTCACATCAATTCACCTCATGAAATCTCCGGAAACCAATATAACTCAAATTAAATAGTCCAAATGTTTTCATTAATAATATCTAAACTTTTAATCTTATTCAAATGACCATTAATAAAGACCATAAAAATTTGTCATATTTTTTTGTATTTGTTTTCAATTATGTGTGAGGATCATTGAATGCTATTTAAAATCTTATTAAAATAAATTAATGTTATTGAGGATTTCAATGTATGTTTTTCATAATGATCATTCATTTTATAAAGGTATGGATGGTCTGTTTTTTGTCCAAATTCATTTAAACAGCCCTCATAGTGATTCTTAATGTATTATTAGAGGTCATGAGGGTTTTTGAGGATATTGCAGAGCCTGTAACACCATGATTTTGTGAAATAGTCTAGGATACATAACTAGTAAATACAGTCAACAGATCCTACATGGTCTCTACTAAACAAGTAGAGTGAATAAGAGGAGATGTATGGGATGCATTTTTTTTAAAATCATGAAACCCAAAAAATATACCGATAGAAAAACAACATAGTTTGGACAGTAGTATTTCTCACAGTAAGCACATGAATAGGGAAACCGAGCACCTCAACCATGAGGGGTACTCCCATAAGCATTCGGTTGAGCATTGTTTTCAGAATATTTTCCCCAACTATGTGGCCAAAGCATGTTCCCCTATATTTGAGGGTGATATAGTGTTTTAAAATTAATTAATTCTTAAACATGTTTCTCCTTTATCCTATCCTCATTCTAATATATGAGTTCTTTATGCACCTTCTTGGAGCTCCAATATCCTCCTAAATAGGTATTGTGATATCTCTAATGTCCGAAGTCTAAATAATGATCTGAAAATATAATTGTGTCTTTCTAGGTATGATCACAAATCCTATCTCATGATATTTTAGTTTATCTTAAGAACATTTGATCTATTTAGATGCAATCTCATTTCCCCTTATTTATATGGATTTTTTCCAATTGATTGTTTTCCATCATCCCAGTTTGAATATTAGACTGCCATCAGTTGATTTGTCATCAACAAACCTAAGGTTGGTGGAATCAATATATTCCCTAAATTTTATAGTGTTTTTTGTAGATTTTTTGTTCTACTACATGTTCACCTTGGCCACATATAGCAATAATATGGATTTCATGATACTAGTTTGATATACACACCTTGTTTAACACCAATTTATCATTGTTTAGTAAATTAGAAGATGGTTTCCTCTATTATGGACACCCATTGGGTCTTCCATATTGAATTTCACTTTTATTTTAATTGTACAAATTATTATAATGCCACTTAAGAATTTGAAAGGGGTTGTAATTGTATTTTCCCACATTCATATAAATTTTTAATTAATCCAAGTAACATTATATGTGTATCCTAGTATATAAATGAAATTTCACAATTTTATTATTTCCATGTTGGCATTAAAACTTTCTATGTGAGTTATTAATCCTTATTAATTGAAATTCCTTGTTTTATTAAATTAGATGGATTTATTACATGGAATATCTCACTCATAATTGTATTATTTTCCTTATATGAATTCAATGTTTTGGATTAAATTAATTATGAAAGGGGGGAATGGGCACACTATTTTATCTTGTTTTACTAAATGAGAAAATTGAATTTATTTGTAATGATTTTAATGGATAGGTAAATGTGATGCATCAGAATTAATTACTAATGTATTATCTTATTAATATGAATTCATGAAATAGATTTTGGGATGATGGTAGCGGTTATTTTGGGCATGGCGGTTTCACGATCTGTTACATCGTGTGTTCAGCATGATGTCTCCCCCCATTGAATCTATTTGGATTGCGGGTGTGATACACCATGTCCCGTATTTCAACTATTGACATGATGGAATACTCAATAAATAGAGTGGGGGGGGGTAACTTCTACCACTCATTACCAGATTAAAAGAATTTATCCAATTTACCGAGCTTATAGTCTTTTTTAGACAGGTTATATATGTCTGACTTAAGCCTCAATCTAGCCTTTACCTTGTATTCTAGATATAAGGAAACATTTTTCCTCATGTAATTTGTCCAAATTTGTTGATGAAATATAGAAATATACAATATATATTTTTACTATATATATCACGATAGATCTAACATTCATTCTGGCCCTTACTAAAGTAGTTTGAGCTTCAATGGGTCCTTCCAGAACATAAGCAGGTTGGTATTTATTTATTATGTATTTTGGTTTATTTTATATAACTTCTCAATATTTTTATCTATGATAACTACTTTGATTAGGTATATATAGGGTCGGTGGTGGCCTACTAGGATTATATATCACACTCTACTCATGATTCTATTTGTACCCAAGTAGATTACTTGTCTACATGAATGGATAAAAGAATGTGTCTTGATATAGATTCCTAATATATTTTTCCTATAGTTAGAGCATATGAGTAGAAGACTGATCATAATGAGAAGTTTCTAGTGAACCAATTTTTTTTCTTGTACATTTTTATAACATGATTGTATATGCTTTTTCCTTCTTCCCCTTTTGTATATCTAAATAACATGAATCCTTGTATATGACACAAACAAATTAATTTTCATATTATCATTCTATTGGGATGTTATTTCTTTTATTCATGGTTATTTATTTTATCTACTTATATTCTTATTATGTTGTAGGTTAATTGGGGTATATTCTATTCCACATTTATATAAAGGTATTGTCTCTCAAATTTACGGCCTTTACACCATCGCTGCTAGTCAGTATCCTGTAGCATACAAGGAGGAACGCTTGAAGCCATGTGACCCATTGGCTTAGGGAACAAGTAAGGTGGGTCCCAGGTCTGGGTATTAAGAAGTGGTATCAAAAGGGGATATATTTTAATTTTCATACTATTTGGGTCTTAGATAGAAGGCTGTGAGCTAAATGGATTTGGAAATTACCCTATTCTTGGAAATAGATTAACCATGTGCATGGGAAACCCAAATTATATGTGATGGGATACAGTTATTATTGGTTACATCTGTTATGATTGATTTGACTTCATTGTTGGGTGACACACATTTTTTATTGTGTTATTATAATTAATATTATTGAAATTATTTTTCTATTACTTGGCCTAATAAAATTAAGTTATTCCATTATGTGAATCATTGTAAGCACAATAGGACAACTATTCCATGAATTTTTCCTTGTCATTTCAATTTTCAATGTGCATTTTATAGCCTCAAACCAATAGTTCCTTGATTACATATTGAAATTTGTTGACATTATTTTCATTAACTAGAAAATATAATTGTAACTTAATGTTCCTACATTAACCTTTCTAGGATTCATGAATATATTAAATTATACATCTTAGGTTGTTAATTATGTAATGTTTATCCTTGGACACATAGTTTTGTGGGTTGGAACGTTTTATGGTATGGATTATGTGGATGATATATTTTTGTTCATAATGATTTGTGCCCTTATAGATTAGATATTTTGGTCTATCTAGTTCAACCACATATAGATATTTAAATATTTGAAAAATCACAACATAAAATGAATATGACAATTAAATTAAGAACATCTATCTAATACATGTGCAATAAATTCCGAGTCCCAATCCCGACATTAGTAGTCTGTACTAGTCTGTCTCTTCTGTTCTTTTGTCCATTATGGTATCTTCTATCACCATGACCTTAATTACCAATCAGTTAGAATGGAATAACCATATTTATATGAAGGTTATTCCCATATCAAAGTTTTCAATTTAAATTATTTTCAATTATTAAGATATAATATGAGTTTGGTGTTTGAAATTTTAGTAACATGCCACCATGAATTCCACTTGTTTTACACACTAATGACATTGAATTCCATGTACCGAATGTGGATGGCCATAATCTTCCAAAGATTATTCCTATTGTAAAACATGTGGTAGCTCTACCTATTCCTGATATGGGCGATGTAACCTTGTTTGATGACAGGTTTCTATGTATGTTACAAAATATGAATGATTTTTTTCAACCTTAACCAATTATGGAAGAGCTGAAAAGAGATTTCTATTAGTAGTATCCTCCCATTTTTGAGGGGATGGTGGAAAACCTGATGATGAGTCATGGCACAAATATATTCATTCTATGCTCAATAATATGGAGACACCTCCAGTCAATAGCGTCAATATTATTGCATATATGTGGTGAAATTCTTCAAAGTGATGGTGGTATGTTATTAACTAGGATGATGTGAATAAATATATGGATTTGGAAAATTTTAAGACTATTTCCTATTACTATTTATTTCTCAAACACTAAGGGGTTATAAGGATAGAGTTTTATTTAACCTATGGCTGGGAGGTATGTTTGTTATATAATAATCCTATTGTTTTAATTTGATTCAATAGTTTTCCCTTAATCTAGTTGGTGATTAACATATAACCCTTAAGGGATTCAAGGAGGGACTAGTAAATTCCATCTGATCATAGTTCAATGATTTTAGGTTGACTAGCATTTCTGAAATCTTCCAACAAGAACGTATTACTAAACAAAATTTGAGGGAAGATGATGGTGAGTGTCATGGTGGTTCGACACCTATATAATATAGTGTTTCTTCTTCAAGGAAAAAAGAGAATTTTTGAAGTAAATTATATAGGTAATATAAGTCAGGATTCTCAAGCTGGTTTCTTTGTTATATGTCACTAGTGTGGGAAGCCATGACACATGGAGCCTCTTTGCTTTTGAGATTCAGTAGAATGTAGAGCATGTTGAAGAATAGGGAATATCTATAACTTATATTGTAATTTTCAATTAGTACCTAGAGAGAGCGGATCCACTCCTACAATATATTACAGAGTGGGACAAGTACAATCATGAAATGTAGGAAGTTAGAATACCACTAGCAGCTCATGCTAAGGAGGTAATAACGGTAGAGGTATTTAGACTCCGGATTCTAAGAATCAGGTGAGTGGGCTTGCTTAGGGTAGTCCGAGAGTGACATGAGGGTTTGGTAAAGGCTAGTTAAAAGTGGAAAATCGGATTCCATTGGAGAATAGAAGTGTACCTTCTATTGTATGATGTATTATTCTAGTTTCTTCCACATTAGATTCTACATTACAGGAAAGTGGTGCATATCACTCTTTTATATTGGATACTATTATTGTAATTTTGGACCTCGATATCAGAAACATTCTTAGTGTTATGATCCCTGTACCCAATTTCATATCCAATCAGATAGTGTTCTTAATTTTAAGGGTTTTCATATTGATATAGTTTAATACCTCTTCATATGGAATATTTATTCTCATTGACATGATTTTATTTCTTGTAATCATTATGATAAACTAGATAGCTCCCTATCGATCCCATATAGACTGCCATCATCATATGCTGATGTTTACATAACCATTGGAAATAGAAACATGCATAATTAAGAATATATTAAGAAAGATACATGATTAGAACTCATATAGAAGAGGTTGGGAAGTGAAACCACATAGATGACTAGTCTTTTTCTATATGACAAGGGGTTAAGACACACTATTTTTCCTCCTATAGTGGAGTGTTTTAAGGATGATTTTCCTAAAGGCTATTGTGGACTAACTCCAGTGAAAGATGAAGAGTTTACCATTGACATTATTCTAGGATAATCACAGATGACCATTCATCCACATATGATAGAACTTATAGATATTCATGAACATGAGACACAATTGGAGGACCTGGAAGGTAATGGATTCTTTCACCTCAATAATTCTTCTGGGGGTTCACCAATTTTTTTTTTCTAGTAACATGGGTTGTACCCTCATTATTATCATGGATTACCGGCATATAAACCATCCCATGGTTTTGATTTAATATCCATTTCCTTTAATAGAAAACCTATATGTTTAGCTCCAAGGAGAAAAAAATGTTCTCAATACCATACATGAGGTCAAACTATCATTAGGTGATTTTTATGTCCTAAAAAATACCTCAAAAATAGTTTAGGAGCATTTATGTTCCATATGAATACTTGGTCATGCCGTTAAGACTCATGAATTCACCTATGGTCTTGTTGGATTTTATGAATTGGGTTTTCCACCCTTATCAAGATTCATTCATAGTAGTCTTTAATGATGATATCAATATATGTTTACTCTCCATACATGGCCTTTGCAGCAATCTTGAGACCTTATTTAATATACTAATGGAGAATCATCTCTATGATAAGATTCGTAAATTCAACTTTCGGATGAACAAATCTACATTTCGGGTCATTTTATTTTAGAATTATGAGTTTTTGTAGACCTAGTGAGGCTGAAAGATGTAATTTTTTAGAACCACAATAATGTTTTTTACAAATTTATTTTCATAGGGATATCGTGGTATTACAGAAACATCATATAGGATTTCTCATGCATTTAATATCTATATATAGTCTTGATAATAAAGGTTGTGAAAGTCAAATTTCCAGAAGATTGTGAGGCTCCCCTTCGAGATTTTATGGGTAGATTAACTTCACAGTGAATACTGATTATTCTAGATCCAAGAAGTATTTATATAGTCTTTTATGAAACACCAGGTTTCCTTCATAGAGCTATTATATAGTAGGATGAGTGGGTTTTTGTTTATGAGTCTCATCAACAGAGGCATCCCAATCAAAATTTCTCGACTCATTCCGTCAGGTTAGTTGTTGTTGTGAATTAATTACATATTTAGGGATACAATCTAAATAGTGAGTGTTTTGTGTGGTTCACAAATCAAAAAAGAGTCAATTTAATATTTATACAGTTGTATCTATATCATATGAATCATAGGTGTACAATCATTTTATTTTTTGTTTGCATATACTTCTGGGAAAGGAAATGTGTAGGTTGATTCTCTAAGATGGAAGACTCATATATATGTAGTTTTTGAGGGTAGAGATGAGTGGAATCCCATGGAATTATTCTATGATATGCACATTATATTTTAGGAGGGTCATCATTAGACCATCCCCATATCCAAAGAAGTGACCTCCAGTCTTCTAGAATGGGATAGAATGAGATAACTATTTTATATCAAGGGAATTTTCCAAAAATGTCTCAGATAATGATATATCTTCAAATTGGAACATAGATGGGGATAATACTCTTTTATTCCATTGGTAGGTATGGTTCTCATTACATATCACAAAGGAGTTCATATGAAAATCTCATTCATCATCATGGGTATTACATCCTGGTTTAACTATGATTAATCGAGTCATACAATGGCAATACTGGAGTATTTTTATTTAAGATGAGATTCGCAATGTCATCACATAGTGTTCCACCTATCAGCAGGTGAAGGTGGTACAATAGTGCATGACATATCATTTATTGCTATTGTGCATTGCTGAGGGGAAATGAGATTATGTTTTTATGGATTTCATGACTAGATTAACTAGATCACCTCACGTCAATGATAAAGTTTTGGTTGTTAGTGATCATTTGAAAAATGTATCCCACTTATTAAATGTATGATAGAAATTCTCGGTATATAATCTAGTAAGTCAGCACATCAGGGAGGTTTTATGTCTTCATGGTGGAGCACAATTTTTATTTTTTATATAATATATTACTTTATATCACAATTCTAGAAGGGGGTGCAGAAGGCCATAGGTATATAGGTGATTCTGAGCATGGAAGATCACCCACGAGCTAATAGACAAAAAATTGTATGACTTTGGTACAAGATGACATGCTCCATGCATGTGTCTATAACCATGGGGAATCATGAGAAAAACACATTCCTCTAGTTGAGTTCACTTATAATAACAACTTTTTGTCTTCCATCAAGATGGATCCTTATAAATAATTATATGGTAGGCTTTATAAATTACCTATGTGCATATTAGAGTCAAGGGAGGAATATTTTCATAGACCGTGTATTGTGTAAGAGGCTACAGAGTAGGTCCAGTTGATCAGAAAGTCAATGATGAAAGACCAGTCAATATATCAGTAATTTTCCAAATAATTCAAATAACATATTTTGTTTGAGGTTAGGATCAGGTTTTCATGGCATTATCACATTAGTTGGGCCATATATGTATTCTGGGGTAGTTTAATCTTCCCACCTGGTTCATTGGTCCAATTGAGGTTGTGAAATAGATCAGACCAGTGGCATACCATATAACACTTCATTTGAGATACATATCAATTCTTGATGTCTTTCATGTATCTCAACATCATTGATATTATCCAAACCCATCACATTTCATTATACCATATGAGGTTGAGTTGGATGAGGATTCTTTTTTCAAGGAGTATCAAGTTTGTATTTTGGATAAGTGTGTGATGACAATATGTGGCAGATATTTTCCATTGGAATGGGCTCTATGGAAACATGAATTAGTACAGAAACATATCTGGGAATGGGAAGATGTATATGAGCTTAGTGTGAAAACTCTTTATAGGTGATACCACTTTACCCTCAGAAGGACTACTTGGGGATGTGTTTCTTTATGGAGGAAAGGTTGTATCAACCTATATTTTCATAAAGGTATGAATCATCTATTGGTTCTGGTTCCAAATAATTTAAAAAGACTAAATAATGTTTCCCAATAGAGTCAAAAAGGACATGGGGGTGTCTAGAGCTTGTCTGGAGCCTGGAACATTGAAATTTTGGATAATAAACATGTCTTCATAGTTAGTGTAGATCATTCTAGTTATATAGAGGATCATTAGGGGCCGAAAAGATTTTATTAAACTATACGACCCCAGGAATAGACATGTCTGAACAACTACAGAGTATGTACACTAATATTCTTCATAATTTGTTAACATTTTAGGAAACTATTCTCATTATCCATTTGTTGTCTTCTATTAAGTTGCGGGATGATCACTATTTGGCCAAACTATGTTTCAAAGCATCCATCCCCCTATAATCAAGGATGAAATAAAATTTCAACCCTTAATGAATCATTAATCTTTTTTCCTTTTATCTGCACCTAATTCCAATGGATGAGTTCTTCTTCCACTTTTTGTGATCTTAAATCACCCCCTATCTAGGGATAGATTCATAAACCACATCCAATGTATGAATCAATTGTAATCAAGAGAAACTAATACATCTTGGAATGATCTACAATTCTCTCCCACCCTATTTCAGTTTATCATCGAATCCACAACACTAGTTATGAGAAAGATCATTTTACGTATTTTTAGGTTATTGGATTATCTCTTATTTTCCCTCAACCTACTTCAATTATGATGTCACCATCAGATGATGACTCATCAATGAACCTAAGTTTGGTTCTTTCATTATTTTAATTAAAAAATTTATCGTTCTTTCATTCAAACCATTGTGCCACAGATCGTCCTTTTCCATGAATTTCCCAAAAATTTATTTCACGATTACAATATGATATATAAAATTTTTTTAACTCCAAAGTATCATATGTTAGTAAATTTGGCGATGTTGACTTTAGTCGTGGACACCCCATGGATGTGCTGGATTGAATTTCCCTTTATAGTTAATTGTATTAATGTATAGAATGCCCCCTAATAATTCATCGTGGATTCTAAATAAATATTAACACTCTAATATAAATGTTTAATCAACCAAATACACTTAATAAGTGATTCACCCAACAGATCAATGGAATTTACCAAGTTGGTGATTTCCCTGTTGGCATTACCACATTCTAAGAACCTCGTTGATCTTTATGAATTGAATTTCCTTATTTTATTAAATTAAATGGATTAATTAGATTGAATGAATTATCCATGAAGATTTAATTTTAATTTAATTAATTTAATGATTTAAATTAAATGAATTATGAAACAGTGGAAATTATAGACCATTTGTTCTTGATTTATTGGTTAATTAAATGGAATTCTTATTCATGGATTATAATGGATTGGTAAATGATACGAATAAGATGAAATAACATTTGGAATATATTATTAATTTGATTACACATTGATATTGGATGAGGAATGACGGTGATGGTTCTATTTGGAATGATGGTTTCATGCTCCCTTACATCATATGTTGAGCATGGTGTCTCACACCATTGACACTATTTAGATGATTCACAGGTTACACAACATCTCCTTTTTTGATTATTGACATGATGTCACAATCACTATCATGTGTGAAGATCATGAAATATACCCCCACATTATGAGATAAAGGTCATGTACCACATCACATGAGTGTATACTTTTATTTAAATATGTTATGGATGTTTGAGTAATGCTCAGGTCTATCCAGCATGTTGTATTATTAGTGTATGGACACTTACATCTACACCTACATGGTTAATATATGTGTATGAAAAATATAACTATACTCTATATTATTAATATATATAATGAGACTAATCAGAGATTCATTTCAGCCTATGTTGATGTAGGTAGAGCGTTCAGGTGTACTTTCAGATCCTGAGTGGGTTATTTTTTATTTATTCAGTATTGTTTCATATTCAATATAACTAAAAAATATTTTTCATCTATAAAAACTACTTTTATTACATCTAATCAATGTTTGTGGTGTATTTTTTTGATTTTCTCTCACACCCTACATAGGCCATCATAGTTACGCTACTAGATTTCTTATCTATAGGATTATATAAGGGAAATTTTCCTATTACTGATTCTTGATAATCATTTCCTATTGATTGAGACTATGAGAAGAGAACTGAGATTATTCTTGAGAAGATAGTGGAGTAGTTTTTGTATTTTCGGTAATTTATTATGGGTATATTTCATAAACTTGTTGTTTGTCCCCCTTTTCATTAAAATCATGGCATAAATACATGTGTATGAAATTCCATTACGTCTTTTGATATTATTATTTAGTTTTGTAATTATTTACACATTCACTACTTATTTATTATGTTTATTAATATTTTTTTCCTTCTACTTTATTTTTATTATTCTATAAAATAATACACTCTAATATGAGGGTATAATCTCCCAACTATAACACCTTGAGACCATTTCTTATAGTTAGCAACCTTTATTGTACGAGGACGAAATGATGAGCCCTTGTGACCCACCAAATAAAGTCACAGGATAAGTAGATCCCAGGTTATGAAAATACATTTTTAATTTTACAGATTTGAGTTCTAATGGTTTTGAGGTGAGAGGAATTTAATTTCTTGATAAATATTACGTTACATAAGAATAATAATTACCTTTTTCTTGGTATGTGTTCCATTAGAGTAATCATGAAACCTTCCAAGCTATATAAGAATAACCATTGAGTTGTTTTGTGGTAAAAATACATAAAATAAGGGTTTGTATAACTAATATATATTCTACATAAGAATAAATTATTGTTTCTAATGATGTGTAAGATTAATCCAAATTTAAGTTATGTTGTGTTATATTTAGTTTCCCATGGCATAAGAGTGATTTACCACATACATAAACTATTATATAACAATATTAAATTGATATACTACCCTAGAGACATCACTAATACAACATTACTACAACGAATAAATTCTCCCCCACGGAACTCAGTGAATATAAATATCAACATCTACCATAATAAGTAGTTATCTATCCATAAAGACCTCCATATAATAAAATCAATGCCGATCTATTTTTATACACCCATAGTGCACTCCCTTTTCATGCATCCATCAAAACATATATTTCCTCTCTCCATGAATTCATTACAATTTCTTCATCTATTAGTTGGTATTTTTCAACCTACATAGACTCTAACTGTTTATCTATGTGTCCACCCTCAATAACCCTCCCATTTATAACCCAAATCTATTAGGAAAATATTGGCCCTCTAGGAATATCATTGTATTACTGGGTTTCCACCATGAGGGAATCTTCCCTTCTTAACCAATTTAATTTTCACAATATAAAATATCTCCCTTGGATATCCACATTATCCACTCTATCATTATTATTTTTACTAAAATGCATAGCCTAGTAACTAGTCACATCACCCACATCACTATTAACAATTTCATGAATATTATCGTAACACATAACTGTATTGTTCAACAACTGAGGTATATCACAATTCAGATCCTACAGAGTATAATCACCCCATGACATTAACATTACTTATATAAACTAATTCAACATCCTCATCTCATAGCCAACATATACCAGATTTTCTAATTTAATGTAACCATGATATCCAATCACCATTCCATATTCACTCTTCCATTTTTTCACACTAGATTAGTTATCTAGTTGTTAATTATAGATTTGAGTACCACAACAATTTTTTTCCTTTCCATAATCATCATATATTAAAATATTCTTGTTCAAAGACCATACTAGAAATTTCATGTCCCTATAGAATTTATAGAACATTGTGCATATCATAGTTGAAATGATATTCAGACTCCAAAATGTTTCATTAAACATTTCATAAATTGAACTAGCCTATGTATCTCAATGACACTTCATTCCTCATCCCTTGCTAACTCCTCTAGCCATTTTTTTGAATGTGGTACTGTCACTATGATGAAATAACATAGTAAGTAATAGAATTTTTAAATTTAATCATCTCTCCTCCAAAGTTTTATTTATTAATTTTTTCTATCCCAATATATAATTTCATCATGAGTATATAAAAATTATTCCATAAATTTTTGAAAATTAGAATTGATAACAATTTACCTCGACAAAAACATAACAAAAATACATATATTAATTGTAATCAACAATAAACATAATACATTTTTAAAAAATATATATGTATATTATATTTCATGGGATGGATATTTTAATAAAAATCATCATGGATAAGATCATAATCAGGATATTTATTACCCTTAGAATGTAGAAATGGATATTGAGGATTTTATTTCTTGATCATCCTCCCTATATTCATTGTATAATAATTCCATGGTATAGGTATTTGATTTCTATGGAGGAGAATCAGAAAAAAAAAATAATATTTTCAATCAGGAAGGGGTTAGATATTTCTCTCTTCGAAAAAATATGGAGTTAGAATCCTAATGAAGAAATATGTGGTGCATGTTGTGTAAAGAATAATATAGTTGATGAATATACCAATATTGGAATAATTTCAATCATCATTCTGGTTGTTTTTCAAAAATAGGTGAATCCATAGAATAATGAAGATCTACTATATAAAATATCTTCTATTTGATGATTTTTTAATTGGAAACGTATCTATGATGGGAATGGATTCTAACATATTATTGTTTTCTATATATGATATAAAAACAAAAAACCAGGGCTCAAGTTATATGGATCTTAGGCCTATTGTGCTACAGATATAGGAATTGGATCTCAACATCATATCCTTTGTTCTAAAGAAAACACATTCATTGTCAAGGGTTAGAATTCATGGAATTAATGTGGTTATTTCTCCCCCTTGGATCATTCATGAAAATTCAATATCAATTGATGTCTCAAATAGGGAAAACACTGAAAAACCATAGTATGATATTGGGATTATGATAGAGTCTTAATAAATTTTATCATAGTAAAAACATATTGAGAAAGTGAATATTTCTAAACATAATGACATAATTTCTTTGACCATAGTGTTTAGGAAGATTCATTTTTTAATTTGTTTCAATATCATTCATTTAATTAATAATAGAAAAAGGAATTTTTCTTAATCTAAATTCCCTTCTCATGGAAATAAAGAACACCTTTTCATTAATAAGACAGATATGCCAAATTTTTTTCCCAAATATGATTTATATCAAATATGAGACATCAATTTCGACATATGATATGAACATGATATATTCAGTACCTTATAAATCAGATTCTATAAAATATTTTATAGTTTTTAGGGAGATATTAGTATGTTCCAACATGAAGACATCAATAAGGGTTGGGCTAGTGAGAAAGAGTCCCACCTTGTGCGTCTGATTTATTCCAACAAGGAACCTAAAATTCTGGATCTAATTATAAAATTCCCAAATATTGATATAGTTTAATATAAAACATTTATTTAATGATTTATTGTGAAGAAGTAATTTCTAATTTATGTGACCAGCCAATTGGGACTACATTGATACATTATTATGATGAATTATCTTTAAAAAGTGATGAATATTTCCATGTTAATATAAGAAACTATCCCTATTTCATTAATTATGGGAATTAATTTACATATTTACCCATGTTTGTGGGAGTTAGTGGTGTGTTTTTTAAGGATTTTTTATACTTGGATGCTATTTCTATAAGTAAAAAACAATATTTTGACAATGAAGGTTCTAATATTGTTCCACCGAAATGGAAATTGAATCATAACAATGATTATAATTTATAGAAGAAAATGGATATAAGTTCTTCTCATATTTCCAAAATTCCTCATAAATTTCATAATATAAAAGTGGGACAAATAACTCAAGGAATTGTTTTGTGTTATTTCAAGATCAATTCTACTAATATGTTTGGGATCAAGAGATAGATGATGAATTTCTTTTCTTGATTCACTATTATTTATTTTTTAGTAATATAATAGAATTATAATGTGATAGCTTCAAATATATTATCTTCGATAAAATTTTGTTGAATATTATGGGTTCATTATTGATATCGGTGGCTCAGATGTATGGATGCATTTTTATGGGATATTTAGGATTATCATTCTATTATTGAGTTAATTTTTTTTTCTTCCATTTCTATTGTGAAACCCTTTTTTGGTGCCTTTCAATATTTTTATTACCATACTATGAACTCTATGAATATTTATTTTAAAAAATTGGAAAGGGATAGTTCATATAATAATCCTACACAAAAATTCATCAACTCATCATCACCATCATCTTTTGTAACATTCCATCAATTTCAGTTCAATATTCTATTTTAATATAATTATATTTCATCAAATTTACACATATCATTTCAAATAATTATATATTTCAACAATAATTCACCAATAAGAAATATATATCATTTTAATGAATCAATAAAAATAATTAATCACCCAATTCCCCTATCATAATTATTCTCTAATTTTATTTTAACACATATTCATTCATACAATTTAGTATGAATGTTCTACCAAACACTTTATATTAAAATAAGGGCATATTCATAAGGAATATTAAAATTGATTGTAATTTCAGTCACCCATGATGATTCCCTAATGAAATAATTTCTCAAACCTTAGAAGATAACCACTAAATGTTTCTCAAATATATTTCCTTATATCATTCTAATTCACCACCTATAAATTATTCATTATAAGAGCTTCACTATGAAAAAATATAGATAATTGATGTATTTTCTAAATAGTATTCCTATGATGACCAAAATAATTCCTCTATTCAATATCTCTACGTCCCTCAAATTTTAACCTCGTCAATTCCTTATATAACCTCCAGTTAAAAATTATATTAGTTTTATATATAATAAGTTCAATTCAACTGCAATTAATTCTTATCATATTATAGTCATTTCTACCAAAATATAGTTATGTCACTAATTTATTTTAAAAAAACAAAATTTAACGGTAAATACATATTAAATAAATAATTATTATGTTATACTAACTCCTAATATAATTGGGAAAATTAACCACACTGAGAATTACCAAATAAATTCACATGGTCAAACATTACATCTTAAACCCAAATATGAATTCGAAATTTTACTCTGATAATCATAAAATTACCATTTCATCATTTATATAAAAATATAATTAAAATTTTCAATAACACTATTTTTTTCATTATTACAAACACATTTTAAGTTAAAGTCACAATCACATCTCATATTGAAGGTTGATTTCAAAAGGGATACTCATCATTACTACTAATACATGTGGGTATCAATAGTTTTGGGTTATTTCAATGGTTATTTAAATCCTTAATACTCATATTAAGATAATAACGAACATAAATAATTCATTTTTATTTAATAAAAATTTAATTTTTGGAAAATCATAAATATAATAATTTTTTCATAATATAAGATACATTTATTTGATTATATCCCAAAGGAATATATTTATGATACCAATATTGAACTCCAATAAATAATTTCAAACACACTTATAGGAAATAAATAGAATACACGTCATGAATAAAATTATTTTAAATATCCATAATAAAAAAATACACCAACATCATTTTTTTATCAAACATAACATAATTTAATAAATAACATGTTTTTTAAGAAACAAAAAAAAAACACATTTTTAAAAACATATCCTTATCATATAATAAATCAATTAGTAAAAAATATAATATATTCTATAAAAATTTATTTTCATTTGAAATCACCATTCATTACATAAATATATATGTTGAATCTACATTTTAACTTTTACATAAAAACAAACATGATGAAAATGATTATAAAAAATCGATATTTTTGCTAAGTAAACAAATATACCAGAAGATTATATTAAAATCAATTAATATATTAATCCATCATCATAATGATTTATTTCATTGTATAATTTAAACCCCTTTGACTATTTTAAATACAATTTAAAATAAATAAGGCTATGGAATAAATATCACACTAACATTAAGGTAGAAAAAAAATTCTCAATTTATTTTGTTAAAGAAACTACTTTTCAAAAATGATTTAATTTTTAGGGAAATATTAATGTAATAAAATGATTATAACATTAAAGTATATATCAAAATAAAGAATGACTAATAACATTCATATAGAAACATCATAAAAATTATAACATTAAAAATATATATTTAAACCATTATCCATGATCATTAATATAAAATTTAATAAAAGATGATAGAGGATACAAATCAGATATGATTCCTATAATTTATATAACTGTGATATACACCCTGAGATTTATCAACATAAATATTATATACAAAAAACACAAAATCTCATAAATCTTCACCTTACAAAATCAACCAAAATCAGCATAACCCATGGGAAACTAATTGTGCGATGGAAATATGTTTATTATTCTCTAAATAATATGTACATACATCCAGGAGATATCCAATGGAATCCATTTAAAAATATCATTGATATATATTGTTTTTTATATGATCCTTTGAATCCCATGACACAAATCACAAAATAAATGAAAATAAATAATGAACAATTGTTAAGGAGCATGAACAAAAGGAATGGATGGTTCTAATGAAGATGATAAAAAATGAAGGAAAAGTGTTAGTAGAGTATCTTGTCTTATGAATGGAAAAATTAGAATAAAAATGTGATGGTAGAGAAAATGTGAAAAACCTAGTTTTAAAAACAAAAATAAGACTAAAAAGTCAAACTACATTGTTTTAAAACTATGAAGCTAACCTATTTTCATATAATATCCATCAAATGGAAGAATGAATGATTTTTATAATGGATTAAAAATAATTCTCAAAAATATTACATAGTATAGTAACCTCAATTTCACCTCAATTCACCTCATGAAATCTTCTAAAACCTATATAACTCGTATTAATTAATCCCAAGGTTTTCATTAATCGTATCTAATCTTTTAATCATAATAAAATGACCATTAAAAAGTACCATACAAATTTATTGTAGTTTTTTGTATTTTTTTTCAATTATGTGTGAGGATCATTGAAAGCTATATAAAATATTATGGAAATAAATTATTGTTTTTGAGAATTTCTATGTATGTTATTCATAATGAACATTCATTTCATGAAGGTATGGATTATTCTGTTTGTTATCCAAATTCATTTAATAATCTCTTATAATGTTTCCTAATTGATTCATAGAGGTCATGAGGGGGTGTGAGGATTTTTCAGAGCCCATAACCCCATAATTTTGTTAAATAATCTAGGATGCATAACTAGTAAATACTTTAAACATATCCTACATGTTCTCTTCTAAACAAGTATGGTGACTCAGAGGATATGTATTGTAACACACTGACCCCAGTTACCTAGAGTTGGTGAATTATTACATAACATTGGCATGAACACAAAAGATCAAGTCTCGAAAGACTGATTAGGTTAGTAGCCTTGGAATCAATAGATACATTCATAATGATTACATTACATCATAAAGGGAAAAAACAACAACATCTTATCTCCATATACCACACTCACATCCCCTCATACTGTCCATGCAGGTAATTCATAAAATACTTATTCACATCCTGGGAAAAAATAAAACATAGAATGGGGTGAGATCAGATTCCCAGTAAGGATAATTATGTAGCAGAAACATTCATAAATAAGCATAAACCATTAAGGCAATGTATAACTAAAACAAAATCCTTATAAACATGAAATTCAGCATAATATGGATGAAATAAAATGAAATAATTCAATTTATTTATTCACAAAGATATTCTACTAGTCGAATAATCACATTAAATATCAATAACCACTTTCATAATGATGGAATTCAAAATGCCAAACTATCATAAACAAATAGTAAAGGCCTTGTGCCAAGACTACAAATAAGATTTTGTTAAGGCTTTGTTCCAAGACACTTTTTTTGTCTCATGAGACCTACCGATACATCAAGGAGCTATAGCGGGGTCCACCCGTCACTTATTACGTCCAATGCACTCCACATATAAACAGGTTTAAACATAACATAAACATTCGTATTAAAACTAGCATACGAAATGTCAATAATTTTTTTCCATAAACCATGAATGGTATAAAAATAACACATCCATAGTCAACCATAACAAAATACCTTCAATACAATATGGAAGTTTTTTATCATAATAAATAAACTTTAAATAAGCTTAAAATCCATCAAAGGATGTTGACATAGATGAAATCAAATCTATTTGAGAGAAATATATCTTTTTTCGAAATGATTTAAAAGTCAAAAAATTATAAAATAAAACAATTACATTGAAAATATACTTATAATATTGTAAGGAATGTTTAAAAGATTTTAGAATGGCGGAAAATAGCCGCACCTGCCGTAGAAGTTAAAAAATGTCATCCTTACCTTAATTCTGTCAAAAATGTTAAAAAGGACCATGTTTAGAAAATGACTGAAAGATTAATTTATAAACATCTTATAAAAATTCAAAAAAGGTTATAAATGACATTAACCAATAGTTTGTAAAATAGTAAGAATTATTTGAAATACATTTTTAAGAAACATGGATGTGGATAATAAAGAGGCCCTAATAGATAATTACGTATAAACAACCATGTATAATAAAGAGATTGTGAAATAAACCCTTACCATGTACATTTCCTTGGTTGAGGGTAGTTTAACCTCCTGTATAATTGTTAAATTGTTGTTATTAAATTATAAAAGAATCATATACATTAATATTATATCATATATGATCTTTTAACATTTCTTTGTTAATAATATCTTAGTATTATCGTCGTTTCAAGTGTTAACTTACTCGTTTTCTTTTATATGTTTTTTCAAATATATCTTGTTTGTTTTGGATAGGTTGTATATTATTCATATCCTGAATTATATCAAGTACTTAAACATTATTCTTAATCATCAAATGAAAATTAGTCTTGAATGGATATGATGGGGAATGAATCTCATCGCGTTCGTGGAGGCGGTAGTCCATACATACGCACGAGCGACAATATCATTCTTTTGATATTAAAATAATATAGAATTGAATGGTATATAATATATAAAGAATCATTATAATGTCATATTTATTATTTACTTCAATTATAAATCATTACCATACCCATCCAAATAATAATCTTTTGAATAACAATTACACCACGACGTGGAGACGGTAAGCCGTACGTACGCACGTATTGTGACATGTCATTCAAAGGATGGATAGAATACTGAATATGGTTGTAACATATTTATTATAGTGTCATAGTATATTGATGATATTGGAGTTATTATTTTAGAATGGAAATTACAAAGAAAGAAGAAGTTGAAGAAGAAAGGAACATAAAAGAGGGTGGTGAAAACATTACCTCTTCTTCGGGTTCTTCCTTTTGATTTGATCACAAGGGATCTTTGGATTGAATTATTATCAAACTAAGGCCTCTAGGTTGAAGTGAAGGAAGTTGAGAGGTTATTTTGTTTGGGGATGGCTGAACCAAAAGGCTCTGATGATATGAATTTGAGAGAAGGTTGAGTGCCATTTTATAAGAGGGGTGAGGGGCACCTTTAAAAATACATAAAATATTATTTTATAATAAGTTCATATTCATTTTATAATGGCTCCAAAGTGACATATATCGAGGCTAAGGTGGGAATGGGTCGAAATACTTTCAACAAATAAATTTTAGACCGGTTTTTGTTAGAATATTAACCTTATCATTTATATTAAACTCTTAGTTAAATTGTTTGACATATACCTTGTCTCTTTGTATTTTTATATTATATGGTTAATAAACATACTATAAATATCCAAACGAACATGCAGTGGTTCATTAATGATACACCTATAATAATATAAGCCTTTTGGATAAACATTAGATTTTTAGGAATATAATTTTAATTAATAATATAATATTTTTTTAAGAAACTATTTTATGTCAATTTTGACACTATTTGGTATTTTGTTTTTTCTAAAATAAAAATAGAATTATTACTTCGAAAATAATTCATATAAATAACCCTAATATGTTATATTAACCTAAAAAATTAGTTTCATTCAAAAAAAGCATCAAATTACATTTATTTGGATATTTATAATGTCATTTATTTTAATATTTCATTAATTAGGTAATTACTACATCATCATTGTGTCATAAATTAGTTAAATTATTTAACGTATAAATTTTATAAATAAAATATCATTATGTTTGAAAATTTTGAATCTTTATAATTAATATTTATAATCTAATTTATATTCTGTATAACCCTATATTACAAATGTTTTAGTAATTTAACATTGATTTTATCTCTTTTAACACTTCTTTGAATTAAATAACAATAAATTTCCTAATATAATATATGTGGACAAAATAGGTTCATATTTTATTTCTAAGGTTTTTATTGGTATAATTATACTTATCCAATAGAGTTATGACATGTGTTAGGGTAATAATAATATAATGTTTACCCTTAATTACCCTATTTACTTTTAACCTTGGTAAATAAAAGTTAAAAGTGACTATTCACCATAAATTATCTTTATCTTATTTAACTAAATTTTAATCCTTGATATTAACCATGTCTCTATGATTTTCAAAATTCTAATGACAGAATGGGTAAAATAATGTTTTATGTGAATTTGCAAATTTTCTTAGGAGATGGGTAAAAGACGGTGAAAAGCTAAATAAAATTTTAATATATCTAAAATTATTATAAACTAAATACAATGAATTACATAGAACTTATTTAAGTATTATGTATCTATTTTGACCGAAAATAAATAATTATTTAAATAAAAATTTAGTTTTAAACTATAACTCCGTGTTTTTCACTATTCATCAAAAATTGAACGTTTTCAGAAAAATACCAAAATTTCACCCTAGCATAATTCTGATATTCTGAATTCAAAAATGAATTCCATTTTAAAAGATAAAATTTATATAATTTCAAATGGTGGTTATTACTATTCATAATGACTAGTTTTATTTGTTGTCGTGTGTGTTAGAACTTGAAGTTGCGTACAATGCAAGCTATTGAATTATTCAAAGGGAAGCATACCGTGAAAGCTTGGGGTGTTACATTCTACCCTCCTTCAAATAATTTCGTCATTGAAATTTCAAGAATACTACCGCCTGAAAAGACTCAGGTGGTTCTTCATCATAGGTTCCCCGGGATCCCACGTTGCCTCTTCCATCTTTTAGTTTCTCCATAGATCTTTTACCAGACAAGTAATCCAGTTTTTCAACACTTGTTCTATTGTATCAAGAATCCTGACCGGATCTTCACAATAAGATAGATCAGGTTCCAGTTATACTTCCTCATAAGTGAGTACATGTGTTGGGTCAGTCATTTATTTTTCTCAACAGTGATACATGAAACACATTGTGAACTTGGCAGAGATTTGGCAGCATTGCAAAATGGTAAGCTACAACCCCAATTCGTTATAGAATTTCGAAAGGTCCTATGTACCTGGGACTCATTTTACCTTTTTATCGAAACATATAACTCCCTTCCATGGAGATACCTTTAAGAAAACATGATCTTTTACTTGAAATTCCAAATCCTTCCTTGGTTTATCTGCCTAGATCTTTTGCCTACTTTGAGATGCTCTGATGTGGTTTTGTATTACCTTCACCTTTTCCATCGTTTTCTCCACGAGTTCTGGGCCTACAAGTTTTATTTCACCAACATCATCCCAACATGTTGATGAGCGAAATATCTTTCCATATAACTCTTCATATGGTGCCATCTGAATACTCGAATGGTAGCTATTGTTATAGGAAACTTCTACCAGAAGTAAATTTTGATCCCACATACCCTAAAAGTCAAGTGAGCAAGATCTCAACATGTCTTCTAAGGTTTGAATAGTCCATTATGATTTTCCATCTGTAAGATAGTGGTAGGTAGTGCTCAAACAAAGTTTAGTATATGAGTACTTCTAAAGACTCTTCTAGAATCTTGTAGTAAAACGGGGATCACGATCAGAAACAATCGATAGTGGTACTCCATGATGTCTCAAAACATCATTAATATATAGTCTTGGTAGACGTTAAAGTGGTAGATCTTCTCTTATCACAAGAAAAAGTGCTGACTTGGTAAGATGATCAACAATGACCCATATTGCATCGTTCATTCTAGGAGTCTTTGGTAGCCACATGACATAGTCCATCGTGATATTATTCCATTTCCACTCAGGTATGGAAAGAGGTTTCATGACTCCTCCAGGTTGTTGTCTTGCAGCTTTCACTTGTTGACAAACCATACATCTTGACACAAAATCAGCAATCTCCCTATTCAAGTCGACCCACCAAAATAGTTCCTTCAAATCTCTATACATTTTGCTGCTCCCAGGGCGTATAAGGAAATTGGAACTATGAGAATCTCCCAATAATTCCGTTTTTAGATTAGGTATATCGGGAACACAAAGTCTCCCCCCAAATTTTAAAATTCCTTCTTCATACACAAAGTCACTCAATCTACCATCATTTAAAGCTTTAATATTCTATTTAAACTCTTCATCATTGGTCTGAGAAGTCTTTATCCTTTCTATTAATGATGGTTTGGAAAACATTTGAAAATGTATTGAGGTTTCATCTTCCATGGTGATTCCCATAACCATCATTACTAGATCCATGTATATAGGATTCTTTTGGACTCTCATCATATTCAAAACTCCGTGATATTTTCTGTTCAAAGAATCTTCCACCTTATTTTCCATCCCCAAGTGGTAGTGTATCGTGAAATCATGTACCTTGGGTAGTTCAAGCCATCACCTTTGCCTCATGTTAATTTCTCTCCGTGAGAAAATGTACTTCAAACTCTTGTGATTGGTGTATATCTCACATTTTTCACCATAGAGATGATGTATCCATATCCCCAGTGCAGAGAATACAGTATCTAACTCAAGACCATGAGTTGGATAGTTTTTCGCATGATGTTTCAGTTGTTGTGATGCATAGGAAATTACCTTATCATTCTGTATAAGGACAAAAACAAGTCCTTTCTTTGAAGCATCAGTATAAATAACAAACCCATCATTCCTCGATGGTGGAGTCAATATAAGAGCATTAAATAATCTTCTATTCAGTTCTTCCAAACATTCTTCACACTATTTTTTCCAAATAAATTTAACCCCTTTACATGTGAGCTTCCTTAATGGGCTAGTCAATCGGGAAAAATTCTAGATGAAACACCGATAATAACCTGCTAAAGCATTAAAATGGCATACCTCAATTATAATCGTTGGTGTTTTCCATTATTGGATTTCTCTTTTCTTAGAAGGATCGATAGAGATTCCATCCTTAGAGACAATATGACCAAGAAAGGTGATCTCCTAAAGCCAAAATTCACACTTGCTAAACATCCCATATAATTCATGTCTTCTAGGAGCCTTTAGGATAATGTGCAACTGATTTTCATGATCTTCGTAGCTTTTGGATTATACCAAGATACCATCAATAAAATGCACCACAAATCATCAAGATATTCCTTGAAAACACTATTAATTAGATCCATGAATACAGAGGGTGCATTAGTCAATCCAAAATGCATTACTGTAAACTCGTAATGGTTGTACCTGGTTTGAAATTATATATTTGGAATGTCTTATTTCATCACACAAAACTGATGGTATCCAGATCGAAGTTCAATCATTAAAAAACATTGATCTCCATACAGTTGGTCAAATAATTCATCAATGTGAGGTAGGGGATACATGTTCTTTATTGTTAAAGCATTGATTTCCATGTAGTCGATACATAACCTCATAGATCCATCATTATTCGTAACAAAAAGGATAGGGGATACCCATGGAGAAACATTAGGCTGAATAAATCCTTTATTACTCAATTCCTCTAGTTTTTATTAGTTCAACTAATTCCACAGTGGACATTCAATAAGGGGTCATCAATATAGGCCTTGAACCAGGAATTAAATAAATGGAAAACTCAAATTCTCATTCTGGATGATGTCTATGTAAATATTTCAGAAACACATCTACATATTCTTTCACAGTAGGTACATACACTATATGAACATTAAATTCCTCACCCACCGTTATTTCATTCTCTTCCTTCCCGATAATTGAATTCAGTTGAGCTACTGGGGGTGGATCTAGATAAGAATTAGGTGGTGACGATTCTGCTCTAAAGATAAGGTGTTCCTTATCATCATCATCAAAAATCATAACCTCCTTCTTATTACAATAAATATTTACATCATGGTCTGAAAGCCAATCCATACCGAGGATTATATCAAATTCAATTATGGGTATGATGATGAGATCAGCAGATAAATAACATGTATGTTCTCTAATGGGGACTGATTCACAAAACATTGTTGCAATGATACTTCCCTTAGGAGTTTTGACTGAAAAATCTCTTGTTAAATAAAATTGGAAATAACTAATTTTCATAGAAAACAGGGAAGATATGAAACAATGAGATGATCTAGAATCAAATGAAGCATTTTCAAAACTTGATGAAACCATTAAATAACCTGCCCACACGTCATTCAGAGCTTCTACCTCAGCAGTAGTGATAGAATAATCTTGGCCTTGATCACTTGGCCTTTTTTGAGGTAAGTTTCCCTGACGCGTAGTAAATTCATTTGAATAATTTCCCATCTCCCTGCAATTGTTGCATTGATCATCAGTAGATTTGTTCTTCCCCTTACAATAACGAGTTTGGTGGCCTTTTTCCAAACACATGTAACTAACTAACATTCCCTTCAAGAAACTACCAGGGTGTTTCTTCTCACATTTACTGCATCATGGATATTAAACATTTCTCATCATCCCCTTATTTCTATTCCCAGAGGGATTAGTATATCTCTTCTTCTCTTGCTTTGATTTAATGTCATAAGACATAGAGAATTATTTTTCTGTCTTGATAACACATGAGACAATATATTCATATGATGAAAAGGATTGTGAGACTAATGCTTGACAGAGAAATGGTTTTAACCCATAAAATAAATGATCAATATTACACCTTGGGTAATATACATAATCTGCTGCATGCCTTGCTAACCATGTAAATTTAGCCTCATACTTTGTGACATTCTCATCCTCCTTTTGTCGTAGACTCAGATATTGCCTTTCCATATCTTCTCGATGGTCACGAGGAATGTATTTTTCTGTGAGATGATCTTTAAACTCCCTATATTCCATATTTGATGCTTCCTCATCATCCTTGTTGTTTTGAATCAATGACCACTATTGATCAGCATCTCCAGTAAGGTGGTAAACGTCAGTGACAAATTTTACCTTTTGCTACTCCCCAAAGTGTCGAATATTTTCCCTACGGAATTTATCCATATCTCAGCAACTAATTCATTTGTACTCCCATTGAATTTATATGGTTTTTGCCTTATGTAGCGATCTAATATTGCTCCTCCATGCTGTGGATCTGGGTGCTCCCTACGGGTAAGGTTATTATTCATAACCTGAGTAAGTTGTCCCAGTATGGTGATTAGATGATCAACAGCAGTAGTATTACCAGCTCCACTATAATTATCTTGAGCTGGAGGGAAATCCCTACATGGAGTGTGTGCATTGGTATGTTTTCCATTCCTTCCACTAGGCGCCATTTCTAAACAATGTCATAAACTAGATCTGTTTATGAATCGAAATACATAATTCCAAACTTGTAAAACACTTCACATAAATTGAACAGTTTATGGATATAATCCATAATCATAAAAATGCTTTCATTGAGGAAATATATACTCATAAACCATTCATAATGGTTTTTAAATAAATTCATAATTATCTTAACCATATCCCCTGGGAGAGTCGTAACCAAGAGTAAATCAAGGCCCATTGTAGAGCACCATTTCCCGTTCGAGTCTAGATCAAAGCGGTGTTTTCAGGTTTTACCCCTAGGTACCTCTATGCCAGATCCGCCTCTACCTGCTCGTATCCAGATAGGGATTTATTTCTTGGAAAACTCATAAAATTTCTACAGTACCCAAATTCTAGGAAGTTATTATATAATAATCCTCAAAGTCTATCTTAGGGAAATGTGCTCTAATCAGAGTTTATCTAAATCTAGCTCCCAAGGATTGTACTAAACTTCCTATGATACCAACTGTAATGCCCCGACCGTGGTTACCAAGAGTCGATGCATTATTACATTACATTGGCATGATCACAAAAGATCAAGTATTGTAAACTGATTAGTTTAGTAGGCTTGGAATCACTAGATACATTAATAAAGTTTACATTACATCATAATGTGAAAAACTACAACAACATATTTTCTCTATAGACCACACTCACATCCCCTCATATTATCCCTACATGTCATTCATAAAATACATCTTCACATCCTCATAAAAAATAAATCATAAAAAGTGGTGAGCTCAGTTTCCCAGTAAGGATAACAATATAGCGGAAACTTTTATAAATAAGCATAAACATTTAAGGAAACGTATAACTAATAAAAACCTTATAAACATAAAATTCAGCATAATATGGTAGAAATAAAATGATATAATGCCATTTACATATTCACATTGATATTCTACTAGTTGAATAATCACATGAAATATCAATAACCACTTTCATAATGATAGAATGCATAATTTCAGACTATCATAACCACATATTCAAGACCTTGTGGCAAGACTGCAAATAAGATTTTTTCAAGGACATTATCCAAGACAGTAGTTTTTCTCATTAGACCTACCGATTCATCGAGGATCTATAGTGGGCTCCACCCATCACATACTAAGTCCAATGCATTCCTCATATGAAAAGGTTTAAACATAACATAAACATTCGTATTAAAACTAGAATACAAAATGTCAATACATTCTCCATAAACCATGAATGGTATAAAAATAAAACATTCATATTTAAAAATATCACAAAACCACCAATACAATATAGAAGTTTTGTATCATAATAAATCTACATCAAATATGATTAAAAATCATCAAAGTATGTTGAAATAGATGAAATCAAAACAATTTGAGAGAAATATCTCTTTTTTGAAATAAGTTAAAAGTCACATAACTATAAATAAAACATTTATATTGAAAATATCTTTATAATCTTGTAAGTAAAGATTATATGATTTTGGAATGGTGGAAAATAGCCACACCTGTCATATAAGTTAAAAAAATACATTCTTACCTTAATTCTATTGAAAAGGTTAAAAAGGAACTTGTTTGGAATTCAACAAAAAGATTCCTTTATAAACATCTTATAAAAATTAAAACAGGAGTATAAATGACCTTAACCCATAGTCTGTAAAATAGTAAGAATGATTTGAAAAACTTTTTTAAGAAACATGGATGTCGATGATAAAGAGGTCCCAGCAGATAATTTCGTATAAACAACCTTGGATAATGAAGTGATTGGAAAATAAATCCTTACCTTGTACTTTTCCTTGGTTGAGGGTAGTTAATCTATTGTATAATGGTGAAATAGTTTTTATTATATTATACAAGAATCATATACATTAGTATGATATCATATATGATCTTTTAACATTTCATTGTTAATAATATCTTAGTATTATCGTCATTCCGGGTGTCATCTTACTAGTTTTATTTTTATATGTTTTGTTACATAAGCCATGTTATTTATGGATAGGTTGTATCATATTAATATCCATAATGATATAAAGTCTTTAAAAATAATTTTTAATCTTCAATTGAAAATTAGTCTTGAATGGATATGATTGGGAATGAATCTCAACGCGTTCGTGGAGACGGTTGTCCATACGTACGCACAAGCGACAATATCATTATTTTGATATTAAAATAATATATAATTGGATGTTATATCATATAAATAATAATTATAGTGTTATATTTATTATTTACTTAAATTAAACATCATTATCATACCCATCCAAATAATAATGTTTTGAATAACAATTACACCATGACATGGAGACGGTAAGCCGTGCGTATACACGTATGGTGACATGTCATTCAAAGGATGGATAGAATACTTAATATGGTTGAAAAATATTTATAATAACATTACATTATATAGAACATACTATAGTTAGTATTTTATAATGTAAATAACAAAGGAATAAGATGTGAACAAAGAAAAGAACGTGAAAGAGGGTGGTGAAAACATTAACTCTATTTCGGGTTCTTCCTTTTTATTTGATCAAAAGGGCTCCATAGGTTGGCTTTCGGATCAATCTATGGCCTCTAGGTTGATGTGATGGAGGTGTAGATGATATTTGGGTAGGGTTTGGTAGAACCAAAAGGCTTTGATGATATGAATTTGATAGAAGGGGGACTGACCTTTTATAAGAGGGGTGAGAGGCACTATAGGAAAAACTTAAAATATTATTTTATATTAAGTTCATATTCTGTTTATAATGTCTTGAAAGTGACTTATTTCTAGGATAAGGTGAGGATGGGTCTAAATCCATTCAACCAATATATTTTAGATAGGTTTCAGTCACTATATTAACCTTATCATTTATATTTAACTCTTAGTTAAATAGTTTGACATTTACCATGTCTCTTTGCTTTTTTAAATTATATGGTTAATAAACATTCTATATACTTACAAAAACACCCCAAGTTTTTCATTAATGATACACATTTAATTATATATGTCCTTTGACCGAACATTAGGTTTTTAGGAATAGAATATGAATTAATAATATAATATTTGTTTTAAAAACTCTTTTATGTCAATTTTGACATTATTTGATATTTTGTTTTTTCTAAATTCATAACAATGTTATTACATAATAATAAATTAATTTAACCTACCCTAATATGTTATATTAATCTAGAAAATTAGTGTAATTAAATAAAAAAAGTCTCAAATTTCATTTATTTTGATATTCATAATATCAATTATTTTAATATTTCATTAATTAAGTAATTATTGAATCACCATCTTGTCCTAAATAAATTAAATTATTTAATGTCTAAAAATAATAAATAAAATATAATTATCTGGGAAGTCTTTTTAGCTTTCTAATTAATATTTATAATTGAATATATCTTATGTATAACCCTATATTATAAATGTTTTAGTTATTTAACATTGATTTTATCTCTTTTAACACTTCATTGAATTAAATAATAATAACTGTCCTAGTCTAATCCATGTGGACCAAATAGGTTCATATTCTATTCATAAGGTAGTTTTTGGTCTAATAATACTTATCCAATAGAATTAGGGCATGTGTTATGGTCATAATAATATCATTTTTACCCTTAATTACCCTATTTACTTTTAACCGTGGTAAATAAAAGTAAAATGTTACTATTCACCAAAAAAATATTTTTATTTTATTGAACCACATTTTACTCCTTGATATTAACCTTGTCTCTCGTATTTTCAGAATTCCACTCACAGAAGTTGTAAAATTATGTTTTATGTGAATTTTCAAATTCTCATAGGAGATGGGTAAAAGAAGGTAAAAATTTCAATAAAATTTTAATATATCTAAAATTATTATAATCTGACTCTAATGAATTACATTTATATTATATAGGTATTATGTATATATTTTGACATAAAATAAATAAAAATATATTAAATAATTATTAATATAAAAATTCAGTTTTAAACTATAACTCAGTGTTTTCACTATTTATAAAAATTTTCATGTTTTTAGAAAAATACCAAATTTTCACCCTAGGCTAATTTAGATATTCCAAATACAATAATGAAGTCCATTTTAAAAGTTAAAATTTATATAATTTCAAAAGGTGGGTATTACTATTCTTAATGGCTAGTTTGATTTGTTGTGGTGTGCGTTAGAACTCGAAGTTGCGTACAATGTAAGCTATTGCATTATTCAAAGGGAAGTGTATTGTGGAATCTTGGGGAGTTACATGTATGGGTTGCATTGTTTTTTTCAACCATGAAACCCCAAAAATATCTTGATGTAAAAACTGCATAGTTTAAGGAGTAGTATTTCTCACAATTGGCACCTGAATAGGGAAACTGTGCACCATAACCATGAGGGGTATTCCCATAATCAGTGGGTTGAGCATTGTTTGCAGCAAATTTGGCCAAACTATATGTCCAAACCATGTTCCCATACAATTGAGGGTGAAATAGTGTTTTACCATTAATTAATTCTTAAACATGTTTTTTATTTTCTCCTCTCCTCATTCCAGTAGATGAGTTCTTTATGCACCTTCTGGGATCTCCAATATCCTCCTACATAGTTAATATGATATCTCCCGTGTCCGACGTCTAAATAATGATCTTCCATAAGAACATCATCTTTCTAGGTATGATCTCAAATCCTCTCTCATGATATAATAGTTTATCTTATGAACATTTGATCTATTTAGATGCAATCTCATTTTCCTTTATTTATAGGGAGTTGGACCATTTGTTTGTTTTCCCTCAACCTACTTTGAATATTAGACTACCATCAGTTGATGAGTCATCAAAAAACCTAATGTTGGTGGTCTCAACATATTCCCTAAAAGTTCTAGTGTTTTTTGTAGATGTGTTGTTCTGATGCATGTTCACATTGGCAACATATTTCCCTAAAATGGATTTTATGATTCCAATTTGATATACACACCTTATTTAACACAAAAGTATCATTGTTTAGTAAATTAGAAGACATTTACCTCCATTATTGACACCCGTTGGGTATTCCATCTTGAATTTAACTTTAAATTTAATTGTATAAATTATTATAATTCCTCTTAATAATTGGTAAGGGATTGTAATTGGATTTTCCCACCTTAATATAAATTTCTAATGAATACAAGGAACCATATAAGTGAATCCTTATATATAAATGAAATTTCTCTATTTTATTATTTCCTTCTTGGCATTCACACCTTCAAAGTGCATCATTGATCCTTTTTAATTGATTTTCCTAGTTTTATTAAATTAAATGGATTTATTACATGGAATGTCTTATTCATGATGGTATTATTCTCCTTATATGAATTGAATGTTTTGGATGAAATTAATTATGAAAGGGGGGAATGGACACAACATTTTTTCATGTTTTACTAAATGAAAAAATTGAATGTATCTCAACATCAATGATATTATCCAAACCCATCACATTTCATTCTACTCGTTGTGGTTGAGTTGGATGAGGATGCTTACTTCATGGAGTATCTTGTTTTTATTATAGATAAGAGTTTGATGAAAGTATGTGAAAGATATTTTTCATTGGAATGGGCTTTATGGAAACATCACTGAGTACAGAAACATATCTGGGAATGGGAATATGTATACAATCATAGAGTTAGAATTATTTATAGGTGATACCACTTTACCCTCATAAAGAAAACTTGATGATGTGTTTCTTTAAGGAGGACATGTTGTATCAACCTATATTTTCATAAAGGTATGAATCATCTATTTGTTCTTGTTCAAATTCATTTAAAAAGTCCTAATAATGTTTCCCAATAGAGTCAGAAAGAACATGAGGGTGTCTAGAGCTTCACTGGAGCAAGGAAGATCTACAGTTTGGAAAATAAACATGGATTCAAAGATAGTATAGATCATTCTGGTTATATAGAGGATCATCAGGGGCAGTAAAGATTTTATAAAACTATGCGACCCCACGAACACACATGTGCGAAAACCTACAGAGTATGTACAATGACATTTCTCATAGTTTGTTCACATTTTAGGAACCTATTCCCATTATCCATTGGTTTTCTTATATTATGTTGTGGGATGATCACAATTTTTCCAAACTATGTTACAGAACTTTCATTCCCATATATTCAAGGATGAAAAAAAATTACACCATTAATGAATTTTTAAACTTGTTTTCCTTTTCGATACACCTAATTCCAATGGATGAGTTCTTCTACAAATTTATGTAATCATAAATCACCCCCTATCTTGTGATAGAGACATCAACCACATCCAATGTATGAATCATGTGACATCAAGATCAATAAATCCATCATTGAATGATCTACAATTCTCTCCCACCCAATTTCAGTTTATCTTCGAATCCACCACTCTAGTTAGGTTCAAGATCTTTTTACTTATTTTTTGGTTGTGAGATTATCTCTTATTTTCCCTCAACCTACATTGATTCTGTTGTAATCATCAGATGGTGAGTCATCAAAGAACTTAATTTGGGTGGTTTTTTCATTTTAATAAAAACTAATTATAGTTTTTTCATTCATACCTTTTGGACACAGATTGTCCATTTCCATGAATTTCCATAAAATTTATTTCATGATTCCAATATGATATATAAACGTTTTTTAACTCCAAATAATAATATTTTAGTAAATTAGGCGATGTTGACTTAAGTTGGGGACACCCCATTGATGGACTGGCTTGAATTTCCCTTCATAGTTAAGTGTATAAATGTATAGAATGTCTCCTAATAATTAATCATGGATTCAAAAAAAAAATTTCCACTCTCATATAAATGTTAAATCATCCAAACACACTTATAAGTGATTCAACCAACAAATTATTGGAATTACCCATGTAGGTGATTTCCCTATTATCATTACCACCTTCTTAGAACCTCATTGATCTTTATGAATTGAATTTACATATTTTATTAAATTAATTTGATAAATTATATGTAATGAACTATCCATGATGGTTTTCTTTGAATTTAATGAATTGAATGTTTTAAATTAAATGAATTATGAAAGGGTGGAAAGTCTAGACCATTTGTTCTTGTTTTATTGGATAATTAAATGGAATTTTTATTCATGCATTATATTGGATTGGTAAATGTGACGAATGAGAGGAAATAACACATGGATTATATTATTAATTTGATTACACATAGATATTGGAAGAGGAATGATGGTGATGGTTCTGTTTGGCATGATGTTTTCATGCTCCCTTATATTGTATGTTTAGCATGACGTCTCACACCATTGACACTATCTGGATTATAGGCAGGATACACAACATCTCCAATATTGATTATTGACATGATGTCACCTTCACTATCATGAGTGAATATCATGAAATATACCCCACATTATGAGATAGAGGTCATGTACCACATCACATGAGCAATAATATCATTTAGATAGGTTATGGATGTTTGATTAATGCTCAGGTCCATCCAGCACATAGTATTATTAGTTTATGTCCACTTACTTCCACACCTACTTGGTTAATATGCGTGCATGAAATATATAACTATAATATATATTATTAATATATATAATGTGTCTAATCTGGCATTCATTCCAGCCTACATTAAAGCAGGTAGAGCTTCCAGGACTACTTTCATATCTTGAGTGGGTTAATTTTTATTTATTCGTAATTGTTTCATGTTCTATATAACTAAAAAATATTTTTTATCTGTAAAAACTAATTTTATTACATCTAGACAATGTTTTTGGTGTCATTCTTTGATTTTATCTCACACCCTACTCAGGTCATCATTTGTACCCAAAGAGATTTATTATCTATAGGAATATACAAGGCAAAGTGTCCTATTACTAATTATTGATATTCATTGCCTATAGTTGGAGAATATGAGAAGAGAACTGATATTATTCTCGAGAATCTAGTGGAGTAGTTTCTGTATGTATTAAAAATTTTTTCTGGATTATTTTAGATACTTGTTCCTTGTCCCCCTTTTCTTTAAAATCATGGTATTAATACATGTATATGACATTGCATTTTGTCTTTTGATATTATTATTTAGATGTGTCATTATTTACACTTTCATTGCTTATTTATTATGTCTATTCATATTTGTTTTACCTTCTATTGTATTTTTATTATTATATCAAATAGGACACTCTAATATGAGGGTATAGTCTACCAACTATACCAATTTAAGGCCATTTTCTTCTAGTCAGCATCCTCTACTTTACGAGGAGGTAACGTTGAGCCAATGTGACCCACCAACTCAGGTCAGAGGTTAAGCTGATCCTAGGTCAAGACAATAAATTTTTTATTGTATAAATTAGAGTTTTAAAGGTTTTGAGGTGAGAGGATTTTAATATCTTGATAAATATTATGTTACAAAAGATTAATATTTACCTTATTCGTGGTATCTGTTGCATTAGAGTAATCGTGAATTCTTCAAAGAGATATAATCATAACCATTGAGCTGTTTTGTGGTAAACATATGGAAAAAATGGATTTGTATATGAAGGACCCCGGGACACCATGAGAGGGGAGGGGTGAATCAGGGTGACAAATTTTTCTTTTAATGTGAAGGATCTTGTTCCCACATTGGTAGGAACTTGTTGAACTTGTATGATGATTATGATTAGAAAGAAAACATTCACATGCAAAGAGAAGACACAACACTTTTTACTTGGTTCACCACTAAGGGAAACATCCAAGGAGAATATGCCAACAAGTTGTCGGTCGTACCCAATTACACTAATCTTCACTAGATGTGGGTTACAAAGGTTTAGGCACAAACACTTTGTCCCAGGATCACTGCCTTTAGAATGGTTCAGGGATAGCTCACTTCTTCCCTCGGGTCACTCCCGTTGTCTCCCCCTGGCTCACTGCTGTTGGTGAAGTCACACTCAGTTTATAGACGTGATCTCTTTATCATTATATAAGAATGCATCCTCTATTGTATATAGATGCTTTATTGAAGTCCAATTCTCACTAGAAGATGAATATCAATTTGTGCTGAGCGTACTGGGAAATCTTTAAGCTTTTGTGCAGCTTCAAGAGGACATATGTACTTTAATAACACTGGTGAGCTTCTCCAAGACCGGTGTGCAAGTCACAATCCTGGCGCGCAAGTGACATAGAACAAAATGCGCGACACTACCTCTTTCAACTTCAAACTTGCGTGATGTTACGCCTTTATCTCCCCAACCGCCTTGGTGGTGCAACCAACAACCAATGCACAACCTCTACTTGGGCGGCCCAACCACCACTTGCGTGACTCCACTACTTGCATGAAGATATCTCGAAAAATATCTATGTCTTAAACTCCGTTGGAAATGAAGAGGTGTGGTCCAGTATTTATAGGCAAACTGGACCCCCTGTGCAATTGCGCTCAAGTCAACCATCGACGCGCAAGTCTCGACGCACAGCTCTATTCCCCTGCTGGTCACTTGCACGACCAACGTCCAAACATGCGCGAACCACCTTTCTTTGCCATATTTTTAAGTTTAAAACTTGAAAAACAAAATACGTGCATGTTCCCAAATCCTCCTAGGCATCAACGCGCATGTATCTTCACGGCGTGCAGGTCACTTCCGTGACCAGCCCAAAACTTGCAGACCCTTATCCATTTTCCATTTTCACATGTTCTGATCACAAAAAACATATGGTGCACAAGTTTCCTCTCCTTCAAGAACACGGCATGCGAGTATCTTTGCCAAAAACACTTTTCTTCATTTGTCGATTTTTAGGCCCAAAAATTTGGCAAACACTGGGAAACGGCGCCATCTTTATTACTGTTGTCTACTTGAACGGTATGATCTCTTTGCTGGTACACATTCTGAACATCCACTAAGAACTGACAATAAACACAAACCATACGCCAAATCATGTTGTGAAGACCCTGGTTCCAACAGTATAACTAATATATACTCTATATCAGAATAAAATAAAGTTTCTCAAGATGTGTAAGAGTAATCCAACTTTATGTTTTGTTGTGTTTGATTTAGTTGGCCACTACATAAGAGTAATTTATCACTATATAAATTATTTTCAATGTTTCAGAGTCTCATGTAAAAATAAAATAGATGTTATATATGATAAACAAAAGTTGTTATGAATCAATGTACGGTTCATCTTAATATTTTGTAAATGTAAACTAGGTTTCTATAGTGAATTATTTGATAAAATCATATGATTCAATTCATTTTATTAAAGTATTCAAACATAATGATAATTTAAGGAGGTCAAGATTGAAGAAACATTTACTTTCAGATGATTTCACTGAGAAATATGAATCCATTTCATGATACATATATTTTAAGGATTATGTATGAATTGTGGGATGGTGTCATGATATTGTGACTATCTTAGAGGATATTGTGTCAACCTATAACGTTTTTTTCAATAAAATCATGTTATAATATGATTTTGAATCCATGTCTATAAATGACCTATAAATGAGACAGGATTAGATCAAATGAAAAATCATAATGGATTATCGTAGTATTATTATTACATTTTCATATGTATTATATTGATGAAAATAGATTTGATTTTTTCTTGAAATAAGACAAAAAGAAGAACCAATCGTTTTTTAATTAAATGTATAATTTTAAGAATTTATTTTAGAAATTGATGTGTTCTTTCTATTCATTATTATATTATTTATACGGGCGAGTGAGTTATTCCTACCTTTTTAGAAGATATTTACCATAATTAGTTATATATGATTTTTTTATAATGTTTGTTATAAAGAGAAAAAAATACATATTCAACCCCAATCAGTATTTATTATCAAAATTTATAGCCACTTCGAGTTACATTATAGACATCATGTATCCCCCAAGAATATCTCGTATTGAAAAACAAAATGTTCATAATCATAATAGTATTAATAGTAGATTCATACCTAAAAATATAGGAAATAACTATAATGGAATGAAAGATAAGTAGATTCCTTATACTCTTTGTCTCTTATCTTGGATGTTTTTTATGATTCCATAATGGGTTTTAGTCCTATTAAGAAATATTCTCCAGTGAAATATAATTTTAGGATAATTTTCAGTGATAAATAAATGGAAAATAAAAATATTTTTACATCCTTATCAAAAAATTAGCATAAATGGGTTTTAGAATAAAAATGATCATTTAATTATTATGAAATATAGAAACTATTTTAAAAATAAAATTCAATGAAAAGGAACTAAGATTTCAAATTTGGAGAGTTATTTCTGGAGAAGTTTTAATGACCAATGGTGAAACAATTAATGATATTATCATAAAAGATAATTATACTCGAAGTAACATCTTTGGTTTTTCATATACAGTGGAATATTCAACCATTTTCATGTAATTAATGAATAATATTCCTGCCTGTTTTGATGTAAAGATCATTTTTGGATGATACAAAGAGCATTTACAAGATGTTTTACACAATATTCTTATTACATCGGAAATGAGAAATTATTATTTTTTCCAGAAGAAGATCATGTAAGAGAATGATATAGAATTAAAAATAATTAAAATTATAAAAATTTAGATATATAATTATTATTACTCTAGGGAGTATGAAAATAATAAAGAAATTGATTGTGAACATGAATGAATAATGAATGTCTCTCAAAATATTACTAATGTTTATATGGTAAGTACAATGGTAACTTAAAAATAATTTTTTTATTAGACCATTATTATTTAATATCCAATGAGAAATATTTTTTTGAGTTAGGATGATGAGAAAGAATGATGTTTTCTAGGAAAATCATAGAGTAAAATCTCTGAGTAAATAAGGAAACTTTTTGGGGGAAGAAAAATATAAAAATATAAAAATGATGATATATGTTGAACAAATAAGTGGAATATTTCTTCAACTCATATTGTTAATAAAAAAATTATTTATTGAGTGGTTTTGAATATTTATTGATTGAAATTAATTACATAAAGAAACCTAAAATGGTGATAAATAATGTTGACATAACTATATTGTGAATATGATGCAATATATTTTAGAGGTATCTATAAAGTAAAAATAAAATAAAAATATCATGAAAAAAGGTTGATTAAGAAGAATTATAAAAATAAAACTAAATGGGAAGATTTGTTAGCCATATGTGAAGTTCAATTCATTAAAGATCGTAATATTTTCACTTTAATAATTTCATAATAAGACATCAAATTTAAATAATTTTTACATTAATGTTTTTGTTATAAATGAGTCGTTAAATGAGGCATAAATAAAGGTGTATTGGTTCATATATATTCCTAAAAAATATGAGATATGACTAAAAAATCTTTATAAATGGTGGTTTAATCATCACATACTGGTCAAGATTGTGAGTCAATTTTTTTAGAAAAATGTACGACTCTAAATTAAAATATATTTTTTTTTATTATTTCAGAAAACATTTATGGAATAAAATTTTAAACTAATTATGCATTGGCTGAGAAAAATCATGATAAAAAACTCATATATCAGAGGGAGTTATGATGAATAGAAATGTTGAATCACCCCTATAAAAGGGAAAAAATGAGCTCATAATGCACCTAGATGAGAAATATATTTCATTGAAAAATCATTCATACATGGAAAATAATAATATCCCTTTTTGTTGTGGTGTTATGGAGAATAAAGGATATTTTTCAGCATATTAAGAGAATCAAATAGATTAAAAAATTGAAATAAATTAGGTGAGATACTATTAGAAGCTATGAAATATTTTTTAGATAAAATATTTTAATGTGTAGATATAAAATATAAATACACATTAAAAATTAATTATATATCTAGGAATAAATTATTCGAATTTATGAATTAAAAATTATTTTTTTGGAAATATTTTTTGTTAAAATGAAAAGAAAATCACAACAAGATGTTTCATTTGAGAGGTCTTAGAAATGATAAATGGGGGGAGTCAGTTTATATTGAGGTTTATTTTAAATACATGGAACTAAACATTTCATAAATTCTAGATTTTTGTTATTCATATAAGATGAGTTGAGGCATTGAGATCATGAATAAAATAGAAGATCATGACTATGAATTACTAATTATTTTAGTGATAGTTCATAAAATTTCATTGGTGTTGGTAAAATTGACATTGATGTTAAAAAAGGACGTGTTACTTGTTCATCGATATAATAAAAATCTATTGGGAGTTCTCCAACAATGTGATGATGGAAATTAAGTTATATTCAAAATGAATTAGAGATTCAAAAAACATGTAAATTATGAAATAATTATCCCTATGTGAGAATGAACCTGTGATAACATATTTCAAATTTTAAATTCTTTTGACAATAAATTATCACCATCAATTATGGGTTTACCATGATGAATATTTATTTTGTTTAAGAAGAAAAATATCAATATTTGTATTGGTTTAGAAAATATATAAGATAAGTACACAAAGAGTTTCGATAGATATCAAGAATCTAAGAATGTATAATAAACAAAAATTTACTAACAATTCATATTAATTATATATTATTACTAATGTGATTAAGAACCAATATAGTGAACCTTAAACTCTTTAAAAAATTGAGTAATAGAATGATAAAATATATAATTTCTCGAAATGGAAATAACTATCCATTCTAAGTTCATAATAAAAAATTTCTTTTGTACATATAATATTTGTTCAGTTTTTTATATTTAAAATAGATTCTTGTTATGAAATGAATCTTAAAAAAAACTAAATATTGTAATGTAATATGATCACTATTATTTAATTATAATTTTTGATAGTACATGCTTAATGAATGTCATGAATTCATGTTAGGGAAGGTTTGAGGAAAAAATGATGTTGTACACATATGGAATACTTATCTGATAGAAGATTCTTTAAATTATAGAACATTAGGATATAAAAGATTTCATATTTTAATGAATTAATGACCATTTATGATAATTGAAATATAATTAAGCTACTTGATAATGATTATGAAATTTTTAAAGAAGATATAATTTTTAGTTCTTGAAAATTTAATAAAGAATAATATTTAAATGAATCAAATAATGTTGAGATTCATTTATATTTGAAATTTTATGATAGAAGTTCAACAAGGACTGAGAAATTAATTTATATGATGAAATTATTTATGATGAAATCATGATTAACTTATATAAATATTTGGAATTAAGATGATTTCATTTACAACCTTTATAATACTAACTTGAAATAACCAAATAGATCATGTATCACACAATCTATAACAATATGTTTCTCGTGTTTTTGAGCATAATAGAGGGTTAATGGTATGAATGAGGATCTATATAATTTTTTAAATAATTACACATATGATCATATTATATTAATTTAATAATAATAATAATATAATTTGAACAAATTATGTTTTTTAGAAATTGAATATAGAAAAATGTGAGATTTTTATAAATAGGGAAATATTTGTATTTAAAGGCTGTTATCATGTTAAATGATTAAATTTTGGAGTGATATTTTCTCATTTTATAATAATAATAATATAAATTATAATGATTCTGGATGTTTCAAATGTGCACACATGACCATAAATGAACCACAACAGTCATTTCCATTTTTAAAAACTATTGAAAATTCCAAAAATTCCTCAATTAAACCATCATTAACTTCAAATAGGGTTTATAAATAAAACTATAATATTATAGAAATAAAATTCAATAAATAACACAAAACAATAAGGATATATATATATATATATCTTAACTTACAATTCAATAAAAAAACCATAAAACAGCCTCTGTTAGAAAATGTACAATATGTATAGCATGGTAAATATTAAAAATCATATCAACTCATAGTTATAAAATTATAAACAGGACCCACAATAACCATTACCATGAAAAAAACTATTCAAAATGTCTATAAAACATTTGTAAAACCATCATTAACATCGTATATATTTTTAACTAACTTTATAATAGTATATAAATAAATTTCAAAAAATAACACAAAATAATAATGATATATTTTTTACCTAACTTGCACATCAGGAAAGAAACACATACTAAATCATCTTTAAAAAATATTCGATTACCATGGACATAACTCAGTAAATAAAATTTCTAAATAAAAATTAAATCTTGGTCACTACATTACCTAAATCATTCCTCCCCAGACTTTTCATTCTATCAACTAGTTACAATTATCTATTCACAAAATCATGGAGATTATACACTCTAAATATTATCTATCTACAATAGTTAAATACCCATAAAATCATACCAAAATATAATAAAAGTTTTCATTTATGTATGTTAATCCTATAAAAACTACTATTTGAAAAATACATGTTAATGTTATATGAAAATATAAATTCTAGTCAAATTGTTATACATCCAAACAAACAAACCACCCAGATATTCACATATAAAAGTAAAAGAAATGAAAAAAATAATGAGTATCCCAAACTAACTTGATGCCTCACCTTAACCCCATTTTTAAATCCCATTCAAATTCTCTAACATATCTCACTATGAAACCTATCATAAATTATTTTTAATAGACATAAGAACTACACCGACATCAAGATCCATATATAGAGTTTGAGAAATATATCATAGTAGGGTCTCACCATGTTCCGAAAATATATGTAATCATGTGTATATTTGTTTGTGAGTGTGTGTGTGTCTGTATGGGGAATATAAAGGACATAAATATATTAGATACAAATATATATTTTTCGTCATCTTGTCCTAATGACGACACTCCAACCCCAACTATACCTTTTCCGGTAACAATTACTAAAACATGTGTATCTCAATATCCTAATAATGATGATATTTTATGGTGTATTGAATATTTATTATCCAACCATAGAAACTAACATTTTCAAGATAGTTTCCCCTCTCTCAATCGGTCTAACAATAAGATTTAAATTTCTTAGGAAATAACAACATATATAAAGGTTTGACCATGGGTATCAATTGTCTTATGGAATCTGATAATCTCATTAATTCTGAATATGGGAATAAAATTTAATGTGTAATCCAAGATCATTTTCCATTATAACCATGTATAGTACAAAATTCTAGAAGTTTTTCCAAATTTCGACAAGTCTGAGCATAGGTTCCAGGTTTTATATAGTGTCCCAGACTCTCCACATGTTTAACCATGGATTTTAAATTATATATGGATTCTTGGCAAATCATTTTTTGAATATATGCTTCTAATGAAAATCATCTTGGGATATGATCAACTAGGAGACATAACATAACACTCCTCATACCATGAATACATTTCATTCCCTCTTTGATACATACATCATCATAGTTGTATAGACATAATAAACATGGAAATTATAGACCATTACATATCTTAATGATTTAATACTGTATATCCATCCCAGTGTGTATCATATCAAAGAACCCAGGACCACCTACCTCAAAATAAGTGTTATCATCCTTATCCATTCTCATCAATTCCTTCACCAAACCATCATTACACTCAAGACCATATCTCATAAATAAAACATATAAATACAATTATAATAGTTTATAATGAATTAAAAAAACAATTATAATAATACATAACAATTTTAGACACATTCATTGAACTATCTTGAACATAACCAAGACCAATAGCACATATAAAGACAATATCACATGCACAACAACTCTAGGAACAAAACAAACATCTTATTATATATAATAAGTCACCAATTTCATTCAATTATGTCAAAACTATTAAAACCATGTTGTTTTTTATTTATTTATTATACAGTTACTATTTAATTATTTAATTATATTTAATTTTTCCTTCGTGGGGATGAGAATATTAGTTCTTGGTGGGTTGTATTGAATCAACATTAGTGATGATATGGTGGTAGTTTCGAATGAAGACTTATTGATAGTTCTATATATCGTTGTTATGATATAAGAAGATCAAGGATGTTATTTTGATGATAAATATGACATTGAATATTGTATTAACATGGGATACTTGGGTATGTTTCGTCAACAAGGTTCTGGAAGAAGAAATATAATACACAAATTTACAAGGAGAATTCTAGTGGTTGTTTTCTAAATGAGGAGAATAGAAGACCACAATATTCTGGATAATGCCGTTATATGTTACACATAAGAATAATAATATTTTACATTATATAAATATTTTAGATACCATAACCTAAATGTTTATCCACACCACAATGGTATTTATAGGTGAATAAATGAAGATAGTTCAATAAGTTTGTTGTATCATGAATAATATGATAAAAATATAACCAATCATATATAAGAGTGGAAACAAATTGTGCAAAAGTAAATTAGAATGAAGGATGAATGGATTCACAATGAATGAATATGGCTTTTGGTAATTTTTCTTTTGTATGTATAAATGAATGAAAAGTGAAAGTGAACCTCATCGCAACCAGAATGTGTAATAATAAATCATGGATGTGTAAGAGTAAATCGAGAGTGATGGATGGATGGATTTTAATAAATTGAAATACCACATCAGAATGGTCTCATATAATAGTAAATAACAATATATAAGAATCTATATTTTAGAATCATGACACACCTGGTAGAATAAGTCACAATAGTGATATCTAGATAAAAATATTATGAAAAGATCAAACCACTACATGATGGTTTCACCTTGAGAGGTACACATTGAGTATAATTTTCTGAAACATCATGAGTATTCAAAAATATAAGGCTACACCAAAACAAATATTCTACTTCATAATGATGTCCACATTTAGATTATATATTCAAGATCATTCCATGATTCTTGGGATTTTTTGAATGATATTTCTTCTTGATCATGTGGTTTCAGTGTTTGGAAAATAATAATCCTAAAATATAGAAGTTCACACTAAAATATGGTAATAATTAGGTTGATCACATCCCCAAAGAGGATCATTATTCAATTATCTAGTTATTTTTAGAAATTAAGGAATATTCAGATTTAACTAAAAAATAACAAGATTAGGATCATGGTTTAAGGAATTGAATTGGCTTGAAGAGAACACTTTTTTCAACTATAAAAGTGTGGGACATAAAAAATTATTATATTAAATTATACTAATATAATTCATCATAAAATTTGATTATAGGGTTGGATGGTTGAGAGTATTTATATATTCTACTATGGAGGAATTGGGGAATGTAGAGATAATCCATTCAAATATGATACCAAGAATGATCTCAAAAAATATAGTGGAGTTATATTGATATTTTTTGCTAATTAAATAGTTTAACATGGAGTATAAAACATATTATTAAATTGTTTAAATATCATCATTTGTAAGAGGATAGACATTATTTTGATTATTCTTTATGAAACATAATCTACCCATAAATTGATATATCATTCACATCATATATTTAATGAAAAACTATCAACTCTCACATCAAGGAGTTGACCTCATCTAGTTTCAGAGGATTGAAGGTTTAGAAAATTGTTTTATAATGACACATAAATTATAGAATAAAACATGAATTTTTATTAATTATCTTATATATATTTTAATAATATCTTAATTTCTATAAACTATTGAGGATACCTTCAGGTATATTAACTAAAAATTCCATCCATGAAGTATTGTGTGGAATATAAGAAGAGACATTTCTCCTTGGGTGATCAGTGAGCGAGAAACAGAACTGTTAAATTACGTGTTCATTCAAATGGATTTTGAGTAGAATTATAATTTTCGTACATAAATATTATATCATTTTTTTATAAATATTTAACACTTCTCACAATAATACACCTCCAATAATCATACTTGTTTTTTGTATTTTGAGACTCGACACATAATAAACTAATTCAGTGAAAGATCTAAGATATCGCCAAAAGTTTTCTTCTCGAATAGTACCTTATTAGATATATCCTACCTAAACAAATACCTCGTAACATGGATAATTGAAAACATCTGAAATTGTGATCATAGGTGATTAGTAAGGTTACAAATTGGAGATATTGATCAAAAATAATTAGGGATTAAAAGATAAAAATAAGGGTATTATCACATGATCAAAACTGGAAAAAACCTATCAATGAATTGACCATAAATCATGATTAATGACATAATTCATTGTCATAACAAATTACATGAGTCATATGTGTGAAGAATCATCAATAATCAATCTTGTTCCTTGGATCATATCATAGGTGTAATTCATATATTTGTTTGATACAAATAAGCATAGAAAAGGATTTACTTAGTCATGGTTCACTTCAAATACTATCATTGTTGATAGAGTCCCATTAAAGATTAGGTACACTCCTCATTGCAATAATCATAGAGGACCTTGCCCCATTGTGAATTGGGTTTTCTCCCCAATCAAATTTATATTATTTCATGAGATATTGATAATTATCAAATTCATTAGAGGGATATATAATTTTTGTCCCAACAATCACATAATGAATACCATCCATAACTATGTAACAATATCATACAAACATTCACTTATTCAGTATATCTAAATTAACTTGTGAAAATGAAATAGCTTTGAGAAAAAATTACTTATAACAACATCATCAAAATACATCCTGAGAAAGATAGTTGATGATTTCTTAATATCATGAACCCCAAGTAAATAACATTAGTGCATAAATAATTTTCCCATATATAATATTTTATTTCATAAAATCATTATATTTATTATTTTAAAAATGGTTGAAAACATCCTTTTCTGTTAGTATTATAAAAAATCAAAAAATTCCTAGAATTATGGGAATATAATTTTCATTTAAAGAACATTGAGGCCTCTAAAAGACTCATCAAAATGAATAATATACATGATTGGGAGAAAATATGGTTGAGTTTTAAACATTAAAAAAATTTCTTTTTATAATTCTGTAAAAATTAATATGTGAGTTATAAGGAAGAAATTCTAAAATATTCCATTTATTAATTATAAATAATTACAAAGGTAGTATAAAAAACCTTTACTGAATATTTATGTGTAGATTAATATTTTATGAAAATAATTTCGATAAAATTGAGGTGGAATTGAAATTAAACATTATAAAAAAGATAAATAAGTTTGAATTTTTATAGAAAAAATCATTCATACTTTTTATTTTGTGCTTAGGACTCGAACTCTAAGATCTAAATCTATAAACATGTAATTTACCAACATTCTTTAATACCGTGAATAAAACTTGTACATTACCAAAATTAAATAAAAAATCATTAATGGGTAATTCATCACTTACATCACAATTATATTTTATGGTTTAGTGATTTAGAGACTTAGAACAAATCATGAAATAGAAAATCTCATGTTATTTCAAGATTATATGAATTTTCCATTCTATATGAAACTACTTAATCCATAATGAGTCTTCAATATCTCCAATAAATTGGTTATAATGATTTATCCTTCTATACATTTCATGTGTTATAATTTTATTCATAATATTTGTAAAAGAAACATTTGAAATGGGTGATTTCAAATTAGATGTTTGGGAAACATAAAACCAAACATATCAACACATAAGCATGTAATATGTTACAGTCGGACTTCACGTTGTTGTATGTTTCAAAAGTTTTTTATCTTATATTATAATTTTCTCTAAAATGTATTTGGTGAAATGTTGGTTGAGACGACTAGGGTTTTGCGCTGATAAATGAGTGTTTTCCAAAAAAACGACTGGCACGTAGCTAGGGATTATATGAAGGGTATTCACCAGTTTAATGTGTGGCCTACCTGATGCGTGGGTGGATAATTAACCAAATGAAAAAAAATTATAAATAATAATTTATTAGTTGAACCAATAATAATAATAATAATAATAATATTGTTGTTATTATTATTAGTATTATTGTCATTGCCATTATTATGATAATAATTATTATTATTATTACTACTTTAATTTATTTTATAATATTATATTATAATATAGCTAAATTTTTAATATTAATATTTTCTGTAGGTTATTTGTATTAATTTTTTTATTATTTTAGTATAGTTTAGGTTTATTTAGGTTTTTATCCATTTTTATTTTCCATCTTTTCCCCTATATTTTCTTTATTTTTTCCTTTTTTTTGTTTCCTTTATATTCCTCACTTTCTCTCTAGTGTGTGTTTCTTCCTCCCAAGTGTGTTGTGGGTTCCCCTTGTATGATGTGCCCCTCCTTCCCCCGTATGTCGTCGCCTCGTCGGCCTCCTTCTCTCATCCAATGTCACCATATCAACCTTCTACTCACATCTTGTGCCGCCCTGGCCGACCTCCCCACCAACTGTGTGCCTTCTGTCAGTCCTCCTTACCTATGACTGCCTCTCTATCATGACTTTTGCCTAATAACTCTCCCTCAAGGCTAATGCCAAATGCCTCCATCGCACCCACCGCCTCTCCCACTCAACTCATGGTAAACCCTCCTCCTCTGATCTAGTGTTTTGATTCGTATTATTTGGTATTCTAGTATTCCAGTAGGTTGGGTATTATTTTTATGTTTATATCTTGATTTTATTGGGACTGATTTTTTGTTATAGGGTTTAATTTGAGTTTTTTGTGGTCTGGTAGATGATCCATTAGAGTTTCACGCCTAATTTTTTTGAATTACTTCACTAAGGTTGGTTGTTCCACGTTTATCCACCATTTGATGATTTAAATTTCTTCCTAAATAAATTTATCACATTTATTAAAATATTTTTCTGGTGAAAATATAGTTTTAAATTGTTGTTTGATATGTATATGTGATATAGGTGATTTTTCTATGAAAAATCATGGTGAACTATTTATTAAAATTTTATAAACTATTACAGTTGTGTTTAGATTTAGCATAAATGTTAATTGAGTCATATAAAAATATTTAGATTAATTTTCGGTATATTGAGTCATGCGATATAATGTGAAAATTATTTCATAAAATTCTTGATGGTTTGTTCATTCAGGGGAAAGGATTATTAAACTATGTAGTTGATTCATTTAATTGTGGTAGTGGTGCAAGGTATGTTCTGGAAAAAAAATTTAATAATTTGGTATGAAATAAATTTTTAAAGTGCATATTACATGAAATAAAATTGGTGTAATCTCAATGAAATTGAATATTTTTTTCTTTTGAAATGTTTAAAAATAAATTGTGTCAATTATTTTTTATATTTAATTTCATGTGTGAATCCTGGTTGGAAATATTTCAGGTGTGGATTTGGGTTAAAGAGAATTTTTGGTGTGTTTATTAATTCAAAATGCATTTTGTGTGTATTAATGGTGGGTTTTGGTATGTGTAGTGTCTTATTTTATTTTTATGCATATATTTTAATGTGATGCTAATATGATTTTTTGTTAAAACATTCATTTTTCTATTTATCATCATTTTATAAAGTGTGTTGTTAGTATGTTATAAAGTGAAAATGATGTGGTTAATGTTTTGGTATGATGTCAAAATAAATTTAGTCATGAAATTAGTTTCGAGTGATATTTTTAGATTAAATATTATGTAATGTTTTTGGATGTTTTTTAATAAATTTTCCTAGTGGTTTGTTTAATTATTATTGTCTTTTTAAACTATGAAGATGGTTTAATTGATTGTGTAACCTATGCATATTACATTTTAAAAATATTTTTGGTATGTGTACAGTTTTAAAAGAGGGTTAGAGTGTAGAAATGGTGATTATTTGTGTGTAAGTACCCTATATTGGTTTTATGCATAAATGTGACATGTGATGTGAACATGGATTTTAAAAGTGTAATTGATGGTTTAAATTGTATCATGGAATGTTAGGTATTTTATACTACCTTTTCAATGTAATGTGTACCCTTTAAGAACTAGAAACTTCTTTGAGCAGAAAGTGGGAAGCCTAGGTAGCTAGGAAGGTGGAATAGACTTGTGGGATAGTTATCTGTGGGTGGCTTCAGCCCTGTTTCACTTATCAGGATTGACAACTACAACACTAACTAAAATCGTGAATGATTGGGGTCTATTAGTTTATGGGTGACGCCATACATGTGGCTTCTTTGTGATAGTGGATGAGGGTTATGGTTTCTAAGACATGTTTTTTAGGGTCTTGGTTTCTTATCCATGATTACTAAGGGTTGTGGATTATTAGCCATGTTTCACTGAGAGATGATGATCTAAGGACCCAACTAGAAAACACTCATTATGCCTCTACATCATTTAGTGATCCTTATTTACTTTACACTCACCAGCATGACACTTGGGTTATCATAAATGTATGTATGCATGTGGGTTTTAATTTAAGTTGTTTTCTCTAATATTTTTTTATTAAAAATCCTTTTATTAAAAAAATTCTTTAGAAATTGTAAAATATTTTATTTTAATTTAATTTATATAACTGTCAAACGTATTCTTCATTAAATGGTTGTACGTGGAATCATTTTAACAGTTTAATCCTAGTGGGCCTTTGTCTCAAACCCAAAATATAACTTTAGGTGTATGTAGACATTAATATTTTTATATTACTGGTTGAGGCATCATTCTATGCGATGGTTATTTGGGTTTTCGATGGTCTTTGTGCACAGGTTGGTGTTGGAGTCTTAGGAATGTGGATTCTCATGTTTCATGGAGTTTGGTGTTGATGTTTTATTTTTCTATATTTATTGTATTTCCCTTTGGGTTTTAGTTGAATTGTAGACATTAAATAAAAGAATAGTTTAAAGGCATGTTTGGATGTCTATTTCCGATTTCAATTTATTTATCATGTTAGTGGTTTTGTGTTTATTGTTTTGGATAAATCATTCCTATTTTTTTGATACTCGGGCACTTGTGCAAGCCCGTAGGGAATGAGAAGACACTTAGGTCCATGTAGTGGACCGGTTCAGGCACCGGGTCGGATGGAGATACAGCCTGGTTCGTTACAAAATCATATCAGAGGAGGTTAGATCTCTTGGTTCATGTTCCTTTATGAATGAGTCTAGGTTGACCGGATCTAGACTTTTTGGGACTTGAAATTATTATTACGGGTTCTTTTCCCAGCCAACAGACCTCGTGACAAAATTTGAGTCACCTATATTTGTTGATGTTTGTATGATTCTTTGGTCCATATGGTTAATATTGATAAGGGGAATTGAAAATGGTGTATGATCAGTGGTCCTAGGGAGATTGTAAGGCCTGGAAAACCATGTGGATCTAGAGATATTGTCCTATAATACTCTCCATGGCGGTGGCATGATTGGGGTATGGCATCCAACCATATGTCCTAGTCTCCCACTGACACTAGTTTCCTCTTGCATCGTACCTCATCTCTTTTTCATGGATTTGTGGAAATATAGTTTTATTGTAAAAATGATTTGGTCCTAGAAAATGTTTTTCAAATGGAGCACTTTAAAAATAAAATGATGTTTATGGTTTGAAAATTATTGGGTAAATTTTTTGTTTTTGAAAAATGGGAAGGTCTGGTTTTGATCCTTGGAGTTATCATGGGAAATCACATGAATCGGTATATATGGAAAGATAAGTAGATAATGGTACTAGAAAATTAGGGCATGTATAGACATGAGGTGGGTGTTGGAGTTCCCCCAGAATATTCATGTAGGAGTCCCATAGAACACCATTGGTGTTTGTGCAACCCACTAGAATCATTTATTTTCAAAAAGTTTGTTTAAAGGATAATTATATTTTTATTAACAGATGATTGTGTGGTGCGTACTTGTATTTTGGAGATGTTATATATGAGGTGTTTTGAGCCGAGAATCATTTGTGTTTGGTTTTTTTCATGTTTTTAAATTCATTTTGGTATGTTGGTGTGAATGTGTGTGGTTAGTGTATTCTATGGAAAATTGCTTCAGGAATCCCTTGCAGTGGTTTCCCCTACAGGTTTAGTGTTCTCTTGTAGTATGATATTTCCATTGGAAAAGATTTATTTGATCCATGGTTTTCTTTCGTGACAAGTGTACGCCCCCAGAATGCATTAGAATGCAGTTAATGTATGGCCATGGGAAATTCTCTGTTGGTTGGCCCTCCAGTTGATTAAAATAATGACTCTCAATTTTGAGTGATAGTAATAAGTCTATCCATAATCCTTTGGTTTTGTAGATCCTCTCACAGTAGGATGATATATACGAGGGGAGATGAATGGAATTTTGGTATCTCTGAGTTGTCTGAGTAATTGGGTATGAAGTTTGACATTGTTGTGTCTGAAGGTCCCCCTAAAAAAACTGAAAGGAATTGCATCAGGGAAGTTGGAAGGCGGTTCAGAGTTATCAGTGTTGATTGATGTCCTATGAGGCTTGTAATGATATTATCGGGCACAAGGGTCATGTTTTATGATGTTTTTTAGCATCAGTTCAATTTGAGGTGAAAGGGTGGATATTGTAGTATCCTTTGGGAATCACTATCTTCATAAGATTATGTACTCAGAATAGGGGGTTCTAATTTTTTCTATTCAGAGGGGTGTTTTTTTCGCGTGTCTTTCCTTCTTTAGTTTCATGGTTAAGGTAAAGAAGTTATTTATGTGAATAATCTAAACCGTTGTTTTGGTGGATGTTCTATGAGGGAGTAGCAGGATGTTGGGATGTGTTGTGTCAGATGGTGTTTTCCTAGTTGTATATGATTTCTTATGGAACTAGGAAAGAAGGATCATAGTTAGGGAATCTTCAATGCTTGAACGTGAGGAAGAAGATGCTTCAATCATTGGGGATATAGCCATAGGCCTTAGATGAACCTGGAGAGTGGATAGGTATCTCAAGAGTGTATAGGACGATAGCTTTATTTCAATCATCAGTATTGAAGGTGAAGGCTTTATGATTTTTTGTATAGTGTTGTTCCATTCTGAACGACCTTTTTAGTTGTGTGAGGATTCCTGGGGCTATAAGGAGGTGTTTCTGTCTCTTTAACATAATGTCATGGGGGTTTGATCCCATAGGATGTAATCGCTTTTAGTGGTCCTTATAGGGTATGTTGGGTAAATCAGTCTCAAATATGAATAGTGGTCACCCATCGATATGGAGATGTTGGTTTGTCTTGGGTCATGGTTTAGATGCCATGGTAGTTGGTCCGTTCCCTCCCCGCCCCTTATAGTGGGGTGTTTGGTCACTAAAAATAAATTTGGGAGTTTTGGTATCTTCTGTAAGTTCTAATGGTGGGGTGTCCTATAACATCCCAAGTTAATAAAGAATATAACATTTTAATATTTAATCGTATATTTTTATTGAATGTTAATTTAACATTAAAGTGGATGCTAGTTTTGATACCGTACTCAACACGCAACAACATATTTCTCCGAAATCTAAAATTGTACACAATGGTTAGTTCTATCGAAAAGAATATAATAATATAAATAATTTAAATTTTACTCAACGCCTAATCTTTATATTGACATGAATGAAAAAAAACTAACTAAAATTGGATTATATATGTTTTTTAAAATTTCTATACATCTATCCAATAAATTTTAGAAGCTTAAAATAAGAATGAATCCAATTTTAAGCATGAAATACTCAAATAATCATTAAAAGGTCATTTTAATGCCTTTTGATGGTGAACACTTTTTAAATCAGGCTTCACTCACATTAATATATTTTATTTGAAAAAATAAAAATATTATTTAGAATAGTTACATCAAAATTTACATTGGGTAAATTTTTTGTATTCTTCTGATAATGTTAAATTTTTTAATGAATATTGAAATATACCGCATTTTAATTCAAAAATGAATTTTTCATGTAATTTATTTATATAATAATATTGTTATTTTAATTGGCTTTTAAGTGTAATTGGATTATATTTTTACAATTTAATCAAATGTAGGTCATTTGAATTAATTTCACTACTATATTGGACATAAACAAAGTTCAATCTTTTGATATGTATTATTTCATAAAAACATGATTTTTTGGTTTTGACAACAATAATTAAATTTAAATTAATTTTTTCCAATTATATGTTTTGAATTTGGAAAAATCGATTCCATATTTGAATCAGGAGGTCCAAATTGTGTAAATTGGTCACTGTTATTTTTAGTCATTATGAATATTTACTTCAGTAAATATTATATTTACCATGGTTGAAGGGTAAATATAGTAAATATAGGTAAAAATAATATTATAATAATATTAAATTACCCTTAAAGGTGTCCTAATCCTATTTAATGATCCATGTCAAACCATGGGAATCGAATGGCCGATTTTGGGGCCCCATGGAGCTACTCGTAAGTGAAAATGACACTTTATAAAAATTAATTTAATGTTAAAGAAAATGTAACATTAAAATATATCATTTTGTAAACCAATTTTTATATGGGGTTATATATGTTATATCATTGAATATAAATAGTAATTGGAATTATTACAAGATTTAATACATCATGGTATTTTATTTATAATTTTTATACATCATATAAATAAATTTTTTTCTGAAACAATGATGATGTAATGATTACCTCCTTAATGAATGTTTAAAATAAATAAGATTATGAATGTTAAAATAAATTTATTTTGAAACTTTTTAATTTATACACAAATTTTATAGATAATTATAACTTTTTTTTATTAAATTAAAGATTTTTTTTAAATAATCATGTTGTTTTGGATTTTTTTTAAAACTTATTATATGAATAGCGTTAAACATTGCATAAAAGAGTTTTTAAATCAATCAATATTTTATTAAATGACTAAATAATCATAAAAATATAATATTTCTAAAAAATCTATATATGATGTTATTAATGATATTAATGATCCATTAATTTGTATCTTGTAATTTTATATAAATATATTAACCATATAGTATGAATATACAAGAGGAAATGGTAAAAGTTAAATTAGATAACTAAATGTTAAACTTATGAGAAATGGATAATTTTATGCCCTAACCATGTATAAAACATATTGTATGAGAGGATTTAGACCAATAATAACTTTATATTAGAGTTTAATTATTTTCCAACCTTTTTATGTCGAAATACAGTTTATAATTAAATAATATTTTCAAACATTCTTAAAGAGCCCCTCCTCCCCTTATAAACATCCATCACCTCTAACCCTTTCTCAAACCTCTCAATCCTAATTGGATCATCCAAACTCAGCCCAAATAATCTCCCCACATCCCTCTATTCAACCTAGAATCCTTAACATAGTCATATGTCAATTCAAAATCCATTTTCGTCAAACCAAATAGAGTTAACCAATTTTAAGGTAATGTCTTCTCTCAAATTATTTTCTTTTTATTTTCCTTATCCAACCCCAAAATCTCTATTTATTACATTATTTTATAACAATACCAGTATCTTCATGTAATAGGATGTTTTTATGAGGAGTATTATAACTACACATCCTCACACAACTATCTAATGAATACGAACGTACTGTTTCTATGGATGGCGAACTACTGCCTCATGAAACGATGATTGTTCAATTATCTCCTACCGCCTCTCATGGTGGCCATTATGATGGAATTTTATTTATATGTGTTATATATTATATTTTAATTTTCTCTATTCTTATGTATTTTTCACATATATTATACCTTTAAGGCTTCCATAATGGGTAAATGCGATAATTTCATTCGAGGAAGTGCGAACTACCGCCCCCTCAAAGTGACATGACTCATTTATGCCATACATGAAATGCATAGAGGACGGAGTTATTGAAATTATATAAGATATTATACTGGAATAATAATATACCTATTTACCTTTATGTTTTCTTTCCACTAAATATGAAAAAGAAATGAAAGTAGCGTTCATGCCTTTGTATGGCTTACCGTCTCCATGAACGGTGCATTTCATTTCTTATCTAAACATGTTACATACAGTTATAAATACATTTATATAGTGGATATATATAAGATATATTATTTTTCAATGATTAATATCAATCTGGAGATAAGGGACTTTTGACCACATGGAAAACTTTTAATTATAATAAGTTCATTTTTGAATGAGGTACCAAATATCAACAAAACAATCATTATTAACATAAATGATTATGTAATGTTTATAACGTGGTAATATGTGATATAAAATGATTAATTAACCTGAAAATGTTATGAATCAGGTAGATAATATCTTTAGTATATTATTCAGTAGATTAAAGAACGAACAAGTCAAATCGAACATGAGGTAAGAGAACTTCTTAACCCAAATTCCATTATTTGGGTTAATCTCCTTCTTCTTTTGATTCTTTGATTAAGTGAGAAATAACAACTGATCTCATATCTTGTATTTATACATGATTAATGTGTATTTATTTTAAATACACATAATCAATCTATTTTATTTACAAAATTATCTTTGTAAGCGAACCTTTCACCCTCCACTTTTGGTAAAAGTCTTCTTGTATGTTATGTATTTTAATTTCCACATTATTATGTCGGGATATTTTATGATATATAATTATTGATATAAATTTTATTTCTATTTTATGACATACCATTTTATCTATCATCAACACATTTTTTGAATTCCTATGTGATGACGTTAGGATGTAGAATTTTCGTATGGGAACATCTCAACCCAATTCCCATTCTTTGTGTTAAACTTTGACTTCTTGATTATGTCATGTTATGAATATATGTGAATGGCCTCTGATTTGTTTCACATAATATCCACTAATATTTGCTGTATTTATAATCTTCACACATAATTATGTCATTGATTTAACATTAATCTAATTGTCCAATCTTTGTAAGGGACTATGTCTAAAACTCCTTTCATTGAGGTATGTCTTGATACTGTGCACCTTCATTATCTTATATGATGTATATAAAACCATTTGGATATTTAATATCATTAATTAATATATTCTCATGATGTTTATTGTTTTCTATGATGTTATTATTCAATTATTTTTATTCTAGAGTATCTGAAATGGTAAAGGATTCATTAACTAAAACATCATTTTAAATGTTTTATATATTTAATCTTCTAAATCATTCTATTTCATGTCTATGTTTTATAAAATATTAAAATAATTTATTTATATGGACATTACTATTTTAAAGTGTAAATTCCTTTAAATAGAATATGTGTGGTATGGGACACATTGATTCAAAACACTTCTTTTTGAATGTTTTAAATAAATTGATTATGTCAATATCCTGAACCAATATATTGTGAATGCAATGTGAAAATTTTATCGTTCCTTGATTCCTATTTTATGTTTAATGAATAAGTTACGGTTCTTGGTCATTGATTACTTATATAGGTGGTTCCATGATAAACCTATGGTATGTGAGCCCGAGATAACTCTCTAATGCATTAGGTTACGTGACAGAGGTAAACGTTAATGTTTCTACAAATAGATTTAGGGAATATACTGTGATGGGTATTCTAAATGCACCTCCCTATGTAGCTCTGAAATATGAAATGTAATTATGAAATGGATTCCACACGTTACCTTTTTGATTTATAATTTCTATATGTTATTCACAAATCATATTATTTCATGAGGTATATTAAAGAGCATATGTTTTGTTTGCATTAAAGGACTAATGTTTTCAATCTTTTATAACCCTTAGTGAGATTTTTATGCACATCCCATGTTTTTGAAATATTTTCCATTTAGAATAAATAATGATAAGTGAAAATATGAATTGAAGAAGATTTATATCAAGAAATGAATTATTTTTTTCTTTTAATAGTTTTTATTTTATTGAAAATGGATACGGATTAGAGGTGTCTACTTTGTAATATTTGGGATGTAATGTAATAGTTATGGCCTGGTTCTCTAAAAATATAATCACGAAAAGATCCACAATGTGAATTATTAAGTTAATTAAAGATTGTATAATGATTAAGGTTGTGTCTTTATAGTTAATTTTAGAGGTCGGTTTAAACATCTTTAGGGATTATTAGTTTTTCATAGACACATGGTCAGTCTCTATGTCTACTCCTTATGTTAAATCCTTATTTTGTAACTTTTACATATCAAGGAAATTTGGATACAAATGTAATGAGGAGGATCTTGGACAATATTTATATCTCATCCTGATGACTTTCTGGCAATAATTATTCCAAATTCATGTCCAGAGGATTCTAAATTTATTTCTGACATACAACTCACATCCAAGAAATTTCTTGAGATATCAAACACCTCTTCTATAATTCGATTCCATTGTCGATCATGTATTTTATTTAATCAAATCCTATTTTTACAATATTCTCATATTTTCAAGAATGGTAAATATTATTAAGTCATTTTCAAATACTTTACCTTATCACACAATTTTGAAGAATATTATGATTTTGAAATAGGTGCTAAAGAAGGAGACCCCTGGACAACTTAATTATATTTTCAGTTAAAATATAGACTATCATAATATACTAATAGTATCTTAAAAATACCATGGATTGAAATTTTCAACTCAAACTCGGTCTTACTATTTTATAAAAAAACATTTTATCGAATGTTTAGAAATTATATTCCACAGCTGATTATTTTCCAAAACTATTTTTTTGTGAGAAACCATATGACCAAAGTTGTAAGAGGAATATTTGGATAAATAACTACGATGATTTTGAAGGATATATAAATAATCATTATATTGCATAGTCCATCAATCTGCGTGATCATGGTGATGATGAAACTAGGTGGACACCATGATCATGGTATGATGTTCTTTCATTGGGAATAGTGTAATGTTATAGAGGTAAAAAATATTCAATATATAAAAGACTTCACGAACAATGTATTGATGTCATTATGAGTTGGGATGAAATGAGAGGTATAATAGCACCATTTATATGAAATCGTGTTAGGGTTATTTTTGAGTTTTATAAAAAGGACAACCCACGGGAAGGGTGGCAACCCGTAGTGTCCAGATAGGCCATGGGAATCAAACGCACAAATGAAGGGCGACATGGGTGCATCGCCTACCATTGGCCAACGTGTAGTTCTTGGTTAGTACAACTTATTATTTTTAGTTAAATAATTTTATGTATCAAGAATAAATTTATTTTTGAAACATATGTTTTATCAAATAGATATACATAGTATTTGAAAATGATTTGGTGATTTAAGTGATAAAGATTATATTGAAATACATTCTCTCTTTTGGGAACACTCTATGTTTAATTAAAATAGAATACTATGGGATCTCATTTGTGGAATAATGGTTAAAATTTTATTTTGTAAGAATCTATGTTATTCTTGTGGACTTATAACGATTTGGGTTCGTTATAGAAATGATTAACCTATCTCTGAGAATAAGTGGTTAAGATAATTACTTTCATTATTTGAATTTAAGAGTATTTGATTTTATTAGGAGATAAATGTTAAGATTTACCATGGCTGAATATGTGATTAAATGTATATGAGTTTTGGGTTTCAATATTAGTTTGGATTATATTGATAGATTTTAAGGACAATTCCATATTGATTTGTCTTTGTTGAAGTTTGGGTACTATTTGTTCAATTTTGGAGATTAAGAGTAGTATTTAATTTTATAAAAGATTAACCTTTTGGGGATTATATGACCATGTACTAACCTTTTTGGTTATTGTAAATGTATAAAGATATGGTAAATATATAGTTCATCTTTTATGGATTATGTGATTCTATAGAAGTTTATTATATCACTTTAGGTGTGACCAAGTCGTCTTCAATACTCATCATTTGGAGAAAAGATGAGTTTTTGGAAGAAAAATTTATAGGATGAAACTCTAGTTGAAAATTATGTATATTTACTTACGTTTTTAGTCAATATCATAATTAAATTCTCCAACATTATGAAATGGAACTTAAAACAAAAATGATATCTATTTACTTTTACTACTAGGAAACCAATGACCGTTTAACCTATCACAATTTTTTTATTTTCTATTGGTTAACATTCTCATAATCATGTTTTCTATCACTCTCCATCAGAAATTTAAACTTAGTTTATCCTCAAAATCCATGTTTTCATATATGGAAGCATGTTTTGTGTTATCTCGGGTGACCATTGGACTTATCCATATTTCATTTAATGTGATAGTTTTATTGACTCTTTTTCTGAAGCAGTACTTTACTGAAGTTTCTGATCCCCATTTTAAAATTGCGAGGACACAATTCCAAAAAGGGGGGAAGAATGTATCATCCCAGGTAAATAAATAATATTAAATTTTCATATTTATTAATATTTATTAATTGAATATTAACATTAATTTCAAGAGGATTCTATTTTGGATACCATACTCAACACGCAACAACCTGTTTTTCTAAAATCTTACATTGCACAGAACGTTGAGTAATACCAAAAATAATATAATATTATTATTAATTAAAATGGTGATAAAAACATTATCATTTCATTAGAAATAATGAACAAAAATAACTAAAATATAATTATACATATTTCTTAAATATTCATACATTTTTTCAATAAACCTTTTAGGCTTAAAATGAGAATGAATCCAATTTTAATCATTAAATAGTCTTATATTCTTTAAATGGTTGTTTTACTGCCTTTTAATGGTGAAACCTTTTTAAATCTAGTTTTTGTAACATTTATGTGTTCTATTTGAAAAAATAAAAGACTTATTTTGAATCGAGTAATCAATACTTTCTTTGGGTAAATTTTTTGTATTTTTCTGATAAAGTTAATTTTTTAATGAATAGTAAAAAATACCGCATTTTAATTCCAAACATCATTTTTCATATAATTTATTTATATATATGGATAGTTATTTTAATTTGTTTAATAAGTTAATTGGATTATATTTTTACAATTTCATAAAATTTGGGACATTTTATGTAATTTCACTCTGAAATTGGACATATACAATGGTGAATCTTTTGATAGTTTTTATTACTTTAAAACACGCTTTTTGGTTTTGGAAAAGGGAATTAATTTTAAATTACATTCTTCCAATTCTATGTTTTGAATTAGGAATAATGGATTCTATATATGGAATCAGATGTTCTGATTTTTTTGAATAGTTATCTTTTATTTTTAGACATTATGGATATTTACTTCGACAAATATTTTATTTTATATGGTTAAAGGGTAAATCTGGTAAATAATTGTAAAAAATATTATTATTACAATATTAAATTACTCTTAAACTGGCTCTACCACTATTTCTTAATACATTTCAAAACATGGGAATGTTTTGGTCAATTTGGGGACCCCATAGAGCCACATGTAAGTGAAAAAGACACATTACAAAAATTAATTTAATGTTATGGAAAATGTAACATAAACTTATTTCATTTACTAAAACTATTTTTATATGGGCTTATATTAGTGATATATTCGACTATATATAGTAATTATAAAGCTAAAAATATTTCCTACATCATGGGATTTTATTTATAATTTTTATGAATCAATGAAATTAATTTATTTTTGACAGAATGATGATGTAATAATTACCTCGTTAATGAATGTTTTAAATAAATGAGATTATTAAATATTAAAATATATTATTATTGAAACATTTTATGTCATATAAGTATCATATAGATTGTCATAACTTTTTTTATTTAAATTAATGAAGGTTTTTTGAAATAATCATGTTATTTGGATTTTTATAGAAGTCATTATATGAATAGTATTAAAATTGTCATAAAAGATCTTCTAAACCAATCATTATTTTAATATATGATAAAATAATCATAAAAAAATATGATTAGTCCAAATGACATATATGATGTTATTGATGACATTAATGATACATTTTTGGGACTTCATTCATTTTATAGTTAATATATTAACCATACAGTATGAATATTCAAGAGGACATGGTGAAAGATTAATTTGTGAACTAATGGTTAAACCTTAGAGAAAAGGTTACATGTATGCCCTAAAATTTCCTAAAACACATTATATTAAATTATTTAGAACCATAAATATACTAAATTCTAATTTAATGTGTTTGGGGACTTTTTAGATCATTATTTAGTTTATAGTAACATAATATTTTCAAACATTCCAAAAGAGCCCCACTCCCCTTATAAAAATCCATCACCATTAACCCTTACTCACACCTCTCAAACCCCATTGGTTCATCAAAAATCTGCCCAAATAATATCCAAAAAACCCTCTATTCCTCTTATAATCCTTAGCATAGGCATAATTCAAATCAAGAAATCCTTTTAGATCAATCCAAAAGGAGTTACCCAATTTACAGTTAACGTCTTCTCTCAAGTTCTTTTCAGTTATTTTCCTTATGAAACCCCCTAAAATATATTTATTCCATTATTTTATTTTGAAACCAGTAACTTAAATAAACTAGTACTTTTTTATGAGGATTAATCAAACAACACATACAAACTCCTCCACCTAATGGATTCGAACATTCGGTTTATGTGGACGGTGAACTACTGCCTCATAAAATGATGATTGATCAATTATCTCCTATCACCTCAAATCGTGGGAATTATTGTGGAACTGTATTTATATGTGATATATATTATATTAATATTGTCTCTATTCATATGTATTTTTCATTCATATCATACCTTTATGGTTTCCATAATGGGTAAATATGATAATTTTATTTGAGGAAATGCAGACTGCTGCCCCCTCAAATTGACATGACTCGTTCATGCCATATGTGGAACGTATAATAGATGGAGTTAATGAAATTTTATATGATATTATACTAGAATTATAATAAATCTATTTTTAATTATTTTTACATGCCATTAAATATTAAACAGAAATGAAAGTAGTGTTCAAGCGTACGTACGACTTAATGACTCCATGAACGGTGCAGTTCATTTCTTATCACTGAATGTTATGTGAAGTTACAAATACATATATATATATATATATATATATATTGTATATATATGATACTTATGATATCTAAATCATGATTATAATTCTGGATATAATGTAATTTTCACCCCTTGGTCAACTTGTAATTATAATAAGTTCATTTTTGAATAAAGTACAAAATATCGATAAAATTACGATTATTAACATAAATGATTATATAATGTTTATAACATCATAATAAGTGATATAAAAGGAATAATAAAAATTAAAAAGATTCTGAATCAAATATAAATTAAATTTTATTTTATTATTCAGGATATTACAGAACGACCGAGTCTAGTCGGACATGAGGTAAAGAAAATTCTTAACCAAAATTCCATTCATGGGGTTGATATTCTACTTCTGGTCATTCTATGACATTGTAGGAAATAACATTTGATATCTTATATTTTTTTATACTTTATTTATGTGTATTTATTGTAAATACACATAATCAATCTATTTTATTTACAAAATGATCTTAGTAAGGGATCCTTTTACTCTCCACTTTTAGTAAAAGTATTCTTTTGTGGTAAGAATTTTAATTTCCACTGTTTTTATGATATGTTCTTATATATAATTATTAATATAAATTTTATGTCCATGTGATGAAATGCCATTTTACCTCTCATCAACACATTTTCTGAATTTTTATGTGACGTCATTAGGCTACCAAATTTTTGTACGGGAACTTCTTAACCCAATTTCCATTCTTTGGGTAAAACATTGACTTCTTGACTATGTCGTGCAATGAATTTTTTTTAATGAGCACTGATTGTGCTATAATTAATATCTACTTATATTGGGTGTATTTATATTTTTCACACATAATTATGTCATTGTTTTATCCTTGAACTAATTGTACCATCATTTTAAGGAACTATGTCTCAACATCCTTTCATTCAGGCATATCTTGATATTTTGCACCTTCATTATCCTATAAGGTGTTTATAAAACCATGTTGACATTTTATATAATTAATTTCAATATTCTCATGATATTTATAGATTTCATTTATGTTATTATTCCATTATTTGTATTCAAGAGTTTCTCAAGTGGTAAAGGGTTCTTTAACTAAAACAACATTTTAAATGTTTTAAAGATTTAATCTTTTAAATCCTTTTATTTCATGTCAATTTTTTAGTAATTATTTTAAGGATTTATTTATATGGACATGAGTGTTTTAAATTGTAAATTCATTTAAAAATTTTCAAAGTGTTATGGGACAATTTCATTCAAATAAATTCTTTTTTAATGTTTTAAATGAATTGATTATGTCAATATCTTCAACTGATATCTTGTGAATGCAATGTGGAAATATTATCTTTCCTTTATTGTTATTTTTTGTGTTATGAATATGTTATGGTTCTTGGTAATTGATTATGTTTATGGGTGGTTCCATGATAAAACTAGGGTTGGTAAGCCCGAGATAGCTCTCCAATGTATTGGGTAACATGATAGAGGTAAACATTAATGTTTCTCCTAAGAGATTTAGAGAATATACTGTGATGGGTATTCCAAACATAAATACCTAAGTAGCTGTGAAAAAAAAAATATGTATGAAATGGGTGCCACATGTTGCCTTTATGATTTATGACTTCTATACGTTATTCATAAATCTTATGATTTCATGAGGTATGTTAATGATATTACATTTTGTATGTATTAATTGAGTAATGTTTTCATTATTTTATAACACTTCCAAATATTTTAATGCTCATACCATGTTTTTTTATATTTTTATAGCTGGTTATATGTAAGTGTATGTGAAAGGAATAATTCAATAATATTTATATCAATAAAAGAATTATTTTTTTCTTTTCAGAGTTTTTTTTTAAAAAATGATACTGAGTTGAGGTATCTACTTTGTAATATTTGGGATATTATTTAATAATTATGGTCTAGTTCCCTAAAACAATAATGTTTAAAAGATATTAAATGTGAATTATTTTCTTAATTCAAGAATATGTAATTTTTAAGGGTGGGGCCTTATAAGTCACACGGTAGGTCTCACTCAGATATTTTCGGAATGAATTAGTGATGGCCTTTTTCATAATGTTGGGGAGCCTGTTCATGTCTCCCTCTGTTTTTTACTAGACTCATCATAGAAAATCGAATGTTTCTCAGGGTGGGGAGCCCCTTCAGGCTTCCCCTTATTGTAATTTTGGTAATGATCCTGAAGATGGCATTTTGGTAAGTTATAAGAGTTTTATTGGATGTGGTTTGATCTATTTTGTTTATTCTAGTCAAATGGTGTGGTTTTCATTATATGGTTCTTGAGGTGTTTCAATTTTGAAGTTGGTTTCCATTGGTGTGAGATTCTTATTCCTTAAACAGTCAATTAAAGGTGTTTCATCTCTTGGGGGGTGAAACCTAGAAATTGGTTTTTTTTCGAGTTTCTTGAGTTTATCATTAATGTCATCTTCCCAGAGGGGTATTGGTTTTTTCTTTGGGGTTGATCTATAGTCATAGAATTATAGGGATATAAAGTGATATAGTGGGGAGAATTTTCACACATGGACTTCGTGTTGTGGTATGTTTCTATTTTTTATTTCAAAATTATAATTTTATTTTCCTCTAAAATTGTTTTTTTTTTGAAATATGGTCTATGTGGACTGGGGTTTTATGCTTTTGAGCTGATAGATGAGCATTTTGAATTGAAGATTCTTGGCACACGGGTAGGGAATAGACGAAATATCTATGCCAGTTCAATGTGCGGCATGCCCGGTGCATGGGTGGTTAATTAACCAAATGAAAAAATGAATTACTTAAAAATAATAATAATAATCATATAAAGATTGTGATTGTTTTTCTTTACTATTATTATTATTATCATAATTATTATTATCATTATCATTATTATTATTACATTTATTTAGTTTTTAATATTAAATTATAACATTATTCACATTTTATTATTAATTATTTATGGAGATTATTTTATTAAAGTTATAATTAATTTAGGTTAGTTTATGTTTTTTATGTTTTTATCCCAATTTATTTTTTTATTTTTTCGATATTTTTTATTTTTTTTCTTCATTATTTTTTTCCATCATTTTATCTCCCTCACGTTCTCTACCATGTGCATTTCTTCCTCCCTATTACGCTATGGTTCCCCCTTGCATGTTGTGCCCATCCTACTCCTGTCCAGCACCGCCTCGTCGACCTCCCCCAACTGTCAGCCTCCTTCACTTATCCAACATCGCCACCGCCGACCTCTTCATGAGCCGTGTGTTCTCCACCCCCCATCCTCCTCCCCTACACCCACCTCCCCATTGTGACCTCCACTAGTTGTCTCCCCATTGAGGCCACTCAGGGATACCTTTATCGCAACCACCACCTCTCCCTCTCCACTAAACGTAAACCTTCCCCCTTAGATTTGGGGTTTTGATTCATATTCATTGGTGTTCTAGGTTTCTAGGGGGAAGGGTATTAGTTTTATATTTATATATTGATTTTATTTGGTTTTAATTCTGGTTGTAGGGTTTAATTTGAGTTTGTTTTGGTGTGGTTTGCAAGAAATTAAATTTTCTGACTAAATTTTCTTTAATTTCTTCACCGAGGTAGGTGGTTCCGTGGTTATCCATTATTTGACGAATTAATTTTATTCATAAAATAATTTAACATATTTATTAATTAGTTTTTTCGTTGTGAATATAGTTTTTAATTGAGGTTTGATAAGTATGTACCACCCCATGCTTCCACGGTACACTCCTCTTTGAATAATACAATAGCATGAGATGTACGCAACACTGAGTTCAAGCGCACCACAACCTATCAATAAATAAATTTAAAACGTCATTATGAGACACATTTTTAATTTTATTTATATCGCATATAATTTTAAGATTCATATTTTCTATTTCATATACATAATATAAAGACAAATTCAAATTTTAAGATAAAATATGTTTTTTTCAAAAAATAAAGTTATTCCGCCATTTAATGGTGAAACATTTCTAAATACAATATTTGACACTTTTATATATTTAATTTTATTAAATTAAATTTTTCATTAGAAGTCGGACATAAAAATTTAGTTTGGATAAATTATTGGTGTTTTTCTGATAACTTTCATATTTAGATGAATAGTGAAAGATAATAAATTTTAATTGAAAACAACATTTTTAATAAAAAAAATTTATATTGTTAAATTATAAATTTGAATCGTTATGAAGTATAATTATATTATATTTTTATCATTAAATCCAATGTAGGTTATTGGAAGTAATTTCACTTTTAAACCGGACATAACCACATATCAATCTTTTGATAGTTTTTACTTCTCAAAAACCAGATTTCTGGTTATGGCTACGGGAATTAAATTTAAATTAATTAATAAAAATTATATGTTTTGAATTTGGAAAAATAAACATCATTTTGGGATTCAGGATATCAAAATTATTATAGGGTGAATTTTTTGTATTTTTCTGGAAACATTAAATTTTTTATGAATACTCAAATACACAACGTTATTGTTTAAAAACCAACTTTTTATTTAAATAATTATTTATTTTATGTAAATTTATTCTTATTAAATACAGATAAATAATACATATATTATTTTAATGTAATTCATTGGATTCATTTTATAATAAAATTAAATGTATAAAATTTTAATTAATTTTTTAACGTATTTTACCAACATTCTTGGCGCGTTAGAAAATTTACATAAAACCTAATTTTACCGCCTCTGTGTATTAAATTACTAAAATATAAGTGACATGGTTAACCTCTATATGTAAAATTTGGTTCAGTATGATAAAAATAAATTATTTGGGGAATAGTGACTTTTGAATTTTATTTACCATAGTTAAAAGAAAATTGGGTAATTAATGGTAAAAATGATTTTATAATTACCCTAACACATGTATTTATTCTATTGAATTATTGTATATCGACAAAAATAATACATAGGAATAAAATATGATCATTTTGGGTCTTCATTGTTTAGATTAAGGCATTTATTGTTATTTAATTTAAAGAAGAGTTAAAAGTGTTACATTCAAATTTTAATAACAACAACATTTTTAATATAGGGTTATACATAAGATAATTTCTATTATAAATATTCATTAGAAATATAAAACTATTTTCTCTATCATATAATTTTATTTATAATTTTTAAACACTAAATAATTAGATAAATTTAGGACTCAATGATGATGCAGTAATTACCTTAATAATTAAATATTAAAATAATTGATATTATAAATATTTAAAAAAATGTAAATTGAGTCTGTTGAGTCATTCCAAAAACTTTACAGGTTATAATTATAGGATAGGGTTGAGTAAATTTTTTTTAAGAAATCATTTTGTTATGACTTTCCCAAAAAACAAATTATAAATAATGTCCAAATTGCCATTAATGTGTTTTTAAAACAAATACTATGTTATTAAATGATATAACAGTCCTAAAATATATGGTTCTGAAAAAGGAATTATATAATAATATATATATCATTAATGAACCATTTGGGGTTCTCATGTAATTTTATCATAATTTTATTAACCATATAATAAAAAAATACATGGAGACATTGTAAATGTTAAACTATTTAACCAAGAGTTAGATCTCAATGATAAGGTTAATATGGTGACCTAAACTTATCTAAAACATATTTCATGAGAGTTTTTACAACCCATTTCCACCATAAACTAAAAATAAATCATTTTGGATCCATTATAAACAGAATATGATTGTCTAATATACTAATATTTCATGGTTTTCCTAAAGTGAACCTCACCTCTCTTATAAAAGGGTACTTCCCCTTCTATCAAAATCACACCTCCAAAGACATTTGGATCTTCCAACCACTGTACAAATATCCTCTCATCTACCCTCACATCAACCTAGAGGCCATAAATTTATCTGAAAGCCAACCTATAGATCCATTTTGATCAATTAAAAAGGAAGCACCCGAAGAAGAGGTAATTATTTCTTCTCCTCCTTCAATGTTCTTTTTCTTCATCCACTTACTATTTCTTTGTTGCTTCCATATGAAAACAATAAATCCAGTTCCTTCAACATACTTTGATGTTTTCATAAATATGGTACAACCATATTCATTACTCTATCAATCCTATGAATGACAAAGTCACCATATGTTTGTACGTACGGCTTTCACTCTCTATGTCGTGGTGTAGTTTGTTATTCAACACTTCATTGTTTAGGATGGTTATAATAATGAGTGAAATTGATGTAAATAATAATAATAATAGGTTAGTTGTTCTGTATATATGATATAACATCCAATTACATAAGATATCACCATCAATTGAATGGTATTGTCACTCGTGCATACGTACGGATTACCGTCTCTACGAACGCGATGAGATTCATTCACCATCATAACAATTCATGAATAAATATCATATTATGAATAAAAAATAATGTTTTAGATCATAATATCATTATTTATGTCAATCAAATACTGATTATCGAAAAAAACATGTCTTACCTAACAAAACATATAAATAAAAACAAATCAGTTCACACCCGAAACAATGATAATTCTGAAGTATTATTTACAATGAAATATTAACAGATCGTATATGATATCATATTTATATATATGGTTCTTGTATAATTTAATAAAAATTATTCCACCATTATAAATAAGGTTAATGTACCCTCAACTATGGAATGTACAATGTAAGGTGTTTCTTATCTCACTTTTAATTCCGTGAGATTTCCAATGTTCACCACATATTTATTGCATGTGGTGTATTCTGTACTGTTATTTGATATATATTATCATGATTATATTTATATTCATGATATTTTTTCATTAACTTTGTTTTTATTAACTTTTGGACATATGAATCGATTGATTACAACTTGGTAAGAGGTTTTCATCTCACATTTTATTATTGTGAGATTCATGCTATATTGACAACTATTTACATTTTTGTGGTGTATTTTCTACCCATGATTGTCTTCATGGTGTAATATAATTTAATATATGGGTATTTACATCTTTATTTTATGATCCTTATTTTATGGGGGGTATGTTTCGTATGTTACAAAATTGTTAATGGAATTTCAAATTTCAATTTCCACTCATTGGGCTTTACACAAACTTCATTGATTATTTTACTACAAGATTATGTGTGAAATACATATTTATTAACATATGTATTAATATAAACTCCCTTTTATGTGTAAATACATTTGATACATATAATCACTCCATTGGAAAATTCTGAAGTCAACAATATGAACTTGATAAGTGTTATTTTAACTCTATTTCTATTATTTGAGTTAAACATCCAAGTCATTGGTGTTGTTTTTACAAGAGTATGTGGGAATCTCCTCAGATTTATTTACAATGAATATCCATTCATATTGAGTTTATTTATATTTTTCACACATAATTTTTTCATTTATTTATCCTTAACCTAATTTTACAGTCTTTATAATGGATTTCATCTCAATTTACATTTCCTTGAGACTTCATTGTAATCATGCACCAATTCACTTTTATATGGTGTATATATTTTACTTTGACATAGTATATCATGAATCCATTTATTCTCGTGATATTATAAATTTTATATTACCTCAATTATTTTTATTCAAGCGTCTCTCATTTCATTAGAGACATTAACAAAAATATCATTTTAAATATTTTAATGATTTATTCTTCTAAATCATTATAATGAGTGTCCTTGTTTAAAAAATGGTGTTGAGGATTTATTTATTTGGACATTAATGTTTTAAAATTATAAATTCTTTTTAAAAGATTTAATGTGGTATGGGACACTTTTATTCAAAAATCAATTTTAACCCGATTCGTGATAAATAGTGAGACATTTAAATGTTTTCAAGAAAAGGGGGGATATTTGTCTCAAATAGTTTTGATAATTATATTCATCATTGTCAATATCATTCATTATTCTTGATTGAGGATAATTTATTATAAAAAAATCTTCCTTATTGTATTGAATAAGTTATGTTTGACTATTGATGTTCTATTTTTATACGATTCATGGTTTGTGGTTAAATTATTGATATTTTGTATGCGATTTTTAATAAGAATGTTTAGATTATGTTTCATCCTTTTCGTATGTGGAATGAATTGGACATATTATGTGATGGGTGGAGCCTCCTATAGCTCTTGATGCATCGGTAGGTCTCATTAGACAAACTAGTGTCTTGGCACAAGGCCTTGACAAAATCATATTTGTAGTCTTAGCACGAGGCCTTGACTATGTGGTTATGATGCCTGGAATTATGCATTCAATCATTATGAAATTATATATTTATATTATATGTGATTATTCAACTTGAGGAATTTCTATGTGAATAAGTAAATGGCATTATTTGATTTACATTAGCGATATTATATTGAATTTTATGTTTAAAAGGTTTTTTTTAGTCCTATACATTTCCTTAAACGTTTGTGATTATTTATGACAGTTTCCACTATATTGTTGTCCTTATAGGGAATCTGAGGTCACCCTTTCTTATGATTTATTTTTCCTATGATGTGAAGAAATATATTATGGAGGACCTACAGGAATAGGATAAGGGATATAATATTGTTCCAATGAGAGAAAATGTTGTTGTGTTTCATTTGATAATGTAATGTAAAACATATGTATTTATCTAGTACATCCAAGGAAACTAAACCAATCAGTCTTCTGAGACTTGATCTTTTATGATCATGAAAATATTACGTAATAATGCACTAACTATGGTTATCTAGGGCTGTAGTGTTATAGTTGGTATCATAGGAAGTTCAGTACAAACCTTGTAAACTAGAATTAGAAAAAATCATTTTTGAGAACATTACCATAAGATTGACATTAAGGATTAGTATAGAATAATATTCACAATTTTGGTAATGTAAATAATATATTGGTTTTCCAAGTAGTACATCCCTATTTGGATATGAGCAGGAAGAGGGAGCTCTGGCACAGATGTACCTAGTGGTATAACCCGAAAACACTACTTTGACAAAGATTTGTATGGGAACTGGTGCACGACAACAGGCCTTGTTGTACTCTTGGTTATGAAACTCTTGGAGTATTTTAATAGGATAATTCACATTTTAATTACAAACTGATTTGAGTAATTTTAATATAAGATGAGAATAAATAACCTTGGTAAATCCTTAGATGTTTTAGATTGAAAATATGTGGTCATGATGTTATTTAAATGATTTTATGACTATTGTTACTCACACAATTGTTTCTAGTTTTCTTCAATGGCTAGATTACAAATAAGTCATTGTAACATTGAACATGATGTACATGGCGGACATGGTGGTGGAAATATGCAAGGAAACAGAATATAAACAAGTTTAAAAGATATCGTGTTCATGTTGAATTAGTTTTCCAAAAATATGATAAAAACATATATATTAACCAACTCCCAAACACAATAAAGAAGAGAAAGGCAGTGAATGATAAGAGATACAATTCTAGAGACCATATATAAAAGAATGCTCAGTTTCTATCATGAAAGAAATGTGCAAGGAGATGCCATGTAAAGTGTCTCAATGTAACAATAAATTATTTATGTATGGGAAATAAGGACATAGATAAATAATTTCTGAGGAAAAATAAAGAGTACCATGGAAGAAAAAAAAATGATCCCAAAAATCCATTTATAGTGATTTTACATAAATATAGGGGACATGTGAATTAACCATGTATATTACATATTCTATAGTATATCTTCTTTGTCATGGAAGAACCAATTTGGAAATAAATGGTTGGAGAAATATTTAAAAGTTTTAGTGATCTGTGTTGTTGGGATTACTTTGGAAGAAGTTTCTCTTGTATTTGTAACCCTACAGTTTGTTATGTGATATTGTTATTTTAGTATGAATTATCTTTTCTTTTGTGGATATATTTTAAATAACCATTTTGGGGTATATGATCCTTGAATTTGAGGCAATTAAAGGTTACTATTTTTTGGGATGAAAATACAAGGAATGAGATAACATTTGTGGTTAAATTATGTTATGGTTATATTGTGTTATTTATCACATTTTGGAAATGTTATAAATTTTCTTTTTGAAAAATTCCAACATGCACACCATTTGACAACCCCTCACATCAGACAGAGCTGTGGGAATTGAACCCACACCTAGAGTGCAATTGGGATTTATCAACTACCACTAGACTACATGAATTCCCTGGTTAGTGTGACTAATTATTTTTAGTTTAATGATTTTATTTACAAATAATAAGATGATTTGGGATATTTTTTATAACAAATGGATATCCTTATTATAGTTATATTATTTTGCGATTAAGTTATAAATGTTATTTCAGAAGACGTATGCTCCGTTGGGAACACTATATGCCTAGGGAAAATATAATACTATGGTATTTCATTTAAGGGTTAATGATGGATTTTTTTCTATGTTTTTATTGTGGATATATAGAGATTTGGGTTATTTATGGAAAATATTAACCTATCATATATACTATGTTATTAGGTTAATTGAATTTAAGTATATAACATTAAGAGTAGTCGATGTTATCTGGAGATACAATTTAACGTAGAAGACTACGTAATAAAACTACTCTGTGTTTGGTATTTCCATCTTAGTTTGGATTATATTGAAGGATTTTAAAGAACCATTGTTTATTAAATGCTATTTAATGAACATTAGGTATTGTTGGTTTAATTTTTAAAATTAATATGAGTATTTATTTCTCGATACGATTACCTTTATGGGGATCATCTTATCATATACTAACCATTTTGATTTTGGTTAATCACTATATACAAGGAAAATATATAGTTCATCCTTTCTAGATTATGTGATTATCTATAGGTTGATTCTAGAACATATGTTTTGACCAAGTCATCTTGAATACTCATCATTTGGACTGAAGGATGAGTCTGTGGTAGAAATTAGATAAAGTATGGAACTCTACTTATCATTTAATTTTTTTCTTATTCTATGAGAGAATTATTTCTTATACCTTAGGGAAACGATCTTAAACCCAAAAATGTGTTATCTTAATACATTACATTATTCATTAATGATTTATGGCTTTGAGGCCCTCAATATTCCATTCAAGAGATTCTGACTGATGACCTCAATCACTCCCTATTAATATTTATGTATTCCTCCAATTATAATTGAAACCAATGTTCTCTTATTCTAAATCCTAATTTTTTGTGACTTTTTCATTTCCCTTTCCCTCCTATTAGGATTAAATTTTATTAACCCTTTTTTTTATTTTAGTTTTCCACAAATGAATTTTCTATTATTTCTGAAGAACAATTTAAAATTGCGAAGACACTAATTATTTAATAATGGAAAAGTGTAACTCCCCATGTTTCTACAGTACACTTCACTTTGAATAATACAACAATGTATGATGTACACAACACTGAGTTCAAGAGCACCACCACATATCAAACTAGCCATTTAAAAATATTTATGAATAGTAAAAACCATATTTTTAATTTTATTTATATCCCACATAATATTAACCTTCAGGTTTTGGGTTTCTTAGACATAATATAAGGTCATATTCAATTTTTCAGATAAAATAAATATTTATCAAAAAATGCACTTTTTCCACCTATTAATGGAGAAACCTTTATAAATACAATATTTGACACTTTTATATATTCAATTTTATGAAATTGAATTCTTCATTAGAATAGGTACATAAAAATTTAGTTTGGATAATTTTTTTGTTTTTTATGATAACATTAATATTTTGATGAATAGTGATTGACAATAAATATTAATTGAAAACAAATTTTATAATCAAAAAAAATTTATAAAGTTAAATTATACATTTGAATGGTTTTGAAGTATTATTATATTATATTTTAATCTTTTAATCCAATGTTCTTCTTTTAAAGTAATTTAACTTTTAAACTGGACATAAACACATCAATCTTTTGATATTTTTACTTCACAAAAACCTGCAAACAGGTTATGACAACGGTAATTAAATTTAAATTAATTAATAAAACATATATGTTTTTTATTTGGTAAAAGAGACATCATTTTTGGATTCAAAATATCAAAATTAGCTTCAGGTGAATTTTTTATATTTTTTTTAACGGTCAACTGTTGGTGAATAGTGAAAAACACTACGTTATTGTTTTTTATTAACAGACTCTTTATTTATATAATTATTTATTTAAATTAAATTAAATTGAAGAAAAAATATATAGATACTACCTATATTAATTCAATGTCATTCATTTAAAAAAAACTATAATAAAATTTGATGTATAAAATTTTATTGAATTTTTTAACTACTTTTTCCCACCATCAAGGCATGTTAGCGAATTTCCATAAAACATAATTTTACTACTTATGCGAATTGAATTTCAAAAATACAAGATACATGGTTGACATCAGAAAGTAAAATTTTCTTCAATAAGATTAAAATAATTTTTTCTGAATAGTAACTTTGGATTTTTATTGACCATGGTTAAAAGTAAATAGGGAAATTAAAGGTAAAAATGATATTATAATTACCTAAAAAATTTCATAATTCTATTAGACAGTTTTATTTCGACCAAAATTAACCTAAGGAATAAAATATGATCCTTCTGGGTCCACATGGTTTAGATTATGACATTTATTATTGTTTTATTTAAAGAATAGTTAAAAGTGTTAAATTCAAATTATAATAACTAAAAAAATTTCAATATTTGGTTATACATAATATAATTTCAACTATATATATTGATTAATAATAAAAAAATATTTCTAAAATCATGGTATTTGTTTTATAATTTTTAGACATTAAATAATTAAATTTATTTTTGACTCAATGATTATGCAGTAGTTACCTTATTAATGAAATGTTAAAATAATTGATATTATAGATATTAAAATAAATGTAAATTGAGACCTTTAATGCATTCCAAAAATTATATATGTTCGTATTATATGTTAGGGTCTATTAAATTTAATTTTTTTAAGAAATCAGATGGTTATTACTTTCACAAAAAAAATATAAATAATGTCAAAATTGACATCAATGAGTTTTTAAAACAAATACAATATTATTAAATGATATAAGTGTCCTAAAAATATAAGGCTCAGCCAAAGGACTAATATAATAATATATATGTCATTAATGAAGCATTTTGGGTTATCCTGTAATTTTATTGTATGTTTATTATCCATATAATATAAAAATACAAGGAGACATGATAAATGTTAAACTATTTAACCAATAGTTAAATATAAAAGTTCAGGATAATATGGTGACCTAACCTATCTAAAACATATTTTTTTATATTTTTTCGACACATCCACACCATATACTCAAACTAAATTCTTTTGTAGCCATTTTAAAAAGAATATGATTGTATAATAAAATAATATTTCAAGGTTTTCCTAATGTGACCCTCACCACTCTTATAGAAGGGTACATCTCCTTCTCTCAAAATCACACCTTCCAATCACTTTGGTTTGCCCAACCCCAACTCAAATATCCTTGTAACTACCATCACATCAACCCAGAGGCCTTAATTTGAACATAAATTCAACCTACAGAGCTAGTTTTATCTAATCAAAAAGAAGAACCCCAAGAAGAGGAAATTATTTCATAACTGATTTCAATTTATTTTCTTCTACCAAATCCTCATTTTTGTTGTTTCATTGCCAAAATAATAACTCATATGGCTTCTACAAAATGTTATGTTATTATAAAAAATTTACAACCATATTCATTATTCTATCCATCCTATAAATGACAACATCACCATTCATGTGTACATACGACTTACCGTCTCCACATCGTGTTGTAGTTTGTTATTAAACACTTAATTATTTTTGATGGGTATAATAATGAGTATAATTGATGTGAATAATAAATATAACATGTTAAATATTTGGTATATATGATATACCATCCGACTACAGATGACTTCACCATCAATAGAATGGTATTGTCGCTCGTGCGTACGTACGGAATACCACCTCCATGAATGCGATGAGTTTCATTCCCCACCATAAACATTCAAGAATAAATATCAATTTATGATTAAAAATAATTTTTCTGAACATAATATCATTCTGCATATGAATCAAATACATCCTATCCATAACATACAAGACTTATGTAACAAAACATATAAACAAAAAACGAATCAGTTAACACCTGAAACAATGATACTACTGAAGTATTATTTACAAAGAAATATTAAAAGATCATATATAATATTATATTTATGCATATGGTTCTTGTATAAATTAATAAGAATTTTTTCCCCATTATACATGAGGTTAACGTACCCTCAACTATGTAAATTACAATGTAAGGGGTTTCTTATCTCACTTTTAATTCTGTGAGATTTCCGTTATTCACCACTTATTTATTTCATGTGGTGTATTCTGTAATGACACTTAATATATATTATCATGATTATATTAATATTCAAGGTATTTTGTGATTCATTTGATTTTTATTATCTTTTGGTCAGACTACTTGATTGATTATAATGTGGTAAGGGGTTATCATCTCACTTTTTATTCCCGTGAGATTCATTCTATATTGGACACTATTTCTTTTTGTGTGTTGTGTTTACTTCCAATGATTGTATAATTTTTTTAATATACATTAATTTATAGGTATTTAAATCATCATTTTCTGATTTTCTTTCATGGGGTGTATGTTTTGTAAGTTACCAAATCGGTAAGGGGATTTCAAATTTCAATTTCCACTCATTGGACTTTATGCAATAATCATTGATTATTTTACTCAATTATTATGTGTGAAATACCTATTTATTTACTTTTTTAGTACTTTATACTAACCTTTTTTGGATATGATTTTTATACACAAAGTCACTCCATTGAAAAATTCTCATGTCATTGATATGAACTTGGTTGGAGTAATTTTAACTCAATTTCTATTCGTTGTGTTAAACATCCAAGTCATTGGTGTTGTTTTTACATGAATATGTGTGAATGCCCTCAAATTTTTTTAAACTGAATATATAGTCATATGGAGTGTATTTATATTTTTCAAACATAATTATGTGATTGATTTATCCTCAACATAAGGATACGCTATGTACAATGGATTTCATCTCATTTTACATTCCATTGAGACTTCTTTGTTGTTGTGTGTCAATTAACTTTTATATGGGGTATACACATTACTTTTACATAGTATATCATGATTCCCTTTATTCTCTGGTTATTATAATGTTTTTATTACCATAATTTTTTCTATTGAAGTATCTATCATTTGGTTAGGAACATTAACAATCATATCATTATAAATGTTTTAATGATTTATTCTTACAAATATTTCTCATTAATGTCCATGTTTTAAAAATGGTTTCAAGAATTTATTTATATGGACAATAATGTTTTAAAATTGATATTAATTTTCAAATTTTCAAATTTCTATGGGACACATTGATTTAAAAAGCTATATTCTATGGATTATTGATAAATAGGTAGACTTTTAAATGTTTTTAAGAAAAAGGGGGATAGTTTTGTCATATAGTTTTGATGGTTACTTTCATTTATTTCAATATCCAACATTATTATCGATTGAGGATAATTTATTTTATTAAAATATTCTATATTGTATAAAATGATTTAAGTTTGATGGTGGATGTGCTATTTTTAAAACATTCATGGATTGTGGTTATAATATTGACATTTTTTATGCTAGTTTCCAAATGTATTCTTAGATTATGTTTGAACCTTTTCATATGAGAAATAAATTGGAATTATTAAGTGACTAGTAGAGCCCGCTATAGCTCCTTGTTGCATCGGTAGGTCTCATTGAGATTAACTAGTGTCTTGGAACAAGGCATTGGCACAATATTATTTGTTGTCTTGGAACGATGCCTTCACTATATAGTTATGCTATCCATCTTTATGAATTAAATAATTAGGAAATTAGCTATTGATATTACATTTGATTATTCGACATAAATAATATCAATGTTAATAATTAAATGGAAATATTTTATTTATATTTGGCATATTATGTTAAAGTTTGTTTTTCAAAATCTTTTGTTTTAGTCTTATACATTGCCTTAAATGTTTATGATTATTTATGACAGTTTCTACAATATTGTTCTCCTTACTGAGAATCTGAGATCACCCCTTTATTATGTTTTATTTTACCCAGCATATGATAAAGTATATTATGACTGACCTGTAGGAATATGATAAGGTGTATAAGAGTGTTTAAAGAGGACATAATGTTGTTGTTCTTCATTTGATTATGTAATGTAAAACTTATGTATGGATCTAGTACATCCAAAGCCACTAAAATAATTGGTCTTTCGAGGAATTATATATTGTGATCATGCCAATGTTAAGTAGTAATACACCAACTCTACGTAACTAGGGTTGGGGTGTTAAATTGTATATGTTCTATAGGTGTGTTTTCTATGGAAAACCATGGTAAACTATTAATTAGCATTTTATAAACTATGCATGTTGTGTTTTGGTTTTACATAAATGTGTGTTTATTAATATAGGGATATTTGGTTGAATTTTATGTATTTTGAGTCATGCACCTTATTATAAATTTGTTTCATAATGGATATGGTTGTTCGTTCAACTGTTGAAATGATATGTTAAACTATTCAGTTGATTAATTTAATTATGCTAGTTGTGAAATGTAAATGGTGGAAGTAGTTTTGAATAATTTGAAATGTAATAAATTTTTAAATGCACATTACATGGAATACAATTGGTATAATCTTGATTCAATTCCTTGTTGGGTTATTTTGAAATTATTAAAAAGAAATTGTGTCAGTGATTTATTAAATTGAGATTGATGTTTGAATCATGGTTGGATAGAGTTTGGGTGTGTGTTTGGGTTAAAGAGCATTTTTGGTGTCTGTATTATTTTTAAATGGATTTTTGTCTGTGTAAATGAAGTGTTATTTTATGTGTAGTATATTGATTTATTCTGAAACATAAAATTTTACGTTATGTAAATGTGTTTTTTTGTGAAAACCTATGCTGAGATATATATCCATAATTTTAGATACAGAGCAGTTAGTGTGTTAAAAAGTGAAAAGGATGGGGTTTATATTTTGGCATGCTGTCAAAATGCATTTTCTCTTCAAAACAGGTTTGAGTGACCTTTTTAATTTATAAATTATCTGATATGTTTGTAAGTTGTTAAATTAATTTTCATAATGGATTTTTTAATTATTAGTGTCTTTTTAAACTGTGCAGTTGGTTTAATTGAGTGTGTAACCTACGAAAATTACATTTTAAAAAGATTTATTTTTTGCGTATATGATTATAAGAGAGGGTTATTTTGTGAAAATGTTGATTTTGTGTGTGTATGTACCCTATTTGGCTTTTATTCATTAATGTGACATGTGACGAGAACATGGATTTTGAGTGTGTAATTAATGGCGTAAATTGTACCATTGAATGTGTGGTGTTTTATCTTGGCTTTTTTCTGTGATGTACACCATTTACTAATATCAAACATGTTTGAGAAAAAATTGGGAAGTTTGTGTCGCTACAAAGATGGAATATAATAGTTGGATATTGATCCTATTGCGGATTTGTCCCTGTTTCACATAGTAGGAATGACGATTGAAACACTAAATAAACATTTGAATTATTAGGGACCCCTATCTTATGGGTGGTTCCCTAATAGTGTCTCGTCTATGATAATGAATGAGGGTAATGGTTTCTATGAAACATTTTTTGAGGGTCGTGGTTTCTATTTCATGTTTCTTGGGGGTCATGGTGTCTAAGAAATGTCTCAAAAAGACAATAAGATCTAGGTTCCCATGCTAGCTAACACCCTCAAGGCATCACCCACATTTAGTGCACATTATTTACATTACACTCACAAGAATGACACTTGTCTTATCCTAAAAGTAAATTTTCATGAGTGTTTTAATTTTTGTTGTTTTATTTAAAATTTAATTCATCAAAACACCTTTCATTAAAAATTGATTAATTTAAAAACTATTCAATATTTTATTTAATTTTTATTTATATAACCCAAAAAAAATTATTCCTCATTAAATGGTTATGTGTTGAATATTTTTTTCAATGAAATCCTACTTTTCCATTGTCTCACACCCTACATACACATTTTGGTGAATGTATACATTGTTCTTATTGTATCCCGGATTGGGTTATCATGCTTAGCGATGGTGATTTGGTTTGTTGATGGTCTTTGCATGTCAAATGGTGTTGGTAGCTTTGGTATGTGGATTCTCATGTTGCTTAGATGTTAGTATTGTATTTTTAGTTTTCTATCATTTTTGAAGTTCCTCTTGGGTATTTAGTTGGATTGTATAATTTAAATCTGAGTTTATTTTAAAGGAATTTTTGGTTTCCTATTTCCAGATTCAGTTTATTTATCCTGTTAGTGGTTTTTTGTATATTTATCCGGGTAAATTATTCTCATGTATAGTTTTGGATATAGGGAACTTGTTCCAGCCCATGGGGATTAGGAACCCCCTTTAGGAAATGTCACATACTGAGTTGGGCATGCGGTCAGCTGGTGACTCGACCATGTTCATGAAAAAATGGTATTAGAGGAGCTTATCTCTCTTGGGACACGTTCCTTCCGGGAAGAGTATTAGTATACCGGATCTAGGATTGTTGGGACTTGGCATTCCAATTATAGCTAGTGTTCCAAGATACCTCACCTCATGAAAGAATTCAAGTCACTATGGTGAGTTTATGTTTGTCAAAGTATTTGGTCCATGTAGTAAATCTTGTTTAGGGTAAAAGAAAATGGAGTAGTGTTAGGGGTTCCAATGAGATCTCATGACATGGAATTCCATGTTGAGTCGGGGATGTTTTCCTATAATACTCTCTATGGTAGTGGCATGATTGGGGTTTGGTCGAATACCATATGTCCTAGTTACCTGATTAGAGTAGTTTCCTCTTGAATTGTTCCTCGTCTATTATTTTTTGGAATCAAGTAAATCTGGTTTTTTATGTAAAAATTATTTGGTCTTGTAAAATGTTTTGGAATGAAGCCCAATTAAAGTAAAATGATGTGTAATGATTCAAATGTGTGGGTGGAATATTTTTGTTTTGAAAAGTGGAATGGTCTTATTTTGTTCCTCACTGTTCTCATGGGCAACCATAAGCATGGGTATAAATGGAAAGAGAAATGGTTAATGGTACGAGAGGATGAGTTCCTAGAAGGACATGATGTAGGTGTCATTTTGGCACGAGAAAATTAATGTGTGAGGTCCATCGAACAAAATTGGTGTTTGTGATACCCATCAGCTTCATTTATTTTCAAAGGGTTTTTATGGAAAATTAGGTTTTTTTATATCCCGTGATTGTGTGGTGTGTCCTTGTATTTTGGAAATTTTTTATGTGAGCTATTCTGAGCTGAGAATCATTTATTATTAATTTTTGTATTGAGTTTGAATTATAATTGGTAGGTTGGTGTGAATGTGTGTGGTAAGTGGATTATTTTGAAAAGTGCTTGGGGAATCCCTTGTAGTGGACTCCCCTGCACATTTAGTTTTCTCTTGAGGTATGTCATTGAAATTGGACCAGTTTGATTAGGTACATGGTTTTATTTCTAGTTTATTGTATACCCCCCAAAAGAATTAGCATTCTATTAATGTATGGACATGGGAAATTATCTATTGGATGGACCTCCAGTTGATTAAAATAGGGAATATCCCTTTTGATTGATATTGCTAATTATATCCCTTCTCCTTTTCGGTTAAAAGGATCCTCTCATAGTGGGACGATAGATGTGAGGGGAGATGAGGGGAGTTTTTGTCTCTCTTAGTTTCCCAAGTCATCGAGTATGAATTTTGACATCGTTGTGTCTGAAGGCTCCCCCTAGAAATGGTGAAAGGAATTCAAACAAGGAAGGGTGAAGTGGGTTTGGAGTTATCAGTGTAGACTGATGTCCTCAAACTCTTGTAGTTATTTCATCGGTCGCAAGGGCCATGTTTGGTAATGTCTTGTATCATGAGTTGTCATTGAAGAGAAATGGGGGATTTTTTAGAATACATAGTGAATCCTTGTCTTTATAGAAGTGTGTTATCCTCTTAGGGAGTTATAGTTTTTCGGTTTAAAGGGGAGTGTTTGTCACACATCTTTCCTTATTAAGTTTATTGTTTAAGGTGAAGAGGTTATGGATGTTCATCATCTAAACCATTGTTCAGGTGGCTGTTCCATGAGGGTGTAGTTGGATTTTGATGTGTGTGGTATCTGATGGTGTTGTCTCGTTTGAAGGATGTCTTCTTGTGGCACCTAGAGATGAGGAGCTCCATTCAAGAGACTTCAATGCCTAACTATGATGTAAGAGATTCTTAGAACATCAAGGCTCTAACCATAGGCCTCATAGTGAACCCATCACGTGGTCAGAAACCTTAGGAGTGTATGGGACCCTAGCATTATTTATTTCTTCTGTATTCAAGGTGAAGGTAGTTTAACTTTTTCTCTATGGTTGTTATGTTCCAAACAACCCGTTTGGCTCTGTAAGGTTTCTCGTAGCAATGATGAGGCATGTTCATCTCATTACATTAATGTCATGGGGGTTTCATCCCACCATATGTAATCACCCATAGTTGTCCTTATTGGGTCTGTTGGGTAAATCGGTCTCAAATTTGAATAGTACCCATCCAAGGATGTGGAGACATTGTTTTGTCTTGGGTCATGGTTTTGACACCCCGTAGTTGGACAATTCCCCCCCCCCCCCGCCACTTGTGCTGGGGTGTTTGGTCAGTGATGGGAAAATTCATAGTTTTTTATCTTCTTGAGGTTCAAATGGTTGGGAGAACCATGGTGGGTCTTGCTCGAATGTATCCGGAATGAATCAGTGTTGGCCTTTTTCATCATGGTGTGGATTCTGCTCATGTCTCCATATATCATTTTTTCAGTCTCATCTCGGGAATTGGTTGGGTTCTAATATATGGGAGCCCATTCGGGCTTTCACAAGTTATCCACTTAGTCATGTTCATAAAGATGGCATTATGGTACGTGATAAGACTATATTTGTATGTTCTTTGATCTTTATTGTTCATTCATGTCAAATGGTGTGGTTTTTATTCTATGGTGCTTGAGGTGTTTAGGTTTGTGATGTTGGTTTCCATGGGTGCGAGAGTTCATTTCCTTAAACAGTCAATTGGAGGTGTTCCGTCTCTTTATGGAGGGTGACACTAAATGGAATGTTTTTATGGGTTTCTTAAGGTTGTCATTTGAGTCACTTTTCATATGCATAATGTGTTGGCCTCTTTTTACTTGTTTTTCGTAGAGATCCCCTTTAAAACCTAAGGGGGTATTGGTTTATAATTTCGATTTCAGCCTTAGTAGTGGATTTCTGTGGATGAAAAGCACTATGGTGTGTAGAATTGTCACTCTCAGACGTCACATTGTGATATATTTATAATTTTTTTATCATATAATTTTATTTTCCTCTAAAATTGGTTTATTGAAATGCAGGTCATGTCGACTAGGGTTTGGACTTTTATGCTGACAAATGAGCATTTTCCTTGAAAATGCTTGGTTCATGGGCCTATAATGGATGAATCAGCCTCACCTATTTAACATACGGCATGCCTGGTAAGCGGGTGGTTAATTAACGAAATTAAAAAAAATAATTGTTTAAAAAAATAATAATTTAACAGTTGATCAAATATTATTAATAATATAGATATTATTATTGTTATTATTAATATTATTTTAATTATTATTACTATGTTTTAGTATTTTATATAAAATTATATCATTATTAAATTTTTAAAATTAATATTTTTAGTAAGTTATTTTTATTACCTTTATAATTATTTTAGGTTAATTTATGTATTTTAAGGTATTTATCCATATTTATTTTCAATTTCTTCCGTATAATTTTTTTTCTTTCTTCTATTTATATCTGTTCTCTTTATTTTATCTCCCTCACTTTCTCTCCCACGTGCATTTCTGCCTCCCTAGTGCAATACAAGTTCCCCTTACTAGTCGCGCCCCTCCTGCTCCTGTTTGGAGCTGCCCCGTCGGTCTCCTCCTTCCATCTGGCACTACCCCATTAGCTTTCTGCTCCCATCCAACACCACCCCCACCAAGGTCCTCACCAGTCACACGATGCTCCTCCTGTATCCTCACCTATGCCCACCTCCCTGTGACAACCTCCACCGACTGCCTCCTCGTCAACTCCGCTGTCAGCTACCTCCGTCGCGACTGTCGCCTCTCCCTCTCCACTCAAGGTAAACCCTCCTCCTTTTATTAAGGGGTTTTACTCATATTATTTGGTTTTATAGGTTTACCTCATGTTGTGTAATAGTTTTAGGTTTTATTTTTTATTTTTTTCTAGTATGATTTATTGTTTTAGGGTTAAATCTGTGTTTTTTGTGGTATGGTTGAAGAGAAATTAGAGCTCTGGAATGAATTTTCTAGAATTTCTTCACCGAGGTAGGTGGTTTCATGTTTACCCATTATTAGATGAATTAGTTTTCTTCTAAATTTAATTTAGAAAATTTAGTAATTAATTTATTTAGTGTGAATATAGTTTTTTATTGATTATATATATATATATATCTGTATGTTTTTGTGACATATGTATGTTTTTTGTGAAAACCAGGGTGAATTTTTTATTAGAATTTTATGGATTATAAAGGTTGTGTTTTGGGTTAGCATCACTGTGTATTGAGTCATAAGGGAATATTTGGCTGATTTTTTCTAATTTTTAGTAATGAATAATATTCATAAAATTGTTTCATAAATTATTTGGTGGTTTGTTCAACCATTGGATTGGTCTGTTAAATTGTGAAGTTGATTCATTTAAGTGTGTGTGTGGTGAAAAGTATGTTTCAGAAGTAGTTATGAATAATTTTATATGCAATAATTTTTTTATGTTCATAATACATAAAATAATATTAGTTTAATAATGATGAAATTCATGGTTGTATTAATTTGAAATGTTTAAAAATAAATTATGTAAATGATTAATTAAATTGAGTTTGAAGTTAAAATCATGCTTGGAATTATTTTGGGTGTATGTTTGGGTTAAAGATTATTTTTTATGTGATTATTATTTTAGAATGGATTTTGTGTGTGGTAATTGTGGGTTTTGGTATGTGTAGTGTCTTGTTTTATTTTGAATCATAAATGTTTTTTTGATTTTAATGTGTTTTTTGTGAAATCATATATTAGTCTATTTATCTGCATTTTAGAAACTATGTAGTTAGTTTGTTAAAAAGTAAAAAGGATGTTGTTTATGTTTTGGCATCGTGACAAAATGCATTTTTCATGAATGGTGTTTTGAGTAAGGATTTTACTTGAAAAAGACTGCAACATGTTTTTAGGTTGTTTAATAATTTTTCCTTTTGATTTTTTTAATTATAAGTGACTTTTTAAACTGTGTAAATGGTTTAATTGAGTGTGTAACCTATACAGATTATGTTATAAAAAGATTTTTGGTGTCTCGATTTTTCAAAAAAAGGTTTGACTGTGAAAATAGTTATTGTTGGTGTGTAAGTCCCCAGTTTCTATTATATTCATAAATGTGACATGTGACATGACTATGGATTTTAAAAGTAAAATTTATGGGAAAAATGGTACATTGGAATGTGTGATGTTTTAACATGGCGTGTTTATGTGATGTAAACCCATTATGAACATGAATCTTTTTTTAGCACAATATGGGAAGCCCAGGTAGCTATTATGGTGGAATATACTTGTAGGGCTTGTGATCTGAGGGTGGCTTCAACGATGTTTCACTTAGCTAGATTGACGACTGAAACACTAACTAAACATATGAATGACTGGAGACTACTAGGTTATGGGTGATTCCCTACTAATGGATCGTGCATGAGAATGAATGATGTTTCTAGTTTCTAATCCACATTTTCTAAGGTTCATGGTTTTTATTCCACATTAACTAAGGGTCATGGTTTCTATGCCACATTTTACCAAGACGCAATGATCAAGGTACCCATGCTAGAAAACACCTATGAGGCCTCCCCAATATTTGGTGATATATGTTTACATTACGCACACTAGCAAGAAAGTTGTGTTATCTAATAATTATGTGTGAAATATTTATTTAATTTATGATGATTTATTATAAATTATATTCATTAAAACACCTTTAAAATAAAATTATTTTCCTTAAAAACTATTCAATCTTTTATTTCATTTTTATTTACATAACTGGAAAATGTTTTCAGCATTAACTGGGTTTTCATGGAATAATTTTTTGGTATCTTACTATGGGGACATTATATCACACCCTTCATATACCTTTCAGTGTATATATACCATTTTATTTGTGTTTTCCAAGTTTATTCCTTGTGCTTAGCAATGGTAATTTGGGTTTTTTATGGTCTTTGCATGTAGGTTGGTGTTAGTTGCTTGGGGATGTGGCTTCGTGTCTTGCCTGAAGATTGGTATTGGAATTTTAGTTTTCTATCTATTTTTTAGTTCCCTTTAGGGATTTTTTTTGAATTATATACATTAAATATGATTATATTGTGAAGGCATGTTTGGTTGTATGTTTCCAGTTTATGTTTATTTGTCTTGTTAGTGGGTTTTTATTTAATAATTTGGTTAAATTGTTCCCATGTGTTGTTTTTAATACTTGGGAACTTGTGTCAGCCCGTGGGAATCAAGAATGCCCTTTCCTTATACAGTGGACCTGGTCAGGAACCAGGACAGATGGTGACCTGGCCAGGTTCGTGACATTATACATAATATTTCGGGAACGTATAATCTTAACATTCAATAATAATCCTAAACTAAGATCCAGATATATCACTGATAATAAATGAAAACATAGATAACAATAATATTGATCTCATATGAATGAAATGCATAATTTATGACATAAAAAAACATGTTTTTATGGACTTATCCCAAGAAAAAATCCATTTTTGTGAAGTGTAATATACCAAATCCCATCCTATTGTGTCTCATGACATTAGTCGATGTATCAAGGGGATATATAATTTTATACCACACCGATCATTTGATTATGTGTAATGAATTCACCACAAGAGTCAACAAGAAATTTCATACTATTATAAATGAATCATTATTTTAATAAAAACATTTTTATCCAAATAATTAATAACATATAATATCAATACATGAACAACCTTTGTAAAAAGATAGTAACCATAAATAATGTCAATAATTTTATTGATGTTAATAATTTGATAACATGATTATAACCCAACATTAGAAATAAGTTGGATGGTCAAATGATACATAGTTAACATTCCAATAATCGACCATATTGGAATAATAAGAAAATGTGTGCTAATAATTTTCCTTATTCTAATAATAGGGATCAATATATCATAACCCATGTAGAGAAAGATGATGTATGGTCCCACAATACATAGTTAGCTACCAAATAATCATTCCGACTAGAATAAAAATATACAGAATGAAAATACATTCCACATCTCAATAGAATAACATGATTTCTAGGTGAACATCACCCAATCTTAATTACAAAAAATATGGTGATCACACAAAATACAAGGCATCTTGAGAAAGATGATGAATGGTTTTAAAAGAACATAACCAATGAGGTGAAAAATATTTGTTCAAGGGTTTATGTTATATGAATTTATATCTCACGAAAAAAATGTTATAATACCACATAATACAATCAAATGGTATAATGTACCCAACATCAATGAATTATGTTCAAGATAATGATCAGAACTCAATAAATAAAATATGAGTTATTAAAAAACATAAAACTAGGTAAATAACAAAAACAATAGATACATGAATAAGGAAATTTTATTTAACTATTAATTTCCATTAAATAAAAATAGTAAGATAAAAATATATCCATGGGTAGTGAATTCGTTATACAATATAAACATGGTTCACAAAATGTTTTCCATCTCAAAAAATCATAATTGAGACAGAAAAACACTTACATATTTAGGAAATTTTGAATCAAAACCCCTTGAAAGTGATGTATTATTATTGAATTTAAAATATAAAGATTAAATGATAAATAATGATATTATTTCTCACATTTTTATTATATAAAATACATAAATTAAAAAATCTTCCTAATAAAAATCATTTCTTAAAATGTGGAATTTTAGATGAAAATTCTATACCTTGTATTCTCACTTACTCGAAAATTATTTAACATCTTTTATAATGAATAAAATTATCATTGTCACTTTTTAATAACCTTAGTATAAACGTAATATGATTTTATAATTATTTAATTGAAATATATATAAAATATGTTAACTACTTGTAGTTTATTTTCATTATTGGGTGTTTGGACAGTCGGTTGGTTATTTTGTATAAACTACAAAAATATGGAATTTATTCTCACTAAGTAGTTTTAGGTTTTTCCATCACAAACCCTTAAATATAGAATACTAGTTTTATTTTAATGATTATTTAGGTCTCGTTTTCATTATATGAATGACATGAATAATTCTTGTTAATATGGAAACCACAATAAACTAGTTTTGGCATGTTTAACAATAGAAATATATATATTAATAAATATTTAAAATATGAACAACACAATTATATAATAATTAATGATTATTAAATTAATTATTATGACATGATATTGTCATTATATAATAATCCATAATCATTCATGATATAAATATGATAACATCGTTCACATAGTTGGTAAAGCTAACCAAAGAGGTAACGATTTACTATGTTTTCAGGGCTAAGTAAATGTATTTGGAAAATTATAATATGAAGTATTCCCAAGGTAAAACCTGCCATAATTAAAATTTATAATAAGTACATATATTATTAAAACCATCCATGTTGGTTGTTGATGGAAACTTAAATACATCATTCCAGGAGTTGGGATTTCATTATACACATGATTAACGATCCCATATCTCAATGAATGGATAGAACGAAGATATATTAAAAATTATTATTATCACATTATATTTGTTACATAGAAATAATTGTTATTCTCTAAATAAATCAATAATAAAATCTTTGACTACATGTTTTTACAAACAAAAAATTTTACATTGTGGATATAGTACTCTACATGTACGCATGATAAATGTTTTTGGTTTTTCTTAGTGAACGGAATGTAATGAATTATTTTTTCATTAAAATAATGCAATTTAGTTATTATTATCATATTTAATTAATTATATTCTTAGAGTTATAAAATATTATGAGAGGAAAAAACTAATAAGGAACACTAATAAGAATTATATACTCACATTAGGGACATGAATTTTTGTTACTAATTCTCTATTAAAATGTCATCTTTAGGATAAATAATAGTATCCAAAAGATATTTAATGTCAAAGAAGGTTATAAGAGGAGATTTATATAAGAGTTTCAATTATATTTTGATTTTATGGTGAGTATTGAAGTGGAGTAAGTGTTACATGTTTATATGTGAAGAGAATGGTACATTTTGAAGCACCCGTAATCTTTTCAATAAAGTGATGTAACTATTGATATGTCATTAGCTCTAAATTTAAAAAAATGGGGATGATAATGTGATTTTTAGTGTAAAATAACATCAAACATATAACGACCCATACATTACAAACATTTTTATTACTTCAGAATTGAAGCACACTTCTTAAAACATATAACAAAACCATGAAAGGACCGAATAGGTATAGTGTATTTAGAAACTGGGAAACATAAACAACTAGTTCATAAAGCGTCTACAATGTCTCTCATTTATTTCATCATATCTAGAGTCCCTTTTGGCATATCCTACTGAATAACCTTCTTCCTGACCTGGGGGAAAGAAATCATATAAAAGGGTGATCTCAAATGCTCATTAAGGGTAAACAAAAGAAATATCAATCACATCATATTCATAAGAACATAAAATTTTGGAAATCTTACCCTGCAAAAGAGATCAAAATTTAATAACATGGGATAAATCATGGTAGTGAAATGTAATCACAATAATCATAACATAAAACATGATGATTTATGGCATACAAACATAATCATAGAGAATCATTACTTATTAGTCAAGACTCATTACCAAGACTATCTTAGTGGACAAAGTCCATTTCGGAACCGAGTTCATTCCTCGTTTCAGTCCTTTTTCACTGAACCGGTTTAACCTGACATTCCATCCATGTCTATCTCATGAGATATAAAATCTTTACCCAATGAATTGTAGGGAGATATAGCTCCCACCCATCTCATAATGATACCATTCTTATGTGTGCCACAAAATAAAAAATCATACATCATTGCATATCCCATGTAATAAAAATGGGATTCTTAAACATCGTGACATCATAAAACAATTTATACATGATAAAGGAATTCATAAAAATAATTCCATCACAAAATAGTCAAATAAATGTAATAATAGGGATAAAAACAGAACCCTATATTATCTTAGATGGAAAATAATTTTGATAAAACACTTGAACTCCATTCTTGAGGAAAATATCATTTCTACTTCAAAAACACCTTTCCTTTCATAACATGTCATAATTTTCTAAACTAAAAGAAGTTTATTAAAAATAAACATGAGAACATGTAAAAAATATTCTTGGAAATAATGTTTTAAAAATCCATGCATGCAGTATAAGTTAAAAAAACATTCTTCTCGTACTTTAGTCGGAAAAGTCAAAAAGTACCTCGTACGAAAAATGACAAAATATTTCATTCATATCTTTTACTAAAAACTCACCGAATGGTAAAATTGGATTTAAAAAGTTATAGGTTGATGGAAATAATATTACATATTGACGAAACATGGATGTGGATGATAAAATACACCCCAGTAAATTCCAAAGTATAAATAATCTCGGATAAAAATGAGATTGTGATATTTCCCTTACCTTAGGTCCGATTTTCTTCGTAAGTGTCCGAAACTATTGTATAATGATTTAAATAACGTCATTGACTTATTCCAGAATCATAATCATTGTTATGATATCATATATGGTCATATTATCATCTTATTATTAGTAATATTTCATTGCTACTTGTTATTCAGGTGTTTATTACTTTTTGTTCTTATGCGTGTTTTGTCAAAAAAAATCTTATTCTTCTTTTTAGGTTATAGATACCACATTTACATAATGTTATTATTGTAATATATTTCATATTTATTCACTCATTTCATTTATGTAATCATTATGCAATGAAAATCATGTAGAACGAGTCGCATCACATCGTGGAGACGGTATTCCGTACGCACGCACGAGCGATGATATCGTTCCAATAATCATGGAATTGTATTGGAGTGTATTTATACTGTTTCAGAATCAATATTACTTTAAAATAATCATATATATTCATTCTTTTCACCATTATACCCATCCAAGTAAGGTGGTGGTGGAAAATAGATTACACCACGGCGTGGAGACGGTATTCCGTACGTACGCAAGCGCGGTGATTTCGTTTTCCGTAGGATGGATAGATTGTGAAATAGGTTTGTTTCATACATATAATAACATATCAGTATATGATTGATACTTATGTTATTAATTCATAATGAAACAACTAAATAAGAAGATGTGGAAGAAGAAATAAAGTTGAAAGAATCGGTAATGGACATTACCTCTTCTTTGAAGCGCCTCTTTGAGATCTCCTATTAGGGCACTAAAATTGGTCTTTGAAAAATACCAGGACCTCTATGATGTTTCTAGGGAAGTGGAGAGGATATATTGGCAGGGTATTTTAGAGCATGAAGGCTCAAAGGGGTGTGAGGAAGAGAGGGAGGGGGTTCCCTTTTATAAGGGAGGAGAGGGGCACCTTTGGAATAACTAAAAATATTATTTTATTATAAAGTCAAATTTGGTTTTTAATAACTCAAAAGTGGTATATTTTGAAGCTACGGTGGGAAAGGGTCGAAATACTCTCATAAAATATAATTTATACAAGTTTAGGTATCAATTTTAACCTTATCATTTAGATTTCCATTTAAGTTAGATAATTTAACTTTTACCGTGTCTTCTTGTTTTCTTACAATATAAGGTTAATAAACATACTATATCAAGCCAAACGAATCCCAAGTTGTTTATTATTAATATATATGACCTTATCTAAGTCCTTTGTCCTATCCTTATATTTTTAAGAATAAAATAACAATTAATAATATAGTATTTGTTTTAAAATCAATTTTACGTCAATTTTGACACTATTTGGTAATTGATTTTTTTTGAAAATCATAACAGAATTATTAGTTCGTAGAATTTAACTAAATAAATACTAACATGTAATATTAACATATAAAATTATTGGAATTCATAAAAAGTCTCAAATTACATTTATTTAGGTATTTATAACAACAATTATTTCAATATTTCATTAGTAAGATAATTACTGTATCATCATTGTGTCATAAATAAATTAAATAATTTAATGTCTAAAAATTATAAATAAAATACCATTATGTTGTAAATATTTTTAGCTTTCTAATTAATATTTATAGTCTAATTTATCTTATTTATAACCCTATATTAAAATTAATTTAGTTATTAAACATTGATTTTAACTATTTTAACCCTTCTTTAAATAAATTGATAATAAATGTCCTAATCTAATCCAAGTGGGCCTAAATGGTCATATTTTATTCCTACGGTTGTTTTTGTTCGAATTACACTTATCCAATAGAATTAGTACATGTGTTAGGGTAATAATAAAAACACTTTTACCCTTAATTACCCTATTTACTTTTAATCGTGGTAAAAAAAAGTAAAAAGTTACTATTCATCAAGAATTATTTTCGTCTCCTTGAACCTCATTTTAGTGTTTGATATTAACCGTGTCTCTAGGATTTTCGAAATTCTACTCACAGAAGCGGTAATATTATGTTTTATTAAAAATTCAGTTTTTTTAACTACCACTAAGTGGTTTCACTTTTCATCAAAAAATGAATGTTTCTAGAAAAATACCAAAAATTAGGCCTAAGCTATATTTGATATTATAAACACAAAAATGATGTTTATTTTACGAAATTCAAAACATATCAGTTACATTAACTAACTTAAAAATTAATTCCCGTCGTCAAAACAAATAGCATGTTTTTAAAAAATAATAACTATCAAAAGATTGAAACTTGTTTATGTCTGGTTTAAATGTGAAATTAAATCCAATGAACCACATTGTATTAAATTGTAAAAATATATTCTAAATATACTTTAAAACCACTCAAATTAATAATTTATCACTATTTATTATTTCGATTTATAAATTTGTTTTTAATTAAAATTTAGTAATTTTCACTATTCATCAGAATATGAAAGTTATCCAAAAAGTACCAAAATTTCACCCTAAGCTAATTTCGATATTTTGAATCCAAAAATGAAATCCATTTTGAAAAATAATGTTTACAAAATTTTAAAAAGTGGTTATTTCAATTCATAACGGCTAGTTTTAATAATATTTTAATAGAATATCATTGTTTAGTGAAACTCGGTATTGCGTACGATTCAAGCTATTGAGGAAGGTCGTGGTTGCATGTAAAGCAAGCCAAGATAGTGTTGTGTGTAGTTAAATATTCCTTTGATGATTTATATAACATAAAAACAAAATATTTCTCATAAAATTCTCGGGTGTTACATTCTACTCCCCTTAAAATGAATTTCTCCCTCGAAATTCGTCACTTTGTAATAAAAAGATGAGGATACCTCTATCTCATCATATCCTCAAGCTCCCATCTATCTCCTTCTAATTGGTGGTTCCTCCATAAAACGTTCACCAATCGAGTGGTCTTGTTTCGTATGAATTCTTCACTACGATCTAGAATCTCTATCAGTTGTTCTTCATAAGAAAGATCTTGCTCCAGCGGTACAACTTCTGAGATGAGTACATGTAAAGGATCAGGTATGTACTATCTCAGGAGAGATACATGGAATATTTCCCGAACTTAGGAGAGATTCGGTGGAAGCGTCAATCGGTAAGCTACATTTCCAACACGATCTAGTATTTCGAAAGGAACAATATATCTAGGCCTCAACTTCCCCTTTTTTTCAAATCTCATTACCCTCTTCCAGGGAGATATTCGTAAGAACACTTTATCACCCACTTCAAACTCTAGGTCATTTCATCGGTTGTCAGCATAACTTTACTATTGACTCTGGGCTGCTCTTATGTGTTGTTGAATAGATCGGACCTTTTCTGTCATCTCATCAACAAGATCAGGTCCTAATAGCTTTCTTTCACCAACTTCATCCCAGTAATTTGGAGTAATGCATTTCTTTCCATAGAGTGCTTCATAAGGAGACATTTGAATACTAGAGTGAAAGGTATTATTATAATAAAATTCCACCAAAGGTAGGTGTTGATCCCAACCACCTTTGAAATCCATAGAGCAAGCTCTCAACATATCTTCTAGAGTTTGAATTGTTCTCTCAGACTGACCGTCTGTTTGAGGATGATAAGCAGTGCTGAAACTCAACTCTGTATCCAGAGTATGCTGAAGACTTCGCTAGAACTTTGAGGTAAATCTCAGATCCCGATCAGATATAATAGAAAGTGTCACACCATGAAATCTTACCACTTCCTTTACAAATATCCTGGAAAACTGATCCAGAGTGAAATCCTCTCTAATAGCAATGAAGTGTGAAGACTTTGTAAGATGATCAACTATGACCCATATAGCATTATTTCCTTTGGATGTTTTAGGAAGTCCTGTGACAAAGTCCATAGTGATGTTTTCTGATTTCCATTCAGGTATGGGTAATGGTTGTAACATCCCCATAGACTTCTGTCTCTCGGCATTAACTTGCAGAAAAACCATGCATCGAGAGACATATTCAGCAACATCTCTTTTCATTCCATCCCATCAGAAGTACTCTTTCAGGTCCATATACATCTTCGTGCTTCCAGGATTAATAGAGAATGAAGAACTATGAGCCTCATCCAGCAACTCTTTCTTTAATTCTGGAATGGGAGGAACACAAACTCGATTCCTGAACTTTATTATCCCATCACAATCAAGGTTGAATTCTAGAACATTTCTCACCTTCTTTTGTAACTCGACATCTTCTTTCTGTGCCTCTTGAATCTTCACATGTATAGATGGTTGAACATTCATTTGAGAAAGATAAGATTTCTCCCCTTCCATTAAAATTCCAAGATCCATCCTTTGTAAATCCATAAATATTGGATCTTTTTTGATCCTCATCATGGATAAGCTAGCATGGTCTTGTCGAATTAATGCATCCACCACCTTGTTTGCTTACCTAGGGTGGTAATGAATTGAGCAGTTGTAATCCTTAATCAGATCTGACCATCTTCTTTGGTGCATATTCAGCTCCTTTTGTGTGAAAATATACATTAAACTTTTATGATCATTAAAAATATCACAGCTTTCTCCATAAAGATAATTCCTCCAAATATTTAATGCAAATATTATCGCAGCTAACACCAAATAATGTGTTGGGTAATTTTGCTCATGGATTTTCAACTGTCATGACGCATAAGCTATCACCATATCACTTTTCATAAGAACACACCCCAACCCCTTCTTGGATGCATCACTGTAGATCACAATCCTTTCTCCACTAAAAGGCAGTCTGAGCACAGGTGCACTAGATAACATTCTTTTCAACTCCTTCAAATTCTCTTCACATTCCTCCGTCCAAACAAACTTAACTCCTTTCCGAGTCAACCTGGTGAGTGGATTAGATAATCGTAACAAATCATTCACAAAACATCAATAATATCCAGCCAAACCAAGAAAACTTTGAATCTCGGTTACTGTTGTTGGTCTCGACCATATTTCGATAACCTCTGTTTTTGCTGGATCCACAGATATCCCCTCTTTTGAGATTATGCGACCCAAAAATAAAACTTTTTGAAGCCAAAATTCACACTTGGTAAATTTGGCATAAAGCTTCTCCTTTCTCAGGGTCTTTAATATAATTCTCATGTGATCTTCATGTTCTTCCTTTCACTTTGAATAAACAAGAATATCATCTATAAATACTACCACAAACTGATCAAGATAGTCCATAAAGACTCTATTCATCAGATCCATGAAGATAGCAGGGGAATTAGTAAGACCAAATGGAATCACTATAAATTCATAGTGTCCATACCTTGTATGGAAAGGAATCTTTGATATATCCTCCCTTTTTTCCCTCAATTGATGATACCCCGAATGAAGATCAATCATGGAAAAGTATTGAGCTCTGCGTAGTTTGTCAAATACGTCATCAATGCGCGGGAGAGGATATTTTTTCTTGATAGTGATCTTGTTATGTTCTCGATAATTAATGTAGAGTCTCATTGATCTATCTTTCTTCATAATAAACAGAATAGTTGCTCCCCAAGGTGATGCACTAGGGCGTATGAATCCCTTATCAAGATTCTCTTGGAGTTGCTTCATCAATTCTTGCAACTCAATTGGGGCTATTCTATAAGAAGTCTTTGAAATAGGCAAAGCACCCGCTACGAGTTCAATTGAATACTAAACTTCATGATTTGGTGGAAGACCGGGAAATTCCTCCGGAAAGACATCATCAAAGTCCCATACAATGGGAATATTATTAATCATGAGTTTCTCACCAACCATTTGAGATAAATAACCTTCATTAAGTGGAATCAAGACCCATAAGATGGAAGAAATTTTCACTAGAAGGTTATGTTCATCCTTGCATCGATAGACGATCAAAGATTGATCTGGAATATGAAATGTGACTTCCCTTCATTGGAAATTGATATGAGCTCCATATAGAGAAAGCCAATCCATGCCAAGAATCACATAAAATTCCACTATAGGAAGGATCACAAGATTTACAGGAAGCACTTTCCCACAAACTTCAATCGGGGATGAATTATAAACTTTTGATGCGACTATTGTTCCATTAGGTGTTGTCACAGCTAACTCAACATCTAATTGTTGAGGTAATTCGGTGATACTCTTAGAAAATTCTTCAGAAATACAAGAGTGGGTGGATCCAGAATCAAATAATACATTTTCTACTTTATAGTTGATTGTAAGTGTACCTTTTACCACATCATTATCGTACTCCACATCGCTGATAGAAATTGCATGTGACTTTCCTTTTTCTTTAGCCTTAAGATTTTGTTGATGCCGATCATCATCAACAACCCTAGGATTAGGGCATTTATTGGCATAATGCCCCATCTCCTTGCACTTGAAACATTGATGTGTAGTAGGTTCATTCTGTGTGTCCCTTCCATTGTTTTCATCATTAGACATCTTCTTCACATCATTGAGGCATTCAAATGGCTGATTACCTTCCTTTCCACATTTGAAATATTTACTTGTCCATTTATTACAACTCCCTTCATGTTTCTTTCCACACATTTAGCATAAGGGAAAGCTCATATTCTTATCAGTGTGCTCTTTAGATTTTCCTTTGAATTCCATTTTCCTCTTCTTATCAAACTCATATGACTGATGGGTTACTCCAATATCCATCTCAACTTTGAGAGCACATCGAATTATTTCCTCATAGCTATTGAAGTCCCTTATGGCTAAGGCCCTTCGAAGACTTCGTTTTAAGCCATTAAAGAATCGATCGATCTTACTCTCAGGTTGGATAATTATACCATAAGCGTACCTTGCAAGTCTTGTAAAATTTGTTGCATATGTACCAACAGATTCATCATCATTTTGATTCAGTTCAAGAAACTCATTCTCCATCATTGTTCAGAGAATATGAGGGAAGTACTTATTGAAAAATAAGTTCTCGAACTCGTCCAATTCCATGGACTCAATTTCATCTCTTGGCCTCGTATTCTTAATAATATTCCACCATTGATCAGCATCTCCTTCCAAACGATACACTGTTAGGATGAATTTATCATGTTCATAACATTGAAGAACTGAAAATATCTTTTCAGTGGTACTAATCCATTGTTCAGCAACTAATGGATCAGTAGACCGGATGAAAGAAGGTTGACGCTGCCTCATGAAGGATTCAACAGAATGTTGCTCCTTCATTTGCTCGTTTAGAAGTCCTGCATGATTCATAGCTTGAGAAAGTTGTGTGAGCATGGCTACAAGATTTTTCATTCCAACTCCTATAACGTTTGGTTTCTCAGGGGGACAATCATTGCATTGCCTGTCGCATTCCGCCTTAACACGGTTCCTTCGGGTTCCAGCCATTGACTAAAACTAAGAAGAATAGTGTGAGAAACACTAATTATAATAGGAAAACAACATAATCAAGAATAAAATTTCACACTAAAGGTCTTATCCAAGGTTATTCATGGTCATTTATAAAACACTAAGATTGTGTTATATGCTTAGAATTATCCTTAGGGTTCTTACTAAGGCTTTCACATCCTAGATTCCAAAGGTTTACTATACCTTTCCTCTGATACCAACTATAACGACCCATACATTACATACATTGTTATTACATCAGAATTGAAGCACACTTCTTACTACATATAAAAAACCATGAAAGGACCGTATAGGTATGGTGTCTTTAGAAACTGGGAAACATAAACAACTGGTTTATAAAGCGTCTACACTGTCTCCCATTTATTTCATCATATCTAGAGTCCCTTTTGGCATATCATACTTAATAACCTTCTTCCTAACCTGGGGGAAAGAAAACATACAAAAGGGTGATCTCAAATGCTCAATAACGGTAAACAAAAGAAATATCAATCATGTCATATTCATAAGAACATAACATTTTGGAAATCTTACCCTGCAAAAGATATAATAATTTCATAATATGCGATAAATCATGGAAGTGAAATGTAATCACAATAATCATAACATAAAACCTGAAGCTTTGTGTAATACACACATAATCATAGTGAATTATTTCTTATTAGTAAAGACTCATTTCCAAGACTATCTTAGTGGAAAAAGTCCATTTCTCAACCGAGTTCATTCCTCGTTTCAGTCTTGTTTCACTGAACCGGTTTAACCTGCCGTTCCATCCATGTCTATCTAATGAGATATAAAATTTATACCCAATGCATTAGAGGGACATATAGGTCCCACCCATATCATAATGATACCATTCTTATGTGTGCCACAAAATCAAAAATCATACATCATTGCATATCCCATGTAATAATAATGGGATTCTTAAACATCGTGACATCATAAAACAATTTATATAAGATAAAGGAATTCGTAAAAATAATTCCATCACAAAATTATCAAATAAATTTAACAATAGGGATAGAAACAAAACCCTATATTATCTTATATGGAAAATAATTTTTCTAAAACACTTGAACTCCATTCTTGAGGAAAATATCCTTTCTACTTCAAAAGCACTTTTCCTTTCTTAACATGTCATACAATTCTAAACTAAAAGAAGTTGATTAAAAATAAACTTGAAAACTTGTAAATGAAGCTTCATGGAAATAATGTTTTAAAATTCCATTCATGTCGTATAAGTTAAAAAAACATTCTTCTCGTACTTTTGTCGAAAAAGTCAAAAAGTACCTCGTACGAAAAACGACAAAAGATTCCTTTCATATATTTTACTAAAAACTCACCGAAGGGTAAAATTGGATTTAAAAAATTATAGGTGGATGTAAATAATATTACATATTGAGTAAACATGTATGTCGATGATAAAATACACCCCAGTAAATTCCAATGTATAAAAAATCTCAGATAAAAATGAGATTGTGATATTTCCCTTACCTTAGATTCGATTTGCGTCGTAGGTGTCAGAAACTACTATATAATGATTTAAATAATATCATTGACTTATTCCTGAATCATAATCATTGTTATGTTATCATATATGCTGATATTATTAGTTTATTATTAGTATTATTTCATTGCTACTTGTTATTCGGGTGTTTATTACTTTTTGTTCTTATGCGGGTTTTGTCGAATAAATTCTTATTCATATTTTTAGGTTATAGATACCTCATTTAAAGAATGGTATTAGTTTAATATATATCATATTCATTCACTCAATTCTTTTATGTAATCATTATGCAATTAAAATCATGTAGGAGGAGTCTCATCACATCGTGGAGACGGTATTCCGTACGTATGCATGAGCGATGATATCATTCCCATGATCGTGGAATTGTATTGGAGTGTATGTATAATATTTAAGAATCAATATCACTTTACAATAATCATATATATTAATTATTTACACCATTATACCCATCCATGAAAGGTGTTGGTGGAAAATAGATTACACCACGGCGTGGAGACGGTATTCCATACGTACGCACACGTGGTGATTTCATTTTCTGTAGGATGGATAGATTGTGAAAAAGGGTTTTTTTTCAAAATTATAATAACATATCAGTATATTAGTGATACCTATGTTATTAATTTATAATGAAACAACTAATTTAGAAGAATTGGAAGAAGAAATAAAGTTGAAAGAATCGGTAACGGACATTACTTCTTCTTTGAAGCGCCTCTTTGAGATCTCCAATTAGGGTACTAAAATTGGTCTTTTAAAAAGACCAAGACCTCTAGGATGTTTCTAGGGAAGTGGAGAGGAGATATTGGTAGGGTTTGGCCGAGATAGAAAGCTCATAGTGGTGTGAGGAAGAGAGGGACGAGGTGCCCTTTTATAAGGGAGGAGAGGGGCACCATTGAAATAACTAAAACTATTATTTTATTATAAAGTCAAATTCGGTTTTTAATAGCTCCAAATAGATATTGTTCGAAGCTAAGGTGGGTATGGGTCAAAATCCTCTCATGCAATATAATTTATACAAGTTTAGGTGTCAATTGTAACCTTGTCATTTAGATTTAACTTTAAGTTAGATAATTTATCTTTTACCGTGTCTTCTTGTTTTCTTACACTATAAGGTTAATAAACATACTATATCAATCCAAACAAACCCCAAGTTGTTTATTATTAATATATATAACCTTATATAAGTCATTTGGCCGAGCCTTAGATTTTTAGGAATAAAATAACAATTAATAATATAATATTTGTTTTAAAAACAATTTTATGTCAATTTTGACACTATTTGGTAATTGATTTTTGTGAAAATCATAACAGAATGATTAGTTCGAAAAAATTTAATTAAATCAATACTATGATGTAATATTAACATATAAAATTATTCTAATTCATAAAAAGTCTCAAAGTACCTTTATTTGGGTATTTATAACATCAATTATGTCAATATTTCATTAATAAGATAATTACTGCATCACCATTGTATCATAAATAAATTAAATTATTTAATGTCTAAAAATATACAAGGAAAATATATAGTTCATCCTTTCTAGATTATGTGATTATCTATAAGTTGATTCTAGAACATATTTTTTGACCAAGTCATCTTGAATACTCATCATTTGGACTGAAGGATGAGTCTGTGGTAGAAATTAGATAAAGTATGGAACTCTACTTATCATTTAATTTTTTTCTTATTCTATGAGAGGATTATTTCTTATACCTTAGAGAAACGATCTTAAACCCAAAAATGTGTTATCTTAATACATTTCATTATTCATTAATGATTTATGGATTTGAGGCCCTCAATATTCCATTCAAGAGATTCTGACTGATGACTTCAATCACTCCCTATTAATATTTATGTATTCCTCCAATTATAATTGAAACCAATGTTCTCTTATTCTAACTCCTAATTTTTTGTGACTTTTTCATTTCCCTTTCCCTCCTATTAGGATTAAATTTTATTAACCCTATTTTTTATTTTAGTTTTCCAAAAATCAATTTTCTATTATTTCTGAAGAACAATTTAAAATTGCGAAGACACTAATTATTTAATAATGGAAAAGTGTAACTCCCCATGTTTCTACAGTACACTTCACATTGAATAATACAATAATGTATGATGTACGCAACACTGAGTTCAAGAGCACTACCACATATCAAACTAGCCATTTAAAAATTATTTATGAATAGTAAAAACCATATTTTTAACTTTATATATATCCCACATAATATTAACCTTCAGGTTTTGGGTTTCTTAGACATAATATAAGGTCATATTCAATTTTTCAGATAAAAGAAATATTTATCAAAAAATGCACTTTTTCCACCTATTAATGGAGAAACCTTTATAAATACAATATTTGATACTTTTATATATTCAATTTTATGAAATTTAACTCTTCATTAGAATAGGTACATAAAAATTTAGTTTGGATAATTTTTTTGTTTTTTCTGATAACATTAATATTTTGATGAATAGTGATTGACAATAAATTTTAATTGAAAAAAAATTTTATAATCAAAAAAAATTTATAAAGTTAAATTATACACATGAATGGTTTTGAAGTATTATTATATTATATTTTAATCTTTTAATCCAATGTTCTTCTTTTAAAGTAATTTAACTTTTAAAATGGACATAAACACATCAATCTTTTGATATTTTTACTTCACAAAAACCTGTAAACAGGTTATGACAACGGTAATTAAATTTAAATTAATTAATAAAACATATATGTTTTTAATTTGGTAAAAGAGACATCATTTTTGGATTCAAAATATCAAAATTAGCTTCAGGTGAATTTTTTGTATTTTTTTTTAACGGTCAATTGTTGGTGAATAGTGAAAAACACTACGTTATTGTTTATTAATAGACTCTTTATTTATATAATGATTTATTTAAATTAAATTAAATTGAAGAAAAATATATAGATACTACCTATATTAACTCAATGTCATTCATTTAAAAAAACTATAATAAAATTTGATGTATAAAATTTTATTGAATTTTTTAACTACGTTTTCCCACCATCAAGGCACGTTAGCAAATTTCCATAAAACATAATTTTACTACTTATGCGAATTGAATTTCAAAAATACAAGATACATGGTTGACATCAGAAAGTAAAATTTTCTTCAATAAGATTAAAATAATTTTTTCTGAATAGTAACTTTGGATTTTTATTGACCATGGTTAAAAGTAAATAGGGAAATTAAAGGTAAAAATGATATTATAATTACCTAAAAAATTTCATAATTCTATTAGACAGTTTTATTTCGACCAAAATTAACCTAAGGAATAAAATATGATCCTTCTGGGTCCACATGGTTTAGATTATGACATTTATTATTGTTTTATTTAAAGAATAGTTAAAAGTGTTAAATTCAAATTATAATAACTAAAACATTTTCAATATTTGGTTATACATAATATAATTTCGACTATATATATTCATTAATAATAAAAAAATATTTCTTAAATCATGGTATTTTTTTTATAATTTTTAGACATTAAATAATTAAATTTATTTTTGACTCAATGATTATGCAGTAGTTACCTTATTAATGAAATGCTAAAAGAATTGATACTATAGATATTAAAATAAATGTAAATTGAGACCTTTAATGCATTCCAAAAATTATATAGGTTCGTATTATATGTTAGGGTTTATTAAATTTAATTTTTTTAAGAAATCAGATGGTTATTACTTTCACAAAAAAAATATAAATAATGTCAAAATTGACATAAATGAGTTCTTAAAACAAATACAATATTATTAAATGATATAAGTGTCCTAAAAATTTAAGGCTCAGCCAAAGGACTAATATAATAATATATATGTCATTAATGAACCATTTTGGGTTATCCTGTAATTTTATTGTATGTTTATTATCCATATAATATAAAAATAAAAGGAGACATGATAAATGTTAAACTATTTAACCAATAGTTAAATATAAAAGTTCAGGATAATATGGTGACCTAACCTATCTAAAACATATTTTTTTATATTTTTTCGACCCATCCACACCATATACTCAAACTAAATTCTTTTGGAGCCATTTTAAAAAGAATATGATTGTATAATAAAATAATATTTCAAGGTTTTCCTAATGTGACCCTCACCACTCTTATAGAAGGGTACATCCCCTTCTCTCAAAATCACACCTTCCAATCACTTTGGCTTGCCCAACCCCAACTCAAATATCCTTGTAACTACCATCACATCAACCCAGAGGCCTTAATTTGAACATAAATTCAACCTACAGAGCTAGTTTTATCTAATCAAAAAGAAGAACCCCAAGAAGAGGAAATTATTTCATAACTGATTTCAATTTATTTTCTTCTACCAAATCCTCATTTTTTGTTGTTTCATTGCCAAAATAATAAATCATATGCCTTCTACACAATGTTATGTTATTATAAAAATTTTACAACCATATTCATTATTCTATCCATTCTATAAATGACAACATCACCATTCATGTGTACATACGACTTACCGTCTCCACATCGTGTTGTAGTTTGTTATTAAACAATTAATTATTTTGGATGGGTATAATAATGAGTATAATTGATGTGAATAATAAATATAACATGTTAAATATTTGGTATATATGATATACCATCCGATTACAGATGACTTCACCATCAATAGAATGGTATTGTCGCTCGTGCGTACGTACGGAATACCATCTCCATGAATGCGATGAGTTTCATTCCCCACCATAAACATTCAAGAATAAATATCAATTTATGATTAAAAATAATTTTTCTGAACATAATATCATTCTGAATATGAATCAAATACATCCTATCCATAACATACAAGACTTATGTAACAAAACATATAAACAAAAATGAATCAGTTAACACCTGAAACAATGATACTACTGAAGTATTATTTACAAAGAAATATTAAAAGATCATATATAATATTATATTTATGCATATGGTTCTTGTATAAATTAATAATATTTTTTCCCCGTTATACATGAGGTTAACGTACCCTCAACTATGTAAATTACAATGTATGGGGTTTCTTATCTCACTTTTAATTCTGTGAGATTTCCGTTATTCACCACTTATTTATTTCATGTGGTGTATTCTGTAATGACACTTAATATATATTATCATGGTTATATTTATATTCAAGGTATTTTGTGATTCATTTGATTTTTATTATCTTTTGGTCAGACTACTTGATTGATTACAATGTGGTAAGGGGTTATCATCTCACTTTTTATTCCCGTGAGATTCATTCTATATTGGACACTATTTCTTTTTGTGTGTTGTGTTTACTTCCAATGATTGTATAATTTTTTTAATATACATTAATTTATAGGTATTTAAATCATCATTTTCTGATTTTCTTTCATGGGGTGTATGTTTCGTAAGTTACCAAATCGGTAAGGGGATTTCAAATTTCAATTTCCACTCATTGGACTTTATGCAATAATCATTGATTATTTTACTCCATTATTATGTTTTAAATACCTATTTATTTACTTTTTTAGTACTTTATACTAACCTTTTTTGGATATGATTTTTATACACAAAGTCACTCCATTGAAAAATTCTCATGTCATTGATATGAACTTGGTTGGAGTAATTTTAACTCAATTTCTATTCGTTGTGTTAAACATCCAAGTCATTGGTGTTGTTTTTACATGAATATGTGTGAATGCCCTCAAATTTTTTTAAACTGAATATATAGTCATATGGAGTGTATTTATATTTTTCAAACATAATTATGTGATTGATTTATCCTCAACATAAGGATACGCTATGTACAATGGATTTCATCTCATTTTACATTCCATTGTGACTTCTTTGTTGTTCTGTGCCAATTCACTTTTATATGGGGTATACACATTACTTTTACATAGTATATCATGATTCCCTTTATTCTCTGGTTATTATAATGTTTTTATTACCATAATTTTTTGTATTGAAGTATCTATCATTTGGTTAGGAACTTTAACAAACATATCATTATAAATGTTTTAATGATTTATTCTTACAAATATTTCTCATTAATGTCCATGTTTTAAGAATGGTTTCAAGAATTTATTTATATCGACAATAATGTTTTAAAATTGATATTAATTTTCAAATTTTCAAATTTATATGGGACACATTGATTTAAAAAGCTATATTCTATGGATTATTGATAAATAGGTATACTTTTAAATGTTTTTAAGAAAAAGGGGGATAGTTTTCTCATATAGTTTTGATGGTTACCTTCATTTATTTCAATATCCAACATTATTATCGATTGAGGATAATTTATTTTATTAAAATATTCTATATTGTATTAAATGATTTAAGTTTGATGGTGGATGTGCTATTTTTAAAACATTCATGGATTGTGGTTATAATATTGACATTTTTTATGCTAGTTTCCAAACGTATTCTTAGATTACGTTTGAACCTTTTCATATGAGAAATAAATTGGAATTATTAAGTGACTAGTAGAGCCCGCTATAGCTCCTTGATGCATCGGTAGGTCTCATTGAGATTAACTAGTGTCTTGGAACAAGGCATTGGCACAATCTTATTTGTAGTCTTGGAACGATTCCTTCACTATGTAGTTATGCTATCCATCTTTATGAATTAAATAATTAGGAAATTAGCTATTGATATTACATTTGATTATTCGACATGAATAATATCAATGTTAATAATTAAATGGAAATATTTTATTTATATTTGGCATATTATGTTAAAGTTTGTTTTTCAAAATCTTTTGTTTTAGTCTTATAAATTGCCTTAAATGTTTATGATTATTTATGACAGTTTCTACAATATTGTTCTCCTTACTGAGCATCTGAGATCACCCCTTTATTATGTTTTATTTTACCCAGCATATGATAAAGTATATTATGACTGACCTGCAGGAATATGATAAGGTGTATAAGAGTGTTTAAAGAAGACATAATGTTGTTGTTCTTCATTTGATTATGTAATGTAAAACTTATGTATGGATCTAGTACATCCAAAGACACTAAAATAATTGGTCTTTCGAGGAATTATATATTGTGATCATGCCAATGTTAAGTAGTAATACACCAACTCTACGTAACTAGGGTTGGGGTGTTAAATTGTATATGTTCTATAGGTGTGTTTTCTATGGAAAACCATGGTAAACTATTAATTAGCATTTTATATACTATGCATGTTGTGTTTTGGTTTTACATAAATGTGTGTTTATTCATATAGGGATATTTGGTTGAATTTTATGTATTTTGAGTCATGCACCTTATTATAAATTTGTTTCATAATAGATATGGTTGTTCGTTCAACTGTTGAAATAATATGTTAAACTATGCAGTTGATTAATTTAATTATGCTAGTTGTGAAATGTAAATGGTGGAAGTAGTTTTGAATAATTTGAAATGTAATAAATTTTTAAATGCACATTACATGGAATACAATTGGTATAATCATGATTCAATTCCTTGTTGGGTTATTTTGAAATTATTAAAAAGAAATTGTGTCAGTGATTTATTAAATTGAGATTGATGTTTGAATCATGGTTGGATAGAGTTTGGGTGTGTGTTTGGGTTAAAGAGCATTTTTGGTGTCTGAATTATTTTTAAATGGATTTTTGTCTGTTTAAATGAAGTGTTATTTTATGTGTACTATATTGTTTTATTCTGAAACATAAAATTTTACGTTATGTAAATGTGTTTTTTTGTGAAAACCTATGCTGAGATATATATCCATAATTTTAGATACAGAGCAGTTAGTGTGTTAAAAAGTGAAAAGGATGGGGTTTATATTTTGGCATGCTGTCAAAATGCATTTTCTCTTCAAAACAGGTTTGAGTGACCTTTTTAATTTATAAATTATCTGATATGTTTGTAAGTTGTTAAATTAATTTTCATAATGGATTTTTTGATTATTAGTGTCTTTTTAAACTGTGCAGTTGGTTTAATTGAGTGTGTAACCTACGAAAATTACATTTTAAAAAGATTTATTTTTTGCGTATATGATTATAAGAGAGGGTTATTTTGTGAAAATGTTGATTTTTTGTGTGTATGTACCCTATTTGGCTTTTATTCATTAATGTGACATGTGACGAGAACATGGATTTTGAGTGTGTAATTAATGGCGTAAATTGTACCATTGAATGTGTGGTGTTTTATCTTGGCTTTTTTCTGTGATGTACACCATTTACTAATATCAAACATGTTTGAGAACAAATTGGGAAGTTTGAGTCGCTACAAAGATGGAATATAATAGTTGGATATTGATCCTATTGCGGATTTGTCCCTGTTTCACATAGTAGGAATGACGATTGAAACACTAAATAAACATTTGAATTATTAGGGACCCCTATCTTATGGGTGGTTCCCTAATAGTGTCTCGTCTATGCTAATGAATGAGGGTAATGGTTTCTATGAAACATTTTTTGAGGGTCATGGTTTCTATTTCATGTTTCTTGGGGGTCATGGTGTCTAAGAAATGTCTCAAAAAGACAATAAGATCTAGGTTCCCATGCTAGCTAACACCCTCAAGGAATCACCCACATTTAGTGCACCTTATTTACATTACACTCACAAGAATGACACTTTTCGAATCCTAAAAGTAAATTTTCATGACTGTTTTAATTTTTGTTGTTTTATTTAAAATTGAATTCATCAAAACACCTTTCATTAAAAATTGATTAATTTAAAAACTATTCAAGATTTTATTTAATTTTTATTTATATAACCCAAAAAAATTATTCCTCATTAAATGGTTATGTGTTGAATATTTTTTTCAATGAAATCCTACTTTTCCATTGTCTCACACCCTACATACACATTTTGGTGAATGTTTACATTGTTCTTATTGTATCCCGGATTGGGGTATCATGCATAGCGATGGTGATTTGGTTTGTTGATGGTCTTTGCATGTCAAATGGTGTTGGTAGCTTTGGTATGTGGATTCTCATGTTGCTTAGATGTTAGTATTTTATTTTTAGTTTTCTATCATTTTTGAAGTTCCTCTTGGGTATTTAGTTGGATTGTATAATTTAAATCTGAGTTTAGTTTAAAGGAATTTTTGGTTTCCTATTTCCAGATTCAGTTTATTTATCCTGATAGTGGTTTTTTGTATATTTTTCCGGGTAAATTATTCTCATGTATAGTTTTGGATATAGGGAACTTGTTCCAGCCCATGGGGATTAGGAACCCCCTTCAGGAAATGTCACATACTGTGTTGGGCATGCGGTCAGCTGGTGACTCGTCCATGTTCATGAAAAAATGGTATTAGAGGAGCTTATCTCTCTTGGGACACGTTCCTTCGGGGAAGAGTATTAGTATACCAGATCTAGGATTGTTGGGACTTGGCATTCCAATTATAGCTAGTGTTCCAAGATACCACACCTCATGAAAGAATTCAAGTCACTATGGTGAGTTTATGTTTGTCAAAGTATTTGGTCCATGTAGTGAATCTTGTTTAGGGTAAAAGAAAATGGAGTAGTGTTAGGGGTTCCAATGAGATCTCATGACATGGAATTCCATGTTGAGTCGGGGATGTTTTCCTATAATACTCTCTATGGTAGTGGCATGATTGGGGTTTGGTCGAATACCATATGTCCTAGTTACCTGATTAGAGTAGTTTCCTCTTGAACTGTTCCTCGTCTATTATTTTTTGGAATCAAGTAAATCTGGTTTTTTATGTAAAAATTATTTGGTCTTGTAAAATGTTTTGTAATGAAGCGCAATTAAAGTAAAATGATGTGTAATGATTCAAATGTGTGGGTGGAATATTTTTGTTTTGAAAAGTGTAATGGTCTTATTTTGTTCCTCACTGTTCTCATGGGCAACCATAAGCATGGGTATAAATGGAAAGAGAAATAGTTAATGGTACGAGAGGATGAGTTCCTAGAAGGACATGATGTAGGTGTCATTTTGGCACGAGAACATTAATGTGTGAGGTCCATCGAACAAAATTGGTGTTTGTGATACCCATCAGCATCATTTATTTTCAAAGGGTTTTTATGGAAAATTAGGTTTTTTTATAACCCGTGATTGTGTGGTGTGTCCTTGTATTTTGGAAATTTTTTATGTGAGCTATTCTGAGCTGAGAATCATTTATTATTAATTTTTGTATTGAGTTTGAATTATAATTGGTAGGTTGGTGTGAATGTGTGTGGTAAGTGGATTATTTTGAAAAGTGCTTGGGGAATCCCTTGTAGTGGACTCCCCTGCACATTTAGTTTTCTCTTGAGGTATGTCATTGAAATTGGACCAGTTTGATTAGGTACATGGTTTTATTTCTAGTTTATTGTATACCCCCCAAAAGAATTAGCATTCTATTAATGTATGTACATGGGAAATTATCTATTGGATGGACCTCCAGTTGATTAAAATAGGGAATATCCCTTTTGATTGATATTGCTAATTATATCCCTTCTCCTTTTCGGTTAAAAGGATCCTCTCATAGTGGGACGATAGATGTGAGGGGAGATGAGGGGAGTTTTTGTCTCTCTTAGTTTCCCAAGTCATCGAGTATGAATTTTGACATCGTTGTGTCTGAAGGCTCCCCGTAGAAATGGTGAAAGGAATTCAAACAAGGAAGGGTGAAGGGGGTTTGGAGTTATCAGTGTAGACTGATGTCCTCAAACTCTTGTAGTTATTTCATCGGTCGCAAGGGCCATGTTTGGTAATGTCTTGTATCATGAGTTTTCATTGAAGAGAAATGGGGGATTTTTTAGAATACATAGTGAATCCTTGTCTTTATATAAGTGTTTTATCCTCTTAGGGAGTTATAGTTTTTCGGTTTAAAGGGGAGTGTTTGTCACACATCTTTCCTTATTAAGTTTATTGTTTAAGGTGAAGAGGTTATGGATGTTCATCATCTAAACCATTGTTCAGGTGGATGTTCCCTGAGGGTGTAGTTGGATTTTGATGTGTGTTGTATCTGATGGTTTTGTCTCGTTTGAAGGATGTCTTCTTGTGGCACCTAGAGATGAGGAGCTCCATTCAGGAGACTTCAATGCCTAACTATGATGTAAGAGATTCTTAGAACATCAAGGATCTAACCATAGGCCTCATAGTGAACCCATCACGTGGTCAGAAACCTTAGGAGTGTATGGGACCCTAGAATTATTTATTTCTTCTGTATTCAAGGTGAAGGTAGTTTAACTTTTTCTCTATGGTTGTTATGTTCCAAACAACCCGTTTGGCTCTGTAAGGTTTCTCGTAGCAATGACGAGGCATGTTCATCTCATTACATTAATGTCATGGGGGTTTCATCCCACCATATGTAATCACCCATAGTTGTCCTTATTGGGTCTGTTGGGTATATCGGTCTCAAATTTGAATAGTACCCATCCAAGGATGTGGAGACATTGTTTTGTCTTGGGTCATGGTTTTGGAACCCCGTAGTTGGACAATTCCCCCCCCCCCCGCCACTTGTGCTGGGGTGTTTGGTCAGTGATGGGAAAATTCATAGTTTTTTATCTTCTTGAGGTTCAAATGGTTGGGAGAACCATGGTGGGTCTTGCTCGAATGTATCCGGAATGAATCAGTGTTGGCCTTTTTCATCATGGTGTGGATTCTGCTCGTGTCTCCATATATCATTTTTTCAGTCTCATCTCGGGAATTGGTTGGGTTCTAATACAGGGGAGCCCATTCGGGATTTCACAAGTTATCCACTTAGTCATGTTCATAAAGATGGCATTATGGTACGTGATAAGACTATATTTGTATGTGCTTTGATCTTTATTTTTCATTCAAGTCAAATGGTGTGGTTTTTATTCTATGGTGCTTGAGGTGTTTAGGTTTGTGATGTTGGTTTCCATGGGTGCGAGAGTTCATTTCCTTAAACAATCAATTGGAGGCGTTCCGTCTCTTTATGGAGGGTGACACTAAATGGAATGTTTTTATGGGTTTCTTGAGGTTGTCATTTGAGTCACTTTTCCTATGCATAATGTGTTGGCCTCTTTTTACTTGTTTTTCGTAGAGATCCCCTTTAAAACCTAAGGGGGTATTGGTTTATAATTTCGATTTCAGCCTTAGTAGTGGATTTATGTGGATGAAAAGCACTATGGTGTGTAGAATTGTCACTCTCAGACGTCACATTGTGGTATATTTATAATTTTTTTATCATATAATTTTATTTTCCTCTAAAATTGGTTTATTGAAATGCAGGTCATGTCGACTAGGGTTTGGACTTTTATGCTGACAAATGAGAATTTTCCTTGAAAATGCTTGGTTCATGGGCATATAATGGATGAATCAGCCTCACCTATTTAACATGCGGCATGCCTGGTAAGCGGGTGGTTAATTAACGAAATGAAAAAAAATAATTGTTTAAAAAAAAATAATTTAACAGTTGATCAAATATTATTAATAATATAGATATTATTATTGTTATTATTAATATTATTTTAATTATTATTACTATGTTTTAGTATTTTATATAAAATTATATCATTATTAAATTTTTAAAATTAATATTTTTAGTAAGTTATTTTTATTACCTTTATAATTATTTTAGGTTAATTTATGTATTTTAAGGTATTTATCCATATTTATTTTCAATTTCTTCCGTATAATTTTTTTTCTTTCTTCTATTTATATCTGTTCTCTTTATTTTATCTCCCTCACTTTCTCTCCCACGTGCATTTCTGCCTCCCTAGTGCAATACAAGTTCCCCTTACTAGTCGCGCCCCTCCTGCTCCTGTCTGGAGCCGCCCCGTCGGTCTCCTCCTTCCATCTGGCACTACCCCATTAGCTTTCTGCTCCCATCCAACACCACCCCCACCAAGGTCCTCACCAGTCACACGATGCTCCTCCTGTATCCTCACCTATGCCCACCTCCCTATGACAACCTCCACCGACTGCCTCCTCGTCAACTCCGCTGTCAGCTACCTCCGTCGCGACTATCGCCTCTCCCTCTCCACTCAAGGTAAACCCTCCTCCTTTTATTAAGGGGTTTTATTCATATTATTTGGTTTTATAGGTTTACCTCATGTTTTGTAATAGTTTTAGGTTTTATTTTTTATTTTTTCTAGTATGATTTATTGTTTTAGGGTTAAATCTGTGTTATTTGTGGTATGGTTGAAGAGAAATTAGAGCTCTGGAATGAATTTTCTAGAATTTCTTCACCGAGGTAGGTGGTTTCATGTTTACCCATTATTAGATGAATTAGTTTTCTTCTAAATTTAATTTAGAAAATTTAGTAATTAATTTGTTTAGTGTGAATATAGTTTTTTATTAATTATATATATATATATCTGTATGTTTTTGTGACATATGTATGTTTTTTGTGAAAACCAGGGTGAATTTTTTATTAGAATTTTATGGATTATAAAGGTTGTGTTTTGGGTTAGCATCACTGTGTATTGAGTCATAAGGGAATATTTGGCTGAATTTTTATAATTTTTAGTAATGAAGAATATTCATAAAATTGTTTCATAAATTATTTGGTGGTTTGTTCAACCATTGGATTGGTCTGTTAAATTGTGAAGTTGATTCATTTAAGTGTGTGTGTGGTGAAAAGTATGTTTCAGAAGTAGTTATGAATAATTTTATATGCAATAATTTTTTTATGTTCACAATACATAAAATAATATTAGTTTAATAATGATGAAATTCTTGGTTGTATTAATTTGAAATGTTTAAAAATATATTATGTAAATGATTAATTAAATTGAGTTTGAAGTTAAAATCATGCTTGGAATTATTTTGGGTGTATGTTTGGGTTAAAGATTATTTTTTATGTGATTATTATTTTAGAATGGATTTTTTGTGTGGTAATGGTGGGTTTTGGTATGTGTAGTGTCTTGTTTTATTTTGAATCATAAATGTTTTTTTGATTTTAATGTGTTTTTTGTGAAATCATACATTAGTCTATTTATCTGCATTTTAGAAACTATGTAGTTAGTTTGTTAAAATGTAAAAAGGATGTTGTTTATGTTTTGGAATCGTGACAAAATGCATTTTTCATGAATGGTGTTTTGAGTAAGGATTTTACTTGAAAAAGACTGCAACATGTTTTTAGGTTGTTTAATAATTTTTCCTTTTGATTTTTTTAATTATAAGTGACTTTTTAAACTGTGTAAATGGTTTAATTGAGTGTGTAACCTATACAGATTATGTTATAAAAAGATTTTTGGTGTCTCAATTTTTCAAAAAAAGGTTTGACTGTGAAAATAGTTATTCATGGTGTGTAAGTCCCCAGTTTCTATTACATTCATAAATGTGACATGTGACATGACTATGGATTTTAAAAGTAAAATTTATGGGGAAAATGGTACATTGGAATGTGTGATGTTTTAACATGGCGTGTTTATGTGATGTAAACCCATTATGAACATGAATCTTTTTTTAGCACAATATGGGAATCCCAGGTAGCTATTATGGTGGAATATACTTGTAGGGCTTGTGATCTGAGGGTGGCTTCAGCGATGTTTCACTTAGCTAGATTGACGACTGAAACACTAACTAAACATATGAATGACTGGAGACTACTAGGTTATGGGTGATTCCCTACTAATGGATCGTGCATGAGAATGAATGATGTTTCTAGTTTCTAATCCACATTTTCTAAGGTTCATGGTTTTTATTCCACATTAACTGAGGGTCGTGGTTTCTATGCCACATTTTACCAAGACGCAATGATCAAGGTACCCATGCTAGAAAACACCTATGAGGCCTCTCCAATATTTGGTGATATATGTTTACATTACGCAAACTAGCAAGAAAGTTGTGTTATCTAATAATTATGTGTGAAATATTTATTTAATTTATGATGATTTATTATAAATTATATTCATTAAAACACCTTTAAAATAAAATTATTTTCCTTAAAAACTATTCAATCTTTTATTTCATTTTTATTTACATAACTGGAAAATGTTTTCAGCATTAACTGGGTTTTCATGGAATAATTTTTTGGTATCTTACTATGGGGACATTATATCACACCCTTCATATACCTTTCGGTGTATATATACCATTTTATTTGTGTTTTCCAAGTTTATTCCTTGTGCTTAGCAATGGTAATTTGGGTTTTTTATGGTCTTTGCATGTAGGTTGGTGTTAGTTGCTTGGGGATGTGGCTTCGTGTGTTGCCTGAAGATTGGTATTGGAATTTTAGTTTTCTATCTATTTTTTAGTTCCCTTTAGGGATTCGTTTTTGAATTATATACATTAAATATGATTATATTGTGAAGGCATGTTTGGTTGTATGTTTCCAGTTTATGTTTATTTGTCTTGTTAGTGGGTTTTTATTTAATAATTCAGTTAAATTGTTCCCATGTGTTTTTTTTAATACTTGGGAACTTGTGCCAGCCCGTGGGAATCAAGAATGCCCTTTCCCTATACAGTGGACCTGGTCAGGAACCAGGACGGATGGTGACCTGGCCAAGTTCGTGACATTATACATAATATTTCGGGAACGTATAATCTTAACATTCAATAATAATCCTAAACTAAGATCCAGATATATCACTGATAATAAATGAAAACATAGATAACAATAATATTGATCTCATATGAATGAAATGCATAATTTATGACATAAAAAAACATGTTTTTATGGACTTATCCCAAGAAAAAATCCATTTTTGTGAAGTGTAATATACCAAATCCCATCCTATTGTGTCTCATGACCTTAGTCGATGTATCAAGGGGATATATAATTTTATACCACACCGATCATTTGATTATGTGTAATGAATTCACCACAAGAGTCAACAAGAAATTTCATACTATTATAAATGAATCATTATTTTAATAAAAACATTTTTATCCATATAATTAATAACATATAATATCAATACATGAATAACCTTTGTAAAAAGCTAGTAACCATAAATAATGTCAAAAATTTTATTGATGTTAATAATTTGATAACATGATTATAACCCAACATTAGAAATAAGTTGGACGGTCAAATGATACATAGTTAACATTCCAATAATCGACCATATTGGAATAATAAGAAAATGTGTGCTAATAATTTTCCTTATTCTAATAATAGGGATCAATATATCATAACCCATGTAGAGAAAGATGATGTATGGTCCCACAATACATAGTTAGCTACCAAATAATCATCCCGACTAGAATAAAAATATACAGAATGAAAATACATTCCACATCTCAATAGAATAACATGATTTCTAGGTGAACATCACCCAATCTTAATTACAAAAAATATGGTGATCACAGAAAATACAAGGAATCTTGAGAAAGATGATGAATGGTTTCAAAAGAACATAACCAATGAGGTGAAAAATATTTGTTCAAGGGTTTATGTTATATGAATTTATATCTCACGAAAAAAATGTTATAATACCACATAATACAATCAAATGGTATAATGTACCCAACATCAATGAAATATGTTCAAGATAATGATCAGAACTCAATAAATAAAATATGAGTTATTAAAAAACATAAAACTAGGTAAATAACAAAAACAATAGATACATGAATAAGGAAATTTGATTTAACTATTAATTTCCATTAAATAAAAATAGTAAGATAAAAATATATCCATGGGTAGTGAATTCGTTATACAATATAAACATGGTTCACAAAATGTTTTCCATCTCAACAAATCATAATTGAGACAGAAAAACACTTACATATTTAGAAAAATTTGAATCAAAACCCCTTGAAAGTGATGTATTATTATTGAATTTAAAATATAAAGATTAAATGATAAATAATGATATTATTTCTCACATTTTTATTATATAAACTACATAAATTAAAAAATCTTCCTAATAAAAATCATTTCTTAAAAAGTGGAATTTTAGATGAAAATTCTATACCTTGTATTCTCACTTACTCGAAAATTATTTAACATCTTTTATAATGAATAAAATTATCATAGTCACTTTTTAAGAACCTTAGTATAAACATAATATGATTTTATAATTATTTAATTGAAATATATATAAAATATGTTAACTACTTGTAGTTTATTTTCATTATTGGGTGTTTGGATAGTCGGTTGGTTATTTTGTATAAACTACAAAAATATGGAATCTATTCTCACTAAGTAGTTTTAGGTTTTTCCATCACAAACCCTTAAATATAGAATACTAGTTTTATTTTAATGATTATTTAGGTCTTGTTTTCATTATATGAATGACATGAATAATTCTTGTTAATATGGAAACCACAATAAACTAGTTTTGGCATGTTTAACAATAGAAATCTATATATATTAATAAATATTTAAAATACGAACAACACAATTATATAATAATTAATGATTATTAAATTAATTATTATGACATGATATTGTCATTATATAATAATCCATAATCATTCATGATATAAATATGATAACATCGTTCACATAGTCGGTAAAGCTAACCAAAGAGGTAACGATTTACTATGTTTTCAGGGCTAAGTAAATGTATTTGGAAAATTATAATATGAAGTATTCCCAAGGTAAAACCTGCCATAATTAAAATTTATAATAAGTACATATATTATTAAAACCATCCATGTCGGTTGTTGATGGAAACTTAAATACATCATTCCAGGAGTTGGGATTTCATTGTACACATGATTAACGATCCCATATCTCAATGAATGGATAGAACGATGATATATTAAAAATTATTATTATCACATTATATTTGTTACATAGAAATTATTGTTATTCTCTAAATAAATCAATAATAAAATCTTTGACTACATGTTTTTACAAACAAAAAATTTTACATTGTGGATATAGTATTCTACATGTACGCATGATAAATGTTTTTGGTTTTTCTTAGTGAACGGAATGTAATGAATTATTTTTTCATTAAAATAATGGAATTTAGTTATTATTATCGTATTTAATTAATTATATTCTTAGAGTTATAAAATATTATGAGAGGAAAAAACTAATAAGGAACACTAATAAGAATTATATACTCACATTAGGGACATGAATTTTTGTTACTAATTCTCTATTAAAATGTCATCTTTAGGATAAATAATAGTATCCAAAAGATATTTAATGTCGAAGAAGGTTATAAGAGGAGATTTATATAAGAGTTTCAATTATATTTTGATTTTATGGTGAGTATTGAAGGGGAGTAAGTGTTACATGTTTATATGTGAAGAGAATGGTACATTTTGAAGCACCCGTAATCTTTTCAATAAAGTGATGTAACAATTGATATGTCATTAGCTCTAAATTTAAAAAAAATGGGGATGATAATGTGATTTTTAGTGTAAAATAACATCAAACATATAACGACCCATACATTACATACATTGTTATTACTTCAGAATTGAAGCACACTTCTTACAACATATAACAAAACCATGAAAGGACCGTATAGGTATAGTGTCTTTAGAAACTGGGAAACATAAACAACTAGTTCATAATGCGTCTACACTGTCTCTCATTTATTTCATCATATCTAGAGTCCCTTTTGGCATATCCTACTGAATAACCTTCTTCCGGACCTGGGGGAAAGAAATCATATAAAAGGGTGATCTCAAATGCTCATTAATGGTAAACAAAAGAAATATCAATCACATCATATTCATAAGAACATAAAATTTTGGAAATCTTACCCTGCAAAAGAGATCAAAATTTAATAACATGGGATAAATCATGGTAGTGAAATGTAATAACAATAATCATAACTTAAAAAATGATGCTTTATGGCATACAAACATAATCATAGAGAATCATTACTTATTAGTCAAGACTCATTGCCAAGACTATCTTAGTGGACAAAGTCCATTTCGGAACCGAGTTCATTCCTCGTTTAAGTCCTTTTTCACTGAACCGGTTTAACCTGCCATTCCAGCCATGTCTATCTCATGAGATATAAAATCTTTACCCAATGAATTGTAGGGAGATATAGCTCCCACCCATCTCATAATGATACCATTCTTATGTGTGCCACAAAATCAAAAATCATACATCATTGCATATCCCATGTAATAAAAATGGGATTCTTAAACATCATGACATCATAAAACAATTTATATATGATAAAGGAATTCATAAAAATAATTCCATCACAAAATAGTCAAATAAATGTAATAATAGGGATAAAAACAGAACCCTATATTATCTTAGATGGAAAATAATTTTGATAAAACACTTGAACTCCATTCTTGAGGAAAATATCATTTCTACTTCAAAAACACCTTTCCTTTCATAACATGTCATAATTTTCTAAACTAAAAGAAGTTTATTAAAAATAAACATGAGAAAATGTAAAAAATATTCTTGGAAATAATGTTTTAAAAATCCATTCATTCAGTATAAGTTAAAAAAACATTCTTCTCGTACTTTAGTCGGAAAAGTCAAAAAGTACCTCGTACGAAAAACGACAAAATATTCTATTCATATCTTTTACTAAAAACTCACCGAAGGGTAAAATTGGATTTAAAAAGTTATAGGTTGATGGAAATAATATTACATATTGACGAAACATGGATGTGGATGATAAAATACACCCCAGTAAATTCCAAAGTATAAATAATCTCGGATAAAAATGAGATTGTGATATTTCCCTTACCTTAGGTCCGATTTTCTCCGTAAGTGTCCGAAACTCTTGTATAATGATTTAAATAACGTCATTGACTTATTCCAGAATCATAATCATTGTTATGATATCATATATGGTCATATTCTCAGCTTATTATTAGTAATATTTCATTGCTACTTGTTATTCAGGTGTTTATTACTTTTTGTTCTCATGCGTGTTTTGTCAAAAAAATTCTTATTCTTCTTTTTAGGTTATAGATACCACATTTAAATAATGTTATTATTGTAATATATGTCATATTTATTCACTCATTTCATTTATTTAATCATTATGCAATGAAAATCATGTAGAACGAGTCGCATCACATCGTGGAGACGGTATTCCGTACGCACGCACGAGCGATGATATCGTTCCAATAATCATGGAATTGTATTGGAGTGTATTTATACTGTTTCAGAATCAATATTACTTTACAATAATCATATATATTCATTATTTGCACCATTATACCCATCCAAGTAAGGTGGTGGTGGAAAATAGATTACACCATGGCGTGGAGACGGTATTCCGTACGTACGCACGCGCGGTGATTTCGTTTTCCGTAGGATGGATAGATTGTGAAATAGGTTTGTTTCATACATATAATAACATATCAGTATATTATTGATACTTATGTTATTAATTCATAATGAAACAACTAAATAAGAAGATGTGGAAGAAGAAATAAAGTTGAAAGAATCGGTAATGGACATTACCTCTTCTTTGAAGCGCCTCTTTGAGATCTCCTATTAGGGCACTAAAATTGGTCTTTGAAGAATACCAGGACCACTATGATGTTTCTAGGGAAGTGGAGAGGATATATTGGCAGGGTTTTTTAGAGCATGAAGGCTCAAAGGGGTGTGAGGAATAGAGGGAGGGGGTTCCCTTTTATAAGGGAGGAGAGGGGCACCTTTGGAATAACTAAAAATATTATTTTATTATAAAGTCAAATTTGGTTTTTAATAACTCAAAAGTGGTATATTTCGAAGCTACGGTGGGAACGGGTCGAAATACTCTCATAAAATATAATTTATACAAGTTTAGGTATCAATTTTAACCTTATAATTTAGATTTCCATTTAAGTTAGATAATTTAACTTTTACCGTGTCTTCTTGTTTTCTTACACTATAAGGTTAATAAACATACTATATCAAGCCAAACGAACCCCAAGTTGTTCATTATTAATATATATGACCTTATCTAAGTCCTTGGTCCTATCCTTAGATTTTTAAGAATAAAATAACAATTAATAATATAGTATTTGTTTTAAAATCAATTTTACGTCAATTTTGACACTATTTGGTAATTGATTTTTTTGAAAATCATAACAGAATTATTAGTTCGTAGAATTTAACTGAATAAATACTAACATGTAATATTATCATATAAAATTATTCGAATTCATAAAAAGTCTCAAATTACATTTATTTAGGTATTTATAACAACAATTATTTCAATATTTCATTAGTAAGATAATTACTGCATCATCATTGTGTCATAAATAAATTAAATTATTTAATGTCTAAAAATTATAAATAAAATAACATTATGTTGTAAATCTTTTTAGCTTTCTAATTGATATTTATAGTCTAATTTATCTTATTTATAACCCTATATTAAAATTAATTTAGTTATTAAACATTGATTTTAACTATTTTAACCCTTCTTTAAATAAATTGATAATAAATGTACTAATCTAATCCAAGTGGGCCTAAATGGTCATATTTTATTCCTACGGTTGTTTTTGTTCGAATTAGACTTATCCAATAGAATTAGTACATGTGTTAGGGTAATAATAAAAACACTTTTACCCTTAATTACCCTATTTACTTTTAATCGTGGTAAAAAAAAGTAAAAAGTTACTATTCATCAAGAATTATTTTCGTCTCCTTGAACTTCATTTTAGTGCTTGATATTAACCGTGTCTCTAGGATTTTCGAAATTCTACTCACAGAAGCGGTAATATTATGTTTTATTAAAAATTCAGTTTTTTTAAATACCACTTAGTGGTTTCACTTTTCATCAAAAAATGAATGTTTCTAGAAAAATACCAAAAATTAGGCCTAAGCTATATTTGATTTTATAAACTCAAAAATGATGTTTATTTTATGAAATTCAAAACATATCAGTTACATTAACTAATTTAAAAATTAATTCCCGTCGTCAAAACAAATAGCATGTTTTAAAAAAATAATAACTATCAAAAGATTGAAACTTGTTTATGTCTGGTTTAAATGTGAAATTAAATCCAATGAACCAAATTGTATTAAATTGTAAAAATATATTCTAAATATACTTTAAAACCACTCAAATTAATAATTTATCACTATTTATTATTTCGATTTATAAATTTGTTTTTAATTAAAATTTAGTAATTTTCACTATTCATCAGAATATGAAAGTTAACCGAAAAGTACCAAAATTTCACCCTATGCTAATTTCGATATTTTGAATCCAAAAATGAAATCCATTTTGAAAAATATGTTTACAAAATTTTAAAAAGTGGTTATTGCAATTCATAACGGCTAGTTTTAATAATATTTTAATAGAATATCATTGTTTAGTGAAACTCGGTATTGCGTACGATGCAAGCTATTGAGGAAGGTCGTGGTTGCGTGTAAAGCAAGCCAAGATAGTGTTGTGTGTAGTTAAATATTCCTTTGATGATTTATATAACATAAAAACAAAATATTTCTCATAAAATTCTCGGGTGTTACATTCTACCCCCCTTAAAATGAATTTCTCCTTCGAAATTCGTCACTTTGTAATAAAAAGATGAAGATACCTCTCTCTCATCATATCCTCAAACTCCCATTTATCTCCTTCTAATTGGTGGTTCCTCCATAAAACGTTCACCAATCGAGTGGTCTTGTTTCGTATGAATTTTTCACTACGATCCAGAATCTCTATCAGTTGTTCTTCATAAGAAAGATCTTGCTCCAGCGGTACAACTTCTGAGATGAGTACATGTAAAGGATAAGGTATGTACTATCTCAGGAGAGATACATGGAATATGTCCCGAACTTGGGAGAGATTCGGTGGAAGCGTCAATCGGTAAGCTACATTTCCAACACGATCTAGTATTTCGAAAGGAACAATATATCTAGGCCTCAACTTCCCCTTTTTTCCAAATCTCATTACCCTCTTCCAGGCAGATATTCGTAAGAACACTTTATCACCCACTTCAAACTCTAGGTCTTTTCTTCGGTTGTCAGCATAACTTTTCTATTGACTCTGGGCTGCTCTTATGTGTTGTTAAATAGATCGGACCTTTTCTGTCATCTCATCAACAAGATCAGGTCCTAATAGCTTTCTTTCCCCAACTTCATCCCAGTAAGTTGGAGTCATGCATTTCTTTCCATAGAGTGCTTCATAAGGAGACATTTGAATACTGGAGTGAAAGGTATTATTATAAGAAAATTCCACCAAAGGTAGGTGTTGATCCCAACCACCTTTGAAATCCATAGAGCAAGCTCACAACATATCTTCTAGAGTTTGAATTGTTCTCTCAGACTGACCGTCTGTTTGAGGATGATAAGCAGCGCTGAAACTCAACTCTGTATCCAGAGTATGCTGAAGACTTCGCTAGAACTTTGAGGTAAATCTCAGATCTCGATCAGATATAATAGAAAGTGTCACACCATGAAATCTTACCACTTCCTTTACAAATATCCTGGCAAACTGATCCAGAGAGAAATCCTCTCTAATATAAATGAAGTGTGAAGACTTTGTAAGATGATCAACTATGACCCATATAGCATTATTTCCTTTGGATGTTTTAGGAAGTACTGTGACAAAGTCCATAGTGATGTTTTCTGATTTCAATTCAGGTATGGGTAATGGTTGTAACATCCCCTTAGACTTCTGTCTCTCAGCATTAACTTGCAGAAAAACCATGCATCGAGAGACATATTCAGCAACATCTCTTTTCATTCCATCCCATTAGAAGTACTCTTTCAGGTCCATATACATCTTCGTGCTTCCAGGATTAATAGAGAATGAAGAACTATGAGCCTCATCCAGCAACTCTTTCTTTAATTCTGGAATGGGAGGAACACAAACTCGATTCCTGAACTTTATTATCCCATCACAATCAAGGTTGAATTATAGAACATTTCTCACCTTCTTTTGTAACTCGAAATCTTCTTTCTGTGCCTCTTGAATCTTCACATGTATAGATGGTTGAACATTCATTTGAGAAAGATAAGATTTCTCCCCTTCCATTAAAATTCCATGATCCATCCTTTGTAAATCCATAAATATTGGATCTTTTTTTATCCTCATCATGGATAAGCTAGCATGGTCTTGTCGAATTAATGCATCCACCGCCTTGTTTGCTTACTTAGGGTGGTAATGAATTGAGCAGTTGTAATCCTTAATCAGATCTGACCATCTTCTTTGGTGCATATTCAGCTCCTTTTGTGTGAAAATATACATTAATCTTTTATGATCATTAAAAATATCACAGCTTTCTCCATAAAGATAATTCCTCCAAATATTTAATGCAAATATTATCGCAGCTAACACCAAATAATGTGTTTGGTAATTTTGATCATGGATTTTCAACTGTCATGACGCATAAGCTATCACCATATCACTTTTCATAAGAACACACCCCAACCCCTTATTGGATGCATCACTGTAGATCACAAACCTTTCTCCACTAAAAGGCAGTCTGAGCACAGGTGCACTAGATAACATTCTTTTCAACTCCTTCAAATTCTCTTCACATTCCTCCGTCCAAACAAACATAACTCCTTTCCGAGTCAACCTGGCGAGTGGATTAGATAATCGTAAAAAATCATTCACAAAACATCGATAATATCCAGCCAAACCAAGAAAACATTGAATCTCGGTTACTGTTGTTGGTCTCGACTATATTTCGATAACCTCTGTTTTTGCTGGATCCACAGATATCCCATCTTTTGAGATTATGCGACCCAAAAATAAAACTTTTTGAAGCCAAAATTCACACTTGGTAAATTTGGCATAAAGCTTCTCCTTTCTCAAGGTCTTTAATATAATTCTCAAGTGATCTTCATGTTCTTCCTTTCACTTTGAATAAACAAGAATATCATCTATAAATACTACCACAAACTGATCAAGATAGTCCATAAAGACTCTATTCATCAGATCCATGAAGATAGCAGGGGAATTAGTAAGACCAAATGGAATCACTATAAATTCATAGTGTCCATACCTTGTATGGAAAGGAATCTTTGATATATCCTCCCTTTTTTCACTCAATTGATGATACCCCGAATGAAGATCAATCATGGAAAAGTATTGAGCTCTGCGTAGTTGGTCAAATAAGTCATCAATGCGCGGGAGAGGATATTTTTTCTTGATAGTGATCTTTTTATGTTCTCGATAATTAATGTAGAGTCTCATTGATCTATCTTTCTTCATAATAAACAGAATAGTTGCTCCCCAAGGTGATGCACTAGGGCGTATGAATCCCTTATCAAGATTCTCTTGGAGTTGCTTCATCAATTCTTGCAACTCAATTGGGGCTATTCTATAAGAAGTCTTTGAAATAGGCAAAGCACCCGCTACGAGTTCAATTGAATACTAAACTTCATGATTTGGTGGAAGACCCGGAAATTCCTCCAGAAAGACATCATCAAAGTCCCATAAAATGGGAATATTATTAATCATGAGTTTCTCACCAACCATTTGAGATAAATAACCTTCATTAAGTGGAATCAAGACCCATAAGATGGAAGAAATTTTCACTAGAAGGTTATGTTCATCCTTGCATCGATAGACGATCAAAGATTGATCTGGAATATGAAATGTGACTTCCCTTCATTGGAAATTGATATGAGCTCCATATAGAGAAATCCAATCCATGCCAAGAATCACATAAAATTCCACTATAGGAAGGATCACAAGATTTGCAGGAAGCACTTTCCCACAAACATCAATCGGGGATGAATTATAAACTTTTGATGCGACTATTGTTCAATTAGGTGTTGTCACAGCTAACTCAACATCTAATTGTTGAGGTAATTCGGTGATACTCTTAGAAAATTCATCAGAAATACAAGAGTGGGTGGATCCAGAATCAAATAATACATTTTCTACTTTAGATTTGATGGTAAGTGTACCTTTTACCACATCATTATCGTACTCCACATCGCTGATAGAAATTTCATGTGACTTTCCTTTTTCTTTAGCCTTAAGATTTTGTTGATGCCGATCATCATCAACAACCCTAGGATTAGGGCATTTATTGGCATAATGCCCCATCTCCTTGCACTTGAAACATTGATGTGTAGTAGGTTCATTCTGTGTGTCCCTTCCATTGTTTTCATCATTAGACATCTTCTTCACATCATTGAGGCATTCAAATGGCCGATTACCTTCCTTTCCACATTTGAAATATTTACTTGTCCATTTATTACAACTCCCTTCATGTTTCTTTCCACACATTTAGCATAAGGGAAAGCTCATATTATTTTCAGTGTGCTCTTTAGATTTTCCTTTGAATTCCATTTTCCGCTTCTTATCAAACTCATATGACTGATGGGTTACTCCAATATCCATCTCAACTTTGAGAGCACATCGAATTATTTCCTCATAGCTATTGAAGTCCCTTATGGCTAAGGCCCTTCGAAGACTTCGTTTTAAGCCACTAAAGAATCGATCGATCTTACTCTCAGGTTGGATAATAATACCATAAGCGTACCTTGCAAGTCTTGTAAAATTTGTTGCATATGTACCAACAGATTCATCATCATTTTGATTCAGTTCATGAAACTCTTTCTCCATCATTGTTCAGAGAATATGAGGGAAGTACTTATTGAAAAATAAGTTCTCGAACTCGTCCAATTCCATGGACTCAATTTCATCTCTTGGCCTCGTATTCTTAATAATATTCCACCATTGATCAGCATCTCCTTCCAAACGATACACTGTTAGGATGACTTTATCATGTTCATAACATTGAAGAACTGAAAATATCTTTTCAGTGGTACTAATCCATTGTTCAGTAACTAATGGATCAGTAGACCGGATGAAAGAAGGTTGGCGCTGCCTCATGAAGGATTCAACAGAATGTTGCTCCTTCCTTTGCTCGTTTAGAAGTCCTGCATGATTCATAGCTTGAGAAAGTTGTGTGAGCATGGCTACAAGATTTTTCATTCCAACTCCTGTAACGTTTGGTTTCTCAGGGGGACAATCATTGCATTTCCTGTCGCATTCCGCCTTAACACGGTTCCTTCGGGTTCCATCCATTGACTAAAACTAAGAAGAATAGTGTGAGAAACACTAATTATAATACGAAAACCACATAATCAAGAATAAAATTTCACACTAAAGGTCTTATCCAAGGTTATTCATGGTCATTTCTAAAACACTAAGATTGTGTTATATGCTTAGAATTATCCTTAGGGTTCTTACTAAGGCTTTCACATCCTAGATTCCAAAGGATGACTATACCTTTCCTCTGATACCAACTATAACGACCCATACATTACATACATTTTTATTACATCATAATTGAAGCACACTTCTTACTACATATAAAAAAACCATGAAAGGACCGTATAGGTATGGTGTCTTTAGAAACTGGGAAACATAAACAACTGGTTTATAAAGCGTCTACACTGTCTCCCATTTATTTCATCATATCTAGAGTCCCTTTTGGCATATCATACTTAATAACCTTCTTCCTAACCTGGGGTAAAGAAAACATACAAAATAGGGATCTCAAATGCTCAGTAACGGTAAACAAAAGAAATATCAATCACGTCATATTCATAAGAACATAACATTTTGGAAATCTTACCCTGCAAAAGATATCATAATTTCATAATATGCGATAAATCATGGAAGTGAAATGTAATCACAATAATCATAACATAAAACCTGAAGCTTTGTGTAATACACACATAATCATAGAGAATTATTTCTTATTAGTAAAGACTCATTTCCAAGACTATCTTAGTGGAAAAAGTCCATTTCTCAACCGAGTTCATTCCTCATTTCAGTCCTGTTTCACTGAACCGGTTTAACCTGCCGTTCCAGCCATGTCTATCTAATGAGATATAAAATTTATACCCAATGCATTAGAGGGACATATAGGTCCCACCCATCTCATAATGATACCATTCTTATGTGTGCCACAAAATCAAAAATCATACATCATTGCATATCCATGTAATAAAAATGGGATTCTTAAACATCGTGACATCATAAAACAATTTATATAAGATAAAGGAATTCGTAAAAATAATTCCATCACAAAATTATCAAATAAATTTAACAATAGGGATAGAAACAAAACCCTATATTATCTTATATGGAAAATAATTTTGATAAAACACTTGAACTCCATTCTTGATGAAAATATCCTTTCTACTTCAAAAGCACTTTTCCTTTCTTAACATGTCATACAATTCTAAACTAAAAGAAGTTGATTAAAAATAAACTTGAAAACTTGTAAATTAAGCTTCATGGAAATAATGTTTTAAAATTCCATTCATTTCGTATAAGTTAAAAAACATTCTTCTCGTACTTTTGTCGAAAAAGTCAAAAAGTACCTCGTACGAAAAACGACAAAAGATTCCTTTCATATCTTTTACTAAAAACTCACCAAAGGGTAAAATTGGATTTAAAAAATTATTGGTGGATGGAAATAATATTACATATTGAGTAAACATGTATGTCGATGATAAAATACACCCCAGTAAATTCCAATGTATAAAAAATCTCAGATAAAAATGAGATTGTGATATTTCCCTTACCTTAGATCTGATTTGCGTCGTAAGTGTCAGAAACAACTATATAATGATTTAAATAATATCATTGACTTATTCATGAATCATAATCATTGTTATGGTATCATATATGGTGATATTATTAGCTTATTATTAGTATTATTTCATTGCTACTTGTTATTCGGGTGTTTATTACTTTTTGTTCTTAAGCGGGTTTTGTCGAATAAATTATTAGTCATCTTTTTAGGTTATAGATACCTCATTTAAATAATGGTATTAGTTTAATATATATCATATTCATTCACTCAATTCATTTATGTAATCATTATGCAATTAAAATCATATAGGAGGAGTCGCATCACATCGTGGAGACGGTATTCCGTACGTATGCATGAGCGATGATATCATTCCCATGATCGTGGAATTGTATTGGAGTGTATGTATACTATTTAAGAATCAATATCACTTTACAATAATCATATATATTAATTATTTACACCATTATACCCATCCATGAAAGGTGGTGGTGGAAAATAGATTACACCACGGCGTGGAGCCGGTATTCCATACGTACGCACACGTGGTGATTTCATTTTCTGTAGGATGGATTGATGATGAAAAAGGGTTTTTTTTCAAAATTATAATAACATATCAGTATATTAGTGATACCTATGTTATTAATTTATAATGAAACAACTAATTTAGAATAAGTGGAAGAAGAAATAAAGTTGAAAGAATCGGTAACGGACATTACTTCTTCTTTGAAGCGCCTCTTTGAGATCTCCACTTAGGGTATTAAAATTGGTCTTTTAAAAAGACCAAGACCTCTAGGATGTTTCTAGGGAAGTGGAGAGGATATATTGGTAGGGTTTGGCCGAGATAGAAAGCTCATAGTGGTGTGAGGAAGATAGGGACGAGGTTCCCTTTTATAAGGGAGGAGAGGGGCACCATTGAAATTACTAAAACTATTATTTTATTATAAAGTCAAATTCGGTTTTTAATAGCTCCAAATAGATATTGTTAGAAGCTAAGGTGGGTATGGGTCAAAATCATCTCATCCAATATAATTTATACAAGTTTAGGTGTCAATTGTAACCTTGTCATTTAGATTTAACTTTAAGTTAGATAATTTAACTTTTACCGTGTCTTCTTGGTTTCTTACACTATAAGGTTAATAAACATACTATATCAATCCAAACAAACCCCAAGTTGTTTATTATTAATATATATAATCTTATATAAGTCATTTGGCCGAGCCTTAGATTTTTAGGAATAAAATAACAATTAATAATATAGTATTTGTTTTAAAAGCAATTTTATGTCAATTTTGACACTATTTGGTAATTGATTTTTGTGAAAATCATAACAGAATGATTAGTTCGAAAAAATTTAATTAAATCAATACTATGATGTAATATTAACATATAAAATTATTCTAATTCATAAAAAGTCTCAAAGTACCTTTATTTGGGTATTTATAACATCAATTATGTCAATATTTCATTAATAAGATAATTACTGCATCACCATTGTATCATAAATAAATTAAATTATTTAATGTCTAAAAATATACAAGGAAAATATATAGTTCATCCTTTCTAGATTATGTGATTATCTATAAGTTGATTCTAGAACATATGTTTTGACCAAGTCATCTTGAATAGTCATCATTTGGACTGAAGGATGAGTCTGTGGTAGAAATTAGATAAAGTATGGAACTCTACTTATCATTTAATTTTTTTCTTATTCTATGAGAGAATTATTTCTTATACCTTAGGGAAACGATCTTAAACCCAAAAATGTGTTATCTTAATACATTTCATTATTCATTAATGATTTATGGATTTGAGGCCCTCAATATTCCATTCAAGAGATTCTGACTGATGACCTCAATCACTCCCTATTAATATTTATGTATTCCTCCAATTATAATTGAAACCAATGTTCTCTTATTCTAACTCCTAATTTTTTGTGACTTTTTCATTTCCCTTTCCCTCCTATTAGGATTAAATTTTATTAACCCTATTTTTTATTTTAGTTTTCCACAAATGAATTTTCTATTATTTCTGAAGAACAATTTAAAATTGCGAAGACACTAATTATTTAATAATGGAAAAGTGTAACTCCCCATGTTTCTACAGTACACTTCACTTTGAATAATACAAAAATTTATGATGTACGCAACACTGAGTTCAAGAGCACCACCACATATCAAACTAGCCATTTAAAAATTATTTATGAATAGTAAAAACCATATTTTTAATTTTATATATATCCCACATAATATTAACCTTCAGGTTTTGGGTTTCTTAGACATAATATAAGGTCATATTCGATTTTTCAGATAAAAGAAATATTTATCAAAAAATGCACTTTTTCCACCAATTAATGGAGAAACCTTTATAAATAAAATATTTGACACTTTTATATATTCAATTTTATGAAATTGAATTCTTCATTAGAATAGGTACATAAAAATTTAGTTTGGATAATTTTTTTGTTTTTTCTGATAACATTAATATTTTGATGAATAGTGATTGACAATAAATTTTAATTGAAAACAAATTTTATAATCAAAAAAAATTATAATGTTAAATTATACATTTGAATGGTTTTTATGTATTATTATATTATATTTTAATCTTTTAATCCAATGTTCTTCTTTTAAAGTAATTTAACTTTTAAACTGGACATAAACACATCAATCTTTTGATATTTTTACTTCACAAAAACCTGCAAACAGGTTATGACAACGGTAATTAAATTTAAATTAATTAATAAAACATATATGTTTTTAATTTGGTAAAAGAGACATCATTTTTGGATTCAAAATATCAAAATTAGCTTCAGGTGAATTTTTTGTATTTTTTTTAACGGTCAATTGTTGGTGAATAGTGAAAAACACTACGTTATTGTTTATTAACAGACTCTTTATTTATATAATTATTTATTTAAATTAAATTAAATTGAAGAAAAAATATATAGATACTACCTATATTAATTCAATGTCATTCATTTAAAAAAACTATAATAAAATTTGATGTATAAAATTTTATTGAATTTTTTAACTACTTTTTCCCACCATCAAGGCACGTTAGCGAATTTCCATAAAACATAATTTTACTACTTATGCGAATTGAATTTCAAAAATACAAGATACATGGTTGACATCAGAAAGTAAAATTTTCTTCAATAAGATTAAAATAATTTTTTCTGAATAGTAACTTTGGATTTTTATTGACCATGGTTAAAAGTAAATAGGGAAATTAAAGGTAAAAATGATATTATAATTACCTAAAAAATTTCATAATTCTATTAGACAGTTTTATTTCGAGCAAAATTAACCTAAGGAATAAAATATGATCCTTCTGGGTCCAAATGGTTTAGATTATGACATTTATTATTGTTTTATTTAAAGAATAGTTAAAAGTGTTAAATTCAAATTACAATAACTAAAACATTTTCAATATTTGGTTATACATAATATAATTTCGACTATATATATTCATTAATAATAAAAAAATATTTCTTAAATCATGGTATTTTTTTTATAATTTTTAGACATTAAATTATTAAATTTATTTTTGACTCAATGATTATGCAGTAGTTACCTTATTAATGAAATGTTAAAAGAATTGATATTATAGATATTAAAATAAATGTAAATTGAGACCTTTAATGCATTCCAAAAAATATATAGGTTCCTTTTATATGTTGGGGTTTATTAAATTTAATTTTTTTAAGAAATCAGATGGTTATTACTTTCACAAAAAAAATATAAATAATGTCAAAATTGACATAAATGAGTTTTTAAAACAAATACAATATTATTAAATGATATAAGTGTCCTAAAAATTTAAGGCTCAGCCAAAGGACTAATATAATAATATATATGTCATTAATGAACCATTTTGGGTTATCTTGTAATTTTATTGTATGTTTATTATCCATATAATATAAAAATACAAGGAGACATGATAAATGTTAAACTATTTAACCAATAGTTAAATATAAATGTTCAGGATAATATGGTGACCTAACCTATCTAAAACATATTTTTTTATATTTTTTCGACCCATCCACACCATATACTCAAACTAAATTCTTTTGGAGCCATTTTAAAAAGAATATGATTGTATAATAAAATAATATTTCAAGGTTTTCCTAATGTGACCCTCACCACTCTTATAGAAGGGTGCATCCCCTTCTCTAAAAATCACACCTTCCAATCACTTTGGCTTGCCCAATCCAAACTAAAATATCCTTGTAACTACCATCACTTCAACCCAGAGGCCTTAATTTGAACATAAATTCAACCTACAGAGCTAGTTTTATCTAATCAAAAAGAAGAACCCCAAGAAGAGGAAATTATTTCATAACTGATTTCAATTTATTTTCTTCTACCAAATCCTCATTTTTTGTTGTTTCATTGCAAAAATAATAACTCATATGCCTTCTACACAATGTTATGTTATTATAAAAATTTTACAACCATATTCATTATTCTATCCATCCTATAAATGACAACATCACCATTCATGTGTACATACGACTTACCGTCTCCACATCGTGTTGTAGTTTGTTATTAAACACTTAATTATTTTGGATGGGTATAATAATGAGTATAATTGATGTGAATAATAAATATAACATGTTAAATATTTGGTATATATGATATACCATCCGATTACAGATGACTTCACCATCAATAGAATGGTATTGTCGCTCGTGCGTACGTACGGAATACCATCTCCATGAATGCGATGAGTTTCATTCCCCACCATAAACATTCAAGAATAAATATCAATTTATGATTAAAAATAATTTTTCTGAACATAATATCATTCTGTATATGAATCAAATACATCCTATCCATAACATACAAGACTTATGTAACAAAACATATAAACAAAAACGAATCAGTTAACACCTGAAACAATGATACTACTGAAGTATTATTTACAAAGAAATATTAAAAGATCATATATAATATTATATTTATGCATATGGTTCTTGTATAAATTAATAAGAATTTTTTCCCCATTATACATGAGGTTAACGTACCATCAACTATGTAAATTACAATGTAAGGGGTTTCTTATCTCACTTTTAATTCTCTGAGATTTCCGTTATTCACCACTTATTTATTTCATGTGGTGTATTCTGTAATGACACTTAATATATATTATCATGATTATATTTATATTCAAGGTATTTTGTGATTCATTTGATTTTTATTATCTTTTGGTCAGACTACTTGATTGATTACAATGTGGTAAGGGGTTATCATATCACTTTTTATTCCCGTGAGATTCATTCTATATTGGACACTATTTCTTTTTGTGTGTTGTGTTTACTTCCAATGATTGTATAATTTTTTTAATATACATTAATTTATAGGTATTTAAATCATCATTTTCTGATTTTCTTTCATGAGGTGTATGTTTCGTAAGTTACCAAATCGGTAAGGGGATTTCAAATTTCAATTTCCACTCATTGGACTTTATGCAATAATCATTGATTATTTTACTCCATTATTATGTGTGAAATACCTATTTATTTACTTTTTTAGTACTTTATACTAACCTTTTTTGGATATGATTTTTATACACAAAGTCACTCCATTGAAAAATTCTCATGTCATTGATATGAACTTTGTTGGAGTAATTTTAACACAATTTCTATTCGTTGTGTTAAACATCCAAGTCATTGGTGTTGTTTTTACATGAATATGTGTGAATGCCCTCAATTTTTTTTAAAATGAATATATAGTCATATGGAGTGTATTTATATTTTTCAAACATAATTATGTGATTGATTTATCCTCAACATAAGGATACGCTATGTACAATGGATTTCATCTCATTTTACATTCCATTGAGACTTCTTTGTTGTTGTGTGCCAATTCACTTTTATATGGGGTATACACATTACTTTTACATTGTATATCATGATTCCCTTTATTCTCTGGTTATTATAATGTTTTTATTACCATAATTTTTTGTATTGAAGTATCTATCATTTGGTTAGGAACTTTAACAAACATATCATTATAAATGTTTTAATGATTTATTCTTATAAATATTTCTCATTAATGTCCATGTTTTAAAAATGGTTTCAAGAATTTATTTATATGGAAAATAATGTTTTAAAATTGATATTAATTTTCAAATTTTCAAATTTCTATGGGACACATTGATTTAAAAATCTATATTCTATGGATTATTGATAAATAGGTAGACTTTTAAATGTTTTTAAGAAAAAGGGGGATAGTTTTCTCATATAGTTTTGATGGTTACTTTCATTTATTTCAATATCCAACATTATTATCGATTGAGGATAATTTATTTTATTAAAATATTCTATATTGTATTAAATGATTCAAGTTTGATGGTGGATGTGCTATTTTTAAAACATTCATGGATTGTGGTTATAATATTGACATTTTTTATGCTAGTTTCCAAACGTATTCTTAGATTACGTTTGAACCTTTTCATATGAGAAATAAATTGGAATTATTAAGTGACTAGTAGAGCCCGCTATAGCTCCTTGTTGCATCGGTAGGTCTCGTTGAGATTAACTAGTGTCTTGGAACAAGGCATTGGCACAATCTTATTTGTAGACTTGGAACGATGCCTTCACTATGTAGTTATGCTATCCATCTTTATGAATTAAATAATTAGGAAATTAGCTATTGATATTACATTTGATTATTCGACATGAATAATATGAATGTTAATAATTAAATGGAAATATTTTATTTATATTTGGCATATTATGTTAAAGTTTGTTTTTCAAAATCTTTTATTTTAGTCTTATACATTGCCTTAAATGTTTATGATTATTTATGACAGTTTCTACAATATTGTTCTCCTTACTGAGCATCTGAGATCACCCCTTTATTATGTTTTATTTTACCCAGCATATGATAAAGTATATTATGACTGACCTGCAGGAATATGATAAGGTGTATAAGAGTGTTTAAAGAAGACATAATGTTGTTGTTCTTCATTTGATTATGTGATGTAAAACTTATGTATGGATCTAGTACATCCAATTCCACTAAAATAATTGGTTTTTCGAGGAATTATATATTGTGATCATGCCAATGTTAAGTAGTAATACACCAACTCTACGTAACTAGGGTTGGGGTGTTAAATTTTATATGTTCTATAGGTGTGTTTTCTATGGAAAACCATGGTAAACTATTAATTAGCATTTTATAAACTATGCATGTTGTGTTTTGGTTTTACATAAATGTGTGTTTATTCATATAGGGATATTTGGTTGAATTTTATGTATTTTGAGTCATGCACCTTATTATAAATTTGTTTCATAATGGATATGGTTGTTCGTTCTACTGTTGAAATGATATGTTAAACTATGCAGTTGATTAATTTAATTATGCTAGTTGTGAAATGTAAATGGTGGAAGTAGTTTTGAATAATTTGAAATGTAATAAATTTTTAAATGCACATTACATGGAATAAAATTGGTATAATCTTGATTCAATTCCTTGTTGGGTTATTTTGAAATTATTAAAAAGAAATTGTGTCAGTGATTTATTAAATGGAGATTGATGTTTGAATCATGGTTGGATAGAGTTTGGGTGTGTGTTTGGGTTAAAGAGCATTTTTGGTGTCTGTATTATTTTTAAATGGATTTTTGTCTGTGTAAATGAAGTGTTATTTTATGTGTAGTATATTGTTTTATTCTGAAACATAAAATTTTACGTTATGTAAATGTGTTTTTTTGTGAAAACATATGCTGAGATATATATCCATAATTTTAGATACAGAGCAGTTAGTGTGTTAAAAAGTGAAATGGATGGGGTTTATATTTTGGCATGCTGTCAAAATGCATTTTCTCTTAAAAACAGGTTTGAGTAACCTTTTTAATTTATAAATTATCTGATATGTTTGTAAGTTGTTAAATTAATTTTCATAATGGATTTTTTAATTATTAGTGTCTTTTTAAACTGTGCAGTTGGTTTAATTGAGTGTGTAACCTACGAAAATTACATTTTAAAAAGATTTATTTTTTGCTTATATGATTATAAGAGAGGGTTATTTTGTGAAAATGTTGATTTTGTGTGTGTATGTACCCTATTTGGCTTTTATTCATTAATGTGACATGTGACGAGAACATGGATTTTGAGTGTGTAATTAATGGCGTAAATTGTACCATTGAATGTGTGGTGTTTTATCTTGGCTTTTTTCTGTGATGTACACCATTTACTAATATCAAACATGTTTGAGAACAAATTGGGAAGTTTGAGTCGCTACAAAGATGGAATATAATAGTTGGATATTGATCCTATTGCGGATTTGTCCCTGTTTCACATAGTAGGAATGAAGATTGAAACACTAAATAAACATTTGAATTATTAGGGACCCCTATCTTATGGGTGGTTCCCTAATAGTGTCTCGTCTATGATAATGAATGAGGGTAATGGTTTCTATGAAACATTTTTTGAGGGCAGTGGTTTCTATTTCATGTTTCTTGGGGGTCATGGTGTCTAAGAAATGTCTCAAAAAGACAATAAGATCTAGGTTCCCATGCTAGCTAACACCCTCAAGGCATCTCCCACATTTAGTGCACCTTATTTACATTACACTCACAAGAATGTCACTTGTCTTATCCTAAAAGTAAATTTTCATGAGTGTTTTAATTTTTGTTGTTTTATTTAAAATTGAATTCATCAAAACACCTTTCATTAAAAATTGATTAATTGAAAAACTATTCAAGATTTTATTTAATTTTTATTTATATAACCCAAAAAAATTATTCCTCATTAAATGGTTATGTGTTGAATATTTTTTTCAATGAAATCCTACTTTTCCATTGTCTCACACCCAACATACACATTTTGGTGAATGTATACATTGTTCTTATTGTATCCCGGATTGGGGTATCATGATTAGCGATGGTGATTTGGTTTGTTGATGGTCTTTGCATGTCAAATGGTGTTGGTAGCTTTGGTATGTGGATTCTCATGTTTCTTAGATGTTAGTATTGTATTTTTATTTTTCTATCATTTTTGAAGTTCCTCTTGGGTATTTAGTTGGATTGTATAATTTAAATCTGAGTTTAGTTTAAAGGAATTTTTGGTTTCCTATTTCCAGATTCGGTTTATTTATCCTGTTAGTGGTTTTTTGTATATTTTTCCGGGTAAATTATTCTCATGTATATTTTTGTATATAGGGAACTTGTTCCAGCCCATGGGGATTAGGAACCCCCTTCAGGAAATGTCACATACGGAGTAGGGCATGCGGTCAGCTGGTGACTCGGCCATGTTCATGAAAAAATGGTATTAGAGGAGCTTATCTCTCTTGGGACACGTTCCTTCGGGGAAGAGTATTAGTATACCGGATCTAGGATTTTTGGGACTTGGAATTCCAATTATAGCTAGTGTTCCAAGATACCACACCTCATGAAAGAATTCAAGTCACTATGGTGAGTTTATGTTTGTCAAAGTATTTGGTCCATGTAGTGAATCTTGTTTAGGGTAAAAGAAAATGGAGTAGTGTTAGGGGTTCCAATGAGATCTCATGACATGGAATTCCATGTTGAGTCGGGGATGCTTTCCTATAATACTCTCTATGGTAGTGGCATGATTGGGGTTTGGTCGAAAACTATATGTCCTAGTTACCTGATTAGAGTAGTTTCCTCTTGAATTGTTCCTCGTCTATTATTTTTTGGAATCAAGTAAATCTGGTTTTGTATGTAAAAATTATTTGGTCTTGTAAAATGTTTTGGAATGAAGCACAATTAAAGTAAAATGATGTGTAATGATTCAAATGTGTGGGTGGAATATTTTTGTTTTGAAAAGTGGAATGGTCTTATTTTGTTCCTCACTGTTCTCATGGGCAACCATAAGCATGGGTATAAATGGAAAGAGAAATGGTTAATGGTACGAGAGGATGAGTTCCTACAAGGACATGATGTAGGTGTCATTTTGGCACGAGAACATTAATGTGTGAGGTCCATCGAACAAAATTGGTGTTTGTGATACCCATCAGCTTCATTTATTTTCAAAGGGTTTTTATGGAAAATTAGGTTTTTTTATAACCCGTGATTGTGTGGTGTGTCCTTGTATTTTGGAAATTTTTTATGTGAGCTATTCTGAGCTGAGAATCATTTATTATTAATTTCTGTATTGAGTTTGAATTATAATTGGTAGGTTGGTGTGAATGTGTGTGGTAAGTGGATTATATTGAAAAGTGCTTGGGGAATCCCTTGTAGTGGACTCCCCTTCACATTTAGTTTTCTCTTGAGGTATGTCATTGAAATTGGACCAGTTTGATTAGGTACATGGTTTTATTTCTAGTTTATTGTATACCCCCCAAAAAAATTAGCATTCTATTAATGTATGGACATGGGAAATTATCTATTGGATGGACCTCCAGTTGATTAAAATAGGGAATATCCCTTTTGATTTATATTGCTAATTATATCCCTTCTCCTTTTCGGTTAAAAGGATCCTCTCATAGTGGGACGATAGATGTGAGGGGAGATGAGGGGAGTTTTTGTCTCTCTTAGTTTCCGAAGTCATCGAGTATGAATTTTGACATCGTTGTGTCTGAAGGCTCCCCCTAGAAATGGTGAAAGGAATTCAAACAAGGAAGGGTGAAGGGGGTTTGGAGTTATCAGTGTAGACTGATGTCCTCAAACTCTTGTAGTTATTTCATCGGTCTCAAGGGCCATGTTTGGTAATGTCTTGTATCATGAGTTGTCATTGAAGAGAAATGGGGGATTTTTTAGAATACATAGTGAATCCTTGTCTTTATAGAAGTGCGTTCTCCTCTTAGGGAGTTATAGTTTTTCGGTTTAAAGGGGAGTGTTTGTCACACATCTTTCCTTATTATGTTTATTTTTTAAGGTGAAGAGGTTATGGATGTTCATCATCTAAACCATTGTTCAGGTGGATGTTCCATGAGGGTGTAGTTGGATTTTGATGTGTGTTGTATCTGATGGTGTTGTCTCATTTGAAGGATGTCTTCTTGTGGCACCTAGAGATGAGGAGCTCCATTCAGGAGACTTCAATGCCTAACTATGATGTAAGAGATTCTTAGAACATCAAGGCTCTAACCATAGGCCTCATAGTGAACCCATCACGTGGTCAGAAACCTTAGGAGTGTATGGGACCCTAGAATTATTTATTTCTTATGTATTCAAGGTGAAGGTAGTTTAACTTTTTCTCTATGGTTGTTATGTTCCAAACAACCCGTTTGGCTCTGTAAGGTTTCTCGTAGCAATGATGAGGCATGTTCATCTCATTACATTAATGTCATGGGGGTTTCATCCCACCATATGTAATCACCCATAGTTGTCCTTATTGGGTTTGTTGGGTAAATCGGTCTCAAATTTGAATAGTACCCATCCAAGGATGTGGAGACATTGTTTTGTCTTGGGTCATGGTTTTGACACCCCGTAGTTGGACAATCCCCCCCCCCCCGCCACTTGTGCTGGGGTGTTTGGTCAGTGATGGGAAAATTCATAGTTTTTTATCTTCTTGAGGTTCAAATGGTTGGGAGAACCATGGTGGGTCTTGCTCGAATGTATCCGGAATGAATCAGTGTTAGCCTTTTTCATCATGGTGTGGATTCTGCTCGTGTCTCCATATATCATTTTTTCAGTCTCATCTCGGGAATTGGTTGGGTTCTAATACAGGGGATCCCATTCGGGCTTTCACAAGTTATCCACTTAGTCATGTTCATAACGATGGAATTGTGGTACCTGATAAGACTATATTTGTATGTGCTTTGATCTTTATTGTTCATTCAAGTCAAATGGTGTGGTTTTTATTCTATGGTGCTTGAGGTGTTTAGGTTTGTGATGTTGGTTTCCATGGGTGCGAGAGTTCATTTCCTTAAACAATCAATTGGAGGTGTTCCGTCTCTTTATGGAGGGTGACACTAAATGGAATGTTTTTATGGGTTTCTTGAGGTTGTCATTTGAGTCACTTTTCCTATGCACAATGTGTTGGCCTCTTTTTACTTGTTTTTCGTAGAGATCCCCTTTAAAACCTAAGGGGGTATTGGTTTATAATTTCGATTTCAGCCTTAGTAGTGGATTTATGTGGATGAAAAGCACTATGGTGTGTAGAATTTTCACTCTCAGACATCACATTGTGATATATTTATAATTTTTTATCATATAATTTTATTTTCCTCTAAAATTGGTTTATTGAAATGCAGGTCATGTCGACTAGGGTTCGGACTTTTATGCTGACAAATGAGCATTTTCCTTGAAAATTCTTGGTTCATGGGCATATAATGGATGAATCAGCCTCACCTATTTAACATGCGGCATGCCTGGTAAGCGGGTGGTTAATTAACGAAATGAAAAAAAATAATTGTTTAAAAAAATAATAATTTAATAGTTGATCAAATATTATTAATAATATAGATATTATTATTGTTATTATTAATATTATTTTAATTATTATTACTATGTTTTAGTATTTTATATAAAATTATATCATTATTAAATTTTTAAAATTATTATTTTTAGTAAGTTATTTTTATTACCTTTATAATTATTTTAGGTTAATTTATGTATTTTAAGGTATTTATCCATATTTATTTTCAATTTCTTCCGTATAATTTTTTTTCTTTCTTCTATTTATATCTGTTCTCTTTATTTTAGCTCCCTCACTTTCTCTCCCACATGCATTTCTGCCTCCCTAGTGTAATACAAGTTCCCCTTACTAGTCGCGCCCCTCCTGCTCCTGTCTGGAGCCGCCCCGTCGGTCTCCTCCTTCCATCTGGCACTACCCCATTAGCTTCCTGCTCCCATCCAACACCACCCCCACCAAGGTCCTCACCAGTCACACGATGCTCCTCCTGTATCCTCACCTATGCCCACCTCCCTGTGACAACCTCCACCGACTGCCTCCTCGTCAACTCCGCTGTCAGCTACCTCCGTCGCAACTGTCGCCTCTCCCTCTCCACTCAAGGTAAACCCTCCTCCTTTTATTAAGGGGTTTTATTCATATTATTTGGTTTTATAGGTTTAACTCATGTTGTGTAATAGTTTTAGGTTTTATTTTTTATTTTTTCTAGTATGATTTATTGTTTTAGGGTTAAATCTGTGTTTTTTGTGGTATGGTTGAAGAGAAATTAGAGCTCTAGAATGAATTTTCTAGAATTTTTTCACCGAGGTAGGTGGTTTCATGTTTACCCATTATTAGATGAATTAGTTTTCTTCTAAATTTAATTTAGAAAATTTAGTAATTAATTTGTTTAGTGTGAATATAGTTTTTTATTGATTATATATATATATATATATATATCTTTATGCATTTGTGACATATGTATGTTTTTTGTGAAAACCAGGGTGAATTTTTTATTAGAATTTTATGGATTATAAAGGTTGTGTTTTGGGTTAGCATCACTGTGTATTGAGTCATACGGGAATATTTGGCTGATTTTTTATAATTTTTAGTAATGAAGAATATTCATAAAATTGTTTCATAAATTATTTGGTGGTTTGTTCAACCATTGGATTGGTCTGTTAAATTGTGAAGTTGATTCATTTAAGTGTGTGTGTGGTGAAAAGTATGTTTCAGAAGTAGTTATGAATAATTTTATATGCAATAATTTTTTTATGTTCACAATACATAAAATAATATTAGTTTAATAATGATGAAATTCATGGTTGTATTAATTTGAAATGTTTAAAAATAAATTATGTAAATGATTAATTAAATTGAGTTTGAAGTTAAAACCATGCTTGGAATTATTTTGGGTGTATGTTTGGGTTAAAGATTATTTTTTATGTGATTATTATTTTAGAATGGATTTTGTGTGTGGTAATGGTGGGTTTTGGTATGTGTAGTGTCTTGTTTTATTTTGAATCATAAATGTTTTTTTGATTTTAATGTGTTTTTTTTGAAATCATACATTAGTCTATTTATCTGCATTTTAGAAACTATGTAGTTAGTTTGTTAAAAAGTAAAAAGGATGTTGTTTATGTTTTGGCATCGTGACAAAATGCATTTTTCATGAATGGTGTTTTGAGTAAGGATTTTACTTGAAAAAGACTGCAACATGTTTTTAGGTTGTTTAATAATTTTTCCTTTTGATTTTTTTAATTATAAGTGACTTTTTAAACTGTGTAAATGGTTTAATTGAGTGTGTAACCTATACAAATTATGTTATAAAAATATTTTTGGTGTCTCGATTTTTCAAAAAAAGGTTTGACTGTGAAAATAGTTATTCTTGGTGTGTAAGTCCCCAGTTTCTATTATATTCATAAATGTGACATGTGACATGACTATGGATTTTAAAAGTAAAATTTATGGGGAAAATGGTACATTGGAATGTGTGATGTTTTAACACGGCGTGTTTATGTTATGTAAACCCATTATGAACATGAATCTTTTTTAGCACAATATGGGAAGCCCAGGTAGCTATTATGGTGGAATATACTTGTAGGGTTTGTGATCTGAGGGTGGCTTCAGCGATGTTTCACTTAGCTAGATTGACGACTGAAACACTAACTAAACATATGAATGACTAGAAACTACTAGGTTATGGGTGATTCCCTACTAATGGATCGTGCATGAGAATGAATGATGTTTCTAGTTTCTAATCCACATTTTCTAAGGTTCATGGTTATTATTCCACATTAACTGAGGGTCATGGTTTCTATGCCACATTTTACCAAGACGCAATGATCAAGGTACCCATGCTAGAAAACACCTATGAGGCCTCTCCAATATTTGGTGATATATGTTTACATTACGCACACTAGCAAGAAAGTTGTGTTATCTAATAATTATGTGTGAAATATTTATTTAATTTATGATGATTTATTATAAATTATATTCATTAAAATACCTTTAAAATAAAATTATTTTCCTTAAAAACTATTCAATCTTTTATTTCATTTTTATTTACATAACTGGAAAATGTTTTCAGCATTAACTGGGTTTTCATGGAATAATTTTTTGGTATCTTACTATGGGGACATTATATCACACCCTTCATATACCTTTCGGTGTATATATACCATTTTATTTGTGTTTTCCAAGTTTATTACTTGTGCTTAGCAATGGTAATTTGGGTTTTTTATGGTCTTTGCATGAAGGTTGGTGTTAGTTGCTTGGGGATGTGGCTTCGTGTGTTGCCTGAAGATTGGTATTGGAATTTTAGTTTTCTATCTATTTTTTAGTTCCCTTTAGGGATTTTTTTTGACTTATATACATTAAATATGATTATATTGTGAAGGCATGTTTGGTTGTATGTTTCCAGTTTATGATTATTTGTCTTGTTAGTGGGTTTTTATTTAATAATTCGGTTAAATTGTTCCCATGTGTTGTTTTTAATACTTGGGAACTTCTGTCAGCCCGTGGGAATCAAGAATGCCCTTTCCCTATACAGTGGACCTGCTCAGGAACCAGGACGGATGGTGACCTGGCCAGGTTCGTGACATTATACATAATATTTCGGGAACGTATAATCTTAACATTCAATAATAATCCTAAACTATGATCCAGATATATCACTGAAAATAAATGAAAACATAGATAACAATAATATTGATCTCATATGAATGAAATGCATAATTTATGACATAAAAAACATGTTTTTATGGACTTATCCCAAGAAAAAATACATTTTTGTGAAGTGTAATATACCAAATCCCATCCTATTGTGTCTCATGACATTATTAGATGTATCAAGGGGATATATAATTTTATACCACACTGATCATTTGATTATGTGTAATGAATTCACCACAAGAGTCAACAAGAAATTTCATACTATTATAAATGAATCATTATTTTAATAAAAACATTTTTATCCATATAATTAATAACATATAATATCAATACATGAACAACCTTTGTAAAAAGCTAGTAACCATAAATAATGTCAATAATTTTATTGATGTTAATAATTTGATAACATGATTATAACCCAACATTAGAAATAAGTTGGACGGTCAAATGATACATAGTTAACATTCCAATAATCGACCATATTGGAATAATAAGAAAATGTGTGCTAATAATTTTCCTTATTCTAATAATAGGGATCAATATATCATAACCCATGTAGAGAAAGATGATGTATGGTCCCACAATGCATAGTTAGCTACCAAATAATCATCCCGACTAGAATAAAAATATACAGAATGAAAATACATTCCACATCTCAATAGAATAACATGATTTCTAGGTGAACATCACCCAATCTTAATTACAAAAAATATGGTGATCACACAAAATACAAGGCATCTTGAGAAAGATGATGAATGGTTTCAAAAGAACATAACCAATGAGGTGAAAAATATTTGTTCAAGGGTTTATGTTATATGAATTTATATCTCACGAAAAAAATGTTATAATACCACATAATACAATCAAATGGTATAATGTACCCAACATCAATGAAATATGTTCAAGATAATGATCAGAACTCAATAAATAAAATATGAGTTATTAAGAAACATAAAACTAGTTAAATAACAAAAACAATAGATACATGAATAAGGAAATTTGATTTAACTATTAATTTCCATTAAATAAAAATAGTAAGATAAAAATATATCCATGGGTAGTGAATTCGTTATACAATATAAACATGGTTCACAAAATGTTTTCCATCTCAACAAATCATAATTGAGACAGAAAAACACTTACATATTTAGAAAATATTGAATCAAAACCCCTTGAAACTGATGTATTATTATTGAATTTAAAATATAAAGATTAAATGATAAATAATGATATTATTTCTCACATTTTTATTATATAAACTACATAAATTAAAAAATCTTCCTAATAAAAATCATTTCTTAAAAAGTGGAATTTTAGATGAAAATTCTATACCTTGTATTCTCACTTACTCGAAAATTATTTAACATCTTTTATAATGAATAAAATTATCATAGTCACTTTTTAATAACCTTAGTATAAACATAATATGATTTTATAATTATTTAATTGAAATATATATAAAATATGTTAACTACTTGTAGTTTATTTTTATTATTGGGTGTTTGGACAGTCGGTTGGTTATTTTGTATAAACTACAAAAATATGGAATTTATTCTCACTAAGTAGTTTTAGGTTTTTCCATCACAAACCCTTAAATATAGAATACTAGTTTTATTTTAATGATTATTTAGGTCTCGTTTTCATTATATGAATGACATGAATAATTCTTGTTAATATGGAAACCACAATAAACTAGTTTTGGCATGTTTAACAATAGAAATATATATATTAATAAATATTTAAAATACGAACAACACAATTATATAATAATTAATTATTATTAAATTAATTATTATGACATGATATTGTCATTATATAATAATCCATAATCATTCATGATATAAATATGATAACATCGTTCACATAGTTGGTAAAGCTAACCAAAGAGGTAACGATTTACTATGTTTTCAGGGCTAAGTAAATGTATTTGGAAAATTATAATATGAAGTATTCCCAAGGTAAAACCTGCCATAATTAAAATTTATAATAAGTACATATATTATTAAAACCATCCATGTTGGTTGTTGATGGAAACTTAAATACATCATTCCAGGAGTTGGGATTTCATTGTACACATGATTAACGATCCCATATCTCAATGAATGGATAGAACGATGATATATTAAAAATTATTATTATCACATTATATTTGTTACATAGAAATAATTGTTATTCTCTAAATAAATCAATAATAAAATCCTTGACTACATGTTTTTACAAACAAAAAATTTTACATTGTGGATATAGTATTCTACATGTACGCATGATAAATGTTTTTGGTTTTTCTTAGTGAACGGAATGTAATGAATTATTTTTTCATTAACATAATGCAATTTAGTTATTATTATCATATTTAATTAATTATATTCTTAGTGTTATAAAATATTATGAGAGGAAAAAACTAATAAGGAACACTAATAAGAATTATATACTCACATTAGGGACATCAATTTTTGTCACTAATTCTCTATTAAAATGTCATCTTTAGGATAAATAATAGTATCCAAAAGATATTTAATGTCGAAGAAGGTTATAAGAGGAGATTTATATAAGAGTTTAAATTATATTTTGATTTTATGGTGAGTATTGAAGGGGAGTAAGTGTTACATGTTTATATGTGAAGATAATGGTACATTTTGAAGCACCCGTAATCTTTTCAATAAAGTGATGTAACTATTGATATGTCATTAGCTCTAAATTTAAAAAAAATGGGGATGATAATGTGATTTTTAGTGTAAAATAACATCAAACATATAACGACCCATACATTACATACATTGTTATTACTTCAGAATTGAAGAACACTTCTTACAACATATAACAAAACCATGAAAGGACCGTATAGGTATAGTGTCTTTAGAAACTGGGAAACATAAACAACTAGTTCATAAAGCGTCTACACTGTCTCTCATTTATTTCATCATATCTAGAGTCCCTTTTGGAATATCCTACTGAATAACCTTCTTCCTGACCTGGGGGAAAGAAATCATATAAAAGGGTGATCTCAAATGCTCATTAAGGGTAAACAAAAGAAATATCAATCACATCATATTCATAAGAACATAAAATTATAGAAATCTTACCCTGAAAAAGAGATCAAAATTTAATAACATGGGATAAATCATGGTAGTGAAATGTAATCACAATAATCATAACTTAAAACATGATGCTTTATGGCATACAAACATAATCATAGAGAATCATTACTTATTAGTCAAGACTCATTTCTAAGACTATCTTAGTGGACAAAGTCCATTTCGGAACCGAGTTCATTCCTCGTTTCAGTCCTTTTTCACTGAACCGGTTTAACCTTCCATTCCAGCCATGTCTATCTCATGAGATATAAAATCTTTACCCAATGAATTGGAGGGGGATATAGCTCCCACCCATCTGATAATGATACCATTCTTATGTGTGCCACAAAATCAAAAATCATACATCATTGCATATCCCATGTAATAAAAATGGGATTCTTAAACATCGTGACATCATAAAACAATTTATATATGATAAAGGAATTCATAAAAATAATTCCATCACAAAATAGTCAAATAAATGTAATAATAGGGATAAAAACAGAACCCTATATTATCTTAGATGGAAAATAATTTTGATAAAACACTTGAACTCCATTCTTGAGGAAAATATCATTTCTACATCAAAAACACCTTTCCTTTCATAACATGTCATAATTTTCTAAACTAAAAAAAGTTTATTAAAAATAAACATGAGAACATGTAAAAAATATTCTTGGAAATAATGTTTTAAAAATCCATGCATGCAGTATAAGTTAAAAAAACATTCTTCTCGTACTTTAGTCGGAAAAGTCAAAAAGTACCTCGTACGAAAAACGACAAAATATTCCATTCATATCTTTTACTAAAAACTCACTGAAGGGTAAAATTGGATTTAAAAAGTTATAGGTTGATGGAAATAATATTACATATTGACGAAACATGGATGTCGATGATAAAATACACCCCAGTAAATTCCAAATTATAAATAATCTCGGATAAAAATGAGATTGTGATATTTCCCTTACCTTAGGTCCGATTTTCTTCGTAAGTGTCCGAAACTCCTGTATAATGATTTAAATAACGTCATTGACTTATTCCAGAATCATAATAATTGTTATGATATCATATATGGTCATATTCTCAGCTTATTATTAGTAATATTTCATTGCTACTTGTTATTCAGGTGTTTATTACTTTTTGTTCTTATGCGTGTTTTGTCAAAAAAAATCTTATTCTTCTTTTTAGGTTATAGATACCACATTTTCATAATGTTATTATTGTAATATATGTCATATTTATTCACTCATTTCATTTATTTAATCATTATGCAATGAAAATCATGTAGAACGAGTCGCATCACATCGTGGAGACGGTATTCCGTACGCACGCACGAGCGATGATATCGTTCCAATAATCATGGAATTGTATTGGAGTGTATTTATACTATTTCAGAATCAATATTACTTTACAATAATCATATATATTCATTATTTTCACCATTATACCCATCCAAGTAGGGTGGTGGTGGAAAATAGATTACACCACGGCGTGGAGACGGTATTCCGTACGTACGCACGCGCGGTGATTTCGTTTTCCGTAGGATGGATAGATTGTGAAATAGGTTTGTTTCATACATATAATAACATATCAGTATATGATTTATACTTATGTTATTAATTCATAATGAAACAACTAAATAAGAAGATGTGGAAGAAGAAATAAAGTTGAAAGAATCGGTAATGGACATTACCTCTTCTTTGAAGCGCCTCTTTGAGATCTCCTATTAGGGCACTAAAATTGGTCTTTAAAGAATACCAGGACCTCTATGATGTTTCTAGGGAAGTGGAGAGGATATATTGGCAGGGGTTTTTAGAGCATGAAGGCTCAAAGTGGTGTGAGGAAGAGAGGGAGGGGGTTCCCTTTTATAAGGGAGGAGAGGGGCACCTTTGGAATAACTAAAAATATTATTTTATTATAAAGTCAAATTTGGTTTTTAATAACTCAAAAGTGGTATATTTCGAATCTATGGTGGGAACGGGTCGAAATACTCTCATAAAATATAATTTATACAAGTTTAGGTATCAATTTTAACCTTATCATTTAGATTTCCATTTAAGTTAGATAATTTAACTTTTACCGTATCTTCTTGTTTTCTTACACTATAAGGTTAATAAACATACTATATCAAGCCAAACGAACCCCAAGTTGTTTATAATTAATATATATGACCTTATATAAGTCCTTTGTCCTATCCTTATATTTTTAAGAATAAAATAACAATTAATAATATAGTATTTGTTTTAAAATCAATTTTACGTCAATTTTGACACTATTTGGTAATTGATTTTTTTGAAAATTATAACAGAATTATTAGTTCGTAGAATTTAACTAAATAAATACTAACATGTAATATTAACATATAAAATTATTGGAATTCATAAAAAGTCTCAAATTACATTTATTTAGGTATTTATAACAACAATTATTTCAATATTTCATTAGTAAGATAATTACTGCATCATCATTGTGTCATAAATAAATTAAATTATTTAATGTCAAAAAATTATAAATAAAATACCATTATGTTGTAAATCTTTTTAGCTTTCTAATTAATATTTATAGCCTAATTTATCTTATTTATAACCCTATATTAAAAATAATTTATTTATTAAACATTGATTTTAACTATTTTAACCCTTCTTTAAATAAATTGATAATAAATGTCCTAATCTAATCCAAGTGGTCCTAAATGGTCATATTTTATTCCTACGGTTGTTTTTGTTCGAATTACACTTATCCAATAGAATTATTACATGTTTTAGGGTAATAATAAAAACACTTTTACCCTTAATTACCCTATTTACTTTTAATCGTGGTAAAAAAAGTACAAAGTTACTATTCATCAAGAATTATTTTCGTCTCCTTGAACCTCATTTTAGTGCTTGATATTAACCGTGTCTCTAGGATTTTCGAAATTCTACTCACAGAAGCGGTAATATTATGTTTTATTAAAAATTCAGTTTTTTTAACTACCACTTAGTGGTTTCACTTTTCATCAAAAAATGAATGTTTCTAGAAAAATACCAAAAATTAGGCCTAAGCTATATTTGATATTATAAACTCAAAAATGATGTTTATTTTACGAAATTCAAAACATATCAGTTACATTAACTAATTTAAAAAGTAATTCCCATCTTCAAAACAAATAGCATGTTTTTAAAAAATAATAACTATCAAAAGATTGAAACTTGTTTATGTCTGGTTTAAATGTAAAATTAAATCCAATGAACCACATTGTATTAAATTGTAAAAATATATTCTAAATATACTTTAAAACCACTCAAATTAATAATTTATCACTATTTATTATTTCGATTTATAAATTTGTTTTTAATTAAAATTTAGTAATTTTCACTATTCATCAGAATATGAAAGTTATCAGAAAAGTACCAAAATTTCACCCTAAGATAATTTCGATATTTTGAATCCAAAAATGAAATCCATTTTGAAAAATAATGTTTACAAAATTTTAAAAAGTGGTTATTGTAATTCATAACGGCTAGTTTTAATAATATTTTAATAGAATATCATTGTTTAGTGAAACAATGTATTGCGTACGATGCAAGCTATTGAGGAAGGTCGTGGTTGCGTGTAAAGCAAGCCAAGATAGTGTTGTGTGTAGTTAAATATTCCTTTGATGATTTATATAACATAAAAACAAAATATTTCTCATAAAATTCTCGGGTGTTACATTCTACCCCCCTTAAAATGAATTTCTCCCTCGAAATTCGTCACTTTGTAATAAAAAGATGAGGATACCTCTCTCTCATCATATCCTCAAGCTCCCATCTATCTCCTTCTAATTGGTGGTTCCTCCATAAAACGTTCACCAATCGAGTGGTCTTGTTTCGTATGACTTTTTCACTACGATCCAGAATCTCTATCAGTTGTTCTTCATAAGAAAGATCTTGCTCCAGCGGTACAACTTCTAAGATGAGTACATGTAAAGGATCGGGTATGTACTATCTCAGGAGAGATACATGGAATATGTCCCGAACTTGGGAGGGATTCGGTGGAAGCGTCAATCGGTAAGCTACCATTCCAACACGATCTAGTATTTCGAAAGGACCAATATATCTAGGCCTCAACTTCCCCTTTTTTCCAAATCTCATTACCCTCTTCCAGGGAGATATTCGTAAGAACACTTTATCACCCACTTCAAACTCTAGGTCTTTTCTTCGGTTGTCAGCATAACTTTTCTATTGACTCTAGGCTGCTCTTATGTGTTGTTGAATAGATCGGACCTTTTCTGTCATCTCATCAACAAGATCAGGTCCTAATAGCTTTCTTTCCCCGACTTCATCCCAGTAAGTTGGAGTCATGCATTTCTTTCCATAGAGTGCTTCATAAAGAGACATTTGAATACTGGAGTGAAAGGTATTATTATAAGAAAATTCCACCAAAGGTAGGTGTTGATCCCAACCACCTTTGAAATCCATAGAGCAAGCTCTCAACATATCTTCTAGAGTTTGAATTGTTCTCTAAGACTGACTATCTGTTTGAGGATGATAAGCAGTGCTGAAACTCAACTCTGTATCCAGAGTATGCTGAAGACTTCTCTAGAACTTTGAGGTAAATCTCAGATCCCGATCAGATATAATAGAAAGTGGCACACCATGAAATCTTACCACTTCCTTTACAAATATCCTGGCAAACTGATCCAGAGAGAAATCCTCTCTAATAGCAATGAAGTGTGAAGACTTTGTAAGATGATCAACTATGACCCATATAGCATTATTTCCTTTGGATGTTTTAGGAAGTCCTGTGACAAAGTCCATAGTGATGTTTTCTTATTTCCATTCAGGTATGGGTAATGGTTGTAACATCCCCTTAGACTTCTGTCTCTCAGCATTAACTTGTAGAAAAACCATGCATCGAGAGACATATTCAGAAACATCTCTTTTCATTCCATCCCATCAGAAGTACTCTTTCAGGTCCATATACATCTTCGTGCTTCTAGGATTAATAGAGAATGAAGAACTATGAGCCTCATCCAGCAACTCTTTCTTTAATTCTGGAATGGGAGGAACACAAACTCGATTCCTGAACTTTATTATCCCATCACAATCAAGGTTGAATTCTAGAACATTTCTCACCTTCTTTTGTAACTCGACATCTTCTTTCTGTGCCTCTTGAATCTTCACATGTATAGATGGTTGAACATTCATTTGAGAAAGATAAGATTTCTCCCCTTCCATTAAAATTCCAAGATCCATCCTTTGTAAATCCATAAATATTGGATCTTTTTTGATCCTCATCATGGATAAGCTAGCATGTTCTTGTCAAATTAATGCATCCACCACCTTGTTTGCTTACCTAGGGTGGTAATGAATTGAGCAGTTGTAATCCTTAATCAGATCTGACCATCTTCTTTGGTGCATATTCAGCTCCTTTTGTGTGAAAATATACATAAAACTTTTATGATCATTAAAAATATCACAGCTTTCTCCATAAAGATAATTCCTCCAAATATTTAATGCAAATATTATCGCAGCTAACACCAAATAATGTGTTGGGTAATTTTGCTCATGGATTTTCAACTGTCAGGACGCATAAGCTATCACCATATCACTTTTCATAAGAACACACCCCAACCCCTTCTTGGATGCATCACTGTAGATCACAAACCTTTCTCCACTAAAAGGCAGTCTGAGCACAGGTGCACTAGATTACATTCTTTTCAACTCCTTCAAATTCTCTTCACATTCCTCCGTCCAAACAAACTTAACTCCTTTCCGAGTCAACCTGGTGAGTGGATTAGATAATCGTAACAAATCATTCACAAAACATCGATAATATCCAGCCAAACCAAGAAAACTTTGAATCTCGGTTACTGTTGTTGGTCTCGACCATATTTCGATAACCTCTGTTTTTGCTGGATCCACAGATATCCCCTCTTTTGAGATTATGCGACCCAACAATAAAACTTTTTGAAGCCAAAATTCACACTTGGTAAATTTGGCATAAATCTTCTCCTTTCTCAGGGTCTTTAATATAATTCTCAAGTGATCTTCATGTTATTCCTTTCACTTTGAATAAACACGAATATCATCTATAAATACTACCACAAACTGATCAAGATAGTCCATAAAGACTCTATTCATCAGATCCATGAAGATAGCAGGGGAATTAGTAAGACCAAATGGAATCACTATAAATTCATAGTGTCCATACCTTGTATGGAAAGGCATCTTTGATATATCCTCCCTTTTGTCCCTCAATTGATGATTCCAAGAATGAAGATCAATCATGGAAAAGTATTGAGCTCTGCGTAGTTGGTCAAATAAGTCATCAATGCGCGGGAGAGGATATTTTTTCATGATAGTGATCTTGTTATGTTCTCGATAATTAATGCAGAGTCTCATTGATCTATCTTTCTTCATAATAAACAGAATAGTTTCTCCCCAAGGTGATGCACTAGGGCATATGAATCCCTTATCAAGATTCTCTTGGAGTTGCTTCATCAATTCTTGCAACTCAATTGGGGCTATTCTATAAGAAGTCTTTGAAATAGGCAAAGCACCCGCTACGAGTTCAATTGAATACTAAACTTCATGATTTGGTGGAAGACCCGGAAATTCCTCCGTAAAGACATCATCAATGTCCCATACAATGGGAATATTATTAATCATGAGTTTCTCACCAACCATTTGAGATAAATAACCATCATTAAGTGGAATCAAGACCCATAAGATGGAAGAAATTATCACTAGAAGGTTATGTTCATCCTTGCATCGATAGACGATCAAAGATTGATCTGGAATATGAAATGTGACTTCCCTTCATTGGAAATTGATATGAGCTCCATATAGAGAAATCCAATCCATGCTAAGAATCACATCAAATTCCACTATAGGAAGGATCACAAGATTTGCAGGAAGCACTTTCCCACAAACTTCAATCGGTAATGAATTATAAACTTTTGATGCGACTATTGTTCCATTAGGTGTTGTCACAGCTAACTCAACATCTAATTGTTGAGGTAATTCGGTGATACTCTTAGAAAATTCTTCAGAAATACAAGAGTGGGTGGATCCAGAATCAAAGAATACATTTTCTACTTTAGAGTTGATGGTAAGTGTACCTTTTACCACATCATTATCGTACTCCACATCGCTGATAGAAATTGCATGTGACTTTCCTTTTTCTTTAGCCTTAAGATTTTGTTGATGCCGATCATCATCAACAAACCTAGGATTAGGGCATTTATTGGCATAATGCCCCATCTCCTTGAACTTGAAACATTGAAGTGTAGTAGGTTCATTCTGTGTGTCCCTTCCATTGTTTTCATCATTAGACATCTTCTTCACATCATTGAGGCATTCAAATGGCCGATTACCTTCCTTTCCACATTTGAAATATTTACTTGTCCATTTATTACAACTCCCTTCATGTTTCTTTCCACACATTTAGCATAAGGGAAAGCTCATCTTCTTTTCAGTGTACTCTTTAGATTTTCCTTTGAATTCCATTTTCCTCTTCTTATCAAACTCATATGACTGATGGGTTACTCCAATATCCATCTCAACTTTGAGAGCACATCGAATTATTTCCTCATAGCTATTAATGTCCCTTATGGCTAAGGCCCTTCGAAGACTTCATTTTAAGCCACTAAAGAATCGATCGATCTTACTCTCAGGTTGGATAATAATACCATAAGCGTACCTTGCAAGTCTTGTAAAATTTGTTGCATATGTACCAACAGATTCATCATCATTTTGATTCAGTTCAAGAAACTCTTTCTCCATCATTTTTCAGAGAATATGAGGGAAGTACTTATTGAAAAATAAGTTCTCGAACTCGTCCAATTCCATGGACTCAATTTCATCTCTTGGCCTCGTATTCTTAATAATATTCCACCATTGATCAGCATCTCCTTCCAAACGATACACTGTTAGGATGACTTTATCATGTTCATAACATTGAAGAACTGAAAATATCTTTTCAGTGGTACTAATCCATTGTTCAGCAACTAATGGATCAGTAGACCGGATGAAAGAAGGTTGACGCTGCCTCGTGAAGGATTCAATAGAATGTTGCTCCTTCCGTTGCTCGTTTAGAAGTCCTGCATGATTCATAGCTTGAGAAAGTTGTGTGAGCATGGCTACGAGATTTTTCATTCCAACTCCTGTAACGTTTGGTTTCTCAAGGGGGACAATCATTGCATTGCCTGTCGCATTCCGCCTTAACACGGTTCCTTCGGGTTCCAGCCATTGACTAAAACTAAGAAGAATAGTGTGAGAAACACTAATTATAATAGGAAAACCACATAATCAAGAATAAAATTTCACACTAAAGTTCTTATCCAAGGTTATTCATGGTCATTTCTAAAACACTAAGATTGTGTTATATGCTTAGAATTATCCTTAGGGTTCTTACTAAGGCTTTCACATCCTAGTTTCCAAATGTTGACTATACCTTTCCTCTGATACCAACTATAACGACCCATACATTACATACATTGTTATTACATCAGAATTGAAGCACACTTCTTACTACATATAAAAAAACCATGAAAGGACCATATAGGTATGGTGTCTTTAGAAACTGGGAAACATAAACAACTGGTTTATAAAGCGTCTACACGGTCTCCCATTTATTTCATCATATCTAGAGTCCCTTTTGGCATATCATACTTAATAACCTTCTTCCTAACCTGGGGGAAAGAAAACATACAAAAGGTTGATCTCAAATGCTCAGTAACGGTAAACAAAAGAAATATCAATCACGTCATATTCATAAGAACATAACATTTTGGAAATCTTACCCTGCAAAAGATATCATAATTTCATAATATGCGATAAATCATGGAAGTGAAATGTAATCACAATAATCATAACATAAAACCTGAAGCTTTTTGTAATACACACATAATCATAGAGAATTATTTCTTATTAGTAAAGACTCATTTCCAAGACTATCTTAGTGGAAAAAGTCTATTTCTCAACCGAGTTCATTCCTCGTTTCAGTCCTGTTTCACTGAACCGGTTTAACCTGCCGTTCCAGCCATGTCTATCTAATGAGATATAAAATGTATACCCAATGCATTAGAGGGACATATAGGTCCCACCCATCTCATAATGATACCATTCTTATGTGTGTCACAAAATCAAAAATCATACATCATTGCATATCCCATGTAATAAAAATGGGATTCTTAAACATCGTGACATCATAAAACAATTTATATAAGATAAAGGAATTCGTAAAAATAATTCCATCACAAAATTATCAAATAAATTTAACAATAGGGATAGAAACAAAACCCTATATTATCTTATATGGAAAATAATTTTGATAAAACACTTGAACTCCATTCTTGAGGAAAATATCCTTTCTACTTCAAAAGCACTTTTCCTTTCTTAACATGTCATACAATTATAAACTAAAAGAAGTTGATTAAAAATAAACTTGAAAACTTGTAAATGAAGCTTCATGGAAATAATGTTTTAAAATTCCATTCATGTCGTATAAGTTAAAAAAACATTCTTCTCGTACTTTTGACGAAAAAGTCAAAAAGTACCTCGTACGAAAAACGACAAAAGATTCCTTTCATATCTTTTACTAAAAACTCACAGAAGGGTATAATTGGATTTAAAAAATTATAGGTGGATGGAAATAATATTACATATTGAGTAAACATGTATGTCAATGATAAAATACACCCCAGTAAATTCCAATGTATAAAAAATCTCAGATAAAAATGAGATTGTGATATTTCCCTTACCTTAGATCCGATTTGCATCGTAAGTGTCAGAAACTACTATATAATGATTTAAATAATATCATTGACTTATTCCTGAATCATAATCATTGTTATGTTATCATATATGGTGATATTATTAGCTTATTATTAGTATTATTTCATTGCTACTTGTTATTCGGGTGTTTATTACTTTTTGTTCTTATGCGGGTTTTGTCGAATAAATTCTTATTCATCTTTTTAGGTTATAGATATTTCATTTAAAGAATGGTATTAGTTTAATATATATCATATTCATTCACTCAATTTATTTATGTAATCATTATGCAATGAAAATCATGTAGGAGGAGTCGCATCACATCGTGGAGACGGTATTCCGTACGTATGCATGAGCGATGATATCATTCCCATGATCGTGGAATTGTATTGGAGTGTATGTATACTATTTAAGAATCAATATCACTTTACAATAATCATATATATTAATTATTTACACCATTATACCCATCCATGAAAGGTGGTGGTGGAAAATAGATTACACCACGGCGTGGAGACGGTATTCCATACGTACGCACACGTGGTGATTTCATTTTCTGTAGGATGGATAGATGGTGAAAAAGGGGTTTTTTTCAAAATTATAATAACATATCAGTATATTAGTGATACCTATGTTATTAATTTATAATGAAACAACTAATGTAGAAGAAGTGGAAGAAGAAATAAAGTTGAAAGAATCGGTAACGGACATTACTTCTTCTTTGAAGCGCCTCTTTGAGATCTCCACTTAGGGTACTAAAATTGGTCTTTTAAAAATACCAAGACCTCTAGGATGTTTCTAGGGAAGTGGAGAGGAGATATTGGTAGGGTTTGGCCGAGATATAAATCTCATAGTGGTGTGAGGTAGAGAGGGACGAGGATCCCTTTTATAAGGGAGGAGAGGGGCACCATTGAAATAACTAAAACTATTATTTTATTATAAAGTCAAATTCGGTTTTTAATAGCTCCAAATAGATATTGTTCTAAGATAAGGTGGGTATGGGTCAAAATCCTCTCATCCAATATAATTTATACAAGTTTATTTGTCAATTGTAACCTTGTCATTTAGATTTAACTTTAAGTTAGATAATTTATCTTTTACCGTGTCTTCTTGTTTTCTTACACTATAAGGTTAATAATCATACTATATCAATCCAAACAAACCCCAAGTTGTTTATTATTAATATATATAACCTTATATAAGTCATTTTGCCGAGCCTTAGATTTTTAGGAATAAAATAACAATTAATAATATAGTATTTGTTTCAAAAACAATTTTATGTCAATTTTGACACTATTTGGTAATTGATTTTTGTGAAAATCATAACAGTATGATTAGTTCGAAAAAATTTAATTAAATCAATACTATGATGTAATATTAACATATAAAATTATTCTAATTCATAAAAAGTCTCAAAGTACCTTTATTTGGGTATTTATATCATCAATTATGTCAATATTTCATTAATAAGATAATTACTGCATCACCATTGTATCATAAATAAATTAAATTATTTAATGTCTAAAAATTACAAGTAAAATACCATTATGTGGGAAATTTTTTTATAGTTCTAATGATTTATTATAGTCGAATTTATCTTATGTATAACCCTATATTAAAAATGATTTAGTTATTAAATGTTGATTTTAACTATTTTAACCCTTCTTTAAATAAATTGATAATAAATGTCCTAATCTAATCCAAGTGGGCCTAAATGGTCATATATTATTCCTAAGGTTGTTTTTGGTCGAATTACACTAATCCAATAGAATTAGGACATGTGTTTGGGTAATAATAATAACACTTTTACCCTTAATTACCCTATTTACTTTTAACCGTTGTAAAAAAAGTAAAAAGTTACTACCCACCAAAATATTATTTTCATCTCATTAAACCACATTTTAGTCCTTGATATTAACCGTGTGTATCGAATTTTCGAAAGTCTACTCACAAAAGCGGAAAAATTATGTTTTATGAAAAATTCAGTTTTTTTAACTACCAGTTAGTGGTTTCACTGTTCATCAAAAAAATGAAAGATTCCAGAATAATACCAAAAATTAGGGCTAAGCTATATTTGATATTATGAATTCAAAAATGATGTTTATTTTAATAAATTAAAAACATATTATTTACATTAACTAATTTAAAAATTAATTCCCATTGTCAAAACAAATAGCATGTTTTTAAAAGATAAAAACTATCAAAAGATTGACACTTGTTTCTGTCTAGTTTAAATGTGAAATTACATCCAATGAACATCATTGTAATAAATTGTAAAAATATATTCTAAATATACTTTAAAACAAGTCAAATTAATAATTTATCACTATTAATTATTTCGATTAAAAAAGTTGTTTTTAATTATAATTTAGTAATTTTCACAATTCATCAGAATATGAAAGTTATCTGAAAAGTACCAAAATTTCACCCTAAGCTAATTTCGATATTCCGAATCCAAAGAAGAAGTCCATTTTGAAAAATAAAATTTGAAAATTTTTAAAAATTCGTAATTACTATTCATAACGGCTAGTTTTAATAATGTTTTAATAGCATATCGTTGTTTAGTGAAACTCGATATTGCGTACGACGCCAACTATTGAGGAAGGCCGCGGTTGCATGTAAAGCAGGCCAAGATAGTTTTGTGTGTAGTAAAGGATTCCTTTGATGATTTATATAACATAAAAACAAAATATTTCTCATAAAAGTCTCGGGTGTTACGAAACACTCATTTTTGTGAAACATTTGAGTTTTTTAACTCCTTTTAGTTTAAAATTTAACAACTTATAAAAAATTACATTCACCTTGGTATTTAATTTTAAAAAATTGTATTTAATTTTATTAAAAACATTTAATTTCACCCTTTTGACCAATTCAATCTTTTTAATTTTAAATTTTCAAATAAATATAAGAAATAAATTCTTAATGGTTTGAAAATTTAATTTTATCATTAGTGCATATAACACGAAAAATAGTTTTTATAGAAACCATTTTTTGATGATTAAAATTTAGGTGTAACATATAGATTATAAAAAATGTAATTATCGAGATAAAAATTATATAATAATAAAAAATAAATTTTATAAGGCTTTTATAGTAATAAAATACTAAATATCACCGTGAAAATAGTTGATTCAACTAAAATATGTATGTTATTTTTCATTTAAATAACATTTTTATTTTGTTTTAAAAATGGTTGAAATTATATTTTTAATATAAAATAATATATTAATAGTTATTAATTTTTTCCTTAAATATATAATTTCATTATTATATGTTTTATTAAACTTCTTAGATATTAATACATAATAATATCCTAAAAATTACCATTTTTCTAAAATCCATATTTTTGGATAAAAATTATTTCTTTTATGGAAAACCCCAATATTTTATTATAAAATAATATATTATATTATAAATCGCAAAATTATGTTCATATATTCATATTAATATTCATCAATATATAAATTATAATTTTTAATAATAAAACACTATATAATGGAAACTATTTTTTATTAAAAGTGACATTTTTAATAAACTCTTATTTCATATAATTTACAAACTAAATTGGTGTTAACCAATTTATAATAGAAATTATATTTTTTCCATTACTATCAAATAATAATTTAAATATAAATTCATATCTGATATGAATAAATTTTTTTGAAATGTACTTTTCTAAATAATAAATGGACTTAGTGGTCATTTATGGGTATGATAATTGAATTTCATTCATATAAAATGTATATTTTATTTTACATAAAACTAAATTACATAATTAGATACTCAAATTCATTCAAACTAATTCAATATCTAGTTTTTAATGGCCAAACATAAATATTTTGATCTTGCGTGTGGAGATAGGTATCAACACATTGACTTGTTTAAATGTAATCATATATTAAATATTGGGGTGCTACATTTCGAGTACCAAAGAGGGGGAAAGAGATAGAGTACCTGAAAAATCATTAAACAACCATAGCATAATAAAATATATTATTATTGGGAGAGAAATAAAATTCGATTACACATAATATAAATTTAAATATAAATAAACCCAATAAAAAGTTAGATTGTAACATAAACAGTTACAATATTCGTAATCATTAAATCAAAAACTCATGAAAGAAATAACATTAAATGGATTTTTAAATTCACATTATTTTTTTTATATTATTCCTAAAATAAATTCATCAGTGGTATATAAACCACACAATATAAATAATGAGGTTATAATAGAATATATCTCAATAAAGGGAACATGGGATGGGTAAACCCTTAACATAAGTGCCATCATGCATCATAAAGTCTCAAGCATAATATAAATTAAATTTATAACTATTATTAATCTATATTAGAAAATATTTAAATTTACCTTAATGTATAACATTCAGTTATGATTTCTAATCACCCATTTATTAGCAATTCTTCATTAAAATAAATATTTTGATGTTAGCTATTTCATTTTCCATGCATGTCTTGGTTTCATGGTTTATAAAAACCCTTCTCTTTATTATGCACATAAACATGTAATATTAAATAAACATGCACTTAAGATGGCTCTAAGGAAAGAGAGGTCTAGTTTCATGGGATATTAGGAACATTACATAACTACAATAAAATATAACATCTTTATTTAAAACATCTTTTACATGACCAAGATATACCTTCATACTTTGCATTGCATGGGATAAATCGAGGACATACATAAGAAAAGGGTGAGTTATAAATCCCAACAATGGAGTAAAAGAGGAATTTCATAATGAATAAAATACATGATAAGAAATAGGCATATAAATGGTGCTTAAGAGAAATATGAACATAATTGCATGATATATCATGTTAATCATAACATGGAAATGTGGAAACAACATTTAACATGATATAAGAATGAACCAAGGCTCATTGCAAATGTAGAATGAGTAAACCCTCATTTTATATGAATTATATCTAGTAAACCCTCATTTTACATGAATTATCATGATTAAACCCTCATTGTACATGGCTTACCATGATACTATTCTTTACCCAATGCATTGGAGTGCTATCAGGGCGCAAACTTTATAAACATTTCATATCATGCGTAATTGTGCCACATAGATCATATAAAATGGAACCATTCAACATCTTAAGTTATTCCACAGTTAAGAAATGTGGAATACATAAATTTCAGTACCATTAATTATGTATATTTTCTTAAAAGTGAATACCCTTGATAGAGACATCGGTACAATATTCAATATGTAAGGATTTGTGCATGGAAAATTAGAGTGCAATTTCAGCAGTATAATGATGTGACATAAAAAGTCATAAAAAATTATTTATGATAGAGAAATCGGTATGTAATAATATGTAGGTTGTGTGGAAATTAATGTGTATCATTTAGATACACGTCCCAATATAAGGAATTTGGAAATCGAAGGTGAAGAATAGTAAATAAACTTGAACAAAGAGGAGAAATGGAATAACTCTTAGGAAATTTTGGAATCGTAACTAGTGTTCATGGGAGGGATTAATGAGATAGAAAGTGGTATCTCATCATTCAAACATTAGTAAGTAAGTATGGGGGAGGTGCTAAATCATACCCCAAAATTTTTAAATGAAAATAGAATAGAATAACAATAGAAAGAAACATGGAAAAATTGACAAAGGAATTAATCCTTTACTTGGAAGTGTGATCCCAAAGGCATGGGAGGGGCTTGAGAGAGGCTTCTTGGGATATTGGGGAGCCTTGAATGGTTTTTAGATAGTTCAGGTAAAATTTTGGTTGATCTCCAAATGGTTTTTATTTATGAGAAGTGGGATCTTAGGTGTGTTTATATAGTAAAATAGAGTAAATTCTATATTATTTAGGTGGTAGACACTACACATTAAACTAATAAAACCACAAACTATCCCAGGGCTTCTTTCCATGGTTATTCACAAAATATAGTGTAACACATTATATTAAATTTCTAATGGTCGGAATTATTAAAATATTAGTCTTTCTTATGTGGAGGTGAATCACACTCCCAAGGGAATCATTTTAAAATGATAAAAATACTTTATAAGTCTTGGAGTGTCCACTAAAGAATTGTAAAATAAATAAAAATATATATAATAAAAATATTTTATATTTAAAACCTAAATTGGACTAATATAACTTTTTTAGTATTTATTACGTCACTATTGGGTCATTATGATGTTATAAAACACATTATATATTTAAACGGTATTTAATTTTTACCTAAATAATTGATTGTCTTAGAAAATTATGAATAATTCACCATTGGATAATTTCGATAACCTGATTCCAAAATTAATATTCGTTTTATCAAAAACTATTTCTAAATATGTCAATTTTTACTTTTAAAATAAAAAGAGACATTTATAAAAAAATTGTTTTGATAAAAACATCATTCAAACCTTCCTAATAGTTACAATTGTAATCATAAAAATTATAGGATCATTTATATTTAATAAAAATTTTATTAGTAATAATATTTTATTAATATCTCATTTAATTCAAGAATCCATTATTACATCAAATTATATTTCATATTTGAATATTTACAAAAAATATATTATTTGTGCTTTAAAACCCATTTCAATTAACTATAATAGATGAATGTATATTCATTATACAAAAATAAAGCACATAATCATAGCTCAGGGATCTTGTTACAAAAACCCATATAACACATGCATATGACCTAAGGGTAAGGTGGGCGGTGGCGACAGACTCTTGGGGCTGCTTGGATAACATCGCTCGAGTGGTAATCTCTATTAACATCCATTTCTCCCATAAGTGATTCCATTCAATATTAACGTGTTGAAGCTCAGCTAGGACTTGGTCAAGTGCGAAGCCCAGTGACACTAACTTTTATCCAAGCTTAAAAAAATGTGATTCATATGAGGGAAATTCTACTACATGAGGTCATCACATCCTTATTTTGAGTAAATAGGCTTTGTTAAAGCCCTATTTTATAAAAATCATGGGATCACTGTTCAAAAGATATATTTGTAATGGTAAAAATTCATAATCGTATTTTAAAATTAAAAAAACATTAAACCAATGAAGTGAATATATTTTATATAACCATTCTACATAATAATACATTTAATCTGATCAAGAGAAATTTTTATTAATAAATGTTTGGGACGTTACAATCACCCCACCATAAGAAATTTCACCCCGAAATTTTCTTTTCCCTCCCTAAAACAAATAAGGGTAACTCTGCATCATTACTTCCTCTCACCCCCACGTTTCTTCTTTAAACTTCTGGTTTCACCAAAACACCTTGACATGGGGAATTGTATAATTTTGTAGAACGTTTTCCCTATGATCAAAAATATTCATTGGCTTCTCTTTATAGGATGGGTCATTCCCCAGCGACACTACCACTAGATTGAGTACATGCGATGTGTCAGGTATGTACTTTCTCAAGAATGATACATGCAATATATCATGTAATTGAGACAGTTTTGGTGGTAGTGTAAGTCGACAGGCCACTACTCCAATGAGATCAAGGATCTCAAAAGAGATGATGTACCTTTGACAAAGATTTACCTTCTTCAAAAATCTCATAACTCTCTCACACTATGATATGTGGAGGAATACCATGTCTCTAAAACCAAACTCTAGTTCTCACCGATGATTATTAGTATAGCTCTTTTTTCAACTTTGAGCATCATTAATGTGATACTAATGGTCTAAACATTCTCTGTCGTTTCATCATCCCTTTTTGGACCTAGGAGTTTTCGCTCCCCATCTTTATCCCTACATGATGTTGTTCTTCAACTCTTCACATAATGGGCTTCATAACGATCCATTTTCATTATTTATTGGAAACTCTTATTGTAAGAGAACTCAACCAGAGGAATATATTGATCCCATCCTCATTTTATGTCCTTTGATTGTGATCTAAACATGTCCTCAAGTTTTTGGATATTCTGCTCATATTTTCCATCAGTTTTTGGATGATAAGCAATATTGAAGTTCCGCTTGGCATTCAGAGCGTGTTGGAGACTCTTTGAGAACATAGATGTGTATCTTGAATCTTGATCGGATACATTAGATAGTGGTACCCCATGTATCCTTACAAGTTTTATGATTTATATATATTCCAGTTGATCCAATGAAGACTCCTCTCTAATTGAAATGAATTGTGCAGTCTTTTTAAGATGATCCACAACAACCCTAATAGCATTGTTTACTTTGTATGTATTTGGAATTCCAGTGAAAATTTACATGGTGATGTTCTTCCATTTTCATGTTGGTATGGGTAATGGTTGTATCATCCCCTGATACTTCTTCTTCTCTGCCTTCATCTATTGACATACTGAGAACATTGATGTATACTTGGTGATCTCCCACTTTATTTAACCCCACCAATAATGCTCTCGGAGATCTTGATATATCATTGTGTCTCTCGGGTAAATGGAGAAATTAAAACTATGTGCATCATCAAATAGTGTATTCTTTATCTCTTAATTTGATGGAACACATATTCTTGACCCCAATATCACAATTCCTTTATAATTAACATTGAACTCTCATTAATTCCCTTTTTTGATAGTACCCACAATGTTTTGAATTCCCACCTCATCCTTTTCAGCATCATTTAACCTTTCTAAAAGAGTCGGTTTATAAATAATTTGTGAAAAGATTGATGATGTTCCCTTATTTATGATTCCCATGTCCATATTCATCAAATATAAGAATATTGGATCCTTTTCAATTCTCGTCATTGATATAATTGCTGGGTCTTTTTTGCTTAGAGCATATGTAACCTTGATTTCTTTCCTAGGGTTGTAATGTATTGAGATTCAATAGTCTTTGATTTTCTATAACCATATTTGTTGGTGTAGGTTCAAAACTTTTTGTGTAAATATATACTTGAGACATTTTTTCCTGTTTTATTTTACACTTCTCTCCAAATAGGTAATTTCGCCAAATTAGTTAATAGAAAATTACTGCAGCCAACTCCAGATCATGTGTTGGATATTTTTTCTCATGAAAATTTAATTTCCTTGAAGAATAGGCAATGAATTTTTCATTTGCATCAACACATAACCCAGTCTCTTTATTTAAGTATCACTAAATAAAAAAAAATGTTCTCCACTTATGGGTTGTGTGAGCATGAGCGTAGTGATAAGCCTCCTTTACAACTCCATGAATCTCTCTTCGCATTAATCACTCGAGGAAAACATCACTCCCATCTGAGTTAGGTCAGAAAGAGGTTTTGACAATCGAGGGAAATTTATAACAAATTGGAAATAATATCAAGATAACACATTGAAGCTATGGATATCAGTCAAAAAAGATGGCCTTTTCAATCCATAAATTGCATTTATGTGGGAAGGATCCACAGATATCCCATTACTAGTGATGATATTACCCATGAATGAAATTTCCTTTAATAAGAACTCACACATTGTTTATTTTTCATCGATCTTAATCTTTCACAAGGTCTTTAGTACTGTTCTTAGATACTCCTCATGCTCCTCCTTGGTTTTGGATTATATGATAATATAGTCTGTAAGGACTACCAAAATTGTTTAAACGTAACATCTAAAGACTCTATTCATAATGTCCATGATGATTTTGGGAGAATTAGTGAGTCTGAAAGAAATTAGTATGAATTTTTAGTGCTTGTGTCTTGTTCGGAAAGTTGTATTGGGGATATCCGCCTTCTTCACCCTTACTTGGTAATATCCCGACCACAGATCCCCCTTGGAGAAGTGTTTTTCAATATGTATCTTATAGTACAATTCATCAATTCATGGAAGGTGATACTTTTTCTTCATCGTTATTTTTTTGAGCTAATGATAATCAATGCAATGGCACACTGACCTGTCCTTCATCTAAATAAAGAGGACCGGTTCACCCCATGGTGAAGCACTTGGGCATATAAATCATTTATCCAGATTATTTTGTAGTTTTTTCTTTATCCCTTAATACTCCAAAAAAATCAATACTATATAGAGTCTTGGATATTAGAAACATATTAGATATAAGATCAATCAATAATTTGACATATCTTATAAGAGGAAGACCATGAAATTCCTCAAGAAACACTTTAGTGAATTCCCTCACAATAGTCATGTCTTCAAGGATTGTTTCTTCATTAGACTCAATCATCTGAGCAAGATACACGTTCTCATTGGGTATTAGTATCCACACATGAAATGATGGTGTCAAAGAAGATTCATACTCCCTCTTTCACTTGTACAAAATCGGGGGTCGATTCTCTATAAGGAGAGTGATTTTCCTCTCATAGAAATCTATGTAGGCATTATATATTAAAAGCCAATCCATGCCGTGAATTTCATAAAATTCCACTAGATGGAGTATGACAAGGTACTCTAGGAATATCAATCCACAAATTGTGATAGGATAGGAGTTATATTCAGGGGATTCAATGATTACCCCACTTTCCTTTCTCAAGTACATCTCTACTTCCACAATTTGTGGTGGTGTTGAAATTGTTTCACTAAACATTTGGGATATAAATGAATGTGTTGAACTAGAATCAAAAAGTATGTTCTCTATTCTAGAATGAATAACTACTGTACATATCAATACATCATTGGCGGGATTCGTTTCAGTGGTCGTGATGGAAAAATATCTCCCTTGCTACCGGGTAGTTTATTGGTTTCCTGGGATGACCCATGGCTTAGGTCACTTGTTTGCAAAGTTCTATGGTTCTTTATAGTTCATGTAATAACACATTCTTTGGGGGTCAAACGGAGAATTACTCTCCGATATCACAATAGTTAGTTTTTCTTATCCATATTTAATGTCTATGTTCCCTTCTTTTCAACACCTACATAATTTCCTCATCCCCATAAGGCAATTTCCAGGGTTATTATATCCAATCCTTTGGAAAGTGGGGTTCTAAATTTCATAGCACTATTGAATTTATCCATAGGACCACCAGAATTAAAGTATACTTTCTCCTTCGTATCCCCATGATACTCTTAGGATTCACGAATCTCCATTTCAACTTTGAGGGCACATCAGACAATTTCCTCATAGCAATCTAATTGAAGAATCACTAGGGATTTCCATAGGCTAGGTTTTATACATCCGAAGAATCTCCTAACCTTGCTTTCAAGGGTAATGAAAAAACCAAAGGCATATCAAGAAAGCCTTGTGAAGTTTTCATCAATCAATCTGATGGATTCATCATCTTTTTTATATAGGGTAAGGATTTCCCTTTCCATCTTAAGATGGAGGGTGCACAAAAAATATTTATTGAGAAAATTTTTCCATAAATCATTTCATTCCAATACATCAATATCTTCCCTCTGGCTTCATATTTTTAATCAATTCCACCATTGATCAGGTTAGCCCTCCATAAAATAAGCATCTAGAATAGCCGTATCTTGTTCGGAACATTGAAGGATGGAGAAAATCTTTTCAATGGTGTTGATCCATTTTTTGGTGACTGAGAGATCATATGATCCATAAAAAGAATGAGGCCTTTGTCTTATGAAGTCCTCGATTGTGTCTTGTTCATTATTAAGGGAGGTTAGATGTTCCTCATGACCCAGGATTCTTTTCAAAACATGAGTTAACTGAGAGTGTATCGTGACCATGTTTTTTATTCCTACATCCATCAGATTTGGCATCATAATAGAATAGTCATCACATTGATCTTCACATAATTTGTTGACCCGAGTTCCCCTATTTTCATCCATTCTCTAGAATAAAAGTATATTTAGGGGTAACACATAATGGAGAATCCGATAAAAATAGGGATAACTTGAAAAAACATTTATTTCATTATATTAAGAATTTATTGGCTTCAATATATGTTATCCATGATCTAATTACCATCATATATTCTTATGGGAATTTTTTTATTTCATTATTAATAGTTCTTTATAAGATTATGAATTTACCAAATTATATCTCTCTGGAGATTAATATCCAAGATTGCTTCAAGGCATGTTTTTGGGCACCGGTTCCTATTCCAGTCAATCTCAAAGTGTTGTTTTCGGGTTTTACCCATAGATACAACTGTTCCAGGGCCACCTCTACTTGTTCATATCCAGAGAGAGATGTATTTTTTGAATAAACCACATACAATATTCTCACCCAAATTTAGGGATGTTTTTATTATACTTAGTATTATCCCTTATTATTTCTCAAGGGTTTTCTACTCTAAATCCAAAAAATAAACAAACATATCCTTTGATACCAACTATAACTACTATGCTCTTTATTTCACACTTAAACATGATTGATTACATAAAATTGAACAAAAGGAAACTCTAAGGATCATATGTTCAACATTTATAAGATATTAAGAACATTATGAAACTATGTTAAACATAAAATACAACATCATTACTAAAAACATCTTTTACATTACTACAACATTCCTTCATACTTATCATTTCCTGGGATAACCAGAGTGTATACATAAGAAAAGGGTGGGCTATAAATCCCAGTAAGGGAGTAAAAAAGGCATGATATGAAGAATACAATAAATTCAATGAAATGGGAATATCAATGGAGAATAAGATAAACAAGAACATAAAGGCTTCATATAGAATGATTAACATATCATGGAAATGTGGCAACAACCATTAACAATATATTAGCATGATCCAATGCTCATTGGACATGGAGCATGAGTAAACCCTCATTGCACTTGAATTATCATGATTAAAACCTGGATACACATGAATTATCATGAGTAAAACCTTATTTCACAAAGCGTATCATGATGCTTTTATTTACCAAATGCACTAGAGTGCTATCTGGGCTCACCCATTATAAACATTTTATTTCATACATAATTGTGCCACATGGATCATATAACATGGAATCATTCAACATCATAAGTTACTTATTGATTAAGGAATGTGGAATACATACATATAAGTACCGTTTAATATGTATATGTTCATAAAGGTGAATAAACTTGATAGAGACATGTGGATGGTATTCACTACACAATGATTTTGGATTGGAAAATCGCAGTGCAATTTCGGAAGCATAACGTAATGACATTAAAAAAACATAATAAATGGTTGACTAGAGATAGAGGGGTATCTCAACACATAAACATTACATGGACTGTAAGGGGGTCATATATATAAATTTACCAATATATGTAATTTGTAAATAGATGTTGTATCATAATAAGGAAACTTGAAGAAAGGGGAGTAAAAAATGGGGGAGGTTCGAAATCATACACCAACATTGGTAATTATAAATAAAAAGGGTAAAACAACAAAAACAAACATAGCAACAAATGAGAATGGAAAGAATACTTTACCTGAAAGTGTAATCACAAAGGCATGGGAGGGGCTTGAGAGAGGATTATTGAGAGCTTGGGAACCATGGTAGGATTTTAAAAAGAGTAGGTATGATGTTCATAGTGGTAAAAATTGTTTTCAGTGAAGATCTGTTGGAACATGGGTGGGTATATATAATAAAAGAGAGGGAATTCTTTATTATTTAGGTTTTTCACACTACACATTAATCTAATCAATACCACAAACCATACAATGGTTTTAGCGAATGTTTTTTAAAAACTGGAGTGGAAAACATTATTTTATAAGGCCAATGGCCTAACATATTAAAATATTTTTCTTGATTATGTCGATGTGAGTCACACTCTAATGGAAATCATTTAAAATTTTAAAATGTTTTATTTGTCTTGGAGGGTCCACTAAGGCATTGAAAAATGAATAAAAAAATTTAAAATCATGTTATTTTAAAGGTAAATCATATATTGGCTGAATAAAATTTTTTATTGTTTTTATTTCATCCCTATTGGGTCATTATGATGTCATAAAACACATTATATATTTAAATTGTATTTAATTTTTTCGCAAAAATTTTATTTCCTCAAAAATTAATGAAAAAATCACTATTGGATAATTTTGACATCGTGATTCAAAAATAATATTTGTTTTTTCTAATTAATTTTATAAATATTTTAATTTTTTCTTTTAAAATAAAAAGTGACATTTATCAAAAATTGAAGGGTTTTGACGAAAACAGCATTCAAAACATCATAAAAACTAAAATTGTACACAAAAACATTATATGATCATTTATATTTAATATATGTAATTTTTTAATAATGTTTTATTAAAATATTATTTAATTAAGAAATCCATTAGTTAATCAAAAAATATTTCTTAATTGAATATTAACTAAAATATACTATTTGGGTTTTAAAAACTATTGACAATGTAACAATAATCAAATCAATGTTTATTATTTATAAAAAACAAATAAATAATCATAGTTCTAAGGTCTTTTTACATATCCCCTTATAACACATGTATAAGACCTAAGGGTAAGGTGTGTGATGGTGACACACTCTTGGGGTGGCTCGGATAATATCTCTTGATTAATAATCTCAATTAACTTCCACTTATCCCATAGGTTATTCCATTCAATCTTAACATTTTGAATCTAAGCTTGGTCCTCATCAAGAGTAATGCCTAGTGATGCTACCTTCTTTATGAGCTCTGAAAAATGGACTTTGTATGGAGCAATTCTACTTGATGAGGCCATCACATCCATTGTCTGAGTAAATTATATTTTTTAAAGCCCTATATTTATACTTCTTAGGTGATCACTCTTAAATAGCTATATTAGCAATATAAAATTTAATAACATTATTTTAAAATCCAAAAAAATAAAACCATGGAAGTGAATATGTTTTATATAACCATTTTACATAATAATACATTTAATTATATCCAGAGGAATTTTTATTAATAATAGATCTGGTAATTACATGGTTCTAGTCATTTCATGGTGTTAATTGTTCTCTAATCCTAATAATTTAATAAATATCATACAAATAAATATATATATATATATTTACTATATATGGTTTTATATTGATCGACGATATAAGGAGATGAAAAATTAAATACATATCTTCTTGAAGGTGGTAGTCACCACATACCCCCCGAGTGATGCTTTAATTTTTCAATTAATTGATTGAAATGATGTTAAATAATAATTTATCCTTATAAAATCATAATTATGATATAAGTATCATATAAATTATTTAAAGTATCTATAAATCCATCTATGAAAGAGAGTGATTCAACATAAAATACATCACTTCAAGGAGGTGGTTTTCAGAACATATGCATGAACAACAGAATCCATTCACATTAGATGTATATGAGTCACAATATGGTCATAATATTTACATTATAAAATTAACATAGTAGGATTAATTGAATCATTATATAAATATTTTTTTGAATATTTTTTGGATGTGTAGAGTAATCAATCTTGGAAAAGTCTATTAATACAACAACCACATGTTTGGGTATCCAATATTTCTATACACAATAATCAATTTTATGATGGTATTTTGGAATGAAAAAAATATCTAGGACATGGTGAGGGGAGTTACGAAGTGATGGGGATGATTTTAGTTGAGATAAAGTGATCTGGTGCTATTTATAAATGACAATAGAAGGATCATTTGTATAACATAGGGTAGTATCACACTTCTAACATCCACTACCAATGAAGTAGTAAAAATTAATTTTCATGGTAAATTAGAACAAAATGAAAAATGATTAAATTAGAGTATAAGTTAAGGTAGACATGCACAAAACCAAACAAATTTTTAGATGTTTTAATGATATTGTAATATTTATCTCTATGTTTATCCTCTAATTATCCCTTTATGCTCTTACCATGACTATAATATTTTTACCATGGAGGATTCTTATTGGAAAAAATTATGTTTAAAATATTACCTGATATTTATCATTCTCAGTAAAAAGATGGAATAAATTTTATAAGAATATATTATTATATGTATAAAAAATTTAATTCTTATATCTACACAAAATTGATAAATATAAGCATTAAAAAATGTATCTTTATGAATAAAATTCATTTTACCCCAAAATAAATTATAAAACTATTATCCTTGATAATTTTAAGATTATGTATAAGAAATAACATTTAAATTACTATCCAATAAATACTAAACTGAATATATCATTATGAATAATTAACTAAAGGAAAAAATGCTTTTTTGAATAAAAATATAACTTGGCTTCTAAAAGGTCAAGAATGGGTTTCAAATTTTATCATTACAATTTTAAATACATTATTTTACTCCTTTAATTCAAGTTGTTCAAATATTTATAATTTATTCTTATATCATACTAATTTCATAAATTATATTTTATTTGGGAAAAAATTTATTTTTCACCATTCCATTTAAAATCAACCATTTTATAAAAATCAAAAAAACTCAATGTAATATTATTTGGATATTATAAATTTTAAAATGATTTATATTTTTTAAAATTCTAATTATAATTTTAATGAATTTATATTTCAAATATATCATATATAATATATAATAAAAACAATTTTTTAAAACAAAACATGTTTTTTTCAATGAATAATTAAAGGCTTACATCATAAAATTACATAATTTATATTTATAATATTAAATAATTTAATTTTATATTAATATATTTCATTTTCTAAAATAATTATTCTTTTTCCACTAATGTTCATATTTTTGTTCTATAAGCTATCAAATGCATAAAATTTATTAAGTGAGGAAATATAATTTGAACTTATGTAGAATTACATTATAACCCCTTATATTAAGTTTAATCTAAAAATTATATTACTCAATTTGGAAAAATACTGAAAATTTGGCCCCATTACATCCTCACGATCCCTTGTGGCTTTCTTCAATTGATGGTTCCAAAAAATAGAATTTATGATATAGGAAGTTATTATCCTTGGTACTTTATCTCCTTGATCTAGAATCACTACCAGTTATTTCACATATAAATTTCCATGCTCTAATTTTACAACCTCAAATTTTAGTATATGTGAAATCTCAGGTGTCTACTTCCTCAGAATAGATAAATTGATTTCAACATGAATTTGAGAAGGGATCAGTAGATGTTTCATGTGATAATATACTATGATGACACAATCTATATTATCATAGTGACTGATACATCTGGAACTTTTTCCCATTATTTAGAAATATCATTAGCTTCTTCTAAGGTGATATTCATAATAAAAAATTGTCACTAACTTCAAACTCTATATCTCACAAAAATTATCAGTATAACATTTTTATCAACATTGAGAATCAATGATGTGTTGTTGATGAATTTAACCTTCTCTACTATTTTTATCTTGAGTAGGTACCTATATATATCAATCTTGAACTTCCTCATGTAATTATAAAGTTGAAAAGTATCTCTATATATGACTCTAAAAGTATACATAAGAGTTTTGATGTGAAAACAATTATTTTTTAAAATCAACCAAATGACTTTTTTTATCCCAACTACTATTAAAATATATAGATAAATCAATTAGAATATGTTCTTGGGGAAAAATGGTCCTCTTAGACTGACCATATATCAAAGGATTATATGGATTACTAAATCATATCCCCATATTCAACACTTTCAAAATAATTCATTAGAAATTTTATGTGGACCATAGATATCAATTAGATACAATTGATAATGTAACTCCATATACAAACAAATGACATTATTAATGTATATCCGATAAAGTTTTACTAGTAAGAAATATTCTTCAATATTCATGAAAGGATCTTACTACATATGGAAGTCATCTAAAACTCAAATGGAACTATGTAGTTTCAAATTCATTGAGAGTCTGATAATTTAAGACATGGTAATTCTTATCGATTTCAATATATATATGAAAAATACTTTCACCATCCATAGATACTTTTGAAATTCAACATTAACATGATATCAATCGAAGAATCGAAGGATATAGTACACAATATAAATTTTCCTGTGGAACCACCAAAACAATCCATGAGATCCTAATACCTCTTTGTACATACATAAGGGATAGATTATGATTGAATATATGGATAGTACAATATTTAATTTTTTAATTATAATATTAAATGGTCACATTTCCAGTTCTAGAACCATACCATTAAATCATGGTGAATGTTTAACTCTTTAATGATAAATACCTTCTTTCTAAATAATAGATCCTCTTTCTGTGCCACTTTAATTATCATATGGATGGATGGTTAAACAATCATATGTGAAAGATAGGAATAATTACCTTTTATTATGATTTCATGTTCCTTCCTTTTTCAATCCATATGTATTGTACCTCTTCAAATCCTCATCATATATAAGATAGAGTAATCATTTTGACTCAAAATATGTATCTTCTTGTTCACCATCCTACAATGGAAATTTATTGAGCTGTCATAATATTTTATCAACTCCAACAATCTCATTTGGTTTCGATTAAAATATTTCCATAGGAGTATATTGTTTAGTCATTTATTATTAGTATATATATCATACTGTTAAATATAAATATAATTCCTCCACATTTTCAATGAAAAGTTAACCACTACGAGCTCCAAATAATGTGTTTGGTAATTTTTCTTTTGAATCTTCAATTACAGTGATGCATGTATTACTACCATGTCAGTCTACCTCTAGTCACACCACGGTCCGTTATTTAATGCATCATTATATATCAAAATCGTTTATCTACTATAGTGTATTTTTTTAATTGTTTGAAAACAAAACATCTATTCAGCTCGATGGAAGTCTCATAAAATTCATTTATTTAATAGGAACATCGATCCATTACATATAGACATTGATATTGTATTTGATAGCCATGGGAAATTTCCAGAAAAGTTTTTCCATAACCACCCCATCCATGAAAACTATAGATCTCATCCACCATGGATTGTTTGATCCATTTTTCAATAACATCAGTCTTTTATGGATCTACTCATATACCATATTTTGTAATTACATGTCTGTAAAATGATAATTACATTATAAAAAATTTAACAAATGAATAATATGGAAGGAATATTATCCTTCCCCATGGTCTTTAACGTAATCCCTAAAATATCTTAATGATCTTCCTTGATATATGAATATAAGATAATTTCATCTATAAATGTATCCAAAAATTGATCAAAGTAATCTATAATTACTATATTCTTTTTATCTATGGAGATAATGGGGGATTTGGTAATAAAAAATCGTATCACTATAAATAAAAAAGTGTATATTTCTCATATCGAAGTATAACATTGATATATATTTCCCTTTTACCAATGACTAATGATAACTTAATTGCATATCAATAGTGAAAAAATATTGAGATCTATATAGTATAGAAAACATGTCATCAATATGGGTTATATGATACTTTTTCATAATAATGATCTTTTCAATTTCTCAATATTAAATAAAAAGATTAATTTATAATTATTTTATTAAAATAAAATGAATAGGTTTACCCCATGGTGATTCATTGAGGAATATTAATACCATTTCGAGATTCTCACTAATTGTATTCATCAATTAATGTTACTCAATTGAGACTGTTATTTTATCCATCATTAAATTTTTTATAGAAATAGTTATTAGATAAAAAGATATGTAACATCATGATTCAGAGAAAAACAAGATGAATCTTCTAGAAATAAATCGGAATACTACCAAAAAAATGTAATACCATTAATTTAGTTTTTCTCCCATACTATAGGAGAAAATTTATACATATGAATATGTTGTAATACCCATAGAATGTAAGTAATTTCCACTTGAAATTTGTGTTCTCACATTCCACAATATATTATCATATATTGAGTTAAAATATGAAACACGACTTCCTTCCGTGGAAGTCGATATGGGATTTATATAGATTGATCCAATCCATTCCCAAAATATCATTAAATTAAACTATATATTGAATAATATTATTTATAGGAAGAAAATATGAAAAAAAAATTCTGAAAGGAGTTATAAATATAATATGACAGCCTCACACCATTATCATTAGGAACACATATTTTGATATCTATTTTTTGAGGTTCTGATGGGATACTCTTCAAAATATATTCAGGTATAAATGAGTTGATAGAGACAAGATAAAACTGGAAATTTTCATTTATATATTTGATGATAAGCTTACCTTTCTCCACATAATTCATGTGACCCAATTCAATATTTTTTATTATATAATAAATCACTCTAAACATTTTCCTAGGAGATTGTGGAATCTAATTTTCTTCATTAACCAATGTATTCTCACACTGATCCAAATAATATATAGAATCATTGTAAATATAGAATTGTTTTGTGGGTGGTGATTTTTTAACCATTATTCGCATTATTGATAACCACATCATTTACCTTGGACGTTTTTTTCTAGATATAATTAGTTTACACAATCAAAAAAATTACAAGTTTCCATATCGAAATTCTTCATGCTTATTTCAACACATTTGGCATAGAGAAAGGCTAATGTTATTTTCAATATGTGTTTTATTAATAAAATATACTTAAATTTTCATATTTAACCTATTATCCCAAAAACTATAAGGATAATTGATGGATCTAGCCTTCATTTCTACCTTTAGGGAACATTAAAATGATTCTAGAAATAAATGTATCTTAAAAACAATACATTCAAAGGCTTAGTCATAATCTACTAAAGAATCATTAAATTTTATTTCAAATTTCAATTATAAATTGGTATCCATACATTGAAAGGTTGGTGATGATTTAATAATTATAAATAATGGATTAATCATCCTTGTGCTCGAGTTTTAGTAATTCCGTCTCCATTTTTGTTTGAAATGTTCAACGATAATACTAATTAAAAATTATCCTTATAAACTCCTCCCAGTTTATGTATTACTGTTCTAAAACATGTGAATTAATATTGATAATATTCCACTATTAGACATATATACTTTCAGAATTTTACATATTGAATCCAAAATATTGATGTCCTGAGAACTAGAGAAAAAGAAAATAACATTTTTAAAGGATAGATTCATTGTTAGAAATAAGTGGATGAAAGGATCCACTGATGTATGTTAGAAATTACTGTATTAGAGACTATATAACATGTTTCTTATTTCCTAGTCCATATAGGAGATCAACAGGGTTGACATTATTAATCATTTATTGAGAAATTTGGGATACAATAATCATGAGGTTTTTTACTCCACCATTGATCCCATTTGGTTTCTCATTGGCACATTAATTACATTTACATTCACTACACCATTTAAAGAAAATACACTTATTCCCAACAATTATCTAAAATGAATACATTTTTTGAGTATAGATAATCAAAAAATCAATGTTATTAATCTCATAAAATTAGAAATAATTCCCTTGATTTATTAATTTATAAAAAAATTAATACCAAACCATAACATTCTAGGTTTAATTCTATCTTTTCCGTGGATATTTATTATTAGGATTTCATATAGAGATATATTAAAATGCTTCATAAGTTTTCATAAATAGAATCTATATTTACCAAATAATATACTATTATAGTTTCAATGAGGTGTTCAGTTCTGCCTCTTTTCTACGAATTCTATAGATATAGGAATAATACACAATCAACTTGGGTTATTACCCATTTGTAAACCTATTTCAGAGCATCTATATACAAGTATGTACCCCTAAAGGGATTTTATTTCTAGTAAACCACACACTCTACACATTACAAATAATTTAGTATATTTATAACATTTAGAATTATACATAGGTCTCACACTGAAGGATTCTAATCCTAATACTTGAAAATTACTCAACCCTACATTTTTACAAACCAAGGTGACCTAAGAATCACCTATAAAAATATTACATAATTTTAGTTTAATATATAATACATATCATAGTAATATATGATAAATATCCATGATTTTTTATTGACTATGGAGATAGAAACATAATAATATTATTTTACGAATTATTTTAAACATCCCCCACAATTTTTTTCTCATATATTACACTTTTTAAACATATCCAACTCAAAACAATTCTTCTTAACCTAGTTTAATGGAAACGTAATAATTGGTGATCTCATACACTTAGTAAGGATAACAAAATTGATTTCAATTGATGATGATACATGAGATTAAGATAACTATAATTGTATGACTACATGATCCCGGAATCTCATGAGATATAATGATTTTACCAATGCATAAGATGGATATATAATTCTTTTCCCTTCAATTAAATAATGAAAATACATAAATAATTGTTCAATATGATTATAAAAATATTTATGATTTCATCATAACTTAATTGACCCATGGGACCAGAATGAGTTTCATAATACCATCCATATAACAACATCATTATACTCTATTAGAAGAAATAATGTGGTTGGAATAATAATATAATAACATTATGTAATCAAAATAATCCAAAATGGATATAGACATAGATGAAATAAAAATTTATAATAGAATTAGAATTATGATTTGAAAACCATGAAAAAACCACTTTCATTTTCGATATCTATTAATAACTAAAAATTCATAGAAAAAAGGAATAGTATCCTCTTTGAAAAAATAAAATATTTTAAATGATTCATGAAAATTAAAAATGCTCTGGATTGTAGAAAAATTTTGCGGATCTATAAATGTTAAAATATTCTTCTCTTCTTTTTGTAATGAATCAAAGGCATTTCATAATAAAAACGTTTACATTTTCACTTTTAATCACTTTGAAATGAATTTGTATGTATCCTAAGATACATTTCTGAAAAGAGTTTTTATAAATAAAAACATCCATACAATGTTTATGAGAAACATGGATAAGGAATAGAATGATTTTAGCCAAAAAAAGACAAATGATTTGATTTTCATAAAATCATTCTTATTAATTATTAAGTATAAATGTTGGTAAAATTTGATTTTATACTTAAAACCCATATAAATAACTAGATAGAAACAAAATAGAAGGTTTTTATGATATAAATAACATTGAATTTCTCAAATTTGAATTCGAAACATAAATAATCATGATTAAAATGTGATTAAATGATGAACTCATATAGGGAATGTAATTCTAGAATCAAACCCTTCTGAAATAAATAACCATATATAAATTTTTAATCACTATAATTTCAATTAAAATCATCATAAAATACATTCATGGTAAATACATAGAGAATAAAAAATAAATAATGAGGGAATTGAACAATACAACTTGGATGAAGCCCTCTTGACATTGATATTCCTCCTGGAGGAGTTGATCTTTTTCTTGAAGGCACAGTTTGTACCTATTTGCTTCTTTGTGATTTATTGATCATGTAACACCCCAAGTTTCTACGGTACGCTTCTCTTTTAATAATGCGATAGCGTGTGTTGTACGCAACATAGAGTTCTAACACACCACAACCAATCAAACTAGCTGTTATGAATAGTAATAACAACTTTTTGAAATTATATATATTTTATATTTCAAAATGGATTTCATTTTTTGGATTCAGAATATCGAAATTATCCTAAGTTGAATTTTTTGTATTTTTCTGAGAACATCCAATTTTTATGAATAGTGAAACATACTTAAAAACAAATTGTTTAATCAAAATAATTTATAGTGGTAAATTATATTATTGACTGGTTTTAATGTATAATTAGAATATATTTTTATCATTTTATCCAATGGGGTTCATTAGAATTAATTTCACTTTGAAATTGGACATAAACAATTATCAATCTTTTGATATATATTGTTTCTTAAAAACACGCTATTTGTTGTGATAGCGGGAATTAATTATAAAATTAATTAATTCAACTTATAGTTTTGGAATTTTGTAAAATAGACATCATTTTTGAATTAAGAATATCAATTATAGCTTAGAGTGAAATTTTGGCATTGTTCTGAAAAACTTCGATTTTTGATGAATAGTGAAACTACGAAGTGGTAGTTTAAAAAACTGAATTTTTCATAAAACGTAATTTTACCGTTTCTGTGAATGTAATTTAGAAAATCCGAGAGACACGGTTAATATCAAGAAGTAAAATGTGGTTCAATGAGATGAAAATAATTTTTGGTGGATAGTAACTTTTTACTTTTATTTACCACGGTTAAAAGTAAATAGAGTAATTAAGGGTAAAAATGATATTAATATTACCCTAACACATGTCCTAATTCTATTGGACAAGTGTATCTTGACCAAAAAATCCTTAGGAATAAAATATTACCAAAAATTCCACTTTAAATTTGTGTTCTTACATTCTACAATATATTATCATATATTGAGTTAAAATATGAAACACGACTTCCTTCCGTGGAAGTCGATATGGGATTTATATAGATTGATCCAATCCATTCCCAAAATATCATTAAATTAAACTATATATTGAATAATATTATTTATAGGAAGAAAATATGAAAAAAAAAATTCTGAAAGGAGTTATAAATATAATATGACAGCCTCACACCATTATCATTAGGAACACATATTTTGATATCTATTTTTTGAGGTTCTGATGGGATACTCTTCAAAATATATTCAGGTATAAATGAGTTGATAGAGACAAGATAAAACTGGAAATTTTCATTTATATATTTGATGATAAGCTTACCTTTCTCCACATAATTCATGTGACCCAATTCAATATTACTGATTATATAATAAATCACTTTAAACATTTTCCTAGGAGATTGTGGAATCTAATTTTCTTAATTAACCAATGTATTCTCACACTGATCCAAATAATATATAGAATCATTGTAAATATAGAATTGTTTTGTGGGTGGTGATTTTTTAACCATTATTCACATTATTGATAACCACATCATGTACCTTGGACGTTTTTTTCTAGATATAATTAGTTTACAAAATTAAAAAAATTACGAGTTTCCATATCGAAATTCCTCATGCTTATTTCAACACATTTGGCATAGAGAAAGGATAATGTTATTTTCAATATGTGTTTTATTGATAAAATATACTTAAAATTTCATATTTAACCTATTATCCCAAAAACTATAAGGATAATTGATGGATCTAGCCTTCATTTCTACCTTTAGGGAACATTAAAATGATTCTAGAAATAAATGTATCTTAAAAACAATACATTCAGAGGCTTAGTCATAATATACTAAAGAATCATTAAATTTTATTTCAAATTTCAATGATAAATTGGTATCCATACATTGAAAGGTTGGTGATGATTTAATAATTATAAATAATGGATTAATCATCCTTGTGCTTGAGTTTTAGTAATTCCATCTCCATTTTTGTTTGAAGTGTTCAACGATAGTACTAATGAAAAATTATACTTATAAACTCCTCCCAGTTTATGTATTACTATTCTAAAACATGTGAATTAATATTGATAATATTCCACTATTAGACATATATACTTTCAGAATTTTACATATTGAATCCAAAATATTGATGTCCTAAGAACTAGAGAAAAAAAATAACGTTTTTAAAGGATAGATTCATTGTTAGAAATAAGTGGATGAAAGGATCCACTGATGTATGTTAGACATTACTGTATTGGAGACTATATAACATGTTTCTTATTTCCTGGTCCATATAGGAGATCAACATGGTTGACATTATTAATCATTTATTGAGAAATTTGGGATACAATAATCATGAGGTTTTTTACTCCACCATTGATCCCATTTGGTTTCTCATTGGAAAATTAACTACATTTACATTCACTACACCATTTAATGAAAATCCACTTATTCCCAACCATTATCTAAAATGAATACATTTTTTGAGTATAAATAATCAATAATCAAAGTTATTAATCTCATAAAATTAGAAAAAATTCCCTTGATTTATTAATTTATAAAAAAATAATACCAAACCATAACATTCTAGGTTTAATTCTATCTTTTCCGTGGATATTTATTATTAGGATTTTATATAGAGATATATTAAAATGCTTCATAAGTTTTCATAAATAGTATCTATATTTACCAAATAATATACTATTATAGTGTCAATGAGGTGTTCAGTTTTGCCTCTTTTATAAGAATTATATAGATATAGGAATAATACACAATCAACTTGGGATATTACCCCTTTGTAAACCTATTTCAGGGCATCTATATACGAGTATGTACCCCTAAAGGGATTTTATTTCTAGTAAACCACACACTCTACACATTAAAAATAATTTATTATATTTATAACATTTAGAATTATACATAGGTCTCACACTGAAGGATTCTAATCCTAATACTTGAAAATTACTCAACCCTACATTTTTACAAACCAAGGTGACCTAAGAATCACCTATACAAATATTACATAATTTTAGTTTAATATTTAATACATATCATAGTAATATATGATAAATATCCATGATGTTTTATTGACTATGGAGATAGACACATAATAAAATTATTTTACAAATTATTTTAAACATCCCCCACAATTTTTTTCTCATATATTACACTTTTTAAACATATCCAACTCAAAACAATTCTTCGTAACCTAGTTTAATGGAAACGTAATAATGGGTGATCTCATACACTTAGTAAGGATAACAAAATTGATTTCAATTGATGATGATACATGAGATTAAGATAACTATAAAGGTATGACTACATGATCCTGGAATCTCATGAGATATAATGATTTAACCAATTCATAAGATGGATATATAATTCTTTTCCATTCAATTAAATAATGAAAATACATAAATAATTGTTTAATATGATTATAAAAATATTTATGATTTCATCATAACTTAATTGACTAATGGGACCAGAATGAGTTTCATAATACCATCCATATAACAACATCATTATACTCCATTAGAAGAAATAATGTGGTTAGAATAATAATATAATAACATTATGTAATCAAAATAATCCAAAATGGATATAGACATAGGTGAAATAAAAATTTATAATAGAATTAGAATTATGATTTGAAAACCAAGAAAAAATCACTTTTATTTTCGATATCTATTAATAACTAAAAATTCATAGAAAAAAGGAATATTATCCTCTTTGAAAAAATAAAATATTTTAAATGATTCTTGAAAATTAAAAATGGTCTGGATTGTAGAAAAATTTTGCAGATCTATAAATGTTAAAATATTCTTCTCTTCTTTTTGTAATGAATCAAAGGCATTTTATAATAAAAACGTTTTACATTTTCACTTTTAATTACTTGGATATGAATTTGTATGTATCCTAAAATACATTTCTGAAAAGAGTTTTTATAAATAAAAACATCCATACAATGTTTATGAGAAACATGGATAAGGAATAGAATGATTCTGGCCAAAAAAAGACAAATGATTTGATTTTCATAAAATCATTCTTATTAATTATTAAGTATAAATATTGGTAAAATTTGATTTTATACTTAAAACCCATATAAATAACTAGATAGAAACAAAATAGAAGGTTTTTATGATATAAATAACATTGAATTTCTCAAATTGGAATTCGAAACATAAATAATCATGATTAAAATGTGATTAAATGATGAAGTCATATAGGGAATGTAATTCTAGAATCAAACCCTTCTGAAATAAATAACCATATATGGATTTTTAATCACTATAATTTCAATTAAAATCATCATAAAATACATTCATGGAAAATACATACAGAATAAAAAATTAATAATGAGGGAATTGAACAATACAACTTGGATAGAGCCCTCTTGACATTGATATTCCTCCTGGAGGAGTTGATCTTTTTCTTGAAGGCACGGTTTGTACCTATTTGCTTCTTTGTGATCTATTGATCGTGTAACACCCCAAGCTTCTACGGTACGCTTCTCCTTGAATAATGTGATAGCGTGTGTTGTATGCAACATAGAGTTCTAACACACCACAACCAATCAAACTAGCCGTTATGAATAGTGATAACAACTTTTTAAAATTATATATATTTTATATTTCAAAATGGATTTCATTTTTTGGATTCAGAATATCGAAATTATCCTAAGTTGAATTTTTGGTATTTTTCTTGAGAACATCCAATTTTTATGAATAGTGAAAAATACTTAAAAACAACTTTTTTAATCAAAATAATTTATAGTGGTACATTATATTATTGAGTTGTTTTAATTTATAATTAGAATATATTTTTATTATTTTATCCAATGGTGTTCATTAGAATTAATTTTACTTTGAAATTGGACATAAACAATTAGCAATCTTTTGATATATATTGTTTCTTAAAAACACGCTATTTGTTGTGACAGTGGGAATTAATTATAAAATTAATTAATTCAACTTATATTTTTGGAATTTTGAAAAATAGACATCATTTTTGAATTAGGAATATCAATTATAGCTTAGGGTGAAATTTTGGCATTGTTCTTAAAACTTCAATTTTTGATGAATAGTGAAACTACGAAGTGGTAGTTAAAAAAACTAAATTTTTCATAAAACTTAATTTTACCGCTTCTGTGAATGGAATTTCGAAAATCCAAGAGACATGCTTAATATCAAGAAGTAAAATGTGGTTCAATGAGATGAAAATAATTTTTGGTGAATAGTAACTTTTTACTTTTATTTACCATGGTTAAAAGTAAATAGGGTAATTAAGGGTAAAAATGATATTAATATTACCCTAACACATGTCCTAATTCTATTGGATAAGGGTATCTCGACCAAAAAATCCTTAGGAATAAAATATTATCATTTAGGTCCACTTGGATTAGATTAGGACATTTATTATTATTTAATTCAAAGAAGATTTAAAAGAGTTAAAATCAAAGTTTATTTACTAAAACATTTCTAATATAGGGTTATACATAAGATATATTTTATTGTAAATATGCATTATAAATCTAAAACGATTTCCTACATAATGGTATTTTATTTATAAATAATTTAATTTATTTATGACACAATGATGATGCAGTAATTACCATAATTGTGGCAAATTAAAATAATTGATTTTATAAATACACAAATAAATAGAATTTGAGACTTTTTATGAATTAAAATAATTTTTTAAGTTAATATGACATGTTAGGAATGATTTAATTAAATTTTTTCGAAGTAATCATTCTGTTATGAGTTTTAAAAAAATCAACTACTAAATAGTGGAAAAATTGACATAAAAGAGTTTTTAAAACAAGTATTATATTATTAATTGATATTAAATTCATAAAAATCTAATGTTCGGCCAAGAGACTTATATAATTATAGGTTTATTATTAATGGACCACTTGGGTGTCTCTTAGATGTATATCGTAAGTTCATTAACCATATAATATAAAAATACAAAGAGACATTGTAAAAGTGAAACTAATTAACTTAGAGTTAATACTTAAAGATAAGGTTAATATAGTAACCCAAACCTATATAAATTCTATTGGTTGAGTTTTTTTCGACCTATCCCCACCATAACATGTAAATAATCAACTTTCGAGCCATTAGAAACCGAAAATGAATTTATTATAAATTAATATTTCTAGCTTTTCCAAAGGTGCCCCTCACCCCTCTTATAAAAGGGAACTCCTCCTTCTCTTTTCTTCACACCTTAAAAGCCTTTTGGTTCAGACAAACTCTGCCCAAATACTCTCCCAACTTCCCTCACTACAACCTAGAGGCCTTAGTTTGATCAGAAAGCCAACCTAAGGAGCCCTTTTGATCAAATCAAAAGGAAGAACCCGAAGAAGAGGTAATGATTTCACCACCCTTTTCTAAGTTCCTTTCTTCTTCCACTTCTTCTTCCTTTGTTGTTACAATTCTAAAATAATAACTCCAGTATCATATATATACTGTGATGTTATTATAAATATGGTACAACCATATTCACTATTCTATCCATCCTTTGAGTAACATGTCACCATACGTGCGTACGTACGGCTTACCGTCTCCACGCCGTGGTGTAATTATTATTCAATAAATTTTTATTTGGATGGGTATAATAATGATGTGTAACTCATAAAAATAATAAATATAACATGATAATGATTCTGTATATATGATATACCATCCAATTATATATTATTTTAATGTCAAAATAAGGATATTATCGCTCGTGCGTACGTACGGACTACCGTCTCCCCGAACACGATAAGATTCATTCTCCATCGTAATCCATTAAATTATAATTATCATTTGGTGATTTAAAAATGATGTTTAAGGACTTGATATCATTCTGGATATGAATAAGATAAAACAATTCCATAAAAACATGGCTTATGTAACAAAACATATAAAAGAAAATGCGTAAGTTAACACCCTAAATGACGATAATTCAAAGATATTATTAACAAATAAATGTTAAAAGAACATATATAATATAATATTAATATATATGATTCTTGTATAATTTAATAACAATTATTTAACCATTATACTGGAGGTTAACCTACCACAACCAAGGAAAATTACAAGGTAAGGGTTATTTTACAATCTCTTCATTATCCGAGGTTGTTTATACGTAATAATCTACTGGGATCTCTTTATCATCTACATCCATGTTTCTTAAAAATGTATTTCAAAACATTTTTACTATTTACTAGAATATGAGTTAAAGTCATTTATACCATTTTTGACTTTTATAAGTGGTTTATAAAGGAATCTCTCTGTCATTTTGAAAACAATGTCCTTTTTAACCTTTTCGACAGAATTAAGGTAAGAATGTTTTTTTAAAAAATACAGCGGGTGCGGATATTTTCCGCCATTATAAAATCTTCAAAGATTCCCTTACAAGCTTATAAGAATATTTTCAAAGAAAATGTCTTATTTTATAAATATATGACTCTTAAATGATATCAAAACAGAAAGAGATATTTCTCTAAAAAGATTTTTGATTTCATCTATGTCAACATCCTTTGATGGATTCTATGCTTATTTGAAGTTGATTTATTATGATAAAAAACTTCTATATTGTATTGAAGGTTTTGTGATATGTTTGACTGTGGATGTGCTATTTTTATACCATTCATAGTTTATGGTGAAAGTATTGACATTTCATATGCTAGTTTTAATACAAATGTTTATGTTATGTTTAAACCTTTCCATATGGGAATGCATTGGACTTAATATGTGATGGGTGGAGCCCACTATAGCTCCTTGATGCATCGGTATGTCTCATGAGACAAACTAGTGTCTTGGAACAAGGCCTTGGAAAAATCATATTTGTAGTCTTGGCACGAGGCCATGGCTATGTGGTTATGATAGTCTGGCATTATGCACTCCATCATTATGAAAGTGGTTTTTGATATTGCATGTGATTATTCGATTAGTAGAATATCCATGTGAATAAGTAAATGGAATTATTTCATTTTACTTTTGACATACTATGTTGATGTTCTAGTTTAAAAGGCTTTTGTTTTAGTTATACATTGCCTTAAATGTTTATGCTTAGTTTTGAAAGTTTCCACTATATTGTTATCCTTACTGGGCATTTGAGATCACCTCTTTTCTATGTTTTATTTTTCTCAGGATGTGAAGAAGTAAGTTATCAATGACCTACAGGGATTTTATGTTGGGATATGAGTGTGAAATATGGAGACTATGTTGTTGTAGTAGTTTTTCACTTTATGATGTAATGTAAACATTTATGAATTTATCTAGTGTTTCCAAGGCTACTAAACCAATCGGTCTTTCGAGATTTGATCTTTCTTGTGATCATGCCAATGTTATGTAATAATGAACCGACTCTATGTAACTGGGGTCGGGGCGTTACAGTTGGTATCAGAGGATGTTTAGTACAAACCTTGGAAGCTAGATTTAGATAAACTCTGATTAGAGCACGTAGACCTGAGATGAACTTGGAGGATTAGTATAGAAGAACTTCCTAGAATTTTGGTATTGTAGAGATTTTGTGAGTTTTCTGAGAAATACATCCCTTTTTGGATACGAGCAGGTAGAGGCGGCTCTGGAACAAATGTACCTAGGGGTAAAACCCGAAAACACCGCTTTGAGCTAGACTCGAACGGGAACTGGTGCACGACAACGAGCCTTGCTGCACTCTTGGTTACGACACTCCCGGGGGATATGCTTAGGATAACTCTCATTTTCTTTACAAATCATTATGAAGGGTTTATGAGTGTATACTTCCTCAAAGAAAACATTCTTATGATTATGGATTATATCCATAAATAGTTCAATTTATGTTAAGTATTTTATAAGTATGGGATTATGTATTTTGATTCATAAACTGATCTATTTTATTCCATTGTTTAGAAATGGTGCCTAGTGGAAGAAACGGAAACCGTATCAATGCACACACTCCATGTAGGGATTTCCCTCCTGCTCAAGATAATTATAGTGGAGCTGGTGATGCAACTGGTGCCGATCAGCTAATCACCATACTGGGACAACTCACTCCGGTTATGAAAAATAACCTTACCCGTATGGAGCACCCTGATCTGCAGCGTCAATGATCAATGTTAGATCGATTCATGAGGCAACAACCACCAACGTTCAATGGGAGTAAAAATCCCTTAGTAGGTGAGCAATGGATATTTTCCCTAGAAAAAATATTTTAGGCTTTGGGGAGTAGTGAAAGGGAAAAAGTTATCATGGAAGTTTACCGCCTCACTGGAGATGCTGATCAATGGTGGTCATTGATTCAAAATACAATGGAAGATGATGAAGTATCAAATATAGAATGGAGGGTGTTCAAGGATCTGTTTTTAGAAAAATACTTTCCTCATGACCATCGAGAAGATATGGAAAGGCAATTTCTGAGTCTAAGACAAAAGGAGGATGAGAATGTCACAATGTATGAGGCTAACTTTACAAGGTTAGCAAGGTATGCTAGAGATTATATACGTAACCCAAGAGGTAAGATTGATCGTTTCTTTGATGGGTTAAAACCATTTCTCCGTCGATCATTAGTATCACAATCCTTCTCTTCGTATGAAGACATTGTCTCATGTGCTATCAAGTCCGAAAAGTAATTCTCTAAGTCTTATGACTTTAAAGCAAAGCAAGAGAAGAAGAGGCCTTCTGATCAATCTGGGAATGGAAATAAGGGGAATAAAGGAAAGGTTGAATATCCATCCTGTGGTAAATGTGGTAAGAAACACCCCGGTACTTGCTTGAAGGGAACATGAGTCTGTTACAAGTGTTGTGAAAAAGGCCACCAAGCTCGTGATTGCAAGGGGAAGAAGGAAGCCACAAACGTTCAGTGCTACAATTGCAGGGAGATGGGGCATTATGCAAATGAATTTCCTAAGCGTCAGAAAAACTTATCTCAGAAAAGGCCAAGGGATCAAGGCCAAGCTTATTCTATCACTACTGCTGAGGTAGAAGCTCTGAAAGACGTGGTGGCAGATAATTTAATGGTTTCCTCAAGTTTAGCAAATGCATTATTTGATTCTGGATCATCGCATTGTTTCGTATCTTCTCAGCTTGCTAAGAAAATTAGATATTTCCAATTTGATTTAACAAGGGAGTTGTCAGTTAAAACTCCTAAGGGAAGTATCATTGCAACAAAATTTTTTGAATCAGTCCCCATTAGAGCACATAAATGTTCTTTATCTGTTGATCTCGTCATCATACCTATTATTGAGTTTGATATAATCCTCGGTATGGACTGGCTTTCGGACTATGATGCGAATATTTGTTGTAAGAAGAAAGAGGTTACAATTCATGATGATGATGATAAGGAACACCTTATCTTTAGAGCAGAATCGTCACCAACTAATTCTTATTTAGATCCACCCCCAATAGCTCAACTAAATTCAATTATTGAGGAGGAAGAGAATGAAATGACTATGGGTGAGGAAAAGAATGTTCAAATAGAGGATGTACCTGTTGTGAAAAAATTTGTAGATGTATTTTCGGAAGATTTACCTGGACATCCTCCAGAATGAGAAGTTGAGTTTTCCATTGATTTAATTCCTGGATCAAGGCCTATATCAAAGACCACTTATAGAATGGCAACTGTAGAATTAGTTGAACTAAAGAAACAACTATAGGAATTGAGTAATAAGGGATTTATTCGCCCTAGTGTTTCTCCATTGGGAGCCCCTGTCCTTTTTGTAAAAAAGAATGATGGATCTATGAGGTTATGTATTGATTACTGGGAGATCAATGCTATAACGATAAAGAACAAGTATCCCCTACCACGCATTGATGATTTATTTGACCAACTTCATGGAGCTCAATACTTTTCAAAGATTTACCTTCGATCTGGATACCATCAGTTGTGTGTGAAGAAGGAATACATTCTGAAGACAGCATTTCGAACCAGGTACGGGCATTACGAGTTTACTGTAATGCCTTTTGGATTGACTAATTCACCCTCTGTATTCATGGATCTGATGAATAGAGTTTTCAAGGAGTATCTCGATTAATTTGTGGTGGTATTTATTGATGATATATTGGTATACTCTAAAACCTATGAAGATCATGAAAATCACTTGCGCATTATCTTGAAGACTCTGAGAAGGCATGAATTATATGGGAAGTTTAGCAAGTGTGAATTCTGGCTTCAGGAGATTTCTTTTCTTGGCCACATTGTCCCTAAAGATGGAATCTCTGTTGATCCTTCTAAGACCAAGGAAATCCAAGAATGGCCAGCACCTACGAGTATAACTGAGGTACGTAGTTCTATTGGTTTGGCAGGTTATTATCGACGTTTTGTCCAGAATTTTGCCCGATTGGCTAACCCATTAACGAAGCTCACACGTAAAGGGGTTAAATTTGTTTGGACAAAATATTGTGAAGAATGTTTCGAAGAACTTAAGAGAAGATTAGTCAATGCTCATATATTGACTCTACCATCGGGGAATGATGGGTTCGTTATTTATAGTGATGCATCGAAGAAAGGACTTGGTTGTGTCCTTATGCAGAATGATAGGGTTATTGTCTATGCATCACGACAGTTGAAAATTCATGAACAAAACTATCCTACTCATGATATCGAGTTAGCAGTTGTGATCTTTTCTTTGAAGATATGGAGGCACTACCTCTATGGTGAAAAATGTGAGATTTATACTGATCACAAGAGTTTGAAGTATATTTTCCCACAAAAAAAACTCAACATGAGGCAAAGGAGATGGCTTTAATTACTCAAGGATTATGATTTCACGATACACTACCACCCGGGGAAGGCAAACAAGGTGGAAGATGCTTTGAGCAGAAAAGATCATGGAGTTTTGAACAATATGAGAATTGAAAGGGATCCAATTTTCATGGATCTAGTGAATATAGACATGGGAATAACCAGGGAAGGAGAAACATCAATGCTTTTTCAAATGGTTGCCAAACCATCTTTACTAGAAAGGATTAAGAGTTCTCAGACTAATGATGGAGAATTTCAAAAGAAGATTAAAGCAGCGAATGATGGGAGACTGAGAGACTTTGTGTATGAAGATGGAATTTTGATAATCAGGAAGAGACATTGTGTTCCCGATATACCTGATCTAAAAAGGGAATTGTTGGATGATGCTCATAGTTCCAATTTCTCTATACCCCCTAGGAGCACCAAAATGTATAGAGATTTGAAGGAACATTTTTGGTGGGACAATATGAAGAGGGAGATTTCTAATTTTTTGTTAAGATGTATGGCTTGTTAGCAAGTGAAAGCTGGAAGGCAATAGCCTGGAGGAGTCATGCAACCTCTTCCCATACCGGAGTGGAAATGGGACAATATTACGATGGCATTTGTCATGGGACTACCAAAGACTCCAAGAAGGAATGATGCAATATGGGTTATTGTCAATCGTCTTAGCAAGTCAGCACATTTTCTTGCTATAAGAGAAGATCTACCACTGGAACTTCTAGCAAGACTATATATTAATGAAGTTGTGAGACTTCATGGAGTACCCCTATCGATTGTTTCTGATCGTGATCCCTGTTTTATTTCAAGATTCTGGAATAGTCTTCAGAAATCCCTGGATACTGAACTTCATTTGAGCACTGCTTACCACCCTCAGACAGACGGACAATCATAACGGACTATTCAATCCTTAGAAGATATGTTGAGATCCTGCTCACTTGACTTTCAGGGTATGTTGGATCAGTATTTACCTTTGGTAGAATTTTCCTATAACAGTAGCTTCCATTCGAGTATTCAGTTGGCACCATTTGAAGCGTTATATGGAAATAGATGTCGTACACCAACCTGTTGGGATGATGTTGGTGAAAGGAAACTTGTAGGCCCAGAACTGGTGGAGGAAACTATAGAAAAGGTGAAGGTAATCCAAAATCACATCAAAGCAGCTCAAAGTAGGCAGAAGAGCTATGCCGATAATCGAAGGAAGGATTTGGAATTTCAAGTTGGTGATCATGTTTTCCTGAAGGTATCTCCATGGAAGGGAGTCATACGTTTTGGTAAGAAAGGTAAATTGAGTCCCAGGTACATCGGACCTTTCGAAATTCTAGAACGAATTGGGGTTGTAGCTTACCGATTGGCAATGCCGCCAAGTCTCTCCAAAGTTCACGATGTGTTCCACGTATCTCTATTGAGTAAATACATGCCTGACCCAACGCATGTACTCACATATGAAGAATAAGAACTGGAACCCGATCTGTGTTATTTCGAAGAGCCCGTTAGGATTCTTGATACGAGAGAACAAGTACTGAGAAACCGGATGACGCGTCTAGTAAAAGTCTTGTGGAGAAACCATAAGATGGAAGAGGCAACATGGGAACCCGGGGAACATATGATGAAGAACCACCCAATTCATTTCATGAGATAAGTATTCTAGAAATTTCAAGGATTAAATTATTTGAAGGTGGGGAGAATGTAACACCCCAAGCTTCTATGGTACCCTTCTCTTTGAATAATGTGATAGCGTGTGTTGTACGCAACATCGAGTTCTAACACACCACAACCAATCAAACTAGCCGTTATGAATAGTAATACCTACTTTTTGAAATTATATATATTTTATATTTCAAAATGGATTTCATTTTTTGGATTCAGAATATCGAAATTATGCTATGTAGAATTTTTGGTATTTTTCTGAGAACATCCAATTTTTATGAATAGTGAAAAAAAATTAAAAACAAGTTTTTTAATAAAAATAATTTATAGTGATAATTTATATTATTGAGTGGTTTTAAAGTATAATTAGAATATATTTTTACCATTTTATCCAATGGTGTTCATTAGAATTAATTTTCCTTTGAAATTGGACATAAACAATTATCAATCTTTTGATATATATTGTTTCTTAAAAACACTCTATTTGTTGTGACAGCGGAAATTATTTATGAAATTAATTAATTCAACTTATATGTTTGAAATTTTGTAAAATAGACATCATTTTTGAATTCGGAATATCAATTATAGCTTAGGGTGAAATTTTGGCATTGTTCTGAAAAACTTCATTTTTTGATGAATAGTGAAACTACTAAGTGGTAGTTAAAAAAACTGAATTTTTCATAAAACATAATTTTACCGCTTCTATGAATGGAATTTAGAAAATCCGAGAGACACGGTTAATATCAAAAAGTAAAATGTGGTTCAATGAGATGAAAATAATTTTTGGTGAATAGTAACTTTTTTACTTTTATTTACCACGGTTAAAAGTAAATAGGGTAATTAAGGGTAAAAATGATATTAATATTACCCTAACACATGTCCTAATTCTATTGGACAAGTGTATCTCGACCAAAACAGCCTTAGAAATAAAATATTATCATTTAGGTCTACTTGGATTAGATTAGGACATTTATTATTATTTAATTCAAAGAAAAGTTAAAAGAGTTAAAATCACTGTTTATTTACTAAAACATTTTTAATATAGGGTTATAAATAAGATAAATTTTTTTGTAAATATTCATTAGAAATAAAAAACAATTTCCTACATAATGATGTTTTATTTATAATTTTTAGACATTAAATAATTTAATTTATTTATGACACAATGATGATACAGTAATTACCATAATTGTAAAAAATTAAAATAATTTATTTTATAAATACACAAATAAATATAATTTGAGACTTTTTATGAATTACAATAATTTTATAAGTTAATATGACATGTTAGGAATGATTTAATTAAATTTGTTCGAAGTAATCATTCTGTTATGAGTTCCACAAAAATCAACTATTGAATAGTTTCAAAATTGACCTAAAAGTGTTTTTAAAACAAGTATTATATTATTAATTGATAATAAATTCTTAAAAATCTAAGGTTCTTCCAAGAGACTTATATTATAATAGGTTTATTATTAATGGACCACTTGGGGGTCTCTTGGATGTATATGGTAAGTTTATTAACCATATAATATAAATATACAAAGAGACATTGTAAAAGTGAAACTAATTAACTTAGAGTTAATACTTAAAGATAAGGTTAATATATTAATCCAAACCTGTCTAAATTCTATTGGTTGAGTTTTTTTAGACCAATATCCACCTTAACATTTAAATAATCAACTTTGGACCCATTATAAACCGAATATAAATTTATTATAAATTAATATTTCTAACTTTTCCAAAGGTGCCCCTCTCCCCTCTTATAAAAGAGAACTCCTCCTTCTCTTTTCTACACACCATCAAAGCGTTTTGGTTCGGCCAAACTCTACCCAAATACTCTCCCAACATCCCTCACTACAATCTATAGGCCTTAGTTTGATCAGAAAGCCAACCTATTGAGCCCTTTTGATCAAATCAAAAAGAAGAACCCGAAGAAGAGGTAATGATTTCACCACCCTTTTCCAAGTTCCTTTCTTCTTCCACTTCTTCTTCCTTTGTTGTTACCTTTCTAAAATAATAACTCCAGTATCATATATATACTGTTATTTTATTATAAATATGGTACAACCATATTCACTATTCTATCCATCCTTTGAGTAACATGTCACCATACGTGCGTACGTACGACTTACCGTCTCCACATCGTGGTGTAATTATTATTCAATCAATTATTATTTAAATTGGTATAATAATGATGTGTAACTCATGAAAATAATAAATATAACATGATAATGATTCTGTATATATGATATACCATTTAATTATATATTATTTTAATGTCAAAAGAATGATATTATCGCTCGTGCGTACGTACGGACTACCGTCTCCAAGAACACGATAAGATTCATTCTCCATCGTAATCCATTAAATTATAATTATCATTTGATGATTTAAAAATGATGTTTAAGGACTTGATATAATTCTGGATATGAATAATATACGACCTATCCATAACAAACACGGCTTATGTAACAAAACATATAAAAGAAAACGCGTATGTTAACACCCGAAACGACGATAATTCAAAGATATTATTAACAAATCAATGTTAAAAGATCATTTATGATATCATATTAATATATATGGTTCTTATATAATTTAATAACAATTATTTCACCATTATACAGGAGGTTAACCTACCCCAACCAAGAAAAAGTACAAGCTAAGGGTTATTTCACAATCTCTTCATTATCTGAGATTGTTTATACGTAATAATCTACTGGGATCTCTTTATCATCCATATCCATGTTTCTTAAAAATTTATTTCAAAACATTGTTACTATTTACTAGAATATGAGTTAAAGTCATTTATACCCTTTTTGACTTTTATAAGTGGTTTATAAAGGAATCTTTCTGTCGTTTTCAAAACAAGGTCCTTTTTAGCCTTTTTCGACAGAATTAAGGTAAGAATGTTTTTTTAACTTATATGGTGGGTGCGGCTATTTTCCGAAGTTATAAAATCTTCAAAGATTCCCTTAAAAGATTATAATAATATTTTCAATGAAAATGTCTTATTTTATAAATATATGACTCTTAAATGTTTTCAAAACAGAAAGAGGTATTTCTCTAAAAAGAGTTTTGATTTCATTTATGTCAACATCCTTTGATGGATTTTACACTTATTTGAAGTTGATTTATTATGATACAAAACTTCTGTATTGTATTGAAGGTTTTTTGATATGTTTGAATGTGGATGTGCTATTTTTATACCATTCATAGTTTACGATGAAAGTATTGACATTTCGTATGCTAGTTTTAATACGAATGTTTATGTTATGTTTAAACCTTTTCTTATGGGAATGCATTGGACTTAATATGTGACGGGTGGAGCCCTCTATAGCTCCTTGATACATCGGTAGGTCTCATGAGACAAACTAGTGTCTTGGCACAAGGCCTTGGAAAAATCTTATTTGTAGTCTTGGCACGAGGCCTTGGCTATGTGGTTATGATAGTCTGGCATTATACATTCCATCATTATCAAAGTGGTTATTGATATTGCACGTGATTATTCGATTAGTATAATATCCATGTGAATAAGTAAATGGAATTATTTAATTTTACTTTTTCCATACTATGTTGAAGTTCAAGTTTAAAAGGCTTTTGTTTTAGTTATACATTGCCTCAAATGTTTATGCTTATTTTTGAAAGTTTCCGCTATATTGTTATCCCTACTGGGCATTTGAGCTCACCCCTTTTCTATGTTTTATTTTTCCCAGGATGTGAAGAAGTAAGTTATGAATGACCTGCAGGGATTTTATGTAGGGATATGAGTGTGAAATATGGAGACTATGTTGTTGTAGTAGTTTTTCAGTTTATGATGTAATGTAAACCTTTATGAATATATCTAGTGTTTCCAAGTCTACTAAACCAATCAGTCATTCGAGATTTGATCTTTCTTGTGATCATGCCAATGTTATGTAATAATGCACCGACTCTAGGTAACTAGGGTCGGGGCATTACAGATCGAGCATTATTTCTATAACCTTTTGTAACTTTTCAATTTTGAGCTCGTGTAAACTCATTGCTCCTCGAACATGCATTGTAACTCTTTTTATTTAATAAATTTCTTTGGGGCATTAATTTATTGACCTATTCATGTCTCCGCTTGTCTAAAAAAAATATATTTTACTGTTAACTGTTCCATTTTCTATGTATAATCTAGTATGATGGATCCATTAATTTCACCTTGGGAATGGTTGCAAAATATTAATCATTTAATAAATATAATTTATATTTTAGCAACCCGACCCAAGAGAGACTAGATCTGTTGTGTACTACCATTACATTGGCATTATTACAAGGAATCAAATCCTAAAGCACCAATATTTTATTAGACTCTTTAAACTAGATGCAGAAATGAGTCTTGTAAAGAAAGTGAATACACTAATTACAAAATAAATTAATTTTTATATAAAAAATATCATATAGTTTATAAATGTATTCCATCTAGAATATCCTTTCACATCTTTCTTAATTCATGAATTCTTGGTGAAAATAAAAAAAATAAGGGTGAGCTTAAATGTAGAGTAAGGTAAAAATACAGTTGATGAAATAATGAATCCATGAGAATAATAATTAAGGATTGGTAAAAAAAATAAACACAAAAACCATATAATTACCAAACATAAAAGGAAGTTCATAAAAATCATGGAAACTTAATAAATGGAAAAATATTCCACGCAAATAACTATATAAGTGAAAAATAAATATTTGTAGGTAAGAAACTAAAACACGTTTCATTTAATCAATGAACTATAAATTAACTACCATGATAGATATTTCGATGAAAAATATCATGGATAAATAATAACTCAAAATAAATGTGGGAAATTATGAATTATTGGACACCATGTTTCCAAGGTACATGGAACCAGTACCATATAGACCTTTCATATAAATTTTTTTAATATACACGGTTCAAACAAATCTATTTTGTCCAACCATATCACTACAATCACGATCTTTCACAGGATAGTCTATAACATATTAGTTACAAACAAAAAGGGTTTCCCCCACAATATTTTTTCCCATGAGACTATTTGTAACGACCCATAAATTTCAAGGAAATTTTTTTTTCTTAATTTCTCTTGAAATTGTACAAAAATGCAGTTTCAGACGGCACCTTATTCCGAGGCCCGGTGTGCCCGGAATCATTTTCCGAAGAATGGCTCGGGTACGTTCAGTGAACGGATGAGCGGGTTTTTCTAACTTTTGAACCGGTGCTCGGAATCGAATTCTGAGGGCACCGATGAAATCACAACGCCGGTAATTGCTTATAAATGCCTCTTCTGGAGTTGCGTTTTCTTGGTTGTGGTTTTTAGTTTTTAGGCTTAAAGTTAAGAAATAAAATAATTGTACGACAAACTTTATTTTATTTCACTTAAGCCACTTGGAATCCCATTGAAGCCACTTAAAAGCGGCTTAAGCTGAGTTGAACAGGATAGGATGCTATCCAAAAATATCCTACCCTCTTGGTAGGATATTTGTGAGGTGGGACCCGCACGAGTCTCGCCGTTTCTTTTCCGCTAAGTAACGCACCCGCGAAAACCCGTCAATATGAAAGTCAACTGACGCGTTTTCTTAAATTTTTAATGCACCATTTAATTGGGCAGTTTTGTTCGTAAATTAAATGGGCAGTTTCTTTTGTTAAATTAATTCTGCGAATTAATGGGTCGTTACTTACCTCTTATTCGTTTGTTGGCTTAATAATAAAATAAGACCAACACCGACTTTGGAGGATTACACCTTGAGAGGTTTTTGACAGAACTTATTGTGCCTTCACCCTTCTTTGCGAAGAACACGAAGAACGCGAAGAACGCGAAGAACGCCGGCCTCCGACGAAGAACGCCAAACCCGCGGAAATCGACGATGCGATGTCGTGTGCCGCGACGCCGACGTTTCCTCTCCCGCAACAATCTTCGGCGACGTTCCTTCCTCCACGAAAAAAACCTTCGATCATCCGTTGTGGTGAGAGTTTCGGATTTCATTAAATTCCTCTGTGGATTTTAACTCAAGATGGATTTATTTATTAAAATTAAATCTGTTGTTCATGAACCTCGGAGTTCGTAGACGCGGCGCCGGATACGGCGACGATCTCCTCCTTCCGCGACGAACCCCTCCTTCTGCGACGATCAAATCCGCGAAGAACCCGCGCGTGCAACTTGAGGAGGTAGGTGTTTTGTGAATATTTTATATTCCCATGAACGTTTCTTTAAAAATTAAAGAACCAGATTCATATGAACAATTTTAATTTATTAAAATTGTTGTTTCAAGTGTTGCATAATTCTCCCGTTGTTATTATTCTAACGCGGAGGGTGCGGGCCAAACGAACACGGCCCAACAACCCTCCGCCATTTTTCGTGGTTGTGTGGATTTGGAGGGCGACGGAAAATCGTGACGCAAGGGCAATTTGGTGATCCTGTAGTGAAGAATGGAACCCGGGAGGAACAATGGCGTAGACGGGAAGGAAAACGGACCACCAGTGCAACTCTGGTGGCCCGCGGAAGCGGCCGGCAGCGCGGGTCGCCGGCGCGGCGGCGCCGGCAATCGGAGGTGGTGGCGGCCAGCGGACCCGCGGCCGCACGGGTCCGGCTCGCCCGCACAGGACGCGGTGACATGCCGCGTCCGATCGATCCAGCGCAGCCCCACGCGGGGCCGCGACACCTCCATACCACGGGGGCAGCGCCCCGCGGCACCCCGGCTGCTCGGCCGCGCGGCCGAGCCGAGCCAGGCCGGTCCGACCGGTCGGGCTGCGCCCTGGTCGGACCGGACCGGGTCCAGCCGGGTCGGACCGGGTCGGGAGACCCGGTTCGGCCGACCCAGGGGGGGTCGGGCCGGGTCGGCACGGGCCCGGACCCCCGTCTTCGGACCATTTTCGGTGTTTTCCCCGTAACATGAGCTACAGACCTCCGAACGACGCGCTGTCAGTGGCAACATGATCCTTGGATCGAGACGTTCATTTCGGTATATTGAACTCAAGGTTTCAGAATACTTTGGGTTCGGCTGGGTTGGTTCGTACACGAAACCAACCGGGCCCTCGGAGCAGAAACGCTCATACCTTGAGCTACGGAAGTCCGATTGACGTGCTGTCGACTTCGTTGAATTCCTCTAAGTGAGACGGATCTTTTGGATCACTCCACCCGAGGTTTGGATGTAGGTGGAGTATGGTCGGGTTGGTTTTGCCTTAAAAACCAACCGGGCCCCTCGGACGAAAAAGCCAATAACTCTCAGATCGGGCGTCCGATTGACGCGCCGTCTGCGACGTTGAGTTCCTATTGACGATACGGAAATTTTGTATACATAAACCATGGACTTTGTGTCAGTTGATGTATCAGCCTCTCGGCTCGTGGAGCGGACCCTCTCGAACGAGCTTGCTGTGTGCGGGAACCCTAGAGCTGGTTGCGACTGCTACTGTGACTGCGACGATGATTGTGCAGAGATCCTCAGTGGACTACGACGATGACTTTGCAGAGATCCTCAGTGGAATGTGATGATGACTGTGCAGAGATCCTTAGTGGACTGTGACGATGAAGACAGCTAGTATTGTATCCTATGTGGGTCCTAGCTGTGCTGGTCTTGTATCCTATCTGGGTCCCAGCTTAGATGATTCAGTACTGGTCTTATATCCTATGTGGGTCCCAGTATAGATGAATCAATGAAGACAGCTGGTCTTGTATCCTATGTGGGTCCTAGTTGTGCTGGTCTTGTATCCTATGTGGGTCCCAGTATAGATGATTCAATACTGGTCTTATATCCTATGTGGGTACCAGTATAGATGAATCAATGAAGACAACTGGTCTTGTATCCTATGTGGGTCGTAGATGTGCTGGTCTTGTATCCTATGTGGGTCCCAGCATAGATAATTCAATACTAGTCGTGTATCCTATGTGGGTCCCAGTACAGATGAATCAATGAAGACAGGTGGTCTTTTATCCTATGTGGGTCCCAGCTTAGATGATTCAGTATTTATATCTGATCATCCCTTTCACCTTTTCGACGATGTATACCTGTGTGAGCTGAAATACTGTTTACTCTCCTTTGTGGATTGTGTTGTGCTATCCTGTGTGGATTACGTTTTTCTCTCCTTTTTGGATTGTGTCGTGCTATCCTGTGTGGATTACATTTTGCTATCCTTTGTGGATTGTGTTGTGATATCCTGCATGGATTACGTTTTTCTCTCCTTTGTGGATTGTGTCGTGCTATCCTGTGTGGATTACGTTTTTCTATCCTTTGAGGATTGTGTTGTGCTATCCTGTGTGGATTTACGTTTTGCTTTCCTATGTGGACTGGGTTGTGCTTGGGCTCAGATGTTGGAGCCGAACGGAAATTGAGACTTAGGTATATGTATGGGGATATACCAAAGCAGTGTCGGTTGTTACTTCGTGATTATATCATTCCTTTGTGGTTTATCCTTTGTCGATTTTGGGAGACCTTCGGGGGTCTCGGGGTCCCTACTTAGTAGCTTATATTCACCCCTACACAGGCTATGCCCGCACTTCGTTGTGTTGGTTGCAGACGACGGACAACGCTGAATGTGGTGGAGGCTTGCGGAGCAGGACGGATCCTGGAGGTGGACCACTGGGCAGGGCGTACTCGGAGCGGACGGCTGGACCGAGGAGCTATGGAGGCTATCTGTACTCTCCCTTCAGGTGGGACTTCCAGAGGATGACTCGACGCTGTGACATTTCTTTTCAGTTGTTGTTTTCCCGTTTCAGTTGTACTTTACAGTTGAGCGTGTATTTCTGGACCCTTTTACTTTCAGCACAGCTTGTTACAGTTTTTACTTAGTGTATACTTTTCTGCTTGCTTACTCTGTGGTGCTTGTTTACTTTTCAAAGGAAATGCCTTCCCTTTTTACTGGTATTTACGCCTTGATGCTAGTCGCCAACCCCTGGCCTATGGAAGGCGGGCTTGGGGTAGTCACGACACGGGCCACGAGGATGGGTCGTGACACTATCGATGCATCAAAGGGCATTCATTAACCGGTTCCCAACCCATGGGGATTACCTAAAATGGTCCCAAACCCATTTCTTACCTATTTAAAGCATTCCTCATATTGAATAAATAAATATTCCATATTCAATATCCATATCGAGGAATGAATGCTAATCTATCAATTTTTTCCTAAATATTCCAATAACATTCGACGTATATTTCATATGAAAAAAGGATGATAGTTCAAGAGAAAATCATATCCATGAAAATGATATGGATATTTAGGGTAAATAAAATGTTCAATGATCATATGAAAATTGAATATTTAAATGGGACTTAATGGAATAAGGAATTGAATGTTAATACGATCCAAGGCCAAATAATCATAAACCATTCACATGATGAAGAAAGATGTTATTAGAACAACATATCTCCAGTAGTGTAAAATAAAGGGTTATTGTCATTGATGAATATAAATACTATACAAAGATCATTAAAATAAAATTCCTGAGGAAAATATCATTTTATTTTGAGCATCCTTTTAAAAAACCTATTCCATGAAAATAACATTTGAAATAAATTTATTTAAAAATAAAATTTTTAGATTTTAAATTTAATCTTCAAATAATTGATGGAAGGTAAATATGTATATTATGTATAAGGTTAAAATAACATTCCTTTTGCACGATAAAAGATTAGAAAATTGAATTGTTTGGAATGAGAGAAGAAGATTCCTTTGAAAAATTTGGAAAAAGAAATGGTAAATGGGTCATTGCCAAATAATTTTGAAAACATTTTACAAAACATTTTAATAAAACATTTTTTTATGAAAATGATATTTTCTATGAATAAATAGATAAATAAAGCTGAGTTTTCTAAAAAAACATTTTGAGTACAAAAGAGTGTAAAAATGGTACTAAAAATTGAAAACTGTTATGAATGACTACAAGAGAGAAATATTAATGTTTTTATTGAAAAATGGTCATATAATTTCCATTAATGGATATACAATTGAAACAGCATTAATGTTATTATTGAGGAAAAAATCATTAAACATTACAAAGTGTCACATACCATATTGAACCATTTTAAATCATAAACCTAATAAAGAAAAAATAATAAATGAATATTATTAATAAAATTATGATAAAGGAATTAATGATAATATATATATATATATTATTAATAGGGACGCCACATAGTATAAGTATGTGGATAAGAAGACATTTATCTCACAGAAGTTAAAAGTGAGATGTAAATACCTTACCTTACATTTGACTTGTCTCATATGTCTTTTTATTCATAAATAAAGAAATTATCTTAATTATTTAGTTTCAATAATGAATTTTACGTGGTTATGATAAAATTTATTTAAATTGTTACCATGTTATTTATAACTACTTAAAAAATAACTTCACATCAGGTGTTTTGACCAAATTCTGTTCATGTTATAAAAAGTATCATTCGGTAGGTCAACTACGGTCAAAAGAGTCATTATATCACCAGTAAAGAATAATAATAATTTCATAAATAGTATATTTATATATCTATAATAAATTTAAAACCTATAATTAAATCTGGTTGTGAAAAATGAACCAAAATTACAATCAAGGAGACTATATGTCGTATGTATGCATGGGTAATGTTCCAATTTTTAATTATCACTATAGAGAGAATGTAAAAAATGATATACCATTATAGAATGATCATTATATAATAAATAAAATAATATATAATCATATATAATTTTATATATAATTTATGGGATGCAAAATGAATCACATCTTGTCGAGGACCGATATTCCACACGACCACGACCAATGTTATCACTTTTATGTGTAAAAAAGGGTAATAAAGAAAATGATATATATTATATCTATAGAAAAATAATTATGTCACAAATATCATATAGATTTTTTTCAGGTCACATATGATTAATTAAAACAATCAATTTTTACATTCCTTGTATTGTGTTAATGAATCACATTGATTTGAGGGGGCGGTAGTCCACACATCCACAAACGATTTTATCATTTTTACAAAAAATTGAAAGTATAATGATAAGTGTTGTAAAATAATTTAAAAAGATTAAATATATAGAAAGTATCATATATATATATATACATATATAAAATATACATATTATATAAATAGATATTCCTTCATAATTGCAAACCATGAGAGGTAGTAACAGAAAAATGAACAACTTTGTTTTCTGAGGAGATATTTTGACGAACTCATAAATAGTATATTTTTTAGGCACTATATAGATGTGTGTGTGAGAGTAGGTTTAACATAATATTTTAAACATCCTATTATATCTAGGATACTATATTTTTATGCATTCATGGAATTATAAGTGTATATATAGTGGATATTTGAAATCAAATAATATAACATAAAGAATAATGTTACCTATTATTAGGGTAACTACTTTTGGTTTTCACCAAAGTGATTCCTTGTATTTCCTTCTACCCAAGGTGATGATTCTAGGATTAGGTTATAGATTTTTAGTATCTATTTTTATAGCTTTTTTGGTCCAATGTGTCCAGATATGTGTGTGGAAGTGGGATGATTGTAGACCTTTTCATAGTGGAGGAGTGGCACTATTTAAAATATTTAGGAGGGGAATTCCAGAATTTTTTCCTTTTAATGGTGTATCCAATAAATAACCAAGGTTAATAAAAAAGAGTATAGTGTTTAAATATTGAAATAAATTGTCTCTTGGATAGGTTTATAACATATTTTATCCTCTATGTTAATGTTTTAGTCCCTTGTGAAGCTAAACGTCACCTTAATCGTTGTAATTAATTTTAATTACTTTTAATAATTTTATTGTAAAAAATAAAAATGTCCTCATTAAAAATTATAAATTATTATGATTCGAAATATCAAATCTATTTTTCAAAATTATATTTTCATAATTGGTTGAATCTAATTTAAATTTAATGTTTCAGATGGGGTAATAATACGAGTTTTTAATGTAAAAATATCCATAAGATTGCTATGTTTTTATAGTAAATTTCATATTGAAATTGATTATAATGACGAAATTTCGATTAATTAATAAAAAAATTGTCTATTTAAAATTTAAATCCTATTTAAATGTAATTTATCTTTATAAATAAATTAGATGAAAATGTGTTTTTGAATTAATAATCTTTATTTTTCATTATTCACTAAAAAATAAGGCATCAATTAAAAATTCCAATAATTCACAATAACCATATTTTTATGTTTCATTTTCAAATATTATGTTTATTTTGACATTTAATATTTATAAATATTATAAAATTTGGATTAAAAATACATCTCCATTAAAAAGAGGTAAAAGTGTCTTATTTAAAATATTCAATTCTTTGCGTAAATTTGGGGTTGATCTTATAATATGTTCATCATATTTATTTGATGAATATGAAAAATATTTTTCTTCATTAATATCACTCACTAATTTTAATTAGTTTAATTTATTATTATAAATCAACTTTTTTCTCATAACAATATTTTTCTATAAAAATATTCCCATTCATATTCAATTGGCGCTTATATTCATTTTCAATTAATTTATAAACAATGATTTGTTTTTATATTAGTATAAACCATATATTTTCATAAAATATGTAATCTTATTTTTACACTAATCTAATGGCTTGGTTATGTCTTATTATAATAAATAATAATATTTTAATAATATATTGTTGTTTGATAAAACTTAGTCTTGCATGTAATACAAGCCACTAAAGAATCTCGTCGTTGTGTATGTCACACACTAACTCAATATCACATGAATTTAATGCTATAGAATATATTGAATTTATTTTTGGAATATTTTATTCCCTTATGATCTTTATTATTTATGTCATATATGCTATCACCTACAATATTCTTACTTTATATTTTTGGGGTGTTACATTCTCACCACCATAATTAAATATGTCCTTCAAATTTAAACATAATCATAGTAATATAATTTTTTTATGTCCAATTTTTTAAACCCTATATCATGATTAGGTTTTGTAAAAAATCCTTTAGAAAAGTGATAATAGGAAGTATAAAGGTAAAGTGGACTAGCATATGACTATGTCTCTATGTATAAAAAAGTTTTTTGAATATAGAGATACATACAAAGAGAAAAAGAGTCAATATTTATAGGGGTGATTGATGTCATCAATCACAAACAAGTGAATGACCAATAAAAATTTGAGGGCCTAAAATCCATAAATTTTATATGATTCTGAAGATCATCAGTTCAAGAAAAATTAAAGTATTACTACATCAAATTTTTTGATCATTTTTATAATGGTGTACGATTATTTTAGTTCCTTGGAATATAATGAAATATACATACAAGATATATTTCCATAAATGAAACTTCATCCTATTTTTTCATTTGATCGGTTTTACAATTCTTCCATAAATTAATTTTGAAGTCTGAACCAATAAAATACTTTTCAAAATGATCTTAAGTCCCATAAAAGAGAGAAATGTCCAAATATTTGATTTTAACTATTCTCCAAATCCAATATGATTAATACATTAATCACTAAATCTAAAAAGAGAAACTATAGGTTAACTAATATTATTTATTAGAAAAAAAATTTAAATAAAAACAATGACATATTAACTAGAATATTGTGTAAGTTAATGGTTACTGTTAAAACCTTATCATGCATCTATCAAGGGTTCAAGTCCTATGGTCTTGCAAGACTTTATTGGTTTTGACCTGATAAATAGTTTTTCCTTTCATAAAATAGAATTAATATAATTTTAAAAATAAATATGATGGACATCATTGAAATAAGTTTATTCACTTAATATGATTTTAAATAATGTTTCCAATACAACCTCAGTACGTAAATTCTTTATATGTTTCATTTCAACATACGTCCTTACTAGATCTATGGTTTATCCATAATATCATTTATAGGATTTATATATCAAGGAACCATATCTTCAATCTAAATCACCTTAGGTTTGACCTAGGTTATTCATTTTTAAAATCCTACATATTGGTATGTAAATAAAATATGAATTTTTATAAGCATATCCCTCGGGAACATAAAACCATGTGCATTGTGAGGCCCATTGTCATGTACTATGTTAAATTGAGTCTGGCCTAACACATGTTGTTAGAGTTTCAACTCCTAGGTACATATACTCTAGAATTAAATCCATTATTGATATCTATAAATAGATTTATTATCGTAAAAACTACACAATATATATCTAACCAAAACATTAGGATGTTATTATATTTTATTCCTTAAATTTTAGCTTATGGTTATGTTCTCAAATCATTATTTTCCAAAATTTATTTCCCAAGTCTGTTGATGAACTTTCTCTGATACCAACTATAGAAACCCGACCCAAGTTATCCTAGAGCTTCTGTCTACTAACATTACATTGGCATAATTTGATGGAATTAAATCTTTATTGAAAGTGAGTTTAGATATCTTGGTAAACTGGATACATAAATGTGTCACATATTGGAAATGAATACACTAATTAAAAAATAATTTTTCGTCTAACTAAATAACTTCAAGGTTAATAACTTTCTTCCATATATCATATCATTTCATATCATTCATACTTTCTAGATTCCAATGGAAAAAACAATATATGGGTGATCTCAAATGATCCAAAATTTAAAAATATAATGGAAGCAATATTGACTCAATGATAATAATAATTGTGGAATGGTAAATAACTGAACACACATACCATATAATCAATATATGTGAAGGATGTTCATTAAAAATATTGGAATGTTAATAAATGAAAACTCATTCTATCCAAGCAACATGAAATGAAAAAATAAATATATAATGGTATGAAACTGAAACACATGTAATTTAATGAATGAACAAAAAATGAAATTCATCTATAGATATGTCAAAAAAATTTATTGGATAAGTAATAACTGAAAAAAAATGTGGGAAATTCTTAATTATAGGATGTCGTATTTCTATATAAATAGAAACAAAAACATTAAGACCTTTCATATGATGGTTTATATCATTTTGGGTACAAAATTATTTGGTTTGTATAACCTTATCTCTATAATCATTTAATTTCACAATATAGTTTGTAGCAAAATGGTGAAAAAATTGATCGGTTTTTCAAACCCAATTTTATCCCATGAGACTACTAATGCATCTAGGGGGATCTCATAAATCGGTCCCAAACCTGTGGGGATTACCTTAAATAGTATCCAACCCATATATTACCTATCAAAAGTATTCTTTGTATCGAATAAACAATATTCCAGATCAAATATCCATATAAAATGAAAAATAATGATCTATCAAAATTTCCCCAATTAATAAAATAAATTTCAAAGTAATCATTGTATGAAAATGGTATGTGGTTCAGGAAATAATCATATCAATGAAAACGATATTGATATTTAGGGGTATTTCAAAGATCAATGGTCATTGGATATAGAATATAAAAGGGGACTAAATGGAATCAATGATGTTAAGGTGAATATTATCCTTGTCCAAATAATTCATAAACCATACATAAGAGACATAAGGATGGTATCAATATAACATATCCCAAGTAGATTAAAATAAAAGTTTTTAGTAGTTGATGAATAGGAATATTATAAAAATATATTTTAAAAAACATTCTTGTGTAATGTATCAATTTTTTTAAAAACATTTTGTAAAACCATTACATTGAAAATAAATTTTCAGAACATTTTCTTTATAAATTAACCTTTTAAACATAAAAGGGAATCATCAATGAAATGATTGTGGGTAAATTTATACAAGCCATAAAAGGTAAAATAACATTCCTTTCTCATGGTAGGAGGTTACAAATATTCCTAGTTTTGAAAGTGAAAAAAACATTCCATTGAAAAAAGTGGTAAATAAAAAAAGGTAAACAAGCCTTTACCAAATCATTTTAAAAAAATTAAATTTTTTTAATAAAATATGGTTTTTATAAGATGAAACATAATTATTTTAAAGAGAAAAATAATGTTATATTTTATTAAAAACATTTTCCATAAATAATAGGAATACAAAATAGTGAAAAATGGAACTAATATTAGAAAATGGTGATGAATAATAAGAGGAGATGAAAATTAAATGTTATATTAAACAATATTAATATAATTTATATCAATTTTAATACCATTGATACATCATTTTATTTATTTTTAAGTCAAATAATCTATAAATTCCAAAGATCCCCATACCACTTTGAAACATTTTTAATCATAAACATCGTGATGGAATAATATTAATTGAAGATTTTAAATATCATTAATATAATGTAATTAATTATATAATATATAAAAAATTTCATTAAATACACCACACAAAATAATGTTTAACATGACATTTATCTCAAATAAGTAAAATGTGAGATGAAAACCCCTTACCTAGCATCTGACTTGTCTCATGTGTCCTTATATTCGTGAATAACAACATTTTGTTGAATATTTACCTAATTTAGAACATTTTTCATTATAATAATAACTTTTATTTCACGTATTATAATGTTGTATACAACAACATAAACAATTAATTTTACATTAGGTGTTTCGAATAAATTCGATTCATGTGTTAAAAAATAACATTGGTAGGTAAAATATGGTCAAAAGGTAATTATATATCATATAAAAAATTATAATCATCAAATAATTAACATATTATTAATAAATAATTATTTGAAACTAAAAATTAAATATTGTTATGAAAAATGAACCAATGTTACAATCTTGGAGAATGTAGGCCATACGTACGCATGAGTAATGTACAAATTTTTCAACGAATGTTATTGAAATACTATAATTAGTAATATATCATTCAAAAATGATCATTATATCATAAATAAAATTTTATATAATCATGTATAGTTATTTAAATTTAATTCACATGATGTAAATGGAATCTCATCTTGTTGAGGATGTGATATTCCACATGTCCACGACTGACGTTATCACTTTTTAAGTGTGAAAAAGTGTAATAATGAAATTGATATATATTATATTTACATAATAGTAATTATATAATAAATATAAAATATATATTATTTATGTCACATATGATTATGTAAAACAATCCTATATACATTCTACATATTTTTTTGAAAGAATCACATCACTTTGAGGTGGCGGTATTCCATATTTCTACAAATGGTGTTAAATGTTTTACAAAAAATGTGAATTAAACGATATGTGTTGTAAAGTATTTAATGAATAATAATAAAATAATTAATATCATATATATATATATTATAAACATATTTTCCAATATCATTCTCAACCATGAGAGATGGTAATGGAAAACCGACCAACTTCGTTTTGTGAGGGAATAGTTTTCTGAACACATAAATAGTAACTTAGCTACCCTTTAGATATAATTGTGTGTTCATTTTGGTAAAAAAAAATAGAATTAAAATATATTAATATATTTGGGATATTTAATTTTTATATAATAATGTCATAACAATAGTTTACGAAATTTATAATGGAAATAATATAAAAGAACTTGACGAAGAATCTTACCTCTTATTTGGGTAAATCCTTTAGTTTTGAACCAAAGGAATTAATTGGATTTTATTATTATGAAGTTAAGTCCTCTAGGATGATTGGTGGTATTTTTATGGGGTATTTGGGTTGATATTTCTCTAGAAAAAGTTTCCTAAGAGGTTCGAGGAAGTGGGAGGAGTATAGGCCTTTTATATTTGATGTGGTGCGGCACTCTTGTAAATTTTGGGAATGAGAATTCAACCCATATTTTTCCCTTTTAAATTGGATATAATAATAAAAAAAGTATATAAAATAGATTATAGGGTCAACATATGTTCATATAATGGATCTTGGACATGTTAATCTGAAATTTGGCCCCCTAAGTTTAAGGTTTGGTCCCTTGTTAAGATTAATTTCACCTTAATCGTTGTAATTAACTATATTTACATTAACTATTATATTCTGAAAAAAACTCAAATTAACTTATTAGGACATATTAATTATTATTATTTTAAATATGGAATCCATTTTTAATAATTTCAACCAAAAAATTTGTATAAATTAATATAAATTAAATTATGCAGATGGGATAACAATGTTGGTTTTTAATTTAAAAACATCCAAATGAATTCTATGGTTTCATAGTCAATTTAGAATTGAAATTGATTAAAATGACCTAAATTTTATGAATTTCTATAAAACATTATCTAATTAATTATTAAAACCAATTTAATATGTAATTTATCATTATAAATAAATTAGATGAAAAACAAATTGGAATTACTAATTTGTATTTTTCTTAATTAATTAAAAGATAAAACATCATAGAAAAATAAAAAAAGCACCTTAAACAAATTTGTGTGTCTCACTTTCAAATATTATGTTTATTTGGACATATAAGATTTATAAAAGTGCCAAAATATTTATTTAAGATAGGTTCTCAATTAAAAGGTGGTAAACGTGCCTTATTCAAAATATATTATTTTATGCGTAAAATCAGGTTTCATCTTGTATTATGTCTATCTAATCTATTGGATTAAAATAAAACAAATTTTATTACATTAATAACAGTCCCAATTTTTAATTATTTTAATATATTTGTAGAAAAAATATTATAGAGAAAAAAGTTGTTTTTATAAATGTACTTTCTTTAAATTCAATTGTTTATTACAATCATTTCTAATTAAGTTGTAACCCATTAATTCATTTTATATTTTTGAAAACAATATATTTTAATAATCTAGTTAATGCTAAACATAAATTCTTATTTAATTTCTATGTCATGTCTTATTAAATTATATAATAATATTTTTATAATATATTTTTGGTTAGTAAAACCGAGTCTTGCGTGTAACACAAGACATTGAAGAGACTCATTGTTGTGTATGCCTTATTAAAACTCAGAATCATTTGGATTATAATCAATAGAATATATTTCATTTTATTAAAATAGTAAATATATTATAACATTAAGGGATATTATATTTCCTTAAGCACTTTGTGTCGTGTGACATACATTCTATCAAATATAATGTATCTACTCTGTTTTTTTAGGGCATTACAAATATATTTTATTAAATATTTCATATAAATTTATATATGGAGGTGATGAATGTTGTATTACATCAGATCGTGGTCACAGTAGTCTACACATACTCATGAGTGATGCTTTCATATTTTAATTAATGAAAATAATGTAATCCAAATAATAATTTAACATTTAATAATATTTATTTTCTTATAAATTTAATATATATATATTAAATAAATCAATATAATCATCTATGAGGGATGGTGATGAACAATTAAATACAAGGCTTAATGGAGACGTTGGCTTAACATACATATGAGATACAATTTCGTTTCCTTTGGAAGGAAATAAGATATAAATTGGTTTCACATTTATCATGGTATTTTTTTAATTATATTAATTATACCAATGATTTTATATTAATATGGTTATAAATTATTCAGAGGTGGTGGAAGAATAAACAGTATTGAAAGGATTCACTTAAAACAATTACCACTTATTTTGGTGTCCTCCTTTGGATAAATCTTAATTTTACTAGGGATGGTCTTTTGGGGATAATAACTCCTCGAATACATTATAAGCGTATATGGGAATTTAATTAAGTATATATTTGTTAGTATAATGTTATCAAATGTACTATATATGTGATAATAAGAGGTTTCCTTTTGTAGGGGATGGGTGTGGCACCAATGTGAAAACACATAAAATTAAAATAATATAAAGTAATTATCATCACAAAGGGGAAAAATTAACAAAAAATTGGAAACTATATGTTAATTTTTAAATCCACCCATCACATCAAATTTAGGATTTTTCTGATCATATTTTATTATTTATCATTTAGTTTAACCCCCTTGTTAACCCTTTTAACCCTCACCCTAGGGATACAAATTTTCAATGGTAATTATTCATTATAGATAAAAAAATTGAAATTGTTCCCTAATATTAATTATTTTGATTCAAAATATTGTTCGAATTTTCCAATATTCAATTTTGAGAGATGGAATAAATTAATTCCAATATCCCTAAACAGAAAATATAAAAGAGGCATTTACAAAAAAAATTATCTTTCAGCATAAAAATGATTTTACAACAAAAGTAGTTACAAATTTGATATCCATTGAATTTATTAATTTATTAGATAAAAAATATAAGTTTTAATATATTTAGTTAGATAAAAATATAAATTTATCATTATTAACAAGTAAATAAATAAATCATACAAAAATGTTTTTTATTAAAATAAAATTTTAACACGCCTTCCAATAAGTCATACATCAATTTTCATTTTTTAATTAATAGTTTTAAATTCTATATTTAACTACAAATATAACTTGATGGTTGATAAATATTATTATCATGATTTTAGTTCATTCATATATCATATTGATTACATAAATGTTATAGAATTTGTAAAAATTATATAATTCACCAATATAATGACAACTATTTATAAAAATACCAAAAATTCAACATAGGATATGTTCTGAATAATGAATATAAAAATCAATTTTAAAAATTACAATTATAAAAATTGAAAATTTATATATCAAAAAATATATATATAATATATAATGAAAATAATTTTCTCAAACAAAACATTTTTGTTCACACATGAATAATTAGAGTAGTACTTAATTGCATAGGTTATTTTAATAATTATGTTTAGTATAATTGTATATTAATATATATCATTCTATATTTAAATAATTAATTATTGAATTATGTTTTCAGTTTTTTGTATCATAATCTATTTTACAGATAGAATTTATTTAACAATAAATATATTATGAAATTACAGGGTGTTATTGAGTGCCATCAACTAAAACATTTAGATAGTAAAATTATGAAAATGGAGTTTTCAACATCAACACATAGTCGATGTCTTCTACATGGATGTAACCTTATTTGGTTAAACCAACTAAAATTATCATTATATTTGTTCATTCCATTTTGTCAAATTTAATAGTTGTTTCAAAAGGTAACCATTAGGATTTAGTGTGAGATTAAAATTGTTTTTTCAAAAATGTAAAAAAGTTATTAAAAATGTATGAATATGTTTCATGGTAAATGGTTTAATTTATAAACACCATAATTTACCACCATTGTTTTTTTATACTCAATGTGGACCCAAAATATTTTTTCAAAACTGTAGGTTCTAATTTGAGGTTTGACATTGAAAATTTTCTTATGAATTATTTTACCTTATTATTTAATTAATTTACCTCCTCAGGTCAATGGTATTAAGTTCTATTGGTGGAAAAGAGAGATATATAATTTTAAAAAATATATTGTTGATGATATTATTTAATTAAATTTTACAAAAATTGATCTATTTAAATAAATAGTGGGAAACTGTAGAGTTAATTTGACTTAATTAGAGAACATTCACATGTGATGGGAGAAAACATAGTCATGGATAAATTACTAAAATAATGTAAAATCCTACTCAAAACACAATGTTATGAAATGATTATAATCATCAATGTAAGAGTAATAGATTCTTAAATACATGTATTCCATCAAATACACTGATATTACATTTTATATTTTCTTTTAAAATGACCCATTTTTTAAAATCATACACCACACTTAACCCCGGCTTTATATTAATAAAGAAATTATGATACATAAATATGACTCTTATAACCTATTAATTTGGTTAGTGGAAATGAATAAGAGTAACCATATTAGGAACAATATATAATTTAATTTTATATTAATACATATAATTAAAAAATAATTAAATTTACCATTTATATAATTGTTTTTATTAGCAAAATAATAAGAAAAGATTCTTTTAATTCTATAACAATGCATTTCACAAATATGGATTCTATAAGATTTCAAGAAGGATAATTTTAATTAATTTATGACATTTTTTGTAGAATTATTTTAAAAAATTTGCATAACTTATCTAATTATCAAATCATTATTATGAAATATTTAAATTTTAGAATTCTTCATGAAAAATGTATTTTTAGGTGAATGGAGAATGATACTGATTTTGGGGAAAAATATCATTTATTTTATTTTTGTTACAAATTTCCATTCAATTTTTGGATTTCAATTCAAATAATTGTTCTCTTATTAAATATAATTCAATTATGTCCAAAGGAACAAAAAAATACTATATTTTTTTAATTAATTTGTATATTAAAATATTTTATTTCACAAAAAACTATTTTTATTTTTTTTTTCATTTATATAAAAATTAATTTATACCAATTATAGAAATTTAATTTTGAAAAAAAAATTGATAAAATTTTTTTGTATGGTGCTTCGATTTATTAATTAATTATATTTCATTTTTATTAATAATAAGTAGTAAAAAATTGTAAGAATTAGTCATCATTATAAAGGGTAAATTGGTGTTAAAACTATGAATTATTTCTTAAAGATCACACTCAAAAATTCTATTAGTTTATTTGATGAGTATATTCATATAGTAATAATTAAATATTGGTGTTCATTAAATGTTGGTGCAACTTTACTTTGATAATTAATTTTATGTTACATTATCTAAACCATAAATAAGTTATTGATGGTTATAAAGATTTATATTGAAAATGAATGATTTTTTTATTATATTATATGTTTTAAATTTTTAGTAATTACATAATTACCAAGAATTATCTTGTAATACTGACATAGTTCTCCTGAGTATTAGTAGAAAAAAAAAGATAATGATTTCAAACAAATTAAATGTAATATTTTTTTGATGAATTATGTGGTTACATGAATCTCATGAATAATTATAAATAATAGTCCTGGTTAAATTGTTAATATTATAATTTCATTATTATTTTTATCCCTTTAAATAAAAATTTTGTGAACAGTCTTTAGATATTAAATAAATGGTATTTATTGTTTTAGAATTATTTTGAATAATTGTAAAATAATAAAATTCATATTATAAATTATTCATTCTGAAATTTTATTTGATGAATTTATTTCATTATTTTCCTCATTATATTATAATATATAGATCTTTAGTGTCCGTTGAATTGATGTGGAAACATAATATATATCATTATTTCATGTATTTACAATATTATTAGTCACCTCACCAATAAAAGGGAACCACGTATTCTCTATTCTTCACATATCGTGATTGATTTGGTTTATCTGATATATACACAAATACGTTCTTATTATCATTCTACAAATACGGAATCATCATTCATTCCAGTAATACTATCCGATGATAGGTTAAGGTTGGATCCAAATGAAGATTTCTAAAGAGGAAGTTTAACTCCAACTGATTTATTTTGTTCTATTTCTACTTAAACCTCCTTAAATTCAATCCTCAAACTGTTTATTTAATAACATGATAATATTAAATGTAGTTTAATTCTTTTAAGTTTATGTAACAACCACTACTAGAAATGGATGTTTTATCAATGGATTATACCAATGGTTTCTTCAAAGTGATGGTATATTGTAAATAAAGGATACTTCTTCCAACAGTACAAAATATTGGCATTGTGTTAATATAGTCAAGGATTCCCAACGGTTTATATTTTTTAAAATGATTTATATTTTTTAAAATTCTAATTATAATTTTAATGAATTTATATTTCAAATATATCATATATAATATATAATAAAAACAATTTTAATGATTTATATTTTTTAAAATTTTAATTATAATTTTAATGAATTTATATTTCAAATATATCATATATAATATATAATAAAAACAATTTTTTAAAACAAAACATGTTTTTTTCAATGAATAATTAAAGGATTACATCATAAAATTATATAATTTATATTTATAATATTTAATAATTTAATTGTATATTAATATATTTCATTTCCTAAATAATTATTCTTTTTCCACTAACGTTCATCTTTTTGTTCTATAAGCTATCAAATGCATAAAATTTATTAAGTGGGGAAATATAATTTGAACGTATGCAGAATTACATTATAACCCCTTATAATAAGTTTAATCTAAAAATTATATTACTCAATTTGGAAAAATACTGAAAATTTGGCCCCATTACATCCTCATGATCCCTTGTGGCTTTCTTAAATTGATGGTTCCACAAAATAAAATTTATGATATACGAAGTTATTCTCCTTGGTACTTTATCTTCTTGATCTAGAATCACTACCAGTTATTTCACATATGAATTTCCATGCTCTAATTTTACAACCTCAAATTTTAGTATATGTGAAATCTCAGGTGTCTACTTCCTCAGAATAGATAAATTGATTTCAACATGAATTTGAGAAGGGATTAGTAGATGTTTCATGTGATAATATACTATGATGACACAATCTATATTATCATAGTGACTGATACATCTGGAACTTTTTCCCATTATTTAGAAATATCATTAGCTTCTTCTAAGGTGATATTCATAATAAAAACTTGTCACTAACTTCAAACTCTATATCTCACAAAAATTATCAGTATAACCTTTTTATCAACATTGAGAATCAATGATGTGTTATTGATGAATTTAACCTTCTCTACTATTTTTATCTTGAGTAGGTACCTATATATATCAATCTTGAACTTCCTCATGTAATTCTAAAGTTGAAAAGTTTCTCTATATATGGCTCTAAAATTATAGATAAGAGTTTTGATGTGAAAACAATTATTTTTTAAAATCAACCAAATGACTTTTTTTATCCCAACTACTATTAAAATCTATAGATAAATCAATTAGCATATCTTCTTGGGAAAAAAATGGTCCTCTTAGACTGACCATCTATCAAAGGATTATATGGATTACTAAAGCATATCCCCATATTCAACACTTTCAAAATAATTCATTAGAAATTTTATGTGGACCATGGACATCAATTAGATACAATTGATAATGTAACTACATCTACAAACAAATGACATTATTAATGTATATCCTATAAAGTTTTACTAGTAATAAATATTCTTCAATATTCGTGAAATGATCTTACTACATAAGGAAGTCATCTAAAACTCAAATGGAACTATGTAGTTTCAAATTCATTGAGAGTCTGATAATTTAAGACATGGTAATTCTTATCCATTTCAATATATATATGAAAAATACTTTCACCATCCATAGATACTTTTGAAATTCAACATTAACATGATATCAAACCAAGAATCGAAGGATATAGTACACAATATAAATTTTCATGTGGAACCACCAAAACAATCCATGAGATCCTAATACCTCATTGTACATACATAAGGGGTAGATTATGATTGAATATATGGATAATAAAATATTTAATTTTTTAATTATAATATTAAATGGTCACATTTCAAGTTCTAGAACCATACCATTAAATCATGGTGAATGTTGAACTCTTTAATGATCAATACCTTCTTTCTAAATAATAGATCCTCTTTCCGTGCCACTTTAATCGTCACATGGATAGATGGTTAACCAATCATATATGAAAGATAGGAATAATTACCTTTTATTATGATTTCATGTTCCTTCCTTTTTCAATCTATATGTATTGTACCTCTTCAAATCCTCATCATATATAAGATAGATTAATCATTTTGACTCAAAAAATGTATCTTCTTGTTCACCATCCTACAATGGAAATTTATTGAGCTGTCATAATATTTTATCAACTCCAACAATCTCATTTGGTTTCGATTAAAATATTTCCATATGAGTATATTGTTTAGTCATTTATTATTAGTATATATATCATACCGTTAAATATAAATATAATTCCTCCACATTTTCAATGAAAAGTTAACCACTACGAGATCCAAATAATGTGTTTGGTAATTTTTCTTTTGAATCATCAATTACAGTGATGCATGTATTACTACAACGTCAGTCTACCTCTAGTCACACCGCGGTCCGTTATTTAATGCATCATTATATATCGCAATCGTTTAACTACTATAGTGTATTTTTTTTAATTGTTGGAAAACAAAACATCTATTCAGCTCGATGGAAGTCTCATAAAATTCATTTTTTTAAAAGGAACATCGATCCATTACATATAGACATTGATATTGTATTTGATAGCCATGGGAAATTTCCAGAAAAGTTTTTTCCATAACCACCCCATCCATGAATACTATAGATCTCATCCACCATGGATTGTTTGATCCATTTTTCAATAACATCAGTCTTTTATGGATCTACTGATATACCATATTTTGTAATTACATGTCTTTAAAATGATAATTACATTATAAAAATTTTACAAATGAAAAATATGGAAGGAATATTATCCTTCCCCATGGTCTTTAGCGTAATCCCTAAAATATCTTAATGATCTTCCTTGATATATGAATATAAGAGAATTTCATCTATAAATGTTTCCACAAATTGATCAATGTAATCTATAATTACTATATTCATTTTATCTATGGAGATAATGAGGGATTTGGTAATAAAAAATCGTATCACTATAAATAAAAAAGTGTATATTTCTTATATAGAAGTATAAAATTGATATATCTTTCCCTTTTACCAATTACTAATGATAACTTAATTGCATATCAATAGTGAAAAAATATTGAGATCTATATAGTATAGAAAACATGTCATCAATATGGGTTATATGATACTTTTTCATAATAATGATCTTTTAAATTTCTCAATATTAAATAAAAAGATTAATTTATAATTATTTTAATAAAATAAAATGAATAGGTTTACCCCATGGTGATTCACTAAGGAATATTAATACCATTTCGAGATTCTCACTAATTTTATTCATCAATTAATGTTACTCAATTGAGACTGTTATTTTATACATCATTAAAATTTGATTAGAAATAGTTATTAGATAAAAAGATATGTAACATCATGATTTAGAGAAAAACAAGATGACTCTTCTAGAAATAAATTGGAATACTACCAAAAAAATGTAGTACCATTAATTTATTTTTTCTCCCATACTATCGGAGAAAATTTATACATATGAATATGTTGTAATACCCATAGAATGTAAATAATTTCCACTTGAAATTTGTGTTCTTACATTCCACAATATATTATCATATATTGAGTTAAAATATGAAACACGACTTCCTTCCGTGGAAGTCCATATGGGATTTATATATATTGATCCAATCCATTCCAAAAATATCATTAAATTAAACTATATATTGAATAAAATTATTTATAGGAAGAAAATATGAAAAAAAAATTCTGAAAGGAGTTATAAATATAATATGACAGCCTCACACCATTATCATTAGGAACACATATTTTGATATTTATTTTTTGAGGTTCTAATGGGATACTCTTCAAAATCTATTCAGGTATAAATGTGTTGATAGAGACAAGATAAAACTGGAGATTTTCATTTATATATTTGATGATAAGCTTACCTTTCTCCACATAATTCATGTGACCCAATTCAATATTTTTGAATATATAATAAATCACTTTAAATAATTTCCTAGGAGATTGTGGAATCTAATTTTCTTCATTAACCAATGTATTCTCACACTGATCCAAATAATATATAGAATCATGGTAAATATAGAATTGTGTTGTGGGTGGTGATGTTTTAACCATTATTCACATTATTGATAACCACATCATGTACCTTGGACGTTTTTTTCTAGATATAATTAGTTTACACAATTAAAAAAATTACGAGTTTCCATATCGAAATTCCTCATGCTTATTTCAACACATTTGGCATAGAGAAAGGCTAATGTTATTTTCAATATGTGTTTTATTAATAAAATATCCTTAAAATTTCATATTTAACCTATTATCCCAAAAACTATAAGGATAATTGATGGATCTAGCCTTCATTTCTACCTTTAGGGAATATTAAAATGATTCTAGAAATAAATGTATCTTAAAAACAATACATTCAAAGGCTTAGTCATAATCTACTAAAGAATAATTAAATTTTATTTCAAATTTCAATGATAAATTGGTATCCATACATTAAATGGTTGGTGATGATTTAATAATTATAAATAATGGATTAATCATCCTTGTGCTTGAGTTTTAGTAATTCCATCTCCATTTTTGTTTTAAATGTTCAACGATAATACTAATTAAAAATTATCCTTATAAACTCCTCCCAGTTTATGTATTACTCTTCTAAAACTTGTGAATTAATATTGATAATATTCCAATATTAGACATATATACTTTCAGAATTTTACATATTGAATCCAAAATATTGATGTCCTAAGAACTAGAGAAAAAGAAAATAACGTTTTTAAAGGATAGATTCATTGTTAGAAATAAGTGGATGAAAGGATCCACTGATGTATGTTAGACATTACTGTATTAGAGACTATATAACATGTTTCTTATTTCCTGGTCCATATATGAGATCAACATGGTTGACATTATTAATCATTTATTGAGAAATTTGGGATACAATAATCATGAGGTTTTTTACTCCACCATTGATCCCATTTGGTTTCTCATTGGGACATTAACTACATTTACATTCACTACACCATTTATAGAAAATCCACTTATTCCCAACCATTATATAAAATGAATACATTTTTTGAGTATAAATAATCAATAATCAAAGTTATTAATCTCATAAAATTAGAAAAAATTCCCTTGATTTATTAATTTATAAAAAATTAATACCAAACCATAACATTCTAGGTTTAATTCTATCTTTTCAGTGGCTATTTATTATTTGGATTTCATATAGAGATATATCAAAATGATTCACAAGTTTTCATAAATAGAATCTATATTTACCAAATAATATACTATTATAGTGTCAATGAGGTGTTCAGTTCTGCCTTTTTTATACGAATTATATAGATATAGGAATAATACACAATCAACTTGGATTATTACCCCTTTGTAAACCTATTTCAGAGCATCTATATACGAGTATGTACCCCTAAAGGGATTTTATTTCTAGTAAACCACACACTCTACACATTACAAATAATTTAGTATATTTATAACATTTAGAATTATACATAGGTCTCACACTAAAGGATTCTAATCCGAATACTTGAAAATTACTCAACCCTACATTTTTACAAACCAAGGTGACCTAAGAATCACCTATACAAATATTACATAATTTTAGTTTAATATTTAATACATATCATAGTAATATATGATAAATTTCCATGATGTTTTATTGACTATGGAGATAGACACATAATAAAATTATTTTACGAATTATTTTAAACATCCCCCAGAATTATTTTCTCATATCTTACACTTTTTAAACATATCCAACTCAAAACAATTCTTCGTAACATAGTTTAATGGAAACGTAATAATGGGTGATCTCATACACTTAGTAAGGATAGAAAAATTGATTTCAATTGATGATGATACATGAGATTAAGATAACTATAAAGGTATGACTACATGATCCTGGAATCTCATGAGATATAATGATTTAACCAATGCATAAGATGGATATATAATTCTTTTCCCTTCAATTAAATAATGAAAATACATAAATAATGAATCAAAGGTATTTCATAATAAAAACGTTTTACATTTTCACTTTTAATCACTTGGAAATGAATTTTTATGTATCCTAAGATACATTTCTGAAAAGAGTTTTTATAAATAAAAACATCCATACAATGTTTTTGAGAAACATGGATAAGGAATAGAATGATTCTAGCCAAAAAAAGACAAATGATTTGATTTTCATAAAATCATTCTTATTAATTATTAAGTATAAATGTTGGTAAAATTTGATTTTATACTTAAAACCCATATAAATAACTAGATAGAAACAAAATAGAAGGTTTTTATGATATAAATAACATTGAATTTCTCAAATTGGAATTCGAAACATAAATAATCATGATTAAAATGTGATTAAATGATGAAATCATATAGGGAATGTAATTCTAGAATCAAACCCTTCTGAAATAAATAAACATATATGGATTTTTAATCACTATAATTTCAATTAAAATCATCATAAAATACATTCATGGTAAATACATACAGAATAAAAAATAAATAATGAGGGAATTGAACAATACAACTTGGATGGAGCCCTCTTGACATTGCTATTCCTCCTGAAGGAGTTGATCTTTTTCTTGAAGGCACTGTTTGTACCTATTTGCTTCTTTGTGATCTATTGATCGTGTAACACCCCAAGCTTCTAAGGTACGCTTCTCTTTGAATAATGTGATAGCGTGTGTTGTACGCAACATAGAGTTCTAACACACCACAACCAATCAAACTAGCCGTTATGAATAGTAATAACAACTTTTTGAAATTATATATATTTTATATTTCAAAATGGATTTAATTTTTTGGATTCGGAATATCGAAATTATCCTCAGTTGAATTTTTGGTATTTTTCTGAGAACATCCAATTTTTATGAATAGTGAAAAATACTTAAAAACAACTTTTTTAATCAAAATAATTTATAGTGGTAAATTATATTATTGAGTGGTTTTAATGTATAATTAGAATATATTTTGATCATTTTATCCAATGGTGTTCATTAGAATTAATTTTACTTTGAAATTGGACATAAACAATTATCAATCTTTTGATATATATTGTTTCTTAAAAACACGCTATTTGTTGTGACATCGGGAATTAATTATAAAATTAATTAATTCAACATATATTTTTGGAATTTTGTGAAATAGACATCATATTTGAATTAGGAATATCAATTATAGCTTAGGGTGAAATTTTGGCATTGTTCTAAAAAACTTCAATTTTTGATAAATAGTGAAACTACTAAGTGGTAGTTAAAAAAACTGAATTTTTCGTAAAACGTAATTTTACCGCTTCTGTGAATGGAATTTAGAAAATCCAAGAGACACGGTTAATATCAAGAAGTAAAATGTGGTTTAATGAGATGAAAATAATTTTTGGTGAATAGTAACCTTTTATTTTTATTTACCACGGTTAAATGTAAATATGGTAATTAAGGGTAAAAATGATATTAATATTACCCTAACACATGTACTAATTCTATTGGACAAGTGTATCTCGACCAAAAAAGCCTTAGGAATAAAATATTATCATTTAGGTCCACTTGGATTAGATTAGGACATTTATTATTATTTAATTCAAAGAAGAGTTAAAAGATTTAGAATCAATGTTTATTTACTAAAACATTTCTAATATAGGGTTATACATAAGATATATTTTATTGTAAATATTAATTAGAAAGCTAAAACTATTTCCTACATAATGGTATTTTATTTATAATTTTTAGACATTAAATAGTTTAATTTATTTATGACACAATGATGATGCAGTAATTACCATAATTGTGAAAAATTAAAATAATTGATTTTATAAATACACAAATAAATATAATTTGAGACTTTTTATGAATTAAAATAATTTTCAAAGATAATATGACATGTTAGGAATGATTTAATTAAATGTTTTCGAAGTAATCATCTGTTATGAGTTTTAAAAAAATCAACTATTGAATAGTGGCAAAATTGACATAAAAGAATTTTTAAAACAAGTATTATATTATTAATTGATATTAAATTCCTAAAAATCTAATGTTCGGCCAAGAGACTTATATAATTATAGGTTTATTATCAATGGACCACTTGGGGGTCTCTAGGATGTATATCGAATGTTCATTAACCATATAATATAAAAATACAAAGAGACATTTTAAAAGTGAAACTAATTAACTTAGAGTTAATACCTAAAGATAAGGTTAATATAGTAACCCAAACCTATCTAAATTCTATTGGTTGAGTTGTTTTCGACCTATCCCCACAATAACATGTAAATAATCAACTTTCTAGCCATTAGAAACCGAAAATGAATTTATTATAAATTAATATATCTAGCTTTTCCAAAGGTGCCCCTCACCCCTCTTATAAAAGGGAACTCCTCTTTATCTATTCTTTACACCTTAAAAGCATTTTGGTTCAGAAAAACTATTCCCAAATACTCTCCCAACTTCCCTCACTACAACCTAGAGGCCTTAGTTTGATCAGAAAGCCAACCTAAGGAGCCCTTTTGATCAAATCAAAAGGAAGAACCCGAAGAAGAGGTAATGATTTCACCACCCTTTTCCAAGTTCCTTTCTTCTTCCAGTTCTTATTCCTTTGTTGTTACCATTATAAAATAATAACTCCAGTATCATATATATACTGTGATGTTATTATAAATATGGTACAACCATATTCACTATTCTATCCATCCTTTGAGTAACATGTCACCATACGTGCGTATGTACGACTTACCGTCTCCACTTCGTGGTGTAATTATTATTCAATAAATTATTATTTGGATGGGTATAATAATGATGTGTAAATCATAAAAATAACAAATATAACATGATAATGATTCTGTATATATGATATAACATCCAATTATATATTATTTTAATGTCAAAATAAGGATATTATCGATCGTGCGTACGTACGGACTACCGTCTCCACGAACACGATAAGATTCATTCTCCATCGTAATCCATTAAAGTATAATTATCATTTGGTGATTTAAAAATGATTTTTAAGGACTTTATATCATTATGGATATGAATAAGATACAACATTTCCATAAAAACATGGCTTATGTAACAAAACATATAAAATAAAATGCGTAAGTTAACACCTGAAATGACGATAATTCAAAGATATTATTAACAAATCAATGTTAAAAGATCATATATAATATCATATTAATATATATGATTCTTGTATAATTTAATAACAATTATTTCACCATTATACTATAGGTTAACCAACCACAACCAAGGAAAAAGTACAAGGTAAGGGTTATTTCACAATCTCTTCATTATCCGAGGTTGTTTATACGTAATAATCTACTGGGATCTCTTTATCATCCGCATCCATGTTTCTTAAAAATGTATTTCAAATCATTTTTTCTATTTACTAGAATATGAGTTAAAGTAATTTATACCCTTTTTGACTTTTATAAGTTTTTTATAAAGGAATCTTTCTGTCATTTTCAAAACAAGGTCCTTTTTAACCTTTTCGACAGAATTAAGGTAAGAATGTATTTTTAACTTATACAGTGGGTGCGGATATTTTCCACCATTATAAAATCTTCAAAGCTTCCCTTATAAGCTTATAAGAATATTTTCAAAGAAAATATCTTATTTTATAAATATATGACTCTTAAATGATTTCAAAATAGAAAGAGATATTTCTCTAAAAAGAGTTTTGATTTCATCTATGTCAACATCCTTTGATGGATTTTACACTTATTTGAAGTTGATTTATTATGATACAAAACTTCTATATTGTATTGAAGTTTTTGTGATATGTTTGACTGTGGATGTGCTATTTTTATACCATTCATAGTTTATGGTGAATGAATTGACATTTCATTTGCTAGTTTTAATACGAATGTTTATGTTATGTTTAAACCTTTCCATATGGGAATGCATTGGACTTAATATGTGACGGGTGGAGCCCGCTATAGCTCATTGATCCATCGGTAGGTCTCATGAGACAAACTACTGTCTTGGCACCAGGCCTTGGAAAAATCATATTTGTAGTCTTGGCACGAGGCCTTGGCTATGTGGTTATGATAGTCTGGCATTATGCACTCCATCATTATGAAAGTGGTTATTGATATTGCATGTGATTATTCTATTAGTAGAATATCCATGTGAATAAGTAAATGGAATTATTTCATTTTACTTTTGACATACTATGTTGAAGTTCATGTTTAAAAGAATTTTGTTTTAGTTATAAATTGCCTTAAATGTTTCCGCTTATTTTTGAAAGTTTCCCTTATATTGTTATCCTTACTGGGCATTTGAGCTCACCTCTTTTCTATGTTTTATTTTTCCTAGGATGTGAAGAAGTAAGTTATGAATGACCTGCAGGGATTTTATGTGGGGATATGAGTGTGAAATATGGAGACTATGTTGTTGTAGTAGTTTTTCACTTTATGATGTAATGTAAACCTTTATGAATTTATCTAGTGTTTCCAAAGGCTACTTAACCAATCGGTCATTCGAGATTTGATCTTTCTTGTGATCATGCCAATGTTATTTAATAATGCACCGACTCTAGGTAACTGGGGTCGGGGCGTTACAGTTGGTATCAGAGGAAGTTTAGTACAAACCTTGGAAGATAGATTTAGATAATCTCTGATTAGAGAACGTAGACCTAAGATGAACTTTGAGGATTAGTATAGAAGAACTTCCTAGAATTTTGGTATTGTAGAGATTTTGTGAGTTTTCCGAGCAATACATCCCTTTCTGGATACGAGCAGGTAGAGGCGGCTCTGGAACAGATGTACCTAGGGGTAAAACCCGAAAACACCGCTTTGAGCTAGACTCGAACGGGAACTGGTGCACGACAACGGGCCTTGATGCACTCTTGGTTACGACACTCCCGGGGGATATGCTTAGGATAACACTCATTTTCTTTTCAAATCATTATGAAGGGTTTATGAGTGTATACTTCCTCAAAGAAAACATTCTTATGATTATAGATTATATCCATAAATAGTTCAATTTATGTTAAGTATTTTATAAGTATGGGATTATGTATTTTGATTCATAAACTAATCTAGTTTATGCCATTTTATAGAAATGGCGCCTAGTGGAAGAAACGGAAACCGTATCAATGCACGCACTCCATGTAGGGATTGCCCTCCGGCTCAAGATAATTATAGTGGAGATGGTGATGCAACTGGTGCCGATCAGCTAATCACCGTACTGGGACAACTCACTCAGGTTATGAATAATAACCTTACCCGTATGGATCACCTTGATCCTCAACGTGGAGGATCAATGTTAGATCGATTAATGAGGCAACAACCACCAACGTTCAATGGGAGTAAAAATCCCTTAGTAGCTGAGCAATGGATATTTTCCCTAGAGAAAATATTTTAGGCTTTGGGGAGTAGTGAAAGGGAAAAAGTTATCATGGAAGTTCACCGCCTCACTGGAGATGCTGATCAATGGTGGTCATTGATTCAAAATACAAAGGAAGATGATGAAGTATCAAATATGGAATGGAGGGAGTTCAAGGATCTGTTTTTTGAAAAATACTTTCCTCACAACCATCGAGCAGATATGGAAAGGCAATTTATGAGTCTAAGACAAAAGGATGATGAGAATGTCACAAAGTATGAGGCAAACATTACAAGGTTAGAAAGGTATGCTGGAGATTATATACGTAACCCAAGAGGTAACATTGATCGTTTCTTTGATGGGTTAAAACCATTTCTCCGTCGAGCATTAGTATCACAATCCTTCTCGTCGTACGAAGACATTGTCTCATGTGCTATCAAGACCGCAAAGGAATTATCTAAGTCTTATGACTTTAAAGCAAAGCAAGAGAAGAAGAGTCCTGCTGATCAATCTGGGAATGGAAATAAGGGTAAGAAAGGAAAGGTTGAATATCCATCCTGTGGTAAATGTGGTAAGAAACACCCCGGTACATGCTTGAATGGAACATGAGTCTGTTACAAGTGTGGTGAAAAAGGCCACCAAGCTCGTGATTGCAAGGGGAAGAAGGAAGCCACAAACATTTAGTGCTATAATTTCAGGGAGATGGGGCATTATGAACATTAATATCCTAAGCGTCAGGAGAACTTATCTCAAAAAAGGCCAAGGGATCAAGGCCAAGATTATGCTATCACTACTGCTGAGGTAGAAGCTCTGAAAGACATGGTGGCAGGTAATTTAATGGTTTCCTCAAGTTTAGCAAATGCATTATTTGATTCTGGATCATCGCATTGCTTTATATTTTCCCTGTTCTCTAAAAAAATTAGATATTTCCAATTTGATTTAACAAGGGAGTTGTCAGTTAAAACTCTTAAGGGAAGTATCATTGCAACAAAATTTTGTGAATCAGCCCCCATTAGAGCACATAAATGTTCTTTATCTGCTGATCTCGTTGTCATACCTATTATTGAGTTTGATATAATCATCGGTATGGACTGGCTTTCGGACTATGATGCGAAGATTTGTTGCAAGAAGAAAGAGGTTACGATTCATGATGATGATGATAAGGAACACCTTATCTTTAGAGCAAAATCGTCACCACCTAATTCTTATTTAGATCCACCCCCAATAGTTCAACTAAATTCAATTATTGGGGAGGAAGAGAATGAAATGACTATGGTTGAGGAATGGAATGTTCAAATAGAGGATGTACCTATTGTGAAAGAATTTGTAGATGTATTTCCGGAAGATTTACCTAGACATCCTCCAGAATGAGAAGTTGAGTTTTCCATTGATTTAATTCCTGGATCAAGGCCTATATCAAAGACCACTTATAGAATGGCCACTGTAGAATTAGTTGAACTAAAGAAACAACTAGAGGAATTGAGTAATAAGGGATTTATTCGCCCTAGTGTTTCTCCATTGGGAGCCCATGTCCTTTTTTTAAAAAGAATGATGGATCTATGAGGTTATGTATTGATTAAAGGGAGATCAATTCTATAACGATAAAGATCAAGTATCCCCTACCACGCATTGATGATTTATTTGACCAACTTCATGGAGCTCAATACTTTTCAAAGATTGTCCTTCGATCTGGATACCATCAGTTGTGTGTGAAGAAGGAAGACATTCTGAAGACAGCATTTCGAACCAGGTACGGGCATTACGAGTTTACTGTAATGCCTTTTGGATTGACTAATGCACCCTCTGTATTCATGGATTTGATGAATAGAGTTTTCAAGGAGTATCTCGATGAATTTGTGGTGGTATTTATTGATGATATATTGGTATACTCTAAAACCTACGAAGATCATGAAAATCACTTGCGCATTATCTTGAAGACTCTGAGAAGGCATGAATTATATGGGAAGTTTAGCATGTGTGAATTCTGGCTTTAGGAGATTTCTTTTCTTGGCCACATTGTCCCTAAAGATGGAATCTCTATTGATCCTTCTAAGACCAAGGCAATCCAAGAATGTCCAGCACCTACGAGTATAACTGAGGTACGTAGTTTTATTTGTTTGGCAGGTTATTATCGACGTTTTGTCCAGAATGTTTCCCAATTGGCTAACCCATTAACGAAGCTCACACGTAAAGGGGTTAAATTTGTTTGGAAAAAAGATTGTGAAGAATGTTTCGAAGAACTTTAGAGAAGATTAGTCAATGTTCCTATATTGACTCTACCATCGGGGAATGATGGGTTCGTTATTTATAGTGATGCATCGAAGAAAGCACTTGGTTGTGTCCTTATGCAGAATGATAGGGTTATTGCATATGCATCATGACAGTTGAAAATTCATGAACAAAACTATCGAACTCATGATCTCGAGTTAGCAGTTGTGATCTTTTCTTTGAAGATATGGAGGTACTACCTCTATGGTGAAAAATGTGAGATTTATACTGATCACAAGAGTTTGAAGTAAATTTTCTCACAAAAAGAACTCAACATGAGGAAAAGGAGATGGCTTGAATTACTCAAGGATTATGATTGCACGATACACTACCACCCGGGGAAGGAAAACAAGGTGGCATATGCTTTGAGCAGAAAAGATCATGGAGTTTTGAAAAATATGAGAATTGAAAGGGATCCAATTTTCATGGATCTAGTGAAGATAGACATGGGAATAACCAGGGAAGGAGAAACGTCAATGCTTTTTCAAATGGTTTCCAAACCATCTTTACTAGAAAGGATTAAGAGTTCTCAGACTAATGATGGAGAATTTCAAAAGAAGATTAAAGCTGCGAATGATGGGAGACTGAGAGACTTTGTGTATGAAGATGGAATTTTGAAATTCAGGAAGAGACTTTGTGTTCCCGATATATCTGATCTAAAAAGAGAATAGTTGGATGATGCTCATAGTTCCAATTTCTCTATACACCCTAGAGCACCAAAATGTATAGTTATTTGAAGGAACATTTTTGGTGGGACAATATGAAGAGGGAGATTGCTAATTTTGTGTTAAGATGTATGGTTTGTCAACAAGTGAAAGCTGGAAGGAAACAGCCTAGAGGAGTCATGCAACCTCTTCCCATACCGGAGTGGAAATGGGACAATATTACAATGGAATTTGTCATGGGACTACCAAAGACTCCTAGAAGGAATGATGAAATATGGGTTATTGTCAATCGTCTTAGAAAATCAGTACATTTTCTTGCTATAAAAAAAGATCTACCACTGGAACGTCTAGCAAGACTATATATTAATGACGTTGTGAGACTTCATGGAGTACCCCTATCGATTGTTTCTGATCGTGATCCCTGTTTTACTTCAAGATTCTGGATGAGTCTTTAGAAATCCTTGGATACTGAACTTCATTTGAGCACTGCTTACCACCCTCAGACAGACGGACAATCAGAACGGACTATTCAAACCTTAGAAGATATGTTGAGATCCTGCTCACTTGACTTTCAGGGTATGTGGGATCAGTATTTACCATTGGTAGAATTTTCCTATAACAGTAGCTTCCATTCGAGTATTCATTTGGCACCATATGAAGCGTTATATGGAAAGAGATGTCGTACACCAACCTGTTGGGATGACGTTGGTGAAAGGAAACTTGTAGGCCCAGAACTGGTGGAGGAAACGATAGAAAAGGTGAAGGTAATCCAAAATCACATCAAAGCAGCTCAAATTAGGCAGAAGAGCTATGCCGATAATCGAAGGAAAGATTTGGAATTTCAAGTCGGTGATCATGTTTTCCTGAAGGTATCTCCATGGAAGGGAGTCATACGTTTTGGTAAGAAAGGTAAATTGAGTCCCAGGTACATCGGACCTTTCGAAATTCTAGAACGAATTGGGGTTGTAGCTTACCGATTGGCAATGCCGCCGAGTCTCTCCAAAGTTCACGATGTGTTCCATGTATCTCTGTTGAGGAAATACATGCCTGACCCAACGCATGTACTCACTTATGAAGAATTAGAATTGGAACCCGATCTGTGTTATTGCAAAGATCTCGTCAGGATTCTTGATACGAGAGAACAAGTAATGAGAAATTGGATGACGTGTCTAGTAAATGTCTTGTGGAGAAACCATAAGATGGAAGAGGCAACGTGGGAACTCGGGGTACTTATGATGAAGAACCACCCAAGTCATTTCATGATATACGTATTCTAGAAATTTCAAGGATGAAATTATTTGATGGAGGGGAGAATGTAACACCCCAAGCTTCTACGGTACGCTTCTCTTTGAATAATGTGATAGCGTGTGTTGTACGCAACATCGAGTTCTAACACACCACAACCAATCAAACTGGCTGATATGAATAGTAATACCTACTTTTTGAAATTATATATATTTTATATTTCAAAATGGATTTCATTTTTTGGATTCAGAATATCGAAATTATCCAATGTTGAATTTTTGGTAGTTTTCTGAGAACATCCAATTTTTAAAAATAGTGAAAAAAACATAAAAACAAATTTTTTAATCAAAATAATTTATAGTGATAAATTATATTATTGGGTGGTTTTAAAGTATAATAAGAATATATTTTTACCATTTTATCCAATGGTGTTCATTAGAATTAATTTTTCTTTGAAATTGGACATAAACAATTTTCAATCTTTTGATATATATTGTTTCTTAAAAACACGCTATTTGTTGTGACAGCGGGAATTAATTATAAAATTAATTAATTCAACTAATATGTTTGAAATTTTTTAAAATAGACATCATTTTTGAATTCGGAATATCAATTATAGCTTAGGGTGAAATTTTGGCATTGTTCTGAAAAACTTCACTTTTTGATGAATAGTGAAACTACTATGTGGTTGTTAAAAAAACTAAATTTTTCATAAAACTTAATTTTACCGCTTCTATGAATGGAATTTCGAAAATCCAAGAGACACGGTTAATATCAAGAAGTAAAATGTGGTTCAATGTGATGAAAATAATTTTTGGTGAATAGTAACTTTTTACTTTTATTTACCACGGTTAAAAGTAAATAGGGTAATTAAAGGTAAAAATGATATTAATATTACCCTAACACAAGTCCTAATTCTATTGGACAAGTGTATCTCGACCAAAACAGCCTTAGGAATAAAATATTATCATTTAGGTCTACTTGGATTAGATTAGGACATTTATTATTATTTAATTCAAAGAAAAGTTAAAAGAGTTAAAATCAATGTTTATTTACTAAAACATTTTTCATATAGGGTTATAAATAAGATAAATTTGTTTGTAAATATTCATTAGAAAGATAAACTGATATCCTACAAAATGAAATTTTATTTATAATTTTTAGACATTAAATAATTTAATTTATTTATGACACAATGATGATGCAGTAATTAACATAATTGTGAAAAATTAAAATAGTTTATTTTATAAATACACAAATAAATATAATTTGAGACTTTTTATGATTTACAAGTATTTTATAAGTTAATATGACATGTTAGGAATGATTTAATTAAATTTTTCGAAGTAATCATTCTTTTATGAGTTTCAGAAAAATCAACTATTGAATAGTGTCAAAATTGACCTAAAAGTGTTTTTAAAAAAAGTATTATATTATTAATTGATAATAAATTCTTAAAAATATAAGGTTATGCCAAGAGACTTATATAATGATAGGTTTATTATTAATGGACCACTTGGGGGTCTCTTGGATTTATATGGTATGTTTATTAACCATATAATATAAATATACAAAGAGACATTGTAAAAGTGAAAACAAATTAACTTAGAGTTAATACTTAAAGATAAGGTTAATATAGTAACCCAAACCTGTATAAATTCTTTTGGTTGAATTGTTTTCGACCTATCCCCACTTTAACGTTTAAATAATCAACTTTGGAGCCATTATAAACCGAATATAAATTTATTATAAATTAATATTTCTAGCTTTTCCAAAGGTGCCCCTCGCCCCTCTTATAAAAGAGAACTCCTCCTTCTATTTTCTTCACACCTTCAAAGCCTTTTGGTTCGGCAAAACTCTACCCAAATACTCTCCCAACATCCCTCACTACAACCTAGAGGCCTTATTTGGATCAGAAAGCCAACCTATGAAGGCCTTTTTATCAAATCAAAAGGAAGAACCCGAAGAAGAGGTAATGATTTCACCACCCTCTTCCATGTTCCTTTCTTCTTCCACTTCTTCTTCCTTTGTTGTTACCATTCTAAAATAATAACTCCAGTATCATATATATACTGTGATGTTATTATAAATATGGTACAACCATATTCACTATTCTATCCATCCTTTGGGTAACATTTCACCATACGTGCGTACGTACGGCTTACCGTCTCCACGTCGTGGTGTAATTATTATTCAATAAATTATTATTTGGATTGGTATAATAATGATGTGTAACTCAAGAAAATAATAAATATATCATGATAATTATTCTGTATATATGATATACCATTCAATTATATATTATTTTAATGTCAAAAGAATGATATTATCGCTCGTGCGTACGTACGGACTACCGTCTCCAAGAACACGATAAGATTCATTCTCCATCGTAATCCATTAAATTATAATTATCATTTGCTGATTTAAAAATGATGTTTAAGGACTTGATATCATTATGGATATGAATAAGATACAACATATCCATAAAAAACATGGATTATGTAACAAAACATATAAAAGAAAACACGTAAGTTAACACCCGAAACGACGATAATTCAAAGATATTATTAACAAATCAATGTTAAAAGATCATTTATGATATCATATTAATATATATGGTTCTTGTATAATTTAATAACAATTATTTAACCATTATAAAGGAGGTTAACCTACCCCAACCAAGGAAAAGTACAAGGTAAGGGTTATTTCACAATCTCTTCATTATCTGAGATTGTTTATACGTAATAATCTACTGGGATCTCTTTATCATCCAGATCCATGTTTCTTAAAAATGTATTTCAAAACATTGTTAATATTTACTAGAATATGAGAAAATGTCATTTATACCCTTTTTTACTTTTATAAGTGGTTTATAAAGGAATCATTCTGTCATTTTCAAAACAAGGTCCTTTTTAACCTTTTCGACAGAATTAGGGTAAGAATGTTTTTTTATCTTCTATGGCGGGTGCGGCTATTTTCCGCCGTTATAAAATCTTCAAAGCTTCCCTTACAATCTTATAAGAATATTTTCAAAGAAAATTTCTTATTTTATAAATATATGACTTTTAAATGTTTTCAAAATAGAAAGAGATATTTCTCTAAAAAGAGTTTGGATTTCATCTATGTCAACATCCTTTGATGGATTTTAGGCTTATTTGAAGTTGATTTATTATGATACAAAACTTCTGTATTGTATTGAAGGTTTTGTGATATGTTTGACTGTGGATGTGCTATTTTTATACCATTCATAGTTTACGGTGAAAGTATTGACATTTCGTATGCTAGTTTTAATACGAATGTTTATGTTATGTTTAAACCTTTTTTATGGGAATGCATTGGACTTAATATGTGACGGGTGGATCCCGCTATAGCTCCTCGATGCATCGGTAGGTCTCATGAGACAAACTAGTGTCTTGGCACAAGGCCTTGGAAAAATCTTATTTGTAGTCTTGGCACGAGGCCTTGGCTATGTGGTTATGATAGTCTGGCATTATGCATTCCATCATTATGAAAGTGGTTATTGATATTGCACGTGATTATTCGATTAGTATAATATCCATGTGAATAAGTAAATTCCATTATTTAATTTTACTTTTTCCATACTATGTTGAAGTTCAAGTTTAAAAGGATTTTGTTTTAGTTATACATTGCCTTAAATGTTTATGCTTATTTTTGAAAGTTTCTGCTATATTGTTATCCCTACTGGACATTTGAGCTCACCCCTTTTCTATGTTTTATTTTTCCCAGGATGTGAAGAAGTAAGTTATGAATGACCTGCAGGGATTTTATGTAGGGATATGAGTGTGAAATATGGAGACTATGTTGTTGTAGTAGTTTTTCACTTTATGATGTAATGTAAACCTTTATGAATATATCTAGTGTTTCCAAGGCTACTAAACCAATCGGTCTTTCGATATTTGATCTTTCTTGTGATCATGCCAATGTTATGTAATAATGCACCGACTCTAGGTAACTGGGGTCAGGGTGTTACAGATCGAGCATTATTGATACAACCTTATGTAACTTTTCAATTTTGAGCTCGTGTAAACTCATTGCTCCTCGAACATGCATTTTAACTCTTTTTATTTAATAAATTTCTTTGGGGAATGAATTTATTGACCTATTCATATCTCCGCTTGTCTAAAAAAATATATTTTAGTGTTAACTGTTCCATTTTCTATGTATAATCTAGTCTGATGGATCCATTAATTTCACCTTGGGAATGGTTGCAAAATATTAATCATTTAATAAATATAATTTATATTTTAGAAACCCGACCTAAGAGAGCCTAGATCTGTTTTGTACTACCATTACATTGGCATGATTACAAGGAATCAAATCCTAAAGCACCATGATTTTATTAGTCTCTTTAAACTAGATGCATAAATGAGTCTTGTAAAGAAAGTGAATACACTAATTACAAAATAAATTATTTTTTATATAAAAAATATCATATAGTTTATAAATGTATTCCATCTAGAATATCCTTTCACATCTTTCATAATTCATGAATTCTTGGTGAAAATAAAAAAAATAAGGGTGAACTTAAATGTAGAGTAAGGGAAAAATACAGTCGATGAAATAATGAATCCATGAGAATAATAATTAAGGATTGGTAAAAAAATAAACACAAAAACCATATAATTACCAAACATAAAAGGAAGTGCATAAAAATCATGGAAACTAAATAAATGGAAAAATATTCCACGCAAATAACTATATAAGTAAAAATAAATATTTGTAGGTAAGAAACTAAAACACGTTTCATTTAATCAATGAACTATAAATTAACTACCATGATAGATATTTCGATGAAAAATATCATGGATAAATAATAACTCAAAATAAATGTGGGAAATTATTAATTATTGGACACCATGTTTCCAAGGTACATGGAACCAGTACCATATAGACCATTCATATAATTTTTTTTAATATACATGGTTCAAACAAATCTATTTTGTCCAACCATATCACTACTATCACGATCTTTCACAAGATAGTCTATAACATATTAGTTACAAATAAAAAGGGTTTTCCGCCACATTATTTTTTCCCATGAGACTATCTGTAAAGACCCGTAAATTTCAAGGAAATTTTTTTTTCTTAATTTTCCTTGGAATTGTACAAGAACACAGTTTCAGACGGCACCTGATTCCGAGGCCCGGTGTTCCCGGAATCATTTTCCGAAGATTGGATTGGGTACGTTCAGTGAACGGATGAGCGGGTTTTTCTAACTTTTGAACCGGTGCTCGGAATCGAATTCTGATGACACCGATGGAATCGCAGCGCCGGTAATTGCTTATAAATTCCTCTTCCGAAGTTGTGTTTGCTCGGTTGTGGTTTTTAGTTTTCGGGCTTAAAGTTAAGAAATAAAATAATTGTACGACAAACTTTATTTTATTTCACTTAAGCCACTTGGAATCCCCTTGAATCCACTTAAAAGCAGCTTAAGCTGAGTTGAACCGGATAGGATGCTATCCAAAAATATCCTACCCTCTTGGTAGGATATTTGTGAGGTGGGACCCGCATGAGTCTCGCCGTTTCTTTTCTGCTAAGTAACGCACCCGCAAAAACCCGTCATTATGAAAGTCAACTGACGCCTTTTCTTAAATTCTTAATGCACCATTTAATTGGGCAGTTTTGTTCGTAAATTAAATGGGAAGTTTCTTTCGTTAAATTAATTCTGCAAATTAATGGGTCGTTACTTACCTCTTATTCGTTTGTTGGCGTAATAATAAAATAAGACCAACACCGACTTTGGAGGATTACACCTTGAGAGGTTTTTGACAGATGTTCTTGTGCCTTCACCCTTCTTTGTGAAGAACACGAAGAACGTGAAGAACGTCGGCCTCCGACGAAGAACGCCAAACCCGCGGAAATCGACGATGTGATGTCGTGTGCCGCGACGCCGACGTTTCCTCTCCCGCAACATTATTCGGCGACGTTCCTTCCTCCACGAAAAAAAAAATTGATCATCCGTTGAGGTGAGAGTTTCGGATTTCTATAAATTCCTTTGTGGATTTTAACTCAAGATGGATTTAATTATTAAAATTAAATCTTTTGTTCATGAATCACGGAGTTCGTCGATGCGGCACCGGATACCGCGACGATCTCCTCCTTCCGCGACGAACCCCTCCTTCCGCGATGATCAAATCCGCGAAGAACCCACGCGTGCAACTTGACAAGGTAGGTGTTGTTGTGAATATTTTATATTCCCGTAAACGTTTATTTAAAAATTAATGAACCGGATTCATATGAACAATTTTAATTTATTAAAATTGTTGTTTCAAGTGTTGCATAATTCTCCTGTATTTATTATTCTAACGCGGAGGGTGCGGGCCAAACGAACACGGCCCAACAACCCTCCGCCATTTTTCGTGGTTGTGTGGATTTGGAGGGCGATGGAAAATCGTGACGCAAGGGAAATTTAGTGATCCCGCAGTGAAGAACGGAACACGGGAGGAACAATGGCGCAGACGGGAAAGAAAACAGACCACCGGAGCAACTCCGGTGGCCCACGGAAGCGGCCGGCGGCGCGGGTCGCCGGCGCGGCGGCGCCGGCGACCGGAGGCGGCGGCGGCCAGCAGACCCGCAGCCGCGCGGGTCCGGCTCGCCCGCACGGGACGCGGCGACATGCCGGGTCCGATCGATCTAGCGCGGCCCCACGCGGGGCCGCGACACCTCCATACCGCGGGGGCAGCGCCCCGCGGCACCCGGGCTGCTCGGCCGCGCGGCCGAGCCGAGCCAGGCCGGTCCGACCAGTCGGCCCGCGCCCTCGTCGGACCGGACCGGGTCCAGCTGGGACGGACCGGGTCGGGGAGACCCGGTTCGGCCGACCCAGGGGAGGTCGGGCCGGGTCGGCCCGGGCCCGAACCCCTGTCTTCGGACCATTTTCGGTGTTTTGCTCTTAACATAAGCTACAGGCCTCCGAACAACGCGCTGTCAGCGGCAACGTGATCCTTGGATCGAGACGGTAGTTTCGGTATATCGCACTCACGGTTTCATAATACTTTGTGTTCGGCTGGGTTGGTTCGTACACGAAACCAACCGGACCCTCGGAGCGGAAACGCTCATACCTTGAGCTACAGATGTCTGATTGACGTGCTGTCGACTTCGTTGAATTCTTCTAAGTGACACGGATATTTTGGCTCACTCCACCTGAGGTTTGGACGCAGGTGGAGTAGAGTCGGGTTGGTTTTTCCTTAAAAACCAACCAGGCCCCTCGGACGAAAAAGTCAATAACTCTCAGATCGGGCGTCCGATCTACACGACGTCTGTGACGTTGAGTTCCTGTTGACGATACGGAAATTTTGGATACATCAACCATGGACATTGTGCCAGTTTATGTATCAGCCTATCGGCTAGTGGAGCGGACCCTCCCGAACGATCTTGCAGTGTGCGGGAACCCTAGAGCTGGCTGCGACTGCTACTGTGACTGCGACGATGACTGTGCAGAGATCCTCAGTGGACTGCGATGATGACTGTGCAGAGATCCTCAGTGGACTGTGACGATGACCGTGCAGAGATCCTTAGTGGACTGTGATGATGAAGACAGCTAGTCTTTTATCCTATGTGGGTCCTAGCTGTACTGGTCTTGTATCCTATCTGGGTCCCATCTTAGATGATTCAGTACTAGTCTTGTATCCTATGTGGGTCCCAGAATAGATGAATCAGTGAAGACAGCTGGTCTTGTATACTATGTGAGTCCTAGCTGTGCTGGTCTTGTATCCTATGTGGGTCCCAGCTTAGATGATTCAATTCTGGTCTTATATCCTATGTGGGTCCCAGTATAGATGAATCAATGAAGACAGCTGGTCGTGTATCCTATGTGGGTCGTAGCTGTGCCGTTCTTGTATCCTATGTGGGTCCCAGCTTAGATGATTCAATGAAGACAGCTGGTCTTGTATCCTATGTGGGTCCCAGCATAGATGATTCAGTATTTATATCTGATCATCTCTTTCACCTTTTCGACGATGTATACCTGTGTGAGCTGAAATACGGTTTACTCTCCTTTATGGATTGTGTTGTGCTATCCTGTGTGGATTACATTTTGCTCTCCTTTGTGGATTGTGTCGTGCTATCCTGTGTGGATTATGTTTTTCTATCCTTTGTGGATTGTGTTGTGCTATCCGGCATGGATTACGTTTTTCTCTCCTTTGTGGATTGTGTCGTGCTATCCTGTATGGATTACGTTTTGCTATCCTTTGAGGATTGTGTTGTGCTATCCTGTGTGGATTTACGTTTTGCTTTCCTGTGTGGAATGGGTTGTTCTTGGGCTCAGATGTTGGAGCCGAACGAGAATTGAGACTTAGGTATATGTATGGCCATATACCTAAGCAGTGTCGGTTGTTACTTCGTGATTATATCTTTCCATTGTGGTTTATCCTTTGTGGATTTTGGGAGACCTTCGGGGGTCTCGGGGTCCCTACTGAGTAGCTTATACTCACCCTTGCACGGGCTATGCCCGTACTTCGTTGTGTTGGTTGCAAATGACGGATAGCGCTGACTGCGGTGGAGGCTTGCGGAGCAGGACGGTACCTGGAGGTGGACCACTGGGCAGGGCGTACTCGGAGCAGACGGCTAGACCGAGGAGCTGTGGAGGATATCTGTACTCACCCTTCATGTGGGACTTCCAGAGGACGGCTCGACGCTGTGACTTTTCTTTTCAGTTGTTGTTTTCCCCTTTTAGTTGTACTTTACAGTTGAGTGTGTATTTCTGGCCCCTTTTACTTTCAGCACAGCTTGTTACAGTTTTTACTTAGTGTATACTTTTCTGCTTGCTTACTCTGTGGTGCTTGTTTACTTTTCAAAGGAAATTCCTTCCCTTTTTACTGGGATTTACGCCTTGGTGCTAGTCGCCAACCCCTGGCCTATGGAAGGCGGGCTTGGGGTAGTCACGACACGGGCCACGAGGATGGGTCGTGACACTATCAATGCATCAAAGGGCATTCATTAACCGGTTCCAAACCCATGGGGATTACCTAAAATGGTCCCAAACCCATTTCATACCTATTTAAAGCATTCCTCATATTGAATAAATAAATATTCCATATTCAATATCCATATCGAGGAAATAATGCTAATCTATCAATTTTTCCCTAAATATTCCAATAACATTCGACGTATATTTCATATGAAAAAAGGATGATAGTTCAAGAGAAAATCATATCCATGAAAATGATACGGATATTTAGGGTAAATAAAATGTTCAATGATCATATGAAAATTGAATATTTAAATGGGACTTAAAGGAATAAGGAATTGAATGTTAATACGATCCAAGGCCAAATAATCATAAACCATTCACATGATGAATAAAGATGTTATTAGAACAACATATCTCAAGTAGTGTAAAATAAAGTGTTATTGTCATTGATGAATATAAATACTATACAAAGATAATTAAAATAAAATTCCTGAGGAAAATATCATTTTATTTTGAGCACCCTTTTAAAAAACCTATTCCATGAATTTAAAATTTGAAATAAATTTATTTAAAAATAAAATTTTTATATTTTAAATTTAATCTACAAATAATTGATGGAAGGTAAATATGTACATTCTGTATAAGGTTAAAATAACATTCCTTTTGCACGATAAAAGATTAGAAAATTGAATTGTTTGGAAAGAGATAAGAAGATTCCTTTGAAAAAATTGGAAAAAGAAATGGTAAATGGGTCACTGCCAAATAATTTTGAAAACATTTTACAAAACATTTTCATAAAACATTTTTTTATGAAAATGATATTTTCTATGAATAAATAGTTAAATAACGCTGAGTTTTCTAAAAAACATTTTCAAAAAACATTTTGAGTACAAAAGAGTGTAAAAATAGTACTAAAAATTGAAAACTGTTATGAATGACTATAAGAGATAAATATTAATGTTTTTATTGAAAAATGGTCAAATAATTTCAATTAATGGATATACAATTGAAACATCATTAATGTTATTATTGAGGAAAAAATCATTAAACATTACAAAGTGTCACATACCATATTGAACCATTTTAAATCATAAACCTAATAAAGAAACAATAATAAATGAATGTTATTAATAAAATTATGATAAAGGAATTAATGATATAATATATATATATTATTAATAGGGACACCACATAGTATAAGTATGTGCATAACAAGACCTTTATCTCACAGAAGTTAAAAGTGAGATGTAAATCCCTTACCTTACATTTGACTTGTCTCTTATGTCTTTTTATTCATAAATAAAGAAATTATCTTAATTATTTAGATTCAATAATGAATTTTACATGGTTATGATAAAATTTATTTAAATTGTTACCATGTTATTTATAACTACTTAAAAAATAACTTCACATCAGGTGTTTTGACCAAATTCTGTTCATGTTATAAAAAGTATCATTAGGTAGGTCAACTATGATCAAAGGAGTCCGTATATCACCAGTAAAGAATAATAATAATTTCATAATTAGTATATTTATATATCTATAACAAATTTAAAACCTATAATTAAATCTGGTTCTGAAAAATGAACCAGTATTACAATCATGGAGACTATATGTCGTATGTATGCATGAGTAATGTTCCAATTTTTAATTATCACTATAGAGAGAATGTAAAAAATGATATACCATTATAGAATGATCATTATATAATAAATAAAATAATATATAATCATATATAAATATATATATAATTTATGGGATGTAAAAGGAATCACATCTTGTCGAGGACCGATATTCCACACGACCACGACCAATGTTATCACTTTTATGTGTACAAAACGGTAATAAAGAAAATGATATATATTATATCTATAGAAAAATAATTATGTCACAAATATCATATAGATTTTTTTCAGGTCACATATGATTAATTAAAACAATCAATTATACATTCCTTGTATTGTGTTAATGAATCACATTGATTTGAGGGGGCGGTAGTCCACAAATCCACAAACGATGTTATCATTTTTACAAAAAATTGAAAGTATAATGATAAGTGTTGTAAAATAATTTAAAAAGATTAAATATATAGAAAATATCATATATATATATATACATATATAAAATATACATATTATATAAATAGATATTCCTTCATAATTGCAAACCATGAGAGGTAGTAAAGGAAAAATGAACAACTTTGTTTTCTGAGGAGATAGTTTGACGAACTCATAAATAGTATATTTTTTAGGCATTATATAGATGTGTGTGTGAGAGTAGGTTTAACATAAGAATTTAAACATCCTATTATATTTAGGATACTATATTTTTTTGCATTCATGGAATTATAAGTGTATATATAGTGGATAATTGAAATCAAATAATATAACATAAAGAATAATGTTACCTATTATTAGGGTAACTACTTTTGGTTTTCACCAAAGTGATTCCTTGTATTTCCTTCTACCCAGGGTGATGATTCTAGGATTAGGTTATAGATTTTTAGTATCTATTTTTTATAGCTTTTTTGGTCCAATGTGTCCAGATATGTGTGTGGAAGTGGGATTATTGTAGACCTTTTCATAGTGGAGGAGTGGCACTATTGAAAATATTTAGAAGGGGAATTCCGGAATTTTTTCCTTTTAATGGTGTATCCAATAAATAACCACGGTTAATAAAAAAGAGTATAGTGTTTAAATGTTGAAATAAATTGTCTCTTGGATAGGTTTATAACATATTTTATCCTCTATGTTAATGTTTTAGTCCCTTGTTAAGCTAAACGTCACCTTAATCGTTGTAATTAATTTTAATTACTTTTAATAATTTTATTGTAAAAAATAAAAATGTCCTCATTAAAAATTATAAATTATTATGATTTGAAATATCAAATCTATTTTTCCAAATTATATTTTCATAATTGGTTGAAACAAATTTAAATTTAATGTTTCAGATGGGGTAATAATACGAGTTTTTAATGTAAAAATATCCATAAGATTGCTATGTTTTTATAGTAAATTTCATATTGAAATTGATTATACTGACCAAATTTTGATTAATTAATAAAAAAATTGTCTATTTAAAATTTAAATCCTATTTAAATGTAATTTATCTTTATAAATAAATTAGATGAAAATGTGTTTTTGAATTAATATTCAGTATTTTTCATTATTCACTAAAAAATAAGGCATCAATTAAAAATTCCAATAATTTATTATTATAAATCATCTTTTTTCTCATAACAATATTTTTCTATAAAAATATTCCCATTCATATTCAATTGGCGCTTATATTCATTTTTAATTAATTTATAAACAATGATTTGTTTTTATATTAGTATAAACCATATATTTTCATAAAATATGTAATCTTATTTGTACACTAATCTAATGTCTTGGTTATGTCCTATTATAATAAATAATAATATTTTAATAATATATTGTTGTTTGGTAAAACATAGTCTTTCATGTAATACAAGCCACTAAAGAATCTCGTCGTTGTGTATGCCACACACTAACTCAATATCACATGAATTTAATGCTATAGAATATATTGAATTTATTTTTGGAATTTTTTATTCCCTTATGGTCTTTATTATTTGTGTCATATATGCTATCACCTACAATATTCCTACTTTATATTTTTGGGGTGTTACATTCTCACCACCATAATTAAATATGTCCTTCAAATTTAAACATAATCATGGTAATATAATTTTTTTATGTCCAATTTTTTAAATCCTATATCATGATTAGGTTTTGTAAAAAATCCTTTAGAAAAGTGATAATATGAAGTATAAAGGTAAAGTGGACTAGCATATGACTATGTCTCTATGTATGACAAAGTTTTTTGAATATAGAGATACATACAAAGAGAAAAAGAGTCAATATTTATAGGGGTGATTGAGGTCATCAATCACAAACAAGTGAATGACCAATAAAAATTTGAGGGCCTAAAATCCATAAATTTAATATGATTCTGAAGATCATCAGTTCAAGAAAAATTAAGGTATTACTACATCAAATTTTTTGATCATTTTTCTAATGGTCTACGATTATTTTAGTTCCTTGGAATATAATGAAATATACATACAAGATATATTTCCATAAATGAAACTTCATCCTATTTTTTCATTTGATCGGTTTTACAATTCATCCATAAATTAATTTTGAAGTCTGAACCAATAAAATACTTTTCAAAATGATCATAAGTCCCATAAAAGAGAGAAATGTCCAAATATTTGTTTTTAACTATTCTCCAAATCCAATATGATTAATACATTAATCACTAAATCTAAAAAGAGAAACTATAGGTTAACTGTTATTATTTATTAGAAAAAAAATTTCAATAAAAACAATGACATATTAACTAGAATATTGTGTATGTTAATGGTTGCTGTTAAAACCTTATCATGCTACGATCAAGGGTTCAAGTCCTACGGTCTTGCAAGACTTTATTGGTTTTGACCTGATAAACAGTTTTTCCTTTCATAAAATAGAATTAATATAATTTTAAAAATAAATATGATGGACATCATTGAAATAAGTTTATTCACTTAATATGATTTTAAATAATGTTTCCAATACAACCTCAATACGTAAATACTTTATATGTTTTATTTCAAAATAGGTCCTTACTAGATCTATGGTTTATCCATAATATCTTTTATAGGATTTATATATCAAGAAACCATATCTTCAATCTAAATCACCTTAGGTTTGACCTAGGTTATTCATTTTTAAAATCCTACATATTGGTATGTAAATAAAATATGAATTTTTATAATCATATCCCTCGGGAACATAAAACCATGTGCACTATGAGGCCCATTGTCATGTACTGTGTTAAATTGAGTCTGGCCTAACACATGTTGTTAGAGTTTCAACTCCTAGGTACATATACTCTAGAACTAAATCCATTATTGATATCTATAAATGGATTTATTATCGTGAAAACTATACAATTTATATCTAACCAAAACATTAGGATGTTTTTATATTTTATTCCTTAAATTTTAGCTTATGGTTATGTTCTCAAATCATTATTTTCCAAAATTTATTTCCCAATTCTGTTGATGAACTTTCTCTGATACCAACTATAGAAACCCGACCCAAGTTATCCTAGAGCTTCTGTCTACTAACATTACATTGGAATAATTTGATGGAATTAAATCTTGATTGAAAGTGATTTTAGATGTCTTGGTAAACTGGATACATAAATGTGTCACATATTGGAAATGAATACACTAATTAAAAAATATTTTTTTGTCTAACTAAATAACATCAAGGTTAATAACTTTCTTCCATATATCATATCATTTCATATCATTCATAATTTCTAGATTCCAAGGGAAAAAACAATATATTGGTGATATCAAATGATCCGAAATTATAAAATATAATGGAAGCAATATTGACTCAATGATAATAATAATTGTGGAATGGTAAATAACTGAACACACATACCATATAATCAATATATGTGAAGGATGTTCATTAAAAATATTGGAAAGTTAATAAATGAAAACACATTCTATCCAAACAACTTGAAATGAAAAAATAAATATATAATGGTATGAAACTGAAACACATGTAATTTAATGAATGAACAAAAAATGAAATGCATCCATAGATATGTCAATAAAAATTTATTGGACAAGTAATAACTGAAAAAAGTGTGGGAAATTCCTAATTATACGATGTCGTATTTCTATATAAATAGAAACAAAAACATTAAGAACTTTCATATGATGGTTTATATCATTTTGGGTACAAAATTATTTGGTTTTTATAACCTTATATCTATAATCATTTAATTTCACAATATAGTTTGTAGCAAAATGGTGAAAAAATTGATCGGTTTTTCAAACCCAATTTTATCCCATGAGACTACTAATGCATCTAGGGGGATCTCATAAATCGGTCCCAAAAATGTGGGGCTTACCTTAAATAGTATCCAACCCATATATTACCTGTCAAAAGTATTCTTCATATCGAATAAACAATATTCCAGATCAAATATCCATATAAAATGAAAAATAATCATCAATCAAAATTTCCCCAAATAATAAAATAAATTTCAAAGTAAAAATTGTATGAAAATGGTATGTGGTTCAGGAAATAATCATATCAATGAAAACGATATTGATATTTAGGGGTATTTCAAAGTTCAATAGTCATTGGATATAGAATATAAAAGGGGACTAAATGGAATCAATGATGTTAAGGTGAATATTATCCTTGTCCAAATAATTCATAAACCATACATAAGATAAATAAGGATGGTATCAATATAACATATCCCAAGTAGAGTAAAATAAAAGTTTGTAGTAGTTGATGAATATAAATATTATAAAAATATATTTTAAAAAACATTCTTGTGTAATGTATCAATTTTTTTAAAAACCTTTTGTAAAACCATTACATTGAAAATAAATTTTCAGAACATTTTCATTATAAATTAACCTTTTAAAAATAAATGGGAATCATCAATGAAATGATTGTGGGTAAATTTATACAAGCCATAAAAGGTAAAATAACATTCCTTTTTCATGGTACGAGGTTACAAATATTCCTAGTTTTGAAATTGAAAAAAACATTCCATTGAAAAAAGTGGTAAATGAAAAACGGTAAACAAGTCTTTACAAAATCATTTAAAAAAAAATTAAATTTTTTTAATAAAATATGGATTTTATAAGATGACACATAATTCTTTTAAAGATAAAAATAATTTTATATTTTATTAAAAACATTTTCCATAAATAATAGGAATACAAAATAGTGAAAATTGAACTAATATTAGAAAATGGTCATGAATAATAAGAGGAGATGAAAATTAAATGTTATATTAAACAATATTAATATAATTTATATCAATTTTAATACCACAGATATATCATTTTATTTATTTTTAAGTCAAATAATCTATAAATTCCAAAGATCCCCATACCACTTTGAAACATTTTTAATCATAAACATCGTGATGGAATAATATTAAATGAATATTTTAAATATCATTAATATAATGTAATTAATTATATAATATATAAAAAATTTCATTAAATACACCACACAAAATATTGGTTAACATGACATTTATCTCAAATAAGTAAAATGTGAGATGAAAACCCCTTACATAGCATCTGACTTGTCTCATGTGTCCTTATATTCGTGAATAACAACATTTTGTTGAATATTTACCTAATTTAGAACATTTTTCATTATAATAATAACTTTTATTTAACTTATTATGATGTTGTATACAACAACATAAACAATTAATTTTACATTAGGTGTTTTGAATAAATTCGGTTCATGTGTTAAAAAATAACATAGGTAGGTAAAATATGGTAAAAAGGTAATTATATATCATATAAAAAATTATAATCATAAAATAATTAACATATTATTAATAAATAATTTTTTGAAACTAATAATTAAATATGGTTATGAAAAATGAACCAATGTTACAATCATGGAGACTGTAGGCCATACGTACGCATGAGTAATGTACAAATTTTTCAACGAATGTTATTGAAATACTATAATTAGTAATATATCATTCAAAAATGATCATTACATCATAAATAAAATTTTATATAATCATGTATAGTTATTTAAATATAATTCACATGATGTAAATGGAATCTCATCTTGTTGAGGATGTGATATTCCACATGTCCACGACTGACGTTATCACTTTTTAAGTGTGAAAAAGTGTAATAATGAAATTGATATATATTATATTTACATAATAGTAATTATATAATAAATATAAAATATATTTTATTTATGTCACATATGATTAATTAAAAAAATCCTATATAAATTCTACATATTTTTTTGAAAGAATCACATCTCTTTGAGGTGGTGGTATTCCATATTCCTACAAACGGTGTTAAATGTTTTACAAAAAATGAGAAATAAAATATATGTGTTGTAAAATATTTAATGAATAATAATAAAATAATTAATATCATATATATATATATTATAAACATATTTTCCAATATCATTCCCAACCATAAGAGATGGTAATGGAAAACCAACCAACTTCGTTTTGTGAGGGAATAGTTTTCTGAACACATAAATAGTAAGTTAGCTACCCTTTAGATATAATTGTGTGTTCATTTTGGTAGAAAAAATAGAATTAATATATATTAATATATTTGGGATATTTATTTTTTATATAATAATGTCATAACAATAGTTTACGAAATTTATAATGGAAATAATATGAAAGAACTTGACGAAGAATCTTACCTCTTATTTGGGTAAATCCTTTAGTTTTGAACCAAAGGAATTAATTGGATTTTATTATTATGAAGTTAAGTCCTCTAGGATGATTGGTGGTATATTTATGAGGTATTTGGGTTGATATTTCTCTAGAAAAAGTTTCCTGAGAGGTTCGAGGAAGTGGGAGGAGTAGAGGCCTTTTATATTTGATGTGGTGCGGCACTCTTGTAAATTTTGGGAATGACAATTCAACCCATATTTTTCCCATTTAAATTGGATATAATAATAAAAAAAGTATATAAAATAGATTATAGGTTCAAAATATGTCCATATAATTGATCTTGGACATGTTAATCTGAAATTTGGGCCCCTAAGTTTAAGGTTTGGTCCCTTGTTAAGATTAAATTCACCTTAATCGTTGTTATTAACTATAATTACATTAACTATTATATTCTGAAAAAAACTCAAATTAACTTAATAGGACTTATTAATTATTATTATTTGAAATATGGAATCCATTTTTAATAATTTCAACCAAAAAAATTGTATAAATTAATATAAATTAAATTATGAAGATGGGATAACAATGTTGGTTTTTAATTTTAAAACATCCAAATGAATTCTATGGTTTCATAGTCAATTTAAAATTGATATTGATTAAAATGACCTAAATTTTATGAATTTCTATAAAACATTATCTAATTAATTATTAAAACCAATTTAATATGTAATTTAGCATTATAAATAAATTAGATGAAAAACAAATTTGAATTACTAATTTGTATTTTTCTTAATTAATTAAAAGATAAAACATCATTGAAAAACAAAAAAAGAACCTTAAACAAATTTGTGTGTCTCACTTTCAAATATTATGTTTATTTGGACATATAAGATTTATAAAAGTGCCAAAATATTTATTTAAGATAGGTTCTCAATTAAAAGGTGGTAAACATGCATTATTCAAAATATATTATTTTATGCGTAAAATCAGGTTTCATCTTGTATTATGTCAATCTAATCTATTGGATTAATATAAAACAAATTTTATTACATTAATATCAGTCTCAATTTTTAATTATTTTAATATATTTGTAGAAAAAATATTATAGAGAAAAAAGTTGTTTTTTATAAATGTACTTACTTTAAATTCAATTGGTTGTTATATTCATTTCTAATTAAGTTGTAACCCATTAATTCATTTTATATTTTTGTAAACAATATATTTTAATAATCTAGTTAATGCTAAACATAAATTCTTATTTAATTTCTATGTCATGTCTTATTAAATTATATAATAATATTTTAATAATATATTTTTGGTTAGTAAAACCGAGTCTTGCGTGTAACACAAGACATTGAAGAGAATCATTGTTTGTATGCCTTATTAAAACTCAGAATCATTTGGATTATAATCAATATAATATATTTCATTTTATTAAAATAGTAAATATATTATAACATTAAGGGATATTATATTCCCTTAAGCACTTCGTGTTGTGTGACATACATGCTATCAAATATAATGTATCTACTCTGTTTTTAGGGCATTACAAATATATTTTATTAAATATTTCATATAAATTTATATATAGAGGTGATGAATGTTGTATTACATCAGATCGTGGTCACAGTAGTCTACACATACTCATGAGTGATGCTTTCATATTTTAATTAATGAAAATAATGTAATCTAAATAATAATTTAACATTTAATAATATTTATTTTCTTATAAATTTAATATATATATATTAAATAAATCAATATAATCATCTATGAGGGATGGCGATGAAAAATTAAATACAAGGCTTAATAGAGACGTTGGCTTAACATACATATGAGATACAATTTCGTTTTCCTTTGGATGGAAATAAGATATAAATTGGTTTCACATTTATCATTGTATTTTTTTAATTATATTAATTATACCAATGATTTTATATTAATATGGTTATAAATTATTTGGAGGTGGTGGAAGAATAAATAGTATTGAAAGGATTCACTTAAAAGAATTACCACTTATTTTGGTGTCCTCCTTTGGATAAATCTTAATTTTACTAGGGATGGTCTTTTGGGGATAATAACCCCTCGAATACCTTATAAGCGTATTTGGGAATTTAATTAAGTATATATTTATTAGTATAATGTTATCAAATGTACTAGATATGTGAAAATAAGAGGTTTTCTTTTGTAGGGGATGGGTGTGGCACCAATGTGAAAACACATAAAATTAAAATAATATAAAGTAATTATCATCATAAAGGGGAAAAATTAATAAAAAATTGGAAACTATATGTTAATTTATAAATCCACCCATCACATCAAATTTAGGATTTTTCTGATCATATTTTATTATTTATCATTTAGTTTAACCCCCTTGTTAACCCTTTTAACCCTTACTCTAGTGATAAAAATTTTCAATGGTAATTATTCATTATAGATAATAAAAAAATTGAAATTGTTCCCTAATATTAATTATTTTGATTCAAAATATTGTTCGAATTTTCCAATATTCAATTTTGAGAGATGGAATAAATTAATTCCAATATCCCTAAATAGAAAATATAAAAGAGGCATTTAGAAAAAAAATTATCTTTAAGCATAAAAATGATTTTACAACAAAATTAGTTACAAATTTGATATCCATTAATTTTATTAATTTATTAGATAAAAATATAAGTTTTAATATATTTAGTTAGATAAAAATATAAATTTATCATTATTAACAAGTAAATAAATAAATCATACAAAAATGTTTTTTATTAAAATAAAATTTTAACACAGCTTCCAAAAAGTCATACATCAATTTTCATTTTTTAATTATTAGTTTTAAATGCTATATTTAACTAAAAATATAACTTGATGGTTGATAAATATTATTATCATGATTTTAGTTCATTCATATATCATATTGATTACATAAATGTTATAGAATTTGTAAAAATTATATAATTCACCAATATAAAGCCAACTATTTATAAAAATACCAAAAATTCAACATAGGATATGTTCTGAATAATGAATATAAAAATAAATTTTAAAAATTACAATTATAAAAATTGAAAATTTATATATCAAAAAATATATATATAATATATAATGAAAATAATTTTCTCAAACAAAACATTTTTGTTCACACATGAATAATTAGAGTAGTACTTAATTGCATAGGTTATTTTAATAATTATGTTTAGTATAATTGTATATTAATATATATCATTCTATATTAAAATAATTAATTATTGAATTATGTTTTCGGTTTTTTGTATCATAATCTATTTTACACATAGAATTTATTTAACAATAAATATATTATGACATTACAGGGTGTTATTGAGTGCCATCAACTAAAACATTTAGATAGTAAAAGTATGAAAATGGAGTTTTCAGCATCAACACATAGTCGATGTCTTCTAGATGGATATAACCTTATTTGGTTAAACCAACTAAAATTATCATTCTCTTTGTTCATTCCATTTTGTCAAATTTAATAGTTGTTTCAATTAGGTAACCATTAGGATTTAGTGTGAGATTAAAATTGTTATTTCAAAAATTTGAAAAAGATATTAAAAATGTATGAATATGTTTCCTGGTAAATGGTTTAATTTATAAACACCATAATTTACCACCATTGTTTTTTTATACTCATTGTGGACCCAAAATATTTTTTCAAAACCGTAGGTTCTAATTTGAGGTTCGACGTTGAAAATTTTCTTATGAATTGTTTTACCTTATTATTTAATGAATTTACCTCCTCAGGTCAATGGTATTAAGTTCTATTGGTGGAAAAGAGAGATATATAATTTTAAATAATATATTGGTGATGATATTATATAATTAAATTTTACAAAAATTGATCTATTTAAATAAATAGTGGGAAACTGTAGAGTTAATTTGAATTAATTAGAGAACCATCACATGTGATGGGAGAAAACATAGTCATGGATAAATTACTAAAATAATGTAAAATCCTACTCCAAACACAACGTTATGAAATGATAATAATCATCAATATAAGAGTAATAGATTCTTAAATAAATGTATTCCATCAAATACACTGATATTACATTTTATATTTTCTTTTAAAATGACAGATTTTTTAAAATCATACACCACACTTAACCCCGACTTTATATTAATAAAGAAATTACGATACATAAATATGACTCTTATAACCTATTCATTTGGTTAGTGGAAATGAATAAGAGTAACCATATTAGGAACAATATATAATTTAATTTTATATTAATACATATAATTAAAAAATAATTAAATTTACCATTTATATAATTGTTTTTATGAGGAAAATAATAAGAAAAGATTCATTTCATTCTATAACAATGCATTTCACAAATATGGATTCTATATGATTTCAAGAAGGATAATTTTAATTAATTTATGACATTTTTAGTAGAATTATTTTAAAAAATTTGCATAACTTGTCTAATTATCAAATCATTATTATGAAATATTGAAATTTTAGAATTCTTCATGAAAAATGTATTTTTAGGTGAATGGCGAATGATACTGATTTTGGGAAAAAATATCATTTATTTTATTTTTATTACAAATTTCCATTCAATTTTTGGATTTCAATTCAAATAATTGTTCTCTTATTAAAGATAAATCAATTATGTCCAAAGGAACAAAAAAATACTATATTTTTTTAATTAATTTGTATATTAAAATATTTTATTTCACTAAAAACTATTTTTATTTGTTTTTTTCATTTATATAAAAATTAATTTATACCAATTATAGACATTTAATTTTGAAAAAAAAATTGATATAAAATTTTTTGTTTGGTGGTTCGATTTATTAATTAATTATATTTTATTTTTATTAATAATAAGTTGTAAAAATTGTAAGAATTAGTCATCATTATAAAGGGTAAATTGGTGTTAAAACTATGCATTATTTCATAAAGATCGCACTCAAAAATTATATTAGTTTATTTGATGAGTATATTCATATAGTAATAATAAAATATTGGATTTCATTAAATGTTGGTGCATCTTTACTTTGATAATTAATTTTATGTTACATTATCTAAACCATAAATAAGTTATTGATGGTTATAAAGATTTATATTGAAAATGAATGATTTTTTTATTATATTATGTGTTTTAAATTTTTAGTAATTACATAATTACCAAGAATTATCTTGTAATACTGACATAGTTCTCCTGAGTATTAGTAGAAAACAAAAGATAATGATTTCAAACAAATTAAATGTAATATTTCTTTTTGATGAATTATGTGGTTACATGAATCTCATGAATAATTATAAATAATAGTCCTGGTTAAATTGTTAATATTATAATTTCATTATTATTTTCATCCCTTTAAATACAAATTTTATGAATAGTCTTTAGATATGAAATAAATGGTATTTATTGTTTTAGAATTATTTTGAATAATTATAAAATAATAAAATTCATATTATAAATTATTCATTCTGAAATTTTATTTGATGAATTTATTTCATTATTTTCCTCATTATATTATAATATATAGATCTTTAGTGTCCTTTGAATTGATGTGGAAACAAAATATATATCATTATTTCATGTATTTACAATATTATTAGTCACCTCACCAATAAAAGGGAACCACTTATTCTCTATTCTTCACATATTGTGATTGATTTGGTTTATCTGATATGTACCCAAATACATTCTTATTATCATTCTACAAATCCTGAATCATCATTCATTCCAATAATACTATCCGATGATAGGTTAAGGTTGGAGCCAAATGAAGATTTCTAAAGAGGAAGTTTAACTCTTAACTGATTTTTTTTTATTTCTACTTAAACCTCCTTAAATTCAATCCTCAAACTATTTATTTAATAACATGATAATATTAAATGTAGTTTAATTCTTTTAAGTTTATGTAACAACCACTGCTAGAAATGGATGTTTTCTCAATGGATTATACCAATGGTTTCTTCAAAGTGATGGTATATTGTAAATAAAGGATACTTCTTCCAACAGTACAAAATATTGGCATTGTGTTATAATAGTCAAGGATTCCCAATGGTTTACCAAAACTGCTGGGAAATCTTTGGTTCCTCTAGATATGAAAATAGTTTTACTAAACCTATGGTAAAGAGATGCTTTCCCAATAGTTTTTAAAAACTGTTGGGAATGTTTTCCCCTAAATACACAGTACCCCTCTACCCGATTGCAGACCCTACAGACCCTAATCCAAACCTACTCCCAAATTTTTCTCGGCCGTGAAACTCCTTCAAGTCATAGATCTATCTTCAATCAATCAGAATTTTATTTCAACAGTCAAATTTTTAAGTGTTACCTTATTTTTAATTTGCTCCCTTGAATTTTTTCTATTTTATATTTTGACTTTGGCTAAATTTGAGTCCCTATAGTCTGTGGCATACTAAAACCTTTGATTTTTTTTGTTTTTTTCTACATATCAAACATGGTAAAGGGATTGTTTGGTGGGGTGATATGGTAGTTTATATGAACATTAGTTTAGTAGAAAATTGGATTTTTATTTTTTTATAGTTTTTTTATGGAAAAAGGAATAATGGGAAGGGTATTGATATTGAGGATGAATTGTCACCCCAAAACACCCTCCCCCAACCCCACCCCCCTAGACACCAACCACCCCCTGGACAGCCACCCTGGATACCCCCCTAATTGAACACCCCAAAACCCATTCCTTGGACACCTCCCACCCCCTAGACAAGCCCCCAACACCACTTGGACCCCCCCCCCATTGGATAGCCCCACAACACCCCCACCCCCTGGACACCCCCACACCTTAGACAACACCCTCCCCCACCACCTAGACACCCCACCCCTGGACACCCCTATCCCCCCAAGGAGAGCCCCCCTGGACTCCCCCACCCCCTTGGACACCCCCCCCCCAACCCATTGGACTGCCCCCCCACCTATCCCCCTAGACACCCCCACCCCCACCCTCCTTGGACACCCCTCACCCCCATGGACACCCCCACCCCCACCATCCCTGAACACCCCTCACCCCCATGGACAAACCCCTTGCACACCCCCACACCCTTTGTACATGCCCCCTCCCACACCCCCTTGTACACCCCCTGGATATCCCCCCAGACACCCCCACCCTCTGGCCACACTCCACCCCCTTGAACCCCCCCCCCCCCCACCGAACCACCCTTAGACAGATCCCATGGACACCACCACCCCTCTTAGACACCACCACACCTCTTATGTCCTTGGCCCAATTTTTAAATTGGAATTATCAATGTAGTTGATTTCCCCTTTCCCCAATGACATTTCTTAAGATACCCAAAGAGCTTTATAAATTAAAATTTTAATGTTTTGATAAATTTAATTTGTCATGTTTTGATAAATTGAATCGGTTTTTTTGAATAAAATTGATAATTAAAAATGATTTTTACTTATTAATGAAGAAAAAAATTTTAAATAAAATTATTCTATAGGGGATACAAGAGAGGTAGGGGATGTCCAGTTGTGGGTGCTATTCCAGGTGGGGGTGGGTTTTCCAGGGGGTAGAGTATGTAGTGGGATTCGGGGGCTACTGGGTTGTGGGGGAGGGGGTATGGGCTGCCCAAGGAGGGTTGTGGGCAATCCAAGGGGGTCATGGGGATGTCCAGGTGGGGGAGGGGTGTAGCTTATCCAGGGGGTGAGCTATCCAGGTAGTGGTGGTGGGTTTTCCTAGTGGGAGAGGGGTGTGGGGTGTCCACAAAGGGGGTGGGTTGTCTAGGTGGTGGGGGGGGGGGGTTTCCATTTGTGGTGGGTTGTCCAGGTCAGGGTGGGGGGTGTTTAGGTGGGGGCGGGATGTCCCGGGGGTAGGGGAATGTTTAAGTGGGGGGTGTGGGTTGTCCTGGGAGGGGGTGGGCTATCCAGGAGGTGGGTGGGTGGGCTGTCCAGGTGGGGGTGATTGTATTGGCTCTCCAAGGAGGGGGTGGCTGTCCAGTGGGGGGGTTGGGGTGTGGGATATCCAGGTGGGGGTGGGGTGTCCAAGGTTTGTGTGGGGTTTACAAGGAGGGGGGAGTGATGTCCAGGGGTGGTCTAGGGTAGGCATTCCATGTGGGGGAGGGGAAGTGGGCTGTCAAGGGGGGTGGGCTGTCAAAGGGGGGTGGGGTGGGGTGTCCAGGTGGGGGAGCAGGGTGTGGGATATCCATGTGGGGGTGTAGGGGGTAGGGGGATGCAGGGGTGTGGGGAGAGGTTTGGGCTGTCTACTCTGATACTCTACAAAAAAATAGGAATTACATATAAAAAATGTATAGTTTCATTCACACGTTAAGACATTTCTATATGTTCCATAACAGCACTCACCCTTACTCTTCCCAGAAGAAGTGATCTCTGCAATGAAATATCACTCAGGTTCTTATCAACAGTCCATATTGATCTCATACAAATTTAACATTCGTACAACTCCATATCACTTAATGATATGACAACAATCAGACAACCCTAAGTAGTGTCCCATCAAAACATGTCTAATAAAATCTGATCCACGTATGATATGTTGGTGGTGTGTTTAGAATTGGGTGTATTGTGATTTTTATGTATGATATTCATGGTTTACACCAACAGTACTCTTGGTAATCTATAATATGATTGAAATAATGCTACGATTGGATAGAGATAGGTTTTTATGACCCTAGAGAGGGTTTGGACACCCCAACCCCTTTGGAAACCCCCTAGACACCCCCCCCCCCCCCCCCGTAGACAGACCGTCCACAGGCTTGGACATGCCGTACCCCCTTGACATCCCCTCCACCCCCGTTGTAGAGACCTGAAGATTGACGTACATGGAAATTACATTACTTTTGTGGAGTACTTAGTTCATAACAAAAACAGACACACAAGGACCATAATAGTTTATTGTCTTTGGAAACTTGGAACGTAATCTTCTAATCGTGGTGAAAGATCTTCAAAATATCCCATAAAGATCTTCCCTTTTTTTACCTAAAACCTTTCTTTATATCCTGGGGAAAAGAAAACATAAAAGGGTGAGCTCAAATGCTCAGTAAGTGTAAACAAAAGAAATATCAATCACATCATATTCATAAGAACATAACATTTTAGAAATCTTAACCTACAAAAGAGAGCATAATTTCATAGCATGGGCTAAATCATAGTAGTGAAATGAAATCCCAATAATAATAACTTACAACATGAAACATTGTTGCATACACACATGATCATATATAATCATTTCTTTTTAGTCAATACTCATTGCCAAGACTATCTTAGTGGAGAAAGTCCATTTCTGAACCGAGTCACCCTCGTTTCAGTCCTGTTTCACTGAACCGGTATAACCTACCGTTCCAACCATGTTTATCTCATGAGATATAAAATCTTTACCCAATTCATTGGAGGGAGATATAGGTCCCACCAATCTCATAATGATACCATTCTTATGTGTGCCACAAAATCATAAATCATACATCATTGCATAACCCATGTAATAAAAATGGGAATCTTAAACATCATGACATCATAAAACAATTAATATAAGATAACGGAAATCATAAAAATATTTCCATCACAACATAATCAAGTAATATTAGGGATAAAAACATAACCCTTTATTATCTTAGATGGAAAATAATTTTGATAAAACACTTGAACTTTATTCTTGAGGAAAATAGCATTTTTACTTCAAAAACACTTTTACTTTCTTAACATGTCATACAATTTTAAACTAAAAGAAGTTGATTAAAAATAAACTTGAAAACTTGTAAAGGAATATTTTTGGAAATAATGTTTTAAAAATCCATTCATGCCGTATAAGTTAAAAAAAAATTCTTCGTACTTTTGTCGGAATAGTCAAAAAGTACCTCGTACGAAAAATGACAAAATATTCCGTTCATATCCTTTACTAAAAAATCACCGAAGGGTAAAATTGGATTTAAAAAATTGTATGTGGATGGAAATAATATTACATATTCAGGAAACATGGATTTGGATGATTAAATACACCCCATTAAATACTAATGTATAAACAATCTCGGATAAAAATGAGATTGTGATATTTCCCTTACCTTATGTCTGATATGCTTTATACGTATCTGAACCTCCAGTATAATGATTTAAATAATTTAATTAACTTATTAATGAATCATATTCATTGTTATGATATCATATATGGTTCACTTATGACTTTATATTACCCGTTCTTTTGTAAATTCCATGTTAAAAAAGCGTTTTGGGTAAAATCGTTTCATTTATCGTAGGTGTTTGGACTTGTTGTTATTGACATTATTATTACTTATATCATGATTTAATTACTTCCAGAATATCAATCATGATTTATATATCATATATATTCAGTATATATATATATAATAGATAGATAAAAGAAATGAAACACACTGTTCATGGAGACGGTAGTCCGTACGTATGCATGAATGTTGTTTTCCTTTCCTTATTGTCTTGAATGGAAGTAAGTAGATGACATACATATATATATATATAAATCCAGTAGATTTAACATGTAATATATTTAATTATTATTCATTATATATACTTTATAATCATTCTTGAATGGTTAATGCGGATAATGAATCTCATCGCGTCGTGGAGACGGTAGTCCGTACGTACGCACGAGCGATGATATCGTTCTCATGATCGTGAACTTGTGTTGAAGTGTATGTATACTATTTCAGTATCAATATAACTTTATAATAATCATATATAGTTACTCATTACACCATTATACCCATCCAATTAAGGTGGTGGTGGAAAATAGATTACACCATGGCGTGGAGACGGTATTCCGTACGTACGCACGGGCGGTGATTTCCTTTTTCCGTAGGATGGATAGAAGGTTAATTAGAGTTGTTTCATATTTATAATAACATATCAGTATATAATAAATACTTATGTTATTACTTTATCATGAAACAACTAAAGAAGAAGAAGTCGAAAAAGAAGGAAATTGAAAAATATCTGTAATGGATATTACCTCTTTTTGACGCGCCTTTTCTTAACCTCCACGTAAAGAACTAAAGATGGTCTTTGAAGAATACCAGGACCTCTAAGATGATACTAGGGAAGTGGAGAATATATTTTTCAGGGGTTCTCCGAGCTTGAATGCTCAAATTTGTGTGAGGAGGAGAGGGAGGAGGTGCCCTTTTATAAGGGAGGTGAGGGGCACATTAGGAAAATCTCAAAATATTATTTTATATTAAGGTCAAATTCGGTTTATAATGGTTAAAAAGGGTCTTATTTCTAATCTAAAGTGGGGATGGGTAGCAATACACTCATACAATAGGATTTAGACAAGTTTTGGTTATTATTTTAACCTTATCAATTAGATTAAACTCTAAGTTAAATAATTTAACTTTTACCGTGTCTTTTTGTTTTCTTACACTATATGGTTAATAAACTTACAATATCAAGCCAAACTAACCCCAAGTAGTTTATTATTAATATATATAACCTTTTCTAAGTAATTTGGCCTATCCTAAGATTTTTAGGAATAAAATAACAATTAATAATATAATATGTGTTTTAAAAACTAATTTATGTCAATTTTGACACTATTTGGTACATGATTTTTATAAAATTCATAACAGAATGATAAGTTCTAACCAAGTTACTTAAATCAACAATAACATGTCATATTAACCTATAAAATTAGTGTAAGTCATATAAAGTCTCAAATTATATTTATTTGGGAATTTATAACATCAATTATGTCAATATTTCATTAATAAGATAATTACTGCATCATCGTTGTGTCATAAATAAATTAACTTATTTAATGTGTAAAAATTACAAATAAAATACAATTATGTAGGAAATATTTCGATATTTTTAATGAATATTTATAGTCTAATTTATCTTATGTATAACCCCATATTAAAAATGATTTACTTATTAAACTTTGATTTTAACTATTTTAACCCTTCTTTAAATAAATTAATAATAAATGTCCAAATCTAATACAAGTGGGCCTAAATTGTCATATTGTATTCATAAGGTTGGTTTTTGTCGAATTAAACTTATCCAATATAATTATGACATGTTTTAAGGTAATAATAATAACACTTTTACCCTTAATTACCATATTTACTTTTAACCATGGTAAAAAAAGTAAAAAGTTACTACCCACCAAAATATTATGTTCATATCATTGAACCTCATTTTACTTACTAAAATTAACCATCTCTCTAGGATTTTTGAAATTCCACTCACAGAAACGGTAAAATTATGTTTTATGAAAAATTCACTTTTTTTTAACTACCACTTAGTGGTTTCACAATTCATCAAAAAATGAAAGTTTCTAGAAAAATACCAAAAATTAGGCCTAAGCTATATTTGATATTATGAACTCAAAAATGATGTCTATTTTAAAAAATTCAAAACATATTAGTTGCATTAATTAATTTAAAAATTAATTCCCATCGTCAAAACAAATAGCATGTTTTTAAGAGATTATAACTATCAAAAGATTGACACTTGTTTATAACTGGTTTAAATGTGAAATTACATCCAATGACCAAAATTGTATTAAATTGTAAAAATATATTGTAAATATACTTTAAAACCACTCAAATTAATAATTTATCAATATTAGTTATTTCTATTAAAAAAGATCTTTTTAATCAAAATTTAGTAATTTTCACTATTCATCAGATTATGAAAGTTATCCGAAAAGTACCAAAATTTCACCCTAAGCTAATTTCGATATTCTGAATCCAAAAATGAAGTCCATTTGAAAAATAAAATTTAAAAAATTTCAAAAAGTGGTTATTACTATTCATAACGGCTAGTTTTAATAATATTTTAATAGCATATCGTTGTTTAGTGAAACACTGTATTGCGTACTACACACGCTATCGAGGAAGGTCGTGATTGCGTGTAATACAAGAAAATTCAGGGTTCCATGTTGTGAAAGAATCCTTCGTTGTTTTGCATAACAGAATCCAACCATATTTCATTTATACATTGAATATATATATATACTCAATGTTGCGTAGAATAAATATTATCAAAATTGTGTGTAACACGATCCAAGAATAGTGTTGCGTATACTACAAGCTAATGCGGTGTTGCGTATAGTGCAAGGTAATATTGGTTTAGAATACAACACAAGACATTAATGAAATTTAAAGAATATTTTTCATAAAATCTCGGGGTGTTACACCCGTGGAAGGCCCGCCCACCCCCTTGGACACCCAATACCCCCTGGATAGCCAGCCCGCAACCTTAGACACCTCACACCACCTAGACATCCCCCACCCATTGAACCCCCCCCCCCCCCCCGCCCAGACACCCCTGACCCCTTGGACAGCCCTATCACCCCCTTAGATTACCCGCCCACCCCCCCCCCCTGACAGCAGCCACCCTAGTAGAAAGCCCACCCAACCCCCTAGAAACTCACCCACCACCCCCTAGACACCTGCACCCCCTAGAATTCCCCCCACCCCTAGAAACCCCCGACCCCCTTGAATAGCCCTTCCAACCCCATGGATATCCTACCCACCCCTATGACAGCCCCGTCCACCACCCTGAACATCGTGTCCACCCCCATGCACAGCCCCACCCACCCCCTGGATAGCCCCCACACCTCGAGAAATCCCCCCACCTCATAGACACCCCCATCCCCCGGGATAGCCCTACCACCCCCAAGGAGAGCCACACCACCCCCTAGACACCCTATACCCCCCCCCTATACAGCCCCTTGGAATGTCCCCCCCCCCCCAACCTGGCCACCCATGACCCCCCCTGGATAGCCCTGCCACCCCCATGGACAGCTCGTCCACCCCCTGGACACCCCATACCCCATGGAGAGCCCCCCACCCCAACCCCCATGTACATCACACCCACCAAGACACCCCAACGCCCTGGGCATCCCCCCACCCCAGACACCCCCAACCCCCATGGACAGCCTTACCACCCCCTAGACACCTTGTACACCATGGACACCCCCACCCCTTAGGCAGTGTATGTAATCAATTAAATAATCTACTAAAATATAAAATTTATTCGATCAAAAATTTACTCAACTCTTGAATAATTCTCCTCCATATGTATTGATGATCTTGTACACTCGTGTGTAGTTCTTCATAAATATTTTTCTATAATTATATAATTTTTTTCTTTTATATTATTATTCTCATATTGAGTAGTGTGTCAGTTATGGTTTCATATAAAGATAAAAATTATCATTTTCTTAAATATATTTTCGATGAAACATCAATCTTGTTGAATTTATTTTTTTGAAATGAATTATAAATTTTTTTACAGAATATATAAAATTTTTATGTTTGAAACCGATGAGAAATAAGAGCTTTGGGTTTTGATCCTAATACAATGGTTAGTGACTACAAATAAATTATTATCTATCGATATAGATTTGTTATCACTGAATGTGAAATGAACATGAGAACACAACTTGATGGTGTTATTGTTGCTTCCCCAACAGACTGTTATGCTACTGCATCATATAGTAGAACGAGATTTAAAAATGTTTGTTATAATGGAGTCATTGAAACAATAATAATATTGGATTATTATTCTCATGGATGAGTCACAATGGTGAAATGACAGTGTTTTGATTCGATGATGAGGTAGGGAACATTTATGTATGATTGTGGATTTTGAGTAATTGATATGACTCACACTATTAATATTGATTACAAAATGTATTGGCGTCAGTGGAAAAACATGTTTTTAATGTCAAAGACCATATTTAGCAAGAATTTGGTGTCATTATTGATGTAATTCCAAGACATATATTTGATTATGGTGACGATGGAATTGACACTATCCTTACTACAATCGGAATTTATACATTTATTACATTTGATGACTCCAATAGCACAATTTTTAGAGTTGGCTGTGAACCTGAAGTTGTGGAGGGAAATATATAAAATCATCCGTTCATGTTCTAAATTATTTTGGTTTACCTCGACATGGGTAGTTAAGGTTGGTAATATTTAAATTTATTAAATATTGATTACAAATATGTTGTATCCAACTTGACCGTTATGTGATTTTTCAATGTTTATTGGTTCCAATTTTATTTGAATTGAATTTTCTAATTTGGAATTGAACTGAATTATAACCTACAAAACCAAAATTTCTAACATGGTGATCAATGCTTCAACTATGATTTGTATAAAATTAGTATAACTCTAGGACCACTATTTAAAATTTTACCAGGTAATGAACATGATGGTTGAAATCTTCTTCAAAACATGTATTGAAACCTGCTTCATCTACCTGGGCTAAATAAATTATATTTTTCCTTAATTTTGACAACTAATTTACCCCTTATGAATATGGTATAATCAATGTTCCAGGATTTTAATAGACTGATGACACCTACTAAATAACTGTCTTACTAAATATTAAATTTCATTATTATATCTTATATGATTTATTGACTTCATTACATATCTTTTCAAACTCACCTTAAATAATGGATAGTTAAAATATCCATGAATCCCCCTATTCCCTATCATTTATTTTCATTTTCAGTTACACATTACTTATCCTTTTCTATATACATCTATATTTGTTTTCAAATATAGGAAATCATTCCAATTAAAGAGAGGCGATGAAAAAAAATTATGGACAACAATCGTCACATGACTATGCTAGGCATTCCACCATTAGTGCAAGTAGTGAGTATTTTATTTCAAATATGAATATTAAAATAATATATAATTCCATTTGATTATTATTTTTAAAATTTTTGTAGGATCTATATATTAGGCGACAATTATTTAATGATTAGCCTAGTAGTTGTCCTATTACTCAGGGTGTTTGTACGAGGGGGTGGTACGAGAGCTAGACAAACTGGTCGGCGTACCAGATCAGACCATTCCTCTCCCACTAACATACCATCCATCCCACATTGTGTTCTTGGTGTGTCATTAGGTACACACAGGATAATTAGGGCCTCCCATTTTTTCACCTCCCTTTATATCTGAGCCTCCTCACCTGTCCGTACCATATTCTATGATGATTCCCACTCCCCATCCAGCATTCAGATAACAATCCCTATAATCTTATTTTACTTCTCCTTCATTCTCTCAAACCTTTTATATTCCATCTTCTTTGACTCTTGTTCTACTAGAGTAAGTCACTGTAGAGAATTTATCGAGACTGACTCCACCTGTATAGGGTTCTCCTTCAGTTTCTGAGAATCCAGCAGCACCCATTGATCATACTACCACAGTTATACTCATACAACCCTAATAAATTTTTACAACAATATTTATAATCATTATAACATTTTTTGATAAAATATTATTTCATTCATAATATATACATCTACTGATATGAGGCGGGGAGGGGGCGTACAAGCATGTGTGAAGTGTGGAATAGCCATATGTAGTTGATGGTGGACTAAAATGATGATAGTCCAATGATTGAAAAATTAGGGCAGCAATGACCATGTTTTTTTGTGACGGTTTCCAAATACTTTGACATAATTTCAGTCATCCAGCTGTCATGGTGACAGTTTCCAAATAAAGTCATGGATAAATCTTGGGTGGAGAGATTTGTAAAAAAAATCTGTTGAATTTAATGCAATATATTATATTTTGTATTTAAATTAATTAATATTTTTGTGTTCGCTTCGGTTTAATTTTTCTGATGGTGAGGTCGCACAACCCACACATACAAATGATTTAAGTGATATTTGGAGAGATTATAAGAATGAATTGTATATTGGTCAGCGTTCAAGAGTTGACATAGACTTAGAGGCTATCCCGGTCATGGGTGATTGTCTGTTAGAATAGTATCAACATGTGATTACTCCTTGGACGACTAGCCAATTTAAGGTGTTAATTACATTAGAGGTATTCAAAAGAAAATTATCATGTTTTTCATTAATAATAATTATTGAATTTTATTTAGGAATCATCTAGATGAAATAAAAAAACATTAATGCTAAAAAATACCTTCACACATTGGGATGCACTATGATGATAGATCATGAGAGGCAGTAGGTATGACAATTTATAATCATTCTTCAACACTTTTTATTGCTTCCTTCATAATTTATTCGATTTATAAAGTTGTTATATAATTGTTTTATGAAATTAATAATTGTTATCCTATTTTTAATTACGGTTCCCAACATTCAATTTAATTTTATAGGAATAATTTGAATATAGAAGGACATGTACCTCGAGTAAAATGGTTGTGCTCTAGTTGAAGGAAGAAATATGGTAGTGCAAATAATGAACCGACTCAGCAGTAGATTGTATGTTTTACATTGTAGATTTAAAATTTTAATAATAATTTTCAAACTTAATAAACTATTTATATTAGTAACAGGATTCTTTATAGGCCTTTAATTCATAGAACCTGTCAATTTTGGGCCAAACGATCACTTATATCAGGTGTTGACAGATGAGAACCCAGGTAGAGTATGATTCTTACCTAGAAAGAGTATAGTTCTGATGAGGTATTGTCCTTCCTCAGGTATGAGTTATAGTGCCACTAAATAGCAATAGGATAAGGCATAGGTAGAACAAGCTGAAAAAAGGGATAGAGAGGCAGTGCAATAGCCTGCTAGGGAAAACACTGCATTTCTAAAACTAATTGAAGTTTTATGTCCAACACTTCCTCCAGAGTCCATTACTACTTGTGATGAGTATATTTTGTCTATGTGTTCAATATATTCTATAGCAGGTGGAATTTTTTTTGGTGGTCGATGTGATGGCGAGAAAGAGGCTGGGGCAGAGGAGAATGACGGTGAGGAGGAGACCGAGTCTGAGTAGGAGGGCGGGGAGGAGGTCGAGGCGGAGGAGGAGGGTGATGAGGAGGTTGGGGCTGAGTATGAGGGTGAGGAGAAGGGCATTGAGGAGGGTGCGGATGATGATGAGGATGTCGATGAGGATGAGGGTAAGGGTGATGATGATGGTGATGATAATGATGGGGATAAGGGACAGATTGATTTGTTACATTTTTGACTGATATTACTGACCTTTGTTGTTTATTGATATTTTGTGCTGAAATATATGTGTTATTAGCTAGGTAACATTATATTTATTTTTTTATCTATAAATAATAAAACATGACTCAATGATTTGCTGTGACTAATTCACCCATCCCCTGGATAGCCCTGCCAACCACGTAGATAGCCTGTCCACCCCCTAGACACCCCTTACAACCTAGACAGCCCTGCCACCCCCGTGCAAAGCCCACCCACCGCCCTAGATTGCCCTCCCCCTGTGGAAATCCCCCTCCACCTTAGACAACCCACCCAGCCCCCTAGACATCCCCTACCCTCATGGACCGCCCCCACCCTATGTAAACCCCCCCCCCCACCACCCCTGGACACCCCTACCCCATGGATAGGCTCCCCACCCACATGCACACCCCACCCACCCCCCTAAACCCCTCATATCCCATGCATAGCCCCGCCACCCCCATGGATAGCCCACCAACCCCCCTTGACACCCTTTACCCCCTGGATAGCCATGTCCACAGCCCCGGACACCTTGTACCCCACTGGACATCCCCCACCCCTATGGACATCCCACCCACCCCAAGGGATATCCATTCTGTCCTCATGCATAGCCCACCGAACCACATGGACAACACCCCCCCCCCCCCCCCGCATGGATAGCCTACCCACCCCCTGGACATCCCTACCACTGTAGACATCCTCCACCCCCGTGGAAAGCCCACCCACCCCCCTGGACACCCCCTACCCCCCTAGACAGCCTTGTCACCCTCTTAGACAGCTTGCTCACCCCCTGGACACCTCATACCGCCTAGAGTGCCACCACCACCTGGACAACCCTTACCCCATGGACAGCCCCGTCTACCCCCCCTAGATAGCCCGACCACCCACTTCGACACCTTGTACAAACCTGGACATCCCCCACAACTAGAAAGCCCCCCTGGAAATACATGACCCCCTAGATAGCCCTGCCACCCTCGTAGAGAGCCCGCCCACCCCCTGGACACCCCCTACCCCCTGGACAGCCCCACCAACCCCGCGGATAGCCCACCCACCACCATGTACACTGTGTACCCCTAGATTGCCCTGCCCATCCATTGGACACCATGTACCCCCTGGACAGACCCCCACCGGTGTGGACAGCCCGCCCACCCCCTTGGACAGCCTGCCCACCCCGTTGGACACCCTGTGCCCCCTGGACATCCCCACCACACTGATGGACATCCCACCCACCCCCTATAGACCTTGTACCCCATGGACAACCTCCCCCCGGTGGACAGCCCACCAACCCCAGTGGACAGCCCACCCACCCCCTTGAACACCACCTCCCTCCATGGATAGCCCCCCCATGGCCCTTCAAACCATATACAACAAAAACATTCATTGATTCCTACGGAAAAACATACTATTGAAATAAACAGTATTCATAAAAATTTTCTAAATACTCATGATCTTAAAATCCAAGAAATTCATTCCATTAAAACCATTACAGCACCACCACCCCCTGGACACCCCCTACCCCCTTGGACAGCCCCACCACCCCCATGGACATCCCCCACCCCCTGGACATCCCCAACCCTCGTGGATGCCCTCCTTTACCCCCCACCACCTAGACACCACCCCACCCCCTTGGCCAGCGCCCAACCCCCTGGACCACCCCCACCCCCATGGACACCTCCTACCCCCAGGGACACCCCCACCTCTACCCCCTAGACTGCCCCCAACCACATATACTCCCCCACCCCTCCTAGACACCACCCCACCACATGGAATCCCCCCATACACCACCCCACACCCCTTAGACTCCCCCCCTACCCCCCCCCCCCCAGACCCCCATACACCCCCCCCAGACACCCCCCTCCCCTTGGAAATACCCTCCACCCCATACCCTTAGAAACACCATACCCCCATGGATATCCCCCCCAGGATACCCCCCCCATACCCCTGGACACCACACATCACCCCGGACACTCCCACCCCCGGATTGCCCTGCCACTCCTGTGCCCCCTGGACACCCCCACCCCAATGGACAACCCTGACCCCGTGGATAGAATGCCTACCATCTAGACCCCCCCCCCCCCCCACACACACACACCCCTTGGACCACCACCTGGACACCCCCACCCCCAGTGGAAACCCCCTTTCTTGGCCCCCACCCACTGGACACCTCCCAACCATCTAGACACCCCCGCCCCACCCCCCATAGTCAGATGCTCAAAATGTAACTCTAACTATCTTGGGCACTCTGAAATGTGAGTGTCATCTCAGAATTATGAGATTTATGCACCATAAAAATTGAAATGGATTAGTTGGAAGGGTGGTTTCCATGTGAATATTGAAATGGGGAAATCTATGTTTTGGTATATGTCACGGTTGGAAGATTATTTCTATTTATAAGTGAAACTGTAGTTTTTTTTTCAATTTTATGTATTGTTGGCATGTGTGTTTTTAGGTGTATGAAATGGAGAGGATGGGTGGTTGTTGTGTTGTTTCTGGGAAATACACTATACGAATGGGTTATAATCATAGGTAAGGCATATTTTGAATATATCTTTATCTATAGTTTGAATAATCCATTGCTAATACACTATACCAACGGTTCAAAACCATTGGTAAAGTGCATTTCGATAAATGTTTTACCAACAGTTTCAGAGAACCGTTGGTAATACTATATGCCACCAGTTTCTAAAATGTTGTTATACTATATATAATCTATATATACCAATGTTTTTTCAATCATTGGTATAAATATACACAAACAGTTTCTATAAAACAGTTGTCATACTGAAGGTTACACTACCATATACCAACAGTTTGACAATAACCATTGGTATAGACCTTTCCCAACAGTTTAGTAACCAAATATTTTCATAAACGTCGGTATATAGTATACCAACATTTTTATTCATATACCAATTGTTTCAAACCATTGATATATATTGAATTTCCTGTAGTGAACCCTTATCCATCTCATATTCCATATTATGGTAAATAAAAACATCACTTTTGAGTATGTGTGGGCTACAACCTCCATGAAGTGTTGAGTTCGGTTTTTCATCACCTTCATTAAAGGATTTTTATTATGATAGAATTAATGAATATATATCATAATAATGAAATAATTATTTTTCTATAATGATAATATATTACTCATATTCTTACCCTTCCTCCATTAGAAAATGACAATGTCTTTCGTACATATGTGTGGAGTACCACCTACATGAAGTAATCTGATTATTTATTAAAATCCCCATTAATGAATTATTATAAATTTATATTAAATTTAATAAAATTATAATCATATAATTATTAATATTTCATTGTGATTATATACAAACTTATAATAATGGTATGGAACAACTGTACCAAAACATGTATGAAAAATTGAAAATTTAATAAATTAGACGATGTTATTAGTAAATAATTGATAATAAAAAGGTGATAGAATTTTATGATTTAATCATATATGTTATGATATCAATGAATATGGTTTTTTAAATATTAGAAATAATTAAAAATTTATTATATATGAGGTGAAGTGTGTGTGCAAAGATTGTTGGACTGAAGGTAAGGGTACATTTACCTCACATCCACTATAATGAGACATGTTTTACATTATTCACATAATTTATTTCACATGGTTTATAAAATTATTCATTTACACATTATTTCATGAGTTACTCTTTATCCATTGAATGCATGATTATTTATTCATTTTTTCTCTTTTAAGGGGGTTTGATTCAAATGTTACCAAACTAGGAAGGATTTATTTCATTATATCATTTTCAATTGAGATTGTTTATTTTAAATTATTTGTTGAAATAGTTTTATGATATATTCTCCACAAATATAATATATTTTCATATAAATTGTTTATTTATATGGTTTCTAGGTTTTCTTCCAATTTGAAGTTCTTTTATTTTTAAAATGATCAAAAAAATGATTCTCGGTAAAATCAATCCAATTTATTCTGTATCAATTAACTATTTATTCCATGTCTATATACTTTCAAATGCTTTCTATAATGTTCTTCCCTTTCATGTATGATTGTATAACGTGATTTTCAATAATATTTGATTTTATTTTCAATACAATAAATTTAATATTCTAGTATTTTAATAAAAGATGTAATTTTGGACTTTTTACTAAATGTGTGTATGGATTCTTCATTTTTAAAATTTTTTGGATGAATTTATTTTACCGTCATCATGATGAAAATTTCCTTTGATGCTTTAATTAAAATTTTCCATTGTTATTTTCAATGAAAATAATTTTTTAAATAATATTGACATTTTCTGTATTTAAATATACCAAAAGAAAAATTTATTTTCTCATTTTACAAATAAATATTTCAATATTTATTTGAACGTATTAATATATATGTTGATGCCCTTTTATGTTTCATATGATTAAACATTGATAAAATATAATGATACTATTTTTGTACTTTATCTGGATGGATTATCATTATGAAACTAGTGTCCTTTCCATAGTTTATAAAATGAATAATATATGGTGTTTTATCATTTAATACTAATTCACGGTTTTATAGTCATTAACATTATGTTTTTCACATTGTATATCATTATCCATCATTTCCTTGGACATTATTTTATCCTCCAACATTATATTTTATATATCTGGATTTATATGGTACCCTTTCCTCTACTTTTATGTTTTCATAATTGTATACCCTTTCTATTTATATTATCCATTGAAGTAATCATATTAAGAATTTTATTTCATTAGATGTAAAAAATATATATTATTGATTCAAAATGGATAATTATGGATTTATATTTAAATAATGATTGATCACTTGAGTTATGGTCTCCCATTGGAGGCCTAAAAGGGATTAATTCTCAAAGATTTTCCCCCTAAATTCTAAATAATGATTGATCACTTGAGTTCTTGGAGCTTTAACATAGCTCCTTGATAGTGTAACCATACTCCGCACTTTTTACTGGTCTTATCCACTTCACAACAATTTTATCATGTAATGTAGTCTGAAAGGCTTGAACATTTGAGATTAGTCTTAGAACCTCTCATAGATAGAAAGTATAGATCATCAACCTTTATGCATAAAAAGATGTTTAATGGAAGGCTCTAACCATTGAGAAAATCATGGAGTAGATTTGGGTAGTCAGTCTTCACATATCCTTCAATAATCATACAGGTGGACCTACTACTTAATCCATGAGTAGATCAACTAATTTAAAGAATAATAAGTCCCTAGACATATGACATCACTACAGTATCAAAGTGGATAATAGTCTAGATTATTGAGATCCTTTTGGAGGTGACCCAAAGTGATTCAAGTAATGGATATTGGACACTACAGTGGGGTCTTCTTAGAACCAAAGAGTCACTTTTAAATGATTGGTTATCAATAATTGTTCTGCACTATAGCATTAAGGATGAGGTTATATAGGGGTTCATGATAGGTTTGATCTTCATATTAGGGATCTCACTGAGCTTCTTAGTTGTGGAGTCATACTAGTCATGAACATCAATTCTTGGGTTGTGGAGTTGGGGAAATACATGCGTATATGGTAGATATAATCCCAAAATATATTGGAGGGGTTCCATGTATATCATGATGTGTAGTCATGATAAAATCCCCTTTTTCAATTACATTGTTTGATATTGGTGCTTAAAATTATTATATATCTTCCAATGTAGTTACAACACATTACCTACCATTCAATTTATCATATCAGTTAGTCTCCATTAATAGAACATTTTTTATGAAAGTGGACCATCTCTAGAGATGTCCTGAGTATTCTATAGATTTAATTGGTTATAGACCACATTGGAATATTTTGATATAGGATATGATGACCTTTTATTTGATTCGTGGTATAGACTTCTTGAACAACTTTTGAGCTGCATTGATATCTATCATTGATTTCTGTTGTTTACCTTGCAAAAGAGAGAGATATATGTTTTTAAAAATGAGTGGGAAGTGGGAGCAATGAAAATTGGACCATAGTTGACTCAACTAGGGATAAACATGGAATATTTGGATGTCTTGGTTCACTCATAGCAATTACTTCCAAACCAGCACCCCCCCCCAACATTACCTCCTGTCGTGAATCTCTATCATGATGTTTTTCTTGACACCCTTACATGAATTATTCGTGATATATGAGTTGAATTTTATAAAGATGTCATACATGGTGTGGAACCCATTTCGATACCCATGTATCATTTTGACCCATCCAAAATGAATTTACTCAAGGTAATTATTCATGGCATGAATTGGAAGGGATTTATTAGTATGAGTAATTCACTATGAGGTGAACCTATGTTGTTCAATAAGTATGAAGATGAAAACATTAATATCTGAATCGATTCATGAAAGATGAATTATGTGACAGAAAAGAAGTGATACACTTCTTATAGTATCAATTATATTTTGTATTAGATATGGGATCCTAGTGGTTCTTCAATTATGATCCTCAATCGAGCTATCATCAATTGTGAGTTATAGGGGTGGAAAATTTGATGATAGGTTTTTTATGAAGGTATGGGTTGTATGATTACTTGGTGACCCATTTCAACTTAAAAACACATTGGAATAGTTCATGGATCTGTTGAAAGAGATCCCACATGAATATCTATACTAGTTCCTCATGGTGTTCATTGATGATGTCCACATCTACTCACTTACACCAGATAAGCATTCTAGGCACCTACAGACAGTTATTTTTTAAAGTAATCCCCTAAATGTGTTTGAGATCAGTATTTTTCTAGACCACCCTTGATATTACCAATGATTTGTTGTGGAATTATCATAACTATCATTAAGCATTACAAAATTTACAAATAAGGGAGTATAATTCATGTGGTTTGACCAATGTGAAAAGACATTACTTGATTTGAAGATAATTTTTATTATAGATCCTATATTGGAACACAGTGAGATTGAGGTTGGTTGTGAAGTGCATAGTAATCATTCAGAAATTGTTCTCGGAGTGGTGTCGATACATAGAGAGTATATAGTACACTTCAGATCATTTCAACTATATCCCCATGAGTGGAACTACCCAGAACATGAATTAACATTGGTGGCTATGATTAATGACTTCAACTACTGGTGACACTTTATATTCAGAGAGGGATTTGTTTACTACACCGAACATATGAGCCTTCACTATATATATACTCGTAGAGGGACCTGAACCTAAGCTATAGGTTTTATGTTTAGTGTTTTTATATGTTCAAATTTGAGATGTATTATACATATGAAAAAGGTATCATTTTTCTAATTCTCTTAGCTATTAAAAATAATTTGACCAAGATCATAGTGATAATCCTAGAGAGGTGTAGAGGAGATTTATGAGATTTTTGGAAGATTGTAGTATATATACTTTGTATGATCTGGGATCTGCAACTTGTTCCCCTTTAGTGATCAAATCCCCACTTATGGATCATATGAGTACTAGATAAGAGTCAGACCTAGAATAAACTATCTTAAGTGAATAGATATCTAGAGGTGACTTGATACCCGAGTGTTCTTTGAGCAAAAATTATGTTACCATGGTACATAGGATATTATTTTCCATGATTTTATTAGAGGAGAGTTGAGGAGGGTTTACCATACTTATAGATGGATAGTAAATTCTAGATAAATGAATATTTATGATGACATCATGTGTTAGTTATGTTGTCCATGGATAAAGAGGTACATTTTTCTTCATCTCCCAATACCATACTTTTCTGAGGGTGGTGGATGAAAAATAACATTTGGTGGTATTCTCCATAGAATTCTTCTTCCAAGGTGTAAGCAGGAATATTTCATGTTGGAATTTTTTATGGGGTTATCTGGTACCAAAAGTATTCGTGACACTTTTGGGAAGTTTTTTATCAGTTGATGAATGATTCCTACTTATAACCAATACTGAAGACACACACAGTGAAGGATCTGAAAAATATTGATGTTTATGAGATCATACACTTACAAAGACTCCCCATGAGAATTGTTTCAGATAGAGATGAGTGTTTCCCATTTTGATTTTGGAATGGATTTCTAAAAAGACCTTGGAACTCATCTAATAATGAGCGCTGTATACCATCATTAGATAGATGGACATTCCAAATCAATGATACACATATTTGAGGATATTTTATGACCATTAATTTTAGACATTAGTGTATATTTCATTGAACCCGTGAAAATTGTTTACTTTTTCATCATAAATGGTTACCAAGTATCGATTTAGGTGGAACCATATAAAGCTATTTATGGGATGTCATGTTATCCATCACTTAGTTAGCATGAGGTGGTTTAGAGAACTAATTTATGCCCTATTGTGGTAATGGAGACCACTAATAGGGTGTAGTTGACTCAACATTGGTTTAACTACAATCATATATGAAATAAATCTTATTATAACAAAAATTGGATGACCATAGAGTTCAATATAAGTGCTGAGGTTTTCCTGAGAGTGACCCCTTAGTTTGGTCACAAACACTTTAGGAAGAAGTTAAATATGGCTTCCTGTTTTTTGGAACAATTTGAGAGAACATAGTGAGTTGTGATAGAGGAATATGATCTCGATATTATGTCTCATTAATATGGTATTCATGACTTGTTCCATGGGTCATCAATTCAGAGGTTCATAACTAACTATATCCAGGTTATTTATTATGAGGATATTGAGTTATACATATTGTATCCTATTTGGAGAATTTGGTGTTGACTATAGATCAGGGAGAGGAACCCCTCCTATGGAATATTTTACAACTTTTGTAGATTATGAGTTATTATGGGCGGATTCTGGAGGATACTTACGAATGAGAGGCTGAAATTTGAACACAGTGGTATGATTAGTTTGATAATGAATTATAAATATGATTCTTTAGGATGAAAAGTCTTTAGAGGGAGGAATCATAAATCCATTAAATTTATTTCCTTAATAAAAAAATTTATTTCTTATTATTACTTTTTTTATACATTTTTTGGTAATGTTATAAGGGTTTCAGGAAGATTACGGTTGCTTATAATGTATATTAGGAAATTTTGGTACCAAAAATATTGTCACTACACCATAGACTATATGGTTTCACCAGATCACTACATTGAGATAGGGATATAGAATAGTATAAGGGGATGCAAGGAAGAATGGTTGTTAGTGGAGGCTATTTTATAGCCTTGAATGTGGAGGGTTTCATTATTGGAGGTGACACTGTATTGCATCAAACCTATCTATAAGGTTTTTTCAGTAGGTATAGATTGTTGGTTCAGATGATTGTCTTCGAGAGTTAGATCCTCAAAGGGGCTTCAAGGATCATGAATTCGGGGAACTCATTTCAGATTTGAAGATGTTGTTTTAGGTTTATTAAATAAAGGTGTCCATATGCTATAAAACCATCAAAATTTTCCATATTTTTTCTATCTTTTTTTGGTGAGGTTCTACTTTTGTAAGGGCTATATAGAGAACTCAATGTCTCATGCATCGTCCATATGCTATAAAAATTTATTGAACTTGTGTGGTTCAACAATGTACAAGTCTTCTCATCACTGTGCAGGTCGAATACCAGCCCTCAAAAAACACCTCTACACAATGGAGGTATATACCCCATTCAAAAACTATCATCCTCTACAACATGGTGGTCCACTATCCGAGACCCCACACCACATCCATCATACATATGTCATGGTGGTCATCTCTCAGTACAACGTATGCCATGTTATGTGTTTTCCATTACACAACCACACTATATATAACACCCCAATATTTTAAGGTATGTATCTTCATAAATAAATTCAATTTATATAATAGATTACATTATATAAATGAACCATTATTGAAACAAATGACCTAAATAACCAGGTCAGAGATGTAACACTACATGACCCCATGCATGTCTCCCCATATGCAAGAGGTTACCAACTAGTAGTGAGAGTCTAATTCTCTTAGTGAGGTGACCATAACCTCAATATCATGTCATATTATATGAAATCAACAATAATTATTATATTAAATAATCAAAGTAAACATGTGGAAAAGAAAAGATGACATACAAGAAGTAAGAAATATAACAACTTCTATAAGATGAAATCATGTCCAAAGTAAATAGAGAAGATAAAATAATAAATTAATAATAAAACCTCTGGTGTACTACTATCCTGATACTATCTCCACACATATCTGCATAACTATACACCATCAAACCCCTTCCCTTTGATAGATCCCTCATGAAATCTACAAGTGCATCAAAATTCCTCAGAAGGATGTGAGTATAAGATTCAGCAGGACACAAAAAATGGTTCCTTAACCAATTGGGATCAAGCATAATAGTATATTCAATAATAATGATTAATTTATAACAATTTTAAAAAAAATACCAAAATAGTGCAGTTTTTCACAAACTATGCCTTAAAAACCCCTGGTCATACCTGATTCGTCTCTATGATGGATGCAAAATGATGGTACATGAAGAAAAGAAGGATTATCCATGATACTAAGGAATAAATCCACTCATTATTGTGTGATCGTGAAAGTTGACATCAATTCTCATCAAGAAGGTTATGATCTCTATATATGTTTGGTATCAAGATCTAATCATCATCCATTTCCATTGACTGACATTCTATGAATAAAGAGCTAATCAACAGCCTTTATTCATTAAGGCATACAATAGTGATCAAGAGCTAGGCAACATCCCTTTTCATCGAGTAACATACTAGGGATTGAGAGATAATAAACATTTTTTCATCATTTATTGAATAATATGGATCGAGAGTTAATCGGTACCCCTTACACATTGAGTGCATCACACAACATCATGAAACATCACTGTATCCCTTCCCTATGCATGGGTCCTTCGCTATAATTGTTGCAAGCCACGCACACTCCCCCTCTAAGGGATAACATGTCCTGATGGTACAACTCCCTTTGATTCCATGATCAACACCACAAAGATTACGTAGCATGGTAGGATACACAAAAACACTAACATATCTTCAGAAGTAATGTGTGAAACACATTCCATGCTATTAACATCAAACATGAATAACAAGATACTAAGTACTCATCACATCAAGTGTAACAAAAGGATATTAGGATACACACACATGTGTGATCATAATATATAATGGTCAAAATGATATGGCTATCAATAATAATATTAATGGAAATATGTGTAAATTTTCTAAAAAGGTAGTTAACTTCCTACATCAAAGTTATCATCATTATTTTCAAGGATAAACCAACCTCTATGGTTAGATACACCAGCTCGCGATATTAATAACATAATAATAAACACATCGATGACCAATATACATCAAGGGTTCTAGAAACAATACTAGAAATTTTATTTCAAAATGAAATAAAATATTACATGTATTAGTACACTCCCTCTCCTATATAATTTCAAAATTATCCTTTCATAATAACCTTTTTCTAATGTCTCCTTCACTATCATTTTATAAATATTTTTTTTATAATTTCTCTTACATTATACATCAATAATTATATTTTGATAATATATCTTAAATTATCATTTTATAATTATATTTTGATAATTTCTCGTATAATATACTTTTTTAATTTTATTATGATAATTTCCAAGAAATTATCGTTTTATAATTATACATTGATATATTTTCATAAATAATACATTTTTAATTATGTTTTGATAATTTATTATAAATTACCCTTTAAAATTATCATTTGATTATTTTTCATAAATTACCAGTTAATAAATATATTTTGGTAATTTATATTAAATTATCATTTTCTAATTATACTTCGATAACATCTTATAAATTTCTATTTTATAATTATATTTATGTTAATTTCTCACAAATAATCATTTTACAATTATATTGTGATTATTTCCCAAAAATTATCATTTAATAATTATATTTGGATAATATTTCTTAGTATAAACTTTTATAAATATCTCTTGAAAAGTTATTATAAATTATCCTTTATAATTACCTTTTGATAATTTTATTAAGAATTACCCTTTATAATTGTTTGTCAATAGTTTTTATGAATTTTCCTTTATAATCATCTTTCGATGATTTTTCATAAAATAACCTATTGTAATTAAACTGTGATAATTTTCCATAAATTATCATTTTATAATTCTATTTTGATAGTTTTTCTAAAATTATCCTTCTATAAAAATCATTTGATAATTTACCATAAATTATCATTTATAATTATATTTTGATACTTTTATTACAAATTACACTTTATAATTATATTTTGATAATTATTATGAATTATCCTTTATAATAATATTTTGATAAATTTATTACAGATTATGTTTTTTAATTCTATTTTATAATTTATTATAAAAAATCCTTTTATAATTATATTTGATAATTATATTTTTTAATTGTCTCTAACAAATAATTATCTAGTAATAATTATGACATATTAATCTAATAATAATTAACATACGATAATTTCATATTATTATAAAAAATTTATAGTTTCATAATTTTTATAAATTACCTTTGATAATATAATGTCATTATTCAATGAAGAATCATGTAAATTTTTGTCTTACAATTTCAGTATGTTATCCCTTGATAATAAATCCAGTTATACATTGATAATTTTATTTTAATAAATTACCCCTATTCATACAATGTGATAATATATATATATATTCATAATTTTTTTTATTATTATATTTTGGTAATCCAAATAGTTTTATCTATTGATAAATTTTAGGTTTATCATTTTAACTTAAACATCTGACTTCTTCTTGTTTTTCCTTTATGATATTTATCTTTTTTTTAAATCATGTATATTTGAGATCAATAGAAACAAATATTATAAAAATATATTAGCACCTGCTTGTGGAGTACTAGGGATGAAGAGAGGAAACAGATGCTTGAAAATGGAGGAAACACACTAGAGGAAGATCCAATTCTGGAGAATCCTATAAGGTTGTGTCTCGAACATATTTTTGGAATAATAAAGAGTTGAATTCATGTATTTATAATTTCAAAAAATAATTTCTGGTTTACAAAAATGAAAAATTGAATCGTCCATTTTAGTCCATGAAACTTCAAACCAATCAATGTAGAGTCAATAAATTGTCCAATTAAAGAAATTTTCAATTTTTAATTGGTAAAAAATATTCTAATTTGAATCCTTAAAAACGTTTCCTTAGTTTTATTGTTGTTTTGTCCTGGCTTGTAAGGGATGAAGAATACTGAAATTAATTAATTAGATACATTAATTTATTAATATAATTATAAAATCAATTAATTTAAAAGGATACATTACCAAATTAAATTTTCATATAAAAGTAATTCCTTGCCATGGGTAAACCCTCAATTATAGACACATTAGTGGTCTTAGTTTCTCATATCATAAACCATTTGGGAAATATTAATTATTAATTAATTCAAAATATATTAATAATTAATAAATTATAAAAAGGTTATTTTTTCATGTAAGGAATCCAAACATATAATGCATACAAATGTAATACCCTACCTAAGGGTAAAACTATGTCCTAGATCTAATAGTGGTCTCGAATTTAAAACACGACACACCATTTGGGATATAATAAATTATATCCAAAAAATGTCAATATAAATTATTAAATTGATTATTTTGTGAGTCTGGTGTTCAAACATCTAATGATTACAAATGTTATACCCTACATAGTTTAAAAACCATTTAATAGACCTAATAGTGGCCTCACAGTTTTAATAAGACACATTATTTTAAATATAATAGGATTTTTTGAACAAATTTTATGTGATTAATGTAATATATTTAATAAATTTTATTCCATCTTCACTCAGACATTACATGCCAAGGAATCTCATACAATCATAAATTCTAACTCGGAAAATGTTTGATTGAATATTAAAAACTTTTAAATAGTCCTCTACTCTTACATAAATCATTTATCTCTTTTATTAATTTAATTTTTTTGATAAATAATTTTTTCCTCATTAAACACTTACTATTTATAAATAACATTGTTTTTTATTCTTTTAAAATTTAGGATATTATGTTGTGGTACTATTACATATTAATATGACCATTAGGAATAGTAATGTGTCCATTAGAAAAATAATCTCCCCTATAAAAGTGTTTGTAGAATATAGCTATCTTATAAATGAATGTGTGATATATTTATATCATGGAATAAGAAAATAAATGTTTTAAAATTATAAATTAGGTGTTGGTATTTTTTTGAAATGCAAATGTTTTTTTGAAATTTAATAATTAATATAATGATTTAAAATAAAATTTATTTTCATAAAAAAATTTATGATTTAATATTTTTTTTACTATAATAATAAGATAATTTTAAGAGCCAGTAATTAATTTTTCAAAGATTCATAAAATCATTTATAATATTAATATCATCATTTTTGAAAAAAGTGATAATTATAATTAGAAATTAAATTTCTCATATATAAAAATTATATTTATAAAATGGGGTCCATTTCATAGATCTAAACATCTAAAAAAATTTCGGTTTATTTTTATACATATTTATGAAATAGTTGATTTTTTTAATAGTGAAATATGGTAATTTATATTATTTAGCATTTTAAGCCAAATCCATGATGTTTTTAGTCATGTATGATGTAAGAAAATATTTATTCAGACTAACATGTTAATTTTAATATAATTAGTAATATTAATTGACAATATTTATATTTTTTGAGCTAAAATAATAAACAAATAAATAAAGTAATCATAAACACATATCTCCTACCCTATAAATATTACCCCTCTCCACCACCTATCCTCACATTTTCTATGCCTTCAATACTTTCTAGATACTTCAAGAGTACCTTCCTAAGACTCTTTCCCACATCTGAGTCACACTGGTCTTACCAAAATTAATAACCCATGTATCATAAAGAGTTTTCCAAGGAGATGATATTGGAGAGGTAAAATCCTCCATCTTTCACTTTGAATTTATTTCAATTCATATTTTATTCTCACCTCACCATTACAAGGTGCCATGGTAATGTCATTATGATATATGTATTGAAATTTTATTTTGTTAATGGAATATTCATAATCAAATCTCTTCTCCTCTCCTTTTTATTTTAAAAATGAAAACAATATCATTGAGGTTTCGATTCACCACCTTCGTGGATGATGAGTTTTCATTTTCCATTAACAAATTCAAGGAAACCTATAAAACCATTATTATGGTTAAATACTATTTTAATAAAAAAATTATTATTAATTTTATTTCCTTGAAACAATATATAAATATAATATTAAATAAAATTACACATGTTCATTACGATCGTAAAAACTGCCCAAATAAATTAAAAAAATTTCATCAACAATTTATCTAATGAATCATCCTAATATATTATTATAAAATGATATATGAGAAATTTAATTATGTTGATGTTCATTAGTACTATATAATTTAATTTTTTTAGTTTTTTTTCATTTGACATGAACATATAAAATTATTAAAAAGGGAACCAACCATAAAACCAAGAAACGATTACTCCTAGAACAATGAAATTTGACATTATAACTCATCGAAATGAATATATATGAACAAAATAAAATTATAATAAATCATACATATGATTAATTGGTTTTTAATAAAGTAAATAATGAATCTAATTTAATTATCTAGTACAATAAGAACAATTTCATAACACTTTCGTACATAAGGTATGGGGTTTCTCATTGCACTTTTACATCTCTGAGTTATTCCTTATTCATGAAATAATTATTGTGGGTTATGTATGTATAAATACATTTTTTATATATCATATCATATCATGAATATATTTATATTTATGGTATTCCCTATTTTAAATGATTATTATTCATTTTATAGGGAATATGATTCAATTTATTTTTAGTGGAAAGGGAATTCATCTCAATTTCCTTTTCATTGAGACATACTTGGTATTGTGAACCTAATAATTTTAATTTGGTTTATGTACTACCCCGTTGAGATAATTTTTCATTTGAAATTATATTTATCTTAAAAATACATATTTCTTGTATCATGGAAAATAGTTTTGTCTATGTCGTATAGAAATTTTATATACAGTGGTTACTGTGAATGTTGTTCTAAATAGGTAAATATTGATAAATCATTATCTTCTAATCAATATTGATATATTGATAAGGAATATTGTTAATTAATTAAATAATTGAAAGATGAAAACTTTGTAATTTTTGTGATGTGTGGGACCTAAAATTTTATTTCCCCTCGATGAATCGACATGTCTCATGAGACAAAATAGTTGGCTATTAACCCTCCCTATTTGTTTCTAAAAAGAATCTGATGAGTTTCTACCCACAGACATAAATTATATTGTTAAAGGTCTTGGCAGTAATGTATCATTTTCTAGATACATTATTTCTAATAATTAATCACTTTGTTCTATATTAATTCAATTATTACTATCTATGATATTTTCAGTCAAAATTATGTGGATATATTTTCATTATCATTTTATTGAATAAATAGAATTTGTTTCATCTATTTACCTTGACATTTTTAATAATACTTATTGATTATTCTCCACTTATTATTGATTCAAAATTATACGATATGTAACCCTTTAGGAGCATTTTATATCACCATTTTTTCATTCTATAGGTTATAATAATGAAAAATTTAAATAAGTGTCAAGGAAACAATTCATCTTTTGTTATTTTGTTATTTATATAATTAATAATGTAATATGGGAACATTGTTTGTATCTAGTTCTTCAGTACAAACCAATTTTTAGATCCATGTTGATTTGATCTCTTTAATCTATCTCATTATAAAAAAAACCACTGAATCAAGGATATAGGGGTTTGGGTTATTACAGTTGGTAACATTGTAGGTCCATTATAAACATTGGCAACTAGATGTTAAATAAACATGAAAATTATAATAATTAGTTCTAGTTATTTTTTGGCTCAACACTCATGATGATTATGAGATATCTTAGAATGTTCCATTGTTTAGTTATGGAAATTAATGGAATAAATGGAAACCACATGCACAGATAGTGTAGGGATTTCCCCACTGAGAAATTCACCATTTTTAGTGTTGAAACATAGTAGATCACAACCAAATTATGAAAGCATACTAAAGTTATGATGAAAACCCTATTGCACCTATATTGAATCATTTTATGTAGTATAATATCTTATCTTTTATTTGGACTACTAATCATGTGGTAGATGAGAAATAGATCATGTCCTTTAAAAATGTATATATTAAATTGGGATGTGATGAAATGGAAAAGGTAGAAATATTGGTATATTTCCATAAGGGTGATGGTGATCATTTTTGGTCATTTGTCCATAATACTAAGGAGGAAGATTAAATATAAGACAAGGAAGGTAGAAATTTTAATGAAAAGTTGTTCGACAAATATTTCCCCTATGAGAAATGAATTGAAATGAATAGAAAAATGAAAAATGTAAAGGAAAGGTAAAAAGAGAGTTTTTCAAAGCGTCAGGATACCATTACAAGACTATCTAGGTGTGTTATATATTAAATATGTTATTTGAAAAACAATATTTATCATTTCTTTAAAGGTATTATGATAAGTCTTTAACGGGAACCCGGTTCTCAAAACATTTTTATCATATCTAGAAAGAGTATTAAGTTGTATCAAAATAGAGAATGAATTTTCTAGAACCTATATGTTTAAGTTAAATTATGAGAATAATAATTTTTCTGATAATCATGAAACATTTGAGTCATAAAATATAAAAGGGAGGTGAAGAAATTCCAATTCTGGAAAAAATGTGGAAAGAGTCATTCTCAGAAATAATTTAAATTCATGTATGTTTGTTATAAGTATAGAGAAATGGGAGCTTGAGATAAAGAATGAATGTGGATGAAAAAAATAAATCATGTTCAATGATTCAACTGTTAATATGTGGGGAATTATTCAAACTAATGTTCCAATAATTAAAAGAATCTAACACATAAGAGGACAATGGGTGATATCCGGGAATATGTGATCCCCCAAACTGAAGTAAAAGTACTTAATGATGTAGTGGTTAGTATATTAATCCTATCTTAATATTTAAAAAATTATTTATTTGATTCGGGGTCATCAAACCCTCTTATTACTTCACAATTTTTCAAGAAAATTTGAAAATTATTTTCTGATTTAATATGGGAGTTTTCAGTCAAAACTCATAAGGGAATTTTCATTGGAAAGAAAATTTGACCATAAGTCCCTATTATGGAATATAAAATTTCTTTATTTACTAAAATTATCATCATACTTAATTTTGAAATTAATATAATCATTATTAAGGACTTGGTTTCAAAATATGATGTGAAATGATTTTCCATGAAGAAGGAAATTTTTGTTTTTGAGGTAGATATTGAATTCCTTATCATTAGAGAAGATACTCAATCTTCTAACGATTATCTAGATATACCCCAAATAGATCCACTGAATGAAATTATTGGGTAGTAAGTGAAAGAAACTTATAGGTATAAATAAGGTTATATTCAAATATATTATGTACCAATTGTACAAAAATACATTGATGTATTTCCAGAGGAATTACCATGAAACCCATTATATCCTGAAGATGAGATTACCATTGATTTAATACCTAAATAAAGACCAATATCTATGAATCCTTATAGATTTTATACTTTGGAATTAGTGGAGTAGAAGAAAGAACTAGAGGAGTTGAGGAATAAGGGATTAATTATCCCTAGTGTTTCTCCATAAGGAGCCCGTGTTCTCTTTGTTAATAAGAAAGATGGATCCATGAGGTTTTTTATGGATTATAGAAAATTAAATGTTATTATGATAAAGTTAATGTATCAACCACCTCACATTGATGACTTATTTGATGAACTTAATGGGTCTAAATATTTTTAAAATATTCATCATCTTTATGGATATCATCTGTTTCATGTAAATAAGTAATATCTTCTGATGATATATTTTGAGATAAGGAATTGACATTATGAGTTTACAGTAATTAGATTTCATTTAGCTAACACAACCTCAGTTGTTATGGATCTGATAAATATAATATTCCTATAATGTGATTGTTGTTTTGTTGTGGTATTCATTGATGATATCCTAGAATATTTTAAAACCTATCAATATCATAAGAAAAACATGAAAATAAATATTGTGAATCCCAATAGAAAAGAGTTATATTGTAAATTTTGAAAGTTTGTATTCTAGATTCAATAAATTTATTTTGATGTCCATATTTTCTCTAAGGATTGAATCTCAATTTATCTTATAAATAAGAATAAAATACAATGAAGGACTACACCAATGAACATAACTCATAGGAATATCCATAAATGAACATAATAAATTTCTAAAAAGTAAAATATATTTTTATGATGTCTTGAATGATGTAATTAATGAATCTAAATTGATTATTGACAATATGTAGTACATGTTAAGAACATTGTCTAACATAGGTTAGAAGGTTTCTCCTCTCATTTTTTATTTCTATGAACTATTCCTTTTAGCAACATACTTCATGTGTGTGGTGTATGTATACTTCCCATTTGATATATCATATTATAAATCACCTTAAATTAATGATATTCAATGTTTCATTTTATTATTATTAATTTTATGAGGAATATAATTCGATTGGTTACAAGTGGTATTGGAATTTGTGCTAATTTCTATTTCATTGAGACTTTCATGGAATTTTGAACCTAATCATTTGTATGTGGTCTATCTACTAGCCCGTTGAGATAAATTTTAATTTAAAATTATACTTCTATTAAATATCCATATTTATTGAATCTTGTATGTGATTATTAGCTATTCCATATTCCATTTTTACATATAATTTTTACATTTAATGATGTTTGAACTATGGAAATGTCGATAAATCACCATCTTATACTCAATACTGATATTTTGATAAGTAATATTGTTCAATAATAAAATTTATTAATGAATAATTATTTTGACTTATAGTTATGGGTGATATTTTGTATTATATATCCCCTTGATTCATCAAAATGTCTCTTGAGATAAATAATTAGTGATAATCCATTCACATTAATTTCTAAATAAATTAGATTGGTTTCTACCCATTGACTTCAATCATATTATTAAATTTGTTTCTAGAAGTAGTTAATGTTCCAGATATATGAAGTCCAACAATTAATTGTTTCCTTCATTCAGTACACAGTTTTTACTATCAATGATATTTTCACTATGAGAAAATCTATAGATTCATTACCAATCATAGTTTATTGATTTAATTGAATGTATTTTTTAGTTTTTTACATTATCATTTTGATTATGCCTTATTTATTATTCCTTAATTATTATTGATTCATTTTTCTATTGTATGTAACCCTTTTTGATAATTTCATCCAACCATTTTATATTTCTTTCCCCATTTTATGATGATTAAATCATTAAATAAATGTGAATGAAGTAGTTTATTTTCATTTTTTTGTTTCTATGTTAATCTACTAATGTAACAAGGGAACCATGTATGTATCTAGTTCATCAATACTACAAAACCCGTTATTCCATAGTTATGTGATATCTATTATTTATTCCATTTTACTAATATTCCCAATTACTATGGGATACACTGTTCGGGTTTGTTAGATTGCATCACCTTTCTTTCACCATAGAGCCTCTCGATTTTCACAAACATCATTTTTTTCCTGATAATCCACTAAATTATTTTGGCTCTAGACCTTTGAATTTTAACTCCATTTGTTACTCTGTAAGCCCTAATATGATGGATTTCAATTGGTTCGAGGATTCCTGGGAGTACGAGCATGTTCCAATTGGTTTTTAAATGTGGTTTTGCTACAATACCCTTGGTAAACCTCAACATAAACATTGATAAATTTAGTACAAACATCCTAAATTTTACGAATATCTTTTACACGCGTTTCAATATTGTGAATTATGTGTCGGAATATTTGATATCTTTATGGATTGTGATGAAATTTGGGTGCATGTGTGTGTGTAAGTATCCTATAAGACCCTTTGTGATTTTGTTCCATGAGTGATACACAATAGATTGTTTCCATGTTTGATTATGATAACGTATTTCTATGTGCGACTGCATTATTTTATATGTTGATATTCTTCACACGTATGATCTACCTTTTATATATATTACCTTTTTTAGAGGTATCATTCTTCATGCTCAGAATAGGTGGACCAACATTGCTTGTTTATCCCTTAGAATGGGAATTATGTTGACCTACGACGATGGAAATGAGGAACTTTAGAATAGGGTAGAGATTTGATGACAACACAAAACATCGCGTATTGGGAATTAATATGAGATTCATTACATATATCAAGAACTACTTTTAGTTTCATTTATCATGACGGGTACTCTGATATAAATACTGTATATCGGTAACTTCATTATGTTTCATGTTTTATATCAGACACTCCTACATGTTCCATTCCATAAATCGAGAACTCCTACAAGTTACATGTAATAAATTTAGCATGATGTCATGATTTTTTATGAAATATTTTACACTATCCTTATTGATAAATTAGTTACTAATTATACCATCCCATTATCACTATGTCATGAAACCAAAACCGGTATGCTCAGTGGTTTGGGGGTGGGTCAGTTTGCAAATGACTAATTAATTTTGGGTTTAATGTTTATATAATTATGAATTGATTAAATTTATGGAATATATTTGAAATATATTAACTCAATAGGTTAGGATGCCTTAGTGGTGTCCTAACACGTCTTGTACTCATACCTACCATGGAATTTCTGTGTTCTGGTAAATTTCATGAGGGAACCAATGATGTTAAAGGGCCTTGTGTTTGATGGCAGAATAAGGGAACATTGAGATGCTTATGGATTTTTATGTTCTTTTGAATACCCCACCAATTTATTTTATTATTCATTTATTTTCTTACTACTTATTACACTATATGGGATTTCCACATTGTGATTTGTTCTTTTTTACATTAAATGTATTCCAATTATTGTTATTTTCATGTTTACTCTAGTTATTTATCATATTGATTATTGTTTATTATTGATTATATTATATTATGATAATGATATAGTCTCCCCCCAGATATACTGAGATCCATTCGTCAAGTTGGAATACTTTTCCATATGGGGAGGCATTATAGAGGTCATGTGGAACTCTAGCTCAGAACCGATGGTTTGGGTAGGGGTGTTACATTTCCTTTATTAAATTTTTATCAATTGTTATCACTCAAATTATTTTTTTCAATGGATATATTATGATGTGAAATTTATTGATAAGTGTAATATGTATTGGTTTTCTAATCTATTATATTATCTATTCCTCATTTCCTCATTATATTTTATATTGTATGCATTAATTTATAGAATATTTGGGATCCCCTGTTATTTTATATCCTTTTCCAATGATGTGAAGAAAGGATCTTTGAATGAAATTCATGGATGAATGAATTTTTTTATCATTCTAGGTTTTTATATTTCAAATGTAACATTACAATAATGTATGTATTTAATTTTTTAACATTGATAAATATATTCATATCACATGGTGTGATCCCTTATATATTATACCAATGTAATAAGTAAGAACTCTCTCTTGGTAACTAGAGTGATAGTTCTTTATACCTAGTTGATAGTGAATGATATGATGATTATGGGTCTAAAATAGAACATTAAAATATATAATTAATATATAGAAATCCCTCTAAAGGTAAAATCAATAAGTGGAGTCCATGATAGGGGAAATCAATAATTGTGTAAAAAGAATATTATTGATAAATGAGGAATGGAATTCTTTCAAGGGAAGTTATAAATTATTATTTACTATTTTCAATGAATGGATCACATAATGGATGTCTCTATTTAAGACTAAGTGTTAAATTCTTACAAAAAATATGATAAAACATCTTAATCTCAAATTACATACTTTATATATGAATTTTATGGGAATTATTTATATCTTCAAAAAATTTCTATATGGAAAATTAATGTAGAAGTAAAGGGGGAGAAAATTCTTATAGGATAACCCTCATTCCCATATTAAGGGGGGCACATGTTTGTAATTAATAACAATTTGTTAAATTGTAAAATTGAATCGTCGTCTTGAATGAAAATAAACATAGATGGAAATGAATGGTTCACCATGTACCAAATTCAATTTTTTCCCAATATCCTTCTTGAATATAATGAAATATAATATAAGGAAGGAAGAATTATGTTATGGAAGTTGAATATAGGGAGAATGAACATGTGGTGAAAGACTCACTTGGGATAAAAATGTTTCATATAGTATAAATGTTTATAAAATATTAGATCCATTATGTATTCCCAATTAGTCTCATAAATTATGAAATAGAATATTTTTGACCCCTCCTAGGTTAGAGGAAGCAAAGAGAAGGTGCATGTGATAAAGAATAAATTGATGAATCACGAACAAGTTTTATTTTTTTAAAATGAAGTTAAATATCATTCCAGAAAAGATACGTTATTCTAAACCAGTTATCCAAATTTAATCAATAAATGTGGTATAGAAAAGGGAACCACAAAAAGGCTCAGGGGAGCTGAAATAAAATGATTTTTTCATTATGAAAAACTGCATTCTTATACCTGTGGACGATTGAGAAGTGCTTTCCTCACTATGTGTATTGTTATTTATTATATTTGATGAAGTTATGTAGGATTGAGGTGTACATATAACCCATGGGTGTATGTAATGAGAGAAGATTCATTAAAAAGGGTTTCAGAACAAGCAACAATGATTTCAATAAACAATCTAAAATAACATGTTCGGTTAAAGAAATTAGAGTTATTGTTTTATAAATCTAGATATTCAATTTGAATTAGTCCTAAATATAATCCATGTCGAAAAATAACTATATATGGTTTCAATGATTATTGAGGTAAAATTTAAGGTCAATGAGTAATATTAAGTAACATGCGATGGTATTTGAAACTAATAAAAATAGTATTAAACTTTATGGAAAATCATTCACATTGTGGAGAAATTCATGTTTTATCTATTGGGTCTATAAAATATGTATCTTTTTATGATGATTAAAGATAAAAAATTCCATTTAATTTTGACTCACATTGTGTATAATATTATGTTATTCAAGTTGTTATATATTCTTTCATGAAAATTTTAATTTAGAGAGTCTAAGTTTGAGTTTTAAAAAGGATTATTAGCCTAATATAGAATGGAAGAAGTACCTTATGATAATGTAAGATCATGAATATCATATAATATCAGGTTTTATCTTAAAAATTTACATAAATATATACAATATGTGGAATTACTCAAACAATTTGAACATAAATTATTATTTAATAACATTCTTGGTTATTGGTGATTGGGATTAGATGTTTTATTATTAAAGAAATTAAAAGTAACAATATCATGAGTTTATAGACGTAGCTGAGTGATGATGGAAACACAAATGTTATTGGATTAGAGTCTTTGTTATGACATATTGTTTTGACTTGGTTGGTTTAGAGTATTATTTATAGAATTCGAAACACTAACCAACCCACCAAGACTCCACTAAGACATACTGTAAGCTGACTATTCCACCACATGCTTTACTCCAATAAGCTATGGGATAGAGACTAGTATAGAGTGGTAATATCAGATAAAATGGAAGTCCATAACCAAATTTACATATTCATAACTGCTAACATCCATGGAGGATGTAATTAAATATCCTAAGTAAGTATAATAATTCACCTACAAGGCCCAATGTCTATTCTCTATCAACATTAGATAGAGTCAAGCACTTGGGTATCAAATAAAAACTTGGGGGAAAAGTGTCACCCATGAATAATAATAAATAATTACTGTATATTTTAAAAAAATGTATCGGGTGTCGATAATTTTGACATCCAGGAATATAAAATAATATTTTCAAATAAATAATTAATCCAAATATGGTATAAACCAAACAAAAAAACAAATTAAATATGAGATACAATATATTATAGAGATTATAAAAACATTATTGAAATAAATAAAAGAATATAATTATAGTATTTTTTATTGATATTAATTATAACTCATAACAATATGACTCATAATCATAGAATATTGGAAGATCATCAATATGTGGACCAAGTAAAAACATCATAACCCAAATTTCATTTAGCAAGCTATAAAAAAATTGTCCAACTAATATCCAAAACATGGTACCTATATATAATCATAAACTATATATATATATATATAATTTTATATATAGGTTGTGAGATAAATTTTTCCATTAAGATGTCACTAAATATTCGTTACAGATCCTTTTATATGCCCTTTAAAAAATATTAGTTTTGAAATCATTTGAAAAGTATGTTTTATAATATAAATATTAAAGAAATCTTTTATAACATTGTTTCCCCATATTGAAATCATCACCCCTTTTATGTTAATGATTTACAAATAACTCCTTGAGAAGAAAAATTATTTGATCCTTGAAATTCATATATTTTAGCATATGAAGAGAAAAAATTCATTATTGTATTTTAGGAAAAAATATTCAAAATCACACTTTTTTCTAATGAAAGGTACAAAAATTCATTGAAACAATATTCAATTTTGATGTCTATAAATGTTTCTTTTGAAATTAAGGAGGGAAATTATGAAATTGATGTTAATTTAAAAAAATCATTAAAATACATTATATAAAAAATGAAGGTAAACTAATCATAAATTAAATAAGGTATGACATGAACTTTTCATCATAAAATCAATGAAACAAAGAAATAATAAAAAATAATAATTTAAATGTTTTTAGGGAACTGGTATGAGAGAAAGGTGATATAAGAAAATTGTGAAGATATAACTATCATGGCAAACTCACGATGTCAAAATGTGAGATAATCCAATACATGGTCACAAGGAAACAAGTATTGGCCTATGTTGTGATCCTAAAATAAATAACCTCCAAACATACTCTCAACATGCCTCATTAGGGGAAATCCCTTTTATAGGGTGAGGAATACACTGGGTAACACTATCTAGTGTTGTAATATATGTTTGTATTTCAAAAATATAGGTATATGCCTTAGCTATATAGGTTTACAATAACATGATTCAATTTAGGTGAGAAAATAAGAATTTTATATGAATATAACATTTATAATAAATAAGACATTAAAAAATATCTCATCTCACTACCAATAACCTCTCATTAAAGAACTTGTTTCAATATTATACAATCATCAAATAATATGTCAATTCATCCCATAGAGGGAAAATTTTAATTCGTGAAATAAAAAAAGATGTCAAAATAAGGGTGTCTCAAGGATCAAGAAAACCCTTTCTATAAAATATTAACCATTCATCTATATCTAAATTACAAAATAAGTAATAAAAACATACTTTTAACTATATAAAATAATCATCACATTCAATAAAACATCAATTAAATCACATAATTTCCAAAAAAATGCATGAATTATTCAGAATATCTAAATTTTTATAAATAATTATAAATCAATTTCAAAATAAAAAACACATTATTATCGATATTATCTATTTGTAGGTAATATTTTCTTTCCATGATTGAAAATAAAAACACCTATGATTAAAATTAACACTTAAAACATGGGTTTGCCCCTTTTAGAAATAAAAAACAATGACAAACCCCCTCTTTCTCCTCAAATTCATTTAAAAAGGACGTTTATAGAATTTATATAAAAACATGGTATTTATAATGTAAACGTTTTTTAGATGTTAATAACTATAAATAATTTTAAATCCCCTTTATTCCATGTAAAATATCTATATTCTAGTATGTATTACTTTAAATTAATATATTATTAAATAAAATATGATAAGCACAACATAAAACTAAAGTAAATAAAAATTTATTGAAAATAAATTTAAACATAAATATATAATTAATATATATTGGTAAAAAAAATTATCAAACATTTATAAATAATATGAAATAATGTAAGGAGAACTTCAAAATTAAAAGGGTATTTTATATAAATGTTATATTTTTTATATTATTTATTTTAACAGAAATAGTAAATTTTATAGTTTTATAATTTGAATTTATTGAAATAAATTTTATTTTTAAATTAATCATATAAATATAATAAGCAGATGTATTTTTTATGATTTTTTTAAAAAGGATTATTTGTAGGTGAATAATTAAAATTCAATTTCAACAAATACTATTTGATTTATGAAAATAGTAAGACATAAGATTGGATTAAGAGGTTTAAGAACCTTATTTATCGTCCAAATTTTTAAATTTAAAATGTATAATAAATAAATAAAAAATATTATACATAATTTAAAAATAGAAGTTTGACATTTTAAAACCCATGTGATGTTTTATTATAATCAAATAACTATTTTTACCCATTTTTTTTGTATGTATATGAAATGATAAAATCAGTTTTTTATTGTGTTTAAAGACTCATAACTCTACTATGATTATTCATTAATCAATAAATGTCATCGGAATTTATTTTATTAAAATAACTCAGTTTAAAATCTTTTATTATGCTTATCTTTTTTTAATATGTAATATTTTTCATTGAATTTTGTGTACATATATAAAATTTAATTTTAAAAAATATATAAATTGAATATTTTAAAATAATTTCCATATTATTAGTCATCAAATTCAAATAATTCAATAAGTTATATTTAATTTTTTATCATAATCATTATGTTGTTATAGTAAAAGTTAGTCACCATGATAATGGTTAATGTGGGAGTTAAACTACATGATAAAGTTTGAATTATCTTATAAAAATATTAAAATTTAATTATTTTAGTGGATTTAAAATTATCCCTATCCTTAAAACTTGAGTCGAATTGGGATTATATTCCTTGAAAAGGAAACTATCATATTTTAGTAGTCTAGAGTAATTACAAGATTTCCATTCCTATCACTTTTCAAAAAGAACCACTTATCCTCACATATCTACACAATTTTATCCGTTTTTATTGAAAAATATCTTTAAATTTACTTTCCAAAAACCATATACATGTTCTACATATTTTGGTCCTCCAAAATTACCCATCTAAAAATACTTTAGGTGTTTTTTAATAGTGACTATTAATGAAATATCTATAGGTCTTTCTATGCTCTTTCTAGACTCAGTATTCTTAAACTGCCACAAAATACTCTATATCCATATTAACATAATGTCATTAAATATCATTATATTAAATAATTTTATTTATTTTTTTGAATCCAACAGAATCTACCCCTTTTCCCTCTGTTTGAGAATGAAAACGTTTCCCGTGTGTATATGAAAACTACCTCCTCCATGAATGATATATTTCATTTTCCATCACTGCCTCACATTCAATGTTATAAATAATGATTTAATAATTTAATTTTATAAAAATGAAACAATTTTTATTTTTAGAGGATAAATAATTATATAATTTATTTCCTGTATATCAACTAATAAAATAAAATGACGTTTGTGTGTTTTTGATGACTACTGCCTCCATGAACTAATTTTTTCATTTATCATTATTGCATTAAAGGAAGAGTTATAAAAATAGTTTTAATCAATATATATAATTTAAAAAATTATAATGATTATATAAAATCTATATTATCTTTCTAGGATACCAATTTCTTACTCATTCAATTTTTATATAATGTGTTATTATGTTTTGTTAATTTTACCACCTACGTGAACATTATTATAATATTTATTTCCCGAATGTTTGAGAGATTTAATATAAATGTTTTATTATGTAAAAAAATTAAATTAGTACTTTTTTTACAAATTATATATTGGTTGTATTATAACACTATTTTCATAAAATTGAATTCATTTTTTAATTCAATAATCACCAAAAATAGAATTTTTATGCTTTTAAAATTTCTTTTACAAAAATATCCATGAAATATCCATTGACGAAAAGAATAATATCAAATAACAACATGAAATAATTAATAATACTCTCTTGATCTAAAAATAATGAACACAATTCTTTGAATAGAACTGTCACGAACCAACCCGGGTCGACCCTGAACCGGTCACCCGAGCCGGTCCGCGACATGGCCCGAGAGGCGTTCCCGATCCTCCCGGGCTGGCGACAAGCGCCAGGGCATCATTAGAGACTGTGGGAACGATTTCGCCCAATAGAAATAAATAAGACAGCAAAGATAAAACAGAGCAGCGCAGAAAAAGGTAAACTAAACAAAGTGACTAAACATGAACAAACAGGAATCAAACTAACCAAACACGACGTCCGAACAACTCCGTGCGACATCGCGGGTCGCTCTCCGACTCAACGATCAAGCGTCGCCCTAGGCGAGCGCACTCAAACTATAGCCTTCACAAACACTAAAAACAGAAAAGAACTATAGGCGTGAGTATTAAAACTCAGTAGGCTAGCCCGATATCTACTCCCAATGCACTACCTTTAAAATAAAAGAAACATCATTTCAAGTTTGAACTACAATTTATAAAAGTATGTTTTTCTAAGAATTTTACTTAAAAACAAAGTACGAACCGTTGCCCTTAGCCATTTCAAAATTCGGGTTCACTTCATTAGTGTAAATGACGTTTCGGGAAAGGTGTAAAGTGATGTTTAATTTTTCAAATTTGTACAAAAAGGGATTAAACACTTTCATTTGAAAACAATTTTTAGAAACCTAATCAAAAGCAATTTACCATTTTTCCAAAGAAAACAATACACCAGAATGCACAAAGTAAAACACACAGCAAGGGAAATGTAGGTATACATGTGAGCATCATAATCATTACTGCGAGCTACAAAAGCTGAATAGACATGGGTGAACCTAGGAGATCGAGAATAAACCAGAAGACACCAATACCTGAGAAATCATCCTTATCGACATGTCACGATGAAATCAAAACGCACAATACGCTCGACCATCCACTCACAGCAAGGTCGAGGGCAAATCCCATAGCAATAAACCCAATATATCCACCTACTATGGGCCACTGGTCAGTACCATAACCTACCAGTGCAGCAATCGTTCTTAGAATATTCTCTCAATATGCCAGATTCCCATGTCTCAAGTGTTTAAGAAAAAGGGGGTGAGCCAACCGATGCCAACTGAGCATCCAATCAAATATATATATATATATATATATATATATATATATAAAGAACAACAGGCATTCCCCGAGCCACTCCATGGGACAACCTCATTCCTTTTTCTACTCAAGTACCTGGGAGCCTCTAAGCGCGGCCTCCCAAACAATCAATCGCAACCAAGGCATGAGAGTCGTCCTAAGAGGGTTTTTATAAAAACATTTCCATCATTTTCCATAAAGTGCCAAACGGGCATTTAATACAGTTCACAATTACTACCAAAACCAGTTTAAAACTATTTGAAGAATCCACAAAACACTACTTCATAGGTTGCCAGTATTTTTATAAACCAAACCAAACCATTTTCTTTTCCAAATAAACTTTAAGAGCCAACCGGGCAATTTCTCAAACGAACCAATGTATTTGTTCACGCTTAAAAAGAAATCACTTCTCATTAAACCAGAACTCTATTTTATATTCCGTGAATTATGTTTAAAAGCCAAACGGGCATTCTTTCATTATTGGGTGCCCGCTCATCAAAAGGATGTTTCATGTTTCGTGTATAAAATAAATGGCTCCTTTTGACATTAAATAACCATTTAAAAATTAACCATCTTATATTAAAAATTAATTATCGTATATTATCTCTTATTTATTACAATTAATAGAATGTTGATTTTGAGCAATTAGGGTGCGCAAACAGCATGAAATAATATAACTTAAATTTTAAAAGCAGTGCAAAGGGAACCTACCTCAAAACCAAGCGCGACGCCAAAACGACTTTGGAAGCAAGCCGCGATGACACGACGTGTGTCCAAAACCACGTGACAAAGTCCGACACTCTGCATAGTCAGTACCAAGGACTCAGACACATACAAGAACTCACTAGAGCATTCGAAACCAAGTGGCGGGAATAAACGCTCACCTCGAAACTGAAGCACGACGAAGACAGAACCTCAAAAACAAGGCGCGGTGATGGCGCTCACTCAGAAACGCCCTGCGCGGGTCCTAAAAGTCCTAAGCCAACAAATAAAAACCCACGATCAACAAGAGTACGATGATAATAATAAAAATAAAGAGAATAATAATAATAATAATAATACTAATAATAATAATAAGATTAGTAATAATAATAATAATAATAAATAGTAATAATAACAATAGTGATAATAATAATAATAATAGCAAAATAATAATAATAATAATAATAAAATTAATATTAATAATAATAATAATAAAATTAATAATAATAATAATAATAATAATAATAAAATTAATAATAATACTCATAATAATAATAAAAATAAGACTAATAATAGGAATAATAATAATAATACTAGTAACAATAACAAAATAATAATAAAAAGAATAATAATAATAAGGATAATATTAATAAGAATAATTATAAAAATAATAGAATAATAATACTAATAATAATAGCAATAGTAATAAACAATAAAAATATAAGAGAAAAAAAAAAGAAACAAACCTGGCACGAGGGGGGGTGCTGGCTTGAGCAGGGAGAAAGCGGGGAGGAGGCCGGGACGCCGGCTGTGCGCGCTGAACGGGTGCAGCGGATAGGAGAAAAAAAATGGGTTCGCCAAAGGGAAGCCGGACGGGAGTGCGGCGAGGGAGGATGCCGGAGTGCTGGCGCAGCGACGGGAAGCCGGGCTCTGGGCTGCTGAGGAGGCGACGGGAAGGCAGCAGGGTGATTAGGGGAGGACTGCGCGGCTGGGAGCAGGCCGCGCTACTGCTGTGCCTTGCCGAGCGAGGAAGGAGAGGTCTGGTCGGGGGGGTTGCAAGCTACAGGAGGGCAGACCGGAGGCACGGAAGAAGGCAGGGAGGAGATCGGATGCCGGGGGGCTGCTGCGTAAGGGAGAGAAGGGCCAAGGAAGGATGCGCGATGAAGCAGGGGCGCTGCAAATCGAGCAGGAGGAGGCTAGCGCGCTAGGAGGGGGAAGAAGATGGGCTGTGTCGGGGTGTTCGGCAGCGGACAGGGGGGAAACAGCCGACGTTGGGTGAAGCGCTAAGCAGGGAGGGGCGCGCCGGCGGTGTGTTGAAGGAGGAGGCGCGCTGGGGGGAAGCCGGGAGCTGGAGGGTGCAACGCATGCAGGGAAGGAGGCGGCCAAGCGGGAGGGTCGTGCAGCGGCGACCGAGCGGGGTGAAGGCGCTGCTAAAGAAGGGGGGTAGCAGGGGAAAACGGTGAAGAGGGTGGCGGCTCCCGCGGGGAGAAGAGAGAACAATATATATATAAAGGGGGCTGCTAGGGTTAGCAATAAAATAGGGGAAAAAATAAATAAATAATATAAAATAAAACCAAATAATAATAATAAATGAATTAAATAATAATAATACATAATACTACTAAAGTAAAATGATAGAAATAAAACTAATAAAATCACTCATTTATTTATAAAATTAACAACTTTAGTTTTCATCTAGGATAAAAATAGTAAAATTTATAATAACCATAAAAATATTAAAAGACAATCTAATTTGACATTTTCTAATTTACATTAATTCCTCTAAGCCGAAAAGGCCACACAGTTGCAAGGGCGAAGCCGCGCGGTGTCGCGCTCCGCCCGCACGTCCGACGACGTCGGACCCAAGACGCGCACTTGTTATTCTAAGCTCAAAAAAATAACAAAATCGTTCACGACTCAAACCGAACCAAAAAGAATTTAAGGCGAAGAGAATTATAAAATAAAATAAAATAAACACTCTTATCAGGGTGCGACAATTCTCCCCACCATAACGCTTTCCTCCCCCGGAAAGCCACAACACCAACCAGTCGATCGATCAACACCTAAGGATTTCACAGAACACGATCCAACCTCTTATCTCAAGAATATCATACCGACTACCAACGGAACTAAACCTCATTGCCCGAACTGAATCACCAACAGAGGGAGGCCCGAACGGGCTCCCCACCATAAGAACTCCACTAGAATTCGATAACTATTTAAGAGAAAAATCCAACGAGACTCATGGTGGGTCTCCCCACCATAAAAGGACTGACCTCTTAGTGACCAACCAGAAATCCAACTTAGGCCAGAACCAGGCCTTACTCAAGCTATAAAAGCACAGCAAAACATTTAAACCACTTACTCCTGTCCGAAGGGATAGAAGCGTAAATGGATACTTTGCGCAACTAAAACCCTAACCCCATGGGCGGGGAGGGTGGGCCCAAGGATCAAATCACTGAAACTTGGACGGAAAACTACTCACGCACCCCTACTTAGGGATGGACACAAACCAGGGCCGCAACTGATTTACATCAGTGGCCCACGCAAGGTCACTGATCAGCAACTTACATCCAATAGCACAATTCCCGACGTTACACGAGAGATAAGTCAATCGCGCACTTTGCGACAAGAGAGAACTACAACGACAGAGAAACCAGAGCAACAACACCAAAACTATCACACCACGACGATAGAGGCACGACTTTAACCGGACTCTTTAAAATTTTCCCCCCGGGGGTTCCTAACGACGCGCCGACTTCACTCCGAGACCTTTTGGTTGGAGCTCTGATAGATGAAGCAACTTCTGCCTCGCAGTCAGGTTCTGATAATCCCAATGAGATACATACATCTTTTGATCTGACAGATTGAAGGACAAGATTTTAAAATTAAAACACACCAGCATTGAAAGCCGAGGTTCATCAAAAGACCCATGAAGTTCCCATACATTTCAAACCCAAAACACCACCAGTATAACTACAACGATAAAAGATCCCTTAAACTGAAAGGAAACTTACACCAATAACTCTGAACAAAGACGCAATAGCACATTACTTCTGATAACACCCTCTACGACGCTTTCTTGCAACGCCCCGACAAAATCGTCGCAAGTGACCCAGACGTCCACACGCCTGGCAGGGCTTCGGAGCGCTTGGGCACGATGACTTATTGTGACCCCGCTTGCCACACTGATAACACACAATAATATCTCGTTCCGAAGAGGTTGATGAAAGATCATGAGGCCTCTTGATTCCATGACCTGCTCCATTCACATTCATTTGCTTACTCATCACCTTTCCAGAATCTTCACCACTGTTCTTAGGGATCGAAGGAGGGAGGACTACTTCGAGCACTCCTGCCATCGCAGCTTCGACATGAAAAGCTTGTCTTGCCACATCGACAAAAGCAGTTAGGTTGGACTCTGACACCCTCGACTGCAGATCAGGGCGGAGACCCGCCTCGAAGCGTCAAGCCTTCACAGGGTCATTTGTGGCATACTCTAAATCATAAGGTACTAGCTCCACAAAGCGCTGGAAATATTCCGACACGGATCTGTCGCCCTGCTGCAGACAACATATTTCCATCCCCTTTCTCACCCTATCTTCCTCAGAGAAATATTGACGAATGAACGAGGCCTTGAAAAACTCCCAAGTAATCTCTTTACGAGGCTTGTTTCGAGACACTGACTTCCACCACATCCATGGTGAACCTTCAAGCATGAAGGTCGCAAACTTGAACTTCAACGACTCGGGCAACTCAATGAGGCTAAAGTCCCTTTCAATCTTCCGCATCCACTCCTCTGCCACAGAAGTTTCTGCTTGACCATAAAAGAGAGGTGGATCCAACTTCCGAAACTCAAGCATAAAATCCTTAGGTTGATCAACTGCACTACGATCACCCATCGAAGCTTCAAAGGGATAACCGCTGGACAAGGAAAGGTCAAAACCCAATCAAGGTCAACTCAACGAATGAATACAACCTCAAAATCAAACACTGCATAGGTGACAAGCTCAAAACCCAGGAAAACAAGTTATCGTAACATCAAAAATTTTCTATTTGAAAACATCTTTAATTTAGAACATGCTTAGTGGGTTAAACCTTCGCCATTGGTATTCTTTAGAGCCTCACTCACATGCATATATCCGTGCCACCCAGGGCATCCATCCACCATACCATAAATCTATCCACATTTCCAACATACCACAATGCATGTGAGAACTCATCAGAACACCAAGTTCAAAACAAAGCAACTTCATTTTCCAAAAACAATTCATTTATACCACTTCTTTTAAAACCATCCACAAATTAAACATGTCATTTCAAACAGCCATTTTTTTTCAAAACCAACTTTTCTAATTCAAACCACTTTCAAAAATCAAGGGGAACCCAAAACAACTCAAACAGGGGACTAGTGTCAGTGGGTGGCTTGACCATATGGTTGGCGGCCATATTCCAAACACGTCACTGACACAGAGAGCCTTCTTGGACCATGCCCCTAGCTCTGCATGGCTTGCCAGGCTGTGCGGGTTAGGAGGACTAGTGGCCCAACTCCATTTGTCGTACCCCAATCGCAAAACATTTCCATAAAAACCCAAACAAACCAATTAAACCGGACTTCCCATGGAAACCTGAGGATCAGTACGGGTAAGAGTTCGTGACGCTCTTCTCGTACCTACCCCTCAAGTCCCGACAATCCTACTCCATCTACCTTGACATCCCAAATAACAAAGGGCGCTCTGAAAAGTGATATCTGCTAAGAGAAAACCTGCCCTCTGATACCATTTTGTCACGAACCAACCCGGGTCGACCCTGAACCGGTCACCCGAGCCGGTCCGCGACATGGCCCGAGAGGCGTTCCCGATCCTCCCGGGCTGGCGACAAGCGCCAGGGCATCATTAGAGACTGTGGGAATGATTTCTCCCAATAGAAATAAATAAGACAGCAAAGATAAAATAGAGCAGCGCAGAAAAAGGTAAACTAAACAAAGTGACTAACACATGAACAAACAGGAATCAAACTAACCAAACACGACGTCCGAACAACTCCGTGCGACCTCGCGGGTCGCTCTCCGACTCAACGATCAAGCGTCGCCCTAGGCGAGCGCACTCAAACTATAGTCTGCAGAAACACTAAAAACAGAAAAGAACTATAGGCGTGAGTATTAAAACTCAGTAGGCTAGCCCGATATCTACTCCCAATGCACTACCTTTAAAATAAAAGAAACATCATTTCAAGTTTGAACTACAATTTATAAAAGTATGTTTTTCTAAGCATTTTACTTAAAAACAAAGTACGAACCATTGCCCTTAGCCATTTCAAAATTCGGGTTCACTTCATTAGTGTAAATGACGTTTTGGGAAAGGGGTAAAGTGATGTTTAATTTTTCAAATTTGTACAAAAAGGGATTAAACACTTTCATTTGAAAACAATTTTTAGAAACCTAATCAAAAGCAATTTACCATTTTTCCAAAGAAAACAATACACCAGAATGCACAAAGTAAAACACATAGCAAGGGAAATGTAGGTATACATGTGAGCATCATAATCATTACTGCGAGCTACAAAAGCTGAATAGACATGGGTGAACCTAGGAGATCGAGAATAAACCAGAAGACACCAATACATGAGAAATCATCCTTATCGACATGTCACGATGAAATCAAAACGCACAATACGCTCGACCATCCACTCACAGGCAGGTCGAGGGAAAATCCCATAGAAATAAACCCAATATATCCACCTACTATGGGCCACTAGTCAGTACCATAACCTACCAGTGCAGCAATCGTTCTTAGAATATTCTCTCAATATGCCAGATTCCCATGTCTCAAGTGTTTAAGAAAAAGGCGGTGAGCCAACCGATGCCAACCGAGCATCCAATCAAATATATATATATATATATATATAAAGAACAACAGGAATTCCCCAAGCCACTCCATGGGACAAACTCATGCCTTTTTCTACTCAAGTACCCGGGAGCCTCTAAGCGCGGCCTCCCAAACAATCAATCGCAACCAAGGCATGAGAGTCGTCCTAAGAGGGTTTTTATAAAAACATTTCCATCGTTTTCCATAAAGTGCCAAATAGGCATTTAATACAGTTCACAATTACTACCAAAACCAGTTTAAAACTATTTGAAGAATCCACAAAACACTACTTCACAGGTTGCCAGTATTTTTATAAACCAAACCAAACCATTTTCTTTTCCAAATAAACTTTAAGAGCCAACCGGGCAATTTCTCAAACGAACCAATGTATTTGTTCACGCTTCAAAAGAAATCACTTCTCATTAAACCAGAACTCTATTTTATATTCCGTGAATTATGTTTAAAATCCAAACGGGCATTCTTTCATTATTGGGTGCCCGCTCGTCAAAAGGATGTTTCATGTGTCGTGTATAAAATAAACGGCTCCTTTTGACATTAAATAACCATTTAAAAATTAACCATCTTATATTAAAAATTAATTATCGTATATTATCTCATATTTATTACAATTAATAGAATGTTGATTTTGAGCAATTAGGGTGCGCAAACAGCATGAAATAATATAACTTAAATTTTAAAAGCAGTGCAAAGGGAACCTACCTCAAAACCAAGCGCGACGCCAAAACGACTTTGGAAGCAAGGCGCGATGACACGATGTGTGTCCGAAACCACGTGACAAAGTCCGACACTCTGCATAGTCAGTACCAAGGACTCAGACACATACAAGAACTCACTAGAGCATTCGAAACCAAGCGGCGGGAATAAACGCTCACCTCGAAACTGAAGCACGACGACGACGGAACCTCAAAAACAAGGCGCGGTGATGGCGCTCACTCAGAAACGCCCTGCGCTGGTCCTAAAAGTCCTAAGCCAACAAATAAAAACCCACGATCAACAAGAGTACGATGATAATAATAAAAATAAAGAGAATAATAATAATAATAATACTAATAATAATAATAAGATTAGTAATAATAATAATAATAATAAATAGTAATAATAACAATAGTGATAATAATAATAATAATAGCAAAATAATAATAATAATAATAATATTATTAAAATTAATATTAATAATAATAATAATAAAATTAATAATAATAATAATAATAATAATAATAATAATAATAAAATTAATAATAATACTCATAATAATAATAAAAATAAGACTAATAATAGGAATAATAATAATAATACTAGTAACAATAACAAAATAATAATAAAAAGAATAATAATAATAAGGATAATATTAATAAGAAGAATTATAAAAATAATAGAATAATAATACTAATAATAATAGCAATAGTATTAAACAATAAAAATATAAGAGAAAAAAAAAAGAAACAAACCTGGCACGAGGGGGGGTGCTGGCTTGAGCAGGGAGCAAGCGGGGAGGAGGCCGGGACGCCGGCTGTGCGCGCTGAACGGGTGCAGCGGACAGGAGAAAAAAAAAAGGGGTTCGCCAGAGGGAAGCCGGACGGGAGTGCGGCGAGGGAGGACGCCGGAGTGCTGGCGCAGCGACGGGAAGCCGGGCTCTGGGCTGCTGAGGAGGCGACGGGAAGGCAGCAGGGTGATTAGGGGAGGACTGCGCGGCCGGGAGCAGGCCGCGCTGCTGCTGTGCCGCGCCGAGCGAGGAAGGAGAGGTTTGGTCGGGGGGTTGCAAGCTACAGGAGGGCAGACCGGAGGCACGGAAGAAGGCAGGGAGGAGATCGGATGCCGGGGGGCTGCTGCGTAAGGGAGAGAAGGGCCAAGGAAGGATGCGCGATGAAGCAGGGGCGCTGCAAATCGAGCAGGAGGAGGCTAGCGCGCTAGGAGGGGGAAGAAGATGGGCTCCGCCGGGGTGTTCGGCAGCGGACAGGGGGGAAACGGCCGACGTTGGGTGAAGCGCTAAGCAGGGAGGGGCGCGCCGGCGGTGTGTTGAAGGAGGAGGCGCGCTGGGGGGGGAAGCCGGGAGCTGGATGGTGCAACGCATGCAGGGAAGGAGGCGGCCAAGCGGGAGGGTCGTGCAGCGGCGGCCGAGCGGGGTGAAGGCGCTGCTAAAGAAGGGGGGTAGCAGGGGAAAACGGTGAAGAGGGTGGCGGCTCCCGCGGGGAGAAGAGAGAACAATATATATATAAAGGGGCCGCTATGGTTAGCAATAAAATAGGGAAAAAAATAAATAAATAATATAAAATAAAACCAAATAATAATAATAAATGAATTAAATAATAATAATAATAATACATAATACTACTAAAGTAAAATGATAGAAATAAAACTAATAAAATCACTCATTTATTTATAAAATTAACAACTTTAGTTTTCATCTAGGATAAAAATAGTAAAATTTATAATAACCATAAAAATATTAAAAGACAATCTAATTTGACATTTTCTAATTTACATTAATTCCTCTAAGCCGAAAAGGCCACACAGTTGCATGGGCGAAGCCGCGCGGTGTCGCGCTCCGCCCGCGCGTCCGACGACGTCAGACCCAAGACGCGCACTTGTTATTCTAAGCTCAAAAAAAGAACAAAATCATTCACGACTCAAACCGAACCAAAAAGAATTTAAGGCGAAGCGAATAATAAAATAAAATAAAATAAACACCCTTGTCGGGGTGCGACAAGAACAACCAAATCAGGACATGAATGGAGAATTGAATTGTTAACACAAATGTAGTGATTTTAATATTGTTATTACATAAAGGGAAATATAAATTATAAATTAATGGAATCATATAATTTAAAAATAATTATTGTTTTTATATTATACATGATTTAATTAAATGTCCAAACTAGAGGAGGACTATGGTAATGGGATTTTTAATTCAATTTCTATTAAATGGGTCATATCTCATATTAATTGACTATGTCATAACAATATTACTCATGTTATGAAATAATGTTACTAATATATTTTATTACCAATTATTTTGAATGTATTTTAATTTTATTTCAAATAATTACTTCACCAATTTATTCCTACTTCAAATGTTATGATCGTTTTAAGGGTTCGTGGTCTACATTAAAATTCTTGAAAAATATTTCAAATTTTGGACCATTATTTCTTCTATATGATTCAATTAAATCCCATATTAAAATAATTTGTATTAATTTTTAATTAATTCATGGAATTCATAAAATGACCTAATATTGTTTTCCTTCAATGTATTTTGATTCATGACGTATAATATATTAAAGATTTTTTGTCGCAATCTTCATCTGTTAAGACATATTTTATGTTATGAACCTATTTTACTTAATATGATGTAAATAATTCATATATAAATAATATATCATTACACTATTTGAACTCATGTTATGTTAAGTTCCTTCACATTTTTTTCAGTTCAAATTTGTATTTTAATTTTAAAATGCTCTAAAGGGATTTCATTAAAAATGTATATTTAAATGTTTGAAAGTGTTTTACCAAAAATATTTTTCCTACATATATATATTCTACATATATTTTCAAGAATGTTTTTATCAAGATTTCAATGAATTCATAATGTAACTTTAATATATTTTTAGCATTTTTAATGGGTTAAAAAGGAATCCTTTTAACATTTTTGGTACAGTTATGTTTAACATTCTTTATAAAGGTGTGAACATAATGTTTTTATCTTTTAGCAATTGATCTCCTCTTCTTTTAATCATAAATATTATTTATTATTAATCATACATCAAAATATAACATTATTTTTAAAATTAAATATATATTTTTTGTTCTATGAATTTTATAATTTAATGGTTACCAAAAAAATGTATTTTTCATATTTTCCAAGGCCTGTTTATAAGGATTCTATAAATGTGTTTTTAATATATGTCAATATCTTTCATGTTGCATATTCTACATTGGGATATTTTGTAATGATGTCATCCCCCTTCTTTCTTTGGACAACATATGATTATTTTTTAATGATGTTTTCATAAATCTCATTTCCTTATAATGGGTTAATTAAGCTGTAATGAAATTAAATATTTGCAAAGAGTTTTATTATTAAAATAGGTATTTTAATTTTACTTTGAATTTTTTTTATTTTTAATTATTTATTATTATTAATGAGCCTAATATATCCCTCTAAAAAATAAAATGATGATATATTCTCTAGAGGAGGCATGTTTGAATTAATCTGGTTGGTTATTCTATTATAATGGTTTTTGTAAGGGTGATTATAAGACTGATTATATTGACATTTGCCTAATATTTCTACATGGTTTTTGTATGACTGATATGATATTCAAGGGATTTCATGATCAAATATTTGTGTCACATGGCTTAGTATTATTTCTTTATATGAAAATTTTCTTTTGATATAAAAATGATAAATGTCAAAAGTCATGATATATAAATCATGTTTTATTTTTTATGGATATATTATTCAGTTAAACATTACTATTCAAGAATACCATTATGATCAAATTACACTTACTTGTAGCAGGTACTATAGCGGGAACTATAGTATCCACTATTTAGCACTGTATCAGCCGAGAATATTCCCTCGTTTGGGCCTTCGAGCCACCGATTTGGTCCCCATGTCCTTTAAGGCCTTCGGGTCATCCAACCCTTCGAGTTAGTAAGGCCTTAGGGCCAACTCAAGGCCTTCATGACACCCCAAGTACCAATGAAAACCAGACAAACTACAATGTAACAAACTTCAGAAGGAGGAGGAGCAAGGAGCGTTCACCATAGTAGAAGAAAAATGTATTGTAAGAATGAGAGCGTATGGCACCTACCATCGGTACAAACATGTGAATGCACAGGAAAGCATATCCAAATAACCATGTGAAGGTTGAGAGATTATTTCACGATGAATATGCTAGGTAGGATCAGTTCAAAGAAGTTATTTTTGGTTATATGTAATGTTTGAAGCCTACAGGAAATGAATTCATCTAAGGCCTATGGGCCATCTAATACTTTTACCTATGGGCCTTGTAAGGGTTCAACCTCACCCCTTGTATGGTGGATTATCAAAAATCAATAAAAACTAAAGTCTTTAGGGCCATTAGAGTGGATATTTTATTTTTAATACCTTTTTTTAACCTTACCAAGTATTTCAACTCACCCAACAAATTTTTATATTTATCTATGTTAATAAGAAGGGTGTTACATATGATATGTCTATAATTTTATCATCTATAGAGATTTTTTTGAAATGTAAATGACTTAATGAAAAAAATATATATTTATTAAATTGCGAAAAATTCAAAATTTTTGATAAATGTAGGAGTTTTCTTCTTTAAAAGGGTTTTCCTAATAATCTAAAACACTAGACCTAAAACATTTTGGTTATGTAAGTGGATCGGTGTTTTTTATCATAAAATGTAATTAATATTGGTAAAAATTGTATCAAATATATTTGTATCAAATCAAGAATGATAATAATATGTTTTTTCACTTGATCAATGTGTACAGGTCGAAAGCATATTTGTTTATATCAATGTACGTACACATGGAATGAGTTTGTAACATTTTATCTGAGTCTATATGTTCAAGGAAGCATAGTTTTAATCACATAAATGGTTTAGATAACATTAAATTTTATGATGAAATAAATTAAGGATAATTTAATTATTATAAATAGTATCACAGGTTGATATGTTTATAGTGGAATAAAATTTCAAATGTATTGATACTCTTTTGATATTTTTGTGCTGGTGTTTTAAGAAAATTATTGAAATATTTTTAGTTTTTTCATGGGATTTGTTATCTAATTGATGTTTATGTAAAAAAATTAGGTTTAAATGGTGAGTTAATTTTAATTTTATTTGGGAATAACATTATTTTGGAGTTAAATTTATTGTTTTGAAAAACTTTTAATAATAATACTTTATTTTATATTGAGTTAAATATATTTAATTTCTATAATGGGTTATCAATTTTTGGTGAACATTATTGGATTAATTTTAATGTAAAATATTTACCTATTATTGGATTTTTTAAAGTGTGTAATAATAATTGTGTAATAATGACTTATTTTTTAACAACCTAAATATTTACAAATATAATTCCCCTTTTGAATGAATAAATGCATTATTTGTTAATTTGTTAGTGGAAACCACATTTACTACTTTGGTTACCTCATACCATTAAAATTTATATCACGATAGATTTAAAATACTATTAATCATCACAATTTTTTACGGTATTGGTGTTAAAAAGTGATTATATAATTAGTGTATATATTGGGTTATGATAACTCCAATTAAAAAGGACTAATGAAGTGACAACCTTGAGTATTAGGATCATACCAAATGAATCCCATTTATCATAGCCTCTAAGGGTGATAACATCACTGGTATTTTCCCTTGAAAAATCATAAGATAAAATTTAGCACTTATAGAAAAATTGATTTTTTTTATAATTTAAATATTGTCAAGATAAAATCCCAAACAATATAATCCAAACCACCCTATGTAAATATCACCACTAAAAATATTACCCTGAAGGGAATTCACTGGTCTAGTAAATGGATATATATCAAGACCCTCAATTTAAGAATATTTTTATTTTTATTTCTATAAAATAATGAATATATTTATACATTTTTATTACCTATTAAATGATTAAATAATATGTTTGAAACAAATTAGATTTTTAGATGATGAAACAGAAATTTATTTTTTGGGAATTATATAGCTTCAATAATGAAAATATTTGGATGAATTCATGAATTTTTTAAATAAATTATTTTTTAATTAAATATTTTTATTAAATTATATTTATTAAATAAATATGATAATAATATTTTATGATGTCAAATTTAATTTTTAGAAGTGTGAGATAAATATCATTTCAAAAAAATTGTTTTCAATTAATTTAAATTTTTAATTTAAATGTGTCAATTTTTGTGTTTATATATTTATTTTGATAAAATAAATATCGTTTTTTAAATCAGCACATCAAAATTATGAAAAAGTGATTTTTAGTTAATTTTCTAATATAATACAGTTTTTTCGTAGGAATTAAATACGTTCTAATTATAAAATATGTATTATTACATCATAATACCCAAAATATGATTCAATAAATACTATATAGATAATATAAAACCCAAAATTATATTTCCCCTTTAAAATATTGTGTTTTTTATGTCATTTTATTATTTTTATAAAGAATTAAGGAATCCTCCAAATGATATATTATATTTTATGATTTTAGAATTATTTATTTATAAACATTAATCACTTCCACATCACCAAGGGTATTATTTTATGAGTACAATTATTATAATATTAAAATATTTTAATCCACCCTATATTGTAAGAAAACATTGTAAAAACCCATGGGATGGTTTAATGTTCTAATTACATTATCTTATTTCGTCCAAATCATATCTTAAGAAATTCATTAATAATTATCCTTCTTTTTTATATATAACCATGAAATATCCCATTTATCTTCACTAAAAACACTTTGATAAATAATTTAAATATCCCTTACCTTTTTAGATCCCTCCCATATTTCCCCCAAGATCTTAATAAGCTTCTACAATACTTTTAGTGGTGCCCTCTCATGGTAAGGGATCCTTCACATATTTCGTCAAATATTATCTTTAAATTTTACTTTTTCCCCAATTTTTCTTGTTTTAATGTTTTCACACATCACACATACTATAATTACTATTACAATGTGATGATATACCCCTTTAAGTCTAATTAATTCCATCAATTAATCATTATATACCCTGGTTATGCAGCCAAAATTATCTTATAACATTCAATGACAATCATTTTGTAGTGAATAAAAATCCCAATTTCTAGTCGAGGATGTTCTCTAAGATTTACATATATTTCATTTATTTTTTACTATCATTTATAAAACCCACACATGATTATTGTGGAGTTAAAAGTGATTAAATACATCCTTGTGTTATATGAACTATATGTTAAACATATGCATGTTCATGACATGAATGTGGCCCAAGGGCCCAAAATTATATAGACCTTCAATACAATGGGTAATGGTTTTATCTAATTATTTTATCATAGGATATTTAATGTATGGTTCATATATGGTTATCCTAATTAGACAATTTTTTGTTTTCTTGGTCATTATCCTTGACTTATATTAATGATGTCTTGTTTCGGGTTGGTTCGACATTCCTATGTTGGATTTATTTTATCATGATATATCATGACACACTATTATATGTTAAAATTTTCACCCCTCTTATGTTACATTGATATTCCTCTTGGATCACATGTACAACTTTACCTTATAATATACATTATTTACTTTCTTAGAGTTCGTAAAAAATCTTGGTGTACACATGTATTATATTATTATGTAATATAATGAATTTCACAATGATATGAGTCATCATGATCTTTTATGGGTTGAATTATGAGTCTCTTTATGTAATAAATCATAAAATAATGTGTATTCAAAAAAGGGGTTTCTATAGTAAGTATCAGAAAAAAGTATTGTTATTTTGGGTGTTTGGGATTAGAACCCCATATTAAAATCCCGAGATATTATACTAAATATAGTAAAACATGCATATATCTTGTTAAATTGTAGATTAAGTGGTTTTCAATAAACTAATTCCTTATTAAGTTACTACACGTGGGTGTGGATCTAGAATAGTTTTACATTGGTTTAATAACTCATAAAACGACACATTAACCATGACTCCATCGTCACCTGGTGCATCAAAACGGGCTTTTCAACACACATAGTTTGGCACTCCCTGTGGATGTTCGTTTATAAATTTTTAATATAATTTTAAAAAATTATTAAAGAAACCAAATAACCATATTATTATATATTAGTAAATATATCATAGACAAGTTATATTGAAACCTAGTAGTTCATATGTTAAGTAATATATTTTATTTATGAGTTATCCCTTCAATGTATATATTTTCCATTTTATATTCTACATTGTTTAAAAATTATAAATTATATGTCTATTTTGAATGAATTATATGATTAAAACGAGAATAAAATAGTGAAAGGTATTTCTTTCATCCAACATTCTATGAATTTTTTTTGAATCATGGACAATTATTCGAATTATTCCATGACCACTGTAACATGAGGAAGTCAAGTAATCCATGAATATGAAAATGGGTTTAATATTGAATCCCAAAAATAAAATTCTTCACCTATAAAAATTTATATATAGAATATCCTAGAAAACCATGTGATACTAATTTAAAGGAATTTTATTCAATTATTGGAGTGGATTGAAAATATAGAGTTAACATAAATTACCAATAGAATAAAATTTCCCTCTATGTCATGAATCTTCCTATGATTCTATAAAACTGACAAGATTATGATAAGTCAAATTTAGTATCATTATCTCAAAAATGGATAATATTTCATGATTAGCAAATATATTTTTTCTGAAATGATTGAGACTAAGGAGTATCTCATCCTTGATGACATGCCCATTATAAAAGAATATGATGTAGTGTTTCCCAAATAACACCCATGTCTCCCTCCTAGTCATGATTTGAGTTCTCAATCAGTATTAAACACAAATCCTTGATTATATCTAAGAAATAATATATAATGGCTATTTTTTTAATATGAGTATTTCATGTAACTATTATAGGAGAATTAGGAAATAGGGATTAGACACCCATGTACATCTCCATGGATTGAATCAGTCATTTTTTCAAGATTAAGGAATGTTAATGAACCTCTAAATTCATTATTATGTGTAAAATAAGAACATAATAATGAAAAATTATCATATAACATGGATTGATAACATTTTTTATCTGCAATGTGGACAAAAACACTTCTATAAGGATGATCTTCAGTTTGTATGTTATCAGGTGAAGGTTAAGATGAAGGATATCTCCAATACTGATTTTCATACAAGGTATGATAGATTAGAGTTCAGAGGGATTAAATTTGGTCTCACTAATGCTCCAATAATCATCATAGGATTATTTAATAGAGTCATTAGGGAATACCTTGTCAAACTTGTGGTGGTATTCATTGATGATAGTTTTATCTACTCCAAAATCTAGGAGGAACAAGAGGGGAATATAAATACTACAATAAATAATTTATGAAAGGAAATTTTATATGAAAAGTATAGAAAATTTGAGTTTTTGATGGAGGAAGAAACATTTTTTATGTTATCCCCAGTAAAGGGATTTTTGTGGATTAATAAAAAATAGAGGCAATCAAAAATGAACCAGGCCAACATTTGTGATGAAAATCCATTGTTTCCTTAGATTATCTAGGTAATATCATTGATATTTTATAATATTATAGTGATTTTAAATCACAATTAACTATATTACTCAGAATGGATTCATATTTTTATGGAATTATAAATGTGAAGAATGCCTTAAAGAGGCAAAGAAAATTGTTATTCACTACACCTATGCCCACATTACCCACTTGTGGGGAAGGATATGTGACCAACAGTGATGCATCCCAAAAGGTATTTGTTTTTTCACTAATTAATGATAAAAAATTGATCTATTTTGCCTCATTAGAAACAATTTCCCATGAAAATAATTGCTCAATTCATGATCTAAAATTTTTTGCACTGATCTTCGTGCTAAAGATTTGGAAAGATTATCAATTTGAGGATAAATTTGACATATATACTAATCTTAAAATCCAAACATATATATTTAAAAAAATATTATATTATTATTAACTAATGTGGGTGGTTATATGTGATCATGGATTATAACTTTTCAATCTATTGCTATCATAGAAAATAAAACAATGGGGCAAACACTCTAAGTAAAAAATTGATCATTCAACCATATCCATGATGAGTATTTCATGGGATCTAATATTATTGGACATGAAATGGATATACATGGGAGTCATAAAAGGATATATATCATACCTTTACAAAATAAATTCTAAACCACCTATTACAGATTATCATTGAGGCCCAGAAATAAAATGAGGTGTTACATAAAAAGGTAGTGAATATTTCAGAGTTCAGATTTTCTAAAGATTGAGTTATATGTATTTGAACCTAGATATGTGTCCCACAAAACCCGTAACTATATAGGTAAATTCTATATTATGTTCAAATCTCACCCTTATCTATTCATCTAGGAAGCACTAATATGTTTCATGATATGTGGCAAAAATTCTAGTGGATGAAATGACGTGGAAGATATAATAGTTTTTATCTAGTTGTTTAGTATGCTAATTAGTCAAAGTGGAATAAATTATTTATAAGGGTATGATGCAATAATTTCCTATACTAGTGTGGATTTATAAACTCAAAACAATTTATTTCATCATAAGACCCTTCAATAAACCTAGTAAACATATAAAATAATGGGTTGTAGTTGATCACCATTTAAAGTCAACACATTTCATTTATATTAGGGTTGATTTATATCTTGACTGACATTCAATTATATACATAAGTTAAGTGGTGTAATACATTTATTTAAAATCAATATTTTATATAATTAGTATCTAAGGATTGTCTTGTGGTTCTAGAGAATCCTTTTATATGCGTTGGATACACAATTGATCTTTAACAATGCTTATATCCCTTAAATAGATGGTAAGTCTGAAATAACCATTCAAAATATATAGGATATAAGGGGATCTTATTCAATTTATTTCCAATTATGTATGTATAATCACCTTCCCCTAGTTAATTTCTCATATAGAAACGTTTTCCACTATAGCATTGAAATGGAACCATATGAGGATCTATATGGGAAAAGGTGTTTGATACAAAAATGTTGGGATGAAGATGAATATTGGAATCTCATGAGACATAATATTTTACATGAGATGATCGAGAATGTTCAAAACATCCAGTGTCATATTAAATCTACAAGAAATCAATAAATATTAAATTAAAACAATCATCGATGATATCAACATATTAAGATTAGTGAAATAAAATCCCTTGTATATCCCCATTGAAAAGTGTTATGAGGTTTGGTAATATGGGAATGTTTATTTCCAAATACTTTTGACCCATTTAGATACTTGATCACATCTATATGATGGCCTATTGAGTAGAACTCAAACTAAACAAACCTCAACTATATTATGGGTTCCATGTATCTCTCTTGATGAAGTATATACCCGACCCCTCACATGTACAGTATCTAGAGGTGGTACCATTAGAAAATTATATTTATTATGAGGAACACCTGGGGATGATCTTAGATTGTAGTGATACTGTTATATGAAAGAATACAACACACTTGGATAATGTGTTTTAGAGGAACAATATGTTTGTGGAAAAAATAGGATTTGGAAGTGGTGGTCAAATTGATATACACATAGATGTTTTAATATATGATATGAAAATTTCAAGAGAGAAATTTATAAAGGGGTATGAAAGAAATGTAATGAAAATTTATAAATGTCATTCCATTTTTTATGGAATTAATTCATTATTAAATAATGTAGTTATAGAAAACATGTGTATTAATATAGATAATTAAAACTATTAATGATAAATCATGTCTGATTAAAATGATCATTTAGAATCACAATCAGTGATGGAATATCCATTATAGAGTAATCAAATTATTAGAATATATATTGGGTTATAATAAATCAAATTTATAGGAATATGACCTACCCTTCCCTCTAAAGTTCCATATCAAGGTTCCCCTATAATCTTATAAACCACCTTCCAATATTTAAGAATCACCATCTTAAGGTAAGGGATCCTCTTCTACTTCTCTTTGTTCAAAAACCGTATTTAAAATTATTCTTTTTTATTTTAAAATATTTTCATGTTGAGATATGTCTTACACATACATATTAATTTACTTCTCAATCCCAAATGATGAGAGACCCATTTAACTCTCATTAATCACTTCCATGAATCTATATATACCTTGTTATTCTGCCTAAATTATCATATGAATCTCCATCCCAACCTTTTTTACAGTGAATACTAATTCACATTTCCATTCAAGGGTATTTATAAATAAGTAACTATCATTCATAGATTGGGGAGTTCCTTTTATTTAAAATGTACTCCATAAATTTGGAGATAAAAGGAATGAATCACATCATAATTTTGAATGATTTTTGTTGAACACATATGTATGAACTAGAAATTATTGTGGCAGGTGGTATTGGACATTTATAGTCCTCTAGTGCATTAGGTAATGTTTTTATATCATGATATTACATGTATGGTGAGTGAGAAATTATCCTAAACACACTTTTCTATGTTTTATGGGATATTATCCTTCAATTGGTTTATGAGGTCATGTTTTGTGTTGTTTCCTTATTAGATTTTTCCCTTTATTTTATCATGTTATATCATGCCTCATTGTTCATGATTTTAATTCTCACCCCTCTTATAGTACCTTTATTTTCCACTTTAATGACATGTACTACTATAGCATATACTATTAATTGGTAATTACCTTACTTGGCTATATATCTCACCACTTTATTATTTACATCCCGAAGATATCTCATACTCTTTTAGAATATTGAAGGAATATGAGGGCTTGTTTTCAGAGTTTTTAATAAAATATGTTGAGCTCATGTTTTCTGATATAAAGTCATTTTTTGAGATTCACATATACAATGGGCCTCATGATCTTCTGGATAACATTATGTTTATTTTAATTTAATGGATCAATGTATTAAGTTGATTAAATATATATGATTTCATGTATTTAACCTTGTAAATTAGTTATAGTTTTTTATGGATTTAGATAATGGTGATATATATTATCGTGGGAAATTATTAGAATATTTTTATGAATTTATTATTAGAATATATACATTTTTTATGTTCATTTAAGAGTGATTATGTTTTTAGTGGATAAATTTTAATTTAATGAGGGGAGAATATGTGATAAAATGATTTATAATATATGAGTTTTAGATTCGTTCATACATATTTTAAATATTAATTTTTATGAAGATTTATATTTTAAATTTACTAAAGAAATTATAAATGAATGGTAAAAAAGAGATATAAATATAAATATTATTAGGATATAGATTTATAATAAATCTAAATTTATTATAAAATTTTTTAGAAAACATTCAACCTTGCATTATTCTGATGAAACATGATTTTTAGCTAAATTTAATTTCTTTAGGTTATATCACTTCTTAATTAGCAAGGTATTTTCATTCTTAAGGGTGTCATTAAATCAAAAAAATTATGTTGTATTTAAATCTTTTAATGGGTATTTTTATTTTCGTACACATAATCACTTCACTGATTTATTTCTAATTCAGATGATATAATCTTTATAATGGTTCTTGGATTCAAATTCAATTCCATGGTCAATGTTTTATGTTGTTCTCAATGATTTATTTTACATTTTTTACTTACAACCGTATGAATATATTTTAACTTAATCTATGATTTAAGTCATAATATTTTTAAAACAGAATAATTTTATTTCTTTCTATGGATTTAAATTTAATTTTTTTTAATCTGTATTGGTTTTAGATCAGTCTACATCCGTTGAGACATATATCATGTTTGATACAAGTTTTCATTTAATTGGGGTCTATACCACATATTGAAATATTATATCATAAAAATAATAACAATCTTTGTATTTTAAGTTACTTCCCATGTTTTTTCATTAAATTTTATTATTATAGAAGTCAGTGAAGTATTTTCTTAAAAAATAATGATTTGAATGTTTTGATGTATGATAAAAAATTATTTTTCCTATAAATAAAATTTATTATTTTTTTAAAAAATACATTCTCTTTTATTTTAATGTTTTATTGAAGTATTTTTTAAATTTATTTAAATTTTTAGAATGTTTTTTAATGTAACAAAATTAGAAGTTTCTAAATTTTTCACTTTTAACATTTATTATAATGGTGTGATTTATTTTTTTAAAGAAAAATTATCAATAGATCTCCTCTAACGACTATAATGATAATTTCTTATTACTAAACATAATTATAAGTTTCCATGTTTTTTCAACAAAATTATTCTTCCCACAATTCTATAAATTTTTCATTCTCAAATGTTACGAAAATAAAAGGCTAATTCCTTTTTTTAAAGTGTTTTTTTAATTCTTTAAAAAATGTTATTTATATATTTTAATATCATTTATATTTTATTATGCTCCACTAGTTATTTTTTATAATTATTATATTGACCTTATTTATCTAGATGACTTATGATTATTTTTAATCGAATTTTCATGAAATGTGTGTCTTACCAATGAGTTAATGAAGTTGTGTTGAAATTATAAATGTTTAAAGAGTATTGTGATGAAAAAGTAAATTTTCTAAGTGTTTAAAAAATTATGGTACATTGGAATAAAATGTGGTGGTATGTAGTTTTTTATAGGCCTTCAAAGCATTGGGTAATGAAATTTTCTCTAGAGGAGACATGTTGGAATTAGTTAGGTAGATTATTCCTTTATAAGTGTGATTGTAATAATAATTGTAAGTGTAATGTACCAATATTTTTTCATCGTTTCACAGTTCTTGATATGTGTTTTAATGAATTTATTTTAAATAGTATGGTTTCACTAGACTCCTAATTTTTTAATCATATGAATTTTTCCTTACTTTATTTAAAATCATTATTCAATGACTCATGATTTAGGAATCATATTTTACTAGGAATGAATATATTATTCTGTGAACATTGATTACATTTTCATACCATTATTCACAAATTATCCTCACTTAGGATCTTTTGTTATTAATTCCCATGATTAACCATTCTAAGTAGTTGTGCTAATCCTTTTTATATTTTCCATTTCACTGGGATATTAAGATGAGAATTTGAAACTATGTGTCATAAATATTAAAATGTTTATTGATTGTTTTTGGAAATGTTTTTTACATTATATAAAATAATAACTTCATGGTATAATGGAAACGTTTCCCATTTAGTAAAAAACATATGGGTTCTTTTACAAAGATAGAGTTTCTAGTTAATCAAAACTATAAACCTAAATAGTAGTACGGATATATGTAACTCAATGTTTTTTAATGATAATGTAATTACAGATGATTAAAATGTAGTCGTATTTATTAGTATCAAAATCTAATAAGTAATGAATATTATTTCAACTATAGATATTGATTTATAGGTTCATGTATTCACATGATATTTTTTTAAAAATTAAATAATTTTAAAAACACATCAATTTTATCATATATAGGTATATAATGATAATAAATGAATTTATAAAACCGATAATTCACATGATATGTGACATAAATGGAATAATAAAACCGAACTTGACTCCCTAAAATCATGTTTCCTTTAATAAAATAATCCAAAAAATACAAGGAAATGAAATCTATCATCCCTTGACAAAAAAGGTAAAATATTTTACCAAATTAAATATTTTATCTACCAACATAGGAATTAGGGTTATTTTTAGTAGATTAAACCAAGATAAAATGTTATAATGATTAAAATTAATACCATTAATTTGAAATCCAAATTAAATCCATGGAAGAAAATAATTTTAAAAATGGTAGAAGAAAATAATAATATTGTTGTGCTCATTCTATTAGTTTAATGAATGTATATATGGGACGAATCAGGCTAATTAGGGAAAAAAATTTAAGGTAAAATTATTAATTTAAACTTTTGAGATTCTAGGTAGCTAACATAGTTTAGCCACATGGTTTACCAAAATATTCAAAAACTATGAAACATCTACTATAATGACGATACTACACTCCATAATGATAGATAACTTAGTTACCAAAACCATGTTCAAACCCTATATAGGTCATTTAAGAGTACTCACCCTATGTAATGTGAGGCTAAATGGTTTCTCCTTACCATGAACAACCATGAACAAAAACTAAATTTGAATTTTCTTGTGTAATAATATTCCACATGGTCCAACCTATACAAAATAAATATGAATGATTCTGAATTAAAAGGAACTCCACACAAGTTTTTCCCACATGTATTCATCTAATTTTTTAACAACAATGCATCATTAACTAAATAAGACTAATCATAATTTAAAAATCCACACATTTACAATTAATCACATAAAAATAATGATATAACACTATAACATCAAAATTCATAAAAAAGTTCAACATAAAAATTTAAAATCTTTCAAAAATTTAAAATAAACTGAAATTCAATAATACTAGTACTATATAATGCGTTCACATGATGGTATGATTCATTTATCTAAAAAATGATCCACTACTCAATAATGATTCATTATCCACTGCTCAAATAAAACACTTGTTTCGAAGCTCTAAAAAAATGTACACTAGCTAAATTAAATACATGATGCATTGTTCAAAGATATTACATGGTGTACTACTCAAAAAAATGAATCAGAAATCATATTTACTAGAAATAAATGAAACTATAAATTAAAACAATATAAAATGACTCATTTCTCCAAAATATTCCCTTACTCCACTCATCCATAATAATCTATTTCTCAACAATATGGTGTTCCTCCACTCTATCACCTAGTATGAAGGAACGAAACCCACAATTAATATTGATTATATTGGATACATAAAAATAATATATTAGTGGAACAATATATTGAAATATGAGTGAATTAAATATGGTTATAGTTAAAATAGAAGAAAACCTAAAGGATGATCAACTTGAACCTTTGTATTGATAATTCTATATCATGGTCTGATGACACATTCAATGGTATATGTACATAACAATTGAACATTTTTGAAATATAAGGTATGAAAATTAGAATAAATTCTAATGTAATCTCATAATAACAATTTGTACCAGACATTTGAAATTTTTTCCATTATTATATAAAATTTATGACCATTAAACAATTTTTACACAATAATGTTTAAAATTTTGAATAAATTCTAATGAATATTCATAATATGATAATTTCATGTAGGAGTGACGCATTAGTGATAGGAATAACTATTATTGAATGCATGTTTTGTACTAAATTCACATTTTTTGATGTACTTTCCCTTATAATTTTATAGACTCAACACTACCATTGAAGGCAGTCTTCAAACTGGTCATCGATAACCAATTCATTGGAACATAGATAAATATTATTCCTCATAGAGTCAATGTGAGAAACAAAACCATTAAAATAGATGATAAGAAAGTGAAATGAATATAGTCAAAACAACACTAAAATATAAGTAATTTATTGTTCACTATATTGTTTAAAAGGATATAAATGAATCTGATTGAATGTATGATATTTTTTCCCTGATGTAAGCATCATTTTTAAAACATATGAGTGTTTATGTTTATTAAAACTCATGATGACTATCGGTAGTTGATTCCAATTTTCTTAACTCTAGTGTCAATTCAATCTTTCTTTACTGTAGTTTCAGTTCATTTTTTCTAAATGATGGTGTCATATTATTCTCAATCTATGGAATTAATTTACTAATAATTCATGTTAAATATTGATTCCGTTTTATAATATAAACAAAATTTTAATTATTTTTTGTAATGTAACAGCATGATCCCTCTTGATATCCGTATCCATAATCAATATGCATTTAGTCGAGTGGGATAAAAAGTAGACCCAATCTAACTAGCATAAAATCAAGAATGACAAATAAAATGTCTAATTCAAAAAATTATTCTTCCACTTCAATTATAATGTCCATACTACTTATAGTCATGATTTGTCCATTAGGAATGATACTAACCTAATGTGTGTAGGGAATTGGATGCTATATCTCCATTATCAAGATCAATTGGAAGATTTTTCTTGCAACCAGATCCATGGTATTAATTGGGAATGAAAATTGATGTTTGGGGAAAACTGGTGAAAATTATATAAAATATATAAGTGGAGAGTCTAACTATTGAATATAGTTTAATAGAACTTATCACATCAGTAAACTATAGATGAATATTTCAAACAACACAATGGAGGTATCATGAATCCATTATGAAAACATCATTAGAAACTCACCCTCTATCTGTTTCATGGGAAGAGTAGTGAAAAATTTTGAGGGATAAACATAAAAAATACTCCTAATATTGGAAGCATTAAAAAGTGAAAATTTTGTACAATAATATATTATCTTAGAAATTTACTGTAGCCTGTAAAATTAAATAAAAAACACTATAGTAATTATTCAATGCATGAAGATGATATAGAATTGTTTTAAAAATAAAATGTTCTTTTTTTCATGTGATGGTAGAATTAAATGGAGTTATTGAACCTTATTAATATTACATTGATATTTCTATCTACATCTATATATCTTCTAAATATCAATAATTATAAGTCTATCATCCTCTTTCTCCTCATTACCAACTAAAACTTCGAACAATGATATATTTATATTCCCAAATCATCTTTGTTTAGATTTGATTATGTTTTCCTTGATTGGAGGTACCCCTTCCTTTCCCAGGATATAATTATTCCTAATTTAAAAAAAATATACATGTCTTTAAATATAATATATATGTAATGAAATATATGTTAAAATATTTCTTTATGAAATTAGTTGGAAAAATGATGACTAAATATAGAACATATACTTTTTAATCTTATTTACTATTCTATTAGGCACTCTACTGCAAAGCTGTTTCCATTAAATTTTCATAACCCGTTGCCTGGATGGATATCATAAAATAAAAAAATTGTTACCTTGATAAAAATTATAATACATTTCATTACATAATCAAGTTATGAAAATACATTTCATCCATTGTTGAAAAATAATCTATTAATTTACATTTGGATTACTAACTCGCCATCTTATAATATTGGATGATAACCATCATGGGAAATTTTAGGATGAAGCAATAAGTTCTCTTATTAGCTAATATTATTTCCAGAAAATGTAGAACTGACATCACCTCATATTAAAAATTATAGGTAGCCGACTACTGAGAAAATGAATATAGTGAATATGGGAAAAAATTTATCATTCATAAAAACTATATCCGAATGAATTTGGTGTCATTAAAATTAATATATTAACAAAAATAATATTATTTATAATAATATTAAATAATAAAAGAAAACAACTACGTGAATTTTCAATGTAATATAAAAACATTAAATTAAGGAATATTGTAAGTATACTGAATTCAAATTCAAAGAAATAAACTAAAATGTAATGACATCATCAAATGAAGTTAAGAAACATAATTGCTGGCAGCCTGAATGGAATGGATACTATGATTGATAATTTGATTATTGTGATGTATTGTAATAAGAGAAGTAAATTTCAAAAGAAAAAATAAATTACAACAATTTCATAACAATGATGTATTAGGGAAAATATAAAGAATAATTTAATGTCTACAGATAGAGGAAGGAATAATGAAGATGAATCCATTGTAGATAGATATGGGCATGTGATGTTGTAATAATATTGAACTAAGTAAACAATAGATTAGAAATATTTCAAAAAGTGATAGAAATCAACTGGTGTACTTGGAGAAACATATGTATTTAAAAAATAAAAAGAGGACACATTTGTAACATATAAAAAATAATGTAATAATCTAAATTTAGTTAATTCCAAAAATATTAAATATTTGAGTCATAATAATTATCTTAAAATAATATATTTATATATTGAAGTGACAAATTTTATAAACTGTTTGAATGCCATAAGTATAGAAAATAGAGTAGCTATGTACCTTTAGTTCCACTAAGAGTGGATGTGTTGAACAAAAAAAAATGAATTTTTCACTTAGTTCTATATTATATCTAGGATCCTAAAATTATTACAGAAGAAATATAAAATTAAATATAAAGATATAAAATTATACGTATTGGAGTAAACATAAATTAAATTCAATATATATGAGAAAGGTTATTTTCGAATCAGAATCAACACCATTTATCTTGAATATGAATATTATTTATCATTATTAGGTTTTAAATTTTTTTTAATAACTATAGTGAAATGTGGTTATTTTATTTTTATGTTTGTTATATTATTTCAAAATAACAATGAAAAATGAATATTGATAACACAAATACACTTCCAATTGCATTACATTGTATCATCCCTATGACATGATTTCTGGAAAAAACATATCTGGGAAGCAAACCTATAAAAATAGCAGATAAAATTTTTAAATGAATATAGTCAAAACAACATTTAAATGTGAGTATATATCCATTATGGAGATTTAGAATATTTCGAAACAAATCATTTCAAATGACTGTGTTGGAATGGATATAAATGTGTAGAACCAAAAGAAATGAGAATATGATTCAAAAGGATTCCCGAAAAAAGAAAATAATATTACAGATATATTGAATATTAAATTAGTTTAAGAACTATAGAGAAATTTGGGGACAAAATAACATTCCATCCCTCCAAAAAAATAAAAATATTATTTTAGGTAAATACCCTTAAACAGCCATATTTAGCACATGACAACTTCAGATTTCTAACACCACTTTCTTAATAGCATATAATGAACACATTTTTTAATGATGTATCATCCCTCTAACATTATGGAAACAATTTTTGTCTCAGAATTATGAATACTAATGTAAAAAACTAAAAAAATTTAGATTGATTAAAAATTAAGGGGGTCATGAAATACCTCATATAGACATTATCGAATTCAGAAGTAGAATTGAATCTGACAAAAGAATGATCATTTTTGATGAATTTTTAATTTTGGTCCTTCAAAACTGAAAAAATTATATTATGAAAATATTAGGAAGATGATGAAAAGGAAATTACAACTAAAATTTTAAATGCATATTTTCATCCAAAGTTTCAAAGGATAGCTTCAACTGAGAAAATAAGATTAAAATAAGTACAATATATATGTTTTAGAGAAATTGGCATAAATATTTCCATATTCACGTTATATATATATATATAATGTGAAAAATTATTTAGAAACCATATATGAATTTATTTATGTTCTATAAGTATAGATATAGATTATATTTATGTTCTGAAAGCATTTCTCTTTATGTGTGTATTATGTTAGATTGTGTGCGCACACAAATTACCAATATCATGATGAAGTAGTTCACGTGGAGTAACAATTTTAAAAAAAATATATAAAAATATTGGAATATGAAAAAGATGTTAAAAACCCATATATCAAAATAAATATAAGAATTTTAGAAAATATTTAAACCAATATTGAAAAAAATATCATACATAATGATATTAGAAAAATAAACGGAACAGAATGTGAGGGTGGATATTTTTTGAAAAAAATTGTCGATTAGGTTAATAATTTTTCATACCTATAACTAAAATTTGAAATATAATTATGAATGGAAGGTCAGTTTTCAAACATAAATCTAACTAAATGTTGTTTAACATCTTGGTATCGCATAAAAAATCATCTCCATTCTAAACTGTAAAGAAGTGAAATAAGAAAAATATAATGAAAAATAATTTAGGCACTTTATTTATATTTTTTAATAGTAATGATGTAAATTAGAATTAAAATCCAGAAGGGAAGCATGTAATTGATACCTAAAACCAAATAATATAAGTTTAAATTTTTGAGTCCGCATAACAAAAATAGGGTTCTTAATTCTAAACTATCTAGAAGTGCAAGAAGAAACAAATAATGGAAATGAATTTAGGGTATAAAATTCATTTTCCACTACAATGAAATGAAAAGATCAATATTTCGATGAATTTAACATTTTCTATCTGACCACTTGAAGACTAAATACGTAAACTAAAATATGAAAATACATTTCACAAAGGCATAAATCAATAGTTTCAGTATGTTTTTCCTATACTACAAGAGGTTATGGTGTTCCAGAACAACGAAAGTAGTAAAATAGTTTGTACATATAAAATACTCAATATTTTCAATTACATATACATGTACTTCAATATGTTTTTGTGTACTAGAAGAGAGATTAATAGATCCTGAAAACATAAACAACTAATTGAAAAGTTTACGAACTGAATGCAGTAAATGGTTGAGGGAATGTGAATAACAACAGTAGTGTAATTCAGCCACTGAGGAAGGGATTGAATTATTTTTACAGAGTAACTAATCAGAGGTGCAATAGATCGAGGCAGAGCAGTTGGAGATGGAGGAGTGTTAGGTAGAGTATTGGGAGTTGGAGGAGCACTATATAGATCAGACTGAGGTAGAGGTGTTGGATGTGGAGGATCTAGAAATGGAGGAGTTGAACGTGGATAAACTAGATGAAAAAGAGGTGGATATGGAGGATCCAGGCATAGAGTAAGTGGATGATTTGTAGTCGAATAGGTAGGATCTCCCACTAAACAGGAGGACTCAAACAGAGAGGAAGACTGGGCGGTGGTTTAAGGGATAAGAAGCACACAATGGGAATCCAAGGAGAAGAAGATTGGGTAGAGGTTTTCGGGAGGATAATCACACATCAAGAAACCTAAAATTAAGGGATTATGAGTGGAAATGTGAGTGAATGAGATGGATTCGAAGGTTTAGAGGGAGGATTATGCTTTTCGGGAGATCTGTAAGCACAGATGGGTGACACGTATGACGAGTTCAACCAAATATAGTATATATAGTTGATTTCACACAATACTGACAAGGGGGTGTTAAAATAATTCCCTCAATGGAATTTATACACACAAAAAGTCATCACTAAAATATAATGAAATAATAATTAGAAACAAATATCCCAATATAGGATTTAAGAATAAACCATGATAAGAAATTTAGTATATGGTTACCAATAATCTATCTCATGACATAAAATTTTATTTTTTGCTACATTACTGTTTATATAAAAACTGATTCAAAAATACAACCCCATTATTATAGATAAATTATTTCTGAGGTTTATGAAAACCTCCTGGAATTCTAGGGAAAAGGAGCCCCAGACTTCACAATACCAATCAATTTAGTATAAACCCCAAAAATTAGTGCATTAATCATGAAATATCCTTATATAATGCCATGTATAAAATCAGAATCAAAAGACACTATTATTAATGATTCAATTCCAAATAGATACCCTCGTAGAATATTATTGAGGGCTTTTAAAGGTATCTATGACATTTAGGATTCATTTTATAATATCTAAAAAATGATAGATAATTATATTGTAAATGTGACAATAATTAAAAAACATTTACATTAAATACTAAAGGAAAATATACTCTTTCAAAAAATCACACAATTAAATTTAAGATATTGGTCTGAATTTTAGAAAAGTAATTAAAAAATTAATAACCAAAGCTCACTGAGATAAGGCCTATAATTTCTTTGAAATTATATAATATAATAATTTAAGGTATATCAAATATTAACATAATCCACTATGTGAAAAAAAAATTGGATTTGAACATTGATGATTATGATAAATGGGGTTGTAACATATGACTTATACATCTGAACATATTCTATAAATTTTTGGGTAATTACCCCTACTCATGTCTTGAACGTCACAAGTGGAACTAGCCATTTCATAATCTCAGCTATTGTTTCAATCATCCTAGTTTCCAAAGCAGTAACCCCATTTTTTCAAGATCTAACTTCTCAAAAATAAAATAGATAAACATGTATTACATCATTTTTGAAACTCAATAATCCCTTCAAAATAAGGTCTTCCATGAAAAACATTCTTTTATTACCAAATACATTTATATAAATTCCTTATAATATCATTAAATTGGCTCATGTACAAGTGATTCGTGGTCTTGGAAGTGACTCCCATAAAACAATCATGCATTTCAAAATTAAATAATGTTTATTGTCAGGTGAAATAAAACCATTTCATGGAAATTACTAGAATACTCATTTACAATCCTCTAACCCTAATATATATTCATGAGTTCAATATATTCAAACTATACATGAAATGGTTTAACAAAAAGGCTATAATAACTTTATGCATTGATGTTATAAAATATTCTAGAGAATTAAAAATTCACTTAGTTAAATTTAAACACAAAATTTCTTTAAGAAAACCCTATTACTTTTATAATGTAGGTAGATAATTATTTATTAATTATAGGATGGGATCTAAGAGAATAAAGGTACATAGATACACTAATCAATTATATGTTTTAATAGACCCAATACCTATATGATTTATAGTTTGTCTTATTAGGGAACAACTATTACAATTATTTCAAGGAATAAATTACTCAAAAACTACATTGACCATTCTATGATTAATTCTCTTTGAAATATGAATCATAAACCCAATTAATATATACATCATAATTAAAATCCTATAGTACAAGTGTATTCCATAAAATCAATCCCAAACAAACAAAACTACCTATAAATAAAATTTATATCATACATTAAAGGACTATATTATTATATCAGGAACATTTCTTAATGAATCTAAAAAACACTTTTATAAAATCATAAACAATTTCAAATCATTTCATGCTTCTAAAACATTATACTCTATTTATAAAACTGCTGAAAATAAATTTCATGAATCTACCATAACATTATGTGAAAAATCCCTTCCAAATTCCCCTCCATGGAATTCGAACAATTTACATTGGCTTTAAAATAACAAAATTATTTTGAAAAATTCAGGACACATACAAAATTAATAATATTCTACTATATTTCAATACATATTATGATTTTTAACTCCTATTAAAGAAAATTCCTAAATTTTCATTTTAAAATAAAATAATTTCCTGAACTTTCATTCTAATGACCCTACACAATAAAGACTATTGTGCCTATTCATGGTCGATTTATCACAACCCAAATACTACCTCCAATATAAAAGGGTCTTGTGAAAAGCAAAATGAAAGGTTAATATAAATGTGAGGACTTTCCCATGTCAACCTATATAAAGTCCACCACTATCTACATTGAATAGTGCATATGAATAATAAAAAGTGTTTCAACATCTAGACTAAAACCATTATTTTAATAACCACTAGATAATTCAAAAGAGTAACAAAAAATAAATCTTATTCAAAAATGGGATAAATACATGCCCAACCAAAAATGAAGTCTCATCCTAAAAAATTGGAATGAATGAAATGTGGTAGACCCTTACTCCTAATCTCCAAGACTGACCGTGAAACATGGTCTATGCACATGATTATCCATATGATCCACCAAAAACACATCCAATATACCATTCATCCGCATATGAGATGATGCGTGAGGGAAAATAAATTCATGAGAGAGTATATGCATTTCAAATATGATGCCCCAAAAACCACATGGGGTTAAAATTGACATCATGGAAGTAGTAATAATAACACAGTGAAAGAGGTGGACACCCCAAAAACATATTGATTATAATAAATAAACCATGATAGGAGTGGAAAGGGATCACCATCTCACATCCCAGCAAAGGATGATGTGTCTTCCTACAGTTCCAATGGTCCATCATTGATACCCATAATATTTTGTGTTTTTTTGAAGAAGTTATGAGAAGGACCCAACCTCCCCACTACTATATAGCTCAAGGGAGATAATTCTCTATTATAAAGTAGACCCATTCTCAGGTATGATAGGGGGATTCCTCAAAATGGATAGAGGAACCACATCCTAGTGAGAAATATTGATGCCACTCAATATCTTGGTATAGGAATATCTCATTATTGTGTCATGGGGTTCCACTCAATTGGTAGGGGACCCACACTCTAATGTGTTATTAGGGTTCTGATCAAGTAACAACAGAATCATTCCCCAGTATAATAGGGGGCTTTCACTTTTTAGTTATTGATAGAGGAACCATTCCATACTGTATCGTTGTGTTCTTATCTATAGATGTCTATAGAGGGACCATGACCTAGTTGTTTTTGGGTTTACACTCAGTGGGTAGAGGACCCATGCCCTACTGCCATAGGGGTGTTCCACTCAACCATTGTAAGGAGTTTGGGGGACCTGTACCTTGGTATGACATGTGTGTTTCCAACCCCAGTCACTATCACTAATGATCCTCCCTCAGCACACCCCTTATCAAGTGTGACCTAAAGAAGCTAAAAACTCAGAACATTTAATGATGTATCTAAAAAATCCACTCTGGAGGATATCATCACGTTCTATATGGAAAACTACTTAGGATAGTCTACACATGGAATAAAATCTAAATCCAAAAAAAGAGACATGCATGGTGGATATTTCTCAGATGTGTACATGGAATATATGGGGTCCACTCGGCATATTTTCATACTCCAATTCCAGACCATGATTCCTAAATACAGGGTTCAGAGGCTTTGCCCAATTAAACCATGTATATGGGGTCACACCTAGCTGGTATTAGAATCACAGGGCTTTCCCTTGTCCTCTTTATTGTTCTAGTGTTCATTTGGTCATGCCCAAATACCATGGTGTGTACCCAGTTGTGCAAAGGTACTGTCCCATTTACATGTAATCCTATAGTACATGACATGTCCTCTCGTAGGTGTTCTGGGTCATTTGCTTTTGGAAAACGGTTTATACATAAGGGGAGGGTAACATGGGGTGTTGGAACTTCGACATAATGTGTGATCCCTATCTTCATTGAACAACATCAAAAACTCTATGAATGTGTCTCTATGCTCGATGTCCTTATCATCCTACACAATAATGTTCATAAGATCATGAATGTATCACATTATCTATTAAACATGGAAGATTTGGTGCACCCACATCAGCAATGGGGATAATTCTAGGCGGTAAGAAACCGTTCCATTCATCAATAGGATCTCAAACAGCCTAATTAACTTCAAGGATAGACTGCCGCCCTTCCAAAACATTTATAGTCCTCATCAGGGGTTGACTCATTGGAAGATATGGTCTCCCTGTTCAAAATATAAGGTCCTTCAATGATTATATTCATAATATTTCTATTGTTAATGGGTTATCCTTAGTTACTCTCAGATCACCTAGACCTTCTTCAACATCTTTTGAACCATCACTATTCCAACAACATATGACTTGACAAACTCGACCACCACAAAAGACCTGAATGGTATCCAATACATGGCCTAAAAAGGTGTATGTTCCCAACATAGAGTGATATATATTATTAAAATAATACCATAACAATGAGAATTGATCCTCCTGGATTCAAATAAATTTAAGAACATAATCGATCAACATATACTCCATCCCCTGGATGGTAATCTTGGTGTGCCCGCCCATATTTGGGTGGAATGTTGTAATCATCCAAAATTAGGTCATTAATTCCTTTTTCAGGCCTCTATACATCAATGATTTGAACTACACCTAATAGAATAAGATGATCGTAGATGGAACCCCATGGATTCAGATGATATTTCTCATAAACAATTGTCCCAGACTCTCTACTAAACTCTACTCCCTGATGAAAACATAACAAATTTCGGGAGTCGTTCAACAATCACCAAGATAGTATCATGGCCACTCATTGTCCACAAAATTTATATCACCACTGTCTTATATATATATCATCTTATTTCCACTCTAGGATCACAAGAGTCTATGTTAAACCTTCTAGAACCAAGTACATAGCCCTCACCTACTGACATGTGAGACAACAAAAGAAAACTTGGCTACACACTACCTTATTCCATCCCACCAATTCAACCACTAAAAGTCATGGTACATCTTTACCATTCTTGGAGTTATTTCCAATAGTTATGTGTGAGGTTTCCTCGTTAGCTTTTCTCACACTACTACTACAACCACAATACATCCCTAAAAACAGAGGATGTTCTCCCATCCGTTATGAAATCCATCTAGTGAATCCCATGAGGATATCTAGTTACAAACGACTTCAATGACAATTTGTCCAAATTGATCCACCCTTATATAATGATTATTTGAAGGAGAAACCACCAATTATAGAAGAATATATGGATCATTCCCCTCCACTATATTCTAATATAAATAATACAACTTCTAAGCCGCCTCCTCCAAAAAAGAGAGGATAGGACTTCTTGAAAAGGAAATATGGAACAACAGTTTTGTTCCCAATATTGTAGGCTATCTTTAAGACATAGTCATAAAATAATTCCAACGAGTGTATATGTTTCATGTTAAGATCACTCTTTATGAATTTATACATAAGACCCTAATGTTTTGAGTAAAAATAAAATTCTCCCATAATACAGTTCCTCCAATAATTATAGAAGATCTTATCACTTCTATCTCCATGTAGTCAGTCGTGAGGTTCTAATCCTGGGGTCTCAACTCCCTCGACCCATATGAAATTTCTTCCTACCTTGGCATCCACACGCAAAAAATACCAGCTCTAGAGGAACTAAAATAAACTATGTATTAAAATTTCACCACCAGTACTCTTAAAATAGGATCATTGGTCAAACATATCTTCAACTGCTTGATGGACCTCTAACAGAACTGAAATAGTATAAATGGAATCAAATTCCACTTGAGAGAATTCAAAGGGGTAGAAGTCTGAGAGAAGTCCAGCAATAACCTCCAGTAGTACTCCTTCAAGCCAAAAAAACAATGCATCTCTAACACTCTCATGAGTGGCATACATGAAAGAACTAAATCCATCATCACAATGTCCCCTGAAAAATAACTCTTAGAAATGACATTCTCAAGGAATTAAACAACCTGGATAAAAAATTAGGACATTGAGGGATTTCATTTAATCTAGTTCAACTATAATATGTTTAGGGCCCTCTTCAGATTCTATATATTCACCTCCTCAAATATAGAGTTAACAAATATTTCATTAACAATTATAACGACAAACCTGTCCATATATAGCAAAAATATTTGATTCACTATATATATAAACATAGAATTGGAATTCATTACACCAATATTAATCAAAATGATACAGTCTGATATTTTATTGGAATGTTGTATTAGGAATATTGTCCTATGTGCAAATCAATTGGTGGTAGTCAGACCTAAGATCAACCTTCAAGAACCAGTTTGCAACTCACAACTAATCAAAGAGTCCATAAATACATGATAATGGGTACATATTATTTATCACTACCTATTTTAGGCGATGATAATTAAAAAAGAGGAAAGATTTGATTATCTTTTTTCATGAACAAAACAAGAGCTTCCTTGGGGGACACACTAGGTCTAAAAAGGCACTTTTCTTGATGGTCCTAAAACTACACCTTTATTTATAATATATATCTATGGGATATCTTATATTTCATAAAATATATTAGTTTGGTATAAAGGTGATTATTGATGAAAATACCAATCTCTTTCCTTGTATTTAGTCCTAGAACATCCTTGGGGAAGAATTGTTTAAATTCCTCCACTACTGAAGAAATTTATATACCTGAACATCCTACTAAACCAAGGGATAATATATCCAATTTATATTTTATGGGCTATGGTACCCTACTCTCAATTCCCACTCACACAACCATGAGATCTCCGTCACCCTAAATAGAGAATCTTGTTCCATCTCTCTAAATAAGTTTTACCCAACAATATTGGCAGTTAATCTAATCTCAGAACACAGAAAAAATAGTATACTAATGATTATGACTTATAGTTTAATTGTTATTTCTATGAGGTTCCATATGAAACTCTCTCCACCATGTGATAGCTTCCAGTTCCAAAAGATAAGTGATATCAATTAATCACACCCAGTAGAAACCTCCAACAAAATATGTTGTGGTATGAACATAATAGGAAGCTCTATATATCACACAAGGGATACAAAAATGAAGGAGTGTCAAAAAATTATTTCTAAAAGTACTAGATAATGTTTATAATAAACACATATCTAGGCTCATATCATCTAATGAGTTGTGAAGTGATATTATTATATAGAATACAGTTGCATGTGACCCCATACACCTGCTACCTATGCTTGGAATGGGATTCATGGTAGTGTAGGTGGTGGATGTATCTCATGGAATAACCCTTCGCAATCAAATTGTCCTGCTAGATCTTGTCCTCCTCCTTTACCAGCTCAACCTCCCTAACTTCCACATTGGTCGCACCTCGGAGGAAGATGATTATGGTGTTGAATCTGTTGTGGTAGTCTACTTTCAACTAGCCTACCTTCCCTGACACATTGGGTTAATAAATCAAATTTCACTTGATAATGACCACCATATTTATAGAATACCCATCTCTAGGATGACCTGGTCATCTGCCCAAACCATGTTCTGTATGACGATTTATAGTATTACTTTGAAAAAATAAATATCATTTATAAAATTAGCACATAAAAATTATCCATAAGTGATTTTTAGATAATTTTCTATGATAGTACAGTTTTTTGTCAGAAATAAATACGGTCTAACTATACAATATGTATTAATAATTCATAAAATCAAAAAAATCATTCATCAAATACTATATAGATTATATAAAACCCAAAATTGGGAATCCCCTTTAAAATATTGTGTTTTTTATGCCATTTAATTGGTTTTATAATGAATTAATGATTCCTTTAAAAGCAATATTATATTTTATGATTTTAGAATTATTTTTTTATAAACATGATTCACTTCTACATCACCATGGTAATTATGTTAATGAGTTCAATTAATATAATTTTAAAATATTTAAATCCACCCTACATAGGAAGAAAACATTTTAAAAAACCATGGGATGCTTTTATGTCTTAATTACTTTATCATATATAATCTAAAGATTATCGTTGGAAATTAATAAATAATTATCCCCCGTTTTTATATAAAACATTGAAATCTATCATTCATCTTCAATAAAAACACTAAGATAATAAATTTAAATTTTCCATACATTTTTAGATCCCTCCCATGTTTCCCCGTGATCTAACTAAGATTCTACAATGCTTTTAGTTGCGCCCTCTCAAGGTAAGGGGTCCTCTCCATCACCTCATTCTTCAAAAACCTTCTTTCATTTTTACATTTTTATTCCCTATTTTTCAGGTTGGTATATGTATTCCCACATACCACATACCATAATTATTATTTCCATGTGATGAGATACCCCTTTCAGTATCATTAATTCCATCAATGAATCATTCTATACCACGGTTATACTGCAAAAATCTTCCTATAAATTTCAAGGACAACCATTTATTTAGTGAATACCAATCCCAATTTCTAGTCAAGGGTGTCCACCTAGATTTACCAATACTTAATTGATTTTTTACTACCATTTATATAACCTACACACCGTAATTTTGGAGTTAAAATTGATTAAATACATCCTTGTGTTGTACGAACTATATGTTATACATATGGATGTATATGGAATGAAAGTGATGTGTGGGCCCAAAATTATATAGACCTATAATTCAATGGGTAATGATTTTATCTCATGATATTTAATGTACGGTTCACATATAGATATCATAATTAGAATATTTTATGTTTTCTTGGTGATTATCCTTTACTTATATTTATGATGTCTTCTTTAATGTTGGATCTACATTCTTATGTTGGCTTTATGTTATCATGCTCTATCCTGCCACCCTGTTCAAGATTATGATTTGCACACCTCTTATGTTACATTTATATTCCTCTTGGTTCACATGTACTAAATTCCCTTATACTATGTTTTGTTTATTTTCTTAGGGGGATTTATATCCCACCTATTTATTTTTTGCATCTCGATGCTCTACAATTAAATTTTAGATGATCCATCGAATAAAATGGACTATTTTTAGAGTGTTAAAAAATTATGGTTTACACATATATATATTATTATATAATATACCTAATTTTACAAATATATGAGGCCTTATGATCTTTTATGGTTGAATTATGTTTAACTTTATGAAATAAATCATTAAATAATGTGTACTCAAGAAAAGGGTTTCCTAGTCAGTTTTAGAAAAAATTCTTGTTCTTTTGGGTGAATATGATTATAAATACCATGTAAAATCCATAGAATTAATACTAAATATAGTAAAAAGTGAATATGTCTTGTTAATGTATAGATTAAGTGGTTTTCAATAAAGTAATTACTTATTAATACAATACAACTGAATGTGGATCTAGAATAGTTTTACTAGTTTTAATAACTCATAAAAGGGTGCATTAAGCATGATTCCATCATCACCTAGTGCATAAAAATGGTCCTTTCTACACACCATTTTTGACAATCTCAGTGTATATTCTTTCATAAATTTTGTAATCTCATTTTAAACCATTATTAAGGAATCAAAATTCCCATAATATTATATATAATGTAATAGATCATGGATAATTTATATTAAAACCCAGTAGATCGTAGCTTAAGGAATATATTTCATTTATGATTTATCCCTTCAATATAAATATTTTTCATTTTATATTATATACAGTTTAAAAATTATAAATCATAAGTCTATTTTGAATGAAGTAAATGATTATGACAATAATAAAATACTGAAAGGTATTTCTATCATCCACCATTCTATGAATTTTGTTCTAAATCATAGAATTATATTTGAAATATTCTAACACCACCACAACACATGGAAGTCATGTTATCAGTGAATATGAAAAATTGGTTAACTATTGTTTCTCATGAATTAAACTCTTCACCTATCAAAATTTATGTGCAGAATATCCTATAAAACCTGGTGATAATCCTTTTTAAGAATTTGATTCAATTATGGGAGTGGATTGATTTTAATTATATATAGTCAACATAAATATCATATAGAATAAAATCACTTTCTGTATCATGAATTATCATATTAATCTATACAAGTTACAAGAGTATGATGAATCAAATATAGAATCATTATCTCAAGAATGCATAATATTTCCTCATGATCAATTGATTGTTTCTCAAATGATTAAGATTATTGAGAAGCACGTCCTTGAGGAAATGCAAATTATAAGGGAATATAATAAGGTGTTTCCCTAATAAAATCTATGTGTCCCTTCTAGTCAAGAGTTGAGTTTTCAATCAGGATTACTCCCAAATCATTGATTATATCAAAGAAATAATATATAATGGATATTTTTTAATATTAGGAGTTGAAGAAACTATTATAGGAGAATCATGAAAAAGCAATTATACACCCAAGTACATCCCCATGGGGTGAATCAGTATTTTTCTCAAGATTATGTATTGGTTAATGAACCTCATAATTCATGATCATGAGTACAATAAGAACATTATACAGAAAAATATTCCTATAACATAAATTGATAACTTGATTGATCTGTAATGTGTAGAACAATGCTTATCTATGGTTGATCTTTATTTGGGATATTATCAAGTGAAGGTAAAGATGGAGGATATATTCAAGACTAATATTCATATATGGTATGAAAGATTTGAGTTCGTAATGATTCAATTTGGACTCACTAATTCTACGATAATCATCATGGGTGTTACTAAAAGAGTATTTAGGGACTACCTTTTCAAACCCATGGGGCTCTTCATAGATGATAATATTATCTACTCCAAAATCATTGAGATATAAGAGAAGAATCTAAATAATAAACTAATTACCTTTTGGAAATAACATTTATATGAAAAGTATAAAAAATGTCAGTTTTGGTTGGAGGAAGAAACGTTTTTTAATGTTATCACCTGTAAAGGGATTTTTTTGGCTTAGTAAAAAATAGAAGAAGTCAAAGGATGAACCAGACCAACATCTGTGATAGAAATCCATATTTTCCTTAAATTATCTAGGAAATATAATCAATTTGTTAGAATATTATAGGTATTTTAAATCCCACTAAAACAAATTACTCATAAGGGATTCTTGTTTTTATGGACATTTGAATGTGAATAATTCTTTAAAGAGATAATGAAAAATATTAATAACTGAACCTCTACTCACATAACCAAATAGTGGGGAAGGATCGGTGACCAATAGATATAAATCAAATAATGTCATTGGTTTTTTTCTAATTCATGATCAAAAAGTTTATATCTTATACCTCTTTAGAATCGATGGTCCAAGAGTAGAACTACTCAATGAATGATCTAGAATTTGTTGTAGTGATCTTCGTGCTGATGATTTGATTACATTATCACTATGATGATAAATATAACATATATACTGATCTTAAAATCCGCATTTATATATTTAAACAAAATTTTATTATTATTCAATAATGTGGGTGGTTATATATGGTCATGGATTATGAGTTTTCAATCCATTTCCATCATAGAAAATTAAACAATATGGCATATACTCTATGTAGAAAGGATCGTGAAACCCTATCCATGATGAGTATTTCATGGGATATAATATTCATGGACATGAAATTGATATAAATGGCATTCATAAAAGGATATATATCTAAATTTCCAAAATAAATTCTCAATAACCTATTATAGAAGATCCTTGAATCCTAGAAAGAAAATGAAGTGTTACTTAAAATGATAGTGAATATTTCATAGTTCATATTTTCTAAATATTGATTTATAAGTATTGGAACATAGATATGTGTCCTACAAAACCTTTTAAAAAATAGGTAAATTCTAGATTATGTTCAAATCTCACCCTTAACTATTCGTCTTGGAAGCACTTTCATTTATCGAGATATGAGGCAAAAATTCTAGTGGGATCACATAAAGAGAGAGATTTTATAGTTTTTAACTTGGTGTTTAGAACGCTAATTAGACATGGTGGATTAAATTATTTATAAGCGTATGATGAAACCATTATTCATACCAATATGAAAGTATAAAATTATAAAAACTGATTTCATCATAGGGATCCTCAAGACACCTAATAGAAATAAAAGTATTGTGTTGTAGTCAATTACCTTCTAAAGTCAATACATTTCATTTATGTTAGGGAATATTTAACTCTTAACCAACTAAAAATATATACTTATGTTATGTGGTGATTATATATTGATTTGAAATAAATATTTTATATAATTATTTTATAAGGAATAAATTTTTTTTATCGAGAATCCTTCATCATGTGTTGGATACACAATTGATCTTTAACTAGGCTTATCTCCCTAGGATAGATGGTCATTCAGAAATAACCATTCAAAATATAGTAGATTTAAGGATATCTTATTCAATAGATTTTAAATTATTTGGGTATCATATCCTTCCCCTATTTTAGTTCTCATGTAAATACATTTTCCATATTAGCATTCAAATGGATCCTTATAAGGATCTCTATGGGAATAGGTGTTAGAAAGCAATATGCTGGGATGAAGTTAGATATAATAATCTCATGAGACCTAATATTATACATGAGATGATAGGTAATTTTCAAAAATTATAGTATCATATGAAATATAAACAAAATCAATAAAAGTTATATGTGAAAAATCATTGATGATGTCTACATATTGAGGTTGGAGAAAAAATCTCATGTATATCACCATGAAAAAATGTTATGTGGTTTGGGAATATGGGATTGTTTATTTCTAGATACTTTGGACCATTTAGATACTTTATCACATCTATGTGGTGTCCTATTGACTAGAACTCAATCTAAACATACCTCATGTATATGATGGGTTCCACTTATCTTTCTTGATAATGTACATACCTGACCCCTCACATGTATAGAATATAGAGGTGGTACCATAAGAAAATTATATTTATTATGAGGAATAACTGGTAAAGATCATAGAATATAGTGATAATGTTATAATAAAGAATACAACATTCCTTGATAATGTGTTTTAGAGGAACCATATGTATATTGGAAAATAGGATTTGGAAGAGGTTGTCAAATAGATATACACTCAGTAGTTTTATTGTATGATATGAAAATTTCAAGTGAGAAATTTCTAAAGGTGGGTGAATGTAATAGAATGAAAATTTATAAATAAATTTCCATTATTGATGGAATTAATTCATTATAAATTAATGTAGTTATTGAAAAAAAGTGTATTAATTTGGATACATTAATCAATTAAAGTTAAATCATTTCTGATTAAAATAAACATTTAGAATCACAAACGGTGATAAATATCCATTATAGAGTGATAAAATGATTAGAATATATATTTGGTTATGATAAATCTAATTAAAACGAAGATTTCCTACCCTTTCCTCTATAGTTCCCTCTCAAGGTTCCCCAGGATCTTATGGACCTCCTCCCAATATTTTAGAATCACTATATTAACGTATGGGATCATCTTATGATCCACATTTTTCAAAAACCTTATTTAAAATTATACCTTCTGATTTTAAATTTTTTTCATGTTGGGATATTTATTACACATACATATTGCATTAATTATCATTACCATGTGATAATATGCCCCTTCAACTCTAATTAATCACTTCCATGAATCTATATATACCCTATTATGCTACCTAAATTATCCTATGAATATCTAACCCAACCTATTGTGCAGTGAATACCCATACCCATTTCCATTGAAGGGTATTTATAAAGATGTAACTATCATTCATAGATTGGTGAGTTCCATTTATGTAATACACACTCCATAAATTTGGGGTTAAAAGGTACGAATGCCATTCTAATTTTGTATGATATTTGTCGTACAGTTATGCATGCACCACATATGATAATGGCAGGTGGAATTGGATATTTATAGTCCTCCAATGCATTTTATATGCTTTTATCTCATGATATTCCTTGTATTGTGAATGGGATATTATCTTAAACACTAGTTTTTATGTTTTATTGGATATTATCTTTCAATTATGATTATGAGGTCTTGTTTTATGTTGTTTACATATTATATTTTTTACATCATTTTATCATTTTATATCATTCCTCATTATTCAATATTATAATTATCCCCCCACTTATAGAAAATTTATATTCCTCTTTAATAACATGTACTAATTTAGCTTATACTATTATTTTTTCATTCCATTACTAGGATATTTATCTCACCTCTTTCTTATATACATCCCCAAGTTATCCCATAATATTTTAGAAGATAGAAGGAATATTAGGGCTTGTTTTCAGAGATTTTAAGGAAAGATGTTGTACTCATGTTTCATGTTATTATGTCCTTTCCAAAGTTTCATAAATAAAATAGGCCTCACAATCTTTTTGACAACATTAAGTGTATCTAAATTTAATGAATAATTAAAAAATAGATTTAAAAATATGGGTTTTTAGGTAGTTAACCTTGGAATGAAATTATGATTTTATACTATTTTAAATAATTTTGATTTATGTTATCATGGGAAAGCATTATAATACGTTGATGAATTTATTATTCTAATTTTTTTATGTTTGTTTAAGAGTGACTAATTTTTTTCGGGGATAAATATTAATTTAATTAGGAAATAATATGTGATAAAATAATTTATAATATATGGGTTTTAGATTCATTCATAAATATTTTCAAGTGTTTGGAACATTTTTAAATATATAATTATTTATATCCAACATTGGGTATTATTGTCTTTGATTTTGATATTAATTTATTCTTTATTAATATGAAGGATTTTTGATATTTTGAATTATCATTAATTTTTAGTACCATTATTTGTTTTAGTAAATGTATATATATATATATGAGGAATAACTTTTTTCCCTTTATTGATAATGTGATCTATTAAAGGTTAATTTAATTTCTTCAATAATGAACATTATTTCATGTTTATTTGTTATTTAGAAAATGGGATGAAACTTGAGTGGTTAATTGGTCAAAGACTAATCATAGAATGAAATTGTTCTTATGGAATGAAAATAAATTAATTCACCATATTTTCTTAATTTCCATATCGCACTGGACAAAAAATATATCAAGAACAAGGAAGATAAATCTATTGAGACTTATCATTCATAAATAAAGGTATTCTTTATGAGCTTTATTGCAAGTGTGGTTTTGAAAATATTTATTAGGATAATACAAATAAATTATTATATTATAGTAATCATCTATGATTTTTACTATTTCAGGATGCATTATTTTATGTAAGATAAATCAAAATTGAACGGATTAAATTATTTTTAGTCGGTAATATAATTTAATTTCCTGATAATTTAGTTTTTGTAATTTTAAATATATATATTGTTGAATTAATTATTCAATATGAAACACCTAAAAAATTGAATTTAAATTTACAAAAAATAAAAGGTAAAAATCAATAAATTATAAAAATACAATGTAAAAATTGTTAAATTTACAATCATTAGTAAATGATATAAAATATTGTTTAAAACAACTAATATTAGAAATAGTTACTTTTCAATAAAATAAGTTTATAAAAAAATATTTTATTTTAGAATATATAATTTATTAACATTAAATATTAATTCCATGAAATGATATTTATTTTTTGATTTAGGATATACAAATTTACTTCGGTTATGATTTGAAATAAGTTCAAAAAAGACAGATTCATTGGTTAATAGTTCAAATACACAATTTTAAAAAATATTGTCATAATTGGGACATTATTAGCATATGAGAATGCATTTATAGTTTTGAAAACCTGTTTTATACACTAAAAATATATAAATTAGATATGAAACAAATAATTTAAAATTATTATGCTTATTTTTTAAACTAATTTTTGACATTTTAAAACCATTGTATTGTTTTATTCTATTTTTAAAAAAAATTATTATTATTCCTATAATTTTTTTAGAATTTTTCAATTCGATATGGATTGGATTTAATGTCCAAAATATATAATTATTTCATTAATCAACAAATAATAGTGACAATAATCAGCTGTACACATTAGTATTGTGTACATTTATTTTTATGGTTAAAAACATATTTGTCTAAAAATTGTTTCTCACTACCTATTGTTTTTTATATTAAAATTATTTTTTACCACCTAAAAATGTATATTTGATGGAAAATAAAATATGTTTAATAATCACATTATAATTTTCTAATAATTTTTGTTTCATTTATAATCAAATTATTTGTTACCATAGTAAATGTTAGTCACCACAGTAATGGGTAAAACGATTAATGAGGCAGTTAAACTAAGGGACAATGATTAAAAAATATATAAAAATGAGTAACTTTTATTGTTTTATTATATTTTAACTTAATCCTATAATATCTTCTAAATTAATCTGAATTTGAACTATTTTCCATGAAAATGACTTTATTATTCTAAAAAATTTAATAGTATTTACAAGATTGTCACTTCTATAACTTATAAAGGTTCACCTCCAACTCTAACATATCAAAATAATTTGAAAACATTACCTTGATAATTATCATAAAAATACATTACCAAAAATATTATACAACCTTTATATATATTTTTCTTCCCAAAATACACATTTTAGAATCCTAAATGTGTTTTTAATGGGGATAATCCTAAGAAAAAATATTTATTCTTAAATAGAATTTTAAATTTCCATTCTTCCTAATTCTCCTAAAATTATTATTATATATATATATTAAAATAATATTTTGACCATAATTTTTTTACATAACTATGATATGTTGATAAAAATTTATAATTTTAAATCATTTCATCCATAAAAAAACGCCACTTGTGTGTGCATGCAGACTACCACCTCCATGAACGACATATTTCATATATCTTCACCAACTCACAAGGATGATTATAAATATATTTATGAGTATATATTATATAAATTAAATAATTATGTTCTTGTAAATATGAAATTATTCTACCTTCATTATATTCCACCAATTAAAAAATAAAAACATCACCATAGTGTACATTAAGACTACATCATCCACGTCTATCGAATTTTAGTTTGCGATTTTGCCTTATATAGATGTATATAAATACTTAATTAATTAATTAATATGTTTTTTATATCATTATTTATATTTTCTATCATTTATATAATCATATATAAATTAATTTTCTTTCTTCATTCTACTATTATAACATGTCTTTATTTTGGTCAGTTTTACCACCTATATGAACATTGTTTTAAAGATTATATTTCAATTGATTAATTAATTTTAATTCATTATAATATTATGTAATAATGATTAATATTATATGTTTTTAAATTTTAATTTTACTATATTCTAAAATGTATTTTCCAATAAAATCAATTATTTTTTTAACAATCTCAAAAAAACTAAATTTTAATGAATTCAAAGTTACTCGTCACTGTAAGATACATTAAGTATCAAAGGATATCTATAATCTATAAAATAAATATATAACATCATAAATTACATCATGGATATTTTGAAATCATGGCCAAGGTTCTTAGGCCAAAACTAAAGAATAGGAACATGCAAGAAAAACTAATTTATAAAATAACAATATTAATTTTAATGAAGATTTATATTTTACATATAGATAAGAAATTAAAAATGAATGGTATAAATTAATATAAATATAAATATTCTTAGTATAGAGATTTATAATAAATCTAATTTTATTATAATATTGTTTAGAAAACTCTTAACCATGCACAATTCTGATAAAACAGGATTTTTAACTAAATTACTTTTCATTGAGTAATATCACTTTTTAATTGGTGAGGTATTCACATGATTAAGGGTGTCATGAAATCAAAATTTTATGTGTTATTTAAAATTTTTAATGAGAATTTATATTTTCTTACACATAATCACTTCACTTATTTATTTCTAATTCAAATGTTTTTCTCTTTATAACGGTTCTTCCCCTCTAATTGAATTCCATTGTACATGTTTTTTGTTGTTCTTAATGGTTAATTTTTTGTTTTTCACATATTACCATATTAATATATTTTCATGTAATTTATGATTTAATTCAAAATATTTTTAAAACCAAGTAATTTTATTTATTTCAATGGATTTAGATTTAATTTTTTTTAACCAGTAAGGGTTCTTTACATCAATCTCCATCCCACAAGACTTATTTCATGTTTGAAACAATTTTTCTTTTATTTGGGTATATACCATATCATGAAATATTATATCATAAAAATATTTATAATCATTTTTCTTTATGTTAATTTCCATGTTTTTCCATACAATTTTTTTTATTATAGAACTCAGTAAAGGAGTTTCATAAAAATGTTCATTTGAATGTTTTGAAGTTTGCTAACAAACCATTTTTCTTCTTAATAAAAATTATCAATATTTTTTAAATAATACATTACCTTGTATTTTAATGATTTATTTAATTATTTTTCAACTATATTTAAAATTTTAAAAAGTTTTGTAATGTAATTTTATTTATAGTTTCTAATCATATCACTTTTGACATTCATTATCATAGTGTGAGTATATTTGTTATAAAAATATTACCAATTGATCTCCTCTCACTACCATTATGATAATTGCTTATTACTAAACATCTTTATATGTTTCAATGATTTTTCAATAAAATTAATCTTTCCATAGTTCCAGGTATTTTTCATCTGCAATGGTTACAAAATTACAATCACATTTCTTATTTTTTTAAAGTGTTTTTAATACATTAAAAAAAGTGTTCTTCATATATTTCAATATCATTTATTATTTATTATTCTCCATTGGGTATATTTTATAATGATACCATTGACCTTCTTTATCTATATGACTTACGATAATTTTTAAGTATTTTTTATTGAAATGTGATTATTACCAATGGGTTAATTATGCTATTTTAAAATTAGAAATGTTTAATGAGATTTGTGAAGAAAAACCAAAAAAAATTGGTGTTTCTAAAATTATGGATCTTTGGAACAAAATGTGATTATAAGTTATTTTTTATAGGCCTCCAAAGCATTGGTTAATGATATGTTCTCTATAGGAGACATGCTGGAATTAACTAAGTAGGTTATTCAAATATAAGTGTTATTGTAATAATAATTATAAGGGTAATGTACCAATATTTGTACATTGTTTAAATGTTTTTGATATGATTTTAAATGGATTTCCTTTAAATAGGATGTTTTCACGTGACTCCCAATTTTTGAATCATATGAAATTTTCCTTACGTTATTTCAAATCATTATTCAATGAATCAATATTTAAGAATCATATTTTATTGGGAATTAATATATTATTCTATGAACATTGATTTTATTCTCATAACCATATTTATATTTTATCCTCACTTAGGAACTTTTTTTATTAATTCCCATTATTAACCTTTCTGAGCAGTTGAGCTCATCCTTATTATATTTCAATTTCACAAGGATATTAATATGATTATTAGATATTATGTGTAATAAATAATATAATGAATATATATTTTTTGGAAATGTTTTTTACTTTATATAAAATAATTATTTCATGATATAATGGAAAATTTCCCCATTTAGTAAAAAAATATATGGGTTCTTTTACAAATAGGGAATTCTAAGTAAATCAAAACTCTAAAACTAAATAGTATTGGGGATACATATTACTAAACTTTTTTAAAGATAATGTAATTAAGGAGGATTAATATTTAGTCTTATCTACTGGTATCAAAATTCAGTGTGTAAAGAATATGATTTTAGCACTCAAAATTGTGTATAGGTTCAGGCATTCTCATGATAAGTTTTAAAAAATTGAAATAATTTTAAAAAAACATCAATTGTATCATATATAGTAATATAATGATAATAAATGAATTTTTAAAACCCATGATTCACATGATATGAAACATAAACATAATAATAAAACCTACCCCAACTCACTAAAATCACATTTCCTTTAATAGGAGATGCCAAACAATAGAAGGAGATGAAATCTATCATCCTTTGAAAAAAAGGGTAAAATATTATAACAAATTACATCTTAGTATCTATAAATATGGGAATTACATTTAATTTCAAGAGGAATAAACCAATATAAAATTCAATAAAGAATAAAAATAGTAACTTAATTTGAAATCCATATTATATCCCTGGGAGAAGATAAATTTTACGATGTTTGAAAAAAAAATATTATTGTGCTCCCTCTATTAGTGGAATGAATGTAAATATGGCAGGTAAGATTCCAATTATGGTCAAAAATTTTAAATTTAAATCATTCATTTAACATTTTATGATTCTAGGTAGCTCTCATATATTATCCACATAGTTTACCAAAATATTCCAAAACTATGAAACATCTAGTATAATGATGATACTTCACTCTACCAAGTTAGATAACTCAGTTCCCAAAACCATATTCAAACCCTGTGTAGGTCACTAAAAAGTACCCACCCAATGTAATGTGAGGCTACATGGTTACTCCTTACGATGAACTAAATGTGAACAATAACTAAATTTGAATTCTCTTGTGTAATAACAATCCAAAAGGTCTGGCCTATATAAATGAAATATTATTGATTGTGAATTAAAGGAAACTCCACAAAATTTGATCCACATGGATTCTACTAATTGTGTAACAATATTGCATCATTAATTAAATAAGACACATCATAAATGAATAAACTACACAGTAACAATTAACCACACGAAAATCGTGAGATTTCCCTATAACATCAAAAATCATAAAACAATCAACATAAAAATTTAAAATCATTCAAAAATTTAAAATAAACTAAAATTAAATAATTCTATTACCCAATGATGCGTTTTGACACTGATATGATTGAGCGATCTAAAAAATAATCCACTGACCAATAATGTAACACCCTAGGTAAATAAATAATAAAGCATTTTCATTTTTATTAATATTTATAAACTAAATATTAATTTTAATTTAAAGGGGTTGCTATGTTCGATAGCGTACCCGATACGCAACAAAGAGTTTCATTGAAATCTTACGTTGCACACTAGAAATAAAATAATATTATTTTAAATTGTAGTCAACACATAGTCGTTGTATTGGCAAGAATGGATATAAATAACAAAAATATGATTAAATATATTTTTAAATGTTTTTACATTTATCCAATAAAAGATAAAGGCTTAAAATACGAAAAGAATTCAATTTTAGGCATATATACCCTAATTTTCACTAAAGGTTCACTTATCGCCTTTTGATGGAGAACCACCATTAAATATAGTTTTTTCCACTCTTATACATTCTATTGGACCAAATAAAACTCTTCTTTAGAATCAGGACATCAAAATTTACTTTGTGTAAATTTTTGGTATTTTTCCAATAAAGTTCATTTTTTTAATGAATAGTGAAAATGTTGTATTTTAATTCAAAATCACTTTTTAATATCATTTATTTACATTATTATATTATCTTTTGAATTGGTTTTAAATTTCAATTAGAATATATTTTTACCATTTAATCTAATAGTGGTCGTTGGAATTAATTTCACTTTGAAATGTGACTTAAACTACTGTCAATCTTTTGATACTTATTGTTTCATAAAAACACGCTATTGGCTCTGACAGCGGGAATTAATTATTGAATTAATTATTGAAACTTATATGTTTTGAATTTTATAAAATAGACATCATTTTTGAATTCGGAATATCAAATATAGCTTAGGGTGAATTATTGGTATTTTTCTGAAAAACATCAATTTTTTGATGAATAGTGAAACCACTAAGTGGTACTTAAAAAACTGATTTTTCATTTAAATGAAATTTGATCACCTCTGTGTTTTGAATTTCAAAAATCTGACATACATGGTTTTCATTAAGAATTAAAATTTGTTTCAATGGGATTAAAATAATTTTTTGGTGAATAGTAACTTTTAAGTTTTTAATCAGGATTAGAGGTAATTAGTGTAATTTAATGTAAGAATAATATTTTAATAATATGAAATGAACTTGAAAAATTTCCTACTCTTATTGGATGTGTCATGGCCGACCCAGACAATCCATGGGTCAACTTGGGGACCCCATGGATCCACTTTGGAAGGAAAATGACATTAATATCTTTTTATTTAATGTTAAAGTAAAAATGTCACAAACATGAGTTGTTTTACGAAAACAATTTTTAATTGGGGTTATACAAGTCATATTTTTGACTATAAATATTCATTATAAATAAAAAAAGATTTCATACATCATGATATTTTTTTATAATTTTTAGACATTAAATAAATTAAATTATTTATGACATCATGATGATGCAGCGATTACCTCATTATTTAACAATTTAAATAAAATGAAAAGGTAATGTAAAATGTAAGACCTAAACATGTCAAAAACATATTGTATGAGTATCTTTAGAACTCCTATCAACTTATCCTTGAAATATATAATTTTGGGACCCTTTTTATCTGAAAATAATTTTATAATAAAGTATCTTTTCTTAACTTTCCAAGAGTGCCCCTCCTCTCCTCTTGTAAAAGGCCCCCACCTCTACCACCTCACCCACACTTCCAAAGCCTTTGGCTCGGCCAACCCCAGCCCATTTTGTCTCCCTACATCCCTCTCTTTTTCTTAGAAGCCTCACATTGGGCAGAAGTCTTCCCAATGAAGCCTTTGAGCTCAAATCAAAAAGAGTTACCTGTTTTAATGGTAGTGTTTTCTCTTGTGTTCTTTTGTTTTATTTTGCTTCTCCAACCCTCTAAACTCTTTTTATTAATTTATTTTGTAACAAATCCAGTATCTTAAATATACTAGGATTTATTTATAAGAAGAATTCGAGATACACTTACACACACCTACATCTAATGGTTAAAGAACATACTGTTTCTGTGGATGGTGAATTTCTGCCTCACGAAACGATGATTGTTCATTATTCTTCTTACATCTTCAAAGGTGACCATTAAGATGTCACTATATTTATATATTATATATAATATATTTATTTTCTCCTTATGATTCTGTATTTTTCATTCATGGCATACCTTTATGGCTTCCATTATGGGTATACGCGATATCTTCATTTTAGGAAGTGCGGACTACCGCCCCCTCAAAGTGATTTGATTCGTTAATGCCATATGTGGGATGTATAAAGGATGTATTTAAAGTTATTATATTTGATGTTATACTGTAATTATAATATACCTTTATATCATTATTATTTATTTCCATTAAAGTATGAGATAAAAATGAAAGTAGCGTTCATGCGTACGTACGACTTACCGTCTCCATGAACGGTGCATTTCAATTCTTATCCCCAAATATAATGTACTATTATAAATACCTATATATAATGGATATATATGATGTATGTTACATATAAGTGATGAATAAAATTCTGTAATTAAAATATACATATCTCTCATTTAGTTTTAATTCCATTAATCTCACATAGAAATGAAAGCAGCGTTCATGCGTACGTACGGCTTACCACCTCCATGAACGGTGAATTTCATTTCTTACCTATAAATGATTATGTAATATTATAAATACATGTATATGATGGATATATATGATATCCAAATCATGAATATCATTATGGATATAATGAACCTTTGACCACAATAACAACATGTAATTGTAAAAAGTCCACTTTCGACTTAAGAACCAAATATCGACAAAACAAAGATTATTAAGATAAATTATTAAATAATGTTTATAACATTGTAATAAGTGATATAAAAGTAATAATGAACTTGAAAAAGGTTCTTATGAAAGTATAAATTAACTCATGTTTATTATTCAGGACGTTAAAGAACGATCGAGTCAAGTCGAACCCAAGGTAAGGGACTTCGTCTCAATATCCTTTCATTGAGGCATATTTTGTTTTATACACAACATTCTTTTATACGGTGTATAAGCCCCTTTGAATTTTAATTTTATTCAAAATGAATCTTTTTATATGAATCATTTTACTAAAGGACAAAAAGGAATGTTTCTTTTAACGTACGCGGTGACAACGACCTTTTCTGTCGCTGCGAGTATTATTTGGTCTTTGGCTTCCTGAACAAGCTGTAATGTTTTTTTAAAATGAAATAAATACCATATACTCTTTTTTGTATTTTTTATTGAAAATGGTTTTTATAATGGATTGTTTATGTCAATATATTTAAGTGATATATTTTGATCAATGTGTGGAAATGTTTTCTTTCCATTATATTTGTTTTATGTCTTATGATTTTTATAATGGTACTTGGACATTTGATGGGTGGTTACGTGATAAACCATATGACGGGTGGTGTCGTGAATACCAGGATGGGCGGTTACGTTATAACCTCCAATGCATTGGGTATGGAATTCGGCCGTATGGCTATTCCATTAAGTGATATGTGTGGAAGTCGACCGTATGGTTATTCCATTTAAGTATGTTTATGTCCCAAGTTACCTTTATATGTTATGTGATCTTTGCGTGGGTTTTGTGGTAATCTTTTGGACACAAAGGTGTATGTAATGATCTTTTATTCAATAAGGAGTTTTTACTACTTCATAAAGGTGAAAATTATTACTTTGATAAAGTATACATGGTTTACTTGTAGTTTTGATAAACTAACAGTTTTCATTCTTTGTGTATCCTTTACTAAGCTTTTTATGCTCACCCCATGTTTTTGAAATGTTTTTCACAGGACATAATGTGGAATAGGGTCAAGTATGGGATCAAGGGAAAGTCATGCTATATAAAACATGGAACTAGACATGTTTCTTTTTAAGAGTTTTTATTCTGTGGAAACTTAGTAGAAGTGTCTAATTTGTAATCTTTTGATATGTAATAGTTATGTCCTAATTATCTATAACTCTAAACCTGAAAATATCCTCAATGTGAATTATTAATTTAATTCAATATTAAGTAAGGTTTAAGGCCGAGGCTTTATAGTTGGTATCAGAGGTCAGTTTAGAAAACTTTAGGAGTTAGAAAATTGTTAAATTATGAATTAATTTATGGTATGATTGAAATGATATAGCATTTAAAGATTACCATGTTACTTAGTCTGCGATATATCTCTGTTAAGAATGATATTTCATAAAAGTAATAGAGAAACTTTTCTTGGAAGGCATATAGAGAAGAATGACTTTCTGAATCAGCAACCAGAGATGGTCGGAATCAGAATTGAGCAGCTTACTACAGTGATGACTCAGTTGAATTAGGTGATAAATGGTGGTTGTTTTTATTGATGATATTTTGGTGTTTTCTAAAAGTAAAGAGGATCATGAAAGTCATTTAAGGGTTATCTTGCAAACCATAAAAGAAAAGAAACTATATGGAAAATTCAGCAAGTGTGAGTTTTGGTTACAACAAATTTCTTTCATTTGTCACATTGTTTCAAAAAATTGCATAATTTTCAATCCTGCTAAATCAAAAGTTGTTGAAGAATGGCCAAGACCCACAATTGTAACCGAGATCCATAGTTTTCTTGGTTTGGCAGGTTACTACCGATGGTTTGTTGAAAAATTTTCACGGTTATCTAGTCCAATGACTAAGCTTACACGGAAGGGTGATAAGTTTATCTAGACAAAACAATGTGATGATTGTTTTCAGGAGTTGAAAAGAAGATTGGTGAATGCTCTAGTTTTGGAACTTCCATCCAGGAATGGTGAGTTTTATATCTACAGTGATTCTTTATTGAAAGGACTTGGTTGTTTCCTTATGCAAAATGATCAGGTAATTGCATATGCTTCACGTCAGTTGAAAACTCATGAGGTAAATTACCCTACACATGACATGGAATTAGCTGCTGTTGTTTTTGCTCTAAAAATATGGAGGCATCATTTGTATGGAGTAAAGTGTGAAATATATACTGATCACAAAAGTTTAAAGTATATATTCACACAGAAATAATTGAACATGAGACAGAGGAGATGGATGGAATTAATCAAGGATTATGATTGTACAATTCATTACCATCTGGGAAAAGCAAATAATGTGGCTGATGCTTTGAGTCGAAAAAGTAATGCTTCATTAACCATGCTACATTTGGAACGAGATCTTTTGGTTTTTGATTTGATGAACTTTGGCATAGATGTTGTTGGTGCAGGAAGTTCTTCTGTTTTGTCTCAGGTATCAGTGAGATCATCCCTATCAGACAGAATTAAGCAAGCATAGAGGGTAGACAATGAGTTGCAGAAAAAGGTAGATCTGGTTCAGAAGGGTAAGTTGCCTGAATTCAACATTGATAATGATTGTGTTTTGAGGTTTGGGAAGAGATTGTGTGTGCCTTGTGATTTGCATTTGAAGAGAGATTTGTTATGTGATGCTCACAGTTCCCCATTTTCAGTTCATCCTAGCAGTACTAAGATGTACAGAGATCTTTGGGAGTAGTACTGGTGGGACGGAATGAAAATGGATATTGCTGATTTTACTTTGAAGTGTTTGACTTGTCAACAGGTTAAAGTAGAGTGGTAGTTACTGAAAGGTATACTTCATCCTTTACTTGTGCCAGAGTGGAAATGGGAGAACATATCAATGGACTTCATTTTGGGATTTCCAAAGACACCTCGATGTTTACTTATAACTTTTGGAAAGGCCTTCATAAGTCGTTGGGTACTGAATTAAATTTTAGTATATCTTTTCATCCGCAATCAAATGGGCAGTCAGAACGAACAATTCAGACCTTGGAGGATATGCTACGAGATTGCTCTATGGATTGTCAGGGAAGTTGGGACCAACATCTTTCTTTGGTTGAATTTTCTTCTTCTAACAGTTTTCATTCCAGTATACAGATGTCACCATTTGAGGCACTATATGGGAAGCGGTGTCAAACTCATGCTTTTTGGGTTGAAGTAGGTGAAAGGAAGCTGATTGGACCAGAATTGGTAGAAGAGATGGTAGAAAAAGTTCAGTTGATTCAGAAACACATGAGAACAGCTCAATGTAGGCAGAAGAGTTATGCGGACAACCGGAGGACGGATCTATCTTTCGAGGTAGGTGATCATGTTTTTCTCAAAGATTAACCATGGAATAGTGTCATGCGATTTGGTAAGAAAGGAAAGCTGAGTCCAAGGTTTATTGGACCATATGAAATTCTGGATAAAGTTGGATAAGTTGCTTATCGAGTGGCTTTACCTCTGAGTTTATCTCAAGTACACAATGTTTTTCATGTTTCGATGTTGAGAAAGTATATGCCAGATCTATCTCATGTTTTGAGCCCATAGGTAGTTCAGTTGGAAGAGAATCTCTCTTATGAAGAACAACCAGTCCATATTCTTGACTAAAGAGATCATGTGTTGCGAAATAAGATAATTCATCAGGTAAAGGTTTTTTGGAAAAACTATATGGTTGAAGAGGAAACGTGGGAATATGAAAATGCTATGAGGGATAAATACCCCTACTTGTTTTGATAAGTGAATAAAATTGCGAGGATGCAATTCCCAAAAGGGGTGAAGGATGTAACACCACAGGTAAATAAAGAATAAATCATTTTCATTTTTATTAATATTTATAAATGAAATGTTAATTTTACTTTAAAGGGGCTTCTATGTTTGAGAGCGTACCTGATACGCAACAAAGAGTTTCATTGAAATCTTACGTTGCACACTAGTAATAAAATAATATTATTTTAAATGGTAGTTAACACATAGCCATTGTATTGGCGGGAATGGATAGAAATAAAAAAATATTATTATATATGTTTTTTAATTTCTTTTACATTTATCCAATAAAAGATAAAGGCTTAAAATACGGAAAGAATTCAATTTTAGGCATATATACCCTAATTTTCACTAAAGGTTCACTTATCACCTTTTGATGGAAAACCGTCATTAAATATAGTTTTGGTCACTCTAACACTGTCTATTAGACCAAATAAAACTCTTATTTAGAATCGGGACATCAAAATTTACTTTGTGTAAATTTTTGGTATTTTTCCGATAAAGTTCATTTTTTTAATGAATAGTGAAAAATGTTGTATTTTAATTCAAAACCTCTTTTTAATCTAATTTATTTACATGATTAGATTATCTTTTTAATTGGTTTTAAAGTGAAATTAGAATATATTTTTACCATTTAATCCAATAGTGGTCGTTGGAATTAATTTTACTTTGAAATTGGACTTAAACTAGTGTCAATCTTTTGATACTTATTGTTTCATAAAAACATGCTATTTGCTCTGACAGTGGGAATTAATTATTGAATTAATTAATGAAAATTATATGTTGTGAATTTTGTAAAATAGAATTCATTTTTGAATTAGCAATATCAAATATAGATTAGGGTGAATTTTTGGTATTTTTCTTAAAAACATCAATTTTTGATGAATAGTGAAACCACTAAGTGGTACTTAAAAAACTGATTTTTCATTTAAATGAAATTTTACCACCTCTGTGTTTTGAATTTCAAAATTCTGACATTCATGGTTTTCATTAAAAAGAAAAATTTGGTTCAATGGGATTAAAATAATTTTTTGGTGAATAGTAACTTTTATGTTTTTAATCGCGATTATAGGTAATTAGTGTAATTTTAAGTAAAAATAATGTTTTAATAATATGAAATGTACTTGAAACATGTCCTACCCTTATTTTGTGTTTCATGGATGACCACGACAATCCATGGGTCAACTTGGGGACCCCATGGAGCCACTTTGGAAGGAAAATAACATTAATATCTTTTTATTTAATGTTAATCTAAAAATGTCACAAACATGAGTTTTTTTAATAAAACAATTTTTAATTGGGGTTATACAAGTCATATGTTTGACTATAAATTTTTATTATAAATATAAAAAGATTTCCTACATCATGATATTTTTTTTATAATTTTTAGACATTAAATAAATTAAATTATTTATGACATCATGATGATGCAGCGATTACCTCATTACTTAACGATTTAAATAAAATGAAAACATATTGTAAAATCTAAGACCTAAACATGTCAAAAACCTATTGGATGAGTATATTTAGAACTCATATCACCTTATCCTCTAAATATATAATTGTGGGACACTTTTTATCCAAAAATCATTTTATAATAAAGTATCTTTTCTTAACTTTCCAAAAGTGCCCCTCCTCTCCTCTTATAAAAGGCCCCCACCTCTACCACCATACCCACACTTCCAAAGAATTTGGCTCTGCCAAACCCTGACCATTTTGTATCCCCAAATACCTCTCTTACTCTTAGAAGTCTCACTTTGGGCAGAAGTCTTCCCAAGGATGCCTTTGAGCTCAAATCAAAAATAGTTTCTCGTTTTAAAGGTAGTGTTTTCTCTTGTGTTCTTTTGTTTTATTTTTCTTATCCAACACTATAAACTCTTTTTATTCATTTATTTTGCAATAAATCCAGTATATTAAATATACTAGGATTTTTTATAAGAAGCATTCGAGCTACACTTACACACACCTACATCTAATGGTTAAAGAACATACTGTTTCTGTGGATGGTGAATTTCTGCCTCACGAAACGATGATTGTTCAATATTCTTCTAACACCTTCAAAGGTGTCCATTAATTTGTCTCTATATTTATATATGATATATAATATTTTTATGTTCTATTTAGATTCTTTATTTTACATTCAAGCAATACCTTTATGGCTTCCATTATGGGTATACGCGATATCTTCATTTTAGAAAGTGCGGACTACCTCCCCCTCAAAGTGATTTGATCCGTTAAGGCCATATGTGGGATGTACAAAGGATGGATTTAAAGTTATTATATATTATGTTATACTAGAAATATAATATATCTTTATATCTTTATTATTTCTTTCCATTAAAGTGTGATATATAAATGAAAGTAGCGTTCATGCGTACGTACGGCTTACCGTCTCCCTGAACAGTGCATTTCATTTCTTATCCCCAAATGTAATGTACTATTATAAGTACCTATATATAATGGATATATATAATGTATGTTACATATAAGTTATGAATATAATTATGGAATTAAAATATACATACCTCTCATTTAGTTTTAATTCCATTAATATGACATAGAAATGAAAGTATCATTCATGCGTACGTACGGCTTACCGTCTCCATGAACAGTGCATTTCATTTATTACCTCTAAATGATTATTTAATATTATAAGTACATGTATATTCTGGATATATATGATATCCAAATCATGAATATCATTCTGTATATAATTAACCTTTGACCACACAAACAACATGTAATTGTAAGAAGTCCACTTTCGACTTAAGAACCAAATATCGACAAAACAAACATTATTAACTTAAATGATTACATAATGTTTATGACATTGTAATAAGTGATATAAAAGTAATAATGAACTTGAAAATGGTTCTTAAGCATGTAGAAATTAACTCATGTTTATTATTCAGGACGTTAAAGAACGATCGAGTCATGTCGGACCTGAGGTAAGGGGCTTCGTCTCAATCTCCTTTCATTGAGACATATTTTGTTTTATACACAACATTCTTTGATACGGTGTATAAACCCCTTTTACTTTAATTTTATTTAAAAAGAATCTTTTTATATGAAGCGTTTTACTAAATTACAAAAATGAATGTTTCTTTTTTCATACGCGGTGACAACGACCTTTTCTGCCACCACGAGTATTATTTGGTCTTTGGCTTCTTGAACAAGCCGTAATGTTTTTTTAAAATGAAATAAATACCATATACTCTTTTATGTATTTTGGTATTGAAAATGGTTTTTATAATGGATTTGTTATGTCAATATATTTAAGTGATATATTGTGATCAAAGTGTGGAAATGTTTTCTTTCCATTATATTTGTTTTATGTCTTATGATTTTTATAATGTTACTTGGACATTTGACGGGTGGTTACGTGATAAACCATATGATGGGTGGTGTCGTGAATACCAGGACGGGTGGTTATGTTATAACCTCCAATTCATTGGGTATGGAAGTTGGTCGTATGGCTATTCCATTAAGTGATATGTGTGGAAGTCGACCGTATGGTTATTCCATTTAAGTATGTTTATGTCCCAAGTTACCTTTATATGTTATGTGATCTTTATATGGGTTTTATGGTAATATTTTGGTTACAAAGGGGTACGTAATGATCTTTTATTCAGTAAAGAGTTTTTACTACTTCATAAAGTTGAAAAGTATTACTTTGATAAAGTATATATGGATTACTTGTTGTTTTGATAAACTAACAGTTTTAATTCTTTGTGTATCCCTTAAAAAGCTTCTTATGCGCACCCCAAGTATTTGAAAAAAAATTCACAGGACTTAATGTGGAATAGGGTCAATGATGGGATCAAGGGAAGGGCATGCTATATAAAACATGGAACTAGACAGGTTTCTTTTTATGAGTTTTTATTCTATGGAATCTTGGTAGAAGTGCCTACTTTGTAATCTTTTGAGATGTAATAGTTATGCCCTAATTCTCTAAAACTCTAAACATGAAAATATCCTTAATGTGAATTATTCATTTATTTCTATATTAAGTAAGGTTTAAGGCCGGGGCCTTATAGTTGGTATCAGAGGTCAGTTTAGACAACTTTAGGAGTTAGAAAATTGTTAAATTATGAATTAATTTATGGTATGATTGAAATGATATAGCATTTAATGAATACCATGTTGCTTCATCCAAGATATATCATTTTGTTTCAAAATAAAATGATCTCCATTTCAAATAATGATAGAATTAAATGGAATAATTTTACCTTGTTAATACTACATTGATATGTCTATCTACATCCATATCTCTTCTAAATATAAATAATTAGTAGGCTATCATCGGCCTTCACCTCTTTACAGACTAAGAGTTCTAACGAAAATATAGTAATATGACCAAATCATCACAGTATTGATTTGATTATGCTTCCCCTGATAGGATCTACCCCTACCTTTCCTTGGATATAATTATTCCGGATTTAATAAAAATTAATACATGTCTTAAAATCTAATTTATATTTAATGAAATATATGTTAAAATATTTCATCATGAAATTGTTTGGAAAAGTGATGACTTAATATAGACCATGTACTTTTGAATCTTTTTTCCACTTCTATTAAACACTCTACTACAATGTTGTTTCCAATAAATTTACCAAAATAGATGCCTGAAGTGATATCTTAAAATAAAAAACATCGGGACCTGGATAAAAATTATACAGCATTTATTTATATTATCCTGTAAGGAAAATGAAATTCTTCCATTATTGAAAAATAATCCATTAATTTACATTTTGATTACTAATCAACCTTTGGATACTTTTTGCTGATAACCATCACTAGACATTTTATAAAGAAGTAATTAGTTTTCTTATAAACTGATATGATTTCCATCAAATGTTAAATTGACAGTACGTCATACTAGTAGTTATAGGTAGCCGATTCTTGAGAAGATTAATCTAGTGAATATAGAAAAAAATGTATCATTCATAAAAACTATATCCAAATGAATTTTATGTCATTAAAATTATTGTATTCAGAAAAAGCATATTACATTTGATAATATTAAAGAATAAAAGAAAACAACTAAAAGAATTTTCAATGTAATAGATATGAAAAAATAAAGGAATAGTGGAATTCTACTGAATTCAAACTCGAAGAAATGCCCAAAAATTTAATGATGTCATCAAATAAATTCAAGAAACATAATTATTGACATCCCTGATGGAATGGATGATGTGATTTGATGATAGAAAATTATGATGTATTGTAATAAGAGAAGCAAATTTCATAAGTAAAGAAAAATACCAACAATTTCATAACAAAGATGAATTAGGGAAGTTCTAAAGAATAATTTAATGCCTACGGATAGAGGAACGAATAATGAAGATGAATCCATTGTAGGAAGATATGGGAATGTGATGTTGGAATAATATTTAACTAAGTAATAATTAGAGTAAAAATATTTAAAAAAGTGATAACATTTTACTGGAATACTTAGAGAAACATGTGTATTAATGAATTAAAATGATGACACATTTGTAACATTTATAAAATTATGTAATACATTAAATTTAGTGGACACCAAAAAAATATTCAATATTTGATTCAGAAGATTTATCTAATAATAATAGATGTATATATTGAAGTGAAAATTTTTTAAGTTGTTTGAATGCAAAAAGTATAGCAAATAGGGTAGTCTAGTACCTTTGGTTCTAATTAGAGAGTATGTTTTGAAAAAAAAGAAAATTGAATGTTTCACTTAGTGCTATATTATATATTGGTTCCTAGAAGTAGTACAAACAAAATATATAATTAAATATAAAGGTATAAAATTATAGATAGTGGATTAAACATAAATTAAATTCAACATATATGAGTATGTCTATTTCAGAATCTGAATCGACACCGTTTATTTTGAATATAAATTTTATTTATCATTATTATGTTTTAAATAGTTGTTAATAATTGCAGTCAAATGTGGTTATTTTATTCTTTTTTTTATTTATAATATTTAAAATAAATAATGAAAAATGTTTATTCAAAACACAACTACACTTTCAATTTCATTACCTCGTATCATCTCCATGACATGATGTTGGAAAAAAATTGTGAGAAAGAATCCAACAAAAATGGAAGATAAATCTTTTGAATGATTATAGTCAAAACAACACTAAAATTTGATTACATATCCATCATGGAGATATAGATTATTTCAAAACAAATTATTCCAATTTAATGTCTTGGAATTGATATAAATGAGTAGAAACAAAAGAAAATGGAATAAGTTACAAAAGGATGAATGGAAAAAGAAAATAATATTAATGTAATATTGAATTTTATATTAGTATATGCACTATATAGTAACGTTTGGATCATTTAACATTTTATACCTCCAAAAGATGAAAATACTTTTTTCATAAATACCATTAAACTGCTATATTTAGCCCATGATAGCTTCTGATTTCTAACACCACTTTCAAACTATCATATAAAGAACTCCTTTTTAAAAGAAGGACCATCCCTCTAACATTATGGAAACTTTTGTTCTTTCATAATTCTAAATACTAAAATAAAAAATAAAATTATGAAGATTGATTGAAATTGTAGGGGGTCATGACATACCTCAAGTAAACAATATCATATTTATAAGGAAAATTGAATCTGATGAAAGAATTATCATTAGTGATGAAATTATTATTTTGGTCCTTCAAAATTAAAAAATAATATTATGAAAATATTATGATTATGACAGAATGGAAACTATAACTAAAATTTTAAATTCACAAGTTCATCGTAATTTTCAACGGATAACTTCAACTCAAAAAATCAACCTAAAATCTGTAATATATATGTTTTAGAGAAATTGTCATAAATATTTCCATATTCACGTTTTGTATATATATATATAATGTGAGAAAAGTTTTTGAAACCATATATGTATATATGTATCCTCTATAACTATAGATACAAATCATATTTACGTTCAGAAAGCATTGCTCTTTGTGTGTGAATTGTGTGTGTGTGTGTGTGTGTGTGCACAGATTACATATATTGGGATAATGTTGATCATTTTTTGGTAACAATTTTAAAAAAAATAAAGATATTTGAATATGAATAATGGTTACAAACCCATAAATCAGAATATATAAAGAATTCTAGAAAACATTTAAACCAATATTGACTAAAAATATCACACCTTATGATATTAGAAAAAACAACACAACAGAAGGTGATGTTGAATATTTTTGGAGAAAAATCATGGAATATATTAATACTTTTTAATACCAATTATTAAAATTATAAATATAATTATTAAGGGAATTTCATTTTTCATACTTAAATCTTACTAGAAGTAGTTTAACTTCTTGAGAACAAACAAAAAAATGGTCTCCCTTCTAAACTATATGTAATTGAAATAATAAAAAGTTAATGGAAAGGAATTTAGACACTGTATTTAATTTTTTTAAAAGAAATAATGAAAATTAGAATTAAAATATTGATGGGAAGATTTTTTTTAATACCTAAAACCAAATACTATTACTTTCAATTTCAGAGGCCAAATAAAAAAAATTGTTCTTCATTCTGAATTGTTTATATGTGCTGGAAGAAATAGATAATGGAAATGAATTTTGCATATGAAATTCATGTTCCAATACTTTGAAATGAAAAAATCAATAATTAGATGAAATTTACATTTTTCAATTTAATAGTTGAAAACAAAATTCATAAACTAAAATAATATAATAGTTTACATGAAGGGATTAATCAATAATTTTAGTAAGTGTTACCTATACTACAAGAGGTTATTGTGATCTGGAACAAATATGTAGTAAAATACTTTGTATATAGAAAATAGTCAATAATTTCAATTATAGACATATGTACTACAAGATGTTGTTGTATACTAGAAGATAGAATAATAGATCCTGAAAAAATAAATAGGTGATTGAAAAGTTTTCTAACTAAATGTTGTAAATAGTTGAGTGAATGTGAATAACAACAGTAGTGGAATTCACCTACTGAGGAAGGGGATGGATCTTGTTTAGAGATAAACTAATCAGAGGTGCAATATCTTGAGGCGGAGCCATCAAAGATGTAGGAGTGTGAGGTAGAGGATTGTGATTTGAAGGAGCACGAAGTGGAGGATCCTGAGGTAGCGATGTTGGATTTGGAGGATCCAGATGTGGATGAGATGGATGTGGATAAATAGATGAAAAATAGAAAGACATGCAGGATCCAGGCTTGGAGTTCGTAGATGATTAGCAGTCGAATGGGGAGGAACTCCTGCAGAACTAGCGGACTCAAATGGTGAGGAAGATTGGGTGGTGGTTTGAAGGATGATAAGTACACAGAGGGAACCCTTGGTGAGGATGATCGGGGTAGAGTTTTTTGGGAGGTTATTCACACCTCAAGAATCCTAGATTGGAGGTATTAGTATAGGAATTGTCATTACATGAGATGTATCAAACTTTTAGAGGGTGTAATACATTTTTTGGGTGATGTGTAAGCACATTTGGGTGCACATATGAAGAAGTCCCCCAAATTTAGTATATATAGTTGATATCACACAATACAGACATGGGGATGTTAAAATTATTCCCACTATAGAATTTCTACCCACAAAAATACATCATTAAAATAGAAAGAAATGAGAATTAGAAACTCATATCCTAATACAGGGTTCAACAATAAACCATGAGAATTAATTTTGTATATGGATACCCATAATCTATCTCATGAAATAACATTCTACATGTTTCTACATTAACATTTATATAAAAAATGATTCAAAACTAATACCCATTTAGTATGGATATATTATTTATGAGGTTTATGAAATAATTTTAGAATTCTAGGGAAAAAGGAGCCCCAGACATCACAATACCATCCAATTTAGTATAAAACCCAAAAATTAGTGAAACATTTCATCAAATATCATTATATAATTCCAATAACAAAATCACAATAAATATACACTATTATTTATGAATCATTTCCAAATATATACCCTCGTAGAAGATTGTTGAGAGATACTATAGGTCTCTATAATATTTATAATTAGTTTAATAATATGGAAAAAATGATAGATTATTATATTGGAAATGTGTCACTAAGGAAAAAACTTCTCCATTAAATAATAAAAGAAAATATAATCTTTCAATAAATCCCAAAATTAAATTTATGAGAATGGTTCATAATTTTGAAAAGGAATTAAAAAAATAATAACCAATGGACACTGTGATAAGGCCAATCAATTCATTGAAATTCTATAATATAATAATTAATGATATATAAAATATGTAAATGTGCCTCAATGTGAGAAAAGACGCATTTCAACATAGGTAATTATGATAAATGGGGTGGTAACATATGACTAATATACCTGAACATCTTCTTGAATTTTTGGGTAATCACCCCTAGTCATACCTTGAACATCATAAGTGGAACTATCCGTTGCATAATCTCAACTAAAGTAGCAATAATCCTAGTTTCCAAAGAATTATCCAAATCTTTACAAGTTATAACTTCTCTAAAATAAAATATATAAACATGTGTTACCTCATTTTTGAAACTCAATAATACCATTAAAATATTATCTTCCATAACTAACATTATTTTACTACCAAATACCTTTATTTAAATTTCTTATAAAACAGTGTATTAGACTCAAGTACAAGTGATTTGTGGTCTTGGAAGTTACTCCCAACAATATATCATGCACTTAGAAATTAATTAATGATTATTTTCAGGGAAAATAAAACCATTTCATAGAAATTTTTAGAATACTCATTTAAAATCCTCTCACCCTAATAGATATTCATGAGTTTAATATTTTCCAACTATACTTGAAATGGTATAACAAAAATACTATAATAACTCTATTCATTGATGTTATGAAAGTTTCTAGAGAATTAAAAATTCCCTTAGTCCTATTTAAACACACAATTACCTTTCAAAATCCCTAATCATTATATAATTTAGGTAGATAATTATTTAATAATTTTGGGATAGGGTTTAAGAGAATATCAGTACTTAGATACACTTTCCAATTATATGATTTTGTAGACCCAATAACTAGAAGGGTTATAATTTTATTAACTATGGAAAAAATATTACAATTATTTCTAGGAATCAATTTCTCACAAACAACCTTGACCATCCTGTGATTAATTCTCTCTGAAACATGAAACTTGAACACAATTAATATATACTTCAAAATTAAAATCCCTTAGTACAATTTTAATCCATAAAATCAATCCCAAACTAAACAAATTACCAATAAATAAAATTTATGTCATACATTAATGGACTATATTATTATATCATTAACTTTTCTTAAAAAATCTAAAAAAAATTATAAAATCCTACACATTCTGAAATAATTTCACTTTTCAAAAACATTCTAATCTATTTAGAAAACTCATGAAAATAAATTTCATGAATCTACCATATTAGGATGTACAAAATCCCTTCCAAATTTCATTAAATGGAATTAAAACCATTTACATTGGCTTTAATACACAAAAAATATTTTAAAATTTTAGACCCATAAAAAATTCATAATGTTCTACTATATTTTAAAACACAATAATATTTTTAACTCCTATTAAAAATATACCATAAATTCTCATTTCAAAATAAAATAATATTATGAACATTCTTTTTATGGCCCAACCCACTAGGTCTTACATGGCCAGTTCATGAAAGATTTATCATAGCCTTAATCATACATTTAATATGAAATGGGCTGATGAAAAACAACAAGAAGGATAAATATAAATGTGAGGAAATTTCCAAGTGTACCTATATACATTCCACCAACTATCTGCGTTTTAGAATTCTTAGGAATAATAAAAAGGGTTTCAAAATCTAGAGTAAAACCATTCTTACATAACCCTATAGGTAATTTATAAGAGTACAAACGAATAAACCTTATTTATAAAGGGGAAAAATACATGCCGAAACAAAAATGAATACCAAACTTGAGAAAATATTCGAATGAAGAAAATATGCTAGATCCATACTCCTAATCTCCAAGTCTAACCATGATACATGGTCTATGCACAAGATTATCCCTATGATCCACCAAATTCAACTCTAATATATCCTTCATCTATGTATGAGATGACCCATGTGGGAAAATCCATGCATGGGAGAGTATACACATGTCCAATATGATGCCCCAAAAACCACAGTGGGTAATAAATTACATGATTGAAGTAGTCATATTAACCCAAAGAATTTTGTGGGAACCCCTAAAAACATATTGATTCTCATAAAGAAACCATGGTTGGAGAGAAAAGGGATCACCATCTCACATCCCATCCAAGGATGATGTGTCTTCCTACAACATGAAAGGTCCATCATTGATACCCATAATCTTTTTTGTGTTTTAGAAGAAGTCATGAGGAGGACATAACCTACCCACTAATCTTCAACTCAAGGGAGAAAATTCACTATTATAATGTGGACCCATTCTCACGTATGGTGGGGGGTTCCTCCAAATGGATAGAGGACCCACATCCAAGTGAGAGAACTGGATGCCACTCAATATCTTGGTAGAGGAATATCTCACAAGTGTGTCAGTGGGTTCCACTTAATTGGTTGGGCACCCACACCTGACTGTGATATGGGGGTTCCACTCAAGTAATAATGGAATTGTTCCCTAGTATAATAGGGGTCTTCTACATTGTATTTATTGATAGAGGAACCATTCCATATTGTATCGTGGTGTTCTTCTCTGTTGATGTTGATAGAGGGACTATGCCCTTGTTTTTTAGGCGGATACACTCAGTGGGTAGAGGACCCACTCCCTAGTACAATAGGGTTGTTCCACTTAACCATTGTAAAGAGTGTAGGGGACCTTCACCTTAGTATGACATGCGTGTTTCCAACCCCAGTCACTATCACTAATGATCCTCCCTCATCACTCCCCTTATCAAGTGTCACCTAAATATGCTTAAAAATCAGAACATTTCATGATGTATCTAAAACATTCACTCTAAATGATATCATCACTTCTTATATGGAAAACTACTTAGGATAGACTACTTGTGGTATAAAATCTAAAAAAATGTGATAGGAATGGTGTATGTTTCTCATATGTGTACACGGAATATATGGGGTCCACTCAGCATATTATCATACTCCACTTCCATGCCATGTTTCATACATATAAGGATCCGAGGCTATTCCATATTTTATTATGTTTAAGGGGTCTCACCTAGTAGGTTTTAGCAGCCTAGGGATCTCACATGTGCTCTCTGTTGTTTCAGTGATCATTAGGATAGGCTCAAATACCTTGGTGTGTACCTAGTGGGGGAAAAGTACTCTCCCATTTCCATTTAATCCTATAGTACATGACATGTCATCCCATATGTTTTATTAGTCATGTGCAAGTGGAACATGGTTTATACATAAGGGGAGGGTCATAGGGTGTTTTGGACCTTCCGCACAGTGTGTGATCTCTATCATCATTGAACACTGTTAGATACTCTATGAAGGTATCTACATTTCTGATGTCCTTAATACCCTACACAATAAAGTGCTTAAGATCATAAATGTATCACCTTAGCTATAAAACCTGAAAATTTTGGTGCACTGACACCTAAACAGGAGGTAATACTAGGTGGTAATAAACCTTTCCATTCATCCATAGGATCTCAAACATCCCAATAAACCTCAAGGATAGCCTTCCTCCCTTCCAAAACCTTCATAGTACTCATCAGGGGTGGACTCATTAGAAGATATGGTCTCCATGTTCAAACTATAAGGTCATACAATGATTATATTCATAATATTTCTATTTTCTATGGGTTATCCTTAGTTACTCTTAGATCACCTGGACCTTCTTTATCATCATTTGATCCATCTCAATCCCAACAACATATGTATTAACAAACTCGACCACCATATGTGACCTGAATGGTCTCCCATACATGGCCTCAAAATGTTTAGTGCCAATCATTAAGTGATATATATTATTATAATAATACTATAATAATAGAAATTGATCCTCCTAGCTTTGTATAAATTTAATAACATAAGCTATCAACATATCCTCTTACACCTAGATGGTTATCTCGGTCTACCCATCCATATTTGGGTGGAATGTTGTAATAATCCTCAATTAGTTCATTAATTCCTCCATCAAGCCTCTCTACATCAATGTTGTGAACTACACAACATATATTAAGATAATCATAGATGGAACCCCTTGGATTATGATGATATCCCTCATAAACAACTGTCCCTGACTCACCACTAAACTCTACACCTTGATGAAAACTTGACAATATTTGAGTGTCATTCAACAATCACCCAGATAGTATTAGGTCCTCTCATTGTCCACAGAATCCATATCACAATTTTCATGTATATATCATCCTATTTACACTATGGGATCACAAGAGTCTTTGTTAATCCTTCATGAAACTACTACTCAGCCTTGAGCTACTGACATGTGAGACACTGAAAGACGAATGTGGATACACACTAGTTCATTCTAGCCCACCAAATCTACCACGAAAGGACCTTATACGTCTTTACCACTCTTGAATTTATTTCCAAATGGTATGTGTGATGTTCCCTCATTACCACAACTCACATTCCCACTAGAACCACAATCCACCCCTAATAATGGTGGATGTTCTTCCCTACCTTATGAAATCGTTCTAGTGAATCTCATGAGGATATCTAGTGATGAACGACCTCAATGAAAATGTGTCCAAAGTGATCCACCCTTATATAATGATGACTCGAAGGAGACACCACTAATGACATATGAATAGCTGCACCATTCGCCTCCACTAGATTCAAATATAAATAATCCAACTTTTAAGACCCCTCATCAATAAAGGGAGGACGGTACTTCTAGATAATGAAATATAGAACCACATCTCTATTTCAAATATTGTAGACTATCTTGATGTCATAGTCCCAAAATAATTCAAACTATTGTATATGTTTCATGTTTATATAACTCTTCATGAATATATACCTGAGACCCCAATGTTTTGAGTTTACATTATCTCTCATAAGACAGTGACTCAAATCATTAGAGAAGAAATTATCACTTCTAACTACATGTCATGATACATGAGGTTCTATTACTGGGGTCTCAAATCCCTCAAACCATATATGATTTATTCTGACCATGGAATCAACACACAACTTATCCCATCTTTGGTGGAACTGATGTACACTACGTATTAAACATTCTCCACCAGCAGTCTCAAAATAAGATCATTTGAAAAACATATCCTCAACTACTTGATGGACCTCTAACAGATCTCAAACAGTATAAATGTCTTCCCATTCCACTTTATAGAATTAAATGGGGTTGAAATCATATATAATTCTACAAATAACCTCCTAGAGTACTCCTTCGATCCGACAAAACTTTCCATCTCTGACACGCTCATTAGTGGATCGCATGAAATAACTGAATCAATAATCACTAGGTCCCCTACAAAATATTTATTTCAAATGACATTCCCATGGATGTAAACAAAACAGATGAATAAATAGGACATTGAGAGATTTCTATAAATCTACTTCTCCTTCTATAAGTTGAGGACCCTCTTCTGATGCTCTATATGCTCCTCCTCTACTATATAGTTAATAAATATTTCATAAATGATTATAACCACAAACTAGTCAATATATGGATGAAATATTTCGTTCACCAAATCTATAATCAGATAAGGGGAATTAAATGCACCAATATGAATCACAATGAACACATAGTTTCTAATATAACATTGGAATGTTTTATTTGGAATATTATCCTCGAGACATATCAATTGGTTGTAGTCAGACCTGAGATCTACCATCAAGAACCAATTTTCACCTCACAACTAATCAAGGAGTCCATAAATCCTCAGTAAGGGGAATTTTTTCTTTTTCATTGACTATTGTAGGAGATGACAATTTAAAGAGTAGAAATCTTTGATTAACCATTTTCATGAACAAAACAAGAGCATCCTTGGGAGACTCGCTGGATATAAAAATAAATTCTCATGATGGTCTTGAAACTACACCTTTCTCTATAATATCTAAGTAGGAGAAATTTAATATTTCATAGAGGATATTAGTGTGGTGTGAATGTGATTTTTGATGAAAATTCACATCTCCTTCCTGATAGGTAGTCCTAGAACATCCTTGGTGATGACATTCATAAATTCTTCCACTACTATAGAAATTCATATACATGAAGAGCCTACTCAACCAAGGGATAATATCTCCATTTTATTATTTATGGGATATAGTCTCCTACTCTCAAATACCACTAACTCATCCATGAGATCTCCCTCACCCAAAATGGAGAATCTTTTCCCATATCCCTGATGGAATCTAACCCAACAGCTATGGCAGTTAATCTAATCTTAGAATACAGAAAACAATTACATAACAATGATTATGAATTATAGTTTAATTTTGATTTTCAAGAGGTTCGACAAGAAACTCTCTCCACCTTAAGATAGCTTGCAGTTCCAAAATATAAGTGATATCGATGAATCACACCTAGTGGAAACCTCCAACAAAAGATGTTGTGGTGAGAACTTAATAGGGAGCTCTATATATCACCCAAGCGATACAACAATGAAAGAATGAGTCAAAATTGTTTCTAAAACTAGTATATAATTTTTATAATAAAATGATATCGAGCCTCATATCATCTCATGAGCAACTGAGTAATAATCCTATATAGAATGAAGTTTCATGTGACCCCGTACACCTGCACATTTCCCTGGAATGGGATTCTTGATAATGGAGGTGGTGGATGTATCTCATGGAATAATCCTTCACAATCATATTATCCTACTAGATCTCATCCCCCTCCTCTACTAGCTCATCCTCTCTATCATCCACCTTGGTCACAACTGAGAGGAAGCTGATAATGGTGCTGACTCTACTGTGGTGGTCTATTTTTAACCAGCCTACCTTCCCTAGCACATTGGGTAAATAAATCAAATTTCATGAGACCATGAACATCACATTTTATGTATACTCATCTCTAGGTTGACCTAGTCATCTACACAAAACATGTTCTATATGACCATTTATATAATTATTTTGAGAAAATTAATATCATTTTTTAAATCAGCACGTCAAAATTATCCAAATGTAATTTTTTTATTTTTCTCTTAGATAGTATAATTTTTTTCTCAGAATTAAATAAAGTCTGATTGTAAAATATGTATTATTACATCATAAAATCAATAATATGATTCAATAAATACTATAGAGATAATCTAAAACCCAAAATTATGTTTCCCTTTTAAAATATTGTGTTTTTGATGTCAATTTATTCATTTTATAATGATTTAATGAATCCTCCAAAACCTAAATTATATTTTATGTTTTCAGAATTATTTATTTATAAACATGACTCACTTCTACATCACTAAGGCTATTATTTTAATGCGTTCAATTATTATAATTTTAAAATATTTAAATCAACCCTATATTTGAAAAAAACATGGTAAAAATCTATGGGATGGTTTTCTGTTTTAATTACATTATCATATATTGTCCAAAGCCTATCATTGGAAATTAATAAATAATTATCCTATATTTTTATATATATAACCACTAAATAACTCATTCATCTTGACTAAAAACACTGATAATTAATTTACATTTTTCTCACCTCTTTATATCCCTGCCATGTTTCACGCATGATCTGAATAAGTTTCTATAATGCTTTTAGTGGCACCCTCTCAAGGTAAAGGATCCTAAACTACACATATTTCTTTAAAAACCTTCTCTAAATTTTACTTTATTATTCCGAATTTTTCATATATGTATATTTTTCACACATACCACATACTGTAATTATTATTTCCATGTGATGGGGTACCCCTTTTAGTCTAATTATTTCCATTAATGAATCATTATATATCATGGTTATACTGCCAAAAGTATCCTATACATTTGAATGACAACCATTTGTGTAGTGAATACCAATCCCAATTTATAGTCAATGGTGTTCACTGGGATTTTTCTATCCTTTATTGATTTTGTACTACCATCTGTATGACCCACCCACCATAACTATGGAGAAATGTGATTAAATAAAACCCTGGGTTATACGAACTATATGTTAAACATATGCATGTACATAGAACGAAAGTGACATTTGGGCCAAAAAAAATTATAGACCTACAATACAATGGGTAATGATTTTATCTCATGATATTGAATGTAGGTTTAACAGATGATTATCATAATTAGACTATTTTATGTTACCTTGATGATTATCCTTTAATTATGTTTTTTATGTCTTGTTCATGTTGGTTCCACTTTCCTATATTGGATTTATGTTATCATGCTATATCAAGCCACACTGTTCAAAATTTTGATTCTCAACCCTCTTATGTTACATTTATATGCCTCTTGGATCACATCTATAACATTATATTATACTATAGTTTTTTTAATTTCTTGTTGTGATTTATATCCCACCTATTTATTTTATGCATCCCTATGTTATCCAATTCATTTTTATTTGATCCAACGAATATAAAAGAATTTTTTTAGAGTTCTGAAAAATATATTGTACATATATATATATATAATGTAATATACCTAATCTCACAAACATATGAGGCGTAATCGTCTTTTTTGGGGTGAATTATGTGTATATTTGTGTAATAAATCATTAAATAAAGAGTAATAAAAAAGAGGGTTTCTATAGTAAGTATCAGAAAAAATTCTTGTTATTTTTGCTGAATAGGATTAGGAACCACTAGTAAAATCATTAGGGATAATACTAAATATATTAAAACATGCATATATCTAGTTAATGTATAGATAATGTGGTTTTTAATAATCTAAATCCCTAATAATATAATAAAAGTGGAAGTGGATCTTGAATAGTTATACCTAGGTCTAATAACTCAAAAAAGGGCACATTAATCTTGACTCCATCATCACCTAGTGCATGACAGTGGTCGTTTCTATACACCTAGTTTGACACTATTAGTGAATATTCTTTTATAAATTTGTAATCTTATTTTAAAACCTTATTAAGAAAAAAAATTCTCCAAATATTATATGTTAGGAAATAAATCGTGGATATGTTATATTGAAACCTAGTTGTTCATAGGTTAAGGAATATATGTCATTTATGAGTTATCCCTTCAATGTACATATTTTCTAATTCATATTCTATATAGTTTAAAAATTATATGTTATAACCCTATTTTGAATGAAGTAAATGAGTATAACTAGAATCAAATAGTGAATGATATTTCTATCATCCACTACTCTCTGAATTTGGTTTTGAATAATGGACTTTTAATAGAAACATTCCAACACCACTGCAAAACATGGAAGAAAATTTATCGGGTAATATGAAAAATGGGTTAACTATTGCTTCCCAAGAATAAAACTCTTCACCTATCAAAATTTCTATGTAGAATATCATATAAAACCTTGTGATAATCTTTTAGTGGAATTTGATTCAATTATGGGAGTGGATTGAATTTACATATATAGAGTCAACATAAATTTCCTATAAAATAAAATCTCCCAATCTATCATGAACTTCCCTATGATTATATAAAACTAAACATAGTAAGATGGATCAAATTTAGTATCATTATCTTAATAATGGATAAAATTTCCTGATGATAAACTATATTTTTCTCAAATGATTGAGACTAATGAGTAGACCATCCTTGAATAAATTCACATTATAAGGTAATATGATGAGGTTTTTCCCCAATAACATCTATGTCTCCCTACTATTCAAGATTTGAGTTCTCAATAATGACTATTCCCAAATCATTGATTATATCTATGGGATAATATACAATTTCAATTTTTGAATATGAGGAGTTGAGGAAACTATTATAAGAGAATCAAGAAAAAGTGATTATACACCCAAGTACACCCCCATAGGGTGAATCAGTCCTTTCTTCCAAATTAATTATGGGTTAATGAAACTCAAAATTCATTATAATGAGTAAAACAAGAACATTGTACAGAAAAATTTTCCTATAACATGGATTGATAAATGTTTGATCTGCAATGTAGAGAACAATACTTATCTAAGGTTGATCTTCGGTTGGGATATTATCAATTGATGGTCAAGATGGAGGATATCTCCAAGACTAATTTTAAAACATGGTGTGTGTGAGTTTAGTTCATAATGATTCAATTTGGACTCACAAATTCTCTAACAATCATCCTGGGAGTTATTAACAGAGTTTTCAGGGATTATCGTGTCAAGCATATGGTTCTCTTCAATGATGATAATATTATCTACTCAAAAATATGGAAGCAATAAGAGGGGAATCAAAATACTACACTAATGACCTTATGGAAGGAAAGTTTATATGAAATGTATAGAAAATGTGAGTTTTGGTTGGAGGAAAGAACTTTTTTAATGTTATCACCAGTAAAGAGATTTTTGTGGATTAGTAAAAAATAGGGAAAACCAAAGGATGGACGAGACCATCATCTATAATATAAATATATAGATTCCTTATATTATCTTGGTAATATCATTGTTTTTTTAGAATATTCTAGTTATTTTAAATCTCACTATAACATATTACTCATATGGGATTCATGTTTTTATGTACTGTTTAATGTGAAGAATGATTTAAAGAGATAAAGAAAAATATTAATCACTGCACCTCTTCTCACATTACACAATAGTGGGGAAGGATATGTGATCAATAGAGACACATAAAAAAGGGCGTTGTTTTTTTAATAATTCAAGTGAAAAAAGTGATATTCTATGCCTCATTAGAATCCATGTTCCAAGAGCATAACTACTCAATGCATGACCTAAAATTTATTGTAGTGATCTTCGTGCAGACGATTTGGTTACATTATCACTATAATGATAAATATGACATATATACTGATCTAAAAATCTACATTTATATAATTAAACAAACTTATATTATTATTCACTAATGTGGGTGGTTGTATATGATCAAGTATTTTGACTTTTCAATCCATTATCATCATAGAAAATAAAATAATGTGGTATACACTCTAAGTAGAATGAATCATGCACCCTATCCATGATGAGTATTTCATGGGATCTAATATTCATAGACATGAAATGGATATACATGGGAGTCATAAAAGGATATATATCCTATATTTTAAAAATAAATTCTCAAAAACCTATTATATAGGATTAATAAATCCACGAAAGAAAATGAGGTTCTATATAAAAAGGTAGTGAATATTTCATTGTTCAAATTTTCTAAAGATTGAGTTTTGAGTATATGAACCCAGATATGTGTCCCACAAAACCCGTAAATAATGAATTAAATTCTAGATTATGTTCAATTATGACCCTTAACTATTCATCTAGGAATCACTAACACGTATCGAGATATGATGCAAAAATTATACTGGGATCACATGTAGGGGATATTTTATAGTTTATATCTTGATGTTTATTTTTCTAATTATTCACGATAGAATAAATGATTTATAAGGGTACGATAAAACCATTTCCCATACCACTATGGAAGTATAAAATCATAACAATGAATTTCATCATAGGACTCCTCAAGACTCCTAATAGAAATAAAAAATTCTGGGTTATAGTCGATCACATTATAAATACAAAACATTTGATTTCTATATGGGAAGATTTATAACTTGAAAAACTATAAAATATATACATAAGTTAAGTGGTGAGAAGAAAATGATTTGAAATCAATATTATATATATATAGTATCTAAGGATTTACATGTGGTTTTGCAGAATCCTTCTGTATGCATTGGATACACAATTGATCATTAACAATGCTTATCTCCCTCATATATATGGTCAGTATAAAATAACCTTTAAAAAAATAGAGGATATAAGGAGATATTATTCAATGGATTTTCAATTATTTTGGTATCATCACCTTCCCCTAGTTTAGTTCTCAAATAAATACATTTTCCACATTAGCATTCAAATGGAACCCTATGAGGATCTCTAAGGGAATAGGTTTTGAAAAACCAATATGTTGGGATGAAGTTTGATATTGGAATATCATGACACCCAATATTTTATAAGAGATTATAGATATTTTTCAAAACATCTAGTGTCATATGAAGTCTACACAAAATCAATAGAAGTTCTATGAAAACAAATATATATGAGATCTACATATTGAGTTTGGAGAAAAATATACCTTTTATATCATCTTGGAAAAATGTTATGAGGTTTGGGATTATAGGATTATTTATTTCTAGATACATTGGCCCATTTTGACACTTTATTGAATTGATTTGATGTCCTGTTGACTAGAACTCAAACTAAACATACCTAAACTATATGATGGGTTCCATGTATCTCTCTTGATAAAGTATATACCTAACCCCTCACATGTAAGGAATTTAGAGGTGGTACATTAGAAGATTATATTTATTATGAGGTCCACCTGGTGAAGATATTATATTTAAGTGATAATTTTATATGGAATAATACATCATACTTGGATAATGTGTTGTAGATGAACCATAAAGTTGTTGAAAAAAATTGGATTTGGGAGACATGGCCAAAAGGACATACACTCAGTTGTTTTAATATATGATATGAAAATATCAAGAGAAGAATTTCTAAATGGGGGATGAATATAATGGAATGAATATTTATAAATGAATTTCCATTTTTGATGGAATTAATTCATTATTAATTAATGTAGTTATAGAAAACAATTTTATTAATTAGGATACTTTAAACTAATAAAGTTAAATCACATCTGATTAAAATAAACGTTTGAAATCACAAACGGTGATGGAATATACATTATAGAGTGATAAAATGATTTGAATATATATTGGGTTATGATAAATGAAATTAAAATGAAGATGTCCTACCCTTACCTCTATAGTTACCTCTCAAGGATCCCCTAAGATCTTATGAACCTCCTCCCAATATTTTTGAATCACTATCTTATGGTAAGGGATCCTCTTCTTATCATCTTTGATAAAAGACCTTATTTAAAGATATGCCGTTTTATTTTAAATGTTCATCATGTTGGGATATGTTTTAGATATCCATATTACTTTACTTATCATTCCCATTTGATGACAGACCCCTTTAACTCTCATTAATCACTTCCATGAATCTATGTATACCATGTTATGCTACCTAAATTATACTATGAATTCTTAGCCCAACCTTTTGTGCATTGAATACCAATACCCATTTCAATTGATGGGTATTTATAAAGATATAAATATCATTCATATATTAGGTACTTCTTTTTATGTAACTCACACTCCAGGAATATGGGGTTAATATGTATGAATGACATCCTAATTTTGTATGATCATTGTTGCACACTAATGTATCCACTGCATATGATAGTGGCAGGTGGAATTGGAAATTTATAGTCCTCTAATGCATTAGGTTATGTTTTTATCTCATGATATTCCATGTATGGTGAATGAAAAATTATCCTAAACACGCTTTTTATCTTTTATTGGATATTTTCCTTCAATTATGTATATGATTACATATTTTATGTTGTTTCCTTATTAGTTTGTTTACATTATTTTATCATGTTATATCGTGCCTCATTGTTCAAGATTATAATTCTCAGCCATATTATAGTACCCTTATATTCCTCTTTAAAAAAATGTACTAATTTTACTTATACTATTAATGGTTCATTACCTTACTAGGTTATATATCCCACCTCTTTTTTATATACATCTTGATGTTATCCCATACTATTTTAGAATATTGAAGGAATATTAATGCTTGTTTTCAGAGTTTTTTCAAAAAGTTGTTGTACTCATATTTTATGTTATTATGTCATTTTTCTAGTTTCATAAAAACAATACGCCTCACGGTCCTCTGTAAATCATTAAGTGTATCTAAATTTAATTAATCACTCAGTAATTACGGTATGCTTTATGAGCTCTATTACAAATATGGTTTTGAAAATATTTATTAGGAGAATAAAAATAAATTATTATTATAAAGTAATCATATATAAAATTTACTATTTAAAGATACATTCTTTTCGGTAAGAAAAATCAAAATTAAAAAGATTAAATTATTTTTGGTGTGTTTTATTATATAATATACTGATAATTCGGATTTCGTCATCTTAAATATACATCTTGTTGAATAAATTATTTTATATGAAAAACCAAACAAAATTGAATTAAAGTTTAATAAAATGAAAGGTAAACATAAATAAATTATAAAAATACAATGTACAAAATGATAAATTAACAATTTTTTGTAAATGATATAAAATAATGCTTAAAACAACTAATGTTTAAAATGGTAACTTTTCTATAAAAGCACTTTTCTTTACATTTTTTATTTTATTTTAAAATATAAATTTATTAACTTTAAATATGAATTCGATGATATTAAATTTATTTTTTGATTCAGGATATAGAAATTCACATAGATTAAGATTTAAAATAAGTTTAAAACATCTGGACTCATGGGTTAATAGTGAAAAAACATATTTTTTATAAATAATTTCATAATTGTGACCTTATTAAGATATGTGAATTTATTTTTAATTTTGAAAATATTTTCCATAGAATAAATATATATATATTTTATTTAAAACAAATCATTTAAAATTATTATGCTTATTTTTTATACTAATGTTTTACATTTTAATACCATAGTGTTGATTTATTCTAATTGTTTTAAAAAATATAATTATTCCTATAATTTTTTTATAATTTTTCATTTGGATTTGGATTGGATTTAATGTCATAAAAATATAATTATTTCATTAATCAACAAATAATAGTCACATACATCAATTGTAAACATTAGTTTTGTGTAAAATTATTTTTATAGTTAAAAACATATGTGTCAAAAAACTGTTTCTCATTGCCTATTGTGTATTTATATTAAAATTATTTTTTACCACCTAAAAAATATAAATATTTAATGAAGAATTAAATATTTTTAATCATCATATTATAATTATCTAATAATATTTGTTTCATTTATAGTCAAAAATTTTGTTACTGTTGTAAAAGTTAGTCACCATACTAATGATTAAAATGATTAATGAGGAGGATAAACTAAGGGATGGTGATTAAAAAATATATAAAAAATGAATAAATTTTATTGGATTATAATATTTGAACTTAATCCTATAATATCTTCTAAATTAATCTGAATTTAAACTATTTTTCCTAAATATGACTTTACTCTTACAAAATTTAAAAGTATTTACAAGATTGTCACATTTATCACTTATAAAGGTTCACCTCCTAATCTCACTTTTGAAAACAATTTGAAAACAATACCTTGATAATTTTTGTAAAAATACCTTCCCAATAAAATTATTCACCGTGAATATAAATTTTTCTTTCCAAAATACACATTTAAGAATCATAAATGTGTTTTTCAATGGAGATTATCCTAAAAATATATATGTATTCTTAACCAGAATTTTCAAGTTCCATTCTTCCCAGATATCCTAAAATTATTATATAACCTTATTAACATAATATTTTAACTAAAAATTGTTTTCATATCTATGATATGTTGATAAAAAATTCATCATTTTCAATCATTTCATCCAATAAAAAATAAAAATGATACTTGTTCGTGCATGCAGACTACCAGCTCCACAAACGACATATTTCATATCTCATCACCATCTCACAAGGATGATTATAAATAGATTTTATGAGTAAATATTATATAAATTAATTAATTATGTTTGGGTAAATATTAAATCATTCGTCCTTCATTCATTTCCACACATTGAAAAATGAAAAAATCACCGTAGTGTTCATTAAGACTACATCATCCTTTTATATAATAATTTATTTTTTTTGTTTTTCCTTATATGGATGGATAAAATACTTATTTATTGAATTAATATGATGTTTATTTTAATATTTATAATTTTTAGAATTTATACAATCATATATAATATATTTTTCTATTTTCATTCAACTATTATAACATATCCTTATTTTGGTCAGTTTTACAACCTATATGAAAACTGTTATAAATATTATAAATCAAAGTGTTAATTAATTTTATGAAGTTATAATATTATTTAATAATTATGAATATTATCTTTTTTTATATTTAATAATTACAATATTCAAAAATAAATTTTCCAATAAATTCAATTCTTTTTTTAACAGTCCCAAAAAAATAGATTATTTATGAATTCAAAGTGACTCATCAGCATAAGATACATTATGTATCCATGGATGTACTGAATCATATAAAATAAATAATTGACTTCATAAATAACATCATAGATATTTTTAAATCATGACCAAGGTTCATAGACTGAATATGATGAATAAAAACAAGTATAGAAAACTGATTTATAAAATAAAATTATTTATTTTAATAAAGAATTATATTTTACCTATAGATAAGAAATTATAAATTAATGGTATAATGTAATATAAATATGAATATTATTTGGATATATATTTATATAAAATCTAAATTTATTATAATTTTTTTAGAAAACATCCAACCTTCCACAATTCTGATTAAACATGATTTCTAGATAAATTTCTTTTCTCAATGTTATATCACTTCTTATTTGGAAATGTATTTTCATGCTTAAGGGTGTCGTGAAAATAAAATTTTAATGTTGTATTTAAACTTTTTAATGGAAATTTATATTTTCTTACACATAATCACTTCAGTGATTTATTTCTATGTAAAATGTTATATTCATTATTATAGTTCTTGCTCTAAAATTCAATTCCATGGTACATGTTTCTTGTTGGGATCAATGATTTATTTAATTTTTTGTACTTAATATCATATGAATATATTTTCATGTATTGATGATTAATTCATAATACTTAAAACACCAAATAATTTTATTTCTTTCAATGGATTTAGATTTAATTTTTATTAAACAATAAGGGATCCTTGCCTCAATCTTCATCCCTTGAGACATATTTCATGTTAGAAATAATTTTTCATTTATTTTGGGTCTATACCACATCGCAAAATATTATATCATTAGAATATTTATAATATTTTTATTTTATTTTATGTTTCATGTTTATTCATTCAAATTATTTTTTATTATAGAACTCTGTAATGGATTTTCTGAAAATATGTTCATTTGAATGTTTTGAAGAATGAAAACAAATCATTTTTCCTATAAATAAAAATTATCAATATTTTTTAAATAATAAATTTCCTTTTATTTTAGTTATTTATTGAATTATTTTTCACCAATATTTAACATTTTAAAATGTTTTTCAATGTAATCTATTAATAGTTTCTGAATAAATGACTTTTTAATTTTTTTATAATTGTGGGAATAGTTTTGTTTTAAAAAATTTATCAATTGATCTTCTCTCACTGCCCTCATGATAATTTCTTATTATGAAACATCTTTATATGTTTCCATGTGTTTTCAATAAAATTAATCCCTCCATAGTTATATGATTTTTTCATCTACAAAGGATGAAAAATGAAAAGTGTAGTTCTTATTTTTTTTCAAAGTGTTTTTAGTGATTTAAAAAGTATTTTTTCATATATGTCACTATCATTTATTGTTTATTATTCTCCACAAGGTATATGTTATAATTATTCCATTGACCTTCCTTCTATAGATGATTTATAGTTATTTTTATGAATTTTTTCATGAAATTTGTTACTTACAAATGAGTTAATTAAGTTCTGTTGAAATTATAAATGACTAAAGAGTTTTGTGATAAAAAAGTAATGTTTCTAATTTTTTTTAAAAATTATGGTACTTTGGAATAAAATGTGAAGATAAGTGGGTTTTTTATATCCCTCCAAAGCAATGGGTAATGATATGTTCTCTAGAGGAGATATGTTGGAAATAATTGGGTAGGTTATTCCATTATAAGTGTGATTGTAATAGTAATTATAAGAGAAATGTACCAATATTTATTCATGGTTTCACAGTTCTTGATATGAGTTTTAATAGATTTCCATTAAATAGGATGGCTTCACATGACTCTTAATTTCGGACTCATACGAATTTTTTCATATGTTATTTCAATTCCTTATTAAATGACTCAAGATTTAGGAATAATGTTTTATTGGGACTGAATATATTATTCTAGGAACATTGATATCATTATCTTAACCTTATTCACATATTATCCTCACGTATATTCTTTTATTTTTAATTCCATCAATTAACCTTTCTGAGAAATTGATCTCATCTTTCTTAGATTTCCATTTCACCATGATATTAATATATGTATATGATATTATGTTTCATAAATATTATAATGTATATTGATTTTTTCGGAAATGATTTTTTACTTTATATAAAATAATAATTTCTTAATATAATGTAAAAGTTTTCCATTTAGTAAAAATGATATGGCTTCTTTTACAAAGATGGAATTCATAGTTAATCAAAACCCTTAAAACTAAATGTAATTGGGGATACATGTTATTAACTGTTTTTTTAATGACAATGTAATTAAGGATGATTAAAATTTAGTTTTATCTATTGGTATCAAAATCCAGTATGTAAAGTGTATGATTTTAGCACTAGATATCTATGTATAGGTTCAGGTCTTCTCATGATAATTTTATGAAAAATTTGAAATAATTTTAAAAAAACATCATGTGTATCATATGTGGTATAAAATGATAATAAATAAACTTATAAAACCCATGATTCACATGATATGTAACATAAATGGAATAATAAATCCTACCCCAACTAAATGAAATCAAGTTTCATTCAATAGAAGAACTCAAACAATGTAATTAAATGAAATCTATCATCCCTAGAAAAAATGGTAAAATATTATACCAAATTAAATATTAGTATCTACCAACATGAGAATTAGGGTTAATTATTTAGGAATAAACCAAGATAAAATGGAATAATGAATAAAATTTGTACCTTTATTCGAATTCATATTAAATCTATAGAATAAGTTTATTTTATGTATATAAAAAAATTAATAATATTATTGTGATCCTGCTATTATTTGAATGAATGTAAATATGGGAGGAAGGGGGCCAATAAGGGATAAAAATTTTATGCGTAAATCATTAATTTATCCTTTTAAGATTCTAGGTAGAAATCACAGATTTTCTACATGGTTTACCAAAATATTCAAAAGATATGAAACATCTACTATAATGATGATACTACAATCTGAAATGTTAGATAACTTTGTTTCTAAAACCATGTTCAAACCCTATGTAGGTCACTTAAGAGTACTCATCTAATGTAATGTGACGCTACATGGTTCTTGTTTACCATGAACTAACGGTGAACCAAAGAAAAATTTGAATTCTCTTATGTAATAAAAATCTATATGGTCTGATCTATTTAAAAGAAATTTTAATGATTATGAATTAAAGGGATCTCCAAAAAAGTTTGGTTCACATTGATTCATCTAATTGTGTAACAAAATAGCATCATTAATTAAATAATACTCATCACAAATGAATAAACCACATAGTAACAATTAATCACATGAAAATCATGAGAAAAACTTATAGCATCATAAATCATAATAAATTTCAACTTATCAAATTAAAATCATTCATAAATATAAAATAAATATATATTAAATAATATTAATCCTCGCTCATGCTTTCACAAAATGATATGATTCTGTGATCTAAAAAATTATCCACTAATCGTTAAAAATTCATTATCCACTACTCAAATAAAATACATGTTCCAAAGCTGTAAAAAATATACACTGGTAAAATTATTTACATGATTCATTGTTTAACTATATTACATGATGCAGTGCTCTAAAAATGAATTTCAAAGAATATTTACTATAAGTAAAAAAACTATAAATTCAATCAAATAAAATAACCCATTTCTCTGAAATATTTTCAGGGTCAACTCATCCATGACAATGTATTTCTCAAAAATCTTGGGTTCCTCCACCCTATAACCTTGTATGAAGGATCGAAGCCCACAAATTATATTGATTATATTAAATACACTTAAATCATAAGTTAGTGGTACAAAATATTTATATAAGAGTGAATTAGATAGTAAGATAGTTAAAATAGTAGAAAACTTTAAGGATAATCACTTTGTACCTTTTTATTGAAACCTCAACGTCAATATCTTTAGACACAGTAAACGGTATCTGTACATAACAATTAAAAAACATTGAAATATAAGGCATAAAAATTTGAATTAATGCTAATGCAATCTCAGAATAACAATTTAGACATGATATCTGATATTTTTTCAACTGTTATGTAAAATTTATGTACATTAAACAATTTATATACAATAATGATCAAAAATTAGAATAAATACTAATGAATATTCCAATATATAAAAATTTAATGTTGATGTAATGCATTAGTGATAACAATAATTATGATTGAATGCATGTTTTGTACCGAATACACGTTGTGTGCTATGCTTTCCATTAACAGTTTATAGACTCAAAACTTCCATTGATGGAAGGCTTCATACTGGTCATTGATAACCAATTCATTAGTGCATAGATAAGTATAGTTCCAGATATAGTCAATGTGAGAAACAAACCAACACAAATGAATGATAAAAAAACTAAAATGAATATATTCAAAACAATACTAAAATATGAGTATATTTGTATTCACTACTTTGATTAAATGGAAAGAAAAGAATCTGATTGAATATATTTTATTTTTTCCCCTGATTTTCACATCATTATTGAACATATGAATTTTTAGGTCATCAAAAACTCACGAGGACTATCAGTAGTCAATTCTAATTTTCTTACCTATAATGCCAATTAAATTTTTCTTAACTGTGTCTTCAATTGATTTTTTTGAATGATAGTATCATATAGTCTGTAATCCATAGAATTAATTTACTAATCGTGCTGGTTAAATATTGATTCCATTTTAAAATATAAACAAACATTTAACTTTGAATTTAATATTGTAGCATGATCCCTCCAGGTGTCCTTCCCTATACTCAATTTTCATTTAGGCGAGTGGGATAAAAATTAGATCCATTTTGACAAGAGGTAATTCAAGAATGAAAAATAAAAAGTATAATTCAAAAAAATAGATTTTCGGATTCAATTACAATGTCCGTATGACTTATAACCATGATCATTCCATTAGGAATGAGCCTGGCCTAATTATTATAGGTAAGTGGATGGTGTAACTCCTTTATCTAGATCAACATGAAGCTTTTTCCTGTAACCAGATACATGGAATTAATTAGGAATGAAAACTGATGTTTTGGGAAAATGAATGCCAATTATAAAAAAAATAGTAGTGGAGGTTCTATCTATTGAAGATAGTTCTGTAGACATTATCTCATCAGGAAACTACACTTAAAAATTTCAAACAACAAAATCTAGGTATCATGAAGGCATTAAGAAAACAACAATAAAAACTCACCTTCTCATTATTTCATTGGGAGAGTAGTGATGAATTTTGAGCGACAAACTAAAAAAAAAATACTCCTATTATTGGAAGCATTAAAAAAGTTAAAAATTTGTACAATAGAATATTATCTTGGAAATTTAATGCAGCCCTGAAAAACAAAGATAAAACACTAATGTAATGATTCCAATCTTGAAGAATTATATTCAATTTTTTTTCAAAATAAATCATTCTCCTTTTCAACTGATGAAATAATTAAATAGAATAATTGAAGCCTGTTAATACTACATTGATATTTCTATATACATCCATATCTCTTCTAAATACAAATTATTACTAGGCTATCAATAGTTTTCTCCTCTTACTAACTAAAACATCTTACTTTCAAATATTTATATGCCCAAATCATCTTACTTTATATTTGATTATGTTTTCCATGATAGGAGCTAACCCTACCATTCCTTGGATATAATTATTCATGATTTATAGAACATTAATACAAGTCTTTAAATCGAATTTTTATGTAATGAAATATATTTTAAAATCATTCATCATGGAATATGTTGGAAAAAGGATGACTTCATATAGACCATATACATGTGAATATTTTTTACTCTTCTATTAGACACTCTACTGCAAAGCTATTTCCATTAAAATTTAAAAACTAGATCCCTGAATGGAGATCTTCAAATAAAAAAAACTGGGCCCTTGATAAAAATTATACAAAATTTATTTACATTATCCTGTAAGGAAAATACATTTCATTCATTGTTGAAAAATAATCCATTAATTTAAATTTTCACTACTAACCAACCTTATGATATTTTTTCCTGATAACCATCATTGGATATTTTTGGAATTAGTAATATGTGGGCTTCTAAACTGAAATTATTTCCATCAAATGTAGAATTGACAGAACCTCATACAAATAATTACAGGTATCTGATTCCTTAGAAGATGAATATAGTGAATATGGGGAAAATATATCATTAATAAAAACTATATCAGAATGAATTTTATGTCATCAAAATTATTATATTCACAAAAATCATATTACCTATAATAATATTAATGAATAAAGGAAAACAACTGCATGAATTTTCAATGTAATAGAAAACCAAAAAAATAAAAAAAATATTGTAATTCTACCAAATTCAAACTCAATGAAATACCCTAAAATTTAATGACATCATCAAATGAAATCAAGACACATAATATTTGATAGATCAGATGGAATGGATGTTATGATTTACAATTTGAAAATTATGATGTATTATAATAAGAGTATAAAATATCATAAGAAAAAAGAGATCCCAATAATTTCATAACAAATATGAATTTGGAAATGTATAAAGAATAATTTAATGTATGTGGATAGAGGATTGAATAATGAATATGAATCCATTGTAGACAGATATGGGAATTTGATGTAGGAATAATATTACACTATGTAATCTTTAGAATAAAAATATTTTAAATTTTGATAGAAATTAAATGGAGTACTTAGAGAAACAAATTTACTACAAAATTAAAATGAAGACACATTTGTAACATATATTAAATTATGTAATACTATACATTTAGTGGACACCAAAAAAATATTCAATATTTCAGTATTAATATTTATCTGAAAAGAAAATATTCATATATTCAAGTGAAAAATTTTATAAGACAGTTGAAAATAAGAAATATAAAAAATAGAGTATCCAAGTACCTTTTGTTCCACATAGAGAGGATGTGTTGGAAAAAAAATGTTTGAATTTTTCACTAAGTACTATACTATCTCTATGTTCCTAGAATTGGTATATAAAATATATAAATTAAATATAAAGAGATAAAATTATAGATAGTTGAGTAAACATAAAATAAATTCAATGTATATGAGTAAGTGTATTTCAGAATCTGAATCGACACCATTTTTCTAGAATATTAATATTATTTATCATTATTCTATCTTAAACATTTGTTAATAACTATAGTCAAATGTGGTTATTTTATTCTTATGATTGTTATAATATTTTAAATAAACAAAGAAAAATGAATATTCATATCACAACTACACTTGATATTTCATTACCATGTATCATCCCCATGACATGATTTCTAAAAAAAATCTGAGAAACAAACCAATAAAATTGGAAGATAAAACTCTTAAATGAAAATAGTCAAAACAAAACTGAAATTTGAATATATATCCATCATGGATATTTAGAATATTTTGAAACAAATCATTCCAAAGGAATGTATTGGAATGGATATAAATGTGTAGAACCAAAAGAAAATAGAATAAGTTACAAAAGGAAGCACGCAAAAAGAAAATAACATTAAAGTAACATTGAATTTTTTATTTGTTTGTGCACTGTACAGTAATGTAGGGACCAAAAAACATTTCAACCCTCCGAAAGATAAAAAATTATTTTAGTTAATGTCCTTTAAACTGTCATATTTAGCAAATGACAACTTCATATTTCTATCACCACATTCCTACTATAATATAAAGAACTCCTTTTTTAAAGAAGAATCATCCCTCTAACATTATGGAAACTGTTGTTGTTTCGTAATTCCAAATACTATAATAAAAAATAAAATTTTTATTATTGATTAAAAAGGAAGGGGTCGTGACATACCTCTTGTAAACATTATCAAATTCAGAAGGAAAATTGAATCTGAAAAAATAATGATCATTATTGATGAAATTGGAATTTTGGTCCTTTAAAATTGATAAATTAATATTATGAAAATATTAGGATGATGACAGAATGGAAATTAAAGCTAAAATATTAAATTCACAAGTTCATCCCAGTATTCCACAAACTACTTCAACTGATAAAATCAACATAAAATAAGTAAAATATATATTTTTTCAAGAAATTGGAATAAATATTTACATATTCACATTCTATATATATATAATGTGAAAATAATTAGAAACCTATATCTATATATGTATGTTCTATAAGTATAGATACAGATCATATTTTTGTTCTGAAAGCATTTATTATTGTGTGTGTATTATGTGTGTGTATGTGTGCGCACAGATTACATATATCGTGATTAAGTAGTTCACGTTGGGAACCAATCTCAAAAAATAAATATAGATATTGGAATATGAAAAAGGGTTAAAACCCATAAATAAGAATATAGAGATAATTTTAGAAAACATTTAATCCAATATTGAAAAAATTATCAGACATTATGATATTATAAAAATCAACAAAACAGAAGGTGAGGTTGAATATTTTTAGGGAAAATTCATGGAATATATTAATACTTTTTAATACCAATAAATAAAATTAGAAATATAATTATGCATGGAAGGTCATTTTTCCAACATAAATCTAACTACAAGTAGTTTAACTTCTTGAGATCACATAAAAAATGATCTCCCTTCAAAACCGTATGAATGTGAAATAAGAAAAAGATAATGGAAATGAATTTAGGGCCCGTATTTAATTTTTTATTAAGAATAATGAAAATTAGAATTAAAATATTTAACGGATGATTTTTTTTAATACCTAAAACCAAATAATATTAGTTTCAATTTTTGAGACCACATAACAATAATATTGTTCTTCATTCTAAAATATCTGGAAGTGCAAGAAGAAATAGATAATGGAAATGAATTTAGGGTTTAAAATTCATCTTTCATTACTTTGATATGAAAATATAAATAATTTTTTGAAATTAACATTTTTCAGCTTACATATTGAAGACTAAACAGTTAAACTAAAATAATAAAATAGTTTTCATGAATTCATTAATCAATTATTTCAGTAAGGGTCACCTATACTATAAGAGGTATTTTTGATCTGAACAAGGAAGTACTGAAGTAATTTGTATATAGAAAATAGAATATAATTTCGATTACAGATACATGTACTAAAATATGTTGTAGTGTATTATAAGAGAGAAAAATAGATCCTGAAAAAATAAATAGGTGATTGAAAGGATTACTAAATGAATGTAGTAAATAGTTGAGGGAAATTTAATAACAACATTAGTGTAATTCACCCACTAAGTAATGGAATATATCTTGGTTAGATATGAACTAATTAGAGGTGCAATAGTTTGAGGTGGAGCAGCCAATGATGGAGGAGTGTGAGATAGATGATTGGGAGTTGGAAGAGCATAAAGAATAGGAGCTTAAAGTAGAGGTGTTGGATATGGAGGAGCCAAATGTGGAGGAGTTGGATTTGGATAATCTAAATATAAAAGAGGAATATGTGAAGGATCCAGGCGTAAAGGATGCGGGTGAGTAGAAGTCGAATGGGGAGGATCTCCCACTAAACTGGAGGACTCAAACGGTGAGGAGGATCGGGTGGTGGTTTGCGGGAGGATAAGATCACAATGGGAAGCCACGGTGAGGAAGCTCGAGTAGAGGTTTTTGGTAGGATAATAACACATCAAGAAACCTAGTTTGGAGGGATTAGGAAAGGAATTGTGGGTGCATGAGAGGTATCACACATTTAGTTGGAGGAATATGTTTTTCGGGTGATGTGTAAGCACATTTTGGTGACACGTCTGAAGATGTCAATCATCTTTAGTATATATAGTCAATGTCACACAATATTTACATAGGGATGTTAAAATTATTCCCACGATGGAATTTATACCCACAACATTTCATTGTTAAAATATAAAGAAATGAGAATTAGAAACTCATAATCCAATATAGGGTTCAGGAGTAATCCATGAGAATTAATTTAGTATATGTATACTAATATTCTATCTCATAAAATAACATTATATCTATTGCAACATTATTTTTTATAAAAACAATGATTCACAACTATAACCCTTTTAGTCTAGATATATTAATTCTGAGGTTTATTAAAATTTCTTGGAATTTCTGGGAAAAAAGAGCCCCAGAGATCACAATAACATCTAATTCATTATAACCCCCCCCAATTAGTGAAACAAATCATCAAATATCATTATATAATTCTAATTATAAATTCACAATCAAGAGAGAATATTATTAATGAATCATTTCCAAATATATACCGTCATAGAATATTGTTGTGATCTACTATAGGGCTCTCAAATATTTATAATTCATTTTATAATATGAAAAAATGATAGATAATTATATTGAAAATGTGTCACTAAGGAAAAAAATTCCACATTAATTACTAAAGGAAAATATATTCGTTCAATAATTCAAAAAAGTAAATTTAAGAGATTGGTTCAAAAGTTTAAAAATGAATTATAAAAAGAATACCCAAAGGCCACTGATATAAGTCCAATAAATTCATTGAAATTATCTAATATAGGAATTGATGATATATAAAATATGTAAACGTGCCTCTATGTGAAAAAATATGATTTATACTTGGGTAATAATGATAAATACGATGGTAACATATGACTTATATAGTCGAACATCTTCATTCAATTTTTAGGTAATCACACAAAGTCAATTCTTGAACTTCTCAAGTGAAACTAGCCATTGCATAATATAAGCTAATGTTGCAATCATTGTAGTTTTCAAAGCATTAACCCATGTTTTTCATGTTCTAACTTCTCTAAAATAAAATATATAAACATATATTACATCATTTTGGAAGCTCAATAATCACTTCAAAACATGCTCTTCCAAAAATAACATTCTACTACTACCAAATTCCTTTATATAAATTCCTTATAAGATATTAAACCAGACACAAGTACAAGTGATATGATGTCTGGGAAGTGATTCCCATCAAAATATAATGCATATAGAAATTAATTATTGAATATTTTTAGGGAAAATTAAACAATTTCATAGAAATTATTAGAATACACATTCACTATCCTCTCACCCAAATATGTATTCATGACTTAAATATATTCCAATTATTCTTGAAATGGTTTTACAAAAAGATATAATATCTCTATGATTTGATGTTATGAATGTTTCTAGATAATTAAAAATATCCTTAGTCCAATTGAAACACACAATTACCTTAGGAAAATGCTAATCATTATTTAATATAGGTAGATAATTATTTAATAATTCTTATATGGGTTCTAAGAGAATAGAGGTACATAGATACACATCCCAATTCTATGTTTTGTAGACATAATAACTAGAAAGGTTATAATTTGATTTATTAGGGAACAACTATTTCAATTGTTTTTAGAAATCAATTTCTCACAAACAACTTTGACCATCCTGTGATTAATTCTCTATGAAACATGAATTAAGAAATCAATTAAAATATACATCACAATTAAAATCCCATAGTATAATTTTAGTCCATAAAATCAATCCCAAACAAACAAAATTACCTATAAATAAAATTTATATCGCAAATTAAAGGACTATATTATTATATCATGAACTTTTCCTGAAGAATATAAAAAATATATATATAATCAATCACATTTTAAAATCATTTCACTCTTATAAAACAATCTAATCTATTTAGAAATTTCAATAAAATAAATTTCATGAATCTAACAAAATATGTTGTAAATAATTCCTTCCAAATTCCCTACCATGGAATTGAAACCATTTACATTGTCATTAAGACAAAAAAATTATTTTAATAAAGTTAGAAACCATAAAAATTCATAATGATCTACTATATTTCAAAACACATTATGATTTTTAACTCCTAATAAAAATAAATAAAAAATTATCATTTTAAAATAAAATAATTTTTTGAAGTTTCTTTATAATAACCCAACCCACTAGGTGCTACCTAGTCTGTTCAAGGTAGATTTATCACAACCCAAATCCTAAATTTAATATTAAAGGGTCTTGTGGAAAAACAACAATAATGATTAATATAAATGTGAAGACTTTTCTATGTGTACCAATATATAGTCCCCAAACTATCTACATTTAATAGTGCTTAGGAATAATAAAATGTTTTTCAACATCTAGTGTAAAACCATTCTTGCAATAACCTCTACGTAATACATAAGAGTACAAAAGTATAAATACTTTTTATAATGGGGAAAAATGAATTCCCAACCAGAAATGAAGCCTCGACCTGAATGAAACATTAGAATGAAGGAAATATGGTAGATCCTTACTCTTAATCTCCAATATAGGCCATGATACATAGTCTATACACAACATTATCCATTTGATCCACCAAAACCACCTCTAATCAATCCTTTATCTGTCTATGAGATGACACATGCAAGAAAATACATGCATGGGAGAGTATATACTTGTCCAATATGATGCCCCAATGACCGTAGGGGGTTATAAATGACATGATGGAAGTAGTCATATTAACCCTAAGAAATAGGAGGACACCCAAAAAACATATTTATTCTCATAAAGATTTCAAGATAGGGGTGAAAATGGATCACCATCTCACATCCCATCTAATGATGATGTGTCTTCGTATACGTCCAAAGATCCATCATGGATAGCCATCATCTTTTGTGTTTTTTTGAAGAAGTCATCAAGAGGACCCACCCTCTCGCCAACTATACTTGTAAATGGATATAATGTTTTATTATATAGTGGAACCATTCTCATGTATGATAGGAGGATTCAACCAAATGGATAGAGGACCCACATCCTAGTGAGACAGATAGATTCCTCTTTATATCTTGGTTGAGGAATATCTCACTAGTGTGTTAGGGGGTTCCACTCAATTGGTATAGGACCTACACCCTACTGTGATATAGGGGTTCCACTCACGTAACGATGGAATCGTTCCATAGTATAATTGGGTGCTTCCACTTTTTTGATATTGATAGAGGAACAATTTTGTACTTTATCATGGTGTTCCTTTCTATAGATCTTTATAGAGGAACCATGCCCTAGTTTTTTGGGGGGTTGCACACAATGGGTAGAGGACCCATACCGTAGTACCATAGGGGTGTTACACTCAACCATTGTAAGAAGGGTGGATGACCTACAGCTTGGTATGACATGCATGATTCTAACCCCATTCACTATCACTAATGATACTCCCTCAGCACTCTCATTGTCAAGTGTAACCTAAAGAAGCTTAAAACTCAAAACATTTCATGATGTATCTAAAAAATCCACTCTGGAGTATATCATCACATTCTATATAGAAAACTACTTAGGATAGGTTACTCATGGTATAGAATATAAATCCAAAAAAAAGAGATATGCAAGGGGGTATATCTCATATGTGTACAAGGCATATATGGGGTCCACTCAACATATTTTCTTTATCCACTTCTAGGCCATGTTTCTAATATATAGGGATCAGAGGCTATGTCACATTATACTGTGTGTAAGGGGTCCCACCTAGTAGGTATTAGCAGCCCAGGGCCTTCCCATGTTCTCTTTGTTGTTCCAGTGTTCATTTGGTCATGCCCATATACCTTGGTGTGTACCTAGTCGTGCAAAGGTACTATCCCATTTACATGTAATACTATAGTACATGACATGTCCTCCAGTATGAGTTCATGGTCAAGTGCTATTGAAAAATGGTTTATATATAAGGTGAGGTTCATATGGTTTGTTTTCCCTTTCACACAGTGTGTGATCCCTTTCTTCATTGAACAATATCAAATACTCTATGAAGGTGTCTGCACCTCAATGTCTTTATCACCCTACACAATAAAGTGCATAAGATCATGAATGTATCATCTTAGCTATAAAAAAATCAAGAATTAGTGCACCCACACCAACACTAGGGGTAATACAAGATGGTAAGAAACTTTTCCATTCATCCATAGGATCTGAAAAATCCCAATTAACATCGAGGATAGCCTGCCTCCCTACGTAAATCGTCATAGTCTTCCTCAAGGGTAGACTCATTGAAAGATATGGTCCCCTTGTTCAAACTATAAGGTCCTACGATGATGATTGTCTGAAGATTTATTTTTTCTATGGGTTATCATTAGTTAATTTCAGATCACTTGTACATTCTACATCATCATTTGAACCATCTCTATCTCAACAACATGTATCTTGACAAACTCAGCCACCATAAGAGACCTGAATGGTCTACCATACATGGCCTCAAAATGTTCCATTCCAATTAATGAGTGATACATATAATTATAATAATACTATACAATATAAATTGATCATCCAAGCATTGATTAAATAAAATGACATAGGCTATCATCATATCCTCCAACACCTAGATGGTTATCTCGGTCCGTCCATCCATATTTGGGTGAAATGTTGTAATCATCCTCAATTAGGCCCTCAATTCCTCTTTCTAGCCTCTCCAAAACAATTTTGTGAAATACACATCATATAATAATATTATCATAGATGGAACCCCATGGGTTTATATGATATCACTCAAAAACCTATATCCAATATTCTCTACTAAACTATACTCCATTATGAAAACTATACAAAAATCTGGAGTCGTTCAATAATGACCCAGAGAGTATCATGGCCTCTCATTATCCATAGAATACACATCACAATTGTGCTATATATATCATACTATTTCCACAATGAGATCATAAGAGGCTATGTTAGACCTTCTAAAACCCAGTACCTAACCTTCACCTAATAACGTGTTAGACACAAAAAGGAAAACTTGTTTACACACTACCTCATTCAAGCCCACCAAATATTCCACTAAATGTCCTTGTACATATTTACCACTCTTGAATTTATTTTCAAATGGTATTTTTGAGGCTCCCTCATTAAAACCACTCACAATGCCATTAGAACCAAAATCCATCCCTAAAAATGGTGGATATTCTCCCCTCCTTTAATAAATCCATCTACTGAATCTCATGAGGATATCTAGTTATGAACGACCTCAATGACAATGTCTCAAAACTGATCCACCCTTATAAAATAAATATTCTATGAAGACACCACCAATGATAGAAGAACAGATGCACCATTCTCCTCCACTAGCGTCAAATATAAATAAGCCAACTTCTAAGATGCCTCCTCCACAAAGAGATGATGGGACTTCTCGATATGTAAATATGGAACTACATTTCCCTTCCCAAAATTGTAGACTATCAAGAAGTCATATTCCCAAAATAATTCCAAACAGTGTATATATTTCCTGTTCCGATCCCTCTATAGAAATTTATACCTAAGACCCTGATGATCTATGTAAAAAATGTTTTATCCCAAAAGACAGTTCATGTAATCATTATAGAAGAAATTATCACTTCTTACTCCTTGTCATGTGTTGTGAGGTTCTAATCCTGGGGTCTCAACTCCCTCGACCCGTATGTGATTTCTTTCTACCTTGGCATCAACACAGAACAAATCCCAGCTCTAGAAGAACTGAAATAAACTATGTATTATACATTCTCCACAAGTAGTCTCAGAGATGGATCATTGGTCAAACTTATCCTCAACTACATGATGGCCTATAACAGATCTCAAACAGTATAAATGGCTTCAAATTCGGCTTTAGGAATTGAAATGGGATTGACATCCTACAGAAGTCCACCAAGAACCTCCTATAGTACTCCTTCAAGACAGAGAAACTCTGCATCTCAAACACAGTCATGAGTGGGTCCCATGAATGCACAGAATCAATCATCACTAGGTCCCCTAAAAAATATCTCATAGAAATTGCATTCCCAAGGAAGTAAACATCACATATCAAAAAATATGACATTGTGATATTTCTATAAATCTAGTTATCCTGATGTAATTTGAGGACCGTCTTCAGATGCTCGATATGATCCTCCTCTAATATAGAGTTAATGAATATTTCATCAATGATTATAACCACAAACCAGTCCATATATGGCTGAAATATTTGGTTCACAAAATATATAAACATTGAAGGGGATTCATCACCCAAATTTGAATCACAATGAACTCATAGTGTCTAATGATTCATTGGAATGTTTTATATGGAATATTAGCCTTGGGACACATCAATTTCAGGTAGTCAGACCTAAGATCGACCATTAAGAACCAATTTTCACCTCACAACTAATCAAAAAGGCCATAAATCATTAGAATGGGGTACTTTTTCTTTATTATTACCGAATTTAGGCTATGAAAATTAAAAAATTAGAAAGCTCTAATTATCTGTTTTCATGAACAAAGCAAGAGCTTCCATTGGGGACACACTAGGTCTAAAAAATCACTTATCTTGATGGTCCTAAAATTAAATGTTTATCTATAATATCTAACTAGGGACCATTTGATATTGCATAGAAGATATTAGTGTGGTATAAAGGAGATTATTGATGATAATACCCATCTACTTCCTTGTAGGTAGTCCCAAAACACCTACGGGGAATACTTTTTTAAAGTCGTCCACTACAAAAGAAATTCATATTCCTGAAGAGACAACTTTGAAAAGGGATAATATCTCCATTTTATAGTTTATGGACTATAGTCTCCTACTCTCAAATCCCTCTCACTCATCCATGAGATCTCCCACACCCGAAATAGACAATCTTGTCCCATCTGTCTAAAGGCATATAACCAAATAACAATGGTACTTAATTTTATCTCAAAACACAGAAAAAATTACATACCCATGATAATGACTTATGGTTTAATTGTGATTTCCATGAGGTTCCACATGAAACTCTATCCCCCGTGTGATATCTTGATGTTCTAAAAGATAAGTGATATTAACGAATCACACCCTGTTGAAACCTCCAATAAAAGATGTTGTGTTAACAACATAATTGGGAGCTATATATATCACACTAGGGATATGAAAATGAAGGAGTGAAATAAACTTGTTTATAAACATACTAGATAATGTTTATAATAAAACATATAATTCCTTATATCATCCCATGAGAAACTGAGTCATTATCCTATATAGAATGCAGTTGCATGTGACACCATACACCTGTTACCTATGCCTGAAATGGGATTTTTGGTAGTGGAGTTGGTGGATGTGTCTCATGGAATAACACTTAACTATAAGATTATCCTACTAGATCATGTCCTCCTCCTCTACTAGCTCTTCCTCCCAAGCAACCACCCTAGTCACACCAGAGAGGTAGTTGATCTTGGTGCTGACTCTATTGTGGTAGTCTATTTTCAACCAGCCTACCTTCACCGACACATTGGGTTAATAAATCAAATTTCAAGTAACCATGACCATCACATTTATCAAATCCCCATCTCTAGGATGACCTGGTCATCTACACAAACCATGTTCTATATGACCATTTTACTAGGACCATCTTTAAGGAGGTCTCACACACTGAGACCCTGCAGACTAGAACCTTCTAGTTGTTGTAGATGAATCACACCAATGAAAAAAAATTCTATATCTATATACCTTTAATCCATATTAAACGATTATCTTTGTTTCCAGTTCAAACTTTAGCACTCAAACATTGGTATAAATGAACATAAGAACATAAATACCATGTATGTCTCTATGGAGAACCTACATAATCAAGTATTCTAGGAAGTAACCATCTCACACCATGTCAAGTGGTTATTGTTTAAGATTAGTGAACCGCATGATAAACTCATCAACTATCATTCTATACTATTGCATCACAATATTCATAGTAATTCTAACTAAGATTCAACATGGGGGTAATACTACTCATAAAACATATATTATAAGTTAGTCCATGAGATATTCATTTCATCATGATCCTAAATTACTAAAATCCCCTAGTACCCATCTCTTCTGTGGAATTAATTGGATACCCGTGCAACTATCCAATTGTTCCGGGTCTGTACAATCCTAAATAATCATATCACCAACCCAAGACATTCCTATGTTTCTTGGGGATCTAGATCACTAAGGATCAATCATCCACTTTTACTGATAGAACACACATTCCCAATTGAGCCTAAAAACATCATTATCCTTCCCTATTGGTTCTAAATACTACCAAATAGGTAGTGAAAATATCTTCCCACGTGAATGATTATTCTCATGTGAATTAATCTTAACTGAGACCTTATCACTCATCAAATATTCATCATGATCCTAAATTTATAACCCAAATATCTATCTTCGAGAGGCATCCTAAAAGTGATCAAGGAGTACTATGTTAATATTAGTATATATGTATATGTTTTGATCTTACTTAACAATGAAATTCAAAGGAATCAGTCCTATATAGGCATGCACTAATTTTTTCTACAAACTTCTCGGTATGTCATGTCTGCAAGTAGTTATATAGAGTAAATGTATATTGATACGTAAAATAATGCACCAACATTGGGTTCACTAGATCAAAATACACACCTGAGATATGTTGAATTTTTTTTCAAATGATCACAACATATCCTTGAAATTGGTTTTTTCATACACCAACCTGAGGATCAATCACCCATGATACAAATATTTAATGACCAGACACACTAGGTCCCACTTGTCTAGTCGAATGCTGATTAATCACATCCTCAAGCCTTCATAAACTATGATAGAGGTTGTAGAAATTTTTTTATATTCCATAATAAAAATTGGTGGATTTTTCTTGTATTAAAGTATGCACACACCAAACAATCTCAATCCAACAGTGCATAAGAATAATATAAAGTATTACAACATCAATTGAAAATCCATGCAAGAAATAACATCTAGACAGTACATCATAAGAAAATAGAATAATTACAGTGTGTAAATTCTAAAAATAAACTCCCAACCCTAAATGAAGTCATGATCTGACAAAAAATGGAATAGAGGACAGTTGAGAGATTCATGCTCCTGATCTCTATGCATTCCCACTATATGTAGCCTATTCACCCTAGTAACCCTATTATCCATTGAAATAATGTCTGATTTGTTCATCTTCATAATACATGACATGTGCTGGAAAATCCCTTGTAGTGGTGAGTATATTCATACCCAATTGGATTTCCCTAGAACATAAGGGGAAGAAATAAAATATACAATAGAAGCAGTCATCGCAAGTCAAACCATGTTGGGAAAAAACTAGATAAAATATAGTTTCTTATAATGAAACCCATATGTGAGAGAAATGGGTTCTCCATATCAGATTCTGACCCAGAACGATGAGTCTTCCAGTATGTTAAAGGTCCATCATTTATTCCTAGCATCTCAAATGTTCATCTGAAGAAGTAATGTGGTGGAAGTAAACCACTCCACTTATCCCCACAATGTGTTGAAAAATATCATATAAAAATATGGCATGCACCCTAGTATCTTAGGTTTATTTCACTTAGCATATAGAGGACTAACACTCTGGAGACACAGTGGGTGCCACTCAATTGCTCGATAGAGGACCCTCACTCTACTGTGTCAGGGGGATTCTGCTCAATTGGTAGAGGAAATTTGCGCTAATATGTTAGGGGGTTCCAATAAATAAAAAAATGTGACCCACCCAGGTATAATAGATCATTTCACTTAGTTTATATCGATAGATGAACCATTTCATAGTGCATCATGGGGTACCTCTCATTAGATTTTGATATAGGAACCACACCCAAATGTGTCAAGGGGTGATACTCAGTGGGTAGAGGATCCACTCCCATGTAACCCTGGGTTGGGTCTCCACTAGACCAGTGTGAGGAGTCTGGGGGACTCACAACGTAGTTTTATAGGTGGCTTTTCAACCTTATCCTCTCACACTGATGATCCTGCCCAATCCCAACAATTTTCAAGCATCACCAAATGAATAATCACACATGGAACATTCCACATCATATCTCAAAAGTAACTAAAAATTCTATCACCAAATTCAATGTGGAAATCTACTTAGGATAGTTTATTAATGGTCCAAAATATAAGTCTAGATGAAAGAGATACACAAGTTAAGATATTATCATAGGGGTACATGGTTTTTATAGGTTCCACATGGTTTGTGGTCCCACTCCATTTCCTGGTCAAGCTCTCCACTTGACATAGACTGGAGGCCATGTAAAAATAAACCTAGTGTAATGGTATTCACAAGACATGTCTCGACCACCTGGTCCCCTCTTATGTTCCCTAGTCTATCCCTATGTTCGGAAGGTCATACCCGTGTACATGGTAGTGTATCTTGATGTTCCTGAGTATTTATTCCTACATAGGTACTCCATGAGTAAATACTGTGTCCTCCCACATAGAGTATTGGTTGTGTGATATAAGAATAATTCTTATCCACCTGGGGAAGGTCACAGTGTGTGGTCCTAGCCACATGGTCAGTAATCCTTATTTTTTCTAATATCATTTTCGTTGTAGATGTGTGGGGATACATAGAGTTTGTTCATAGACTATATGTCCTTTAATTGAGTTTTCCAAAGAAACATAGGTTTTTTAATGTGTTATCTATATCCTTACATCCCCATAATGAATTACAGCTATTGAATGCTCAAAATCAAAGGATCTCTCCTCCAACCATCGATTCCTGACCACTAATTGACAAAATTAGTATCTGATGATCCCATCAAAGAATCCAACAGCACAAGTCGCACCTCTAATACCATTCTATATGATCCCTTTACCCATTCGGACACCAAATCCATATTGTATCACTTACAAACCACATTGTTCCTCGATCCTTATAGAAACCATCGATCAAAATTCCATTAATGATACAACAATGTATACGGGGGATCAATCATTCTTGTACCCAACCCAGCAATATCTAATTGCTACCCCATAGGCCAAAGATTAAGAATTCAATGAACATTGATGTGAAATGATCTAGAAAATATTATATAATTCTTTATCAAACTATTATATTCAAATTATTTAATAACTATGATGTTCAGGGGAGATATCATGGCATAAATGTCATAATTTATTATACACATTCAAATTATTGAAACATTCTCAATGGATGAATGGATAATTCATATCAAAAGAAAATAAATAAATATCCATTATCAATATTTTAAAAAAAATATGGAACATAAAGTTGATTAACTATGCATAAATTATGGATAGATAGTTCGTGAAGAACATTATCACAAGTGATTGAGAATACCCAATGCATTCATTACCAATCAATCCACCTTTTTTTGTCATAGTTTATCATCCTATGTTTATCCTCCTACAAATAATGCTCTCATCTTCCCATATCTAGAAGGGGTTATGACTATATCCTCATAAAATTATCATAATGAAATATTAACCAAGGGAGGTTTAGTTTTATTTTATTAAATGACTTATTATATTAAATTAAATAATTCACTTAACCCACCCTACAATGGTTGTCTCAACCAAATAGAAGATGTCAACCAATGATAAGACATGAATAGGGTAAACCCCATGTTCCAAATTTTATCATGGTGTTGGATTTTTTATATTATGTTCCACTTAGGATATATTACATTATTTTTGAAAAAATGTGTGCACATGATATTTATATATTTTTATATTTTTAGAAAATCAATTTGAGGCTCACTAACTATTTCTTCATCACACGTCTAATTGATTATCATTTTAAGGTTGATTTATTATAAAGGTTAGACCCAACGTCATCTCTCAAGGATAGTTGTTGGTTTATATTGTGAATTTTTAATAAAACGGAACGAAATATTGGGGTGGTTCTGAGAACAGGTTTCTGAAAAAGACATGATTTAAAAGGGTTTAATAGTTGATAAATAAAGGTGGTGTTTTATAATTATGAGATAAGGATATCATTTAAAGTTCACTACAAATCTTGGATAGTTTATTTTTATGGAAATAATTACATGGTTTTGTTTAATTATTTGATTAAGGGTTGTCAAGAACTTGATTCCCCTCCTCTTAAATCATTGCACAATGTAAGTACCCTTGACACCACAATCATGTAATATGTGATTGTAAATAAATAATAGAGAGAAGAAAAAAACCATATTAATGTATTATTAATGTTTAACAGAAATATGATTCTTTTGTTTCCTAATCGGAACAACCCAATATCCCCACTTAAAATCCCCACCTAATCAGTGTTGAGATTAAAAAGTGTTACACTTCATTATATCAAATGATATGCGTTCAAATGATATTCACATGAAGGTTAAACATAATTGAAATATTTAACACATAAATTATATAAAACCAGTAGTGGAACATTTGTCACAAATCCCTCCCAAGTATGTGTAGATCCCTCGAAATGAACGTCTACAATTTATCTCACCATAAAGAGGAGGTGTAGGATAGAAAGAAACTTCACCTTCATCCCTAATAACCCTATGAGGATATGATCTTCCAGAACATATTTGGATGAGGAAAGGACTCCTTTGGGTCTTTAAAATATTAGATCTTTACCTCTTGGACAAACATACAAATGATGAGACAAAGCATCCATTTTATAGGTAAACTGGAATGTGGTTTCGGCCATAGTGATTGTGTAAAATAGGTTGGACCATTGTTTATTGTTGGTTGAAAACCTTATATCACATTGAAACAAAATTGTTTCCCTACCTCTTTAAAATATCCACAAAAATATTTTCTTCATTTGGACCCATATACCTCGATATATGGACATATCATAGCACACCACTTTTGACATCGTGCAAATTCGGTGTGTAGGATATATCAGTCCCGATCAGGCACAGATGAATTAATTAGGCTTGGGTTTCTTCTTATTAAATCTAGCACATTCAATTTTTACCGATTATACAAATTATCAGCCCATTTGGATTCATAGTTTAGTAGTAGTGTGTGGTTGATTCCACTTGTGTGCTTATATCCTGTGCAGTATGAACTATTTTTCGTGAACTTCATCATGAGCCATAAAAAACACCTCCACCTTGAGTTGAAATTTCAAAACATGTAACATTACCCTTTTTAATAGTGATAAACACAATATAATTTTATCAAATATGAAGTCTAATTTGTTATTATATTTGGAATTTATAATACAAATTCAGTTTAATACAATGATGTAATTGGGAAAATGAAACATTGAATTGAAGTGCGATCACACCCCCACAACTAAACATTTTCACACCTAGGACGGTCACATTTCTAAAATGTATTCATGTAGATATTTCTATCTTCATAAATATTTAACATTCAATGAAAATTTAATTCCTTATAGAAGTGTGATCAAATAAAAGATCACACCGAGGAGTCATTCTCACTGACCATGGAAAAATGAATCTCAAAAATTGTATCAAAATTAAATTCCAAGCGTATTATGATAGCAATCGAAGAAAATAATTCAAATTTTTATCATGTAGCTAATTCTCCATGTCTGTGTGACAACCATTTCAGGTTATTATTTCAACTTTCTATCAAGTAAATATAAGTTATTCTAATAATTTTATTCTTACAAGATCCTTTCCATCGAACTCATCCTACATCCTTTGCCAAAATATTTCATGACCCACTCACTTAAGAATTCCATGAAGTCAAACCATAATCTCTTGACCAAGATATCCACATTTGTTGTACATATCACAACTCCCCTCATTTATTATTTCTAAAAATTTTACTTGGAAAAAATCTCACACTCTACTCTCAACCCATGTTTGATCTACTCACGACAATAATTGTAATAGTTATAACTATATCAACAGTTAAGGATGGGTGGTTTTTGACTTGGTCATGACACAACCCATTTTTTAAGGGAATACAACATTTGGATAATGGGTCCACATGCATTGTTCTATATGGTAAAGTAATGAAATAGATCAGATAAGGAATGAATGTATGGAAAAATTCATTTTGGACAATAGTGAAAAAATAACCTCACTTATATTTACCTTATATTAAGTAATATATTTTCAGGCTTCATGGTCAGGTGAAAAGGTGTGAAGAGAAATTAAGTGACACAATTTTCCCTTAAATTTATTACATAAACGATACCATTCTTCTCAAAGGTGTAAAAATGATTCAACAATTTTTATCATTGATAAATAACCAACTTTCAAGATGAATTCATACCATAGTATTAAATTTTTGCAGAAATTCACATTTCATATAATTGTTTTTCAAATTTTAAAACAAAATGAAATACGGAAATTCCACATTTATTTTCAATAACATCCATTATTAAATTGGAATCATATTAAATAATAAATTGGGTATAAAAAAAAGTAATATTCCGGAACAAAAGTGAGTGGGAGGGAATGGGGGAAAGTTAAAATACAATTCAACAAGCTAAAAAGAGAAAAATATGAAATATGATGAAAAATAAAAACTAACCAAAGAATTCACCCACACCCACACCTAGAGTGTGAATTGTTCTAACTATAATAAAATATAATGTGGTAAGGAAGGATAAAACCTGGTTGGTTTCATTAGTTTTTTTCTTCTTGAATATGGAGTTCCTCCATTTGGAACTCCAAATGTGCTTCATGGAACTGATTTAACTGCTTCTCATTGACAATGACGGTTTTCATGGTTTCATCATTTTGAACTTGAACAACACCAAATAGAGATAAATTAGTAAAAGTGTATAGTCCACACCAATGGGAATGAATCTGACCTAGATGCTAATTCAGCCTTGCATTGTAGAGGAGGAACTTCTTCCCAATGTGGAATTGACGATTAAGGATGATATGGTCATGGTCACCCTTGGATTGCTCCTTATAAATCCGGGAGTTATTATATTAATATTTTCTGATTTCCTCCATCTCCTAAATATGTAACATCATTTGAGCATAAGCACCAGGAATATTATAATTACATTTTTTGATGTCCTAATAATCCCTATGTTCAATCTCAAAAAGTAGGTGATACATCTTTCACAACATAAGCTGATTGGGTGACATTCTAATGGGATTTTCAAAGGTATTATGGTAAGACAATAAGGAATCATCGTGTCTAAGACTCCAATATTTTCTAATAGGTTGAACTATTTTTTTAAGAATATGTTCCACCTCCCTATTTGACACCTCATCTGGACCATTAGTTTGTGGGTGATATGAAGTAAACACTCTATGCCTGACTACATGCCGATGGAAAAGAGATTTCATTTTTTGGATGAAAAAATGAGACACATGGTCATTAATGATGAACCTAGGTAATCAATTCCTACAAAATATTTGGGTTCTCAAATATTCCAAATCATCCTTAGAATCATCATTCCTTATAGCTCGTTCCTCTACACATTTTGAAAAATAATACACCCTTAGAATAATGTAAGGTTCCTAAATGAATTGGAGAATTGTCCCATAATGTCAATTCCCCAAACATAAAAAATGTCATGAAAGAGAAAGGGTTGTTCCGGAATTTAATTTCTTTTAGATACATTGCCTATTCATTGACAGCTAGGACTAGATTTACATAAATCAAGGGCATCCAGAAAATTTGTTGGCCAAAAGAGACCAGAAGCAAGGACCAAGTAGGAACTCTGTTGGGGACCAAATTGGACCCCACAACCAATAGTCTGACTGAACCTATGAACAGACTGATACTCTCAATCAGGAAAAAAACACCTGAGGACTTGATTACTATATTTTCTCCAAAGGTAGTGGTCATCCCAAATGTACCAACAAGACTCATGTTTTAGATGGTCATCCAGATTATTTTTAAAATCCTCATGAATGAAAGAGGAAACCAAATAATTTACAATTTTAGCATACCAATAAATTGCATCTTTCACTCATTATGACTTCTCATTTGGAAATATTTCATTTATGGGAGTATATGGGGATGAGTCAATGTATGAGGAAGGGTGGATCATACTGATATGGCCATCCACTACATTCTCTGCACCTTTTTTACCTCTAATTTCAAAATTGAATTTCGGAAGGAGTAGCATACAGAGAATGAGATGTGGTTTGGACTCTAGTTTTATAAGGACATAACTGAGGGCTTCATGGTTTGAGAACACAAAGAAACCGGTCCTTAAAATATATGACCTGAATTTATCCGAGGAAGAAACAATGGAATGAGATTATTTATTTTGTTGTGGTGTAGTTTTCTTGCATTGGGTCTAGTGTACGTGAGGTATAGACAATGACATGTAGATCTCGATCGACACTTTGTGACAAGACTTCCCAAATGGAAGAGTTAGAGCCATCTCACATGAGCTCAAGTGGTGAATCCCACCATATTGGTTGGATTTTCATTGTTGATGTGAGAATCTATGTTAACTAATTAAAATCTTCTGTGCATTTATTATCAAAAATAAATTCCATTTATTTTTGGAGCAATTTGGAAATGGGGAGTGCAATTTTACTAAGTCATTAATGAAATGATGGTAGAATCCATCATGACCTAGGAAAGACCGCACATCGCTTACATTTCTTGGGAATGGTGAAGAATAAATGAAAACCACTTTTGACCTATCAACTTGGATACCATCCTCAGAAATGACATTAGAGAATACTATACCTTGTCACACCATGAAATGTAGTTTCTCATAATTTAATACGAGATTATTTTCAATGTAGAGACGTAGGACTGAAGAAAGACTACTCAATCATTCATCAAAAGGGGATCCATAAATAGTGATATCATCTATGAATTCTTTCATGAAATTATCTAGGTAATCTGAAAAATTTCTAACCATGCGTCTCTAGAAAGTACCCAAAGCATTGTATAGGCCAAATGGCATTCTCCTATATGAAAATGTGACAATGGGGAATGTGAAGGTTGTCTTTTCCTAATCCTCGGTGGCAATATGGATCTAAAAGTATCCAGATTACCCATCATGGAAATAGTCATGGTACTTCCCAACTAGCCTCTATAGCATTTGGACAATGAATGGTAATGGAATATGGTCCTTCCTAGTGTGTTGGTTTAATTGGAAATAGTAAATAATGAAACTCAGATTATTCTACACACGAGTTAGAACCAATTAATTGTTTCTTTATTATAGTAAGACCAATTTTTTTAGGAACCATGTGTATTGGGCAGACCCATTGGCTATTAGAGATGGGGTAAATGATTCCAGCAACCAATAATCTTATTACCTAATTTTTAATAACATCTAGGAGTTTTGATTTAATTTGGTGTTGTGACTGCCACACTGGTTTAGCCTCATCATTTATCAATAAATTATGTGTGAAAATTGAAGGGATAATACCCTGAATGTCTATAAGTGTCCATCCTAATTCTTATTTGTACTCCCTAAAAATTTCAAACAGTCGCAATTCTTGATCATGGGGGACTGAACTAGCAATGATAACTGAAAATTTGTTTCCATTCTCAAAATATGAATATTTTAAATCTTGTGGTATTTGTTTTAATACCAATTCATGGTGATTTTGAATTTATTGGAGTATGTGTGAAAGTGATAGGTCTCTAAAATTATATAACTACTCGATGATATCATCCATATTTTGGGAATAAGATATTACAACCTTAGTAGTATCATCAATGATCATGTAATCCTCAATTTTCTAAAAAACATCAATTATTAAATATGAAGGAAATTTTTCTAAACCACTAAAATAATCAGAGAATGATTCATTTAAAATAATTTCAATCAATGATGAAAACTCTGAAATGGGATATGTGGAATGAATTGAAGTGTATTTATGAAAATTACATCAATAAGGTTAGTAGAGAGAGGAATGTTCTCTTAAGGGGTGCTTCATGGCATCACAGATGCTAAAGTTCACAATTTCTCCACCAAAATCCATATGTAATGTACCATTGTGGACATTAATTATGGTTTTGATAGTTTTCAAGAAGGGTCTCCTATATATAATTGGGATATTCCAATTTAGCATGTCATATGCCATTAATAGCACATAAAACTTAGTATGAAAAATTAAAATTTTCACCCTTACAATAACATTATCTAACACACCAGAGTGGTGTGTTTTAATACAATTTTCTAATTTAAAAAACATTCAAGTGTACTTTTTCTCCATGACCTACAATTATGATTAAATGGGGCGAGGGATCACATTATAGAAGCACCCAAATTAAGCATAGCATTGGAAAATTAATACTCCCTTATGGTGCACGGAATCAAGAATATTCTTGGATCGTTGAATTTGGGGGGAATTGAAGGCTCTATAAAAGATGACACATTTCTCCCCATTCTCACATTCTCATCACCTTGTAGTCACGTTCATTATGTACAAATCTCTTTTAAAAACTTGTCGTATCTTTTAATTTTCATTATGGAAGAAATCAGGGGGAAGTTAATATTCACTTTTATGAAACTATCCAATATTTCCTATTTAATTTCAGTTTAATTTTTTTTCTTATTTGGGTGTCCCTTTGTGGAAATTGAAGAGGAATGGTTGGGATATGTGACTCATCAACATACACAGTCTTTCCATTGGAAGGTATTTTCTCAAGACAAGGTTATTTTTCTCTTAGATCATTTTGAGAAGTTGGGAAGGCGGTTTATTCTTGATTTGATGACTCTATTATAAGAGAAATTTGTCATTTTTGTTTAGTTCAAATCTTAAGTGTGATGGAACTCACATTTCACTTATCCTTATGGTTAATTTCGGGTTTAGAGGGTAGTTTACCTGACTCATGACATTGAATTTCCCACCATAGAGTTAGCTACTTGGTCTAATTGGTTTTTTAAGTCTTGTATGGATTCTTGGGTGTTTTGTTTTAATTAGATATTGTTGTAAACCATTTGTTTCATCATATCACCTGGGCTAGGCTTGGATTTCAGAGGAGTGGTTGGAATGATTTTTGTATTGAATTGGTATTTCTTGGTGGTGGGGTTGAATGAATACTTTTCCCCAGTTGGTTCTATTGTTGTTGAGGTTGGTTTTAATTCCCCCTTTATATTAGCTCGGTTTTCCATCCAATAATGGTTGGATTATTAGTATGTGTCTTGCCTAAAGGGTTAGTTATAGGGGTATCCTGAAAATATTACCTAAAAATTCTCAGTATTCTCTATTAGTTTGGGGAATTGATCAGAGTAGAGGGTGTAAAAAGAACACATATCCCAATGGATTGGAGGAGGAGGCTAGTATTTCCCTTTGGAAAGAGAAAGTTGTCAAAGAAGGGTACTTACCTCTTCAAATATCATGTCCACCTTCTTCTCTAATTTACTGCATTTCGCCTCATAGAGACCTCTAATGGGTAAACTAGACCTTGAACCAAATTATTGAGTGCTTTGCTCCATGTTATCAATCAGGGTTTCTGTTGCAATTGGGGTCTTATCAACTACTATACCACCTACAGAAGTGTCAATAATATTTCATTTAAATGGAATTAATTATTTCAAAAAAATATGAATTAAAATTTGATCATTTGTTTCATGGTCTGGGAACTTGAACATAACATTTCAAATAATTCCCAATATTCATGTAATTTTCCCCCTTGTGATTTTCTAATACCAAAAATTTTTTCCTTATAGATATAGTTTGAGAGGCTGTGATATATTTTTCAAGAAAAATATGTTTCATCCGCCTATCCTCTAATTGGTGAATTAACATATTAAAACCAATATTTTGAAGTTTCTTCTATTAAAAATGGGAATGATCTAAGATTTACTTTTTCTTCATCAACAATAGCTGGATTTAAAGTCAAACACACAATATGAAATTATTTTAAGTGCTTATATGGATCTTCTTCTGCGAGTCCATGGAATCGTGGTAAAAATGATTTAAATCAGACTTCATTTCGAAATTGGGTTCCTCCACTTGCATTTGAATATAGGTGGGATAGAAGTCAACATCAGTAGAAGTTAGTTCTTTTAATGTTAATTCTTTCAACATTATTATGAAATTTTCTTTCTATTTCTATATTGGTTCCAAAATAATAAGTGAATATATCAATAAGAATTTCAATGTTTTGTGTGTCCTCCATTAAAGGGTTTGCTTGTTCATCTCGATGTTGCAGATGTAGGATCCTCTCTTGTTTGGGTTCAAAAGGGGGTAAGTCTCCATGAGTAGAAAAAATCATGAATAAAAACCTATAAAACAAATAAATCGTAATGGGTAATTATAGGTAAAGGTATAAGATAAAACAAATAAAAATTCACAAAATTTTAAAAAAAAAGTTATCAAAAACATGCACGAAAATGCTATCCCAAGAAATGGAGCCAATATTTGATTGAGTTTTCAAGAAACATCAAATTGATTATTATTTTATGTTTTATTTATTATATAGGTAATACACTAGTTCATCTCTCAAGGAGAATTGTTGGTTTATAGTGTGAATTGTTATTAAAAATGAACAAAATAGGGGGTTGTTATTAAAAAGGATTTAAGAAAATGACTTCATTTAAAGAGTTTAATAGTTCATAAATATAGTTGGTGTATTGTAATTTTTAGATAAGTATATCATTTAAATTTCACTACACTACCTGGATAGATCATTGTTCTAAAAATATTGACATGGTTTTATTTAATTCTTTTAATGAGGGTTGTCAAGATCTTGATTCCCCCTTGCCTCTTAAATCGTTGCACAATTTACCAAACTTTGACATAAAATTGAGTTGTCGAGGATTGGACCTCAAGAATAGATTTAAGGCCACCAAATAATATTAATATCTTATTTATATGTGAGACAAATAGGATTCTATTGTTTCCAAATTGGAACAACCCAAGAACACCACTTCATATATCAACCCAATCGGTGTTGAGGTAAAAAGTGTTTCACATAATTATAACAAAATAAATGTATTCATAGGGGAATCACATCAAGTATAAACATAAGTTAAAAATTTAATGCACAAATTATTGAATACCATTATAAAAAAGTGTTGGAACTCCCTCCCAAATATTTTTATCTCCCTCGAAATGATCATTCACTATTCAGATCACCCTTGAAAAGAGGATAAGGCATAGGTGGAACTTCACCTAAAACGCTTGATCCCCATATAATGATAGGGTCATCCAAAACATATTAAATGAGGAGAATAATCCATTGGGTCTGAAAAATATTAAATATTTTCCTCTTAGAAGAACTTTAAAATGAGGTGCCCAAGCATCCATTTTATAGGAAAAGTGGAATGTGGTTTTGGGTACATAGATTATGTAAAACCAATTGGTCCATTGTTTTCAAAGGTTAAAAATCATTATATCACATTGAAGAAAACTAAAAATTTGTTTCCCTGTATATTTAATATCTCCACAACTGGTTATCATTCAATTGGAAAACTATATCTCCAGATATGGACAAATCAGATCATGCCACTTTTGACTTCGTGATGATTTGGTGTGCTGGACAGGTCAATCCGGATGGGCCACTAGAATGCTTAATAAGCCTTGTGTTTCTTTATATGAAATTTATCCCATTGAATTTAGGACTAGGCCCAAATATATCTGCCCATTTGGATTCATGTTTTATTTGAAGTGTGGGGTTGATTTCATTGGTGTGCTTGGATCCTACAAAGTTTGGCCCATTTTTCATGAACTTCGTAATGGGCCCTCCAAATCACCTCCAGATTCAATGAAATTATCAGAACAAGTAAAATTTATCGTTTTGAAAGTTATAAAAAAATAATTTAAAATAAAATCAATTCTTATTTTTTACAATAATTGGAATTTACAATGCAAATTTAGTTTAATACAATTGTGTAAGGGTCAAAATGAATCAATGAATCGTGGAGTGATCACACCCCCAAACCTAAACATTTTCAATCCTAGGAAAAGTCGCATTTTCAGAAATTATGAATGTAGTTATTTCCAACATCATAAATATAAAACATTCAATGAATATTTAATTCTTGATAACAATTTGATCAAATCAAGAATCACATCGAGGAGTTATTCTTATTGGGAATGGAAAAAAGGCATCTAATAAATTGTGTCATAATGAAATTCCAAGAGAGGAATGATACTAATAAAAAAATAATTAAAAATTTAGTCATGTCATTAATTCCTCATTTGTGTTTGTGAAAAACATTTCATGATATTCTTTCTACTTTCTATCGAGTAAATATAAGTTAATTTAATAATTGTCTGCATACAAGATCCTTTTCACCAAACATGTCCTACATCCTTTGCAATCAAATTTGAAAACCCACTCACTTATGAAGTACCAGAAGTCAAACCATAATCTTCCAACCTAGATATCCCCATATGTTGTACATTTCATCTCTCCACTCATTTCTTATTTTTAAAATCTCTATTTGGAACAAATACTACACTCTTCTTTAAACCCATGTCTGATCTCCTCAAGACACTAAATGTAATAGTTATAAAAAGATCAAAAGTTGGGGAATGGAGGTTTTTTACCTGATCAAGACAAAACCTATATTTTTTGTTTTTATTTTTTGAGTAAAACTGATAGATAATAGGTACACATGCATAGGTCAACCTAGTATAGTAATGAAATATATCGAATAAGGAACAAACATATGAAAAAAAATCAATTTTGAAAGTAGAGAAAAATTAACCATTCTTATATTTAACTTATATTAAGTAAGATTTTTTCACACGTCATGGATTGTTGAAAAGGTGTGTAGAGAAATTAAGTGACACAATTCTCACTTAAACTACTCACACATAGGGAACCATTATTCTAAAAGGTTTCAAAATGATACAAAAATTTATACCATTGACAAATTACCAAATTTCAAGAGTATGTCACACCACAATATTAAATTCTTTCTGAAATTCACATTTCATTAGATTTTTTTTCAAACGCTAAAACAACATGAAATATAGAAATTACACAGGCATTTTCAATAAGTTCCATTATTAAATGGGCATCATTTTCAATGATAAAGTCTCTATAAAAAATTAATATTACGACACAAAAGTGAGTGGGATAGAAAGGGGAAATTAAAAATAGTATATGGAAATCTAAAAATAGAAAAATAATTAATATGATGAAAATTCATAAATAACCCAAAAATATACACACCCCCACCCCCACACCTAGAGTGATCATTTTCCTCACTGTAATAAAATAGAATGTGAGAAGAATAAAAACTGGTGGGTTTCTTTGGGATATAGCTTTTGGAATATAGATTTTTTCCCTTGGGATCTATATAAGGGCTTCATGAAAGTGATTTAGACACTTCCCTTCGATGGTGAATGTTTTCTTGGTTTCTTAATTTTGAATCTGAACAACAAAAAATAGAGAAACATTATTTATAGTGTATGGTTCAAACTAGCAGGAACAAAGCTTACCTGGATTCAAATTCATCCTTGAATTATTGAAGATGACCTTCTGACCAATGTGGAACTGAATATGATGGATGAGATCGTTGTGGCTGGCCTATGTTATCTCTTAATAAATATGTGAATTCAAATATAATCCACTTATCATTTCCTCAATCTCTTGAATCTACAACATCCTCTAAGCACCTGCACCAGAAATATTACAATTGCACTGTTTGATGGACTAGTAGGATTGGTGCTCAATCTCAACATGGAGGTGACAACTCTTTCCAAACATAAGCTGATATGGTGACATTCAAATGGGAGTTTTAAAAGGCAACATGGTAATCCCATAAGGAATCATTGAGTCTACAACTCCAAAGTTTTCTATTTGGTTCAACCACTTTTTCAAGAATATGTTTCACCTCCATATTTGACACCTCAGCTTGACCATTGGTTTGTGGGTGATAAGTAGTAGACACTATATTCCTGACCCTATTCAAACACAAAATAGATTTCATTGTTCATTTGTAGAAATGAAAACCCTTGTCACTGATGATAAACCAATGTAATCCAATCCTAAAAAAGATTTAGGTTCTTAAAATTTTCACAACTACCTTAGAATCATCAGTCCTTATATCTCATTCCTCTACAAATTTTGAATCATAATCCACTACCAAATGAATTTAAAGGTTCCCAAATGAATTGGGGAATGATCTAATAAATTAAATTCCCCAAATATTGAAAATTTCATAGAATATCAATGGTTGGTGAGGAATTTAATTTCTTTTAGATAGATTCCCCATTTTTTGATAGTGATTACAAGATTAACAAAAATCAATGGAATCCTAAATAGGTGTTAGCCAAAAGAGACCAGAATCAAGGACCTTCTGAGCAGTTAATTGGAGACCAAAGTGGACCCCACAAGAAAGAGTGTGACAAAACCTAAGGAAGGACTGAAACTCGGAATCCGGAACACAACGCTTGAGTAAATGATCACTACATGTGTGCCAAAGGTAGGTTTCATCTAAAATATACCATCTGGACTAATCTTTTAGATAGTCAACCTTTTTTATTGAAATCAACAGAATTGCAAGATGCTACCATATAATTTAAAATTTCAGCATACCAATTAATTTAATCTTGCACTCGGTACAACTTGTCATCTGAAAAAATGACATTTATAGGAATACATGGGAATCAGTCAATTTCCATAGATGGTTTGATCCTACTGATATAGTCTACCATCATATTCTCTGCTCTATTTTATCTGTAATTTCTAAATGGAATTCCTAAAGGAAGAGAATCTAGTGAATGTGATGTCATTTGGATTCTAGTTTCTTACGGAGATTCCAGAGTGTTTCATGGTATGAGAACACAAGGAATTTGGACAATAAAATATATGAAAAGAATTAATACAAGGTAAACACGAAGGTAAGAAATTATTTTTCAGTTGTGGTGTAGTTTGATTGGGTAGGGTTCAATGTATTTGAGGCATAAGCAATGACATGTGGAGTTCTATTGACCCTTCATGGTAAGACTTCCCCAACATCACAGTTAGAGGTGAAAAAAATGAGCTCAAATGTTATATCCCTCCATGGTCGTTGGATTACTAGGGGTTACATGAGAATACAGTCTAACTTTTCTAAAGCATCACTACATTCTTTATAAAAAAACCATTTCTTTTTGGAGAAATCAGGAGAGGAAGAGTGCAATTTTACTAAAGTCAAGAATGAAATGATGGTAAAATCCAACATTACCTAGGAATGACTGCACATACCATACCTTTTTTGTGGAATGTTAAAGAAGAAATGACATCCACTTTTGATTTATCATCATGGATACCATCCCTATAAATGGCATGTCCCAAGAGTATATGTTGTCTCACCATGAGTGTGAATTTCACAGAATTAAATACGACATTCCTTTCTATATAGGAATGTTGGACTGAAGCAAGACTACTCAAGAATTCATCAAAAGAGGATCCATAAACATTTAAATCATCCCTGAGGACATCCATAAAATTCTCCAGGTAATCCAAATAAAATACTGACCACGCATCGCTGGAAAGTGCCTGGAGCATTGTACCAACCAAATGACATCCTCCAATATGAAAATGTTCCAAAGGGTCAAGTGAATGTTGTCTTTTCATGATCCTCTTGGGAAATATGGATAATAAAGTATCCAGAATACCCATTAGAGAAATATTAATGGGACATTCTTGCTAGCTTATCTATTTTTTGGTCAATGAATGGTAATGGTAAGTGGTTTTTCCTAGTGTGTTGGTTTAATAAACAATATTATTTTTAGAAACTCCAACTATTCAACACATGAGTTAGACCCAATTCAATATATTCATTTTTTATTACTATAAGATCAATTTTTTAGGGACCACTTGTACTGGACTGACCCATTGGATATCATAGATAGAGTAAATGATTCCAATAAAAAATAATTTTGTTACCTCATTTTTAACAACATCTAGGAGGTTTCGGTTCAGTTGATGTTGGGACTGTCTGAACGGTTAAGCCTTGTCATTTAGGAATATAGGATGTGTGAAAACTGGTTGGTAAATACTATAAATGTGTACCAGTTTCCATCCAATTGTTTGTTTATACTTCTTCAAAATTTCAAGAAGTCATAATTTATGCTCTAGAGGGTGTGAATTGTAATTGATGATTGACAACTTGTTTCCATTCTAATGATATGAATATTTTAAATCTTGAGGCAGTTTTTTTAGTTCCAATTCTGGGCTATTTTGGATTGATGAGAGTTTGTGTGAAAGTGAGAGGTCACTAATCTCATCTAACTACTCAATGGTTTCTTCCTCACATGAGGAATTAGATTTTAAAACCTTATTAGTACAATGGATGATCATGTGATCCTCAGTGTTCAAGAAATAATCCATTAATAATCATGCATGACATTTTTCTAAAACACTACAACAATTAAAGCATGATTCATTTGCAAGAATTTCAATCAATAGTGAAAACTCAGAAATGTTATCTGGGGAATGAACAGAACTGTTTTTAGGTAATGGGAGTACATTTGTAGAGTTAACATAGAGAGATTAATGTTCTTATGAGGGGTTATTGATGGCAACATGGATGGTGAGTTGGATAATTTCACCACCAAAGTCCATAGATAATTTTCTATTGTAGATATTAATTATGGTTTTGGTATTTTTGAAGAATGGTCTCATTAATATAATTGGTGCGTGTCCATTCATCCTATCATCTTCTATTTTTATCACATTGAAATCAGCAGTAGAAATTAAAATTATCACCCTCACAAGAATATACTCAAACACACTATAGGGGTGTGATGTACTCATGTATTCTAATTGAACAAAAAATTCAGTGTGCTTTCGTAACACAACCTGTAGTGAGGAGTAAATAGAGGTAGGCATCACATTTATAGAATCATGAAAATTAATCAAAGCATTGAATAATGAATACTCCCCTATGGTGGTGAGAATCAATAATGTTCCTAGAAAATTAAATTGTGTGAGAATGGAAGGCTCTATCAATAAAGATTCACTTCTCCCCAAAATAATCTTCTCATCACCTCATAGCCTCCTTCAGTGTGTAGACACATCCTTTTGAAACATGTTGTATCTTGGAATTTTCTGTATATAATAACTAAAAGGGATGTACAGATTCACTTTTTTGAAAGATTCCAATATTTCATTATCATGTTCATTTTATTTTTGTGTCTTGTTTTTGTTCCCTTTTGGGAAATGACATAGGAATGTTTGCGATATGCGACTCATAAACATATGCACTCCTTCCTTGGTAAGGGACTCTCTCAGGAAAATATTTGTTTTTCTCTTGGACCATTTTTAGTAGTTGGGATGGTAGTTTCTTCCAGAGGTAATTACTCCATTGGAGGGTTAATTTGTATTTTAAGCTAAGTTCCACTCATATGTCTTGTGGCACTCACATTTCACATATCATTAAGGTTAACAACTAGTCGAAATGGTATTTTACCCAACCCATGACATTGAATTTCTCCCACACAGTTATCTGTTGGGCCTAATTGTGGTATTAAGTATTGTTTGGTAGCATGGTTAGTTTATTGGAATTGAATATTGTCGGCAGGCATTTGTTTCATCATATCTTCTAGGCTGGGCATGGATTTTGTAGGTAGTGGTTTGAAAGGCCTTTTTGGTGGTTGGGTATTTCTAGGTGTTGGTGGTGAGCGACTACTCTTCCCTAGTTTGTTCTATTGTTTTTTTTTGGTTGGTTTTCATACCCCCTTTCCTATAATAGTATATGGAAATATAAAAATAGAAAAATAATTAATATGATGAAAATTCATAAATAACCCAAAAATATACCCACCCCCACCCCCACACCTAGAGTGAGCATTTTCCTCACTGTAATAAAATAGAATGTGAGAAGAATAAAAACTGGTGGGTTTCTTTGGGATATAGCTTCTGGAATATAGATTTCTTCCCTTGGGATCTATAGAAGGGATTCATGAAAGTGATTTAGACACTTCCCTTCGATGGTGAATGTTTTCTTGGTTTCTTCATTTTGAATTTGAACAACAAAAAATAGAGAAACATTATTTATAGTGTATGGTTCAAACTAGCAGGAACAAAGCTTACATGGATTCAAATTCATCCTTGAATTATTGAAGATGACCTTCTGACCAATGTGGAACTGAATATGATGGATGAGATCGTTGTGGCTGGCCTAGGTTATCTCTTAATAAATATGTGAATTCAAATATAATCCACTTATCATTTCCTCAATCTCTTGAATCTACAACATCCTCTAAGAACCTGCACCAGAAATATTACAATTGCACTGTTTCATGGACTAGTCGGATTGGTGCTCAATCTCAACATAGAGGTGACAACTCTTTCCAAACATAAGCTGATATGGTGACATTCAAATGGTAGTTTTAAAGGCAATATGGTAATCCCATAAGGAATCATTGTGTCTACAACTCCAAAGTTTTCTATTTGGTTGAACCACTTTTTCAAGAATATGTTTCACCTCCATATTTGACACCTCAGCTTGACCATTGGTTTGTGGGTGATAAGTAGTAGACACTATATTCCTGACCCTATTCAAACACAAAATAGATTTCATTGTTCATTTGTAGAAATGAAAACCCTTGTCACTGATGATAAACCAATGTAATCCAATCCTAAAAAAGATTTAGGTTCTTAAAATTTTCACAACTACCTTAGAATCATCAGTCCTTATATCTCATTCCTATACAAATTTTTAATCATAATCCACTACCAAATGAATTTAAAGGTTCCCAAATGAATTGGGGAATGATCTAATAAATTAAATTCCCCAAATATTGAAAATTTCATAGAATATCAATGGTTGGTGAGGAATTTAATTTCTTTTAGATAGATTCCCCATTTTTTGATAGTGATTACAAGATTAACAAAAATCAATGGAATCCTAAAAAGGTGTTGGCCAAAAGAGACCAGAATCAAGGACCTTCTGAGCAGTTAATTGGGGACCAAAGTGGACCCCACAAGAAAGATTGTGACAAAACCTAAGGAAGGACTGAAACTCGGAATCCGGAACACAACGCTTGAGGAAATGATCACTACATGTGTGCCAAAGGTAGGTTTCATCTAAAATATACCATCTGGACTAATCTTTTAGATAGTCAACCTTTTTTTATTGAAATCAACAGAATTGCAAGATGCTACCATATAATTTAAAATTTCAGCATACCAATTAATTTAATCTTGCACTCGGTACAACTTGTCATCTGAAAAAATGACATTTATAGGAATACATGGGAATCAGTCAATTTCCATAGATGGTTTGATCCTACTGATATAGTCTACCATCATATTCTCTACTCTATTTTATCTGTAATTTCTAAATGGAATTCCTAAAGGAAGAGAATCTAGTGAATGTGATGTCATTTGGATTCTAGTTTATTACGAAGATTCCAGAGTGTTTCATGGTATGAGAACACAAGGAATTTGGACAATAAAATATATGAAAAGAATTAATACAAGGTAAACACGAAGGTAAGAAATTATTTTTCAGTTGTGGTGTAGTTTGATTGGGTAGGGTTCAATGTATTTGAGGCATAAGCAATGACATGTGGAGCTCTATTGACCCTTCATGGTAAGACTTCCCCAACATCACAGTTAGAGGTGACACAAATGAGCTCAAATGTTATATCCCTCCATGGTCGTTGGATTACTAGGGGTTACATGAGAATACAGTCTAACTTTTCTAAAGCATCACTACATTCTTTATCAAAAAAACCATTTCTTTTTGGATAAATCAGGAGAGGAAGAGTGAAATTTTACTAAAGTCACGAATGAAATGATGGTAAAATCCAACATTACCTAGGAATGACTGCACATACCATACCTTTTTTGTGGAATGTTAAAGAAGAAATGACATCCACTTTTGATTTATCATCATGGATACCATCCCTATAAATGGAATGTCCCAAGAGTATATGTTGTCTCACCATGAGTGTGAATTTCACAGAATTAAATATGACATTCCTTTCTATATAGGAATGTTGGACTGAAGCAAGACTACTCAAGAATTCATCAAAAGAGGATCCATAAACATTTAAATCATCCCTGAGGACATCCATAAAATTCTCCAGGTAATCCAAATAAAATACTGACCATGCATCGCTGGAAAGTTCCTGGAGCATTGTACCAACCAAATGACATCCTCCAATATGAAAATGTTCCAAAGGGTCAATTGAATGTTGTCTTTTCATGATCCTCTTGGGAAATATGGATAATAAAGTATCCAGAATACCCATTAGAGAAACAGTAATGGGACATGCTTGCTAGCTTATCTATTTTTTGGTCAATGAATGGTAATGGTAAGTGGTTTTTCCTAGTGTGTTGGTTTAATAAACAATATTATTTTTAGAAACTCCAACTATTCAACACATGAGTTAGACCCAATTCAATATATTCATTTTTTATTACTATAAGATCAATTTTTTAGGGACCACTTGTACTGGACTGAACCATTGGATATCAGAGATAGAGTAAATGATTCCAATAAAAAATAATTTTGTTACCTCATTTTTAACAACATCTAAGAGGTTTAGGTTCAGTTGATGTTGGGACTGTCTGAACGGTTAAGCCTTGTCATTTAGGAATATAGGATGTGTGAAAACTGGTTGGTAAATACTATAAATGTGTACCAGTTTCCATCCAATTGTTTGTTTATACTTCTTCAAAATTTCAAGAAGTCATAATTTATGCTCTAGAGGGTGTGAATTTTAATTTATGATTGACAACTTGTTTCCATTCTAATTATATGAATATTTTAAATCTTGAGGCAGTTTTTTTAGTTCCAATTCTGGGCTATTTTGGATTGATGAGAGTTTGTGTGAAAGTGAGAGGTCACTAATATCATCTAACTACTCAATGGTTTCTTCCTCACATGGGGAATTAGATTTTAAAACCTTATTAGTACAATGGATGATCATGTGATCCTCAGTGTTCAAGAAATAATCCATTAATAATCATGCATGACATTTTTCTAAAACACTACAACAATTAAAGCATGATTCATTTGCAAGAATTTCAATCAATAGTGAAAACTCAGAAATGTTATCTGGGGAATGAACAGAACTGTTTTTAGGTAATTGGAGTACATTTGTAGAGTTAACATAGAGAGATTAATGTTCTTATGAGGGGTTATTGATGGCATCATGGATGGTGAGTTGGATAATTTTATCACCAAACTCCATAGATAATTTTCTATTGTAGATATTAATTATGGTTTTGGTATTTTTCAAGAATGGTCTCATTAATATAATTGGTGCATGTCCATTCATCCTATCATCTTCTATTTTTATCACATTGAAATCAGCAGTAGAAATTAGAATTATCACCCTCACAAGAATATACTCAAACACACTATAGGGGTGTGATGTACTCATGTATTCTAATTGAACAAAAAATTCAGTGTGCTTTCGTAACACAACCTGTAGTGAGGAGTAAATAGAGTTAGGCATCACATTTATAGAATCATGAAAATTAATCAAAGCATTGAATAATGAATACTCCCCTATGGTGGTGAGAATCAATAATGTTCCTAGAACATTAAATTGTGTGAGAATGGAAGGCTCTATCAATAAAGATTCACTTCTCCCCAAAATAATATTCTCATCACCTCATAGCCTCCTTCAGTGTGTAGACATATCCTTTTGAAACATGTTGTATCTTGGAATTTTCTGTATATAATAACTAAAAGGGATGTACAGATTCACTTTTTTGAAAGATTCCAATATTTCATTATCATGTTCATTTTATTTTTGTGTCTTTTTTTTGTTCCCTTTTGGGAAATGACAGAGGAATGTTTGCGATATGTGACTCATAAACATATGCACTCCTTCCTTGGTAAGGGACTCTCTCAGGAAAAGATTTGTTTTTCTCTTGGACCATTTTTAGTAGTTGGGATGGTAGTTTCTTCCAGAGGTAATTACTCCATTGGAGGGTTAATTTGTATTTTAAGATAAGTTCCACTCCTATGTCTGGTGGCACTCACATTTCACATATCATTAAGGTTAACAACTAGTCGAAATGGTATTTTACCCAACCCATGACATTGAATTTCTCCCACACAGTTATCTGTTGGGCCTAATTGTGGTATTAAGTATTGTTTGGTAGAATGGTTAGTTTATTGGAATTGAATATTGTCGGCAGGCATTTGTTTCATCATATCTTCTAGGCTGGGCATTGATTTTGAAGGTAGTGGTTTGAAAGGCCTTTTTGGTGGTTGGGTATTTCTAGGTGTTGGTGGTGAGCGACTACTCTTCCCTAGTTTGTTCTATTGTTTTTTTTGGTTGGTTTTCATACCCCCTTTCCTATAATATTGGTTTTCATTCCACCCAAGTTTGGATGGATAATATTTTTCATTCCTAAATGTTTGGTTATATGGGATACTGGGAATGATTTCCTTACAAATCTCAGAATGTTCTTTTGTTGGGGGAATTTATCAGATTAGTGGGTGTCTGAAGAACATATACCACAACTTATGGCATGAGGAGATTGGGATTTCCCTTAGTAAATATTAAGTTATTGAATATGGTCACTTACCTTTTTGAACTTTTTGTCCACCTTCTTCTCGAATTTAGTACTTTTCACCTCATGGAAAACTCGAATGGGTACCCTAAAATTTGAACTAATTTATTGAGTGTTTTACAGAATGCTCTCAATCAGGGTTCTTGTATAAATTGGGGTCTTATAAACTACAACACCACATACAACAACATCAATCATATTTCAATCAATAGGAATTTATCCTTCAGAAAAATACTGAATTAAAATTTGATCACTTATTTTTTGCTGGCATTAACTTGAAAATAATCTTTTAAAGAGTTCCCAAAATTTATGTAATGATTCCCCTTGTGATTTCCTTACACAATATAAGTCATTATTTATAGTTTCATTTGGAGTGGATGGGAAATATTTTTCAAGAAAATGAGGATTCATGTCCGCCCAACATCTAATTAGTGAATTAATCTAGTAAAGACACTCTTTTGTGGTACCTTCAAATGAAAATGGGAATTAAATGATCTCTACTTATTCTCCATCCACATTAGTAGGTTTTAAAGTAGAACACGCAATATTAAATTCTTTTAAGTTATTGTGTGGATCTTCTCCTGTGTGTTCTTGGAATCTTGGTAATAGATGAATTAAACTGGGTTTCAATTTAAAATCGGGTTCCTCAACATGCATTTCAATACAGGTGGGATGGGTATCAACATTAGTTGAGGTGATTAATTTTATTGGATGGTTGTTTTCATCCATATTATGCAACATTATTTCAGTTTGGAAATTGGTTCCAGAAGAAAAGGAGTAAGGATCAAGAAGAGTTCTGATGTATTGTGTGTCCTCCTTCAAAAGGATATCTTGTGTGTCTCGATGTCGCTGATGTAGGATCCTCTACGTTTTGAGATTTAAATAATTTAAGTCTCTCAGAGTAGAATGTTTCAATCACAAAACCTAAAAAAAATAAATAAATATGAAAAAAAATATAGGTAAAGGTATAAGATAAAAAAATCAAAAAAATCACAAAAATATTATCAAAAAAACGCAATAATAACTAAATCACTCCCCGATAATGATGCTATAATTTGACAGTGTTGCTGTGCCATGTAAAATTTATTATGATTTTATAGTTTATTTATATTATATTTAGACCTTAGTTCATCTCTCAAATAGAATTGGGGGTTTATATTGTGAATTTCTAATAAAAGGGAAAAAAATAGGGGGTGGTTTTGAAAACATTTTTTTAAAAATGAGATGATTTAAAGAGTTTAATAGATGATAAATAAAGGTGTTGTTTTAGAATTATGATATAAGGAGATCATTTCAAGTTCACTACACATCTTTTATAGTTTATTGTTTTGAAAATATTGACATGGTTTTTATTAATTCTTTGGTCTAGGGTTGTTAAGATCTTGATTCCCCTCTTACCTCTTAAATCGTTGCAGAAAGCACCTACACTTGACACAATAATAATGTTTTCAAGGATTATAACTAAATAAAATAGTAAATTACCCCAAATAATACTAATATCTTAAGTATGTTTGATATAAATAGGTTGCTTTTGTTGCCCAATCTGAACAACCCAGGATCCCCACTTGAAATCTCAACCCAATCAGTGTTGAGAGAAAAAGTGTTTCACTTAATTATGAAAAAAAGTAATGTATTCAGAGGAGAATAACATGATGGTTAAACATAAATGAAATATTTAACACAAAAATTATAGAAAACCATTTGAATATATATTTCTTAAACTCCCTCCCTTGTATGTGCAATACCCTCAAAATGATCATCCACCATTTACCTCACCATCGAGAGGAGGAGGAGGCTCAGGTGGAATTTAACCTTCATCCATGATCCCCATTTGATGATATAGGCATGAATAATTATTTTATAAGAAGATGAATCCATTGGGTCTCAAAAATATATGAGCTTTTCCTCCTGTACTAAATTGAAAATGAGGAGCCCAAGCATCCATTTTATAGGCAAAGTGGAAGGTGTTTTTGGGCACACAAAGTGTGTAAAACCACTTGTACCATTTTTTTGTTCGTGGAAAACATTATCTCACTTTGGTAAAAACTAAAAATTTATTTAACCACCTTTTTACTATCTCACCCGAAAGGTTTACATCATTTTCACACCTACAACTCAAGATATGGACTGATCATAACACGCCACTTTTGACTTCATGCAGATTTGTTGTGCTGGACATATCAGTCTTGATGGGCCACTAGACTGCCAAATTAGGCATGGATTTCTTCATATGAAATGTATCTTATTTAAATTAGTACTATCCCCAAATATGTCATCTTATTTGGATGTACGGTTTAGTACAAGTGTGTGGTTGAGTCTATTGGTGTGCTTGGATCCTACACAGTTTGGACCATTTTTCATGAACATCATCATGGGCCCTCCAAATAACCTCTACCTTCAATGAAATTATCAAAAAAAGTAACCTTGACCTTTTTAAAAGTAAGAAAAACAAAATAATTTAATCTAACATAAAGTGAATGTTTTTATTATATTTAAAATTTACAATTAAAATTAAATTTAATACAATGGTGTAAGGGTGAAAATGAAATAGTGAATCATGGTGTGATCACTCACTGGGCCTAGATATATCGTGTCATCTCAAGATATGAATATAAAAAATTTCTTAATATATTTAAATTTATTATAAGGATAAAGTAGGGTCACAAATATATAAATCATATGGAACTAATTTGTATGTAATAATAACCAAAATTACACAACTAACAAAAACAACTATAATACACTATAAAAACAATATTTTATTCCAATAATATAAATAAAAATCTAATTATGTACAATTTGATAAGTATAAGGGTTCAATCATAAATTTTAATGTTTCATGACTCTTAAAATTTTGGAAGAATGTGTGCCAACATTATACCATGGGTTCCTCTTGCATCTCCACCAAAACAAACTCCATGAGACTCCAAACTAACTCCTATAACTATAATAAGGATAAAACCCCATTAATTTATATCAAAATATATAAAAATTAATTGAAACATTACCTCAAATATGAATAAAACTTTTTTAAAACACATTGATACACAATTATATTTATGGAATGTTTTGATTAGGTTGTTACTTATGATATTGCACTTGATTTCCTACAATACCATCACTGTACTATCAGACTCCCCAAATAACAATAGTTCTTGGATAAAATTTTGTTCTGAACTAACTTGGTTCATCCTACTACATTATTTAAACTGTTCTTTCAAAATTCTTGAATCACGATCCATATTTCCATGGTCTAAATAAAAACACCAATGAATAAAACACAACCATGTGGAAATAATTTCACCATCAAAGAGTAATAAATAAGTTTCATAACATAATCTATAATTTAACATGGTGAATTTATAATTTAGATATCAATGAATATAAAATAATGTGTTTCAAAAAAATAAATAAACCAAATAAGGTATAACTCAATAAAAAAACAACACTATGAGATACACAATATTATAAAGTATATGTAACCAGTAGTAAAATAAGACAGATGTCAACATATAAGTAAATTTGAATAGGTTGGATTAAATAACCATTATTGTATTAACCAAAAGCCTAAAAAAATACAATATCAACTTTAAATATCCCATGTTCATCCACCACATCCCAAACATCAATTAAAATACCCTATGAATATCATTAAATCTATGATAAAACATAGTACCTATATGAAAACATAATAACTACATACACATTGAGGTGTATATTTAGTCTGTGAGATAAATGTTCCAAGTATAATTTCACCAAATTTTCAATGTAATTAATTCAATAACAATTTCCATAAATGATATTTTGGGCATAATTATGAAATTTTATTATTATTTTGGAAAAATTAAATAATTTATGAGTAATACTTATTCTCTTTGACAATTTCGTCCCCTTTTTCGTGTTAATAGACATGGAATCAACACTTGAAAAGTAAAATATTTGAAACGATGAAAATTGAGCTTTTTAGTTTATGTAAAATAATTTTTTATTCTTATAAATAAATTTCTCAAAATCATTTTTTTTCTAACCGATGTGTAAAATACATTTTAGGAATCCAATTCACATTAATTGATTTCAAATTATGATTTTCAACATGTAAAGGTAAAACGTATTTACATACTTCAATTAACACATTTAATAAAAATCCATTTTATTAATTTTAGGTAATTTAATTGAACCATTATTGAAAGATGGTATTAAATGAAGATAACATCATAATATCAAATAAGTAGAGTATGACTAAATATCAATAACATAAATGGTTAAACAAAACCAAGATAAAACATGGGGATACAAGAATAACCTAAATAAATAATAATTTTTGGGAACTCACTATTTTCTAATGGGAGATAATAATATACATTGCCATAAGGGACCATCTCTAAGCCTTCATTTTACTCTTAAAACAAATAACATCATGAATTATTCTGAACTATAAATATCATTGTCAATATTCTATGTAGGGAATTATATTTATTATAATATTGTATATATAATAGTAATATAAGATAGTGCAAACCAAATCTAGTTCTCTGACATAGTGACCTAGGTGTTTACATCATAAAAGAATGGAGGTGAGAAAATCAAATATTTATATACCTATCAAAATTATAAACTATTAAACATAAAAATAATAAAACATTTCACATCCACAAACCTCAAAATAAATATCCACTTTAATATTTATATAAGACTTAAATAATAAATCAATTTATTCCATACAAATGAAAAAGTCAATCTAACACATAATATAATGGGGCTCCAAACAAGAGTGTCACAAGCATATTGAAAACGTGTTTTATAATGTGTAAATTAGGAATTTAGAATGATCTTTGAAACCCATGTTATAAAAAAATATTTGGAAACATATAATGATCATCAAATTCAATAAACATCCATTATATCAAAAAAAAGTCAAACTAGAACATTAACACCTCAAAGCATCTCAAATGACTTAAATTACTGAAAAATATTTTCAAATGAACCATCACACATTTTTTATTGAGATTAATTCTATAGAAATTTCCTTTTTTATATATCAATTGAAAATAAAATCTCCTCCTTGATTGTAATAAACCATTGGAATCATTTTTACCCTCTTTTGAATATAAAAATAGCTTCAAAATGCCTCTTTTTATGGAAATTAATTTTAAAAGAACCTCCTTGGAATTTATTCAAGCACATAGAATACATAAATAATTATTTTAGTATTATAGAACATAAAATCCATTGAAAAAATAATTACAAGTGTAGAAAATGTCAATAATTTTTTAAATCCATCAGTGTTACTATATATAGTTATAACCATATAAGAAAATGATTTTGAAACATTAAGTGTCACATGATATATCAAATAGATGGAATTTCACCCAAACACCTACATCAAATCTTTCAAATCATATTTCATATGAATACCAAATCTAATCCATGGAATGAAATAGATTAAACAATATCTTGACAACCACATCCCAAATTTTATAAAAACAAAAACCCTAGAATTTACCCATTTTCCTCATTAGTTATATGGATAAAATAAAATAAGATAACATGTAATATTGATGATAAGATAGTATATGTCCTTCCAAATCAACATCAAATCCATGGAAGAATCAATTTTTTGAAAGGTAGAATATGATAAGAATCTCCCAGCTATCTATCTCTCAGCTAAAATAAATGATGTATGGTGGAGGATAATTAGGTTTCAAATGACATGGGGGTAATAGAAAATTGGATTTTTAAAAATTGATTGCTTGATATCATTGTTTTGCTACATATTTCAACAAAATATGGGAAAACTATAATGTGTACACTGGAATTATACTACAAAACTCTTCACAGTTACCTCACATAGTTCTATAAACTATGCACAAACCATTTGTAAGAATCTGAGGAGTACTCACCAAATGTATGGTGAGCCTACATGATTTCTCTGAACCATGTGCTGTAACTAAACTATAATTCCCATGAATATGAATTATATGCACGATTTCACTTACATAAAATCATTATTTATAATTATTACTAAAAATAACTTCATGTAAGCTTAGTTTTCATAGATTCTCCCAAAATTTCCCCATCCTTGTGTTTTTTACAAAATGAGAAACAACACGTATGAATATACAACCAATATACTACTAATAATGTGGTAACCATGTAGTAACTATAGATAATTTTCCAAAATTCCAATATATGAATTATAAAATAGATGAAAATTTAAAATATCCCAAAATTATAGAATATATCAAATAATAGTGATAGGTTATCCAAATCTCCACTTTATTCCACATTCCAACACTAAAAATCATTAGTCAAATTGAAATCAATGAGAATAAATAATGTACCAAATCATGGGTTCGTTGATGATCTTGAGAATTAATTTAATAACTGGCTACTAATAATCCATAACCTTAATGAACGTTCAGTCCATTCCATGATTACAAGTTAATATAAATAAGTATTCAATATCACAACCCCTTTTATCTAAATATATAAATTATGATGTTTAGAAAAAACTCAAGGAGTTCTAGTGTCAATTTCAAAACTATACATTATACCAAAAATCAATTCATTATGAATCCTCAGTATCAATGAAACTAATACTAAAATAACATCAAAGAGTCTAATGTATAACCCATAATCTCATTCAAGAGATACTAATCTCAAATAATCATTTCTAGATGAATGTTTTCATAAATTAATAGTGATAAGTACTATAGTTTTCCCCATCATTTATAAATAATATAATAATTGTGACACAAATGAAGAATAATACTAAATAAAATCATCACCAAGGAAAACATGTCTCCATTAAATTTCAATGGAAAATATAGTCTTCCACCAAATCATGAGAAAATATTTAAGATACAATTTTAAAATTTCATTAAATTACATACGAAAATATCACAAAATGTACCATGAGACAAGGATAGTCAATTAATTAATATTATATAAAATTAAAAGGAGAGTTATTCAAAAGTAAGAAGCATGAGCCAACATAAAGAAACATGGGCTCTAACATTAGGTCATAAAAATAAATGTGTGGGTTTTCTAAGACCAAAATCACTGACCAACTTCTTTTCCATTCTAGGTGATTACCCCTTATCAAAGTAATGGTCATCACTAGGGGGACTAGCCGATGCATCATATCAACAATTATAGCACTAATCTCTATTTTCCAATAACGTGCCCAAGAAATCCCATGTGAAATTTATCTATAAAAAATATAAACACAGGGATAACATCCTAAATAAATCTCATGAATCATTCTAAATCATGATATTCCCTGAATATATAGTTTCCACTACTGAAGACATTTAAATATTCCCAATAATTTGTTAGGATAGATAAATTTAGAATAAAGATGTTTTTTGGGAAGAGAGTCCTTATAAAAAAGAATACTTTCAAAATTCATTAGTGAGTCACTAAATAGAAAGTAAAACCAATTTATATAAAATATTGGAATACTCGTTAACCATCCACTAACCTTGATGGATACTCAAGAGTTAAATGGATTCCAAATATAGTAAAATCATCTCAATGAAAATCATATAATAGCTCTAACATTCACTATTCTGATAGTTTAAATAGAATATAATAGTTTTTTATCCTCTAAAACTAATCCATTTCCTCAATTAAACCTTTATCCCCAAATAAATTAGGGATAAAATGGTTCGTAATTCCTAGTATGGGGTACATGACCAAAAAGAGACTTCACTCTGCCACTTAGTTCCATGTTTTTGTAGGCGTATCAACTAGAACGGTCACATGTAGATTTAAATGGTAACCACAATAATATTTATTCCATGTTATTTATTTCTTGTAATATATCGTCACATTCATTATTGGAATTTGTTTTAAAAATATAAAACATAAACCCCATCAATACATGCATAAAAATTTAATTCACAAATCCAAAAATATGATAAGTGGTGATCCTTGAATGCAAAAACACACCATGATAAGTCACTTCATAAGATACATTAAAATATTTACTTTTTATACCAAAAATATATTTAAAATAATCCAAAATTAAATTTTATAAAATCATGCACTCTGTGGAAAAATTTATCCCTTTCAGAAAATTTCACCTATATTTCAAAACTGAATAATATAAATTTATAAATAAAACTACTAAAGACCCCATTGTAACTCATAAAACTCGAAAATGGATCACTAGACAGTAAAAAAAGATTAAATTATATAAAAATTCCTTTAATATGAACCAAAATTAAGGATACACATCACAATATCCCATGATAAATCAATTGTCACCACAAAATGTTTTTATCGAGCACCTACTCATGAACTACCTTCTTTAAATTATACAATCCAATATATGTACAACTAAAATCCCCAAAAACAGTAGATATTTAATACCATTTTGAAAATAACTAGCCTATATAACCTACCATCTCACCAAAGCAATCCCATTAGAAGTATTGAAGTGAATTACATATTGACAAGAGATACAGGGCATAAATACCATTAATTTGTATGTTTTAACCCCCAAATAATAATAAATATTCCACGATCCATTTCTGAGAATTTTCTATGGTGAATATATACATTAGAGTTCCATGAAGACAAAATAAACAATTATAAATAAATAATCAAACTGAACATGGTATGAACATAATAAACATCCAAACTAACTTGGATATACACGACATTATAATGAAAACCTAAAAGGTATTGAAATAATAGTGGGACTATTAAAATATAACTATCTATGTTGATTGATTCAACCATCTAAAATAACAATAATCCCAAATTATCATATAATAATCATCATGTTTCCCATGCTCTTCCACCACATCCAACACTTCCACCAATGCAAAAAATAACATCATCCAATCATAGATTCAATCTAGTAGACATGTATAAAAACATACATGCTACAACCTAACTAAGGTGTATACATAGGGTGTGACCATAGCATACCCAATATGATTTCAATATAGAGTATATTAAATTCCTTTTATAATATTCTTTCTAATCATAAGTTTTAACCTATTTTCACAAAATAATTTATATAATAAAACATAATGAAAAAAAATTATAAATTTTCAATTTGAATAAATATCTTATTTTTTTATATTAATTGATGTGTAATAACTACTCTTAAATTAAAATATTTATGCCAAAAAAAATTCCTTTTGATTTTAGGGAAAAAACATTTCCCCCTCCTATAAAAAAATTTCTCATAAACTTATTTTTCAAAAACCATGTGTTAAAACCTTCTTCAATAAATTCAATTTCGGATCATGGAAACAACATTTTTGAACATATAATAGTAATTGAGTAGATTTTATTTCCTTTAAAAGAATTATTACATAACCTATTATAAATAAATATTAATTTAAACTAAACATATTTGAAATAAAGTATGAAATAATAATGTAACCATAATATCCATGAAACTATTTAAGAGGAAACATTAATAATATTGACGGTTCCTTAAAGAAAAAATTGTAATAAGGAGATTCAAGGTAAATAAAAATAAATAAACATTATAGGAAACTCTTTATGTTCTAATATGATATGATCCTAGAAATACTAATAAGGAACAATGTTTTGTACTATTTTTCACTCTTAAAACAAAAAGCCTTTCAACTTACTCTGAACCTACCTCATTTACAGAACTCTGAAATCCCATGAATCTTATACACTAGGGGACAATATCTAGTTTTGTAACATAAGTTATCAAAAGTCAAATCTAGGTCTCATATATAACTAATAGGGGCTCCCATAACATAACTCAATATTGGTGATAAAATAAGAAAATTATGTAACTATCTCATTAAATAATAATAAAACATATAAAATAATATCAGATCTCACATCTAACTCCATATCTATTAATAAATTCATTCACATTTAACAAACGATAAAAAATATATAAATTACTCCCACATCAAGAAAAAATTACTTCTAGACAAAATATATTGTGGTTTAAAACAAGTTTTATATAATTATCGTGAAAACCCTTTTTATAAGATTTAACCTATCCTTCATAATGAACATGGAAAACTAAGTTATAAAATTCACTTTAAAGGCCATATAAGAATTTTAATTTTTAATAAAATATCTAGTCAATCACATTAATTCTGATAAATGTATAAAAATATTGAAACATATAAAAAAACTCAAAAAACTAAAAATATTTTTAAACTAACCAAATGCCATTATTTTATTAAGGGTAACTATTTGAAAAAATGAATTTCCCTCCTTATAAATTGATTGTAAATCAAAACTCCTCTTTGATAAAAATAAACCCAAAAAAACATGGGTTACCTATTCTGAAAATAATTTTTTTTTCCAAACACATCTTCATATATAAATTCATTTGAAAATAGCCTCCTAAGATTTTTGTAAAAAAGCATTGAAAGCATAAAAACCATTTTTGAGTGTTTAGAATTAGAAATCAAGAAATAAAAATTCATTATTAAATTTGTACAAAATATTTAAAAAATTAATAAATCCATAATGAGTGTCATATTAAATTGTCACATGAAAGTAAATGGATTTATATAACCCATTCATCAAATGATATGCCAAATAAATAGAATTTTACAATCACCCCGAAATCAACATACTAGAATCATGTCACCTTTACTGTTGGAAGACAAACCATGAAATAAAACATCCTCTATAAGCCCTTAAGAACCAAATCCATAATATTTGACCAAAATAAATCCCATGTTTGACCACCATGGAAATTATTTTTCAAGAGAGATGGAAAAACAAAAATAATGTTTAACAATGAATCTAAAACTAAAGTTTACACTATAAATCCACATTTAAACCGTGGAAGAAAGGCTTTAGAGAAAGGAATAATATGATAAGGACATCCTAGAGACACACTCTCTCTCTCTTGTTCATCTTAACATATATATGGGAGTAAGGATCCTAATAAATGTTGTGGTGATGATGGGTTAATGAATAATTTCACATATCTAAATTTTTTGCAACATCATGGGGTTTGGCCACACGGTTTACTAAATAATCCAGTAACTATAATGTTTCAAAAATAATTGATACGCTACAGTCTACATGGTTATCTAATATAATTATTTAAAATTTCTTTGAACCATGAAGAAGTCTCTGAATATTATGAAATCTACATAATTTTAGGTTTTATGGTTTCTACTGAATGGGTTCTATCAATGTTACATAAAATAACTAGAATTTCTAAATGTAAGATTATTCTGCATGACCCCCTATATAAAAGTAATATGAATGGTTTCTATTAAAAATAAATTTTTAATAAGTTTATTTAACAATGATTATCTTAAATTAGCATGAACTTTACTTTATTCCATAAATTAGGTTAACTACATTTGAATAGATAGCATGGATACAATTAATCATTCGTTAATCATGTTGTAAACTAATTATATAATAAATTTCATGAAATTAAAATTTAGAATTTTAAATCATCCAAAAAAATATAATATATCATACAATAGTGACATGTCGGTGTCACTTGTGATAAAAATAATCCTTATAAATAGGAAACCGAGATAACTATAAATTCACGTTAAATACTGTGATAAAAATTAGTGGAAAAATTTTATAAACAATAAAATAATTTTTGAATAAAATCTAAAGGTAATAAAAACAAATCAGACATGGTTGAAGGAAACTATAAAAAACTATCTGTAAACATGAATTTCTACCATTGATGTCACCTTTAGGTACCACTCAATACCAACTCGACTAAAACCATGTCCATTGAGATCGTCATTAGACATTATTTAATCTACATAATAAATGAATTAAGTTATGGAAATTCATATGTAGTTGTGAGTCTATATATAATTATAAGGGACCCCAAAAAACATAGATAAGAAGAAAAGTCATCGCAAATATAAAAAAAGTAAGAATAATCCATGATATAACCATATATAAAAGACTACATACATAGATGATATGATTTCTCTACACAGCCTTGCTATTGAATAATCATCCCTAGAAACAAAACCATTAATATGAACCACATATCATTAAAACATAGTTAAACTCTCAAAAACCATAATGGGATACATGGAACTATCCACAGAAGGTATTGATGAAGGGAGTAGCATTCCCTAATATTGATCTTATTCTCTATGTTTTTGAACATATTAGATGAGGTATTACATGAGTACATGGATATAAGACACATGCCCTAAGAATATGGTGGTCTACCAAATATTAAGAAGAATGTAGAGAACTCACATCCAATCACTAACACTCTTATTGGTGTGTTCATAACCATTCTTCACATTTAATTATCATGCATGATCCTGGTTAATGGTCTTATATAGTTAATGAACTAATTGAGCCAAAAAAAAATATTGTATGTTACACCGTTGATTAGAATGAGGGAAGCTCCATTACATTCTACATAGATAAATGATCATGATATACTATTGATGTGACCAGATCCATATCCGAGAAAAGAAATTAAAAAATATTCCACATATGGTAAAAATATATGACATTATATTTAGAGGTAAAAAATATATACCCTTATCCATTGTTTGTTCATCAATAGTTTTCTACATGGAGTGAATGGGTCTACTAACATATGTATTAGTTAACATGGCATGGGGATTGGCAGGGGTACTTGATGTGTATTCCTAATAAATGAGACTATATTGTGTATATGTACACTATATACTTCTGATTTTAAATGGTAGATGAATCCAATGGGGTAACATTCATGTCCAATTAGGTACAATATTTAATTTTTCCAATATGAACTCAAATATATTCTAAAATAGACTACATGGTATGTGACTCAGAGTTACAGGGTGTGTGATGATCAGGAACACATGACAATACTAGTTCTAAAATAAGGGATATTCATTGTGTGTTTCTCTAGATCATATGTTTTGAGATAACATCTTTGGCCACAATATTTTTAGACCACCTAGAACTAGGTCTCCATCACTAATTCCATATACTTCCCTAGAAAAAAAATTCTCTAATGTACTCATTTGATTATGTCACACCATTGGTGATATTTTTTTGAAATCTATTTCAAAAAAATCATGAAATGGGTTTTCACAACAACTCATATCCTCAATATTCACTTCCCTTAAAGATCCCAAGCCTTCATTCCTTAAAATATTATTTCATCATTAGATGGTCCTCATATTCATGTTTCTCTTCATTGTTATGACTAATCAGTATTTCACATAACAAGATATTGATTGTTTCTAAATCATGGTCCAAGATTCATTAAACTATTATATATAGTGATGGGTGGACAAGATTGTTTAAAAGGGGTCAATAATGATGAATAAGTATCCTTATATTTAATTTTTATTTGTTGGTGTGTGGTTTCAGCCCCTAATAATAGGGAGAAAACTCACCAATAATAAGAAACACAAAAAATATGGTTAAAATTTGAAAATAAAATTGATAAACATAGGGGAAAATAATGGATGAAGAAAATCATGAATAATTTCTATAGTCTAGTAAATTTTAATTATAGGACTTATTAATTGAAAATAATATTCCATACTTATATTTAGGATATTTTTTCAGTGAATATCATGTATACACTATGTTAAATTAGTGATTCCTTTATCGAGAAGCATTTTTCTTAAATAATTCTATAATTACCCCAATATTTTCCCTCTCCTCCTCTCATTTTAGTTAGGATTTATTTTAACTAACATTAAATTAGAGATTTAGGGATGATTATTCGAGGTAAATATTAGTTGTTAATATTTAACAAATTAATTAATTAATAACACTTATGATGGACCCTTCTCGGGAGGTGAAGGTGAATAGAATTTACATTATATTTTCTATGAACTCCATATTTATTATACAAAAATAAAATCATTTATTCTATTTGAAGATTCATTTTAGGGGAAATGAAACATTATCCAATTCATGTTCTTATGGATGAAAAATAATATATTATTTTTATTGTATTATTTTAAGATATATAAGATTATTATCTGATGAAAAATGATTATTTACCCACCCATAACATATAATATAAAATATTTGAATGGTTGAAAAAATATAAATAGGACTACAGCCAATCCCCCCACCATAAATTATTTTATCCCTAAAAATCAAATTCTAATATAAATGGTGAGAATAATAAGGTCTCATCTCACTTTCATGATTCATAAAACTCTTTTTAAGGTCTCCATACTACCACCAAACATGATCCAGTGGTATAGATCATCCCTGAGGAGTTCTTTCTTGATGGTCCTTTATCTCTACCAATTAGTTTAAGAAGGTATCATAGTCATTGATTCTCAGGTTACCTTGGTTAATATTGTGAAATCATTGATGCATGTATCCCTTAAAAAACAATATAAGAATGATATTGTGTACTTAGAAAAAATATGGGTGTAAATTCAAAGTAAGAAGCCTATAAAATCCTATAAAAGATCTATATATGAATGATGAATCTCAAGGACACCCTTCTCATATAACCATACCACTAATAAAAAATTTAGAGACAATTAGAAACACATTATCTCCCTCTAGGAACTCTAATGTTGTATGTTATCTGTCCATGTAGTATTTATGATGACTATTGGTTATCCTCATTCACTCCTGGATCACCTAAACCTTCTCTATTGTAAACTGAATAAGTATATACCCATGAGATATGTGGCTCTATTTTTTTCAAATTAATTATTATAAATATACTCTCAAGTACAATTCCATGAATGGTGTCATTCCCATTGTGGAGTTGTAGATATGGTAATACAGAAACATTACTAAAGGTATGTTTTCCCATATTCTCTTAATGAAATATAGAACAAAAAAAATTTCATATCTTCATATATTTAAATTATTTTCCAAACATACCCATGTATATGATGGTATAATACTACACAGATTCACAAATTATTATTGAATTCTGCCTAAAAGCTTCTACAAAATAGAGAGATGACATTAGAAGATCGATCATATATGATCATTGAAATTTTCCAATAAATATGGTTTATTTCCTCTATGAAAAAGTATGACATTCTCTACATTATACTATACTCTAGAATAGTAATTATGTGGTGTAACATGGTAAAATGGTTAATGATCACCCAAATAATTTCATAACCACTAAAACAGTTTGAAATTCCAATAAAAAATACAATTGACAATGAATCCCACTTCCATAGTAAATCCTTAATGGTTTTGGTTAAAGCTACAGGGACCAAGTTCTCTTCATTCACCTATTTACTAGAAATACACTATGAGATAGACACAAAAAATGAATCACTTCACGATTTCTCACCAAAAACAATGCATGAGGTCTTGGTTCAACTTCGCTACACATAGATATATCATTGAAGGGAATGTGTTGGACTCACTCAACACCTCCTCGTATAACACTACAGGTATGACTATCTATCCAAAAAAGATCATAATGTTCTCAACACCTTCTAAAAACACATTAGTGTAAAATTAAGTATATTCAGTCATTTAGGTACAAATTTCCATGTATCATACTAGGGAATCTCTCATGCATTTGAGAAGTAGTGGGTAAACAAAAAATAAATTAATTAAAAACTATTTCTCCCTCATCTAGTATGGTTAACTGCAGAACCATATATTTCTATAATTCTACCTTTATAAAATATGATTGTGTTTTTATGTATGGTAATCTTCCAACACATATCACTTTACTGTATTATAGTCAATCTTGAAGTATAATTCCTTTATAATCTTTCACCAATGTCTCTGCCTCAATTTAAGATCTATTTGAGTGAAGATGTAAGTAAGGAGTTTATGGTATATTAAGTCTAAAAAATACTAAAATAGAAGGTAATGTATCTGATTATTAAAAGAGATAATTGTAATTTATAGCTCCAAATAGGTGTCACATAGTTATTCTTATAAGTAATCATCTATAGGGACCCATAAGTAATCATTCCATGCCTCTATATCAACACAAAACCATGAAAAATTAATAATGAATAATAGAAACCCATGTACTCAGATCCACATTCTACTTGCCTTGGAAAAATTGAAATAATTAATTTCTTCTTAAAATCATCAATATATCTCTATAATTTCTATGAAAAAAATAATGGGATAATCCTTTTTGGTAAGAGAATTCATTAGATCCACAACCATATATAAATTTTCATGTAATCAAATATAATATGCAACCAATTGAAGAATGATTTATAAATCAATAATGATTTTAAATAGAACCCATGGAATCACTAAATTTATCATTGGTCATAATATTCTAAATCCTCTATATGATATTACATGTCCCAGGGAGTAGACCTATTTAATCCCAAACTTACATTTCCAGATCCTTATATAGACAAATTTCACTCAAAGATAATCTATGAAAATCATAAAATGCTCTGTGTTATTAACTTCAAAAGAAAATAGATGAACATTCCCTCGATGAATGTGGAAATGAAATAACTCAAAAAAGGTGTAAATATTTTGTTCCTAAGACATATGAACACTTTCATGTAATTTTTCATTTGAAATAGAGTCATGAAGAAACATATAATATCTATTCCAGTAAATAAATAATGTCTTTTGGGTATCTTTTTCGTAGTCCTAAAACCAAAGATAGTTGTGACCTAATATTAATCTCCAATAACCACATTTCCACATTATATTTTTCAAAGTGGTCATCCATTTACATCATGTGGTATTTTTTATTAATTATTAAAATATTCAAGAATTTATAATCACAAAAAATCATTAATCTCGTGTTCAACTACCCGGAGAACAAAATCATATATTCATAGGGGGATATACTATATCGGATTAATCCTTTTCCAAAATTTCCTCAACTATAATTTATCTCCAAAATAATAATCTATTACAAATAATAATATGTATAAAATATCATAATGATTCAAGGAAAAAAATTATTATAGAAATTGATCTATTGATGAGGCATAAATCAAGTTACATCCTCCATAAACTCCACTATATTATCCTCCATGACTGAAGGAAGATAATCATATGAATATTACACTATTAATAATAAATGTTCACAACCTCCTATGTGGTCTCCAATAATATCACTTCTGTGATCTAGTCATTGGTGAAGGAAAACATCAATATATAGGTCAAAGATAGGAGATAAAATGGAAAATGGGGGCAAATTTCATTTTAAAAAACTAATGGACAATAATACGATTTATATAAATTTTTTTATAAATGTATATAAAATAATCAAAGTATTGAATTATGAACAACATAATAATATTTAATAATAAAAGCGAAAAAATAATATGAATATTGATTTGAGAATAAATTGTTTAATAGCGTTTGTTGGATTAAGTAGATTATGAAATCAATGATTAGATAAAATAAATAATTAAAATTTTATTAAATAAATAAAATAAAATATTTGGTAAAGATGTTCAGAAATAGTACCCTCAGGTCTGCTACATATATAAACTCAGTCAATTAAAGATTAAATATATTAGTCTCTTGGATTTAACAATAGCCAATATACCAAAATTATTAAATTACTTTTAATGTAATACCAATAAAAGGATATAATAGACACTATATCATTAATGGTGAAGCTAAAAATATTGAAAGATTATTATGTTATCTTTTAAAGAAAAAAGTCAATAATACTTTAATCCCTTACATTTTTCTTAATAAGAACCAAAATTAAAGAAAGACGAGGAAGCAGATCTTTTAGCTTACTCTTAATTCTGAAAAAGAGTATGGAAAACACAATGGTTTAATGAGAATATATATATATATATATAATGATAATGATATTATAATTTTTTAATAATATAATTATGGGAATAGGTGAATTTCTAAATAGTGAGATTTGAGAGAAATTGGGCTTGTTGGAAAAAAGTCAGAGCTATATGTTATAGATGCATTGTAATTTGATAAGACTCCCAAGATATATATTTATAATCTTCAATGAAATTATAAATTTCCTAGAATTAATCATGTTTTAATTTCATTTCTATCTATATTCCATGAATCATGAATAACATTATTTTATGGGTGACTCGATCCATTTAAAGAATAATAAATCATCATGGCCAGGGAAATTTTTTAGGAAATTAAATTTCAAAATAATAATATTTATATTTTAAAATTATTTAATAGGGAATAATATTATCAAAAATAATATCAATTGAATTAAAAAATATATGAAATTTTTTTAATGAATTTAATTCAATCATTATTTTAATATCAATAATAACATATCAAGGGAAAAACACAAATAATGTATAGTGTTATTATATAAACATCAAAATTTAAATTTAAAATTACTCACTATTTTTATAAGATTGACAATATAAACAATTAATTTTATTTAAACTAAAAATATTATATAATTTGGAATAATTTCAGTAGACAAAAACATAGTTTTAGAAATAATTAAATCAATGGAAATAACCCAAAATTAAAATTTTGAGTTAATTGAGTTTCATACTGAAATAATATATGAGAATGAAGAATATATTTAATATTCACATAAAAGAGGTTAAAAATGTAAAAATAACTCTTATAGGAAGTATAGCATTAATATAAATTTATAGAAGCTTAACAAAATTAATCACTTTTTCATGGCATGTTGAAAATCAAAATATCATGGAAAATATAAAATATAGTAAACTGAATGTTTAAAAATTTCCATAATTGTTTAAGGTTTATTTTATATTAATTTTCAAAAAAAATAAGATCTCATACCTTTAATAAGGTTAATCATCAAAATATAGTTTCTATGTAAAGCTAACGTCTCACTTAATCACTTTTAATATGGGTAACAAGGAAATTCTATATCAAGCAGAAGGGTAAAAGATACACTCTTTTAATGGAATGAAAATAAATAATGCATTATATAATGGTCATATAAATATCTAAGCCATGGCTACATAAATATGTATAAACTTAATAATTAGTCTTCACATGAAATATAATCGTAATGTATAAGATACATAATCAACTTAAAGGTAGATTAATAGTTTCATAAATGTAATGTGTAAGCTGTGTAGGGGAAGAAAAAAAAGTTCATAACCTTCATGAAGGTAAAATGTATTTATATAATGGTATATATAGTGTTATGTAACGGCTAATAAAAGTTACATAAAGGTAACATAGATTTATATAAGGGTAAAAAAAAGATTCATAGAATGTATGAGGGTAATTTCATAGTTGCGATATGGTAACAGAAAAAATAAATTACCTATATAGTGGTAAAAAAATCCTTATAAATTTAAGAATATATTTTTAAAACTAACATAATGGTAAATAAAAAATAACAGAGTTTACACAGAGGTAAAATAATAACTGTAGAAATATAATTTCTCATAAAAATAATTGAAATAAATTGTTTTTAATAATATATAGATATATAAAATAAATAATTATTAACTAAAATAATTATATTAAAAATAGTATTATTTTAAATAAAATTTATGTTAAATTAAAAACTAAAAAAATTTAAAAAAATAACCAAATTTTTAATTATTAAAATAATAAAAATAAATATTTTAAAAATGTTTTTGATTATTAAAATCATTGAATGTTGAGAATCACATAAATCTATCACTATTTTAAGACCATAAAAATATTTAATAAAAACAAATTAATCCATAGTGAAGAATGTAAAATTATCCCATAAACATGGCTTCTCGTTCTTTGGGATTGGATTTTGAAACTTCTCTCCCCTTAGATTACCAAAAATATATTATATGTGTGGTTTTGTAAAAAGAGGAAATAATTAAACATATTGTTATCATCATCAATGATCTTTTGAGTCAGAAGAAGATAATGTTTTAAAAATATTTATGAAACTTTTAATATTTTAGAAAAAAAATTCAAATAGAAATATATTTTAAAAACAAGCGTTAACAAAACATTAAAAAATATTTTTTATAATAAAAAAACAAGATAAAATTTTTTATATGATAAAAAATTGAAATCTAAATTATATATTTTAGTACTATTTCAGAATTTAAAATATTACATCTATATTAATAAATTTGTATTGAGATATAAAAGAGATCATATCAATTAAATTAAAAAATGAAATAAAAAACATAGAAAAAATATTTTCAAAAATAATTTTCCTTATTATGGATTAAAAAATATGTTATAAAAAACAAATAAAATTCCCTATGATTATCAAACAATGTGTGTCATAGAGCCTCACTCACCATTCCAAGGATGGAAAATGGGTTAACAGACCCATTTAATACATTTCCGGATAAATCACAAATGGAATATGTGTTATAACCACAAAAACAATTTTTATCTAGAGGAGAATATTTTCATTAGACAATTTTAATCCATTCACATTTAAAAAGGTATGAAAGTATTTCAAAATAATTTTTTTAAAAAAAAATTTAAATCCATTTTGAAATTCAATTTCAAAATTTTGAAAGAGACAATACCTCCATGGTTATAATTATATTGAGATATAAGAGTAACAATCTAATCTTATCCAACTTGTATTTTATGAATTCAAATCAATCAAGAGGAAGGGGATTAGTGAATATATCAGTACGTTTAAAGTATTTTCAAACAATTTCATGAATGATATCACCTTTTTGAATATGATATAAATGAAAATGGTGAATCATGTCAATGTGATTAGTGAGCCTGTTTTTGAATTCATTTTTAGAAATATTTATTTCACTAGTGTTGTTAGACATGATAATAATGGAATAATATATTAGTCCAAGCACAAAAATTTTATTTTTTATCCATTTGACATGGGAGAAACAACTCATAATACCTATAGATAGTCAATAATTTTTTACTCCTAACTACATCAAAAGAGGATGAATTTTCAATGTACTGATGATTCTGACTAGTACTTTTCCTATATCATTGGAATCCAAAAAAATCATGGAAAAAAGAAATTTTGAAAATTGGTTTACTCATTATAAAATAATCCATGGTTTTTAGTTTCACTCAAATAATAGAAAGTTCTTTTGAGGTATTTCAAATTTTATTCCTTTGTATTGGATTGATAATTTCAACAAAGAACAATATTGAACATGTTTTCCAGATGAGTCTCATTAAGGTAAAGTAGACATCTAATAATACATCAATAAATATTATTGTGGACCAATTTACATGATTTATCCAAATATACATTTTAAATTGTACTCAGTGGAGATTTAATTTTCTTATAGGGATAAGTGAAAAAATTATTTATAAGTCCAATATTGTAGTTTATTTGGTTAAAAAATTGCTTTCATGATTTTATAAAATTTTAAAACAAAGGAATAATTTATATTATCCCTTAAAAATAATTTATAACTCTTTCTTCATTAAATCATAAAATTCATTACAAATAGATCATTTAGTTGAGACAAAAATAACATCTTCAACATGAATTTGAATGAAATAAATCATTTGATATTTTTATGAAAAGGGATGTAATCATATATTCCAATTTTGAAATAATCTAAAAAATGAAATTTAGTTGACATCTCATACCAATCCAAAGGATCCTGCTTTAAAAAGTATAGAGCTTTCTTTAACAAAAAAAATGAATTTTCACATTCAAGATTTTCAAAACTAGTTTCTTAGTAGAAAACTTCCTGAATACATTCATTTATAAAATCAATTTTAACATCAATTTGAAAATAATTAAATTAAAATCAGTGGAAAATTACCACAAGATTATAATAGACTCTATTTGAGAAACAGTTTCAAAGGATTCACTACAAATAATATCTTCTTCTTGATTATAGCTCATAGAAATAATATGAGCCTCATTACAAATAACATTTCATTATTTGTTTTGTTTTTCTCATAAACCCACTTTTTTCCAATAATAAGTTGATAATTGGGACATTTCATGAGAGAAAAATGTTGTTCCTTTGAAATAGGATAAAATATTATGGCAGAGAATGTGTTCAATTCTCATCATTAATATAATTATAATGGGAATTATGTATGAGGTGACATAAAAAATACTGATCATTAAACAACTTCTATATAAAATTATTAAATCCTAAAAATTATACTACATTATGAAATTTTTTGTTGTTCTCATGTCTATGGATTTAATGTTTTGACTAAACTATTTTTTTGGATTTGGATCTTTAATATTCATGATTTTATTGTATATCACTTTAAATATCATTCAACGATGTTTAGAGGAATATCCCTATAATATATCCGAAGAGTGTTTCCTTTAGTACCAATATTTTGGTTTCAACATTATTAAAAAAATAATTAGTGACATGGAGAAATAATTTTTCATCTCATATGATTCAATAATAAATATTTTGGAACCCCAAATTCTTTGGAAAGTGAATTTATTTTAATCAAATTACAACAAAGATGATTTATTTTTTCAGATATATATATAATATTTTCAATTATATTCATAACCTTGATGGTTAAATTCATAACAATAAAAAAAATTAGAAATACATTCTATAAAAGTAAACTTTTTTTCATGGTTGGAAAAACTATATTTTTTTTAAAAAACTTAACCATATTTATTTTAAATATCTATTTAGGAACAAAATATATTATTCAGACTGTGTTATCCTAAATTTAAAGGACAAATAGAGTTTTTATGATATTTAATTTTAAATTAAAAAACTCAGTATTTGGTCCAAAATTTACTTTTAAAGTAAAACAATCATTTTCTTTTAAAATGATCATTTTTAGAAATACGACGTCTTTTTTTCATTTTTCGATCAATGGGTTTTCAATGGTGGTAATAATATATTTGGGAATTAATTCCTATAACCAAGAATATCGTACAAAGTTAAATAATATGAATATGAAATACAATAATAATAAGATATATAATAATGATAAAAGGAAATTTTATAACTAACGTCAATTCAAACCTCAAAATTTTTCAATAGACACTTGAGAATTGTTTCTTTTGATTTGAATATTGATATTGAGTCTTTTATATTGCTCTATATTGAAAATATTAGATATTTCTTGTCTTTCAAAAAATATTATTAAATTGATAATAAAACTTCTTGTGACCCTTATTTTTTAAATTTATGAAATTCAATTCTAGAACATCAATTTTGTCTTTATTTGGGGAACTTTTATCAATTTGTTTTATTCCACGGACTTTGGAAGTGTTTTTATTGATTTTATTGAATTAAATTTCCTATTTCAACTATTTTTCTAGAATATATTCATTATTAAATTCTTAATATATTTAAAACAATTCAATTTTTGTGATCAATTTTTTATGATGTAATAATAAAGAAATCATTTCTATTTAAACCATAATACAAACTATTCCTTACCTTCCAGTCATTTAACAAATTTCTATATAATTGGTATTTCAATTATCATCCATAATATTTATTGTTTTAAACCATTAATTGTAATTATTTAAAATATATATTTAATATATATAAGAAATGATAACATTTTATTTCTTCAACAGGAATAATTCATTCCATAAAATTAGGAAAAGACAAAAAAAGATTCCATTGCAAAAATTGATGTTGAAAACTATTACTAATTAAAATAGAAAATTATATTAATAAACACAATTATTGAATCAAAATTATTTTTGATAGAAATACAATGTACTCATTTGATACGAAATACAGGTCAGGGATTGTAAATAAAATTTTAATAGGGGTTAATTTTATTTTAAAAAATTAAAGGAAAGAAACAAAAATTATAAAAAAGTTATTTATAAAGAAATTAAAAAATCATAGTATTTTAAGAGAAACAATATAATAATATATAATAATAATAATGGAAGAATATTAAAATGAATGCTCATTTTTATAATTTATTTATTAATCTATTTTGATAGGGTAAAAAATTATCCATTGAACAATTCAAAGAAATAAATAAATTAAATTTAGGAATATAAATGAGACAAGATATTTGGTAAGGTTGTTTTTAAATAGTACCTGAAGGTACCCAAATGTATACCACCTCAATCTCTTTAGGATTTAATATATTATTCCCATGGATTTATTGATAAACAAGATAGCCAGCCAATCCCTTTATTTATAGGTTATATCTTGAAACTAGATACAATAGACACTAGAACATTAATGTTGAATCTAGGAACCTCTAAATAATTTTACTTTTTATATAGAAATAAATAAAGATAGGTTAATATTGATCCCTTATTTAAATTTTTGTAAGTACCAAAATAGAAGAAAGGTGAGGGAGATCATATTTTCATCATATCCACAATTCTCCCAAAGAACATGATGAACACAATGTGAGAATGATAATATTGATAGATTGAGAAGAATATGAAATTTTTATCCCAAACACATTGAAGGGATAACAGTATTTAAAAAAGTGTATTGAGAGTAATTGACCACGTTGTAAGAATGGATGACTAAGGAGATATAGATTTTTTGTTATTTTCCATTCATCCTAAGGTATTTATTTACAGCCTTCAATTCTTTTGGAAATGTTCTATAATTAGTTGTTCCACTATGTAATTGCATTTCAAATTCCATGAATATTGAGTAATTTTATTTATATTCATGCATGTGTCCATTTAATGAATAATAACTCAATAATAATAAAGAACCCTTTTGGAAATTAAAATTAATAAAAATGATGATATTATTTAAAAATTATCAAATAGGGAAATAGATATTCCAAAATATTATAATTTTAATAAAATATTTTGGAGTAAGTCAAACTAAATTTAAATCACACATTTGAAAGAATTACATAAAAATATGTTAATGAAAAAACTATCACATAGAGTTATTCTATAAATTTCCAATTTCCAATTTTATGTAACAATAAATATTTATACATTTGATATCATCAAACTATAAATAACTTTTAATAAAAAAGTAATTTTGAATCACTTCATTAGAACTAAAATGATTTTAGTGTTAATAAAATCTATCAAGACTTATCAAATTATATAATTCAATTATTTTTTGTTTCAAATTGATTAACCATATGAAAATAAAAAAATATTAAATCATTATATAAAAAAGATTAAAATATTGTCAAAATACATCCCAAAGGATCTAAAGAATTACTATTAATTTATATAATCATAAAAAAAATTAAACACATGTTATCATCATAAGAAAATAAAAAAACCATCAAATTCATGAAATAGTGTAAACTGAATATTTCAATATTTTCATAACTTCATAGGGATTGTTTTACAGGCATGAATAAACGTATTAGTTATATATATTAACTTCTATAATGGTAATATTCAAAATATACTATATATGAAAAGTGACATATTTTTCTAGAACATTTCATAAGTGTAACATGAAAAGTATATTGCATTCATAAGCGTAATAGATATGCATGTTATATAAAAAAATCATGAGTTGTGTACTGTTTTAATATATAACTCTATGAGGGTAACATGGAAAATGTATATAAGTAACAATTAGTTTTCATTAAGGTGTAATGGTGACATCTAAGATAAATGATCCATGTAATCGTTGCATAATAGTTATGTAAAGGTAATGTATAAGTAGTGTAATTTTGGAAATTAAATTTCATAACTAGTATAAGGGTAGAACATATTTACAAAAGGGAACATGCATTATTTTGTAAAGGTATACAGAAGATAAATAAGGATAACATAGAGTCATGTGAGGGTAAAATATAAATTTCATTACATGTGTGAGGATTCCATCAAAGATATGTAATTTTAAGAGAAAAGATAAATTCAATTTGTTACAGTAAGAAGAAATTTATGTAATTGTAAAGGCAGCTTCTGAAAACACATGTAATGGTAAATAAAAAATAACACATGTCTTGTAAGGGTGAAAGGATTTCGACCAAAAGTAAGAGTCTATTAATACTGTTCATGATACTATACACTATATCTTAAAAATCATTTATAAGAAAATAATTATAATAATCTCCTATATTAGGTAATTAGTGTACACCTCTACAGAATTAAAATATAAGATTAACATAACTAAAAAAATACTTATAAAAAAATATAATAGATGTAAATGAAATTCACAGAATCATACATTCTAACTAGACTCCCATCGAGTCAAATACAGATAAAATAAAATAATGAACAAAATATAATAGAGGACCCACTAACAGCCCATAACCTCACCTCAAAACTATCAATAAATTATGTCAATACACTTTAACATGGAACATTGTGAAACCCCTTATCAGTATTTCCAAATAGACATAATGTCTATATGTGCACTATTGTGTTTGTGAAGATTATGAGAAAAATACATTTATAGGGTCTCTCCAAGTTCCCCTTATATATGACATCATATATATATACTTATTTGTGTATGTTTGTTAATAAAATTAATAATTGAAACATATTGAAAATAAGCATACACATTGTATAAACATATACTTACAAAGCCACCACAAAACCTGACCACACTGATTCTGATCACCTCAACTGAACCATGTCAATCATAGTCCCAGAAGAAGGTGGATACTGAAGGGAATCACTTACTACCATTTTTATAATTATAGATTTTAATATGTGCTATATGAAACATTGAACTCTAAAATTGTGACTATGTCCATAAAATTTTATTTAACATAATGGAATCTCTATCAATCTAACCATATAAGCTAAATACCATATGGAATCCCGACATCTCATATGATCTGACCCTAGGCATAAAATGTCAAATGGAATCCTAGAATATTTATAGATCTAATCGTAAATTCATTATAATTACAAATGGAATCCCAAGTCATGATTGATCTAACCATGAGTGTCAAATTTAATATGGTGTCTCAGAATCACTACCAATTTGAATATAGATGAAAAATTCCATATGAAATCTCATGACATTGATTAGACGTACAATCAAAATCCAGTGAAATATATCTTGGAAGATGATCACCTATGAGATATAGCTCAGCACCCAACATACCTAGGGCCCACGTAACCATTGTCTCCATAACAGCAATAATATTTTGGAATAATTAAAAGGTTAAAGGTAATCACAACACTTTGAGTAGCTCTCAGGTAGCACCCCACAAATAATTAACATTATGTAACATGGCTAAAATCCTATTCCCTAGTCATACATCACTGAAATCTAAAGTTCAAGTCCAATTTTCAAATCAAATTTATTCTTTGTAATATCTCTCCATCACAGACCTCATCACATAGGACACAACACTCTAAATACATCATCATATTTATCTTAAACAAGTAGAGAAAAAATATAGGTTCCTTGTACCTAATACCTCCATTCTCCACTGATAATAACATATACCACATAACTCTATGGTGATTTCATTTTTAATAAGCTACATTATGCCCTGGATTTTAAATTCAAGTCCAACTCCCCTTCTAATTTCCCATGTCATCTTTCCTATCCCAATACCCAAGGACAATCCAAAGTCAAAAACACTCAAGGCCCATTAGCCAATCATTAGAAATTCATATGAACACAAATCCCATTACCCATTATTAGGCCCCCATATCACATATCCCATAATATAGATCTTTATCCTATCATTTATTCGTAATTATCCTTACCAAACCATATAATTCCCTCGAGGACCTATAAATCTTACCTTATGCACCAAATCCACTATTATCCATAAAAGGGGGGTTATTCCCATCCTCACAAGACATAAATAGAAATCACAACTATCTCATATTACCTCAATACCATCACACCATCTGTAATATATTTAGGTGATCCGTAGATGTTTATTCAACACCCTTCTTGAGCCTCAGTATCAATATTGTCCCTAGAAAATTCCCCATCATCTTCACCCCTTAGAAATAGTGTCACTGAAATGTTTTAATTCACTCAAACATCACCTAAAAACCTTATCCTTGACTAAGAGACACTAAGACACCTAATTATTTTACATTAGGAACTCACAATCCCTATACATTAAAAATTTAACCGAAATTCCAATCCAATCATGAAAAATAATGCATAAAAATGTATATTGTTATGTATCATTGTGACCTCCCACCTCAAAACAATAGTCCCATATATAGTGACTCACACCCATCCCTTCACCAAGCCCTAAAACACTCATTCCCGTATCTTATTACATAACGATGAAAAAAAAAATTATAAAAAAATTAATTAATTAAAAATTAAATCCAATGATGAATGACCATCAAAAACTCAATGATAATTTTCTTACAGATTTAACCATGACTAAAAGTATGAAAGACTATAATGAACTCATGTAACCTCTATAAAATAAATCCCTACACACATACATATTATCCATCTCCAATTTATTCAAATAAAACAAAAACTCCAAATAAAACCATATAAAAACATACATCAAGTGAAAAATTTTCAAAATAATTTCTGCACTATTCATCAACAGAATCTATATAGAACTTGTTAAAGCCTCATAATTTATGGATGATTAAAGTATTGTCTTTTGGAGTTGTCAATAAAATCCTTAACCCTGATAATTAATAAACCATTAGAATCCATGACAAATAATATTAATTAAATTATTGTAACAATAAAACACCTAAGAAGAACCTCACAAACCAACACTGTCATGGTGGATCCCTTGAAAGTAAAAAATAACAGGAGGTACTAGCTGAATATAATTTTCTCAATGCCCCATTTCTCCAAAATTTTGAATGTGTTTAGCATAAAAATATGGTTTTATCGTTTTTAATTTAATGTAGTTTGGAGAACTAATGTTATATGACCTTATGGGACATGGTGAAATACCACACTCATTAAATTTAATTATCACGTGACCAAATTTTTCATTACGCAAAAACTATATCCATAAAAAAATTAAAACCCCATTACCACACATTTATAATTTCCCCAAGATACATGGATTTCATAATAGTGAAACTCTCCCCCACTATAGAATGATTAGGGTTTATCGCAAAAAACATATTCATATGGATCACATCCTAATGAAATCCATAAGATCAAAATTTATTTTGATGAGGTATAAATCCCTCTAATTTCATCCTAAATTTTATTTTTTACTCAATTAAATGATCCAAAGGTTTTAACTAAGGATCAACATGTTTTGGGGTTTTTACAGGGCTCCGAGATCAAATTTTTAGAGAAATAGGTTTGGTTCAAGTATAGCGCACATATAGTACATGTTGTGACCCTCATATATATGGGTCACAAGAGGTGAAAATGTTTATTTAACTATAAAATAAATGAAAATTTTATATTTAAAGACAAATAGATATATTTCATAGGTTAATCGCACTCTGTGTATAGAAACGGGACAAGGGGTAATCCTTAACTAGTGTCCAGTGCCTGGTTGGAATGTGTTTTAGTAATATGTATGGGAAAACTATACACCCATTAACATGTAAGAAATATCCATTTTTTCTATTTCTCCATTTAAACATTAAAACCTTATCCATTTTTAATTTTTTTTACATTAGCTCTTTCCAATGTTAAATTCCACCTCCAGTTCATCCAGGATTGGTGATATCTTCTTCCAACAACATCTGAATCAAACATTGTCAGTCTTGTTTGAAAACTCTAGGTAAGTTTGTTAATAATCGTATTTATTTTTCTCAATTTCTCGAACAATCATCGGAACTATCTTCATAAATGCTTGTATACCATATTTTTTAGGAATTATTTCATTTTCTCTAATTTTTCCAATTCCAGAATGAATCTAAAGCTTATGTTAGATGATGATTCGTCTATCAGTATCAAGTAGGTGGTATAGAAATTTTCCAAAAATTTCCATCATTTATATTATAAATCATTTTTTAGGAATAGTGATTTCCAAATGTCACTAATAAAATCTAAAATTTCTTAAATTTAGTTTCTACACCTTGATAAAGATACACCCATATACCCTTGATATTTTCGTAGGATGATGACTTTAACTAAAAACACCCCTTTGGTGGCATTATATATGTTACCTTGAAACATTTTCTATTCCATTATGACAAAACCACAAATAATGTTTGGGTTTTATTTTCAATTTGGAATCAAATGAAAAAACTAAATTAAATAAAAATATAAATGTAATATTAACTTTGAATGGGGAGGCCATTTCACTTGACCTTCTTAAATTGGGAATTATTTCCACAACTAAATGGAATTAAAGAAAAGATTAAACATGGTTATGGGTCTTATTATCACCATTATATACTATTACAGGATGTCCTATATTGGGAAATAAATTAGGTTCCCAACTTGGGTTTTCATTTACTAAATAGAGGAATCCAACTGATTCAATGATGTGTCTTCCAATAGTTGATACCCCTCTAATATTCATTAACTTTCTTACATTGAAGAACTCTCAAGGATTGGTCCATGGACTCATTTCCTACTTTATCTAAAAAAAATTAATTCCATGGATGATCTCTTTGGATTTGGATATATTTATTTGGTTGTGGATCACTTAAAATTACCTCATCGGCCTCTATTCAAGTCATGTCTGAGGCTACTTAAGACTTATTCCTATGTATTGGAAGTATTATTATTATTATAGTGGTACAATACTAGGGGTACACACTGGAACTTTTACCCATCCCTCTTATCTCCAAAATATCTTTTGATGGTTGTATGTTTGTTTGAACTTTTGGGGTCGTGGTTTTAATATTAGGATATTTCAATTGGAAACCATGGTTATATGCCTTATCATCAAGATATAACATAATATATATCTGTGTTTGTGTCTGTATGTGTTTGGGTGTATGTTTTGATTTTTAAATAATTTTATTGGTTAAATACATTGTATCTTTTCCCAAAGAATGTATGATCGATCTACTATCTCTTAAGGACCCCGATCTCAAAATGCATTATATTTATGTCAGTTATTTATTTTTATTATAAATATTCTCTATTCATCTCATATTAACTGATTTGATTGCATTAGAAGTAATTAGTAGTGACATATTGAGTTTTACACACATCTTATTCAGGCCATTGATTGGTTCATAGATAAAGGTCATAGATGTAGGTAGGGAGAATCGGAAGCACTAGATTATGGATGGTTGACATTTATTCTAGGACGGGGATTGGTAGAAGATGAATTATCCAAGTTATTAGGATTATTGTAGAGGTATTTCGGAACATTTATATATATATATATAAATTATAATGTTATTGTGTATCCCACTTCCCTTTTTATCCCTTATATTATTTTTGGTATAGAATCATGACCTCAACCTTTAGTATATGACATGGGATATTGATGTGTCTGTTAAATCAATCTGGAGAATTTAATTCCATTTTCTCCATTCATTATGTTCCTAATATTTATATATTATACACTATTTTTTCCACTCTAATTATTAGGGTATAGTCTCTCCACCACACCACCATTGACCCTTAATGTTATTTAGTAGCCACTAGTGTACGAGGGGGAACGCTTGAGGCCATGTAGCCATCATTTTGGGACAGTTATGAGTGGATCAGTATCATGAAATCCCAATGTGGTATTAGAGTGATTTATATTCATTTTATTACTATTTAATGTTGGTATAAAGGATATTATTTTGTGTCATAATTTGGTATTGAGCCTATTCACATGAGTAGTGACCCCACGTAAAGGGAAAATCCACAATTCTTATAATGATACTTGTTGTACAATATTTTTCCAACCACACTAGTATAATTTCAATGTTGGATGGTAAATATAATTTATGGATTTGTATGTGATTATGTATTTCTACCGTTTCTTTGTATGGAATGAAATTATTTTTCAAGAATCATTATGGGGACATGATGAATCATACTTCAACAAAATTTCATTCCATGTTAAATTTATTTCTTATATTTCATTATTCATCTTGTATGTTCCTTACATTTTATGATTATAATAGTAAAATATTTATTATTGAAAAAGGAAAAGTAATTGGTCACCTAAAGTGTGTTCATCGACCTAAATGGTGTTTTCTTTCAAATATTGATGGTGACCCCTTAAATAAACAATTATCACTCATTTGGCCAATGTAATTTCAATTACAAGAGTTGAAGTGATAACTTGTCTTGATTACATGGATTATAATAGTAGTTTATAATGTTTTCACCTTCATTAATTGGCAATGATGATCCATTGAATCCAACCATCGTATATTAACTCATTACTTTTGGAGAACAAATATACGATTCTCATTGCAGTTGCATGAAGTGACAATTGTAACTTATAATGTTATTACATTTTAACATGGGAATGGTAACTACTCCAATCAAACCATTGTATGTATATATGAATTAACATACCAATTTCAAATTCTAATTTTGAACAAAATGGTTATAATTAAATAGATAATTCAATTGACACAATAAGGATGTTTTCATTGATAACAAACAACTTCTACACTATATAATGAGACCATTACTGTGAAATATTGAACCATGAAAAATACTTGACATTTTTTTTGGGTTGTGGGAGTGTATCTTATATATCTGATTGGTATTCTTTGTTTTATAATTTCAATTGGTAGAATTATATTTTCATTGTAGATATTTTCATCCATTATGGACTCTGGTCTAATTCCACGAGGGTGGTGATGACCATGCTCTAAAAGTAGTGGGACCTGAACCACTGGTATTGGCTCCCATAGTACCCCATGTGGTGCCTCTAGTTAAACCTAGTTTGGAAATCAATGATCAGATTCAATAATTTTTCCCTTAGTTAGTGAATCACATGTAGGAAACTCTATGTCTTATACCAAATTTTTTATAATTTACTCAAGAGTTCTAGAAATAGTACCATCTATGCTTTTAGGAAGAAGGTATTCCCTAGGTTTGTCAGTCATATATAATGTTTATGATTTATTTATTTTAAAATCCAGACACACCAATAGAAATATTGTGATTATTTTGAGGTATATTCATAAAGGGTTTTCTAAGAGGTGTTGGGATATTTTTACCTAGGAATATCAATATCATGTTATGTTTTTAAGGGATTTCAAATCGAGTTTCTATGGTTTTTTCTTTCCAGAGATGCTGATAGTTGATCAAGATTTAGATTGTATTCCCTTTGAAGAAGTAAGGTTTTCCATAATAGACCACACATCTCAATTCATAGAAATTAGATGATTTTTTCCTACTCTCTTTGATGATAATTTTTCGAAATATATGGAATTTGGGGATTAGAACAGGTATACGATCCAACCACTAGTAAATATATACCATTTGACACTTGTTTCAAAAATAAAAAATCACACCCTCATACACAAGAAAACCATATGGAATTCTAAATGTGTGGGTGAGAGTAGTACATCATGAAGGTCGGGAAGTAGTTTGACTAGTGGTAGGAAGCATACCTTAAACATTAATTGTAATTATAATGATAGCCAAAGTATCATTACTAATAGAAATGTGGTATCACATTAGTGTGGGGGAATATGAATCCCTTGTATATTAGATACATATTTGAGTGTAGATCATGTTATTGAATGGGTCATATATTGTGGTTTTGTAGGACCTTTTCGTTGATTCCAAGTAAGAGAGAATATTCTCTGATTCTAGGACTTGGAGAAAGATTTGCAGATCCTCCCCTGGTTGGAAGATGTATGACAATCGACCGATGATACTGAGGGGTGGTTGTGGTCATGGAATTAAATCTTAATACATGAAGTTATAGTATAAAAGACCTTATTAGTGTAGTCAGCTTATAGCTCAAGACCAGAGATCAAGCTTGGTAAATGTAGAATAATACACACTTGAGGAACATAGTGAAAATCCATCTATAGTTTGAGGTTCAATTTTATTATCCTCTACTCTGGAGACTTCTTTATTTGATGGATCTGCATCAAACTCCATTATTTAGTTACCTTTTATTAAATGTCTTCAACATGAAATTTAATACATCTATGGTGTTATTTTTATTAACACGCCATTATGGGTATAGCTTGAGATCATTCACTAGTGCAGGGAGTGTCCCCATGAGGTAGGATGGTATCATTTCCTCAAGAATTTTTTCAACCTCATTATCCATATCATTGATGTAATTATTGTAATATATGGGTTAGTACCTAATCATGTCTGTATTTATTTTTAACATTATAAGCCATCTTTTATATAACTTACTGGTGGTAATTATATTAAACAATGTTAGTGGGTTTTCTAGAATTCTTTATCTTGATAAGAACATTATGGGATAGGTGAAGTGCCAGATCAGAAGGCCATTATTTTTCCAAATGATCATAGAGTATGTCAAGATGAAATCCCTCAAGTGGTGGATAGTTCCACAAATATATTCCAAAAAAATATTTCTACACCAACTCCTAATGGATGGGTAAAGTTCAACCTAGAGCTAATAATTTCAGAAGTACTAGTATAAATTCCTCTCTATAAGATGGATTCTACCAACCCAAATGAAATCATGAAATAGTTAGAGGACCTATAATATAAGGGGATTATCTTACTAAGTACATCACATTAGGGATCATGGATTCTTTTTCTAGGAATGCTTGTGGGGCCATCATGATCTTTTTGGATTCCTAGTTTCTAAATGAGGTTACAGTGAATAACTACTGTTAACTACCTTGTATAGGATACCTTTTAGGCTAAGTATAAAGAGATATTGATTTCTCAAAAATTTATTTGTGGGTGTAATATTATTATGTAAGTCGTAGGCCCTTGGATATACCACATATATCTTTTTGAAGAAGATCTTTCAATTATGATTATTTAGTGCCATTGTTTCTCCCCACGAACAGTCCAAAAGACGTGATGGCATTGATGAATCAAGCTTCCCTCTTTTACTTAGATTTAATTGTGGTATTTTATGTGTATGATATCATGGTGTATTATCAGACTCAACATGATCTTGGAAAAATAACATTGAAATTATATTGAGTAAACAGAGAGGGAATATTAGATTTCATAATATCATATAATTTCACCTATAGTGTGATAATGTGTACTAATTGGGTTATGTTATAATTGAATAAATGGTATATGTAGATCCAAGAAAGGTGAGATCTATAGTTTCCTAGAAGAATACCAAGAAAATTTTTTATATTTAAATTTTCATGGGGATATCTTATTACTATTATATTTTTTTTTTGGATTTATAATTTCTTGAATAATATATTATATTATTTTACTAGAAGGATATTATTTTTGAATGTTACAAATATTTTGAGAAGGTCCTTCCAGATTTTAAAGGAAGGATGACCTCAGTACTAATCCTAATTCCACCTAATCTTCTCAGAGGGTATATAGTTTATTGTGATTCATCATTTATTAGTTTATGAGATATTTTAAATCATGGTCATTGAGTATTTTTTACAATTATGACTACTTGAGGCCTTATGAGTGTAATTAATGGATTCATGGTCTCGATATAATTATTGTTTTCCATGTGTCAAGTTGAGGGGGATACAACTTATTGGGGGAATGGTTAACTGTTTGAAAGGATCAGTAAATCCCCAAATATATATTCACATAGCATGATGTGAACCTTTTAAATTGAATATGGGTTAACTTCAAACTATTTATTCTGATCTTCCTTATATTCTAATGAATGTAAATGTAGTGCCTGATTCTATGAGCAAGAAGACTGAGACACGATTAGTTCACAAATCTTATAGTGAGTAGTATATGATGGATCTATTTTCTAAAATGAATATTGATTCCTAGAAGAATCATGGGATTTATTTACTCATCGACCTATTTATGACTTCGTTGGTTATGGATTTAGTGAATATGAGGTAGATTTCAAATCCAAGAGGATTGGTTTTATGTTAAAGTGTTACTAGTAAAGACCCATTTCCTGGATGGGACATTGATGATGATGAAATCTTCACTATCCTTGGATGTGTCGGAGTACCTAGAGATATGTTAGATTATTTTATTCAGAAGTATCATTCTTCTATTTTGGAATTACTCCATGAACTTATGAATATGCTCAATTATTTACACTATTGGTAACGGTGTTGAAGTGCCCGGATCAGTGTGAATCACTGAGAGGGGGAGGGGGTGAATCAGTGATCCCTTAAAACATGTTACTAATTGATTCCTTATCAATTAAACATCTATGGCTGGTTAAAGCCTCAATCCACTCTTCTTGTATCTCTCACCTTTCCTCGAATGATGCAGTAAATGTAAAGGCACGGGACACAAGTATTTACAAGGTTTGGCACCAAAGGCCTACGTCCTTGCCATGTTGGTTATACACCCCAACATGGTTTCTTCCATTATAATCTGTTAGTATAACAATGGTCGATACAGAGTCCCACTATATCTCTCCTGAGTCCCACAGGAGGGTATTTATTCTGCATCCCACAGTGTTACCAGAGTCCCACTGGCCTGCTCTAGAATCCCACTGAAGACTTCTTCCACCCTAAGTCTCACAGGGGGGCTTCTCCTGGCTCCTCGAGTCACATGAGTAGCTCTTCTCCACTTTAAGCTTCTTCAAGTATCTTCAGCAGTCTGGGATAAAGACTACTGGCCTTTCTCTTCACTTCTGATCACTTGATCAGTTCTTCTCATCTTGCTCTAGATTTATCTCCTTCTTCTCAGGATGACATGGCTTCTCTCTTCAAGAATCTCCAATAGCCTCTGATAAGGTCTGTTGGTCTTGCTCATGACTTCTGATCACTTCAGTTGATCAGGCTCTTCTCAATTACTGAAAACTCAGGCAGCTGATGTCTTTAACTTCAGTCTGGCTCCAGTCTCACTTCATCACAACTTCATGCACTGAGTGCATGGCATCTCTGCTTCCTCATGCACTGACTTCATGGCCTCTCAAAATATTCTTCAAGAACTTTTAGTCTTGGACAACTCAAAATGCACACAAGAAGATTCACCTTTTTCACGTGTGCACGTGCATGCATGCAAGCATGCACTCCCCTTTCCTTCTTCTTGGTGTGATAAACCCCCAAAGGGTGTAGTCTCTTTAAGCACACACCTACTCCTTGTACTTCACACACTTAATTCAATTTTCTTACACACTTAAAAGTGTGTTATACTTTAGTGTGGATATCCTCTTCCTTCTTCTTCTAAATGTGTACACACTTTACTTGTGCACACACAAAGGTTCAGCCTTCACATGTTTAGCACACACAATCTACTTTATTGTGGCTACACTCCTTTTGCATCAAACTTTCCCATGGCCTTCTTGTTCTTTTGCACTTAGCATGCACACACAAAATTTTTGATCTTCACATTGCACACAAGAGATGCAAGTCTCGGCCTTAACTTCTTCTTGCACACATAACCCGTAGGGTTTCTTACTCCACCGAAGCTCCTGCCTTAGTGAAGGCGCGCAAGGGGTGCGACCACTCTTGTCTTCAAATTCTGCGCAAGGTCACAAGGGTGCAAGGCACACAAGGCTCTTGGGTGGCTTCTGCCGTGCAGGGTTCAAAGACCACAAGCGCACAGGGTGCAACACCAATGTGGGCGCGCAAGTGCAAGGGCACAAGCAGCCACGCAAACACCTCCTGCCACTCAAGTCCGCGGGCAGAGAGGGATGCAACCACGGGCGTGCAAGGATGCAGCCACGGGTCTTCCTGTCGTGCAAGGAAGGCGTTCAGGGGACTTTCCCTTCACCTATTTCGCTCAAGGGGTGCGCAAAAGGAACCTCACGGAGCCAAGGGGTGGCTCCGGGCTTCTCAAATTCTTCGCGAGGCAGAGAGCACTCACGGGACTCCTCAAAGTTTCAGAAAATGAACAGAGAGCCTCGACCTCTCTTTTTATAGGCAGAGGGATGCCTCATATCTTCCGCGGGATATAAATCCGAATTCCCAAAATTCTAGGGTTTTCAAGATTCTTCAAATCTTGATTTTATCCTCTGTTCTCCGCAGGTTCGTTATTTTTCTTCTTCTTCACGTGCATGCATTTTAGAACGTTTTCATGGCCTCCTTTAAGTCGATTCATGCAAAACATAAACCCCACATGGCCTCGGCACTTCGTTTGCCTTGGCCTTCTTCGAAAATCTTTTCTCGTTGCATGTGTGAGTATTTTTATGCATGTATGAGTTCCTCATGGCGAGACGAACTGGAAGGTGTCTTTGGATTGATCAATATTGGTCGGGAGCTCGAATTCTTCATTCAGGAGGCCTCTGGTTCAGCGGCGGCTTCGCGGGGTGGTCTTCGGCTGATCTCGAGGAGGACAATATGGCAGCCATCAGATCAGCCGTTTAATAACATTTGGACAGCCTCGATCAAAAGATCGCATGCGGGATGCGATGATTAGTCCAGATAGACCGCGTGATCAGATGAGCGGACAGGATCACTTTCGCGGTAAAATCCCGCATCCCACATCGAAATGGATCCCGGTTTTTCCGTAGTTTATCAAACTCGCAATCCCCGCTCCATGTCAATTGAACTTCTCCCGTCTCGGTGCCGCCCCGCACCGAGTTCTCCTACGGGCACGCTCTTGCGCCCACCCCTGCCACTCAGGCACGCCACTGGAGCCCATATGCTTCCTCGGGCGTGCTCCTCGCACTCACGCTACGCAGGGCTTGACACTCCCCTGCGTGGCCCACGGCCCCGGCCTCTCGAGCTGGCCCCATGGGATCCCCCTTGGGCGTGGCGACCTCAAGTTCCACAGGTGCCTTGGGGTTGAACCCTTAAGGCTGGCCCTTGGTGGCTTCCTTTTTGCTTGAGGAAACACTAAGTACTTTGTATACAAACAAAGTAACCAACTCAACATGCCAAATGCCACTTCAAGACCCTCTTCTTAATTTCCTTTAGAACTCCTCCATTCTTCATTTCTTCTCTTCTATTATCTATTTCTTCTCCATTAGAATTCCTCCAATTATTCTTCAACATGAATTCAATTCTTAGGAAAGGAATTATTCTTCCACCGAGCTACTTAATCAAATAAATATTCAACAAACTTTATTGATCTAATCAGAGATCAAGTTGGATCTTCTTGATATTCACATGCACTAAGTGACAGTTCATGGACTTCATTAATCCACATCATCCACTTAGAACTTGTGGATGGATCTTCTTCGTCTCCTCATGCATTGTCAATACAATGCATGGTCTTCTAATATTATGATGACATTGTATCCAGTTGATACAAGTTCTTTGAACTTAAAGACCAGCTCATCAATCGTCTGATGTTCCATCATCATTCATTCGTCAAGTGTTGTCACTTAGTAACACCTTGATACAAGTATTGAAACATTAAGATCAGTTCTACAATCGGCTGATATTGTATGGAGAATGTTTCAACCATTACCTCCTATGCCACTTAGTGAATCTCCTAAGTGACATGCCTCTAAGTTCCATGGCCATTCTACATTCCTCACCAACACCATCACATCCTTTGTAATTCACATATTGAAACTCCTTGACATCCATTCATTCCATGACAATATCATGCCTCGTTGACATCAAATGCAACACAGTGCACTTCAATCTCCCCCTTTGTATTTGTTGGCAATACACTAGAGCACATATGATATGAATGGGTCAATATGTGTGCCAATATTTCTCCCCCTTATTGGCAATCAAATGCAAAGGTGTGGTGTGGTTCTCTTCAAAAAATCACTTCCTCCCTTTGAAAAACATTTTCTTCACAGCCACTAAGAGAGGGATGATGTCACATGTTCTCTTTACCAAAGAACCATTAGTAGATCAACTCTATGTCTGTGTGGGCTAACCGGGTGTAGAAAACAAGAGTGACGTAACCAAGATTATCAATGCTGTCCAACATTCACTATACATGTGAGATCATGCTTCAAGGGTTTTGAAATTTTTCAGATATAACAATGAATTGCTAAATCCTGCACATACTTCACAAAACTCATTAGAAAGTTCAGGTGCAAAGATAAAGCTCCCCCTTTCAACCATTTGTCTTCAATCAATACTCCCCCTTATTTGTCATGATGAATAAAATTAAGAAACATGGGATGAAAGTATGATTGGAATACCTTCACTTTTCTCAATATGGTATTAAATCTCAGAATCCCATCTTCTACAGATTGGCTCCCCCTCAAGGGAAGCACTCCATTCTTTCCAAAACCATCCTCCAGCTGATAATGATCATCATCTTCAATTCCCTGCAATGTTAGCACATGTAAATATAAGTGATTAGGGAATAAGATGGAACCTCCTTGGTTCATCAATGTGAACAACAAGGTTGATAAGATTCTCTCAACCGAGATGTCCCATTTTCACCATTCTTCACACTTGCACATTTGATATTCAATAATGTTTGTGCTGGTGTGGATCTTCAATACATCTTTATATGAAATATTCTTCTTCCCTTTTGCCTTAGCAATTGCCAGAACTTCATCTTCAGCTCTTTGTAGATCTTTGGCAAGTTGCAACTGATTTGGCCATATGACAGGTAAGTCACTTGGAAGTGTGGCCTCAGTTCTAGATATTCCAAATGGTTCCTTTAATGCTTTCAAGCTACCTTTCTTAGGAAACATGTTTTCAACCAATACCTTCTGCTTCATCTGGATTGATTGTCTGTTTGAGTCCAGTTTGCCTCTATTGAATTTCATGGCTTGTTTACAAAGATCCATGATATGTCCTTTCTTTCCACAGTAGAAGCGTGTTTTCTTCTTGGTGGTCCTTCGGGATGCATCACCCTTCTTGGATTTCAAATCCAAGGACTTATCTTCCGTTGACAAAATCTTATTGGGAGCTTTTTCATCTTTCTTCTTCTTGCTTCCCAAGGATTCTTTCTGATCCAGGTTTTGTGATCATTTCTTATTTTGAGCTCTGGATACAGTTGGAGATTGACATGTATCTTTTTGACCACTTTTTTCAAACATCACAGATGTTATCAAGAAATCCAAATCTATTTGCAGTAAATCGATGTCTATGGACCTGTGGATGTTGCCTCTTTTCCTCTGGCTTGTTCCCCCATGGCATGGGATTGCTTTGTGCTTTGACATTCAGTGGATTGTACCAACAATCCTTTGCATAGTGCCCATACTTATTACAACACCAACACTGACCCAAAAATCTTGACCTCTTTAGTCCTTCTGATTGTTGGGTACTTTTCTTGACTTTTTGTGTTGTTTTAGGAGATCTCTCTTTCTTCATTGTCTTCATCCATACATGTTTGGAATTATTCTTCCATCCTGCACTTTTTGTGGAAACACAATTAGAAGCATCAATACAAGATGGGATGGATGGTACCTTCTTCTTAGAAGTTGTTTCCCTTTTATTAGGGGATATCCTTCTTTTGGAATCATCCTGCTCAATTCATACTTGAGTAGCAACATTTCTTCTTTCAGCTGACTGGGAGGATTCAGCTTTGGGTGATTGGAGATTTTTCAATATCACCTATAGTTCTAATCATTTCATGTTGAGGGAGTTCTTCTCATCCACAACAGTTCTTAGCCTTCCTTCCCATTTTTCTTCCAGCTGTTTCATCTGGTCTTCATGCACATTCTTCGTTTCTTGCAATGAATTGTCCAGCTCCTTCACCCTTTTGACTTTATCTTCTAGTTGAGCATCTTTGAAAACCATTGAAACTCTGTGCAATTTTTCCAGTGCATAGAAAACTTCTTTGACCATTGCCTTAAATAATTCTTTCTCAGAAAAACTTTTTTGAAATTCTTCAGTACTGTCTTCATATCTTTCATTGCAAAGAGATATTGTTTCATATTTAGCCTTCACCAGCTTTCTGAGAGTGTTGGTTATGCCAACCCTTTTAGCCAATTGATCTTCCATAGAATTGTCTTCTTCTTCTAACTGTAATTTTTCATCTTGAAGATCAAGGATGCATGTAGTAATAAACATTGCCACTTCCTTGGGGACTGTCTTCTGAAGATATTTGAGTGCATTTTGAAGATCATTCATTCTTCCAAATTTATCACAGCTAGGACAGGCTTTCTTCATCTTCTTTGCCTGTTTCTTCCTCCTGTTTTTCAGATTCTTGGAAGATATCTCCATTTGAGGGTATTCACTCACTTCCTAAAATCTTCACTTCATAAAGACTCTCTTGGATCTTTTAGAGGTAACCTCCCTCTGATACCAATTGAAGTGCCCAGATCAGTGTGAATCACTTAGAGGGGGAGGGGTGAATCAGTGATCCCTTAAAACTTTTTACTAATTGATTCATTATCAATTAAACCTCTATGGCTGGTTAAAGCCTCGATCCACTCTTCTTGTATCTCTCACCATTCCTCGAATGATGGAGTAAATTTAAAGGCACTAGACACAAGGATTTACAAGGGTCGGCACCAAAGGCCTATGTCTTTTCAATGTTGGTTATACACCCCAACATGGTTTCTTACATTATAATCTGTTAGTATTACAATGGTCGATACAGAGTCCCACTGTATCTCTCCTGAGTCCCACATGAGGGTCTTTGTACTGCGTCCCACAGTCTTACCGGAGTCCCACTAGCCTGCTCCAGAATCCCACTGAAGACATCTTCCACCCTGAGTCTCACATGGGGCTTCTCCTGTCTCCTTGAGTCACACGAGTAGATCTTCTTCACTTTAAGCTTCTTCAAGTATCTTCAGCAGTCTGGGATAAAGATTGATGGCCTTGCTCTTCACTTATGATCACTTGATCAGGTCTTCTCGTCTTGCTCAGGATTTATCTCCTTCTTCTCAGGATGACCTGGCTTCTCTCTTCAAGAATCTTCAACAGCCTCTGATAAGGTCTGTTGGTCTTGCTCATGACTTCTTATCACTTCATTTGATCAGGCTCTTCTCAATTACTGAAAACTCAGGCAGCAGATGTCTTTAACTTCAGTTTGGCTTCAGTCTCACTTCATCACAACTTCATGCACTGAGTGCATGGCATCTCTGCTTCCTCATGCACTGACTTCATGGCCTCTCAAAATATTCTTCAAGAACTTTCAATCTTGGACAACTCAAAATGCACACAAGAAGATTCAGCTTTTTTCACATGTGCACGTGCATGCATGCAATCATGCACTCCCCTTTCCTTCTTCTTGGTGTGATAAACCCCCAAAGGGTGTAGTCTCTTTAATCACACACCTACTCCTTGTACTTCACACACCTAATTCAATTTTCTTACACACTTAAAAGTGTGTTATACTTTAGTGTGGATATCCTCTTCCTTCTTCTTCTAAATTTGTACACACTTTACTTGTGCACACACAAAGGTTTGGCCTTCACTTGTTTAGCACACACAATCTACTTTGTTGTGGCTACACTCCTTTTGCTTCAAACTTGCCCACAGCCTTCTTGTTCTTTTGCACTTAGCATGCACACACAAAATGTTTGATCTTCACATTGCACACAAGAGATGCAAGTCTCGGCCATCACTTCTTCTTGCACACATAACCCGTAGGGTTTCTTACTCCACCCAGGCTCCTGCCTTAGTGAAGGCGCGCAAGGGGTGCGGCCACTCTTGTCTTCAAATGCCACGCAAGGTCACAAGGGTGCAAGGCGCGCAAGGCTCTGGGGTGGCTTCTACCGTGCAGGGTTCAAAGACCACAAGTGAACAGGGTGCAACACCACTGTGGGCGTGCAAGTGCAAGGGCAAAAGCAGCCTCGCAAACACCTCCTGTCGCGCAAGTCCGCGGGCAGAGAGGGATGTAACCACGGGCGTGCAAGGATGCGGCCACGGGTCTTTCTGTCGCGCAAGGAAGGCGCGTAGGGGACTTTCCCTTCACCTCTTTCGCGCAAGGGGTGTGCGAAAGGAACCTCACGGAGCCAAGGGGTGGCTCCGGGCTTCTCAAATTCTTCGTGAGGCAGAGAGCACTCACGGGACTCCTCAAAGATTCAGCAAATGAACAGAGAGCCTCGGCCTCTCTTTTTATAGGTAGATGGATGCCTCATATCTTCTGCGGGATATAAATCTGAATTCCTGAAATTATCGGGTTTTCAAGATTCTTCAAATCTTGATTTTATCCTCTGTTCTCCGCGGGTTCGTTATTTTTCTCCTTCTTCACGTTCATTCATTTTAGAACGTTTGCATGGCCTCCTTTAAGTTGATTCATGCAAAACATAAACCCCACATGGATCGGCACTTCGTTTGCCTCGGCCTTCTTCGAAAATCTTGTCTCGTTGCATGTGTGAGTATTTTTATGCATGTATGAGTTCCTCATGGAGATACGAACTCGAAGGTGTCTTTGGCTTGATCAACAGTGGTGGGGAGCTCGAATTATTCATTCGGGAGGCCTCTGGTTCAGCGGCGGCTTCGCGGGGTGGTCTTCGGCTGAGCTCGAGGAAGACGATATGGCAGCCGTCGGATCATCCATTTAATAACATTTGGATGGCCTTGATCAAAAGATCGCGTGCGGGATGTGATGATCGGTCCAGATCGACCGCGCGATTAGATGAGCAGCCAGGATCACTTCCGCGGAAAAATCCCACATCCCACATCGAAACGGCTCCTGGTTTTTCTGCGGTTTATCAAACTCGCACTCCCCGCTCCATGTCAATTGAACTTCTCCCCTCTCGGTGCCGCCCCGCACCGAGTTCTCCTGCGGGCGCGCTCTTGCACCCACCCCTGCCACTCGGGCGCGCCACTGGCGCCCATATGCTTCCTCGGGCGTGCTCCTCACGCTCACGCTACGCAGGGCTTGACACTCCCCTGCATGGCCCATGGCCCCGGCCTCTCGGGCTGGCCCCATGGGATCCCCCTTGGGCGTGGCGACCTCGAGTACCACAAGTGCCTTGGGGTTGAACCCTTAAGGCTGGCCCTTGGTGCCTTTCTTTTTGCTTGAAGAAACACTAAGTAATTTGTATACAAACAAAGTAACCAACTCAACATGCCAAATGCCACTTCAAGTCCCTCTTTTTCATTTCCTTAAGAACTCCTCCATTCCTCATTTCTCCTCTTCTCATCTCTATTTCTTCTCCATTAGAATTCCTTCAATTCTTCTTCAACATGAATTCAATTCTTAGGAAAGGAATTATTCTTCAACTGAGCTCCTTAATCAAATAAATATTCAGCAAACTTCATTGATCTAATCAGAGATCAAGTTGGATCTTCTTAAGATTCACATCCACTAAGTGATAGTGCATGGACTTCATTAATCCACATCATCCACTTAGTACTTGTGGATGGATCTTCTTCATCTCCTCATGCATTTTCAATACAATGCATGGTCTTCTAACATTGTGATGACATTGTATCCAGTTGATACAAGTTCTTTGAACTTAAAGATCAGCTCATCAATCGTCTGATGTTCCATCATCATTCATTCTTCAAGTGTTGTCACTTAGTATCACCTTGATACAAGTATTGAAACATTAAGATCAGTTCTACAATTGTCTGATATTGTTATGGAGAATGTATCAACCATTACCTTCTATGCCACTTGGTGAATCTCTTAAGTGACATGCCTCTAAGTTCCATGGCCATTCTCCATTCCTCACCAACACCATCACATCCTTTGTCATTCACATATTGAAACTCCTTGACATCCATTCATTCCATGACAATATCATGCCTCATTGACAACAAATGCAACACATTGCACTTCTGGTGTCCCGATATAGAGAAGTAGAGAAATAGGTTTTGTTACTTGATGTTACACCCATCAGAAGGTGAAAGTGGAATACTAGTGGATTACTAGGTTTTTATATCCTTTTCCCATCATAATGTGGATATTTTACAAAATCACAAAGTATGTTGTAATGAAATTACAAATGTCCATTTGAGGGAGTTATGTAGTATGAGTAGATGTGGATATGTTGTGAAAGGTCACTCAATTCTTACATATCAGAGAGGCCTTATAAATGGAAAAACATGGGAGGATTTATAATAATTATATTATATGAATTTATAGAGTTACACATAGAAATGTATTATATAGGGATCATAAGTTCACTTAATTATTTGGGAAGGAATTTCAGAAGGCTCTAGGTTCACATGTACTTTTGACTACAACATACCACCCACAAACCAAAAGCCAATATGAGAATACTGTAAAGGATTTAGGCAAAATAAACATGGAATTATTCCTTTTTATTGGAGTTTATTGGGAGAAAAACTTTCTCTAGTAAATTTCCCTTATAATAATATTTTCCAAGTGATCATACTGATGGTTTCTTATGAGGTCGTGTACAATAGGTCATGTTGTTCACCTTTGTGTTGGTTAGTTGAAAGGGATTCAATTCTACTGGGACATCATATTTTTTTAATAATCGTTAGAGTATGTTAAACTTATCAGGAATAGTATGAAAATATATCTCTCTAGGAATAAGTATTATGTGGATTATCATCACCACCCTATGGATTTTGAGGTGGGAGATCAGGTTTCGTGTGTATTTTTCATTTATTAGGTCATTGACAGATTAGGAAGCGTGTAATATATAACCTATAATGATTGAAAATTTCTGGATTTTTGAGAGGGTCAGACTAGTATATTATCATACAGACATTCCCAAGAGATACAGGTTCATGCATGATGTTTTTAATGTTTCATATATTTTTTTTATCATTATTACCCATCTAATAAATTAAATCCTAATAAGGTTGAGTTTGAGGATAATACTTTTTTTGAGGAGTATCTGGTGAGTATCATTGAAATTAGCATTAAGGATACACATTGTAGGATTATAACTCTATTTTGGATGCTTCATATTTATTGTAATTTACAATATAATTCATGAGATAGAGAGCCTGATATATGTACTAAATGGATGTGATTACTCTTAGATGATGGCCAACAACCCATGAAAGGGAAACTCATGGATGAGTTATTTTAATGAGGGGATGTTACTAGATCCTGGTTTCTTTAAATGATGTAAGAATCATTTAAATTTAATCCAAAATATCTTTTCATACTCTAATAAATTCTCTTTACAGTTTCATGATTGCTCTGGGACTAGTCGAGATTTTTTTGGGGCCATGGGTTTGGGTTTTTTTAGAAAAACAGGCAAGGTAGATTTTGAGCATATGGTTAGTTATAACCATGAATTACAACCATGTGGGACATAAGTGGTGCAAAAAATTATTTTTAACTATGAAAATAGGGCCTCATTGATTTTTGGGTAACTATTGAAATGTTTCATAAGTTAACTACTTGGTGTATGCATGGTTTTTCATACCATGGGAAGAAATAGTGTGAGGGGTTGTCCCTAACCAGTAGCTAGTGATTGGTTGAAACACGGCTTGTCCAACCATGAATCTAAACTATGTGACCCTTAAAAATATAAAATACCTAATTTATGTTTCCTCATTTAACACTTTAATAGTTCTAATTTTTTCCTTTTTCTCAGAGAAACTCTCCCTCGTATGATGTTCCTCTTATCCCTCATGTATTCTTGGTGATATCTCCACTATAATACAATTGAATTGAACCCCTTCAGACTCATTAGATCCCTATCGGTAATGATATCAATCGTCTTCCTTTGTTTCTTATAATCTCTAGACATTATTGGAATTGTCCCCATGTAATATATTATATAATATTTTCAGGGAGTTTTTGAGTTTCTATGATTTCACCCATTACATATCAAATGTGAAGCTAATACCAAATGAGGAGTTGTTTATTGGTATAAGGAAGGTGGTCTAGTAACTTTACCTAAATGTGTAGTGTCTATATTAGGAGCTGTTATTTCATGTTCTGAACTTACCATATATTTCATCGAAGGTATCAAATTCCTTAATTTAAATGTCAAGACCCTGATGAGATATTCCACTCGACCATTGACCTTGTCAAAGGTTGATGGCCTTGGCTCAAACCACCCATTGGGTGTGTTTATATATGTATCATTACCGCTTTTACCATGCTAGTTTGACTAATATTCCTAATAAGGTGGTTTTCTCTTTTCAATTACGAATCAAATGATAAAATCAAATTAAATGAAATGTTAAATGGAAATTAAATCGTCAATGGAATGGCTAAGTGAATTGATATTTTTGAAATTTTAATTATGTACATGAATAAATGTAATTAAATGAAATATTAATTCTATTTATGAATATTATTATGTCTATTATGTACTGTTATAGGATAGATTTTCTTAAAAAATCTATTTTCCCCACATTGTTTTTCCTGGACTAGTCTGAGGACACTACCGAATTCATTGATTCACTTTTTAGGATTTTATACCCTTATTTCATTCGGTAATTATTTTACATTGATAAATTATTGGAAATGGCTCTATGGACTCAACTTTATATTAACTGAATATTACAATTCCTAGGATGATCCTTATGGATTCCTCTTTATGTATTATTATGAGGACCTCCTCAAATTGTCTATTTTTCCTCCAATCAAGTCAATCCCATGGAAACCTAGGACTTATTCCTTGGGTTCGATAGCATTATTTTTATATGAGTTCAATACCGAGGTTACACCACTATATTTCACTCATACCCCTTGGGGAAAAGTTCACCACTAATAGATGTGAGTATGTTTGACATTCTGAGGTCATGGTTTTACTATTTTGATTTTACACATGGATTTCTTGGTTATGTACCTTGGGTCCCATCCTGTAATATATATATATATATAAGGATATATGTTTACAGACATTTTGGATTAGGTTGAAGCTACTGTGGTTATCCAGGTATCCCACATGGAACCTGATCTCGACTTGGGTTTTATTTACATCATTGTAATATATTTAATATACATATAAATTATTCATTTTATATTAATTTATTGGATTGTATAAGAATACATTGGTGGTGGCCTCATGATTTTTATTAACACCCAATTTGGGCAAAGTATTTGTACTGAGAATGATTGTATGTATTCATATAGAAATAAATGAAGTACTCTATTATAGATGCTAAAATTTAAATCTAGGATGTGGATTGGTATTATATGACTAATCTAAGTGCCTAGGATACATTTGGAGATATTTTGGGACTTTTTATATATATATTTTTGTAAAAGATGCGTTGTGTTTGTCTATTTCTCAATTTACCCCATCTCCTGATTTTTTTATTGCATTATAAAATCATCGTTTTTTATACGATATTATATATTGATTTGTTTATTTATATCTATCTGGATAATTTAATTCCACTATTTTTCATTGATTATGTTTCCATTTATTTATTAATATTCATTGTTGTTCCACTATGATTATAAGGGTATAGTCTTCAGACCATACCACAGCAGACCCTCGCTACTAGTTGACATCCTCTATAATATGAGGATGTGTTCATGAGGCCATGTTTCCATTGGGATGGGAGACTTATGAGTTAACTATTATCAGGAAGGCACACAATTCCCCTCATAGCAGGGTGATATTCCCCTAAAGAATATTCATACATTTCACCATAACATCTCTTGACCACGATATAGTATACAACCTCTGTGATTAAAGGGTTATCCTATATAATTCCACTCAATAGTTCCTCTGAATTATAGGTCCCCCTATAAATGCTTGATGGCCTGAAACTCCACTTATACACTCAAATACTTGAAAAACGCCTCAAAGGGTCATATTAAATCCTAAAATCTTCATAAAAGTCACATTTTCTAAAACAAACTCCATTATCAATGTTTAAAAATAAAAATTACCTTAAAATTAAGTTACTTTTAATGAAATAGGTCATTACACAGGTAAGGTGTATGCTTTAAGAAGTATTTTCCAAATTATGACTACGTTTTTCTTTGTGATGCTATATTTTCTTCCATCATTTTTTACAATGGTATAAATTAAAAATATGATACTATTTATATAATTTTATAAAGTTTAAATGCCACTAATTTTACACCAAAACATATGTCAAAGAATTTGATCACATTAAAACTCTATAAATACATAATTTTACACATTTAAAATGAGATTCCATAAGAAAACATTTCACATGTTTAAAATTATCATTTAAAAAGAAATATTTTCATAATATACAAATAATAAATTCCCCCAATTAATTTATAATTTGATTTACCAACTCTACGAAAATAATATTTATACTAAAAATTCCACATTAAAAATATATAATTCCACTAAAATGTTTATGTCTCATAAAATATCAAATCAGAATAATAATACTAAGAACTAAAACATTTCTCATAAGTCAAATATTAATATTAGATATGTTTATCAAACCATGATCATGTTAATTTTGAAATATAAAACTATGTCATTTCATTAATAAAAAATTACATTTTATCAAACTTTTATAAATCTCAAATATGCAATTTTAAGAACACTCCAAAAATGTATATATATATATATATATATTCCTAAAATCTATTGAGTTTAATTATTTCAAAATATGAGTATAAAAATATCTTTATCGAACACATATTTTCTTAAAATATATCATAATTTAATAAATACATTCATTAATCAAAACAACACAAAAAAATACTTTATAAAAAAGAACCCTATATCAAATTATTTTGATTTATAAAAACCTTTTACATTCTCAAAAATATAATTTTCCATTTAAACCATCATCAATCTCATAAATATATATTGTGGAAAAATATGTTCCATTTACAAAAAGAATAAAAACAAATATAACATTGCTTTAATAAATATCAAAATTATTAACAAAAAATCATATGCTTAAAACATCAATTTGTTCCAATTATTATTTAAATCTATAATCCAATTTTTTGTTTCTTTTAAATTTTAAAACATTTAAAATTTTATTAATGAGTTTTGAGACAACCAATAATAAATAAATAAATATCTCAATACATGTAAATTTAACCAATAACAATGTACTAATAATTTCAATGTCAAATAGACCGTTTATCCCAAACAATACCATTAATTTAAAACATTTTAATCTATCAAATGTATTTCACATTTTGAAATATCTTAAAAATAAAAAAAGTCTCAATAACTATTAACTTTGAAAAATAAAAAAAATTATAACATTTAGAATATAAATTTATATAACTATGAAATTTATTTCATATAACATTTATTTAAAAATGTTAATATAGAGGAAAACTACCGTAGAAATTTAATTTTAAGAAAATAAATCATAGGCATCCCCATAAAACCATAATTCTAGATCAAATATACTAAAAATTATGGATTCCATAATCACATTACCATGTAAAGTCACCCTAGAAATATATAACCAATGTTAAACTCATCGATAAGTTGAATTGAATCAAATAATGTATCAATATCTTTTGAATTCCCCATGGAAACCTCTTATATTATCCTCATGAAAAATTCCAATAATTAATATGGATTTTTATATGATTTAGTTAAATAATAAATCCAATTATGTAAATCCATTAATAGAAATATAAAATAATATAAGAGGGTGGAGAAGAGAAAATATGATAGATTTCACCTTATATATATAAAATAATGGATTATAAATAGAGTAATAAAGTCCCCTATATAATGAAACATTGAAACATAATAGGTGGGGTGTTACTTGATTTTTAATGAAAATAATAATAATAAAAAATATGGGGGATTGAAATTGTGGAAAACCATGTCTAAATTTTCTTTCATCACTTGAAAATTTAGGATAAAAGTTTTCAAAATATTATATCTAACCATATTTAAATATAATAACCGAAAAAATAAAGAAAACAATTTATATGTCATGGTTTACATAATATTCCCCAACTATACAAAACCCAATATTTTCTATTTTAACATTTTTCACCACCCTAGTGTACGAAAAACTCTACAACTCAGAAGAACCAAACCTAAGTGTTATTTCATTTAGATCATAACTTCTAATATTATTAAAATGGATATTCATCAATTTAAAATAGATCATGAAAATCAATCCCAAAACAACACCTTCTCCTCCACCAAAAATTATAATTTAATTAATTGGTATAAAAAAGTTGTGTGACTTTAGATGACTACTGATTGGAACAAAATGGCTATAAAAAAATCGTCTACTAGTGTTTATTAATACTTTATAAATTAAATGGATCGACATTATTCTAAAAAGGATGGTCTCTATTTCATTATAATACAAATAATATGACTAAAAGTTGGTCATTCTATGATGAAAAATAATTTATAAATTTAAATAGATTTAGTTGACATGTTATTATAAAAAAGAATTTAAGTGGTTGAACCTGGACTCATGGATCAGAATAAAAGAAAAACAATGAGGATCTAAATCCCAGCTCTCGGGAGGTTGAATATCATATAAGGATATTAGAAACCCACTATGGGAGTAGTAATCTATATAGATAAGATATCATGTGTATATTTTTACAATAGATATAATATCTATAGAACTGGAGGAGGAATTTTATGGTTTTATAAGGTACCATATTAAATAAATATTCCCTAATTTTTATGTAATTTTATATATAATACAATTATTTATTTATATTTCCTCAAATGGTATAATAATTGGATTTTCATGAAGAATTAATCAATTGGTCTCTATATATTTATATTTATTTGAAAAATAATTATGGAAGAAAAATCCAAATTCATATATTTTATAGTTATGATAGTTTTTGAAGATGACTCTTAAAAGATTTTGTTATTCAAAGAGATTTATTTTAATTTATTATATAAATGGGTGGGATATTTTTCATCAAGACCTTGTCGACTATTACACTTGTAAGGCTTTGTTCACCTATCAGAAAAATTTAATTAATTCCCTTGGATGTTAATGGATTATAAATGTATAGACATATGGGTGATTCTCTAAATATATTGTGTCTATATTTTTTTTATTATAAGTATCAGTTCCTATAATAATAGAAGGGTATGATCTATATAAATATTCTTTAATGACGGACCAATATTGAAATATATTTCTTCAATATTTTTTAGATTACTTCTGGAAATTGAATACTTTTTTTATTAACATGTTAATGTGAACAAAACACATCCCTCTAAATTTATTTTTCATATCACAAATTAGGTTAGAGATTTGAAGTTATATGTTGAATAATTTGAATGGAATGGTTTTTTCAATATGACAATCTCTTCATGGGTTAATATATTTCTTTTTTAAAAACTAAGATGTAAATTTATCACTATGAGTAGATTATAGATAATTAAATTACATCCTAGATACAAAAAATATCATTTTCCTCATCAATATACATATATAGAAGGATATTCTAAAGAATATATTCTAGACCATGTGTATACTCTATGGATGTTTTTTAATGACCCCATCCCCAATATCCATGGGATGATGTCTGCTTTTTTACATTGTCGTAAGATATAAGGAATCACATCATGAATGACTGAATAGTTTAGTAGTCATGGTAAACTAGATACATTCATGAGGCTAAAATTATTTATGAATCCACAAATTACAACATAATTATATTTTTGAGAATAACATTTCTCCCTCTAGAATATATTTACATATCAATCATTGTACACATCATGGATTTCTGGTAAAGGAAAAAAAGTGTTATCACAAATTATGAATAATGGTTAAGTATAGTGGAAGATATCATGGGTCAATAAGAATAATAGATATGGAAAAATAAATAATTGATCACACAATCCTTTTTAATAACTAGATAAGGAATAATTATTATGAAAAGGTAAATATGAGAAAAAAACATGTCGTTTAATCAATAAAACGCACATGAAATGCATCAATAGATAATATAATAGTGAAAATATAATGGATAATTATAACTAAGCATTTAATGAAAGAAAATCATTAACTTTCAGATGTCATGCCTTAAGAGAATAATACCACTGCCATCAAGAACTTTAAAAAGAGGGTTTAAACTAAAGGTAAAGACCATTTAAATCTAGATTAGCTAATTTTTTTCATGAGTCCGACAAATGAATATATGTTAAATATAATACTTGGACCTACTCATCACCGTAGGACTGAAGCATTACTCATATTTAAAATTATATATTTACTTCATGAATCAATATTCCATAACATCAGATATCTATATCGAGTAAAGGATACACATTTATAAATATTTACTTAGTTAATCAAATGAAATTAAAATAAAAACACCATATATAAAAATGAGAAACGTTTTATGTAACAAGAATATACATGAAATATAATATGGATACTTATGGGAAATTTAGTGTCTAATGATCATATAAAAGTGAATATTTCTAGGGGAAGCTAATGACTACAAAATGAATCGAAGAATTATACGTCAATACTATCCTTGGTCAGAATTGTTATAAACCACCCAAAGGAATAATAACTCTAACACCCATCCTTTTCAAATCATTTTATTTTATTGATTTTATTGGGATCTGGTGTTTTTTGTGAATGTTCGGGTTGAATACCAGTTTGAATTTTTATTTTTTATTGAAAAAAAAATTTGGGCTTGGCAGCATCGGATGAAGGGGTAGAGCATGGTATGGAAAACATGTTTCTTCTCTGAGGTCACCATTTACCCTTCCAAAAATTCAAAATAAATAAATAATATTAAATGAGGTATAAAATAAAATTAAAATAAAATAATAAAATAAAATAAAAATTTAATGAAATATTTTAATAAAAAAAATTGTATTTAGAATATTATTATTAGTGTTAGAATATTATTATTATTATTATTATTATTATGCTTATTATTATCATTATTAAGAATATAAATATTGTAAATATTATTATTACTATAATTATTATTATTATTATTGTTAAAATATTATTATTAAAATTATTGTTATAATTATTAGTGTTTCCATTTTTACTGGTTCCCCCATTCCCCCTCTTTCCCCCTCTTTCCCCACCTCCATGCACTTACCATCTCCCCCCTCTACCTATTGTGTGACCAAGACCCCCCGCCCCTCTCCCAGTTTCGTGACCCAGCCACCCACCGGAGCCCTCCCTTCCGTCCAGCCACCCGCCAACAACTTCTTCTTCCGTCGAGTCAGTAGATGTCTCCCTCTCCTTGTAATTGACTCACCTCTGGTGACACCTCCTCACGCGGCCCTTCTCCATTTAGTTTTCCCTTCTGGAAAAACCTCTTTTTGATGTTATCCCCCTACTAGAAAAACTTCCAGTAACCCCCTTATCATACATCTCCCCTCCGGTAGCCTCAACCTCATACAATCTACTATCGGTAAGACATTTCCCCCTCTCCTTAGGGATTCTAGTATTTTATAATGGCATCGGTTCCATTTTTGGGATTCATTGTTGATAGTTTTTGGTCGGTCTTTTGAATAATGGTATGTTCATCATTTCTTGAGGTTCGGTTGAGGTTCATATGGATTTTTCACTATTTTTTAATCAAGGTCATCATATTTCGTAGGTTTTTCCATGCCTTAGCATTTATCTATGATTTAATTTGTTTGTTAAATTTATTTGAATATGTTCTATTGTTTGTTTTTGTGCTATGAAGTATACTATTGCGGTGGTTTGACATGTGTATGTGTGAAAATCGGGTTTTCAAATGATAATACTGATTATTTATATGTGAATTGTTTTGTTGCATTTTGAAGGTGTTTTTATGGTTTTGCAAAGAGTGTGATTTGTATTTTCAAAGGAACATGATGGGGGAATGTGTAAAAGTATGTGCTTGTAACGAGAAAATGAATTGTTTTGGTATGTTGGGTTTTATTCTATAAAATAAAAGATGATGTGTGAATTGTGTATATATTGAGAATCATGTTTTAATAACGGAACGTGGCTCATGTGGTGATTTGGAAGGGTTTGGACCATGAGTTTTTTTTGAACTTCTTATATTATTTTTTGGTAATATTGGAATTGTGTTTTATGAGTTACATTAGTGGTGAGAAAAGTATTTTCAAGTGGTGTTGGTATGTGTAAAATGGATTCTGGGTTGTTTTAAGGAGTTACCCTTGTTTCACACCTTTAGTCTTGAACTAAATATTTTGTGAATAATGGAAATCATGTTTTATTGCGACTTTGTTTTGTGTTTTGTTTTAATGTGGTATTTCTGCATGAAATTGAGGGTGTTATTAGTGAAACCCTTGAAGAGATATTTAGAAATATTTTTTAAATTGTTTATGTTATATATTAAATTATTCATGTGATGTGAATCATTTTGTTGAATGGTTTTGGTGTGTTTTTAGTTTTAAAGGAATATTTTCAATCTGTGTATGGTGTAAAGCCTCAGGGTACTTCAAAGAATTATTTTTTAAAACATTTAAATGATTTATTAAATAATATGAGATGTGTGAATTATGTTCAAATATATCTTTGGTGCATGCATGATTCTAAAATAATTTTTTGGTGAGTAATTGGTGACTTGTAATATTTGATTCTTGGTTTGGTAGATGAAATGTGGAAGTTGTGTTTTGTGACATGTGAAACTTGATTGAGCATAAAAAGGTATATTGGGAATCTAGGTGGACGAACTAGGACTATCTTTATAGAGATACGGAAGTTGGTGTGGCCTGGATTCACCTTGCGATATTGAATAATATAACACAAGATAATCATGGATGATGATAGGAGACCATTAGGTTATGGGTGTGTTCCCTCCTAATATCTTTTTCATGAGAGCACTAATGGTCGTGGTTTCTATACCACATTTTCACAGAGATGTGAGGTTCCTAAAATCACACTTATGCTAGTTTGACTGTAGGGATTTACCCATCATGTTCTACCTTATATGACAAGGTTCCAACCATCAGCATACGGTGGACCTCTTTTGTGTGGATGTGTGTGTGTGTGTGTGTGAAAACTTTTAAATTCCTTTTTATTTCAAGAAAATTATTCTATATTGGTTTCATTTTTAATTTGTTTCTTTTATTTTGTTTAAAATGTTTAATCACAAATGATTTCTTAGAAATTTTTTAAAATCTTTATTTTTATTGAGTATGTTAGATTATCTTTAACATATTTTGGCATGGAATCATTATATTTTGGTGGAATCCTTTTGGGATTTGGATCACACCTTGTATACACCCTTAGGGGTAAATAGATCTTTTTGTCTGTATGTTTCAAGTTACAGAATGGTGTGGAGTGATGGAAGATTCGGTTTCTAGTGGCTCTAGTTTTGGATTATGGGGGAGGCAGCTTGAGGATATTTTTCATCTTGTTGTACAAAGGTTAGTGGTGATGATCTAGTTTTCCCATTTATCATAGTCCATTTTTTTTCTTAGTTTATAAATATAAAATATAGAAATCGTTAAGGGAACATTTGATTAAAATTTTCATGTCAACTTTCTTGGTTTTATTATTATTTTAATATAGTTAATTTGGGTAAATCATTCTCACCTGTTTTATTTGGTACCTGGGCACTTCTGCAATCCCGTGGGGATCGGGAATTCCCTTGGAGTCATTCCATGGATCGGGTTAGGAGTTAGTTCAAATGGCGACTGGGATTTGTTCATGAAAAAATGGTATCAGAGGGAGGTTATACTCTTTTGGTTCATATTCCTTAAGGAAGATTCTGGTTAAACTAGAGCTAGGATTGTCGGGACATGAAATTCCGATTATGAGTAAGGTTCCTGGCCAGTTCACCTGATGAAAGGACCCAGGTCACTAGGGGAATTTGGGACTCATCTAAGTCATTTGGTTCCTGTATATTTTTGGTGTATGGGGAAATTAAAATGGATTAGGTGTAGTGGTCTTAGTGAGCTCGCAGGTCTTGGAAATCTATATGGATTTGGATACATTACCCTAGAACACTCTCCATGATAGTGGATTTATTGGTGTATTTCCACTAACCATATGTCCAAGTCACCTTCCGACACTAATTTCATCTTGAATTATCTTTTCTCTCTATAAGTCCTAAAGAGTAATATGATAACTTTATTTTCAAAATTTAAGAAATGTGTATTTTAAAGTGCAAATGGACTTATTTTCAATTGATAGAAAACTATATTTTAGAATTTTTTTTGAATTAGAAAATAAAATGGTGGACTTTTATAAAATAATTTTTCATTATAATGAGAATGGTTTTCAAAAGAATGATTTTTCATAATCATGTTTGTGGTTTATTAGGAAAATTTGTTGTTCAGGAAAAAGGAAGTCAATTTTCATAATGGTTTTGAAAACTTGTTTTAAATAAGAATACATGAGTTCTAGTTAAAAGGTTATTTATGAAATGGGGATTTTTGTGAAACATGAAGTGGTTTGAAATAATGGATAGTGGATTGGTCTGAAAAAATGTTTTTGGATGCCTTGAGAGGGTTCCCTTATTCTATGTTTAATGTTGTTTGCAATATGTTTTGTCTAATGGACCATTTTAATTGGTTATTTGGAGTTCCCTTATTGGATAGTGCGCACCCCCCCCCCCCCATTAATAATTAATGCATATTCAAAGTGCGGTCACAGGGGATTCACCAATGTCATACACTCTAGTTAATCAAATTAATAACATTCTTCTTGTGTTTTAGTGTTAAATCCCTTTCTCTTTATTTTGGCTAAGTGAATCATATCGTAGTGAAAGGGTGGTTGCATAAGGAATTGAAAAAATCATAGATTTCAGGATTCATTGGGGTGGTCAAAGGTGAAGTTTGACACCTGTTTTTCTAATTAACCTTCCTTGAAGTGATGAAGGGAAATTCTAGTGGGTAATGTGGGAACCAGTCTGGGTTGTTGGTGTTGGTCCATATCTTAAAAATGTATTTGGATCTTTCGTTGGATTCCTTCTATGAAATTGATCATACTAGGACACCCGTGTGGCGAGTCTGTTTGTAATAGAATGTTATGACCATTTTTAGGAGTTGTGAATTTTTCAGGACTCTATTTAAACTCCTTTTATTTATAAGGCCTCCTAAGTTGCATTGGTCACATTCGGTGTTGTTTAGAAACATCATGATTTCATTCAAGTGCATGGGTGGTTGTCATGAAGTTTATAGGAAATTATATTTTGACATTAATATGTTTTATTTCAAGAATTATAAATTTTTCCATATAGTGATAGAATATTCTTCCTCATTATCTTATTTTTTTTGTATTATCCCTCTAGGTGAATTTAATGATGATTGGGAATCTTATAAGTCTTTGTCACTTTGAACTTCCATGTTAAAGAGAAATAGTTGGTGGGATGTGTTGTGTATAGTGATTCTATTTGGATTTCAGCATGGTTGCATGTGGCACCCAAAGAAGAATTTCAGTTTGAGGGTTTTTAGAACCTGATTATGTGGAAAAATATGCTTTAACTATCAGAGCTCCATCCTTAAGTCCTAAAGTAAATCTAGCGCATAGTCAAAACCTCATAGGGGTGTAAAGGATATTGGCTTAACTTCTATCTCTGGTTTTGTATGTGGATAAAGTCTGCAGTTTTGGTGTGGAAGTTCTATTTTAATGTTTCCATTTAGTGAGAAGAGACTTGGGGACTTCATCTCCATGTGATGACCCACGTGAGAGTAACGATTCCCCTCTACCTAGAAATCTGTGTAGTTTTCTTGTTCTGTCAAACCTCTATGATTTTTCTCCTATGGATGCATCTTTTTGTGTGGTTTTCTATGTATGATCATCCTTATAAGTCCATTTTGATTTCATTTTTTATTTGGGATCGTTTAATAACGGTAATGTTGTGACAGTGGGGAATCGTGTAGTGACTTTTATTTGGTATGAGGTTTCGTTAATAGGGTCCCTAGCTATGAGAGATATTGTGTTCGAGAAGCTCCCAAGTTAGCTCATGTCAGGCTTTCTATGTCAGTATGTGATAGTATGTTAAGCTATTTGGTCGTTATGGTGGGGGAGACCCACTATAGGTATTTTGGAATATCCCCAAATGTAACTCAATGTTAGAATTTTTTATATGGTTGTGTGTCCGTTTGGGCTTGCCTGTGGGGGTATTCTGGTTCCATCTCAGTTGTTAGTATCCTTTTATGGTGGGAAGTCCACTTAGTCCTCCCCGTGCTAACAATCTAGTTTTGTTCCTGGGGTTGGTTTGCGGGTAGGTAGCCTCATTCAGAGCTATATTAGCCCAATTCCATCTCCTGAGTAAATGTTGGGGTTGAACCACATTAAACAGTGTTGTAAAGAAAGGCTTAGGTTGCCTCATTTTAGATCATCGTTTGTTTTTTGGTAAAAATTCATGAGTCTCTTTGGGAATGTTTTAGGTGTTTTGTCTTGGATCAGTGAATGGTGCATTGTGAGAGTTTTTAAATTTTTAATATCAAAAAAAATGTTTCTTATCTTTTTTGGAAGGTAATCACTTTAAGGGGAGTCCATCTTGAGTCTCTGAAGTTTAATTTGTAAGTATATTCAATTTTTTATATTGTTCTGGCCCTTTATTATTGGTTGTTCTTTGAGAATTTTCTTGGAATGTGAAGGGGTATCAATTTCTACATTGGGGCTAGGCCTTGTTGTGTATTTTTAGGAGTGGAAAGCATTATCGTGGGGAGAATTGTCACATCCGGCCTTTTCAAATCGTTTTATTAAATTAATTTTCTTGGCATCAGGTATCTTTGTCGATGTTTGGGTTGAATTTCAGTTTTAATTTTATTCTTTTTATGGAAAAATGAGTTTTTGGGCTTGTAAGAATCAAATGTGCATGTAGAGCTTGGTTTGGAAACTATTTGGCTTTTCCCAGGTCACCATGCGGTTTGAAAGGCATCAACAAAAAATAAATAAAATTAAATGAGTGATAAAATGAAAATAAAATAATATAGGAAAAGTGAAATAAAATTCAAAGAACTATTTTAATAATAATAATATTTCTATTTAGAATATTATCGTTATTATTATTACTGATAGAATATTATTAATATTATTATTCTTATTATTCTTATTATTATAATTACTAAAAATGTAATTATTTTTAAGATTATTATTAGTATTATTATTATTGTTAAAATTATTATTATTTTTATTAATAATGATAAAAATATTATTATTTTTGTATCTCTTTTAGGGGTTCCCCCATTTTCCCCCTCTTTCCCCTCTATGTTTTATCCACCCCCCCCCCCCCCCAGTTGCATGAACAGCTCCCCACTCTCCTTGTTTTACAACCCAGCTACCCGTTAGAGCCCTCCCTTTTGGCCCGCAACCTATCGAGACCCTCTTCTTTCAGTGAGTCAGTCGTCAGTTCCATGTCATTCTGACAGATTCGCCTCCGAAAATAGCTCCTCGCACATCCCCTTTCTGGCACACTTCCCATGTTGTTGCATCCCTTTCTCATTGTGATCCCCCTACCGATGCGACCTCTGGAAACCCCCATTTGCACGTGGCTCCACTCTATAGCCCTCACCCATGTGCAATCTACCACAGGTAAGCCACTTCCCCCTCTCTTTAGGGTTTTGGATTTTTTCCAGTAGCTAGGGTTCTATTTTTTCAGATTCAATCATGATATTTTTGGTTATTTCTAATGAATTAGGGGTCGTTCTTGGATTCTTGAGGCTTGGTTGAGGATCTAATTGATTTCACACCATTTTTACAATAATTTCTACATTTGAGGTAGGTTGTTCTAGGCCATAGAATTTATTTTTGATTTAATTTTTTTTTAAAATTTATTTCAACATGTTCTATGATTTATTTGTGTGGTGTTAATTATACTTATAAGGTGGTTTTACATGTGTATATTGGGAAAATGGGTTTTTTAAAGTAAAATTTTTATTATTTTTATGTGATTCGAAGTGGTGCTTTTAAAAGCTATTTTTATAGTTTGGGGAATGGTGTGAATTGTGTTTTCAAATGCACTTGAGTTTAAATTGCGTTAAATAAAAGGTTTTTAATGGTAAATTAATTGTTTTGTTATTTTGTGTTTTTTTGTGTACCTTTAAAGGTGATGTCTGAATTTAGTAAATGAGGAGAAATAGGTTTTAAAAAGGAAACGTAGATTGTGTGTTGATTTGGATGGTGTTGGACCATGAAACAAATTGTTGAACTTGTTATTTTTATTTTTGGTAATGTGCCAATTGAGTTTTATGAGATACCTAAGTAGTCGGAAAAGTGTTATCAAGTGATTTCAGTGGATATAAAATGGAAAATGGATTGTTTTGATGTGTTATCCTTGTTGCGCCCCATTAAATTTGAACTAACAATTGTTTTAATAATGGAAAGATATTTTTACTGTGGATTTGTTGTCCATTTTCATTAAATATGAATTTATGCATGAAATTGAGGGTGTTATTGGTGCAAACCCTTGAAGGGATATTTATAAATGTTTTATAAATTGTTTAAGTGATTTACTAAATTACGCATGTGATTCGAATCATGTTATGAAATAATTTTTGTGTATTTCTAATTTTAAAAATGGACTTTGACTGTGTGTTTGTATGGTGTAAATCCTTTTCTTGATTCTTGAAATTATTTTTATAAACATTTTAAATGATTTATTAAATTATGTAAGAGGTATAAATTATGTTTGTAAAGTGTTTTGGTGAGTGTGTGTGTGTTTATAAAATTTAATTTTATTCTCTAATTAGTGTCTTGTGGTATGCGATTTTTGGTTTTTTGATGAAATGTGCAAGTGATGTGGTGTGACATGTGATACTTAATTCACCACAAAAAGTAAATCCTAGGTTATTAAGTGGACTTACTAGTATTGACTTTCTAGTGATAAAGAAGTGGATATGACCCATTTTCACAGAGTGGGCATTACGATTATAATACTAACTAAACATGGAAAAGGATTGGAGACCACTAGTTTATTTTTTTGTTCCATACTAGTGTCTCATGTATGGGAACATTGATGGTCATGGTTTCTATACCAGATTTGCACTAAGATGTGAGGTTCCTAGAATCCCACCTGAGCTAGTTTGACCCTAGGTATTTACCCATGATGCTCTTCCTTTTATGATGAGGTTTCAACTTTCCGCCTAGAGTGGACCTCCTGTGTGTGGATGAGTGTGTGTGTGTGATATTTTAGAAATTCCTTTTCCTTTGAAACAAATATTTATTTTTTTCTGTATAAGTTGTTTTTTATCTTTCCTTTAAAATGATTACTCACAAATTATTTCCTGGAAATATTTTAAAATATTTAAATTAAATGAGCAGGTTAGATTATCTTTAAAATGTTTTTAAATGGAATCTTTATATCTACAATGCATTCTACTGGGATTTGGATCCCCCCTACATACACCCTTGGGGGTATGTAGATCTTTTTTTATTTCATGTTAAGACAAGGCATGAAGTGTTGGAATATTTGGATTCTAGTGGCTCTTGTTTTGGATCTTGGTGGTGGAGGCTTGAGGATATTTCTTTTCTTATTGGATGGAGGTTTCGGGATATGTTCTAATTTTCCCTTTTGTCGTAATCCTTTTTTGGTTTTTGTATTAGTTGGTAGACATAAAATCTAGAAATAGTTAAGGGCGCATTCGGTTTAAATTTTTTAGATTTGATTTTCTTGTATTTGTTTTTTATTTTAATATTCTAAATTTTGTTAAAACATTCTGACATGTTTTAGTTGATACTTGGGCACTTGTTCCATCCCATGGTGATCAAGAACACACTTTGGGACTTTCCGCAGATCAGGTCAGGTGCCAGGTCAGATGGAAACCCATCTTGGTTCGTGATAATAAGGATAGTATCAACATATACCTATTGTAGTAAGAATAAATTGTTGTTTTCGTTTATTAGTATAAATACCATAAAAAGTTATTTAAAAACATTTTTGAAGAATATATCCTATAAATTATGAAAAAAATATGATAATCCTTTCCATTAAAATTAATTTAAAGACAAATTATTTAATAATATCATTTTAAATTAAAAATTTATATTAAAATAAATAGTGGTAGGGTTGGTAGGTAATTCCATACAAGCCATAAAATTTATCAAAACATTATTCTTGCACTGTAAAAAGTTCAGGAAAGTTCCTTGTACATAAAATAACAAGATGATTCCTCTTAAATTTTTGGTAAAACCCAAATTTGATTTATTTTCAAACTGACATAACATTCCTTTAAAAATATTGTGTACAGATTAAAAATGGGTTAAAATTATTTTTAAAAATCATTTTTAAAAGGATACAAAAAAATTGAATACATTTTTAGAAATCATGGTTTTGAAAGAAAATAGAATTTTGACCGAAGAGAGAAATGATGTTTGATTTTATTAAAAACATTTTCAGAAATATTTTATGTAAGAAAAATTTGAAATGGTAATATTTCATGAAAATATAACAAATTAATAGGGGAGAGTAAAATTAATTGTTTTATTATTAAATTGTAGTGTAATTTCCTTCAAGTGAACATCAAGAATAAATAATCTCAATTTGAATAAGATTTTGATATAAATTCTTAAAATGATAATAACTTTTAAGTGAGAATTAATAGATGAATTGACATTTTATTTAAACTATAATTATAAATAAAAAAGTGGTAATAAATAATAACATAATTTAAGGTAATTTTTCACATGATCTTACAATGAAATAATCAATGAAGTATAATATTAACCCAATGAATATAAATTCAGTTTAAAAATCCCTTACCTCATGGAAATATTTATTTCAAATTCACCTATATGAAATAATTAAAATTTAAAGATAAAATATCAGGAATACTTAATTTTTCATGATGTTTTAGGTCTAAGTGAAATTATATACACAATATAAAATAATCATGGTGCATAAGATTACAATTTGACTCAATAAAATGAAATTGAGACAAAATACCTTACCTCAAGCTTCATTTTTATTAAAAATTATTTAAACTCATTTATAGTGGTTTAAAACATGTTATGAAGTTGTTATAGAACCATATTATTGTTTTTAATATCACGTTGTATCCTTTTATAACATCTTATTACTTGTTCGTTAAAAATATTTCATTATTTTTATTGATTCGGGTGTTAATTAACTTATTTTATCTTTTGTCTTTCCTCATGAAAGATCCATTTCCTGTGCATATTATATTGATATATATTCCCCAAAATAAAAATAATGCCATTATTATTATATTTTTACCCGAATTTTACTTTTAAAACCAATCATGAACAATGATTATGAAAAATGAAGTATGTTACCATCATGGATATAGTGGTTCATATGAACACATGAGTAACCTTTGCATTTTCAAATTCCCATTATGTAAGGAATTTAATTAATATATAATCATTACATAATTATCCTAATATAATTTATAACCTATTATATTTTTAAATATATCATCCATTTGTTTTAGTGATGAAAAGAGCATCTCATTGGTTTGTGAAAGCGGCAGTCCTCACTTACATGAACGATGTGATCATCTTCATGTGAGTGGAATGGTAAGAATGGTAAGAATATATATTATCATTACATAATGTTATATATTTTATTACAATAATAATTATTTAATATATGTGAAATATATTTATTAAATTTAACCTTATTACATTCCTTGTTAAGCGTTACTGAGAGACAGATCACATCTCATCACGAGGTTGTAATCTATTACACACACGAGCAACATTATTGTACCTCCTACAGAATGTATGGTATATATATATATATAATTTAATGTATCCAGGGTTTTAACTATTTTATAAATATCATAATATATATACACATATATATAATTTATATCTACTATCTTTCACAACCTTTAGAGGTTTAAATGGACAAATGAACGATGTCATCTCACAAGGCGGTAGTGCCCTTTACAGAAAGAATATGATATCCTAACCCATTTGATGGATGTGTAGATGGTTTTCGGAAGTTACATTATTATAAAAACAACCCATTATATGGAATATACTATTTTTATAAACATAATCATTTACTAATAAGTTATGTAGGTGGATAAACAATTAATATAAAGACCCTCATTGAAGTACATTACCTCATCTTCAGGTATCCCCCTTTGGTTTTCACTAATACCTTCCTTGGATTGATTTATTCCAATAATAAGTATTAAATTATCAGGAAAGGGGATTTTGTAGGTGGAATGGTACGGGATTATCTAAAACAAATAGGTTAGAATGTGTGAATAAGTGAGGGAGTGAGTTCCCCTTTATAGTTGAGGAGGAGTTTTATTCTTGTAAAAAATCAAAATTATTCACTATTTTTAGGTAAATCATAACTCAAGTGGATCAATAATTGATAATTAAATTTGTGGAGGTATTATAGATTCATGTAACAACTCTAAAACATATATAAACACTTGTTTTAAACATTTTGTTCCATATTTTCTTTGTTTCCCTACATTTACCTTCTTGGTTTTTCACTATGGTAACTAGTTTTCTATCCAAGGTAATTTTTCCATTAAGAATAAATTGAAGGAATACTTATTAAATAATTAGTAAAAAAATTCCTATATATTAAATGTATTCTATTAAACATAAATACTTTTGGTGTTTAAAATTAATTTTAGCGCATGTTCATATAATGTAAAAGACACAACTTTGACCTTCCCTATGCTAATAGAGGTTTTACTATTTATGGTTCAATATAGTCATTATAAAACACAAATTGGCACATGAATGGAATATATTTGATAATTATTATCATTAAAAAATAAACTATAATAATGAAGGTTTTTTTAGTAATTTTAAATCACTTCGTAAAATATAATTTATAATAAAATAACATTCATGTCTATTTAAACACCTTTCATTTAAATTGAATTTAAAAATAAGAATATAACTATGTCTTTTGAATATATAATGATAAAACAAATGCAATATTATATATTAATCTAAAAATATATTTTACCAAAATAATTAAATCATTTTTCATCACTTTTTTCATTTTTCGAATGAGCTATTTTATTTTTTATTAATTAAATAATTTGAATTTCGGAATTTCTTTGTATTTTATGTAACTAACTCATATCTAATAATTAATGATAAATTATTATGATAACAAAAAAATAATTTATATTTTAATATAATTTTTATAAATGAACCAATTTTTTTCCCTTATCTTGAAGCATTATAGATATTAAAAGGAAGAAAGATATCTTTTTTTTACTTTTCATTACTTCACTTATTATATGGGGAATATTCTAAGTCAAGTAGAATGGAATTTTCATATTTTAGAGACTTTTATTTAAAATAACTAAATAGAATCGTCCAATAAAACTAAGATGATATTTTTGTTCATTTCTACTCTTATAATTCTACATTTACGCATAGAAAATCCATTTATACCATAACCTTATAAAATAATTTTTATTGTTTTCAATATTAAATAAGGGAAAAATTATTTAAAAAATACTATAAATTTTAAATAATTTTGATTCCAAATATGGAATTTTTTTTTTCATATTCAATTCCAAGAATTGGAAAACTTTAATTTAAAATTTAACCTACAGATGTGATGAGAAAGCAGATGTTTAAAAAGAAAATTATTAAAAGATTTTAATGTTTTTATATCTAAATTCTATATAAAAATGATTCCAATTAACTCAATAGGATTTATTTATATAAAATTGATACTATTTTACTATTATATTATTTAAATATATAATTTAATATCATAAATTATTCTAACAAAAATGTAGTTTTCAATTAAATTACAATATTTTTCACTATTCATCTCAAAAATAAATATTTTAAAAAAATTAAAAAATTAACCATATTATAGTTTAAATATGATAATTTTTTAAAAAAATTATTTTTTCATATTATTTTTCTAAATGTTTTAAAATTTTAATTTATGTTATGTGTACAATGTGCAGTTAAACCATTTTTTTAAAAAATATTTTTTTTCAGAAAACATTTATTTTTATTTTAAATGATTATTAAAGTATTATAAATAACTAGATTACCATAATTTTCATAATGCATATATTAAAATTAATAAAATATATTGAAATGGATATGTAAAAACTATTATATTAAATAAAAATTTTTTAATAATGTTTTACATTTATTTTAAACTCAATGTTGTGTGCAATGCATGATAAACTAAGTGTTGTATATAAATTAACGTAAACCTTTAAATAAAGATAAAATTATTATTTCATGTCACATATGATATCAAATAAAATGTTCTTATTTTATAATTCCATGGTTTCATATTCTCCACATCATAAATAAATCGCCTCCTCGCAAATTAAACATAATCTCGGTAGTAGGGGGTTTGATATTTGAAAATTCCTTTTTTGAAAAACACATATTATAAAAGGGTTAATAAAAAATCCACTAAAGAAAATAAAAATATAGTAACAATTTCATATGTAATAACACATAACTAAGCTTCCAAGTATGATAACATCGTTGCAAAGTAAAGACATGGATGTTGAATAGAAGCGTAAATAATTTTTGACAGTTATATTTTTCATTGATCATAAGAAGTTGAATGATCAAATGTTCGTTATAGGCCTCAAAAACATAAATCAATAATGATTTAGAATAATGTATGATTCATCAGAAGTGAACGTAATCTAACAATTGGTTTTTTCAAATTAATTTTCTTAAATGTGAGGGATTTTATTATTATCTTTGAATACACCAAAATATAATTACTTGGTATGTTTCAATTTCTAAGAATAATTTCATACTTTGCTTGTTATTCAAAAAATAATAATTTATCACATTCTACAAGAATTTAATATCGAAAATATAGTTTTAAATACATGATGCACTAAAATGAACTTTTAATGGATCTTAAGATCCATATATTATTTATGAGTTTCCTTATCTTTCTCCAACTATTTTTCCCAAAAAATATGGTTAAAAATGTTTTCCAATTTAATAAATTAATCATTAAACCTCAAAAGTAACACAAAAAGCTCATCATTAATATTTATTTTTCAAATAAATTACTTAAAAAATATGACATATTAATGAGTACATCTCCTAGTCTAGTGGTATGTGCTAAACACTTAATATCCTTCGATTAGGGGTTCAAGGAACATAGCCTTCTGAAAAATAAAGGTTATCACAGGTAATTGGGGTTATCATTTTTCTAAACTATATTAATATAATTGCTATAATTTTCTCCAACGAAATTATGGAATGGTTGAAATAAAATAACTCAGTAAATAGCCATTTTACATAGGATTTTAATACTACCAATATTTTTCAGAGCCTAACAATCTTATTTGACTATTATTACAATGTCATTAATGATTATATCAATCATAATGTTTATTAATTACATTAAAATTATAACTAAAAAAATATACAAGAATTATTCCTCAAATAAATTTTTCAATAGAACATATTCTAATCCAATGGGTTATACTCTAATATATTTATCCATAAATATCATTAATCTTATTAGAATACCATCACATAAGACCTAATAAGGCTGTTTTAAACACTGAACATAAAATCAATCTTAACCTTGTAAACCCATGATGGTATCTATAACACTTATGTCAGTGAATACACATATGATTCTTAAATTTAACCCAATTCAAAAATATTTCATGATTCTTATACCAAAATACCATTAGTAAAAATACTTCTATTATTTAACCAAGGTCATTCATTATCATTATTTATTAAAATCCTTCATTTTGGTTTGTAATGAAAATATGAATTACCCTGAGAATATCCCCCAGGAATGTATAACGAGGTGTACAATAAGGCTCATTTTCATGTACCAAGTGATGATCTGGTCAAGCCTAATGTGCCTTTTTTAAGTCGTTACCCCTAGGTGCATCTGTGCTAGAACCACTTATACTTATAGTATCGATATAGAGATGTGTATCAATTAAAACCCACATAATCTCTATGTTACCAAAAATTTAGTTTGTTCTTATATACTTATCCTCGATGCTTATCTAGTTTTTATATTCCCAAATATCTATTTTCCGATATATAGATTCCAAATATTCTACTAAAATTATTTTAACAAAAACTATCATGGTATGGAATTATTTCTGGTGGACTATAATTGATATATATCAGGACTATACATAGGAGGATACACCTCATGGGTGGTAAAAATAAAAATCCCAAGTGGCATCCCATTCCTCCAAAAACACTGATGAAGAGATCCATTCTTCATCCAAAATAAAAATGTGAGTGTTCCCAAGCGTTGGATTCCTTGATTCTAATTGTAGGGACCATGAACCTAGTATCCTGGAGTCAGTGTTGATTTAATCACATTAGCATAATATATAAGGTATCACATTCTATATTAACAAATACATTAGTTGTATTCATAAACTAGGTACATACATGAGTCTTATATTACATTGAAATACATAATTACAAAATATTTTTTCCAAGAACTAAATTATTCCCTCAAGAAAATCCATTAATATAAAACATATTATACTACATAGATTCTTGAAAATGGAATCAAAATAAGGAAGATCATAAATTCTCCCAAAGGGTTAGGTTAAGAATAAGCTATCTTTAGTCAATTAACAAAATAAATATGGATAAGTAATTAACAGAGCATGTATCAAATAAAAATTACTAGATAGGGAATAATAAATATGGTACGGTAAGTAGCAGAAAACACATGAAATTTATGTAAAAAAATTAAAAGGAAATACATCCATAGATAATATCATAGTGACGAAAATAATGGATAAAAATAACTAAACTCATTGTGAAAGTAAGGTTTATTTTTCGAAGTTCATGTCTCAGTAACATGATACCTATATCATGAAGAAAATTAAAAATAAAATTTAAACAATGGATAAAAACAAATTTAATTCTATAAAAATCGATTTGTCTCTTTAATGTAAATGATGAATCATGGAGATATGTAATAATAGGCTCCACCAATCACTATATTTCCAAATCATTCCTCGTATATTGAATAATTGAATAAATTTATGAATCAATTTTCCTTGACATCAAATATCCATATTTAGTGTATTATAATGATTTATCATTAACACCTCAGTCAATAAAATAACATTCCAAGTTAAAAAAAGACTATATAAATGTGATATTTTTTAAAAAATAATCATATCCATATTAAATAATATATATATTAGTGGAAATTTAATTTCAAATGATCAATGTAATGTTAATATTTCAAGAGGGGTTTTAATGACTACAAAATGAAATAAGTAAGTAAATGTCAATACTAATCTTGGTCAAAATAATCATAAACAATCAAAATAATGAATAAGAATGGAATAAAAATATACCCATTTGATTAATAATAAAGGGATGTTGTAACAAATGAATATAAATACCATAAAAAGATATTTAGAAAACCTGATTAGGATTATATCCTTTTAATTTTGAAATACATTTTGAAAATCCTTTTCATTGAAAATCACTATAAAAACATTTTATTTAAAAACATAATCATAAATTAAAAATTAATATTAAATGAAATTATGGTGACGGTGGTTGTTAATTCAATACATTCTATAAAAGTTAAAAGGAAAATACATTTTCTATTATAAAAATGTTAGTAAAGTTCCTTGTTCAGATAATTAAAAGTTGATTCCTTTTATAATGTTTGTAAAAATCATATGGGAAGTGTTTTCAAAATTAGAACATATTCCTTTGAAAAAAAATGAAAATGTAAAAATGGGTGAATAACCCATTAAGAAATAATTTTTTAAAGGTTAAAAACAGTAGTAATTTTTTTTAGAAAACACGGTTTTTGAAGAAAATAGATTTCCGACCGAAGAGAGAAATGAAGTGTAATTTTATTCAAAACATTTTCTAAAAAAGGTTAAGTAACAAATAATAAAAAATGGTATTATTACATGAAAATACCGTTAATAACTATATTTAAAAATAATTAAATGATTTTATTATTAAACTATAATATAATATCCTACAGTGGAAATTCAAGAATAAACAATCTTGATTGGAATGAGATTATGATATAAACCCATACAATCCAAATACATTGAAGTGAGAATTAATAAATTAATATAATACATGTATCAACTATAAATCCAAATAAAGTTTGAAATACATCAAAATTTAATAAACAGTAGTTATATAAAAAAATCTTATAATGACATAATCATGAAGAAAAAATGAACCAAATGAATATAAATTGATTTATGAAATACCTTACCGAGTGGTAAAATTTAAGTGAATTCCCCATAGATTTAATAATTAAAATTTAAAGATAAAATATCATGAATTAAGAATTATTCTTGATATTAAATTTCAATGGGATTGTGTATATACCATATAAAATAATCTATGTGCATAACATTACAATATTCCTCAGTGAAATTAAATTGATACAATATCCCTTACTTCATGATTCTTTTCAGTTTAACAATATTTAACCTATTTTATAGTGGGTTTAAACAAGTTATTAACTTATAAAATAACTATATTAATATTTATAATGTAAAATATGATATTTTATAACATCTTTCTCCCACTCATTAAAAATCATTCATTATTATACTTATTTCAAGTGTTAATTGGCTTGTTTTCTCTTTTGTTTTTCTTAATGAAATATCTGGTTATGAATCAAATTATATAGTTTTATCATATCCAGACTTATAATAATTAAATATAAATAATATTTTTACACAAATTTAACTTTTATAACAAATCATGAAATATGATTATGAATAATTAGGTATATTATTATCATAGAGACAATTGGTCATATGCACTCTTAAGTAATGCTTCCATTTTCTATTGATCATTTTGGAAAAAATGAATGTAATATATAATCATTAAATAATTTTAAGAATATCATATATATATATATCATATTATATAATTAAATATATCATCGATGTGTTTTGGGGATGAAAATAGAGTCACATCACTTTTAGAATTTTGTAATCCACTTGTACACGACTGATGCTACAATATTTAAGTGATTGGAAATGTAAGAATGAAAATGATATATATTAACATTAAAAATGATAAATATTTAATTAATAAAAAAATTATTTCATTTATATCATTTAAATTTATTAAATTTTTTCTTATTACCTTCCATTTTAATCATTAGTGAAAGAAGAATCAAATCTCATCGCTAGGTAGCAGTCCACCGTATACAGCGCTGTCGTATCTTCAACGGAATGGAAGGGAAAAAATATATATTACATAATTAATTACGGGTTATAAATATTCTATAAGTATCATATATATATATATACTTCATATACATTATAATAATCATCCATCATAGTTGGAACTGGGAAAATGATTAACATATGTTCATGAGGTGTTTGTCAACCATACACCCAAATAAAGGTTTCATAACCCATTTGATCGAGGTGGAAATGTTTTTGGGTCATGAAAATAATTTAAAAATGTAAAATTATATTTTATATGTGGTTTTTTTAATATCATAATGTTTTAATAATAATTTAAAGAGGTATAGTAAAATTTTATATAAAGACGCTCTTTGAAGAACATTACTTCTTTTCGGGTGTCCTCATTAGGTATTCAATAACGTATTACTAGGTAATATTTATACCAAAACTAAATATTCGAGGATTAGTGTATTTATTATTGGACATAATTTGGTTGAAATTTTTTGAACTCAGTAGGTTTTAATCTAGGATGATGTGAGGAAAGTGAGTTCCCTTTTATAGTTGAGGAGCAGTATCATTCTTATAGATACTCAAAATTATTCAATATTGGGAGGTCAAACATTTATAATATGCATGATAAATTGATAATTAAATGGTTTTATGGAATATATGGTCTATTAAAATCCTCTAAAACACATTTAAAAACTTTTATTAAACATATTATTTCCTAATCATATAACATTCTCTACTTTTACTATTTTGGTTATTCACTGTTGTAAATAGTTTCTAACCTATGTTATTTTCCCATTATGACTAAATTGAAGTGATAAATAGTAGATAATTTGGGTACACATATTATATATTTTTTATATAATTTAAAAATTATTAAATCAAATTTCATTTTGAAATTACCTTTAACATTAATGCATATTACATGCAAAAAACACCACTTTCACCTTAACTGCACTAAAGTAGTTTTAACTATTAAGGTGTCAATATATTAATTGTAAGAGAAAAATTGGAATATCAATACCATATGAATTATATTTATTACTGTTTAAAAATAAATTCAAAGATAATATGATTTTTTGTAATTTTAAATCATTTAATAAAATATAATTTTCCAAAAAATAACATTATAGTCAATTTTGACATTATTCATTTAAATTGTATTTAAAAATAAGACAAAAATTATAGAATTAGAATAAATTATCATAAAAGATATATAAAATTATTTATTCATTAAAAAAATATAATGTTACATAATAAACAATTTAGTTTACTTCACTTTTGTTATTTTTAGAATATTTTATTTTATATTATATTAACTAAATAATTACATCATTGTAATTCCATAAGAATTTTAAGCAAATAATTCACCTCTACAGTTTAGAGATCAATTATTATGACAAAAAAATCCTTTATACTTAGAAATAATATGTATAACCTAACCAATTTCCATTCTCCCCAATACCAAATCATTATAGATATTAAAAGGAAGAAAATTATTGCTTTTAATTTTTCATTACTTAACTTATTTTATGGGACATATTCAATGGAATGTGGAAATAAATTTCTATATTTTTGAGAAATTAATGGAAAATGTCTATATGAACTCTTTTATTATAATTAAGATAATATTTTAGGCTATGTTCAAACATATCATTCTATATTAAACCCCACAATTTCAAATTTTACTATTACCAAAATAAAGAATTTTCACTACATTCACTTTTCATTTTGGTCCAAAATTATGTTTAAATTATTAGAAACTTTAATTTATTTAGATTAAAAATATTTAATCAATTTTATAAAATTTAATTCATAGAAGTGGAAAATTTTGTTTTTAAATTAATCCCAAGGACGTGATGAAAAATCCATTTTTAAAGTGAAAATGTTTCAAAGTAAATTGAATTTTTATATCTAAATTCAATATTAAAATGATTCAAAAGACCTAAATTGGAGTAATTTATTTATTATTGAACTATTTTTACCTTTAGTAAATTTTAAATTATAATTTAACATTATAAATTATTAAAATCAAATGGTAGTTTTTAATTAAAATCTAGTATTTTCATTATTTATTTGAAAGTGAAATATTTCAGAAAAATACCAACAATTCACCCTAAGATAGTCTAGAAATATAGAATTTAAAAAAGTTTAGTTTTTTTAAAATAATTTTCTAAAATTATGAGCAATTAACATTAAGTTTTGTGCACAAAGCTCGATTTAATCGTCTTTTAGAAAAATACAGTTTCTCAGAAAACATTTTTTTAATGACTATTATTTTATTCCTAATTAATATATAAGCATAATTTTATAATTTAGTTAGAACTATTAATTACCATAATTCCATTGTATATGTGATAAATATTTTATTAAATATTTATTTTTAAATAACATTTCACATTTTATAGAAACATTTTGTTGCGTGGTACACAAGTTGAACTGAGTATTGCGTGGAAAGAATAATAAATTCAGTGTTTTATGTAAACCAAGAATAAAATAGTATTATTTTTCACATATGTTATTAAATAAAATGTTTTTATATAATTTTTTTACATTTTTTATGACATTTGGCCTCAAAAGTATACCCATGATATTTATAGATTCAATGAAAAAAATATCACCTAGGAATCTCAAATCAACAGTTGTGTTTTTTTGGACGAAATATTAATTTTTCATTATTCAAATATTGAACAATATATTAATTTTAGTATCATACTTGATACATGAGTCAATAATGTTTTATATTCTAATTTCATTAAATTTAATTTTCATTACATGTGAATTTTTTTTATTATCTCAATGTTGAAAGAATATTACAATTGGAGAAAATATATGTAATGTTGTATTGGGTAATAACTAAAATGTTTTTTGAAATATAAACTCTTCTAATTTTTGGTTGGAAAATAGATGCAATTAATTCAATTGTTTTTAATTTATACACTCCTATAACTATTATCATGTGAAAATTTGTAATGTTTGAATGGAATAATAAATACCCTTAATATTTAGTGAGCATAAAATAATGATATCTATAGTTATAATTTTAATATTTTATATGTTGGTAGATGTATATATTATTTATTTTTATGACTTAAGTATATTATTGGGAAATAAAATTGTTTTAATGGATATGTTTATTTCATATTGATAATAATAATTAAGGAAACAAGAAAATAATTTTACTACTCCTGATTTTGAACTAATTGTAGTGATTCATGCCCATAAATGTTCAAGTAAGTGATTATTTAAAGAGAAATTCATAATTTATAAAAATAATAAGAGTATAAAATATATTTTTATCTGTAAAATTAAATATATGGAATATAATTTGGGTTAAATACATTAAAATCATCGATATTTTATTGTCTCACTCACCTAAAAATGAAAATGTAGTGGTTGGCACTATGAGATTTATATAAATGCTTTATATGGTTATAATTGTTTATAATTATTATAAGTTTATGATATCATTCACAGATTTGAGGTTACATATAGTATAAAAAATGAAATAGTTTTGTTAACCTGGATAAATGTTACCTCAACACACATGCATAAGGTAAAAGATGAGCAAAAGAATGATTATGATTTCCAAACAAAAAGGTAATCCCTAAATTGTAGGGTGATCCATTATGATTGGAGGTAATCATCTAACTTAGTCCCCTATTTAGATACCGTAGGGATATTACTTCCATGATGTAAAATAAGTTTATAATATATTTTTTCAATTCATCCAAACTGTTGAATACTAGAGTGGCTAAAATATAAGAAGACGTTAAATATAAATTTATGTAGATTTTAAATAATTAAGAGATTTTTTGGTTTTTTCTCTCATTAAACAATTATTAAATAAAAAATGTACATCAATGAATGAAATTCATGTAATTTTTTATCCTCTACATGCATATGCATGCATGTTTTAATTAATATTAATTGATTTTTTAATGGGATTAGTAAGATTTACTTGTATTGTAAATTCTATTTGTGTTATAATCAACGGATTCAAAAAGTAATCTCATTTCAAACCCCCATTGAAGATGTATACAGTGTAGGATATAGGTAAATTGAATAATAAAGAGGTGGTGAAATTTAAGGTTTCCCCTATATTTTTTATTATATATTGAGATCCTATAGTTAATTCTAATTTTTAAAATGACATAGGTAGGAAATGTGAATTCAATCCCAGAATTATATGAAATTTCATCAATAACATTAATGGAAAAGAATAATTAATTATTTAGTTTATAAAATATATTATTTGAAAATGTGTTTTATATTTTTTGTGTCATGGGAGTATCATCTTCACAAGATTAATATTTCATATAAAAATAGATACCAAGTCTCAATATTCATGGATTCATTTTAAATATTACATTTAGGATCTCTAAATATCTTATGTACTGTAATAAAATGGAATATAATTCTAATTTAGTATTATATTGATTCAATATAATATATATAAAATTTAATTTATTAGTAAAATAATGGAAATAACACAATACTATAAAAAATACTTTACAAAACTAAATTAAAGACCACTATAGTTTTCGATCAATGATCATGTATTTCCTCAACTGACTCCCCATGTAGGAAATTATTGACTTTTATAGAAATTAAACATGATTACCTTAAATATTGGAACATTTTAAATCTCTGAGATTGTAAGTATTTTTGATTATTGATTAGAGTTTCTTCTTTAGTATAGTATTATTAAAACAAATTTCCATGTGACTCAATTATGAAATTACCAATTAGAACCTTTGCATACCAATATATTATATTTGAATGATTTTTAAAATGATGCATATTTTTTTGTAAGGATCATGTAAATTTTATATCAATAATGTAATTTTATTAGGGATGGAATATTTTATGGTTTTATATATTTTTATAGTTTGACAATTTACAATAAGAGGTGTGGGAGGGGGAATATAACTATGGTCATACATTTTAATTAAAAAGAATCCTAGTTATTTTTTATTATCAATAGTATTATAGTGTGGAAGAATTTAGTTCTATCACTTCTGATATTTATTATTAAAAACTTATTTTTAATATATTTTTTTGAAACATATATTTTTTCTATGGATCTGTATTGTGAAAATTTTAGGTATATAGTTTATAAAATGTATACCCTTAATAAAAACCCATCTAGGATTAAAATTTTACTCTATATATATTTTAATGTTTAAAATTCTTGTCACAATATATTTAGATAGTTAAAATATTTTTAAAATTTTTTAGGTTGTCTAAACACTTTTATTTCACCTTGATTCCACTCATGGGCATATGAAGTCTAATTGATGATGATTTGATGTTCTTCCCCTTTTATCTGGGATTTCATATTTATTTGGGATTCATTTATGTTTGGAAAAAATGTAAGGTACATAAAATATATTCACTTCATTTTTTATTATTTCATAACTATTAATATACATTACAATTAAACATTAATTATGCTTTGAAAGTCAAATTATTATTTATGTGATTTTGTGTTGGTGGACTATCATAACTCATCGATTCTTCTGAAATATTATCCCATCAGCATTATTATTCATTTATGTGTTTTTTTTTTTTATTTTAGTTAATAATTACGTTTGGCAATAAGGAAAGGTTTCTAATATCATATTGAAATTTATTTATTTTTTTATAAAAAATGTTTTTTGTATGAATAATCAAATATTTTATTGTTAAAAATTGGTTGTAATAAATTAAATAAATTGAGTGATAATATTGTTATTAGTTAATATTGATTTATATAGGACCATTTAAATGATTTTTTTAATATTTATATAATTTTTTATGAGGACTAACTTTTAAGAAAAAATATCATAGGGTTGGGTTTATTTATCCATATTGAGATTTGAAAGGAAATATCTCTTCCTCTAACCTGCCAATGACGTTGGAAGGGTGTTCTTTTATCACTTTATCATTGTGCATGAATTAATAGATCTTATATTGGATTATTTTGGTTCATTATTAGTTTATTTAAATTTTTTTGTTAGTTGGTGGGGGTGTGAGTAATGGGGTATTTGGAATACAAGTAAATTTATATAGCATTTCATTTTCCTTAGATAAAATCATATATATATATATATGGATGATTTATATTCTTAATTTACTATTTATTTATTTATATAATTTACAAATAAATGTAATAAGATGGTTCATTCATAATTGTAAACAAAAATAACTAAAAAATATATGTTTTAACATATAGAATAATATTATACAATCATGGGAAAATCCTGTAGATTTACACACATAATCTATATTAATGACATGTGTGTTTATGTAGAAATTATTCTGTATGATATTGATAAATTCAATACGTCTCTCTTTATCCGTGATGATGTGTAGAGAATATTTTAGTTTCTTATGGTTGGACTATATGGGTATTTTTGTGAGGATGATAGTGTTATTAAAAATTTATGTGTGTACTAAATCATATATCATTACTTATGACAAGGTAGTGTCTATATATGTGATATAGAGATTATATCATATTGTAAGGGTATATTTCTCATAGTGTTAAACATAAAATGTTTTTATATAAAAATATAACATTATGATATACGTGATCACATTCCATTTCCACTACATATAATTCATATTAGATATTCAGTGTATATTATAACATCATTAAAAAATACTTAAGGTTATATTTCTACATCATAATTAATTTTAACTTGTTAAATATTCATTTTTTTGACTTAATTATCATCATATTCAATACAATAATTGTATCATATAGTGAATTTTTAAAACAATCCATCTTTTATATGATCTATGGGGTGTAAATGGTAGTTCATATTATAAGGATCCAACAATAGAAATATTTATCCTTAATTTGGAATCTAAAATCTAAAAATAATATACCATTTTCATCCATTTTTGAATCAATGAAACAAAATACTATTGGAGAAAGAAGAACCTTGAAAATAGTTTAAGGATTTACACATATTCCCAATATCAAAGTTGATTGGATTTTATGGTGTATTTCATGGGATTTCATTTAGAATATTGTTACAGTAATTCTTTAGAAAATATTAATGATGTGTTTTATATTTTTTTTTGTTTTTTTTTCAAGGCTTTTCAGAGGTCTAGTGAGACCTAAATATGGAATTAGACTTGGGTGAATGATGTTTAATTGTTTTTCCTCATAATTCAGAACAATTTTACTCTTTTATGATCATTCATATCACCAATGCCTATATAGGTATATTTCTAGCAACAATAAGTGTTTTTTTTGTGAAACACTTCAAATACTAGTATGAATTTTCCATTAATAATTTTTATTTGTTGAATAAATTTCCATGGATGAAATGTAGAGATAAAATGAAAAATAATTTATTTCAACATATTATAATATTACAATATATTATTAAATTATTATTATTGTTACAAGAAAATTATAGTGAATATAATTATGAAAACCATCACATGATAATAAACACAATTAATTTAAAGGACTTCAATGTTGAAAAATTTTACTTTATGGTCTCCCTTGAAATCATTCTGATGAAAATAACTATAAGGAGAGTTAAAATAATATTTATATTTATATAAATATTTAGAAAATAAATAAATAGTGTTATTAATTTTTATTCAAGTTTGTAATGTTATATAGAAGAATGAAAATGGGTAATGTGGTTCTTATATAGTCTTTAGGTTTATATATATTAGTTTGGTATACATAAAGCTAGTGACTCTTTTAAAAATGAAATAATATAAATATAACTCATTTATAGAATTATAAAATAAATATAATATATATACAACATGTATAATAAATAACTAATAATCATTAAATAATTAATAAATTTTTACTAATAATATAATATTAATTTACTAAAATATATTTTTTATTTTTTATTTTTTATTTATATTAAATATATTTATTTGTAAATTATATTTCATATATTTAGTCTTACCAATTTACAAATTGGATCAAAATTTTGGAATAATTATGTTGATATTAACTAACTATATTAAAATCAATTTGGAGAAAAAATAAATTACCAGTATAAAAAATGAATTTCCATGGTAAAGTGTGAAATGATCTTGTTAAAATACTGAATAATGTAATAAATTGTTTTGAAACCTTATTACATAAAAACATTTTTTAGGGAATTTATTATCTATATTATTTACCTTTCAATTTTTTTGAAAATTTCAATGAATAATCACACCTATTACATATTAGGGAATAGTTATTTGTGAAAAATCTAATCATTCTCAATTATAAAAGAGGTATTTATCCAGCTAATAAAATTACCACATATTGTTAAATTGTATAAAATTAAATTATTCAAATTATATCATGTTCATGTCTCTCTAACAAAATTAATCCACCTATTCCTATTCGAAAACCAAATTCTATTAGACAAGGTTTATATGGGGAAATCTGAATCTCTTCATGGAAAGTAGTTATTTATTTTCATTATATTTCATTTATCTGCACTTTATATTCTATATTTGATCTTATATAACACCTTTATTATTATAAATATCAATATTATAATTCTCTAATAGAGTTATTGTAATTAAATAACATTGCATTCCTACTCATCCATTAATTATAATGCATTCATACATTGATCAGTTTGACCTTGAGTTCATTTGTTGCTACAAAATAATCATCATGGATGATAATGGAAACTTATATAATGGTAATATTTGGAATTAATGAATAATTTATTTTATTTTTATAAATATTAATAAAATTTTTTAATAATTTATTAAATATTAAAAATAAAAAAATAATAGATAGAATTTTTTTTTAAAATCAATGAATCATCAACACTTATTCTAAATATATAAATAAACAATTAATGAAATATTTATGGGAATATTGAACTCCATCAATCGGATATATTTTCACTTTAATAAATCCCTGATCTCATTTTTTAATTTTTATTTTAATTTTTTATATTATATTTTTATTTTATTTTTTTATATTATCTTTTTATTTGGGGTATTTTCCATGAAATTTGATAAATTTTGAGAAAAAACTAGAGTGATCATATAGTTAGTGCATAGTTAGTTGAAAACATGTGGTAGTGGTAAACAAACTATTACAATTTTTAAAAAAAAGGAATTTGAAACAGTCGACCAAATATTTCAAAAAATGTTGGGCCAATTCGGAATATTCCGAGAAAAGGAATTGTGGTCCTTATGATTGGTTCATTGTTTTGAAAATAATGCATCCAAACTCTATGGTTAGCTAGAATTTAAAAATTTCTCTATTAATATTTTTACCATTAACTAATTTTCAGTTTCATTTCCCCTAAATCTCATCTCAGTCAATATGTACCCCTATCACATTTTTAATGCTCATTGTCCCTCCAATGGGATTATTTACAATTGGGGTTATGTATTAATATACAAGGTCCATATAAATTCTCACATATTTTCTAATTTAGGTGTAACTATGGTATCCCACAATTTTATTATACACCATTTCAATACAATGTACAAATATAGGATTTGTTAAAGTTTGGATTCTTGGAAATAATGTAAATAATACATGAAAACATAAAAATTTATTCTAAACCCAATTGAAAAAATATTCATGGGTTCACTCTTGAATAATCTTATTGTATCTTATATATTGGGGACATATAAAAAAGTAAAAGGGTGAGCATGAATCCATATAGGTTAATAAGAAAGGGAGATATAAAGTATGTGATCTTGAGACATATCAATAAGAACATAAAGAATAATGACAACACATAAGAAAGTGTAATATCATAATAATAATAATAATAAGAATCATAACATGGAAATATGAATATAGAATTTAAATTACATGTTCATAATGTAACACCCCAAGATTTCATAGTGTGTTATTTCTTCAAAATAATTCAATAACTTGCACTACACGCAACACCGAGTTCAAGCGCACCATGACTTACCAAACAAGCTATTCAAAAGAGTTTATGAATAGTATTAACTAAATTTTAAACTTTATATAATCCTTATAATTTTAGAATCCATATTATGAGTTTCTTAGACATAGTGTAAGAACAAATTCATTTTCAGTATTGTAGTTTTACCAACTTTTAATAGTGAACCCTTTTTAAATAAAATATTTTAAACTTTTGACTAAATGGGGTCATCAAAAAAATTTAAAATAAAACATCCTAAGCTTCCACAGTATGCTTTCCTTTGAATAAAACAGTAGCGTGTGTTGTACGCAACTTCGAGTTTTAACACACACCACAACCGATCAAACTAGCCGTTATGAATTGTAATACCTAATTTTTGAAATTATATATATTTTATATTTCAAAATGGACTTCATTTTTGGATTCGGAATATCAAATTTAGCCTAAGGTGAAATTTTGGTACTTTTCGGATAACATTCATATTTTGATGAATAGTGAAAATTACTAAATTTTAATTAAAAACAACTTTTCTAATCAAAATAATTAATAGTGATAAATTATGAATTTTAGTAGTTTTAAAGTATATTTAGAATATATTTTTACCACTTAATATAATGTTGTTCATTGGACATAATTTTACAATTAAACCGAACATAAACAAGTGTCAATCTTTTGATAGTTATTATCTCTTAAAAACACGCTTTTTATTTTAACAATGGGAATTAATTTTAAATTAATTTCTGCCACTTCAGTGTTTTGAATTTGGAAAAATGGATTACATATTTGGAATCAGGATGTCTAAATTATGTAAATAGGTAACTTTTATTTTTACACATTTTGAATAATTACTGCGGTAAATATTTTATTTACCATGGTTAAAGGGTAAATCTGGTAAATAAGGGTTAAAAATTAATATTATAATAATACCAAATTACCCTAAAACGTGTCCTAACCTTATTTTTGGACACATACCCTAACATGGGCATCCTTGGGTCGATTTGGGGACCCCTTGGAGCCACTTGTATGTGGTAGGGACACATTATATTAATAAAGTTAAAATAAAAATAAAAATGGCATAAGCTTACATCTTTTAGAAGAACAATTTTTACATAGGGTTATACATGTCTGATTTTAGATTATAAATATTAATTATAAATCTAAAAAGATTTCCTACATAATGATATTTTATTTATAATTTTTAGACATCAAATAATTTACATTATTAATGACACAATAATGATGCAATGTTTGCCTCATTAATAAATCATTTAAATAAATAAGATTATAATGATTAAAATATTATCTAAAACCTGTCCAATTATTATTGGTTGATGTTATTTAGAATATGAGTCGTCTTATCTTTGACCTCAATGATTTTTGGACCATTATAAACCGAATATAATTATATTATAAAGTAATACTTTCACTCTTTCCTAAAGAGCCCCTCCTCTCCCTTATAAAAGGAGACCACTTCTACTCATTCCTCACACCTCTCAAGCCACTTGCCTCGTCCAAACCCTGACCAAATATGCTCCCCACATCCCTCTCCTCCTCCTTGAAGCTTCCCCTTAGGAAGAAATCATTTCAATAAGTCATTTGGTTCCAACCAAAGTGAGTTACCTAAATTAAAGGTAACGATTTCTCTTAAATTATTTTCATTTATTTTGCTTCTCCAACCCCCAAACTCTTTTTATTTCCTTTATTTTGTAACAACACAAGTATCAAAAATATACTAGGATGTTTTTATAAGAAGGATTCAAACTACACATACACACAAATCTATCTAATGGATGATGTACATAATGTTTCTGTGGATGGCAAACTAACGCCTCACGAAACGATGATTGTTCAAATACATCTTACCGCCTATCATGGTGGCCATTATGATGGCACTGTAATTAAATATGATATTAATGATATATATTTTATATATAAGCTTCTGTAATTCCATTTTATTTCATACCATTATTCGTTTCATGTTGTATATACATACGATAATTTCATTTGAGGAAGTGCGGACTACCGCCCCCTTAAAATGATATGACTCGTTCATACCACACATGGAACGTATAAAGGATGGTGTTAATGAACTTAAGTAACATATATAAAATATTATATTATACTAGAATAGTAATATACCTCTGTATCATTTGGATTCGATTCTTTTAAAATAAAAATTAAATGGAAGTAGCGTTCGTGCGTACGTACGGACTACCGTCTCCACGAACGCGATGAGATTCATTCTCCATCGTATCCATTCAAGTCATATTCTCATTTTAGGGTTAAAAATAATGTTAATATCATTATGATTATGAATAATATATAATCTATCCATTACAAACATGTCTTACGTAACCAAACATTTAAGAAGAACGAATCGATTATCACCCGAAACGACGATAATACTAAGATATTATTAATAAAGCAATGTTAAAAGATCATATATGATATCATATTAATGTATATGATTCTTGTATAATTTAATAACAATTATTTCACCATTATACAGGAGGTTAACCTACCCCAACAAAGGAAAAGTACAAGGTAAGGGTTTATTTCGCAACCTCTTCATTATCCGAGGTTGTTTATACATAATTATCTACTGGGACCTCGTTATCATCCACGTCCATGTTTCTTCAAAATGTATTTCAAAACATTTTTAATATTTAAAAGAATATGGGTTAAAGTCATTTATAGCCTTGTTTGACTTTTTATAAGAGGTTTATAAGGGAATCTTTCCGTCGTTTTCCAAACAAGGTGCTTTTTAACCTTTTCGACAGAATTAAGATAAGAATGTTTTTTTAACTTATACGGCGGGTGAGGTTATTTTCCGCCGTTATAAAATCTTCAAAGCTTCCCTTACAATCTTATAAGAATATTTTCAAGAAAATGTTTTGTTTTATATGGCTCTTAAATGATTTCAAAAATAGAAAGAGATATTTCTCTAAAAAGTGTTTTGATTTCATCTATGTCAACATCCTTTGACGGATTTTACACTTATTTGAAGTTGATTTATTATGATACAAAACTTCTATATTGTATTGAAGTTTTTGTGATATGTTTGACTGTGGATGTGCTATTTTTATACCATTCATAGTTTATGGTGAAATTATTTACATTTCGTATGCTAGTTTTAATACGAATGTTTATGTTATGTTTAAAACCTTTTCATATGGGAATGCATTGGACTTAATATGTGACGGGTGGAGCCCGCTATAGCTCCTCGATGAATCGGTAGATCTCATGAGACGAACTAGTGTCTTGGCACAAGGCCTTGGCAAAATCTTATTTGTTGTCTTGGCACGAGGCCTTGGCTATGTGGTTATGATAGTCTGGCATTATGCATTCCAACATTATGAAAGTGGTTATTGATATTGCATGTGATTATTCGATTAGTAGAATATCCATGTGAACAAGTAAATGGCATTATTTCATTTTACTTTTTCCATACTATGTTGAATTTCAAGTTTAAAAGGCTTTTGTTTTAGTAATTCATTGCCTTAAATGTTTATGCTTATTTTTGAATGTTCCGCTATATTGTTATCCTTACTGGGCATTTGAGCTCACCCCTTTTCTATGTTTTATTTTTTCCAGGAAGTGAAGAAGTAAATTATGAATGACCTGCAGGGATATTATGTGGGGATATGAGTGTGGATTATGGAGACATTATGTTGTTGTAGTAGTTTTTCATTTTATGATGTAATGTAAAACTTATGAATATATCTAGTCTTTCCAAGACTACTAAACCAATCGGTCTTTCGAGATTTGATCTTTCTTGTGATCATGCCAACGTTATGTAATAATGCACCGACTCTGGGTAACTAGGGTCGGGGCATTACAGTTGGTATCAGAGGAAGTTTAGTACAAACCTTGGTAGC